>OY747127.1:28886098-31717535 GCA_963556465.1 Berberis vulgaris | reverse complement strand
GTTTACTGGCAAAAATGTACTAACTGAGTTAATAGAGGTATAGCGCATGGAATCACACGTCACGGGTTCGAACTCGGCCGACGGCATGGGGTGGGGAGGGTTATGGGTAAAAAAATGTTTACTACGAGAACAACAACCGCTCCGCCTCCACTTCTCTCTCTGTTTGATTTATTTTCCTTTCCCACCATCGCCACCAGCGCCTCAACCTTTTTTGTCTGCTTTGAAGAAGAATAATGTTTTTTAAGTATTTTCTCGAGATGAATTTGTATATCAAGATCTAGTTTAGTATTTTATTCATAGGATTATTTTGGAGAAATGACCCATTAGTATTTTTTGCCCTTAACTTTATACACCAAATGAATTGACCAGATCGATAGAATTGCACGATGCCGAGTTCTCTCCTTGTTAAATATATTTTGAAGGCAAGTGTGCCGCCGTCCTCTATATATTTATCTCTTGTTCACCTACAAAGTAGATTGTTGGATCAATTTTCCTCACCCATGTATTAGATGGAGTTTTGTTTAGCAATTGGTGTTTTGTATAGTTATTTATGTATTGTTCAAAATTTAACAAAAATTATATTAAAGTACTTAATTATTACATTATCATTAGTTAAATATGATTCATCACTCTGCCCCCATTCAACGAAAATCCTGGCTCCGTAACTGTCAACAACCCAGCAATTTACCTACTTCACAAGGACAAAAACTTAGAGCATCATGCCCCCGTTGATGTAGATGCAGATTCTTCTTCAGATCATCGATATCAAGGAAAAGAATGCGCTAGATAGGCAGTCTCATGAACAAGTATACTCTGAGAAACTACGAGGAGAACTAATAGAAGAAGAGAAGTGGTGATGAAAAGGAGAGAAAGGAATGAGAAAATTCTACGAAGGTATGGAGAGAATAAGATGAAGTAGGAGAAGTATAATGGGTGAGAGAGTATGAAAGAACATAAGAGGAAGAGATCAGTGAGGAGAAGAATTGAGAAATGAGTAGCTGAAATAAAATTAGCTATGAAATGCAATTTCATAGCTACTTTCAATCCACCAATCCATCATAAAACAATCACACTATACCTAACTTTCATATCAAAACCTAATCAAAACCAATTGTAAGACATTTCTATATCAATCAAAGAGATGCCATAGACCCTAAATAAAATTGAAAAACAAAGAGATTGACCTTTCTAGGATTCTTAATGTGAAACATGAGAGAAAGGCCTCCAAATCCATCAAATAGATCAACAAAAATGTCATCTCTTTCTCTTCTCTGCATCCATCAAATTCTACGAGAAAACATACCAAATAAAACACAAATTAGGTCACGATTCATTGTGATTTTGGTTGAACAACCAAATTGAGGCACAACATCTCGGGAATGGGCTTTGATGATGATGATGAACCAAATTGAGGCACAACAGCTAAAACTGTAGAAATGGTGAAACGAGATAACATACGTGACCAAAATCACTCAAGGTAAAACTTGTTTGATTCTCTCTAAATTTCTAACATTTTTCAGTGTTGATTTGCTAAAATAAACTGATTTCATTCCACTAAACCTCCAGTGGAGGTGGTGATTTCCTCATTGATCCACCAGACTTACAATTTACAAACCCTAATTTCTTCTCAGCATAAAAAACAACACTATAGTTACTATCAATCGATTTACAGTTGGATTACAACAATAAACTAGTTTCTGTACCTAGTTCATCAGGATCATCGCGAGACGACGCTCTTTCTAGAAGTCATCCTCTTCCTCTTCCGATGTTGTCTCTTTCCATGTGAAACTTGAGCTCGATCAAAATGAACTTAAGCTCAAAATAATATACAATTTCATACCAAATCAAATTAACTATGAAAATGCAATTTCAAATGGATTCCACCTCAAAATAAAATTACCTAATAATTACCTTTGCTTGGATTCTCTTTTCTCTATTAAGTGACAATATCTCCTTCCCACCACTGGGCAAATCAAAGCTGCAATAGCTGAAATCCAAAGCATAATATCTCGCATTATATTAGCTAACACATCAAATTCTTACAAACATTTAAACCAAAATCCCCTAAAAGTTTCTAGCATTTCATCAAACACTTCAAATTCTACCTAAAAACCCTAATTCACAAATCAAACTTCTAACCAAAAAAAATTAATCTTTCCTTCATAACGCAGTGTCGGTAATCAATGATGATCGAAGAATTCTTACCATGTTCCGTTAGTAATTTCTGAAGTGATCTATGGCAATTTTTGGAGACCGACCATCACCCAGGTCTTTCAAAAGTGATCGAGTGAACTCTGCTAAGAAAATCGATAAATTTGTTAGTGAAATTCATCAAAATGTGAAAAGAATTTATTAGATGTTCATTGGGATACAACACCAACACAAGTTAACCAAATCAACAAGACTGAAGAAGATTTGGAGAGATCGAAAGAGTTATTGACTTCAATTTGCTGAAAATTGAAAGAGGGGGAGAGATCGAAAGAGTCAGACAGAAGTTTGTGATTGATCGATAGAGTAAGACAAAAGTTTGAGATCGAGATCGATCGATGGAGAGAGAGAAAAGTTTAGTTGGAGATCGAGAATTGGAAACTCAGATCGATCGAAGGGGTTTTAGGTTCTGCAGTGAATTTTCTTTGAGAAAAAAAAATAGAAATGAATAGTAAAATGGATTTAGTTATTTATATAAATAATATATTTATTAAAATTATTAATAGTAACTTAAGTTAATAATTAGTAACATCTTTTTGGGTTACAAGACTTGTAACACAATAAAGAGTTACAAATAAAAAAATATTAATGTTACTAATTATCTATTTTGGTATAGTGCACCATGAAGTCCTAGAACAGGACCTTCTTCAGTTGTCGCTTTCCTGCCACCATCACTAGTTTTATCTTCCTGATGGGGAAACATTTTTCTCCACTAAACCCAATCAATGGATAGCCGGAAGGTGTTAAGTTCTCTTTCTTGAGGTCCATGCCGCGAAATGCATTGTAGAATAGGACATTGAGGGAGCTTCCTGTGTCTACTAGGGCCCTCTTTACTTCCCACGTCGCAATAGAGACCGAAATGACAAGAACGTCATTGTGCGGTGCGTGGACGCCTTCGAGGTCCTTATCTATGAATGTTAAATCCGGGATTAGGCTCTGTACTTGAGAGTAATACACGTATCGTTCCTCGCTGGTGGGTTGTGTCCGCATCTCAAGGAGCGTCCGCTTTCTGGACTTGTTTGACTGCTCCCCTTTTGATCCAGCTTCGTGAAGGACATATATAATGCCCGAAGCCTCCTTTTCGATTTCTTTACGAGCCCAGGAACTCCTTCAGCTTTCCCTTTTGAATCCAATACTTGATCTCATTCTTGAGACTCTTACAGTCATTAGTGTCGTGGCCACCCTCCTTGTGGAACGAGGAATACTTGTTGTCACATTTGGAAGGGTCCCTGCAATGCTTCGGGGGCCATTTTAGATCCTCCCAATTCTTCATGGAATTGAGGGCGTCGGTCAAGCTAGAGTTGAAGGGGGTTATGGTCCTAGACCCGACATAGTTGGAAGATTTTTCTAGCCTGGCACGACCAGAGTCTGACCTGCTGTCGCTACGCTCCCGTTTGTTCCTATCGTCATCTTCTTATTTATTTCCCTCCATTCTGTCTCTAGAACCGGAGAGTTTCTTTTTTGTTTCAGTTTCCTTTTTGGCCACTATCATTTCATCCAAAGTGATGTATCTCTGGACGCTCTTCAGGAGGACTGCCATATCAATAAAGGCTCCAGGGTGAAGAAGTCGTAAAACTTTACCCTCCTTAGCCCCGTAGTAAAAGCCATAATGAAGGTATCATCGCTGCAGCTGTCAATGAGCGTCAGCTCTTCATTGAAGCGCGTGACATATTCCCTTAACGTCTCATTTGACTTCTGCCTAAGAGAGAGTATATAGTGCGGACCCTTCCTGGTCTGCTGGCTGCCAACAAATCGTGTAAGGAATGTTTTGGCCAGTGTCTTGAACGAGTGGATTGACTTTGGCGAGAGGCTATGGAACTAGGACAGCGCTGACTTTTTCATGCTGGTAGGGAACATCCTACACAACACTAATTCAGAACCTTCTTCGAGCGCCATTACGTTCTGATAATGGCGCAATTGATCGAACGGGTCACTGGTCCCATCGTAGAACTCAAGCTTCGGGGGGTTGAATTTCTTTTGCAGAGCTCCGTTCATGATGTGGTCCATGAACGGGGGAACAAAAAGGTTGTACAACACATCTGGGTTGTGAGCCCCTCGACGGAGGGGGTTCTGCGTGGCGAGCCTGTCGGCCCTAAAAGCTGGATCTCCGTTGACCGTGTCGCCACCTCTTGTCCAGTGAAAACTGGCGGAGGCTTGACTCTCCTGCGCCTGCTTTCTATTGTCTTATAGAGATTGAGGTATGTGTTGCTCCTTATTTCTATCAGTGGGTGGAGGGTTCTGCTGAGTGAGGATCTCCACCGTTTTCGCGATCTGTTGTATCTATGATGATAGAAAATCCATCCTGAGGTCCATTGTCGACGCCGCTGGCACGGGGGTGCAAGTGTGCTCCCCCTGCGTCGCCGGTACCGCAGGAAGCGGTGGTACAACGCTAGTCTGAGCGTTCGATGTGTCCCCCTGGTCTCCATTGTTACGAAATCTGGTGGTCACTATCTTCTTGAACTCTGAAAAGAAATGATGTCAATGCTTTGCTAGGAACTCTGTTGTCCCCATAAACGGTGCCAAATTGATGCAGTCAATTTTCACTTCCTGCTTGACCTTGACCTGCTGACTTGCACAAGGAACACATGTGAGCCATGGACAACCGTTGTGGTGGCCGATGACAATCTGATGCTTAAGGCAGACTAGGTTCTGAGGAAGGCTTGTAAATAGGGAAGTTTACTTTCTAGCTTCGAATCTCACCTGCGGCATGGTTACTTTCTAATGGGTGTTGACCTATAGGTCGCTCAGTTGATAGGTTATGGGATCCTTAAAAACCCAGCTCGCATTCCAAAAAAAAAAAAAGTACTGCTGGCTTGCCTGTCCAAAGCTGATCCCCGAGATACTTGCCTCAATAAGTCTTACAAGAATTGAGGATGGTTGTGAGACGTGTGGGCTTAGCAAGACGCAATAATTCGGGTCCGACTGGCGAACTGCACTTCGCGGGCTTGATGTCGCTTGGGCCGGATCAGTGCTAGACTGATGCTTAGGCCTATTATTTTTTTAGATCATCATGACATGTGTACAATGTAGATGAAAGGACATTTCGGTGTATCATCATTCGCGATCACAAAAAGGTCCGCGGCTTGTGAGCCACGAGATTTATGTGGTATATCTTTGCAAGCAATGGAGGTTGGAGATGAGGAAGGAAGAATGGGTTGTTCTCCCAGTGCTTGGATATCATGTTCCACTTGTGACGTTGAGTCCTGATTTTCTCTATTGTTTCTGTTTTCCTTCCTTTGTTAAACTCAATATCATTCTGAGTTGATATTATATCCAAGTTAGATGTCTGAATTTCTTTTACTTTTGTTCTATATTTTGAAATGTTGTAATTTGAATGTTTGCAAGTCATATATTGCCAAAATTGATAACATGTTCTAAGTTAGTGCCCAAGCACTTTTTGGATGTTATCCTGAGTGGCATGTGGTGAGGCCTGAAGGTCATCTCGAAAATGTTGTTGGCACCTTAGTTTATAATAGGAGGCAATCACCAGTTGGAGTAGACATTACATTTTTCATTTTGATTTTTTTGACAAAGTACGTACCTCCTTTTTTCTCAAATTGTACCTAGCAAGGATTGCATCTTCCATAAATTTTGTATTAGCCCATTGCCCTAGTTCCTTTCAGTCATATCTAGTACTCTCCCTTGTGATATTCAGTCATTCCCTTTGCCAAGCCAGTAAGCCCTCAACTTTTTAAAGGAAAGAATCCAGGGGAAATTTTCATTATAGCTCTTTGGGCTCATGGGTCAGAAGGCTTGAGGTGGGGACTTGGGCAGCAAAAGGAAGGTTTTTGAATCTTTGAGTGGCTTCTCAGTGAAATTCAGGGATATTGTAGCCGTATTTGAAGGCCTTACTACTGTCAGCTAGTGTTAAGTGTAATTAGAATATCAGTTTATCTGTTATTACTTTGCCAAAAGCTAGGCACTACATTAGTTTGTTAGTCTGTCTGTTAGTTTGTTATTACTTTGACAGCTAGGCATTGCCTTGTACATAGCATTGCTATGGTGCCTATATAAAGGATGTAATCTGTACATTTACAGAGAATGTAAAGATAGAAAAGATTACTCATTTGTTTAGTTTCTCAACATGGTATCAGAACACTCTCTGCCTCCATTTTCTTTTTTTTGTTTGTATGTTCAATTTTCTACTTGTTTTCAAGCTTTCATAGCTGTATCAATGGCGGATTCATCATCTTCTAATGCTGCAATACTCACAACTTCAGCAACATCAGAGCCTAAACCAGTTGTGTTTACGCATGTTCTGTCCATCAAGCTTGATGAGCACAACTACTTGTTGTGGAAACAACAAGTGTTGGCAACAATTAGAGGTCATAAACTTCAGAAATTTCTTGACAAAGATTCATCTCCGCCACAGTTTCTATCGGTTGAAGATCAATCAAATGGAGTTGTCAATCCAGAGTTCTTCCACTGGGAGCAACAAGATCAACTTCTTTTTTCATGGCTTATTTCCTCAATGACACAACCATTGCTAATAAGGTTAGTAGGCTGTGAAACTTCTGGACATGTATGGAATATACTTGAAACCTACTTCAACTCTCAAACTGTAGCCAAAATATCCCAATTCAGAACTACATTGCAGAGTTTCAAGAAAGGCGGTCTTTCCATCAATGATTACTTATTGAAATTGAAGTCTATTGTTGATCAACTAGCTTCAGTAGGACATCCACTGTCCCCAAAAGACCATATTAATGCAATATTTGATGGCTTACCTCAATCATATGATACGTTCATAGTGTCAGTCGGTTCAAGATCTGATAGCTATAGTATTGCTGAAGTTGAGTCTCTGTTGCTTGCTCAAGAGACCAGAATTGAACGTCACTTTAAAGAACTTGATATTTCCAGTTCCATCAATGTTGCTCACACCTCATCTAAGCCCTCTCCAAGATCTTTTGTTTCTAATTCACCTAAAGGTGCAAGGTATTCATTCACCTCACAACCTCAATCAACAAGAGGAGGAGGAAGGTTTGGATCAGGCCGTGGTTTTAAGCAATCAGGTTATCAATCTAGGAATGGTAAACCTCAGTGTCAAATATGTGGCAAGCTTGGTCACCTTGCTTTCAAATGTTACCACAGGTTTGATAACAATGTGTCAAGTTCTTGGAACTCTAGTCAGTCATCAAGCACACCATCTCAGTCAGCTCATTTAGCTCCTCGTCATGTCTACTCTGCTGCTTCTAGTCAGTATACTCATCCAAACTGGGGAGCTGATTCTCAAACAAGTGGTGCTTCTTCATCAGCTGACTATAGATGGTATCCTGACTCTGGAGCAACTGATCATTGTACTCCTTTTGCTCAGAATTTGGCTTCCTCAGTGTTGTATCATGGTAATGAACATCTTCATGTTGGTGATGGTTCTGCCCTGCCAATTCAGAATATTGGTCAGTCCCTCTTACACACTTCCAATTTTTCAAGACCTCTGCTTCTTAAAAACATACTTCAAGTACCTAAACTAACCAAAAATCTCCTTAGTGTTTCAAAATTTGCTAGAGATAATGGAGTATTTTTTTAGTTTCATCCTGCTTTTTGTTTTGTCAAGGATCAGGTCACCAGTCAAGTCCTCCTGGAAGGGAAGCTTAGCAAGGGTCTCTATGTGTTTCCTCCACTGTCCCTTGCTAAACGAAATTTAGTATCTTCTTCTACTACTGCAAGCTCTGCTGGTGATAATCATTCAGTTTCAGTAGGAAACGCCTTGTCTTCATTGGCTTCAGTCCATACTGCTACAACCAAATCCCCTTCTACTTTGCAACTTTGGCATGCTCTACTAGGACACCCTTCATTACCACTTGTGATCAAGATCCTTAACAACTGTAATATTTCAGTTTCAAATAAAAACAATGTTGATCTGTGTGCCTCATGTTGTTTAGGGAAAATTCATAAATTTCCCTTTCATAGTTCTTCTACTATGTACAATAAACCATTGGAGTTAATACATACAGACCTTTGGGGACCTTCATCTTGTTTTTCTTCTTCTGGCTATAGGTACTATATCCACTTTATAGATGCTTATAGCAAGTTCACTTGGGTTTATATGTTAAAGAACAAGTCTGATGTTTTTCATACTTTCACTAGGTTTAAAGCACAAGTTGAGTTAGAGTTTGGGCTCCCCATCAAGTGCATTCAGTCTGATTGGGGAGGGGAGTATAGGTCTTTTTCACAGTTTCTAGCTGAACATGGTATTAAACACAGGTTGGCTTGTCCTACTACTCATCAGCAGAATGGGGTAGCTGAGAGGAAGCACAGACATATCATTGAATCAGCACTGACCCTTATTGCTCATGCTTCTCTTCCCCTGAAGTTCTGGGATGAGGCAGTCAGAACTTCAGTTTACTTACTTAATCGAGTACCTTCTTCTACTTTACATGGTTCTTCTCCTTTTGAGATACTCTATCACAAGCTTTCTGATTATCATTGTCTCAAAACATTTGATTGTTCTTGCTTTCCAAACACTAGACCATATAACTCACACAAATTGCAATTCAGGTCTGTTGAGTGTACGTTTCTTGGTTATAGTTTGCAACATAAAGGTTATAAATGCTTAGCTTCAAATGGTCAGATTTATATCTCAAGAGATGTTATCTTTAATGAGACCTCTTTTCCATATTCCAAATTATGTTCCAATTCATCACTGTCTTCTAATATCAGCAACAACATATGCAATGACATAACTACCAGCACCATTGCTCATCATTGTTCACTCTTCCCTTCCTTGTCTGTCCGTAGTGGAAATTTAAGTAACCATCCTGCTGTTGCTCCTACAAGTCCTACTTTTCCCACTGCTATTACTACTGATGTTATATGTCATCATGTTCCTACAATTGCTGCTACAAATGATGCTAGATGTGGTGTTACAAATGGGGCTATGAATGAGGAAATAAATGGCACTGCAATTGCTACTGATGGTGCTGCTAATGCTACTGATGGTGCTACTAGTAATGTTACTACTCAGACTGGTGCTCAGACTGCTGCTCAGACTCAGACTGATGCTCAGACTCGTGTTCAGACTCTTCCTAGTTCTCGACACCCAATGGTAACTAGATCCAAAGTCGGTGTGTACAAGCCTAAAGTGTACATAGCTCAAGCTGAACCAGCTAGTTTGAAGAAGGCCTTAGACACTCCACACTGGTTTTCTGCTATGCAAGATGAATACTTGGCCTTAATAAGAAACAATACATGGTCCTTGGTTGATCTTCCACAGGATAGATCGATAGTAGGGTGCAAATGGCTCTTTAAGATCAAGGAGAATGCTGATGGATCAGTACACAGATATAAGGCCAGGCTGGTAGCTAGAGGGCTTCAACAGATAGCTAGATTTGACTATGCTGAGACCTTCAGTCTGGTTGTTAAACCTACTACTATCAGAATCATACTTTCATTGGTTGTTTCATATGGATGGTCAGTGTCTCAATTAGATGTCAATAACGCTTTCCTGAATGGGGATCTCCAAGGAGAGGTATACTTAATGCAACCTCCTGGTTTCATTGATCCTTCACGTCCTAATGCAGTGTTCAAACTCAACAAGGCCTTGTATGGATTGAAGCAAGCTCCTCGAGCCTGGCTTGATAAACTAAAACATACCCTACGCATGCTTGGTTTTGCATCTACCAAGTCTGATTCTTCTCTCTTCCTTCGACATTCTCCTTCTCCCATATTTCTTCTGGTGTGTGTAGATGATATTCTTGTTACTGGGGCCAATCCACATGATGTATCGTTGTTGATTCATCAACTAAATAACCAGTTCTCCTTGAAAGATTTGGGTCATGCTCACTACTTCCTTGGCATTCAAGTTCAACATACTGCTTTAGGCTTGTTCCTATCTCAGTCTAAGTACATAAATGATCTCCTATGTCGAGCCAAGATGCAGTTTGCCAACGAATTACCCGCTCCTATGAGTGGTGGGGAGAAACTATATAATACTGGAAGTGATCCAGTTCCTAATGTTCAGCTATATAGAAGCTTAGTTGGTGCATTACAATATGTTACGATCACAAGACCAGAAATTGCATACTCTGTCAACAGAGTCTGCCAATTCATGCAGAACCCTCTTGAATCACATTGGAGAGTAGTCAAAAGAATACTACGCTATCTTAAGGCAACTAATCGTTTTGGACTACACGTAGTTCCCATTCAGTCTTTCAAACTGACTGGGTACTGTGATGCCGATTGGGCATCTGATCCAAATGATAGAAGGTCTACATCTGGCTATTGTGTCTACTTAGGTGCTAACATTATATCTTGGTCATCAAAGAAACAGAGTACTGTCTCTAGAAGTAGCACTGAAGCAGAGTATAGATGTCTTGCGGCACTTACTGCTGAACTCACTTGGTTGCAGTCTCTATTTTCTGAGCTTAAAATCAGTTGTAACACTCCTATTGTCTGGTGTGACAACAAAAGCATTGTCATGCTTAGTGCAAATCCAGTCCTGCATTCTCAGACCAAGCACATCGAGATAGATGCTTATTTTGTGCGTGAGAAAGTTGCTCGAAAGCTCATTCATGCGTATCATATTTCAGCCACTGATCAAATTGCAGATATCCTTACTAAGGCTCTTGGTAGATCCAGGTTCTTATTACTAAGAGACAAACTCAGTGTAGTAGATGCCTCTACGCTTAGTTTGAGGGGGAATGTTAAGTGTAATTAGAATATCAGTTTGTATCAGTTTGTCTGTTATTACTTTGCCAGCTAGGCACTACATTAGTTTGTTAGTCTGTCTGTTAGTTTGTTATTACTTTGACAGCTAGGCATTGCCTTGTACATAGCATTGCTATAGTGCCTATATAAAGGATGTAATCTGTACATTTACAGAGAATGTAAAGATAGAAAAGATTACTCATTTGTTTAGTTTCTCAACAGCTAGAAACCAAGCAAGCACCGTTGCAATCCGTATGGTAGCATATAATTTATGCAAGTACTACATCAAACTAATTGAATTATCAAAATAAAATCGTATCTTTTCATTTTTTCTGTGCCCACTTTGATGTGTTGTTTACATTGTTCAGCAACATGAAATGTCTCCACATTTCTGACTCTTTTAAGGAAAGAAAAAAATGAAGATGTCATTGAACTCTATCCTTTAATACTGCAGTATTGCCTCGTATGCATGTGTAGATAAATTGTTCCTTCATTTTCCACAACAAAGTTAGTTGTAAACTTGCAACATCAAAACAAGGGAATTCATGATATACTAATAAATTGGAATGACCATTTTAAGTAGAGAAATTTGAGTTTACACCATAAAGTACATAACCCAAAACCAAGGAATGTGATTTTTGGAAAAATGTTGAAATTTCACGAATTTTTTTTTTTTTTTTTGAGTTACCAAAATTTCTTTCGAAATTCGAAATATTTATTCCTTTTATAGGCCAATCTCAATTTCCGTACATTTTAACATGTTATAACCTTAGTTTCATATTGAAAAAAATTTGTATAAGTGAAACATATGCAATATGTAGTTTGTATGACATTATGAGTCTTGTTGGACTCTTTATGTAGTACGCAAGAGTTTAAAATGCTTAAATTATATTGATAACTTTAAAATTACAACCGAAATTTTTACATTTTTCTATACACAACGAAATATTTCTTAAAATCAACTTACTAAAATTACCTCTGAAAACAAAATCACAATCCTTGCCCAAAACTACAGGGGGAGGGCAAACAACATACAAAGACCCAGAAAGGAAGAAGGACGCCAAAGCTCGGCTTTACAAACTCAAGTTAAAGCTTCAACCACAAATAGTTTTTTGCTTAAACAACCAAGTTAGGATAATGGACATACCTCACTAATTGGATTAGCTTCATGGAGGAGGTTGTTCGCATAACTATCATCATGGTTGTTCATGTTCATACAAATAAAGAATGTCAAATCAGTAACAGGAATAAAAATGCAATCCAATGCACAACAGACACCAAAACATGCATTATTCTCTGACACGACTCATCAAAAACACTTGCCATTGCATCAAGATGCTAATTTTTGGGCCTGCTAGACGATGTAACACCGGCTGAACGAAGGAAGTTTACTTTGTTGAATACAATCTGTAACAGTGAGGGGATCAGATAATCTGAGGCTTGCTTGATGCAGTGTCTTTAAGACAGTATTCGACCCATCTCGGTGCAACGTTGATGGTTGTTAGTCTCCCAAGATACAACATATTTGTCTCTCTTCCTAATGTATTTTAGGACAAAAACTCGGGAGAATAGAAATAAGAATCGACTTTGAGATGAACATGAAAGAACCTGTTTGATTTGAATGTAAACTCCACTTCTGCATGCTAGGGTATTGTTGTAATGATGAATTGCTAATATTTTGGATATCTCAAATGGCCAATTTGATATTATACTTATAGCAAATGAAACACTATGTACCTGCTCCCGGAAAACAATTGAACCAACACACCTATTGGTCTAGAGACTTACATAAAGGACCTTATGTAATAGGTCACATAATGTACGATTTACTCATTCAATAACTATAGAAATACATAAATTTTCAATAATCCCCCAATTGAATGAGAAAATCGTGACATCTCAAGAGTATGTGGATTAATGCCACATCAGGATAGGTAGCTACACTTTGAACCTTCGTCAGTAAAAGAGTATTGGAATTACTTAGCTAATCGGTGGACTATTTCATCTTGAACTGTCAGTTGTTGATGTAAAATCAGTCAATAAACTTTACATGACATTATTCCATTTAAATTCCATTATCGGTTGTGTTCGTTTTGGTCCTAAACAATTCTCGATTTTATAAGTGCTACTAGAGATTTCAGCCTGATAAAAAATCTCATAGAGCCGACCCAGCTCATACTTACATAGGTGACTGCTTCTATAAGAAGTATCCTACATTACCCCACTTGTCTTTTATAAGATATAAGCGACATTAAAAACAACGACATTAAAAACAATGTATCATTGTTTATCCTTTTGATCACAGTAGGTTTGCACTTGGTGCTTCATAGGAATGGAAAGAGTATTATACTCTTGAGTGCTTAACAATGAATTATCCATCACTACTTTTCCTTTTGAACTAAGTCCATGGGATCTCCAATCGCTCAGTAAGGTTTCCATATATGATACTTCGTGTGTATTAGGCTTTTAAACCCCATTCCCCTCCAAGCGCAATCTATACGCTCTCTAGATAAACCTTTAGTAAATGGATCCGCTAGGTTATCATTTAATTTCACAAATTCAATGGACATTATGCCATTAGAGAGCAATTGTCTTACGGTATGATGCCTTCGATGTATGTGTCGTGATCGACTGTTGTACATAAAATTGTGAGTTCTACATTGATTGTCACAATGTATGCATATGGCCGGTACTAGTTGTGGCCATAATGGAATGTCTTCTAAAAATTGACGAAGCCACTCTGCTTCTTTCCCAGTCTTGTCTAAGTCTATGAACTTAGATTCCATTGTGGATTTAGCTATACATGTTTGTTTAGAAAATTTCTAGGATATGACATTGTCTGCCATAGTAAACACATAACCACTGGTGGATTTTACTGATTCAGAATCTGAAATCCAATTTGCATCACTGTATCCCTCAAGGACACTAGGATATCTACCATATTGCAATGCATAGTATATTCTTCAAATACCCTAAAACCTTAATCAAAACATGCCAATGAGCTTTACTTGGTTTACAAGTAAATCTACTTAGTCTACTTACAACATAAGCTATATTTGGTCTCGTATAGTTCATCATATACATTAAACTTCTAATAATGCGAGAATAATCAAGTTGTGAAACACTTGGACCCATATGCTTATGGAACACCTGGGATGGTTGGAATGGATTACTAGATTTCTTGATTCCATATTGTTTGAACTTGTCTGTTACATTTTCAATGTAATGTGATTGAGACAAAGCTAACCCATCAGGTGTTCGCAATATTTTGATTCCCAAAATTACACTGCTTCACCTAGATCTTTCATATCGAAATGTTAAGTGAGCATAAGTTTGTTGGATTTAATAAATTGACTATTAGTCCCAAAGATAAGCATATTATTAACATAAAGACACTATCACACAGGCATTATTGATTTTCTTTACGTAGACACATTTGTCACACTCAGTTATGTTGAATCTATTTTTCAACATGACTCCACCAAACTTCTCATGCCATTGTTTGGGAGCTTGTTTTAGACCATATAAGGATCAAACAAGTTTACATACTTTGTGGTCTTGTCATTTGTCTCAGAACCCTTCCGGTTGATCCATATATATTTTCTCATTTAATTTTCCATTCAAGAACGCAATTTTTACATCCATTTGATGAATTTCCAAATTGTAAAGTTTTACGATGGCAATTAACATCCTAATTGATGTTATCCTTGTCACCGGAGTATAAGTATCAAAATAGTCTAAGCCTTCTTTTTTACTATACCCTTTAGCTACTAATCGAGTTTGTATTTATCAATGGAACCATCAGGTTTCATTTTACACTTGAAGATCCATTTGCACCCAATTGGTTTGTGTCCAGGAGGAAGATCAACCAATTCCCAAGTATGATTGTGCATAATGGATTCTATCTCACTGCTTATAGCTTCCTTCCAGAAAGAAGCTTCAAGAGTAGACATTGCTTCTGTTTCTAACATATAAGTTAGACATTGCTTCTTTATCAGTTTGAGGCTCTGTTTCTAACATATAAGTTAAAAAATATGTACCAAATGTTTTGGACTTTTGAGCTCTCTTGCTACATCTAAGGAAGTCATCATTTATATTTTCATTAGAATTGATATTTTGCTCACTCCCTTCATTTGACACCTCATGTGTTCTTTTTGGAGCACTAGACGACTCGAAAGTCATACGCGCTGTTGATTCTATGCAATCCTTCCTATGAGGAAATTCAATCTAAAAAAAATACCCCATCTCTAGACTCAAGTATAGTATTAACATGAATATCATTGATATTAGATTTAAACACCAAAAACTTGTATGCACTATTATTTTCAACATTTCCTAAAAAATAACAATCAACGATTTTTGCTTCTAGTTGTTCCTTGGCTGGTGGAACAAAAACCTTCACTAAGCACCCCTACACTTTAATGTGTTTATATGATGGTCGTTTACCTTTCCATATCTCATATGATAATTGATCAAATTTCTTGTGGGACACTCGATTTAAAATACAATTTTCCATATAGAGTGTTTCCCCCCACAAGTTCTCAGGTAGACCGGAATTGATGAACATGGTACTAATCATGTCTTTCAAGGTTCTATTTTTCCTTTCAGCAACTTCATTTGACTGTGGTGAGTAAGGAGCAATAGTTTGTGTATAATACCATTTTGTTCACATATCTCTGTGAATGGAGATTCATACTCACTGCCTCTATCATATCTCAATATTTTGATCTTTTTATTTAACTGATTTTCGACTTCAGTTTTGTATTTTACAAGCGCATTGATTGTTTTGTCTTTCCTATTTAATAAATACACATAACAATATTGTCAGCAATCGTCGATAATGTGATAAAATATTTGTTCCCACCTCGAGGAGGAATTGATTTGAAATCACATAAATCGGTGTGTACTAAATCCAAAATTTCAGTGTTTCTGTACTGAATGAAAATGTTGTTTAGTAAATTTGGATTCCACACAAACCTTGCATTTGTGTTGTGATTTATTATCAAATTTAGGGATTAATCCTAGACTAGCCGACTTCTTCATTTCCTTAAAATTTACATGATCTAGTCTATCATGCCACAGTAAAGTAGACTCAAGCAAATAAGAAACATATTTTGCATTATTAATGACCATTACATTGGCCTTGAAAATACCATCTATAAGGTTACTATAGACTTTGTACAAAACTATTTTAAAGTTATTCTCTACCAGAAAAGAACTATAAATTAAAATTTCCTAATCTCTGAAACATGCAAGACATCTTTCACTGTGACGTTCTAGCCTGAGGTATATTTTAATACTAGAGTTACCTTGTCTTCAATTGTTGAGACTGGTTCATTTCCCATGTAGACCTTGTCATCGTTATTCAACTTCTCATAACTTGAAAACATGGTCTTATCACTGCAGATGTGGCAGGTGGCACCGGTGTCAAGTCACCATGTGCGATGATGATTAACGTGGTTAACCTCAGATACATTGGCGCTAATGTGTAATCTTTCGATAAGACAGGCAAAAGCTTTTGACAAGTTTGCTCGAGAAGACTGTCTTTTGTTGCCTTCATCCTTACGGTTTTGGCAATCCTTCGCAAGATGCCCTTTTTTCCACAAACATAGCAAGAGCCCTTGAACCTCTTAAAGTTTAAATGGCTTTTGAGGTTTACGCCACTTTACCCATTATTTGAGGAACACTTCCTTTGTGAGAGCTCTTCTGCTGCTTTGGACTCTTGACGACATGCGCCTTTGAATCAATTGGTGTGCGCTTTTCTATTCTTCCTCAATCTTTAGGCAGATGATTAAGTCTTCAAGACTCATCTCTTTACACTTGTGTTTTACATAGTGCTTGAAATCTTTCCAATTGGGAGAGAGCTTCCCAATAATAGTAGCAACCTGGAAAGATTCGCTGATGACGTGGTTTTAAACCTGCATTTCATGAATGAGAATTTGGATTTCTTGGATATGGAGAATGACAGTTTCAGCATCAGTCATTTTGTAAATCCATAACTCATCGACGATAAAATTTTTTATTCCAGCATCTCCGTTTTGTACTTCTTTTCCAATGCCCCCATAGGTCCTTCGCACTATTTATAGTACTATGGACTTTGTACAAAACTTCATCCAACGAATTCAGCACGTAGTTTCGGCACAGGAAGTCAGAATGCTTCCAAGCTTCAATTGCGAGGAACACTTCCTTGTGGCTCTCTTGGGTTTCTCCATCCTTTGGCTTTGGTTCATCTTCTGTAAGAAACTTTGCCAAACTCAATGTTGTTCGGTAAAACAATATCTTGCTCTGCCATGTTTTAAATCAACTCCTTTCAATTTCTCTGGCCTACCATGTGCAAGAATTTTAGTGACTCCAGAGGTCACCCCGCCAATTAAACTAGTTCCATTTTATGTTTGGCTAGAGTTTTTAGTACTTTGGATATGTTTGGCTAGAGTTGTATGAAAGTATGAAACTGATACAGATTATAATATTGTCTTAAGATTGTTGGATACAATCTGAGACAGTGAGGGGATAGGATAATTTGAGGCTTGCTTAATGCAATGTCCTTAAGACAATATTTGACCCGTCTCGATGCAACATTGATGGTCATTAGTCTCCCAAAGATACAACAGATTCGTCTTTGTTCCTAATGCACTTTAGGATAGAAACTCGGGCGAATGGAAATAAGAATTGACTTTGAAATGAACAAGAAATAACCTGTTTGATTTGAATGTAAACTCTTCTTTTGTGTGCTAGGTTGTTGGTGTAATGATGAATTGCAGAATTGCTAATATTTTGGATATCTCATATGGCCAATTTGAGATTCTACTTATAGCAAATGAAACACGTACATGCTCATAGAAGACACAATTGAACACACACACCTATTGGTACTTATAGCAAATGAAACACTACGTACCTGCTCCCAGAAGACACAATTGAACCAACACACCTATTGGTCTAAAGACTAACATAAATGATCTTATGTAATTAGTTTTGCATAATGTACAATTTCCTCATTCAATAACTATGGAAATACATAAATTTCCAACACTCTTTGGTGTTACCATCCTCATCTCGAATTTCTTCCCAGTTACTATCCTGCCATATAATCAACATAATCTAAGAAATGAACATAATGAAGATCGATTTTAAACGTAATGGGATGACTGGGAATATTTTAGTGGAAAATGCAAGATGGGTTGGAGGTTGACATGAAAAATAATGAGACGGACCAAAAGATTGCAAACACTTCACATGGATTGATTACTTATATCTTACATTATGCAAGTAGGCCATTTAGAGTATTAGGTTGAACGTTTTTCTTATATGGTATTTGATTGCAAACACTTCACATGGATTGATTACTTATATCTTACATTATGCAAGTAGGCCATTTTGAGTATTAGGTTGAACGTTTTTCTTATATGGTATTTGAAGGGAGAAATGAAAAATGGAGGAAACTGTTTTGAAAAAAACAAAATGAGAATTTGCTTGAAAGTAAAAGGGATTCGTAAAAGGCCCCAGCTAAATAACACCACTACTTCTGTTGATGGACACTACCAACCTTTTTTTTGTTTTTTGGATGTGCTGAAGGACACCACCATTATAAAGCCCCTCTCACTCACTGTTCATCTTCTTTTTATCTTTCTCTATTATCTCTTTCCCTCTATTTTCCATCACGAAAACACCACCACTGCTAGCACAACCACCTCGCCTTGCCCCGCCACTGCTAGCCTCTTTTTTTTTTCTCTCTCTCTCTTCTTTTCGTCTTTTCTTTTATGCTCTTCTCTTATTTTCTCTTCCTTTTCTTCTCCCTTCATCTCCTCTGAGTGGTGGTGGTGTCCTTTAGTAGGGGGTGGTGTGTCTTTCTTTCCTCTTCGTCTTCATCTTTTCTTCCTCTTCTTCTCCTCTCCTTTGAGGAACCATTGCACCTCACCAGCAAATGGCCTCACCCCCTGACCACTGGCCACACAACCCCTTCGTTGAACTAAATTCTTAAGAACCAAATTTTTTGGAAGCTAAAAAATCTCATATTAAGAAAGGGGACACATTTTTTTGAAATTTAGTTTTGTTTTCTTATGCACATGATTAATGGTTAGCATCAAGCATGTAGCTAAAAACAATGATCAAATAGTCCATCATATAGTTGCCTTGCAGTTTCCCCTTGTTAAAACACATAAGCCTGTAGCTAGAAAGACACAGAAGCTTCCCCTTGATGAACTTTTTGCATGCATAGTGATGGTGTCAAATCATGTTCTCCTTGACCTTGACTTACACAGGGAACACACGTGATCCAAAGACCACCATTATGGCGGCCGATGACAATCTGATGCTTAAGTCAGACAATGCTTGAGAAAGATGTAATGTTGTAAATTGGGTTTTGTAGCGTACCTTTGTTCCTCAACTTTGTGTCCTATTTATCAAGTGAGAGTCCTTGTTCGGCTATGCCTTTGGGGGGCTAGTTTAGGGAAATGTATCTTGCTAGAGATCCTTTCCTTGTTGGGAGTCGTCTATGTAAGATAGTTTCCCTACACGACTTGTACTCCGAGATCTATTAAGGATTCTTCCCTTGTGAAGTGTTGTCCATCCAGAAGAGTTTTCATGCACGAATTATACTCCGATATTTTTTTTTATAGGAGTTAGTGTATTGTTGGCATGCCCGTTGTAAGTCGATCCCCCATATACTTGCCTTATTAGGTCTTATGGTATTGAGCTTGATCATGTGACATATGGGCTTAATAGGGCACTGTTGTTTGCGTTCAACCTCCTGAACCCTGCATTAGTGGGCTTTGTGTTGTTTGGGCTTTGCTGGATTGGCCGCGCAATTAGGGTCGCTTACTCTGTTGACGAGATCATCATGACACATGTACGGTGCAGATTACTGGACGGTTTGGTGTATCATCATCTACTTCCCCCGAGTTAGTGGGCCAACTTGCCGATCCACTAAGACATGTCATGAAGGAACCGGGTGGTCATGATGATTGAGTCTGAATCATCTCCTCGAGTGATGCAAATAATTAATTGGGTATGCAACTGCTTAAAAAGGCGGGAATCCTTGCTTCTATATAAATCCACTTCTCCGCAGAATTTAGTTTTTTTACTCCTTCGATTCAAGAGACTCTGCTTTGTTGTTTCGCTTTTTGCGCTCTTATCTTTGTTCAACTTCGGTAATCGAAAGTTTGTACATTCTTCCATGGCGGGCCAGAATCGCCTTCCGAATGAAGTGTTCGCTAAAGGCCGTAAGTTTTTCTAGGAGAGGTCAATCTCAAAGGTGAATCTGGAGGGTCTTCACAAGAAGTATGGGGTCCCTGATGATCTGGTGCTCTTCACATTGGGTGCTGGTTAGACACCATTGTCTCCTACGGAAGGATTTATTTGCTTGCACAAAGGTATGCTTCAATCAGGCATTCATTTTCCTGTTATCAAGGAATTTTGGCGCTTCCTGGCATACCTCGGCATACCTCGGCATTCCACCCGCTCAGCTGGTGCCAAACGAGTACAAGATGGTGATCACCATTTTGATTAGGTGAAGGATGTTGATGTTCGAGTGTCTCCGAGGGTGATCCAATAACTCACCCATCCTTGGATAAATGAGCACGATGTGTACATATTGAAGTCACCGTCATGTTTGGGCAAGTTTCTTGATGATTACAGTTTTGGCAGAAGTATTGTTTCATGGCTCCTGCAGACTCGAACTATTTTGAGCTTGATGGTTGTCCGATTGAACGGGATTTCAAACAACTTAGTGAGTGTAATTTCGTTCTCGATTTCGCTCTTGTTGATTGCATATTGAATTGTTATTCGTGCTTTTTGTAGGGAAATTTCTAACGACGCCCCTCTCTCTTGAGGACAAAAGGGTCATGGATAAATTTTGTGACATGCCCTTAATGCGGGTGGAGGATAGCGCAACTCGACAACATCAAGCGTAGTGGACTGTGGGCTTACTGGCATGAGGCTCCCACTATGTTAGAGTCATAAAACTGAAGTCTGAAGGCAAGCCTTGTTTAAAAAACAGGAAACTCACGAAGGTTAAGATCCCTAGCCCGTGAAGGAGGGTGGAGTTGAATGAGGCACTTTCTTCTTCTGTGCTTTCAAAGAAGCCTCACTTCGGGTCTAAGCCTGTTTCCAAGCAGTCGGCCCCTTCGGAGGGGGCACAAAATTGCGGGGAAAGATCTTGATGCGTTTGCTGGGACGAAAGTTGTTGCGCCCAAGAGGTAGGATGCCCAGGCGAAAGCCCCCATTTCCCTTTCCGACTTGGAGAAGGCATATTTGACGATGGTGGGAGTCGAAGATGCAACGAAGTTGAGCGCCGAGCAGATGAAGATTATGAACAACATGTTGCTACAGGCGGGGATGGCCACTTCATCCGATGTGGGTCAGACTCATCCTTTTTCTTTGGAGGATTTTAAATATAACCCCGCATTGGATCAAGAGTCCCTTAAGCTTGGTGAAGAGTCGCCTGACCGTTGTCCCTATGGCGAAAGGTTCTCTCCATGTCACCCGTACTGTCCTCCATCCCAATCTTGACCTCAGATTGAGCTGACGACGGGTCTGAGAGATAATTCACTTCCTTATTCCCTATCAATTGCTTTCGAATCGACTCGTGAGAGAGAACCAACCGTTGCGAGTAAGGGGAAAGCGGTGGAGGAAGCCCCTGATGCAGTGATGACAACAAAAGGCGGTGCTGGGGTGATTCTGATCCCAATGGAACTTCACTTCACCCAAATGCGCGAATCAATGTATTCGCCCTGGATATGGTAAAGATGAGCAACCAGGCCTGGCATCAGGAGGTTGACATTTCGTATGCCTCCAGGAGGCATATTAGTAGATGAAATGACTCGTTGGTGAATTATTCTCCGAAGCCAGAAGGTGATATGGTAGGAGAATGTATGGACAAGGGGCAGAAACATCTCATGCAGGGGATGTCATATCTGAACCAAGTTGTCGTCCCTACGACGGAAATTGAGGATGCTCATGAGAGAGTATACACCATGGAACGAGTTTTTGAGCATTTTCAGATGTCATGTTCTGATGCCCTTCACGAAATTGAATCGCTAAAGAAGCAGCTTGAAAGTCAAAGACCTGCTCAATCGGATGTCCACTTGGAGGCCTGGCAGACAAGATCGAAGGTTCAGAGGGTCCGCTTGGAAATACTTGAGTCCGATTTGGCAGAGGGTCGTGACTTAAAACTTGCTCAGGAGACTGCAACCAAGACGCAGGCTGAGATGCAGGCTTTGAGTGCTGAGAAGGCGAAGAAGGAGTCCGAGTGGGTTGTTCGATGTTAAGAGTTGGAGGTTGATGTTGACTTTAATGCCAAGAGCGTGAGGACAACATAAAAGCAACTCCTCCTAGCACAAAATGAACTTAGCGCAGTCAAGGACACCCTGAGTACTGAGCAGTCCAAAGTTGACGCCCTGTCGGGCAGATTGGATCAGCTGGAGCAAGAGCTTGCAGAGTCAAGAGTGCGTCAGGAGAAGCTCCTCAAGGTCCAAGGCACGTTCGAATTCAGAAGAGCTGTGAAAGGGAGATTGGAGCTGATGAAAGAGAAGCATGTTGATTAGGGACCTCTTCTACTACAAAGAAGTGGCCTTTGCAGAGTTTGGAAAAGCTTCCAATCAATCGCAATAAGAGGGTGACCCAGATCAGGATGTTCAAGCGGTGGCACGCGCGGATATGTCCCCTTGTTTCTTCTCCCGCTAAGCTAAGTTTTATTGTATCTGAATCTCCTCCCGGTGAGGAGTAGACTCTATATTTTTTTTATCATCAATGAAATACGATTTGTTAAGTAACAATTTGTACTTGTACATTCCTTGACTTTTCCTGCTGGTTCTTTTTTGTTTTGCCTTACCGTGGTGTTGGTCTTTAGACAAAAGATTTTGTTGAGTCAGGAAACCGTAGGGTTGATTTGCAGATGAGAGTTCAGACTGCTTATATTGCGATAGTTTAAGCAATCATGGTCTGTACTTTTTAGAGATCGAGAAGTTGTCTTGGCCAAACCCTGTAAGTTGGCTAAACTCCATGCAAGTAAATAATCTTGGCTGGCAGTAGATCATTCAGACTCATCATATTTTTGATAACTCGAGCCATTATAATCCACCCTTGGTAGACTATGTTGTAGATTGGACCAACAATTGTCTTCGCTAGTCTAAGTGAACTAGCCAAACTGTGGTCAAGCGTATGCATTATTGTGAGTGGTCGGACAAAGATCCTGGCGATTCGTCTTGATCAGGCATTGTGAGCGCTGACTAGGCTTCCACTTTCTAAGCCGTCTTCATCTGCTCTTGGCGGACTACGTCTTAGAGCAGACCAAAAGTTATCATCATCAGTCATAACTAACTAAACTTTGGTCGAGTGTGTGCGTCACTATCTATGGTCGGACAGTGATCTTGGCAAGTTGTCTTAGTTAGGCTTCATGAGCTCTGACTGGACTTCCACATTCTAAAAAATATTTGTCTGTTCCTGGAGGACTAGGTCTCAGATCGAACTAGAAGTTATCATCGCCGGTCGTAACTGACTAAACTTTGGTAAGCTTCAAATCATTGTCTGTGGTTGGACAATGATCCCTGGCAATTCATCTTAATCGGGCATTGTGAGTGTTGACTAGACTCGCACTTTCTAAGTTGTTTCATCCGCTCTCAACGGACTATGACTTAGAATGGACCAGAAGCTATCGTCATTAGCCATAGCTGACTAAACTTCGGTCGTGTTTGGCGATCATTGTCTACAGTTGGACAATGATCCCTGGCAAGCCATCTTGATCAGGCGTTGTGAGTGCTGACTAGACTCCCATTTTCTAAGCCGTCTTCATCCGCTTTTGGTAAACTGTGAGTTAGAGCATACTAGAAGCTATCGTCACCAGCCGTAGCTGACTAAACTTTGGTCAGGCTCAAATCCATGGTTGGACAATGATCCTTGGCAAACCATCTTGATCAGTCGATTTGAGCACTGACTAGACTCCCGCTTTCTAAGCCATCTTCATCCTCGCTGGCGAACTATGACTTAGAACGAACCATAAGCTATCATCATCAGTCATCACTGACTAAACTTTTGTCAGGTTCGACAACTATGGTCTATGGTTGGATAATGATCCCTAGCAAGTCATCTTGATCAGGCGTCATGAGCGTTGACTAGACTCCCGCTTTCTGAGCTGTCTTCATTCGCGCTGGGTGGAATGTGACCTAGAGCGGACCAGAAGCTATCGTCATCAGCTGTAGCTGACTAAACTTTGGTCGGGTTTGGTGATCATTGTCTATGGTTGGACAATGATCCCTGGCAAGCCATATTGATAAGGCATTGTGAGCGCTGACTAGACTCTCATTTTCTAAGTCGTCTTCATCCGCTCTTGGCAGACTATGACTTAAGAGTGGACCAAAAGCCATCGTCATCAGTCGGAGCTGACTAAGATTTGCTCAGGTTCAACGACCATTGTCTGTAGTTGGACAATGATCCCTGGCAATTCATTTTGATCATGCGTTGAGAACGCTGACTAGACTCCCACTTTCTAAGCCCTCTTCATTCGCTCTTGGCAGACTATGACTTAGAGCGGACTAGAAGTTATTGTCATCAGCCGTAACTGACTAAACTTTGGTCGAGTTGGGCCACTGCTTGGCCTTGGGCGTGTAAGTCTGACTTGGGTGTCCTGATTTAACTACTTAGCCTAATAGTCTAACGCGGGGGTCGGATCAACAAGTCTGATTTTGGAGTCGAATCACAATAGATTAACCAGATTAAATTTTGACCAGATTTGACAAACAATAGTGGAACTTTGATAAAGCAAATACCTTGGATATATTGATAATATTTCTATAAGTGTACTCTACATTCCGTAGGCGCTTAGCGCTTAAGGCTTTCACCGCTTGCGTTTGAGTATATATTGGGCCATTCTCCGTATTTTGGGATGAATCTGGCTCGGCGCTTACTTGGGCCCACTAGTTGGTCGGGCCTTGTTGTCGAGATCATCGTGCCACGTGTATGACATAGATTGCAGGACTGTTTAGTATCGGTTACTCCCCTAGTTAATGGGGCTGCGTGCAGTGCCATTAATTCAATGAATGTGGACTTGTGCAGTTGCAATTGGAACCGTAGCCTCCCTATTTCCCGTACGACATTTAATGCTGACGTAACTGCTGGGTGACCTTGTTTCGTGAACAGTCGCGCCTATATATAGGATGGTTTTCACCATTTCAAGCGTTGCCATGAACGTTGTAAAGTATGTTCATCAAATGCATATTTTCAGAAAATATGTTTTGGGTTCTCCAAAGGCTAAAAGAAGATCTTCGTTGTTGGAGTCTTCGAATGTTCTAACATTTGCAGCGATGAGTCTTGACAAGACATGCTATTGGGTGATGCCACCTGGTTTGGGTGAACGTCCAATTGATTCCATGGGACCTCATAATTTCTTCTTACATTGCGTAGAAGAAGTACAAACTGCCCCTCAGGGGTCAAGATTGTCTTCCATCTTCCATTGCTCCAACGGCATCTGAGAGATAACACCCGCAGATAATTTTAGATGGTTGTTCCTACTGCTACTTCCTGGGCCTCACGCGTGATGCCACAGCTGAAAAGAGATTGGCGGAGCGAAGTTGTGGTGGATGTGGCATGCGGTCCTGGGGTGCTAACTCTACATAACCCTAGGCATCCCTTTGGAGGGACATCCCCATCAGCTTACTTTTGCTTTCACTTTCAAAACATCCTTGTAAGGCAGATTGGCAGAGCAAAATATCAAGTGCGTGCCTGCAACCTGCAGCCTACTTCAAGTACTTTTGCTTTCACTTCCAAATCCTCTTCAAGAGGCAGATTGGCCGAGCGAAGTTTTGACGTGCATTTCAGCGGATCCATACTCGCGCCAGACTTAGATACTTGTAGTGTATAAGCTTTTGTACTAGCTAGTAAGGCAAGCTTTGTTACAACTTTTTTTAGTAATCAATAAAGTCTGTTTTCGATAATTCGCGTTTTATTCCTTGAATGAATCTGTATCATGTTGGCTTGTGCGAACAAATCTTCTAGACTAAAAAACGAAAATAAATCAAAACAATAAGATAGTTTGACTCTGAGTGATGACTATGCAAATCTAGCCCTGAAAGAGACGCGCATGGTCCTGGCTCAGATTGTGTAGGTCCCTTGACGAAATGTCACATTTTGCCAATGATAATTGATGCAGTCGATTTTCGCTCCCTGCTTTGGCCTTCCTGCAAACCTGTTGACTTGCACAAGGAACACGCGTGAGTCATGGACCACCATTGTAATAGTCGATGGCACTCCGATGCTAAAGTCAGTCAGGGATCTGAAGAAGGCGTAATGCTGTAAACATGGAATTTGTAGCGTACCTTAGCTTACCAACCTCATGTCTTATTTATAGTGCTGGAGTTATGGATTGATCAAGCCATCGAAGGCGTAGTTTAGGGAAGAAGATCTTCATAAAGATCCTTATCTAATTAGGAGTTGTGTAAAGGGGAGTTTCCCTGTTAGCCTAGTCCTCTGAATACGTGGGAGATAGTTCTCATTCCGGGAGTAATCCATAGATAGAAGTCTCCATGTGTAACATATATTCTGATATTTGCTTCCTAGTTGGAGGCAAAGTGTTGTTGTCTTGCTCGTCCGAAGCTGATAATCGAGATATTTGCCTTAGCAGGGCTTATGGGTATTGCGGATAGATGTGAGACACGCTAGCTTAGAGTCTTGTTTTTACCCAAACACGGCGGATCCTGCGAATATGTGTCTTAGGTTTGCATGTTCCGTAGCATTTGGGCAAAAACCTGACTCTGTTTCAAACAAATGCAGAAATACTGCGAGTATTAAGATCACATTCGCAAGCTTTGCTGTGAATATGATTATTTTGCTCACATATTTCGCGGTGTTTTGGGGATCTCTGGGAAGGATTGGTCGTTATCCTCCTATTATTTCAACTTTTTCTTTTGTCTATGAGATTCAAACAGCATTTTAGGAAGTGTTGATGCTTACATGGGAAAACCGCCATGGTTGCATAATCACAAGAAAATTACTTGGGAAGACGAATATAATTGTTTGGGAAGACAAATACAATTGTTTTGAAAGACAAATAGAATTGATTGAAAAGACAAATGTCATTTAAATTTACCATTATAAAAAAGGGAGTAGTCTGTTAGTATTAGGGGTGGGCACGGGACGGGATGGACATCATCCCTATCCCATCTCGTTCGTTCGGGATCGGGACGGGATAGACCTCATCCCGACCTCGTCCCATCTCAAACGGGTTTGGAACGGGACAAGATCAGGAGGAAATAAAACATTTTGTTTATTTCACATTGATGTTATTCTTTGTTTAAAAATGTGAATAATTGTATTAGCTTTACTAGTACTTATATGAAAGGCTAGATACATATGATTGTATATAAGAATATGTTTTGCTCTGCATTTTTAACATGTGAACTTTTATAAGAAAAATTTAGTAAATTGAGCTTTCTGTGAATGAACATTATTTGGTACACTTGTGTTTTATCTAGAATAGAATACATGCTTCATTATTTTCATGAATAAGACAACAATAGAAAAACAATTCCTACTAGAATAGAATCCATGTGTTATTATTTTCATGAATAATTTAAAATTACTAATAATAAATATTTTAAAAAAAAATCTGGGACGTGACGGGATAAGAAATATCCATCCCAATCCCGTCGCACTCTAAATCGGGGCGGGATGTGATTGAGCAATCCTAATAAGACCCAAAAAAATTGGAACGGAACAGGACGAGGTAGGAAGGGATCGGAACGGGACAGGATTAGGATCTCGAGATGGGATGCCCACCCCTAATTAGTATCCATCACCAAATCAAGAAAAATAATAGAAGATGGAGAGAAAATTGGCAATGTTCGAAGTAGAAAACTCAGATGAAGAATGGGATAACATGGGCAATCTGGAAAAGGACTCTTTCAAGGATGACGACCCCCACTCGTCGTCGACTGCAAATGATGAGGAGGACCACGAGGAAGAACAGTCAGAGGAGGAGGACAGTGAATCATCATCGTCCACTGATGTGGACGATGATGATGGTGATGGTGAAAATTCGTTAGTGGACTACTACTACTCCGATGAAAAGGGCCGATGAAGGACTTTGTTGAGCACCTCCTAAATGATTAGTTTTATTTTAATGTTTTTTTCTATATTTTGTAATATTTAAAAATACTAATGAAAGTATGCTTGCCTTTATTTTTTTGGTCATTTGTAGTATTTCCTTCCTTCCTCATTTTTTCCATTGATTTTATTTCAAATGATTAATTCTAAAATTCCAATTTACATTTGTTAATTCATTACATTTTGTTTGTGAAGAAAATAAGAGAAGAAGAAGAAGAAAATAAGTGAGGAGAAAAAAAAACACATAAGAGGAAAGAGGAGAAGAGAGGGAAAATGAGGAGGTGGATGAGGAGGACGGCTGGGTGGTGGTGCGGTCAATGGTAGTGACATAGTGGTGGTTCTTGATGAAGAAGAGAGGTAGAGTGGAGGAGGAGAAGAAGAAAATAAAGAAAAAACAGAGAAGAGAAGAAGAAGAAAATGTCCAACAGGCGATTAGGAGGCGGGGTGGCAGAGGGTGCTTGATGGAGAAGAGAGGGAGAGAAGTTAGGTTTTTTTTTGTTTATATTGGTGGTGTCCTTTGATAATGGTGGTGTCTGTCAGAAAATAAGGGGTTGGTGATGTCCATTAGAAGAAGTGATGGTATTATTTAGCAGGGGCTTCATAGAATGAAAAAAGCAAACTTGAAATGTTACGATCAAATGGGATGTAGTATAGTGGTAAAGACCATAATGCACTATATATGTATGATATTTATGCTCATATATATAATAAAATTTCATATTAAGAAATGCATATGATTTACATCTACCTTTATGTATATATGATTCTAGAGACCATATGGGCACATGGAAGCAATAGTTAAAATAACGCTTAGATTCTGTGTATTGCTACACAATACTTCATGCATAGAAAAAGTGTATCCTCACTTTCAACAGTAGGAAACATGATCATTAAAATGAAGTGTAGTGCAGACATTTCGATCATATTAAAAAAAAAAAAAAAAAAACCTCAGTATGTTGCTTCCTGGATTCTTGTTTCAATTGGAATTGGATCTCAAGAAATGGAAACTAGCCACTACAACTTTTAAAATTTTGTAAACCTTCTAAATTGAGCAGCATCTATTTGTACATATTTGTTGGCCTAATCCATTACAAAATCTTTCACTCAAGAAGTTTGATATTGAAGAAGAAAAACAACAAATATCAAGCAATGGATGATGTTTGGAGTAGGAGGAGGTAATAAGAGCGGGCAATAAGGGGTGCCAATGAACAGAATCAAGTTTACGATGAGAGAATTCGAATGCAAGAAGCCGGAGCGTTCTATATGAACTGAAAGATCAGATTCATGCATGAATTTTTGCGATTGCAATGCATAGACTTAAAAAGGCAGACTGCGAACCACGGAGATGCTGCAAGCAATGGATGTTGGAGATGTGAAAGCAATGGAGGTTGGAGAAGAATGGGTTCATTCAAATTGTATTTTGGAGTGGGTCAAATCCAAGCATACTAATCCGTTTGACTTGTGTTAAAAAATGAAGTTCTTTCTTGAGAAATTTTGAGGAATATTTTTCAATGCAGTTTATGTAACCCTTCTTTTGTTAAAGGCAGCGACTACTCCACACCATCATATACACTGTTTCACACCATCGTGTATTTTTTTTTCCTACTAACCCACGCCACCTAAAAAACTTTTTGAAAAATATAGTAACATAAAAATAGGGTAACTTTCGACCAATTTAAACCCTCAATTGAGACCGATTCTCAAGCTCATGAAAACACATAAATTGTAGTAATCTGAGTTATCTAATAAACACAATTTGAATCACTTCAAAATATTTTGAAATGAGCATGTTATGGTCATTTTACCAAAGTCGCGCAAATTTGTTTCGCAGTGAAAACGGGGTAGTGT
The DNA here is from genome assembly GCA_963556465.1 of Berberis vulgaris. NCBI lineage: Eukaryota > Viridiplantae > Streptophyta > Magnoliopsida > Ranunculales > Berberidaceae > Berberis > Berberis vulgaris. Next base: position 31,687,739 of record OY747127.1, on the reverse strand, counting down.
CCCTGAGTTTCGACCTACTTATATGCTCGATTAAGACCAATTTTTAAGCTCATCAAACACAAAAATTGTATTACTCTGAGTTATCTAATAAACACAATTTGAATCACTTGAAAATGTTTTGAAATGAGTAAGTTATGGTCATTTTATTAAAGTCGCACAAATATGTCTCGCAATGAAAACTGAGTAATATCCCCAACTTTCGGCCAACTTATATGCTCGATCGAGACCGATTCTCAAGCTCATCAAAACATGAAAACAATAAAATGAAATAAAATAAAATAAAATAAGAAACTAAAGACATTAGAAGATTGTAGATGCTTAGTTGTCATTAATATAGGTAATTAGGTTGATTTCAATTTAGAGACGGAAAAGGGAAACTTTGCATGGTTTAGGACATTAGAAGTTTTCATCTTTAATTTTTGGATTGTTCACTTTGCTTCTCACTTTACGCGCTACGGAGGAATACTCTTAACTCGCTTGTACTTGAAAAGCATTGAATAATTTTACTATTTACGAATATGTATCTTTTATAATGTTGCGCAACTGATGTCGTAGAGACGTAAAAACGCTATTTGGCATGTTTTAGAACATTACGAGTTTTCATCTTTTAACTTTTGGATCATTTCACTTTGCTTCTCACTTTAGACGTTAAGGCGGGATCCTTGTAACTCACTTGTACTTAAAGAGCTTTGAATAATTTTACCATTTATGAATTTGTATCTTTTATATTCTTGCGCAACAAATATCAAATGATTTATATGTCTGATTTCACTATTTAACAATGAAAAATATGTCAATTAGATTTGCGCCATGCACTTAAGGCACGAAGAAGGTGTTACGTGTTGTGTGCCCCTCAACGCATTCACCACCTTACCTTGACTTTGGAAGGGTTGAGAGAGATTTGTATTTTTAGACTTTGTGAGATTACTCCACATCAGGAATATTCTAACAAATACAAATGTCTTTCATTTTGTCCTTTTTCTTTGCCTTTCAAACATAAATTCTACTACAAACTGCTATTGTGTTTGGTTCAACGGAAGCTTACAAACCAAATCATCGAAACTTGATTAACAAAGTTTCAAAACTCCAATAACATTTTCAATATTCAAAAACAAAATTGATTACCACTTATTCTTAATGTCTATTTAAACTCAATAAAACCTAAACCTAATTCCCATTAGACTTGTACTCCTAGATGGGCTTTAACATGGAATTACACAATAAAAATAACTAATACTAAATAAAAATACTAATACTAATACACAATCCAATATTACATCATTCTCTCCCGCTTCGAAAAGCTCATCCTCGAGCTTTGAGGATCATATCTTTGAAAAGTGCACCGCTAAGACTCGACCTCAAATTCTTCCGTTTGTAGTTGTTAGTACATCAACAATCAAATAAAAATTTGGCTGCAAATATAATGTCCAAAGCAAATCACTGGGACATTATACAACCACTTTGTGATAATATTTCCATGCGCAAACTTCTTCTCGAACCAGGCTTCAAACATGTCCTAAATAGGATCATAGTCTAGCGAATTGGGGAAATTAGGGTTATCATCCTTGCTTGTGACAACCACCCCAGTCTTGCAAACATTTTTTTGATTTTCATATTTTCTTTGACGTGAAAATTTGCATTAATTTCGTGATGTGTTTTGGCCTCACTACGTAATGACTTGCAGATAACTGTATACCCTTCGTACACATCAAACACGAAAGGTTTCTTCCCATTAACGGCAGTGGGGTTCACCTTCTCTGCTTCAAATGAATCTGAAAAGATTGCATCTCTTTGTCCTGCCTCACGATGCGACTTTTCGCGGATAGCTTCAGATTTTGGACGAACCAAGATAGTTGCCAATTACTCCGAGATGTCCGCAAGAGCTTTCTCCATGCGCTCCATCCTTGCGTTGATGACTCTAGTTCCCTTAGGCGGCATCCTTGTCAAACATTTTACAACTCTGATACCAAATTGATGGGTTCAATAGAAGCTTACAAACCAAATCATCGAAACTTGATTAACAAAGTTTCAAAACTCCAATAATATTTTCAATACTCAAAAACAAAATTGGTTACTACTTGTTCACCGTGTCTATTTCACTCAATAAACCCTAATCCTAAATCCTATTGGACTTGTACTTCTAGTTGGGCTTTAACATGAACTTACCCAATAATAATAACTAATACTAATATACAACTCAATATTCCATCATATTGTGTGTGGACATTCACTTTTGTTCATTATTACCTATTATTATTTTAAATGAAACATCAACAAAGTATTCCCTATTTGTAGAGGCTACATATGGGGTGACCAAGTTTTTTTTCTTTTAATCTCTAACTTATTTTATGAAATTAAAAAGTATTAATAAAATGTAGACCAAGATAACAATAAGCATGTACATCAAATTACCTCATATCACATGTATTTTTGTGTGTATAACTTGATATAATCCCTCTAAGGAGTACATTGATGATATATCTATTCACTAAAAATTAATAAAAGTAACAGCACGACATATACTAATCAATGAAGAATGTCCAAAGTATACTGAAATTCAAAACATATATATCCGACTACCTATTTTCATTCAAACCCCGATAAGTCGAAATAAAATTTAGGAATCCAACAGGGCTCAATAAATAGAAAAAAAAAAAACATTTACTAGAATAGCAAAAAAGGGTGAGGAAGGAGACTGAAGAAAAGGTGAAAAAGAGGATGGGCAGAAACTACATAGTTTCATTTATTCTTTGTTTTCCAAATGCTTCCTTTAGGTTTTCTCTTATATCATGCATCTTCTATTTTTGGGTCAGCTTTTGTCCTAGTCATCCTCTATAGAGTCCTTTCTTTTTCATCTATTTCCCTTCTTCAACAAAATTTCTATTTTATCTTTAGAAATAAAATAAAAGGAGATAAAATATCAAAACACGTGTCCCAAATGGATCCTAGTGTCAATACTCCTAGACACGGCACATGGACACATTTTCATGGTTTTCTTAGAAAAAATACAATAATAAGTTTCCTTTATAGAGTTATAAAGTTTTATAGAGTCAAATCCACAAAAGAAGTCTTTTAGGGAATTGGGGGGGGGGGGGGGGGGGGAGGTGTCAACGGCACAATAACTTTTTTTTTTTGTTGGCCAAAAACAATATATATTTCTTTATAATTTGTTAGCCTATATATATATTACGAAAATGAGTATATTTTGGCTAAGTATTGAAAATGAAGTCTAATACCATGTACCCATATCAGATACCAACTTGTATCAGTGGCGTTGTTACGTAGATTAAAATGTATATCCTACTCAAAGAGATGACCTGGAGATGGAAACTGTGCTTCATCAGATAGGATAGGAGAGTGATGATAAATGACTTATACTCCTTGCACACTTGTACTCCTCAAATTTGCTCTCTCTTTTTCTTTTCTTTTTTTTCTTTTTGTAAACATTGGCTCTTGTTTTACCCCTAAAAATCATTATCCCACTCAAGTCCTAGTGGCTAAGGAAAACTGATACCATGGAAGACCCGCGCCCACTACCATAATAACTTTTTCAACAACCCAAACTTGTACCCAAAAAAAAGTATGTACAAGAGTTGTTCAACATTAACTTCTTTTTTTACTCTCATATTATTAGACTTCGAATGAAATTACATTCACCCAGGCTAACTTTAACTTCCCTTAAGCATTCTAAATCTGAATAGTCAATGATTTTACATTTCAATCTGATGTGTGTCTCCAAACCAAAAGTAATTCAAAGCATGAAATAAACTATCCGCATTATGTAAATAAATTGGAAAACACAAATCTCAGATCCAACACCGCAATACATGAACATATTAACGGTATCCATGAAAACGAATGATAAAAGACATCAGACTGGAAGGAACATCTGAGTCATATGTAGGAAAAGGAACATATAAATTAAGAAATTTTTATTAGTAGTTGCAAAGCTTAAAGTCATGAGTTTACTCACTCTCCACCAAATTGTCGAGCCAGCAACTTTTTCTAGTTGAGACTCACTAAATCGTAGTTGAGCTGCTTCTAATATTGCGTCAACTCTATTTTCACAAGAATTAGCCACCTCTTCCAATAAGAAAGCCCCTGAAAATAATACATTAAATTAAGAAAAAGTGATTCAAAAGGACCACTCCAAAAAGCTAAATGAATCATACACACACAGGTAGATCGATAGATAGATATTGACTAAACACTGAAACGGACACAGGATACAAAAAAAAAAACACTTTTCAAAAATTTATACCCGTGAGAAGAAGAAAGTCCAATCTGCAATATAACCTCAATAAAAATTTAAATTAGTTAATCATGAGTTTAATCCTAAAGAAACTAGACTAGCAAAAATATATTGCATACGGATATTCTTATTAATAATGCATGGTATTCAAAGCTGTAAAAAGAATCATCGTAAGCAAAAATCACAAAATCAGACCACAAGATCTACAATTACCAATAATCATATGGGAACCCGGTTTCCCATGTTAAGTTCATATTTTCTGAGAGTTGACAAGCTGTTTCCATATGAACATGTATGCATAAGAAGTTTGTCTACTATATTGGAAATGAAAATGATTTAATTATATAAAGACTATGTAAGAGCTACCTATATTGCAAATGAAAATGATTTACTATTGAACTATTTTATTGTTTAATTATATAAAGACTATGTAGGCCAAAGTAGTTGGTTGTACATAAGACCTGTAGCTTAGGGAAAGACATTTTTTCAGTTTAATGTTCTTTTGTTATTAGCAACATTCCTTTAAAACCCTAGTCAATCTGTTTACTTTAGATTGCTTCTACCAAATTTACCTGAAAAATCATCCAAACCCCCACTGCAAAGACGAGGGTTGTTTTCAAACACTTAATACATCACTGAAAACTCCTTTGAGTTCACTGCCTAGTAGTAATTACGCTCCACAAGATGTATTGAACTTCTCCATAATTTAGTGAACATCTACCATATGATCCATCATAGCGGCCTCGACAGGCTTCGTACACTACAAGCCTCGATCTGCATGGAATTACGATCATTCTCAATTATCACATTTTGTTGATCGTTATCTACGCTCCACCAACTTGAAGTAAAGCTTCAGAGTATAGCTAGAAGCAATGTTAGTGAATCGTGAATCGTATTGTAAATTGTAATGTGTAAGATTTAAATTTAATCGTATCGTAACTCATAAGATTTATTAATGATAGTAGATATATTATATACATATTTTTGCACTGAAGGGAAATATGATTGTGCAACATTACTTTTATCAAGTCTTTTTGAAATTTAAGTTTGCTTTAGCAAGCCTTAAGTCCCTTCAGTATGCTATTGTGGACTAAAATTTAAGTTTGCTTTGGGTTCAAAGTTGAGCCCAAAGTCCTTTCAATAATTCAAATTTGCTTGGGTTCCAAGTTGGGCCCAAAGTCCCTTTCAGTATGCCATTGTGGACTGAAAAGAGCAAACAAATAGAGCCCAGCCACCCACTCCACACTCCCACGCAATAAAGAAGGAAGAATTGAAAGAAAAAAAGTATTTGGACGAGAAAGATAGGGGAATTTACAAGCAAAAAATGGAGAAAATGGGTTGGTGGTACATAGTACTAGGCATTGGAGATTTGTATAAGGGTAGAAAGAAAAATTTATCCATCCATCCACCCTTATCTTCTTCGCTTTTTTTAGCAAGGGTGAGAGACCCCAAAATCCAAACAAATCAAGATCACGCAGCAGAGGAGTGCACAGAGATCCACCGGACTTCACAGCACCGCTATGTATGACTCGCGACCTTCTTCGCCGACTAAAAGAGCCAGCTACAAGAGTTGGCGCAGAAGAGTGTACAAATATGTCTTCTTCCTCTTCTTCTCTGGTTCTTCCTTTATTCCTTCTGTTGATATGTTCTTCTTTTGTTTCTTCTGTATGAATCACAAACTCGGACGAGTTAGTTACAATTGCGATTTAAACTTTGAATCGTGGTCGATTCAAACCTATTTGTGTGAAACACAATTTATTGGGTGATTCAGATCGGCTATGGACCTATTCGAGTCAAATCACCAATTTGACTCGCGATTTTCCACGATTCATACAACCCTGGCTAGAAGTAACCAAAGTTTTCTTTTATTTTTATTTCACAAAATTACAAGCGAAAATTTATATAACAAAACACACAGGACTTAAAGAAAAGTTTGTACGAACTTAGTGCACGGTTGAGATTTGTTTCATCCATAGTTATCAAAATGTTTTTCGTATCGTCATATATTGGAAACCAAAATTTAAGATACATCTATCGTTATGTATTGTGTATTGTAAGATATGGTGCAAATATCAATATATAGACATAAAAATATGTATAATGTATTTAAGCATACAAAAATATATAAATAAGACTTATTAAAGCAAAGGGGTCCCAAAAGCACAACCATTGATATATTACTTATGTAACATATATTAACATCATCCCTCCATTCATACGCATCACTTTTACAAGGACAGTACATCCTGCATCATCTTATATCGGCAAATCCTAAGATGTACATGTTGTATATCGTATCATAAGATGTTGATATCTATGGTTTCATCCAACGATTGAGATTTATATGAACTTAAAGTTTCCCTTTACCTGTATAGCAATCCACAATTAGAGGCATGGGTTTGATAGTTTGATTCCCATAGCCAACATCTGGATGTTAGTGTTTTTTTTCAATTGTTGATAGGGTTGGACGTGTAAGTATGGAATGCAATCTTAAGGGTACAATGACTATATAACATGGCTATCAATAGTGTATTTTATTGGCTTAACGAGCTATTGTGGGATTTTAATGTTAAAATGAAAAAGACTGTGTTATTAAATAGTGCCAATGGCATGGGTCCCCTCCTAAACGAAAGGACAATGAAATCAACTCAGGAAAAAATGCTAAAATGGAACTTGGTTACCAAAGAACCATAAAGTTAGAAAACTGAGCTTAGAACTTCAGAATGCAGATCAAACTGGGAGAGAGTGAGAGAAATCATATCAGTCCAAAGGGTAAATCTAGTTGAAAAAAAGTAAGAAAGGGCTTACGGATAAAGGACTTTGAACATTATTCACATGTGAGAGAGGTGCTTAAAGACTTCAATCTCGTAAGAAGAAAGCAGGTTATCATTAATAAATGTAATAATTTCTTGAATCAATTGCATATTTGTTCTTCATATGTCCCTTCTCCAAGGCATTATGGAAGAGAATCGCGTGGGATAGTAGAGGCTGACTGCCTAGCTCCTCCAACCTGGCCAAATGGAGTAGGCATTGCGATAAAGACAATTTATTCTATTCAGTAGAAGTGGTTGTCTGATAAAGCTCTTATAGCAGGTCTGGTTGATATAAGGAAGGAGTGCAATGCTCAAAGGTTCGAGGGCTGAAAGAGTGATATCGAGCAGGTGGGATTTTGCATCAAAGGGGTTTTTTGGTATGAGGGGTAACTTTGGGTGTTATTAGAAAATTTTATTTTTCACAATGCATGCATAACTAGGCGCAGCTTTTAGATGCAACTCAGATTATATTAGAAGCTCCATTTGTGAGTTCCTCATTCATATTCTGCGGAGTCTCTTTTCAATGAAAACCTATGTCTTTCTTAAAAAATAAAAACAAATAAAAGGCTTGAAGCTTGTTAAGACTTGACATTTGTGGTTATTTCTTGGTTTTAAAAGAGTCAAGAGAAAGGAACTGGGGATCTAAATTTTTCACAAAAAAAGTGAAAGGTCTACTACATATGGAATTGTACTGGTTTCGCCAAAACGAGGAGTTTCATATTTTGTTTTCTTTCATTTGGTTTCTGCAAGTTACTCACCAAAAAACGATGCAACATTTTTTTAGAAAACAAGCTACACACTAGTCTTCTCAAATAACTCTCCTACTCAATAAAGGAAACAAAGATGCGCTCTACAAAACTAAAAGGAATGTGTAGCGTGGATCAGTAAAAATTGTCCAATGGTTTGTAACAGGAAAATCAGAACCGCTTAAACCATGCTAACAAGGATCAGAACAGAGACATATTTAAGCAGTTTTCAGTAAAGTGGGGTATTAATATTACCATCTAAAGATTGCCTAGCCAATCAGACAATCACTTTATGTCCATATCACAGACTTCCTCCAAGAGGCCACACACAAACTTTTCAGATACCTCAAGTGTTATCCAAGGCATGGTAAGCTTTGTGGAAATTTGTTACAGATAGACGATCAATATTGGATTATTCAACATAAGGGATCTCTTGTTTCTCGCCAGAGATACAAATAGTCATCTGAACTGCACATAAGCCAGTTCAACATGACAGTACAAATCACACTGAAGTAGATTGACACTTCAAGAAAAGCTTCAGCAAGGGTTTCTTTGTTTGCCTTATGTGAGCATTGATGAGCAGGCTGCACCAGTGCTAATTACAAACTGGTTGGAATAGTTACTATCCAAGGTGATATATCATATACATCCTTATACATCCTCAAACCAGCTTAAGAAATGTTGGTGTGTACCGTATAGTATGTGGGTTACCACAGGTCAGCATGTGTTCGCTTCAGGTACTTCTGTCTTATTCATTCAAAATTATTTTAGTAGGCCAGATTCTCTTTCAGATTCTTTATGTAATTTAGTAGTTTCCTTCATGTCTTTTTATGCATTCTTGTTTCATGCTTGAAAATATTCTAAATAGCTAGTATGATGTTGGTCATAAATAAAAGATGATATGAGATTGTCGAGTCCTCCCTTATTCCATCTTATGTCCTCAGGCTCAGTTACCACTTGTTTCTTCACTTACCAATCCAACTTCTATAGCAGTCACTACTTAAGAAATAACAAGGAAGACCCTTTCTAGGAAGTCTTTCGCAAATTGAATTTGTTGGTTAATAAGGCAGTCTCACAGCAACTAAGTACTAGATGTTGAACAATTTTTCCCCCTCACATGCCACCAAAAGAATACACCTTTGAGATTTGGAAGATCCTTTGAAAATTAAAGATGGAAAAATTCTAGGGGTCGAGGGAGGGAACGAGGGAAAGGGGCGAGGGATGGGTGGAAGCCACCCATCCGCCTCGAGATAAGCGACATCGTGCATCTCAAGGCAGATGCACTTATCTCGAGGCGGATGGGTGGTTACCTCGACCCCTAGAAGGGCTCTTAAAGATGGTATCAGATTCACAGATACATTCGATAACATGTATGACAGACCCAGGCTAACCTTTAGACTTATAAAATATTACAGGCTACAGAGCACTTCAAAGATAAGAAATCCAACAAAAGATAGATAGAGGGAAAGGAGGAAAAAAGGGGATGGTCAAAGCTCCTTACCTGAAACACGACAATTACAAGTATTATCATCCTCGTTGGCAACATATTGATTTGCATCCAAAGACCAACTATTAACCTATATCAAAAAAATAACTGCGCATAATCAAGATATAACTAATATAAACCTTCACTCACAGTTTGAGATTTTAAAGCAATTTGTTGTTTCACATTTGTTGTGAACAAGTAACATTGTAGTTAAGGCGTTGAGGCAGAGGTGAGGCGCATAGGCTTGAAAATGCCTGAGGCGGAGGTGAGGCGCACATGCTTGAAAATGCCTGATGCACACGCCTCATTGACATGATGTCTAAACACTTTTTTTTAGATTTTTTAAAATAAATTGAAACATAGTAGCATACATCATCATTTTGACAAATATGTACAAAAAGTCATGCAACTACATAGAATCGAAAAGAAAACATAATAAAGTTGCATAGCATAGCAAAAAAATGCACTATATAAGTGTCAAGTAACTTGCAAACATCCACTGAATCATTACAAAATAAAAATAGAGAAATCAGCAACAAAAACATCAAAACATAATGGAAACTAGTTCACGAACTTCTCATTTCTCACTATTTCACTCATCCTCCTCTTCATAACCTTATTCGTGATCATCATTTTCTGCGATTCCTTTAGCATCTACTTCAAAATTTTCATTATCTTCAAAACCAATATGTCTTCCTCTAAATCCAACAAGCGTAGATGTAGATGCAGGTGCAGCAGAGCCATTTCTTGAGTAAGTTGCTAGAGTTGTACTATTTCTAGAACTTATATGTGGTTGTGATGATCATTCACCAACTCTAGCAACTTGTGCATATTGACTCAGTCAAGGTATCATTAAGAAATACCAATTCACCATCTGCATTTATTTTCTCCTGCATCTTCCCAATTAACCACTCATTGCTTTCATCAATGTCAGACATGGAAATAGGATCAATCGTATCACGATGGGCATAATGGTTCTTAAACTTTTTATTGTACTAGATTAAAACCAAATCATTGATGTGTTTTTACTCCAGCCTATTCCTCTTTTTTTGTATGGATCTGAATGTTATGCAAAATAATGGAAATATAAGTATAATACATAAGAAAATAACCAATTAATATTCCTCTTTTCCATGTAAATATGCCCGAGGCGGACGCCTTATTTCACCTTATCGAATTGTCTTTACTTTGAGGCGGATTCTTGTCAAAACGCCTTGAGGCGCGCCTGGGGCGATTGCCTTGACTACACTGACGAGCAAGGAAGATTCTTTCAATTTGGAAAAATGTCGACTATAGAAAATGTAGCTATTTTGCTCGCATGTAATTTAGAAAATATCTGTTTGATTTTTAGAATAGTTGGGTGTTAGGGATGAATTTATTTGCTGTAATTTTCGTTTTTTAGGAATAAAGGTAGCTTAGAATGTTTCTCAGCTGTAGTTTTAGTGTTTGAGGCTAGTTTAAAGTCTTCTTAGATAGTAACATCAAATTATGACTCTTTTAGAAGTTTTTTGTTTATTTTCAAGTATTTGGGGGCATATACAATAGCCCCAAATGTAGAAATAAAATTCAGAGTTTAAATAACATTTGTGTTTTTGTTTCCCTTATGTTCTAGCCTTCTAGGTGAAGAGTCGCCAAAGATCGTTGGAATCTGTAGCCAGATTCACTACAGAATACACTGAATCAACATGAAACAGAACTAGAACATCTTGGGTACCCCCTTACACTTTACTAGGAATGTTATTTTTCCTCGAACATGTCATAAATCACTATTCCAGCAACCGAAATTGGTGACTCTCAAATGTTAACTGTTGGTAAGGGATTTTCAGTGGTAGATAGTTCACTGTCCAAAAGACGTGGGTAGCAAGGTATTAGGTTGTAATAGATCTCTCTAGTAAGTGGTTATGGAGATTCTCAAGTAAGTGGTCATGTAGATATGGAATGGAAAGCAATTACCTTTGAAAGACATCACGTCCAAGTATATTCTAGAATATCTGGGTGGCTTCCTAAACATTCGACCTTTTCTGACGACACTAGTACGTGAGAACTATTTCAAACATCAAATAATCCTTTTGGGAAATATCCAGATCATTGTGGCAAGGGTGAAAAATCAAATATTAGCAAGAAGTATGGATCACGGATGAGATCATTTAAGCTTATGTTCCTTCCATTGTTTGCTCTTTGCTCCATCAAAATGTTTGGTTATCGATTTTGGGTTCGTGAAAATTGCTTTACCCCTCGGAATATTCATCACAGATGGCATTTATTCACACTTAAAGACTTGGAGGAGTTTTTAAGACTCTCTGGTATGTTGGGTGGGTCTCACTTGGGGGAGGAAAGGAATTCATAGAGATGGAAATCAGATAGATGTCGGCTTGTCAGTTTGCTCTTCTTTCCACAAGTTGGTAGATGATCAATTTCCCCTAATGTCTTCAGCAACCTTCCCATGAAAACCATACTGAAAATGGGGATGTACACATATTATTACTTGTTTGTATTGAGGCTCAAATCTCTATAACATCATAATATCTTATTTTTATTTTAAACCCCAAAACTAAAATAAAAATAAATAAATAAATGTGTTGGAAAATATGAGCCAACTTGCTGAAGCGCGTGTGCAAAAGTTGTGTGATCGTCATCATGGGTTGTGCTGTTTGTTGGGTATGTGTGAGCCATGTTGTGTTCTAAAAAGTCCCAAGCGCCCTCAACTGATATACACATGGGACAAGCACCGTGTTTCACATGTAAAAGCAAGAAGCTCTTGTTGAAGAAACAATTCAACTCCAAACAAGCATTTAAAGAAAACATTATATGGAACCAAAAGCATACCTGTTGTTCTGTCATCTTCATAAAAGCAAATGTGTAGTATACTAAATCTTTGGCATTCCTTTCAATTACCTACAATAACCATTACACAGTTCATAACAACAAAATGCACATGACATTGAACAATTAGTTAAACTAGACAGGGAGAAATGATTTAGGACCATACCTCTACAAATCTAATGCTACCCACGAGGGTCAATAGAAATTCAAATAACTGCATTTACACAAAGCAAAGCATCAACGAAACTTCTTGACTTGTAAAAAAATAAAAAATTACTCAAAGAAACTGAATTTGTCAATTCATTCTAAAATTTATGCAAGATAAATAATTATGAACCAGGGATTTAAACTTAAATTAAATACACACACACATATATAGGTACTAAATACAAACTCGAAAATATAATTTAAAAGGGGTGAGTGACATCACCACCCATTAGTCTTGTTTTGCTAGATTCCAAAACAAGGATCTTCTTTGAAAGATGCCTGTGTCTAACTTAAGGGGCAAAACCAATATCTAAATTTCCTGTCCCTGAGGTCCAAATAAATTTACAAACAGTAATTGAAAGCAAAAGATTTTCCTTTCTAAACCCAAACATAAATTTTCAATTATAACCTAACTTTAACCTATGAGCGAGTTAACACACAACCCTAATCCTGCATCGAATGCAGAACAAAAAACATATATATTTCTAGATTATTCATTATAAATGCTCAAATGCATGAAGAATAACTACTTTTAACTTTTATTATATTGAAGAGAGACATCATGCACAGGAATACTAGTTAGTCCCAAGCAAGCGGATACACACAACCTTATAAAATCACCACACACTACAATAGAATAGCGGAATAAAGGGGGCAGCTAACATTAGATGGCAGCGAAGCAAAACTGCTTCAAAATTTCTCAAAATTTGAAGTCCAAAGTTTGGCACAAAATGAAGATGGTTTTCACTAGGTTTTTCGTGACTACACTATGATGACAAGCCCTCACTCAAACAGACCAATTACATTTCATCCACCCTTACAAGCATTCACAGCATCACTAGATACATCCATAGATCCCCACCACCTAACCATTGTACCTTTGATTTTATATTTAACACATCCACGATTAAGATTTTGATTGGTTAATAACAAATGCCTCGAGGCTCTGTTCTGCACCTTCTGAGTCATATCTTCCCATATAAGGATCATCGGTACCAAGAATTGAAGACATCTCATATACTTTAAGAGATGACACAAATGTCTGCCACAATGGTGCTACTATAACTGCCACAACATAAAATACCAAACAAAGATTTTCAACGACAACAACATAATTAAGAAACAGCGAACCTAAATCAAGATATAGAAAGGTCCTTTCCATGAAAATATGCTTCCATGTGACTTGGAAAATTCTGAACAAATTGGTTCAAACACTTCAATACCTGATTGTTAAAAAAGGAAAGAAAGAATAAAACCAGGATCTCATCTTTTCAACCAAATGCTCATTCAATATCTTTAGAAGTCAAATTATCTACCTCCATCCTGATGCTCCAATCTTCAGGGTCTTCAGACTCCACTGGTGGTTGTAAAATCAGTGCAAATTGTTCCATCCATGAGCTGAGCATTAGACTCCACGGTGAAGCAGTTTCTGTCTGGACAAAAACAGAAGCATTCACTCAGATATCTATTCACTGCCTGGAATTAATCAAAGCTCAGTAAAATAATTTCAAAACAGATTGCGAAACGTACAAGATACCTTGTATGAACCACTCATTACTCCAAGCACAGAAGTGCAAGAATGAACTACAGACAGAGCTTTTGTGCACAAACCTTTTTCATAGATCTGTGCAAACAAGACAACATAATTACCATAAAGCAAGACATGGATAATTAAAAAAGGCTGTAGTCTCCCTTATTTTCTAGCAGAAGGCAGAATTTTAGAACAAATGTAGAAAGAATGAATAATTGTTGTTGTGTCTAATAGCAATTTTAGGCAGATTAGGATTAGGATGAAACCAAGAGGGCATCACAGATTAGGATTAGAATGAAACCTGAGATGGCATCAAATTTAGTTTGGAAACTGGAAAGGTGTTTTTTTTTAATATCAATCAAACAGCAGGAAAAATAATATCAATACGGGAAAAGGTGACTAAGTCAGTCAAAATAAAGGGGTCAAACAAAAACCAAGAAGACCCTTACAATCTAAACAAACTTTCCCAATCAAAAATACAAACATGGAAGGGGATGCCCTCCAAAATACCCCACACATTGCATCAATGCCACAACAGAGATGGTAAGAACATCCTTCTTTTACCCTTTAAAAATCATGATGTTTCTCTCTTTCCAAAGCACCCAAAGGTAGCAAGCAACGGCCAAGCCCACAGCCAAGCACCCTTGATGGAACAGCCATCCTCACTCCATTGAATAAACCAATGAGGGAAGGACAAGGAGTCACCAGCGTGGAAAGGTTCTTGAGTTCATTTTAAGCAACTTCCAGTTTCTCTCCCAACCTAACAAGAAATCTTGTATCATTTATAGTTTTCAGTATTGAACAATACAAAATATATCTCAGTATTGGTCCCCTCTAGCTATGTATCGTCCCACCTTATCGCGTGTGACCCTGTATTGGCTGATAAATTGAATCATGCAATTTCGTGATGTACGATTTTCTACAATGATTTGGATTGTAGGCCCCCTGTTCGATTTAAATTGCAATTCAAATCATGTCATTGAACGATTTCCATAACATTGTTTACTATCATGCATTCGAGCTTAATGAGGAACTATATCCAGGGGGCTAATTTGGTTAGAGCGGGCATTACTAGGTTTGCTACCTCATATCTTACTTTGAAGAGCATACACAAGCATATGCTTACCTTGAGAACAATGTTTAGTTTCCTGTGATAGTAAATGAGTCATTTTTCTAAGAGGCTGGAAGCGGTTGAAGTGTGCAACAAATCGTTAGTGAGGGGGAACAATTTTTTGAGACACCCTCAAGTGTTGCATTCCCTTGGTGAAGATCCCACGACTTGCCTTTCTATATTGTATGTTGGGAAGATTTTTGGGTGGAGATGGTGATAAATGGTTAGCCATTTCATGGTCCACTCTAACCTAGCTTGCAATGCGATAAGAAACAGCAAGGACCAATGTCTACATAATTTTCTAACAGATAAACAACAAGTTATTGGATGTACTTTGATTGTTTTGATGCAAATTTAGTACTCTTCTATTCTTTTTTATGCTTTCCATGGGTTTGGATTGGAGGAGAGGAGTGGCCTAGGACATGAGAAGCCTCGAAATAGAACCCTAATGAATTTTATATTCATCACGGGTTATAAACCCAATCACAAGTAGCAAATATTTATTTAACTTCGCTCGTTCAGGGAAAGTTATTTATCTCATCAACAAATACAGCTTGATCGTGGACTCATATTTTGGTAAAGATTATCTCCTCATCCTTGAAAAAAAAAATGTATCTCCTCATCACCTCTAAAACATGAACACTTCAAAAAAATTCCAAACTGTCTATATCGTACACATGTTGGATACTTGGTCAACATGTCCGGAATGTTTGACTAGATTGGACAATAGTTGGACAATGTTTATTTAAAACCCTTTAAGTTGGGTTCCTCGAGGTTTCCAAAACTTTGCTTAAGTTGCTTGGCAAACCTAACTTCTCTTCATGTTGTGAAAGGAATTGCAGTACATACTCTTCTAGTAACTCTTTGAAGAGAAACAAAATGACACTACAAAGAAGCGAAAGTTAGTTCAACATTCGTCTTCTCAAGGAAAACTTTCGAATATCTTCAAAGTGAGGCATGGATGTTAAGATATTGGAATGGATGCATTTGAAATTTTTAGGTGTAGGGATACTTGAAGTTGTGAATCTTTCTCTTCATTAACCGGAAATGAAACCGGTGTTATTCACAAATGGTGATGATAGCACAATAGATGAAAATAAACTCTTTAAAGTTTGACTAGGAGGATTGTTGAGATTCTTTTATTTATGACTTGTGACCGTCAAAATTGGGAATGTTGCACTATGCATGTTTCCTTTAATTTTTTACTTTTTTTGAAATGAACAATATCTTGAAGATATGAGGAAACATTTTGAAGATATGAGGAAACAAATAATGAAACATTTTGAAGATGAAGAATTGAAAACATGATGTAACTGGGTAGTTAGTATATTTATTAATTGGCCTAGATATAATAAAGCCATATTAATTAGGGCAATAGCCAAATTAGGTTTAGGGTTAGATTGCTTGCTATAGAAGTTATTAAACTTATAAATACGTCATAGAATTATAGATTTTAGTTGGTGATTGATTGAATAAAAGTTTAAGTTATATGTTTATCTTTTATTTTAGGATTTATCTTAGCTTTAGTTTTAGGTTATGGTATGAGAACCGAAAAGTTCTGATTGTTTTGAAAAGAGTTTTGAAGAAAGAGATTTGTTCAATTGGAAGAAGATTTGAAGAAGACAAAAATTGATTGAAGAGTGAAACGAAATTGAGAAAGAAGAGAAGATAAAACTGAATTAGATATTAGCCCCAGACATCATTTGGGTCAGACATGTAGAACATTTTGAAAGGATTCGAAGACTAGCTGACTGCCTACCTTGACGCATTTATCAATGACCGTAAATAGCAAGAAAATGAATGGCAGATTATTACCAGCAAAGCGATACTATACGACATGGCATTGGCCACACCTCGATCACCAGCTTCCAAGGTCTCATATGGTCCAACGGTCACACATAGTGCCTTCTAAAGAATGAGCCATTTTACTTGTGTGATTTATTTTCCATTTTTGGATGAGAATGATGTTTCTACAGCGGCAGACACGATAAGTGACAATGATTATGTTGATCCATATTGGGAAGGTTTTGTGGCACGAGCTTATACCCATGCATTTATTTTAGTGTTCCAAAAAATTGTTTTTTGAGTCAACTTGTAAATTTTTTTTGTGGGTGTTATCTACGGAAATGTGTATCGTGGCAAGTTTTGAGACCGTCTACTTCGTTTGCATTTCGCCTCTGTGACTAATTGCTTGTGTTCATTGAATTTCTTCTACTTCAAGCTTGAGTACGAGCTTCTACAACCCAGGGAGGGTGATGTAATTGGGTAGTTAGATAGTATTTATTTGTTATTGGGCTAGATATACTAAAGCCCATATTAATTAGGAATTAGCTAAATTAGGTTTAGGGTTAGATTGTTTGCCAGAGAAGCTATTAAGCTTATAAATAAATATTAGTAAATATTGTAGTTGGTGACTGATTGAATGAAAATTTTAGTTATTTGTTTATCTTTTATTTTAAGGTTGATCTTAGCTTTAGTTTTAGGTTAGATTACATTAAATCAACACTAGCTCTTGGGACTTGGCGATGTTAGATTACAGATGATGATGATGATGATGATGATGATGATGATGATGATGATGATGATGATGATGATGATGATGATGATGATGATGATGATGATGACGATGACGATGACGATGACGATGACGATGGGTTGAGAAATCTGGGAACTTCTTTGTGCAAAAGTTGTCATCACAAGCGGTTCTCCTTCTCCATTAAGCTCTATAGACCTGCTTGCCTCCCCTCCTAGTTTAATAGCAGCATCTTTTGACGAGCTCCCCCTAGAGTTAACTTCCTCATTTGGGCATGACAAGTTGGACGACATAATCCAAAAAGGCATGTTGATTGCTAATAGATGCATTCTTTGTGAAGCAAAGCACCAAAAATATTTAACATTTGTTCTTTTCCTACTATTTTTCTTATGTAGTTTTGGACCGATATTTGTGTTGAGTCTACAAGCATCTTCCATTTGGTGATTCCTTTCCTTGTAGGTTCTGTCAATGGAGGAAGATGGATGTTCCATCAAAGGGACTTGGATTTGGAATAGAGTTTTGCTTGCTATTTGGGTGATTTGGAAAGAAAGGAACAACAAGATCTTCAATGGGAAAAGAAGGATATTCTCACCATACTTGGAGTAATACTTGTATTTTTGGCTGGGAAAGTTGGTTTAGTGTAATGGCCCTAAGGCTTTTCTTCTTCTTTTTCCCCTTTTGATTGTGACTATCTTAGTCACCTTTCTTTTTATTTATACAAGTTATCCTTCCAATTGATAAAAAAAAAATGAAGAATTGAGCGTTAATGCCAATATGGTAAATTTTGAATTATGATATGAATTATAAATTTGAGTTATATGAATTATTTAAATATTTTGGATAACATTTATCTTAATATGTTTTTGGACCATTGAGGTATTAGATGTATATAACATTATTTTTTATATAAAAATTAATATATTATTTCCCATGTTTGTATCCTACTTTTTTTAGATTCTGAGGTTGTCGTATCCGTGTCAATGTTCATGCCTATGCTTCTTAGCCCATCACTAAAAAGAATGGTCAAACATGGGAAAAGAACAGGCACCAATGCTGGTACTGTTGTATCATCCAGATCATCAGAAAGAAGGGCCAAGCATTTTAGAGCTCCACACACTACACAGATAGAGTAGTAAGTTTACTGTATTGCAGCTCAACTTGTCTAACACATGAACGACGCACTCAAGCAAAAGTCACAAGTTTATAGACGAAAATAAAGTGAGTCTGATGGAGCATATTTCTAGCCACTGCAGAAAAGGAAACTTTGAATTGTATCTTACAACTCCATATATTTATTGACAGAGAAAACACTGGTCAAACTAAATTGTTTAGAGAATATTCTAATTGATTGTAAAGGATCTAGAGATGCTATAGACTAAAGAGTGTCAATTCACAAACCTTCCTGAGTTAAATAAGTAAAATTGTTCCTTTGGAGCATAAAAAATAATGTGATGCATCAATGTATATGACAGAGGGTACTGAAAGCAATAAGAAACTAAGGTGCTACCTCCACTCATATTGGTCTGATCACTAATCAACTTCAACAGAACTGGCAATAATTCCGGCCATTCCTCGGGCCAATCATATTGTGCAACTGATGCTACTGCCATGCTAACTGCGGTGCAGATTTTTGCATGAGGGTCATCCAACGCTGAAAGAAGATGTTTTCATATAATTTCCTGAAATTTTCACCACATAAGTAAGTATTAACACAATGTATTGAGGCAGGGAGCATCAAAATACCATACTGGATATGCCATGCCAGCCATATTGCTTTCAATGCAAACTTTGAAAGAAAGAATGTTTATCTCACCATTGATTACTTATCTTAATATTTAAACAATCTCCTATGGATTAACTGGTTACATAAAATAGGGATATGTATAGAGCATACAAAAAGAAAGGGAATTAAGAGAGGTATCCATATATGCCACAGATATCTCCTTCAGAAGGATGCACTTCACAAACAGATAGACCCCGTTTTTGCTTTTTTCCTTGTTCTTTTTCTTTTTTTTTCAAGATTGGCAGAAATCAGAAAGATAATATCTAAAGACACAGTCAAGGACATCCTTGGCCCCCATTTTTATCTTAGCAAGGAACATTAATATGAGATTACATATAACTATTATGCTGCAAACACAACATGATATTATGCAACCACGTCTAATAATGCATACCTGGAACATACATAATTACATACTATAGGCGGTGCAGTCACCTATCATTACAAGATCTCTAACTGTCTTTCATCTCGCATTAATAAAAGACAGATACTAACATTTCTACATAACTAAGTAGATTTTTTCTAATTTACAGATGCACTAGAAGCATTGTGAATCTATTGAGCTCTGTAGTCTTAGTGTTTCAAACAAAATTTTCTGAAAATGAACAATAACCTAGAAATATAAAAACATAGCTACGATATTTCATGTCTTTTTTTTTCTAAATGTAAAAATAAGATTCACCAAAATAATGAGAATTTCATTTTATTATTTCTCTATTTTCCTTTCTCCTTCTATTTCTGAGGCATGATGGCAAAATAATTGCTGGAAATACATGGTCACACAGTAAATCAATGGAAAACAAAAGGCCTCTAACATAAAGATTTACAATTGGATTTGCATAACATCATTTTTGCAGTATCATCATTTCGAATGTCGCAAACAGTGTTGGATTATCATGGAGACTAACATAAATCCAAGGATGATTCGAAGAAGCGTGTCAAATAAGGAAAAGGACATTTTCTTCATTATGAACAACAGGGTGCTCGAAATTTTCTTCATCTTCCTGCCAGTTCTTCTTTATGAACTGCTTTAGAAGAACTGCAGCTAGGTAAAATTTTGTTAAGTCGTACATGAATGATTCTCTTAGCCATATCATGAATGTAGGAAAATTTTCCAATCAGTAAATAAACATGCAATGGATGATTCCAGACTCGAAACAAAAAGAAAAATACATAATAAAGAAATATTATACAAATAGGATCAAAAATGACAAAAGGATATCTGGCGCAATCCCATTGGAAGATCCTGATTTACTGAGACCTTAGATAAAGTGCCTCCAAAACCTTCATGACAGTTACAAATCAAGCGTTTGTGAACTTAATATAGATGGATTAGACCAGTGGAAAGTTTAAGATATTGGCTTTTATCAGTAAATATTAAGAGAATTGATCCACAAAGAAGCATGTAAAACAAAGGACTCAGAGATACAAGTAAGCAATACTGGCACTTTCATACAGATCAACAACGGTAGATGGCCCCAATAAAGACACGCAAAGAATAGTATCAGTGAGCACAAGCAAGACTAAGCACACAACTGAAGCATATATTTCAAGCAAGATAATAACTGTAAATCTTGCGATAACATCTGTCTAGTGTGTTGGGATGGATGATCTAGGATTTTGGAAGATTTCAATCCGATGTAGTTTTCTTTTTAGGTTGGTCAGTGCTTATCTGATGTTATTATGGTTGGGTAGGGCCTTTAGCAGCTGGCTCAGAATAATTTGGTTCCTCTTGGGTTTTATTTAATGCTACCCCCTTCCTATTCACTCTTTGATGGGGCTGGGAGAAAGGAATTTTCACTGTAGGTCTTTTACGCTCATTGAAGGGGTCTTTTGTCTTGGTTGACGTTGGTCAATTTACAAAGCAAGTATGGAGTTCCTTTTTGTTGCAATTTGAGTTACGGAAAATGGCTAGGGAAATGCTCATTGGGAGGGAATAATTGGATTCTCCCTTGGAAGACAAGGTAGTAATGGACTTGAAGATGTTTGCAATGCAACAGGGAGTGTGTCGCTTGAAAGAAAGAGATGGGCAGAGGATAAAACAATTGGCAGTCAAGTGGGTAAGACTAGTTGTACTGACTACTTTCCTGAAATCCTCTCATCGATAGTGACGTTTTATCATTTTTCTATAGTTGCTTGCTCCATTTATCAGCAATGAATCTAATGAGGAAATTAAACTAATTCATGTAAATACTCCAATTAAAACCAGAAGAAAACCTAATTAAGTAGAATAGAACAAGTTAAAGGCAACATCATCGAGACAAAACAAAAGGCAGATGAATTTAAACATTGAAAAGCAGAAAGAAAACTGACCTGGCTGCAATGAAGCTTGATTGAGAGAGGCTTCAGCGAAGGATCGGACCTCATGATTAGTGTCGAGTGTTGCAGTCAAGCAACTGAGCAGCCACTGTTGATCTCTGTCGATTGAATTCTCCATTGCAAAACAAAAACCCTAATTGCGAGAGGTTCAGGTGCTTTCTTTTCTGCTGCTTTTTTTTCCCGCCTCGTGAGCTATTATTGATTGTTTTGCTTTCAACTTTTGGAGTTTATATAGAGACAGGGTAGTGTCTGGAACAAATGCTGGTTTGGTTTGTAGGGTTTTGGGAGCATTCGACAATTATTTTGTGCACGAGTCATTCCCAAGGTATGGTTGGAGTTACTTTGTGCACCCAAGTGAATTGCTTCGGCTCAGGCCACATGAGTAAAAAAAAATTCAAGCTGTTATTTATTTATAAATAGTTAGTACATCTTATGTGGATATCGCCTTTCACATTATTAGTAGCTTGCTTGGTGAGATAATCAACCCAACCATTCACTTCTCTCGAAGTGTAATTCATAATATATATATACAGTGAAGTTTTGGAGTTGGGGAAGTAGCTACTAGATTGCAAAAATTATTGCCACCACCAGTAAGTTCATTTGTAACAACTTTTGTGATGTCAAGGCCGGTTGTTTAGTGCAAGGAAATCATTCTCATAAACTTGTGAGTCACTTTAAATGACAAGTCTTTTGTAATTAAAATAAACAAAAACTCCCCTTGTGAGAGGTTGAGGGCTTGAGACTGGTCAGGAATTTTGTGAGTTTTCTCTGGATTATTAAAAGCATATGTACTCTATCACTAATTACCCTTCGATTATATATGAAAAGTAGCTAGGCGATATGAGCAAAAGTAAGTCCTCATGCAATGTGGAGGCGATGTGGATTCTAGCTGACAACAATGATGTATTCGAGTATTGTTTGGTTAGCCTTCAAGGATTGTTTCAAATGCCCTTCGGAGAGTGTATTTGTTACCTTCTGGTATCAACTAAATAAATAAATAAATGTCAACGACCCTATTTTAAAAAAAAAAATTAAAAGCCAACATATTGAATACCATAAAATAAAGCCATTGCTTTAGCCACCATATTAGTAGTGTGACCTAAATAATAGCATAGCTCTGCAATGCATGAGTCTGCAAAGTTAAGAATAATCCAAGTTGCCCCACTTAGACTCGGGTTTCCCACAGAGGATCCATCTATCTTTAATGCCAATCAATTCATAGGGTGGATTCTGATGCGACCAAATCTCGTCCTCCTGTATGTTTGACCTGCAAAACAGATGTTAAACTTCCAATGACCACCTTTTTTGTGGCCGAATGCACTCCGATACTTAAGTGAGAAACTCTATTGAAAAAGGAAGTAAATCTGGACAAAACTTAGTTAAAGTTGCATACCTTGGTCGATTGTTCCCTTTATCTTATATAATGATCACGGTGAATTCTCTACGTGACTTAAGCATGTGAGGCACAACGGAAAGAGACGTTCTTCGTAATCGTCTCCTTTTTTATGAAGATGCATCCGTGGAGGCGTAACTCTCTCCACGGCTATTTTCTTATGCAATGTTTCTCTTCTTTATGAGAAAACTCATTCGGGCTTGGATTTGAGCCTTAATTAAGACTTTTTTAATGGGCCATGTGTTGGGCTTTTATGATTGGTTTTGCCCTCTTTGGGCTTTATAAACTGGCCCAGTATGAGGGATATCTGATCCTCGTGATGGATGATTTTTGTCATGTATATGGTTGTGATGATGGTATATTTTGATGTATCATTAGCTACTCCCCCCTTAGTTAGTGGGTATATTGACGTGGCCACTAACTTCGTGACGCTTGGACTTTTGATTCCATCATTGCCTCGCATTTAATGTTTGTCAGCAACTTTTGCTTAGTGTTTCGATCTCTTGCCTATTCGTTTGTTTTTGCGCATATATTTGGGATTTCATGTGGCCATCATATCCCGCATATCGTCCCATGTGCAGGCTTTTCGCTGTTTGGCTCTATAAAGGGGGACGTGACGGGTTTGTTTCCCTCTTTACGCCATCTTTGAATTAGGGTTTTTTTTTCTTTCCTTCTTCATTTTTCTTACTTTTCTTGTTCGTTTTTCTCGTTCCTCGGCGATGCCTGTCGACGATGTACTAGACGGTGAGCAGCTTGCTCCCTGCGAAGCTCATTTATCTCCCAAGCAGGTTTCCTTGGCGACGTTGGATAACGTTCGCTCTAACTACTTTTTACCTTCTGACCTTGAGATCATTTTTCCCCGGCAGAGCGATAGTCTTTGTTATCCGAGGAAGGGGTATATTGCACTCTACCCGCGCATGTTTCAATCTGGCCTTCGATTTTCAGTTCCAGATCTCGTCCTCATGTATGTTTGACCTGCAAAACAGATGTTAAACTGCCAAGGACCACCTTTTTGGTGGTCGAAGACACTCTGATGCTATAGTTAGCAACTATGTTGAAGAAGAAAGTAAATCTAGACAAAACTCAGTTAAAGTTGCATACCTTGGTCGATTGTTCCATTTACCTTATATAATGGTCGCGGTGAATTCTCTGCATGACTTAAGCATGTGAGGCGCAACGGAAGGAGACGTTCTTAGTAACCGTCTCCTCTTTTATGAAGATGCGTTCGTGGAGGCATAACTCCTTCCATGACTCTTTCCTTATGCAACATTTCTCTTTTTTATGAGAGAACTCGTTTAGGGCTTAATTATGATTTCTTTTAAGGGGCCCTGTTTGGGCTTTTATGCTTGGTTTTGCGCTCTTTGGCTTTATGAACTGACCCAATAGGAAGAATACCTAATCCTTGTGATGGATGATTTCTGCCACGTGTATGGCTGTGATGACGGTATATTTTTATGAATCATCAGATTCCATGAAGTAATGATGTAAGTATTTTGGGGGTGGTTATAATTTTTTTTGGTATACAGAATAGTATCATTATAAGCAAAAATTACAATGGTTTGAGCTATAGGTTGTTGGCTGTGAAAGATAAAACATTATGAGATCTAGGGATGGCAACGGGGCGGATTGGGGCGGATTTGAACAAATCCATCCCCGCCCCGTCAGGAATAACGGATCCCCAAATCCCCCCCACCAATCCGTTTATAAATTTATTTAAAAACCACCGCCACCCCGTACGGATTGGCGGATATCCGCCCGCCCAAATATCCGTTAAAAAAATTATCTCAGTGTTATCCATCTTACTGTAAAAGATATTTCATTCATTGATCTCAGATCTCATACAAAAATTATAACAAAAAATTATAACACCAGTAAGAATCCATACAAAAATTATAACAAAAAATTACAAAAAACCATACAAAAAAAAAATTGATCTAAAGAATCTCATATCTGAGATGATCTCAAATAAAAAATCAAAGATCTAAAACCTAAGATCTCAGATCTCTAATCTAAGATCTAAGATCTAAATCTAAGATCGGGGATGGGATGGGAGAGGAAGGCGGGGATGGGAGGGGAGAGGGAGGCGGTCGGGATGTGTGGTTCTTTCGAAGCAGAGAGATGGAGAGGAGACAAAGATGAGAGCTTCGAGCCTTCGCTGTGAGCATTGTGAGCGCTGTGAGAGCTTCGCTGTGTGATAGCTTCGAGAGCTTCGCTGTGTGAGAACTTTGAGAGGAGACAGATATGAAAGCTTCGCTATGTGAGAGCTTCGAGAGGCGGCTCCCTCTCCCCTCCCTTCCCCGCAATGTGAGCGCTGTGAGAGGCGGCTGTGAATGAGATGTGAGAATTGAGACAAGGGTTTATTTCCCATTTATAGGTCAAGGGCATTTTAGTAAATTTATTGATTAAACGGATATCCGTGGGGCTAATATGGCCAAATCCGTATCCGCCCCGAATAATAAACAGATACAGTTTGGATATCCGTATCCACCCCAACCTCCATACACCCACTACACCAACTTGGCATATTTGTAACAACTTAAAAAATAGTAACACTTTTGAGCTATTACAATCTACCAAACAATTTCAAGTCAAAACTAAATTTAGTCAACAAAATGAAAAATAGCTACACAAAAAAAGTAATACAATAAATTAGATCACCATGAATAGCATCACTCGTAAGCCCATACTATTTGTGGTAATACAATTATTGAATCACTTTGTTTGTGAAAATGTGTAAAATTGCTTTGTGGATTGTTATAGCTCAAAAGTGTTACTATTTTTTGGATTGTTACAAAAATTCCAATTTGGTGTAGTGACCCTTAACCAAATCCGCCCTAAACGGGGCGAGTGGAGTGGATATCCGTGAAAATCCGCCCCACTACCATCCCTAATGAGATCTCCATGATTGCCAAATAATATTAGAAAAGAAGATAACAATTAAGAGAATTTTTTTTGTAGTTATTGATAACATAGAAATAGTAATAGTGATCGATGAAGTTATCCAAAGAAGTAGCACTAGAAGAATTGGCAATCATCTATTCTTGATAGTGTTTTAAACTTCTTGATAATGTTACAAACTTCAGTGGCAATGGAACAATGTCATAGATAGTGATGTCAATTTGCTACATGGTCACACAAATAGGGCATGTAAGGGAGGTAGCACGATTGCGATGATGTAAAAATGATTTATTAGGCACGCAAGAATGAAAACATTGCCAAATAAAATGATGCACTCTTTGGTTAAGTTTTGTTTGAAAATAAGATCATTGAAGTTATCATTGTAGTAAATTGTGTTTCAAGTAACTTATAGATAGAGGCAGGTGTGATGCCTAGGTTCGAGTCCCATCTGCAACATAGGTTATGGGATCCTTGAAAACCCAGTTGGCCTTCCAAAAAAAAATGTGATGCCTAGGTTGTCAAATGAACAACAAACTGTGTCCTCGACATCCTCTTCAATTAAAATCATGTGATGTAAATTATCAATAATATCTTGTGGGAGAAAATCAGACAAGGTTTCCCATTGCCAAGAGAAAATATATTTAGAATAATAAGTACGGAAAAACATATGAATATGAATATTAGGGACTGTTGGTTAACTATGTCTAGTAATGGGGTTGGCATTAGCCAAGATTGGGTCCAAAACTTAATTTGGTTACCTGAGCTCACTTTGATGGTATTGTAATTTGATTTTCGATCACATCACGACTAATATAATAGATCCCAAGAGTAGTGAGCAATTGATATGTTCTAGGCAGGTAAGGACATGGTTTTTTTTCACATACTCGTCACTCAGTGTTTGAATTAAAAGAGATTTTGGTTCACACCAAAATCTTCACGCGAGTAAAAGAGTGTTTTTAGTAAGACAGCTACGTCCACTCGGACTTAGCAATTACTTTTCCACTGTTTTAGTTTTTGTTCCATGTTATTCAAAAGACATGGAAAGTTTTGTGTTCATCCACTCGTTTATTCAACATAGAAACCCCTAGATAAGATTTTTTGTTGTCAGTAGACGAGGGAATGTGAAAGACTTTAGCTTGCCAACATTGTTGATGTCGGTAAGAGATGTTGGTACTGAACATAATCGATGACTTTTACTAGTTAATTTTGTGTCTTGTGGCATCCTGAAAGTGATCAAGTAAATTTTAATTAACTTAGTAAGCCATATCATGATTAGCAGGAAGAAAAAGTAAGCAATCGTCCGCAAAATAAGATGTGAGAAATGCTAGGCCCGTTTTTGTTTAGCTTAATACCAAAATGATTATTACCAGGAGTATGAATTGAAAGTAGTTGAGAGAGATATTCCATACAATAAAACACTATAAGCGAAAATAGGTTGCCTTGGCGAAGACCCCTAGTAGGTACAAATTTAGGCAAGTTTTGACCACTAATTTTAAGCGATGTTTTGACGAGGACGTTGGGCCCTAAGGGGGGTCGATTGTAATACCCTGAGTGGGCGGGCTCTGAGGCTGACGAACTACCTTGTGTGGGTGGGCTCTGAGGCTGGCAGTTCCATGTGTGGGCGGGCTCAGGAGGATGGCAGGCTACCAAGTATGGGCGGGCTCAGAGGCTGGTAGGCTACCTCGGTGTTATAGTCCCACATCGCCTGAGTGAGGGATGGAGATGTGCTATATATGTACGAGTTTGGATTTACATGACACAACGCGTTTTAAATCCGTGCGGGCCAGTTGGGCCCAAAGCGGACAATTTCTTACTGTGCGGATCGGGTCGTGACAGATTGGTATCAGAGTATTTCGTTAGCCTAGGCTGGGGTAGAGTCTAGGTGATCCTCGGAATGTGGATATGGGAAAGTAGTAGTGTGAATGTCTAGAGACAAAGTGACAAGGGTGAACCTTGAACTTTTAGTATTGTTTCTTTTTCTTCGTGAATCTCGTGATGAGATTCCTTTGACCTATATATTCAGGGCTAGTCATAATATATTTTAATGTCAATAGTGGGTGACATTATTCCGTGTAGTTTCCTTGTAGCGGTTTGTTATCCTGAATCTTTAGTTAACCCTTTACGCGAATCTCGGGACGTGATTATTTTGAGTTGTATATATTGCAACACCCCTACTTTTCCAATGACAATTAAAATTTATGCAACTTAAAAAAAAAATCAATTGAAAATTTTGTTTTAAAATCTTCTTTCGTTTGACAAGTTGTATTTTTCGAAATTCGCTTAACTTTCTTTTCTTCCGAATCTGGGGACGAGATTCTTTTGAGTTGTATATATTGTAATACCCGCCTAATTAAATAAATATAAAAATTTCTTATTTATTAATTGTGGCATATATTGTAATCTCATTTACTGGGAAAAAGATTTGTTTTGTTTGCCATGGCTAAATTGAATAAGGTGTGTGTGTGTGTGTTTAGCCAAAATTTTGTAAACCCTAATGTTGATGGGTTACTACTCAATTGTATTTGGGCTCGGTTTTGGGCTTTTATTAAACTAATGATTAGGGTTTTATTTTTGTGAAGTTAAAAAAAAAAAAACGGGCTGCCCTTAGAATTTTAGTGGGGGCGAATAGTCACCCACCTTATAAAAAGAAAACCCCTTTTTCCTTCTTCCTTCTTCTTTTCTTTTTCTTTCTTCTTCTCTTCTATGCATTTCTTCCCTTCTGTTCATTGGCGGGGAACACGATTTCTTCGCAGCCGATCCCACAGCCCCTGAGCTTCTCCTTCCTCTCTCTGTTCTTCTTCTTCTTGGTTTCATCTGGGTTTATGGGGCTAGAAGGAATGAGGCATTTGGCGGGGAAGATCAAAGTGATTTTTTCGCTTCAATCCATCTTTCGCTTTCATTTCTTGATCTAAAATATGTCTTCTTTGCATTTCGCATCTTGTTGTTTGAACTTTGAAGATTGAAACACAATTTGTTCATCATGTTTGTATTCTCTTCTTCTTAAGATCGAAACATTAAGTTTAGAAGAAAAACAGTCTGATTTTGTGTTACTGTTGACTGGGCGATAGTGGGTTTGTATCTTTGAAGGTGGAAATTGATTTGATTTTGTTCATGATTAGATCCGCTAAGTTAGAAAAATAGACCCGATTGTTCCTTGGTATGAAAAAGTTGTAATTCTGTAAGGTCTGTCATCTATTTAAGAAGACTCTATTTTCTCTTAGGCCACCTTTTGGTTGAAGGATGTTTGTTTATCGACCTATGAGGCAATGACAGTTTTTGTGGGTTCAGTCGAAACTGGGTTGCAATTGATTGCATTTGTTGACCTCAGATGTAGTTGTACGTAGGCTTCATGGTATAGTAGTCTGTTGGTTTGCAAGGAATCTGAAATTAGTTCTGTCAGGGGTTATGTATTTAAATACATAACAAATGAAGAACTAGATCATACTAAACTTGGATAAGTAGCTTTTGCATTGTGTGGGGTATATAGGAGTAGGTGTGTTTAGTGCCAACGTATGAATTTGTAGCATGAGAAGCTCACAGATTATGTTGTCTCGTTTCATGCTTCTTATACCAGCCATGACCAAATGAGTGACAAAACTTGAGCTGTATGGCCCCAACAATAGTGCAAAATGACTCCATTGGATTTCTTAGCTTAAACTAGGTAGATGTTACTTGGTGGTCCGATGGAGGTGCAATCAGTGAGTTCATTTTCAATCTCTTCTTGCTTTGATTTTTGATGCATTTCTTTGTTTACCCAAAATATGTTGTAGTTGTTTGATCAATTTGATTGGGTGTTTGATTGTTTAAGTTTATAGTTGAAACATTTGTAGTCAGTGATTATTCATCAATTTTGATTGTTGAGACTTGAAATGGTTTGGTCTACTTAGTTGGCTAAGTGTTTGGTTAGAATGTTTAGTTAGCCTGTGGCAGCGAGTAATGGGTGTATGGTTACAATTCGATAGACACCCACAGAAGCTCAAATCCTTTTGGATTTGATTGATTTTTATTGTGGTCTCATTTGTTCTTAAAGAAAGTGTATCTCTTGTGTCTTGGAAAGTGAAACAGAAATGCATGTTGCTACTTTTTTTATTAATATCTTATAGTGCTAGTGAGTGAGCGTCCAAAAATATGTAGACCACAAGTTTGAGCTTGTTTGAATTTTAAGTGATGCTTTCGACTTTTCAAATGCAACATAAAACTTTTCTGACTTGATGAAACTCAAAGGCTATTTAAAAGTCACCATTTCTGTTTCCTGTTGAGGTTGATACTCAGGGGTGATGGATCCAAAGTTCTGTTAAAACCTGATATCTAAAATATTTGTGAGTATTTACAGTTACCATGTTAGCAACATAGGTACATGGATACCTGATTCTGGTTCAACTTTAAGCATAATGTGGAAGAAACCAATACAAAGAATTTATTTGAGCTGAAATGTTGATATAAGTTGGATAGGTATCTAATTGCTACCAACACTTGTACTTGAATAGGCAATTTGGGTTCTTGCACTTGCAGTTTTTAAGTGGAGCATCAAACCTACCACCCCAACTGAGGTATCCACTGCCACCAATCCCAGTGGTTTACCAACATTGTTACTATATGCAAGGGTGGAGCCGTTGGTGGGCTGATCCGGGCGAGATTTTCAGAAAAAAAAAATGAGTTATATAGATTTTTTTTTTCAAAACATAAAAGATTTGTATCCTAACAGAATAAGTGAAATAGATGGAAATGAGATTTTTGTAAGGTTGCCATTGATCCGATTTTTGGGTGGTGATTTTTCCATACAGTATGAGCATATCTAATGAATATATCTTAGATAGAAGTTGATCAGTACTCATCATTTTGATAATCCTTTCATGAACATTCTTTTGCTCATGGTGACAGGGTCAGTCATAACTAGGGATTATGTTTTGACCTAATGGGGCTAATTAGCATGCTAGGCGGTTTTAGCTACTTGGTTATTCTGAGTGTGTTAGATTTCACCATGGTAAATAAACTTGGGTATTAGTAGTGTTATGAAGGTTAGTATTTGTAATTTTACATTATGACTTGAAATACGTGGTTAGTATCTGATCAGATGATAAACTTGCATTTGATTAAAATGCAAATTGTCTTGCATCATTATATTGAATGGGTCTAATCCATGTTTTTTTTTTGTTATAGAAATGTATTTATGAAAATATTATTTGTTCCTCAAAAGAATGGTGGATACCGTGGTTGATTGATTTATGGTTGACAAAGTGTCGCCATAAAAGAGTTTTGAGTTTTAGTTGATTTTTTTTTATGCTCTTTTCCACAACTCCAAAAAAAAAATGTGAAAATAAAAGAATTGTTTTGTATACAGACTTGCTTGTATACGTGTGATAGAATTATGGGTATGCAGACTTGCTTGCATATCGGTGCAGCGTTCCATGTGAGTTCGGTTGTACGTGTAGATTTAGGAAATGTTTGCCATGGATCGAACTTCGGGTGAGATGACATGTTCCTGGAGGTGGCACCCCACTTGGAACATGTACGCTCCAAGTGGTTTCGAAGGCAAGGGAGGCACACTTGGGTGAGGTGTGTTCGGCACAAGGAGGATAGTGCGATTGTGGAAAAGAAGCGGGATTTTTTTTTTGTATGTGCATGATTACCTTAAAGGAAGAAACTAAATGCTCATTCAACCATTGAATGAGAACTATATGTCTTCCTAAAGGTAGAAAATGCGTTTTGTTGATATTTTAATAATAATCTGATATGACTATGATTTGTATCGTAGTTTGAAAGTAAATTACATTTATGAGGATTGATAACTTAGAAATATTATCCGATTGTTTCTAACCTTTCCATGCAGAATGGCAAGTCCCCTCATATTTCTGCAGGTCAGACTTGCCATAGTCAACTTCTATAGCATAAGTACTAGTAAATGCATATTTATTTATTAGGATGATGACACTTTTGCCTCATTGAGGAACTACCTAATGGTGTGGTTGTTTATTGTTTTTGTTTAGTTTGATGTTGTCATGTGCGGATTTATTGATTTTGGGATGAAAATTTCTCACACCAGCTTTATTGCTGACCCAAGTGAGCTTTTGCTTCTTGGGTACATTCCTTTGAGAATGTAGCCGATTAGCCTTTTAGGTTTAGAGACTTTTGAGCAGCGTTACTGGAGTTCTATTAGTGGAGCTAGCAACGTCAGAGTCTTTTCGAGTTAGAGTTTTTATTTATTTCAGTAATTAAATAATGTTTAAGTTATTGCTGCTAAATGTTTCTGCTGTTATTGAATTTTCACATCCCGAATTTTGGGGGAAACAGATAATCCTACGTCGATTTTAGGATTTTCGTTTTTCCTCGAAAATCGGGACGTGACATTTTTTTTATATAAAATAACTTATGACGAACAAATTTAATTAGATTGCGGCTCGCGATGCTTGAGTAAGAAAACTAACCTGGGTAAATAAGAATCTTCATCATGTGTTCACATAGTTCATGGCATGTACGAAAAAGTAGCATTGAATGTTTACGCAAAGCGAAAAAGTAGGAAATGCACAGCTTTGCGAATCTCGAGGGGGATGAGTGGTCACACCCACCCCTCGCCCATTTCCTCGCCCCTTTCCTGGACGCCTAGAAGGGTTGCTTCGGGGAAATTCTAAATGGCGAGGAAACGAGCGAGGGGGTGAGTGTGACCGCTCATCCCCCTGGAGATGCGCGGCTGCATCCTCAAGATGCACAGCTTCGCGAATCTCGAGGGGGATGAGTGATCACACCCACCCCCTCGCCCGTTTTCTCGCCCCTTTCCTCGACGCCTAGAAGGGTTGTTTGCTTCGATGTATGAGATGAAAGAAGTTAGTTCGCTATTGTCGATGCGCAACAATAATTGATTGAGAAAAGATTTGAATGGTAGCACGCGAGGCCTGAACAAGTTCAGTTGGGTGCGCACTATTGCTGACAAATAAGGACTTTGAAAGGAATTTGACGTTCCTCTCGAACAAAACAATGGAAACATTGGAGGTGGCTCAATGAACCTAAGATTGTAATAGACTAATAGTGATGAGCTGAGATCCTTTTGGGATTTGGAAATGTCTTTCCCAAATCTCTCAATAGGGAGACTTCGGTGAAAATTGGAACAAAGGGAACCAAATCTCTTCAACGAGATCATTGTTGTAGGCATTATCCAAGTACCAGTGGATTGGACTTTAGAGTTGAGGTTGAAGTTGGTCATGGTACTGCCACTATGAGATGGTTGTTGTGAAGTATTGAGTTATTGTTGGAAAAATCCAACATGTGTGGGCACACATGTGTTTAATGTGTATTGCTATCTTAAAGTACAACCCAAATAAATTATGATATAATATTAATTGGGGTAAGGTATTAAAATGTCATGGGCTTAATGTGTAGATACACTTAAGCAATTTATAATTTGATGAGGGACCAAATTAGAAATTGGTAAGTTGGAATAACTGATAACCCATCAGTTATAACTTATGGGTTATGGTCCCCAGTTGAGCGGGTGTTTTTTTTCTTCTGAAATTCCCTTCTACAGAGAGATATAGAAAAACATACGTTATCAACTGAAAGATCAAGACCCATCCCTTTCTTGAAGTGCTATCATGGATCAAGGTACGCTTCTGTTTTGTTCTTGTTGTTCTCTTCTCATTGATTCAATATGGAGCACACAACTGTGTCTGTAGAATATTAATCTTATAGGTGGTATCAGAGCCTACTCCATGATTGATTCTTTGAGAGATTGTGAAATTTGGGATGAACTTTTGGCATGAAATCAAGTTTTTTAAAATGTTTTTTCTCACATAAAATGATTAAAAACGGGAATATCAAAGATCAAAAATTGACAACAGCCATATATTTTTGGCTAACCTAACCATGATTGGGGGAGGAATCCGTGATTCATCCTTCCCTATTCCCTGTTTTTCTTTCTGTTTGCAAAAATTGGGTAAGAAAGAAGGGTCATTGGGTCGAGTCTTGGGCTTCCAGATTGGTTAATTATTTATAACCATACTGGACCCATTCTTATGGACCACAACTTAATTGAAAGGTATTTGGGTTGTTGGGTCTGGGTCTGATGGGTTGCTGGGACAGGGTCAGATGGGTCACCCTGGTCTAGTTCAGAGAACCGGTCTATCCTGTTTTGGCTAATTGCATTTAGCAAAATCTGTCTGAGCCACCCTGATAATAATAAAAAAATTCAGGAAACTAAATAATGGACCTTAAATCAAGTAAATCAGGTACATTACTTAGGTCTGTTATTTATTTATTATTTTTCTCAAGGCAATTTATTTGAAATTTTTAAATTTAAATGTTTTTGGGGATGCATCTAATGACTTATTTAGTTTGTCTAACATTTGAATGAACTAATTGAAACAAGATGTCACCAAAATGATCTCTCTTATGTAGATTAGTTTATTGAGAATGTTAAGATGTTTGTGTTTGTGAGTTCATGCGGATATTAGCCGGCCCAAAGGAAGAATAATATTTGGCCGAATTGCATACACACCTATAGTGATAAATATATGACAATTATAAGGTTTCCATGTGAATAATAAGTTGATCCAAAGATAGACTTATTGTTTGACAAGAGTTATTGTCAATATTTGATCACCACACCAAGAGTACCACTTACAAGTTAATATTACTGTCCAAATGCTTGATATTAATGTTGTGCTAAGTATCTTGAGATGTATTCCATAATTATTTGAATTTATAGATTGTTTATTTAGATTATGATGTGAACATGCATGTTCATTAGGTTAATTCTTTGTATAACTATTATGTCTGCTACTTCAATATCTGTCTATGCAAACAATATTCTCATGCTTAATGGGACAAACTTCAAGGATTGGAAAGAGAACGTCTTAATCGTTCTTGACTGTATGGATCTAGGCCTTACACTAAGGATAGAGTAACCCGCTACTCTTACGGCTGAAAGTTCTTCTGAAGAAATGAGGAACTTTGAGAAGTGGGAACACTCTAATCGCACAAGTCTAATGATCATTAAGCGCGGCATTCCGGAAGCCTTTAGAGGCGCAATATCTGAATGGGTAACTAAGGCCAGTGATTTTCTTGCTGAAATTGAAAAACGTTTTGCAAAAAACGATAAGGCTAAAATAAACACGCTTTTAGCTAGCTTGATTTCAATGAAGTACAAAGGCAAAAGAAACATAAGGGAGTACATCATGGAGATGTCTCACATTGCTTCCAAACTTAAGGCACTAAAGCTCGAGTTGTCTGACGACTTGCTCATGCATTTAGTATTGATATCTCTTCCTGCACATTTCAGTCAGTTTAAGGTCAGTTATAACTGTCAAAATGAGAAATGGACTCTTAACGAGCTCATTTCATATTGTGTGCAAGAAGAGGAAAGATTGAAGCAAGAGAGATTTGAAAGTACTCATCTAGCAAGTACCTCTAAGGATAAGGGCAAGAAAAGAAAGAAAAAATGAAGCTGCTAAGGGTTCATAGCAAAAGAAACCTAAGGAAAATCAAGGATGTATCTTTTGTGGAAAGCTAGGACATGTAAAGAAATAATGTAGTCAATATCATGCTTGACGTGCCAAGAAAGGTACATTCTTTACTTTGGTCTGTTCTAAGGTTAATTTAGCTTCAATATCTATAAGCACTTGGTGGTTAGATTATGGTGCTACCACTCACATAAGTGTTTCTATGCAGGGTTGCCTGAGCTACCGAAAGCCAAATGATGTTGAAATATACATTTTGTGGGCGATGAAAAATCGGTGGATGTTGAGGCAATAGAGTATTTTAGGTTATTGTTGAGAACTGATTTTTATTTGGATTTGAAAGACACTTTTGTTGTACCGTCTTTTAGACGGAATTTGGTTTATGTTTCTTTATTGGAAAAATCTGGTTATAATTGTTCATTTGGAAACAATCAGTTTAGTCTTTCATTGAATTCAAATATTGTTGGTACCAGTTCATTAAGTATCTTTGATAACCTAGATTTGTTTGATATTATTGCATCATTTAATGAAACCTTGCATGTGGATTCACGGGGTACTAAACACAAGCTAAACAAAGAAAATTCAGCAAAATTATGGCACAAGCGTTTGGGTCATATATCAAAATTTGGAATTGAACGACTTGTGTCTGAAGGCATTTTGGATTTACTTGACTTTTTAGACTTAGATGTCTATGTTGATTGCATCAAGGGAAACATACCAAACAAAAGAGATTAGGTGCTAATAGATCTTCAGACGTCTTAGAATTGATACATACGGATATATGTGGATCATTCCCAATGGCTTCTTGGAATGGTCAACGATACTTTATATCATTCATAGATGACTACTCACGTTATGGGTACCTTTATCTCATTCATGAGAAATCAGAGTCACTGGATGTATTCAAGTTTTTCAAAACTGAAGTTGAAAACCAACTCAGTAAGAAAATTAAGTCCGTTAGATCTGATCGTGGTGGAGAGTACTACGACAGATATGACGGTTCAGGAGAACAACATCCAGGGCCATTTGCTAAATTCCTAGAGAAATGTGGAATTGTCCCATAGTACACCATGCCAGGTTCACCTAGCATGAATGGTGTCGCTGAAAGACGAAACATAACTCTTAAGGATATGGTAAGGAGTATGATTAGTCATTCTACCTTACCAGAATCACTCTGGGGAGAAGCAATAAAGACATAAGATTATATCCTAAATAGAGTACCAACTAAAGCAGCTGCCAAGACTCCTTATGAACTTTGGACAGGCCGAAAGCCTAGTTTAAAGCACTTTCACATTTGGGGATGTCCATATGAGGCTAGGCCTTATAGGCCAAATGAAAACAAATTGGACTCCAAAACAGTAAGCAGCTACTTTATTGGTTATTTAAAGCGATCTAGGGGCTACAAATTTTATGATCCCACAATTAGGTCTATTTTTTAAACGGGAACTGCGACATTTTTTGAGGATGTTGAGTTTGGGGGGAGAAATAAGGTAAGAGACATTGTCTTTGAGGAGGAATCGGTTTTGACTCCTACTACTGTTTTTGACAATGTACATGTTTTTGTACCTGTCAATGATCAAGAAGCAGATCTGGAACCTCAACAAGACAATGTTGAACAACTCCCTGTTCAAATTGAAGTAAATGTTTCAGAGGAACAAACTCAATAACCTTAAGGACAAATGTCATTAAGGAAATCCACGAGAGAAAGGAGAAATGCTATTCCGAATGATTACATAGTTTTTCTCCAAGAACATGAGGAAAATGATGGATTGGTGGAAAATGATCCAATCAACTTCCATCAAGCCATGCAGGATTCTAACTCTCAAAAGTGGATAGATGCTATGAATGAGGAGTACAAGTCTATGCAAAACAATAAAGTTTGGGATCTTGTCCCATTACCTAAAAATACAAAGCCCATTGGTTGTAAATGGATATTCAAAACCAAGAGAGATTCAAAAGGTAATGTGGAGAGATATAAGGCTCGTCTTGTAGCTAAAGGCTTCACTCAAAAGGAAGGCATCGACTATAAAGAGATTTTCTATCCGATTTCAAAGAAAGACTCGTTTAGGACAATCATGGCACTTGTTGCGCAATTTGACCTTGAGCTACATCAGATGGATGTTAAGACAACATTTATCAACGGCGACATTGATGAAACAATTTATATGGTGCAACCAGAAAACTTTGTGTCTGGAGACCCGAAGTATATGGTTTGCAAACTAAATAAATCCATCTATGGGCTCAAGCAAGCCTCCCGTCAATGGTACCACAAATTTCATCAAGTAATTGTCTCATTTGGTTTTGAGACAAATGCAGTTGATAATTGTGTGTATCATAAGTTCAGTGGGAGTAAACATATCTTCTTGGTTTTGTATGTTGATGACATACTGTTTGCCACTAATAACAAAGACATGTTGCACGAAACTAAGAGATTTCTATCAAAGAAATTTGAAATGAAAGATCTTGGTGAAGCTTCTTTTGTTTTAAGGATTCAGATACACCGAGATCGCTCTCGGGGTATTTTTGGATTATCGCAAAAGAGCTATATAGAAAAGTGCTTAAAAGATTTGGCATGCAAAATTGTAAACCAAGAGACACCCCTGTAGCTAAAGGAGACAAATTCAGTCTTAAACAATGCCCTACGAATAAACTTGAAGTTAAATAAATGCAAGAGATTCCCTATGCATCAGCTGTTGGGAGTCTAATGTACGCTCTGGTTTGTACACGTCCAGATATAACATTCATTGTTGGAATGCTAGGCAGATATTTAGACAAGCCTGAGATGAATCACTGGAAAGCAGCCAAAAGGGTTATGAGATATTTACAGAGAACTAAGGATTACATGCTCAAATACAAGAAATCAAATCAGTTGGAGACCATAGAGTATTCTGATTCTAATTTTGTTGGATGCCAAGATAGTAGGAAATCCACATCAGGCTACATTTATCTGTTAGCTTGAGGAGCTATTTCCTGGAGGAATGCCAAACAGACACTCATAGCCTTCTTCCACTATGGAAGCAGAATATGTAGCATGTTTTGAGGCATCCAATCATGGATTATGGCTGCGAAATTTTGTCACCGGGCTGTGCATTCTGAGTAGTATTTAAAGACTACTAAAGTTATATTGTGACAAATGACAATAACTCAGCAATTCTATATGCCAACAACAATAGGAGCTCATCTAGATCAAATCATATTGATATAAAGTTCCTAGTTGTGAAAGATAGAGTACAGAATAAACAGATTTCCATAGGGCACATAAGGACAAACTCCATGATTGCGGATCCGCTTTCTAAGGGATTACCACCCAAGGTCTTTCATGAGCACACTGCTCATATGGGTGTTATATCATTTGAGGATATTTTGGTTTAGTGGGAGTTTGTATATTTGATTGCTCTATATTAGATTTTAGACACATTTTGTGTATTTGGGTATTTTCTGCAGAAATAAAGTATTCGGTTTATTCACACTCTGGTTTATTGTGTTAAAGTTCGATCTCAATGAAGTTTAAAGTAGGACCAATTGAAAATAGGCATGTTTAGATCACGTTACATGTAATTTCCATGCTACGCATCCATGATTGATCTATGTCATTTGATTGTATGGGTATACATGACTATTGATAGATTTAGTTACGCTAAATGTCACGAAAGTTCCTTTAATCCTATACCTGTATAGTCAATGGACGAAATTGTTTGGAAATACCTTCATATGTGATAGCAAATTTTGAGTTCATTAGGTTACACACATTTTTTTAAGATAACTATGTGGCCCAAGTGGGAGATTGTTGGAAAAATCCAACATGTGTAGACACACATATGTGTTTAATGTGTATTGTTATCTTAAAGTATAGCCCAAATAAATTATGATCTAATATGGTTAAATGGGCTAAGGTATTAAAATGACATGGGCTTAATGTGTAGATACACTTAAGCATTTCTAATTTGATGAGGGACCAAATTAGAAATTGGTAAAGTGGAATAACTGATAACCCATCAGTTATAACTTCTAGGTTATGGTCCCCAGTTGAGCGAGTGTTTTTTTCTTCTAAAATTCCCTTATACAGAGAGATATACAGAAAAAACATACGTTATCAACTGGAAGATCAAGACTCATCCCTTTCTTGAAGTGCTATCATGGATCAAGGTACGCTTATGTTTTGTTCTTGTTGTTCTCTTCTCATTGATTCAATATGAAGCATACAACTGTATCTGTAGAATATTAATCTTATAGTTATGTCGTTCAGATTGAAGAATGTTGGTGCTATCTATTACAGACTAATTAATGGGATGTTCTAGAATATGATCGGAAAGACTATGGATGTATGTGTATACTAATGACATGGTCGTTGAATCAAATGAGCGACATTTGCACCTGACAGAATTCAAAGAACTTTCAATAGGTGGAGAGGATACATAATGTTGCTCAACCATCAAAGTGTCCATTCGGGCTTAGCTTAGAAAAGTTCTTGGGGTACATTATGACACACCGCAGAATTGAAGCAAATCATGATCAAATCAAAGCAGTTCTTGAGATGTCACTACCAAAAAGTAAAGAGGTAAAACAGTGAATCAGGAGACGTGCGGCGCTTAACCATTTTATATCACGTTCTTCGGACATATGCAAACCATTCTTTCAGATTTTGGCTGGGATGAAGACTATGAAAATGCTTTGCTTGGAATCAAACAATGCTTGACATTGCCACCAATTCTAACTAGTCCAAAAACAAGATAGGTGATTGTAATATACTTGGCAATAATTGACTATGATGTTAGTGCAGTGTTATTTCTAACTGAGCTAGAGAAGAAACCAGTGTACTTTATAGTAGCGCACTGATTAGAGTAGAGAGTCATATACTAAAACAAAAAGGTAGCTTTGGTGTTAGTTCATGCGGCTCGAAGGCTGAAAACATATTTCGAAGGTCAAATTTTGAAAGTCTACACTATCCACTTAAAAAGGTTCTAGGCAGATCTAATGATTCTAGCAGATTAGTAGCATGGGCAAACTTTGTTAGCGCATATGACTTGAGGTATGAGCCCAGAACAACAAAGAAAGGTCATGCATTGGCTTTCTTGATGGCTGAATTCCTTGTTGAAGACATTGAGGTTTCTCTGGAGCTCATTGAGGAAAATTTTCTGCAAAATCCAACCTTTCTATCATTTGTTCCAGCTCATGGAGATCAACTCATACATATTGTGGGCGACCAGATGGACATAGCAAAAGAACGCAACATTTAGTTCATCTTCACAAACTGGTCTTCAAACATCAGTGGAGCAAGAATTTGTTGCGTATTGATAACTTTAGAAAACTAAAGATAAAAAAAATATAGTCAGACTGGGATTCAAAGTCTCAAACAATGAAGCAAAATATGAAGCTATGCTCACACAATTGAAGACAATACTTCACTTGGGGTGAAAAAGGCCAAGTTGCAAACTGACTCCTAGCTAGTAGCAAATCAGTTTGAGGGTTCTTTTCAGGCCTAGGTAGTTTAATCGGTGTTACTTGGTATCCGACTAGGGCACGAATTAAATTTTACCAAAATTGTTGACTCGGCTGATTTTTTGGAGCTCGAGCTCAACTGAGCTGAAAAAGACAAATCATTTTTGTTTTGGGGGTTTCTTTTTCACCTAAATGTAACCCTATCAACCCTGACTCTTGGAAGGTGTTTGTTTTTTGTTATGAATAGATAAAAGTTTGAATAAGAAGTTTGACACTTTAAAAAGAGTGTTTGTTTTTACTTCTGATCAGAAGTTGGAGTTTTGATTGGAGTAAGCACCATGGGGAGTGTTGATCACTTGGCACTAACTGCTTAATGAAAATTAATTCCAATAATAACCTCACAATAAATTGTAAAGATTGTTGTTATCCCTCTCCTCTACCAACCATATCTTTTTTCTCCACCTTTTCTTTATCATACAAGCAGTGTCTCCATCGTCGCTACCACTCTCACAGGCCTCCCCTCCTCTTCATTTTCTTCTTCTTATTCCTCTTTCACTTTCTCTTCCTCTCTCTTGAAGATTATATGAGGAATGAAGAGAAATATTTGGTGATTTCTCGTAGTGGTGGTAAGAGATCTCAATGGTATTTGGAAGAAAGAAAATAGGTGGAAAAGGAGGTTGCTGTTGGGGATTTATGGTGGCGGTGAGAGTTGTGGTGGTGGGCAAAAATGCAAAAAAAAAATTCAAGTCAACACTTAAAAACAAGAACCTTTTGATTTTACAACTTCTAATCAGCAACCCATTCAAAATTAAAACAAACAGTACATTCAGAAGTTCTTTCAAAACTTCTAACTCCAGTTAGAAGTTAACTTCTAGCACTTAAAAAAAAACCACCTTAGTCCCAAAGAATCATAGAGAGAACTGGAAACAAATGGAAAGAAGGAGAAGACGAACATAAATGAAAACGGAAGGGAGATCTGGAGAGGTGACTATTGCGATTGTTCTGATGTTATTACCTGTTGTTGTTGCTCCTGCGAGGGCCAAGAATCGTGACCTGTTGTTGTGATCACTTGTTTTCAATGCTCCCTCCGATTTAAGCTATTGTGAAGATGATGACGGAAAGAATGATGGGGTTTGAGCTGTAGCATGGTATTAAATCATTAATGAGGAAGAGATAATAGGGAATTGATATGGGATTGAGAATGGGTAAGAAGATAATGAGTTTCTCTCTCATTGTATGTGGATTGGGATTTGGGCTTGTATTTAGTATAGAGATAGTGTGATGGCCAATCCACCATCCTCACAGTCGATCGACAGGCTAAGCCCCTACTCCACTTCAATCGGCAGTTCCCACTCTCGCTCGATCGCCCCTGTTCAATGTACTTTTTCAAGGACCTAAATAAATATTTTTGTGCATAAAGTTCCAATTTAATTATTTGTATGTTCTTGTTAAAATAATATAGATATAGATATAAGCGTGTAGTAGCCTCGTGTCTATGCATGATTGGTGTGTTGGTTTGTATGATGTGGAATTTTTTTGTGAATATAAGACCTGGATGATTTCTTATCTGAAATTGTATTTTAAAAATCTTATTTTGTTTGCCAAGTTGTGTTTTCCAAAATTCACCTAACTCTCTTACCTTCCGAATCTCATGACGAGATTCCATTTAAGGTATATAAAATTGAACATCCCTTTTTTTTAAATTACCTAAATTGTCTTTATTTTCGTATTTGGACTTCGACAAAATTAATATTTGGATAATATCACAAGTTTATTGTTCATAAATTATGCATTAGTTGATAAAATTATTACTCTAGTTCCAACTATAAATTTCTTAGTTAAATACTACATTTTTATTATTGAAATGGTGATTTCTACTAGTTAACGAGTGATTAGATTAAATAATTATTTTAAAATGATTTAGGCTTGGGCCATTTTTCTTATTAGGGTAGTGAAGGGTAAAATAGGTTTTCTCTCATCTCTGTACAACACAGAGTGGGGAGGAGGATAAGAAGAAGAAGTAAAAGGAGAAGAAAAATAAGAAGGAAATTTGTTAAAAAAGAGGGAACATGGAAGAAATGAGGAGAAGACGTGTGCACGGACGGGTATGCGTTTGCAGGTTTGTGTGTTGTGCATGCCAAATCTGTAATCTGCGAGTTTTCTTCTTTCTCTTGTATATTTTTTTAGATTAATCTATGGACTTGGGTTAGATTTTACCATGCAAATAGTTCTGAAACTCATGTTTAGATGAAGTAGGGTTTGAGAAATCATGGTTGTTGGAAATGGTATTTGTTATTTTTTTTTTATGGAGTTTGGCTATTAGATTGAATTGGCTTGCATTGTGGCTAAAACAATGACTTGTGGATGAATTGGAGACAAAAAAAATGTCACTTTTTATGAAGAGTTTAGTGCCTATTATATAGTTGTGAGATCTTATTTGATTCTCGATATGGGTTTCTCCGTCTATTTTTTATTGTTTTGTATTGATGTTGTGTTTGTTCTCTATTTGGTCTTTACATCTAGTTATATGATCTAGTTTTTATTTGACATATAGAGTTGAGTGAAATCGTAGTTCGATGAAGTGGGGTTTGAGAAATCATGTTTGTTTAAATGGGTATTTGTTATTTTTCTTTAGTATTCTTCACACCTTTTACTTCATAATACGAAGCTCTACAATTTTTCGCATAGTCTTTATTTTGTTGCCATGTATTCTTATCCATCTGAGTTTCAATATCATCCACCTCAATATCTTCTCACACATTGGATCATCTTCTTTTATAAGGGTATTTGTGATTACAGTT
Organism: Berberis vulgaris; assembly: GCA_963556465.1. Taxonomy (NCBI): domain Eukaryota; kingdom Viridiplantae; phylum Streptophyta; class Magnoliopsida; order Ranunculales; family Berberidaceae; genus Berberis; species Berberis vulgaris. The sequence continues at coordinate 31,644,155 of OY747127.1, read as the reverse complement.
CTTTACAAGTAAAGTTTTTTCCTCTCTTTTAATTCCGCTATTTGTACATGAAAAAAATCCATCCCGATTAGTTGATTTTCGTTGTTATAATATTGGTAAACCCACAAGTTCTATTGCTATTCCTATGACCAAAATCATTAGAAAACCTCCATTTCCTTATCTAGTTGCCATTCAAAAGAAAAAAACAATGAAGCCAAGTCTTTGTGCAAAACCGAACCTTATGGAAACCCATATGATTACAATGATTAGGAAATACAATAAAATATTCAAATATTGTCTGAACTTTGAAAACTTGGAGAAACCCAATTAGTTGTTATAAGAGGGTGTCTGGGAAGATTTTAAATATGTTGTATTACCAAATATTACAAATTACAAACAAAATTTGTATAACTTGATTTCTGACGTAAGTATCACATAACCTACATATAAATTCCGGTACAAAGCGTTCTGCAACATATTTGGTACCAGTCTATGACAATTATGCAAGAATTATACTATAGGGATGACCAGGATGGTTTACATATGATGTCAGATCATGTATTCATCTAAATGCCGTGTGGTTTTATTCATCCTAATAAACAGAAAGTGGAGGTCATAGATTCTTATTTGCTACATTATTACGGAAGTTCTGTAGGGTATAAAAAGGATGCCAGGTTTGGATCTTTAATGAGATACGTGCCGGTTGATTTGAAAAAAAAGAAGTAATAGGCATAATTTTCTGTTATACATTTATATGCTTGTATAAATGAGCAGGACAGCAGTCAGACCTCAGCCCACGTCCGAGCACGGCCTGCCCACGGCCTCCCAGTCCACGGCCCCAACCCAGGGGACGCGACACCTCAGCCAGCACGCGACTTGCTCGCCGTTGGTGACTCTTTAGTGACGCAAACAAAATCGAGTGGAATGATTCAGGAGGTAGAGGCTGCCCCGGTGAAGCCGACAGTGATGGAACGTTTGGCAGAGGTTTTGGCCAAGCGCGCTCAATCCGCGGTAACTGGTAATTTTTCAGTGCCCGCGGCAGCAAGGAACGACAAGGACGGGAGCTTGTTTGATGTCGTCATCCAGCTTTTTGAGGAGAACCGTGCTTTGCGACTAAAGAAACAATCTATGACCACTAATACACTTGATAGCGCCACAGATGATAGTGACGAGGCTGCATCGGAATCGGAATTGGGGCCGGAATCACATGCTATTAATGATATAAATTTGGGGGCGCACTCCGATAAGGATCTACAGAACAAAGTCAAACCGGCGGCCCTTCCGGGCAAGCGTCGTAAGACTAAGAGGGGTAAATCTTCCTCCCGCGCTTAAGATGATGGAAAATTTTATGTTTTGGAATGCTCGTGGGGTTGGTAATAAGGCCACGAGGAGGAGGTTAGAAAATATGGTTGTGGTTCATAGAGTCAGAATTCTTCATTGCCAGCATTGGTGATATGTTGGCTTTATATATTTTGGTTTTCGGATGCAGCCCAATTTTTGTTTTGTTATATCACGGGTAAAGTCGTCATGTACCCCCGTATTGATTGTAAATCAATTTCTTGACAAGTAATAAAGGTATGGCATTCCAGAGGTGCCCCTCCACACTGGAGGTTTAATAAAAAAAAAAAAGAGCCATATTGGTTAGATACAGAAAATCTATATAAAATTGGACATATATATTATGTAGGTATATGTATTGATGTGATGTAATTATGGATCTTAGGCTTAAGTACTCTGTGATACATTGAAACGTCATCTCTCCTACGCCGTATACGTGTCATGATGATCTTGAGAAATAATAGGCCCAAGCGTCAGCCCAACACTGATTTGGCCCAAGCGGTTCCAAACTCGCACAATGCAGTCTGCCAGACGGACCCAACTCATCACAGCCTATTAAGCCCACACGTCTCACAACTATCCCCAATACTCGTAAGCCCTATTAAGGCAAGCATCTTGGGGATCAGCTTTGGACAAACAAGACAACAATACTTTGCCTCCAACTAGGAAGCAAATACCAGAGTATACATCGCACATGGAAACTTCTATCTATGGACAACACTCTGATTGGGAACTATCTACCGCGTATCTAGGAGCACAAGTCTAACAAAGAAACTTCCCTTCACAACACAACTTATAATTAGATAGGGATCTCTGTAAAGATATTTTTTCCTAAACTACGCCACCGATGGTCTGGTCGAATCAGGACTCCAACACTATAAATAAGACATGAGGTTGGTAAGCTAAGGTACGCTACAAATTTCTTGTTTACATCTTTACGCCTTCCTCAGATCCCTGTATGACTTTAGCATCGGAGTGCCATCGGCCACCACAACGGTGCTCTGTGGCTCACGTGCATCAGTTTGGTGTCGTCCGTGGGGAACGACAAAGTTCATAACCATTCACTAGCATCATCTTTCTTCAGAATACAAGAAGATGGTGACTACCAGATCACGCAACGATGAAGAACAAGGGGACACGTCAAATGCCCAGGCTGGTTCTACACCACCGCTTCCAGTGGTGTCAACAACGCTGGGCAGCAGACTCACGACCCCGTAACAACAGCAGCGATGATGGACCCCGAGACAGATCTAAGATCATTTATAGACAACAAATCCTGCTAACAATGAAGATGCTCAAGTCGATGAAGCAGAAGCCTGACAAGACACTGAGAGCATACGTCATGCGCTTCAGTAACGATTTGACTTCCGTCAATGTGTGCAACGACGCAACAGCCAACGCAGCCTTCACCGACGGTCTAAGAAACGACAAGTTCTATAACTTCCTAACTCTGGACCCTCCAGCGAATATGACGGACTTGGTGAAGGAAACACAAAGTTACATTGCCCTAGAGGAAGAACAGACCACTGGGAGAAAAGCCAAGCCCGAGGGGAAATCCTCCGACAAAAGGGTAAGAGGTGAATCGGTGAGCACGATATACGTACGCCATGGGGCTCATTCCGAGTCCGAAGTGTCAAACAGATCCAGGAAAAAGAGTTGTCAAATAAATGAGGGTCCAAGCGATACGCGGTGAATGACAAACGTCGCACCCTCAAAGACATGATCGTCTTATGTCGCTAGCCTTTACAGACGAAGACCTCCAGGGCGTCCAGCTTCCTTATAATGACACTCTGGTGATAATGATCTCCCTAGCAAGCTCGGAAGATCCTTGGTGGACATCGAAAGCTCGTTGAATGTTCTATTTCTCCACACGTTCCTCAACATGCAGCTAAAGGAAGAAGCCCTAATCCCTGATAATCGTTCGATGATCGATTTTAGCAGCAAAAAACACTTTTCGGTGGGAAAAATAAAACTACAGTAGTCACGGAAGAGCCACCGACTCAAAAACCCTGTTTCAAGAATTCGTAGTGATCGATGCACCTTCCACAAATAATGTTGTCCTGGGGAGAACCTGGCTACCCTAAATGGGAACAACATTCTCCACTCTGTACTAATGCATCAAGTACCCGATAAACTAGGCAGTCGGTACCTTACAAGGCAACCAGGCAGCTGCCAGAGAAAGCCAGTACATGATCGCGATAAACCAGACAATCGGTGCCTTACGAGGCAACCAGGCAGCTGCCAGAGAATGCTAGTACATGACCGCACTACGACTTGGTAACTCTCAATTTACAACTAGACTCGCGGCCAAGATGTCTCTCAATCTTACCAGAGAAGCTGAGATAGAGCAACCAATCCCGGACGACGAAGCTCCTGTAAGCCCCCGGGGTAAGGCCCAACGCCAGTCAACCAGAGAAAGAAACCATCGCGGTCTACCTAGATAGCTCTTTCAACAATAAGGTCATTCAAATAGGTTCCCACTTGAGCAAAGAATTGGCGTAACAGCTGACATAGTTGCTACATCGAAACCAATATGTCTTTGCCTGGACCATGCTACGACAATGATCACCCATCGCTTAGAGGTGGACCCCACGAGGAAAACCATACGGCAGAAAAAGAGGCACGTGGCGCCTGAGAGAAATACGATCATAAACGAGGAGGTACAACGGTTACTCAACGCGGACATGATCAAAGAAGCACGATACCTCTACTGGCTGGTGAACACCGTTTTAGTGAGGAAGAAAAATGGGAAGTGGAGAGTGTGCGTAGACTACATGGACTTGAACTAAGCTTTCCCGAATGACAACCTCCCACTTCCCCGCATCGATCAGATCGTGGACGCCACATCTGAGCACAACCTACTATGCTTCATGGACGCCTACTCAGGCTACAATCAGATATTAATGCATCCCCAGATCAAGAAAAAACATCTTTCAGAACTGATAGAGGAATATATTGCAGGTGCTACATATCAACAACTGGTAAACTAAATGTTTCAGTGTTCTAAAAAGCGCTAGGTGGTGGGCGGGCAGCGAGCAGGTGCTTAGCGCCCAGGGGCCTAGGCGGTCTTAGGTTTTGTATTATAACTTTAATAATTTACAAAAGTTAAGCATAATACCTTATCAATTACATCCAATTTAATGCCAAGATACATATGCAAAATTTAAAAACATGAAAAATTAGCAATCATGAACAAAATGTATTAAAACTCAAATAACTGAAGTTGGTCATGATGGGTACTTTATACAAAGTTGAATTTGTGGACAAATATCAAAACCTACTCTTTTATTTTTCTTCAAATTACACGAATAACCTTAGTCATGTTTGATAAAATCTACATTACTAAAATTGGTACCGGCAGATCCTTTGAGAATTTCATTAAGTGATCATCATTTGCTACATTTAGACATATATTGAATAAAAAATAATAAAATTGTTTATTTCTAAAAAATAGGAAAATAAAATAAAATAAGAACACAATCAGCCTTATTAAAAAAAAAAAAAAAACTCGCTCAGACCCCGCCTAGGCCGCCCAGAACCCGCCCAGCCATTAATCTAGGCGTTTTTCTATCACATAGCGCCTAGGCCGATTTTTAGAATACTGAAATGTTCAAATAACAAATCGGCAAGAACATGAAGGTCTACATAGACGATATGCCATTCAAAAGCCTCTGCAGTCCCTACCACATAAGAGACCTCACCGAATCATTCAACCAGCTAAAAAAATATCAGATGAAACTCAACCCACATAAGTGTACGTTCGGAATTGTCTGGAAAATTCCTAGGCTACATAGTGAACAAAAGGGAATCGAAGCTGATCCAAAACATATCCAGGCTCTTCTCGACATGAAAGCCCTCGCTAACATCAGAAACGTTCAGAACCTGACTGAGAGGGTGGCAGCACTCAACAAGTTTATATCTAAATCATCTGACAAATGTCTTCCTTCCTTTAAAATACTTAGAGGAAGCAAAGGATTCTCATGGGACGAAGAGTGCGAACAAGCCTTTCAGAATCTGAAAGCATACATGGGTAGCCCTGAGCTACTCTCAATACCGGCAATAGGGGAAACACTCTACTTATACTAATATGTTTCCAAGCATGCCGTCAGCTCAGCCCTCGTGCAAAATGACCGGAGAATCCAAAGACCAGTGTACTATGCTAGCAAAACCTTTATGGAAGCAGAGTCGCACTACCAATACCTGAAGAAGTTAGCCCTAGCAATGGTTGTATCCTCGAAAAAACTGAGGCCTTATTTTCAGGCCCACTCTATAACAGTTCTGACCAAGCACCCGCTCCGCACGGTACTGCACAAGCCAGAGTTATCCAACAGGATGGTGAAATGGTCAATAGAACTCGGGCAGTTTGATATAAGCTATGCCCCAAGAACTGCCATCAAAGCCCAAGCGCTAGCAGACTTCATCGCCGAGTTCACTGGTGGAGAAGAACCAAAGACGGACCTTCAAACCCAAGATTTGAGCATTTAAGGATGGACTTTGCATTGCGATGGATTGTCGACAGGAAAACAAAGTAGAACTGGGATCACACTCCGCTCTCCAAGGGCTTCACTCTTGAAAAAGCTATCAAATTCGGCTTTCCTGATTCAAACAACGAAGCCAAATATGAAGCTCTATTATCCGGCCTGAAGCTAGCCTTGGGGATCGGATAGATCACCTAACGGCATACAATGACTCAAGGCTGGTAGTCAACCAGGTCAAAGAATAATTCAACAGAAAGGACCCCACATGATAGCCTACCACGAAAATGTACTCCGTGCAATAAGCAGGTTCAAAAGGTGCGAGCTCTTACAATGCCCCCGATATGACAATAAGAGCTGACGCGCTAGCCAAGGAAGCCTCAGCCCTCGCTGAAGTCTCAAACGAGCTCATCGAACACCAAGAGCAATCAAGCCTTGACGAAGAAAAACCTAGAGATGTTTGTGCTACAAACGCATCGCTGAATTGGATTGCTTTGATTTTCGAATATATCGATAGCGGAGCCCTGCCGGCCGAGATAGTCGAAGCCAGAAGACTCAAAAACAGATCAACGTGGTACACTCTACTAAACAACAAGTTATACATGAGATCAGCAACTGGACCCCTACTCCGATGTCTATCACCTCCCAAGGCAGATCGGGTCCTAGGAAGGATCCACGACGGGATATGCGAAAATCATCCGGGTAAGAGAACCCTCGCCTACAAAGCTTTAATCCTAGGGTACTATTGGCCAATGATGCAACGAGACGCCAAAGATATTGTTCGTAAATGCGACAAATGTCAGAGGTTCGCGCCATACATGCACATGCCCGCCCAGCCACTAACACCGATGAAAAGTCCGTGGCCATTCGCACAATGGGGGATGGACATTGTCGGATTGCTCCCAGCATCAACCGGCAAAAAGTTCATTCTTGTGGCAATCGACTACTTCACTAAGTGGGTCGAAGCGGAGCCCCTATCCAAGATAGGGCAAATCTAAATAGAAAAATTCCTATGGGCAACCATCGTCTGCAGATTTGACATCCCCAGAGTATTGGTCAACGAAAATGAAACTCAATTCGAAGGTATCAAGGTTAAAAAACTATGCAAGAGTTTGAACATCAATCACCATTTCTCCTCGCCAGGGCACCCACAAGCCAACGGCCAAGCGGAGGTTACCAACCGAACAATCTTGGAGGCAATCAAAAGGGAGCTTGACACACCAAAAGGAAAATGGGATTTAGAGCAACAAAGAATACTCTGGGCATATCAAACAACCAAAAGAATTCCTACTGGAGAAACACCCTTCGCCTCGGCATACGAGTCAGAAACCATGGTTCTGGTAGAACTCGAAGTGCCAACATTCCGAATGGAAGAATTCAGATCAAACAATAATGATAAAGCCTTGAGCGTCAGCCTAGACCTCCTCAAATAAAAGTGGGATTTAGCTTCCACCAAGATAGCTACCTACTAGCGACGAATAGCGCATTACTAAATCAAGAAGGTCAAGCCACCCAAATTCAGAGTGGGAGACTGGGTACTCAAAAAGACCCAGCAGACCCCAAAGAAGTTGGAGAAGAAAAGCTGAACCCAAAGTGGGAAGGACCATATAGGGTGACCAAGGTCAACAGGCCGGGGACATACTGATTGGAAGACATAAACGACGACGGACTTAAACGACCATCGAATGTAGAACACCTAAAAAAATATTATCAATAAAAATATTTGTTTTTACCAAACTTCCACTGCTTTCCATTACGACCGACGCAACTTCCAATCATCCCCGCTATGACCAAATCCGAGATATCACGCCTGACGCCTAGTCTGCTGATCTGTGACGACGGCCGAGGAAGTGGGAGTCTAGTCAGCGCTTTTAACACCTAAAGACGACGACTCACCAAGGGATCATTGCTCTTTTACAGACAATGATCGCCGAATTTACCAGATAAGCTTAGTCAGTTCGCGACTGATGCCGATGACTTCTGGTGCGCAATGCCTAGTCCGCCGTGTGTGGATGACAACGGCTGAGGAAGTGGGAGTCTAGTTAGCGCTCTCACGCCGGATGACGATGACTCGCCAAGGGATCATTGCTCTTCTATAGACAATGATCGCCGAACTTACCACGTAAGCTTAGTCAGTTCGCGACTGACGACGACAACTTCTAGTGCCCAATGCCTAGTCCGCTGCACGTGGATGACAAAGGCCGAGGAAGTGGGAGTCTAATCAACGTTCTCACGCTCGATGAAGACGACTCGCCAAGGGATCATTGCTCTTTACAGACAATGATTGCCGAACTTACCAGTTAAGCTTAGTCAGTTCGTGACTAATGATGACGACTTCTGGTGTTCGACGCCTAGTCCGCTACACGCGGATGACGATGGCCTAGGAAGTGGGAGTTTAGTCAGCGCTCTCATGCCTGATGAAAATGACTCGCCAAGGGATTGTTGTTGTTCTACAGACAATGATCGACAAACTTACCAGGTAGCTTAGTCAGTTCACGACTTATGACAACGGCTTCTGGTGCCTGACGCCTAGTCCGCTGCGTGCGGATGACGATGATCGAGGAAGTGGAAGTCTAGTCAGCGCTCTCTCGCCTGATGACGATGAGTCGCCATTGGATCGTTGCTCTTCTACAGACAATGATCACCGAACTTACCAGGTAAGCTTAGTCAGTTCGTGACTGATGACGGCGACTTCTGGTGCCCGACGCCTAGTCCGCTACGCGCGGATGACGACGGTCGAGGAAGTGGGAGTCTAGTCAGTGCTCTCATACCTGATGATGATGACTCGCCAAGGGATCATTGCTCTTCTACAGACAATGACTGTCGAACCCTATCAGACAAGCCCAGTTAGTGACAACTGATGAACTGCAGCTTCTGACCAACGCCCAAATCTGTAGCTCGCCTTGTGTGGGTGTAGATGATTTGGATGGTGGAAGCCTGATCAACTTCGACTGATGTTGATGGCTTGCCACTGGACCACCACTCCTCTACAGTTCGTGGTCACCGAATCACGACCCGATCAACGCCCTTACGCCTGATTACGATGACTTGCCAAACAACTAATTATCTCCGGAATGCAACAACTTTTGGAGCATCTCAGCGCCTAGTCTGCAGTGCACGGACAATGACTGCTAAAAGTATATTTAGTGGTGCCACGGCTCGTGGCGGCGACTCGTTAGGGATCACAGTAGCTCACCCATAAACAAGAGTAGTTTAAAGCAGTCAGTTTCGACACGATTCAACTGACAAACACGGATAATCTGCGAGCCTGTAGAGTAAGAAAGTACTAATTCCATGGACTGCAAAACTTTTAAAGAAGACACAATGGCACGAAAGTATAAGACAAGAGGCAACGTTACAAAATATGGCTTTCATTAAAACTGTGTCTTCCTTTGTCCCTAGAAGGACATTACAACTATTTTAAAACAGAAAGGAGCAAAATGGTTTCCTCAGCAACCTATCCCGAAGAGCCAGAACCATCTTCATGCACGATGGTCCCAAAAGCAGCCCTCTAATAGCGAAAAAGTCAAAGTCAATACCAGATTGCTCTTCTCTGATAAGCTCCAGAAGCTCTAATCTGCCTCGAACAACCTCCGACGAGATTTGCGGCCTCCATCCGAAAGCACTGAAATCCATTGCGCCTACCAAGGCGGCATAGTGTCAATGCTCTTCTGATAGTAACCGTTCCGCTTCACGAACGCAGCGAAGTCACTCAAGATGTCATCGTGTAACGGCCCATTCATTCTCGGCAGATCGGACGACTACTTGTCCACAACAACTTCTAAGCGCCCCAGCTCAGCACGGGCCCGTCCCAGTTTACCATGGATAGAAGCCAAACCGGATTCGGCTGACCTCAGTTGAACCTTTATGGTTGCCAATTCTGTTTCAGAAACAAACGTCGCAACCCGCATGGCCCCCAAGTATGCAGCAGCACCGGAATCCTACAGTTGACTAGTCAAGGCATCCACCTGAGAGAGAGCATCCTAATATAACACCTACAGGACTGCAAAAGCCTTATCCATAGCAAGAACTCTCCCTCGAGAATCAGGGTGCAGCACAACGAAACCATGTGACTCAAAAGCGCGAGCCTCCGCCACGGACCCATGGTGACCGACAACGTCAACACCTGGTCCAATGCCCTCCCACTCTAAGTCACCAGGGGGATAATAAGATCAAGCGAGAGACGACAATCCTCTGGAATCGCCTTTTGAACAGATAATGGTAATTTGTGCCTTGCAACAGCCACCTCATTATCTAACAAAAACGACTGCTCGAAAGAAGAAGTTGTATGAATAGAGAGTCGCCTTCTTTTTGGAATAACAATTGGAGGCACGCTCGCCTCCAACTCTGCCAACCTAGCCGGGCTAGGCATAGTTATGCTCATTTTCTTCGAACGGTGATCCCCAACCTCTTCGGTCGGCGAACTGGGCGCAGTAAGGACATCATGGGAACACCGTAGCAACCCGCTCCGTACGACATTAGCTGGCATTATGACCTCCTCAACATACATCAATGGGAGTTTAATAAATTCCATCTCTATCCGTTCTTCCTTCTCAGTGAGAATCGGAGTTGCAAACTTCCTTGAAAAAAGAAACGACATATCAAATCAGCACTACATCGGGGAGCAAGAGGGTAAGACAACAGCGAAGAAACTAACTAAGGTCAAATTGGAAGTATCTGGGGACTCGACGCCCTTCGAACCTGAAGTATGAGGAATTCAGCGAAGCCAGGAACCAATACTTTTGCCAAGGCTCAATGTCATCTTCTATCGGATGCAAGCAAGTGGGGTTATTCAGTATGCAATTGCCCTAGAATCCAACCGAGTGGCGATCAGATGGTGAACTATTGCCGGAGTTAAAAGAAGGCAACATCGTACACTCTGAGAAGAATCGCAATTAAGATCCTAAACCCGCTCGGGGCCATTTGAGCGGGAGGCATGCGGAAAAAAAGAAGAAGTGTCAAACGTCGTTTGGCACTGGGAACCAAAGCCAAGATTCAAACGTGCCCCGGTGCAACCCTATATACCCCTGAGGGGGTGAAGATGGAGCCCTAGTTGCAAACCTAGGAACGATTTCTAGATCCCCGAGAACATGGTACAGGCTCCGAAGCTTGATTAACTTGGTTTCGTCAACCAAGCTATCCTCCAAAATCTTGAGACAACTATAAGACAAGAACTGCTTGGAAGTAAGTTCAACATTATGCGCAATCGATGGAAAGTACAAATCATGCTCTACAGGAGCATAGACACACAAAAGAACAAACGTAGGAACGAACAAAAGAGATCTTATTCGAAACGACGACTATTTATAGAGAATATAAATTGTACTTCTTCTCCTTGAGCAATCGTTTATCCATTATTGTTATGCGTCGCTTGAGACAACGCTTCGGATTCAATCATCATGACGGTATAGTTACTTTTCAAAGATTCAGTGGACCGACTAAACACCCCACCAACTCGGGGGGAGCAGCTGATGATAAATCGAAACGTCCTCTCTCATACGATGTACACGTGTCATGATGATCTCGAGAAATAATAGGCCTAAATGTCAGCCCAACACTGATCCAGCCCAAGCGGTTCCAAGCTCGCACAATGCAGTCCGCCTGACGGACCCAACTCATCACAGCTTGCTAAGCCCACGCGTCTCACAGCTATCCCCAATACCCGTAAGCCCTATTAAGCTAAGTATCTTGGGGATCAGCTTTAGACAGGCAAGACAACAACACTTTGCCTCCAACTAGGAAGCAAATACCAGAGTGTACATCGCACTTGAAAAATTCTATCTACAGACAACACTCTGATTGGGAACTATCTCCCGCGTAACTAGGAGCACAAGTCTAATAGGGAAACCTCCCTTTACAACACAACTCCTAATTAGATAGGGGTCTCTATGAAGATCTTATTCCCTAAACTACGCCACCGATGGCATGGCCGAACCCGGACTCCATCACTATAAATAAGACATGAGGTTGGTAAGCTGAGGTACGCCACTTATTTCTTGTTTACAGCATCACGCCTTCTTCAGATCCCTGTCTGACTTTAGCATCAGAGTACCATCGGCCACCACAACGGTAGTCTGTGGCTCATGTGCGTTCCTTGTGTAGGTCAGCAGGTCAAGGTCAAAGCAGGGAGCGAAAATCGACTGCATCAGTGGCGTGTCCCGAACTTGGATGCGCATGAGTGGGAGGGCATGAGTATCTTAGAACGGATTTGTTTATGATTGACAAAAGTCAAGGTTTAAGGATTTTGAGATACCACAATAAGCGATACGAATAACCGTGAATTCAACTTTGTAATAAATGTAACAGTTGTTGTTAAATTTTGTTTTGTTGTTGTTGAATTTTCACTTCCCGAATTTGGGGGAGACGGATAATCCTACATGGATATAAGGATTTCTTTTTCTCGAAAATCGGGGTGTGACATTCAATATCTCTTTCGACCATGGTTACAGCTCGATTGATACTCTTTGTTTTATCGCTACACCCCCTCAACCGGTTCATGTCAATCAAACTTTTAAACCCATTGTCCGCTTCGATTGATGTCCACCAATCGACTCCACCGGCTCGATCAAACCTCCTCCTCTCCCTTTTGATTGCATTCAGATGGATCGCAGCCCCAACCCCCTCGTCATCTCTCGTCCTCCATCGAAACCACCCCCTCACTGTCGCAAAACTTTCCCCATCAATGTAGCAGCCATCGAAGTCCCCTTGACCCACCCTTTTTTAGTCAAATTGAGATAGGAAGATGAGAGATTTTTCAATCAAGGCCATGCCTCTGATTTTTATTGAAGTTCTGGTCCCCTTTGGATATTTACACCCTCGTCGTTCACTCATACCGCCACAAACTGTTGGTTCAAGTACTTTTTATGCTTAGAATATTTACTACCACCAGACAACACCCTTGACACCGTGGTACAGATTTTTGGATCCGTTTTGGGATAGTTTTGCAGCTAATTCACCATTGCAATTTTGAAATGGATCCCTTTCAAGCCAGAGACTTCTCTCAAACTTTTTATCTGGTGGATCACTTTGGACTTACATGTTCGGGATCACAACAACTACAAAGGAAATGTTAGAGGCCAGCTTCTACTTGAACACTTCACATTCTGTTACTGCTTGTGCTCGTATGACTTTTTCGACTTCAAGCTCGAGGACGAGCTTCTTCAATCCGGGGAGGTTGAAGGTAACATAGTATGTGGTTTAAGGATTTTAAATTTTGATTAATTAGCTTATTGGATAATTTGACAAAGAACTCTTCAAATATATTGATGTTGCTAACGAGGATAGTCACATTAACATAAAACACCAACTCACCAAGAATTCTATTAACAATGGTGTTAACTAAAGGCGGTGTTTGGGAACTCACTTAAAAGCAATTTATTTACTTATAGCCATCGAAAACTACTTAAGTTTGGCAACAAATTTTTGCTTAAATTTGAAGTCAATTATTTTTACTTTTGACTTATAAATATTTTGACTTCTGAAAATAACTACTAGTTTCCATTTATATATATATATATATACATATCATCAACTTTTTTTATTTGTGATGTCACCAAAATAACTACCTACTTTATAACATGAGTTGTATTAATAAGAAGCAGTGTTGTGCTTTTAGTTACAATTAAGTAAAAGAGTTTGTTGGGATGCCAAATGGTCGTCACCCAAGCCAAACCAGAATTAAAGCTGGGTTCATATAGTTAACCCAGTCCCAGGCTCAAGTATTGATTAGCTTCTCACAAGTTCTAGAAAACATCGAGTTGGGACAATCAGGCTCGAGCTGGGCCGTCCAAATTGCAGCCCTTACTCAATTATCAATAAAAGTTAACAAACTTAAAATAAAAACTTATATTTTCTAAGTAATCATTATAATATGGCAAAAGAAAGTAAGGGAGTGGAAAGTACACTAATTTGTCCCTGAATTAAATTTTAATAAAAATGAGATATTTAATTTGAGTTTTATCAAAAGATCAACAATACTTTTCTGCACTTATTCCATTTCTAGCCAATTATCATCAAGATCATTTAGTCAATTGAAAATCCAAGAAACGCCCGTTAATTCCATGGAATAATATGCTTGTTGCCATGAACATAACATCAATTATCTTTTTTGTTTTTTCGGACGACTTTTTTATGTCGAAAGAACAATTTCTTTTGCTACTGCTACATCTACTTGCTCGCTACCATTTTCATCAACTAAGGTCGCCTTTCTTTTTGAAAATGTTGGTCGTTGGATCGTTGATCTCTTTGTTTGTCACGCTCCGATTTTTTAGGAAACGAAAATCCTTTTATCCATGTAGGATTAGGATCATTCGTTTCCCCAAAATTTGAGACGTGAAAATTTAACAACAGAAACATAAAATAAAATTAACATAGACAAAAATTCTAACCGAGTAACTCTTTGAAGATGACAGCTCCATAAAAATAAACCACCAAAGATGCCGCTCCAAAACTCTATAACCTGAGAAAAGCCAAATGGCTACGTTCCAATAAGAACGTACCCAATAAGCAAAAGTTCACTTGGGTCAGCGAGGTAACTGGTATGAGTAATCTCCATCTTTATAAAATAAAATAATTTACACGCTTTAACATGAAAACTTCATAAACAAGAAAATAATACTCAAATTCTTGTAATTCCTCCACGAGGGAAACATTGCATACTAATAAGTTTATCATGCTTAAAACATACATTTATTTTACCAACACTTACAAAGTGAAGGTTGAATATGGTAAGTCCGACTTGCAAAAATTGTTAGTAGACTTACCATCCTGCACGAAACGGTTAGAAACAAACAGATAAATTTTATGAGTTATTAATTCTCATAAATGCAATTTATTTTCAAACAACGATACAAATCGTAGTCATAATAGAGTATTAGTAAAATATCAACAAAACACATTTTCTAACTTGAGGAAGACATATAGTTCTAATTCAATGATCGAATGAGCATTTAATTTCTTCCCTTATGGCAATCATGCACATACACAAAAATATCGCTTTTTTTTTCTACAATCGCACTATCCTCCTTGTGCCGAACACACCTCACCCAAGTGTTTCTCCCTTGCCTTCGAAACCACTCGAAGCGTACATGTTCCAAGTGGGGTGCCACATCGAGGAACATGTCATCTCACCCGAAGTTTGATCCATAGCAAACATTTCCTAAATACTACACGTACTACCAAACTCACATGGAACGGCGTATCCGATATGCAAGCAAGTCTGCATACCAAAATTATATCATACGTATACAAGAAGAGGGAAATCATGAGAAAGATGGGGGGGGGAGGGGGGTTTCATCAAACAAATCGAAAGATAGAGATAGATGTTGTCAACCTCTATCTTTCGATTTGTTTGATGAAACCCCCCTCCCCCCCATCTTCTCTTGGTTTCCCTCAAACTTGCTTGTATACATATGATATAATTTTGGTATGCAGACTTGCTTCCATATCGGGTACGTCGTGCCATGTGAGTTTGGTAGTACGTGTAGTATTTAGGAAATGTTTGCTATGGATCGAACTTCGGGTGAGATGAAATGTTCCTCGATGTGACACCCCACTTGGAACATAGACGCTCCGAGTGGTTTCGAAGGCAAAGGAGACACACTTGGGCAGGGGCGGAGCCAGGATTACAGATAAAGGGGGGCAAAAAAATAAATCACAGATAATTTAATTCTTAAAATAAATAAATATGATTAAACCGCAGCTTAACTGACCCTATAAGGTTTACCAAACCAGGCCCGAAGGCTACAATATTGTTGCCACTTAATATCCTCGTCGCCTCTATCTCGCAGGGAGACTTGCTTTCGCTTCGGTCCGTTGTCTCCACTTTGCATGAAGACGGCTTATCCACGACGAAGCACATGTGCTTCTAATAATCAGGTGAAAACTCACAAAATCTTAACTGGTGAGTCTCGAACCAGCGACCTCTTTCAAGGAGAGTTGATGTCCGATCAACTGAGCTACAATTGGTGGACAACTGTTAATATTAATAATGTTACCGTCCAATTGCTTAGCTGAAGCAGGCTACTGTGAAGATTGACGAGTGTCGATGAGGAGCAAACAAGCAAGAGAGAGAGTAAGACCACCTCCATAAATCGATCTATGTCTAATCGAAATCGTATTGTGCGATTGGAGAAATCAATCTCCGTTGAAATCGTATTGTGTGATTAGAGGGGATTGGAGAAAATCGATCTTTATCGAAATCGTTTTGGGCAATTGAGAAGGCGGAGAGGTGAACTTGCGAAGGGTTTGCGATTTTGTGTATATTTGTATTTTATTATCTATGAGAGGGGCAATCTAAAATTTTAAAGGGGGACGAGATTGCAAATATTGTTAGTTTAGTGGGATATCTTAAAAAACTAAGGGGGGCAATTGCCCCCCTAAGCTATAAGGTAGATCCGCCCATGCACTTGGGTGAGGTGTGTTCGGCACAAGGAGGATAGTGCGATTGTAGAAAAAAAGCGATATTTTTGTGTATGTGCATGATTGCCATAAGGGAAGAAACTAAATGCTCATTCGACCATTGAATGAGAACTATATGTCTTCCTCAAGGTAGAAAATGTGTTTTGTTGATATTTTAATAATACTCTATTATGACTACGATTTGTATTGTTGTTTGAAAATAAATTGCATTTATGAGAATTAATCATCATCATCAAAGCTCATTTCCGATATTTTCGGGGTCGGCTACATGGATTTTGGTTCTCCAAGCAATGCGGTCTTCCTACATATCCTCGCCTAATCCAAGCTCAATGATATCTTCATTCACCGCCTTCATCCAAGTTTTCATCGGTCGTCCCCTCCGTCTACACCCTCCATTAACTTGCCAATCTATAGACATTTTCTAATTGGCGTCGTGTTTGGTCTCCTCCGCACATGACCAAACCAAGTTAAACTTTTTTTCTCTAATTTTGTCCTCTATGGGCGCTACACCTAAGTATCTTCTAATTCTTTCATTTCTAATTTTACCACACATCCACCTTAACATACGCATTTCTGCTACTGTCATCCTATGTGTATGTTGTCCCGTAGTAGCCCAACATTCTGTACCGTATAGCATGATTGATCGAACAATTGTCTTATAGCATTTCCCTTTTAGCCTTGCAGGCATCCTTTTATCGCATAATACTCTTGACGCCATTCTCCATTTCAACCAACCAGCTTTAATCCTACTCGGCATAAATCCAAATTGATTCTCCGAAATCGTGGTTAAACTCCTAAGTCATCGTTCTATAACCCTCTCCCAAAGTTTCATCGTTCTATAACTCATAAAATTTATCTGTTTGTTTCTAACCGTTTCGTGCAGGATGGTAAGTCTACTAACAATTTTTGCAAGTTGGACTTACCATATTCAACCTTCACTTTGTAAGTGTTGGTAAAATAAATGTATATTTTAAGCATGATAAACTTATTAGTATGCAATGTTTGCCTCGTGGAGGAACTACAAGAATTTGAGTATTATTTTCTTGTTTATGAAGTTTTCATGTTAAAACATTTAAATTATTTTATTTTATAAAGATGGAGATTACTCATACCAGCTACCTCGCTGACCCAAGTGAGCTTTTGCTTATTGGGTACGTTCTTATTGGAACGTAGCCATTTGCCTTTCTCAGGTTATAGAGTTTTGGAACGGCATCTTTGGTGGTTTATTTTTATGGGGCAGTCATCTTCAAAGAGTTACCCGGTTAGAATTTTTATCTGTGTTAATTTTATTTAATGCTTCTGTTGTTAAATTTTTACGTCTCGAATTTTGGGGAAGCGAATGATCCTAATCCTACATGGATAAAAGGATTTTCGTTTCCTAAAAAATCGAAGCGTGACAAACAAAGAGATCAACGATCCAACGACCAACATTTTCAAAAAGAAAGGCGACCTTAGTTGATGAAAATGGTAGCGAGCAAGTAGATGTAGCAGTAGCAAAAGAAATTGTTCTTTCGACATAAAAAAAGTCGTCCGAAAAAACAAAAAAGATAATTGATGTTATGTTCATGGCAACAAGCATATTCTTCCATGGAATTAACGGGCGTTTCTTGGATTTTCAATTGACTAAATGATCTTGATGATAATTGGCTAGAAATGGAATAAGTGCAGAAAAGTATTGTTGATCTTTTGATCAAACTCAAATTAAATATCTCATTTTTATTAAAATTTAATTCAGGGACAAATTAGTGTACTTTCCACTCCCTTACTTTCTTTTGCCACATTATAATGATTACTTAGAAAATATAAGTTTTTTATTTTAAGTTTGATAACTTTTATTGATAATTGAGTAAGGGCTGCAATTTGGACGGCCCAGCCCGAGCCTGATTGTCCCAACTCGATGTTTTCTAGAACTTGTGAGAAGCTAATCAATACTTGAGCCTGGGACTGGGTCGCACTATCCTCCTTGTGCCGAACACACCTCATCCAAGTGTGTCTTTCTTGCCTTCAAAACCACTCAGAGCGTCTATGTTTGTGGGGTGCCACATCGAGGAACATGTCATCTCACCCGAAGTTTGATCCATAGCAAACATTTCCTAAATACTACACGTACTATCAAACTCACGTGGCACGGCGTACCCGATATGCAAGCAAGTCTGCATACCAAAATTATATCATACGTATACAAGCAAGTTTGTATACTAAAATAATAATAAAAAATCGGAGTTGTGGAAAAAAACATAAAAAAATCAACTAAATCTCAAAACTCTTTTATGGTGATACTTTGTCAACCATAAATAAATCAACCACAATATTAACCCATTCTTTTGGGAAAACTAGCATTTTTCATAAATAAATTTTTCATAACACAACAGGAATCAAACCCAATCAATACGAGGATACTTCTTAGCAAGTCAATTTGCATAACAATCCAAACTACACAATCAGTACTAGTGCAGTAATCTTTAATAGTCATTGCCTCCATTCGTGTATATGTAAAGAAAAATAATTCGGACAACATACAAAGAGTGTTGACAATCTGGACATGAGTAATAACACGTTCAACCCAAACTATACATGATGCCACAGGCTAACAAGACAACAATACCAATTCTGAACCAACACACAATCATTATATATTTCCTATACCAAAAATATTGTATCCCCACATATTTAGTGTACTTGAAGAAAACAAACATCAAGTCTTCGACATTCTTCTACACACATCAAACAAAACAATTCATTCATAGAACAATCGAAGTCTTTAACTCCACTACCCATTCCACATCCAAGGAAGCGTTGAGGAAGATGGTCGCTGCAACAATTCAAATCACACATTCCGAAGCATT
This sequence comes from Berberis vulgaris, assembly GCA_963556465.1. NCBI lineage: Eukaryota > Viridiplantae > Streptophyta > Magnoliopsida > Ranunculales > Berberidaceae > Berberis > Berberis vulgaris. The sequence continues at coordinate 31,625,098 of OY747127.1, read as the reverse complement.
AAACTACAGTTTCACTACCCAACCAGAACCTAGTCAAACCCTCCCCAAGCCTTCCGACTTTCTAATCAATTTAAACAGCCCTCAACTCAGTTGTAACTAGCCTAGTTTTAGTTGCCAACCAGTCGGGTAACTAACCCTCCAAATAATACCGAAATGAACAAGTTGTCGTAACTAGATAGCTTGACAAGTCATCACTTAAATGTACATAATTCTCACATTAGAACTCCAAATTGACTACCGTTAAGGGCTATAGAAAGTAGACACAAAGAGGTTTCCAACCATATAAAGCATACCCCCTGATTATGTTTACCGATTTTATAAACAAAACAGGTCATCTGTCAGCATTCGTCCAGATTTACCTCTTGTGACTAAAACAAGTATATCTTTCTACACAAAATTTAGATTGTGATACCGTAAAATCCCTTAGAAACTAGACTCCAACAGAAAAATTTGATATATAACATGATAAGGTACACCCTAAAGAACCCAATCAAAACCAGCATATAAAAACAACACATAATCAAGACTGATAGAATACATAAATAAGTTTCAGCTCATAATTGAAAAATGTTTCCGATCTTGTTTAAATTTTTTTTTTTACCAAACAAGAAGACATTTTATTCTCACTGACAAGAAAATAAACTATCAAGATTTGTACAAATACAAAGTTATTCCCCCCAATTATATAGTTGTAAATTGGCTCCAACACATCAACAAACCAAAATTTTATAAACATAAGGGTTCAGAGAAAAAGACTCACTTGCGAATGGATTCAGCTGCAAAGATTGGTGAGACACGGACCAAGAGAAGAACGAACAGACTTTGCTATCAACCTCTATCTTTCGATTTGTTTGATGAAACCCCCCTCCCCCACATCTTTCTCATGGTTTCCCTCTTCTCTTCTTGTTTTGTTTTGTTTATTTATTTTTTTTATTTTTTTTGCAATGATCAGAGAAGAAGAAAATGAATCTCTTCTCTCCCTTTTTCTTTTCTAACCACCACACACAAAATGAATAGACCCACTAACAAGTTAGAGTTTTTAAGAAAAAGGGTCAAAATGCAATAAACTATTGACTGCTAATTGCTATACATTATTTATGTATTATTGTTATTTTATTTCTCTCTCCTACTTTATCAAGAAAAAAAAAAAACCCTAGTCAATACGAAACCTAATGAAAGAATGGTCCAAGTCCAAAATATATATTTAAAAAAAAAGCCCAAACCCAAAAGAAAAATAATATTAGTTTATAAACAAATCCCCATTTTATTAAAACTTTAATGCATTAAAAATAATACATTAATTAAAGTAATAGGAAAATAAATTTATATAGCTAGAAAAATGTAGTTGTTACATTAATGTTGTTGAGTCTCTTTAGATGGTGTTTCTTTCTTTTGAGGTTTGTGATGCCTCTTTAGTTGGTACTTCTTTTTCTTGCATTGACATTTTTTCTTTGGTGTAGCTTTCTTAGTTGTTGGTGGTGCTACTTGCCTAAAAGATAAATCTTTTATGAGGTTCTTAGCGATGCTGCTTGTGTTTTTCTTGGTGGACAGATTGCTCGGTGCTCAACTATCTTGTGCAGCTTACAAAATTGAACCTCGATGAGATCCTTGTTGCAATCTTTTAACTGTACCAGTGCATCCTGTCAAAAGCAAATGGTACAAACCTAGCTTAAAATTAAAAATTACAAAAATTAAAAAATAGCATTGTCGCATGCGCATGGCGTCCTAGTGGAAGCACTATGATTTACCAGGCCTTATGGAACCCTTTTTTTTTTGTTCATCAAACTGACATACTTACTTTAGAAGCTAGGTATTGAAATCATTGGACATGTGTGTGCAATGTTATATATTATGTACACTCTTAAATACATATTAGTAGTTAAACATGGTTATTCACAATCGGCATTACGGTGTAACTAAATTGTGCGATAAGACGTTGGACACTTGTAGTATATAGCCAATACCTTTAGGCGACGGGCACCCTTTTGTTTTAGGCACGCTAAAAACCATTGTTTTGATATTGTTACCGTACAAATGGATCAATGTATTTTTTTTTTTCAAAACAAACAGATGGGTGATTATCAAATGGCCATAATGAAGTTTTTTTTTTTTTTTTTTTTTCCGTTGTTTATTCCATATTGGTACCAATACATGATATATGCTAGTTTAGGTAAAGAGTCAGGCTAGCTGTCGAGGAAGCCAGCGAGGAAATCAGCGAGGGGGGGACCGTCCATCCCCCTGGGATGCACGCATGAAATCAGACGGCACGCATCCCAGGGGGATGGACGATCCCCTCCTCGCTGGCTTCCTCGACATTTAGAATTGCTTTGAGGTAAATAAGGATCACAAACAAGGGAAGCACTAAAGTAGGCACTCAGCAAATGTTAATTTTCACATATATATTTAATCTAACAAGCTACTTAGGGAAGCACTACCAAATTCACTAGGTTTACTTATGGAACATACTAACGAACCAAACACTAGGAAAACGATAACTAATTTAGGAAAGCACAAAAAAAAAAAAAATTTAAAAAAGCAACAGGGAAGTACTGATCATTTAGCACCAAGTGTTAACTCAAAAATTATTCTAATAGTAACCTTAAAATAATTTTATAATGACAATGTTGCCCTCATCTTCTTAAAAACAAGTAGGGCTAATTTTTTACAGCACACCTTCATTCTCTTCACCAAGCATTGTCGTTCTTCCTACCTTCACAAGGACTCTTCAACGATAAGAAACTTATCGTTAGTTCTCTTTTATCTTTGCTTTCCTTCATTCGTTGTATTTTCCAAGCTTTTCTTCATCTCTCCAACTCTCACTTTCATGTATATTTTCAAGTTTTCATTATGTAGCATGTAGTTTTGAAAGCTTTGACAAATTGATCACCATCGTATAATGTCGGGTTTCCAACCCACCATCTTTCCCTTCATGTATATATCTCCTCAGTGGGGCAAAATTGTCAAACAGTTCTATCTAGCACCTAAAAACAAACACCTTTTACCAATGGTGTTATGGCCTAGTGGTTAGGGCTTTGTGGGTTTGTCCCCCACGTCCTAGCTTCGAATCTCACCTGCGGCATGGTTACTTTCTAATGGGTGTTAACCTATAGGTCGCCCAGTTGATAGATTATGGGATCCTTAAAAACCCAACTCGCCTTCCAAAAACAAACAAACAAACAAACAATTCATTCAGAAGCTCGTTCAGAACTTCTAACTCTAGTTAGAAGTTAACTTCTAAGCATTTAAAAAAAAACCAACGCCACCTAAGATGTTAATTTACAGAGACATTTAGCGTGCATTTGATTGCATGAAATTATAGTCAAATTTGATATTGCAATCATCACTAACATCCATATTTGTGATCAATGGGGTAATTCTATGTCCATGGAAATTTCATTCCCACCATTGGTCACAAGTCTAAATGTTAATGATAAGTTGCAACCTTAAATACTCCTTAGTGAATTCCCCCTGCCCGCCCCAAATGTGACCTACAGGTCAATACCATAAGAAAGTAACCATGCCGCCGGCGGATCTCGAACCTAGGTCGTGGGGGATAAACCCACACAGCGCTAACCACTAGACCATAACATCATTTGCGGTTACAAGTTGTTTAAGAAGCCTTATATCATTTTAATTTTAATTGAACTTAATATACATAAGGAAATAAGAAATTGAGTTACCCTTGTTGGAAGGAGGTGTGAATGTGGATACACTGCTCGTATTGCTTGAAGCCCTTGAACAAAGATGGTGGAACCGTTGGAAGACCTAGATTTTGCAGAACAAGATAGAGAGAGATAAACAAGTTGCAATAGAGCGAAGTAGCGATAGAGAGGACAAGACAGAAGTAGCGATAGAGAGGACAAGACAAATATATAGTAAGGTTTATTTATTTTATTTTATGCAAGTGGTTGTAAAAAAATCAGGCATTTTGGCCTTTTTCCACGCTCCTTCTACTAGCACGTAATTGGTTGTCCTTGGGAAATTTAAAATGTTTTGTTCACTTTTTCAACAAATGTTTTTAAATTTAGGGGTTCTCAACGAAAGACTACATTTAGAAAATTCATAGGTAAAAAAATAAACTAAAAGGCTCACATTGTTGATCCAATTCAAACCACGTTATTTTCTATCGGTTGCATTTGATATTAGTACTCAATGTTTGACACCCGATGATACATTAAACATCCATTCGATCATGGCCGAACACGTGGCATAAATCGTATCTCATTAGGGATAATTAACAGGTCTGATCACTAAAGTCCACATATAATGATGGACCACGACACACACTAAAGACCCAAACGCCGGGCCCAAACAAATCCCTCCATAAGAAAACATAGACGTTACGAAGAAGACAAATTATGGCGGGAATCTCTTACCCAAGGATGTGTCTCAATGAAGAAGGAGCCATTATGAGAAATGTCTCCCTACATTGTGTCATGCATGCTTAAGTCATGTACAGAGTTAATTACTCTTATTATATAAGGTAAATAAGAAAGAAGAAGTAAAGAAGAAAGTATATATGAAAAACCCTACAACTATACTTTGTCCAAATTAATCTTCTTCCTCAGTTTACTGACTTAAGCATCAGAGTGCGCCTTCGGCCACCAACAAGGTGGTCTTTAGCAATCTAACCTTGTTTTACAAAATTTTGTTTTAATATAAAAAAAAAAAATTATGCAGATAAACTCATATAAGGATGATTTAATTTTCTAATTAATTAGCATACATTTATAAATTTACCAATATTTTAAGGAGCCTATTTTACTTAGACAAGCGCGACATTCTCTTGGTTGGAAATCAAACTAACTCATTGTCTAACATGAAGAATTTCCATATGGACGTTGCCCATATATTCCCCGATTTAAGAAAACAATAAAATAGAAGCATTAAAAAAATAGAGACTTTTGCCAACAAATAAGGCGATATATATATGATTGGAGATTAACTGTAAAATTGATCCAAGAAATTGGGTGAGTAGCTTTATAAAGCACTTATGTTTTTATTATTTATTTATTTATAAAGCTTATGTGCAATAAAGATCAAATGCAATACTACAGCGCAACTTTTTAGCCAGCTTGTGGGCCTCTATATTGAGGTCTCTACAAATATATTTACAGACCCAACCTTTGTTAAATGCTAACAACCTTTTGATATTCTATACTAAAAGGCATCCAAACCCATTCAATACTACTAATACTGCCTCCAGCGTCGCGTCGACTTCATGTAAGATTCAGTTCAGTTAAGAGTGTTTGAATCTCCCGTTATCAAACCCCTTTGCCACCGTGGAGCATGAACCAAAAGTAACGTAGCTTCGGCTGCATGGCATTAGCCATGGTGCTATTAAGAACTTTTTCCTGCAATCTTTTAAGCAAACCTCCACCAAAATCTTGCATTGCATATCAACAACAAGCTTGCCGACTGACCCCTATTTGGTAAGATCATAAAAATTGGCATCTAGCATCGTAAGTGACCAATATAAAATCTTTATCATGACAATTTATAGATATGTAATTGTGTCCCCAAATCTATTCAGCCTATGGTATGTATCTAGCAACTTGAAGTTGAGAATAGGGGTGGGCACAGGATGGAATGAACTTCATTTAGATCCCAACCTGTTGTTTTACTTTCAGGACGGGATAAACCTCGTCATGACCTCATCTCATCCCAAATGGGTTTGGAACGGTACGGGACTATATGGTATTAATCATCTCAAATGGGTTTGGAACGGTACGGGACTATATGGTATTAAAAAAAAATCTTGCAGCAACATATTTATTCAAGTCTAAAATTCGCACCAAACATGATTCAACAACATAATACTACATGATTAAAATCTTACACATCAACTACATCAATAATCAAGTATGAAATAGGTAATACTACAAGTACATGATCATCAACAACATCAAGAATCAATTTTGAGAATCAAGTCAACTTAATTAAAACTAATAATAATAAATATTAAATAAATAAATTTGGGACGGGACGGAATGGGTGAGATTGAAAATCGTCATCCCAATCTCATCCCACTGTAGATCGAGACGAGACGAGATCGGGATGAATTTGATCAATCTCAAAAGAACCAGAAAAAAAAAAAAAAAAAAAAAAATGGGGATGGGATGCCCACCCATAATTGAGAATGATTCAAAGCAATTCATAAAACACTTATGTTGTTCCCTTCAAGTCATTACTCAACAAAAATATTGGTCCATGTCAACCTTCAACTTTATATGGCCTCCAATAGAAGAGTTCAGAAGAAAAGAGAAGACGAAGACACAACATTTGCAATCCTAATCAGACACAACTACATAAGCAAAATCAAAATAAAAATCAAAATCAAAATCAAAATCAAAATCAAATAAATAAAACAAATTAATTAATTAAGTGAACGCAAGTGTGGTTAGCATTGGGCGGAAAGCATGTTAGTATACGTGATTAACACACCGCTATGGTGCTAGATCTGTTGGCAACATGTCTAATTCACACCCATAAAAATAACTAATCCTTGTATGATCTGACTACTTTATTATAGGGATCGTCGTAGCAGGCACGAAAAATAACTAATCCTTGTATGATCTGACTGTATAATTCACACCCATAAAAATAACTAATCCTTGTATGATCTGACTACTTTATTATAGGGATCGTCGTAGCAGGCACGAAAAATAACTAATCCTTGTATGATCTGACTGTATAATTCACACCCATAAAAATACGAACAAAGTAGTTAACCAAAACAAAACTTTGTAACTCTTCTAAGTGGGTTTGGAAATTAGATTATTATCGTGAGCAATGCTTTGGTACAAACTTATATGGTAAGTTACCTAGGATAAAAAGAAGTTACTAATAATGTTATATTACAAAGTTACTAAAATACTAAGTTATTGCCAAATAATTTAACAAAGCTTATCAAAGCAAAATCCTAAACTTATTTTTGATGATGCATCATATATACCTCTGAAACCAGTACCTTTGGATACATAGAAAAACTCACATATTATGTAGTCGACACTTGCAAACACAAAATGTGCAGAATTCTGAGTCCTACGTCTAGGCTCTGACGATCTGATTATGTACATAATTGACAATATATATACTTAGTTTTACAATTAATTAACTGGATCATTTCTGTCTGCCACAATTTTCTATTAGCTTAGAGGGGACATGCATCACTATGCATGCTTAATCCAATATGAAATCATCTTTGATTAATTCATAGCCACATGATCATCTCCTTTTGAGAGAATGTCAATGGCCAGACTTTCCATGTTTTAATTTGAATACAAGTTTTCTAAAGTTAAAAAAAGAAAGAATCTCTCAATAAAAATAAAAATAAAAAGAGATTCGGGATTATTTCTTATACAAGTTGTAAACAAATAAAAGGAAAGGTGACGACATATCAAGGCCAAGAGTTCAAAGACTTCTTGTCTATAAAAGCAAACCATATCCTACAACTTTTCTGCATTGAGAAAAATATTGAGAGAAAGAAGAAAGGATGGCAATAATCAGAGTGTCTCCAAAACTCCTTCAAACCTTCCCTCATGTTGTAAGATCCTTCAGTCATCAAGTTACAACTCCAATATTAGATCTAGAAAAGCCTATTCCTTCTCCTCTGAGTCTAGATGATGGTGAGAGTCTGTTTTCGTCGATGTCCACCTCAGAGTTGTTTAGATCATCATTAAACCTCCAAATGGCTTCTTTCGGTCCTATTGTAGATATGGGAACAATGGTGATGAAGTCTAGATTGATGGAAAATAAGGTACTAAACAAAGCTATATTAGCAAGTGTCAAACACACGTTTTATGAACATTTTTGCGCAGGTGAGAACTTGGATGAGGCCTCACAAACGCTTCAAAGGCTCTGGGATAATGGACTGAGAGGAATACTGGATTATGGTTTGGAGGATGCTACTGATAATGCTTCGTGTGATCGAAACTTGGATGAATTCATGAAGACTGTCCATTCTGCAACTATGCTCCCTCCCTCTTCTGTAAGTAATTATTCAGTCTAGAATTTTCTTTTCCATTTGTTATTTTTGTTCACTGTTTTCAAAAAGTCAATATCTTTAGTGAGAATCCGCCAAGAATATTGGAGGATCCCAAGAATCTTGGTGGATGTCACTATTGCACTTTAAGGAATCTTAGCAAGAAAAATGCGGTTTGCATGCTTTAGATGACATATCTGATACAGATCTATAGGGTATATTAGTGTCTCTCTTTGATCTTGATGACAAGTCAAATCTTCAACCACACATATAACGAATCTGGAATTTTAAGCAAGAAAATTTTCACAACTTTCCATCTGGAATTTGGACTTGGGAGTGTCTATTCTTCTTTCTCTAATAAATCAAACTTGTCTGCTGTCGTGCTGCGTTTGATCATGACTATTATCAACTTTGCACGCCAAACAGGACTATTTATCAAAATTGGGACTTTTACATGTTGAACCCAAGGGCGGCGACCATGTAAAAGACTAAAACTACATCAAATTAAGATTATATATCCCAAGTATTTTACTTATAACATCTCTAACACAAAGAAATATTGAATAATCAACAGGTGAGTTATGCTTGTGTGAAGATCTCAGCAATTTGTCCAATTTCACTGCTCAAAACAGTAAGTGATTTACTTAGATGGGAGCACAAAGATCCTACTTTCCGTCTTCCATGGAAGAGCGAATACATGTTTCCCATCCTATGTGATTCCAGCCCATTCTACCACACTCTGCAAAGACCTGATCCTCTAACACCAGAAGAAGAAACAGACCTACAACAAGCCCAACAAAGACTCTTCAAACTTTCCCAGAAATGCCTCCAAATGAACCTGCCTTTACTGGTTGATGCAGAGTACACGTCGATGCAGCCTGCTATTGACTACCTAACTTACTCAGCCATGATTGAGTTCAATAAAAACAAGAACCCAATTGTTTTTGGAACAATTCAAGCTTACTTGAAAGATGCAAAGGAGAGGACAATTCAAGCAACACAAGCTGCCGAGAAAATGGGAATAACTATTGGTCTTAAACTAGTCAGAGGAGCTTACATGTCTAGTGAATCCCAAATAGCTTCTTCATTAGGTTTCTCTTCTCCCATTCATGGGAGCATTCAGGACACCCATGCATGTTACAACGATTGTGCATCCTTCCTCATCAACAAGGTCTCCACAGACTCCGCCGCTGTTCTACTTGCCACCCATAACCTTGAATCCGGGAAGCTGGCAGTATCCGAAGCTCAAGGTCTTGGGATTGGAAAGTGGAACCAAAAGTTACAGTTCGCCCAGCTGAAGGGAATGGCAGAGAGTCTGTCATTTGGTCTTAGAAATGCAGGGTTTATGGTTAGCAAGTACTTAGCATATGGACCTGTGGAGATGGTTATACCCTTCCTTCTTAGAAGAGCTGAAGAGAATAGAAGCCTTTTATCTGCTTCTACTGTGGATAGACAGCTCATGAGGTATTTACAATGCCAACAAATGACTTCTTACATTGCATGATGCAGATTGAACAACTCCTTTTAACTTCTTCTTTTTTCAATTTTTTGCAGGATGGAGCTAACAAGGAGATTAAGACTTGCATTTAGAGGAAAAGAGCTTACCAGTGAATTGAGATCACCTGCCACCGGGCATAAACTACCAAACACAACACTCTGAAGAGCGAGAGAGCGCCAGATCTTCTAACAACTTTAGGCATAGAATTATAGAAGAGCAGATGAAGGCACAAAAGGTCCAGAACATGATCATGACTGCCATAACCATTATTAGGCACTCAATTGCGATTTCTGGACTAGCCGTCATCAGAACTTCACACCACATATATCTTATAGGAGATTTGAAACTTGGGCATTGGACTGATGCTGCATAGGTCTAGCATAGAATACGTATTATAATTTTGTTTCTTTAGTGAATACGTACTATCCTTTTCTAAGTTCAGATGATTGATTGTATATGGGAACTTGTTTGGAATAAAACAGTGTGGGTTTGCCTATCAGTTCTTGGTTAGATGATAATTTGTAAAGTGGATTTCAATCACTCTCATGGCAAGTTGGCAACAATTCATAGAGTTTTAAGTAACTAGCCACGGAATCCATTCATAATCTATGCCTGTTTTTTCTGGGCATGGGATAGTGGAATTTTTGCTTCTTGATAAAATGGAGGCTAAATGTGGATGCTTATGACATTTTGTTTGATGTGGACGTGGATGTGGTTGAACAAGGCTTTTAATGGATCCCTGAACCAATTAAAATGCTTTTGACATTTGATAATTGTTAAAGGTGGGTATACTTATCCAAACTAAATGTTCTTTCTTAAGGCAATGAGCTACTCACTAGGCTGGATTAACAAATAAACCAACCCCCCCCCCCCCCCCCCCAAACAAAAAAAAGAAAAAGAAAAAAGCGCTTTATAGCTTTGTCATAGAATTAGACAACCATGAGGTGACCAAAATGTGCACACACTAGACAATGTTTCCGTGATATTGCTTTCAAAAAAAGAAATAGAAAATTACGGACAAATATTCTCTTAGGCTTAGCAAAGTACCTTCCAGTCTTGTGGACCTGAAATCCACTGGTAAAAACTCACCCCAGAATTAGAACAAGTGAATAACCAACCAACCTCCTAAAAAATCTGAGTGTTGAAGGAGTTGGTCAAGAAAACTATAATAATTTCCGCATCCCATGGACAACATGACAACACCTCCATGGTAGCAAACACTATAAAATGGACCTTTGCTTCATCAAAGGCAATCAAACAAGTTATCTGAGTCTTCTATCTATCTATCACAGACAACCCACCTTCATTTTATTTTTGCTTTCAAGGAAATCTCAAAAAGAAAACTACTAAAATGGACAACTCTCAGAGCATGAACTACAATGCTGGCCAAGCCCAAGGCAAAGCTGAGGTAATTAGAACCCTATTTTCAGCTTCTTTTTTAATTTCATGAGCATGAATTGCATATAAATGGTGATGATTGATCTGTGTTGCTTGCTCTGTTGCAGGTTCACAAGGATCAGATCATGGACCAGGCAGCCAATTCTGCCCAGGCAGTCAAGGAAAACTGTCAAGAGGTGAGCTCAAAACTTTTATCAAAAACTCGTGCTTATATTTCTAATCCTTTCGAGAACATGAATACATAGTTATACAGATTCCTCAACCTGTTTTGCTTTCAAAATGTGCAGGCTGGACAGCAGATGATGTCCAAGGCACAAGGTGCTACTGACGCTGTCAAGGACACAACTGGAATGAACAAATGAAAGACAGGCACCATAGAAAGGCAGTAGTTTTGACCGCTGTCACACAATGATGCAATTTTGTTCTTTGTTTCATTTTTTTCATTAACTGTAATCGCTCTGCAAGAGCTGCTTGTGTTTTTGTTCATAAACCTCCTGTTGGTACACAGGCTTTAGAGGAAATTCCAGGAGTGCATTTTACTTGGTTCAATCATTTATGTTTCTTTTTCTTGCTTTTATTCTCTCTCTATGAATATTTCCAGTAAAGCAATTGATTCTGATCCTTCCTTTATAAGGTGGGGTTGTCGCACTATAATGTTCTAAGTCAAATAGAATTATTTTTGGTCAGTAGTTTTCATCAAATTACTATAAGGCCCCTGCTAAATAACACCCCATTTCTACTGAAGGACACCACTAATCCCCCCTTACTTTGAAGGACGTCACCAATATAAATAATAGAAAACCCTAACCCATCTTCTCCTCTCTCCTTTCTTCTCCATCAATCACGTGTCACCTCTCCACCTCCTCCTCTTCCCCCCTTCACCACCCCCATCTCGCCATCGCCACCTCTTCTGCAATCACCACCACCTCTCCTCCTCCTCATCATCATTTCCTCTTCTTATTCTTTTTCTCCATCAATCACCACCACCACCTCTCATCCCACCTCCTCCCATCTTTTTCTTCTTCTCTGTTTTTTTCCTCTTCTTCTCCTCCTTTTTTTTTCAACCTGTTTTTTTCTTTTTTGTCCTCGTGGAGGTTCCTGCGAGGGCGAACGAAAAAAAAAAAAAAAAAAAAAAGGAGGAGGACAAGAAGAAAATATATATAAAAAGAATAATATAATCAAGTCAAATAATGTACGGACTCTACTATTTTTAATTGATAAAATTCCGACTATTTGAAAAGTCGTATTCATATTGTTTTTAACCTTTTTCATGCAGAATGACAAGTCTACTAGCATATGCAGGTCAGACTTGCCACGGTTAACCATTTCAGAGTAAGTATAGGTAAAATGAACATTTTGATAAAAACATATTAGGAATAGGATGACATGAATGCCTCGTTGATGAACTAAATTATTTGAATTGTGATTTTCTTGCATAACACGTCTATCTCATTGAGGAACTACCTGTTCGAGTGATTGTTTATTGTTTGTGTTTGATTTTATGTTATCACTTGTTATTTTTAGGATGAAGATTACTCACACCAACTTAATCGTTGACCCAAGTAAGCATTTGCTTCTTGGGTACATTCCTTTGAGAATGTAGCCGAGTAGCCTTTCAGGTTTAGAGATTTTTGGGCATAAGTGGGGAGAACCTCGTCAAGGACTTTTCCTGGTTAGAGCTTTTATTTAGTTTGTTTCAATTTTAAAATATGTTTTAATTGTTGCTGCTAAATGTTTATGTTATTGAATTTTCACGTCTCGAGTTTTGGAAAAACAAATAATTCTACGTGAATATAAGAATTTCATTTTCTCAAAAATCGGAGCGTGACATGACACCTCCATAATTTGGTTTCTCTGGGTGCAAGTGGGCAAGTCAACAACATTGGAGAGAACCAGCTTGCAACAACAAGGATACTTCACTCTTAGGTGTTTCCCAATTCAAGAATACACGAACTGTCCAAAAATCATATTTGTGAAATTAAAGGATAGCAGGCAGTACAAAAGTGGTTTCTTAAGCAAAATCTATTTTCCATAGGAAATTTAAAAGCCTTTTTTTCTATAAACAACTATAAAGACTCGAAATAATCAGAATCTGTACAGCACTATAAACAAATCAGCCAACCAATTTGATTCAGTTATGGAAATCATTATCATTAACCAACATTCTCACCGACCAATATGAATGTTGGCAGACAATTAGAAACACCATCCAATAATACCTTGGCCCAGTTCGACCTCTACTACTCTGAAGGTTCTCCATTGACACACTACCCAACATTTTGGGAACCTTGGCCCAGTTCAATATCTAGCATTTGGAAGGTCCTCTATTAACACACAATCCAAACATTTCTGGAACCTACAGAAGAGTACTGCCTTTTAAATGATATGTTATTGCTAGAATAGGGGGAAGCTCCTCAAAGTTTCACATGGAATTATCAGTACTTTTCACGAAGCAGGACTAATAATTGCTTTGAAATTAGATTTTCTCCCTCAAAAGTTTTAGAAACCCACACTTAAACCTTTATTGTTTCAATTTTCTTTGCCAACTGGAATCTATCCGTACACATCTATCTTATCTTAGAGCTTTGCTACAGAGCGAGGGAGGGAGCGAGGGAAAGGGGCGAGGGATGGGTGTAACCACCCATCCTCCTCGGGATGAGCGCATTGTGTTGGAGATGCGTGCAGGCGCTCATCGCGAGGAGGATGGGTGGTTACACCCATCCCTCGCTCCTTTTCCCTCGACCCCTAGAATTTTCCCTTATCTTAATACCAAGCTTCGCTCTCAACCCAAACAGTTCAAAAAGTAAAAACCTTTTTAAGCATTGAAGTGAATCCATGCATTTGCTTTACAGGAAATCTAAATGTCGAGGAAGCCAGCGAGGAAATCAGCGAGGGAGGGAGTAAGGGAAGGAGGGGACCGTCCATCCCCTTCGGGATGCGCACATGAAAATGACAGCACACATTTCGAGGGGATGGACGGTCCCCTCCTTCCCTCTCTCCCTCCCACGCTGGCTTCCTCGACAGGTAGAAGTTCTCTTTGCTTTATCAATACTAACTTTTCCAATTAATCATAACCTTTATTGCTCATTTTCTCAAATTCCCTAATTCCCGCTAATCCATTATTGAAATTCATTGTCTTCCTCTAGCAACATCCGGAACAAAATCAATCAATCAACACTTTGTCAAATATTATTGGTGGTGTTATTTAGCAGGGGCCATAAATAGAACTATCGCATCCAAAACCAGATTTAAAGCAAGATATACTCACAAAGTCATTGAAATTGTCAATGGCTTCTCTATTGAGCACGGGATAATCAAATGAATTTTATGGACTTAGTCCCTGAAAATTTGCCATTGGAAAACTTGAAAAAAAATAGTTTATCGCCTTGTAGGGGTGTTAATTGGTTACTGAAAACCGACCCAGCTATGGTTGGAGCTTGGCGGATGATACCACTTGGCATGACAGCTCAATGGTTGGAGCTTGGCGGATGGTACCACTTGGTCATGGGTTCGAACCCAGCTTGCGGCATCTTTATCAGTTTATGGTGTGTTGACCAGTTATGGCCTTTAATGGGTTCTGGGATCCTATAAAAACCCCGCTCGCCTTCCAAAAAAAAAAAAAAAACCGACCGAACCAGCTGAACCGAATCGAAATATAACCGAAAAAAACCCGAACCGAGAAAAATCGAAATCGAACATTAGAAAACCGAACCGAATTGGTTTGGTTCGATTTTGGTTTTTGTTTTTCACACATCCGATACAACATAACCGAACCGAACGCTTATCCTTATCTTGTTTTTAATCCCTTAACCTTATCTCTTTTATTTAATCCCTCATCAACTCACTCTTATTTAATCTCACCCCATTCCAATGCACTCCACATCCTCACCCTCTCTCTTAACTCCCACTTTCTCTTTTTTATAATGGCCCATTCAGATAAAGAATTGAAAAAACCTACATTCTTTATCTTATTTAAGCCCCACCCACTTTTTGCCACCTACTCAACTTATCTTTCTTTATTAATGTCATTTTTCTCTTTTTTAACTCTCTTTTTCTCTACCCAATCACCTGCAAGTTGAGGAGGAGAAACAAAGTTTGACTCAATCTTGTTGAAGACAACCAAACTTTTCACTTGTTTGTTTGCAGCAAATATAAACAATGGCGATGGCGACAACTTCGACACTTCTGATTTGATAAAAAAAAAACATCTTGCAGGATGAAATTACGAGACTTGTGGAATCGTCATAGAAGGTTTCGGTCTTGTTCAGATCATCACATGAGTGTAGTGGAGATAGATTAAGATGCAAACAATGTAGTTATGGCTACAATTTTTCGCATGATGTTATAATATTGGGTATATGAGAGATAATGCGAATTTTTTTTAATCTTATGGAATTATCAAGAGAAATATGCAAGAAAAAATTGAAAGAATTCTCTATAAATGAATAGTCAGAGCCTTGAAACTCTCTGACTCTCTGTGTTCATCTGGCATTTGCTTTCCCTTTATTGCTTCCCCTTTCTCTCTCTTTTATTTTATTTGTATTCCCTCTGTCTCGTTTTCCTCCTTTGCAAACCAAACTTCATTTCATTTTTTCCATTCTTCGTAGCTTTGACTTATTCCTTTTGTGCTAAAGCCAACTCGGTTGTATGAAGCAGCAGAAAATAAATAAAAGAAAAATAATAAAAAGGGAAAAAAACTGAAAAAAATCGAATCGATCGATTTGGTTCGAGTTTGATTATTTATTTGATAAATGTAGAAGCCGAACCGAGAACCGAATTCTTGGTTTGGTTCGGTTTGGTTTTGGTCCAACTTTGAACCGATCAAACCGATTAACACCCGTATTGCCTTGAGCTTGAAGATGAATGTATATTTTGGGAAATTTTCTTTACTTCCCCAAATAAAACAATTTCCCTCATTTGGGGAAAAAGAAACAAGAGGATAGACATCAAATTCATGTTGTCCATATTCTCTTCATCCTCCTCACTTTTGGCAAATTTTCTTCGTAATTTTTCTTTTGAACCAAACACACCCTTAGTATATAATGGTTTTGGACCTTCAAAGTTTTAATGTTGATGCTGACTTAAGAGTTGAGAATCAACTAATATGGCATTAATCGGGTATCTCATAGATAAACTAATTTACAAGATACTGCAATGCAATCCAATGTGGGCTTCATTCTTCTCGAAAAAAGTTCATATCATTAAGTAATGGTTTTTAATATGCAACTCACAGACAACTATCATCGATACGACAACAGAAAAACGTAGCTACACATCCAAATCACAGGAAAGTTGTAGACTCATGAATATGCTTCAGATCAACGTGATGGAGGGGAAGTCCTGTAAAATGGAAATAAATGAAGTCATATCACCAAGGGATCTTAACTGTTGTTTTTCTATTTGAAAAAAAACAAGGCATTGGATGAAAAACTAACTGTCGATCTGATCCATCAAACTCTCCTGTTCATTTAGATTGCTTATTCTCGCCAGTGTAGACTGTTCAGATTCAACACTTCTTTTGGTCTTTGGATTTTCCATTCCAGTTCGAAGTTCAGATGCAGTCTTTACAATATCTGTTGGCAGTCAGACACAAAACAAGATTGCACAAAATAAAAACATATGAATCCCACTAGCAATAGCGTGTTCATGGCTATCAATTCAGCTCATCCAAGCTGGAAAAAAAGTTTTTCAATTATTTGCTAAAGGGTATAATTGATGAAAAAGACCACCGTTTTCCAATTATTTTGTTCAAATAGTTTCCCATGCAAATCCATAGAATACCAATTGCTTCCAGTTAAACTTACACAAGGATCATTGTTAATCTAAACAAATTATCAACCCTAACCTAGAAAACTAGTTTGTTGCAAGGTGAGAAAGAAACAAATTATCATTATTTTTCATGTTTGACATTGACTCATAAGCAGTAAGTGAAAGACATTAACTTGGGCCATTTGTGAGGTCGATGCATTCATTGCAGAAAAATCTGTCCTTAACGATAGAACCAATAGCCATTGTATCCATATGACACCTCCATAATTTGGTTTCTCTTGGGCAAGTCAACAACATTGGAGAGAACCAGCTTGCAACAAGGATACTTCACTTTTAGGCGTTTCCCAAGCTCATTAAGTCTGCATTGTTCATTGAATACTACAAATCAATCCAATTCTTGATTTTCATCCCCACTCGTTATTCTTTTGTTTAATGTGTTCCAATTATCCAATGTGTGTATTTAGGTTGAGACTGCAAACTCTGAATAATTTATCATGTGCTGAAATATTTTTTTTTGGCTAATATCGTAACTCAAACCAATTTAGTTTGATTTCTTGCCTAAACTATGATGTTTTTTCTGTGTTTCTATTCTGACAAAAAAAATCGTTATTCCTTTATTTGATTAGTGTGAAATACATTTTAATAGTCTGTATTCGGGGTTTCTTAGGAAGTATAATTAGATGATATAGTTCAAGTTTGGGGTTATCAATAGTGACCTTTCATGAAGTTTATCAAAAACAAAACTTAATTGTATTATGTTTTGGTTAATTGAATGTCATTTTTCTTACTAAGGCAAGGTAAGCTAAGTTGGCACACACAGAAATCAGTGTTTAAGAAAGGCTACTAGATATGGGATGTGTTCAGAACTATGTCAATCAACACTTTGTCAAATAAATCTTATCATCAGTAGAAATTATAAACTATATTGAGATAAAACTTGCAAACCCCTGATTGTACTGCAACCTACACAAGCTCAGGCCCTCTATGAATAACAACGACAATTTCTTCTAAGAGTCATTACTATACGTTTACTACTTACAACAACATGGTTCAAAATATCGATATCGCTAGGATATATCGGCCCTTGGAAAAGGGATAAATATTGCCGATATTGTGGATAATTCCTATAATATTCGGATATATCATGGATATTCTGGATTCTTGAAAAATGGATAAATATCGGGATATATCAGGATATTTTGAGCCATGCTTACAACTGCCGAAGCCCCATCTACAGTACAGTTCGTGTGTGCCTGCGTATTCAACACTAACTTTTTGTTTCCACTAATGCCCTCCTTTCAAATTGTTATTTGTCAGGTGAAAGTTGTAATAAATTCAAAATACAATGGCAACTAAGAAGACTGCAAGGTTTCAAAAGTTATGACTACTAAATTTCTGACACCTTGAAAGTCACCAAAAATTCATGTTGTCCATAATATCCTCATAGGTATAACAAACTTAACAGTAGGTTAAAAGGCATATTTGCCTTTCATAAGATTGAAACATGGGAGATGAATAAAAGGTGATACGCCATTGATTGTCAAAACAAAAATCTTTAGTGAGTGTTAGAATATCTACTAAGGACATCCACTTTGACCCTCCACTTTATGTTTTTAGTTTTTCAGGGATTTTATAGTTTTGTACCCCAAATAACTTCATTTTAATCAATTAAAGATAAATATATATTTAAACAATAAGATTAAAACATTTATAATAGTAACAACATTACGCAAAATTGAGATATAGGTATAGCATAATTAAAACCAATGAATAATATTGGAAAATTGGATAAATCACCCAAATTATCTAATATAATAAGTAAAATCATCAAATATATAGATTTTTCCTTATTGTTCTTCCAGTTTTGCTATAGCATACAGAAAAAATAACTTCACAGCACGTAGTGTGAGCACAAGGTTAGTTTTATCTAAGCAATCAAACAATTCAAATAAGGAACATATAGTGATGAAGAAGCAACCTAATATGTTTCAGTAAAATAGAAATGCTAACAGGCATGGACAAAATCATACGAGATTCTCTTTCAACTGTTATCTCAGGAGGAACTGTTTAAAGGGCAAAGCATGATTAAACAATTGGCAGAATACCTTGAAACAACTCATGCCCAGAATTCTTTTCATAATACTGTAATAACTCAGTAACAGCCTCGGCAGTGCTGTTGTCTGAAACTGACTGCTTCCTTGTTGCACATAACTCTTTTTCCAGTTCCGCAGATTCCTTCAGAGCCTGAGGAAACACGGAAAACGTCATATCTACAATATATTTTAGAGGAAACAAAAAGAAGACCGGCGAAGTTAGAGACAATCTTTATGATGAGAGCTCATTACCACAGAAAGCTTCTCCCTCAAGGAAACTAACTGACTGTCCAGCTCTGTATCAGACAATGCATCATGATCCATTAACTTATCATCGGACATGTCCTACAAAAGGTAAAAACAACAAACACTCTGAAAATGTGGAACTTTCGAAAAAAAAAAACTAGGAGAGTCCACACCAGCATTGTGAGGAAACTTTGGGGTAGAGGTGATGTAGGCGGAACAATATTTGCTTGTCAAGGGAAATTGTGTTGTATGCTAGGATTATCATATAAGAAGAATGTAGACGTAGAGGACTTGGATGAACTATTTACTTAGTATAACACAATTTGATAGAACATTCAGGTGGTTAGCCACTTGGGTCTATAACCTAAGTGACAACATCTCGAGGAAGATATTGACCAGGATTTCAGGATGAGAGAGGCTTACGTGGTCTTCCATAGGTTCTGAGGGGAGATTTTGATGTCATTAGATAAGTGGAAGAAAATAGGCACAATATGATTGAGGACCCCTAGAAGGTTGACTGGTTTTTCAATTTGTTCAGGAATGAACTTACTAGCTTTCCTTAAATGTTGCTATGTACACATGGTCGCATAATCAGACCAACCCAGTTTTGTGCACACAGACAGGTTTGTCATTACTAATAAGTGGGAATCTCAGATGGATCACATTTGGATTCTGCTACGAGTTGAATCAAGACCATCCTATTTGTTTGAAGCAATGTTTTAAAAGACCGTGTGAGGCTTACGCCTCAATTTCACCTCGAGGCAAAACTCGGTCACTATGCATCAAAGGCTTTCATCAGGGCTTAAATACATCGAAAGCTTACGCCTCAAGCAAAGGCTTATTCATTTTTTGTACGCTTCCTAGTCAATGTGTGCACCTTTGGGTGTTATATTATAAGTTTACAACATTTTTAATTGTGTCAATAATGTGTTAACTTACAAATTGATGATGATATAAAATCAGTTTACATTTGTAGAATTATGAGTTATAATTTTTTTTAATTCTAAATAATATCTGTTATAAGTCTTACAAGTTAGACATTGAGGCTTACGCCTCACACATTTTCTCAATTGTAATGTGTACTGTCATGCCTTCATGTTTAAAAACCTAGGTTTGAGGCAAACTGGACAGTCAGAATAAGGTTCCCTTCAATTCGATGTGTTTAGGTTTGAAGAAGAGGGGTTGTTAGAACTGTTGGGACAGTGGGGCTCTTGTACCAATGAACGACAAGCTATAGATTCTGGTCTCAAATGAAGAACATAAAAGTCAATCTGAGGGTGTGATCCATGTTAGGAAAGAATATAGCATCAGCTTGGAACATAAATAGATCGCTCTCATGAAGGACATGGAAAAGTAAGAAAGGGAAGAGGAAGGGGATGACCTTGACGTGGGTAAATGGAAGGAAATGGCTTACAAAATTTTAAAGGTGGATAAAAATAAATAAAAACCTTAAATGGGATGAAATTGGGAAGAAGTGGTCAAGAGTCGACCAGTGTAAATCGAACAAAGGCTTCAAGAACATTAGAGGTGGATAAAAAAACTAAAACTAAAAATAGAAATCCTTAAATGGAGTAAAATGAGGAAGAAAATGTCAAAAGCAAATGTGAAAGGGAAGGGATGGAAATGAAAAATACTTTCATTCTCTAGCTAATATGAGAAGAACTTAAAGGCTCTCCAGATCTAACATAAATGAGAAATTAGCTGATGATGAAGGGAAGATTCACTCATATTGCGAAGTTTTTTCTAAACCACCTATGAAGCTCCTAATGAATGGAGACCATACCGTGATCAATTGACAAGACACAAAGGGAACTAGGGAAGCACTGGAAAGAACATACAGCTTCAGAATAATACTGTTTGAAATCGTGCGCACACACACACAAAGGGCATACTAAACATTTGTTAAGACTTGAAAATATTGGCAGAGTTTGATAAGGTATCACACAAAAGGTGTAGGTTAGAAGGAAATGACTCGGATGAAATTAGAAATCTTCAAAGTTGACATTTCTATGAAATATGAGAAGCATTAGTGTTCCCGCTGGACCTACTTAGATCATGCTATAAGATTGAGAATCTTATTCTTTTTTAGGTCAAACACTCATCAAGATTATATTCATAAAATAAACAGAAGTGAGCTCAAAGAGAGAATTTTACTGCAGAAACCAACAAAATAAAAAATTCAAAAAGAATTAGTGTAAGGCATGGGTATTGTAACACAGGCACGAATTTCACATCCTATGCCTCACTCTAGCCAGTTTTAGGCCTGAGAACCTTTTTCTACACCATGTGGAACATTAACCAAAGAAATATAGAACCGTCCATGAACCATGATTACAAAGTATAGCAACCTTGAAGCCTAAACAACCAATATTTACTAATTACATCACAAGCTCAGAATAGTCGTATATTTGTTTTGTAGTAATCTAGCAAAGTAATGCTGAATCAAAATGGACAAAGATCTCAAAGTTTTAGCACATTAAGCAAGAGACTCCATGGTACGATCCCTAGAGGAAGGATTATAGATTGTAAGTATAGTGAGAATATTGGTATCACATAGCTAATATAGGTGCACAGGCAAATTGTTAAGCACAATGTTTTTACTCAGATTATTTTAGGTTAGAAAAATGTGACCGATGGATAGAATAAAAGAACGATAACTGAAATAAACTAAACTGAACAATAATTCAAATAAACAAAATAATTCGAAATAACAACGATAACATTAAACGGAAATAACTAAGAAATGAATTACCTATGCTCCTATTTATAAAAAGCAAACCTAAACCTAATAGGAAACAATGTCCTAATTGGAAAAACCCTATTACAATAATATTAGAATTCCTGATACTACCTAAAATACTACTATTGTTAATATTAATAAATATCCTAATTATATCAACCTCCCAGGTTGAAGAAGCTCGTCCTCGAGCTTGAAAAGGGGATATAACGAAGTTGGACCGTTAGTTTTTTCACTTTATTGATAGGCGATATAACGCCATTTTAACAGTCGTTATGTGGATAACGTTTTTAAACGTAACGACTTTATATCCTTATGAAACATAAATAATAATAATAATAATAATAATAATAATAAATAATAAATAATAATTTTGACCTCGTTTGTTGTTTGCAGAACCCTAACCCTGAGTCTTCAAACCTGAGAAAAAAGGAAGTCGAGAAGAAGACACAGTCGATCTAAGTAATCGATCGACTGTCATCCATCGACACTCACCGTGCGAGGGAAGAGAAGAAGACAAAGACTGACCTACAGTTCCAAATCTCTGACATGTAAGCTATGCAGTTAAA
This sequence comes from Berberis vulgaris, assembly GCA_963556465.1. Classification (NCBI taxonomy): domain Eukaryota; kingdom Viridiplantae; phylum Streptophyta; class Magnoliopsida; order Ranunculales; family Berberidaceae; genus Berberis; species Berberis vulgaris. Next base: position 31,602,804 of record OY747127.1, on the reverse strand, counting down.
ACAGCATTATAACACTTAATGGGGGTGAGCCATGACGTTTTGACATTATCATGTTTGGTATCATGGCTCCAGACTCCAATATAACGGCCTTTATAGAGATAACATTTTTTCAATAACGTCGTTTCAACGTTTTGTTCTAATACATAAAATTAAAAATTTTAAAAATTTCCCCCATTTCATTCTCGATTGAACCATAACACTAGACTCTAGGGGTGGGCATCCCATCCCGCGATCCCGAACTCGTCTCGATCCCATCCCGTCCCAATTTTTTTGGGTCCTTTTGGGATTGATCAAACTCATCCCGATCTAGAGTGAGATGGGATCAGGATGGAGATTTTCAATCCCACCTATCCCGTCCCGTCCCATCCCGAATTTATTTATTTAATATTTATTATTACTAATTTTAATCAAAATACTCTTCCAAATTAAAGTTTAGGATGTGTTGAAATTAAATCAACGTAAGATGAAATTCTATATGAAATCTAAATGAATTGAATCATTAATTCTAAATGAAATTTAATATTTATTTGCCTTCCAAAAAAAAGTTTAATATTTATTTATTTAATATTTATTATTATTTATGATGTAAGTTATATGTATATAAATTTGAAATTATTGGTGTGTGAGTAATGTGAGATAAAACTTTTTTTGTTATTTTTTATTGGAGGACTATTTAGTACGTGCTCATCCCGTCCCGATCCCGTTTGAGATGGGATGAGGTCTATCCCGTCCCGAATGAACGGGATGGGATAGGGATGGGTCCATCTCGCCCCATCCCGTCCTGTACCCACCCCTACTAGACTCGGGGGGAAAAAAGACCAGAACTTGCCATCACTGATCGACATAGAATAAGACCTTGCAGGTCGACCGAGAATGAAAAAAAAAAAAAAAAAAAAGGGAAGAAAACGAAGAGTTGATCATACTCTCTGTTGCGATCTCACTCTCATTTGAAGGGAAGATTCTTTTGTATTGTTTTGATATTTTTGAATTTAATGTTATGAACATGGTTTACTTTTTTGCTCTATAATAATTAATACTTAGTGGAGGGTATAAAAAATATACTTAAATATATATTGTTATATCCCGTTATAATCTATAACGCTCCTAGACCGTTATGGGTCTGCTATTCATTTTAATTGCATAGCATGTAAGTTCCCTCCCCCTTTCTTCAGTACTATCTTCTTCTTTTGTTGTTCAGCTGAAATTTATTGAGTGTATTTGATATTGTAGATTACTCATTTCAAGGCTTATGTCGTGTTGTTGTTGCTGCGATCTTTGTAAGCTTCCCTTATTTAAACATTTGTTTAACTGAAACAAATATGAACAATGAGTAATGACATGATTTAATGCTATATTGTTGAGTTTTAATAGTATCTAAAAGAAAGTATAAAAATCATAGTAACATGTCTGAATTTATGTAATTTTGTGATTGAAGAATTGGATTATGACATTAACATTAGTTTCAAGTTCATGTTTAGTGATTTACTTTTTTGACTCTATAGTCTATAACACATTAATACTTAGTTGGGGTATAAAAAATATTTCCTTACATATCGTTATATCCCGTTATAACCTATAACGCTTTTTTACCGTTATGGATCCGTTATCCGTCTTAACTACATAGCATGCGAGCACAAGCAACAGCAAAATGTGAAGTGTCCAAGCAAAAATTGACCTCTAACCTTCCCTTTGTAATTACACCCAAAGAACTTGGCACCAAAAATAAACTCCAATATTTAGATCCAATGCCTAATGGAAAAAGTGTATCGAAATCGTTTCTCAAAATGTGTCATAAAATTGACCTAAACTGGATCATCAACTCTATGTCGCGGCGGTACAAAATAATGCATGTGACTGTTAATAGCAACAAAATCGTACTGACGATTTATGAGGGAGCAAATAGCCATACGGGTCCAGAGGCTTTAGTGAAAAATGGTTGATAGGGAATGAAATAAAAATACCATCAGCGACTTTTGGGAAATTTTGACCTCCTCTTCTTTCCCAACTCGATGGAAATAGATGAGAGAGGTGATCAGGGCGATGAAGGGGTGGCTGAGAAAGCGGCGAAGGCGTGGGAAGATTGATCGGCCTGTTTGATCGACGAGAGGGGTGATGGGGTCTGTGGAGTCGAGTGATCAGGTTGATGGTCGATCGACTGAGTGGTTGGGAATTCGATCGTCACTGATTGACTATGCGATCGTTGTGAAAGGTACAGAGTGTGGTGGTTCATTAGTAATGAACCTCATATATTGGCATTTTAGAGGCACTTGAAGGGTACTGAAGGTACAGAATGGGGCAATATAGACACATGATAGGATATAGTTCAACATTTTCTCATCCACGAGTGAGGGACTGGAAAATCATATCCATATTTTCTTTACTTTTTTAACTATTATTATCCTTATTAGAAAAGGCACAAAGGCTAAAATAGCCGTTATTGGCTGTAATGAAACCAAACCTGAATGGTGATCGTCAACTCATCACCACCGGAGCATCCACATTTCCCTCCACCTCACTTAATCATCTGCGTTACTCTATCAAGACTTTTTTTTGCTTCAGCCATCACCTTAAATCAGGCTAGCCTAAAGGTAACCTCTAATGCACCGACTCTCCGGAAAACCCCCGTATCGCGTGTCAAATACGTGTCGGACATGGATACGCGCTCGACACGTATTTGACACGTGGTCAACGGTCAAAATACGTTGACAGGCACCGACACGGCCCGGACTCGGTCAGACACGGTCCAGACACGGCTTTATAATTACTCTTCGATCGATTGCAAAATTTGAAACCCTAAACAGAGACAGAGGGAAACGACAGAGAGAGGGAGACAGAGCGGCTGAGAATCAAAGAGTCGACGTCGATCGACAGAGAGTCAGAGAGAGGGAGGTCGATCGACAGAGATCGATCGACAGAGAGAGAGGAAGAGATCCATCGACGGAGCTAGAGAAAGAGGGAGAGATCCATTAATGTCATCCTCGGGTACCTTCTGTTTTTTTTTTCCTGCGATTTCTTCTCTCATTGTTGCTCCACTTGCTCGATGTTTTTTGCTATTTTACTTGCTCAGTATGATAGTATGCATATATGAGATTGAACTTTGAGGGTGTTAGGCTGTGATAGTTTGGTCAGTGGTAGAAATCCTAGTATGATAGTTTGGTCAGTGGTAGAAATCTCAAAATGATAGTTTGGTCAGTGATAGTTTGAGGGTAAAAATCTCAGTATGATAGTTTGGTCAGTGGTCTTGAATGAGTATTCCTGCATCATTATATTTTAGGATTTGTTTCTTTTAGGCCAAGTATCTGGAGATGATCTTTGGAAGCATGTGACAATAATAATAAGACCAAATGAAGGTGGGGGAAATCTTAAATGGCGGTGTAACTTCTGTCAAAAAGAGTATACGTGATCTCATACTAGATTGAAGGACCATTTGTTGAAGATAACAGGCCGCGGGATAGCTATTTGTGCCAAAATCTCTGCCCTACAACTTAGAGAGGTGCAACAATTTGTTGAACAAGCTGCATTGAGAGCAGAAAGTTCAAGGCCGCGAAGTGTTCCTTTACCTCTTTCAGTGGGCTCAAGTAGTCACCCGTACCCAGGTTCAAGTGGTGGGGTTAGTCCTTCAGTTCCACTTTCATACAATGAACAAAGGAAGAGGAGAGCCACTAATAATCCTATTGCAAATGCTTTCAATATGAGTGAGCGACAAGAGTTGGATGCTTTGATTGCAAGGTCGTTCTACTCAGCTACATTGTCATTCAACCTTGCAAGGAATCCGTATTTTCAAGAGGCTTTCACCTATGCAACGAACAAAGCAATGTCCATTAGTGGTTACAAGATCCCTGGGTATAATGCATTGAGGATGACATTGCTTCAAAATGAAAGGGGCAACATTCAGAGGTTGTTGGATGCAACAAAGTTTACATGGGTTACTAAAGGGGCAACCATTGTTTGTGATGGGTGGACTGATGCTCAAAGGAGGCCTCTCATTAATTTCATAGTGATTAATGAGGGTGATCCAGTGTTCTTGAAGGCTGTGAACTGTGAAGGGGAGTACAAAGACAAGTTCTTCATTGCTGGTTTGATCAAGGAAGTCGTACATGACGTTGGGCCAAGTAATGTGGTCCAAGTCATAACCGACAATGCTCCAGTTTGTAAGGCTGCAGGTTTATTTGTTGAGAGCCAATATCCTGAGGTGTTTTGGACACCTTGTGTAGTCCACACTCTCAACCTTGCCTTGAAGAACATATGCGCTCCAAAGAACACGCCTACAAATGAAAAGGCCTACAGTTTGTGTAGTTGGATTAATGATGTTGTTGGGGATGGGGTGCTGATCAAGAACTTTATCATGAACCATTCCATGAGGTTGCATATGTTTAATGAGCAATCGAGATTGAAGTTGCTTTCCATAGCAGATACACGCTTTGCTTCAAGCATAATTATGCTCAAGAGGTTGAAAGACATTAAAAGTAACCTCCAGAGTATGATGATTGGAGATAAGTGGGATTCCTATAGGGAAGATGATGTTGAGAAAGCACGGCTTGTGAAAGGAAAACTATTGGATGACTTGTGATGGGACAAAGTGGACTATGTACTTCGTTTCACAGAACCTATTTATTCAATGTTGCGGAGGGCTGATACAGATGAGGCATGTCTTCACTTGGTGTATGAGATGTGAGATGTTATGATTGAGAAAGTGAAACAAGTTATTTACCGCCATGAAGGAAAGGAAAATAGTGAGTAGTCAGAGTTTTTTTCAGTGGTGCATCATATACTGGTAGATCGATAGGATAAAAGCAACACACCACTGCATTGCTTAGCACATTCCTTGAATCCAAGGTAAATAATTACATTGTTTTTAACTTTTTGGGTTATGCACTTAATGTTTATATATTAATTTGTGAATGACATTGCTTATATATAAGTATTATAGCGGAGAATGGCTTGAAGGGGCTCCTAATCGTGTTTCACCACACAAAGATCTTGAGATTACAAATGAGAGGGATAAGTGTTTCAAGAGATACTTTCCTAATATTGAGGAAAGAATATTGATTTTTACAGAGTATGCTAGGTTTTCAACGGGTTCTGGACAGTTTGCAGAAGGTGATGCTCTACAAAATAGAGCATACCTATTACCTGATGTGTGGTGGACTTCTCATGGTGCTTGTGCACCATTACTCCAGAATATAGCTTTGAAGTTACTTGGGCAGCCTTGTTCTTCCTCATGTTGTGAGAGGAATTGGAGCACATATAATAACATTCACTCATTAAAAAGGAACAAATTGACCCCACAACGAGCTGAAGATTTAGTGTTTGTGCATTCCAACCTTCGTCTTTTGTCAAGAAGAAAACAAGAGTACAAAGAAGGTGAGACAAAGATGTGGGATATCGCAGGAGATACTATTGATTCGTTGGATTTGGATGTTGCTGGAATGCTTGAGATTGTCAGTCTTTCACTTGATGAATCTGAGCTAGAGGCTGGGTTGTTGAATGAAGAAAATGTGATGCCGACAACTGATCTGCCAGTTAATGAAAAAGAGATGTAGCCACTGCTGGTGAGTTTTTGAAATTATCAATTTACATTTTACATTATAAATTTGAATGTTTTATTGATATATTTGGATTGTTTAATAGTATTATTTATGATTTTATGTTTATATGAGTTACAAAAAAAATATATTAAAAAAATAAGTTTGACCGTGTCGCCGAGTCCTATTTTTTTTAAAATTGCCGAGTAGCCGTGTCGTATCCGTGTCCGACACAACACGCGTATCCGAGTCCGTGCATCCTTGAAGGTAACTGAACAAAGAACAAGCGTTGTCTCTAGCAAAACTAAGTTTGCCGGATAATCAACCATGGAGTAACTACACTCCTAATAATAACATGAGAAAAATTCCTTAGGATGCATAGCTAGTTGCCTAGTTGAGCCATGGGCTCATGTGCTAAAATCCAAATAATCAGGATTGGCGCTTGGTGAAGATTGTGAGGTATTTTGATCAGTTCAGCGGAAGCTTACAAACCAAATCATAAACAAAATTTGATCAACAAAGTTTCTCAACTTCAACGTATTCTCAAAATTCAATAATGACTATCTATTACATTGGTCAATGGCTTTAATTTATAATTGTCATAAGCTTGCTAAGCAAGCAAATAGTTTCTTAAACAACCTTAGCTTCTACTTGAATTTAATTCATAATTCTAATTGCAAAAGCAAAAGCCCTAATTCTAATTCCTATTGGACTTGTACTTCTAGTTGGGCCTTAACCCAATAATAATAACTAATACTAAATAAATATTGATACTGATACTAATAAACAACCCAATATTACATCATTCTCCCCAGTTTCGAAAAGCTCATCCTCGAGCTTTGAGTATAATATCTCGGAAAAGTGCAACGCCAAGACTTGACCTCGAATTTTTCCTTTGTAGTTATAAGTACATCGAACAATCAAATAAAAATTGGGTTGCCAAATATAATGTTCAAATCAAATCCCCGGGACATAATACATTCACTTCATGATAATATTTCTATGCGCAAACTTTTGCTCGAACCGAGCTTCAAACATGTCCCAAATAGAATTAGAGTCCAACGAATTGGGGAAATTAGGGTTATCATCCTTGTTTGTGACAACCACCCCATTCTTGCGAACTTCTTCGATTTTCAAATTTTCTTTCTCGTGAAAACCAGCAAAAATTTTCGTGACATGTTTTGGCCTTACAACACAATGACTCGTGGATAACTGTATACCCTTCGTACACATCAAACATGGGTGGTTTCTTCCAATAATCGGCGATAGGTTTCACCTTCTATGCTCCAGACGAATGTGAAAAGATCTCATCTTGTTGTCCAGCTTCACGACGCGACTTTTCGCGGATAGCTTCATGTTCTTGACGAGCCAAGACAGCAGCCAACTGCTCCGAGATGTGCGCAAGAGCTTTCTCCATGCGTTCCATCCTTACGTTGGTGACTCTAGTTCCCTTAGGCGACATCCTATTCCAAAGATTTTACCGCTATGATACCAAATTGATGGGTTCAGCGAAAAATCACAAACCATATCATAAACAAAACTTGATAAACAAAGTTTCTCAACTTCAATGTATTCTCAAATTTCAAAAATGACTATCTATTACACCGGCCAATGGCCTTAATTTATAATTGTCCCAAGCTTGCTAAGCAAGCAAATAGTTTCTTAAATAAAATAGAAACCTTAGCTTCTACTTGAATTGAATTCATAATTCTAATTGCAAAAGCAAAAGCCTTAATTCTAAATCCTATTGGACTTGTACTTCTAGTTGGGCCTTAACAAAGACTTACCCAATAAGCCAATAATAATAACTAATACTAAATAAATACTAATACTAATATACAACCCAATATTACATCATATTTAGAGAAGTCTAAAGTACATTGCTATCAAAGTCAGGGTTCTATAATGAAATTTATTGATGAAATTCTATGGTTTTCCATTGGATTCCTTTCTCATTATGTGTACTATACAGTCACTTCCTGTTTGCTTTTTGTTCTCTTCTTTTAGCAAAGTCTTCTGTGTAGGCTCCCTAAGCTTATATCACATGTGATACACATGTACTTATTCTAAAATTGCTAAACCTACATCCCCTTCAAATGCACACAACAGGAGAACAACATTTATGGATTATCGCCATAAGAGAAAACCCTCAAATTCAGGGAGGGGAAGAACAAGTGATATGAGATATGCCACTTACAGCTTTAGGTAAAGAGAATCCTTCAGGAACAGCAAAACAATTTTGGAAGCAATATTTCTCCCACATATCTAGTCGTTTCTCCAAAACTTCTTGAATCATGTTTCGAATGGGTCTAACACACTACAAAAAGCAGCTCATTGTGAAAACACAACACAGAGAACAAAAGCATATAATTAGGACAGAAGTTACGGAACATATGACAATCTACTTAGTTACCTATGTAACCATATGATTCTTGTGCAGAGGCACAAAAATAGAACAATTCATTTCCCATGAACTAGATCACAGAAAAAGGTTGTGTTTGGTTGCATGGAATCCAATTCCATAGCATTCATAGGGGGACCATTTGTGCTTAAGGAAAATTTGACCAGATGTGGTGGATCACTTTATCATGAATTCTAGATTGTGAGCAAAGGTGGGGACTTGAACTCTCATGAAACATGGGAACCTAATTCTTTTGGGGGGATTAAGGAGTTACTGAAACGACTTATGTTTTTGCCTGGTCAACACCGGGATTTTCATGTTTCATGGGAGTTCAATTCCCACATTTGATCAAAATGTAGAATCCATGATAATTGGTTCACTACATTTTGATCAAATTTGTGTCAGACACAAGTGGACCCCCATAGATTCCATTCAACCAAACACGCCCTAAGACAATTTGTTCCATAACATTATTATTATTTATAGTCAATAGCTTTCTTATTATAACTCATTAGGGATCTATCAGATGTAATTTTGAATATAAAACAAAACAGAGAAGTGCATGCCTTTTAGAAAGTGGAAAATAAATGGAAGAGGAAAAGTATTCATGCTTCCATCACAGATAGGATACTTATTTATGTGAACTTAAAGAATTGCTAGTCAGGTAAAACAGTAGTCAGATGTACCCATCTTTAGGGTGTATCACTAATTGCATCTAAGGGAACTTATTTTGCACCGTAATACAATCAGTGGTCTCAGTTTTGTGGAATATAGAGCATTTTTCAAGAAAACCATACCTCTAACTCGGTTAAGTGACCAAAAAACTCCAAACCTAGACTCAACACTGTTATTACCCAAGGCCTCAAAAGTTTGAAACCAGCCTGAGGAATTGGTTGCCTAATGCATTCAACAGTTGTCTAGGTTTAACTACTTAGTGAAAAATGAACATTTCCTCAAAAATAAATGTTTATCTTCTTTCCCAAATCTAATTACTAATTCATAATACTAGTATTTCATGCAATCTAACTCCTCATATATTTAAATCCACTAACTGTACAAATCAAACATAAGTAAGCTCGTAAAGCCTCTAGGTCATCAAATTGTGACAATGCATAATAAAGATTTACAGTGGCAATGCTACCTCATTAAGCTTGTTCACATCGTCTTCACTTGTGTTGCCTAAAAGTGACAAAGACTGCCTGTAGAGAGCCATTCACAAGCACAACAAACATGGGTTAAAGAAAAAAACAATTAATAATTACAACAAGAGGGTGTTTACTTTTACCTCTTAATCTAGTTAGAGGTCTGAGTTTCGCGAACTTAAAAGTTTTTTCCAAGAAACCCATACCCTCCAGCTTGATTAAAAAAGAGGCAAAACAGACAACCCAGAACTCGAAACCGAGTAAAGGAACATACTGTTGGTAGAAATCAAAGCCCCCATCAATTATGTCATCAGCTTGGTTGCGGATTTCATTGATAAAGAGCTGAGGGTTGAGGTTAAATGATTCAAAAACTTTCTCAATTTCACTGCCTTCCATGGCTAATATGAACAGACCTGAAACACCCAACAATTGAGGACCCAAACGATGAAAGAAATCCAACCCAATTTTTGGATTAGAGAAAAATGCAAACCCTTTCAGAGCTAATTAGTGGAAAAGAAAAGATGGGTTATTGTAACTAGAGAAACTGAGGAAGAATAACCAACCAGAAGAAGAAAGAGAAGTTACTCTGAGTCCCTTCTCTGCTCGGATCTGGTCTGGTCTGGTCTGGTGGAATTGGTAGAGCTCCCTTCCTCCCGCGCTTTCAAACTCAAAATGAACGCATAAAAGGGGGAAAGAAGTTAAGTAGCTCACTGGACTCTCCACCGCACTCATCCTCATCTCCCCCATTCCCAACAGCGGTTCTTGCTATATGCACCGGATCCAGGGGGCTCCTGCGCACAGTGGGCTGGAGGGGTCCTGCGCAGGTGTCTCAGCCGTTGGATTTGATCCGACGGCTCATATCAATTGGATTTAAAATGCATATTTAATTAAAAGTTTTGTTTCCCGCCCAAAACTCCCTCCTCTCATATGATATGAGCCGTTGGATCAAATCCAACGGCTGAGACACCTGCGCAGGAGCCCCCCTGGATCCATATGCACCGGAAGTTATTTATTATTCGCTAAACACGATAGCGTACAACCTTTGTATATTTTGAACATGATAGCTAAAGAAAGACCAATTCTAGCCAGCCAGGTTTGCTAGCCATTTTTTGCCTATCAAGCAAATGAAATGTTGATTTTTGGAATAATATTATAATTTTCATTTGCAATTTTTTTTACTAGTCTTACAATGATAAATTTAAAAACTCAAAATCCGAGCCTTGGAAAAGTTTCCAACAAAACGTAAATATTATGATGACGACCCCAACTAAAGCATGCAGGGCGTTTAACTCAACCTATGAACGCAAAAAAATTTGCATTCGCTAGATTACTTAACATGTCCACATACCAAAAAAATATGACGAACCACACCCACATGTTATGAAATTGTTTTTTCAGCTGGATTTAACTATTCAAATGTTCGTTTAGTGTTAGTAATGGAGAATATTGTAATAATTTGATTGGGTTCGTACACGTGGGAATTTTCATATGGAGAGTAGATCCATGCGGTTAATATTGCGAACCTGAGAGCTATGCATGTGGTCATAAATTACTGAAGTTTCAATCCCAATGAAGCAATCATAACTAATAATGCATTTAAATAAATACTTCATTGCAGAATTTTTCTCTAAATAATAACCATCGCATAAATAGTAACCATCGTGACTTGGAAGTGAACATGTTATTTTTTTGTCTAAACTTTGCGTCTTCTCATTGAAGGTGGAGCTGGTAAATCATTTGCATCATTAAGTTCCCATTCTTGTGGTTGTTGTTACTGATGCTTGCTTGATAAGGTATTGCTCGTTTCACCGGTCTGACGTCCTTGCTTATCACTGTCTCTACAGGTCCACTAGGGTAAGCAACCTCATCATCGACTTCTATAGCAAGTGCATGTGGAGGAGCTTCATTGGGATGGGCAGTGCCATCATTATTTCCTCTTTTGCTTCTTTGACCACCCTTAGCAACCTCCACTGAGACTTGAACACCAACACCACTATGTGACACACCTATACCTATACCACCATTGAGAATTACGGTTGTAGTTGGTTCATGTACGCCAGCTCCGCTATCAACCATGTTTCTGGCCTTTAGTAGGAAAACATCCTTCATCTGAATCCTCACTCTTAACCCCTTTAGAATTTTTTGTTGAAATTTTATAATAGCCATCAAGTCTTCTTTGTCGAGCACCTTATGTTGTCATTTTGTTTCACCCTGAACCTTTGCACGAGCTTCAGTGAGTCGCTTTCGATTTGACTTTATCGGTCGTACTCGCGCTTTCGGTTGAGTGTTAGGTCTCACCATCTCTTTGGGAGCAGCCTTTGGCTGTATGGAAGATCTAACCATCCTAAAAGACGACAACCACAAAGAAACTAGTCAAAACATATCCAACACCAAAATTATAGTGAGCATAACGTGAAATTCACTCAGAAATAATTGTGAGGGTGTTTAAACATGAACGCAAAAATTACTACATGGATATGAAGACACCCACACAGTAATTTACTCACTGAAATCTGTGTTTAGCACTTGATGTTCAAATTTTGAAAATAAATCAAATGCAGGGGGTCGATTAGGTCGAAAAATTATATCAATGTTCAGTTTTAGCTTGAATTTAAGTTCATTTAAGCTAGAATGGACTTTGAAGATTGTGTTTTCCAAAACTTTCCGCCTGAAAAATGGGTTTGGAAACACAAAATAGATCTTCTTCATTGCCTCCGATGAGTTTTCAAGCAAAACGACCATGGTTTTGGTAGATAACTATGTGGGTAAGCCTAAAAACTATTTAAGAGTTTCAAAACTCCATTAAACCCTTGAAGCTACCCATTTTAAGTATGAAAATGGGAAAATATAGGTGATCATAGTGTTTAAGTTTGGGATTGTATTTGAAGACTTACCCGTTCAACTGTTGGGTGATCGGCCGGAGTTTTTTTTTTTTTGCCTTCAACTCCCTAGCGATATACCTCTACAATGTGTCTATAGACTATCCAATACATCTACAACACTCCACAGACTTCCATGACAAAAAAAGTTTTGGGACGCTCAAACCTTCGATTCTAGTGTGAAACACAGAGATTTTGGCGAAGAAGATTGTTAGGGTTCATAAGGGTAAAAATGAGGAGTTTTCAGGTTTTCTAAAATTTTCAATTTTTCATAAAATGCGAGTGTGTGAGTAAATTGTGGGTGTGGTAGCATTTCATGTGTGTGTAGAAAAAGGAAGTGTGGGTGCAAATAGGAACTCCCAATGCACCCACCTATTCCCCTACATGCAACAGTATTGTACCACTTTATTCAACCCATCTACAAATCCAAATAAATAAATCATCATTTCTTGGTTTATTTGGATGAGCTTTTATGGTGATGTTGTCATTTTCCGCTCCCTACTTTGACCTTGACCTTGACCTTCAAACCTGCTGACCTGCACAAGGAACGCATGTGAGCCACGGAATACCGTTGTGGTGGTCGATGGCACTCCGATGCTAAAGTCAGACAGGGATCTGAGGAATGTGTAATGCTATAAATAGGGAATTTGTAGTGTACCTTAGCTTACCAATCTCATGTCTTATTTATAGTGCAGGAGTCCTGGTTCAACCAGGCCATCGATGACGTAGTTTAGGGAAGAAGATATGCGTGGAGATCCTTCTCTAATTAGGAGTCGTGCTGTGGAAGGAAGTTTCCATGTTAGCCATGTGCTCCTAGATATGCGGGAGATAGTTCCCATTCCGAGAGTATTTTATAGATAGAAGTCTCCATATGTGATACATACTCTGAAATTTACTTCCTTGTTGGAAGAAAATAGTTGTTGTAATTGTCCGTCCGAAGCTGATCCTCGATATACTTGTCTTAGCAGTGCTTACGAGTATCGAAGATAGTTAATTATGAGACACATGGGCTTAGCAGGCTGTGAGAATTTGAATTCGTCTGGTGGACTACATTGGGCGGGCTTGGAACCGCTTGGGCCAGATCAATGTTGGGCTGACGCTAGGGTCTGTTATTCCTCGAGATCATCATGACACGTGTATGACGCAGAGTTGGGACGGCTTTGGTGTACCATCATATGAGTTAAAAGTGAGAACATTGTTTCTCCAAAAGTATATTTTATTGATGCATCATCCTATCCTCAAATCCAAGTTGTGAAATAATGGTTTCTTGATTGATTTTTATTGATTAGGAAGAGATCACGAACTCAAGTAGTATTTGAAGATAACTCCATGTTCTTCACAAAAGTCACGTCCTCTTTGATCTCCTCCTGATTTGAGATAAGAGAATACCTTTGTGATTTTTTTTTAATTTCTTTTTTATTTAAGAGAAAATATCACAGAAAACCATTGCAATCATAATAAGTGATGATACATCAAAATAGACCGTCATCACAACCATACACAGCAAGAAACATCCATCACAAGGATCAAGTACCATGCCTACCGGGCCAGCTCATAAAACCCAATAAGGCAAAACCAATCATAAAAGCCCAAACAGGGCCCATCTGATAAAATCGTAATTATGGCCCGAATCCAGCCCGCACGAGTTATCTCATAAAGAAGAGGAAGAGTCGTGGAGGGAGTTACGCCTCCACGGACACATCTTTATAAAAGAGGAGACTATTACGAAGAACATCTCCTTCCGTTGCGCCTCACATGCTTAAGTCACGTAGAGAATTAACAACGACCATTATATAATGTAAAGGGAACATTCGACAAAGGTATGCAACTTTAATTGAGTTTGTCCAGATTTACTTCCTTTTTCTAACGGAGTTGCTGACTTAAGCATCATAGTGCCTTCAACCACCAAAAATGTGCACTTTGGCAGTCTAACATCTGTTTTGCAGGTCAAACTCACAGGATGATGAGATTTGGACGCATCAGTTTGGCGCCGTTTATGGGGAACGACAAGTTTCCTTTCTAAAAAGAAGATCCACAATGACAAAACTTACCGAAATCTGGTCGATGATTGACATGCTGTCAGAATAGATGGAACACTCTATAGACCCTCAACCCAGGGACAATCACAGTAACCCTCCTACTGGCAACGCTATCGCAAGCAGCTTGCGATCAAGACCCAGCAATGACCATCGGGCTAATTGCACCCGACAATAAAGATCAACAACATGCAATAGCTCAGACAACCCTGACATCCGGCAACACCACTACTAACCCTCGGGTAGATCTGCTTATGATCCAGATGAACCACATGACACAAATGCTGGAAAAACTCACTCAATAGCGCATTCAGTCAGCCGACCTTATCCAAGCGTCGCCCCAGCAAAACTCTACCAACTGAACCTGAGAAAGCGACGAGGTTCATACAAAACCTCAATAGAAAAATCTCGAAAGCAATGAACTTCCCTAGAGTAAGACTCCACAGAGCGACGAAGCACCTGCTGAAATTTCGTTCAGAATCGGAGTCACGAGTCCCAATGTATTGTATGAACTAGATTCATTGGAAGTCAGAGAATGATAAAAAGACCACACTACCTCCTTCACATCAAACAGAAGCTTGAGGAGGCGATAAGGGAATACGTCACTCATTTCACCAACGAGCTGACAATGATCGATGGATGCAACGATGACACGGCCACTGCTACTTTCATCGCCGGGCTAAAAAGATGCCCCAGTTTTTACGCTCTCAACTTGGAACCCCCCAAAAGCATGGCGATCCTGTTGAAAACCGCCCAAAAACACATTTCTCTAGAGGAAATGAAAGCTGCCAGGAAGAAAAATGACCAAGAAAGATAAAACCACTCAAAGAAGCGGGAAAGAATGGAGGAAAGAAGAAGAGACAACGAACCCCGGGAGGATAGCATCCGGCCGAAGAGGCATCATAATAATGGGAGGCCCGAATCCAACAACAAGAGTCTGAGAAGCTGCAGTCAGCAAGGCTCAGACATGAGCATGTAACAAGTGTAATGAAAAAGACATACAAACTGTACACAACCTTGAAAATGAGTCGGACCAATATACTGAAACACATGGCGAAATGGGAAGACATCAACTGGCCACTCAGAATGAGAGGAGACCCAAAAGGAAGAGACAAACACAAGTAATGTTCATTCCACAAGGATCACAGGCACAATACTGACGACTGCTACAAACTAAAAGATGAAATTGAGCATTGGGTTCAGAGAGGACGACTCGACGAATTCATCGGAATAACAGACAAGCAACTAAAAGAAAAAAGAAAAGGCAGATTTCACTACGGGATCAAAAGAATAGCCCTGGGAACTAATATACGCCCTACACTACATGGCCAAGGGGAAGAAAACGATCAACCCAATTGAGGAAGCAGCTGGAAACACCCCCCACTCGAGCTGATCTATATCGAAGTAGGAGTACTAACGCCAAACGAAACTAGACAAACCATTTTATCAATGCACGGTAAAAGAACATGGAGAGGCTTGCTTTAATCAACTAACACAATTCAAGAACCCTACTGACGGATGCAAGCCCAACCCGAATTACCAACGATGAAATTGAAGACAACGGACTCGATTAAACCTTGACAGTTGGTGCTGATGCAAGATGATTGGAAAATTCGGTGCTGATGTGAGCATGATTGGACAGTTTGGCGTTGATGTGAGCATGATCAGACAATTCAACATTGTTCAGCTACCGAGTCAGAAAGCACCCTGAGTCCATTAACCACAATAATATATCCAACGAACAACAAAATATAACCAATAGCAAATCCGGAGACTTGAAGACGTAGGCGATGCGAGACAAAGCAACAAATACATAATCTCTAACAACACGAGGATCAACATCAACCAAGCAAAGATCAGGAGGACGAAGCAAACCACTCTACAATCTAGCGTAATTTTTCAAAAACATCCACTAGGGTTGGCCAGAATACCGAGAAAGGAATATCAATAAAATTACAAGTTCGGAATCCCCATATTGCGCATGGACAACATAATAAAGGCATCAAAACTCGGTGATACGGAGCAATTGACATATCAAGCCAAAAGAAATCAGAACAAAAGTCGAATATTTATAATAAACTTTTGGTCTGATCAACCACGAAGTAAAAGTTGGACGAACAAGTCAACTTAATAAAAAACAACTTTGGGTTGACTTGTACATCAAACCAACGAAGTGAAAGTTGGACAAACTAGTCAACTTAATAAAAATAAACTTCGGGTTAACTAGTACGTCAAACCAATGAAGTGAAAGTTGGACCAACGAGTCAACTTAATTCAAAGAGCTTCAGGTCTACTAGAACGTCGAACTAACGAAGTAAAAGTTGGATGAATGAGTCAACTTAATAAAAAGAAACTCCGAGTCGACTAATATGACGAACCAACGGAGTAAAAGTTGGACGGACAAGTTAACTCAACTCATAAAACCTCGGGTCGACTAGTATATTGAACCAATGAGGTAAAAGTTGGACGAACAAACCAACTTGCTCATAAAAACTTTGAGACAACCAATACAAAGTCGTGACGGGAAAAATCAACTTGCTCAAATAACCGCCCACACATCAGGAATAAAGGATAAAGTCAACCCACTTCAAGACAACCAACGCATCAGAGCATAAAAAAATTCAGATCAAGAAATTCAGACATGATCAAGAATTAATGCAGCTGTAAATGCCCCTGGCCAATCGAAAATATCAAACTGAAGATAAGAGTGCAACTTATTTCAACAACTACGACTGACCTGAAAAAGGTATAAGCAACATAAACGAGTCAATAAGACAAATTACGACTACGAAAAAAACAAGAATACCAAGGAAAAATATAATGTTCCTTAATAAAACTATTATATTACATTCAAAGAAGAAGGTAAAGAAGTAGGAGATAAAGCGGAAGCGTCCATAACATTATTGGTGGCGTCATTTGATGGACGAGAGGCAGCCAAATCACTAGTAATAGCTCTCTTTTCAAGAGGAGATGGAAACAATGGTTATTCAACCATTGGATCATCCGAAGAACCCGAAATGTCTTCGTCACCATCTTCATCGTCAAAGGTTTGATCGACCAAGTGACGGTAATGGGACAAATCAACACCAAGCCGCTCGACATAGTCAAGAATCTCAGTCCAGCCATCAATGATTCGTTGTCAATCTGCCACCTCCATAATGCGAAGCCTATCTTTGACGAAAGCAAGTTCATTCCCAGCTGCAATAAGTCGTCCCTCAGCAGTGGTAAGCATTGTGAAGGTATCTGCCTTGACCTCGTCAAGCGCAACCATTAATTGATCCACCATTTTCTCAGCGGGCGATTGATAGACTGCTCAACCACAACACATGCAGCCTCATCATGAATTTCCCTATTGGCAGACAGTTCCTTCTCCACATCGTGTAAGCACGCACAAACACCATCCAAATTGGTTCTCAAAAATTCGAGCTCAACTGCAGACTGATCTCATGTGCCCTCCGTCTCAATCAATGAGGCTCGAGCAACCCTGGCAGACTTTTTTTGTTCCGCGCATCGCGCTCTTAACACATCAGATTGACAAATGACGTGGGAAAACACCAACAACAGCACCGCAAACTTCCACTTCAGATAAGCCACCTGATTACGACTAGCTTGGTAATTTGAGCCCATCACCCCTTGTAAGTGAGATGGTTCATTTCATCCATTATCTGTATAAGGACATCATCATGATGAAGGCTCGGATCCAACACATGCATCGAAGGCTTCTCCACCGAATGCCTGTGCCATTCGTTGATCAACCTAAGTGCACAATCCTGCATGTCGAGCTGGGCAAACCAGCAAAACTTCCCATCCGACTTAACGCGGATCTCTTTAGGTATTTTTTTTTTTTTTTGGAAATTGAGCAGGGGTTATTTAGGATCCCCAAACCTGATAAAGAAAGTTTTCAGTGTTACAATCTCAAGTATGTTTAGGAATATGTTCCTTCCAACTAATCTGCGAATGAAGGACACGAAGATCCGAAAG
The DNA here is from genome assembly GCA_963556465.1 of Berberis vulgaris. Taxonomy (NCBI): domain Eukaryota; kingdom Viridiplantae; phylum Streptophyta; class Magnoliopsida; order Ranunculales; family Berberidaceae; genus Berberis; species Berberis vulgaris. Next base: position 31,584,840 of record OY747127.1, on the reverse strand, counting down.
CATGGATGAGCCACCTCCAATGGCCGGGAGAGAAAACAGAACGATAGAAAAACCATCATTACCCTTTCGCTGAGTAGTAGCCACAGCAGAAGCAGAACAAGTAGTAGTAGTAGTAGTAGTAGTAGTAGTAGTAGTAGTAGTACAAACGGGGGCAGAAGAACCTAAGCAGGCGGGAGAAGGTAAGACCTCTGCCGCATTTTCAACAGGAGGAGATCGGGAAGACTGCACCCCGAGAACTCGATTGTAATCATCAGTCTCCTTAGATTGTGCAACTGCCAGTTGGAACATCCTGTCATCAATGGTTCTAGGATCATCATTAGAACATTCGGCAGCGTCAGGACCACTATATGCATAAAGGAGCCTCTTTTCATTATCATCCAACGGGCGGATAATCTCTTTTTCACTCCTCTCCAACGCCAACCTTATCTCTTCAGCCCCCTCGAGAGATAAGTGACCCTCCCTTGCAGGCTCCATATCAACAGAACTCGAATAAGGAATAACACGACGAATAGAACCGAGGAGTCGTTTTCTCTTCGAAACACGGTCATAACTTATAAACAACTACTTCGACAAACTAACAAGTCTCGAAACATTTCTCTTCTTAGAAGTTGGGCCAACAACGCCAACGCTAACAAGAGCATGGAGATCCATAATATCTGAGCTCACTTTCCCATCAACGCCAACAGAAGCAGCGTGGGCATCAATCTCTTCAGCTTGCCTCTTGATCAACAAAGCCCGCTTAGCTTCGTTCACGTTATACAAGCCGTTGCGCTCTACCATGGAAAGAAATGTCTCCAGAGGAACCTCAGGAAGCTGCAAAAAATGCTTGTTAATCATTTGTTCTTCTACAGTCAATTGCAGATCCCTCCGCTTGTTAGGAACCCGGAAGAACCTTACTATTTGTTGACCTTGCAATTCGAAGTAGCCAGAACGGACAGGGGCATAGAACCAGTCTTGCGACCAACCCTTGATATCATCGTTTAGATTACCAAAACATGCAGGAGAATGAAGAAAACAAACAATCTTGGTCACTAACAGACCTACCACCGAGTGCAAAATTCTAACAGTCAAAGGAATACCAGAAAGAATGGCTCTTGCATATGTGAAAACCATAATCTCCGACCGTTAGGGCCCATTTGAGCAAGAGGAATGCTTAGAAAATCTAATACGCCCAGAATAACTCTAGAACTAAAAATCAAAGGTTGGGTTGAAACATGCGCGGGTAGAGCGCAATATACCCCTTCCTCGGACGACAAAGATTATCACTCTGCCAAGGCAAAATGATCTCAAGGTCAAAAGGTAAGAGTAGTCAGAACGAACACTATCCAGCGTCGCCTGAGAAACCTTATTGGGAGATAAATGAGCTTCGCAAATAGCAAGCTGCTCACCATCCAGTAAATCACCGGCATGCATCGCGAATGAACAAGAAAAAAAGAAAAATGAAGAGGAAAATAAGAAACAACCCTAATTTCAAATATGGCGTAAAAAATGAAACAAACCCGTCACGTCCCTCTTTATAGAGCCGAACAACGAAGAGACTTCTCCTGGGACGACGTGTAGGATATGATGGCATGCGAAATCCCAAAAATGTGCACGAAAACGAACGGATAAACAAGAGATCGAAACACCAACTAAGCAAAGGTCACTGGACAAGAATTAAATACAAGGCACCGATGAAATTAAAAGTCCAACCATCATGAAGTTAGTGGCCACGACAGCATACCCACTAAATAAGGGGGGAGTAACTGATGATACATCAAAATAGACCGTCATCACAGCCATACACGTGACAGGAAACATTCATCACAAAGATCAAGTACCACACCTACCGGGCCAGCTCATAAAACCCAAGAAGGCAAAACCATTCATAAAAGCCCAAACAAGGCCCATAAGAAGAAGTCGTAATCATGACCCAAATTCACGCCCGCACGAGTTCTCTCATAAATAAGAGGAACGTTACATAAGAAAAAGAGTCATGGAGGGAGTTACGCCTCCACGGACATATGAGATTGTTACGTAGAACATCTCCATCCGTTGCACCTCACATGCTTAAGTCACTCAAATAATTAGCAACAGCCATTATATAAAGTAAAAGGAACATTTGATAAATGTATGCAATTTTAACTGAGTTTTGCCCAAATTTACTTCCTTCTTCAAATAGAGTTATTGACTTAAGCATCGAAGTGTCTTCGGCCACCAAAAAGGTGGTCTTTGATAGTTTAACATCTATTTTGCTGGTCAAACTCACAGAAGAACGAGATTTAGACGCATCAATAAGAATGAACTTTGTGAAAGAAAAAAAAATGAGAAGAAAACAAAGATACAGTAGGAAAAATTGGTAATTTCAAAAAAAGAAAAAATGGTAATTTCAAAAAACTGAGATCTTTCTCAAAAATAACATTTGGATCACAACATTCCTTTACACGATTATTTCTTTAAAAAATAAAAAAGGTGAATACACAAAAACTCCACTATCTGCTTGATAACAAAATGAGCACTGCCAAAGGTCGGATCAACCATTAAAAGATTACTAGTTTTCGAAGGGCTATACTTGGTTACTGGATTCCGATATATTGCAGAGGGCTCTTACCTGGCTAAGAATAAACATTTTTTTTATGTTCCTTTGCATACTAGGCAAATCAAATTAATTTCCTTAACTTGTTCAAACATACAAAATACACTGGACACTAAGACTGATTTACAAGGACCAGCTCCATGATTTTCCCTCTTTACAGAAGTTTTTTTACCAAATGTTTCAAGAGTGGCTCAGCTCAACTCGTATACACTCAAATGAGAGGGGAAAAACAGGTTAAGGGAAGAAGGAATAAAATGGATTAAGAACCCGTTGCTAGGATCTTTTACCATTACTCATTGGAGACTGTGACTGCTGATGGTGGAATGGAGAAGCGAAGTGAACTATTAGACAGTGAAGGGCTCCTCATGGAGTGTCCATTTCTTGACAGAGATGCTGTAGGTGCTCTTACGCCATTTCTAGCACTGCGGCTGTTAACCCCAGCTCGATCTGTTTGCATTGACTGGAAGTAGTAAGATGAGCTTGCCATGTCATTGAGGTTCAGAAGAGGCTTCAAGGTTTCAACAACTTCACTCATCAGAGGTCTGGATTTTGGGTCCCTACTAAGACAGTGGTGAGCTATCTGTGCAGCCTTCTGTGCGCCTTTGGTGGAAAAATGACCTTCAAGACGAGGGTCTAGCAGCCGATAAAAATGTCGCTTCTCAATGAGATTTGGTCGCGCCCATTCCACCAGGTTGCGCTCCCCGTTTGGTCGGTTTTTGTCCATAGACCTACGCCCAGTTAGCATCTCAAGTAAGACCACCCCAAAACTGTAGACATCACTCCTTGAAGTCAGGTGACCTGAAACAGAAAATTAGAGTAGATTCACCCTAAAGATAGAACTTGCTTGTTACCAGGCTTTTTTCATTGCTTCATTTCTGTTTCTGCACTCGTGACAATATCAACGCAAATCAATAAGCAAGGTTCCACTCTTTCCAAGCAATGTATATCACAAGGTTCAAAACCCAACAATGTAACTGATAATGATCTTGTATTTGTTAGATTTTCTTTCATATTACAGCAAGTAAATAATGATGAAGCTCGGAGTACTGTATCATTTACCAAATCCATGCACCTTTTCGGTAAATGCTAAATACTACATTGATGCAGTCTCTTTTTATCTTCTAGTCTAGCGATGTTTCTAAAGCCATCACACTTCGATTGAAAGCACTGCCAAACATTGGATAAAAGCTATATAACATGGATACTCTATTTATTATAATAATAAAAAAAAAAAAAAAACATGGTGTCGACACTCACGGATACTCTCATGTGACACTCAATGCTTAGATAATCAACATTTTTCACATATCTTTTAAAAGTTTCAATTTTTGTACAAATGTTATAAACATATTATGGCTAGTTAGTGGTACACGTGTAGCAATATTGACCTATAGTGAATGAATATGAATAAAATTCACAACTTATAACTGAAAAAGTGAATAATATTAAAATGTATACACCTCTTATTTGTGTCGGATATCAATACTCATGCCCATGTCGTTGTTACATAGATCAAAAGCAATTCAGACTTAAAGTATATTTGACACTTGTATGAAGCAAAATGACACAACATTCTAAATTATTGACTCAACCACCCAATTTCACACTTGATTCACAACCTCATACTCAATAAATGAGCTCTAAGTGGTCACACACCATTAATTGTGGGGAATATTTTCCAACATATAATATATATTTCGTGGGCTCAGCTAGTTTGAGCAATTTTAAGCTTTCAGCACAGAACTGCTTTCCGGTTGACATTTAAAAGCCCTTTAGGATAAATCAAATGTCCTTCCTAAGATGGTTACATGATATAAACGAACAAGGCACAACTGCATTTGATGTTCTTCACATAATGCACAAACCTGTAAGGATAGTGAGATACCCCATAATTTATGTGTTTGAAGTATCTGTGCAGGCATCTAACTATTTAGGAGCAGAGGATACTGCAACTAAAATACCAAACCACGCTTTTGGTGGAGCACTGGAGAGGAGACTTCAAATTGGAAGTTTTGAAACAAGGTGAACAGTTGATAATCACTTTGATAACACATCATGCATCACTTTTTTTTTTGTATTCAATCAGCATTACACATCATGCATCAATCATAGGTAGGATTATCCTTATGGAGTGCTTAAGGATGTATAAGAGCATCTCCAATGGTAAAACGTAAAAGTTAAAATGGGGGATCAACCATCCCCTATTTTAACCAAAAGCTAAATTTAGGGGTCCACCTATTTCTTTATCACTCCAATCACATCCCCTATTTTAATTTTTTCATCATTATTTAAATATATCTTCCACTTTTTCATCCCCCTATTTCTTTTGTTTTGATTTTTTATCTTATTTTTTAATTTAGAAATTAAAGATTTGAAATATTTTAATGATATTTCAAAATTTAGGGGATGGTTGGTTGCCCCTAAATTTAGGGGCAAGTTAAATGTGAAGTTAAAATGGGGAATGGTCTAGGGGATCCATTGGTGCATGCAATTTCTCACATGAGACCCCTAAAATAGCTTTTTGCCTATTTTAGGGGATCCATTGGAGATGCTCTAAAATAAATATATATATGGCAAACACATAAAATATTTAATATGCAGCAACATTTCCTACAGAATTTGCCAACTGGGTGCTAGCTCGACTAGCAGGCTAGTGGTGGATAGTATAAGTCCAGGAATTGAACCCTGCCAAAGGCATTTAACGATTTTGGTATCCAATAAAAAGCCGGCTTTCCCTTCCAAAAAAACAAAGTTCTTACAAGAATTTGATGAAACACAAATGAAAGACTAATATTGAGACTTAAGAAAGTAGCTATGAGCTTATTATAGTAAAAGCTGTAAATAGATCATCTCGAACCCACACCTAGCCAAGCTCATTCATAATGAAATGACTGTTATTGTGTTTCCTAAAAATAAAATATAATTAAAAAAACAAATAAACAGAAAGATGCGTGAAAGAGATGCAAAAAAAATTAAATAAATGAAGGTCCATTGTATCTTATGGAAAATAAAAATAACATGAAAGGTCCACAGCACATGCTAGTCTAGACAGGAAAAATACACAGTAATCACCTGTAATACACAGTAATCACCTGTCATAACATATTCTGGAGCTGCATAGCCGTAAGTTCCCATCACTCTAGTAGATACGTGAGTTTTATCACCCTCAGGACCATCTTTTGCAAGTCCAAAGTCAGAGAGTTTAGCGTTGTAGTCCTAAATAAAGAAAGTCATCAGAAAATTGACTGATGTTAGGGACATAACCATCTTTCCCAAATCCAAAGTCAGACAGTAGTCCTAAAAAAGGTCATAAGAAAATTGACTGATGTTATGGAAATGAGGATCCATACCGCATCTAATAGGATGTTGGATGTTTTAAAATCACGATAAATCACTGGCCTTTCAGCTTCCTCGTGCAGGAAAGCAAGGCCCTTCGCAGCACCAAACGCGATTTTGATTCTGGTGGACCATGGAAGAGGCAAGGACCCTTCATTATAGAAATGGTCATTGTTAAAAAATACATTAAACATTGATAAGCTGGTGGAAAATGCTTAACTGCATAATGTAAATCTAGCAATGCTGCGTAGCGAAACCATTATGGGTTTTTATTCCAGCTCCACAATACTAATCCTAACATTCAACTTTTTTTTAAATCAATCGAACCAAGAAATAAGTTTGTGAATTCTAGAACCTATAACATAACAGTTAACTTTAAGATCAAATTTATGACACTAGGAATTCCATAGTGAGCTGATTTTCTGGCTCGTATGAGACACCTCTAATAATAATTTAGATCAATTTCAAAACTCCCAACCATGTAAACTATTTGGGACATAAGTAAAAGTATCTTCTACCATCAGTTGAGAAAAGATATGATACCAGCATACTTCATAAGAATTAGCATGTATGCTACCGTTAGAGACAAAAGTTGTCCTTCCTCAAACTTAATGAGAAAGTAATAGAAACCTCAACATAAAAAAATTTAAAGGTAAGAAAATGAAGAAGAAAGAACCAAACGGAAGGGCAATTGAAATATCAGAAACAACATACTTCTAAATAGATGGTTTTCCAAGCTTCCTCGCGGCATAAACTCATATACCAACAGCCTTTGATCGTCTTCAATGCAGTAACCAATCAATTTAACCAAATTAGGATGGAGGAGATCACTAAGAAAGTTCACTTCAGCCTGCCAGATGTGAAGGTATTAGGACATCCACGCACATGACATGAAATTGGGACAACATAACCATAATAAGAAGACTCACGCTTTAACAAGAAAGTAAAATCAACAAAAGAAACAAATAAATATCCCCTACCAGCCACTCTCTGTGGCCCTGAAGCCCATCATGGTTGAGAGTTTTAACTGCAACAGTGAAGCCGGTACCAGGTTTTACTGGAACAGTTCCATTCTCTTCAATCCATCCCTTGAAAACACAACCAAACCCACCTTCACCAAGAAGACTCTCAGGTCTGAAATTCCTTGTTGCTAACTTGAGCTCGTTAAAAGTGAACTTTCGAAGCTGAGAAGCAATTTTAAGTTCCCCCACTTTTGTAGGAGTACATGTACTGCTTTCTCCATAACTGGTGGTTGTTGAAGATGCTACTGTAGTGAGAGGCTGATCTCTGCTTGTATCGGTTGCAGACTTCCCTGGTCATAAAACCAACAAACAATAATGTACATTTATCATCTCAAGATATTTAATTCAAAAGATAATGGTCTAACTGTCTAAGACTTTGTGGTGAAAACCCAAGCTATCTATGGTCGCACTAAATATAGTATTAAGTTGCTAACTAGGTGTTGGTGAGTGACCAAAAAAGAATACAAGATATATACCAAGTACTTGTCAACGCCTGTGATCAAACTTAAAGTGATGTGATGTCATTAATGAAAGGGACACATGTCCCTTATTTAGAGGCTACCACGTGTTTTTATTCGGTCATTATTTACATTTAACTGCTACTAAATAGGTTATCATGTAATCAGGCTGCTTTGGCCTAAAAACTCTTCAGTTAGTTGAAGAGTATAGTCGATTTGAGTGTTCTTACGAAGAATCCTTCCTAAGTGTGTGATAGTTAATTTTCCATTTATCCTTCTGCATCCTACATCTTACGTCATAAGAATTATGTATCAACCGTACAAATACTTGCCAAAGAAATCTAAGCAATGCATATTTATTCAGAAGCCCACTGTGAGGACTTCTATAAAAGTTTAAAAATTCCATAAGATATCTATAAGATTCCAGTAATATTTTTCAAAAATATAAGCCAAGTACCTGCTGCAAATACCTCTTAACTTGATAACTTCTAAAGTTAACATAAAACAATTTCTTCCATTGAATATCTGATGTGATGCTCAATTCCTTTCCCACTTGAGGAGCACACCGACCGTACACAAGCAATCACTAGTAAGTAGCTAGGAAGGACGACACTCCCGTTTAGGTCACCGGACACTCCTTCGACATTCCTCTGACACGTCGACGAGGCCTCACATGTCATGGGCTTGGCACGCCACTAACACTTCCCTTAATCATTTTCATAAGAAAATAATAAACCGGGATATTTGTCACAATCTTTTATGCTCATGAAGTTGAAGTAGTTTATAAAGATTGACCAAATGGCTTGGTCATTCGCATTGGCAATTATTTGCATTCCTTTGAGTATGATATGCATCGAAAGAGTGAGAATCTTACTTATTTAATATTTTGTCCACAATAGTTTCTTTTAGATTAGTACAATACGAACAGAAAGAGTGAGAACCTTACTAATTTAATATTTATGTCTGTATTATTAACTATAAAAACAGAAATACAAAATTACTTTACTACTAGTTATAGTCGTAATCGTCTCCTAGTTTGTTTGTTCTTTTTAAGATTTGCCGTGTCCCGAGCATGTGCAGCATAGGTAAGTAGTAACAAGCTCAACCATGATGACTACAAGATATGAGGACTACATATAACACACTTACAATAACACAATCATGCTCACACATAGGAATTAAGGAAGATCATGAACATGATAGAAACATGCAGCAATAGCCAATAATCAGAGATCACAAAGCAAAAGAACAAGTATTTTATCAGTTGATAAATTACCATAAGAGGTGGTAGCACTGCTCATAGAGCTATTGACTTTGGATCTTGAACAGATGCAACTACTTCTCACCAGCCTTACCCTAAACCAGCAACCAGTATCCTTTTCCCCCACTGTACTCTCTTTCTGCTGCTGCTGCTTCCTCTTCCTCCACCCTTTGTGTTTCTCCATATCCCATTCCTCCACCACCTCCACAGCTTCAGGACCACAGCCCATCTTCACACTTTCCCAGAATCTAAACCCAATCTTCAAATTTTCCCAGAATCAAAACCCAATCTTCAAATTTCTCCAGAATCAAAACCCAATCATCACAGTGCCCCAGAATCAAACCCCAATCTTCAAATCAAAACCCCAACCTCAGAATTTCACAGAATGAAAATTCCCCCCCCCCCCCCCCCCCCCCCCAAAAAAAAAGAAACACTTTTTAATTTAGTTCACAATCCTTCAACCTGTTGCAAAGATGCCAAATGAAATGGACCCTCCTTGAAAATCAGCAGTTTGCCAAAAGACCCTCTTCCAACAATAACTCCAGATAAAATAACCTTTAAAACTTGCCCAAAATATTCCATCTACGGAACAAAGATGAGAAAATCCAAAGTCACCCAAAACAACAAAACATAAATATCCAAAAATCCCCCCTTTGAATGCTACAAGAAACTATGAGTCAGAATCAATCACAGTTTAGTTTAGTTTAGTACCACGACAATCCCAGATCACAAACTGTGAAAACTGGAAAATTCTAGGGGTCGAGGGAGGAAGCGAGGGATGGGTGGTAGCCACCCATCCGCCTCGAGATAAGCGCCATCGCGCATCTCCAATCCGATGCGCTTATCTCGAGGCGGATGGGTGATTACCACCCATCCCTCGCCCCTTTCCCTCGCTCTGTAGCAAAGCTCGTGAAAACTTGAACGAAAAATCTAGACAGCCAGGCCATAGCGACAGGAATCCCTGTACGTGTGATTGTGTTCAAATGGGGGTATTGGGCATCTCTAGGAAGCGGGAGGGCATGGGACTGCCCTGGCGTGGCCTGCTGGCCTGGCCAAAGAGCTACTGCAGTACCAATTTAAAAGACGGTTGTAGCTACTAGACGACGGAACGGGTTTTGAAATTTATTAACATTCTCCAAAAATGGTATCGTTAATAATCCGGCTGGTAATGAAACCATTAAAAGAACTCTCAACAATTTATTGGGCAATGTGCGGAGTATTTGAAATACAGGAAAGAAGTACCATTCAGGCAATATTTCCAAAGAAGACCAAGTCAAAACCTACCCCTCTTGGAGAAAACGACCATGGTTATGGCCCACGCACAAAGATGTGATTAGATGGGAAAATATTGTTCAGTGTTGTTTGCCAATACTTCGTTTGTTGTTGAGCACTCACAAATGGATTGGGGCCGGGGGCTCATGTGCACTAATTAGAGCCTTCATATTTATCATCTCCGAAATGGACGGCTGAAGCTTATAAACTTTAAAAAAATATATTTCAAACAAAAGTGTATTGCCATCAAATTGTATTCCAACCAAATTATAACCCTAAGATTACCAAAATACCTCTAAGATTGAATCAAAGGTTAAAATTACCAAAATACCTCTAAATTTGAATCAAAGGCTAAGATTACCAAATTACCAAAATACTCCTAAGACTGAATCAAAGGCTAAAATTGAATCAACGTTAAGTTTTCAAAGCAGATTAATTTAAAAATCGTAATTGTATCTCGAGTAAAATTCAACGGTTGATTTAAAATTTTTGCATCTTAAAAAATCTCATCTCAAGAAAAATCTAACGGTCCAAATTTAATTTTGTGCATATCTCGAGGTAAATCTAACTATACATTGAGATGCGCTCATAATTAAATTTGGACCGTTAAATTGTAAATCTAGAAAAATCAAACGGTCCAAATTTTATCATACACATCTCTAGAAAAATCTAACAGTCCAAATTTAATTGTGTGCCCATCTCGCGGTAATTCTAACTATCACGCGCACAGTTAGATTTACCTTGAGATGCACGCATAATTAAATTTGGACCGTTATAATGTAAATCTAGAAAAATTTAACGGTTCAAATTTAATCGTACACATCTCTAGAAAAATCTAACGGTCCAAATTTAATTGTGTGCATCTCGAGGTAAATCTATCATGCGCATAGTTAGATTTACCTTGAGATGCGCACATAATTAAATTTGGATCGTTAGATTGTAAATCTCGAAAAATCTAACGGTCCAAATTTAATTGTACACATCTCTAGAAAAATCTAACGATCCAAATTTAATTGTGTGCACATCTCGAGGTAAATCTAACGATCACGCGCACAGTTAGATTTACCTTGAAATGCGCACATAATTAAATTTGGACCGTTTGATTGTAAATCTAGAAAAATCTAACGGTCCATTTTATTATGTGCGCATCTCGAGGTAAAGCTAATTGGGCATGTGATCCTTAGATTTACCTCGAGATGCGTACACAATTAAATTTGGACCATTAGATTTTCCTTCAGATGAGTTGTTTAAGATGCAAAATTTTAAATCAACTGTTGAATTTTTCTTGAAATACCATTACGATTTTTTTAAAGTAACGTTGATTCAATCTTAGCCTTTGATTCAGTCTTAGGGGTATTTTGGTAATTTGATAATTTTAGCCTTTGATTCAATCTTAGAGGTATTTAGGTAATCTTTGGGGTATAATTTGGTGGGAATACACTTTTGTTTGAAATATTTTTTTTTAAAGCCTTGAAAATATTGAAAGTGAAAGGACTTGGGGTTCCCAAAAAAGGTTGAGAAAAGAATTGCTTTTCTCCATAAGCTTTAGACGTCGGATTCCGTCAGATAAATCTGACGGTTCCAGTTACTGCACATGAGCCCCCACAATCAAGGGGAATGTGATAAAAAAAATTTCAGGTTACCAAATCTCGGTAGACGCACCCATTGCTTTTTTAAAATTTCTATTTTATCATGAGATTTCGCTTATGCAACTTGCTCAAAATTTTATTTAGAAGGTGTTTGTTTTTGCTTTAAATCGATTTAGAAGTCTTAATAAGAAGTGAGACGTTTTAAAAAATAAGAAGTGAGACACTTTAAAAAGAGTATTTGTTTTTAGTTCTGATCAGAATTTGAAGTTCTAATTTGAGTAAACACTATGAGAGTGATGATCTCTTAGCACTGAGTGCTTAATGGAAATCTATTACAATAATAACCTCACAATAAATTTGCCACCACTCCTCCTCTTCCTATTCTTCTTATTCCTCTTTCACTTTCTCTTATTATCTACTGAAGATTATATGAGGAATTAAAGGGATATACAGTGATTTCTGGTAGTGATGGAAAGGGATCTCAATGATATTTGGAAGAAAGAAAATAGGTGAAGAAGGAGGTGAATGTTGGTGGTTGTGGTGGTGGGTAAAAATGTAAAAAAAAAATTGAATCAGCACCTAAAAACAAACATCTTTTAATTTTACTACTTCTAATCAGCAACCCGTTCAGAAGCAAAACAATCAATTCATTCAAAAGCTCGTTCATAACTTCTAACTCCACTTAGAAGTTAGTTTCTAAGCACTTAAAAAATAAAAATAAAAACACCACTTTTGATTATTATAAGGCATCAAATTTTTAACATCACATTTTCTACTATCCTACATCACAAAATCAATTTTTTTTTTTTTTTTTTGGACCTGCTACCAACACACCAATTTTATTTTAGTTTTTGACCAGCTAACTCGCGCCACCAATTTAAACCATTATTTCTCTCTTTTCTCCCACCCTCTCTTTTCAAGAACAACAACATAAACCTGTTATGATCGACTGCTCGTGTGTGCTGTGATATAGCAAAGAAGGAAGCAATCAATTGCGAAGAACGGTGAGAGATGACCGATGACGACGAGAGATAGAAAAGATGGGGTTGCGATGGTGACTGTCTATGCAAGATTTGTGGTTTGGCTGATACTGTCCCATCCATCGCAACAGCCGCCCAGTTCTCCAATCATCGCTCTTCTATCATCATCCCACTCTCTCTTCTTCTCCTACATACGCACAACAGCCACCGTTGCCCCTTTCCCTTTATGTTTTTTGGTTTTTTTACTCTTTGCCCTCGCGGCCTCCGGGACTGTGAGTTTTCCAATCATAGGTGCCTCTGCGAGGGCCAAATATTTTGCCCTCGCGTAGCCCGCCACAAGTGGGGAACCCATAATTGCTACTGTGAGGGCTAGGAGAAAAAAACCAAAACAGAAAGGGAGCGGGAGTTAATAGAGTAGGTGAAAAAGAAGATACATAGGATGATTCTAAATGCAACATAAAACTTCTCATCTTTACATGTCATAAACCAAAACTAAACCTCTAAACCCGTTTTAACATATCCTTTTCTTTTTTTTCTCCATCTACTAGTCTCTTGTATTTAACTTCAAGCTTCCACCTTCATGTTTCTACAGTGGATATAAGACTTGAAAGAGAAGTGAGTAAGACGTGGCAGCTTGAGAAGTGATCGTGAGTGTTGCGCCACCCCTCTAGTGGTCGAATTGATTAAATTTGAGCTGAAAGAGTGAGGGAAAAAAGAGGGATAGGGGGTTTGTTGGTGGATGTGGTTTCCAATGGGAGGTTTGGATCTCTATTTCTGAAAAGATGTGGATTTCAATCAGTGGTGTGGAAGAGAAGTGGTATGGGACAAAAAGAGAGTGGTGTGAGAAAGAAAATATTTGTTTGGTGGTGTGGGACAGTAAAACCTGTGGTGTTAAATAGTTGATGCCTTATTATAATGACTGAAGTGTTGGATGAACAATGTCATGTCTTCGACTTTAATTTATGGAGTTTCCATATTGCTCGCCACATATCATACCTTTTATAATCAAAACCAGTCCCTCCCAAATATTGATTAATTATAGATGATGATACACTAAACCGTCCTTTAATCCGCACCGTATGCATGTCATGATGATATCGTCAACTAAGCAAAACATGCTTGATTGCCCATCCAATCTGGCAAAGCCTAAACAACATTAAGCCCAATTTGACAGAATCAGAAGGTTGGATCCAAATTGCAGCGCCCTACTAAGCCCACACATCACATGGTCAAGCCCAATACTCGTAAGGCCTAATTAGGCAAGTATCTAGGAAATCGACCTAAGACAGGCAAGCCAACAGTATATTGGGTCTAACTAGGAAACAAACACTGGAGTATAAGTCGTACATAGAAACTTCCTTGCATGGACAACACTCCAAAAGGGAAATCTCTCCCGCAGATCTAGGAACATAAGTCGTGTAGGGAAATTCTCCTGCATGGACGACTCTCAACTAGGAAATGACCTCCAGCAAGATCTCTTTCCCCAGACTACGCTACCAAAGGCCTAGCCAAACAAGGACTATCGCATTATAAATAAGACACAAGGTTGATGAACAAAAGTACGTTACAGAACCCAATTTACAGCTTCAAGCCTTTCTCAACCCTTGCTTGACTTTATCATCAGAGTGTCATCGCCCACCATAACGGTGGTCCTTGGCTCACGTGTGTTCCTTGTGCAAGTTAAGTTCAATGTAAAGGAGAGCAGGACTCGACTACATCAATTTGGCGTCGTCCGCGGGGAATGACGAAGTTCATTGAAAAATAATGATATCACCCTTCCTTACAGTCCAGAGAGATGATGACTACAAGATCTCGCAATAATAGATACATCCCTTAGCCCTCGAACGCTTGTATTGGAGGAGCGCCGCCAGCTCCGATGACTCCGGCACTGCGGGGGGAACAAAATCAGATCCCCGTGCCGGTAGCAGCCATGACGGACCCCAGGGTGGATCTACTGTCAACCCAGATGCAGCAAATTGCTCGAGCGGTGGAGATGATCACTCAACAGAACCCTCCACCCGCAGAAAGAGGTCGAGAGAAACGAAAAGCCTCATTCCCAGAAGACACCATAGAACACATTCAGGAGAGTCGCGCTGCCCCTGCGAGCTCTCAGTGGATTAGAAGCGGAGGAACAACCAATGGAGATCCAACATCTAGGGTGGAAAAATCCGCCTTGCATAACCCCCTCTGGCTAGGGGCCACCAATCTTGGCATGTTGTTCAACGTCAATGTCCCCTCATTCATGGATCACATCATGAACGAGCCACTACAAAAGAAATTCACTCCGCCAAAGTTGGAGTTACACGATGTGGGCAACAGACTCGTTCGACCATTTGCACCACTTTCAGCATGTAATGGCGCTCAAGGAAGGATCTGAAATAGTGATGTAATGGCCATTCCCTACCAACCTGAAGAAGTCAGCGCTGACCTGGTTCCATAGCCTCCCTCCAAGGTCCATCGACTCATTTCGGACTATGGCGACAACGTTCCTCAGACGCTTCGTCGGCAACCAACAAATCAGGAAGTGCCTGCATTACCTGCTCACCCTCAAACAGAAGTCGGGCGAGACATTAAGGGAATACGTCACACGCTTCAACGATGAGTTGACTTTCATCGATGGTTGTAGTAACGACACCACTATCACGACCTTCACCTCTGGTCTGAGGAGAGGCAAGTTCTATGATTTCCTTACTCTGGAGCCTCTAACCGATATGGCAGACTTACTGAAGATTGCCCAGAAATACATCACTCTCGATGAGATGTTGGGCACCAAGAAGGAAGCGGAGTCTAAAAAGAAACCCTTTGGGATACAAGAAGGAGGGGAAGAAACAATATGATGACAACAGAAAGAGGAAGCGCATTGACAGCAAGCCTGACTCTGGCTGCGTAAGACAAGATAAGGCATCCAACTTCGTCGGGCTAAATCCGTCACTCCCCTAAACTCCAATCTATCTAATATCCTCAACTCCATAAAGAATTGGGGAGATCTGAAATGGTCGACCAAATAGCGAGGGATACCCCTCCCGGCGCAATAACAACAAATACTGCTCATTCCACAAGGAGAGCGGCCACGACACGAGGACTGCCAAAGTCTCAGAAAGGGGAAACTCAAGGAGTTCCTGAGCTCGGACAAAAGGCAGGACGAGGCAAAAGAAAGGGAAGATGTCATTAAGGAGATAGAGAAAGAAGCTCTTGGCATCATATATGTACTTCATGGAATCGGCTCTGAAGGCAAGCAATCCAACAGGTCCCGCAAGAGGATGCTTCTTGAGATGCGGACATTGCCCACCTGCGAGGATAGACAAGTGCAATATGCACGTATTCAGAGCCCGATCCCACCATGACGTTCACGGGCAAGGACTTCCAAGGTGTTCATTTTCCTCACAATGATGCCTTGGTCATCTCGGTCCTCGATTCAAATTGGGAAGTTAAAAGGGCCTTGGTGGACACAGGAAACTCTCTGAACGTCATGTTCTCAACACGTTCTGCAATACAAAAAGAAGGACTTAACACCCGCCCAACCACCCCATCGTCGGGTTTAGCGGATAGAAATGCTTATCTATTGGGAAGATCAGCCTAATGGTAGTGGCGGGAGAACCACAATTATAGAAGTACCTTGTCCAAAAGTTCATGGTGATCGATGTTCCGTCTGCCTACAACATCATCCTAGGGCGGCTTGACTCCATCATATACATCAAATACACTGCACCAATGCATCAAATACACTGCCAACCAGGCCCAAGGAACTATTCATGGAGATCAACTCTCAGCGAGAGATTGCCATTACCCAGCGCTGAAAACAACTAGATTTCTAGCAATTACAGTTCGAGCCCGTGGAACAAACATATTAGACAACGAACCCAGATAAAGGAGAAGAATCACCCCGCGCGGGCAGAGACAAAATTCCGACAACCAAGGCTCAACTATTCGTCGAGCCGAAATTCAGCACTAGAGACACCATCTAGTCTAGTACAAAGCTAAGTAACAACTCTTTAGCATACATGCGCTTACTCCTAAAGCTGACAACAAGCGAGGAAATGCATGGCAGCACGAAGTTCACTTTTCAGTAAGTTCGCTAGCATTGTCGAACGTGAACTTAGCCAAGGGAGCTACACAGTCTGAGCTAGGACCATGCGAGTCTCATTCAGGGCCAGATTAGCTTAGTCCCCGCTTAAGAGTCAAACTATCTTATTATTTTGATTTCTTTTGTTTGTTTGTTTGTTTTTTTTTTTTTTTTTTTTTTTTTTTCAGTTTGGAATATTTGTTCGCACAAGCTTATATGATACAGATTCATTCAAGGAATAAAACCGACTTTATTGATTACTAAGAAAGTTGCTACAAAGCTTGCCCGACTGACAACAGTACAATAGTTAATACATTACAAGTATCTAAGTCTGGCACAAGTATGGATCTGCTGAAACGCACACCAAGACTTCACTCCGCCAATATGTTTTCAGAAGAGGATTTAGAAGTGAGAGCAAAGGTACCCAAAGTAATCAACAGGCTGCAGGTACGCGCTTGATTATTTGCTCTGCCAATCTGTTTTGTGAAGAGGATTTAGAAGGAGAGCAGAAGAAGACAGATAAGAATGTTTATCAATAACCTCAAGCCGCACCCATTAGAGCCCTGCTCCACCAATCTGCCCCCAGTAGATATAATAGGAAAAACTGCCCCAAAACTAGCTGCAGGTATCATCTCCCAACAGCAGTGATGGATGGAACCTCGGAAACAAGAAAATGTGACAGACGGACTCGTCCCCTGAGGGATAGTCCATACTTCTTCTACGAAATGTAAGAAGAAATTATAAGGTCCCATGGATCCAATTGGATGCTCACCCAAATCAGGTGGATCCACATAATAGCGGGTCTTGTCAGGACTTATCACTGAAAATGTCAGAATGTTCGAAGACTCCAACAACGAAAATCTTCCTGTAGCCCTTGGAGAACCAAAACATATCTTCTGGAGAGATGCCTTTCAAAAACATTCTCTATAGCGTTCATGACAATGCTTGAAATGGTGAATACCAGCCTATATATAGGCGTGACGGTTCGCAAAACGAAATCAATCAACAATTATGTCAGCATTAAATACCGTATGGGAAACAGGGATGCGAGGGTTTCAATTGCAACTGCATGAGTCCATATTCGTCGAATTAATGGCACTACACGCATCCCCATTAATTAGGAGGAGTAACTGATATTGAATTGTCTCATAATCTACGTCGTACACCTGGCACACCGATCTTAACAACTAGTTCTTCCAACCAGTGAGTCCAAGCGAATATCCCGCTAGATTTGGCTCAGTACATGCAAAGACACAAACGATGAAGGCCTTAAGCGCCCATAGAATGAAGAGCACTCCTACGGTGATATTATCAATAAATTCAAGGTATTCGCTCTATTAAGATTCCACTGTTGTTCATTAAACTTTAATAAACATAGTCTGGTCAATCTATAGCGATCCGACTCCATAATCAGATTTATTGGACCAACCTCCGTGTCGGACTATTAGGAGAATTAAGTTAGGACACCCAGGCTAGACTTACATGCCCAAGGCCAAGTGAAGGCCTAACTTAACCAAAGCTTAGTCAGTGCCTACTGATGACGATAACTTCTGGTCCGCTCTAACGCCTAGTCCGCCAAGAGCGGATGATGATGGCTTAGAAAGTGGGAATCTAGTTAGTGTTCTCAATGCCTGATCATGATGACTTGCCAGGGATCATTGTCCAACTACAGACAATGATCGTTGAAACTGATCAAAGCTTACTCACTTTTGACCGATGACGATAGCTTTCGATCTGCTCTAAGACCGTAATCCGCTGCGCGGATGAAAATGGCTTAAAAAGTGGGAGCCTAGACAGCGTTCCAACGCCTGATCGAGACGACTTGCTAGGGATCATTGTCCAACTACAGATAATGATCACTGAATTCGACCAAAGTTTAATCAGTGACGACTGATGATGATAATTTCTAGTCCGCTCAAATGACTAGTTCGCCGAGCGCGGATGTTGATGTCTTAGAAAGTTGGAGTCTAGTCAATGCTCTCAACGCTCGACCACGATGGTTTGCCAAGGATCTTTGCCCAACTACGGACAATGATCATGAACCCTACCACTCTAAGATCGTAGCAAGCGGAGCGAGAGTGAAGATGGCTTAGAAAGTGGTAGTCAAGTCAACGTTCTTAACACCTGATCACGATGACTTGCCAGGGATCATTGTCCAACCACAGACAATGATCGCCGAACCCTACCAAAGCTTAGTCAGTTTCAACTGATGAGAACAACTTTTGGTCTGCATTAAGACCGTAGCCCGCCAAGCGGGGGTGAAGATGGCTTAAAAAGTGGGAGTCTAGTCAGCGATCTCAACGCCTAATCACGATGACTTGCCAAGGATCATAGTCCGACCTCAGACAATGATCGCTGAACCCTATCAAAGTTTAGTCAGCCCCGATTGATGATGATAACTTCTGGTCCGACTGTCCGCTAGAAGCGGATAAAAGCGATTCGAAAATCCAGTTAGAGCTCAAAAAGCTTAACTTGGACAGCTCATAAGGACCATCATTCGATCATTTACAGCGATGCTCACGCAAGACCACAGTCTGATCAGTTCGCTTATAGTAGCAACGACAATTGTTGGTCTGATCTACGACTTGGCCCACTAATGACAAATTATTATGGTGGATCTCAATGACGGGTAACAGTCTGGTCCGAATTATCTATCACTAGCCAAGCTTATCCCCTCGCTTGGAGTTTAGCCAACTTACAAGACTTGGCCAATATAACTCCCCGATCTCTAAAGAGTACTGACCAGAATTGCCTGAACTGTTGCAACATAAGAAGTCAGAACTCTCATCAACAGATTAATCATACCACTTCCTAACTCAGCAAAACCTCTTGTCCAAGAGCTAACGCCACGATAAGACAAAGCAGAAAAAAAGCCAACAGAAAAAGTACAAGAATACACAAGTATAAAATGTTATTCAACATATTATCTCTCATTCATAAGCCAAAAATACAGAATTCACTCCTCGTCGGGAGGAGGTTCAGATACAACGGAGCTAGACTTGGCAGGAGAATAAGTAGGGGATGCGTCCACACGCGCCACCTCTTGAATTCTCCAAACTCCGCAAAGGACACCTATCTGTAATAGGAGATGTCCCAATCAGGATGCTCCTCCTTCATCAGTTGCAACAGCTCCAGTCTTCCATGCATAACTCTACTAAACTTGAATGTGCCCTGGGCCTTAAGAAGCTTTTCCTCTCACACTCTCAGCGAGCTCTTGCTCTAGCTGCTCCCGCTTGCCCGACAGCGTGTTAGTTTTAGACTGCTTGGCACTCAAGTTGTCCTTGACAACAATTAGTTCATTATGCGCCAGAAGGAGTTGTTATCCATCCGTCCTCACACATTTGGCATTGAAGTCAACGTCGACCATTGGCTATTGACATTGGACATTCCACTCGGACTCCTTCTTGGCCTTCTCCACATTCAGAGCCTGCATCTCAGCTTGCGCCTGGGCTGCAGTCTCTTGGACAAATTGTAAGTCACGACGGACAATGTTCATTTTTTCCTCAAACATGTCCCTCGCGGACACTGCCTCTGCCAAATCGGACTCAAACATTTCTAAGCGAATCCTCTGGGCCTTTGATCTTGTCTGCCAGACCTCTGGATCAATGACCGATTGGGCATGCCTCCCTTATTTAAGCTGTTTCTTCAATAATTCAATTTCACGGAGAGCATCAGAGTACATCTTCTGCAAATTCGCAAAGACTCGCTCCACGGTATACACTCTCTCATGAGCAGCCTCAACCTCCATCCCAACGATGACAACTTGGTTCAGATATGACATCCCTAGCGCGAAATATTTCAGTCTTTTGTCCATACGTTCTCCCAGCGTATCACCCGCTAGCATCGGAGCACAATTCGCCAACCAGTCATTGCACTTAGTAACATGCTTCTTGGAGGCATAAGAAATATCAACCACCTGGCGCCAGGCGTGGTTGCTCATTTTTAACACATCTGCAGCGAATAGGTTGATCCGCGCATCCGGATGGAGGTCCTATGGGACCAAAATTACTCCAACACTGCCCTTTGCTGCCTTCTTCTTATCAGGGCCCTCATCCACCGCTTTCCCTTTGCTCACAACGATCGACTACCTTTAACGAGCCGACTCGAAAGTAGTTAACGGGAAGAAGGAAGTGAGTTATCTCTCCGACCCGTTGCACCTCAATGTGACGTCGATCGGGATGGAGGACAATATGAGCAATGCGGAAGAGACTTATTGTCGTAGAGACGACAGTCAGACGACTCTTCAACAAGTCGGGAAGACTTGTGATCCAAAGAGGGGTTATACTTAAAATCCTTCAATGAAAAAAGGACGAGTCATACCCGCATCAGACGATCTGCCATACCCGCCTGCAGCAACAGGTTGTTCATGATTTTTGCCTGCTCGGTACTCAGCTTCGTTACATTTTCAACCCCCACCATTTGCATATACTCCTTCTCTAAATCGGGAAGAGAAACATGGTCCCTTGCCTAAGCATCCCGCCCCTCGAACACAACAACTTACATCCCAGCGGATGAGTTCACTACAAGAAATCTGGCATTAGGTGATGAACTTATCTGTGATGATTCGAAAGTTGTCACCATTTCCGTATTTAGGTGAGGAATTTTGACGAGTCGTCACCTATTTGATAAAGTGAAATTTTGGTTCTAAGTTCCTCACATAAACATTTCACAATCGTCACACCAAAGAGACAAAAAAAATTGACACCTAAATAAAATACATTTTGAGAAAAATTAACACTTCGTCACGTTTCATCCAAACCCCAGCCCAAAAGTGAGGAAATACGGAACCCAAGAGTCGGGAAATAAAAAATGGGTACGTCTTCTCATATGCACAAAACTTCTTTATCCCACAAACCTAGCCCACCGGTTCTTCTCTTCACGATTCTATGGGGCTGCAACAATACTTCGAGGGGGTTGTTCTCCTCCTTCTTCTACAAAGACAATATTATAAAGACACCCAACAAACCAATCTTTTCAACTCAAAAGCTCCCATGTTTCGTTTTCTCTTCCAAACCTCTATGTAAATCAATCGTTCGTTTGAGATGGCTGGAAGAAGAAAAACAATAGGTTCAGGAGTCTTGGAGAAGGCCACATCGAGGAGCAGCAAGGCCGGGCTTCAGTTCCCCGTCGGTAGAATCGCTAGGTTACTCAAAGTACCAAGTATGCAGAGCGAGTTGGTGCTGGCGCCCCTATCTATCTCGCTTCCGTTCTCGAATCTTTGGCCGCAGAGGTACATTTTCTGATCTCGGGGGCTTTGATTTTGTTGTTTTACATCTTTTTTTTAATATTGTTTCGAAAGAAGTTCGATTTTTTTGCCCTAATTTGGTGTTTTTTTAGTTATTTTTTATCTTGTTTAAAATTTTTCTTTTCTTTTCAAGTTTGTATCTTTAGAACCGGGTTAGTTAAGCATGCTTTGATTTGAACGGGTTTTCGTTAGTTTGATTTTGATTTGCTTTTTGTGCCCTAATTTTGTTATTATCTGAAATGAAATTGAATCATGTTTACGTGTACATGGGGTTTGATTGTTTTGGTTAATTTTCTTGAAATTGAGTGAAATTGACAATGGGCTTTGATTATAGTGCTTAAATTTGTGATTTTGGGATGTTTTGTGAAACATAGTTGAACAATTTTGACCTAATCTGATGATGAAGTGGGGATCTAATTTACAATGGGTTTCTTCTTATCAGGTGCTTATCAGGTGTCGGAGTTAGCAGGAAATGCAACGAGAGACAACAAGAAATCCAGAGTAGTTCTACGACATGTACAATTGGTAGCGCGAAACAACGATGAGTTGAGTAAGTTGTTGGGTGCAGTCACCATTGCTAATCTGTCATGAACATAAAGCTATTATATGTCAGGAACAAAAGAAAATGGTTAGAATATCTGGCGGTAAATATAAATGAGTTTGAATGTTTAGAAAAGGGGTACAATGGTAATACCATAAGTTTAGGCAGTTATAGCCACTGTAGCTTGCCACGTCTTTTGATCTTAGCTGTTAATTTCCATTTTTGTTACACTCTCATCTATATAAGAGAGTAAAGCTCTGTAAGAAGCAGGAAGTGTGATATACAAGTAAACTTTAGCTACAGGTAGTTATTTGAGAATTTCTTCTTCTCTGTTCTTCAATTCCTTTATAGCAATATTCAATTAGCTTGTCAAGTATTTGACAACTGGTATCAAAACCTTCGATTCTGAACCTGCAATGGAAACTAGGGCTCGTGAAATGGAGAACTTCATGAAGGGGATGAAAAAATTTCAATCGGATACCACCAACTAGTTCGATTTGGTAAAATCCAAGATGAAACGCATCACGCAGGCAAATGAAACGTAGGAGAAGAGATTGGATGCTAAGGTGGAACACCTAATCCAACTGATTCAGAACTTGCGCGGGATGAACACAGGATGAATAGGGAAGGGGAATCGAGTCAGTCACCTGTGACTGGAACGAGTGAAAATCAGTCAAGAATACCCTCCCACCCGCCCCATGATTTTGGAGGTAATTCCTTTCGTTTTCCTAAAGTTGATTTCCCTCGTTTCGATGGCTCAAACCCTAGATCTTGGGTTAAAAAATGTGAAAGGTTTTTCACTTTGCATAGTGTGGTAGAGGAGTCTAAAGTGGCTTTGGCCTCTATCCATCTCGACCTCAAAGCAGATGTATGGTTCCTTGATTATCAAGTTAGTTACCCCCCTCTGTCACCTGGACTCAATTTGTGCATGACATTTGTCTCTGATTTGAGAACCATGTATCCGATAATTATGTGGATGCCCTTAATAAACTATCCCAAATCAATTCGGTGGAGGAGTACTTCGACAAATTTGAAGAACTAAAATCTTTGATGATTCTTCACAATCCCTCTCTTACTGAACCATATTTCATATTAAGCTTTTTGAGTGGTCTTAAGCCTGAGATCAAGACTAAAGTCCAGATGTTTAAACCTAATTCTATGGCCCATGCACTTTCCTTGGCTAGACTACAAGAATCTTGTGTTGTCACACCATCCATTGCTCATAATACTTGTCGTCCATTTCAACACAATTTTACTTTCAATACTTGGAACAAACCCTCCAACACACCTGCTCATTCTAACTATCAACTTCCCTTTAACACGGCTCCAATACAGACACACCATCAAACAAGCCATCAGTCCTCCAACATCCCTTCATCCACTCTCAATAAACCTTCATTCTCTAGTCCTCCTATTAAACATCTCTCACCCAACCAAATGAGAATTAGAAGAGAACAAGACCGTGTTACAACTGTGACGAGGTTTACAAACCCGGTCATTTGTGCAAAAAACAACACCTCTATTTGTTAATTCCTGAGGAGGAAATTCCAGAGCACCCTGACTCACCTGAAGAAGTCACTGAGGATCTCTTTACTGAACAACCATCAGACATGGAGCTGTCCATACATGTTCTCCATGGTAGTCATGCTTCTAACACAATTCTCCTCCAAGGATTAGTCAAGAAAAAAGCCATTTCCATTCTTATTGATACGGGTAGTACCCATTCATTTGTTGATCCTAAAATAATTACAGAAACCCACTGGCCTACTGTTTTACTCCTCAAATGCTAGTTAAAGTTGCTAATGGACAAGACTTGGTTAGTAATGCCATGTGTCAACCCTTTGTTTGGAGTATGCAAAATAACAAGTTTGAAGGGTCCATTAGAGTCCTTCCATTGGGGGGGGGGGGTATGATATGGTCTTAGGTGGGGATTGGCTTAAAACCCTTCAACTCTCATTCCAATACCAAGGTAAGCAAATCATACTCCAAGGTGTTGATGACTCTGCATCTTTATGTCTTGTCCAATCTTCCAAAATTTCCAGGTTCTTTAAGAAGCATTCTCCACCCTTTTTAGGCCAATTCTTTGCTATTACTCCCATGCCCAACCATACTACTATTCCTCCACCAATAGCCACATTACTAGCCTCATGCCATGATGTTTTCCCACCACCTACTTCTCTTCCACCTACAAGAACTCTTGACCGTACAATCCCTCTAAAACCAAATTATACTCCTATTTCTCAAGCACCATATAGGATTCCTCACATGCACAAGGGAATTGTTGAACAATTGGTCAAAGATATGCTAGAAGCCGGGTTTATTGCAACTTCTCACAGCCCTTATGCTGCCCCTATCATTCTTGTAAAAAAAAAGACAATACATGGAGATTTTGTGTGGATTATAGGCAGATGAATGCACTTACAATTAAGGACAAATTTCCAATGCCTCTCATTGATGAACTCCTTGATGAATTTCATGGTGCTAAGATTTTTTCCAAGATTGACTTGAGGTCTGGATATCACCAAGTCCTTGTCCACCCTAGTGATACACATAAAACAGCTTTCAAGACTCACCATGGCCACTTTGAGTTTAGAGTCATGCCCTTTGGGTTAACCAATGCCCCGACCACCTTTCAAGCCCTTATGAATCAAGTCTTTCAACCATTTCTAAGAAAGTTCATCCTTGTTTTTTTTTTATGACATCTTGGTCTATAGCACCTCATTGGATGACCATCTACATCACCTCTCCATTACACTTTCCACATTGAAACAAAACCACCTTTATGAAAAACTCTCTAAGTGTTCATTTGGCCAAACTCAACTTGAATATTTGGGGCATATCATCACTTGCCAAGGATTTGCAGCCGACCCTTCAAAAATTTCAGCCATGCTCTCTTGGCCCCAACCTCACAACCTCAAGACACTTAGGGGCTTTCTTGGCTTAACAGGCTATTATAGGAGGTTTGTTAAAAACTATGGTCAAATGGCCAAACCTCTCACTGAGTTGCTAAAAAAAGATGCCTTCTCGTGGAATGATACCACTCAATTGGCTTTTGACAACCTGAAAAATGCTATGACCACTACCCCTGTTTTACAACTTCCTAACTTCTCAATACCCTTCTTTGTTGAAACTGATGCGTGTTCAATTGGGTTAGGAGTTGTCCTCTCTCAGCAGGGTCACCCCATAGCCTTCTTTAGCAAGGCCTTAAGCCCCAAAACATTGGGTCTCTCCACATATGAAAAGGAACTAATGGCAATTATACTAGCTGTTCAAAAATGGCGAGCTTATTTGATGGGCTCCAAGTTCTTTATACTCACTGATCATCAGAGTATAAAACACTTTCTGGATCAAAAGCTAACGACTACCCTCCAACAAAAGTGGCTTACTAAACTTTTGGGTTTTGATTATACAATTGTGTATAAAAAAAAGGGACAGACAACATCGTAGCTGATGCATTGTCTAGAAGTATTCAGCATGACATTGAACTCCACCAAACAGTGTCCCATGTATCTCCTCAATGGCTTAAGGAGGTCATCAATAGCTATGAAAACGACTCGGTGGCTCAGACTCTACTCTCAAGGTTATTAGTATCTCCAACAACAATTCCACATTATACCTTACAGAGTGGTTTGATCAGTTACAAAGGCAGGTTGTACATCGGTACCACAGGGAATCTGCAACTGCAACTCTTAGCTTCTTTGCATTCTTCTTCCATAGGCGGACACTCAGGCATCACAACCTCTTTGCAGAGATTAAAAAGACATTTTTTCTAGCCTTCCATGAAGAAACAGTTGATTTCCTCCATCGCTTCTTGTGACGTTTGCCAAAGAAACAAGTCTGATCAAAGGGGTTATGGTGGCTTACTACAACCCTTACCCATTCCAAGTCAAGCATGGCAGTATATCAGTATGAATTTTATCGAAGGACTGCCCCTATCCCAAGGTAATTCTGTCATTTTTGTGTTAGTGGACAGGTTGACAAAATATAGTCATTTCATGGCTCTTGCACGTCCATTCTCTGCTCAAAAGGTTGCTGAAGTATTCCTACATACTGTCTACAAACTGCATGGTTTGCCTACCACCATTGTTTCTGACAGAGATTCAATCTTCTTAAGCACATTTTGGCAACAATTATTCAAAGCCTTGGGAATTGCTTTACACATGAGCACTTCATACCATCCTCAGTCTGATGGACAGACTGAGAGGACCAATGCATGTGTGGAAAATTTCCTTCGTTGTATGACTGGAAATGCTCCCAAGAAATGGTCTCAGTTGTTGTACCTGGCCGAACATTGGTTTAATACCAATTACCACTCCAGCTTAAAGACTTCTCCCTTCCAAGCTTTATATGGGTATTCACCCCCTCTGTTGGCATTACCTCCTATAGCTTCATCCACAATCACTGATATTCAGCAATACTTAGCTGAAAGAGAGGACATGCTGCATCTTTTGAAGGAACGTCTACGTAAAGCTCAAGCTAGAATGAAACAACAGGCTGATCTTCATAGAAAAGAGAGGGTCTTTGAAATAGGCGACTGGGTCTACCTAAAACTACAACCCTATAGACAGTTTTCTGTTCAGTTATGCAAAAATCTAAAACTTTCTGCCAAATATTATGGCCCATTCAAAGTTCTTCAAAAAATTGGCAATGTGGCCTACCGTCTTGAACTACCAGCAACCTCCAAGACTCACTCGGTGTTTCATGTCTCACAGCTAAAGAAACAGTTGGGCAATACTCAATTCCCTGCACCTCACCTGCCACTCACAGATGAACATGGACAGCGACTTACTGAACCTGTCAATGTGCTTGCTAGAAGGTTGATCCCTCGCAATAACATTGCGGTAACCCAATGGCTGATTCAGTGGTCAAATGGATCAGCTAATGAAGCCACCTGGGAAGACATGACATTCATTATCTCCAAGTTCCCCTCCTTCCATCCTTGAGGACAAGGATGTGGTGATGGGGAAGGCATTGTCATGAACATAAGGCTATTATATGTCAGGAACAAAAGAAAAGGGTTAGATCTGGCGGGAAATATAAATGAGTTTGAATGTTTAGAAAAGGGGTACAATGCCATGTCTTTTGATCTTAGCTGTTAATTTCCATTTCTGCTACACTCTCATCTATATAAGAGAGTAAAGCTCTATAAGAAGCAGGAAGCGTGATATACAAGTAAACTTTAGCTACAGGCAGTTATTTGAGAATTTCTTCTTCTCTGTTCTTCAGTTCCTCAATAGCAATATTCAATTAGCTTGTCATGTATTTGACACGATCTTGCTTCATCGGGCTTTCTTTTTTCTCACCCTTCTTCACTTCACTCAATCTTGCTCCTTCACTTCAATCTTACTCTCTCTCTGAGACTAGTTTTCATTCATATTTTGAAACAATGAGTTGATTCGCTCAATGAATGATGACTTAGCCCAGGATTTTAACTCGAGATCTCCTTCCGTCATCCTTCATGGCGGATTTCAAAGGTAAGTTTCAGTATGACTTTTTCACTTTAATTATTATTAGTTGTTGATTACTGATTCATTTTCTTTCACATTCTAAGGTTACGACTTCGTTTTGGTGAGGATTCTAATAAGTAACTGAAGTGTTTTTCTTTTACTTCATTTGTTTTCGATTCTGAGAGTTTCTCTCAGTTCTTGTTGAATTGAATTCCTTACAAATAATGAAAACAAAAGAGACAGATTTCTCTACTTTACTTGTTTTTGTTTAGTCTGTTTTGATTTATTTAGATGCAGAGACCCCTATCTATTGTTTTAATTTTTAAATTTTAGAGTTGAGTTGATGCTTAAGTTGCCAAATTTCTTTTCTATGGAAGCGGGATCAGTTCAAAAACCGATCTGCCAGAGAGATGGAAGGAAAAAGAAGAGGTGAATTACATGTTTATAAGGAGGATTTGAAACACATAGTCCTGAAATGGACACACGTGTGCACTGAATAATATGAAGTATACAGCTACAAAATATCTAACATGTATTCAAGGTTTCAAGCTTTATAGTGTGGACATGTCATTGCCTAGCAGATTACTTGTAGCATAGGCATTTTCTTGCTCAAAAGTATTAGTTACTGGTCTAATACCTAAATGTTGTGATCATTGAAAGATGGAAAAAAGAATGAATATAATAGTCTTTATTGACATAATGTCATCCTTCATGTTATGTTCTTCAAGAACTCAATTTTTAATTTCGTGGAAGCTGATGGTACTAATTGCATGGATCTTTCTATGTTAGCTGCACCTACCATTTTTTCATCATATGATATTCACAGTTCTAATGTTTACACCACTCATATTTGGCCATTCTTTTGCAGGTTAACCAAATTGGCACAGTTACAGAGTCCATTCAAGCAGCCCTCGACTCTAAGGCTACAGGTTGGGGGTGATGGTTAGCCAGCGGAGTGGTAAGACAGAGGATAATTTCATTGCAGATCTTTCTATTGGCTTGGCAAGCGGACAGGTTGGCATATATTTCTTTTGGAGCCCCAAAGATTTAATCATCAAATGTGTGGCTTTAGGTGAAGTTTTAGAACTAAACTTAAAACAGTCTTCCTTACAGATCGAACGGCTGGCCAAGTTCAATCAGGTAATTATGGTTCCATGGCAGAAAGAATAATATGAAAAAAAAAGTAATTTCCCGTCTCTTTTTTCCAGGCTTCACTTTGGAATTGCAAAGAGAATTTACTTCATGCAATTAGACGATGGAAGTTATACTACTTGGTCCCAATCCTTGGTCTAAGCAGAAGCAATCCTCACCAGTATCAAAACTTAAAAATCATCTAATGCTGATCAAAATAAACTACTGAAGGATCAGTTGCATCTTATTGGATGCTCATGAAGGGGAACTCTTTAAAAGTCATGTCATTTGTTGACAGGGTTATCCAATAGGTAGAAGTCTACTCAATAGAAGTTTAAATTAGGTTGTTAAGATTAAAAGTTGGAGAGCAATCTATCAGTGCTCATGAAGGGGAACTCTTTAAAAGTCATGCTCATGAGAGACCTTGAGCTTGGAAGCTTGAAATTAGGTTGTTAAGATTAGAAGTTGGAGGCTAGGAGGATGCTAGCAGCTTGGCTTGCAGTCCTGGCATCCCTTCTTCCGAGTTTTACATTCCAACTAGGTCCTCCGTGCTGTCAAGAGAGCAATTTATCAGTGCTCAGACATTGTATTTTTACATTGAATGATGAACAAAAGTTGATGCTTCTGAGTTTTACATGGTATTTGTAGTTTCTTTTTACATCTTTACCTTATTCTTAGAAAAATAAAATTTACCAACACTTATACTTTCTAATGTCGAATGCAGGCTTTTTTGGTAACTACAATGCAAGGTCGTACCAACAACGTTTCCTCCCGCCACGATCCAAATAGCATACATCCAAATGATCCTTATTTTGATGAGCTTGGTGACCATGATGGTCATGCAAGGAGGTTGTGGGTACGAATAGATGTTGATGAGTTAAGGAGCTTAGTGTTACTATAGTAGACTCAAACATGGTGTCACTTATTAAACTTTGGTAGACTTATTTGACTTCGCATATCCAATGAGAGAATGCAATATTTTTTTGATAAATGAAAATTTTACTATTTTAATTTTAGATTGTGCATTACATAAAAAATTTAGGTGGTCATTTAAGAATATGAGATAGTAGACGGTTACAATAAATGGGTGAAGAATGAATTGTCACAAATATAATGAAAGTGTGAGGAAAATTTTGTTACAGGTAGATATTTTTAATGTATGAAATCACTACCGTACAAATTGTTCCTAACATATAAATTATACAAGTGGGGAAAGATTCCTCACAGAAAGTTCGTTACATAAATTCACCACACATGACGTCAACTTTTCATCACACAACATTGTAGAGTAACGAAATTTTCGTCACCCATGTTGTTATTGTATACTCAAGCGCTAAGTTTATGCGAAGAGCCACTCACCATGCAAGCTTGACTTTTTGTGACGAGTAAGGAATTCGTCACATAATACTTTCCTTAACGCCCTTTATGTGAGGAACGTTGTGACGACTGAAATTCCTCACCATTGCTGAAACGTGACGAATTAACATGTTTCGGTGAGAAACAACGTTTTTTACCAAAGCCTAATTTTCTTGTAGTGTTGACAACTTGCCTCACAACTTTGTGTCCCCCCCTCTGAAGGGGCCGAATGCTTAAGAGCGGGCTTAGTCGCAGCATGAGGCTTCTTTGATCGCAAAGGAAAAAAAAAACGTCTCATTCAACTCTGCCCTCTTTGACAGGCTTGAAATCTTAACCTTCAGAAGCTTCCTGTTATTCAAAGAGGATTCGCCTTCGGACTTCGACTTCAGAACTCTAAAAAGAGTGAAACTCTCATGCCAATGGACCCACAGTCCACTGTGCTTGATATTGGAAGACTGAACGACATCCTCTACCCGCATTTGAGGCATGTCACAAAATTTATCCATAACTGCTTCATCCCCAAGAGAAAAGGAAGTAGTTGGAAATCTCCCTACAGAAAGCACGGATAACAATTCAGCTCGAAATACTTCAAGTTCACAGAAGCTATGAAGCAATATTTCTGCTAGAACTTGAATTCATCAGGCAGATTGCAAAAACAGTCTGGCGACATCAACACACACACAACATGCTCGTTTATCCGAGGTGAAATGAGCAGTTGAATCACCCTCAGAGACACCCGAACACTAGCGTCATTCGCCCTAATCAGAATGACGATCATCATTTTATACCCCTTCGGCACCAACTGAGCGGGTGCAATGCCAAGGTACACCAGGAAGCTCCAAATTTCCTTGATGACAGGAAAATGGACCCTCGATCGGAGCATACCTCGGTGTAAATAGATAAATCCTTCTGAAAAAGATAATGGCGTCTGACGAGAGCCCAATGTGAAGAGCACTAGATCGTCAGGGATCCCATATGTCTCGCGAAAGGCCTTCCAGATTCAACTTAGAGATTGATCTCTCCTCAAAGAACTTACGGTTTTTAGCGAACAGTTCATCAGAAAGTTGGTTCTAGCCCATCATGGAAGAGCGTTAATTACAAAAGTTGAACAAAGTCAAAAGCGCGAAAAGTGAAAAGACAAAGTAGAAACTTAAGATTGAAAGAGTAAAGGAACTAAACTCTGCAATAAAGGTGATCTATATAGAAAACAAAATTTCTTCCTATTTCTTTCTCGAGCAGACGCACGCCCAATAAATGAAGCGCGTCGCGCACGCCCAATTAATGAAGCGCGTCGCTCAAGGAGACGAGTCAGACTCAAGCAAATCATGACAGCTCAGGTCCTCTACAACATGACTTGACGGAGCGACAAGCTGACCCACCAACTCGGGGGGAGTAGCTGATGATACACTAAACCGTCCTTTAATTTGCGTCATACACATGTCATAAAGATCTCGTTAGCAAAACAAAACGAGTCTGATTGCCCACCCAATCTGGCAAAGCTCAGGCAACACTAAACCCATTTTGGTAAAATCCAGAAGGTTGGATCCAAATTGTAGCGCCCTACTAAGCCGGATGTCACATGCAAGCCCAATACTCGTAAGGCCTAATGAGGCAAGTATCTGGGGGATCGATCTAAGACGGGCAGGCCAACAGTACATTGGGTCTGACTAGGAAACAAACACTGAAGTATAAATCATGCATGAAAACTACCTTGCATGGACAACACTCCAAAAGGAAAATATCTCCCGCAGATCTAAGAGCATAAATCGTGTAGGAAAACTCTAATACTTGGACGACTCCCAACTAGGAAATGATCTCTAGCAAGATATTTTTTCCCAAACTATGCCACCAAAGGCCTAACTGAACAAGGACTATCGCATTGTAAATAAGACACGGGGTTGATGAACAAAGGTACGCTACAAACCCAATTTACAGCCCCAACCATTTCTCAAGCCTTTTCTGACTTTAGCATCAGAGTGCTATCGACCACCACAATGGTGATTCTTGGCTCATGTGTGTTCCCTGTGCAGATCAAGGTCAATGAGAGCAGAATTTAACTACATTAATGACTAAACCTCTAACATAACTTATTTGAGACCCCAATTATCTATAAACTATAAATAGGCTCTTACAATAGTGAGAGTGCAATATTTGGTTACAACATCTTACTTCATAATTTTATTTAACCTTTTCAACTAATTAAAATAATTAAATTAATAATATAACTATTTTTTATATTATTTTGCTAGTCAAAGTTTTAAAAATTTTAAATTTTACTTATTGCTGAATTTTTAGAATAAAATAAAAATATTGAACATACATGCACGTAGAGCACTGTGTTTTAGAAGGTTAAGTTATACTCATAGAAGTATATCAAATAATTTTGTTATAACTAAAACATCATCGTGTCAAATAAAGGAGTCGTGAAAAAGTGCCAAAATAGCCTAGCCTACTCGACTAGACCTCTCCAAATGTAACCTATAAATACAAGGCAACTTCGTTAGCCTTGTGGACGGGTTTTAACCTTGCAAGGTCATGATTGTAGTTTTTATAGAGTAAATCTCGTTAGAGTAAACTTTGTACTTTTAGTTTGTGGGAAACATTAAGGGTGTGTTTGATACCTCCAAAAATCATATTCTAAGAAAAATAACTTTTTTTTTTCTGATAAAATGACTAGGAAAATCACTTAACTAGGAAATGATTTTATAGTGTTTGATTGCACCCAAAAGATTGTACTTGAAAATTTTATTTTCATCATAGGCATATTGGTAATTTCATTGTTAGGAAACTTAGTCTTGCAATTTCATATTGGCTATCAAACAGACCCTAAGAAATGTTTATGACATATGTTTGCCCTTCCATCGAGGAAGTAGTAGCCAGTTGGAGTCAATCAAACTCTAATTTAGGTGAATCTCGTTATATATTTTGTCTTGTTTGTCTCTTTGTTCTCTCTTTACATTTTACCATACATGCTTGTTTACTTCATTATGTAAGACATTTGTTTTCAGAAGCATATAACTTGCACGTTTTAAAAAAGAACCTGGGAAGTTTGAAAATCAAGTTTGCTCACTTGTAACATGTTGAAACCCAAGTTTTGATTCCAACTAGAAAGTTAGGGTGTGTTTGGTTGCTTGGAATCATATGCCATGACAATCCATGAGGGGACCACATAAATATAAGTTAATTTGATATTCACTCACGGATCCACCATTAGATTTTGTGATCAATAGTGGGAATGGAAGTCCCATGAACATTAGAATCACACTCCTTGGTCCCCCCAAAGCATGTGATTCTCATATTCATTAGATTTTGATTTTCACCGTTGATCATAAAATCTAATGGTGGATTGATGAGTGAACATCAAATTAGCTTAAATTTAGGTGGTACACTCATGAATTCCCATAGATTGGATTCCATGCAACCAAACACACCCTTAGTGTCAAACTCAATCTTTTAATACTCTATACTAGGGTTTCAAAGTATAGTTGACTAGGCTATGTTTTTCATCCTCGAGAGTTTATATCTTTGAGTATTATTAATAGTGTTCGATTTAAGGAAAAATCAATTAAACACAATAGCAGAAAACTATTTATAGTCAATTTCTTTAGAGTTGCGACATCGTTCCCCAGAGTATTTGGGCGATTATTTTTTTTATTTGGATATTCTTATGATGAAGTTTCAAAGATAAAACAAAGTTTTAAAAAAAACTATTCACCCCGTCTAAGTCGCGCTCATTAGCGCATATTCATATTATTTTTGTCATAACTTACGCATGTGCCACTTAATTCAAGACTAGACGGTAAAATCTCCAAATGGAACCTAAACATAACTCATGGTTTGGCAGGCTAAATTGAATAATGATGTATGATTTAACACTAAAACCTGACTTGGAAGGAACTGATAAATGCACAATACAGTTAAACCTCTATAGATTAAACCATTGGACCATGAAAATTCATTAATTAATCAAGATTTCGTTTAATCGATAAATTAATAATTTATCAATTTATACATCAGTTAATAAAAAATTAATTTATCAAGGTATTCTTTATTATTTTTTTCCAAAATATTGAACTTAATACATGTATTGTGTATCGTGATTATACGAATATTACCAAATTACGAGTTATCACTATTCTATATATTTGTTTAACTAAAACAAGTTTATCAAATAGGAGTCATTAGATCTATCCTTTTTTTAAACAAACTAAAATTACATTCAATGTATATTTAATTAATTTGGTTAATCAAAACAAATTCATAAATGAATTAGTTAGTCTTATCAAATAGAAGTCATAAATCTATCAATTTTTGCAACAAAACTGAAATTACATTTGATATATACATCTTAAAATTCTTGGGAAATGACAAAAAAATGAAGTTGAAGACGAAAGTTCTGTATTGGAGCATGTCCCGCGCAAATATGCACTCAAAGCAATAATCACATTGCATAATGTTCTCCTGCAATACAAGAACACTATACCAATGCTTCTTAATAGGGGTGGGCATGGGACGGGATGGGACGAGATATACCCATCCCTATCCCATCCCGTTCATACGGGATCGGGACGGGACGGGATGGGAAAAACCTCATCCCGACCTCGTCCCATCCCAAACGGGTTCGGGACGGGACGGGATCAGCGTGCTAATCTGACATTGGCAAAACAGTCCTTTGGCTTTCTTTCTCTGGTCTTCACTGCTTATCTGTTGTGTTTCATAGCTTGCACTGGTGTGCAGGCAGCAGAAAACAGGATTACATGGTGCATTGCAAAGCCGTCCACAGACCAGAACAGACTATTCGCTAACATGGCCTATTCTTGCCAGCAGGCTGTAGACTATAGTATCATCAGCTCAAAAGGTGGAGCTTGCTACATTCCAGACAATGTAGTATCGCACGCTTCATTGGCAATGAATCTCTACTACAAAGCGGCTGGCAAGAATAGCTGGAACTGCAACTTCAATGGTTCTGGCCTCATTGTTTATTCTGATCCATCTATTGGTAACTGCATCTATCAGGCTTGAAATCAAGGAGGTCTTACGCTTCTCAGCGAGGACTAAAAGTTTTAAAGTAGCAATACTAATTTTTATTAGATCTTTGTTTGATGGTTGATGTGATTACAACATGTGTTTTGATCATTCTGAAAAAAAGAAAGTACTATGTAATTGAATTGGAGTTTGCAATACTATGCAATAATTTGTATGGGCATCCACAATTCTAAAATAAATAATTAAATAAAAATATTAATAAATTAGTTCGGGACGGGACGGGATTGGCGGGATTGAAAATCTTCATCCCATCCCATCCCATCTAGATCGGGACGGGACGGGATCGGGATGAAATTATTCAATCCCATTAAGACTCGGAAAAATCGGGACGGGACGGGATCGGGACGGGAACGGGATCGCGGGATGGGATGCCCACCCCTACTTCTTAATGCACTAAGAAAAATTAGAGATGAGGTCCAAAAGACATCAATTTCAAGAGGAAATAAATAACATTGGAGTCATATTTTACAAAGACCTCCTTATTGGTGATGAAAATTTGCTTTAATCATATAAATTAGGGGAGATTCGTTTTCGATCGGTCATGTATGTTTATAACTTTGATGTATAAGGAGATTATTAATTTATATATCAAGTGAGACCTATGTGTTTTTCCTTTTTAATGTATTATTATATAAATTTAACGAATTATTAATTTACCACATTAGTCCCAAGTCGGAACGAACCAAAAATATTATTTAATCGAGGTTATTAATTTATCGAGATTATACTGTATTTAAATTTTTATTATTACTTTTGTTTGACATTGATTATAAAACTATGCAAAAACTTTAAATATAAATGCAGATTCATGTATTTCTCAAATCCGTCGGGCGTTTCATTTAGAAAAACTTTTGATTGATTTTTGTATAAAACTGTGATTCATCATGTAAAACCTAATTATAATGTTGTATTTTAATTAAGGATTGTGATTTCATTTTTTGAGTTAATTTCGACTCCTGATTTTAAGAAATATTTCGGTGTGTAAAAACAAAAATACAAATTTTGAGGATGGATGATATATATATATATATATATATATATATATATATATATATATATATATATATATATATATATATATATATATATATATATAATGAATTTCGAGGGTATACGAAATATGTGAGAAAAAACAAGTAAATAAATCTATTAAATACATTAAATGAAGCATAAATACTAAGAAATGAAACAAACATGAAATCAATATATAATTAGAAAATCAGGTGGTAGTTTAAAAAAATCAATATATAAGTAGAAGAAATGATAATTATAAATGGGGGTTTAAAAAATAAATAAATAAGAAAAAAAATGATAATTAGAAAAATAAACCCTGAAATTTATGAAAATACCTCAATTTTTTTTTTTGGAAATAACCCTAAAAAATGATTTTTTACGAAAAAAAAAATTTCAAAAAAAATTTCAATTAAAAAAAAAACCCCTATATACTCCTAACTGCTTATAAAACCATTTTCAAACGAAAAAAAAAAAAAAATTCAGTTTGCACCACAGCTAGGGGTGGGCACGGTTCGGTTCTAAATATTGAGGAACCTAACTCGAACCGTTTAAAATTTTAACGGTTCCGATTCGGATCGGTTCCTCTATTTTGAATGTTGAAACCGAACCTAACTCGAATCATTTACAACGGTTCGGTTCCTACGGTTTCTGTATTATATATCTCCAAAAATATTAATAGGCCACACCGCCACGGACTTGTGCAATGTATTGCCATACATGGATCCAAAATCATGCAATTCAGCATACAAAATCAGCATACAATAACAAAATCAACAATTCAGATTTCAGCATACAAAATCATGCAAAGACTATACAAAATCAGCAACTATTACTGTTGCCTGTTGATGCAAAATTGCAAATCTGCTATAATAAATTATATGATATCACAAATATTCACCTTTAATCTATAACATCCAAAACTCAATAAACTAATAACATTACCAAAAGTTGTATATCATTCTAAACAACATTAAGAGTACAATCTACAAATATTCAAATTCATCCACTTCATCTTCCAAAATCGTGGTGTTTGCATTCTCAAATTTACAATACAACACAAATTTATTTACATGAAGTTTGCAGGTTACTAAGTTACTCATCCACTTCATCTTCCAGAATCCTCATTAGTACTCATGCTAGAAACATTGGGAGTGAATCCAAACTAACCTTTCGTTATGAGATATTGAGATGAATATGAGGAAACAAATCTTCAGAGAACAAAATCAATCGAGTGAGGAGGGTTGGGGTTTATGGCTGTGGGAAGATCTGAGACGAGAGTGAGAGAGGATGAGATTTGGAGGTGTTAGGGTTAGAAAATCAGATCTGATACTAGGGGTGGCTTGTGCGTCGTCGTCACTGCTTGTGCTCTGCCTCTGTCGGCTCACTGCTTGTGGAGAATGAGAATGAGAGAGACCGAGAATCAGAGATCGTGGATTCGTCACTGCTTGTGCTCTGCTTGTGGAGAATGAGAATGAGATCGTCGACTCGTCGTGCTATGCTTGTGGAGAATGAGAGAGACCGAGGCGGCGTCGCGGCGAGGCTTGTGGAGAATTGAGAGAGACCGAGGCGGTGAGGGAGAGGCTTGTGGACTGGAGAATGAGAGAAGAAGGGCGAGGCTTGTGGTCTGTGACTGTGTTAGCCTGTTAGGGTTAGAAAATTAGCAACCTATTTTTTTCTACCCAATCCCATTAAGACACGTGTAAGGAGGTATATGTAATCGGATCGGAACCGAACCGAACCGGTTTAAAAAAAAATTTAGGTTTGGAGTAAAACGGTCCGATTCCGTTTGGATCCGCGGTTCCTCAACCCGTTTGCCCACCCCTAACCACAGCCAAATTCCCACACAAAATCTGATATTTTATATCTTATTCTAATAATCCACTTTCTTAGAAGTACATACAAAGCAATTTGATTTATTTAAGAAAGCTGATTTTTTCTTATAACAAGGTTACGGCTTTTTTAAGTGCTCATGTGACTTAGTTGAGCTGTAAATCCTAACCCAACATTTTTTTTTATGGCAGTGACCATGTATTTCCACAACTTTCTTTGTGCAAAAAAAAAAAATAAAAATCTATATTACAATTCAGAGTGGTGTTTTACTATTCATTGCTGACTGAGACAAAGTCAAATCGAAAGAATTAGAGATAAAAGATGGTTAAGATTAAAAGTTGGAAAATGTATTGAATTTGAGGGTTGAGATTCATTTTCCATGATGACATATTTTTAAATATAAAACATGTAAAATGACAAAAATAATGAAAAACTTTTGAAAAAAGTTTGTGGAATGTACATGTGGCGGAGAGAGAAAATATTGTGTTTTGCTTTTAGCAAAATGAAAATTATCATAACTATCTACATCGTTATCGAATTTGGGTAAAGTTAATATCGTTGAAATGCATTTTTTAAGATCTTTACAACAAAATCAATGATCAACACGAGCACTAAAATTTTAAAAATATATATTCTAGAATTAAAAAACATATAAAGTATTTCACATTTTTAATATTTTTCAAAGCAATGAGACGGGCCGATCATACCAGAAAAAATGAGTCGGGCATCTTAATGCACATTTAAACAAAAACTCTAAACTTCATATTTTGGTGAATTCAAATATTGGGGGAGAACTCATTCTTGGCGTTTAAATTTTTCTCCAACTGATTCAAATTTGACTGAGTCTAACTCTAAAATTTATAATATATATATTTACCTTAAAATAAATTTACACTTCAATATTGATTCAGAGCCAAAATGGAGATAATGAAAGATATGTTTAGTACAAAATATTTAGCAAAAATAAAATTATATGGAGTGCCAACGACACATACTCTAGTAATAATAATAAAGAGAAAAAAATGTTCATTTGTTTAAATTCACTTGTTTAAAGTCGCAATCTCTCCTAAATAATGAATTTGACTATAGAAATCCCGATTTTCAACTTGGAATTGAGAAGGAGGCGATTTCTATAAACAAATGAAATTATGGGGAGGGGAATTGAATTATTGAAAGTTTATGTTTTTTGCTTAATGATTCCTAATATAATTTTGTTAAAAAGAAAAAAGATGTAGGTGTGGTTGTGCAAAGTGAAAGTTGTGACTCCACACAGACATTGCATTCTCATTCAGGTGAAGCCAAAAGAAGTGTTGCTGAATGCTGAGTGGCAACGTGGTAGTCCCTTGCCAATGACATGACAGCTCAACGGTTAGAGCTTGGCGGATGGTACCACTAGATCATATGTTCAAACCCAGCTTGCGACATCTTTATGAGTTATGGTACCACTCATCCCCTCCCCTTCGCTAGTTTCCTCGCCATTTAGAATTTCTGTTGCTTTCACTCTTGTTGGTCCTGGATGGTTGGCTAGGAGTGCCGTGCTGCATCCATTGCTTTCATGATCAACACTCGTTCCACACATCCACCAGGTAACATTCTCTAATTCACCAAATTATTACTGTATTTTCAAATTTAGTAAGACTCTAATGATGGTTTGTGTGTGTTGTAGCTGCAAGCTTGCCATTGCTGTTCATAGATGGTGCCAAATTACATCACTTGAATCTCTGGTATGCTGTCTTCCCAGGTGCTACAGCATGTGTAATCCATTGCCTGCTTGTAACTTCTCTTATAACACCCGGCCACCCTGTGTTCCTCATTGGAATCAAGGGTATGTGCGTTAGCTGCAAAATTTGCGATGTCTAATTAGATAGATTTAATTAATATATGAATCCGAACCGATTTGGTTATATATATTTTTGGGCCTACAAATTGCTATATGGTTTAGCTTTAAGATCAAGTTGGTAAAGATCAAGTTGGTTATTAGGAGCACATTTGCTCCGCCGTTGATAAGCCTTCGAGTATTGAATGCATCTGCTTAGATGGACTAGATCGGAGAGAAGCGAAAGCGAGTCTTCATGCAAGGTGGAGGCGATGGACCGGAGCGAAAGCAAGTCTCTATGCGAGATGGAGGCGACGAGGACATTAAGTGGCAACAATATTGTAGCCTTCGGGTCTGGTTTGGTTAACCCTATTGGGTCAGTCATGTAGCCTTCGGGCATGGATTCATAAATAAATAACAAGGGTCAACAACCCAATTTAAAAAAAAAAAAAAAAAAAAGAAAAAAAAAAAAAAGTTGGTAAAGGAGAATATTCCATGGTTTGGATTTGGAACGACTTGAACTTGTTGCAGACGCATAGGTTACAAATGTACCAAACAAACATTTTTATTTATTTATTTTATGTAATGCGTCAAACACTGAAAAATATCAACCCCACAAATTGTTTGGTCAGTGAGGTTAGGGAATCAAGTTTTGTAATCATGTTTTGCAACCAGGATGATGTGGCATCGTTAGAGAAGTTTTTTACAACCTCGAGATACATATAAATTTTTTGAAAATTTCGTCATTCTTTCGAAATCACGCCACGTCATCCTGATTACAAAACATGGTCGCAGCAAACTGGTTTCCTAGCATTTTTGCATTTTGTAATCTTTAACCATATAAGCAAGGTAAAGAGACCCATAAGTCAGCTGATCCTCCGTTTGGGAGACACCTGGAACTCCGATTCCTGCTTAATTAAGTGGACTTCAACTTTGTAATAAACTCTCAAGGCAACTAGACATACATACAGCTGCAGATCATCGGAGGTTGCTTCTCATAAACTACATATACATGCTCGATAGCAATTAGAATAAGATTGTGTTTGGAAGCAACTCATGCATTTCCGGTATTATGCTTTAAATGATATTATACTGTAAACATGTTCCCATGTTCTTAATATATATATTTTATCAAACCTACAATGTTGAGCTGATTTCATATTGAGTGGAGGTTGAATTCATTGTTAATTGTTGCAGCAAGAAATGGTTTGCTACTTGAAGGACAACTTGAAGTTTTGACAGTGTCGTCATAAGGTCTACAATCATAAAATATCAGTGTTCTAAAAACCGGTCTAGATGCTAGAAGGTAGAAAAACGCTCAGATTAATGGCTGGGCGGGTTCTGGGCAGTCTGGGCGGCCTAGGCGGGGTCTAAGCGGTTTGGGCGAGTTTTTTTTTTTTTTTTTAATAAGGCTGATTGTGTTTTTATTTTATTTTTCTTTCCTTTTTTTTTTTAGAAATAAACAATTTAATTATTTTTTATTCAGTATAAGTCTAAATGTAGCAAATGATGATTACTTAATGAAATTCTCAAAGGATCTGCCGGTACCAATTTTAGTAATGTAGATTTTATCAAACATGACTTGAGGTTATTCATGCAATTTGAAGAAAAATAAAATAGTAGGTTTGGATATTTGTCCTCAAATTCAACTTTGTATAAAGTACCCATCATGATCAACTTCAGTCATTTGAGTTTTAATAAATTTTGTTCATGATTGTTAATTTTTCATGTTTTTAAATTTTGCATATGCATCTTGGCATTAAATTGGATGTAATTGATAAAGTATTATGCTTAACTTTTGTAAATTATTAAAGTTATAATACAAAATCTAAGATCGCTTAGGCCTCTGGACGCTAGACACTTACTCACCGCCTAACGCTTTTTAGAACACTATAAAATACCAATACTATACGAGGAGACCATCATCAATAGAAGGATGACAAATTATTCAACAATGTCAATTGTTTATACTTTCAAACACAATCTTGTGTCAGCAATGAGAATAATGAAGACTTAGAATGGGAATACTGTTCCACTGTATAGGTCAGGACAGTGCAAGGCTTCGCCCAAGGCTCAGTTTTAATTACTAGTCATCAAGGGTGTAGGTTTTTTTTCTTTTTCTTTTCCAAGTGTACTCACTCTGTAATGTGTTGTTGTGGTTTTATGTCATTTGAGGTCCATGTATCCTTAAAATCAAAGTTCATTGGAAGTCATTATGAGATATCTCTCACTCTGCAATGTGATATTTAACGTTTAGTTCAAGTTGTTAGCTGGGACATCAATTTCAAATGAGCTGTTGGATCAATTTAATCTATTACCACTTGTAAAGGCACAGGTGTACATAGATCCCTCTCCGACCAACTCCCATGCTTTAGAAAGTTTATTTAGGAAATCACATTATATTAAGAATGTGAGTTTGAGAATTGAATACTGTGAGCAATCGAAAGTAAGAGATAAGGTTTTGCAAACAATAAAATATTGAAAAATGAAGTTTTGGTTACATAAAGACGAATGGTGTTATGGTCAAGTGGTTAGGGTTGTGTGGGTTTATCTCCCACATCGTAGGTTCGAGACCCGCCGGTGGCATGGTTATTTTCTCATGGTTTTGACCTATAGGGATTCAAAATATTTGTTGTCTTGAACCATTTTCAAAATGGTTATATGGCAATAAGGCCTAGCAAAAGGTAAGGACTGAATTAGCTTACCTATGGGTTTCTTTTAATAGAAGCTTTACCAATGTCATTGTTTAGAAATTACAAAAATTAACTATTATGGTGTTTGTGTAGCCTCTTGAGGTTAAATACATGTCAATGTCATCCTCCTTAGAAACAACTCATACAACTATTTCACAGAGAACTGAACAAGCGTATTATTCTATCAGTTAAAACTATTTTTTGCAGCAAGAGATGGTTTGCTATTCGAATATTGAGATGATTGGGGCCAACCGAATTGTAAAACACGTCAGACCAGCTAGGGACTTTGCTAAACAGCCCAAGTAACTCTTTCCGACATGGCAATGGCCTGCTTGACAATAGAACCCCAGTCTTTCTTGGTTGGCCTGACTTCTTGAAGAAGCCTGGCTCAGGAACTTGATACATAAAGTTACTAAAACATCTTTGATCAAAGATTATTTTCTTTGTCATTTTTATTTATTATATTGAATGTGTTTTGGATGTCACGGACTGGTTTTACAAAATTTTGATTTATGTCGAAATATTACACTATACAAGTGAGAGCAATGCCATTTCAACTTCTAAATGAAATATGTTCATACATAAATTGCGTTTACAGGAACTGCTTGGAAGCCCAAGGTTCATTTCTTTCTACACTTTCCACACGAAGGGAAACAGGGAACGCCAAGAATAGGTTGTCCTATGATTGTGATGGCCCTGCACCCATCATTGAACTCCTTACTGCGACCTTCACTGCACCAACAACGCCTAGTTGTCTCATTTCTGGGCTCAACCCTTGGCTGCCTTCATTCTTACAACCTTCTTCTATTTGAACGCCAACATAAAATGCTATCTGCAAGGGGGAGGAAAAAACACTAAATCAAGACAAAGTAAAAGTATGAAAGACATCAGTTCATTCGTTGCTGCACTGAAATGATGGAAACGATATATACCCTTCATCGAAAAACTTAACTGGCACATAGCAAATGACATCGATGTATCTGAGTTTTATAAGCTTCCAAAATTATTGGCTTGTTTACCAAAACTCATTTTTATTTACCTTAAACTCTTATAATCCTGTGATGATTATTTCACTGGTCGAAGTCCCAAATAATTGACTCACATTGTGTATAGCAGCAGGTCTATTTATCCTAAGAGCTAATGGCCAATTCAAGCTAGTATAAGGTTCCTAGTTCACAAAAATCTAAAGTCTATCTAAATCTGCTTAAAGTCCTTCAGAGTGGTCTATTACATTGAACAGAAAGAGATAAGCCTCTGCAAAGATAAACATGACAAGCAACCATTGGAAAGAGCTGGTTATTTTTTCTTAGGTTTCTAGTTGTTTGAAAGAACACTCAAATTTTATTGAAATCTATTTATAAAGAAGAGAGAAGTACAATGCAAAATAGCCCCAAAACCAAAGAAAAAAACATGCTAATTCCTACAGAGTGGAGATAAAGGGTGGTCCAGCAATCAAGAGAAAAGACAATTCGATATGGCATTCTTTGGCAAATGGATGTGATGGTACAGAGTCATGACAACTGGGGGCAAATATGAGCATGGTGGTTTACTAACCCAACTGGTTGCAGTCTTTGGAGGTCCATACTCAACAGTACGCATGAATTCATGAAGCACATCACTTATACATGCCCAGTGTGGATTAATAATCATTTCTGTCATGATGCATCAGGAGATAGAC
Source organism: Berberis vulgaris (assembly GCA_963556465.1). Classification (NCBI taxonomy): domain Eukaryota; kingdom Viridiplantae; phylum Streptophyta; class Magnoliopsida; order Ranunculales; family Berberidaceae; genus Berberis; species Berberis vulgaris. Next base: position 31,540,487 of record OY747127.1, on the reverse strand, counting down.
AACTCACACCTGCATTCCTCACTATCGACATAGATCGCCCAAGACAAAGTTGGCAGACAGATTTCTCACAATAAACAATGGTCACATCGGATAGATTCTTGCTTTAAGAAGATGACTTGTGATGGAATTATGATATTTATTAATATTAGCAATGGTAGTAGTTTAGCAATGTTAGACATTCTATTATTTTTGTAATATGTATTCCAATTAGAGTTCTAATATTATTTTTGTAATATTTGTTTTCTATTAGGTTTAGAGTTTGATTTAGAAGATAGATTAGTTATAAATAAAACCATCCGGGCCCGATGCACTATCATGTGGAATGCTAAGAGCTGCTTTTCTGACTTCCTCTAAATCAGGAGACTCCATGAGTGAATCACAATCCTCCTCCCTTATCAAGCTCGGAATGCACTCCATGAGTTCTAGATCCTCTTTGTATCCTTCTGATGAAAGCAAGGATCCAAAAAAATTATTCGCTTCCAACATAATATCTCTCGGATTAGTGAGTAAATTCCCTGCCCTATCATGGATTTTTGTGATCGCCCTTCTTTTTTGTTTGGATTTGACGGAAGCAAAGAAAATTTTAGTGCAAGCATCTCCTTCTTTGAATTCCTTTTCACCTGATTTTTGTTTCCTGTAAATTTCTTCTCTTATCAGCGCCATTTTGAGTTCAGCCTGACATCTATTCAGATTAACCATATCATTTGTATCCCAACCCTGCATTAAACTGAATTCCAATCTAGCAATATCATCCTCCAATCCTCTAATGGTATTGAAAATATTACCGAAAGTTTCTCTATTCCATATTTTCAGGGCTCCCCTGAGGCGCTTGAGTTTAATTGCCACTATATACATAGCCTCAGTACCATTTACCGGAGAATTCCAGTTTCTGTCCACAAATCCCAAAAAATCATCATGAGTAAGCCACATATTTTGAAATCTGAATGGGGACATACCTGCCCTCTGTGACAAAGGCAAAGAAAGAAGCAATGGAGTGTGATCAGAGCATGCTCTCAGTAGATGATCGATCCGAGAATGCTGCATACGAGTAATCCAATCTGAATTCCCCAAAAAACGATCCAGTCGTGCCCATGTTCTATCATCTCCTCTTTGGTTGTTACACCAAGTATATTTAGGTCCTTCAAATCCACAATCTGTAAGCCCACAACTAGAGATACAACTAGAAAATTTCGACATTGCCTGTTGATTAGGTGGGCGTCCGCCTAATTTTTCTCCACCTTCAACAATGACATTGAAGTCACCTCCAATGATCCAGGATTCATTCATACCCATTGCAATGTGCTCCATGTCCTCCCATAAGCTTCGTCTCTCCTGTACTGAGCATTTTGCATATACGAAAGAAGTGTAGAAAACGATACAGGAAAACAAGATTGTAACCTTACAGTGAATCAATTGGTCGGTGCAAATTAAAATATCCACTTGTAGGTTATTATCCCAGAAGAGCCATATTTTTCCGCCAACATCCTCATTCGTTGCAAAGCAAGACAGACTCACCTTGCCTGCAATCTCCATGTGTCTTGTAGCTTGAATCATGGGTTCCGCAATGGCAAGCAGCTTAACATTGTTCAACGTCATGGGGATATCTCTTGGCGGTTCTTCGTAAATTTGGTTTTAATAACAGAATATGTCATCTGATCTCAAATTGCGTAACTCATTGTGGATTCTCGGTGTTGATGCAAGGCAGGTATGACAGGTATTTCAGATCTTCTAGGGGTCTTAGACAAGGTGACCCTCTCTCCCCCCTTCTATTTGTTATAGCAGCAGAATAAGTGAGATGAATAAGAGAGATAAGGGGGGTGACCCTCTCTCCCCCCTTCTATTAGCAATTGGTGGAGGGAGATAAGAGAGATGAATAAGGCTTTCGGGTGGCATTGCATCCACGTGTTCAGGGAGACTAATCCAGTGGCGGACGCTTTGGCAAGATTGGCTCAAGCGGAGAATATGTCTCGAACTTATTCGTGGGGATCACTCCCTAAAAGAATAAAGTCCTTAATTATTCTTGACAAGAATAAGACGGCATATCTTAGACTTCCGGATGTTATATGACTGGTACAATTCGTTTATGGCAATCTGAGGGTCGCCGGATACAATTCGGCGAGAATGCGGCAATTTTGATGAGGAATTGGTGGAGCATTTTTTCTGGTCCAACAGGGGACAAACTCTGTTTCAGACTGGACAGAGTGCAACTCTTTGTCTTCAGCTCAACGCAGAGGTACGGGTCATACGGAGTGATCGCTGGGGAAGGAACGCCTGTGGTCGCTTATTTGGGTGCAGTCTCTTGTCAGTTTGATTGATCTGGAACCTGGACAACGTGCTCTGTCTCGCTGGACAGAGTGCTTTTTTGGGACCTGCTTTACACTAATCAGGGGTGCGGCCTGGAAGGACAGCGAGCCTGTTGTTGCGGAATTTGCTGCTGCTCGGGCAGCTTTCAGTTGTGATAATTTACTGCTGTCTTGTGAGTCGGCAGAATATGCAAGTGCTGTTTCGAATAATGTTGCAATGGTGCTGTCCCGTTTTCGCAGAAATTGGATTGCAATTTACAAAGTTGGTTTGTGGCTGAAAGCAAGTTGCAATTTTATTGCAAGTTGCTTCCTGCAAGTTGTTTTGGTAGGTTGCAAGCTTGCTAATTATGCAATTGCAAGTTTTTGTAGGATGTTTAAATGATCAAGTGGTAAGCAGAATTTTGAGTCCAAGTAGTGCAAGTGAAAATTATGTGCAAGGTTTCTTGGAGAGGACAGCGTGCCTGGATTTTGCGGATTTTACTGCTGCTCGGGCAGCGTTCGTTTACTGCTGTCTTGTGAGTCAGCAGAATTTGTGTGTGTTGTTTCGAATATTGTTGCAATGGCTGTCCTGTTTTCGTAGGAATTGAATTGCAAAGAATGCTCTTTGGAGTCTCTGGCCTGTGACAAGAGTGCTATGTTTTTACAGAGTACTCTTTGCTGCCTGTTTTTGTTAGTTGCAAATTTTGCGCTTTGCAATTTGCAATTTTTAGTGTAAGATGCAGAGAGCTAAGGGTTTTTTACTTCAAGCTGCTTCTGGTGATGTTGCTCAAGGTGCGCAATATGTATCTGGTGTTGCTTGCTAAGTTCTCTTAAGATCTAATTGGTTTTAGGTCGCTTTGTAGGAATTTTTCTGGTTTTTAGGACATATGTCCATTTGTTTAATTTTCTTTCGGGTAAAGTCGTCATGTACCCCCGACATGTGTACAAATTGTTTTTCAAGTAATAAAGGTCTGACATCCCATAGCTGCCCTTCCCTACTGGAGGTTCTAATTAAAAAAAAAAGTTATAAATATGGGCGTAGGTTGCCCATTGTTCCTTGGAATAAAAGTTATAGTTTATTTCATTTATTGTCTATTTCGTTACTTTCGTTTATTTACTAGTCTGAATGTATCAATTAATATCAGAGCAAACGTTTCTTTATATTGACGAAGACAAAATCAGATGTTCACGCAAAAGAAAAGGCTAATAAGATGGCGAAGGAAAAAATATCAAATGCAATTAAAGCCATGGAAGGACGAAGGGCTTCAACTAATTTTTTGGATGCAAGTTTTGAACAAGAGAGAATCTACAACACTGAAGAGTCTCGCAAGAATGGATCAGAAACTTACCGAAGAGTTGCAGAACCAACTTGCAGGGATGGATCAGAAATTTGGGAAGATGATACAACAACATCAGATGATGCAACAGTTTATGGCAGGCCATGGATCCCAACTGGCAACACCACTGACAGCGGGACATCAGGGGACTGCGGCCACCACCGACGCAGGCGGCGCCAGTCCCTCCTCTCCTCCCACCTCTACTCCAGTCACACCATCTATGTTCATGTTCTGGTTGGCACCACATTCGACCCCCCAAAACTCCCAAACACTAATGACCCTCACTTGTCCAACGAGCTTATTCGATCCACCTCTGCTCCAGTCACACTCTCGCTCAATCGAGATGCTTCCCTTCCGTTCAATTGTCCGGTGTCGATCGATCCATCCACCATCCATCTGAATGACCTCCTGACCTCTCCATTGTCCCCAACCCCATTGCTCCCTCAGTCGACAAGATCCAATCGATCTTACCTCCTACTAGTCAGCTACCACTGTGTGTCGTCCACAATCGCCTTTTTTGGTCGATCGCAACAAAGCCCCTTCTCCTTCGCTACTTCCCTCTGATTGACCCCCTCTTTTTGGCGATCGCTACACCACAGAAGAAACGATTGACCCTCCATCGCGTGATAAGATCAGTTCTTCTTGCCAAAGGGGCTGTGGTCGATTGGTTAAGGCGTTGTGGACTTGATCCACAGATCCTTGCTTCGAGACCCACTGGAGGCATCTTTATTTCGGGGTGGTGTTCGACGCGTAGGTCGCATCTCGGGACTAGGTTACGGATCCTAGGCTAAAAAACCGGCTTGCCTTTCAAAAAAAAAAAAAAAAAAAAAAAAAGATCAGTTCTTCTTCCCCTGACTATTGACAACCCCCAATTTCCAGTCCACCCAACTTTCTTCTGGTTATGTCCACCCCATCTTCGTACTGTCCCACCCCACACCTCGGCTAGTAATTCACACCCCCTTTGTCCTCCACCCCACCCTATCCCGCCCTCCCCCAGAGACCCTTTCCTTGAGTCCTCATGCCACACGACACCCTCATAACTCCCAACAAGTTGTGTATGATCCCAATTTTGGCAGTAGGTTGAACCCTAATTATCACAATACTAGCTTCTTGCCAACTCCAATTTTCATCACATAATCCTCTTTTTGACCTTTTAACTTATGCGATACAGTTAGTGGCTACAAAATTGAAGAGTAATGTAAATCTTTGGTGGCAAAAGGCATGTGCACGACGAACAACATTACAGTTGCCTCATGTTAACACCTGGCCTTATATGCGCGAGTTGATGCAATCTGTTTTTGTGCCTATGGATTATGAGCCGCGAACTGTTTGGGCGGTTGATGGGAGTTTTTCAACATGGTGAATTGTAACTGATTATGCTAGTGAGTTTCGTACTGTGTATGTGTGCTAAACCTAATGAACCAAGGCGACAAACAACATTTCGTTTTTATCATGGTTTGGATGTGCGCCTCTAGTCTATCTTAGCATTGGAGGATTTTGATACTCTTATGGCAGCTGAGAACATGACAAAACAAGCATAAACAAAGTTACAGTTGTAGGACTACTCTAAGAAGCAGAGATTGACGCCCCTTCCACACATTTCAATACTTACACTCTGTGACCCGCTCCTGAGGGCCCTATTAAGTGCTTTGGGTGTGGTCAGAAGTAATTGTCCAAAAGGAAAATTTGTGCTGACGGATGAGATTGATGAACAAGTATTTTTGGAATATGTTCCTCTGGTTGAGTATGAAAGCAAACACGTTTCTTTAGTGGCGGAAGGCATCGGCTGCACCCTTTTAAGCTTGAGGACGAGTTTCTTCAACTCGGGGAGGTTGAGAGAATTAGGATATTTTTTTAATATTAGCAATAGTAGTATTTTAGCAATATTAGACATTCAATTATTTTTGTAATAGGGATTCTTAGGTTTCCTATTAGGTTTAGAGTTTGATTTAGATGATAGGTTAGTTATAAATAAGGGCGTAGGTTGCCAATTATTCCTTGGTTGATTGAATAAAAATTATTTGTTTATTAGTTTATTTCATTTATTGTCTATTTCGTTACTTTCGTTTATTTACTAGTTCGAATCTATCAACCTGCTAACTAGAAAACAACATCACCTCACAGCCTCAGTCTTTGCCTTTCCATAAAATGTGAGATCAAAATGTGGAAAGGTCATCTTCTACATGGAATGTCATTCTTGGCCATATCCTTACCATTGACAACCTAGGAAAGAGAGTACAAGGATGTGATGCAGCTAGAGAGTACAAAAAGGGAGAAACCACATACTTGGCTTCAATGGTGGAGGAGCCTAGTGATGAGGTAGAGATTACCGTTGTTCTTGAGGAGTTCAAGGACGTGATGCCGTTAGAGTTACCGAATTTGCTAAGATCATTGGGAGAAGACTGATTTCAGAGTTTGGAAGCGGTAGAAATATTGGAATTCCATCGACGAGGTTCTCTTTCACCAAGTAGTGACTCTGAATTTCAATGGTAAATTAATGTGGCAAACGTTACTTCTTATAATTTATAATTTGGAACGAAAGGAACCAATGTTTCAGGGGCACAAGAGATCTGAAGTCATAGTCTTTAGAACCTAAGCAACCATGTGGCAATGGGACGCAGCTTGTAGGGTTCGCACACACGGATCCACAATTTTCCCATTTAACAGGGAAATTTTCTACGTGGACTTGTTTTATGGAGGATATGGATAATTTTCTGCTATGTAAGCTACATGTTGTTAATGGAAGGAAATAATTTGGAGAGGTTCAAACTTATAGGCATGAGGAGATTAGTGAAATATTGTAGAAATCACATTGACGAAAAGACCGAAGTACAACGCAGGAAACAAACAAACAAAAAAGTGGACAAATTGTTCAGGGTTTCCTAGTAAATGACCGAAAATTGTATCTCCAATATTCTTTATACATGTGAACACAATTACAACCAACAAAGTGTTGCTTTCAATATTTCCACTGAATCTATCACATAGACAAATAATAATCAGGAAACTTTCCATGCCTTTTAGCTAACCCATAATCATCAACCGCAACGCCACAAGGAAGTTAGTACTTCCAACATTAACCCCTCAAGAAAATTCTATGCATATCGCATTGCAGAGTAAAATGCCCAAATCGAATTGCCTCCATGGAAAAAGGAAATGACCGTGTGATCCTAAGCGCAGATTAAAATGGTACCAAATCTTGTAAAATAAATTACCCCAAATGAAAAGGATGGCCTACATACATATACCAAGTCACAGCCATATACAATTGAAGCGCCGACATTCTTGGAGTTATATTGGATCGCTCGACTCAAATGTGACATTCTTGGAGTAATATTGAATCACTTGACTCAAAAATATACGTTAGCATCCTTAGAAAAGTTGAGTGCTTCCATGGCTTCCCTTTTCTCATCCTATGTAGTCTCGGGTATCGTCTCGAGCGATGCCTAGCACTAGGTAGACATTCGAGCCAATAACACCTCACATTTGCAAGGTGAGGTGGTTTACAATGTGATCTCGGGGGGGTCGCCTAGGCAAGCTAGCGGACGCTTGAGAAAAATATTTTTTTTAAGTCAAGGTCAGATGTTTTTATGATATGCACAACTGCGTGAAATAACTAGCTAATTTGAATTTCATGTTTTTAATCCAATTTGTGTAAAATATCTTGTTGAAATAATATATACTGCAAATATACACAAAATGGATTGAAAAAAATATAAAAAAAGTATTGTGAGGTAACATAGCTCTAATCATCATCAAATGAAAAGCAATGAAGCGGCTCAATGGTCATTGCTAAATGCTTCGTCTCAAGCTCTTGTGCTCCCGAGGTGCTTTTTTTTTTTTTAGCTCTAGGACACAATGGGGGAATATAGGTTTTTCATCATATACTTGTTGTCTCTCGCTTTTGTTAAATCATTTGGAAAAATCAAGTTTTGATGATTTGAGATTGAAAACATTTCCAAGGAAGTTATCATTTAAACGTCCTTTTATTAGATGGGGTTGGTTCAAAGATGTTTGAAAATGAAGGTTGACTACATCAACCAAGCCCAAATTAAGTTGTCTTTCTTAACTTAAAATCACAAAGAAAAGCCTAAAGTTGTTTGTTTTTAGGCCCAAGTGTTACTCCAATATCATCAATTTAGTAACGTCATATGTCTTGGTAGACCATTATGTCCATGATCAAAATAAAAAGAAAAATTGACAAAGCAAATCAAATCAGAGCCTTCAGAGGGTGAAACACATATATCAAGAAGACTTGATAGAAATTCAAGTTTTTTAAAAGAAATATCTTTGGTATTAACTTTTTTTTTTTAATATCAAAGTACAACTTTTTAGAAGTTGAAGTATTTTTTTAGAAGTTATAAAACATTTTTGTTTGTTGAAAATTGAAATTGAAAAACAAAAACTAAAATTGAAACTGAAAACTTTGTGAGTTCAAATGTTCGAATCCAAGGTACGCCGTTTTAGACCTAAAACTTGGTTGTTTGAGTTTCTGAAATGTTCCAATTGATTTTCAAATTTGACAAAGTTTCCTAAATAAGTCTCTAAAACAAACTGTTATGTTTTTCTATATGTGCAATTGACTAGAGAAATTTTTTGAATATTTTTCCAATTTAGGGAGCATACACCTTTGAACGACGAGAAAAGTTATTAAATATTCGTTCATCAAAGAATGATTGATTAAGCCTTCCAATATATAACTTCCACCTTTTGGTGTTATCGCTATGGAGGAGTCATATATTTGTTTGGATCTGTCGACTTCTGAATTGCGGTGAGTCGATGAGCCTCGGTACCAATTGTGATGATTGCAAAGGAGCAAATCTATGAGTCAAAGCCTTAAATTCTTGATGTATTGCAATGGCTAGATAGTTGAAGGCAACAAAAACGGAATCACACAATCCGATCTAGTTCGCAGGTAACATGTTGATAACTTGTACGTATCTAATAGTGAGTTTTGCTCCCAAACTTTCCCTCTTAAATATTTCTACGTGGCAATCTTTATTTCCGCACTAGGTGATGGATACCTATTATTACTTTTTTAATTAAAAAAAAGAATGTATTGTATTAACTCAAAAGGAAGAGCAGGAAAGCAGCAGGGGTAAAAGATATAATCTCAGAAATTAGAAGACAACCTTTTTTAAAAGCAGAAGATATAGCTTGAACTTTGAAAAGAACTGAGAATAAAAGGATTATGACTTTGCTAATGGCTGATGTCCGAAAGTTTACTTGCAAAATCAGTCCAAAAGAGCTTTTTCTTCATTCTGAAATCAGTCTTTACGGTCTGTTGTGATTTTGATGTTCGTGGATTTTCAATTTGATCTTTGTGTATGCTGTGCTTTAAATCCATTCAAGAAGTCGTAGAGGTAATTTTAGTTGTTTCTACAGATTTACAAAATTTCATTCAAGAAGTTGTTGAGCCGATCATACTTATTCTAGAAATTACAAGTCATTTTAATCTTGAAACCATTTTACTATAGTTTTAGTGTGTGCTGAAATCAATTTAATGCTCAAGAGTTGCTTCTGTAATATATTTTATGGTATTCAAGTGCTGATCTTGGTTTAGATTGAATTGCTTCAATAATTTCTGAAACAGATTTTGAATCACAACTCATATTTATTTCCGCAGATTTACCGAGAACTGTCAACAGCTCTTTGTGAACTTTGAAGCTGAGTATTTCAGATAAAATCTTCTTTCTTCATTTTTGTAATCAGACACTATTTTATAATTGCCTTTTCAAATTAAACTTTGCCACCTTTGACATATTTTATGAAGGGGTTTTGACTTTAAAATCAATTATGACCAAGGATTTTTGGAAGACGATTTAAGCATTTTTGGAGGGATTTCATCTTTAGGGATTTTTTTGTGTGGGGGGACCAATTGTTAGGAGAGAACCCTATTGGGAAAGAAACCTATGGATTTGTCTTCCTCCTCCTCCCTATTCTTGACCCAGTTTCTCTCCTCGCAACACCCCAATGCATCCCCTGTACTTGTTCCATGGCATCCCATGGAGGAGTTGTACAGGTTGAAGTAGGAGATTGAGTATTGCGAGTGTCGTTTTCTTTGTGCATAACATGTGATTGTAGGGCATGCAATAGGTTAGTTGTTTGAGATATCACCTCCCTATGCTTTAATTGATCTGTCTTGCTCATAACTTTTTCAATAAACATTTATTGTTAAATTGATTGATACAAATAAATTCAGAAATTTTCAACAATCCTCGGTCAATAACCCACACATCCATATTATGGAAACGATTTCCAGTCAAGCCCCCGCATGAGGAAGCAATTCTTTGAGGGAACACCTTTTCTCCAAGCAAACTAAGGATAAAGATGGGGCATTACCCCAAGATTGATGTCATCCAAAGAAATCAAATAAATGGACCCATTTTTGCTCATTTCCACTTCCTCATTCTCTTCCTCCCCTATAACCTTTTCAGAGACGGAATTCAAAATATAGAAAACTAGAAAAAAGTCATCTATGCCACGTTTTGTCCATTCTACATCCAGTTGATTTGAGGCACACTCACCTTTCTCCAAAGATTCGCCTTCTTCCATATCTTCAAAGTCACTTCTCCACAATGGACATTTTCACCTTCTTGAGGAGTCTAAGGTCCACACCCCAAACTTAGCGCACACAACTTTCAATTGTGAGCACAAAGTGCTGATTATCGCTATAACCATAAAAAAATTCCTATCAATCTATTTGTTTAATAATGGTGTAAGCAGGCGAGATTTAAAGACATTTCCCCAAATCTGTTTGACAAGTTGACTCAGATCAGCAGGAATGGAAGTTCAGTTTTAGAAGGGACTTCAATGAATGTGAACTTGACGACTTGGGGAACTTACTAGCTATCCCCTGAGACAAGAAGACCTCAGAGGAGAATGATGAAATGCTGTGGGAAGGTAAAAAAAAAGAAGGATTTTCTGTCAGAAGAAAGTATAAAAAGCTAAGTTCTGGAGCTACTACATCTCATTGGAATGTCTTCGGCTCTTATAAAGATATGGATCAAACATTCTCCACCAAGATTCAACTTCTTGTGGATTGTCATAAAGGAATGACTCTCAGTGTGGATAATTTGACGAGAAGGGGGATCCAAATCTCTGATCATTGTGTTCTTTGCAACCAAGAAGAAGAAACGGTAAATCATATTTTGGTCAATTGCAAGTACTCCAAAGAGATATGGATTGCATTTCTGAATGAGTTCAGGGATCCATAAAAGATTGCTTGTTAGGATGGAAGCATATTAACATTTCAAGTGTTGAAAAAGATTTGGTGTAGAGGCATCTAATTTTGTCACTTGAGCTCCGTGGAAGGAAAAGAATAGGAAAATTTTCGATGGGAAAGCTCTTACATCTGAGGAGTGTTTTATATCTCTAAAGGAGGATATATGGCAATGGGGTTCAGCTCAGAAAATTATTCAGCATATGGCCTTTGATCTGTTCACATTCTCTCCTAGTAATTGTTTCTTTTCTTCATGTTTTGTTGTCCTTGTCAATATCATTTTGGTGCGTGTTTGACTAAAAAATAAATAACCAATGAAAAAAGGGATACAACAACAACAACAAAAAGAGAGAGAGACCAACCAACATTCACATCTTGAGTTTATCGTGAACATTTTAATTACCTATTATATTTGTGTTATGGATACCAAATTGGTGCATAAATAAAACACTTCATAGATTCAATCAGTGACTAATTCATTATTCAAACGAAGTTGAATAGCGTTCTTACGTTACTATTTGATGTAAGGAAGACAACCGACTGTTCTATTTAATGTTTATATAACTGAATGAAATAACGGAAGAAGAATTGTCATTGAGCAAAAGGAAAATGTGGTGGAAGACTAGAAAAGGATCATAATAAAGTTAAAGATGTGCAATCTTACCTTGCCAGAAGCATTCCGAACAGGTGATATATGAAGAAGATTCCAGAATGCACAGCCATCCTTCCTGGAAAATGAAGTATTAAATTGTAGTCAAGATATAGCAATTCATAATATGGAAAATCAACCTCCTCTCAAATAAACGATAAATGTAGTAGAATATGCACCTATAGTTTAAGATACGTACTGAACATGCTTGCTCCTTTTGAATGCTTTCCCTTATCTAGAAAAGGAAGAACAACAGGAAAAAGTAATTTTCAATCAATATGTAGAACAAACGATTCTACAACAAAAACAATTTATTAAATAAAAAGACAAAAGCTCAACCAAACTTCAATCAGTGATCAGAGATCTACCTGACATATAGCCTTGTTATCTGTGTCAGGTCCATTTAAAAATCTACAATTGTGGCCCAAGACTTCATGTCTAGTGTAACCTATAGAAGAGATCGTTACTTAGAACCATATCCCTTGAAAATCCTTACTAAACTCACATATATGAATGGGTTGCAATATCCATAACTGGATGGTCTATTGCATTCCAAAAAAAATAAAAAGTTTAAGAGGAGCCTACAATCATGAACAGAGTTACGGCACCTGTCAACTTCAGGAAGGCATCACTTGCATAAACAATGGGCATATCATGTAAACTGACATCGGCTCTGCAAGGAAAAAAAATCATAGAGCAAAGCCGGTTCTTAAGAGTCTTTCTCAGTACAATATCAGTGATAAAGCAGTATTCAGGAATCTGAAAAAACTCACAATACAAAGCTTTGTTTGATTCTACCAAGAGATATAATTAAGGATGAACCAAGAGTACCCATCCCAACTGAGCCACATCTCTTCCCACACACCAATCTGCCTGTTAGCTCACTATAGTGTGTAAGCAAGGAAAAGATGTTGTTAACAGCTGCAGCCGCCTTTTGTTTCTCCACATCGCTTGCCTCACATGACTCCTCAGCATCCAATCCTGCAAGAATCAAGTCATGAAGAAACGAAATTAGTTACTTGAATTGCAAATGAACAGGCAACAGAGCCACAAACATGAAACATCTAGTAAGCATTAAGAATAAAAAACATGTAACTATGAATAGCTGCTACTAGGAAATAGTTTGTTTAACACCATGAAACAGGTTGCAAATTTGCAAACATTATTACAGACCCTAGCAAGTATAAAGTTAATAACACACCTCTGCCATCCAACTCAACCGACGAATTCAACACTCTAAAACTACTCAATTCTACAAGAGAATCCGAGCACACCTCCCTTCGACATGACCCAAACATAATTTCCTCAAATCCTCTAGACCCATTACCATCAACATGGCCCAAATTACCTCCATTTCTCCCATTATTCCTCAACTTACGAGTTATCGGCACCTGAACTGCAACAAAGTGAATGACTTTGCCATCCTTCTTGCTGAAAACCGGACTCATATGAAACAACATCCAAAAAGGTTTCCCATCTTTCCTATAGTTCAACAAACTCAATTGAATAGACCTTGCTTCTCGAATTGCTTCTCGAATCTGTATAACCGACCTCCTATCGGTTCTTGGTCCTTGAAATATTCTCCCATTCTGCCCAATCACCTCTTCCTTGGAGTACCCAGACATCTTAAGGAACCCCCGGCTTGCAAACACAATTGGGTGTCCACAAATGAAAGGATCAGTGATTGTAAAGTTATCTGGTAGGTCATCTAGAGCTTCTCGAACCCACGAAGAGTATCGAGCATTGAATGATTGGTCAATCAAACCCAATTGAGTTCCCATTTCCCTCACTCTTCTTCTTAGTATTCTTCTTCTTCTTCTCTTCTCTTTTTCACTGAAAGGATGAATCTCTAATCCCATATATGCACCTCACCTCCCCTGCTACGCACTTGAGCTCACTCACTCAATCATCAACCTACAAAAATCGAAAATTCCCCAACAAAACAGCAAAAAGAAAGAACCCCATTAAGTTTCAACACATGGGTATGTTTGAAATCTCTAATATTTTCCAGAATTGAAGAACAAAAAAAAGAGGGAAATAGACGTAAAGACTTACTTGAAAAAAGAGGGAAAGAGCTTTGATCAAAGAGTGGAATTACAACAACAACAACAGCAGCAGCAAGAAGAAGAAGAAAAAACGATCCATTTAGGTTCGATATAAACTCAAAATATCTCTAGTAGGGAATCCGAAAATCGACTGAACGTGGCGAATCCACACATACCCATCAATTGATTGATTTGGTCTACTCGTGCATGAATCTTAAATAAAGGAAAACAAAACAATTTGAGAGGTAGATGGATAAACAGAGAAAGTAGACAAGAAGCAGAAATTCAAAGAGTAACACTAGTTGAGAATTTTTTAGAGACAGAAAAAGAAAGAAAGAAAAAATAATTTGGGTCTGTGCAGAGGGAGCGGACAAAGAGAGAAAAAAATGTTTGTAAGGCTGAGAAAAGAAGAAGTGTTGGGTTAGTTCATTATTATTATTTTCATTTTATGATGAGGACATGTAGTGAGTGATGATACTCCTCGAGGAAAGAGTTGATAATCTTCACAAGTAGAGTCAGGGAGGAGGTGGTTGTCTTGTCGTAGTGACCTGGTGGTGGAGTGGTGAGCAACTCGGGTAGGCTGCAACTAGCAGGAACCCAGAAAAATGTAGTTCCCATTCCAAATCCAATTTATGTAATCACATCCACCCAAACCTCTTAGGCACCACAATCTAATAATAGAAATAGGACAAAAGAAGAAAAAGAAAATAAATTGTTACACTGCTCCTCTGGCATGCACAAGCGAAGACAAAACGTATTTATTAGTATTGTATCTACTCCCTTGATAGAGAAAACCAAGTGTTCACACTAGCAACAACATTTCTGCCTTATTCTAACTATTCTAAATTAAGATTTATCCATTCAAATTTCGATTTTGGGTTTAGCTAATCTGCTAGGGGTGGTCATCTCATCCCGAGATTTCGTATCAATTTTTTTTTTCTTGGGTCTTATTGGAATTGATCAATCCCATCTGATCCCGATCTAGAGTGGGACAGGACCGGGATGAAGAATTTCAATATTGTCCCGTCCCGGATTGATTTTTTTAAATATTTATTGTTAATAATTTTAATATTATTCATGAAAATAATAACACATGGATTTTATTTTATTAAGAACTATTTTCTATTGTTGTCTTATTTATGAAAATAATGACACATGTATTCTATTCCAGATAAAATAACACAAGTTGTGTACCAAATAATGTTTATTCACGGAAAGCTCAATTTACTAAATTTTTCTTATAAAGATTCACATGTTTTTTATTCATAGCAAAAAATATTCATATGTATAATCATATGTATCTATCCTTTCATAAAAGTACTAGTAAAGCTAATACATATATTTACATTTGAAAACAAGGAATAATATCAATGTGACATAAACAAAATATTTTATTTTTTGCTAATCTCGTCCCGTCTCGAACCCGTTTGGGATGGGACAAGGTTGGGATGAAGTCTATCACGTCCTGATCTCAAATGAACTATATGGGATAAATATAAGGTTCATCTCGTCCCATCCCTTGCCCACCCCTTCTATCTACTATATATATATACACTATAACGAACTAGGGTGTCGACACACTCTACGTGCACGTATATTCAATACTTTTTATTTTTATTTTAAAGACCTATGTATAGTTTATAAATAATTAGATGACTTCAAATAAATTATTATATTAAAAGCTTCAGTATAATTAATTAATGTTTAAGAGAAAATGGTTTTGATTGTAAAAACATGAAATATGAATGGCTAAATGGAAAATAAAAAAAAAATTAGTTGTAAGGATTTCTTTTATAATTATAGATAATTTGAGAGCTTGAAATAAATTATGTTAGGGGCTTGGATATAATATATCAATGTTCAAGAGGGGCTGGTTTTGGCTATAAAAATTATGAAATGTAGAAGACAAAATGAAAATTTTAAAAAGTTTGATGTAAGAGGCTATTTATAATTTATAGATAATTAGAGGGCTTCAAATAAATTATGTTAGAGGCTTAAATATAATTACTGATTATTGAGAGGGGCTGAGTTTGGTTATAAATAAGCTGAATTTTGGGAGGTCAAACATGTAAAAAAATAATATAATAGTTGATGATACACTAAATCGTCCATTAATCCATATCGTACACGTGTCATGACAATCTCGTCAACAGAGCAAAGCGGGCCTAATTGCACGCCCAATCTGGCAAAGCCCAGACCATACAAAGCCCATCAAAGCAAGGTCCAGGAGGATGGACCAAAACAACAGCGCCCTAATAAGCCTATACGTCACATGGTCAAGCCCAATACCGTAAGACATAATAAGGCAAGTATCTGGGGGATCGATCTAGGACGGGCAGGCAAGCGATACATTGATTCCGACTAAGAAACAAATACTGAAGTATAAGTCGTGAATGAAAACTCCTCTGCATGGACAACACTCCACAAGGAAAGAATCTCCAGCGGATCTAGGAACACAAGTCGCGTAGGGAAACTCTCATACATGGACAACTACCAGCAAAGAAAGGATTTCCAACAAGATATTTTTCCCTAAACTACGCCATCAAAGGCCTAGTCGAACAAGGGCCATCACATTTTAAATAGGACACATGGTTGATGAAAAAAGGTACGCTACAAAATCCAATTTACAACATCACACATTTCTCAAGCCTTGTCTAACTTAAGCATCAGAGTGTCATCGATCGCCACAACGGTTGTCTTTGGCTCATGTGTGTTCCCCGTGCAACTCAAGGTCAAGGAGAACATGATTCGACTACATCAGTTTGGAGCGTCCGTGGGGACCGACAAATTTCCTCAGAAAACAGTGATATTACCCTTTCTTACAGTCAAGAAATATGGTGATCACGGGATCTCGCAATAATGGAGACATCGTTGAGCTCTCGCACGCTCGAACCGACAGAACACCGCCAACTCCGGTGGCACCGACACTGCGGGGGAAACAACCTCGAACCCCCGCCCCGACGGCAGCCACGATGAACCATATGGTGGATCTACTGTCAACCTAAGTGCAGCAAATCACATGAGCGGTGGAGATACTCACTTAGCGGAACCCTCCACTTGTCGAAGGAGATAGGGAACCGCAAAGAGCCCCATCCCAAGAAGACACCAAAAAACATGTCCATGAGAGCCACTTTTCCCCTTGTTGGCTCTCAGTGGACCAAATGTGGAGGAGCCGCCAATAGAGACGTCTAGGGTCAACAAACCTGCCTCGCAGAACCCCCTCGGGTTTGGGGCCGCCAATCCAGACATGCTGTACAACCTCACCGTCTCTCGTTCATGGATCACATCATGAACGAGCTACTGCCGAAGAAATTCAATCAGCAAAAGCTGGAGTTTTATGACTGGACAATAGACCCATCCGACCACTTACGACATTACCAACATAATGATGCTCAAAGAAGGATCTGAAACAATAATATGCTTGTCATTTCCCACCAGCATGAAGAAGTCAACGCTGACATGGTTCCATAGTCTCCCTCCGAAGTCCATTGACTCATTCCGGACGTTGGCCAAAGTGTTTCTTACCCGCTTTGTCGGCAGCTAATGAATCAGGAAGGACCCACATTACCTGCTCACCCTCAAATGGAAGTTGAACGAGACATTGTGGGAGTACGTTACATACTTCAATGATGAGTTAACTCTCATCGACGGCTGCAATGACGACACTTCGGTCACAACCTTCACCTCGGACCCGAGGAGAGGCAAATTCTACGACTTCCTCATTCTGGAGCCTCCAACTGACATGGCAGACTTGCTGAAGAACGCCCAGAAATACAACATTGTCGATGAGATGTTAGCTGCAAAAAAGGAGGCAGAGGATGAAAAGAAACCATTTGGTCTCAGATACAAGAATGAGGGAAAGAAATAAGAGGACAACGATAGAAACAAGACGAAACGCAATGACAACAAGCCTGACTCTGTCCGCATAAGGCAAGATCAAGGATTGTGATTTCGTTTTTCGAGTTAGTTTCGATTTCCTTATTTTAAGAAATATTTTAGTGTGTAAATAAAAATCGTAAAAATTTCAAGGATAATTTAAATATATAATGAATTTCGATGGTATATTAAATATGTGAAAAAAATAATATGCAAGTAAATAAGTGTATTAAACACATTAAATGAAACCAAAATACCTATAAATAGAAAATCAAGGGGTAGTTTAAAAAATCAATATATAAGTAGAAGAAGTGATAATAGGAAATAAGGGAGTGGTTTCAAAAATAATAAATCATTAGAATAAATGATAATTAGAAAAAAAAATCGAAATTTCAGAAAAAATCCTCAAAAATTATGTAAATTTTAGTAGCTGGTTTTTGTATTTTTATGAAAAAAAACCCCTATATTTTCAAAAAAACCCTCGAAAAAATGTACTTTTTTCTTTCGCTCTATTTTTTTTCGTAATTTTATAAAAACGAAGAATTCGTCGAAATTTCGTAAAATTTCACGAAATCTCAATAATTGGGCAAGATAAGGCCTCCAACTTCATCGGATCCAAATCCGTCACTCCCCTCAACTCCAGCCTATCCGACGTCCTCAACACCATTAAGAACTTGAGAGAATTGAAGTGGTCCACCAAACAGGAGGAGATCCCTCCCGGCGCGATAACATCAAATATTGTTCCTTTTACAAGGAATGCGGCCACAACACTGAGGATTGTAAAAGTCTCAGAAGCGAGATTGAGTATTGAATCAAGAAGGGGATGCTCAAAGAATTCATGGGCCCGGAAAAAAGACAAGACAAGACAAAGGAAAGGGGAGATGTCGTCAAAGCTATTGGCATCATATATATATATATATGTCTTTCATAGGGTCGACTTGGAAGGTGAGTAGTCCAACAGGTCTCGAAAAATGACGCTCCTCAAGATGTGGACGCGACCCACCTGCGAGGACCGACAAGTGCAATATACACGTATTCAGAGCCCGATCCCACCACTGACATTTACGGACAAAAATCTCCAAGGCATCCATTCTCCTCACAATAACACCCAATCATCTCGGTCCTCATAGCAAAGTGGGAAGTGAAAAGGGCCTTGGTAGAAACAGGAAGATATTTGAACGTCCTATTCCTCAACGCATTCCGCAAGATGCAGCTCAAAGAGGAGAACTTGACACCCGCCAGTCACCTAATGAACAAGTTTAACGGAGAGAAGTGTTTCCCTATCGGGAAGATCAGATTAACAATAGTGACAGGTGAACCACAACTTCAAAAAGTCTTGTTCTAGGAGTTCATGGTATTCGATACCCCATCCACTTACAACATCATCTTGGGAAGGCATTGGCTCCACCAAATGGAGGCGGCAGTTTCTACTTTGCACCAATGTATCAAGTACCCTACCAACCAGGCAGTAGGCACCATACGAGGAAATCAGCCAGCACTCATAAATTGCCACTACGCAGCGCTGGAGCGGCTTGACATCTATCAATTACAGTCTGGGCCCACGGATAAGACATCTCAGAGCCCAAGTCCGAAAATTGAATAAGAGTCTCCCCACTAAGATGATGAGACTCCAGTTAGTCCGAAGGGAGGACCCAACGTCGGTCACCAGAGGATGAATCTATCACGATCTACCTCGACATCCCCAATAATAATAGAGTCATCCAGATAGGTTCTCGCCTAAGCAAAGAATTAGCGGAACAACTGATAAAGCTGTTGCAGCAGAATCAAGACATTTTCGCCTGGATGATACGGGACATGGTGGGAATTGACCATTCCCTAATCACTCATCGACTAGAAGTTGACCCACGCGAAAAACCATCAGACAGAAGAAAGGACCTATGTCTCTCGAAAAAAACCAGATCATGAACAAAGAGGTACAAAGGTTACTCAACACGATTATGATCAATGAGGCGTACGTGGTACCCAAACTGTTTGGCGAATACCGTCCTGGTAAAAAAAAATGGGAAGTGGAGAGTCTGCGTAGATTACACAGACTTGAACAAAGTGTGTTCGAAATACAGTTTTTCGCTTTCCCGCATTGATCAAACCGTGGACGCCACAACCGGGCACAACCTTCTTAGTTTCATGAATGCCTATTCCGGATATAACCAGATATATATGCACCCTCCAGACCAAGAGAAGACCTATTTCATTACTGAAAGAGGGAGATACTGTTATCGGGTGATGTCGTTCGACATAAAGAACGCAGAAGCAACGTATCAATGACTGGTGAACTGGATGTTCAAGAAATAAATCGACAGGAATATGGAGGTCTACATAGAATAGATGTCGGTCAAAAGCCTTTGCAGTCCAGATCACATTGCCAACCTTGTCGAAACATTCAATCAGCTCCACAAGTATCAGATGAAGCTCAACCCGCGAAAATGCACATTTGGAGTTGAGTCGGGCAAATTCCTAGGTTACATAGTGAATCGAAGAGGGATAGAAGCCGATCCAAAGCAGATTCAAACTCTTCTCGATATGAAGTCCCCGACTACCGTTAGGGAAGTTCAGAGCCTGACTGGAGGGTGGCAGCACTCAACATGTTTATTTTCAAATCATCCAACAAATGCCTCCATTTTTTCAAAATTTTGAGGGGAAGCAAATGCTTCAGATGGGATGAAGAATGCGAGCGAGCCTTCCAGAGTCTGAAAGCATACATGGAAAGTACGAAGCTGCTTTCAAAACCAACGCCAGGAGAAACACTTTACTTATATATATCTGTCTCAAAACACGCCGTCAGTTCAATTCTTGTGCGGAATGACAAAGGAGTACAAAAACCAGTGTACTACGCCAGCAAAATAAGAAGAGACAAACTACTTGAACCTAGAAAAACTAGCTCTAGCGTTGGTCGTCTCCTCCAACAAACTACGACCCTACTTCCATGCCCACTCTATAAGGTCTTGACTAAACATCCACTTCGCACAGTGCTACATAAGCAAGAATTATCAAGCATGATGGTTAAGTCATCATTGAAGCGGGTGACGTACTCCCTTAGTGTTTCGTTTGGTTTCTGCTTGAGGTTGAGCAGGTAATGCAGACTCTCCTGATCCGTTGGCTGCCGACAAAGCGGGTGATAAACACTTTGGCCAGCGTCCGAAACGAGTCAATAGACTTCGGAGGGAGACTGAAAGTCCTATGAACATGAGAATCATACTCCTTGGTCCCCCCAAAGCATATGATTCGTATGTTCATGTGACTTTCATTCCCACCATTGATCACAAAATCAAATGGTGGATTGGTGAGTGAACATCAAATTAGGTTAGATTTAGGTGGTCCCCTCATCCATGGCATATGATTCCATGCAACCAAACACACCCTTAATGCCATGAGTTTCTCACTCACGTCTCACGTGCATTGGTCATTCATTGGTATTGATTGTTGTTTTATTATTTGAAAATAAAAATAGAGAATGTTGGTTATATTTGGGGCCTATTTTTTTTTTTTAATAGCATTCTCTGTCATTTTTATAGACATGATGAAATTAGTGGATACGGTTACTAAATAAATCAAGACAAATCAAACCTCCATATCATTTTTTTCCTGTATCGACTGATTCAAGTTCGATATGACACGATTCAGGGATATGATACGATACAGACCAGAAGTACACAACCCAATACAATGGTGTTTTCGGCTTTCTTTGTTTCTTTCTTGGCATTAAAATGAAACTAGCTTTCAAGTGTGGCGATGCACACGATAGTCCGCTTTTAACAATTATCTCCAATTTATAGGGTTAGGAATAGTGGTCCAATGTATAACCTAAATTATCTTATTTTAATTGCTACAACTTACTTATATTATAAAATTTAAACACTCTAACAATATAAGTTGTAACAATTATATTCTTTATACAAATTGACTATGCTCAATGTTAAACATGGAAAAAAAATATTATTAACATTATCATTATACTGGGTAGAAATCCCAATGACTTAATACACTATCAAAATAAAGTCAGTCTTTCACCATCAAATTACCATGTAAAATTCATAATTGTACAACATTTCGTGGTGAGGTTGTTGAGAAACTATCAAGTGAATAGATATAAATTCTACTAGAGAAGGATATAATTTGTCATAAGAGAAGGAGATGCCCACAATATGTCGAATAGAAAGAGATGCAAGGGCACTAAGTTGAATATCATGCATGAATATGGGACATAACAATTTCTTTCTATGAGTGATATAAAAACAATCAAATGAATATATATGTGTTTCTACATAAACTTAAATATTTATAAAAGAAGATTCCAATACTGTTTTCTAAACGTTTCTTATTTGCACCTATCAGAGTGAGAATGGGTTTTTTTTCCTTATCAGCTACATGTTTCAGATTTCAGAAAGAAACCAAAATCATAATTCAATTGTGTTACATAAAATTTTCGTATTTTACTCAATGGCATCCCTCATAATTTCAAATAATCATTTAGAGCGACAATTGCATATGCGGCTTCCACTATTTACTACTTTTGTCTACAACCAGACATTATAAGAAATTTTTTTTAATATGATTCTCAAATCAAATTAAAGTTACTATTCTCATTCACAAATCCTAACAAAAACTCAAAAATCAGAGTGAATGAAATTCAATTTCAAAGAAACATATCTCGATGAGGAATCACTTAATTTGGACTTCCCAATGCCTAAATCTTAGGCAGTCCAATACAAAGACGGAACTATGGATAAATTAATGTTGCTTACTAGGATTTTTTTACTTGTGCCATTGCTCAATGGGAGAATGACACATGGTTTCGAATGCTTACATGGGCAAGTGCTGATTGTAAATAAAAAGAAAATTCAAGTTAAAATTGCATAACTACATGGTAGTTATGCTATGTGTTATAATCTTATTAGATAATTAACACAAGGAGCAAAAACCCATGGAGCAAAAAAAATGTCACAACGACTAAAAATTTCCATTTCACCATTTGTACGAAGTGACGACCTGGTTGGAGAAAGGTCATTTCGTTTCCAATGAGTTACATGAATGTTTTAATCTATAGATGTCTTAATCTCCATGTTTAATTTTGAGTTTGTTTATGAGATAGAGATGTTATAATGTCCACCGTTCAGAGAGGGATATGATAAAGATTTTATAATATGGACTATTGGTTTTTCAAGCATATAGATCACTTAATCTGACATAGATGTTTTAATCGACCATGTTGCTTTTAAGATGTCTTAATCTCCACAATTTAATTTTGAGTTTGGTTATGAGGTATGGATGATTAATTCTCCACCGTTTAGAGAGGGATATGATATATATATTATAATATAGACCATTGTGTTTTTCAAGCCTATAGATCAGTAATTTCAAATGTTGATCGACCAATTGTGAGTGGGTGACATCTGAGAAGTGCCTTACTTGCCCCAAAAGATTCTTTCAGCTTTAATAGCAAAGATTTTACATATCCCAAGGCACTCCAATTTTTTATAGAGGCAAATATGGCATTTTAAAACACTTCTCATCTCCTTTCAAGGGTTGTTGGAGAATTTTTTTTTTTTTTTTTCAATGGCTTCACCAAAATCCAAATAACTTTATCCACAAGACTTCAATTTAAGTACAAAAAACTCATTAATGGGTTACTTTGGCCTAGATATGTAATTAGTTGAGTAATATTCTTCCACTAACGGAAAATTTTTATGCTCCTAAATCCTAACCTTTGCCTCCTCAACCACTTAATTCCTTCTATCATATTTCTAGCTATCGGGTCTAACACTTCGTGACATCAACTCTCTTGATACTTGTAATAGGAAAAATTATAAATTTGGGTTTCACTGATTTTTTAACTTCTATTTTCTTTTTTGGGAAATTCCCAAACATGTAGAGTTCTTAGCCACACCATTCTAGTCATGCATAACGCATATGCATTTGAAATATATCTAAAGGGTTTTTTTGAGTTTGACCCTCATTAGTTTATGTCTAATTGAGTTTAGTACTCATTTTAAAAATTAATTTAGTCTAGCACTCAAATTGTAACAGTTTAAAATTTCATTAACCGTAGTTGACTTCCATTAACCGTTTAAATTTTCTTAAAACCCACAAATATCCTTCACACTTAGTAGGCACATGCAAAACACATGCCAGGTAAACATCTTTGAAATTTCATCTTTGACCGGTCTTTGAGAGACATGTATGGTCATGGTTAAAAAAATGAAAAATAAAATAAAAATTTACCGCCTTCACTTCTTCTTTCCCAAACATCTTCAAGCTACTCTATTGATCATTTCCAAAACCAATAACCAACCCAAATCTAAATGAATATCTCTATCTTTCTCTCTCCTAATATCTTCTATGACCAGAAACAAAATTTTATCATCTCATGCGAGTTAGGATTTCAGCCAGAAACAATCAATTGAATCCACAACTTGGTGAAAGATCTCAACTTGTGCCCATAATCAAACACAAAACCTTCTCATTTCCTCTCCTCCAGAAAGTTTCATTTCTGTTGCTTTTGTTTACAGAAGCACTTTCAACATTTTGGAGTTGCATTGGATTTGTTTAGAGAAATGACGGGGAGAATGGAATGTTTGGGTTTGATTCAACTACTCTTGTTGTTGTTGTATTGGCTATATCTCACAATGATCATTAGTATAAAGGCCTTCATTCCATTCTCAAAATATAGGAAAGATTGATCAACTAATGATCATTGTGAGATATAGCCAATACAACAACAACAATCCTAACTTAGAATATAGGATTTGTTTAGAGAAACGACGGATTGTTGTTAGGATTGTGAGATATAGCCAAGAATATAGGAAAGATTGATCAATCCTAACTTAGATCCTTTAAATCAAGCTCGAAATGGTAGTTGTGAAAGCATAATTATGCATTTGCCATTACTAAAAATGGCTTGTTCACAATGTCGATGTCCCAACACAAGTATTTTACACAACCATTAGTAATGACATGAAGCTATAAATCCACCATCACCGTATGAAGGATTTGAGACAAGGTCGGATGATTCAGACTTTAAGCTTGAAGCATGGGATGGTGGATTATGATTGTTATTTGTGTAATGCTCTTGTGTATATGTATGCCAAGTGTGGTGACTTGGGTTCTGCAGAAAGTGTTTTTAAAGGCATGGAGTTTAGAGACACTGCGTCATGGAACTCAACGAGTGTATCACGTAATGGTTTAGGGGAGAGATCATTGTGGCATTTCAAAAAAAATGGTGACTTAATTTTCATAGAAGAGAGAGAGGTATTCATTTGAGTTTGGATTGGGTATTGGTTTTGGAGATGATTAATGGAGTAGCCGGAAGATTTTTGGGAAAGAAGTGAAGGAGATAATTTATTATTAATTTTTTTTTCGTTTTTTTAACAATGACCATACATATCTCGCAAAGACCAGTCAAAGATGAATTTCAAAGATGTTTATGTGGCATGTGTTTTGCATGTGCCAACTAAATGTGAGGGATATTTTTGGGTTTTAAGAAAATTTAAACGGTCAATGAAAGTCAACTGCATTGACTGTTACAATTTGAGTGATAGACCGAATTAGTTTTTAAAATGAATGCTAAACTCAATTAGGCATAAACTAATGAGGGTCAAACAAAAAAAAACTTATATCTAAACAAATATAACTAATAATGCCGAATTAATTCATATTTGCATTTTTTGAGATTCGTCTTTCACGAAGTTGTGACAAAATAGCATATATACCATTTTCGTGATGTATGTTACAATAATTGTCTAACTTGCCCCATTATAAACATGGGTGGAGCCACTATGGAGACAAGGGGGGCAATCCTAGGGCTGAACAAAAAATCGATCAAACCGATTAAATCGACCGAACCGATCTAAACCGAACCAATTGGTTCGATTTAAATTCGGTTCGGATCGGTTTCAGTTTTAAAAAATTCAAAACCGAAGTGGTCGGTTCGGTTTTCGGTTTCTATGTGATTTTAACCGACTAAACCGAACCGACCGAATATATATAATAAATAATATATATTTTATATATAAATAATAAAATATGTTTAAAATAGTCGGTCGGTTCGGTTTTATTTCGATTTTGGTTTGATTTTAGTCGGTTCGGTTCGGTTACGGTTTGCATATATTAGAATCGGTTCGATTTCGAATCGGTTTTGTTAATGGTCGGTTCGATTTCGGTTTGAAAATTTTAAAACCGACCTAAGTCGGTTCGGTTCACGATTTAGGTGAAAAACCGAACCGTCGGTTCGATTTTCAGCCCTAGGCAATCCTCAACTTTGAAAATGTTGTTGATTTACCAATAGAATAGTGGGATCCACTTGATTTATATTATTGATTGCCCCTAAAAATTATGCATTTCTTCACCCCCATTTTGCCACCTCACATTTCCTTAAATGGTTAGTTCATTACTCCACTAATTCACATAATAATTAGTTGCCCCCTTTCATGAGAATTCTAACTCCGCCCTTGGTTAGAAACATGATGGAGCAGCAACTTGTACATGATGGAGGACGATAACAACACAAAATTTTGTTTAGAACTACAGGATGGCACCATAACTCTTCAAGAATAAACTTTGAATAGAGAGACTTTTGTTTTTAAAACTTGGGGGTACCAAGAACATCACGTAGAAAACAAACGGAACGTGCTCACATTCTTTTTAAGGAATAAAGTTCCACATACTTCAAAAGAAATTTCCATTATGTTTTCTAAAAAATCAAATGCTCTGTAGAAACTAAGCATCAAAACCTCACAGAAGAGAGAATGGCAATTTTCAGAATAATAAGTTGACTGCATAGATGGTGCAGTGTTGAATGAGATAGGAATTTCTATGAAGAATGTCACAAATGATGTGTTCTATAAATCTATAAAGTGTAAATGACATCCAGTCATGAAAAAATACATATCATCAATTCTAGATATAACACCAGTTCAATGGTTTGAGGGCTTCTTAAGATTTCTGAGGGCAGACCACATGAATGTTGAAATAAAAAAGAGAATGAAACCAGCTAAGATAGCATACTTAAGCCCAAGGTTCACAAGTAAGTTTACCAGAAGACCAGCCAACACAACCCCAAAGAAATTTGCAGAGACAGCTGACCAAAACGGCATGTCAAGTATGGAAGCTATTATGGCTCCAGTCCACGCTCCAGTTCCAGGGAATGGCACTGCTACAAAGAGCATCAGACCAAGCCATTGAAATTCTTCAACAGGCCCCGCTTTCTCTCTGGCCTTCTCAAACAGTAGCTCAAGAAGTTGCGAGCCAGAGGGATTACTACGAGCAAGAAAAGATGCGAATCTCTTAAGGTAGAGTACAATGAAGGGCACGGGAACCATGTTTCTGCAATTACCATGGGATGGCAAAACCAATCAAAAAATCAATTTCGTTAAACTAATAAAGTCGACAAATACAATTATGCATAATCACCAACTTTCCTAATGTCGAGAAAAGAAAGAATCATTGAACATGAAATCGTCACCCGATCATGGCCATACACGTGGCTCAAGTCACCATAAATGCTGGAGAGCCGTTACGAAGGCTTAAGTCGTCATAAATATTGATGGACCGTTGCGAAGGAGATGGAGGGAATCACTCCCATCTTAATGAAGGAGGAGACCGTTACAATAAACATCCCCCTTCATTGCGCCAACTGAACTTAAGTCACGCACACAGCTGAATGCAGTCATCAATTCACTCATTATATAAGGTAAGGAAAATGGTATGAACAGGGGACTCAATTGGCTCTCAATCCGATTCGAGAGAGGTCGATTTGACTATCCTATCCACACTATGCAACTTTAACTGAGTTTTATCCAGATTTACTTCATTCTTCCAACAGAGTTGTTGACTTAAGCATCGGAGCACCTTTGGCCACAAAAAAGGTGGTCCTTGACAGTCTAACATTTGTTTTGCAGATCAAACTCACAGGAGGACGATTTTTGGACGCATCAGAACCAATCATTACTTATTATTTATTCAGGTTTTGACATCATCCTTTATGATACTCTTCTTTATCATTTTCATCATTTTATATGCATATAATTTTTAGGTCTTCGATTTTTTGCTTTTTGTTTTTTAAGAGCATTCATACATTGAGAAATATTTCAAAAAATTTCCTTTCTTTTTCCCCTCAAATTGACCCCTTATCAAATAACTGTTGAATTTAAGATTCGCCATCAAATGCAAGATGTAGATTTTATGAAAACTCGGTCTAGTGAAATCTAATGCTTCATGAATTGGGTTAATGTAGAACATAAATCAAATTTTCTTGAATTAAAGTTTAGGCAGAAGAGAACTAACCCAAGAACAGCTAAGACAGTCAAGAACAAAGGACTGAGCTGAAGCCAATAACCAACAGGAATCGCCCCACGAAGCTCGACAACAGGAAGAGTAGCCAAGGCAAACACCACTGCTTCATCCGGCAGTCCAAACCTTCTAAGAGCACTTGCAAACTTCAAACCAAAACCCGAAGCTCTAATAGAATCCAAAGCAGTAGTCACAGCAGCAGCACGAGCCGCTTTATCTCCAACCACAGCAGAGAAGGTAAGTGAGAGACAAGCCCAGACCAAAACCCAGAAAGCAAACCGCACGGGGCGGTATTTGTCCAATGGGGGCGCGTAATCGACAGGGATTTCGGTCGCAGTCAAGCGGAAGTCTTCTGTTTTGGGGGAGAAACAGAATGGGGAAGTTAAGTGGTTAAGTGGGGGGTGAGATTGGATCACGGAAGAGGTTTTGGAAGTGGAGGCGAAGAGGGGTTGTTGAGGAAGGTAGATGGAAAGATGGGTTGTTGTTGTTGATGGATTTGCGTTTCTTCTTATAGGGAAGAGAGTTGAAGTTGCTGCTGTTGCTGTAATTGCTGCCATCGTTGTTTGTTGAGCTTCTCTTCTTCTTCTTCCTTTTGTGTAGGCATGGGCGGAACTACTAAGGGCATGGATTTTAATAGAGTCTGAAAGACTTTAAATCTCATTGATTTTAATAGAATTACAGAATTCACTAGATTTTAATGGATTTTAAGTGACTGGATTTTGTGGAATTTACAAAATCCACTGGATTTTAATGGATTTTTATTATTGGATTTTCTAAATTTTATAAAGGATTGTTATGGATTTCTATTGATTCTTATAAATTTCTGTAAATTCTTATGAATATGCTATTAATCATAGGAAGTTATGAAATAATGTCACCTACATTGTCATCCATATCAACACAAATCATAAAATATTCCTCAAATATCAATAAAACAATCGTTTGTATGCTACGTGAATTTTATTTCAAATTAAAAAAAATTCACTGAACATTGAATATGGTGCAAAAGTAATACAAATAACTATTTTTCTTTTGAAAAGAAGAAATAATGCAAAAAAAATTCTCCAATAAAAAATAAATACATAAATAAATAAAATACTCTCTTTATTGCTCATCGTTGACTCCCGACACTCACAGCATCTCCCCACATATCTGAAGCTATAGTTGCTCTCCATTCATTAGCCTTCTCTCGTTGTTGATCTTGGGTTGAAAAATTCTCTTCTTCTTCTTCTTCCAATGGTGATAAAGGCTCGTCGTCTTCTTCAATTGGAAATTCATCAGAACGACACTCTTTACGAAGAAAGTTGTGCAATGCTACACACGCTAGCACTAACTCCACTTGTGTTTTATATGGAAATGGAGGCGCAGACTTAAAAATTGTAAATCGTGATTTAAATATACCAAATATCCTCTCAATTACGTTTCTCAATGACGCATGACGAAGATTGAACAACTCAGCTGGATTTTCGGGGTCGCGACCATGACCAGCAAAATCTTGGAGATGATATCGAACACCTCGAAATGGAGCTAAAAAATTGGGACGATTTGCAAATCCACAGTCAACTAAGAAATATTTTCCTGAAAATTCACCACACATACAATTAGAGTATCAAATAATAAACACACGCATATAATACAGAATAAAAGAAATAAATATGTACCTTGTGGGACATGAAGTCTGTTACTACTCCTTGACAAAACATCATTTAACACTTTAGAATCATGTGCTGAACCTTCCCATCCACTTAGAACGTATATGAATTCCAAATCAAAGTTACAAGCAGCTAATACATTTTGTGATTTATTTCCGTGACGATCACGATAACTAGCAACTTCACGTCCTGTTACCATTGCATGTATGTGTGTGCCATCAATAGCTCCGATGCAATCCTAAAATAAAATCACGATTTCACAAAAATAACAAAAAAAAATAACAATAACAGTAAAAAAAAAAAAAAAATTTGTACCTACCTTAAAGTAAGGGTAAAATCGTGTACTCTCCAATATTTTAACTGGCGTTGTGGATCTTGGTTTGGCCATCATCTCTGGTGCTATTGTGTTTAAGGCCATGAGAACTTTGTTGAAATTTTTGCTTGTTGCGAAATGTGATCTCTTAAATGTGTCTTCAGTTTGACAATATTGAGAATTTTGACCAACAGTAAGCAAAAATGTTGCAAGCATTTCTTCAACACATATGAATCTTGTGTCTTTCAGATTTGTTCTCTCTAACAATATTACATAGCTTCATAAAGACATCAGGATACATACGATATAACTGTCGAAAGTGTTGAGGATCCTCACCTAATACTTTATGTATATAATTGTATCCAGTTCTTGTAATTGGTCGTCGGATTGGACGTTCAACATGGTCGTCATCTATGATACTCAATAATGCATTTAAAATTTTAGTGGTTGCTTCAATTGCCACCATTAACAACTTTATGGTTCATAATACATTTCCTCCAATTCTTCGTCTTCCATTTGAGACATTATAAAATCACCTAAATAAATGAATCGCATAATTAGAAATAAAAATCAACATACACCTTTTTATGTTTAGCCAATACAAAATTGAGTGAGCTAACACTAAAAAATTAATAATATCACCTAATTGCACATAAATAAAAGTATAATATTAAAACAAACAAGTCTTAACATTGACCAAATTCTTAAACACAATATCCAAAAAAAAATCTTAACCAAAATTCCAAACATAAGATAAAAACATTAATAGTTTCAAGACACTCGAAAATGTTAAACATTATACCAAATACCCATACTCATTCCATATTGTACTATATCCATGCCAAACGCTCTTCAAGTGACATTTTCACAAATGCGTCTTTCATTCCCAACTTATTAACCAATTCAAGTGCTTTGAAACGAGCATGATTATCCATGTTTGGAATCTCTTTGATACAATTCCAAATGTTGTTTTTCTCTCTATCATGTTCTCTTTTTTTCATTAGGTCGTGTATTCCTTGAATTCCACTGGCAATTGTACTAATTGAATCCATGCCAGCACAAACTTTTTCTAGAAGATCAGCTCGAGTGGTCTCAGTTGGGGTACCATATGTTTGACGCTCTGTTCTAGCTTTCTTTCTTGGAAGAAGCTTTTCAGTAGGGGCCTCCAAATTTGTATCTAGGAAAGGTGGTGAAGCATAATCGTTAAGTGACAGAGTTTGGTCTGAGTTTTCGTAAACCTCATTGTTATCATCGAACATGTTCTCATTTTCTTCAAGTCCATATGTTCTAGCATCGGTACCATCGCCCAATCCAAGTGCATTTTTCCCAACAGCTGTTCCATTGCCAAAAATAATTTGCAAATCCTCGTAATCTTCAAATGATCCATTGCGAAGATTTTTCATGTTTGGGTGGGACTGTTAAAAATAAGAACAAAAAATATATTATTAATATTATGAAGGTGTAATTTATCAATATAAAATAAAATTAAACATAAATAAAATATCACCTTAAAGTAATCTTCCCATATTTCATTATCAGCCGTGAACTTTTTTGAGACAGCGTCTCATCCAAATCCAGAACTATAGCGCAAAAGGTCAGCAAAAGTTTGATATTGGTTCTTAAACCATTTCATTCGGTTCTGATAGTGTTTATAGGTTTTTTGGCACCCTAGCTTTTCATTGAGAATTGGAAGTATCTTGGTTTCTACTGTCTGCTTGCTTATTGCACCATTAGCATCACGCCAACCATGTTTGATGCCATCAACAAGTAATCCTAACAACATCTTGCTCTCTTGCAAGGTCCACTGGTTATATTGCCCCTTTCCTTGTTTTGAATCTCCCATTTATGATGCTACTAGATAACAAATTTCAAAGATTTAAACATAAATCACAAAGTAGATAATACCATCTATATAAAATAGTATGACAACTACCAATTTATAAACATTAAATTGTTAATAAACAATATCAACATATATAATAAACAATATCAACATATATAAACATTAAATTGTTAATAAACATTTAAATTGTTAATAAACAATATCAACATATATAAACATTAAATTGTAAAAGTTCATCACACTGATAAATTTTTTTGTTTGTGTTTCAAAATGTGGTGGCATGTTAAACTATAAGCTCGAATGAGTCTTTGAAATATAATCAAAGGCTCTTGGCTGAGCTCAATTAGGTCTACATTCATTAAGAAGGGTTTGAAAGAACTCATTTTGAGCACATGTTTAAAAACAAAATACAACTCACCCTAGTATAGTGTTCTGTGATGAGTACCAAAATCACTAGTAGTTCAAAAGTATTGATTGAGTTTTACCCTATTTTGATAGTTGGTTTGTTTTTCCTTTATTTATTAGACCTATTGTTGTTTGTCTCTTTGAGCAGCATGCCTACAAACCCTCCCTAATTACCTTCTCTGAACATGTGGGTGGGGGTGGGGTGGAGACAATACATCAATCAATTGTACAATCGATTTGATGTGAGCACAAGTTTGGATCAACCCCTCTTATTTTTGGCAAGTGCAGGATCCACTTTCCCTGCATCCACTACACTCTTTTACACAATCTTCTCCATAAGTACACAATCTTCTCCATAAGTAAGACATCACTGACCAAAAACAACATATTTAAAGCAAAACATCTTTACACAATCATCACTATTTTACACAATCATCACTCTTTTACAGAATCTTTAAACAACCATCACTCTTTTACACAATCTTCTACATCTTTGCACCCATCTTTAAAGCAAAACAGACCAAAAACAACCATTTAGAATGGTAGAGAGCAGGGAGATCAGGTAAGCTTTGAAATTCATTCACCAAGTTTTGTTGGTCTTCGGCTATCGTCTGCTCATCTCTTAGTTACATGGAAGCCCCCCTCAACACTTGCTTCCTATAGACAGAGAGAGAAGACGCAGAAGAAGCAAGAGGAAGAAGCTGCAGCTAGAGTCTGCGTTTGGACGGCTGATAGGGACAGAGGAAGCTACTAGGAGACTGCTCAGACTGAACTAACTAGCGTCTGGAGCCTCTGATAGTGCCGTAGCAGAGCTGCCTACTAGCTACTCAGATAGCAATCCAACAAGCAAACTCACGAGGAAAGGGATTCTAGCCCTAAAAAAAAGAGCTACCAGTGCAGGGAAGGAAATGAATGATAGTCATAACTCCTTGCCCCATCCCACTGCCAATAAGAGGATGTATATTTTGGAATCTTCTGTATGTTGAAATGGTTGAATACAGAGAGGATGTATAGATTTGTTTTTCTCTCTATCAAATGTGTTTTTTGGAATCTTTTTTTCATTATGGGATCTGAATTGGAAGAGCAAGGAGAGATCAGGGAATGTATTCTTTCTATGTTTTTTTTTTTTGAGTGAAGATTGTTTTTCATTCTCTGTATCTCTGTATGTCGACAACAGCAAGGAAACGAGGAGACGAGCAGGGAGACGAGGAGACGAGCAGGAAGACGAGGAGACGAGCAGGAAGACGAGAAGACGAGAGCAGGGAGACGAGGAGGGAGACGAGAGCAGGAAACCCATCATCTCTGTATGTCGACAAGAGCAAGGAAACCTCATCATCTCATAATCATCTTCTCTGTATCATCATCTTCTCTGTATCTCATCGATTTGTGATTGTATTTTCTGTATCTCATCATCTGTATATATTTGTGATTGTATCTCTGTATAGATTTGTGAATGTATCTAATCATCCCTGTATCATCATTTTGCTATTCAATGGAAGAAATCCAAAAACCCTACTACTTCTTATTTGTTTGTTTGTGTTCAAGAGCATGAAAAAACCCCAAAAAAAAAAAAAAAAAAATATGGCTACCCAACAAAGCAAATTTTTGTTGTTTTGAATAACATGACAAAAAAAAAAAAAAAAAAAAGTATGGAAACGTATTTGGTTCCACTGCTGATAAAGGAGACACAGTGATGATGGAGACAGGGTGTTGGTGGGAGCAGAGAGATTGAAATTCAAGGGTAATAGGCCGGATTTGGAAATGACTTTGGTATTTATATCTTTTACAAATAAATCCTTCAAAGTCCATCAAGTCAATAAATTCATTAAAATTTCCTGTTGTTTGAATAACCTTAGATTTCATTGTATTGTTTAAAATCCATGATTGAATACCCCATGATTTTAATGGATTATAAAACAATCATTTAAAATCTATATTTGAATACCTCTAGATTTCATTGTATTGTTTTAAATCCTTAATTGAATACCTCTATATTTTAATGGACTTTAAAATCTTTCAGAATCTATTAAAATACATGATTGAATACCCCCCCTAGTCTTAAAAAATTGATTATATAATGTAGAATATAATATGTTAATTGTTTATGAAAATATTCAAACATGTCTTTGTTGGTATAGTGGTTGGAGGTTTATCACTTTTAGTAAAAGACCTGAGTTCGATACTCTTCAAGTCCATTTTTTATTTTTATTTTCAATGCAATTTTATTAGTAATTGCAAATATTAAAAAATGTTTAATTTAATAAAAATTTATTAACATTAAATAAATGAATTGTTTTTCACAAGTGATATTAAACCCCTAACAAAAAAACTATTTAAAATTAATATCTAAAATAATAACGATAGAATTCAATGAAAATATATACCATTAGCCAACTCGTATAAAATTTGAACCTTATATAAACTATTTTTTCTTTGAAATTGTATTATGATCATATTAGATTCGCAAATTTCAAATTTTTTTTAGCTTCACCTAGAACTTATCTTAATTATTTTGTGATTCTCAATTCTAGACAACCAGACTTTATAGCCACTTTTTGGTCAGGTTTTAAGTTTTTTACATTTCTATCCCTTCTATAGATAATGTTTGTGATTGTATTTTAAAGAGAATGAGTAAAGGTGTAAAAATGCTCTAACTGGCAAAAAAATGGCTTTAAAGTCTGGCTGCCTAGACAAACTCTTTTGTGATATTAGTTATATATTCTAGTTATTGTGCTTGTTTGCTCTTTGCTAAGGTCATCAATAGTGACCTTATTTTGGCTTAAAATGGACTACATTTGAATCCAATTTGATATATGTATTGTATTTTTTATAGTTGAATTTTTTTTATTAGTTACTAGCTTCGGTAAAAAAAAATTTGGCTTTACCATTGATAACTACTATTATAAACTAATAAGTATTTTTCATTTCGTCCCCTCGACTAAAATCATGGGTCCACCCCTGTGTGTAGGTGGTGTTATTGATGTCTCTTCAATGTTTTGTTGTGTGATCTTTGCTTTTTTATTCTGTTTGATCTTAAACATAACCCAAACTCTTCGAATTAGTTTGTTTTTTTAATTTTTCCTGATCCAATACTTTCGCATGTATTTTTTTTAACCCTCCCCCCATGTAGTATTTGTACATGTGGTGTTCCAGAAAGACAGGTTTAAATAAGGGAATTAATAACATAAAATTGTTAATTTTATTATTGTGGCTTAAATTACAATATCCTACTTTTTATTGTTGTTCTCAAATATGCTGAATGATTTATAGATTTTAATGAATTTGATAGTGTGGGCTCAAAAGTAGGGTATCATAAGTTCTCGTCAGGATGCAAAGGGAGAAGTAACCAAGGTAGCATGCATTTCTATACAATTTTTTAAGAGGTAATTAGCAACTTCTAAGCAAGGATAAGAAGCAGCTATTCACATATGGCAGTGACAATTTGACACCACCACCAATTTTCCTCTTTGACACCATTATCCTTTCCTTTGTGTCTAACACCATTGCCATCACCTTTTTTTTTTCCTGTGTTTTCTTTTTTCAAATAACAACAACAATAGTAGCGGCATTGTTGCCGTCTTTTCTCCCACCCTGTCGTCGTCACTTATTTCTTGCCCCACCACACCATCGTTGCTTCTTTCCTACCCCGCCACCCCCATCATCGTTCTCATTCGCCCTTCTTATTTTTTCCCTTTCCTTTCCTTTTCTCTTCCACTCGTCCCTCCCTTTTCTCCTCGTCAATAGAAGGTTGCAATAACAACAACAGCAACGACTGCTACCCACCGCCGCCCTTTATTTTCTCATTTGATCTTGTTCCAACCTCTGCAAGACTAGAACCCATTTTCACAGAGTTAAAGGCAGATCAAATTTTTTTTGGGGTCTCGCAGCCAATGTTATGAGTCCCAAATTTTGGGGAAAATGAAATAAGAGAGTTGAAAAAAGATGAAGAAAATAGGAGCCACACTGCTACTGCTCTTGGCCGGGGCGTTTGCTGACAACCACGGTGTTGCTACTCTTGTTGCTAGATTGTTGAGAAAAAAGAAAGAAAAAGAAATAAGGAAATAAAGAAAAAATATATAGGAAAGGAGTGGTGGCAGGCAGAGACAGAGAGGTCAGTAGCTGTTGTCTTGTTGCTGCTGTTGTTGTTCTTGATCGCAAAGGGAGAGAAAAAAAAAGATAGTAGGAGAAAAATGAGAAAAAAAAATGAAGGGTTTTCCTTTTTATTAGTGGTATCCATTAGTATGTTAAAAAAAAAGGAGTGTCAAATAGGGGAATTGGTTGTGTCAAACAGTTGCTACCTTCACATATTATGTAAGAGTTATTTGATTGTTACACATAATTGATCCTATTTTGGAATAAGGTTACTAATTACAAAATAATTTCCGTGCAATTTAAAAAATTCAATGGGTTGTCAAGAATTATAACCCAATCTTGATTTTTGGAAGAAAAAAAAAATCATATACCCATTTAATATGAAAAAGTAAGGGTTTTTTATTTTTATGAAACAAGATAGAATGTGCAACAAAATTGATTGTTAATGATGTGTTCAAATCTGTCCTTCTGATCGCACTGATCTCGAGCCTGCAAAAATGAACATCGGTTAAGCCAGGGACCACTGTGGTGGTGGTCGAAGGCACTATGATGCTTAAGTCAGATATTGATGCAAGGAAGAGTGAAGACTGTATGTAAATTGTAATGTGTATGCGTACATTTCTTATTCCTTTCACCATATCTTATAGCGAGTGTTCCCTCCCCAACTGTCCCTAAGATCGAGGGCATGATGGAGGGAGGAGATCTTGCATAAGATCTTACCTGTGCATAACTGAGTCTCTTCGACACTTGGTTCTGTTTAGGACCCAATGTTTGATTGCGCTAAGAACTAATTTTGTGAGAGTTGATTTCGAGCCTATGGCAACTCTGAAATCCGTGTTCGGGCCTTATTGTCTTGGGCCAAGCCCTAAGATCCGTTCCTTTTAGGCTAGTGTTCTTGAGCTGGGCACCTGACTTACGGGCTGAACAATAGTTTGTGAATGGATCCGCTTGGGACTGCGATGTAGCCTTTCTCATGTTAGGGTTAGTCCATGCCATGTGTATGGATTTGATTGTATGACTGATTGATATCTCATCAGCTACTCCCCCTAGTTAGTGGGTCTGCATATTGGTCCACTAATTGTTTGTGCATAGGGGTTTATGCGAGGTCATGATGATATATTTCGGCTTTTGTGTTGCAGTTATTGGTTGTGCAACGACTTTTGATGATTGCTTCCCCTACAAGTCAAGTCTATATAGACCTTCTTCGAGGGAGTTTGGCCTTTTTCCTTGCCCAAGTTCATGTTTCTTTGCCAAGAATTATCTTCAAGCGGGTTAGGTGCAAACTTATTTCTGATAATGACTACTCGGTTCTCGCCTTACAGTCTTGTGGCATGTACAAAGTCTTTTGGGACATCTCTGATGTTGGAGATGGATCTTGTTGACCTTCGCAGCCAGTATCAGATCCCTGGTGCTTTAAGACTAGCATTTCAGGGCATCGGTGAGTCTCCGATAACCCAAAAAAAGGGGTACATGGCCATGTTCAAAGTGAGCCTGCGCTTCCTTGTTCCTGAAGTTATTTGGGAATTCCTATCATTCCATATTATCGCTCCAGCCTAGATGGCACCAAATAGGTGAAAGGTTTTGATTGTCACCCTGGCTAGGGTGAAGGCTGTTGGACTCCACCTAATGCCTAGGTTGATTCAATTCATGGCTCCTATCAGGACGAGCAACCATGGAACCTGCTGGCTGGTAAAGCCCTCTTGCTTTAGCTGGCATTCAGAAGACACGAAGAATTGGCAGCGGTACTGCTTCTTTGCTTCTGTGCGATCTGGATACTTTGATCACGAGAGTCGGTTGGCCTATTGCAACTTCAGGAACGTCCGTAAGTCCTCTAACTTTTCTTGTTTGATGCTTCTAGCATGATGATTATTATATGTTTGACGTGGCACCTGTTTTCTCAACCAGGGAGGCACAATGTTGTTGTTCTTTCTCATGAGGAGGAAAGAGCTAAAGCCGACATTCTCTCCCTGCTGCTCACGCTCCTTTCGGATGCACTTAGTATTGCATTTATTGAACGATGTGGTCTGTTATCCGACGAGGTCGGTAGGGTGGGCTGAGCGCTGAACGTTGAACGCTCCGAACTGCTATTCTTTTGGTGCCAGAGCGTCCAGGGCACAGAAGAGGGTAATTGCGAGGGAGTTCAGTCTGTCCATGCAGAAGGTTGTGGAGCGATTGCTTCCCCAAAGGTTGAGGTGGGGGCCACCCATGCTACCCTCTCTGCTTTGTTGTTTATCGTGGAGATGGAGCTTGTTGAGCACTCCCAATCGGTGATAGCTTTCCGTGTTTCTGAGGAGATAATGCATGAGCCCAGCAGCTTCCCTCCTTGTCTTCTTACCCCGATGTCTTCAAGGGGGAGCACCTTAGTCTTGCTAGGGTTGGAGGATCCTAGTAGTCTAAATGAATAATAGCTCGAGCATGCCAATGCTTGTCTTTTTAGGCCACCATGAAGTTTTTTCTGCTGGTGGTGACTCAGGTTTGGAGTTCTGTGCTCTGAGGGGCACTTCCCATGACCAGTCGGTGGTTCCGGGCTCCCTAAGAAAGTCATCTACTTTTGAGGATCCTGCACGCGGTTTATCCGAATCGTTACCTTGCTTAGATTCTCAGGCTCGTTTCATTTTCGTGTCGTCTGCTATCGGCAAAGGGAAGGGAATTGCGAAGTTTCCTCCCTCATCGGAGGTCATAGTTGTGAGAGGGGGGTGCAAAACTCATCCCTGATACTAAGGTTTTCCATTTTGGCGCTCGCATCAATTTCGTGTCCCGGACTCTATTCACCTCAGCTTTGATGGCTGACATGTGTAGCACTAGGAGGTGGATCAGAGGAACAGATCCATGCAGCTTTTGAGGATGTCTTTTTCTCATTTGGTTGATCGACTGCCATTAGAGGAGATACCATGGGAGACCATCTTAATCAAGGGTTGAAGCAACTCATGCAGGTGAATTAATACTTGTTTATTCGTCGTTGTCTTCTTAACTACACTTCTTGTTTGTAACCATGTGTTTGGTTTCAGATCAAGGGATGGCCCACCTGACATACGCTGGGATGCTGGGCACTGAAGTGGACTCTGTGCGGGACAAAGTCTATGCCCTGGAGAGGTCATTTGCTGAGCAGCGGTTGCAACTTTCACTTGCCCTTTTTAATGGATTCATTGGGCAAGCAGTTGACCGTCTGTCACGGCTTGGAGGCTCAGTTGCGGGATTGCCGCGAGAGTTTAGACAAGGTTTTGGCTGCTCAGGCTGACCCGGAGGTCTGGCTGAAAGGAGTCCAGAAGAGTTAGGTTGAGGCCTTTGCTGCCTGGATGATTGGATGACCAAGCTCGGGAGGATCAGGACATATTGGTAGCTAAGAAGATAGAGGCTGCTAACAGTCTAGCATCTGCCCAGAATTCTAACGAAGAAATTTAGAGTGATCTGGATCATGAACGCACTGAGTTTTCTCGGCTAGAAGGAACTCATTGACGCTGCTCTGTGGCAAGTGTCCCAACTTACTCAGGAATGGGACTCCGAGCACAGGTTGGCAAACTGTGAAGTTGGCCTGTTCAGAATGCACGAAGAACTTCCTGACTTCAAGGCACAGTGGGCGATTAAGAAGAAGGATCTCCTTGCGGCCGCTGAGATTACTGACTTCAGCAAGGTTGTTGCTGGTAGGCTGAAGTTGTTGGACTACATTGCGCAAGATCACAAGGACTGGGACTTTTCCGCCTACAGGCAGGTGGCCTTTGCCTGCTTTGAGAATGATGACTATTCCTCTTCTTTCCCACTGGGTGGCCCTGAGGCTGATCCGCCTGTTGCAGAGATGACCTCCGAGCCTGCTGTTTTGGAGCCTACTGCCAACCCTGAAGCCGTTTGAGATTATGAGTTGCAAGAGGATATTCTTGACTCTGCTCCCACTGCATGAGCGATTTTGTAATGAAGGAGAAATTTTATTAATGAGAAAATTTTCCTTTTCGTTTTTGTCTATGCTTGCAGCTGTCATACTTGCCAATTTCAATTCTTGCTTAGATTACGCTATGTAGATGGGTGTATTTAACCCCACCTGAAATAAGGCTTTAGTCTGGACTGGAGCCCTTTCTTTGCTTGTCCGAGCTTTTATTTTGTCAACAGTAATAACTTGATCTTCTGTTAGAGTTAAGTTGTAGGATAATCACCTTGGTTTGTTCGGGTTGTGCTCCCTTAGTGACGTAATTATTGTCTCCTTTAGTAGTTGAGCTTGTACATGAGTTGTCTTCGTGCTAAAGACTTTACTTCCTTGTTGGTCTCTGACCTTTGTAGTGGTTAGGTTGCCTGGTGAACCATCTCTCGTCAGAATGAAATTCCGTACCATATACATGCAGTCTTGTCAGTCCTTAGAGGGGCTTTGAATCGAATGGGAGTTGCTTTTGCTCTTCTAGTCTGGGCTCCCATAATACGCCTTACTTCTAAATAGGAGTCAGGTTGTTGAGGAGTCATCTTCACCCGAACGGGCTAGACTCTTTGCATTTACCTGGCTCAATACTTGAGAAGTCTCGAGCTGAGAAAAAGTAGTCTCCGCTCGTCTGGGCTATGCCTTCTCTTTAGACCCCAATCCTGAACATGAGTTGGGTTGATGAGGAACCTTCTTTGCTCGAATGGGCTAGGTTCCTGTGTTCATATGGTTCAGTCCTTGAGAGGACCTGAGTTGGGAGGAAGTTTTTTGCGCCTGTTTGGGCTAGACTTTATAATATACCTCAACCATGAACATGAGTTGGGTTTTGAGGAGCCATCTTTGCCCAAATGGGTTAGGCTCTTGTACTCCTCTGGCTCAATCCTTGAGAGGACCAGAGCTGAGAAGAAGTCTTCACGCCTGTTTAGGCTAGATTTTATAATATACCTCAATCCTGAATAGGAGTTGGGTTGCTGAGGAACCATTTTTGTCGAACGGGCTAGGCTCTTATACTCCCCTGGCTTAGTCCAGGAAAAGACCTGAGCTGAGAATAAGTCTTTCACGCCTATCTAGGCTAGACTTTACAATATACCTCAATCCTGAACAGCAGTTGGGTTATTGAGGAACCATCTTTGCCTTAACGGGCTAGGCTCCATTTGAGTGTTGATTTGTCTGTGGACTAACCTCGATCCAATGCGTCGTACCTTGGTGGACTAGGTCACTTGTGCGGCTAGTTGTCATCGCCTTCAGTGGGGCTAGGCTCGGCCTATTTTGCGCCATTTTGGTCTTGTAGTCGGACCAAGTCATTTTAGAAGCGACAAGTCGTCCGTGGACTGGACTCGCACGCTTGCCGTGGACTGGGTCCGGTCCACACTTGGACTGCCTTGGCTCCTGAGGCGGACTAGGTCACTTATGCGGCAAGTTGTCGACATCCTAAATAGGACTAGGCTCGGCTATTTGTCTACCATTTTGGTCCCCGTGTTAGGAACAAGCTTCGTTGGGCGGTGGGTTGTCCATGGACGGGGTCGACCGTACCTACCGTATCATACCTCAGTTCCTTAGGCGCGCTAGGTCACTTATGCAGTGAGCCATCATCGCCTTTAGTGGAGCTAGGCTCGACCACTTATGCACCATTTCGATGCCGGTATTAGGATTGGGTCTTCTCCTATAGAAGGAATATAATGTTGAGTAGAATTGTTTTTAAAGAGATTACCTTTATTGATAGTTCTTCTTCAAGTCACACATGCTACTCTCGCCGCTCCTTATCAGTAATCTTTTAGCCCGTTGGTTCTTCTATTTTCAGAGGGACTTGAGCCGTTATGGTTACTTACCCGATAGCTTCATCGCCACATAGTGGCATTCTATGGAGGAAGATCGTTCTCCCATGATAGTCCTCGTCTCTCTGTTGACAGGGCATTTTAGGCATTGGTGCTGTGTGGAGACCACTGTTCCCATCTGAAGGGCCCAAGGTCTTCCTAGAATTATATTTTATGTGGAGGCGTCGTCTACCACAATGAACTCCGTCATAAGGAACTTCACTGGTACCCCTGCTCCTACGGGTAGGTTTATGCTCCCGACAGAGTAACTTCGAGCGCCACTGAAGCCAACCATCACCTAGTTGTTCGGTTTCAACTCTTCATTTTTTAGCCGCATCTTGTTGATTGCTTCTAGGAACAGAATATTGGCTGAGATTCCCGTGTCCACCAGCGACCTTTTCACGACACATTTTGATATTGCAATTGTGGTAACCATGACATCATTGTGCGAGGGATATACCCCTTGCATATCTCGTTCTCTGAAAGTCAGGTCCAGGGTTGGGTGTTTTACCCGTGCGTGTTGGACTGAGCTGTCTCCACCGTGGGAACCTATCCACAATTCTCGGATCACCCACTTTTTTTATTGGTTGGATTCAGTTATGTGTGTTGTGCAGGATGTAGATGATGCTTGCAATATTTTCTTCGGCTTCTGGGTCGTTTCTTCCTTATCGTTTTCTTGGGGTTGTTTCTCATCAGAATTGACGAATTCTCCGAGTTTTCCCTTTTGAACCC
This sequence comes from Berberis vulgaris, assembly GCA_963556465.1. Taxonomy (NCBI): domain Eukaryota; kingdom Viridiplantae; phylum Streptophyta; class Magnoliopsida; order Ranunculales; family Berberidaceae; genus Berberis; species Berberis vulgaris. Next base: position 31,498,019 of record OY747127.1, on the reverse strand, counting down.
AGTACTTTATCTCGTTCTTGAAACTCTGGCAGTCCTGGATGGCGTGACTGTGGTGCTTGTGATAGGCACAGTACTTGCTCCTATCATGCCTCAAAAAATCGCTTTTGAGCTTGGGAGGCCACTTGATGTCATCACAGTTTTTCATGGCGGAGAAGATTTTGAGCAAGCTGGAGTTGAGGGGAGCAAACTTAGTGAACCTTGCGCCGATGTAGTTGGTGGCCTTGCCGGACCCAATTTTGTTGACGTTTTTCCTTCTCTTTAACTTGTCATCATCTTCGTGCCTCTTTTCTACTCCCATGTCCCAAGCCCTGGTGGCATGTTTGGCTTCCTTTTGGCCTCCTTTCTTGGCGGCCTGCATACCCTCTAGAGTGATATACTTTTAGGCACTTTTCAGCAAGTCCGTCATATCTCTCGAGGGTTCTAGGGTGAGGAAGTTGTATAACTGACCTCCTTGGAGGCCACAAGTGAAGGTGGTAGCCAACGTGTCGTCACTGCAATCGTCGATTAAATTAAGCTCGTCGTTGAAATGAGTGACGTACTCTCTGAGGTATTGCATTTCTTCCGCTTGAGACTTAGCAGGTAGTGATGCCCTTTCCAATTCACTGGCTTCCAACGAATCTGGTGATAAACGCATTTGCCAAGACCTAGAATAAATTGATAGATCTTGGCTAGAAACTGTGGAACCAGATCAGTGTAGCCTTCTTCAGGCTGGTGGGGAAAGTTTTGCACAAGATGGCTTATGAACTTTCTTACAAAGCCATTACGTGGTGGTCGTGGCGCAGATAATCTGATGGATCTGATATCCATCATAGAATTTGAGCTTTGGAGCGACGAAAATCTTTGGTAGTGAGACGTTCACGATCTCCTCCGAGAATGGCGGGATGGTGAGGTTGTAAAAGATGTCTGAATTGGTTGCCCCCAGTCGAAGCAGATTCCTGACCATTGGACGGTCTATTTTTGGGGCGTGGTCCCCGTGAACCCCACCGTCCCTTAAGCTCTCCTGCCAGCCATCTATTTGCTCTTTCCTAGGGAGGTTCTCGCTTTCCTGGATGCACTCTCGGTCGTCTCTTTGGTGTGGGATCTCCTTGGATCTTCGCTACTTTCGGGTGGTTGATGTCGATCTTGAGCGAGTCTCTCCACCACATGTGCTAGATGATCCATATGAAACAAGATCTGGTCTATGTGGGGGTCAGCCATGGCTTGGTCGTTCGACTGCTCTGTTCCCTCGGTTGTATCAGTTCGGCCCTATGGTGGGGCTTCTCTAGCCAGAGGGTTGTCTAGTTCGGCATTGTTGAATGCTCGATATCTGGTGCTAGTGACCATTTCTTAATTCTTCGCTTAGCTAGGAAGAATTTTATACGTTTGTTTCAGGGAAAACTTATCGCCTTGTCCCCACGAACAATGCCAAACTGATGTGTTTAGATCTGTCCTTGCTGATTGGGCTAATCTTGAGCCTGCAAAAATGAGCATTGGTTAAGCAAGGGACCACCGTGGTGGTGGCCAAAGGCACCCGAGGCTTAAGTCATATATCGATCCAAAAAACAATGAAGATTGTATGTTGTTGCAATGTGTATGCTTACCTTTCTTCTTCCTTTCATCATTTCTTATATCAAGTGTTCCCTCCCCAACTGTCCCTACGATCGATGGCACGATGGAAAGAGGAGATCTCTCATAAGATTTTACATATGCTTGACTGAGTCTCTTCGGTTGGCTTTATTTAGGACCAAATGTTTGATTGGGCTAAGAATTGATTTCGTGCGAGTGGATCTTGAGCTTATGACAACTATGAGATCCATTTTCGGGCCTTATTGTTCTGGACCAAGCCCTAAGATTCATGCCTTTTGGGCTGGCGTGTCTTGGGCCTTGGCTCCTGACTTACGGACTGAACAACAGTTTGTGAATGACTCCACTTGGGAATGCATTGAAGCCATTTTCGTGCTAGGGTTAACCCATGTCACGTGTATAGCTGTGATTGTTTGACTGATCAGTTAACAAGACATGAACATTCTTACATAGTTAGACTTAACACAAACTTCAGACCGATAATATAACAATTATCTTGTTACTCCAATATAGGGGTGGGCACGGTCCGGATCGGTTCCAAACTTTGAGGAACCTAACTCGGACTGTTTAAATTTAACGGATCCAGTCAGGTCTGGATTCTCTCATTTTTAACATTGGGATCGAACCTAACTCGAAGCATTTGGAACGGTCCAGTTCCTACGGTTCCAAATTACACATCAATTTAATTTTCATTTTTTTTCATTTTGTACTTGTTCAGGATACAATCGTAAGTTTGTAACTTACTAATTTAGATAGAACTACATTCAATCCTCCATTTAAACATACATTCACATAATTCTCTCATGAACATCTGTTTGTAGAACCAATTGCAAGAAATGCACACCAATGCAACAAAAAAAACTAAAGCATCACAACGAGATTGAATCAGAATTAAACATAATAGCCAATACTACTTCAGTTGTACAAAAACAACTTATTCATACCACTAAGGCCTACTTTTGGCCATTAAAGTTCAGAACATAAGCAAACAGACACAGACAAGAACAAGAGAAATCACGGAAACATACGAGAATAGCTGCAAGCAGTAGGCAGCAAGTTACAAATTCAACAACTTACTAATTCAGCAAGCAGCAAGTTACAAATTCAGCATGCTAACTTGCTACAAATTCAACAACTTACAAATTCAGCATGTTAACTTGCTACCAATTCAACAACTTACTACAAATTCAACAACTTGGTCTTCTTCCCCACCTCCTCCCTGTATCAGTTGCTAACTTGCTACAAATTCAACAACTTACAATAGTGCATACAATTTATGTTATCCAAATGGTGCAACTTACAATAGTGCAAATAAGCAAGTAAACAATTACTTTCAATTGATCAAATTAACAATTTTTTGTTGGTTTTATGATCGCTTGTACATACAATTAGAATTCAACTTTCATAACTTGATGTCATCTAGGAAACTTGTGCAAGCTAACCATTCCCAAACTCAAGATCACATGATATAAATTCAAGAGTATTACCACTTAACATGGAGTGTAATTTCAGGGTTAAAAGCAATCAACATCTTGAGACAAGCTAAAATACACAAACCCCACCAACATGCAGACCCAATCCAACCCAGATTACTCCGGAACTCATTGTGAGTTCCAGTCATGGGACCAAATCGACATCTTTGACAAGTGATAATTTCCAAGTAAAATACAAGTGGAGGTAAATTGGGTAGCACAGAAAACAGTGAGCTTCAAACAAAAAAGTTTATTTAGAATTGATATTTACAAAAAAAAAAAAAAAAAATCAGGACTGATTCTATAAAATTTCTCAAAACATTTGGAATGCTTCATTTGTTTATTGCAGAACTCATCAAACACTTATAAATGCAAATCCCTCTATTGTTTCAATGAAGCAATTAAAATATTTAAGAAACAAAATGCCTCAGAATTGCATAGTATCAACAAAGCTATTTGAGTAAAATAGCTAATCAGTCCCGAAAGATGGTGTATTGATTAATGCTTTCCTCATTGGAAAATAAAAATTAAAAAAACAATTTTGTTAAAAGAAGCATCAGATAGTCGATCCATTAATCATCAAAGAAAATCAATGTAATTCCAACTAAAAATCAAGAAAAGCATTTGAGACGAATCGAGTGAGAAACTTACCTGATCGCGCGATCGATGGAGACGATTGGAAGAGGGAGAGGAGATGGAGGGAGGAGGAATGTAGCTGAAGTCTAAATCGAGAGAAAATGAAGAAAATGGGAGGGAGGAGGAATGCAGGTGCAGTTGAAACCTGAAGCTAAAAGAGAGAAGATTAAGAAAATTTGTGTGCGTGTTTGATGTTTTTGAGTTTTTCCATTTTAGTTTTACATTTTCTAACCTCCACCACTAATATTAAGACATGTGTACAGTATCATCTAAAACGGGTTGGAATCGGACCGTTTCATTTTACATAATTGGAATCAGACTGTTTTACAACGGATTCGGATCGTATCTAAATTACAAATTTAAAAACTGGACCGTTTGGAGCAAAACAGTCCGATTCGGCTTGAATCCGCGGTTCCTCGACCCATTTCCCATTCCTATTCCAATGCACACCGGTAAACTTGGCAAGACCAAGTTGGATAAAACTTTGAATACCAAAAAATTGCTCATCCATATTAAGATAAGAGATTGACCATTCAAAAAACACCTAGACTGTCTTTGGTCCTTTGACCAAACCATCTCCCCATATTTTGAAATATGATTGGCTTGTTGTAGGCTTAGTAAAGACCCCAAATTCAACCTTCGAAGTCATTGATGAGGCAAAGTGACTATCCTCATGAATTCACTTCCAAATACTCCGCTTGCTAGAGGCTTGATCACCTTCATTTTGCTAAATTTTTGTAAGAGTCTGTTTGAATTCTTATCAATGAGTAAATACTCCATTGGAGCTTTGGATTTTCTTCCTAACTTGTCAATCACATGAATCATGAGTTCGTCAATCTTGAGCAATAACCCATTCCCCCTTGTCAAATCCATTCAATTTTGGTAACTTTAGTCCAAGCAATCAAAGATGTATTTGTTGGGCTTTCCACACCCTTAAGCTAGGTTTGAAGAAAATTCTAACTTGGAGTGCGAATGATGTATAGTAGAATTAAGGTACGGTTTTATTGGTATTTTGTTTTCTGGAGTTATTTAAGGTTATTAGTGCTTGTATAAAAGTGCTGATACCATCTTCTTCTTCACCAAGCTTGACTTGCTTTGTTCCAAGGGGCACGTCTAATTTACTATAACAATCGAGGTCATATGTGAGTATTGTAGATGCCATAACCCATAGGCCATAGCCATTGCTAAATGCTAGTAACTCAATGCAGACCCTTGGCAAAACATTGTGAGAGATGTGGATGTTACAAGTGACAACCATAAATTTAGTTAGATGGACCACTAATTATGTAATTAACTAATCTAACTTTTGTTATTTGCAAGGGATTAGTAATGTTTATTAGACTAATTTTTGCTGCAACATAATCTTTGAGTAATGATATGTGTAGACTAGATTAATATTGTAATGGTATGTTTAAATTGATATTTTTATATTAGATTGTTTTTGGCTCCTTGTTTTTTTTTTTTTTAAAGCTTATAGCAAAAATGTATTAGTTATAGTCAATGTTCTAAAAATCGCTAGGCGTTAGGCGGGTGGCGAGCAGGGGACTAGCGCCCAGAGGACTAGGCGAGGGCCTAGGCTATTATTATTATTATTTATTTATTTATTTATTTATTTATTTATTATAATTTATAAAATTTAAGCTAGCATATAAATTACTTCCAATTCAATACCAAGATACATATGCAAAATGCATAAAAACATAACCTTAATTTTTTTTGAATTGGAAATAATTTTTTTTTTCAAAAACCCGCCTAGACTGATTTTTAGAATACTGGTTATGGTTACGGTTGCAATATTGTTGTTCTGCTATGGTAGCTAAGTTATGAGCCTCGAAGTTGAGGTCTCTATTAATATATTTACACAGATCCAGGAGTTATGAACAGTGAGAAGACGCCTAATGCTGCTAATAAGGGGATGCCACATCCAACACATGGTCATCGCAGGTTCCTTCAGTTCTTCTTGCAGTATAGATTGGAGTGTCCTAGAGTCCCCCAACAGAAGTCTTGTCTGCCATTGTCTAGCTAACCTGGATTAACAAAAGGGCTGCATTTGCAGCATGACCTTTCACCAAAGTACTATTGAGCACTTTCCCTGAGATTGGGCCTACAACCCGAGTCAGTATCATACCATGAGTGTTTACCGCCAGTACCCCTATCGTTCCATGTTTAGACGATTCAAAGAAACTAGCATCATAAGTAACAATAATCGTTTCTGGTTCCAAAGTATAGGGAATGCGTTTAAGTTGAAAAGATCTAGCATTAATCTTGTGATGTCTAGCTGACTGGACTTGGGCCTGTATCGACTCCATTCTGATAGTTTCCGCCTCATTGTGGGGACCAATATTAAGCTCTGGTTCTGCCCGAGCAATGGATGAAACGAATGATTCTCGGTTAAGGTTGTCTCCAGAATTTGGTGAATGGACATAATCGTCTCTGCATCCACAGTGTGATGGTAGACAGAGGGACTTGAAGGTGTGGGGTTTTTGGTAAACCATTGATTGCACCAGGATTTCCAAGTTTGTCGAAATGAGGAAAGAAAATCTGTGTACAAAAGTTGGTCTTGTTAAAGATTATTTTATTGTGAATCTGCCAGATAGTCTGGAGAACAACCATAAATTGAGACAATATTTCATCTTTAGCCTTAGGATGGGCCTTGGTTGTATGCCACATGAACGTAAAAAAACCCGAAAATGGAGGAGGGATTAAGGTTGACGTTGAGCCAATCAACTGGTAGAGGGGAAATGTGTCAAAGTCTATTGATGACCGAGCAGAGGAAGAAAATATGAGTGACATCTTTCGTGTGATCCTGGCAGAAGACTCAACAGTCGTCATTAGGCGTGTGGATCCTTACCCGGTTGGTCATGGTTGGGATAATGTTCTGGCTGATCTTACATATAAGGAAGAGAGCGCAGGTAGGAGCTCTAATTTGCCATAGTTCTTTGAGTTGTTTAGCCTGAAGATGCAGAGTTGGTGCATTTGAAGTGGAACTTTCTAATTGGTCATGAGTAAAAGCACGCGTGGCACTTTTAACGGAAAAAAACCTTTCTTGTCAAACAACCAAATTAGTTTGTCCGGGCTCATAGATGGTCTGATGGTAATATCAAGGATATCTCGACCCACCACGCCAGGAAAAGTGAACATGATCAAATCTGTGTTCCACTGAGGCATCTGTCAAGGGGAAAGATTCTAGAGTCGGAAATGGTATAAGGATGATTTGTCATTGGAGGTAAAGGTAAATTAGCAAGGACGAAGCTTGGTTTGACCCAACAGTCTCTCCATTGGTCGATGTGTTTCTCCAGAGAAAATTTTCCAGATGAGATGGCATTTCATTATCGAGAAATATGTCAAATTAACTCTACAGACAAAGGAGGCAATGGTTGGAGGTTTGGAAAGTTGAAAATTGCTCTTTTGATTGAAATATAGAGCTTTAAGTTGAAGAACACGTGGGTTTTGTGGTGAGGTAATAGCCCGCCACAAATTTTTTTCCATTAAAGCCAAATTTTTATTCCTGACAAAAGGAATGTTGAAACCTCCAAGTTGGCAAGGCAAAGAAATGAGATCCCATAACAAATGCTTGGCCTTACTATGTACCGCTCCTTGCCACCAGAAGTTACGGGCTAGATGGTCCAATTTGGTGGTAACAAAGCAAGGAAACAAGAAAGTTTGCATTGTATAATCATGACCATTCGCCCAGCTGGGAGAGGACTTTTGATTTTCAGCTCGAGAGTTTCAAGTTAACTTTATCAATAATGAACTAAAATTGGAAGTTTTCTTCTTGGAAAGCAACATAGGAGATCTCAGGTACTTGTCTTTTGGATTGTATAACTTAGATCCCAAAATTCTGTTGATCATTTTGGAGTGTCACGAGTGGACATTTGAGCTATTGAAACAAATGATTTGTCATAATTCACTGCTTGACCCAAGGCGAAACAGTATTGTTGGAGGATGTTCTTCACAGAGTGGGCTTCAACTAGGGAGGTCCGACAAAAAAAACATGAGATCGTCAGCATAAAGCTGGTGGCTGATGGAAAGCGAACGTCACCTGATTTGGATACCTTTGATGAGTCCTTCATGTTCAGCACGAGTAAGAAGTCGGGATAAGGCTTCGGCCACTAAAATGAAAATATAAAGGGAGAGCGGATCTCCTTGTCGGATACTTCTAGTGAGTTTAATGAGGGAGAAACAAAATCCATTAAGTAGTACGTGAAGGGAGGAAGTGGAGATACATTATTTGATCATTTGGATCCAGCCTCTTGCAAAGCCTAACTGTTTGAGAATTTGGAGCAGAAAGGACCATTCAACCTGATCGTAAGTTTTGGCCATATATATTTTTTATGGCTATCCAACCTTGTTTCTTTTTGCGGCAATGTTTCATTTGAATGAAAGTTTCATGTGCTAGGCTAACATTGTCCACAATAGGTCGACCTTTGAGGAATGCACCTTGGTTGGGAGAAATGATGGTATCCAATAGGGGTTTCAAACGGTTTGCAAAAATATCAGAGATAACTTTATAGATGACATTGCACAACCCAATGGGTCGAAATTTATTAGGTGTTATGGGATTCGTGATTTTCGAGATAAGGGCGATGAATGCCTCATTAAGCTTCGGATCTAACTGCCAAGTAGTAAAGAAGTTTTGAACTACTTCAGTCACATCATACTTTACAATTTCCCATTAGTGTTGGAAGAAGAAAGCGTGGAAATTGTTGGGCCCATGAGTTTTGTGGCTACCCATCCCGAAGATGGTGGTGGATTTTCTCTTCTCATGGGATGGTAGGAAGGATCTCATTGTCCTCAGTAGAGACGGAAGGTTCAAAGAGAGAAATGAGCTCAGGGCACAGGGCAAGACTCGAGGAATGGAACATATCCTGAAAATAGTCATCAAGGATTTTTTCTACAGAGTCATGGTCTGAATGCCATTTGTTAGAACCATATCTGAGCTGAAGGATAAGGTTTTTTTTTTCTTTTCGGAGGAGCATAGAAGCAAGGTGAAAAAACTTCGTGTTCTTATCTCCTTCAATAAGTTAGGAATACCTTGACTTGTTCCGTCAGAAAAGTTCTTCTCTAAAATGCAGCTCGGAGAGGTGGTCCTCAAGAACTGAGGTGGCAACAACATTATCCAATGAAGGCGGATTATTTTGAAGATTATCCAGGGCCATCTGTGTATCTGAAATGCACTGTTGAATTTTTTGAAACTCTTTTTTATTTCATCGAGTGAGACTACAGCTAAGCTTTTTGGTTTTCAGATGAAAATTGTAAGAGGGGAGATGATGGTAGCGGGGACGCCAGGAAGAATCGATAACTTTGCGACAATGAGGGTCCCTGAGGGCCCTTATTAACATGAGAGATCAGTTGAAGTGAGATAGCTCTATGATCCAAGGTCGAAGTATGATACTGTGAGCTATGGCCAAAAGGAAATAGACCATCAGTTAGTAGATACCAAAATGCTGTCAAGTTTTGCTTTAACCCCATTCTTATCTTTACATTTGTTGTTCTAGGTAAACTGAGAACCATTGAGTGGGAAGTCCATAAGGTTGTATTTATTGATGAAGGTTTGAAGATGCTTAAAATTTGAAAGGGTATGCCTATTACCACCCCCACTCCTCCACGATTTTATCTTCAGGGAGTAAGATAGAGTTTAGGTCAGGAGACCAGGTAAAGGTTGAAGGTCACATATGTTAGAAAGATTATTCCAGAAATGAGCTCCAAGGGAGGGGTTTGGTTCACCATATACAAATATAGTTGACCAAGTACTGAGTAAAGTAATCATCTATAGTGCAGTTGAAATAATATTTGCATGAAGAAAGAATAGTAAGATGAATACCTTCTTTCCAGAAAAAGGATGAGACCACCTGATTGTCCATTTGCTGATATTGATACTCTATGTTTGAAACCAAGTCTCCGACGAATGCGTTCCATTTTTGTTGAGGTAGTTTTGGTTTCGGAGAGGAAATTGATGTCAGGGTTGGACTTGTTGGAGAGAGCCTTTAAATTTCAGAATGCGTGGGGAGACCCAATGCTCCTTACATTCCAGAAGAGAATCATGTATCCTGCGGCAACCCTGTGTCGGCAGTCGCCAATGCCTTAGTATTGGGTTCAGTAGTGAAGTGACTGGATGAATCATCCGAAGCAACCGGAGGGACAACGGTTGTAGAACCCCTGTGGTGGACCTTAGAATCTATCGTACCATGTAGTTTTCTGATAGCTGAGGGAGTGGTCCATGTAGGTGCCTGCGTCTGATTACCCCGTATAGATAAAGTTGTAAGATGTTTGTTCCTACTAGAACTCAACTCATGAAAATGTCCCAGCTCCATTTTGCTCTTCCCCATTTGAATGCTTTCCTCCTTATTGTGTTCTCTTTTAATATTGGCTCAGACCACAATGCGTTTTTTTTTTTTTGTCAAAGGTAGAAGTAATGTCGGAGCGCTCGTTTGCATGAAGGCTAGGGGAACATTGTTCTGAGACCCCTGTACTATTTCTGCATGAGTCAATGTATTTGACTTTTGAATTCATACATGCTATTTTGTAGCATGGATTCCTGTGTGAGTGGGCATAGTTTCTGAAATTGAGAAGGTTCATGTTAGTGATTGGCTGGAGAATTCAGTTGTTGCTCGAGATCAGGATTCTGTAATGGGTGACATTCAGGTTGCTCTATACTTGTCTCCTCATGATCCAAATAAAGTTGTTGGTGTGTTTGGATGTGATGTGTAGTTGATAAAGAAGATGGTGTGAGTGAAGGTAGATTGATGGGGATAGGTGGTGTGGGAAGATGATATTGTGATGCATGTAACTGAGGAAAAAATCCATGTTGGGATTCGTGGTGGGAGAATTGTTGAGGGGAGGTGGGAATGTTGATTGATTTGCAGAGAACAAGAATTTTGGGGTTGTAGTACTCTGGTGGTATTGAGCACAACTCGTGGTGACTATAGCTTCTGAATAAAAAGTTTTGGCTACACTAAGAGGAAGCCCATCGTTGAAGCCCAAAGGCAATAAAATCTCCTTCAATACGTCTGTGGAGACAAAATTAAGATTTGTTGAAAATTTCATCATCGCCTCGTTTAATATCCCACTGTCACCATTTAATGCAACTGTCTGCGATTCAATAAATCTTTCATTGAAGCCATTAACGGTGGTTCAGACAGCTTCTGAGTTGTTAATTGCATTGTTGATTCACTCGAGTGTGGGAAAGCGAACTCACTTCGAAACTGAGTAGGCGCTGTTGGTGTAAGCATCTTGGCTGAACCAACCGAATGAAAATGTGCAGCCTCGTTCAAAGCTTGTGGAGAAGGAATTGATAGCCATGGAGCTAAGGTGAGTTGGATCAGCTGAGTGAGAGGTTGACTCACTAAAAATCAAAGAAGAATAATACGAATGGGAGTTCAGATCTCGCAGGTGAGTGAAATGAGTTGGAAGGGTGAGGTTACGAGCAAGTTGTTGTGTCAGATTGTGGATTAGATGTTTAAGGTGGGTGTTTGAATCATGTTTGGGGATAGGGGGACTTGGGAGACTTACTGTTGCATTTGCTATAGTAGGTGTATTATGAAATAGTTGCATGGGATTGAAAAGGATGGAGGATCGGACATGTGTTTGGATGCTTGGGATGGTTGGGTAAAGGTATGGGTGTGGGGAATGGGTTTCGTCCAGATGTGTCCATGAGCAAAGCTCTGTAGCAGTGGTAGGCTTGGAAGAGGTAAGTAAAAATTCTAGAATGAGAAGGGGTGCGCTGATAGAAGAACTTTACTGGAATGTGTTTTGTTTGATATTCTTTGATGAAGCCCATGAGCAACCTTTATGAGGGTCAAACAGATAACCTGAATCTGCATAACCAACTAGGTGGAAATGGTTAGATAAATCATAGGAATAAACTCGTATCAATGAACCAACGAAGATATGTGTAAGGCCATGTTGATATCTATAAGTTTGTGCAAAACTATACCTTGCAAGTGAATGCACAGAAAAAGACTATATCAGATGGTGCCAAAAATAACAATGCACCAATCAAATTCATATATGTACTTCAAGACGGAGTATTTTTTTTCTTCTTCTTTTGGTTGATACAGGTCTTTCTTTAGATCTAAAGATCAGACAACCATGGACATACTAAATGGTAGAGTTGTCCATGTTAAAAGTGTTATAAATCTTGTTAATACATCTTGATTAATGGATCAATTTCTACTAGTAGTTTACTCGATCTGCAGCCCAAAACAAAAGTTGTTCTTCTAAGGTCTTTAATTACAAATTTTGTCGTTATATAATTAATAGTATTTTCAATGTCCAATAAGAGTTATATTATTGTCATAAACTGTTAGTGTAACAAATGTAGTTAAGGTTTTCTTAATAAAGACAAATAGTCAAATTCGTATATCCTTCCTTACGCAGATATTTACTAAGACAATTATACCACATTCTTCTGGAATGGTTCAAATCGTATAAAACATGTCTTATACTTATATTGAGTAATTATATCATGGCTTTAGTTCAGACAAAGTAAATCCTTCAGGGATTTTCAAGTAAATATTTGTGTCTAGCAAAGTAAATCCTCCAGGGATTTATAAATGTTTGTCTTTAGATTCCTATATAAATAAGTAGCTATGACATTCGTAAGTCGCATATCAAGTTTTCAGAAACTACAAGACTTAATGGAAATGTAATCATATCCATAACCTGGAATATATTTTATCAATTATCGTGTTTCTGCGGGAACCTTTGTAGCACAAGTCTTGTTTTATATCTGACGGTCTCATTTTTGTCATTTTATTTTCTTACAATCACTTATTTGAAACCAACAGAGTTTATACACGTTAGTACTTGCACTGTATGTCCAACGACACCACATTTATCAAGGTAACCCAATTTCGCTTTGATAACATCTTTCCATTTGGCCAATCATTTCATTTGTCAACATTCATAGATGTTTTGTGGTTGAAAATCATTATTTTTATCGCCCTTTGATAATTTGGTAGCTACCATATAAGTGAATATGTCATCGGTAACCATTTCATCCGATTCCACATTTTTCCTTAATATATTGAGATCTCATTATTATCAGATACCTGAGCCTCTTCAAGGGCTTTTAAATCAGTAATGGAGAAATTGAATTTTTCGAACATGATCTCTACTGGAGCGTCATTCATTGTTGCTTTCGAAGATTCATGACTTCTTCTAGAGCGTCATGTAATGATGCTTATAGTGTTGCATGACCTCTCTTGAAGCGTCATGTAATGCAACTAATGGAGCCATAACCTTTTCAAGAGCGTTATGTAATGCTACTGGAGCTTCATGTACAACTTCGTAAGAGCGTGTACAACTTTTGCAGGATTTTCAAGAATTGCTTTTCGGGATCATTAAGGCATGATTTTTTTTTTAATAATTCTCCCTTTTCAGGAGTTGAATATTTGGAACATATAGGTCTACCACACTTCTGTCATGCAACAAATTTATTAGTTGCCTTGTCCTTCAGGGATACAAATTCGAGTATGTGTCTTCCACGTTTCTGGTGTGTTATAGATTTACTGGTTGCCTTATTCGAACTTTGTCCTTCAGGGATACAAATTCGAGCAGTTGTATTTCATGGTTGGTACAATATGACATCATTAATAATTTAATATATCAAGTAATTAATTCAAATTTTCAGATGATACAAAGTTGAATGAAATAGTCTACAGTAATTCACACCGTTCTATATCACTATGTTTTAGTAAGAACTAGCCTATCTCTCCCTAACGATCGGAATATAGTCTTGTTAAATTCATTATGCAAATCTAGTAGTAAAACACCGTTATCATTGAAAGTATTCCACACCGTTCTATTTCCATATCTCCCCTTTACGGTGGGAATAATGTCTTATAAAACGAACACTCTGCATAATGGATATAAGGCGAAGCAATGTCGCAACTGACAAGACTGTATGCTCCTAGACATTATGGGGTAGTTTAGACGACATAAATAAAATCTTCCAACAAGATGAAGACTTACAAGGGAAAGGTTACCGGTAGAAGCTTCCTACATAAAAATGATATGTCATATAACACCTTTAAGACTCGTAAAATTTCAATAAGGTAATGAAAATTATCTCTAATGTAAGCTGCAGGCTTTCTACATAGATGTAATACATATATCTTGAATGTAAGCTCCATGATTAATGCATACATATCTAATGTAAGCTTCGGGCTTCCAACATTAGATGTGATGTATATATGTTGAAATAAAGCAAGTTTATGCAAGAACCACAATAATAAATAGCGGGTTCTGCCGGAGTCGTCAAGAAATTGCATAGGTCCAACTATGATAGACACCCTTTGTGTCTGAAAGGCCAGTGTTGAGAAAATGTGCAGACTTGTCAATATATTGTGTATGTAGTGGCATTATCAATTAAACATATATAATTGTCAATCATTTGAAATTTATAGACTATATTGTAAAAAAAAATGTGTGCAATAAATAAATCAAAATAATCAGAAGGTAATATACTACATATATTTCACAATAAGCAACAATTATTCCAATGTGACATCATTGATGATATGTATCATTGAGCTTAAATAAAATTTGTAGGAGATGCTCATCTTCTGGAGCCGGTGTTATAGATCACTTCCTATGGTTCTTAAAATAAGTATTAGGTGTGGAGTAACATGTGATCATATCTCAAATCATACCGCAAGCGCACGGTTATCTATTGAGTAAGATAATGGCAAATACGGGTCGAATCCCACAAGAAGAGCTATAAATCGGAAAACTAATCTTTAAATCTATCTTAAAACTTAACCTAGTTAGAAAAATGTGGTTGATGAAGTGATTGAACTAAAAGCAAAATAAAAACTATGTAAACAAATTACAATCAAATATGGAGATACTTAGGGCTTTAGAGATCACCACCATGGGTTGATGGTTCTCTTAGGCTTATCTCAATATTTTATTCTTCCAATCATAACTCATCATTAGATAGGTTCTCACCTCACCTAAAGAAGGGAAATTATACAATGAAGCTTATGTAATCAAACCAATTGGATAATAATTTCTGAGATTATAAGCATGATCTAAAAGCATATAAAGATTCCATACTTAAATGAAATACCTAATATCTAACAAATCATGTATAACCTTATACTACAATCATAATTAAAGCATTAAAGGGGTGGGTTTGTTAGACTCATACTAGTGAAGACATCTTGAATCTATGACTTTAAGAAAGATGAAAACAAGAGTAAGAAATGTATCCATGATTATGAAAAACAAAATTTCAATCGATTTCATTAAACATTGACATTCAAGTACATAGAGTATGCTAATAACAAAATTGGTCTAAGTTACATGGAAGAAAATACCTTGAGAATACCTAATTGAGGTCATCCTCCCATGGGGTTCACTCACACTCTAGGAGGGTGTTTAGCCACTCATTGTAAACCTTAGGTTTCTGATGGTGATAAACATAAAGAAAATGAGAAAACTTACAAGTAAAACTCTTCAAGACTCTAAATCTCTAACTCTCGATTTTCTTTCTTTTCAAGTCCTCCTCAGTATACTCCAAGCATGAGGTATTTATAGATGAAGAAGAATGGGAGGTGGAGTAAAATAAGAAAAAGATATTGGCATAAAATAATGAATTGTTTTGGAGAATGGATAGTGGAGTAGGAGGTGGAGTAAAATACGGAAAAAAATGTTGGCATAAAATAAGGAATTGTATTGGAGAATGGATAGTGGAGTAGGAGGTGGAATGTGTAGAGATTCCTTTTGCTATGTTGAAGTTGTCATGTGGATTTTCAATTTGATTTCCTCGAGATTCGTAGATGATGATACTTTTTTGGGCTTGATTTCACGGACCTTTGGGCTTGAAAATCCTTGATATTTGACAATGCATGTGTGAACTTCCAATGGGCTTGTTGTTGAACTTAGCCTTATTGTGTTATTTTGTGCATATTTGATGATTAATACTTGAATTCTTGCATTATACACAAAATACACGTAATGAAAGTATTTTATTAATTAATATGACATAACAAATATACAATTAGGGGCGAAAAATGAACCATTTATAAGCCTATCAAATCCCCCCAAACCTACATTTTGCTAGTCCTCGAGCAAAAGAAAAATAAAAACTAACTCACTTTCGTAGGAATCACGATTACATTTAGCATATGTAATAAACCTTTAAACCTCTCGGTTCCCTTAATGGACAAGTTGTAGTCTCGTGAGGGTTTCCAGAAATGATACCCACAAACATTTGTGATACTCGGGACTCGGACTCAAAATTGGTAAAAAATAACTCTTTTCTTAATTAACCTCAGAGAGGTCATACTTGAATGCGTAAGCCTTAAAAGATGTATTCTTGTAACTTATTGGTCAGTATTAAGTCAATAAGTGACTTCAGTAAGCACTACACAAAAGACATAGGAATTATTCATTCAAGTTTATATTAAGAGTTTGATCATCTTCTTTGTTGCAAACTTCAGTTTAAAAGTGGACATATCTCTGTTCACATTCTAGAAAATTCGCTTCAACTTCAAATCTCACAAGGTATATAATCACTCAGAGATTTGGCTTTTTTTTTCTCAAATGTATGTGAATACGATGAAACAATGAATAAGAGATAGTTCACATACAATAAATATGATCTCAAGAAGGAATATCATCCGTTGAGAATGTTGATTCATTCACCACAGTATTTCTTAATTCACCCTCCACAGTTTGGCTATATTTTCCTAAGGATCAAAAGATTTTGACTAGGTTGTAACGGAGTTTAGGATAGGGTAACATTGAAGGTTAAGTACAAACAAAAGTACTTTTGATAAGGTTAGAGGTCTTCTTTAAGTGTTGAACTTCATGGATTGGCTTAACTATTTCTTTTCTATTAAATAGCTTTACATCTTCATGGATGTGAAAAACAAAGGCATTTTTTTTTTCGTAATAGCCTTGTACAAAATGGTAATGGGATATGAAGTTCTTTCTACATTTTTTTTGGCACTAAGAAGTATATACCTATTCCATTGATGGTGATAAAACCTTTTTTTTTATCATTCATCTCCAACCTTTCTAAAAAACACAAGGGTCAGGAAAACATAATTGAGTTATTTGGGTTTATCGATAAGTGGGTTAACAACAAAACTGTTAATCTGACAGGCTTCAAACAGGCTCTAAGGGTAAACAATATATGGGTAGGTTAAAAGGATCAATCTAGGCAAACAAATGACTTTTCTTCATTTCTTAAGAATTACATGGTTTCTAAGCCTTGGGTGAATTTCGGAACGTACTGTGGTGGTGTGATTCAACTTTAATGTTTTATTCTCATTTTTTGGCAGAAACAAAAATTTATAGAGATCATGCAACAAGATAATGTAGGACTCAAGAAATTCAAAATAAGCGTATAACCCTCAGAAATGTGAAAGGCTAGAAATCTTATAGGGTTCAAGTCTCCACTATTATTTTCATGTTCACCAGATAATTAATCCACTTTTTCAACTGTAGTTAAGAACATCGAAGCTAAAACACAACTCTTAATGTAAACTCTTAGAAAATGCCTAGCTTATGAGTAGTACAAACTTTTGACAAATATTGACAAACTACTAACTATCAAAGTTTCAAATCCTACCCTCAGATGCCTTTGCAACTAGATATGAAACTTAATCTCATCATGGATAAGTACTCAGATTATAAATATGATTTTTTTTAACTGTGTTTGGACCTTCCACCCCCCCCCCCCCCCCCCCCATTTTGAAATGAGACATTAGATTTTTGAAATCTCTCCCCCCAAACCTAAATCAAACATTGTCGTCAATGTTCTTAATACGACGTCGTGGGTCAAAAGAGGAACAACAATGTAAATGAAAAAAAAAGGGTAGAGAGAATTGTAAGCTTATTTGATGCTCAAATGAATGTTGTCCAAAACAAGCCATGATATGTAGAATTAGTTAAAAAAATGGTATAGACAATGAAGGAGTACAAAAGGCAGTCAATCTTCGTAGACAGAGTCTTTCAAAAGGATTTCCTCAACTTTTGGGTTATGAAGCTCTAAAAAAGGCTTCAGGCGTTGTCCATTAACTTGGAAGCTACTACTGTCTTTTGGGTTTTCAATTGTGATGGCTCCCCATGGGATAACAATTTTGACTGTAAAAGGTCCTGACCAACGGGTCTTTAACTTCCCCGAAAATATGTGAAGGCGGGAATTGTACAAAAATACTTTTTGACCTGGTTGAAACTCTTTTCGCATGATTTGACTGTCATGGACCTTTTTCATTTTATCCTTATACCTCTTGGATAGATCGTATGCATCATTTCTGAGTTCATTAAGCTCATTTAGTTGCAAGTTTCTATGTTCACCAGCTTTACCGATGTCAAAGTTAAGACGTTTGATTGCTCAAAAGCTTTGTGCTCGAGCTCAACAGGTAAATGACAAGGTTTTTCAAATACTAGACGGTAGGGCGACATTCCTATGGGGCTCTTGAATGCAGTGCAGTAAGCCTAAAGAGACTCGGGCAATCTCAAACTTCAATCCTTTCTATCTGGTCTAACAGTTTTTTCAAGGATTTGTTTGATTTGCCGATTGGAAACTTCTACCCGACCACTTGTTTGCGGATGGTATGATACAACAACCTTGTGGGTAACTCCATACTTTTTCGTTAAGTTCTCAAACACTCTATTGCAAAAGTGGGAACCTCTATCACTGATGATTGCACGAGGTATGCCAAAACGGGCAAAGATGTACTCCTTTAAGAAATTGACTACAACCCTGTGATCATTGGTTTTACAAACTATGGCTTCAATCCATTTGGAGACATAGTCTACTGCAACAAGGATGTAGATGAAACCATATAAAGTTGGGAATGGACCCATGAACTCAATACCCCATACATCAATGAGCTCCATAATCAGGATTGGAGTCAAAGGCATCATGTGTCTACGAGATATACGCCCTAATTGTTGACATTTTGTACAAGCTTGACAGTACACATGGGTATCTCGAAAATGGGTGGGCCAATAGAAACCACATTGCAAAACTTTTATAGCAGTCTTCTTTGCAATAAAATGGCCTCCACAGGCATGATCATGGCAAAATTGCAAGACCTCTCTCTAGTCCAACTCAAGGATGCATCTACGAATGATTTGATCTGGACAGTATTTGAAGAGATAAGGATCATCCCAAGAAAAATACTTGACCATGGATAGAAACCTGAACTTATCTTGCCTAGACCAATGTTCTGGAATTTTCTTTGTAGCAAAAAAGTTCACAATGTCAGCATACCAAGGTGGTTGTGACTAGACATGAGCGATCATCATTAATTGCTCATCAGGGAAAGTTTCTGTTATTGGTAACGATCATTTCTCTGACTCCACAATTATTCTGGATAAGTGGTCAGCAACCACATTTTCCATTCCTTTTTTGTCTCGAATTTCTTGATCAAACTCTTGAAGCAATAATACCCATCGAATCAAATGTGGTTTTGCATCCTTTTTAGATAAAATATACTTCACAGCAGCATGATCAGTGTAGATAATCACTTTGGATCCAATGAGGTAAGATCTAAATTTTTCAAGGGCAAAAACAACTGCCAACACCTTTTTTCCGTGGTGGAATAATTGAGTTGCGCGCCATTGAGAATCTTACTCGCATAATGGATCACATGGGAACGTTTGTCAATTCGTTGTCCCAAAACAGCGCCTATGGCATAATCAGACGCATCACACATTATCTCAAAAGGAACACTCCAGTCAGGTGGACGAATAATGGGTGCTGAGGTAAGTTCAGACTTCAACTGCTCAAACGCCTTCAAGCATTCATCATTAAAATCAAACAAGGAATCTTTGACCAAAAGTGCACACAAGGGTCTCACAATTTTTCTAAAATCCTTGATGAACCGACGATAGAAACCAATATGTCCTAAAAAGGATCGAATTTCTTTGACAATTCTTGGAGATGGTAAACTAGCTATGGTATCAACTTTGGCTTTGTCTACTTCCACACCTCTTTTTGAAATTATGTGACCTAACACAATTCTCTCCTTCACCATGAAATGACATTTTTCCCAATTGAGTACAAGATTTTTCTCCTTACATCTTCTAACACAAGGGTTAGATGATTCAAACATTGATCAAAGCTAAAATCGAAAACAGAGAAGTCATCCATGAAGACTTCCAGAAATCTTTCTACCATATTGGAGGAAATACTCAACACGCATATTTAAAATGTTGTGGGTGCATTGCACAAACCAAAAGGCATACACCTATATGCAAAGGTGCCGAATGGATAAGTAAATGTGGTTTTGTTTTGATCTTCTTGGGCAATTGGAATTTGGTTGTAGCCAGAGTAACTATTGAGAAAACAGTAATACTCATGACCAGCTAACCTCTTTAACATTTGATCAATAAAGGGGATAGGGAAATGGTATTTCCTAGTCATCGAGTTTAGCCTTCGATAGTCAATACAGACTCGCCATCCGGTTTGGACACGAGTAGGCACCAACTCATCAACGTCGTTCTTCACAACGGTGATGCCATATTTCTTGGGCACTACTTGAACTGGGCTAACCCATTGACTATCAGAGATTGGGTATATAATACATGCATGTAGAAGCTTAATCACCTTTCCTCTCACAACTTCCTTCATTGTAGGATTTAGTCTCATTTGTGGTTCTCTAGAGGTTTTTGCATTCTCTTTGAGTTGGATCTTGTGCATCACCACAGAAGGACTTATTCCCTTAATGCCTGCAATAGACCAGCCAATTGCCTCTTTATGCTTTTGGAGCACTTTCACTAACTTACCTTCATGTTCTTTATGAGTAGAAATGATATCAGGTAAGGTATTACTGTCTCCTAAGAATGTGTATTTCAAATAGTTGGGCAATGGTTTGAGTTCTAACTTTGGTGGCTCAACTAATGAAAGAATTTGTGGTTTGCTACCAATGGGTAAATGTTCTACCTTTGATTTCCATGCATCAGTGTCAAGGAAGGGAATGGAGTCAAGTAGAGAACTGACTTCTCTAATGGCATTTTCCTCATCGAGGTCCGAACCAAAATGTGCTAAACATTCCTCCAACGGGTCACTATAGCATTGTCTCAGAAGAAACTTTTCACTGAAGCATTCTATCATGTTCACTTCCTCCCGACATTCTTCATCAACTGGCTGTTGGACATTATGGAATACATTAAGCTCAACAATCATGTTTCCAAAGGACAACTTCATGATACCATTTCTGCAGTGGATTATGGCATTTGATGTTGCTAAGAATGGACGGCCTAAAATGACTGAGATTTGGTTTTTGAAATTTGTGACTGGCTCAATGTCTAACACCACGAAGTCCACTGGAAAATAGAAATTATCAACCTGAACAAGCACATCTTTAACAATTCCCCTTGGAACCTAGATAGACCTATCAGCTAACTGAAGGGTGATGGAAGTTGGTTTTAACTTCCCTAAACCTAGAGCTTTGTACACTGAAAATGACAATAGATTCACACTAGCTCCTAGATCTAGCAAAGCTTGCTTGATCTCATTCTCACCTATTCTCAAGGCAATGGTTGGACATCTTGGTTTGAAACAACTCCTATTTCAAATTGTCCTTTGGGATTTTGTTGATGTTGAGATTGATGTGGTTGTGACACAAATTGTCCCTTGGGATTTGGTACTGGTTGGCTAAGAAACTTACCCTTTTCTCTGTCGCCAACAATGGTTGCTAGCTGACTCATTTGCTCCCCTAATTTCACTATGGCTTGAGTAGCCATGTTCTGGGCATGAATCGTTTGTTGCAACAATTCCTCTAAGGATGACTTGTTTTGTTGTGGTGCAACAAATTGATTATTCTTGTTTGGCACATTAGAAAACTGTTGTCTCTGAGAGTGAAATTGGTTTGGTCCCCTATAGGATTGATGTTTTCCATGAACTTGAGATTGATCTTGCCTCCATGCAAAATTTGGATGGCTTCGCCACCCAGAATTATATGTTTCGTTGAAAGGGTTTGCTCTTTTATAAGCATTGATGGCTTGGACGTGCTCTTCCCCAGTTGATCTTTCTGGATAAAAGATGGGACGTGAATGAGCCGTATGTGTTGGCTCTGTGCAAATGGTGCAAGGAAATGTGTTAGGTTCACTGCCTGAAACTTCATGACTAGGTGAATATTCTCAGCTGAGTTAGCTTGAGCCATGGATAAAACCTTAATTTGTCTCTTCATACTTTCTATTTGGGCGTGGAGATCTACGTCTTCTTTTACACCGTAAAGGCCTGCTTTGTTTGTAGAGATTTTATCTCTTCTATTCGCAAAATCACATTGTTGAGAGTTCTCTGACAATTTCTCAAAGAACTCAAAAGTTGCATCATCACTCAAACTCAGAAAGTTCCCTCCATTCATTGACTCAATCATGTGACAATTACTTTGGGTTAACCAATTGTAAAAGTATTGCACCAACTTCCAAGTCTCAAAAGCATGATAAGGACATTTAAGTAACAAGTCCTTAAATCTTTCCCATGCTTTATAAAATTGTTCATCATCTCCTTGCCTAAAATTTTGGATTTCCTTTCTAAGGGAAATGGTTTTCGACATTGGGAAGAATTTATTGATGAACTTCAATTTCAATTGCTCTCATTGAGTGATGGATCCAGATGGTAATGAGTCCAACCACATTTTTGCTTTTTCCTTAACAGAGAAAGGAAATAAGCGAAGTCTAACAGAATCATCACTGAAATTTTGAAATTTGAAAGTGTTGCAAATTGTCAAAAATTCATTAATGTGAGAGTAAGGATTCTCTCTCTCCAACCCCCAAGCCATAAAATGTAGGTAATAGCGAGATCACATGTGGCTTCAACTCGAAATGAGTTGCGGTGGTGGGTGGCAACACAATGCTCGAGGGTTGACCTTGGTGTATTGGGGCAAAATACTCTCAAAGAGTTCTACCCCCAACATTGACTTGGTTTTCCCTAATTACAACTCTAGGTTGTTCGTTCCCTTGATTTGCCATTGGATTTTCGACTTCAATTGATGACAAAATACTCTCAAGTGGACTAAGAAGTCTATCTATGCGAGTCAAGCGTCGAGTATGGTCTCGTGACCAAACGCTCATACAACAGTCACAACTCTCAAATATGAACTTAAACTAGATGCAATTTCACTTAAAAGATGATGCACAAACAAGTCCTTGGTGTCTAGCACACAACAAATTTATTATCTTCAATCAAGTGAAAGAGACAATTGATTTTTAAGGCCCAATCTAATTTGAAGTGGAGAATGATTTTTGAGCGCCTCAAAAGTCAATTCTCACCTAGTTAGATTTGTTCATATGTCTTGAATGTAAGTAAGGGGAACCTTATTATGTAAAAACTCCTTAGACCACCACACTAGGCAGAGATGCGTTCTAGCCAGGTTTTTACCCTGTTTGGTATGCTAGAACTGGTTAAGCCTTTGAAGGGCGTCTTTAAGATCCAAGGATTTCTTACGATATTTAGTTACCACTTAAACACTTTCAAGAACCCATGTGTTCTTAATCACAACGAGATTAGACTTGCGGAAAACTCCGTCGAAGCACCACTCTCTAGGCGAAAAGGTAAGAAATGGCTGCAGTCACAGTACTGGTCTTTACCGGCGCATACCAACTGGCATTAGAGCAGCCTTGCTTCGAAAAAGTTTGACACAGTCTATTCTATTTGTGAGGTCCTATGAACACCGTTCTAATTGGCTCTAATTATTTGAGTTCATTTTAATTAGTTTAGACAAGTTTGAACGCGAATTGGAATGATGAGGTGGGTAATCAAGTCCCACTCAGTTGCAATTAGCCTGGTCCGTTTTTAAGTAGTTTAACACAGTTCGATATCTTGCAAAAATTTAAACATCCAAAATCATTCCAGGAGATTCGAAGTGGGTTAAGAGAAGTACCTTACTATGTTTTCAATTGTATCTTGGATCCTGTTTTAATTATTACAACTTAATAGTACAAATTCAAATCCTCACAATCACTCAAATAAAAAAAAATTATAATTCTGATCCAAGTCTCCTCCATTGTTCACCTAGTTCACCAAAACTCTTCTCCAAGTATCATTTTTGTGCAAAACCTGAAAATTATACAATAGGAGAATGATTAATGGTTTCAAATACAAAGTGTCGAACCACAGTTTTGAAAATCATTCAAGTTTGGCAAAACAGTGTAGTGCTGGAAATTTTAAAAACTGATAGATTGACTTTGAAAAATCATGCAGAGTTCAATACTTTATGAAATTCAGAGTTTAAAATTTCCATGGATTTTTAACAAACCAAAGTTTTTAAAGAAAAATTCTTAAAAATCATTTGGCATCTATAAGGTTACTGAAATTCGAAGTGAATGCAAAAAAAGTATATTGTCTAGATTGCGTAGATGCTACGAGAATTCAAATTCTATTTCAACCATTTATCCAAATTAAAATCCAAGAATTGATCTAGAAGCTAGACACGATGTATAACATGATAGAATTTGGAAACACTCAAAACAGAATAATCAATTAGTAGAAACAGACATCCAAACAACAGCCATCTGCAACCGTCAAATTCCAGCACAAGCAGTCCAACTTCAAAAATTCATTTCTCACTAACCTTCGATCCAATGAATGAATGGAAAGATGTTCATGAAAGCAAAGATCATGAATATTTACCAGATAAATGGAAAAAAATAAAACAACAAACATTATATACTAAAAAAAAAATACAAACATGAAGATGTTCAGTTTTTCAGAGTACAAAATGTTAGCAAATAATGCAAATGCACCTAAACTATGAAAATGAACCTAAACTAAACTAGTGATAATCATTCAAAATTAACTTTAAAACTAATTTTTCATTGCTCTCCCCGGCAGCGCCACCAAAAACTTGTTTATTCTAGAATCATACCGCAAGCGCACGGTTATCTATTGAGTTAGATAACGGCAAATACGGGTCGAATCCCACAAGGAGAGCATAAATCGGAAAACTAATCCTTAAATCTGTCTTAAAACTTAGCCTAGTTAGAAAATATCTGGTTGATGAAGTGATTGAACTAAAAGTTAAATAAAAACTATGTAAACAAATTACAATCAAATATGGAGATACTTAGGGCTTTAGAGATCACCACCATGGGTTGATGGTTCTCTCAGGCTTATCTCAAGATTTTATTCTTCCAATCATAATCATCCTTAGATAGGTTCTCACCTCACCTAAAGATGGAAAATTGTACAATGAAGCTTATGTAATCAAAACCAATTGGATAATCATTTCTAATATTATAAGCATGATCTAAAAGCATATAAGAATTCCATACTTAAAATGAAATACCTAATATCTAACAAATCATGTATAACCTTATACTACAATCATACTTAAAGCATTAAAGAGGTGGGTTTGTTAGACTCATAATAGTGAAGACATCTTGAATCTATGACTTTAAGAAAGATGAAAACAAGAGTAAGAAATGTATCCATGATTATGAAAAACAAAACTTCAATCATTGACATTCAAGTACATAGAGTATGCTAATCACAAAATTGGTCTAATTTACATGGAAGAAAATACCTTGAGAATACCTAATTGAGGTCATCCTCCCATGGGGCTCACTCATACCCTAAGAGGGTGTTTAGCTACTCATGGTAAACCTTAGGTTTTTCATGGTGATAAACATAAAGAAAATGGAAAAACTTACAAGTAAACTCTTCAAGACTCTAAATCTCTAACTCTCAATTTTCTTTATTTTCAAGTCATCCTCAGTATACTCCAAGCATGGGGTATTTATAGGTGAAGAAGAATGGGAAGCGGAGTAAAATAAGGAAAATTTTTGGCATAAAATAAGGATTTGTATTGGAGAATGGATAGTGGAGTAAAATAAGGAAAATATGTTGGCATAAAATAAAGAATTGTCTTGGAGAATGGATAG
Organism: Berberis vulgaris; assembly: GCA_963556465.1. Classification (NCBI taxonomy): domain Eukaryota; kingdom Viridiplantae; phylum Streptophyta; class Magnoliopsida; order Ranunculales; family Berberidaceae; genus Berberis; species Berberis vulgaris. Next base: position 31,472,496 of record OY747127.1, on the reverse strand, counting down.
TGGAGTAAAATAAGGAAAAGATGTTGGCATAAAATAATGAATTGTATTGGAGAATGGATAGTGGAGTAGGAGGTGGAATTTGTAGAGATTCCTTTTGCGATGTTGAAGTTGCCATGTGGATGTTCAATTTGATTTCCTTGAGATTCGTAGAAGATGATACTTTTTTGGGCTTGATTTCATGGGCCTTTGGGCTTGAAAATCTTTGATCCTTGACAATGCATGTGTGAACTTCCAATGGGCTTTTTAGTTGTTGAACTTAGCCTTATTGTGTCATTTTGTGCATATTTGATGATTAATACTTGAATTCTTGCATTATACACAAAATACACGTAATGAGAGTACTTTATTAATTAATATGACATAACAAATATAGAATTAGGGGCGTAAAATGTACCATTTATAAGCCTATCAACATGTTGTAACAACCACTGCTGAGGTGAGTACATGGGCTAGTGGCTACTGCTTTTGGAGTTGCCACATATTTGTTGAATGTTTAGATGTATTACTTTAGCTAATGGTCACATTTGTTGGAGTTGCCTCATACTCGGGGGTTAGTTATGTTTTGCATGTGCTTTACTTCTACTGTTTTGATAACCAAATTGACATTTACTACAGAAAATGTTAGATACAATAATTTTTCTTTATATCCCTAGAATATTTTGTTGTTATAAGTAGATAAGTCATTAACTCAAAACTATAATTAATGTAATGCTCTCGATTTTGTTGCGACGAGAACAAATTGAAAGAATGAAAGGAACAATGACTAGTATTTTCCCATTGGATCAAATGTGGCTCTTTGGTTTCAATAGGAGCTCAATATTTTTCTACTACCTCTTTTCAGACAAGACAAACACGTGACCAATGTCCACGTTTATCATGTCTATGACAAGTATCATCTATAGAAGGCTTCTCAGTATCTTTCACATGAGTCTCAACTATGTGAACAGTTCCAAATGCAATAAATATTAAAGCAAAGAACACTTGTGCTTAATTGTCTTGCTACTTTGAAATAACAATACTTGTCAAAAGATTAATGTCTGTCACAAAGTGATGAGAATAGACATCAATTTGGGTGAAAGCAATTACATTTACACCTCACTGTAATTTTATGAATTGAAATTTATCACAGGTAGGAAGTAATTCTTCACAGGAAATCTAAAATCACATTCAGAGCATATAATATAATAGTTAACACCTTGGTCAATAATAACACACAGGCACACTTACCCATATCAGCCACATGAACTTAACTCAGCACCACCTAGCTTACTACCCATATTTTTTATTTTCTATCGGTTTCATTTTCCAAATTACCATGAAGACATTGTTTCAGAGACAGGTTGGTATTTGGCACATACTTTGATGTTTGGTATACTTTTCACCCACTCCTTGTCTGGTTTTTTTACACAATTTTCAACAGGGTTTTGGGTTCTAAGAGAAATCGGTGAAGAATATAAACAACACAAAGAGATGGGAAACTCCAATAGAGAAAACATGCTGGATATATTTGAGGTTGGGTCTAGTGAAGAAGCCTATGAGTTGGATGTTATTTAATGAAAATATTATAATAGTTTGATGACAAACAAATTAATTTGAAACCATAAGCACGCTCAAGACTTCAACAACAAGGTACTCGAGCACGGCGCAGAGGTATACAAGGGCACCAGCGCCGACGTGCTTGGCGTGGTTTTCGATTTTGGGAAACCTGACAATTCTGCCTACGGGGAGCTTGAGTTCAGCCTTAGAAGACCTCGAGATGAGTTTCGACGTCGTTGGTTAGCCACTATCGCTTTTCATTGTTTCTTTGGAAGATAATTTTGAGGATGATCATTGTCAAGATAAGAAAATGATGAGATATTAATTACTATCTCAGTTTTGGGCCTTTTTCTTCTTGGTTATTCTAGCGGGTTAGATTTTTATCTTTATGTGTTCATGATGAAATCTAGCCTATAATTTTCCCAATTATCAATACCACCATCAATGGTATCTACCAAACACCATATGAATCGAAGTGAAAGACTCTATTATTATTATAATCTCTATTCCAACAAATGTGTGATACTGTGATGTGTGTGATGAGGGGTTTGAGATTTAAACAAAGTTTAAATTCAAAGCATGAAATACCAGTATGGAAATAATGTTTTCTTGAGGCAACATCCACTAGATATAATTTATATCATGGAAACAATCATATTAAAATTCAGAAAAATATAAGCTATTGTTTAAATTATTTACTTCTAAACTCTTTTGAATAAAGAGTCTGGAAAAATGAAGGCAAAGAAAAATTACCCAAGCTGAGCTTCATGCTGAAATGCTCTTAGATCAAAGTGAAATAGAATAATCACGTAACACTCAGTTGGTCCGAGCTTCGTGCGCTCAATTGGTTAGAGTTTCGTGTGCTCAATTGGTAACAGCTTTGTGTGCTCAATTGGTCAAGGTTCGTGTTGATAACATTTTGTCAATGAATGAAAGTAATTCAACTAAGGAAATCATTTCCATTTTATTTACTATTTTTCATTCATCATTTTTCTCTCTCTTATACATCTTTTAGTAACCTTTTTTTTCTTTCTGTATCATACACATATATAAATCAAGAAAGCATGAGGTGTTAGCATTATAAAGCGGTTTAAACACCTAATGCCACCTTAAAGGTATGAGGTGGACATCCACTATATTCTATAATGTTCCATTACATTCCACAACACTATACTTTTTTAAAGGGTTATTTACATTTTAGCCAAATTAATTCAGGTGAAACCCTAGATGGGTGCCCATTAATTCTATTTATTCCATTTAACCCCCACTTTAGCCCTTGACCGTTAAGTCAACTAGTTTGACTAGCAGGAACCATTAGTTATTTTAAAATTCCTCATTTACCCTCACCAGCACGTGCGAAACACGCGAGTTTACTTCCCTCTTTTCTCAGCGAAACCCTAGGTTTCAGTTACCTTTTCAGTTACATAACAGTGACATCGAATTGAGAGGGAGAGAGAGCTCTCATATGTTGGAGAAGGAGTCTGCGATTGGAGTTGAGGAACATCAAAGTGTGGTCGGTGAACACGTCGGTGTTGCTGGAGAGGTAAGTAAATGTTGTATTTTTTGTTTACCTTCGTTGTTTGTTGAATGAACTATGCGAAATTTTGTTTGGGGAGATGGGTACCAAACGGTAAATTTGAAAATTATGTGGGTGCCAAAACATAATTATATGTAAATTGTTGTTTAATTGACTTGCATTGTTTGTGAATAGCCAGGATATTTGTCAGATGTGTGACCTAGAAGGTCACACTTTTTCTACTTGCTCATGGGTATATAGTGTGTGTGGCGCAAATCAATGCCCTGGATTGATGATGTTGACAACTTCCGACGAGCGATTAACATTAGGTAAGAAGTACCTTCAATGTCAATTCCCAACTTGTGGCAAATTTAAGAGGTTGGAAGATGATATAAAAGAGGTTGAGGCAAATGTTGAAGAAGATAACATTGATCTTAAAGAAAAGTTTATCAAGGTTGGAGGAGGCTCTACTTCGATTGGCAGCTCAAAAGCATGTTTTCACTGTGACTTAGATGGTCAATGGTATAAGGAATGTCCTTGGAAAAAGACCCCGGGCTTGAAAGGATATGCCACACCAAGGCAACTATTGAAATCTCAAAGACCATGGAGTCTAGGTAAAAGGTTATTGGTGTGCAATAATTGTGGTAGCTTCCAGTGATTACGAGACTATTTGAAAGCAGTGAAGACAACTCCGATACCAACTACACCTGTACGTGTAAAGGTCAAAGTTGAAATGGAAATGGAATTGAACGACTTTTGTGATGAGTTCAATAGTAAGCTTGGGTAGTGGGGATTGGAGTTTATCTACAAATAATGCAATAGTAGAAGGGATTGAAGTTTAATAGTAAACCATTAATGCAAAAAGGTAATGCAACACAAAACAATGCAACTTGTAATGCAATGCAATGGGAATGCAATTGGTAACGCAATGGATGACAATACAATGCAATGACAGTGATCACGATCACACTGATTGTGACATGGATGGCAATGCAATGACAATGATCAACATACACACACACTGGACAATCTGTAATGCAATGCACCAGAATGAACACACACACACACACACACATTGTAATGCAATGCACTGCCATGAACCTATAAAGCAATGACACAATGCACTGAACCTATAATGCAATGCACTGACTGGACCTTTAACGCAATGCACTGCTATGAACCTGTAATGCAATACAAAACTTGTAATGCAATACCCTGTAAGCTTCATTTAAACAACCTGAATATTTTTCTATTGCCCTGTAATGCAACAACCTGCAATGCAATACCCTACAATGAACAACCTGTAATGCAAAACACACTGTAACTGTCACGCACCGATTTTTCGAAGAAAACGAAAATCCTAAAATCCACGTAGGATTATCCATTTCCCCAAAACACGGGACGTGAAAATTCAATAACAACAGAAACAATTAGCAGCAACAACTAAAACATAGTTTGGATAAATTTAACCAAACTAAAAATTATCAAACTCTGACGTTGCTAGCCCCACTAATGGAACTCCAGTAACACTGCTCAAAAATCTCTAAACTTGAAAGGCTAGTCGGCTACTTCCCAAAGGAATGTACCCATGAAGCAAAAGCTCACTTGGGTCAGCAATAAAGCTGATGTGAGTAATCTTCATTCCAAAAATCAACACATCAGCAAGTGATAACATAAAATTAAGCACAAACAATGAACAACCACACAAACAGGTAGTTCCTCAATGAGGCAAATGTGTCATGCAAGAAAATCACAGTTCAAAGAATTTAGTTCCTCAACGAGGCAATCATGTCATCCTAATAAGTAAATACATATTTACTTGTACTTACTCTGTAGATGTTGACTATGACAAGTCTGACCTATAGAAATATTAGTGGACTTGCCATCCTGCATGAAAAGGGTTATAAACAATATAAATGTAATTTATTAATTAAAACAATTATTTTCGTACATTATTTGACTTAAGTATATTATTCATTTTTTATTGAATTGATCATTTTTAACGGATTGATTACTTAGACGATACCACATTCGCACCACCTCTGTGCCGAACATACATGCCCATATGCCTCTCTCATATAAAGGAGGACTTCTCCGTCATCCATGCCCAAGTGGGGACACATCACATACAGGCATGCATCACTGGATACCCCTAACTATATGAGTAACAAAATGCCACTCTTGGGCTATCAATGCGCATAAAATCACGTCACATTTTTTATGGATAAATATCAAGCCTATTTTAGGCATTCCAAAACCACCACCTTTCTGCAAGACTACCTGAAAGTTATTTTAGTTTCTCTATAAGAAAGGGGTGCCCCACATCCGCAAGACAATCCGCATGTTATTTAGTTTCTCTATAAGAGAAGGGAAATAATAAACAAAAAGAGGTGTGGTAGTTCTAAGTGATACAATTCCAGATGATTAAATTTTTAGGAATCAAAGTTTATCAATATCATTTATTTTTGATATTTCAGAATTCCTTCACAATGACATTTTGTCATTGTCAATCCATTATTTTAGGAAAAACAAGCATTTGCAAGGACAATTCTTTACACAAAGTGATGCTCAAACTCATAGTGAGTGATCAAGCATGCAAATGTCAGGTAACAATATCAATTATTTATAAATAAATAAAAGTCATACATCATATCAGGCTTGTATATGCTTACACCAAAAGTGATATCGATAGAACTCCATTCTATGCCACATCTAACTAATAACAAACGGCTTGATTTGCATGACCATTTCATTAATTTTTGTACACGTCAAAGTGGTTATAATCAAGATAGGAAATGAGTGATCTTACCACTAATCAAAGGCGTATGCAACAGAACATAGCAATGCTTTAGAAGTAATATGAAAAGTAACTAAACAAAAATGTATTTTTTAAGTTGATAAATTATAAGCTCACAGAACATGTGTTAACTCAATTTCAAACAAAAGGAACACCAACACCCCCTTGGCCCCACTGCAACATAACCTAAGCACACAAAGAAAACAACAAACCAATCTATGGCTTTAAATGAGGCCACACCTATGTACATATGTCAAAATGTTGAGAGCCATGAATAGATGAAGCACAAGAACAGAAGTTGAGACACTTCTTCTCTACGAATTGCAGGATTACTGATACAAACACACAAAGGCTTGAATACATAAACAACTCCATCTATAACATGACAAATTGCATCCCAGTAACAATATGAATCACATATTGTATTTGACGTTTTGACCAATACAGTACAAATCAAATAAGCATAAGCCTTAATTAAAAGGATTCTAGAAGAGGAATGAAATTAGTATCTCACATACAATTCTTCAAACAATTGGAGTGCATTCAAACACAAAAGAAAAAAAAAATGGAAAAACAAAATACTCTCAGTAGAACTTAGCATATTAGACCTTCTGAAAGCCAACTACCAAAGAGCTTAAGAGATTTCTTTTCTTACCTAATAATCTTGGCGAAATTATAATATAAATCTCAAAGAAAAATATGTTGTGTTTTCTTAGACAAAAATCAAATCTCAACTTCAAATCCAAGTATGGACTCAACTCATTACACCATTTCACACAAAATGAGAGAGATCGGGAATACTAAATCACTAATGAACTATAACAACTACAATACTCAACAGACTCCTCAAATTTAGAAAACAAAACATTCTAACTTCCAATTTATACAACAGAGAATGTATATTGGTTTGTTTTCTCGAAATCCACTTCATCCCAAATATGAACAATTCAATAAAAATCTATCCCAAATACATAGATTCATCAAAACAAAAATGTATGAAAAGAAAATGAAGATAAACTCACTGATTATAATTCTTATGGCATACACACCATCGTCACCGTCCATCACCTACATCCATCTCTCCTAATAGCCAAAACCATCGTCTTCATCACCGCCAGTTTCCATCTCTCTTGCCATTGCTCTATTTTTCTGGCGCCGAAATGAAATGGGAAGGAGAGGGAAGATAGTGGAAGGAGATAGGAAGAAAAAAGGGGAGGTCGGGCGAAAAAACGCGCGACAACGTCTCGACGCCAACCGCCGTCACCGAAGAAGGAGATGAGGAAAAACAAAGTTTGCTCTGTCTCTATTGCACCAGGGAAGAAGGAAAGAAAGGGCTTTTTTTTTATATATTGTGGGTGGCTATTCGCCCCCACTAAAATTCTAAGGGCAACCTACCATAAAACTCATGAAAATTAAACCCTAAAATTTTAATTTAAATTTAAATTCAAATTCAATTAAATGTAACTCTATCTTATTTAATTCAAAATAAAATAAATTAGCTTTATGAAATTTAGGGGTGTTACATTATACACACGTTAAATGGAATCTCGTCCTGAGATTCGGGAGGTAAGAGAGTTAGGTGAATTGCGATAAAAATGCAATCTGGCAAGCGAACTAAGATTTTAAAATAAAATTTTAAATGAACTTTAGGCACATAAATTTTTATTGTCATTAAAAAAAAGTACGGGTGTTACAGTAACATTGAACCAGTGTGTATTACAAAACCATTGAACCAACTTGTATTACATCAGATATCGAACCATTGAACCAATGTTCACCTTACATTTGTCTTCCATATCCAATTAGTCTTACATTTATTACATACTGAATCATTGTTTTTCTTACATTGCTTGTAAAAAAAAAAACCGAACCATTTGTCTTGCACATACATGACATCTACCGAAAAATTGATATGTCATTATATGTACAGTTTATACAAAAAAAACTCAAACCTATATCCAAAAACACTATTTTAACCATTTTCTCTACATATATATGACATCTACCCAAAAAATGACATGTCATCGTTACAAACAGTAAATATATTTACCAGGTCATATCATATGTACCAACTATACCAAAAAGGTGGAAAAAAAAACCACCAACCTTTACCTGTTTCCCTGGGATTGAGTCAAATTCTGACTCGTCATAAACATACATTTTCCACTAGCTGCTGGGGTACATGACATTGCATCATCTTCCTCTATTCTGGACCACCATAACCACCAAGTCTATTGCCCAGTCCGACAACACCTGACCTCTTCTCAACACTAGCAGCAGTTACGCTTTTGCAAGTAGTCTTGTTGTGCCCATATTGTTTGCATTTAGGGAATCTCTTTGAGTTCCTCCTCGGTCCCTTAGGCCCTTCATCTTCACCCCTGCTCCTATTCTTTCTAGGTCTCCTAGCAGACCTATGAAGTGGAGGAGGCTTAACAACATGTTGTGGCTATGACAACAAAGCAAATAGTGAATAAGATACATGAGGCCAACAAACAGTGAATAAGCTACAAATGTGATGTGAAAACACAATGAAATTATGTATTTTACATGAGGCCAATAACTTGAATTATCAAGTGGGTATACATACAAGTCATAGGTAGTTTTGTAGGCTTTAACTGAAAAGTAAGGACTATAGTACCTACATGAAACACAAACAACTTGAAATAACTAACAAACAACAACTTCAAATGACAAACAATTTGAAATAAAATAAACTTAATTTGGAAACTCATCCCTTTTTGGAATAACCACAACACATGCATGTTCATATGGTGGACCTGTGACTTGCCATTCACAACAAGAACATATGTGGTTCTTAAGATCCATAGTCCAACCAACACCCCATCTATTTATGACAGAATACAATCCTTTTCTGCAACCAGTGGTCCTATACCTATGATACTTCTTTTTCAGTCTCAACAAAGTTTTTTCAACCCTAGGCACAACACAACCACTTTCCATGTTTTTCTGCCTCAAGTTTCCTTGTATAGTGCATACCCATCACCATCCTTTGAAACTTCTCAACCATTTTCACAATGGGCATCACTTTCAACTCGAGTATTATCTTGTTGAATGATTTAGAAAATATGTTTGTAATGTGTTCACACTTTGATGTAGAATCAAAGTATGACCTTTCCCAATGAGAAAAAACACTTTTTCCAACCACTCTTTTGCATTGGGATTATCAACCTCAATCTTTCTCATATCTAATTCAAACTTTTCAACCCTGTAAGCACTAGCATCAGCCCAAGTGAGACACTCCATGTGAGGATCATTATGGATTTTTTTAAAAATTTGGTATATGTGTCTGAAACAATACATATAATGACTACCCCAGAAGACTTCATACACAACCTTAATCATACCCTTCTGATTGTCTGAAATGAAGGTAAGCTTGTTTGGGTGTTTTATGAAATATGGGCCTACAATTGTCAGAAATGTCTTCTAGCTATCATAACCCCTGCAAATGTAGAAGACAATAGGGAATAACCCATTATTTGCATCCAATGAAATGGCAGACACCGCCACTCAACCATATTCTCCCTTGAGAAAACAACCATCTAGACCTACTATAAGTTTATAACCTTTCACAAAACCTTCCAAGCTTGCTTTAAAAGCTACACATAACCCCAGAAAAGTTGTCATCAGTAGGATCCTTCAACTATTCAGCAATACTCCTTGGGTTGTCCTTAAAGATCTGTCTACAAAGTTCAGGGACCTTGGTGAAATTGTCCCTGTAACCTCCATAGATTTTTTCATTACATATGATCTTGGAATTGTAAGCAGTCTTGTAACGGGTCTGTACCTCATGCTCACCCAAAGGTATTTCATGATGACATTAGGCTTAAAGTTTTTGTTAGTTCTCACAAAGGGTTCTACCTCTTCAGCAACCCAAGGAGATTTAACCATTGATTTTTTCCCCTTCCCATCACCCTTGCATGTGTGTGGCCTGAAATGACCTCAACATGGCTATTTGTTCCCTAGGTAGTCTTCTCACATAACCCCTCCAAGTTCAAGTAGGATCTTTGCACCTCAAATCAATATTCAAATTGTCATTCTTGAACTGCTTGTATTCAAACTTGTTCATTATTGCATATTTTCTCATCCATTACCTACACTGCTTCATGGTATCCTATTTCATTTTCTCGTGTAAATCTGAAATAGGGGTAGTTATACCCATTGTAGTCTCTTCATCTTCATTCACACATAAGGTTTTTTTTTTGCAAATGAATTGAATTCATCTTGTTCTTTTTATTTTAGGCTATCCTCATCTTCAGAACTTTCTTCATTTTCATCACCCACCTCATAGTCCTCATCTTCATTATCTTCATAAACTTTTCCTTCAACATCCTCCCCAACATCCACATCTGATCTCTTCCCTGTTTTGCCGCTACCAACATGATCACTATCATAGTGATTCTCGACATCTAGTTGGTCATTATTTACAAGTATACCTTTAAAGTTAGTCAATGGCAATTGTGGTGGTACTTCTTCATCTTCATCATACCCATTAGTGAATGGAGCAAAGTCCCTTGGTAGAATAGGTATTAGTCCACTCACTGAAGGTTCAACCACTAATGGTTCACCAAAGTCAGCAGCTGCATCACCAAAGTCACCAGTTGCATCACCAAGGTCACCATTTGCATCACCAAGGTCAGTGTCACGACTTGATCCACAAAGTACTATATTGTTCACTTTGGGCCCAAGGTCTGCACGGCTTTAAAATGCGTAGTACTTTGTAGATCCAACCTCGTACATATATAACACATCCCCTTCCCTCACCTAGGCGACGTGAGACTATAATCTCCCATTGGTAGCTTGCCAACCCCTCTTGGGATCCACGGGCCTATTGGGTTTCGCCATCACGGGCCTCTCCCGCACCCTCCCCCTCAGGTCCGCCCACACAAGGGTATCACAGTCCACCCCCCTAAGGGAGCCCAACGTCCTCTTGACACTTCCGGCTAGGTCCGATTCTGATACCATTCTATCACGACCCGATCCACAAAGTACTATATTTTCCGCTTTGGGCCCAAGACCCGCACGGCTTTAAAACGCGTAATACTTTGTAGATCAAACCTCGTACATATATAGCACATCCCCTTCCCTCACCTAGTGATGACTATAATCTCCCCTTGGTAACTCGCCCAACCCGTATTGAGATCCACGGGCCTATTAGGTTTTGCCATCACGGGCCTCTCCCACACCCTCCCCCCTCAGGTCCGCTCACACAAGGGTATTGCATTCAGCCTCAATATCTTTCATGATGCACCTTCTCAAGTTCATCATCATCAGAAAAAATGAGAGGGTAACCAAAGTCTGCTCCAACTCCTACAATTGGTTTACAATTCTTCCAAATTGAATTTGATCTAAGATCATACTTCCTTTTTGAAGGATCAAACAATGGTTTGGATGAACTTGGATTAGGCTTACAAGGCTTTGGCTTTGAAGGCTTAGGCTTTTGCTTCGGCTTGGGGGTTACTAAATCTGGGTTTTGTATATAGACATGAAAAAATGTTTTGTTATTGAACCTTGTTGTTTTAATGTTGTCCCATAAATACAAGCCCGCGTCATTTTTCACAACTTCAACACTTTGATTAGCACAAATCCATGTAATTGTAGCTTCCTTAATTCCACAATGTTTCTCAATGTCATTTTTAAGATCCTTTAAACACCGCTCATGCCCATCAATATTTATTAAAGTTGTAACTGTACCATTCATATAAGTAGGACTTTCACTCGCCCATTGGCCACCATGATGAACTAAACAAGTCATCCAGTCATATAGAGCCTTCTCTGCCATAAGTATATATAACAAGATATATCTGATATACGTACATGAAAAAATCATTCAATAGTTCAGTGTATAGACAAGATAATAAGTGTATCGACAAGATATCAGATATAAGATATCATGACAATTTACAAAAATTCGAACAAGATATCACATATCATGACAAATTTACACAAATATCAGATATCATGACAAATTTACATAAATTCGAACTAAGAATCAGACACAACTTTCAACAAAGTCCTTGATTACATAGACAAAATGAAGCAAACAAAAATTTATAAGTCTAAATAAAAGACAGAATCAGAGCTTACTTGCTCAAGCTCAATGGCAGTGGCAACAGTGATTTTGAGCTGAGTTCAGTGACTCAGTTTGGGAATCTCCATCCAAAAGGGGAATCGTCATCCAAGAGTTGAGCTGGGGCTCAACTCAAAAAGGGAATCTCTGTCTCTCCCACTCTCCATCTTTCCCGTCCCCCCTCTCTATTTCACACTCCTTATCTCCAACAATTGACAAAGAAGAACAATCCAACGATCTCCCTCCCCTCCCTTCCCCCCCGTCCAATGATCTCTTTCCCTATCTCTCAATGCAATAGATCCCAAACTGAAAGAAAAAAAAAATCAATGGTTTCATTTGGGGAAAAGAGAGGCAATAAATGAGGCTTAAATAAGGAATTTCAAAAGATCTAATGGTTTCTACTAGTCAACCTAGTTGACTTAACGATCAACGGTTAAAATGAAGGTTAGATGGAATAAACAAAATTAATGGCACCCATCTAAGGTTACACGGGGGCTAAAAGATAAATAACCCCTTTTTTAAAAATCTTTTTCATTTTGATGGGGGTTGTGATATTTTATCGAGGTGCCTCTAACCTTACGCACCCATCTCACTAAGTAGAAACCTGCAGCTCACTCTCAGACACACACGTCTCTTGACTCCCTTCTTCTCACAACAACCCATCAATCCTCATTCCTCAACCCCAACAACCAACCATGCCTGCTGCTGCTTCCCTCTCCTCTCTCACTCCCAAATCCACCCGTCTAAACCCTAACTCTCGAACACCACCTTCTTCATCCGTACACAACCGTTTCCTCACCGTCAAATGCTGCGCCGCCACCGATTCCACCCCCGCCTCCACTGATCGAAAGCACCACCGGCGACCCGCCGAGGAGAACATCCGCGATGAGGCTCGCCGCCAGAACATCTCCGCAAACAAGCATGATTTCTCCGCCAAATACGTCCCCTTCAACGCTGAGCCTTCGTCCACCGAATCCTACTCCCTCGACGAAATCGTCTATCGCAGCCGCTCTGGCAGCCTCCTCGATGTCCAACACGATATGGACGCTCTCAAGAAGTTCGATGGTAAGCATTGGAAAAACCTCTTCGATTCTCGTGTCGGCAAGACCACCTGGCCCTACGGTTCTGGGGTTTGGAGCAAAAAAGAGTGGGTGCTTCCAGAGATCCATGATGATCACATCGTTTCCGCCTTCGAAGGTAACTCTAATCTCTTCTGGGCTGAGAAATATGGTAAGGATATTCTTGGGATGAATGATTTATGGGTTAAACATTGTGGGATTAGTCATACCGGCAGTTTTAAGGATTTGGGTATGACTGTCTTGGTTAGTCAGGTCAATCGATTGCGTAAATTGAATCGCCCTGTTGTCGGTGTTGGTTGTGCTTCTACTGGTGATACTTCAGCTGCACTTTCTGCCTACTGTGCGGCTGCCGGGATTCCTGCTATTGTTTTTCTCCCTGCGGATAGGATTTCTATGGCACAATTGGTTCAGCCAATTGCTAATGGTGCTTTTGTTTTGAGCCTCGATACTGATTTCGATGGGTGCATGAATCTGATTCGTGAGGTCACTGCTGAACTCCCCATATATCTTGCAAATTCTTTGAATAGTTTGAGGCTTGAAGGGCAGAAGACTGCAGCGATCGAGATTTTGCAGCAGTTTGATTGGGAAGTGCCTGATTGGGTTATTGTTCCAGGTGGAAATCTTGGGAATATATATGCCTTTTATAAAGGTTTTCATATGTGCAAAGAGTTGGGGCTTGTTGATAGGATTCCTAGGCTGGTTTGTGCTCAAGCTGAAAATGCTAATCCACTTTACCTCCATTACAAATCAGGGTGGAAGGACTTTGAGCCTGTCAAGGCTAAAACTACATTTGCATCTGCAATTCAGATTGGGGACCCTGTCTCTATAGATAGAGCTGTCTATGCTCTTCGTAACACAGATGGGATTGTTGAGGAAGCAAGTGAAGAAGAACTGATGGATGCGATGACTCAAGCAGATCTCTATGGCATGTTTACATGTCCTCATACAGGTGTTGCTTTGTCCGCACTGATTAAGCTACGAAAGAGTGGGGTTATTGCTCCTACAGACCGCACGGTGGTTGTCAGTACGGCTCACGGCTTGAAGTTCACACAATCCAAGGTTGATTACCACTCCAAGAATATCCCTGACATGGCTTGCCGATATGCAAACCCACCTATGCAGGTGAAGGCTGATTTTGGGTCCGTTATGGATGTTTTAAAGAAGTATTTGCTGAGTAAAGATCAGAAGCATTAATCCACTTGCAAGTGTATGTAAGTCCCGCTTATGCTTTCTTCCTCTAGGTTTTCCTTGAGCTGTTTCATTACTTCATTTCAATGTATTTATCGCATAGATTAGGTTTTAATGTTTAATTGGGAATTATCATGTAGAACGACTTTCAAGTTATTTGGTTAGTTAAAATTGAAAATTGTTGTTGGTACCCCTTTTAGTATCTGCTCACCGCGTTCGTATAATCACAATTTTAAGAGTGTGTGGAAACTATAGTCCCCCTCGTCCCCAAAAAAAAAGGCGGAAAGGAATCTCACAAGGCCAAAGAACAAAAATATCAGACACATTAGCCCAAGTGAACATACATTTGTGAAAAGGAATCTCTTTAATAGTACTCCAAATAACCCAAGTGAACATACATTTGTGAAAAGGAATCTCTTTAATAGTACTCCAAATAACCCCAGAAAAGCACAAGTGATTTATTGTTGGTAACAATTTGCAAAGAAGATATTTTTTAGCCTTAAAAATGTGACGGTTTCTAAAACATCCATAGACCTACTCCTAAAGTTCCCTCCCATAACCATTTACCCTTAGATATTCATATCCGCTCCCAAATCCTTTTAGACACATCCAAAACCGCCCCAATCGAGGTGGATAACCGTGAAAATTCGCCCCACTGCCATCCCTATGGTGGTGGTGAATAACTAGATCAGAAACATCACACAGTAACCATTAACTTGTGGTGGTACTAATAGGTTGTTGGGGAGTATATAACAAGAGGGGACCAGGGAAGTAAATAAAATATTTTGATCAGGGACTAACTGACAAAATATGAGTAGGGACTTATCTGATAAATTGTATTTCTTCTCAAATTGATGGAAACAAGGGGAGGAATTGGTTGCAATGGAGAGGGCGCATCGATAGGGATTCAGGTGGGATGGAGGGGTTCTGATGGAGGCCAGTTGGGATAACCTGAATGGAGGGGAGGAACAGGGTGGAGGCGAGTGGTGTGTCAATTACTTCGATCGACTAAGGAAGCTGGTTGGGGCGAGCGAGGAAGGGCGACGAAGGAGACGTCGGAGGTGGGCAGTCGTCGGATTGAGGAGGTTCTATTGGCAGATAGTGGACATTTGTGATGTGGTGGGGGTGGTTCGATCGGTTGGGGTGTTCGGAAGGGACAAGTGACAGTAGAAGCAGTTACGCTTTCCATTGTAGTTATATTCCTTTCCTTGGTCGATCCGATCGAAAGTGGGGGTGGCTGAGATGGAGGCTGGGAGTCGTTGGTGGGTGGGAATTTTGGAGGGTCGATAGTGGTGGCGACGTGAACTGGAACATAGATGTGACCTGAACTGGAACATAGATGTTGTGGTCGACTGGGGAGAGGAGGAAGGGGAAGACTATTGACAGTGGTGGTCCCTTGATGCGCCGTCGGTGATAGTGGTATTGCTTGGGTCTATTCCATGTCCTTGTCGAAGATCCGATCTATGGCTGCCTTAAATTCTTCGAACCTTGCCTTTGCTGCCCTGTATTATGCGAATAACAGGTGCATACTCTTCACAAACTCTTCATCAGTCATCATCTTTCGATTTTTTTTTTTAAAGAAATTGAATCAAGCAATAAGAATTGTTAGACTCTGATACCAATTGATAGAATTGACTTGTAAATAAACGGAATTGAAAACAATGCAATAATTGAACGCAAATAAAATGACAATAAAATTGATAAACGCAATAAAACTGATAAATGAAATAGTCAAAACTTAATAATGGACAACCTATGCTCCTATCTATAATTTACATAGCTTATTTAACAAGAAACAAACCTAAACCTAACAGAAAACTTATGTCCTAATTGGACTGTTACTAAAGAGGTCCTGTTATAATATAACTAATAATATTATTCCTAAAAGAAACCCAATTATATCATGTTATTATTATTATTATTATTGTTATTTATTGTTATATTATTATTATTGATGCAGTCTTTTTTTGCTCCCTGCTTTGACCTAGTTCTGTTGACTTGCACAAGTAACACATGTGAGCCACAAACCACTGTGGGGTAGCCGATGATAGTCCGATGCTAAAGTCAAACAAGGCTCTGAGGAAAGTGATGCTGTAATCGGGAATGTGTAGCGTACCATAGCTTATCAACTTCATGTCTTATTTATAGTGTAAGGAGTCTTGGTTCTACCAGGCCATCGTAGGCGTAGTTTAGGAATGAGATATTCGTAGAGATTCCTCCATAGTTAAGAGTCGTGCTGTGGGAGGGAAGTTCCCTGTTAGCTCTGTGCTTCTAGATCGCGGGAGATAGTTTATAATTCAAGAGCAACCCGTAGAAGAGAATTTCCTTGTGTGGAAGATACTGTGTTTGCTTCCTAGTTGGAAGCAGATAGCAGCTATAGTTGCCCGTTCGAAGTTGATCCTCAAGATACTTGCCTGAAAAGGGCTCTGTACTTGCTGCTTGGGCCGGATCATTGTTGGGCTGACGCTTGAGGCCGTAATTCCTTGAGATCGTCATGACACGTGTACGGCTCCGAGGTGTGATCGTTTTTATGTATCATTAGCTACTCGCCCCGAGTTAGTGGGCCGTCACATCGGTTCGCTAAGTCATCTTTTGAAGGGATGCACCGCTCATGATGGTTGAGTCTGAATCGTTGCTTGAGCCACACACTACATTAATTGAACGTGCGTTGGTTTAGGTGGGAAACCAACATTTATTTAGGTCATCCGCTATGTAGAGTCTGATTCTTCTACTTTCTTTGCTTTTGACGCTACCGTTCTGATTAGAAAAGATTGTTCATCTTCCTCATGGCTCAAGAAAACCTACTTGATGACGCTGTCTTGACCGAGGGCTTGGAGTTTTTCGAAGACAGGTTGTCCAAATCTGGGAGTTCACTTCTTAGGGATTCCTTCGGCTCAGTTGGGGCCCATTGGATATAGGATCATCCTCATGATTCTGCTTAGTGCTAAGGAAGCCGGTGTTAGTGTGACTCCGCGGGTGATTTAGTTGATCTCTTCTCGGCTAAAGAGTAATGTTGTTTGTAAGATGAAGTCGCTGAATTGCTTTGTTAAGCTACCTGATGATTTCAAGTTCTGGCAGAAGTACTGCTTTCTGGCCCTGCAGATTCAAAGTATTTTCAATGCATGGGTTGTCCGCTCGAGCAACAGTTCAGGCCGCTTTGTAAGTTCATCTCTTTTCTTGTGACTTTGATATGCTTGATGGTGGGCTGATTAACCATCGCTTGCGTTTTTTTGCAGGAAGGTTTTCCACTATTCCTTACCTTAGAGGAGCAAAACACCATGGAGAAGTTTCACGTCCTGTCGAAAAGAAAGACAGTCGATGTCATAAGGATTTCCAACTTCATCCGTAGTGGGCTGTGGGACAATTGACACGTCACCCCCACTCTGTATCGAGAGTCGCACATTAAGTTGAAAGGCCTTCCAGGAAGAGGAAGACTACTGGGGCCAAATCTCATGTTCTGTTTGATGCGAAAGAGACGTCTGAGACTCTTGCCTCCTTCGTGAGGAAGAGGTCTCGCGTTAGAATGGGTCGTCTTTGGCACGACCCGCTTCGGTGAAGGGGGAGCCCGAGTCTGCTAGGCCTGTTGAGGTGGAGATTGATGTTTTCGGCTTGGAGAAGGATTATCTGCGATTGGCAGGGGTTGTAGACAGGTCGAACCTTAGTGACGCGCAGGTCGAAGCTCTGAATGACCGTCTTGTTTAAGTTGCGATGGCCGTTTCCGCTGGTGCTGATTCGCGTGAAGCCGCTCTGGCAGAATGTTCTTGTGAGGATTTGCCTGAGGTGGTAGAATCTGATCGCCCCATAGTTGCCTCGCTTGATAGTGGCCGTGGTACCGGCCGTGTCTCTTGCAGTCTGCATTGTTCATCGTCTCGCTCGAGGTCTCAACTAGAGGTGTTGGAGGGTCCTTTGGACACTTCGCTGCCTTCTCTCCCTCCGGATCCCATTGAGACGTCTTGCGCAAAAGGGGCTGCTGCTGTTGATGAGGGAAAGGCCACATAGGAGAGCCTGAGGACGGTGGCTACCGTGAAGGGCGATGCCAGCCTAGTTCTCGATCAGGGAAAGCTCATTCAAACACACGGATAAGCTTGTTTGCACCGAATTTGGTGAAGCTGAGTTCACAGGTCTGGCACCAAGAGGTGGATGTAGAGTATGCTTCGAGGAAGCATATAAGCAGGCATCATAGCTGGCTGATGGATCATGCTCCAAAATTCGAGAAGGATTCGTTGGAAGGGTTTATAGATAAAGACTTGAAGTACCTTATGATGGGTATGTCTCATTCGAGCCACGTGACCGTTGCTGGGATGGAAGTTGAAGCGGCTCGTGAGAGAGTATACACCTTGGATCGTATGCAAACGCTATATTCTGATGCGTTCCATAAAATTGAACGGCTTAAGAAGCAGACCGTAGAGAAGTGGTTGGATCGGTCAATCGTGGCCGCTGAGGCTCAGAGCGCTCGTCTGGAGAACCTTGAGCGTGATCTGACAGAGGCGGTGTTCGAAAGGGACGGACTTAGGCAGGAGTTGAGCCGTATCACCAAGAAGTCGAGGTTGCATAGGAAGTTGCGGCTAAGGCGAGTTTTGAGCTGTCGTTTTTCGCTGAAGAGAGTGCTTTGAAGGAACCCGACTGGGCTGCTGAGAAGCAACAGTTGGAATCCACATTTCGATGTGGAGTTCTATGCTCGAGAAGCGAGGAAGGTCGAGGACCAGCTCGAATTGGGATGGCATGAACTTAGTGCCGTGAAGAGCAGTCTGGCCACAAAGCAGTCTCATGTTGACGCGTTGACTGACAAGTTGAGCTACTGGAGCGTGAACTTGTTGATGCAAAGGTGCGGGAGGAAGAACTTTTCCAGTAACAAGGCAAATGTGAGTTCCGCTGGGTTGTACATGGACGGCTAGAGCTGCTGACGCTGATGAAGGATTAGCATTCGGAGTGAGATCTCAACCGTTATAAGATGTATGTGGACCTGTTTGTTACCTCGATGTCATCGAGTGAGGAAGACAATTTGAGCCCTGATGTCCAGGATACGGTGTGTGGATGCAACTCCTGCTCCTTCTACTAGGCTTAACTCTTCCATTTCTGTACCTACTCCTGATAAGGAGTGAACTTTGTCTGCTTGTACTCATTTTGTTTTTAATCATTAATGAAAACAATTTTATCCGTTCCGTACTTGTTGTCTCTATTACATGTTTTTCGTTTCGCCTTGTCGTCTTGCTTTGGCATAAGCTGGTTAAATCAATAGAACGTTGATTGGTCTGTCTACGGTAGAGAGCTTGATCGCTTTGTGTTGTGAATGACTCGGAGTCATCGCGGTGTAGTCATGTCCGGTAGTGGGCATCTTACGAACAGTTTAGCTGAGGGTTGAGTCATCTGAGCTGTGCCCTGTCCCCAAGGTAAGCTGCTTGAGGGTTACCTTGCTTGTCTGACCGGTCGGCTGTAGCTGTTGCTGTAAGCGAGTTGTGATGGCCGAGCGTGCGTGTCAGAACGTTCGTGTTGAGTCAGGCGTCGGAAACTCGGGTTGGCATCCTAAGTAGCTTTTATTTGGGCACTGGTCGTACGATCTTTGTATAGGCGCGAGTGGCCTTTGCTTAACATTAGAACGTCAGTCCGTTTGAGCGTGAAAACGCTGACTCAGCTAGATTCATGTTCACGTTTGCTATTTTGAAGGGAAGTGTAGGTCGTGTGGCATGCTACTTTAGGTCCCCACCTTCCAAATTGTTTGTCCGAGCCATGTGGACTACAAATTCGGGGAGTAAAGGTTTGGCGACCAGGCTGAAGAGCAGTGGCCTCGTGGTAAGCCGTCAGAATAAGTTCGAGATTGACTAGGCTCTCACCTTCCAAATCATTTGTCTGAACACCATTAATTGATTGACGTAGTCTGTGCAGTTTCCTTGGGAACTGTCATCTTCCAGTTTTTCGTACGGTATTCAATGCTTGGCAATTAATGCTTGGGTGCCCGCTTGGTGAACCATCATGTCTACATAATGGTGTTTTTCAATCATTGTAGGCACTATCTTTCGCACAGTTTATCTTCTGTAATGTCCTTGCTTGAAGAAGATGCTTTGGGTTTTCTAAAGGCTGAGGAAAATGCTGTATTTTCCAAAGGCTGAAGTTGAATCTCTGTCTTTGGAGTCTGAATGATCTGACATTTGCGCTGTTCAGTTATAGAAATAGTTGTTGGTATGCGTGGTCACCTGATATGGGTGGGCACTTAGTTGATTCGCTGAGGTCTCGTGATTTCTTCTCATACCACGGAGAAGTACGGATTTTCTACCAAGGGAGATGCCTAGTTGCGGATTGCTCGCAGTATGTAGTCTTTTGTATCTGCCTCAAGGTGCTTATTGTTAAATCTTCTCAATAATCAATAGAGTTCGTTTCTGTAATTCTTCATTTATTTCTTAAATGATTGAAAATCTCACAAGTCTCTTAAGAACTAAAACTCAATATTGACTATGGAAAGGGAAGCAAATAACTTAAAGTAAACTAACTGTTGGCGGAAAGACTTTGATCCTGGCTGTGAAGTGAATTCGGGTTGCTCTTGCAGATCCTTTAGCGGACTGCTGAGGCGCCACACAGGTTACTGAAAAGTAAACCTTGGAAAGGGGTGGAGGATCCACACGTCGACGGAGCGTCGGGGGTATGCGTTCCTGCCTGCCGTGGTTTTCTCGCCTCGCTGAGTAGAAGAGCTTGTTGCTCTTGTACCACTTGAAAGTGACGTTTCTGCCGTTATTTGGCCCGACACTGGTTCGGGTTGCTCTTCAAGATGTAGCTGAATCTGGGAGCACTCTATTTGTTTCAGTGCAGCGTAGTGGCAGTCTCGTGCTGTAGGTTGGTCTCCACGTATTGTTCATTCGAAGTGGTTTGCAGTGTACTTAACACACTGGTGAAGGGTGGAGATCACTGCTTCCATCTGGTGGAGCCAAGGTCTTTCCAGAATGAGATTGTAGGATGACGGTGCGTCTACCACCATGAAGTCTAGAAATAGGACTTTCTTGAGTTGCGACTCTCCTGCTACCGTAGCCAACCTTATCTTTCCAATGGGAAAACACCTCCCCGCTGAATCCGATCAACAGGTGTTATGAAGACGTCAGGTTTTCTTTTTGAGATTCATGCTGCGGAATGCGTTGTAGAACAAAACGTTAAGTGAACTTCCTGTGTCAACCAAAGCTCTCTTTACTTCCTACCTTGCTATGGAGATCGAGATGACTAAGGCATCATTGTGTGGCGCTCAAATTTCTTCTAGGTCCTTGTCCGTAAAGGTCAAGGTGGGAATGGGGCTCTGAACCCGTGAGTGGCAAATGTGCCTGCCCTCATCCTCGAATTATGTCCGCATATCCAGTAGTGCCCGCTTGCGGGACCTGTATGACTGACTTTCATTCAGTCCGACTCCATGAAGGACGTATATTATCCCTGGAGTCTTCTATTTCTTCAATTGACTCCCCCGTCTTTTGTCTGTTCCGTTGATTTCTCAGACTTCAGGAGCTTTTTCAGTATGCCTTTGCGGATCCAGTACTCAACTTCATATGTCAGACTCTTATAGTCGTTGGTGTTGTAGCCGCCCTTCTTGTGGTATGCGCAGTATTTGCTGTTGTCGCGCTTGGAGGGGTTTTCGCGTGTTTTTGGAGGCCTTTTCAGTTCCTCTCCGCTTTTCATGGAGTTAAGTACGTCTGACAGGCTAACTTTTAGGGGTGTCACTGTTCTGGATCCAACATAGTTGGATCATTTCTCCAACTTGGGCCGACTAGGGTCCGACCTGTTGTCGCTGCGTTTCCTTTTGCTACGTTCCTTGTTCTCGCGTCTCATTCCCTCCTTGTCCCTAAGAGAGGAGGGCTTCCTGTTGCCTTTGATTTCCCTTTTGGCGGTCCTCGACTCTTCCAGGGTGATGTGTCTCTGGACGCTCTTGAGGAGCTCCGCCATGTCCAGAGGGGGCTCCAAAGTGAGGTTCTCGAAAAGCTTTCCCTCTCTGAGGCTCGCAGTGAAGGTCGTCACAGCTGTAACGTCGTTGTACCCGTCGATGAGGGTAAGCTTGTTGTTAAAGCGCGTGACATACTCTCAAAGCGTCTTACCGGACCTCTGCCTTACAGAGTATGTAGTGCGGGCCTTTCCTGAAACGCTGGCTTCCGACGAATTGTGTCAGGAATTTCTTTGCCAGTGTTTTGAAGGAGTCGATTGATTTCTGTGGAACCATGTCAGCGCAAAACTTTTTAGACTGGTGGGAAAGGTTTTGCACATGACAGACTCAGATTCTTCTTTGAGGGCCATTACATGCTGGTAATGGCGCAGATGATCGAAAGGATCGGTGGTCCCGTTGTAGGAATTGAGCTTCGGGGTAGTGAACTTCCTCGGAATGGCTTCGTTCATATCCGGTCCACAAATGGTCGGACAAGGAGGCGATATAGTACGTTCGGATGATATGCCCCTCTGCGGAGGGGGTTCCCAGGGCCGAGCCTCTCTGTCTTTTCGATGAGCACAACGTTAGCCGCGCAGCCTCCCTTAGTTCAATGAGAACTAGCCCTGGCTCTCCTGCGCTTGCTCCCTATCATCTTTTGGAGGCGGAGGTCCGTGTTGCTCCTGGTCTCCGGTAGCAGGTGGTGGATTCTGTCGCGTAAGAGTCTCCACCTCCTTGGCGATCTGCTGTATCTGAGATTGCTAGCACATCGATTCTGAGGTCCATCGTTACTGCCGTTGGCGCAAAAGCGTGAGTTGGCTGCCCGTGCACGACATGAACTGCTGAATGAGGCAGTATAGGGATAGCCTGAGCGTTGGACGTGTCCCCTGGTTCTCCGTTGTTGCGTGACCTGGTGGTCACGTTCTCTCTAGGTTTTGATAAGAGACGACGATTAGTGTAAAGTTAAGAAGTATGTTGTCCCCACGGACGGCGCTAAACTGATGCAGTCTTTTTTCGCTCATTACTTTGACCTAGTCATGCTGACCTGCACAAGTAACGCACGTGAGCCATCTATGCAGTTAATGTGGAAAGCGGTCGCGAAGCGGTCAGGACCGCATTACGATTTTTCATAATTATGCAGAATTATGCGAACAATTTTTTCAAAATATATATTTTTAAAATTTAATCATAGTCATAGATTACAAAATAAATAATTAATCAAAAGGGTGTAAATATGTAATCATAATCATGTATTATTTACTAATTAATCAAATGAATTTAATTTTGCAGGTTGTAACACTTATAGTTACCTGGACTTATTTGCGAACAACCAATACAACGAATGCAACAACTCATAGACATTGCAGTAACCCCAATAGCAAGAAAGAAATGTTCCAGCAGCAACTCATAGACATTGCAGCAACTCATGAAAAATGAGAAAAAAATGAGTCTTAGACACATTACAATCAAAACTAGCATTTAAGAAACCATTAGAAAAATGAGTCTCAGACATCCAAGGATAAAAGCAGCATAAGCTCTTGGACGACCACTGCGAAAAATGAGTCTCAGACATCCAAGTATCCACTGACTTACATCTCTAGTTTGTCATCATTGACTTAAGGAGTGTGTTTTAGATAAAAGGTGAATGAAAAATAATGGCAAGCCGTCATCATCGACTTACATCTCAGCAGAGGGAAGAAGCGAATGGAAGAAACGAATGGAGGAGAGGGACTGGGAGGAGAGGAAGGCGTACCTTATTTGGGAGGAAGGAAGACCGATTCGATTGAAGGAAGGGAGGAAGACCGATTCAGCATCCAAGATCTTCGATTGATCGATTCAGAATCAGCACAAAACCGATCGATTCAGCAGCAACTCAGCAACCGATCTATTCAGCAGCAACTCAGCAACCGATCGATTCAGTCTCTTCTTCTTCGTCGATCCTTCTTCTTTAGTCGGCTGCAAAGTGCAAACCAAAACAGATTGAGATCGATTAGGTTTTTTTTTTTTTTTTTTTTTTCATATATAAAGACCGATAAATCGGCGAGTCAGCTGGGTTGGGTAAGCGCTAACTCGTCGATTTTTGCCCGATTTTCCTGGTTCCGCTTATTGCCAACCGAGTCGATCCTGTGCGTTGCAGTCCACCCCCGCATGGCGCTTTTCGGCCCTTTTTCAGCCGCTTTAATAGCATAGTGAGCCATAGACCACCTTGGGATGGCCGATGGCACTCCGATGCTAAAGTTAGACAGGGCTTTGAGAAAGGTGTAATGCTGTAACAGAGAATTTGTAGCATACCTTAGCTTACCAACCTCATGTTTTATTCGAAGTTGATCCTCGAGATACTTGCCTGAAGATGGCTTACGGGTATTCAGGATAACTGTGAGATGTGTGAGCCTAGTGTGCAATGAGAGTTCGGGTCCGCCTGGTGGACTTCAGTTGGGCGGGCTTAGAACGGCTTGGGTCGGATCCGTGTTGGGGGCTGACGCTTGAGGCCGTAATTCCTCGAGATCGTCATGACACATGTACGGTTCTGGGTGTGACCATTTTTATGTATCATCAATTATTATTATTATTATTATTATTATTATTATTATTATTATTATTATTATTATTATTATTATTATTATTTAATGTTACTAAATAATTGAGTCTTTTGTGTGCGTATTTTGAGTGGAGGGGAGGGGGATGTTTTAAGTCCTTTATTTGGTTGTTCCTCATTTTAATTTATCAACAAAAAACCGCTCTAGTTCAGGAATCGCGTGGAGTGGAATGTGACTTGAGCAAGAACTTGTTAACATTCCTGTTTCACTTGCACTTTCATTTGGAGTTCACTTTACATTTGCGCTTATATAAGCTATATATGGGTTTTCCCTCAAGTTCACCTATGGAAAATCTCAAGTTCACCTCTACTCCTTTGATTGTCAATAGGGTTTTCAGGCTTAATCTAACTTTTCCATTTGTAGATCAACTATGGAAAATCTCATCACTTAATCAAAGCTATTGTGGATTTTTCCACGTACTAATCTGATGTTGACATGGTCACTTCCTCATAAATTCTGATATGATTCATCCTTGTCGGTATATTTTAGAGTTGCATAGTTTGCACACTGAGCCTTGGCAGAGATCTTTTACTCGTTGATACATATCTTCCTTTCCGAGAAACCCCTCTCTTGGCTGTTATTCAGGGAAATATAAAGGAAAGGAATATGATAAGCTGCCGGAGGGCATGCTCAAGCAACTTCCCTTTTGGCCTGGCTTGCTTGTTGAGCATGTTACCTTTTCTTTAAGAAGTCTGCTGTATTAACTATTAAGTAACTATGGGAATCCACTTATCCCCACTATCAAGTTTGGTTCTGGGCTGGTTGGTTTAACTCATAACATCTATGGTTCCCCGATCTTTTTTAGTTTACCTTTTATTCTTATATCTGCTACTGACTAATTCTAACCTCGTTAAATAGTAACTCTGATTTGACCTCAACTATTTTGATCACTTTTCTTTTCTGCTAGATCTTGTTTATATTAAATTTGGAGCTTGAATGATGTTAGTTAGTTCCAGTGCCCTAGAATAACTATTTAGGTGAGAACTTTGCTGTTCGTGTATTCTAGTTAAACATATCATGAATCCTTGTTCACCTACTTTGATAAGCAAAATAATTATAGTTTGGCTTCCTCGGCTATTTACAGGAGACGGCAATTTCTCACAAGGTCTCTAGGAGGCTACCAGAATCAACACGTAGGAAAGATGCAATATCAAGTTTCCAAGTCGATGAGGTAGAGCTGATACTGAGAGCACTGCAAAGATAATTACTTCAACTCCTGAGAACAAATTGTCATAAAGGCCAGGCTGTTAGTCTGTTGTTATTTGATTAAACAAGATTGTCCAAAGTTACAATTTTTGACACACAAAATCTGTTTTTCCCTAAACCATTTATTTTCCTGGAAACGTATTTTGAATGTGGAGGTATTTAACCAATGACATTTGATTTGTTCTCCCCTCTGATGTCTTTTAGACAAGTTGAAGTTACAAGTAGATTCTCTTTAGTGCAGCAACAAATGAGCTGATGGTTCTTTTATGATCTATGTATGCATGTTGGGTTTGCTCACTTGAAAGTGCTTCTGCCAAATTATATCATAGGGGTGGGCAAAAATCGATTTAAATTCGGTTAACCGACCGAACCGATTTTCAAATTCGGTTCGGTAACCGAACCGAAATATGAGTAGAAAGAAAATAATTTAAACCGAACCGAACCAATTATAAACGGTTCAAAATCGGTTTACGATTTTGAACCGACCGATTTATAACCGAACCGACCGATTAATTAAATACATATAAATAACTAAATAAAAAGGTGTCAATACTTGATTAGTGCAACAAATGCATTGCAATACACTCTGTTGCACTAAATCACCCCATTCTCTCAAAGTTTTCAATTTTGAGCTAAAAATTGAGTCTATAAAAAAATTGGACCTGTAAAAAAATTGGACATGTTTTAATGAAAGTCTTTCAAATGCTTGAGCCTGAAATTTCGGTCCAACCGAACCGAACCGATCCGAAATTCGGTTCAACCGAATTCATCGGTTTACAAATACAAAATTCGGTTTCGGTTTGGGTTTTGGGCAAACCGAATTAAATCGGTTCGAAATCGGTTTGGGCTCAAAACCGAACCGAACCGACATTGCCCACCCCTATTATATCATTTAGAAAACAATATTATCTTTAGTGTACTGATATCATTTAGTTTTGGCGATTTATTTAATTTTTGAAATGCTATTTTGTATTTCAATTTTGGGTTATTTGGCATTTGGCACGTGTTTTGTTATATTTCAATTCCGCATACATATAATATCTAACCTCCTGTTTTGGACAGAGGTGAAAGGATATCTATTTGCATTGCTTAATAGCATTTACGAGGCACTGTACACGAATGTGAAAGACTTTCGAAGGAAGTCATTGGATGAAGTTGGGTTTCCCTTGCACTGGTGTGGCTAAGGGCTCTCCGCAAGATATTAGCTTCCTAGGATACCTTTTCAAGGCTGCAATGCCTTTTCAGTGCCTTATAGGATGCCTTTTGAAGCCTTTGGTCCTCCGCATGAAATTAACTTCCCAATCTTTCTTTAAATATCCTCCCACTTTCTGTCTGAAATCCTCAACAATCAGCCATCCCCTCCATCCTCTATCTCTCCTCTTCCCTTCCTCCTCTCTCTGTTGATCAAGTCTCAAACCCAGTGGCAGTGATGCTCTTGCTGCTGTGAAATCCACAATCACTGTAGCAATAGCCATGAAGAAGATTTTCTAATTGATTGAGAACATCGATTACTCAATTTATTGGCAAGCTACTAATAAACTTAAGAAACTACAAGAAGATTACCGCATGAACTAGAGGAATTCTACAAGAAAAAACTGAAGATGAAGGCAACATCCATCACCAATAAAACTCACTATCTCAGGTTTTAGTTTAATAAGAGATTGCTGCATCAATAATGAGGATAGCAACATCACTACTATTGACTTTCTGAGCAGAGATCGAATCAATTGCAATTCTTGAGCACTGAACTTATCATTGGCTGGGTTACTAGTGAAAATGTGTGTCGTTTAGAACGTGTAATTCTAATTTGTCATCACCTAGACCAAAGCAGAAAGAACGGAAGAGTAAGTAGTCCATATGAGACCCCTCAATCATTCTCACATTTTCTTTCTGTTTTCAGTGAATCTGTCTCAATGTCTAACAATTGCTTTGCTCTTCTCGTCCTCTTTGTTCTCAAACTCACTCTCCAAATTTTGTTCTCAGTGTGACCCTCTCTCCCTCTGTCTTGACATCTCTTCGATCAGCTTTTTAGTTTTTCAGTTGTTATGAACAAAAAATACATGAACATGCTGTGATTTCACATACTTGAGTTGCAAAAGAGCCTTAATGATCATTAAAATGAAAAACTAAGAGGGTGTTTGTTTTTGCTTCTGAATGGAGTCAGTAGTTTTAATAAGAAGTGGATCACCTTATTTAGAGTGTTTGTTTTTAGTTATGATCAAAAGTTCTACTTCTGATTGAATTAAGTAACAGGGAGGTGCTGATCACTTAGCACTGAGTACTTAGTAAAAAATTATTCAAATAATAACCTTAATATAACTTTGTAATGAAAATTGATGCCCCATCTTTTTAAAAATAAGTAAGGGCTAAATTTTGACGATACACCTTCATTCTCTTCACAAATTATTGTGGTTTTACCTACATTCACAAGGACTCGGTAAGAAATTTATCTCATTTCTCTCCATCTTTGTTTTCTTTTTCTGTATTTTCAAGTTTTTCTTTATCTTTCCAACTCTTCCTCTCATGTATATTTTAAAATCTCTTTCATCTTTGGTCATATGTTGATATTCTTGTAATGAAAGGTATAGTAACATTATCTAAGATTTGAATAATTATTGGGTATGATTTTAAGCACAATATTTATGTCATAAATTTTTTCAGCTAAGTAGGGCAAAATTGTCAAACAGTTCCCATTCAGTACCTAAAAACAAACACCTTTTAATTTTATAACTTCTAATCAACAGTCCATTCAAAAACAAAACAAATAGTTCATTTAGAAGCTCGTTCAGAACTTCTAACTCTAATTAGAAGTTACCTTCTAAGCACTTACAAAAAAAAAAAAAAAACAAACGCCGTCTAAGTATATTCTTGTCTAGGCTTGCAGATCAAGCTAGAATAACAATCCAACTGAATGACTACAAACAATTTCCTTGTCCAAACTTCATTCTTGGTTTTAACTTTTAGCATCAAGTGTTCTTCTTTGAATTCTGATTTTGTGCCTCTCAGAAGAATTAGAATTCAAACAAAGCTATAATCATGTTAAATCCAACCTTCAAAGAAGGATTTTGTGCCTCTCAGAGCTCAAATGGAGCAATTCTTTTGTATCCTTCGCTGTCTGTCTACTTGTTATTCTTCCATTCTTTCATGGAGATCTAATCGCAACAACTGGTACAGATCAGAACAATGGGGATACATCGAAGTTCGACCTAGTAAGCCAATAATTGTTGTTTGTCGTAGAAATGCAATTTGGGTAGGACTTGTTTTTGTATTGATCTTCTTTGTTTAATGTAGAGGTTCACTTGTTCTGGTGGCTTTATAAAAGTCCATATAGAGTTGAAGATCCTGTCAAACCATGGCCAACAATTATGTGGTTGCAAGGTGGTCCTGTGAGTATTCCAAACACATTTTGCATACATGTCACCTTGCCGTTGCATTTTCCTCACTCGCAGATTGATTTTAGACATGATTTTCTTATATGGTACTAGCACACAATATTTCCTTTATCTGAGTATGAAATTGTGTGAACTGAAATAGGGAACCTCCCGAATTGGACTAGGCAATTTCCGTGAAATAGGACCATTGGATGGGAACTTGAAGCCTCGTAATTCAACTTGGCTCCGTAAGGCTGGTCTCTTGTTTGTGTAAATCTTTATCAATTTCTCTTTCGTATTTGAATTGTGAATCAGTACTAAAATTTCTTTTCGATTCCATGATGGTATACAGGATAGCCTAATTGGAACTAGGGGTGGGCACGAGATGGGATGGGATGGGACAAGATAGACCCATCCCTATCCCTATCCCATTCATACGGGAACGGGACGGGACGGGATGAGAAAAACCCCATCCCGACCTCGTCCCATCCCAAACGGGTTCGGGACGGGACGGGATCAGCGTGCTCTGATTATATGCATTTCATTTTCCTTAATCAATCTGCAATTTACTGACTAAATGCATGAGTTTGATTATTTAATTTGGGTTTTACTGGAAAAAATTGACAGTCATCTTATTACTTACATTGTTGTTAGCCTCTTACTAGTATGATTACTTCTTTATTTTATATTTATAATGAACAAATCTGACTTGAAAGTTGAAACCATCATAATACCACTTTCTGTGTACTTGATCAACTCTGCACACAAACATGCTCTGTCATAGCAAACAACTGCTGACTTAAGCCATCAGACTGTAAAGCTGGTACGGGTTCTTCCAACAGGCTCATACACCCCATAAGGCTATTCATATATTCCAAAGGAACTGATTCTTCATACGGAATATCGAATATTCATAGAGTCTTCAAACATCCATAATGCTGCAGGTTCTAATTTCCAAGTTTGGGTCCATGAGGTTAGTTCCAACATAAATACGGATAGACACAAGGCCTTCAAACACGTTCAACAACATGGTCAATTGGTAAGCATTAATATTACATGGTTGGACCCATATAGGAAGCCCATAGAAATCCACAATTCATTTCCTGGACCAAGAAAGTTGAGGAATGACCCATCAAAAGGCTTTATATGGGCATCCAAATATTGCAATCCTAAAATAAATAAATAAATAAATAATAAATATGAAAAATTAGCTCGGGACGGGATGGGATTGGCGGGATTGAAAATCTTCATCCCATCCCATTCTAGATCGGGACGGGACGGGATCAGGATGAAATTATTCAATCCCATTAAGACCCGAAAAAATCGAGACAGGATGGGATCGGGATCGCGGGATGGGATGCCCACCCCTAGTTGGAACATGATATTGTTATGTGGATGGTGAGGACAATATACCCTGGCAGTGAAAAATGATGAGGAGGCAACAACTGATTTAACTACCTTGTTGAAGGAACTTTTTTTTAATGGTAATGAGAGCCTCCAACAAAGTCCTCTTCATGTTGTAACCGAGTCTTATGGAGGAAAATTCGCAGTTACTGTTGGATTATCTGCTCTAAAGGCGATCGAAGCAGAGGAATTGAAGCTCAAATTTGGAGGTAAATCAGACAATTGGTCTTCAGGATAATTTTAACAAAAAATGCTTCTAACATCCTATATGAAATGAGTAACTTGGTTGTTTTATGCTAATATGATCAGGCGTCGCTTTAAGAGATAGTTGGGTTTCTCATGAAGAATTTGCGGTTTGTATTGATTTAGTTATTTTTTTGATTTCTTAAAGTTTAAACATTACATTAATTCTTGTTCTGAAATGCAGCCATCACATGGTCCTGTTCTAAAAATTATGTCAGAATTGACAATAGTGGCTTGAACAAATCAAGCAGGTTTGATACATGAGTACTTCTAGCCGGCCTGGTTTGCATGCCTGGTCAGCAGATTTACACTTTTTGCCCCCCTTCTTTTAAACACAACCACAAACACTTTAAAGAAGACGGACAAAAGAGTCATTCTAGCCGACCAGGCATGCAAACCAGGCGCGAATACCAGGCCGGCTAGAATTTTCGTTGATACATACTTCTGTTGCTCTACCACTGACCAATTTTCTCTCACCTTAATTATTGGGATTTGTTGTGCCACAAGTAGACATCATTTAACTCACTCGTGAACACAATTACACAACAACCACATTGATACTAGACCTTTTGTCATAAATTATTGTTGTGATTTGTTATGTAGATGTTGCACAAAGGGTTATGTATGGTGTGAGTTAGTTGTTAATAATAGCACATTTTTGTGAAAACAGTCTAATTGAACAGATTAAGCAACAACTAACTGAAGGCCAGTTTGAAGAGGCGACAAAGTCATGGAGGAATCTTGAGGGTGTGATCGGAAGCAGTAGTAACTATGTGGTACCTTTCTTCATCTCTATGTCTCAAGCTTACTATCTTACAGAAGTTAGTTGTAAACTCAAACATGGTTTGTGTGATAGGATTTCTACAATTTCATGTTGGACTCAGCAAATAACCCAGTGGATTCTACTACTATAGCTGCTATGAAATCAGAAACAACAACGGCACAGAGGTACTCCACATACGGCATACCTAAAGTGGACAATGCCTTCATCAATTGTTGACCTCTATACCTTAATGAATGAGGTCATTAAAGATAAGCTAGAGATCATTCCTAAAGATATTACGTAAGCTCCTTGCTCTGAAACACATCTTCTTTTCATGTATTTCCTCCAGTATGCACTTGTACTTGTTTGATGAAATTGATTATGTAAATGATGGAGAAGTGATTCATGTGTTAAATATGAAACCGAAAATCAATGAGGTACGGGAAGGGCAGAAGGGTATGGTTTTCCCAGCCATGGCTGCTGATTTTATGAAACCGAAAATCAATGAGGTAAGCTTTTGTATAGTAGACAACACTTTGGCTTTGTTGTTAAATATGTTTCCGTTGATCCTAACAAAAATAAGTTTTCCAGGTCGATCAGCTTTTGGCCAAAGGGATAAATGTCACAGTATACAATGGACAAGTATGGATTCCTCACGAGCTTTAGCAAATTTGTTCAAAGCCACGTCCTTAGCATATACTATAGACTCTACTAAACTGTTGTTTGGCTATGCATCTTTTCACAGATTGATCTCATATATGCAACAATGGGTGCTGAAGCTTGGTTGCAAATCTCAAGTAAATCTTCTATCTTGATCTACATATTTTTTTCCCTATATTTCAAATGGAGTTCACTTGCATTTTTCATTAAATTGAACATTTTCAGGTGGGAAGGTTAAACGAATTTCTGAGCTTGGATCGAACCCCTCTTCACTGTGTAGGAGACAATTCTGTTACCTACAATAATCTGCATTTCTATTGGATTCTTGGAGCTGGCCATTTTGTAAGTCACTCATCGCTAGTCAAATTTTGTTCTTGGGGAAAAAGACCCAGAAAAAAAAAATGAAAAAAAGTAAAATTTAAAGCCTCAACCTCACAAATTTTAAAGTTTTACACGTCTTTTTTTGTAAACGCTCCTAATAACTACTTACCATAACGTCTGTAGTTAAAAAAACTGGTTTTTGTTTTGAAATATTTTTCTTTCATGCACCGTTTTGACTGACTAAAAGGTACATCTAAATATCTAATTATATTTTAAGAAAGAAATAAATTGTTTTAGTCCTTGGCTATGAATGGGAACATCTAACTATCTAATCACATTTTAATACAATGTTATTTTACTCTCGACAGGTACCAGTGGATCAACCATGTGTCTCACTTGAGATGATTCTTACTGATACCTCAACCTGATACATTGGATCAAAAAAAAAAAAATAAAAAAAATACTGATACCTCAACCTAATAATGGGGGCATTTGAAGATGCCCCTCTAAGTCATATCCTTATTTGCTTGTCGCTATCAATATAAAACAATTCAGGTTTCATAAATTCAAATAATAATAATAATAATACATTCCAAATGTCGTTGTGACATTATATCATTTTTCTACGCTATTTTCATACCAACATATTATTGGATAAATTGTAAAACCTTAAAGTAATTACAATGTTTTCCGGAGACTAAAGATTTTAGGACCCACTATGATTTCGAATTTCAAGCCATTACACAATATGCATCTTTACAATCTGCTTAGCATATTCAGAATAAAGTCACTCTCTTTCTCACATGTTAGTTTGACAATTTCGTCTTATTTGTTTTGCATATCAACCAGTAGTATCCTTTTCGGCTTGCTGATTAATTTATAAGTGTGTTTGGTTGCATGAAATCTTATGCCATGAGAATTCATGAGGGGACCATCTAAATCACCAATCCACCACTTAATTTTGTGATCAATTGTGAGAATGGAAGTCCCATAAACATGAAAATCACACTCCTTGCCTCTCCCAAAGCATGTGATTTCCTTATTCATGAGACTTCCATTCCCGCCATTGATCACAAAATCAAATGTGGATCGGTGAGTGAACCTCAAATTAGCTTAGATTTAGATGGTCCCCTCATGGATTCCCATGACATAGGATTCCATGCAAACAAACACACCCTATGTGTATTTAAAATTCGAAAATTCTACGCTACCTGGTGGTCTATGCTTGGATGGTACCAGGCACGTGGCTACCTTGACCAAAAAAAAAAAAGTCTTCCCACCTCTCCTCATCTTCTCTTTCACACAAAAACATAGAAACAGAGCAAACAAAAATGAAGCTCTCCTGTTTTTTAATCCTCTTCTTCTTCAACATTTCCTCTGCTCAAAGCCAAACAATCAGGCTGAGCCGTTGAGGATACTAGGCTTCTAACATACCCACCTGAGCTTTCGAATCAGGTTTTCTTCATTGGTATTTCAGCTTGTAGGTTGAATTGCCTTGTTGGTGGTTCATGCAATGCATCCACCTCGTTGGCTGATGGAACTGGGCTTTGTTACTTGAAAACGTCAAATTTCATCAGTGGGTATCAGTCTGCCTCTTTGCCGAGTACTTCTTTTGTTAAGGTCTGTGGACTGGTACTTCCTAATCCCACTTCATCTGATATCAAGGTGAAGAGAGTAGTGAGACTGCGTGCGTGGTAATTGTTGTTGTGGTTCTATGTCCGATATTCGGTTTGATGCTTTTGGAGAGTGGATTGTGGTGTTGGTGTTGTAGGAACAACCCTAAATTTGGGGCATTGTCTTCACAATATGCACTTCTTGAGTATGCATTAGGTGCTCCTGTTCAATTCTCGTATAAGGAACTTCAGCGATGTACCATAGGGTTCAAGGAGAAGCTTGGAGCTGGAGGTTTTGGGACTGTTTACAAAGGTATTCTTACAAATAGAACTTCTGTTGCAGTCAAGCAGCTTGAAGGCATTGAGCAAGGGGAGAAACTATTCAGGATGGAGGTTGCAACTGTAGAAATAAATACTTCAATTATTTGTATATTTGATTCATCCCCCAATAGGGGTATAAATACAATAGAGTTTCTTGTCTTACAAGAAACAATCTTACAGAATATAGAAACTAGGTTACCTAAATATGAATTTAGAATATCCTAAATATATATATGTTTCTATAATCTATAATTATAATATACAACTTTCTATACTCCCCCTCAAGTTGGTGCATAGATGTCTATCATGCCCAACTTGTCAACTGAGCTGTCAAACACTTTCTGAGATACCCCTTTAGTTAAAACATCAGCTAATTGCTCC
Source organism: Berberis vulgaris (assembly GCA_963556465.1). NCBI lineage: Eukaryota > Viridiplantae > Streptophyta > Magnoliopsida > Ranunculales > Berberidaceae > Berberis > Berberis vulgaris. Next base: position 31,437,527 of record OY747127.1, on the reverse strand, counting down.
TCTGAGGTTACAAATGGAAAGCGAATAACTTTCCTGTCAAGATTCTCTTTAATAAAATGGCGGTCAACCTCCACATGCTTTGTTCGATCATGCTGAACTGGATTATGTGCAATCTGAATGGCAGTTGTATTATCACAATGTAAATCCATAGGCCTTTGTAGCTTGAAACCCAATTTCTTCAGGACATTACGGATCCACAACATTTCACAAACTCCATGTGCCATACCTCGAAATTCAGCTTCTGCACTTGATCTAGCAACAACTTTCTGTTTTTTACTACTCCAAGTTACAAGGTTCCCACCAACAAAAGTGAAGTACCCTGATGTAGAGCGTTTATCAGTTTTATCACCAGCCCAATCCGCATCTGTGTATCCAACAACTTCCAATTCATTTTTTCCAAACAATAATCCCTTACCAGGCGCCATCTTTAGATATTTCAAGATACGAAAGACTGCATTCATATGCTCTTCACTAGGACAATGCATAAACTGACTAACAACACTCACAGCATAAGCAATATCAGGTCTAGTATGAGAAAGATAAATTAACCTTCCTACAAGACGTTGATACCTCCCTTTATCAGTAGGGACTTGATCAGGAAGAATAGCACGTCCATGATTCATCTCAATGGGTGTCTCTATTGGTTTGCAGTCCAACAACCATGTTTCAGCGAGCAAATCAAGAACATACTTCCTTTGTGAAAGTGAAATCCCTTTATTCGACCTTGCAACTTCAATACCCAGAAAATACTTCAGTTGCCCGAGATCCTTCATTTCAAATTCCTTCGACAGATACTTTTGTAAATCATTTACTTCTTTTGGATCACCTCCTGTAACTATCATGTCATCAACATACACAATTAGAACTGTAATCTTACCATTCTTGTGTTTGATAAACAAGGTATGGTCAGAGTTGTTTTGTTTGTACCCAAAAGCTCTCATGGACTTCGAAAATCTTCCGAACCAAGCTCTTGGAAACTGTTTCAGGCCATACAAAGACTTTTTCAATTTACACACCTTACCAGCATCTCTTGGGTTATTCTTCACGCCTGGAGGCATATCCATGTACACCTCTTCCTCCAAATTTCCATTGAGAAATGCATTCTTCACATCAAGTTGGTGCAAGTGAAATTAAAATTCGGATAGTATTAATCTTCGCCACTGGTGCGAAAGTCTCCTCATAATCAATTCCATGGCGTTGTGTATATCCATTGGCAACTAATCTTGCTTAGTATCTATCAATAGTTCCATCTGCATTAAGCTTCACATTAAACACCCAACGACATCCTACAGTCTTCTTTCCAACAGGCTTGTCTACTACCTCCCAAGTGACATTCTTCTGAAGAGCTTCCAATTCTTCATTCATTGCTGTTGTCCATTTTGGATCCTTCAATGTGTCCTGCACGTTACTTGGAATAGATACAGTAGATAATTGATTAATAACAAGTGCATGTGACTCAGAAATCCTATGGTTAGACATAAAGTTAGCTATAGGGTATTTAGCTTGGGCTTTGATGTCTGGTTCATATTGCTTTTTAGGAACTCCCTTAGTAACCCTTTGTGATTTTCTAGGTTCAACACTTTCTAACACAGAAGACTCATTAGAGGGTAAAGATACCTGAGGTGGATCATTCTGGGCGAGATCTTCAGTTGCTGATGTAGAAGGGGAAATGTCGTGTGTGTGAGTTTCAGATACATTTTGATCATTCTCTTCTGTCTCATGAGGGAATTGATCGCTAGGAACTAAGTGGTCAATTGTCTGCCCATTGGAAGTGTCTATCTCTTGAGACAAGTCATTTGCTGCTGCTGCGGGAATAGTTTCTGCTGTTACAGGAACTTCAAATTGTTCCTCCAAGTGTTCCAATTCTTCAAAGACATCAATAGAACGATGATTCCCTTCACTATCGCTATCCCCCTGAAGGGAAGACTGTGAGACTCCCCCTGAGTAATATGGCGCAGATTCATGGAATAAGACATCAAGAGATATATGCATTCTGTCAGTGAGCGGGTCATAACACCTGTACCTTTTTTGGAGATCTGCATAACCCACAAAAATACATTTCGTCGCACGGGGATCAAACTTGCTCCGGTGTGGTTTTGGTATGTGGACATAGGCTGTGCACCCAAACACTCGAGGCTCCAAATTAGGCATAGATGGGATGGAAAAAAGTGTATGAAGCTGATGATGATTCTTGAACTCAATTACTCGTGAGGGAGTACAGTTGATAATATATACTGCAGATTTCACTGCTTCACCCCAATAGGATCGAGGTACATTCATGCCAAACAGGGAAGCACGAACAACTTCCAACAACTGCCTGTTCTTTCGTTCTGCTAAACCATTCTGTTGAGGAGTATCAGTATTGGAGGTTTGATGACGAATTCCATTTGACCGACAAAATTCAGATATAGGGCCATTGACAAACTCTCCACCATTATCAGATTGAAACATTCTGATGGATTGTTGGTACTGTGTCGCCACCATTTTGTAAAAATCAGTAAACCTTCCAAATACCTCACTCTTTTGTTTCAGTAATGACACCCAAGTCATCCGAGTGCAATCATCAATAAAAGATACATAATATCGAGCTCTGGACAAAGAAGGAATTTTTGTAGGACCCCAAACATCTGAGTGAATTTTCATAAAAAGAACAAGACATCTATGAATACTTGGCGAATATGGAATACGGTGGCTCTTGGCCAGTTCACAAATGTCACAATGAAAATCCGAATCACTAACAATCGAAAAAAAATGAGGCTGCAACTTCTTAAGATACCGAAAAGACAGATGTCCTAAACGACGATGCCATAACCATACTACCTCCTTCACTTTATCGACCCTAATGACCTGATTAGCTTGCCCCAAAAAATGCTTGCGTTTCTCTCTCGTCTCTGTTAGATCCAAGTAGTACAGTTTCCCTCTTCTAACACCATAACCAAGAATCTACCGAGTCAGAATGTCCTGAAACACACAGAAAGATGGATAGAACGTCACAATACATGCAAGTGTTCGAATAATTTGAAAGACAGACAAGAGGTTATAAGCTAGTGATGGAACAATTAAGACGGATTCAAGAGTTAGGGTATCAGATAACACAATGAAACCTTCTCCGCTAACCAGAGTTAGAGTACCATTCGCAGTAGAGACAACATTTTGAGAAGAAGCTCTAAGATTTACCATAAGGTTAGAGTCATTTGTCATATGATCAGATGCACCTGAATCAATTATCCATGTACTATTCGAAATAACTTTATCATTCATACCTGATTGTGCTACATAAGCAAAAGAAGATTGCATGGTGTGATCGACTAATGGCTGGGTTGTGAATAGCATAAGAAACCTTTTATTTTTTAATTTTTTAATTTTTTAATTTTTTTACTTCAAAACCTACTTTCGAAGGTCTCTATCGCTTCCAAAGGGAGAAGGACGGGAGATGGAAGCAGAAGACGGAATTGGAGGCGAAACGGTGGCTGGACGATGTTGTACGAGGTGGTTGTGATCTCTGTCTCTATTTGTGATGTGGCTGCGTTCCTCTTCTTCTTGGTTCTACACCTTGATTTGTACAATGATGGCTGCTGGATGAGTGAAGTCTTTTCTGTTGCAGGCGAAAGAGAGAAGGACACAGGGAGAAAGAGACAAAGGAGAGAGTCCACTCATCCCACTCATTGAGTCAATGAAGCTTGTCTTCACCTTCTACTCTTCTCTTCTGTGCAATCAAAATCCCACCTTTCCTCTGTTCCTGCTCTGCGCTGTTTCACTCTGCTCTGTTTTCTCTGTTAATGGAGATGGAGGCTGGGTTTGACTCTGATGTGTTCGATTTGGAGAGGATGCTCGTATCTGTGATGAAGTCCGTGGTGGTTCAGACGGCTCTGATGGCGGAGAAGTCCCTGGTTTGGCTTCTCATGGCGAGGACTGTTTGTGGATCGTTTGAGGGGTTGATTGATTAGAGTGGTTTGTTGTGAAAGAAGGTGGTGCTCGGCGGTGTGATGGATTTGGTGTCCTCCGGGATTCGGGATTCAAAAGAAAAAAAAAACTTCGAAGGATTGAACCTGCTGTGATACCATGTAGAAAGAAATACTTCAATTGTTTGTATATTTGATTCCTCCCCCAATAGGGATAAAAATACAATAGGGTTTCTTGTAAGACAAGAAACAATCTTACAGAATATAGAAACTAGGTTATCTAAATATGAATTTAGAATATCCTAAATATATATATGTTTTTATAAACTATAATTAGAATATACAGTTTTCTATAGAAAATATTAGTAGCACCCACCACTTGAATTTGGTGCGGCTGATTGGGTTTTGTTCGGAAGGTCGCCACAGGTTATTGGTATATGAGTTCATGAAAAATGGGTCTCTTGATCAGTTCCTATTCTCAGAGGAAGAAAGATCAGGAAGATTGTTAGATTGGCAAACTCGATATAATGTAGCACTTGGTACTGTAAGAGGGATCACTTATATGCACGAGGAGTGTTGCGACTGCATTGTTCATTGTGATATAAAGCCAGAGAACATACTTTTGGATGACAACTTCAATGCTAAAGTTTGTGATTTCGGCCTGGCAAAACTAGTGAATTCAAAAGACCATCGATACCGAACGTTGACAAGTGTAAGAGGGACCAGAGGATACTTGGTCCTAGAATGGCTTGCCAACCTTCCAATCACATCCAAGTCCGATGTGTACAGCTACAGAATGGTACTATTGGAGTTAGTAAGCGGACGAAGGAACTTCGATGTATTAGATGATGCAGGCAGGAAGAAGTTTTCACTATGGGCTTATGAAGAGTTTGAGAAGGGAAATGTGAGTGCCATTGTTGACAAAACCATGTCAGAACATGAGGTGGATATGGAACAGGTTACAAGAGCGATTGGGGTTGGTTTCTGGTGCATCCAAGAGCAACCATCTCAGAGACCGACGATGGGGAAAGCTGTGCAGATGCTAGAAGGGATCACAGTAATTGATCATCCACCAGCACCAAAGGCGGCAACCGAGGGTTCTATTAGTGGGACTAGCGGTAATGCTAGTGCTTTCTCCATATTTGCAACCTCTGCTGGTGCAGCACCGTCATCATTCTCCTCATCTCTTCCAGCTGGGGGCGCTTTGTCATCTACCTCGGTCAGGAACTTTACTCGGCGGAGGTGGAGGAGGCGGATCACAATGTTCACTCTGTTCTTACACTTAATTCACTCTGTTGATGGAGGATCTGTTTTTACACTTAATTCACTCCCATTTTTTTTTTTTGATGATGTTGCCACCTCATCACTAGGCACGTGCCTGGTACCATCCAGGCATGAACCGGGCATGGACCACCAGGCAGCGTAGAACTGCTATTTAAAATTATGTATTTATTACACAAGATTAACACACCCTTGCGTTTGAATGTCACTTTATTTTTATGAATGTGTTCAAGGTTGGATGAGGGATTTCGCCGAGAAATATTATTGATCATCGGTGAAATGCCTATAGGAAGTTAGCAACATTTTTTTGTTAAAATTGTCCTATAGTAATGCACTTCTACTGGTGAGAATGACATTCGACTTAGGGTGTGTTTGGTTGCATGGAATCCTATGCCATGGGAATTCATGAGGGGACCACTACATTTTAGGCTAAATTGATATATCACTCCACATCCACCATTTGGTTTTGTGATCAATGGTGGGAATGAAAGTCCCATTAACATGAGAATCACATGCCTTGGGGGGGCCAAGGAGTGGGATTACCATGTTCATGGAACTTCCATTCCCACCATTGATCACAAAATCAAATGGTGGTCAAATGGTAATTGTGGAGTGATATATCAATTTAGCCTAAAATATAGTGGTCCCCTCATGGATTCCCATGGCATAGGATTCCATGCAACCAAACACACCCTTAGTGAGAGAGAGTGAGTGAGCAAATGAAGAACCAGGTGCGGACTTGAAAATGGATTATATTTGGTTTTGTTTTGTGAAGTAAAATTTAGAAGAACCAGGTGCGTACTTGAAAAAAAGGTTATGTGGTTTGTTTTGCGAAGAAATTGAAAGCTGGCCTAGGTGTGCTTTTTTAGCTTCCTCCACAAAAATTGCTTTGAAACAAAGCTTTCACGAAAATGGTTAACACACTTTTGTGTAGAGATGGGAAAAAATGGAAAGAGAATTGATGCCCTTCGGTGGGAATGAATGAGGGTGATATTTTGATTATACAATCCTTATTTTAAATATCCGCTTAACATTTGATCCATGAATTCAGAGGCTTCTTCTATTTTAACACTCAAATCCATGGCTATTTTTTGGGTTATGACTTTGGTTTATGACATTCCAAATTATTAACAATGGGCATTAAGTTTAAGCTTGAATTTAGAAGGGAAAATTATATGAGAGATTTAGGATGCCTTTGGAATGCTCACTATATATCAGCCTCTGCCAACTAAAGAAGTGCACTAGGCAGTTATGAAATTGATGAGTTTTTGTAATACGGAATTTACCTAATACCATGAAAGGTGTGCATTCTAAACGAGGTATTTGCCGGTATGATTGGCAGTAAGGCTATAAGCCATGCAATTATATTTTTAAGTAAACAAGGTAATACGAGGTTGTATCTAGGGGTGGGCATTCCATCCCGCGATCTCGATCCTATCCCGTCTCGTCCCGATTTTTTCGGGTCCTATTGGGATTGATCAATCCCATCCCGTCTAAATCATGGGATGGGATCAGGATGAAGATTTTCAATCCTGCCCATCCCGCACCGAATTTTTTTAATATTTAATATGAAATGTGTAATATGAAACTATGAAATTACTTGTTGACATGACTTTTATTTGTCGTTTTATTTATTGACATAATTATTTTATTCTCATAAGCTTCCATGCGACTCGCCTAGATAATGAATCTAACTCAAACCCTCTCCATTCTTTTATTCCTCTTCCTAACTCTTGACAACAACAATGTGTGCTCCTTGTAGTTTCTAAATGACATACCCATTGATTATTTTCGTTAGTAATTGTAGTTCTAAAAGAAACGGAGTAAAATCTAATGAAATGTGAAAATAATAATCAATGGCTTAAAGTTATATAGTTGTTCTTAGAGTTGTGTGTTTGGTAAATTGAAAATTTTCAATCTTACATGTTAAAATTTCAATCCAAAATTTAATACATGTTCATTCCGTCCCGTCGCAAACCTGTTTGGGATGGGACGAGGTAGGGATGAGGTCTATCTGGTCCCGTACCGTGCCCACCCCTAGTTGTATCTACTCTAGTATGAATGTAACAAAATTAGTTGTCATAACAATTTCTGAATATGGTAGGTACTCGATACATTCTTGAGAAATTATGATTTTTCAAGTTTAATATCATTCTTCTTTATAATTCGAATCAAAAGGTCATCTACTATAACATTCTATATCACACATTTATAGCATTGTCAAATGTAATTTCTACATCTAAAACATGTTCTACAAAATCAAAGATCGAGAGTTAAGAAAAAAAAAATCTCGATTAGATCTTAATGGACTTAAAAAACCTCGAGATGAAAACATATTTTGAGGCAAAATTAATGGTGACGATTTTAAAAAAAATTGTCGTCTTCTCTGGTGATCCCATCCCACCCTTCCCACACCACCACTCCTACATTTTACAACCCCACCGCTACCTGAACAACACTACAACCACCCCATCCTCCTTCAAAACCTTTTATTCCGTGTTCTCATCCATACTTAACAAACCCTCTTTAGTGTATTGAAATGTAATTGATGCAGTCATTTTTCGCTCCCTGTTTTGACCTTGACCTGCAAACCTGCTGACCTGCACAAGGAACGCACATGAGCCATGGACCACCGTTGTGGAGGCCAATGACACTCCGATGCTAAAGTCAGACAGGGATCTGAAGAAGGTGTAATGCTGTAAATAGGGAATTTGTAGTGTACCTTAGCTTACCAACCTCATGTCTTATTTATAGTGCAAAATTTATGGTTCGAATAGGCCATTGATGACATAGTTTAGAGAAGAAGATCTGCGTGGAGATCCTTCTGTAATTAGGAATCGTGCTGTGAAGGGAAGCTTCCTTGTTAGCCATGTGCTCCTAGATACGCGGAAGATAGTTCCCATTTCGAGAGTGGTCTATGGGTAGAAGTCTCCTTATGTGACATATACTGTGGAATCTGCTTCCTAGTTGGAAGCAAATAGCTGTTGTAGTTGCCCGTTCGAAGTTGATCATCAAGATACTTGCTTTTAGCAAGGCTTACGGGTATCGAGGATAGTTGTGAGACATGTGGGCCTAGCAGGCTGTAAGAATTCAGATCCGTTTGGCGGTCTGCATTGGGCGTGTTTAGAACCGCTTGGGCCGGATCAGTGTCGGGCTGAGCTAGGGCCTATCTTTTCCTCAATATCATCATGACACGTGTATGACATAGATTTGGAACCGTTTCGGTGTATCATCAGCTACTCCCCCGAGTGAGTGGCGCGTTTAGTTGGTTCACTGACTCTTTAAAAAGCAATTGTATCCTCGTGATGATTGAACCCGAAGCGTTGTCTCGAGTGGTGCACAACATTTATGGGTACACTACTGCTCAAGGTGAGAAGGTACGATTTGTTTTCTTTATAAATATTCGCTGCTTTGAGGAAGATTTCTTCAGTTCTTATCTGTGTAATTTCTTCAAACGGTTTAGAACCGCTTGGGCCGGATCAGTGTCGAGCTGAGCTAGGGCCTATCTTTTCCTCAAGATCATCATGACACGTGTATGACATAGATTTGGAACCGTTCTGGTGTATCATTAGCTACTCCCCCAAGTAAGTGGCGCATTTAGTTGGTTCACTGACTCTTTAAAAAGCAATTGTATCCTCGTGATGATTGAACCCGAAGCGTTGTCTCGAGTGGTGCACAACATTTATGGGTACACTACTGCTCAAGGTGAGAAGGTACGATTTGTTTTCTTTATAAATATTCGCTGCTTTGAGGAAGATTTCTTCAGTTCTTATCTATGTAATTTCTTCAAACGGTTGTGTTGCTGTGAAGTTTGACTTGTCCCTCTTAACAATGACAGACAATGTTGAACTTTCTTCCAAGGATTTGCTATCCTTCACTTGCCTCAAGCTTTTTGAGGATAGTCTGGTCGATGAAACTAAATTGATCAGGCTTCGAAGTCTGTACCATATTCTCGAGGATCTAGAAATCGCTCCTGCGTTTAGGGGTGGGCAAACGGGTTGAGGAGCCGCGGATCCAAATCGAACCGGACCGTTTTACTCCAAACGGTTCGATTCCAGAACCGTTCTAAAACGGTTCGATTCTGGTTCCTAAATTATTGTTTAAAACGGTTCGGTTCCGATCCGGTTACATAACTTAAAAGGAAAAAAAATAGGTTTCTGACCCTAACACCCCCACCCCATTCATCTCATTCTCGGTCTCCAGTCTCCACTCCACTTCACCCAGCCACCCACTCTCACTCTCCACAAGCACGACGCACAAGCAGTGAGCACTGCGCAGATCTGATCTTCTTTCGACAGCCACCCTCGTCCTCTCTCACTCTCCACAAGCACGACCACGACGCACAAGCAGTGAGCAGATCTTCTTCTTCTTCTTCTACTTGTGTGTTTGTATTTTCCCTGTTTATATCTACTTCAATAGTGATCCTGCTAAAACACCACATTTTTCAACGTTTCTACTTTCTACTCTAGTCAAAAGACTCAAAACAATGTTTCATTTGTCTATTCGAAGAGAGTTGGAGAGAGTTGAAGAGGAGAGAAACAGAGAGTGGGTTTTGAAGAGAAGAAGGAGTGATTGAGAGAGGTGGTCGATTCGAACACCTGCAGTTCTTCCTACTGTAACTTGTTCGATTCTTCTTCAGCAATCAGAGGGAGAGAAAGATGGCTTCAAGACCAATCGTCCCTCTTCACCAACAGAGAGGTTTGTTTGATTACTCTTACACCTTTTTTCGATTTCTGTTTTTTCCCTTCAATTAGATCTGTTGAAGTTTTAAAATTTATACATCTTTGAAGGAATATCCCCAAATTCTTTAGTGATCTCTGAATCGATCTTGATATGGGTAGCAAGTTAGATTTACTATCTTGGATTTTTTTATTCTCTTGAAAATTTACATATTTTTGTGGTTTGATCTGATTTGGGAAGAAAATTTGTTGTTTTGAGGGTTCTTTCGGTGTTTTGAGGAACCCCTTTGATTTGTTTCTTATTTCCCCCACATCCAATGGGGCTTTGATGTTTCTGATCCACTTTCTTTAAATTTTCCTGAAAGGGTTTCTTAGGTACAATGTCTTAGATCCTCTCTTGAACATCTTTTTTCAATGAAACTTGCAGGTGAGGCAGTAGTTGGACAAGAAAAGGGGAAGCAGAAGGAAGGAAGTGTATGAATTATGATAGAGTTTCTTTGATTCAATATTTCAATATGTCTCTGTGGTTTGGAATTGATGGATCAATGGATCAGACTCTTTCTTAGAAGGATTGAAAAAAAATATAGAATTCGCAGATTGCCAATTGAGTTGTTGGTCTAATTTATAGCTATTTATTGTTGTCAAAATGTGAGCCACGTATTCTTAAGAAACCGAACCGTAGTAAACGATTCGAGTTAGGTTCGGTTCCAATGTTCAAAATGAAGGAACTGATCCGAATCGGAATCGTTAAAATTTAAACGGTTCGAGTAAGGTTCCTCAAAATTTGGAACCGATCCGAACCGTGCCCACCCCTACCTGCGTTTGGAGACTTGGCTCCGATTACACCCCCTCAAGGGTATATAAGTTTGCATTGGGGCATGTTCGAGTCAGGGCTCTGATTCCCAGTGTCGAATGACATCTGGCGCTTCTTCCTCACTCTTCGCATGCCACCTGAGGGAGCATGACGCTGACCTTCGTTTGACTTCTGCAATAATCCATTATATGACCCTGCTTGTTTGAGTTTAGTGGCAGATGACACTGAGCCTTGGGAGAGACATTGGTTCCTAGCTTCGGTGAAATCTTCGTACTTCAAACTTGGGAGTCGTAGGATCCCAATATACTTCCAGTTTGACCTTCGTAAGTTTTTTAGTCGCTGGCTTATTTTTTTGATTCCAGACATGATGATGTCATTTTCTTTTTCAGGGAAGTTTGCAGTTTCGACTCTCACTAAGGAGGAGAGACGGATAGAGAGGTAGTTCCTCAACTTCCCATTGACGTCCATCGAGGAGGTCATAATGTCAGGCAATGTTGTGCGTAGTGGGCTGCTACGGTGTTCTTACAACGTTCTCGCTGCACAGAGTTCGCCGAGCGAAGGGGTTATCAATCGTCGTTCGAGGAAGAGAAGCCTGACTATGCCTAGCCCAACCAAAGTTGCAAAATTGGAGGTGAGCATGCCTCCTGTTGTTGTTCCGAGAAAGAGGCAGTTTTCTGATCTTTCAACCTCTGTCCTTGGGCCATCGTGTTCTGTTCAAGCAACAGTTTCAGAGGGTCGTCGTCTTCTGCTTGATGATGTTATCCCCTTGTTGACTTAGAGGGAGAGAACATTAGTCTTGGCATTGATGTTTCACGTCGTTATGAGTCCGAGGTAGATGTTTGTGCCCTTGAGTCACACAGTCCTGTTACGCTGCATCTCGAAGCTCGCGAGCGAGTCCTTGCATTGGAGAAAGCCTTCACGGACCTGCGGGGGTCGTATTTGGATGCTCTATATCGAGTGGACTCCTGACTGGTCAGCTGCAAAACGACGGTACCGCCACGAACTCGGGGGGTTGTGAAGGCCGATGTTTCTTCCTCTGAAGCGGAGTTTGCTGACATAAGATCCCAACTGAGGTTCACCAAGTCGGATTTGGCATCCACCGGTGCTGAACTGGGACAGATGTGGGCCGAGCTGGAGCGTTTGGATGCGGCTATGGACAAGTGATCATCCGATCTACGGGCACAAGATGATGAGAGGAGGCGGACATAGACAGAATGGGACATTAAACGACGACAACTATAGTCCGAAGTCGACGAGGGGCATCGCCATTTTCGCGAGGCAGAGCTTTTACTGTCAGAGGAGCATTCACACTATTCCGCCTTGGTGAATGCGGTGGATTTTGATATATCGGGACAGATTGCAGCTGATCTCATTGGAGGTTATTCAGAGAAGATTGCAGTTTTTGGAGCTTATCAGAGAAGAGCACCCCAGTGTTGATCTTGATTTTTCCCGTTATAGAAGGGTTGCTTTCGAACCCATCTCTCTAGGGGAAGGTTTTGGCTCTGCAGGACAAGCTATTGAGGAGGTTGTTTCTCCTTAAACTAGTTGTAACGTCTTTCCCAGAACAGAAAAACATTTTTATATGAAAATATTGTTTTGTCCTTTACTGTTGAGTTTTCTTTAGACGCTTTGTAGATAGTAGAATCTGTACTGTTGGGCAAAATGTCTATTTTTGTCACATGAGTTGTATCGTCGCTGACCTTTTTAGCTGCTATTGTTTACTGGTGAGCCATTCTGGTCTGCAAATTGATCGTTTAGCGGGTCGTAATCGTCGCGTATAAGAATGTTGAGGAGACATTAGCTTCGTCGATTGACGCAATCTGCGCGCGCCGGACTAGAAGTTGGGCGCCTGAAGCTGTCGTCATCAGTTGTGGATTGATTGAGCTTGTTTTGCGATCATTGTTTGTTGGAAAGCAATGGTTCCTTCGCGAGACGTTGTCATCAGGCTGGCAAGCACTGACTAGACTCTCACTTCCTTGGTCGTCGTGGTCCTTACATAGCGGGCTAGGCGTTGGGCTCTGGAAGCCGCCGTCATCAGTCGTGAACAGACTAGGCTTACCTGGTAAGTTCGGTGATCATTGTCTGTTGGAGAGCAATGATCCCTTGGCGAGTAGTTTTCATCAGGTGTGTGAACGCTGATTAGACTCCCACTTCCTTGGTCGTCGTTGCCCCCGTGCAGCGGACTAGGCTTTGGGCACTAGAAGCCGTCATCATCAGTCACGAACTGACTAGGCTTACCTGGTAAGTTTGGAGATCATTTTATCTTGGAGAGCAATGATCCCTTGGCGAGTCGTCGTCATCTGGCGTGTGAGCTCTGACTAGACTCTCACTTCCTCGACCGCCGTTACCCTCGTGCGGCGGACTAGGCTTTGGGTACCAGAAGTCGTCGTCATCAGTCGCAAACTGACTAGGCTTACCTGGTAAGTTCGATCCATTGGCGAGTCGTAATCATTAGGCGTGTGAGCGCTGACTAGACTCCCACTTTCTAAGCCGTTGTTGCCAGTGCACAGCGGACTAGGCTTTGGGCACTAGAAGCCGTCGTCATTAGTCACAAACTGACTAGGCTTACCTGGTAAGTTCGACGATCATTTTCTGTTTGAAAGCAATGATCCCTTGGTGATTCATCATCATCAGGTGTGTGAATGCTTACTAGACTCCCACTTCATCGGCCGTCATTGCCCGTCAAGCGGACTAGGCTTTGGGCGCAAAAGCCGTGGTCATCAGTCGCGAACTGACTAAGCTTACTTGGCAAGCTTGACAATCATTGTCTGTTGGAGAGCAATGATCCCTTGGCGAGTCATCGTCATCAGGCGTGTGAGCGCTGACTAGACTCCCATTTTCTCGGCCGTCGTTGCCCGCATGCAACAAACTAGGCTTTGGGCACCAAAAGTCATCGTCATCAGTTTCAAACTGACTAGGCTTACCTGGTAAGTTTGGCGATCATTGTTTGTTGGAGAGCAATTCGTCGTCATCAAGCATGTGAACTCTGACTAGACTCTCACTTCCTCAGTCGTTGTTGCTCGGGTGCAGCGAACTAGGCGTTGGGCACCAGAAGTCATCGTCATCAGTCGCGAACTGACTAGGCTTACCTGGTAAGTTCGACGATCATTGTCTGTTGGAAAACAATGATCCCTTGGTGAGTCGTCATCATCAAGCGTGTGAGCGCTGATTAGATTCCCACTTCCTCGGCCATCGTTGCCTGCGCGCAGCGGACTAGGCTTACCTGGTAAGTTTGGCGATCATTGTCTGTTGGAGAACAATGATCCCTTGGCGAGTCATCATCATCAGGCGTGTGAGTGCTGACTAGACTCTCATTTCCTCGACCGTCGTTGTCCGCGCCCAGCACGCTAGGCTTTGGGGTTGACATTCGAGTCTGGTCGCATCGGGGATGATCGGGAGTCATAACGGACATCAGTGGAAGTTATAGTAAAATAAAATATTTTTTGATGCTCTACATTCCATGGTCGTTTAAGCCCGTCGCCGTCTATGTCTTCCAGCCAGTACGTTTCCGGCCTGTTGACCTTAGTTACCCTGTAGGTCCTTCCCAGTTCGGGTTTAGCTTTCCCACGCCATCTTCTTTGGTGTTTTGTTGGGTCTTCTTGAGTACCCAGTCTCCCACCTTGAATTCGCGTGGCTTGACCTTCTTATTGTTGTATTGTGCCATTCGTTGCTGGTAGGCGGCTATCTTGGCGGAGGCTAGATCTCGTTTTTCATCAAGGAGGTCTAACACAATGTGCAAGGCTTCATCGTTACCGTCTGGTCTAAACTCTTCTATTCGGAAGGTTGGCACCTCGAGTTCTACTGGAACCATAGCTTCTGACCCATATGCCAGGGCGAAAGGTGTCTCTCCGGTAGGGATTATTTTAGTTGTCCGATATGCCCAGAGTATCCCCGGTAGCTTTGGAACCCATTTTCCTTTGGCCACATCAAACTTCCTTTTGATTGCTTCCAGGATTGTTCGGTTGGTAACTTTCGCTTGGCCGTTGGCCTGGGGGTGCCCTTGTTAGGGGAAATGGTGATTAATATTCAAACTCTTGCACAATTTTTTAACCTTGATACCTTCGAACTGAGTTCCGTTATCGCTGACCAATACTCTGGGGATGCCAAATCTACAGACGATGGTGGCCCATATGAATTTTTTTATCTGGACCTGCCCTATTTTGGATAGGGGCTTGGCTTCGCCCCACTTGGTGAAGTAGTCGATACCCACATGAAGGAATCATTTACCGGCTGATGCTGGGAGCGGTCCAACGATGTCCATTCCCCATTGTGCGAATGACCACAGACTAGTCATCAATGTCAGCGACTGGGCTGGCATATATGTGTATGGCGCGAACCTCTGACACTTGTCGCATTTGCGAACAATATCTTTGGCGTCTCGCTGCATGGTCGGCCAATAGTACCCTAGAGTCAAAGCTTTGTGGGCGAGGGTTCTCCCGTCCGGATGATTTTCGCATACACCGTTGTGGATCCTTCCCAGGACCTGATTTTCCTTTGAAGGTGAAAGACATCAGAGCAGGGACCCTGTCACGGATCTCTAGTATAACTAGTCATTTAGGATAGTGTACCACACCGCTCTGGTTTTGAGTCTTCTGGCTTTGACCTTCTCGGTCGATAGTGCTTTGATTGCAATGTATTCAAGTATCAAAGTCATTCAATTTGGTTGTGCGTCAGCCGCGCAAACATTTCTAGGCTCTTCTTTGTCGAGGCTTGATTGCTCTTGATATTCGATGAGGCTGCTTGAGACTTCGTCAAAGGCTGAGGCCTCTCTGGCTAGCACGTCGGCTCTTTTGTTGTTGTCTCGAGGGCACTGTATGAGCTCACACCTCTTGAACCTGCCCATTATGCCAAGTATTTTGTCACGGTAGGCTATCATGCGGGGGTCCTTATTATTGAAATCTCTTTTGACCTGATTGACTACCAATTTGAGTCGCTGTATGCCGTTAGGTGATCTATCCCGATCCCCAAGGCTAGCTTTAGGCTGACAGAAAAGCTTTGTATTCGGCCTCGTTGTTTGAAGCAGGGAAGCCGAATCTAACGGGTTTTTCAAGGGTGAAGCCGCTGGGGGAGCGGAGTGTGATTCCGGCTCCATTTGCTTTCCCCGTTGATGATCCGTCGCAGCGCAAGACCCAATCCTGGGTACTTGAGTTCGAGGTTTGGTGATCTATCTTTGGCTCTTCTCTACCGGTGAACTCGGCGATGAAGTCTGCCAGCGTTTGGGCTTTGATGGCAGTTCTTGGAGCATAGCTTATATCAAACTGTCTGAGTCTACCGACCATTTCACCATTATGCTGGATAACTCTGGCTTATGTAGCACTGAGCGAAGCGGATGCTTGGTCAAAACCGTTATAGAGTGGGCCTAAAAGTAGGGCCTCAGTTTCTTAGAGGATATGACCAGTGCTAGAGCTAAATTTTCTAGGTCTGGGTAGTGTGCTTCTGCTTCCATGAAGGTTTTGTTGGCGTAATACACCAGTCTTTGGGTCCCCCGATCGTCTCGTATGAGGGCTGAGCTGACAACTTGCTTGGAAACAGACAAGTATTAATAGAGTGTTTCATCGGTCGCTTGTTTTGAGAGTAGTTTCGGACTTCCCATGTATGCTTTCAGGCTTTGAAAGGCTTGTTCGCATTCCTCGTTCCACAAGAACCCTTTGCTTCCCTTCTGAATTTTGAAGAATGGAAGGCGTTTGTTAGACGATGTAGATATGAACCTGTTGAGTGCTGCTACCCTCCCATTCAGGCTCTGAACGTCCTTGATGTTGGCTGGGGCTTTCATGTTGAGAAGGGCCTGAATCTACTTTGGGTCGGCCTCAATCCCTCTCTTGTTTACTATATAACCTAATAATTTTTCAGACTTAACTTCGATAGTACACTTCTGTTGGTTGAGCTTCATCTAGTATCTCTTGAGCTGATTGAACGCTTCAGTGAGGTCTCTTATGTGGTCGGGGCTGCGGAGGCTCTTGACCAGCATATCATCAATGTAGACCTCCATGTTCTTGCCGATATGTTATTTAAACATCCAATTTACCAGTCGTTGATAGGTGGTACCTGCGTTCTTTAAGCCGAACGAGATCACCCTATAACAATATATTCCTCTTTCGATTACGAAGGATGTCTTTTCTTGATCCGGTGGGTGCATCAATATTTGATTGTAGCCTGAGTATCCGTCCATGAAACTTAAGCTATATCCGAACGTGGCGTCCATGATCTGATAAATGCGGGGGAGTAAGAAGTTGTCATTCGGGCATACTTTGTTTAGGTTCGTGTAGTCTACACACACCCTCAATTTCTCATTTTTCTTTCTTACAAAAACGGTGTTCGCCAGCCAGTCTGGGTATCGCGCTTCCTTAATCATGTCCACATTGAGTAAACGCTGTACCTCTTCATTTATGATAGAGTTCCTTTCGGGTGCCACGAGCCTCTTCTTCTGTCATACGTTTTCCTCGTGGGGTCCACTTCCAGATGATGGGTGATTATTGACGGGTCGATTCCCGTCATGTCTCGCATGGTCCAGGCAAAAATTTCATGATTTTGTTGTAATAGCTTCGTGAGTTGCTCCGCTAAGTTTTTGCTCATGTGGGAACCTATTCGGATAGCCCTACTGCTGAGAAGACTATCGAGATAGTCCGTGACAGTTTCTTCCTCGGGTTGCCCGATATTGGGCTTGCCTCAAGGGCTTACTGAAGTCTCGTCGTCTGGGATAGGCTGCTCTTCCCCTGCCGTTTGGGTGGGATTGAGAGCTATCTTAGTCGCGTGGCCAGTCGACAACTGAGAATCACTTGGTGGCAGTGCTGTCATGTACTGGCATTCCCTGGCTACTGCTTGGTTGCCTCTTAGTGACCCGATCACTTGGTTTGTCGGATATTTGATGCGTTGGTGTAGAGTGGAGACTTCCGCTCCCATTTGGTGTATCCAGGGTCTCCCCAGGATCGCATTACATGCCAAAAGTGCGTCGATCACTATGAATTCTTGAAACAGGGTTTTTTGAGTTGGTTTTTCCTCGGCTACCACCTTCAATCGTATCTTCCCCAGAGGGAAGCGCTTTTTGCCACTGAAATTGATCATCGAACGGTTGTCGGGGGTCAATGTTTTATCCTCTAGTGGCATGATGTGGAATGCATAGAAACAAGACGTTCAATGAAATCCTAGTATCCACCAAGGATCTCTTAACTTCTCAGCTTGCCAAAGAGATCGTTACTATGTGGGAGTTGCATGCCCTGGAGGCCTTCTTCCGCAAACGCTAGAGGCATGGAGTGGTCATGCTTCTGAGCATGCGGTGCTAGCTGTTTGCCGCGTATTGCTTGGATCCTCATACCTCCAAGGGCCTTTTTCCTAGACCTATTAGATAGTTCGAACTCGAAATGGGCTCCGTGAAGCATGCATATCATGTCAACTGATTTATCTCTGGGCCCGCCTTTGGTCCTAGTTGCCTGCTCTTCTTCTAGGGCGATGTAGCTCTGCGCCTCCCTTGCCAAGTCTACCATATTGGCTAATGGGTCAAGGGTTAGGAAGTTACAAAACTTACCCTTCCCCAGACCGTTGATAAAAGCTGAGACGGTCGTCGTTTCATTGCACACGTTGACGAAGGTTAGATCACCGCTGAAGCGAGTTAGATATGCTTTCATTATCTCGTCAAGATTTTGTTTCATCGAACTGAGCGTATTCATTGTCAAGAAAACTTGACGTATAAAAGGTGATCTTGGATCCGATTCGGGAGCGTCAGCTTGATGCATGCGCGTTATTCGCGCCGTCGAGAGCAGTGAACTAGTGCTAGGCTGAGCGTCTGACGTTTCCCCTTGTTCTCCATAGTTGTATGATCGGGTGGTCACCATATCTTCATATCCTTAGGAGAGATGATGCTAATAAAAGGTTAGGAACTTTGTCGTCCCCACGGACAACGCCAAACTGATGCAGTCGTTTTCCATCCCTGCTTTGACCTTGACCTGCAAACCTGGTGACCAACACAAGGAATGCAAGTGCGCCATAGACCACCGTTGTGGTGGCCGATGGCACTCCTATGCTAAAATCAGACAGGGATCTGAGGAAGGTGTAATGTTGTAAATAGAAAATTTTTCACATACCTTAGCTTACCAACCTCGTGTCTTATTTATAATGCAGGAATCTTGGTTCGACCAGGCCACCAATGGCGTAGTTTAGGGAAGAAGATCTACGTAGATATCCTTCTGTAATTAGGAGTCGTGTTGTGGAGAAAAATTTCCTTGTTGGCCATGTGCTCCTAGATACACGGGAGATAGTTCCCATTCCAAGAGTGGTCTATAGGTAGAAGTCTCCTTATGTGACATATACTCTGGAATCTGCTTCCTAGTTGGAAGCAAATAGCTGTTGTAGTTGTCCGATCGAAGCTGATTCTCGGGATACTTGCATTTAGTAGGGCTTACGGGTATCAAGGATAGATGTGAGATACGTGGGCCTAGCAGGCTGTACGAATTCAGGTCCGTTTGGCGGACTGCATTGGGCGGGTTTAGAACTGCTTGGGGTGGTTTAGTGTCGGGCTAACGCTAAGGCCTATATTTTCCTCGAGATCATCATGACACGTGTACATAGATTTGGAACCGTTTCGGTGTATCATAAGTAATTATATCAAATTCATCTTAAGAGAACCAGAAATCAACATGTACTTTGCCCAATTCTCCACATTATCAACCTCAATACACTTTCTCCAACCATAAATGAAACGCTTCAAACCATGTACAAATCAGATCCAATTTAGTTGTAAAATTAAATTGAATTTATTGATCATTAAATAGAATTCAATTAAGATATCGTATGAAAATATGGTTCCTTCTATTTTTCATGTGTGAATGTAAGGATTTTTTTTGGGTGTGTAAAAATCAAGCTATTGTCGTTGGGATGAGCAATGCAAGTTTTATTGGACGTCAAACAAGTCGTGGTAGGTATAGTGGTATCCACCCATTTAAAAGTTGAATATTCGTGTTTAAGTTTTACACAATAACTAACAAGTTGTTTGTGACTTACATGTTGATGCTCCATTTTGTTGTATATGCCGGGACATATGCAGGAAGAAAGTAGTTCAAAATTAACCCAAAAATGCGATTACTTTTTAAGTTGTGTGATGTTTCCTAATTATCAGAGCATCAATTTGTTCAAAAATTGGTTAATTGAATCTTTACTTGTAGTTTCGGCTGCACTATTTAAATTGAAGTACCCACATATTGCCTGTGGTGCATTAGCTCCGTATACTCCCATTTTTACCTTGACAATACCGCTCCGAGAGATGGCTACTACACCATTGTTAGCAGAGATTTTCAAGTTAGGAACTCAACCCCACCACCATATTTTTCATAACATTAACGCTTATATAACTTAAATGTTACCTTGGCTTGGCGGTGTTGCAGGAAGCAAGTACGAGTTGCTATACTGCAATCAAAACATCATGGCCCAAAATTGATTAACTCGCCAGTGAGCCTAATGGTCTTGCACTGTTAAGCCAAATATTCAAGACTTGCAAGTAATGGATAACTGTCATTTCAATATCATTTTCTCCACGCTTTCAATTTTTTCAATGCTAAACAATCGCAATGACATCCTATTTTATTTAAAGTTACAAACATTGATGAATTTCTTTTCTTCTTGTGTGAAGGCCATTGAGCTTGGCTGCAATGTTGAAGGGTCGGTTAAAGGCTCTCTACATGTGGAGTGCTCAATATGGCACTCCTTCTAATGATCGCATTAATGTGGCTTGTCACACAATTGATGGTGCATCTGAAGGATCAGAAACATAATTTGTTTCTTTAACATTTTGACATTCTCCTCGGCTACTTTTTTATTTTGTTATTTTTATATTTTTTATGAATTGTTGTTATGTTTAATTTATATTAAACATAGTGGATTAATTACCTTTCACAACATCACTCTTCCATTTCAAATTCTTATCCAAGTGTATTTCAAAGCAAATTCTTAACCACGAGTGTTTTTCCAAGCAAGGAATGTGATTTCTTGAAATATGTCGAAATTTCACGAAATGATTCTTATTTTCGAGTTACCGAAATATCTTTCGAAATTTGAACTATTAATTTATTTTTATCATGGGAATATATTCACCCAATATAACTTTATTTTAGTAATACAAGTTTTTTTTATGTGAGTGATTCTAATGTATTATGTAGTTTATATGACACCATAACAGTACCAACCCAATAAAAGTCGGGGCTTAGGTGATAGTCGATTGCGGGGCCCATGTCTCAAAGTAATTAGAAAACTCATAGTTTCGTATATAATTATGTATATATTTATGAAGATCATAGCGTATAACATTAAATCATCTTATGAAAATTTGTATATTTTCGTTCAATTTAAGATGCATAATATGTATTGTTAACTTCAAAATTACAAACACATATTTTGCGTTTTTTCACACAACGAAATATTTCTTAAAATCAGGGGGACGAAATTGTCTCAAAAAATGAAATCAAAGTCCTTGCACCCAACGACGTGACCATTACAATTACAAGAGCTACTCCACCTCTACCTTCCAACAAAAATATATTCTAAACACAATACACTAGGGTGGGGCAAATGGGAAATCCCCCACCCCAGTGTTCGTGTATTTGGGAGGAGAGTATTCTATAGATTCGCAAGTTTTTTCGGGAGCCTTCTTGGAGGATAATGCAATCTACTTCAAAGCACTACTGGTATACATTGAGGTAATTTCTTGAATTATTACATTATATACAATATTATAGTGTCTTTGTGTCACGTCCCTTAGGATTCTATGAACTACTCAAATCCCATTGTGGTGTTAAATTGCCTAGTGTAGTCTATCATTTGTTAAAATAAAATTTGATGAACCCTGTATTGTGGAATTTAACATTGACATGGAACGAGTTCCTTTTTTTACCCATTTGGGGCAAACTGTGATGGAGAAGCTTAGACATGGTAGTAGAAATTTGGTTGGTATACATCATTGGATGGACACATTAAAATATATCTCGATGCCATCAGAGGATAGATTTTTATTTTTATAACATACTTGAACAAAGCACGTTCAAGGAATTTATTGTCATGTGTCCAAAGAAGATTGTTCATCTGATGTGTTCAAAGAACCATTGAAGCTCATCTTCATATGAGTGAATTGTTCTTGTGAATCCAAGTCTCTACAAAATTAGGCCCCATGCAAACTTTGAAAAAATGCAGCCAAATCAAGAACTTTTTCATTTTATCCTCCCATGCACATAACAGATAGATTAACTAATCTTCTTCTCCCATTTCTTTAGCTTTGTTAGGGTCTCGAGTGCTCTGTGCATAGCTAACCAATTGTTGAAACAATGTTTTGGTATGTTATTTTTGCACAACAAACTTCTCGCCCATCATATTATAGTCTCACTGCCTGACATGTGTGCTGCATTGATACCTCTCCTTAAGTGCTATACTACATATTCTCGTCCGTCATATTATAGTGTCTTAGTGCCAGATATGTCATACATATGTGCGCGCTCCATTAAAATCGTCCATATAGTGTACAAGTGGGAATACAGTGATTACACCCAAACAGTACACGAGGTCAATGTACTAGAGAATGGGAGTGTCGATCCTACGAGGAAAACGATCTACAAAATAGGTTCAAAGTAATACCAACAAAACAAGGAACTAAACTTGAGAAAATCTTGCAAATTAAAAAAACTAATTGAATTTAGGTGAATAAAAATCAAATAATCAACCTGTATTGATTTAGTTGTGATAACTCAATTATGTGTTTCACATCCCAAACAACATAATTGTAAAATAATCTTTAACACGCCAATATATTCTTATGTAAATAGATATGAGAATTCTTTTTTTTTTCTAGAAAGCACAAAGATTTGTCATATATGATAACTTAAATCGATGATATATCCGGAGACAATAACGCAGTAAAACACAATCACATATAACCAATTACGGGTGGGCATCCCATCCTGAGATCCCAACCCCATCCCGATCCCTTCCCAATTTTTCGAGTCCTATTGGGATTGATCAATCTCATCCCGATCCCATCCCATCCCGAAATGATTTTTTTAATAATTAATATTAATAATTTAATATTTTTTATTTTAATATATTGTGATCAAATCACTTATAATTGCATTGGCCTAAGACTCTAATTTATATGACATGTTTAATTCAGATGATTGGTTCCTGCTGATCCCCATGGAGGTCAAGTAAACTATCTTCTACTGATTTAATTGATTCTAAGCCAGTGGAAATCCATCGTGGTAGTCTATAGTGACATTCATTGATTCTTAATTATTGATTTAAGCCAACTCGACAACAACTTTCTAGTCACTATCATCTATCTCTCTTTGTACTTATATAAAGGTCTTGATGTTCACTCCACCAAACTCTCTGATCTTCATCACTAATTTGGCCATGCATCAGAATACTTGTGACAACCATATGGTATCTTTTCATGTTGGCATTATTCTTAATATGGGTTTAATCATAGGGAAGGTGGGTTGGAGCTACTTATGTATGGCACTTTTTGATATTTATATCAGTACCCATTTGTTCTTCATTTGAGAGATTGGCAAGCAACAAAATTAAAGCTGCCTATGCTAGTATTTTATACCTTCTAAACTCTGTGATTGAAGTTATTGAATTAGATGTCGTACTCTGTTTTTTTTTCCCTTTTGAATGGATAATATTTTCATTTTTGTGCTTCATTATTACCAACTGATCTCGTCCCGTCTCGAACCCGTTTTGGATGGGACGAGGTCAGGATGAGGTTTATCCCGTCCCAATCCCAAATGAAAGGGATGTGATAGGGATGAGGTCCATCCCGTCCCGTGCCCACCCCTATAACTAATCTACTAGAAAAATTTGAACCCTAATATTCCACACATAAGAAGAGCATGACTAGACTTATATGAAAAAGAAGAAAGCAATCACTGGATTAAAAGAATCTATGGAAGAAGAAAACATAATCGGCTGCCACACGAAAACATAACTTCTATATTAAATAAAGGGGAAAATTCTCAAATACCATTGTTCATCATGAAAGCGTGAAAATTGAATCAAATATAGATCAAACCAGTTACATCTAGGAGTTCATCTCTTCGCTCTACTTGAAGAATTAGCCTAGCCGATAATACATCTCAAAAAGTCAAACGAAAATTGTGTGTTCTTTCTTCTAAAAATGGTTTTATTTGTAATATGCCTAAGGAGTCTTTTTTATAAACATAGAAAAAAGGAGCCAGTCCTAGAGAACATAACGAAACCCTAGGGTTTCATCTCATGGGCCAGCACCTCATAGACCAGTACGCTTCACAGGCCAGCACGCCCCTCAGGTGGCTTCCTCTTCTTTGTTTTGTGCTAAAAGCACACCTAGGCTTGTTTCTGGCTGTCCAGGGTTGGTCAAGAAGTTGTGGATCGCCTTGATCATATCTTTGATGGTCTTTTACCTAAAAAACACACTAAAACACAAAATTCTCCAAAAGACCACACTTGTCAAGCAATTCAATGAAATTATCAAAATCTTAACAAGTGAAAATAATTAACTCTGTATAAAGTGCATTTTCATGTCCTAATCACAGCCCCCAACCAACTCTTTGCTAGTACCTAGCAATATAAGCAATTTCAATAGCATGAAAATGTGCATAGCATGTAGGTCAGAATTCAAGAAGTTGCAAAATTGTCTAGCACTTAAACAAACGTTAGCCAATACTCACAGACGCTAACAAGATCTCAAAACCATGACTTCTGATAAACAGTGAGAGTGTGCACTAGGCCACAACCTTTCTTACCACAAACCAATAATGCATATGACATCTCATTCAGCCATGTAAAAGCTTCGACTCCATTGTTCTCACAGGTAAAGTGTCTGTCAATTAGAACAGACAAAGTATTCACTCATGGAGTTGGAAATCAATGTAAACCTCTCATAGAAAAGGTCAAATGATTTAGGACAAACAAGTAAACAAGAATTGATCACAGGATAGGCTAGTCACACCATTCAAAACACTTAATCAAGCTTACTACAATTATTCCTCGAAATTTCATTGGTTAATCAATAAAGCTTTGATGTTGAAGCTCTTCCCTTCTGAATATGACTGAGACGATATATATTTCTTACGCGGCTGAATTTCCCTTCTTTTGAACCAAAAGCGAAACAAAAACTTAATTTTTGAGACTTTTTTTGACGAATTTTTTTCACATGAAATGACTAATTACATTGAAAATAAACTGATAGAATAAAGAGTATTCTCGAGATGTTGTCGATGATAAGAAATTAGCACCAATATCAATGATAGATTACAAGGCCTTACAGATTAACCAAATTGTATCTCCACA
The DNA here is from genome assembly GCA_963556465.1 of Berberis vulgaris. Taxonomy (NCBI): domain Eukaryota; kingdom Viridiplantae; phylum Streptophyta; class Magnoliopsida; order Ranunculales; family Berberidaceae; genus Berberis; species Berberis vulgaris. The sequence goes on along the minus strand of OY747127.1, from coordinate 31,412,547 downwards.
TGCAAGGTAAACCCAAATAGAACATCTCAAATGTTGACAAAACCAATTCCAATGAACAATAAATGTTCACAATGCCAATTGCCTCAAACTCTCCACTCAATCAAGAAAAATGTGCTTCAAACATGGTCAAAATCAAGAATCATATGCATCAACTCACCAAATCAGTCCACAGAGCTTACTAAGGGCACAAAAGTGAGTTTCTAGAAATCAATCAATGTTGATCAATATAGTATAATTGGACTTTGATGAAAACAATGTTGTAATTATGCACCAACAGTTCACAAAGACTCAAAACCAAACAAACATGCAATGAAAATTTCGCACAAAACAATAAATAACAATAAGCATGAATATGCAATCACCCCAACCTAAATCCGACAGTGGCTTCACAGTCACAAAAAAATAAGAAAATCGTATCGACGACAGAGATAAACATAAGAGGGGTGATAGCTCTGAGCGACTCAAATAGCTAAACCTAAAATAACCTGAAACACTCAAAGAAAAACATAAAAGCAAACAACGAAAGCAATAAACTAAACTAAAAAAACAAAAAAACTAAAATACAGATAGAAGTGGAGAACATCAACCTAAGTCGACAGGGGCAACCATCCACGGTTCTTCTATGCAACTCCACAGTGGAACTAGGTCGACTTTTGGGATCTCCACAGTGGATGGCCATGGTCTCGCTATTTCTCTTCGCAAATCCTCAAAGCACTGTTGCCATTGTCGTCCTCCTTCATCCTTTTGACCTTGAAAAAAGAAACATTAAAAACATTGTCAAGATAAGGAGAACTCTCAAAATCAGAAACATAAATGAGATACTCTAAAGATTCAAAAATTTTGCATAAGAAAGCCTTATCTAGTATCAGTGTGTCTATCATATCGGTGTGATAACACTCATCATCGTCACATAGTTGCTTTCAAATTTTGAATATGTTGACCTCTAGAGTCATGTTCCCAAAAGATAACTTTATCATACCATTCCTGCAATTAATTAGAGCGTTAGCTGTGGCAAGGAAATATTGACATAGAATGATTGGAACTGTAGACTCCATGTTAACCATGGAATGAGTATCCCAAATAAGAAAGTTGACGGGGTAATAAAACTTATCGATCTGTATCAAGACATCCTTGACTATTCCTCTTGGCTTCTTAGTCGATCGATCGGTCAATTGCAGTACCACAGATGTGAGATTGATTTCTCCTAGATTTAGTTGCAAGTAGATAGAATAGGGCATTGAGTTCACACTCGCTACTAGATCCAACAAAGCTTCGCCGAACTCATGAGTCCCAATCTGGCAGGTGACCATGGGACACCTTGGATATTTGTACTTGGGTGGTGTCTTCTGCTAGATCATCGAACTTACATGCTAAGTCAAGAAAACAGTCGTCTTGATCACCTTCTTAATGGTGCATAAATCTTTGATGACCTTTGCATAAGTCGGTATCTGTTTAATTACATGCAATAAAGGTAAGCTAATCTTAACCCATTTTAAATGTTATAGGATCTCACCAGGTATTTCTGGACTCTTCCCAGTAGGTCGAAGCGCTTGGGGAAAAAGGACTTGGACCAAATTTTTTTTGTTTGGCTCATCCTCAGGGGTGTTCTCCTTGCTACTCGAAGAGGTGCGTGTAGTGGTTGTCAGACTTGGTCCATCTATTATCTTACCACTCCGAGTAGTTATGGGCAAGGAATGTGATTTCGCGAATTTTTGGCGATAATTTCATTTTTTTCGAAAATACGAAAAGAAAAAGGTCGAAAAAAATAATCACATTTTTTCGAGGGTTTGTTCAAAAATTTTCGAAGTTTTTTTTTTGTAAGTTTCCGGATTTTTTTTTAGATTTCGTTTTTTCGTGAAAATACAAAAACAACCTACCAAAATTTTCATTTTTTCGAAAATTTTTTGGGTTTTTTTTGTAAATTTTGAGATTTTTTTTCTAATTTTCATTACTTTTAGTTATTTATTGATTTTGAAACCACTCCCTAATTTTCTAATTATGATTTCTTCTACTTATATATTGATTTTTGAAACCACTTCCTGATTTTCTATTTATACAATGATTTCATGTTTGTTTCATTTCTTTGTATTTAGGCTTCATTTAATGTGTTTAATAGATTTATTTAATTGCATTTTATTCTTTCACATATTTCATATATCCTCGAAATTCATTATATATTTCATGTACTCTCGAAATTTTTACGTTTTTCTGTGCACATCAAAATATTTCTTAAAATCAGGAGACCAAAATTAACTCGAAAAGTGAAATCACAATCCTTGGTTATGGCATTGACCTTAGGATTTGCTTGAGGCTGGGATGGAAATCGGCCTTGCTCTTGCACTATCAGAGAACTTGTCAAATTAGTGATCTGGCTTTTGATCTCCTTGTTCTCTTCTACCACCTATGTCAATTTAAGTTCAAATTTTAATTAGTTTTACCTTGTGCATCAATAAACACATGTAATGTATCCGCTAAGGAATTCCTATTAGTTTGTGCATTGTATGAAGGCGCATGGTATGGGCCTAGGTGGTTGTGTCTGTGTGAGTGGAGTGCGGGTTGGTTCGGGTCGGACCTCCAACCAAAGTTTGGGTGATCCATCCATCCAGAATTATAAGTATCACAGAAGGTGAGTAAGGCTTCTTGTACATTCCTAGGACGTTACATTGTTCCTCATAAACCCCTCTCATCTCAATCAAGGTCGGGCAATCATGTGCTGGGTGTTCCACCCCCCCGGGCAAATAAAACAAGTATCCCTTGACTCGACTCTGGCAACAGTATGCGTGTGTCTACCATCTTTGGTCTTAAGTGCTTCTAATTCCCTATTCACTTTCTCTAATTGGGCTCTAAGGATGTCGTCTTCCCTAAGTTGGTAGACTCCAGCTGGTAGTGTTCTATTCGTGCTCTCAGTAGCACTCGACCCGGTCCAGGTGTGGGCCTTCTCAGGCAAGTCATTCAGGTACTCAATGGCCTAGTCGTGGTCCTTATAGAGGAATTCTCCATTACACATCATCTCAACAAATTGACGTTATCTACTTGTAAGCCCCTCATAGAAATAACCGACTAAGAGCCAACTCTCATACCCATGGTGTGGACACATATTCAACAGATCCTTAAACCTCTCCCATGCTTGATGTAATGTCTTGATATCCTTTGGGTGAAGGTAGAAATCTGTCGCTTCATACCATTGGTTTTGTGGTGAGGGAAGTGCTTATGAAAGAATTTCGGTCATCTCCTCCCACGAACTTATAGACCTCAATCGCAAAAGGTATAACCAACTCTTCGTTTTTTCTCAAGGAAAATGGAAAAAACCTCAGTTTAATTAACCGAGTCTGTAACATCAGATTTGCTGTGAAACATGGCCACCACTTTCTCAAATTCCCTAATGTGAACATAAGGGTTTTTACTATCTAGATCGTGGAAGGTGAGTAATAACTATATCATGTCTGACTTAAAATCTAACTGTGGTGGTTTAAGTGCAAACATAATACATGATGGTGTAGTAGTGCATGTGGGGTGAAGATAGTCCTTGAGGGACTGAACATGGTCGTCTCCGTGATTACTCATGGTGTTAGAATTGGAGCTAGGACTTGTTTTGCTCTCAACGTGACCTTGTGCGTATTCTAACTCTGGGACCCTAACTACTATTTCTTGTTTGTTTTTATTCAGACTCATACACCCCCAACACTTTTTTTTAGACAACTAAACACAAAACAAAAAGGGAAATAAACTAAACAATGAAAATTATATATATGCGTATATTATAAAAAAACAACTAAACAAAAATAAACTAGACCTAAAATTAAGAAATAAAAAGAAAACTAAAAATAAACTAGATTTTATTTTTTTTAGAAATTCAATGGGTATACTAAAAATAAGAAATAAAAAGAAAACTAAAAGCACTAAATTTTTATCTATGAGAAAACTAAACAAGAAATAGAAAGAAAAAAAACTAAACCTAAAATCCAAAAAATATGCTAGAAAGGTAATACCGAAAACGTCCTTATAGAATGACGCTACACCATAAGAGTTTTTGTTACTGCTTTTACATGTTGCTAAAATTGGTTGTAACACTTTTTTGCCCATACCAAATGAGGTGATCCTAATATCTGTATCATTAACCAACCCATACCAATAACATAATTGCACCATGATGTGGCTAATACTAACATAACATTGGTTTCATTCTATAGCTCATACTGAATTTGATATAGTAACATATACTAACTAATACAAATTTCAAAACAATACCAAAAGTGCCGATTTATAACATCACAATAACGTTGCTATCTTAAAAATCATGGCATTACAAAACATGTAACAATGTTACAATTCTTGACTTTTGCAACTCTGTACAATGTTAGACCTTTTGTAACAATTTAGATTGGCATTACAAAACTGTCAGCCGGTTTCTTTTCCTTGCAACTTCTTGACATGAAACATAAAACTAGTAATACACTTATAATAACTATCAAGAACCCTGCAAATGCAATCCCGATGACCCTTTTAGATAATTTTTTTCTGGCAGAACTTGATCCCATCTGTGCTGGTCCTTTCTGTGCAGATGGGTTCATTTACCTGCGCCGATGGTGCTATTCAGGGTGTTGGAGCACCAAATATTGGCGTTTGTGGAAGTGGAAGAGATGGAAGAACAGTAGTGTTGAATATAGAAAGCTGGATATATTCTAAGTATAGAAACAGGTATATATTTAGGATATTCTATATATTTAGGATATTCTAATTTCATATTTAGGTAATCTAGAATATATTATGTTTCTTATTATGTAAGATTGTTTTTTGTGAGACAAAAAACCCCATTGTATATATACCCCTATAGTGAGATGAAACAAATACACAAAAATTGAAGTATTTCTTTTTACATGGTATCAGAGAAGGTTCAATCCTTTGAACTTGTTTTGCATTTTTTTTTTCCTTTTGAATCCCGAATCCCGGAGGACACCAAACTCGCAACCATCAGACCATTATCTCTCTTTGTTCGTTGTAAATCACTCAGTCCACACCACCATCGACTTCCCACACTCATCAGCCACAAAACTCCGTCGCAGTTCAGACCCTTCTCATTTGATCTCTCTCTCGATACCTCTCTCTGTCGTCGTACTTTGCCTCCTCTTTCTCTTGCACCACCATCGCTGCTACTGTAGAAGTCTCCATCACTCAAAACAACACCAAAAATCTCCAAAAACTACTCCTTTCACCTCTCTCGAATCGTCTTCTGTTCTTCTTATTTGCTCCTTCCTTGTTGTGAAAACAAAGGAAGGATTGAAGAACGAAGAAGACTTCGTTATCTGCTCTGCATCAGAGCGTCTCTCGAACACTCGGTTGCTCATCAGAACACAGGAGCAGAGATCGTGAGTGAAGAAGAAATTTAATCTCTTTACTTCACGCTATTTGCACCCACAGAGCTATTCTCCACCACCACGGATCAGACGATTGCAACAGCAGAAGATCGCTTCACACATCAGAAAAGCAATCCATCGATCACGATCAGATTTCTGGTTTGTATCTCTTCTTATGCTATTCACAACCCAGCCAATAGTCGATCACACCATGCAATATTCTTTTGCTACTGTAGCACAATCAGGTATGAATGATAAAGTTATTTCGAATAGTACATGGATAATTGATTCAGGTGCATCTGATCATATGACAAATGACCCTAACCTTGTGGTAAATCTTAGAGCTTCCTCTCAAAATACTGTCTCTACTGCGGATGGTACTCCAACTCTGGTTAGCGGAGAAGGTTCCAATGTGTTATCTGATACCCTAACTCTTCAATCCGTCTTAATTGTTCCATCACTAGCGTATAACCTCTTGTCTGTCTGTCAAATTATTCAAACATTTGCATGTATTGTGACGTTCTATCCATCTTTCTGTGTGTTTCAGAACATTCTGACTCGGCAGATTCTTGGTTATGGTGTTCGAAGGGGGAAACTGTACTACTTGGATCTGACAGAGATGGGAGAGAAACGCAAGAATCTTTTGGGGCAAGCTAATCAGGTCATTAGGGTCGATAATGTGAAGGAGGTAGTATGGTTATGGTATCATCGTTTAGGACATCTGTCTTTTCGTTATCTTAAGAAGTTGCAGCCTCATTTGTTTTCGGTTGTTAGTGATTCAGAATTTCATTGTGACATTTGTGAACTGGCCAAGAGCCACCGTATTCCATATTCGCCAAGCATTCATAGATGTCTTGTTCCCTTTATGAAAATTCACTCCGATGTTTGGGGTCCTGCAAAAATTCCTTCTTTTTCTGCTGCTCGATATTATGTATCTTTTATTGATGATTGCACTCGGATGACTTGGGTGTCATTACTGAAAAGAAAGAGTGAGGTATTTGGAAGGTTTATTGATTTTTACAAAATGGTGGCGACACAGTACCAACAATCCATCAGTGTTACAATCTGACAATGGTGGAAAGTTTGTCAATGGCCTTATGTCTGAGTTTTGCCGGTCAAATGGAATTCGTCATCAAACCTCCAATTCTGATACTCCTCAACATAATGGTTTAGCAGAACGAAAGAACAAGCAGTTGTTGGAAGTTGTTCGTGCTTCCCTGTTTGGCATGAATGTACCTCGATCCTATTGGGGTGAAGTAGTGAAATCTGCAGCATATGTTATCAACCGTACTCCCTCACGAGTAATTGAGTTCAAGAATCCTCATCAGAAGCTTCATACACTTTTGTCCATCCCATCTATGCCTAATTTGGAGCCCAGAGTGTTTGGGTGCACAACCTATGTCCACCGGAGCAAGCTTGATCCCTGTCCGAAGAAATGTATTTTTGTGGGTTATGCAGAGCTCCAAAAGGGGTACAGGTGTTGCTCACTGACAGAATGCATATATCTCTTGATGTCTCATTCCATGAATCTGAGCCATATTACTCAGGGGGAGTCTCCCAGTCTTCCCTTCAGGGGGAGAGCGATAGTGAAGGGAATCCGGGTTCTATTAATGTCTTTGAAGAATTCGAACACTTGGAAGAACAATTTGAAGTTCCTGTAACAGCAGAAACTGTTCCCGCAGCAGCAGCAAATGACTTGTCTCGAGAGATAGACACTTCCAATGGGCAGACAATTGACCACATGGTTCCTAGCGATCAATTCCCTCATGAGACAGAAGAGAATGATCAAAATGTATCTGAAACTCACACACACGACATTCCCCCTTCTACATCAGCAATTGAAGATCTCGCCTAGAATGATCCACCTCAGGTACCTTTAACCTCTAATGAGTCTTTTGTGTTAGAAGGTGTTGAACCTAGGAAATCACACAGGGTTACTAAGGGAGTTCCTAAAAAGCAATATGAACCAGACATCAAAGCTCAAGCTAAATACCCTATAGCTAACTTTATGTCTAACCATAGGCTTTCTGAGTCACATGCACTTGTTATTAATCAATTATCTACTATATCTATTCCTAATAACGTGCAGGACGCATTGAAGGATCCAAAATGGACAACAGCAATGAATGAAAAATTGGAAGCTCTTCAGAAGAATGTCACTTGGGAGGTAGTAGACAAGCCTGTTGGAAAGAAGACTGTAGGATGTCGTTGGGTGTTTAATGTGAAGCTTAATGCAGATGGAACTATTGATAGATACAAAGCAAGATTAGTTGCCAAGGGATATACACAGCGCCATGGACACTATACCAAAAATACCCATCAGCAACGGTTTGGGACCATGGGGGTAACCTATTGTCACGGCTTAGAAGCCTGGCCATTTGAGGCGTCGCCAAATCACCATTGATGGCTATAAACAGTGGCAACACATATTAGCAACGGTTTTATGTTCAAGGACGCTTGATGATTTTCTGCATTTAGCCACGACTACCCGGCATGGCTAGATGCTCCACGTTCCATAACCGTGGCAACATATATCACTTATTTTGAATTTCTTTGGTCTCATAGCCGTTGCAAGCATAATGGCCACGGTTTTAAGCCGTTGCAAGCATGATGGCCACGGTTTTAAGCCGTGGCAAGCATGAAGTACCACAGCTTTAAGCCGTGGCTAGTCAAAACAAAATTCAAAAAAAAAAAAATTTGGTTTGTTGCGAGGGTTTGAAACCGTTGCAAATTAATATAATCGAAATTTTTTTTTTGCTGCTGCAGCAAAATCACAGCCCCACACCTGCAAAATCAGTGTGGGGCTGCTGCAAAATTTTAATGCAAAATATCCTATTGGCCTGTTGTTAGCTATATAGGCTACAAATATCACAACGAGCTAAAACTTTTAAGGACTACTAATTAACATATAGATCGTTTCTAAAACTTGTTATTTCAAAATCAATAAAACAAAGATCAACATGCTAACTCCTAAATAACAATGAAATAAATGTTAAATAATCACGAAAGTAAGAGCATAAATAAATCCCAAAGGTAAGTCTGATTCCACAATTGAATGTGCTATAAGACGGCTAAGTAAACCATATAGGGTTGCAGATTGGACACAAGTTCCAACACATTATGCTATTATTTACCAAAAACAGGGAAAACAAAGGCTCTTCCTGTGCAACATTACCAACAGCTTGTAAAGTAATTTTGACAGTTGTGGTTGTCTGCAGCATATGATCGGCTGGAGTCATTCAATTTCAACCAGACACATTATATAGCAATTGGTGTAGACATTGTTTTGTTGCTGCATCATCCTGGAAAAAAAAAGGAAAATATAAGGAAATCATTTCAACTAAATGAGGATTCCACAACACTTTATGCGCTTAAGCCAGGTTGGGCATCAAGTGATGGTGATAAGTCAGGAATGCTGGTCAGAGGAATTGTAACGGGATTAGCAGAGGAAAGAGAGTCAACAAGTTTCAAAGCAAGTGCCTTAATGCCCCACTGGGTCATGTAGAAATAGATGCTTCATAGATATTGCTCTTATGTGGCACAAGTTTGAAAACGATCATAAAAAAAAGGACCTCACTGAACTGTAATCACCATAAAGTACAGAGAAATTTCGCCCCACTTTCCAATATCTAGCGGAGTATGGATTAATAGCAAACAGGAAGCTAGGACCAGTTTCTTTTCATGTATGCATAATTATATCAGTAACTGCTAAACCAAACCACAGAATGTTCTGTAAAGTATAAGAAGTAAGCACTTACACCAAGACAGTTAATGAAGCTTGGATCCCTGAACATTTCAGGAAAACACTTCCCCAAGTATTTACATGCCCTGTATAAAGGAAAATGAAGTTAATGTCAGTATCAATATATGCTTTATAGACAAATTCGAAACATACAATATCAAAAAGACCATAATATAAACAAGACTGCAGCATAACCAACCTAGAAAAGTCTGACAGTCTATGATAGCAGCGGATTATATGTTTAAGCAGACGTGAGGGTTTCTCAGCAACAGACTGAACCATGTTTCCGAGAACACAAACTAATGCAAAATACCAATCAGGTGTAGCACTAACATAGCCGAGCCCAACATCATTCAACATAATCTTTTCAACAATAAAGGTGGCCTGAACAATCAGAAGAGAGATCAGTAATGTTGTAAGCTACAAAATAGCAAGTCTTTCTGAAAGAAACCTGAAGTCATTCTAGTAAAACAGACTATTTACTAGGTCTTGATATCGTTCAACTAGGACGAGATAGTGTGTCTGAAAAAAAACCCTTTTATTGTTCAATTTCCAGTGACAGATTGTACAAGAAGCTAAACACAGCTAACATAGAATACGTTGTAAAGCGCAAACTTGCCAAAACTAAAACATTAAAAAAAAAAAAGAGGTTCGATTTCCCGATTTCCATAAGGTTCAATTTAAGGTTTATCTATAACTACCTAACATTTAGGACAATCAACAACTAAACAACATTCTAATGCAAGAGTGGATATTTCGAAGAAAGATCATTTACCGTTTTGGACAAATCACCGCCCATCTCCATGTTGCGCAAGCACGATGGAATTATCTTTGCTGAGAGAAGGATACTAATCACCTTTGAGTCACTACCCTGCAACAACTTATAAGCTTATTTTCATAAACTTTACACAAATGGAATAAAAGATAAGCCAGTTTGTTTGTTCTTTCTTTCTTTCTAATATAGAGGTAGGGTCCCCTCAACCCTTGCTTGGTTTGCTAAAAAAAAAAATTCAACTTCTATCAAGCATATGATCACCATCCGTAGAATCTGTTGTTCTTTTCAAATCGTCTCATAATATCTCAGAATATGAGATTAAACTAGAAATCATAAAACAACATCTCTGAACATGAGACTAAGCTAGAAAATAATAAAATGTAGCAATCACATATGAATGGTACATGATCATACTAACATCTTCAGCTTTAGGATATATTTTAAAGTAACATACGTTTAGGCCAAACAGGTAGAAATTTATACTATATGTGGAAAGAAATTCACTGAAGCTTCAGGATACAGAAAGAGATTCGGAGAACAAACCACCATGAATTTATTCTAGTATAGAAGAAAGATAGTTTATCTAATACATGCAAAGATGTCACAAGTACACTACAACTTTTCTGAGAAAAGAAAAAAGGAAAAATTACCTTTACAAGAGCACCAATAACACCCAAACTAGCTAGTCTTACATGTTCCACTGGTTTTGTCTTGCTTGTTGTTTCCAGGAATGGGTACAGATATGATGGTATTCTGGCTACAAAGATCAAATGTCAATCCAGTTCTTCATACCAATGCGTTCCAATCAAATCAACAAAAACAAATGGTTGACCAAGATTCACAAGTAAATCAAAGAATCCATCAGGGTTTGCCAAGAAAATATAGTTTCGGATGTACGGAAATAAAAGTTATCTTTGCTCTTGTATTTTTTAGATCCCTCGCCCCATCTACCTTCGAGGTAACATTTCAATATGTAAAAGGAAGCTATCACATGTTTTCAGGGTTGGCCTTGATTAATCCAGCTTCACATGTCATTATACATTGCAAAGATTTAGAAAATTTACCACTGAGGAACTGTGTCTGGGTGTCTGGATGAGAAGCTACACACTGCATAAACAAATTAACAATTGCAAAAAATGAGTTGTACTAGAGAACATAAACTAAAATAGAGTGCTCAGAGCTAGTAAGACTACCAAGTGAAGTGTTGGTTGTAGCACGAGGGGCCTCCAAAAAGTCAATCAGCTTGGCCACAAAAGAAGATAAGGAAAAACATATTGATGTTACTCACCTGAAAATCTGCTTCATCAGCACATCAGTAGACAAAAAGAAGATAAGGAAAAACATATTGGAATTACTGATTTCAAACTTGATTCACGATATTCTTGAAACAGTTAACACCATTAACTTTAAGCCTTACCTGATGAGTTTTTTTCTTTGGCTTTCTGTCCAGCAGCCAACACTACTTCAAGAGGAAGCGGAGGCAAAGATGACCAAAACTCAAACTTCGGGCCAGAAATCTCTGCATAAATACCTATTTGAAAAATAAAATTGAATGGCTCATTAAGCTTTCAATAAATTATTGGTTTATGGAAAACGTCTACATCTAATTGAATCACCCAAATCCTAATACTCTTTTTTTAACATTCACATGAAAACAAATTGCATGCTTGGGAAAATAAAAATAAAAATAAAAATAAAAATAAAGACAAAATAAATACACACACAACTACACAAGAAAAACTTTACCACGTATGAGTATCTCATTGATAAGAACTGGAAACTTCATCATAGATTGCTAGCCTCTAAAGGTGTAAAGATCTTCAAGAAAACCATTTTATATAACTGAACAAATTATGGAAAAGGTAAACTGCAGAGAATATTTTAAAGAAGGGAACCTACATTCACTTCAACCTGAAAACTCGTGTTTACAGGAAAAATAGGAAACAAATTATAGAACGTTTATCTTTATAGTACCCATATCCAATACACTTCAAGCTATCGGTTAAACTTAGAAGTTGCCTACAAAAATTTAATAAATAAATACTGATAGAACAAAAGTCATGGTACTCTAGAGTTGCTAGGAACCTTTTTGGAAGAAAGTTGTCAACTATCTGCAATCTCACACATTATTTCCAGCTATTCAAGAGGGCATGAAGAAAACTTGTTCAAAAGACGGGCTTCCAAGGATACACCTTCTCCAAATGAAGCAACCTACAAGTGAAAAGTTGCAAATTAGTTAAAGCGCATATGCAACAGAAAAAAAAAAAAAAAAAACAATAACAGACACATACTGGGAGCTCTAATCATTCTTCGCACATATATTGATATCTGCACTAATTCAATTATAGACAGCCTAAAAACTTGGACCCTTTTCATGCAATAAAAGCATCCATATGAGAAACTGCTGAAGAGTGTAGTAACGGCTTTAAGCTCCTCAAGCAAGTGTTTTGGAGGGGTAGAAAGAGTTAGTTTGTTGGTCTTTTGAAGGGTAGGTACATGAACTAGAGGTGGATCACATGCACGTACATAACAATGAAGTGAGAATTGAACTCAAGTTGCTAATACTTAGCCAAGATACAGTCAATGTTTCTCATTATATTTTAGAATGTATTAAATTACATTCATATTCAAGAGCATGGCAACTTTTTTCTCAATTCTGACTCTTTTTTTCACTAAAAGGTCATGATATAACATTCAATTTGAGGGATTTCCCTCCTATTCTTTCCTGTTTTTAATATAATTTGGGAAGTCTCTGCAACCCCTGCTTGCTTGCAAAAAAATTATAATAGATAAATAAATATAAATTCCAGTTCATCCTATTGATGTAATATATACCTGTTTCTCAAGCTGCCTAGCTCTGGCTTCTGCTTCCTCACACCTCTCCTCAGCAAATCGAAGCTGGCCAACATATCATTATTTGAGTCAATTGATATATTAACAAGATTAGTCTATAGCTCAAGTATGGCAGGCCGCAGGCACAAGCTGTTGAGTGTTGACACTGTCTGCTGTAGCATGATGCATAAGATTGGATAGTACTGCTAGTCATCAGGTAAGCAAATCATTGTTGCAGCCAGCATTATCCAATCAAACATCAGACAGTGGTCTACCAGCTTGAGTACCAAAACGTGATCAGCTAAAGCGGTGAAATCATTAAGCATAGTACATGAAAACTAACAAAAAAATCACTTAGCCATGTACCTTCTCAAGTATACTTTCGTTTTCTTCTTGAAGTATATCAAGCTGCAACCAGGATAGAAATAGCTAAGCATGAATGAACTCTAACAATGATATTCACCCTACCTTTCTAATTCCAAGATCAACTACAGAAACTAAGTTATAAAGCAGCATGAAGAAAATTATGCGTGCTGGTGATATTCCATCATGCAACAGTTACATGCCTTCCAAGCATATCACCAAGGATGCTCGGACTCGGACACGGACACGGACTCGGACACGACACGGCGACTCGGCAATTTTCAAAAAAATAGGACTCGGCGACATGGTCAAACTTTTTTTTTTAATATATATTTTTTGTAACTCATATGAACATAAAATTATAAATAATAATAGTGAACAATCCATACATATCAATAAAACATTCATTCAAAACAAAGAGACACAGAGAGTCTCATATTCATGAAATCATTCATGAAATCAGAATATGGAAGAATATGAAAAAACTTTTGAGGATGTGTGTTCAATCAGACATGAATCAGAGCAGAACAAAATCAGGATGTGTGTTGCAATATCAGCACAATACTCATTCAAAAAAGAAAAAAAAATCAAAGCAGAAAAGAAAATCAGAGAAGAAATCCGAGAAGAGAATGATGCATAGACTGATAGAAGAAAATCGCAGAAAAAAAAATTGAAAAAAGATAGGTACCTGCTGAGGACGACATCGTCTCCTTCTTGCGAGCTCCCTCTCTCTCTAGCTCCGTCCAGCGACCACCCTCGATCTATCTCTATGTCGAAATCGACCGAAATCGATCGAAATGAAACTCAAGTCGAAATCGATCGACCGAAATCGATCGACCACCCTTGAGGATGAAATGAAACTCAAGTCGAAATCGACCGAAATCGATCGAACCCTCTCTCTATGTCGATCGAACCCTTTCTCTCTCCCTCTCTGTCGAAATCGATCGAACCCTCTGTCGATCGAACCCTCTCTCTCTCCCTCTCTGTCGAAATCGACCGAAATCGATCGAACCCTCGAGTCTACTCCCTCTCTGTCTCTGTTCTCTCTGCTTTCTCTGCTCTCTGATTAGGGTTTGTCATTTGTGGGAGGGAGAAACCGAATGATCAAAGAGGAGGGATTAATAGCACCCGACCGAGTCCGGACCGTGTCTGACCAAATCCGGACCGTGTCTGACCGAGTCTTGACCGTGTCCGAACCGTGGTCAACGAATTTTGACCGTTGACCACGTGTCCAATACGTGTCGAACGCGTGTTGAACGCGAATCCGTGTCCGACACGTATTTGACTCGTGACTCGGAGGTTTTCCGAAGAGTCGGTGCATCCTTGCATATCACATACCTCATCCTGGAGAACAGAAGTAGGACGATCGTTGTCAATTTCCCGCATATTCATATGGCTCAGGTCAATAGATATCCTACTCCTGCATACGTATGAAAAATGTCTAAGAGAAACACAAATGCCTTGATAGTTAATAATGCAAGCTGGGAAAAAACACTTTTAAATAATTTATTTAGCTAGATATGCAAACCTTCGCAAGACAGTAAAGGGATAGATTTTATTAATTAATGTCCACAATTTCAGATCTCACCTTCTATCTTTTCGGTTAGCTTTAGGAGTCTCCTTTCGAGTATCCTTAGGAGTCTCTGATGGAAGCACTGTAGGCCTAAGTGATATTGGTACACTAGGAGGTACCATAGGAACTATCTTCACGGCTAAAGCTGGTCTCCCTGAAGCGACAGAACGGGCGGATGGAACTTGGTCCATGTAGTTTGCAGCTGGAGCCGGTCTCCCTGAAGATGTAGAACGGGCAGACGGAGGTTGTTCAATAGAGTTCACAGCTGAAGCTTCTCGCACTGAAGATCCAGAACGAACAGATGGAGGTTGTTCCATGGAGTTTGTAGCTGAAGCCAATCGCATTGAAGATACAGTACGGACAGGTGGATGATGTTCCACAGAGTTCACAGTTCGGGAAGGTGCTTGGTGTTCCACAGAGCTCCCAGCTGAAGATGGTCTCCCTGAAGATGTAGGACGGCCAGATGGAGGTTCCATAGAGCTACGACCTAACTAATAGAAACAACTAGAAATTTCAGTAAGCCTTGAACATAAATAAGGCAGCATTCAAATAAATCCTAGATTCAAGCCTTCTGAAACTTAAACACCCACTGATCAAAATTGATAAAAATAAAAAAGGAGAGAGAGAAAAATATGGCAACGAGTTTAACAGGTGGTTTGGTTTGTGGAAAAGCTGAGGTGATTCGCCCATATACAAAAGGAGCCGGTTAGTTTTACTTTTTCCATAAAAGCATCAACCAGTGAGGCAACCAAATTCGACTTCAACGATGGCAGAGGACATTTTTATTTTTCCTTCTCTGTAGATATTTAACATTTATCAAAGATAATGAACTCTTCATGTTTCCAACAATGTTCTTCCATGTAAAGGAGATAACAGAATGCAGGGAAAAATAAATAAAAATCTGGAGTAGATCTTCAGACTATATTTTTTTCGTATTTAAATTCATGTTCAGTATAACTGCCGCAGTGCAACACAAAAATACACTCTACTCCTTTTAGAATTCTGGGTTTCCGTTCTAATTGCATTAAATCGTTTTGTTCTCGTAATTTATACTATTACATGAACCAACGATTTTTATACAAAGATCTTCTTGTGTTCGAGTTTGGGAATTACTAACATAAAGCATGACAAACAAATACATGCCCTCAGTTATCAAACATTTATTGTATAGTATATCGAAACCTAAATTTAAGATACATGTATCGAATTGTTTCGTGTACCGTAAGATACATTGTAGAAAACAATATAGAGATAATATACATTACACATTTAAGCATATAAAAGACATAAATAAGATTTATCCAAGCTAGGAGGTCCCAAAAACACTTCCATTGTAACATATATTTGCACTAGTGAATTCTTGAGCGATTGTAAGCTTCATCATCCTTTATTTTTATTATTAATATAAGGTTTGGAGATTCTCAAAACCCCTGCTCGCTTTCCAAACAAAAAAAACATATTTGCAAGCTATTAGTTATCATCTATCCATTTATTCGTGTCACGTGTACAAGGACGGTAGATCCCTACATCATCTTATATTTGAATATCTTAGATCAATGTATGTATCGTATCAAATTTATTACCAGGCCGTCCATCACAGGAAAAATACAGAACATAGTAGCAATATTCAAGATTTCTTTCTCGAGGTAAAACCATTTCGCAATTACTAACTTGGGTCATCTCTTTTTGGTCCAAAATGAATTTCATTCTCCTTATTGGGTCTTACAAATTCGACAATAAAGTCATACAAACTAATAAAAAAAATGTTTTTTTAATTACCTACCTTCTCCTTGACTGCTTGATCCAAGTTTCACTAGTAGATATTCCTTGTCAAGATCAAATTTTAAGAAAGTCAAAATCAATTCATTCTTTTACACATAAAACTGTGAAATCAATCCAACATCAACACTGATAGGGAAGATCAACACTGAAATGGACTCATCCAAAGTTTTGATTCAATCTCTATCTCTCTCAAGAGAACCCCATTTCACAGCCACCACAGAATTACATGGAAAAATTTGTGATGAAGTGGTAAACATGAGATTAATTTCAAAACAATATGCAAATTACAATAAAGAAACACAAATCAAGCAAAATCGATTAAAGCAATTTACAAACCCTAAACTAAGCCGCTCAGATGCTCTGACACCTCAATCGATTGAATGTATCGATTGCAACAACTGGGTTGATTG
Organism: Berberis vulgaris; assembly: GCA_963556465.1. Classification (NCBI taxonomy): domain Eukaryota; kingdom Viridiplantae; phylum Streptophyta; class Magnoliopsida; order Ranunculales; family Berberidaceae; genus Berberis; species Berberis vulgaris. The sequence continues at coordinate 31,395,716 of OY747127.1, read as the reverse complement.
AATTCACTGAATCTGAGTGAAGAAGCTCAATCGATTGGGTCTGTAGATGAGAGAGTAGCGTTGGTTCTTGAACCCTAACCCTTGCACCCCAAAACCCAAAACCCAAAACCCACTCTTTTGATAAGCTTAAAACAAAGAAACAGTCGAACCAAAGAAAAAAAAAACCTACCCAACCTAAATGGAGCGATTCTGTGCTTTCCTTCCCTGCTCCTCACCCTGATTTGAAACGAAAATGGAGCGATTCTTTGTTTTCCTTCCCTGCTCCTCACCCTGATTTGAAACGAAAATGGAGAGATTCTTTGATTTCCTTCCCTGCTCCTCACTCTCCTCTGCTTTCCTTCCCTAAAATGAAAATGGAAGGAGGCGGAACCGCCATTTTTCTTTCGCAAGACCGCGAATTTTTTCTTTTGCAAGACCGCCAATTTTCTTTCGCAATGGCGCCAAAGCAACAGGTGCATTTTCTTTTTATAGCCACGGTTTTGGGCCGTGGCAAATAAACTAACGGTTTTGAGTCGTGGCCATCTCCGTGTAGCTAATCAAGCCTTTTGGTGTAGTGACGGTTTTAGGCTCTAGCCACGGTTTTGGGCCATGGCAAATAAACTAACGGTTTTGAGCCGTGGCCATCTCCGTGTAGCTAATCAAGCCTTTTGGTGTAGTGGGAATTGATTATGAGGAGACTTTCGCACCTGTGGCGAAGATTAATACTATCCGAATTTTAATTTCACTTGCAGCAAATAAAGATTGGCCCTTGCACCAACTTGATGTGAAAAATGCATTTCTCAATGGAAATTTGGAGGAAGAAGTGTACATGGATATGCCTCCAGGCGTGAAGAATAACCCAAAAGACGCTGGTAAGGTGTGTAAATTGAATAAGTTTTTGTATGGCCTGAAACAGTCTCCAAGAGCTTGGTTTGGAAGATTTTCGAAGTCCATGAAAGCTTTTGGGTACAAACAAAGCAACTCTGACCATACCTTGTTTATCAAACACAAGAATGGTAAGATTACGACTCTAATTGTGTATGTTGATGACATGATCGTTACAGAAGATGATCCGAAAGAAATAAATGATTTGCAAAAGTATCTGTCGAAGGAATTTGAAATGAAGGATCTCGGGCAACTGAAGTATTTTCTGGTTATTGAAGTTGCAAGGTCGAAGAAAGGTATTTCACTTTCACAAAGGAAGTATGTTCTTGATTTGCTCGCTGAAACAGGGATGTTGGACTGCCAACCAATAGAGACACCCATTGAGATGAATCATGGACTTGCTATTCTTCCTGATCAAGTCCCTACTAATAAAGGGAGGTATCAACGTCTTGTAGGAAGGTTAATTTATCTTTCTCATACTAGACCTGACATTGCTTATGTTGTGAGTGTTGTTAGCCAGTTTATGCATTGTCCTAGTGAAGAGCATATGAATGCAGTCTTTCGTATCTTGAAATATCTGAAGATGGCGCCTGGTAAGGGATTATTGTTTGGAAAAAATGAATTGGAAGTTGTTGGATACACAGATGCGAATTAGGCTGGTGATAAAACTGATAGACGCTCTACATCAGGGTACTTCACTTTTGTTGGTGGGAACCTTGTAACTTGGCGTAGTAAAAAACAGAAAGTTGTTGCTAGATCAAGTGCAAAAGCTGAATTTCGAGGTATGGCACATGGAGTATGTGAAATGTTGTGGATCTGTAATGTCCTGAAGGAACTGGGTTTCAAGCTACAAAGGCCTATGGATTTACATTGTGATAATACAGCTGCCATTCAGATTGCATATAATCCAGTTCAGCATGATCGAACAAAGCATGTGGAGGTTGACCGCCATTTTATTAAAGAGAATCTTGACAGGAAAGTTATTCGCTTTCCATTTGTAACCTCAGAGGAGCAATTAGCTGATGTTCTTACTAAAGGGGTATCTCAGAAGGTGTTTCACAGCTCAGTTGACAAGTTGGGCATGATAGACATCTATGCACCAACTTGAGGGGGAGTATAGAAAGTTGTATATATTCTAAGTATAGAAACAGGTATATATTTAGGATATTCTAATTTCATATTTAGGTAATCTAGAATATATTATGTTTCTTATTTTGTAAGATTGTTTCTTGTGAGACAAGAAACCCCATTGTATATATACCCCTATAGTGGGATGAAACAAATACACAAAAATTGAAGTATTTATTTCTACATTGAATGGGTTTCTGTCCTTTCTACATTATAGATTCAATAGTTACTAAATACATACAGCAGAAACCCAACATGAAAAACTGCTAACAAATTTAAAAATATGCTTCTCGTACTATTATTAAGTTTAAATTTCACAGAGCTAGCTTAAATTTCATGGCAGCTTATTAAGTTGGTTGAATTTTTGCACAAGTGCAATGGTATGAGGGGGGTTATATAGTATTGTGAGGTGTTGACTTGAGAATCTCTTAACAAACAAAAAGTAGAGAAATGAGGACTTAGTGGTTGGAGTTGAAATGGGTGAGGGAAGGGGTTGTGTCTAAATTCTGATGTTGGACTTGAGAGAAGTGGATGGTAGGGTACTCACTCTATTACTGTTGAAGAGAATGTTTGTATTTGTGAGCTTTGCAAGGGAGTTTGCTTTTGGGAGATGAATCATGCATCTTGCCCTGCCCATTCTATATGTTTATAGTTAGTGCCTCTGCCTCCTTACTTCAATAATAATAATAGAGTGCTACAGCTACCAATCTTTGATAATGAAGATCAAGAAAATAAAATGTAAAGAAAAGCTGCAAAAAAAGTATGGTTTACCTCATTCGCACCCATCTTTTATCAGACACTAATTCACTAACCACTGAATAGTTTTCCAAGGTAACCATATATAATACTTGCTTAGATTGGTGCCATGTATTATAGTCCTTTAAAGGAGAGAAGGTTCTAGTACTTAAAAAATAACTTTCTACTATTTACCAACTGCTTAGGTATATTTTCAGTGGCTCTGCGATCAATAAACTACATGACATGCTTCCATCGGGAATAACTTTTTGATTAGCTGCAAGATTTGCTTACAAGAACACAAAGTTTCAACTATTTTGAAACACAAGGGAGAAATCCATGGTGCTATGATTGTCACAATTCTTTAGACATGTCAATTATGTGACTCACCTAAAGTTTGGAATTCTCAGCAATTTGTCCGGTATTGGTCGAGAAAGATGTTATTCTCTTTATTCCTGCAGTGAAAAATACCATATCCAGTTAGGACCCGAAGCAGTAAGGTATCCTAAGAAAACGAATGACCAAGTAAAATTCAGTGATACTTACAAATCTGTCAAAGAAAGATCTTGTAAAACATGGAGGGTCCCAGATAGTTGATTGTCCTGCAGGTGCTCGGCAAAAAAATGAAGTATGATAAATCATAAATCCATTGAAATGTGAAAGATTATGTAGTAAGGAACCTGTAAGATAAATTACTCACAAGGTAGTCATAGATGACAAGCTCGCCATAGAGGGAGGCAGTTGCCCACTCAAATTGTTACAAGATAGATCCCTGCAAACATCCAGCAAGATTTCTTCAGAACTTGAAATGAACGAAAAACAGGAGTTTCCAAAAGTCAAGAGGAAAGCCTTACAAATTCACTAAACTAGAAAGGGCCTGAAACGAGTCTGGTATCTCTCCAGTTAAGTAATTGTTGCTCAACGACCTAAGGGAACCAATAGCACGGGCATAAATCATATGTCGAACTTAGTAGTCCTCAAGAACTCTTCAATCAAGATCAACAGAGCATATCGCAAAACTTACATGTCTATCAACTGAGGATGGTGAGAATATAGAACTAGGATGCTTCCCGTGAACTAATTTGATGAAAGCAAACTGCCAAAGGTACACATAAATCCCACGTTTCATATAAGGTGGTGCATTAAGTAGGATATAATAGAGTGTACTCGAGACAAGGAAAGACAAACTTGATCAACGTTCAATAAATACAAGCTCCCTAAAACCATTGATTGAGAACCTTCCAAGGTTAAACATTTTGCACACAATAGAAGACATAAGAAACTATAAGATGATATGGTTATGCACACGCATAAAAACCATTAGAGTAGGTGTTAACTTACATCTGACACCGTATCACTTAAAACAATTTTCAAGTGTCTCTTCAGCTTTAAGCGGACTAGCAAACCCATTGCAACATGTCAATAAGTCTGAATGAGCACGAAAGCGCCGCCTCCGAGCATTAATCAGTAATAACAATTGAACCGCTAATTACAAATTTACCCTTATTCTTCATTTGAACTTCCCGCCAACTATTTCAATTCATGACATTACCCACCTCTTCAAATATTCCTTGTCCTCAAGGATTGAACAAAGGAAAATGAGCGCGGATGGAAGGCCTATCCTCCCAAGTGGCAGCATCAGAAGAGGAGTTCGACTAGTGAACCAACACTTGTGTTACTGCTCTGTTATGTCGAGGAAAGAGTCTTCGTCCCAAAATTGTTATTGGTTCAGCAACAAAATCACAATTGTGGTCGACCAAGGGCAGTGTATGGGAAGTGGAATGCGAGGAGCCCACCTTCTTTTTGAGTTGAGAGTCGTGGAAGACCGGGTGGGTTTTGGACTTTGCAGGGAGCTCGAGACGGTATGCAATTGCACCAATACACTAGAAAATGATCTGAAATGGGACGTAGTACTTCGCTGATAGCTTGAGATTCTTTCGCACTTGAACTGAAACTTGGTGGTATGGCAACAATTTCAAGTATACCCAATCACCAGTAGAAAATATCCTATCTTGGTGATGACGATCTGCATAGACTTTCATGCGTTCCTTAGCCTTGTGCAGTCTCTCCTTGATGATGTTCATCATATCAGTTCTCTGTTGGAGATATTGTTGCACCTCTGGAATTGATAAGGTATCAGTGGGAGGAAGTGCCAAGAGAAGCAGATGATACCCGTACAATGCTTGAAATGGTGTTGTGTTTAAGCTTGAGTGAAAATTGGTATTAAACCAATACTCAACTAAGTACAACCATCTGACCACCTGGAAGGGGAAGGGGAATGACCAGTGAGACGGCGGAGGTAAGTTTCCAAGCATGAATTAGTTATTTTTGTCTGACCATCCGACTGTGGATGGTAGGTCGTGCTAAGGGCTAGGGAGGTATCCAGTAACTGTTTCCATAACAGACTTAGAAACACCTTGTCTCTATCGGATACAATTGAACTTAGCATGCCATGGAGTTTGTAGACTTGAGCAGTGAAAGGGTGTGTTATTGCAATGAAATAGCTGAACTTGGTTAACCTATCAACTACTATTAAGATGACAAATTTTCCTTGAGACAATGGCAAACTTTGATGAAGTCCATACTGATGTGTTGCCATGCATGTTTTGGCACAGGTAAAGGTTGCAACAAACCACCATAGCCCGCTTGATCACCCTTGTTACGTTGACATATGTCACATGAGGTGATAAATTCCATTATCTGAGACTTCAATTGAGGCCAATAGAAGTGTTGTTTTATTTTCTAATGTGTTGTTGTAATTCCAGAGTGTCCTTTCAATGGAGAAGCACGGAGAGATTGAATCAATTGCCTTCTTAATGTACCTGAACACCCAATATTAATGGAGTTTTTGTATATGAGAATACCTTTCTAAAGAGTGAAGTTAGGAGCTACATCAGGCTATACCAGCAGCTTTGTAATCATGTCTTGTGCTTGAATGTCAACAGAGTAGCTAAGAGTGATGTCTTCTAACCACTGAGGAATTACTTGGGATATGGCTAAGCAGCAAGTTGCACTGTCTGGGACTCTTGACAAAGCATCAGCAGCATAGTTTTTTGTCCCTTTTTGTAACTTATAGAGTAATCGAACCCCAGAAGTTTTGCAAGCCATTTCTGTTGCAATGTGTTTAATGCTCTGATGATCAGTCATGATAAAGAACTTGGCACCAAGCAGGTAGGCCTTCCATTTCTGCCCAACCATTACAATAGCTAAAAGCTCTTTCTTGTATGTTGACAACCCCAAATTTTTTGGACCAAGTGCCTTGCTGAAATAAGCTATAGGGTGACCTTGCTGTGAAAGCACAACTCCCACTCCAACTAAACTTGCATCTGTTTCAATGAAGGGGAGGGAAAAATTAGGCAATAAAAGAACAGGAGTAGAAGTCATTGCTAGTTCGAGTGTCTCAAATGCTTGTTGTGCCTCATTGGACCATAGAAATGAATCTTTTCTTAACAAATCAGTTAGGGGCTTAATTAGCTATCAAGCCGTAATGCCTAACAAACTTCCTATAGTAACCTATTAAGCACTTAAGCCAAGAAATCCTCTTAGAGTCTTCAAATTGTTGGGTATTGGCCAATGAACCATAACTTCCAGTTTTGAAGGATCTACTGCCACTCCTTTGGAGTTTATGATGTGCCCTAAGTATGCTAATTCAGGTTGAGCAAAGGATCATTTAGATAGTTTGGCAAATAGGGAATGTGGTCTCAAGGTGGCAAGGGTTAGTTCCAAGTGGTGTACGTGTTGTGCCAATGATTTGTTGTAAATGAGAATATCATCAAAGAAAACCAAAATAAACTTTCTAAGGAAGGGTTGAAAGATATGTTCATAAGGGCTTGAAAGGTAGCTGGGGCATTGCTTAGGCCAAAGGGCATGACTCTAAACTCAAAATGGCCATGGTGTGTTTTAAAGGTTGTTTTGTATGTGTCCTCATGGTGAACTAGGACTTGGTGGTAGCCGGATCTAAGGTCTAGCTTGGAGAAGATATGGGCACCATGTAGCTTATCCAACAACTCATCAATGAGGGACATGAGGAATTTATCCTTGATGGTGAGCTCATTCAACCTCCTATAGTCAATACAAAACCTCCAAGTATTGTATTTTTTCTTCACCAATAGAATGGGGTCGCAAAGGGGCTATGTGAGTGTTGGATCAACCCATCTTCTAACATCTCCTTGACCAAACTCTCAACTACATCTTGTGAATGTGAGGAAGCCTATAAGGGGCTTGTGAAGTAGGAAGAGTGTTGGGTTTTAGAGGGATTTTATGGTCTAGGCTTCTTGGAGGAGGGATGGAAGATGGAGTTTGGAATACTTCTTTATAAGTCTGTAAGAGAGGATATTTGAGGGGGATATGAAGGCTATTATACAGATGGTGTCATTGAAAAGAAATGTCCAATGAAGGAAGGAGAGTGTTTCTTTAGAAATTTAGAAAACTTTGATGGGCCAATGAGAAACAATGAAGCTGTGTCATGGACACCTTGGAGTGTGATTGGTTTGCCTTGGTAGGAAATGGTGAGTTGAAGAGTTTGAAGATTGATGATGATGTCTCCTAGGGGTTTAAGCCAGTCTCCTCCCAAAACCATGTCATAGCCCCCTAGGGTTAACACTCTAACTAAACCTTCAAATTGATGGTGTTGCATGGACCATTTCAAAGGTTGACAAATGACATTGCTAATGATATGTTGGCCATTGGCCACTTTGACAACCATTTGTGGTGTGATCATGGTAGGCGAATTGGTGATTTTAATCACCTTTGGGTCAACAGAGAATGTGTACTTCCTGTGTCTATGAGAATAGAGATAGGATGTTTCTTTATGAAGCCTTTGAGAAAGATTGTGTTTGATGAAGGGTTCCCATGAAGGGCATGGAGGGAAAGCTCCATATCTTAAGAAATCGCTTCTATCAAAATTTCAGTATTTGCTAGCAAGGGAGGGGGTTTCTCTTGGGGATCAGAGTTAGGAATCAGCATGTACAGATATTGGGTTTTGCATAAATGACCTGGTTTGTATATTTCATCACAGTTATAACATAGGCCTTTATCTATTCGAAGCTTCATTTCAAAGGGTGTAAGCCTTTTGATTGGTGGGTTTGGGGAATAAAATTTGAGAGGTGTGAAGGAGGGATTTGGTGTGTGAGGTGGTGGTTTTTGACTTGAAGATGGAACTGTATGGGTGGGAGGTTGTAGGTGGAAATTGGACATGGTGTTATATTTAGTCCAATTAGTAGTTTGGAAAGGAGCACTATATTGTTTCTTTGGAACACTAGCAGAGGAAGAGGACTGAGAGTGAGTAGGATTGCAAGATTCTTGCATCCTAGCCAATGAAAAAACTTGTGACACCGTGGTGGGTTTGAACATTTGCACAACTGAATATCTGACCTCAAACCACTCAGGAAACTAAGCATAAAGTAGGGTTCAGTCAAGGATGGGTTGTGCTATAACATAAGTGATCTCAATTCCTCAAAGCGACCGTAGTACTCCACGGATTGGTCCTGAAAGATCTTATTAAATGCATCTACGTAATTATCAGTAATTGGGTCTTCAAAACGGAGACACAGATCATGAACAAGCTTAGACCAGGATACAATAGGCTTAGTAAGTTGGTAATCCCGAAACCAATTATCTGCCTTGTCATCCAAATGAATAGAGGCAATTGAAACTTTGCAATGGTCAAGAATACTATGCAAATTAAAGAAACGCTCACATTTGTTTACCCAAGATCTAGGGTTAGACCCATCAAAATGTGGAACATCAATCTTAGGGAAACGAAACATGTTACTTCCAATTTTAATGGGCGGGAGGGTGGGTGCTCGTGTTGGATTTCCAGTGTTTGTTGATGCCTGCTAATTGCTCGATTCTCCTCCGGTATTGTTCACAATGGTGTTTTGAAACGACTGAATCAATTTGTCCATTTTTGCATCTAACCTCTATTCGCTGTTCTCATTACTCACAAAGATCCTTTGAAGCTCAGCTTTCACCCAATCCATTTGACTGGAAGATTCCATCAAAAATTTCTTTGTTTCCTTCATAAACGATTCTACTTCACGAGCCATCGTTTCCATATTGTAGGTCTAGGGATCTACTGCTCTAATACCAATTGTCACGTACCTGACAAGCTGGAGAACAATAATCGAAGACAACAATAGATGGAAAAGGAAATTTCAGAGATATTGCATTTAATTGAAAGGAAAGTTTACATACACACTTCTCAATTGGCAAGAATTGAGCCTTTTTTTCTAACACATTCTTCTTACCCTGTTTTAGGGTTTCTTCCCCCTTTTAAAGAGATGAGTATAACAGAATTTCATGTTGGTATATTACAATTTGACGCTTGTATTTTCTACAATGGTCTCAACTAACAATTGGACCACTAATTACAAATTTACCCTTATTCTCCATTTGAACTTCCCGCCAATTATTTGACTCAGTATTTCAATTCGTGACAATATGCTTTGATTTTGAACAAGAAAACCTAATCAAGAAAAAAAAAAAAGAGAATACCTTGAATCGTCTGGAGAATCCAAGTTGGGAGACTTTCAAGTTCCTTGAGTACCTCAATGTAAAGTGTGTGAAACGAGAAGATCCAGATGAGGAAAACGTTCTTCTTTGCAACAAGAGATTGAAATAGATTTTCTCATTTACATCAAGAAATGTAATGAGGGGGTTTATATAGATCCAGGAAGAGATTGAGTGAGAACATCTTCTTCGTCTCTCTGCATCGAGAAATTGAGAGAGAAATGGAAAGGGATCGAAAGATAGAGTTTGAGAATTGTGAGAGGTTTTGTGAAAAAAGTGAAAAGAGGGAATGAACTTGGGGCAAGAAGATGTTTAGCTCTCCAATTATTTTCCCTTATTTTTAACCACTTAATTTGTAATAGTTACAAAGTAAAAATTACTGATGTTACTGTAACAACCACTTCTTGATTACCCTTATTTTGGTGTAGTGTATTCTCCGACAACGGTATAATCGAAAAATAATCTTTAATGTGCTAATATATTCATATGTAAAAAGATATGAGAATTCCCCTTTTCTAGAAAGCACAAAATTTGTCATATATGATATCTTAAATCGACGTTATATCCGGAGACAATAACGCAATAAAAGACAATCACATATGACCAATTTGCCAGAATTAATTGAAACCTAATATTCCACACATAAGAAGATAATGTCTGGGCTTATATGAAGACGAAAAAGACAGTCACTGAATTAAAAGAATCTATGGAATAAGAAAACATAATCGGCTGTCACACGAAAACATAACTTCTATATTAAATAAATGAGAAAATTCATCAAATACCATTGTTCATCGTGAAAGCATGAAAAGTGAATCAAATACAAATCAACCAGCTACATCTAGGAGTTTGTCTCTTCTTCTTGCTTGAAGAATTAGTCTAGCCGACAATAAATCTCCAAAAAGTCTAATGAAATTTGTGTTTTCTCTTCTAAAAATTGTTATCTTTTTAATATGCCTAAGGAGTTTTTTTTTTATAAACATAGAAAAAAATGAGGCAGCCCTAGAGAACATAAAGAAATCCTAGGGTTTCATCTCATGGGCCGACACCTCACAGGCTCGCCCCTCAGATTGCTTCCTCTTCTTTGTTTTGTGCTGAATGCACAAGTGGGTTTGCTTTAAGCTATCTTGGGCTGGTCAAAAAGTTGTGGATCACCTTGATCATATCTTTGATGGCCTTTTAACTAATAAATACACTAAAACACAAAATTCTCCAAAAGACCACACTTGTCAAGTAATTCAATGAATTATCAAAATAATCTTAACAAGTGAAAATAATTAAATCTGTATAAATTACATTTTCATACCCTAATCAACGAACATCTCCAACAAAGTCTCTGTATTTGGTTCTTTAACCTGCATGATGTTTTCTCTCTAAACCGTCATCTAGAAGCTCAATATTTCCATCCTATGGACATTCAAAGAAAAGAGAAAATGATAAATAACATCTGCAGGTGAGATACATAGTTCAATTTATCTATTGTCACATTTTGGACTTGTACTTAGGCATAAGTTGTTGGGGTTTAGTATCATATAACTCTTTTGCAGAATCTCTATTTGATAGACAACAGCTGATTGATTAGACAATGGCTGCATATACAATAAGGCAATGTATCTGTAAATCACTCAAATAAAGTTGACAATTTGTTAGTTACTACAAAACTCAGGTACATTATTCATTTTTTGGTCCATTTTTCATTGATGTTCACGACACTGCTCAATTGCTATCTGTAAAATCTATCGTTTATTCGTTATAAACTCATCCATGACATCACAATTTATAGTGAATGCTTCGAAGGACTCATTAGAGTGTACTAAATGCAATCTCAACTCCATCCTCGGGCTTTGGATGAGGAAGATACATTATCTTTGCATCAGGGTTGATTAGGTTCCACCTGCCATATATATTATCAACCAGTAAGTATCATATGATATTTTTCGGTCATTAGTTACAATGTAATAAAAATTACTATTATTCTCTTACTTGTAGCCTGTGACTAAATGATGAAGAAATATATTGATTTGTATCCGTGCCAGCATGTTTCCAGCACAAATTCTAGGTCCTGATCCAAATACTTGGTATGTACCGGGTTTTGCAGGTTCCTGGAGACATCAAGACGTTTCTTGTTATGATCGCAGTCAGATAATAACACAATACATAAAACTCTGTTGAAATGACAAGCATATATGCTAACTCACATTCCACCTATCTGGGTTAAACTTCATCGGATCTTTGAAATTATTTGGATCGGTATGAAGATAACGAGTCCACAGTATAACTCTCCATCCTTTTGGTATTCTATAACCTGTGAAAGTTATGATCAGTTTTTTTTTTTAGCAAACTACTTACTGAATAGCCATAATTTTTCTTAGATGGTTTGAATTCCCATTTCCTTACCTTGGTAATCGACATCCTCTTTAACCTCTCTGAAGATGAAAGCTGTAATATTTGCCAATCTTATTGTTTCTTCAACTACCTGCACAATTGAACAACGATGATGAAGAGAATGTTTGATTGGAACTATAGGCTATTCAAATATTGTGAGTTTTTGGATGGTAATAACAAACTCCGTAATATTTCGAGTTGCATCACTAATCACATTCATAATAGAGTTTATAAGTTTAATTATAATATGGAATCCTATGGGCTTCCATATAAAGTCTTCTTATGTTCACTTTATATGGAGTAACTAGATATAGACCTTGTTTGTGTACTTCAACTGAGCAAGTTCTTTGTCAGTAATGAATTCGCCTTTTCTGTTTCTGCTTACAGCCATGTTCTCATCCTGCAAGTTAAGCATGTAAAGAAGAGATAAAGCTTGAGAATGCTTAAATACGTGAACAGTGCTGGATTCGTTGTAGCTTAATGTAGATATATAATTACCCGAAGCTTTTGAAGCACATCTGGATATTTGGCTAGGTAGTAAAGTGCCCACATAGATGCGAGGGAAGTTGACTCATAGCCTGCAACGACAAGGGACACAATGTTGTCCACCACCTCGTTATCATTCAGCTGTTTCCCTTCTTCATCTTGTATACTCATCAACCCTTCCATTAAATCATTTCTTTCGTTAGCATTGTTTCCACTTGCCTTCCTCTTTTCCAGTTCTTTTCGAAAAATTTCCTCCAACTTCCTCCTACACTAAAAAATTTGTATAGTTTCCATCAAATGTAGCTAATGTTAAAAGGAAAAATCAAAACTCATTTGTGTAACATGAATGTATTATGTCAATGATGAGGCTGTGTACCTTAACAGCATGGTAATATGCTGTTCCAGGAAAGTTGAATCGATGCGCTCTAATCCCTCCAACTAGGCCTCTAAAATACCCATCCATCGAATCCAACAAGGGACCTGGCTCCAAGCTGACAAAAATTTTGCCAATGTTCTCAAAGGTCACCTATAGAAAAAAGTTAATAACTTGAAATCAGCTCGAATGCCAGAAAGATGGTCATAAATTAGTAACTAGCAGACTAGTGATTACCTTCTTGGTTTCGTTTATTCCTGTTACTCTTCCTTTCTCTGCCCAATGTTGGAGGGCCGAGATCATACGGGGCTGCACCAGTAGAGCAATTTTCTTGAGAGCTTGGGGCTGGTTGATTGTATTGCTGACAAAGCTCCTCATCCTTTGGTGAGGTATGCCATTCACTACTACCAGAGAATTGAGTCCTACGAGCTCTGCTGAAGGCCATTTAATAGTAAACAGATGATTGGATTGCGAAACAAACTTGTTGAAAGATGGCGAGCATCCGATGATGGATGGATTCCCAAAGAGGTAAGTTCTAAACATCCCCATACCTTCCCCATATCTGATAAACAACATATAGAATGTCAAAAAAATATATTTAATTATTATGTAGTATCAAACTTAAGTTTGTAGGAAAGTAACAATACATCTCCTTATAGATAAAGCATGAAAAGGTGATGAAGACCTTTTTCGCTTGGTTTCGATGAAGTCATCGGGACGTCGGACAACCTTAAAGTACCAAAGGAAACTGAGGATCTCTCCAATGAAAGGAAGACCCATGTGACCTGGAGGAACATTCCCATTCTTACTAGCTTTGAGAGGGAGTATAAACCAGAGTTCATTCCAAGACCAGAGTAGCAATACAAGCAATGGTACAACACCCAACACCAATGCTAACCACCATGACTGCGTGTACTCCTCCATCTCTCTCACTCTCTTGTACTATATATCTACTGACTTCTCTCTCATCATTAACTTATATATGTAGAATTGATTCCTCCCTAATGATTCTGAAATTATTCTGAGCTATTTGACAACTTTCTTCAGAGAAGCTGTTTGTTTTTTGTTTGTACAAAATCCAAGAATGAAAGTTAAAATAAAAAAATACTTTTGTTATACATGGTACGTGGAAGGGAGGAGTGTGGGTGGATGAACTTGAATAAAGTCATAAACCACCCACCCCTATTTTGTCTGATATCATTCATTTTGAGTTTGTGTGAATGTAGAAGAAGTAAAAGCATATCTCATACCCGTGTGCCGTATTTTTAATTTGCCCAAGATTAGTTGCAACTGTGATGAAGGTGAAAAATAATTTAATAGAGGACAACCACCTTTACCCAAGATCACTTCCTTGGCATTGTTTCCACTTCCCTTCCTCTTTTCGAAAAATTTCCTCCAACTTCCTCCTACAATATAAAATAATCATAATGTCGTTAATGTCATGCATTTACATAATTAACATTTATTCTTTGGTTCCTTCCCTCTTTCATTTTTTTTTGGAAGGCGAGTTGGGTTTTTAAGGATCCCATAACCTATCAATTGGGCGACCTATAGGTCAACACCCATTAGAAAATAACCATGTCGCAGGTGAGATTCGAAGCTAAGACGTGGGGGACAAACCCCATGACACAACCCTAACCACTAGGCCATAACAACATTGGCTCCTTCCCTCTTTCATTAAAGAGTATGTTTGTCATTTTTTTGTTTTTACTTTTTCTAATAATTGTTTTCATATTTACAAATAGAGGAAGACCACGTTTGATAATTTGGAAATCATCCCAAGAGAATGGATAGTTTAACATGATAAATATTTGAATCGTTTGAATAAATGTGTTAAACATGATAAATGGAGAAATACATTTGGTAAGTTATTTTGCCAAATGTACTCACGTTAATTTCCTAGTTAATATATACACATCTACACAATATAACGACTTTAGCACTGATGAACAATGCTTTTGAAGCTCGGTCAAGTTTTAATTTCCTATGATACCCCTCATCTTTTAGGGTAATACTAATTGTGCCATTATATCCTTAAAACTTACAAAAAAACACTAATACCCGCAATGATGGTACAACACCCAATGCTAACCAACGACCATGACTGTGTACCCCATTAGTATCTAGCGAAGATTCTCAAGAGCCAGATAATTTGACAACTAATTAGACATGTAAAATTGATTCCCCAAAAATTATTTTGAAGCCACATGACAACTTGTACTAGAGGTGATGCTCGTTTTACATGGTGAAGGGAGTGTGCATCACATTGATGTTCACTAGCTCTACATCTTCTATGCAAGTTGTGTTTTGTGTTCATGCATTAGTAGACTAGTTTGTTTGGGCAGTCAGGCTTTAAAGCCATTTTTTTGCTAGGCTTGGGTGTTTTTATACTTTTACCTCTTCTCTTTAAAGCACAACCACAAACATTATCTATAAAAGGGGTAGAAGTGTAAAACGTCTAAAACCTGACTAAAAAGTGGTTATGGGTTAGTAGACAGAGTTAATAGCATTCTAGAAGTCACTCAATTGAAGCTCGTTACAAACATCTTAATAGTTATTAACCCTTTCTACTCGAGATTAGCTGCACCCTGTAGCAACTACTTATGAAGGTGAAAGAAGAATTTTGCCAGAAGACCACCTGTCCCCACCTCTACCTCAGGACTGCCTAAATTTCAATGGTTAAGGATTAATCCAAAACCATACATCAAAGCTTGGGTAGGTTTAACGCTTACCTTGGGTTCTGCTTCGTTAGCAGGCATGTACTTCTCGGACCGACCATAAATGTAACCCCCCCTCCTTTTGATCGTTTAAGTAGATTAAATCATCTGCAGTTTGTTTAGCACATTGTTAACTCGCCTTATTCCCTAGCTTGCAATTTAGAAAATTGAAAGAACTAAGAAATGCGGTCGAGACTCTACAATTTCTTCCTTCTTGTCTCCTAACAAGTTGAAAGTAAAAGATATAGACCACTAACTTTTGAATATGAAACCAACGAAGATTAGTAGGTAGGGCATACCAATTGATTAATTTACAACTTTCATGACAAGATTTTCATAGTACTTGATTTGTCCAAATTCGTCCTTGTTGATTTTGATCTATACAAATGAACAATAGTAAACTGGAGACCATTATTTTAGCGGCCAAATGCACTCCAATAGTAAAGTAAGACACTTGAATAAGGATGGAGATAAACTGATAAAATTAAGGTTGCATGTGTATACGTTACTTATCCACTTTATCACCTTATATAATGAGTGTCTCACATTGACTCTACCGTTGAAGGCGTGATAGAGGGAAGAAATCTCGCTTAGAATCTTATTCGTCCATAACTGATTCCTCTTTGGCACTTGGTTATCTTTGGGACCCAATGCTTGATTGGACTGAGAGTTGCGCAAATGGACCTTGGGTCTGTTATAGTCCAGAGGTCTGTATTCCGATCTTATTGTCCTGGGCCAAACTCCAAGATTCTTACCGCTTTGGGCTCACATAATCTAGGTTTGGGCTCCTGACTTACAGGTTGAATAATAATTAACTTGGACCAGGCATTTTCCTATTAGGGTTGACATGTGCCACGTGTATGGCTGTGGTTAGATGATGGTTTGATGCCTCATCAATTACCCCCTAGTTAGTGGTATTGTGTACAGAGTCACTAGCTTGTTATATGTGGAGGCATGTGCAATGACATGATGGCGTATTTCGGTGCCTTTTCGGCTTCTGCACTGTAGTTAATGCTTATGCAACAGCTGAGGAATTCATTCTCCCACACGTCAAGCATATATAAGTGTGCTTTGGGGGAGTTCGATCTTCTTACTTCCCAGAATTTTTTTTATTTTTTTCTGTCTTCAGACTTTCCCAATTGGATCAAGTGCAAACCTTCATCTTCTCCAATCATGTTTGGACGGATTCATTTTGCCCGCGATCGATATGTGGCTTGCATTGACTTCTTTAGGATTCGTTGATGACGGAGGAAGATCTGGTTAATCTCTGCAGACGATTTCACATTCCTGATAATCTGGAGTTTTCTCTCCCTGCGAAAGGTGAGAGTCAGACTCGTCCGAGGAAGCGGTATGTCTGTCTGTATAAGGCCATGTTCAGAGTTGGCATGTGGTTCCTCGTTCTTGACTCCATTTGCGTTTTATGTCGTACCACGATATTTTCCCGGACTAGACAACGTCGAATGGGTAGAGGATCCTGATTGACACTCTGATCAAGGCGAAGGAGGTTGGGCTCCATCTGTCGACGAGGTTGTTGCATTCACTCACCTCTATCAGGATGAATTAGCATGGGGTCATCTAGCTGAGGCAATCCTCTTAACCGGGTGTTCTTCCAAACGACTTCAAGAATTGGCAGAAGTGCTGCTTCTTTGCTTCTGTGAAGTTTGAGTATTTCACTTATGGTGATCAGTTGATCATTCACAACTTCAGATGTCTAAGTAAGTTCCCTGTTGATGATACATCAAACTAGGGATGGCAACGGGGCGGATTGGGCGGATTTGAGCAAACCCATCCCCGCCCCGCTGGGGATTTCGGGTCCCCGAAACCACCCCACATATCCATTTATCATTTTTTTAAACCATCCCCGCCCCGGACGGATAGGCGGATATCCGCTCCGCCCCATTTAACTCAAAAAAAAAAAGGGAAGGAAGGAAAAAGAAGAATGGAGTATAGCAAGTCTTCCTCCTCTTCTACTACTACTACTACTCTTCAACGAGCAGATCAGAAGCAGGGAGCAGGGAGTAGGCTCAGGTGAAGAGATGGCAATGGCCCCGACCCCGACCCCGAGTCAGCTCCACCCATGCCCGCATTTCCTACCCACCACCTATTCGCCATTTGTCTACTTCAAATATCACACTGTCTTTCCTAATTGTTTCAATTCCCACCTCTTCAAAACACCCAAAGAGAGAGATCTCCCGAGGCTTTACTGTTGTTGAGATTAGAGAGATCTGACGAAGACCTAATATAGATAGAACCCAAAACCTTATCTCTCTCTATATGATTGAAACAACTCAACTCAAATCAAATCAAACTAAGTTAGCACATGGGTTTTGTTTGTTTTGCATGAAGAAAAAAAACCCTAACAATAGCTGAGTTTGAAGATGGAGATGGAAACAAGGACCAGAGAACTAGCTAGCACATAGTTTTGGATAACACGCAAGTTGTTCACTCTACCACCTATCTGACATCAAAATCAAACAACTTGAAATTGCTTAAACTAGATAACAAGGAGGGAGCAGGGAGATGAGAAATCAGATCTCATCTGTGAGAGCCGCAGGGGGAGGGGGCAGGGTTGAGTTGAATCCCGAATGTGAGATGAGAGATTTGATTTGAGGTAGGGTTTATTTTCCATTTATAGATCAGGGGTATTTTAGTAATGTTTACCGTTAAACGGATATCCGTGGGGTGGATATGGCCAAATCCATATCCGCCCTGAATATGAAATGGATACAGTTTGGATATCAGTATCCGCCCCAACCTCCATACAGCCTTAGCCAAATCCGCCCCAAACGGAGCGAGTGGGGCGGATATCCGTGAAAATCCGCCCCACTGCCATCCCTACATCAAACCGTTTTTTTATCAACACCGTACAGTGTCATGATAATCTCTTCAACAAAATGAAGCAGGCCCGATTGCATGCTCAATCCAGTGAGGCCCATACAACATTAAGTCCACTATTGGCAGATTCTAGAACATTGGACCCGAATTGCAATGTGTCTTAAGCCCACACGTCACGCGGTCAAGCCCAATACTCATAAGCCCTGATAAGGCAAGTATCTCGGGGATCGACCCAAGACATGCAGGCCAGCATTACATCGGTTCTGACTAGGAAACAAATACTAGAGTATAAGTCGGGAAAGGAAACTTTCTTGCATGAACAACACTCAGAAAGGGAAACCTCTCCCGCAGATTTAGGAGCACAAATTGTGTAGAAAAACTATCCCACATGGACAACTCCCAACTAGGAAAGGATCAGCAGCAAGGTTTCTTTCCTTAAACTACGCCACCAAAGACCTAGCTGAACAAGAACTCTCATACTATAAAAGGGAGATAAGATCTATGAACTTAAGGTACGCTACAAAAATCCAATTTACAGCTTTAAGCCTCTCCTAAGCCTTACCTAACTTGGCTCATGTGTGCTACTTGTGCAGGTCTAGGTATGCGCTGAGGAAGGAGAGCATGAATTGAATACATTAGTTTGGCGTCGTCCGTGGGGAACGACAGAGTTCTTCAAAAGAAAAAATAGTACCACCTTTTTTCACAGAACCAGAAACATGGTGACAACAAGGTCTCACAACAACGGAGATGTTGCGGAACCCTTGAACTATCAAACCGACAGAGCGTCGCCCGTTCCACCACCTCCATGGGAGGAACCCCCTCATATCCCCACGCCGGTGATAGCCACGGCGGACCCAAGGGTGGATCTACTGTCAACCCAAATGCAACAAATCGCAGAAGTGCTGGAGGCACTCAAACAACAAAATCCTCCACCTGCAAAAGGAGACCGTGAGCAACGAAGGGCCCAGTCCCCAGAGAGCCCCAGAGAACACATTTAGAAGAGTTGCGCTGCCCCACCAGCTTCTCAATGGACCAGAGGTGGAGGAGCGGCCAATAGAGACCCAACATCCAGAGTCGACATGAACGTCTCGCACAACCCCGTCCGCAACGGGGCCACAAACCCAAACGTGTTGTTTAATCTCACAGTCTCTTCATTAATAGATCATACTGCCAAAAATGTACACACTGCTGAAGCTTGAGTTTTACGACGAGACAGGAGACCTGTCTGATCACTTGCGCTACTTCCAACACGTTATGTCACTCAATGAAGGGTCTGATGCGATAATGTGCCAATCATTCCCTGCCAGTCTGAAGACATCAGCACTGACGTGGTTTCACGACCTTCTTCCAAAATCTATCGATTCATTCCGAACGTTGGTGATGGCGCTCCTCACTTGCTTCATAGGCAGCAAACGACTCAGGAATGGCCCGCATTATCTGTTGACCTTGAAACAAAAATAAAATGAGACGTTGAGGGAGTACGTCACTCGTTCAACAATGAGTTGACCCTCATCGACGATGTAGTGTTGACACCACCGTCACGGATTTCACTTCGGGTCTGAAAAGAGGCAAGTTCTACGACTTCCTTACCCTGGACCCCCAACCAATATGACAGAGTTACTCAGGGATGCCTAGAGATATATAATCTAGACGAGATGCTAGCCGCCAAGAGGGAAGCGAAGTTAGAGAAGAAACTTTCTGTTCCTAAGGATGGGAAAGAGGGGAAGAAAAAAATGGACGATGATGATAACAAGAGGAAGCGCGCAGACAACAAGACCGACTCGGGCCGCACAAGGCAAGACAAGGCCTCTAATTATGTCGGGTCCAGGTCTGTCACTCTTCCCAATACCGGTCTGTTCGACATCCTTGATTCCATCAAGGATTGGGAAGAGCTTAAGTGGCCGCTTAAGCAGCGAGGAGACCCTGCTCGGTGCGACAACAACAAATACAACACCTACCTCAAGAAAGGCGGACATGATACCGAGGATCGCAGAAACTTCAGAGGAGAAATCAAGTATTGGATCAAGAAAGGCAAGCTCCAGGAGTTCCTAGGCTCGAACAGGAGGCATGGCCGAGCAAAGGAAATAACAGGCGTTGTCAAGGAGATTGAAAAAGAAGCTCCTGGTGTCATTTATGTCCTCCACGAGGTCAGTCCCGAAGGGGAGCAATCTAACAAGTCCCATAAGAGGACACTGACTGAGATGCGAACACTGTCTCAATAAAGTTTAGCATGCACGAGTTCACAACCCAATCTCATCACTGGCGTTTATGGAAAGGGATCTCCAGGGGGTACATTCTCCTCACAATGATGCCCTGGTCAAATCCGTCCTCATCGCTAAGTGGGAGGTAAAAAGGGTATTGGTGGACGCAGGAAGCTCACTAAATGTCATGTACCTCAGCGCATTTTGCAACATGCAACTACAGGAGAAAAACTTAACCCCCGCCACCTACCCTATGGTCGGATTCAATGGAGAGAAGTGTTTCCTTATCGGGAAGATCAATCTAATGATGGTGGCGAGAGAGCCGCAATTACGGAAGTACCTTGTCCAAGAGTTCATGGTGGTTGACGCTCCATCCATCTACAACATTATTCTGGGAAGGCCATGAATTCACCATATGGAGGCAATAGTTTCCACTCTGCACCAATGCATAAAATATATAGCCAACCAGGCCCAAGAAACTATCCGAGGAGATCAACCCACATCGAGAGACTGCCATTATGCAGCGCTGAAACATCTAAATTGTTGCTAGTTGTAGCTCGAGCCCGCAAAACTAACATGTCAGGAACCAGGCTCGGACAAAAGAGGAGAATCACTCTATGAGGGCAAAGGAGCCCCGATAACCAAAGTGCAGTTATGCGGAGAGCTAGAAGTCAGAGCTAGCGGCACAACCCAAACTAATAAAGAGAAAAGTAACGATACTTTAGCAAACTAACACCTACTCCAAGAGCTGTTAATCAGCAAAGAACTGCCCGCCAGCACGAAGTCAACTATTCAGTAACTTTGCTAGCTTAAAAAAACACTTTGCTGGAGGGACTATGCAATTCGAGCCAGGACTATATGCGCTTTTTTTAGAGCCGGGTTAGCTTAGTCCTCACTCGGATAATTTATTTGTTGCTTTGATTTCATTTTTTGCTTTTTTGTTTTTCATTTTTGTTTAGAAGAATTGTTCGTACCTGACACATTCCAGAAATAAAACAAATTTTACCGATTGCAATGAGAGTTATTACAAAGCTTGCCGACCAACTAGTACATTAGTTTATACACTACAAGCATCTATCAACTGAAACAAGGGTAGAGACTCCGATCTGCTAATCCATTTCCAGAAGAGAAGGTGGTGAAAGTAAAACATTTTAAACAGAAGGTGAAGGAACACACTCAATTCATCGCTTTATCGAATCACCTTGTTGGGATGATTTGAAGGTGGCGACTTGAACCCCAAAACGAAGTGCATACATCTTCAACCCGCCGACCTGCCATATTAAGAGGAACCAGAACTAGAACAAATTAAGACGGATGAAGGTGCATCTCAAGAAAGGAATGCATGGGGTGCTGCGAGATGACTAACCCAAAACCGAAGGTCGCATCCATCAGAGCTCTGCTCCGTCAACTTTCTTTTCGGTTGTGGCATCACGCGTGAAACGACAGAAAAAGGAAGACATACTTGTCCCCTGAGGAAGAGTTTGTACTTCTTCTTTGCAATATAAGAAGATATTACAAGATCTCATGAGATCAATCAGGTGCTCACCCAGATCAAGTAGCACCACATAATAGCAAGTCTTATTAAGACTCATTGGCGCAAATGTCAGAACCTTCGAAGACACTAGTAAGGGAGATCTTTTTTCATCCTTTGGAAAACGCAAAGCAAACTCTCTGGTAAGTTCCATTTGATTAACATACTCTATTATTCTCATTAGAGTGCTTGAGCGCAGAATGGCCAACCTATTTATAGGCGTAATGGTTTACAAAACAGCGTCAGCCAACAGTTACTTCAACATTAAATGGTGTACGAGAAATCGGGAAAATGACGATTCCAATTGCAACTGCACAAGTCCACATATTTCGAATTAATGACCCTGCAAGCAGCCCCATTAACTGGGGAGAGTAATCGATACTGAACCGCCTCGCAATATGAGTCGTATCCCTGGCACGCTGATCTACAAAGTTTTTTTTTTCTATTTGGGCCCCTCCACTAATGGGCCTAAGCTTATGCCCTGCTAGATCCGACCCATCACATGCAAATGAACAAATAGCAAAAACCCTGAGCGCCCATAGAATAAGGAGCGCGCCTACAGAGTATTGTCATTAAATCCATGGCATCGGCTTTATTATTATTCCGTTGTTGTTCATCAAAGCAAATCAATTTATTATCATCCGATCAATTAATTCGACTATGGAATTAAACCTCCAGGCGAACTAAGTAAGTCAGGACACCCAAGTCAGACTTACACGCCCAAAATCTTATTCTGACCAAAGCTTAGTAAGCTTTAATTGATTACAATAGCTTCTGGTCTGCTCCAACACCTAGCTTGCCAAAAGCGGACGACGATGGGTTAGAAAGTGAAAGCTTAGCCAACATTTGTTATACCTGACCACGATGGTTTGCCAGGGATCATTGTCCAATTATTGATAATCGTCGCTGAACCTAACCAAAGCTTAGTCGATTTCGACTTATGACGATAGCTTTTGGTACGCTCTAACGCCCAGTCCGTTAAACTAATCAGGTGTAGTGGCAGCTTAGTCAACGCTGTGATGCATGATCGAGCGGCTTGTCGGGAATCATTGTCCAAACATGGGCAATAGTGATCAAACCCAACCAAAGCTTATAAAGTGACGATCGCCAATAACTGATTATAACGACTTAGAAAGTGGGAGTCTAGTCAATGTTCTTAACGTCTGATTAAGATGGCTACGCGGACAGTGATCACCAAACCCCGACCAAAGCTTAGTCAAAGGATGCTGATAATGATGGCTTTGGCCTGCTCAAAGCCTAGTTCGCTGTAGGTGGATTACGTAGGCCTAGAAAGTGATTACTTAGTCAGTGCTAATGTAGCCTGGTGAAGACGGCTTGTCAAGGATCATTGGCCAACTACAAACAATGATCGTCGAACCCCACCAAAATTTTATCTGAACGACTGACAATGATAACTTCTGACTCGCTCAAATTCCTAGTCCGCCACAAGCGGATCAAGATGGGTTGGAAAGTGGGAGTCTAGTTAGTGTTCTCGGCGCCTGATCAAGATGGCTTGCCAGGGACCACCATGGTCTCCGAAACCTGACCCCGGTTTAGTCAATTATAACTTGGGATAACAACCCTCAGTCCAACTAAGCCTATTCTACGAATAACTGGTAAAGACGAATCAAAAGTCTGGTCAGAGCTCTGTAAACTCGACTCAGACGACATGCGAGGACTATTGTCCAATCATCTACATCATTACACGAGCTGGGACCACAGTCTGACTAATTCGCTTATAACAACAACAGAAACTGCTGGTTCAACACACAGCCAAGCCGCCAGACAAAGGGTGTATTACACTCCCTGATCTCTAAAAGGATTCTGACAAGACACACATACTATTGTATCACAAGAAGTCAAAACTCTCACCAACTGATCAATCATAAAGCTTCATAGCCTAGAAGAGCCTCTTGTTTGACAATTAATGTCGAAATAAGACAAAGCAGGTAAAAGCTAGTAGAAAAAACAAAGGAAAAACAAACATGTACCAGGTACTATTCATTTGCGAGCTAAAAAGAAAATACATGGCTCTCCCCTCATCTGGAGGAGAATCAGATACAGCAGAACCGAACTTAGCAGGGGAAGAAACAGGAGACATCTATACGTGTTGCCCCTCGATCACCTCAAGGACCACTTTCTTCTTCGGACAAACCGGAGGCACTCCAAACTCTGCATATGTAATCTCTTTATAATAGGAGAAATCCCAGTCAGGGTGCTCCTTCTTCATCAGATGCAACTGCTCCAGCCTTCCATGCATGACTTTGCTGAACTCAAACATGCATTGGGCCTTAAGAAGCTTCTCTCGCACACCCTTGATTCAGCAAGCTCTTGTTCCAACCTCCCCAGCTCGCCCGACAGCATGTCAGTCTTGGATTGTTAAGCACCCAACTTATCATTAACAACACTTAGCTCATTTTGTGCCAGAAGGAACTGCTCTTTAGTGGCCCGCACACTCTTGGCATTAAAATCAACGTTGGCCACCAACTGCTGACATCGGACAATCCATTCGGACTCTTTCTTAACCCTATCAGTGTACAGAGCTTGCAATTTAGACTACACTCCGACCACAGTCTCACGGGCAAGCTGCAAGTCATGATGGACAAGGTTCAATTCATTCTCGAACCCATCCCTCACGAACACTGCCCTCGCCAAGTCGGACTTAAGTGTTTCCAAGCAAACCCTATGAGCCTCCGACCTAATGCACCAGGACTCCGCTCCAGTATCCGAGTAAGCTTCAAGTTGCTTCCTGAACGACTCAATCTCGTAAAGTGCATCAGATTACTACTTCTGCGAATTTGCAAAGACTCGCTCCATAGTATACACTCTCGCATGAGTGGCTTCAACTTCAGTTCCGGCTGCAACCACTTGATTCAGGCACGACATCCCCAGCATGAGAAGTTTCTGCCCTTTTTCCATACGCTCCCCCGACGTCTCTCCCACTAGCTCCGAAACGCAGTTCACCAGCTAGTCGTTCCACCTGCTAATATGCTTCCTCATAGCGTAAGAAATGTCAACCTCCTGATGTCAAGCTTGGTTGTTCATCCTTACTACACCTGGAGCAAACAGACTGATCCGAGCACCCGGATGGAGATCCTTCGGAATCACCCCAGCAATCTTGGCCATCTTCACTGCAATGGGGCCCTCATCAATAGCTTTCCCTTTGCTCACAACAATCGGTTCTCTATCACGCACCGATTCGAAATCAATTGACGGGGAAGAGGGAAGCGAGTTATTCCTTGGACCCGTTGTCAATACAATATTAGGACATGATCGAGATGGAGGACAGTACGTGCCACAAGGAGGGGACCCTTCACCGTGACATCGATGATCGGATGATTCTTCAACAGGTTCATGATCCAGAGAAAGGCAGAGCTCAAAGTTCTTTATTGAAAAAGACGACCAAATGAAGCTTCCACACCTGTTTGCAGCAACATTTTATTTAGAAACTCCGCTGCTTGGTACTCAGTTTGGTTACATCATCCAAGTCAGAAAGGGAAATAGGGGTCTTGGCCTGAGCATCACACCCCTCGAAAATAAAAGCCTCATCCGGCACCTACTCGACCGCATGACATCCCTCGGATGAAGCCAAGCGCCTGCGGACAAGTCTAGGCAAAGCATGAGACCTCTTCAGATTCACAGGAGAAGCAAGCGCCTCATTTATTTCTGCCCTCCTTGAAGGGCTTGGAACCTTAATCTTGGGGAATTTCCTTTTCCTCGAAGCAGACGCACCTTTGGGCTTCGGGTTTTTTACCCAAAAAAGAGTAGGAGCCACATTCCAATGAGCCCATAGTTCGATGCGCTCGACATTAGAAGACTCAATGACACTCTCTATCGGCATACGAGGCATGTCGTGAAACACATCCAAAGTTGCTGTATCCTCAGCAGAAAATGGCGAAGTTTGGAATCTCCCTACGAAAACCACACATGTTAATCTAATATGCAGTTAACGAAAGCGAAAAAAAAAAGTCGAACTTACTCAATAGCCTGACTTCACGCTCGACCGGATGACCAACAAGCTCAAAGTATGTCGAGTCCACAGGATCCATGAAACATAACTTCTGCCATGATTTAAAATCATCAGGCAGGTTGCCGAAGTAGTCCGGCGATGTCAGCACACACACATCGTACACGTTTATCCGGGGAGAAGTAAGCAATTGCATCGCCCTCGAAGACACTTGGATACCAGCATTCCTAGCCCTAATTAGAATGGCAATCATAGTTCTATAGCCATTCAAAACTAGTTGAATGGGTACAAGGCCGAGGTACACCAGAAACTCCCAAATCTCATTGATAACATGAAAGTGGACACCCGATTGAAGCATACTCCGGAGGGGACAATGGCGTCAGATTCACACCCGAAATACAGAGCAACAGATCATCAGGAACCCTGTATGTGTCACGGAGGACTTCCAGATCTGATTCAGAGAGCATCCTTTCCTAAAAAAAAGTTGTTGCCCTTAGAGAATAGTTATTCGGAAAAGCTGATTCCGGCCTGCCATGAAAGATAGTACAAACTTTCAAATACAAAGGTTAAGCAAAGTCAAAGGCACAAAACGCGATATGGTAAAACATGATCTCTAAGATCGAAAGAGTAAAGAGGCTACACTCCAGAGGTAGGAGATCTATATAGAAAACAAAACTCCCACCTTTCCTTCTTTCGAGCTGACACACGCCTAATTAATGAAACTCGTCGCTCGAAGAAACAACTCAGACTCAACCACCATGACTATAGAGTTGCTTCATGAAATGACTTAGTGGAACGATTAAACGACCCACCAACTCGGAGGGAGTAGCTGATGATACATCAAATCGTCCTCTGATAAGCACTGTACACATGTCACGATAATCTCGTCAACAGAATGAAGCAGACCCGATTACATGCTCAATCCAGCGAGATCCAGACAACATTAAGCTCACTATTGGCAGATTCTAGAATGTTGAACCTAAATTGCAATGTGCCACTAAGCCCACACGTCACGTAGTCAAGCCAAATACTCGTAAGCCTTGATAAAACAAGAGTAAGCCCTGATAAGGCAAGTATTTGGGGGATCGACCCAAAACAGGCAGGCCAACAGTACATTGGTTCCGACAAGGAAACAAATACTAGAGTATAAGTTGGGCAAGGAAACTTTCTTGCATGGACAACACTCGGAAAATGAAACCTCTCCCACAGATCTAGGAGCACAAGTCGTGTAGGGAAACTAACCCACATGGACAACTCCTAAGTAAGAAAGGATCTCCAACAAGATCTCTTTCCCTAAACTACGCCATCAAAGGCCTATCCGAACAAGGACTCTCACACTATAAAAGGGAGATAAGGTCGATGAACTTAAGGTACGCTACAGAAACCCAATTTACAGTTTTAAGCCTTTCCTAAGCCCTATCTAACTTAAGCATAGGAGTGCCATCAACCGCCACATGGTAGTCCATGGCTCACGTGTGCTACTTGTGCAGGTCTAGGTAAGCACCGAGGAAGGAGAGCAGGAATCGACTACTTCACCTGTATTTTTTTTGCTTCTGCTTTTAATTCAATATCTGTTGTTGTCTAAGTTGTTGATTGTTTACAATCAGGGTCGCATGACCCTGTTGTCCTATCTTGCAATGAGGAAAAGGTGAAGACTAAATTCCTTGCTCTGTCGCTGACCCATTTTGGTTGTTCTCACCCTAGAGAACATCATGCGGAGTGGCCTATTTTCCAGTGGGGCTGGTACTGTGGGCAGACTCTGAATGTTCTAGTACGCTATTTTTCTAGACCAGTGTTTGAGCATCTGAGCTGCAGAAAAGGAAAAAGCCTCAGATGCCCAACCTGTTAAAGATAAAGGCTCTGAGGGATTGTTTTCTTCATCCTGTAAGTCCAAAAAAATCAAGGTTGGAGCTATCAACACTACTCATACTACTTCTCTGACCGCCCAGGAGAGGGACCTTGTGGAGTAGGCCTTGAGTGTGGTTCCTAGCTATATAAGCGAGGAGGTGACATTGAGTCTGATAGTCTTCATCAGAAGGTTATGAAATAGTCTGCTAAACAGCTTCTTCCTACTCCTCCTGCTCCACTAACTGTCATTGAGGAGTTTTCTCACCTTACTGGGATAACTGAGCCCATCAAGATGAGCGTGTAACATTTTGATATTGCTTTGGACGAACTTCTGCAAGCTATAATGAAAGTTTCTGCCAATCCGGAAGTAGAGTAATCTGGTTTAGGGGATGTTGCTCATGGTCCATTTGTGGATCCAAAGGTTTGCAAGGAGGGGCCGAGCTCGTTGTCCTCGGTACTTAGGATTGATCCGCGGACTAAGCGACTGCCCGATTTTCCATCCGGACTCTCAGAGCTTGCCTGATCCGACTGCTCCGCTTTCTACGGTCGACAAGGCAAAAAGTTTTGATGAGTTTCCCCCTTCGAACATCGCAAGTACAGGAGCAGAGCTGATTCCTAATCCCAAGGTTTTCCACGCTAACACTCAAGTTAATTTTCTTGCTTTGGGCGCTATCCACCTGGGCTCTGGTGGCAATCACATTTGGCATCATGAGGTGGATCACAGAACTGGTTTTATTCAAAACATGAAGGACTGGTTCTCTTGGTTAGTCAACCGAGCACCGCTGACGAAGAGAACTGTGGGGGATCATCTTGATCAGGGACAAAAAACCTAATGTTGTTAAGTTAGCAATTGTTCTTTGGTCTAATTTATGTTCCATATCCTGCCACACTTAGTGCTCATAGTTTTGTGTGTGTTTTCTGATCAGGGGATGACCCACTTGAGCTATGCTGGAATGGTGGGAACTGAGGTAGAAGCTACATGAGACAAAGTTTATGCTTTGGAGAGAGTGCTTGTTGAGCAGTAGCTAAAGTTCTCAAACGCTTTCTTCAAGGTGGATTTTCTTATCAGAAGGATCATGAGGACTGGGACATTTCTGCTAGAATTTAATCAGTAGGATCATGTGGACTAGGAAATCTTTGCTTATAGATCATTGGCCTATGCTCACTTTGAATAAGCAAATGAATCCTCCCATTCTTAGCAAGGTGACCCTGAGGCTGACCCAAGTGTGACAAAGATAGCCACCAATCCTGACATTCTAGAGACCGCCACTAACCCTGCTTTATTTGTCCCTGTTAAGTCTGATTCCACTGATATTCACGTAATTATTACATAATATATCCCTTAATTTATATATGTTAGTGTTTCGATTATTATATTTTATTCTATTTCATTTCATGTTTTTGTAGGAATTTGAGCATAAACGATGAAATCGCGTTAAGGCGGCAATTTGAAAAATGATCAATTGGTTGGTTCAAATGGTGGTACAAAGTAACAGGTGACAAGTCGAATATCATATGCCTAAACCTTACCCAAATAAACCAAATTCACGTATTACCTAAGCCCAAGTCCAAAAGTTAACCTAAAGCCCAAACCCAACCTAAGTACGAGAATAAAAAAAAACCCTATTTAGAGTATTCCTCTCTCCCATCTATGGGTTCTCACGTCTTTTTTTCCTTCTCTTCCCTTCCACGCCTCACTTTTCCTCCTTGGAAAAGACATAGAAATCTTCATCTCTCGCGACTAAACAACTACCATAACGTCCCTTTCTGCCATACGGTTTTCCTCGTGGGGTCCACTTCCAGATGATGGGTGATTATTGACGGGTCGATTCCCATCATGTCTTGCATGGTCCAGGCAAAAATGTCATGATTTTGTTGTAGTAGCTTTGTGAGTTGCTCCGCTAAGTTTGTTTCTCAGGCGGGAACCTATTCGATCGCTTGGTTTGTCGGATATTTGATGCGTTGGTGTAGAGTGGAGACTTCCGCTCCCATTTGGTGTATCCAGGGTCTCCCCAAGACCGAATTATATGCCAAAAGTGCACCGATCACTATGAATTCTTGAAACAGGGTTTTTTAGTTGGTTTTTCCTCGGCTACCATCTTCAGTCGTATCTTCCCCCGAGGGAAACGCTTTTCGCCACTGAAATTGATCATCGAACGGATGTCGGGGGTCAATGTTTTCTCCTCTAGTGGCATGATGTGGAATGCATAGAAACAGGATGTTCAATGAAATCCTAGTATCCACCAAGGGTCTCTTAACTTCTTAGCTTGCCAAAGAGATCGTTACTGTGTGGGAGTTGCATGCCCTGGATGTCTTCTTTCGCAAACGCTAGAGGCATGGAGTGGTCATGATTCTGAGCATGCGGTGCTAGCTGTTCGCTGTGTATTGCTTGGATCCTCATACCTCCAAGGGCCTTTTTCCTAGACCTATTAGATAGTTCGAACTCGAAATGGGCTCCGTGAAGCATGCATATCCTGTCAACTGATTTATCTCTGGGCCCGGCTTTGGTCCTAGTTTTTGCTATTCTTCTAGGGCGATGTAGCTCTATGCCTCCCTTGCCAAGTCTACCATATTGGCTAATGGGTCCAGGGTTAGGAAGTTACAGAACTTACCCTTCCCCAGACCGTTGATGAAAGCTGAGATGGTCGTCGTTTCATTGCACACGTTGACGAAGGTTAGATCACCGCTGAAGCGAGTTAGATACGCTTTCAGTGTCTCGTTGGGATTTTGTTTCATCGATCTGAGCGTATTCATTGTCAAGAAAATTTGACGTATAAAAGGTGATCTTGGATCCGATTCGGGGTCCGTCGGTGCTGTTGCTATTTTGGGAGCGTCAGCTTGATGCATGCGCGTTATTTGCGCCGTCGAGAGCTATGAACTAGTGCCAGGCTGAGCGTCTGACGTTTCCCCTTGTTCTCCATAGTTGTATGATCGGGTGGTCACCATATCTTCGTAGCCTGAGGAGAGATGATGCTAATAAAAGGTTAGGAACTTTGTCATCCCCACGGACGACGCCAAACTGATGCAGTCGTTTTACATCCCTGCTTTGACCTTGACCTGCAAACCTGGTGACCAACGAAAGGAACGCAAGTGCGCCACGGACCACCATTGTGGTGGCCGATGGCACTCCGATGCTAAAATCAGACAGGGATCTGAGGAAGGTGTAATATTGTAAATAGAAAATTTGTCGCATACCTTAGTTTACCAACCTCATGTCTTATTTATAATGCAGGAGTCCTGGTTTGACCAGGCCACCAATGGCGTAGTTTAGGGAAGAAGATTTGCATAGAAATCCTTCTGTAATTAGGAGTCGTGTTGTGGAGAAAAATTTCCCTGTTAGCCATGTGCTCCTAGATACAAGGGAGATAGTTCCCATTCCAAGAGTGGTCTATAGGTAGAAGTCTCCTTATGTGACATATACTCTGGAATCTGCTTCCTAGTTGGAAGCAAATAGCTATTGTAGTTGCCCGACCGAAGCTGATTCTCGGGATACTTGCCTTTAGTAGGGCTTACGGGTATTAAGGATAGATGTGAGATACGTGGGCCTAGCAGGCTGTACGAATTCAGGTCCGTTTGGCGGACTGCATTGGGCGGGTTTAGAACTTCTTGGGGCGGTTTGGTGTCGGGCTAACGCTAGGGCCTATATTTTCCTCGAGATCATCATAACACGTGTACATAGATTTGGAACCGTTTCGGTGTATCATAAGTAATTATATCAAATTCATCTTCAGAGAACCAGAAATCAACATGTACTTTGCCCAATTCTCCACATTATCAACCTCAATACACTTTCTCCAACCATAAATGAAACGCTTCAAACCATGTACAAATCAGATCCAATTTAGTTGTAAAATTAAATTGAATTTATTGATCATTAAATAGAATTCAATTAAGATGTCGTATGAAAATATGGTTCCTTCTATTTTTCATGTGTGAATGTAAGGATTTTTTTTGGGTGTGTAAAAATCAAGCTATTGTCGTTGGGATGAGCAATGCAAGTTTTATTTGACGTCAAACAAGTCGTGGTAGGTATAGTGGTATCAACCCATTTAAAAGTCGAATATTCGTGTTTAAGTTTTACACAATAACTAACAAGTTGTTTGTGACTTACATGTTGACACTCCATTTTGTTGTGACCCAACATAAGCCCTGCTAAACCCATTGCATTGGGAGGTAGGGTGGGCACGAGACGGGATGGACCTCATCCCTATCCCATCTTTTTCATTTAGGATCAAGACGGGACAGACCTCATACCAACCTTGCTCCATCCCAAACGGGTTCGAGACGGGACGTGATGAGCATGTACTAAATAGTCCTCTAATGAAGAATAACAAAAGAATTTCATCTCACATTTCTCACACACCAATAATGCCAAATTTATGTACATATAACTTTCATCATAACAATTAAATATCATATAAAATTTCTTGAGTGTTACCCTACAATGAAATTAAGTTTGTCAAGTGAATGATGATAGATGGAAGGAGCCCCTTCATAGATCATTTTGCATATTTATGCAAGAGTTGAAATATCATTCATACAAGATACAATTAGGAGCAATATTCTCAAGTTGTCTTAATATAAGTTCAAAAATGAAAAATTATTGCTCATTTACCATATCTCCAACTACATAACCCATAGTCCAAAACTAACCCAAACCATCATTTGCCTTTATTTCTACAAGAATAATTGTCCTCTCTAAACAAATAGTAGATGTTTTGATTTAATTTTTACACATCCTAAACATTATTTTAAAAGAGTAGTTTGATTAAAATTAATAATAATAAATATAAATAAATAAATTCGGGACAAGATGAGATTGGCAAGATTGAAAATCTCCATCCCAATCCCATCCCACTCTAGATTGAGACGGGCGGGGTTCGGATGGGATTGATCAATCCCAAAATGACACAAAGTATATCGGAACACACGGGACGGGATCGGGATTGCGGGATAGGATGCCCACTCCTATTGGGTGTTTTATTTATTTTTTACAAACTATTAGTCGACCTAAATGCACACCCATTGGACAAATTTTAGACAAACATCTATGGGGGAGAGGAGGTTTTAAAACAAAGTGGGCCCTACTTTTTATTCCAATTTTCCAAAATCTTCCCTCTGGGTTGCATGTTAGCAGTATGCAACGATTAGAAAAAATGCTAGAAGTGATTTTCTGCTCATCTTCACCTTTTTCTGCTTGAGGCAACCACGCCAAACGATAAAATAAGCTTTTCTTCTACCAAGAGACATAGAAGAAGAATAAGAGAATCAATCGTTGGAGATACATACTCTGATTGCTCAGTAGCCTGAGTGGTATTTTACTAGAAACCAGTTAGCGGCGGATCGTGTGTTGGATAGAGATTGAGCCGAAATATCTTTCGAAATTCGAAATATTATTTTATTTTTATCAGGGAATGCATCACTCAATATAACCTTATTTTAGTATTAAAAGTTATTTATATGGGTGGTTCTTTTGTTTATATGACATCATGACAGTGCCAACCCAATAAAAGTTGGGGCCTAGGTGATAGTCGACTACGGGGCCCATATCTCAAAGTGATTAGAAAACTAATAGTTTCATATATATATATATATATATATATAAAGATTATAACGTAAAGCATTATATCATCTTATGAAATTTTTTTATATTTTCGTTCAATTTATATGCATAATATATATTGTTAACTTTGAAATTACAAACGCAATTATGATAATCTGTCATTTGGGATTGGAATCTCCCTAAGCTTTCCAGTAATTGAACCTAATATTAACAACAATATGAACATTTTTTCATAGCCTCATACTTCCACATTCAGTTTAAAAAGTTGTAAAATGCAAAAGCTTGGAAATTTGAAAGTTTATAATCGAATTTCGATAACAATATTGAAAATTTTCTATTATGTTCTTCAAGTTATGATCTGCAATTGTTTCTCATTCATATCCTTAAACTTACTTATAAGTTTCACATTGATGCGTATTGCAACACTATTATTATGGCGAATCTATGCCTTTTGGATTTGCGAACGGTGCATTCAATAATGCTAGCACCCTTGCTTACTTGAGCACTAAGCATGCCCTAGCTGATTATTGCCCAGTGGTTGTATATGTCGGGACATATGCAGGAAGAAAGTAGTTCAAAATTAACCCAAAAATGCGATTACTTTTTAAGTTGTGTGATGTTTCCTAATTATCAGAGCATCAATTTGTTCAAAAATTGGTTAATTGAATCTTTACTTGTAGTTTTGGTTGCACTATTTAAATTGAAGTACCCACATATCGCCTGTGGTGCATTAGCTCTGTATACTCCCATTTTTACCTTGACAATACCGCTCCGAGAGATAGCTACTACACCATTGTTAGTAGAGATTTTCAAGTAAGGAACTCAACCCCACCACCATATTTTTCATAACATTAACGCTTATATAACTTAAATGTTACCTTGGCTTGGCGGTGTTGCAAGAAGCAAGTACGAGTTGCTATACTGCAATCAAAGCATCATGGCCCAAAATTGATGAACTCGCCAGTGAGCCTAATGGTCTTGCACTGTTAAGCCAAATATTCAAGACTTGCAAGTAATGGATAACTGCCATTTCAATATCATTTTCTCCACGCTTTCAATTTTTTCAATGCTAAACAATCACAATGACATCCTATTTTATTTAAAGTTACAAACATTGATGAATTTCTTTTCTTCTTGTGTGAAGGCCATTGAGCTTGGCTGCAATGTTGAAGGGTCGGTTAAAGGCTCTCTACATGTGGAGTGCTCAATATGGCACTCCTTCTAATCACTGCACCAAAAGGCTTGATTAGCTACACGGAGATGGCCACGGCTCAAAACCGTTAGTTTATTTACCACGGCCCAAAACCGTGGCTAGAGCCTAAAACCGTAGCTATAAAAAGAACACTACAACACAAATGGTTATAGATAGCACATGACAATAGCGTTTTTTTAAAAAGTGCTATCAAAGGGATTTTGCTCAATTGTGAAATGTTATCAAATGTGGGCGGGAGTAATTCGCTGGGGGCGCCAAAGTGCCCGCTCGATCCAAAAAAAAAAAAAAAAAGAGAAACAAAACAGAACAGAGAAAGATGGAAGGAAGGAAGCAGAAGCTGAAGCCAAGTCTCCTCTCCCTCTCCCTCTCCAACTGCTCTCATCTCCCTCTCCCTCTCCGACTGCTCGCATCTCACCTTCTCGACAACGAAGTTCGGATACTAAAGGTGAGACCTTTTTCGCGATTTCTAGGGTTTTGGTTCAACTTTTACTCGAATCGTAAGTGGGTATTGATTTTCTTTGTTGAAATTTGCAGGAGGAATTGCAAAGAACGAATCTTGAACTAGAATCGTATAAAGAGAAGATCAAGGAGAATCAGGAGAAGATTAAGCTCAACAAGCAACTTCCTTACTTGGTTGGGAACATAGTTGAGGTGATTTTTCTATTCATCCTGTTTGATTTGTGAACTAATTTTGACCTAATTCGGTAAATAGGGAAGAAATGTTGTAAAAACATTGACCTTGAAAATCTCGAATCTGAAAAGAGTTCGTTCACATCACAAACCCTAGAAAATATAGCTAAAGCAAGTTTAATTTTCATTTTATCATTCATGTCGATTAGTTGTATGACTTGAGTTTCTACATTAGTGAAATTGAAATTTGGTATGGGGCATTGTTAGTGTAATTGCATTAGTATGTATACTTCCCTGTCTTAGCTGATTAATTAGGGCCAACCAAGATTGATTTCTAGCACCTGTAGAATCCCGACAATTGAAAACCATCCCTTGGAAGCCGGCAACTATGTTGAACATGAAGCTTAGGAACCCACCTTTTGAAGTCGTAATAACTCCATGGAGTTAAATTTTACCTATATGCCTATCTGGAAATTTCGCTTGCAGTATCAGCAACTTCATTTGCTTTATACTTGTATGCCTTGTATGTTTATTTTATTATGTTCATGTGAGATACCTTGTAGATTTTGGAAATGAATCCTGAAGATGAGGCTGAAGAGGATGGTGCTAATATTGATTTAGACTCGCAAAGGAAGGGGAAATGTGTCGTCCTAAAAACATCCACGCGCCAAGTAAGTCTGCTAGTTTTGTTGTCAAATTATTGTACATTTTTTTTGCACTAATGTACTTTTGTATATTGTTTTGAGCAAACAACAATCTGTTCATGTTACCAAAGTATTCAGTCATTGTTCATAAGTTGTCTTTGGAAAAAGTGATTATCAAACATGCCAATACATATGCTTGTGCACAAGGATTAACTTTTAACTTTTGGGGAATTGAATATGAAGTTTGCTCGATCGTCTATTATGCACTGTAAACATGTATCAAACATGTCTAACTGGCAATATTTACCTCAGATTTTGGGTACCAATCTAAGTACTCCATTGACGAACCTGTTACTAGTGTTTTCGTATCCCACCTCATTTTCTCACATTGGGAATCTTAAATGTTGTGATTGTTAGATGTTTATTGTATGAGGTGGGGTCCATAAAGGTGGTGGATAAGGTCCCGAAAAGACGGAGAGTGATCAAAGCTCTCCGGAGTTCTTTTGAGAATTTGGGATAAACTTGTACCAGCGGTGAGGGAAAAAGAGTACATAGGCTTGGAGAGAGAGGATCGAGAAAGATTGCCACAGAGAGTGAGAAAAATGATGTTCATCTTCTTTTATCCTCCTATTTATAGTAATCGAAAAGAGAGGAAGTTGGTGTGACAATTGCAAGGAACGTGATGAGAATGTGGGTTGTGGTTGTGAATCATCGTGGCTTATTTCCAATAGTGGGTGATGTGGAAAATGGCATGATCCCACATCTTCACGTTCATGTTGTGCAATCATCTCTAATGATCTCAAACCTAATGTCCAAAAGTGGTGCTTGAAATAAGTTGCATGCATGCAAGGGCATTTTGGACATTAGGTAGTTTTATTTCTTTGTTGCCATCCAAACCTAAGTCCTCTATATCCTCCTTACGTGTAAGATAGAGTATGTCTAATCATCGATTTTTGTCATCGTCATTTTATTTATCCAAAGATCTTTTGTTAAATGAAATTATCTTAACTGCATGTGCCTATATTTATTCCCACAAACAACTCTTAAACTATTTGTAAATAATTATTGATTCTAGTTAAAAATTTGTTTGGTGAATCCCTATGATGCTATGTATTCTAGGTTAGTGAAATTATTTCTTAATCATGATTTTTTTTTGGCTGGATCTTGATGACAGACAATCTTCCTGCCTGTTGTTGGTCTTGTTGACCCAGACAAGCTAAAGCCTGGTGATTTGGTTGGGGTGAACAAGGAAAACTACCTAATCTTGGACACACTTCCCTCTGAATATGATTCTCGTGTAAAGGCTATGGAGGTTGATGAAAAGCCAACTGAAGATTACAATGACATTGGAGGATTGGAGAAGGTTGGTTATGCTTCATAAAATTTCCTTTCTAAGCATCCATGGTTTAGATTATGAACTGTTTTCTGTTTATTTCAATACAGATCCAAGAACTTGTTGAGGCCATTGTTCTTCCTATGACTCACAAGGAAAGGTTCCAGAAGCTAGGAGTTCGCCCTCCAAAAGGAGTTCTTTTGTATGGACCTCCTGGGACTGGTAAAACATTAATGGCTCGTGCGTGTGCAGCACAGACTAACGCCACTTTTCTCAAGCTAGCAGGTCCCCAGCTCGTGCAGGTTTGGTTTTGACCTCGATACTTTCTATAGTGCAGTTGCATTCTCTTCTTGCTATTTTAATCTATATTACTAATTCCTAATCCTAACTATTTATATCTTTGTACATAACTTATATAATTTTATCTATCCTGTATATTTAGAAATACTTATTTATTGATTAAGAGATGAACTGTATGTTTTCATTTATATCACACTTTGTCGTCAAATTCTTACATGACTTCAGCAGTGGTCTCAAGCACCCATAACACCTAAAGAGTCGAAACAAAAGTTTCCCCAACCCCTAGGAAATGATGTGATATTGTAGCGCATCCATTCGCTCCTTGTGAAGACCTCGAGTATGCAATATTGTCAAAAGTCGGTACTGCTTTTGCTTCAGCTGATAAGATTGTCTTTATAGGCAAACATTTATTCACAGTATCAATTTGATAACATCAGAGCAAGCCTAGTTATGCTTGTAGCTATGTACAACTTGATATGCACTTGATTTAACATTTATATGAAGAGAAAGTTGAATATTTCATATATTTTATGAAAGCTTAAATGGTTGTATTTCTGCATAAACTATAAAAGAAGAGACTCATAAGCTACAAACGTCTCTAAAATGCACAAGTCAGCAATAAAAAATATAGGATTATGACAGATGAAAAAAGTTCAAGTATAAAGGAGTAGATATGAAGCATTTATATCAAACAAAATCGCGCAAAATTTGGAAAGAAGAATCACTGAATTGATGAACCTTCTCATTGACTTCTGGTATCCTTTATGTTGGTAAGAGAATGAAGTTTCAAATATTGTTGGTTTGTAACATAGGGGATCTATGATCTGATACAGATTTTCCAGTCTATCACACTGCCTTTGACTCATATGATTGGATGATCAAGAACGCGGATCCATTGTTTCATCGTCATGTGGCTAGTATATTATGGAAGTCCTAAATTAGCCTACTGATTAATACAAAATTAAACTATTAGTTATCAGATTAACTTGATTTTTCTTTGCTTTCTCAGTCGTTGGAATATGGAGACTTTTAGCTCTTCGCCTGGCTGATGACCCGATTCTCTTTTTCAACTATCTCTCTTATGCAACTCAACTGCAGGTATGGACAAGTACGAAGAAATGTAGCTTTCATACTAATTACATTTTGAGATTCTTTCTGCTCATGTCCCTTGTTTGAAATGTAGGCAGTTTTTATGAATAAATCATATTTCTTGTTCTACTAGGATACTTGGATCCTTTGCAATAAATTCTCTTTGGAGCTTACGTCGCGAGTAGTTGATTAGTTACTAGAGTGTAACCCAAGTTGTGCCTGAAGCCTTGAACTGAGTGCTAGAAGGCTTAAACTTATGTCTCAGCAACTAAAAAGTGGTGCAATGACACCTGCTAGCAAATTCTACAGATAGCCGAACCATATTTGCAACCGTGGCGTGCCAGACTGACCCATAATCTAGTATATTCCCTTCTTATTGGAAAAATGGAGAACCACACCCCCCCCCCCCCAAACGGGAAGTTCTCCTATCCTCCCTCAACAAATATCTATGAAATTCATATTGTCTAACCAATTAAATAGTAGGCTAACAAAAAAATCCTGATGTGTTTGGGAAAAGATTTTGTAAATAATTTCAAAACCCACTGAAGTGGTGTTCGTTAGTACCCTCATGTAGAAGTGTGGCAGCGTGTGACAACTTTTGTGGATATTTTATGTATTTCACATAGGTCATTTAAAGAAGTTAGCACCACGAATCCTTTCTGATCACTAACCTTAATTTTCTCTAGGAAAAGATAGCAACAATGTGAGATCGTGTTATTTTAAGTTCTTTTTACAAGGTTCTTTTTCCATAGATGATGTTTATTTCTTTAGTGGGCTCAGTACAATTTTAAGTTGGAAATAGTTAAAGAGTTTGGTTGATAATAATATAGATATCCTTCTTTAGACGAAGTTCAATATACTTTTACATTGTAAATGGTTAAAGAAGTTCAATATCCATCTATTGCTTGGAATCTGTCAGTAGATCTGAATAGGGCTGTTTCCATCCTGCAGAACATAGCAACAGCAAATCAGTTCATAACAGTTTTATAACTACAATAATTTTTTTTTGAAAATATTTGTATCTTTTCTTTTCCAGACATGCCTTGTTGGAGCTGGACCCGATGGGAAACACACAGCTTTAGAAGCGGTTACAATAGTCCTTGATTTACCACCTCCGCAGCCTGGGTCTACATTAAGATTTACATCTGTAGATAGAGTTTCGACATCTGACCCAAAGTCGGCTCTTGCATTACAACGATTAGTGCAGGCAGCAGTAAGCATATTTTTTTCATTGAATTCTTCTTCTACAAGTTTCTTTTGTTACATGCTTCCATGACTTGTCAATGTAACGTCATGCAATGTAGCGTTCATGACTTCTACAAATTTAATAGATACTTGGCTTCATTTGAATGCAATTCCAATGTTCCATTTTACGGTTGATTTTGTATTTATCTAGCATATAGTTTGTGGAATCCTATTCATGCCGGATGCATGACACGGTAGTCGTGTCGTAGGCACGGGTACACGCCACATGGCAAGTGTCTGGTCGATCTTAGTAAGGAATGATTTTGCAGGTGTGGGGCTGTGATTTTGCTGCAGCAGCAAAAAAAATGTAATTTTTTTTTTCAATTATATTAATTTGCAACGGTTTCAAATCCTCGCAACAAACCATATTTCTTTTTTTTTTGAATTTTATTTTGACTGGCCACGGCTTAAAACCGTGGTACTTCATGCTTGCCACGGCTTAAAACCGTGGTACTTCATGCTTGCCACGGCTTAAAACCGTGGTCATTATGCTTGCAACGGCTATGAGACCAAAGAAATTCAAAATAAGTGATATATGTTGCCACGCTTATGGAACGTGGAACATCTAGCCATGCCGGGTAGCCGTGGCTAAACCGTGGCTAAATGCAGAAAATCATCAAGCGTCCTCGAACATAAAACCGTT
Source organism: Berberis vulgaris (assembly GCA_963556465.1). Taxonomy (NCBI): domain Eukaryota; kingdom Viridiplantae; phylum Streptophyta; class Magnoliopsida; order Ranunculales; family Berberidaceae; genus Berberis; species Berberis vulgaris. Next base: position 31,355,476 of record OY747127.1, on the reverse strand, counting down.
GCTAATATGTGTTGCCACGGTTTATAGCCGTCAATGGTGATCTGGCGACGCCTCAAATGGCCAGGCCTCTAAGCCGTGACAATAGGTTACCCCCATGGTCCCAAACCGTTGCTGATGGGTATTTTTGGTGCAGTGAATGATCGCATTAATGTGGCTTGTCACGCAATTGATGGTGCATCTGGAGGATCGGATACTCTACTTTAGAGTATTTGCTGGTTTAAGCGCATCTCAAAATAACTTTCCATGCAATACCATATACCCTCTTTATTTGAATAACATGAGCGCATGGAATTGGCAGGTACATACATGTTCATGGATGGTTCAATGTACATTTCCCATGTTATGGATCACACGTAAAGTCTCTAACTATAAATATTCTTGTTTTGTAGATGTTATCAGATATTAAGAGAATACTTTCTTGTGTATTTCATTGAAGTATTACATGTATTTATATACAAACTATTAAATCTAAACTAGGAAACTATATCAATTAGAATCTCTAATTGACAGCCTATTGACAACTATATACACACCGTAACACTCCCCCTCAAGCTGGAGCATAAATGTTAATCATGCCCAGCTTGTTACAAAGATAGTCAACCCGAACCCTATGTAATGCTTTCGTGAAGATGTCCCCTAGTTGTTCTCCAGTTTTCACATAACCAGTAGAAATCGAGCCTTGTTGAATTTTCTCACGAATAAAATGACAATCAATTTCAATGTGCTTAGTCCGTTCATGAAACACAGGATTAGATGCAATATGAAGAGCAGCTTGGTTATCACACCACAATTTCGCTGGTACTGTAGTTTTAATTCCTACTTCAGTCAAGAGCTGATATATCCAAATTATCTCACATACAGATTGTGCCATAGCCCTATATTCAGACTCTGCACTGGATCTTGACACAACGCTTTGCTTCTTACTCTTCCATGAGACCAAATTCCCTCCAACAAAGATACAATAACCTGAAGTGGATCTTCTATCCATTTTGGAACCTGCCCAATCGGCATCTGAAAAACATTCAATGTGAGTGTGCCCATGATTTTTGTACACGATACCTCCTCCTGGTGATCCTTTCAAGTAACCCAAAATTTGTTTTAACGCGGCCCAATGATGGATTGTGGGGGATGACAGAAACTGACTGACAACACTGACTGAGTATGCAATATCTGGACGAGTCACGGTAAGGTAATTCAACTTCCCAACCAACCTTCGATATCTTTCAGGATCTTCAAATGGTTCCCCCACTTCCGTAAGGTGTACATTTGGAGTCATTGGAGCACTACAAGGCTTTGCTCCCAATTTACCTGTCTCAGATAATAAGTCAAGGACATATTTTCTCTGAGATAGAAATATACCTTGTTTACTCCGAGTGACTTCAACTCCCAAGAAATACTTTAACACCCCCAAATCCTTCGTGTGAAACTGAGTATGAAGGAAAGATTTAAGAGATGAGATTCCTCTAGAATCATTTCCAGTAATTACAATGTCATCCACATACACAACTAACAGAATGATACCAGCTGCGGATCGTTTGTAGAAGACAGAGTGGTCAAACTTGCTTTTCTTCATACCAAATTTCTCAACAGCCTGACTAAACTTTCCAAACCAAGCACGAGGACTCTGTTTCAAACCATATAAAGATTTTCGAAGACGACAAACTCGCCCTGGCTCCCCCTGAGCAACAAAACCAGGAGGTTGCGCCATATACACCTCCTCCTTAAGATCACCATGAAGAAAAGCATTCTTGATATCAAGCTGATGTAAAGGCCAATGATGGGAAGCCGCCATGGAAATAAATAACCGAACAGAGGTTAACTTTGCAACAGGAGAGAAAGTGTCAGAGTAATCAACCCCATAGGTTTGAGCATAGCCCTTTGCAACAAGACGGGCTTTCAATCGGGCAACTGACCCATCTGGATTGACCTTAACAGCGAAGACCCATTTGCAACCTATAGCCCTTTTATCTACAGGTAAATCGACCAAGTCCCAAGTACCATTGTCATCTAAAGCATTCATCTCCTCTATCATTGCATTACGCCAACCAGGATGAGATATGGCTTCACGAACAGTTTTAGGAAGAGAGATAGAATCAAGGGAAGCAATAAAAGAACAAGAGGTAGATGACAAGTTATTATAAGAAACAAAGGAAGAAATAGGATAAGCACACTGACGTTTACCTTTGCGCAATGCAATAGGAAGATCATCGCTCGGGACCGGATCTGATGACGAAGGAGCAGGTGCAGGACATGAATCAATAGGTGGACGCCTGGAGTAAACCTGAATAATAGGAGGCTTGACAGGAGCTGGTGCTGAGACAGGTGCTGGTGCCGAAACAGGTGCTGGTGCCGAGATGGGTGCAGAGGATGTGATGGAATAGACTAACAGATCATCATCCTCCCCCTGGCGAGTGAGAACGGATGAAGACGGAAAATAAGGTGTGTCTTCCAGGAAGGTAACATCAATTGAGACTAGATATTTGTTAAGATTGGGACAATAACACCTATAACCCTTCTGAAGACGAGAATAACCAAGGAAGACACATTTCAAAGATTTGGGATCTAATTTAGTGACATGCGGACGAACATCCCGAACAAAACAAGTGCTACCAAATATTTGTGGGTCAACAGGAAACAATGGCTTATTGGGAAAAAGGATTTGGTAAGGTATCTCACCACGAAGAACAGAGGAAGGCATGCGATTAATGAGAAAACATGCTGTAGACACTGCATCGGCCCAAAAAGGTTTAGGAACATTCATTTGAAATAAGAGAGCCCGTGCCGTTTCAAGAAGATGTCTGTTTTTACGTTCTGCCACACCATTTTGGGATGGGGTATCAACACACGAAGTTTCATGAAGTATGCCATTCTGAGTCATATAAGACTGAAATAAAGCTTGAGTATATTCTCTGGCGTTATCACTTCTCAAAGTACGAATTGAAACATTAAATTGAGTTTTAATTTCAGCACAAAACGCACAAAACAGAGAAAACAACTCAGAACGACGTTTCATGAGATATAACCAAGTGACACGAGAATAATCATCCACAAAGGTAACAAAATACCGAAAGCCAGGTTTAGACAAAATAGGACAAGGACCCCAAACATCAGAATGAACTAATTCAAAAGGAACACTAGCACGTTTATTGACTCTAGGACTTGAACTAAGGCGATGATGTTTTGCAAACTGACATGACTCACAATTTAATGAAGACACCTTATTAAATTGAGGACAAAGCTTTTTGAGTAAAGGGAGAGACGGATGACCCAACCTACAATGAGCCTCGAAAGGAGACGTGACACTGGAACAAGCAATAGAACGCGGTACCGATGTATCAAGAATGTAGAGGCCTCCAGACTCATGTCCTTTACCAATAATCTTCTTCGTCATAAGATCCTGAAATAAACAATGATCAGGATAAAATGAGACACAACAGTTAAGATTACGAGTAAGCTGACTTACAGAGAGAAAATTAAATGATAAATTAGGTAAATGTAAGACAGAAGACAGAGATAGCGAGGGGGTAAGGTTGATGGTGCCAGACCCGCGAACACAAGATGGTGACCCATCGGCTAAAGTGACGGTAGAAGTAGAAGTATAGGGTTGAAAAGAAGAAAATAGACTAGAATTACCTGTCATATGATCTGTGGCACCAGAATCAATGACCCACTTGGAGGATGATGAAAGAAGACATACATCGGGTTTACCTGAATCAGCAATAGATGTGACAAAAGGAGATGAAGACTGGAGTGATCCCTGATACTGTGAGAACTTGGCAAATTCAGCAGCAGAGATAAGGACCGATTTGTCAGAGGCATCAGTAGTGACCGCAATATGATTAGACAGTCTCCCAGGTGCGTAGCTGTTATTTCGACTTACCAAAGCACCACTAAGCTTATGGGCCGTAATTTTAGGCATCACATGAACCAGATCAGATACAACCACTGACTTTGTCTCAGCCATAACAGGTCAAATAGGTCAGAACTCGGAATTAAAACCTCCAAAATTAATTAATTTTTTTTTTTTTTTTTAAAAATTTTTAAATTGGGTTGTCAGAAATCGGGCAAAAGCTCCCCCAAATCAAGAGAAATCAGAAAAGAGGCTTGAAAAACTCACAAAACAGAGAAAGACCGACTGAATCGACTGGAAGGATCGATTGGAGGCAGCGACTGGAAGAGTCGATGGCTGGAAGTGTCGACTGGAGGAGTCGATCGACTGGAGAAGACGACTGGAGGAGTCGATGGCTGGAAGTGGCGACTGGAGGAGTCGATCGACTGGAGCAGTCGGCTGGAGGAGTCGACTGGAGGAGTCGACTGGCTGGAGGAGTCGATCGGACGATCGGACGGACTGGAGGAGTCGATCGGACGATCGGACTGGCTGGAGGAGTAGATCGGAGGGCTGGATCGACTGGAGGACTGGATCGACCGGCTGGATCGACTGGCTGGATCGACTGGAGGAGTCGATCGGACGGTGAGAACCAAACTTCAAACTTCGAATATTATGCCCTAACTTCAAACTTCGAATCTTAATCTCAAGCCCTAAGTGGCTCTGATACCATGTTATCAGATATTAAGAGAATACTTTCTTGTGTATTTCATTGAAGTATTACATGTATTTATATACAAACTATTAAATCTAAACTAGGAAACTATATCAATTAGAATCTCTAATTGACAACCTATTGACAACTATATACACACCGTAACAGTAGACATGCACTGAAATTCTGTTATGAAATGAAAATAGTCATGACAATACAATGTTCAACCATATCTTATAAATTACACAAAAGACCATGAAGACATGTATAATGTGAAACCGAGACCACATTGGATTACAAACAAAGCTTTTTGGCTACGTAAGTTCTTGAAACAATTGTTCCTTAGTAGCTCCTAAAATGCTAGTACATGTCAATATTTCTTAAAATCAGGGGAATGAAATTGTCTCGAAAAACATGAAATCACGTTCCTTTCCACTGACACCACCCTTGTACTTCAAATGTCCAATAGTAATTGTATCCTGGGTTGATATTTCCCTTCCACAACATTTTGTCAAACCACTTTATTCGATTTAACATAATTTGTTTCTTTAACATTTTGACATTCTCCTCGGCTACTTTTTTATTTTGTTATTTTTATATTTTTTATGAATTGTTGTTATGTTTAATATATATTAAACATAATGGATTAATTACCTTTCACAACATGACTCTCCCATTTCAAATTCTTATCCAAGTGTATGTCCAAGCAAATTCTTATCCACAAGTGTTTTTCCAAGCAAGGAATGTGATTTCTTTAAATATGTCGAAATTTCACGAAATGATTCTTATTTTCGAGTTACCGAAATATCTTTCGAAATTTGAACTATTAATTTATTTTTATCATGGGAATATATTCACCCAATATAACTTTATTTTAGTAATAAAAGTTTTTTTTTTATGTGAGTGATTCTAATGTATTATGTAGTTTATATGACACCATGACAGTGCCAACCCAATAAAAATCGGGGGGGGGGGGGGGGGGGGGGGGCTTAGGTGATAGTCGACTGCGGGGCCCATATCTCAAAGTAATTAGAAAACTAATAGTTTCGTATATAATTATGTATATATTTATGAAGATCATAGCGTATAACATTAAATCATCTTATGAAAATTTGTATATTTTCGTTCAATTTAAGATGCATAGTATGTATTGTTAACTTCGAAATTACAAACACATATTTTGCATTTTTTCTACACAATGAAATATTTCTTAAAATCAGGGGGACGAAATTGTCTCAAAAAATGAAAACAAAATCCTTACACCCAACGATGTGACCATTACAACTATAAGAGCTACTCCACCTCTACCTTCCAACAAAAATATATTCTAAACACAATACACTAGGGTGGGGCAAATGGGAAATCCCCCACCCCAGTGTTCGTGTATTTGGGAAGAGAGTATTCTATAGATTCGCAAGTTTTTTCGGGAACCTTCTTGGAGGATAATGCAATCTACTTCAAAGCACTACTGGTATACATTGAGGTAATTTCTTGAATTATTACATTATATACAATATTATAGTGTCTTTGTGACACGTCCCTTAGGATTCTATGAACTACTCAAATCCCATTGTGGTGTTAAATTGCCTAGTGTAGTCTATCATTTGTTAAAATGAAATTTGATGAACCCTGTATTGTGGAATTTAACATTGATATGGAACGAGTTCCTTTTTTACCCATTTGGGGCAAACTGTGACGGAGAAGCTTAGACATGGTAGTAGAAATTTGGTTGGTATACATCGTTGGATGGACACATTAAAATATATCTCGCTGCCATCAGAGGATAGATTTTTATTTTTATAACATACTTGAACAAAGCACGTTCAAGGAATTTAGTGTCATGTGTCCAAAGAAGATTGTTCATCTGATGTGTTCAAAGAACCATTGAAGCTCATCTTCATATGAGTGAATTGTTCTTGTGAATCCAAGTCTCTACAGAATTAGGCCCCATGCAAACTTTGAAAAAATGCAGCCAAATCAAGAACTTTTTCATTTTATCCTCCCATGCACATAACAGATAGATTAACTAATCTTCTTCTCCCATTTCTTTAGCTTTGTTAGGGTCTTGAGTGCTCTGTGCATAACTAACCAACTGTTGAAACAATGTTTTGGTATGTTATTTTTGCACAACAAACTTATCGCCCATCATATTATAGTCTCACTGCCTGACATGTGTGCTGCATTGATACCTCTCCTTAAGTGCTATACTACATATTCTCGTCCGTCATATTATAGTGTCTTAGTGCCTGATATGTCATACATATGTGCGTGCTTCATTAAAATCGTCCATATAGTGTACAAGTGGGAATACAGTTATTACACCCAAACAGTACATGAGGTCAATGTACTAGAGAATGGGAATGTCGATCCTACGAGGAAAACGATCTACAAAATAGGTTCAAAGTAATACCAACAAAACAAGGAACTAAACTTGAGAAAATCTTGCAAATTAAAAAAAGTAATTGAATTTAGGTGAATAAAAATCAAATAATCAACATGTATTGATTTAGTTGTGATAACTCAATTATGTGTTTCGCATCCCAAACAACATAATTGTAAAATAATCTTTAACGCGCCAATATATTCTTATGTAAATGGATATGATAATTCTTTTTTTCTAGAAAGCACAAAGATTTGTCATATATGATAACTTAAATCGATGATATATCCGGAGACAATAACGCAGTAAAACACAGTCACATATAACCAATTACGGGTGGGCATCCCATCCTGAGATCCCAACCCCATCTCGATCCCTTCCCAATTTTTTGGGTCCTATTGGGATTGATCAATCTCATCTAAATCCCGTCCCGTCCCGAAATGATTTTTTTAATAATTAATATTAATAATTTAATATTTTTTATTTTAATATCTTGTGATCAAATCACTTATAATTGCATTGGCCTAAGACTCTAATTTATATGACACTAGTGTAATACCCGTGTCGTTGGCACTATTGCAGATTTCATCCTACATTCACGGATGTGTCGAAAGAGACATGCACACAATATCATTATATCCAAAAAAATGTCATTTTTTGAATAAAGTAATTTATTTGAACATGTCATAAGAAAATATACTTCACATAAGTGACTATAATGACAATCAATGTCATGAACAATTAAAAAATCAAAATTTCGACAGAGTTTCCTCTATATTTTTCAATATTGAAACTTGTCTGAACCTGTCGTAAAAAATTCCAATGGCAATCAATGCCATGAACACCACATAATATATCCACACATCAAAATGATCATTTAATTATCAAAATATTCCAGTATAAAACATTTAAGTACATCAAAGCTTTTTTTTCTTAAGGAGAACCTTGTCCAATTATGGTGGAAAAACTAAGCATTTTTCTTACAGTTCCTTGAACGGCTGAAATGAGAATCTGATTGTATTTCCAAGCAAGCAAATTAAGCTATCACCAAGCAAGCAAGCAAGCTGCCTGCAAGCAACACCTCCCATTCACATCCATTTCTAAAACACTCATTTCTAAAACCAAATATTAGGAAGTCATGATTAATGACAATAATATGAAATGAAATTAAAGCAAATTAAGCTAGCAAACAAACTGCCTGCAAGCAACACACTCCCATTCACAGCCATTTCTAAAACCAAATATTATGAAGTCGTGATTAATGACAATAACATGAAATTAAAGCAAATTAAGCTAGCAAGCAAGTTTTGTGAACAATAAAACCACTCTTTGAATTGTAACAGACAACCATGCTATGGTCCATGGACCAAAATATTTGGTTGTTCGAGCTCTTGATAATTTTAGACAAACTATTGATCCCTCAAATATTCACTAAATCTATTTAACCCATTATCAAAGGCTCCAACTTTCATCAAGTTAGAGGTGTAAGAAGAACTAATTAAATCGATCTCAATTGGAAAAACAAAAATTTCTCAAACACAACATGATGAATGAATAGTTACAACTCAAACTCTAGAACAATCTCAAAAGCAATATAAATAACCAAATCTAACAAACCCCATAACTTAAAAAAACTCAAATAAAAGCAAAACATAAAAGAAGGGATACCTGGACATGGCAATTGGATTGAAGGCTGAGAGAAGTGGTTCACGCTAAAAAACGGTGGGGTGTGGATTGCGCTCTCCGGCATTATCACCATTTTTCATCCGTTGGCACTACACAAATCAGATTTTTTTTTCTTTTAGTTAAATTCATGTAATGAACCCATCCGGCATAGCTACCGTGTAATGCCGTAGCATCTACTAAACTTTCAAAATGGTAGTATAGCTAGCTAGGATGAACCATATAAGAGTTGAGATACCATTCCAAAAATAAAACAAAAAAATAAAAAAAGGATACCACAGATTAGAGAACAGAACCAACATACGACATTAGGAAATGGACCTTTTGATACCAGGTTCTGCATTTTTCTTCTTTTTTTTGTATATAAAAATTAAATTGTTCATGCAAGAATCCGCCTTTACCTTTGTGGTAAGCTTTTGGACGCCAAGCCCTCCAAACTTGGTTCCTTTTTTTTTTTGATCCAAGGGGCTTTTTAATAGAAGTAGCTGCAGCATGAGGAGCTGTAGGTGATGCAACGAAGCGGCTTGATTCATATACAGCTTGGAACATACCCATATGGTCGTATCAAATAAGTCATCACTGAATAATCAAAAAATGGTTCTATTAACAATAAAGTACTTGATCAATCACCGAGACAGATATATTTCATATCATTAAATCCTCTCACACATATCAAAATTAGCAACCTTCTTCCAGTTATACCCAAAAAGAAAATTATCCCAAATTGGTGTATAAAGGAACAGACCTTTGTCAACAGGATAGCCATCAATGCCAGCTGCTACTTCAGAGGTGAGTTCATGCATGGCACTGATTAAGTCAAGGGTTTTGAACACTACGCCTTGGAGTTGAGGTCTCAAAGTTTCTTTTTCCCTAGCAATATTCGCAAAATGGTTCATAATGTAAGCTATCGCTGCATCTTCTAACTCCACCCTGTTTTCAAATCTGAGGCTCCAATATTGTTGTTGATCCTTATGGTTGATAATGATGAGGCAGAGTTTGGTCCACATGTCACCCTGTTTCCCCTATTGTAATCCAGCCTTTCTCTTCTAGCAAATAAAGTTCCTTTTCAGTAACTTAGTAAGCTCAATTATGCTCTTAGTTCTAATCTCCATTCATTTTGAGTTAATTATCTAGCCTCTTCAATAAGATCTAACCAACAATGCTCATTTTTTTGTTCTCAATAAGGTTGTTGAGCTGACCAAAGCGTTGCCTATTCCATTCTTTGCAGCAGTTTTTGAGGAGCTTGAGCTTTTTTCCAAAGAAACAAAGCAAGGTGCCCATCATATTGAAGCCCTTTCCAATTGATCTCAAACATTTTGTAGAAATCTTTATCTTCAAACCATATTGTTCCAGTCAGAAAGGTCTAGGGTCTAAGGCAGGGGTTGTTGATTGGATGCTCCAAAAGGATTGCATGATGAACAGATCCAACAGCAGGAAGGAGGAAATCTTGGAAGGAACTAAATATTCAATCCAGTCTACAGAGAGTGGGGGAGAGTTTGTGATTGGACCAAGTAAATCTACCACCCCCGAGGACAAAATCAGCTAAAACAAAGATACTGGAAATCTTTGATGTGAGCAGTTATACTTCCAGCAATGCTTTTCTCATCTACAGAGTACATTGTACTTTAGAATAGAGAGAAAAGAAGTTGGCACTACTACAAAGTACATTGTACTTTAAAGGAATTGTCGAATAATCGCAATTGGGTTTTTCTTTCATTTAAAAAAAAAACACTTACAATGAATGAGTACAAAGAGTAAATTTCAACAGAGTAAAGAGATTTCAACACCACCACAATGTTTGAGATAAGTTCAACAAAGTAAAGATTTTTCAACAGATATATGACAAAGAATTCAGTCAAAAAAATAGTGGTTTGAACACAATGCTCAACACAACAAAAATGTCATCAAGCTCATGCTTCAAACGGTTAAAACAAACACATTCAAACGATAAACCCAAACGGTTAAAACAAAATCTCATGCTCCACATAGGAAAAATCTCACATAAGCAAGTATCACATCAACCAAAATTGGAAATACCCAAAAATTATAAAATAGGGATTTGAATCGTACCTTGAGTTTCTTCTCTTTGGTTGCTCTTCGAGTGTTCATGAATGAGTACCACCACCACCACAATGTTTGAGAATTGCTAGGAGTTGCATGTAGAATGGGTTGCAAGCCTTCAAAGCCCTCAGCTCTTGCAGCTCCTTCTACAACCTCCTGTTCTCCTCTATCAGTGTTTCACAACATCTCTTCAAGTACTCACAGTCCACCTCTGTTTGCTTCAAATTTGTTCTTAAAATTTCACAGATTTTCATTGAATCAGAACTAAAATACAAAATTTGAAACACCCATTAAAAGAGATTAACGAAGTTTTGAAAAAACAAATAAAAAAGGTACCTTTTCTCATCTGTTCTGAAACCAAACTTCTACTTGTCTGGGTCAGAGATTCAGCTGTTTTGCTAATTCAAGCTTTTGTTTCTGAGATTTCAAACAAATGGCAAATGGGATTAGAGAAATTCACACCAAATCAAATAAACATCATAACTTTTTAGAAAATCAAATAAACATCATAACTTACTGGGTTGAAAGTATTGTGTTCTTTGAAGATTTCTTCAAGAAAATCTGATTGATCTTTGGAGAGTCTGATCTTTGGAGACTCCAACTTCAAAGCTCTAGATACAAATGAAATAGCTCTATTTCATTAAAGCAATCTTAAGAGATTGAGGAGAAGAGTGTGATGGTCATTGCAATCTTCAACCAATCAATCACTCACCAGCTCTATTTGCGAAGGCGTCTTCATTTTCCTCTTCGGCTTCACCTCTCCTCCTCCTCCACCGAATAGAATAATGAAAGGAGAGAGTGAGGAGAAGAGATCTGAAAAAAATAAAAATTAAGAAGAAGAATGATCTTAAGAGCGAAGAGATATGAAAAAAAAAAAAGCAAGTACTCGGATCTGAAAAGTAATACCCGTGTCGTTGGCACTATCGCAGATTACGCAATGTCGAATACTCACAGTTGGGGTTCAAAATATTTTATATCTACCAATCAAATATGACAAACCGTCAAAATATAAATGCAGCCCACAAAATTTTCAATATCTCTGTTTTGCTTGTTGTGTTGATCAACCCCAAGTGTGTGTGTTGCTTGTTGTGTTAATCAACCCCAACCCCACACTTCAGTACACACAATCATTTAAAAAAAGTAACAGAAGCAATAGTTGGTAATTCAGATTCTCAATTGTAAATTAAAGCACAAATTGAGTAACCTCTATCAATTGAATGAACCCAAAGAGTAACTGCAGGCAGAGAGACTCTTGGGAATTCAGATTCAGTCATGGAAATCAAAGAAAACCCCAATTCTCTCATGAACAACAAAAAGTCCAAGATTTAAGCACCCCAAATCCCAAAATATAGAAAGAACCAACAGAATTAACATGGGTAGAAGAAGTAAATAAAAAAAACAATTCAATGGCCTTTTGGGGTACCTGTTGTAATCAAACAAAAGCTTGTGTTGGATGAAGCAAAGCCTCCGCCAACTCCTTATCTGGATGCGCATGAAGCAACAAAGATTTCCCTACCGAAAGCACCTTAGCAGCCACAAAGCATTTTTTGATTAAAATTCCCAAATGAGAATCAGTGAAGTAAAACAACCACATTTAATCACAAAAATCATAAAATTGAACAACATTTAAAGTACCTTGGAGACAAAAAAGGCAACTCCTTTCCGAATTTCTCCAAAACCCCATCACCAAGAACACCTGGGTTCTCCAAGATCCAAAAGATATTCACCGACAGCTCGGACCTCAACGATTCCGGAGGATAAGTCTCCATTGTTTCCAATTAAAAACACACAAATCAAAACCCTAAACAAACAATCAAATCAAAAACCTAATAACACACAAAACCAAAACAAAATCTTCAACCAATCAATCACTCACCAGCTCTATTTGCGAAGGCGTCTTCATTATCCTCTTCGGCTTCACCTCTCCTCCTCCTCCTCCACCGAATAGAAGAATGAAAGGAAAGAGTGATGAGAATAGATCTGGAAAAAAAAATTAAGAAGAAGGATCTTAAGAGCAAAGAGATCTGAATGAAAAAAAAAAAAAAAAAAGCAAAAACTCCAGATCCAAATATTGGTATGAAAACAGTGAAAGTCCAAACCTCTTCTCAAATGAATCGACCATATAGGGGAATTTAGGTTGGATGCCTGTAGCTTTCCATAGCCACCTATTTCCTAAGAGTACTTTGTCCACAGAATTTAGGAGCTCTATCTCCGCAGCCTTGGATATGATACTCTAAGGGTATCTCAGGAATACCTATCTCATCAAGCACATCTTGAACCTGTCAAAATTATAAATAAATAAATAATCCAAAAACATCAAAGCATGGGACTTGTGTTCTAGCCTCTTAATCTAATTAGAGGTCTGAATCTTGGATTTAACCTAATCTGGAAAACAGTAGTAGTGGTACTGCTTATTAGTACCTCTGGAGGTTCCCAGGGATTGTCCGCATTTTCTTCAAACACATCAGCTATTTCTGCTGCTAGGCTGTCATCACCGACATCCCTTTGACGTTTCACATGTCGACTCAGAATCAGTGAATGGACATGGTGATCCACAAATTCTTCTAGAATGATGTCTAGTATATTTTTGTCAAAGAAGTATGGAGTATACCTGAAAGAAGTGAGAAACAAAAAGAATGAACTATGTTTCTCGAATAGTATGGTTCACAACAAAAGAGAGCAGTTTTTAAGAACATATTTAAGCACATCATAGAAGTTGGAAAAGGTGAATCATGAAAAATGGATAACAATGGAACAACTTATGAAAATGAAAACCAAAATAAAATACAACAAAATTGAAGCAAGAATGAGCTTGTATAGATGCTAAGACCCACCAAGTAAAGTCATTAGATTTTAAAACTAAACCTAGCTCCCATTCAAAGCAAGAAACTCATAAACTAATCAACAAATACAAAAGTAAATATGAATAAAAAAATCATACAGCAGAACATTGATAAGTAAACACTTTTGAACTTGCATTCCACTTAATTCCGTCATTAGTAGCTATTGCAATATCCAAGTTATCAACTTTAACAAAAGAGAGCAGTTTTTAAGCACATTATAGAAGTTGGAAAAGGTGAATCATGAAAAATGGATAACAATGGAACAACTTATGAAAATGAAAACCAAAATAAAGAACAACAAAATTGAAGCAAGAATGAGCTTGTATAGATGCTAAGACCCACCAAGTAAAGAACCAGTGTCATTAGAATTTAAAACTAAACCTAGCTCCCATTCCAAGCAAGAAACTCATAAACTAATCAACAAATACAAAAGTAAATATGAATAAAAAAATCATACAGCAGATCATTGATAAGTAAACAATGGAATTGTAAACTGTGAAGATAATGGAATAATGCCCAGACACCACTTTAATATTCCAACAGAGTTGAGTAAGTATATGTAGCTCAAACCATAACCCTAGACATGCTAGTGAAGCATATGAATAAAAATAATGAAGACTATGGTTTTCAATTTTATCCAAGTGTCACGAAAGGATCTGGAGATCTTGCACAGTAGTCGAGTATATAAACAAAGTCCTGAGCTCTTAAAGGAATGTTTCCATGGCTGAGATTTGAAAGTAGGTTGGAAGCTCTACCTCTTTCCCCAAACGAAGTGCACCAACAATCTGAGCTTGCAATGACCCTGTGATTGAACCCGCACCAAGTTCGGCGTGAATGGAACCTGAAACATCGTAGTCACTAACTCATCAAACCAAACAACAACCACAAAAACAAAAAAAACTCACTCCAACTTCAAAGCTCTAGATACAAATGAAATAGCTCTATTTCATTAAAGCAATCTTAAGATAGTGAGGAGAAGAGCGTGAGGGTCATTGCAATCTTCAACCAATTAATCACTCACCAGCTCTATTTGCGAAGGCGTCTTCATTTTCCTCTTCGGCTTCACCTCTCCTCCTCATCCTCCTCCACCGAATAGAAGAATGAAAGGAGAGAGTAAGGAGAAGAGATCTGAAAAAAAAAATTAAGAAGAAGAATGATCTTAAGAGCGAAGAGATCTGAAAAAAAAAAGAAGCAAGTACTCAGATCTGAAGAAGAAGAAGGATCTTACTTTTCCTCTTCGGCTTCACCTCTCCTCCTCCTCCACCGAATTGAAGAATGAAATGAGAGAGTGAGGAGAAGAGATCTGAACTGCTACTACCTATCTGAAATCCCAATAGTACTCCAATCACCACCCCAATTGAAATCCCAATTATCAGCTTTGCTACCTTAACGATTACAGTTACTCAACGATTATCAAATTATCTGAAACCCCATCCAAGTACCTGCAAAAAATCGACAGAGAATGAAAAAGTAATAGCTTTTTCTGCAATTATCAGCTTT
This sequence comes from Berberis vulgaris, assembly GCA_963556465.1. Classification (NCBI taxonomy): domain Eukaryota; kingdom Viridiplantae; phylum Streptophyta; class Magnoliopsida; order Ranunculales; family Berberidaceae; genus Berberis; species Berberis vulgaris. Next base: position 31,340,468 of record OY747127.1, on the reverse strand, counting down.
GCTACCTTAATTTTTTTCCCATCCAAGTACCTGCAAAAAACCATCAACCAATTCGTTAGTTACGTCTCAAAAACCTTCTAAATCAAAAACCCATTTCAACTCTATCATCCAAAAAACCAAGGAGTTAACCCATGTCACCTCTTCTAAACCAAGGAAAAACGCCTAGAGACTCAACCCATCACATCTTTTCAACGTAAATTGCACCACAGAGTTAACAATCTTCGAATGAAATTTAAAAAAAAAAAAAAAAAACCCAAACAGATCTACAATGAAAATCAACAGAGAATGAAAAAGCTAAGACAACAGACACAATAAACCCTACTTGCACACCAAATATGTGAAGAAATTACAGAATGAAACATAATAGCAATGAACCTGTATTGAAGAGGAGATCGAAAATTCGAAACCCTACTTGACCAAATCGAAGAATTGAAGAATTGGTATTGAAGAGGAGATCGAAAATTCTAAACCCTAATAGCAAAGAAGAGAATGGAAGAAGAAGAAGAAGAGAAACACACATCTGATGAGAAACGGCGACATGTTTGAGCTTCTTCATTTCCTTCAAGAGCTTCTTCAGATCTTACCTTCCTTCAAGAGCTTCTTCATTTCCTGAAAAAAAAAAACAAAGAAAAAAAAAAAAACCAAACTGGTGGACTTCAGATCTGAAGAAGAAGAATAAGAGGAGGAGGAGATGTAAAGAAGAAGAAGGATCTTACCTTCTCATACTTGTTCTTCTTTCGTCCTTCTTCTTCTCTGCTTGGTGGGAGGGGTTTGGGTAAAGGAAGAGAAGGGAAAGGAGAGGGAGAGGAAAGCATCGGGTTTTTTTTTTCACTTAACTTCTGCCAAGGACATAAAAATGCCACGTAGGACAAACACTCTCAAATTACTGCTGATCCCCATGGAAGTCAAGTAAACTATCTTCTACTGATTTAATTGATTCTAAGTCAGTGGAAATCCATCGTGGTAGTCTACAGTGACATTCATTGCACGTACGTCATGTCCAAGCTCTAGGCACATTCATTGATTCTTAATTATTGATTTAAGCCAACTCGACAACAACTTTCAAGTCACTATCATCTATCTCTCTTTGTACTTATATAAAGGTCTTGATGTTCACTCCACCAAACTCTCTGATCTTCATCACTAATTTGGCCATGCATCAGAATACTTGTGACAACCATATGGTATATTTTCATGTTGGCATTATTCTTAATATGGGTTTAATCATAGGGAAGGTGGGTTGGAGCTACTTATGTATGGCACTTTTTGATATTTATATCAGTACCCATTTGTTCTTCATTTGAGAAATTGGCAAGCAACAAAATTAAAGCTGCCTATGCTAGTATTTTATAACTTCTAAACTCTGTGATTGAAGTTATTGAATTAGATGTCGTACTCTATTTTTTTTCCCCTTTTGAATGGATAATATTTTCATTTTTGTGCTTCATTATTACCCGTTGATTCTGTCCCGTCTCGAACCCATTTTGGATGGGACGAGGTCGGGATGAGGTTTATCTTGTCCCAATCCCAAATGAAAGGGATGAGGTCCATCCCGTCCCGTGCCCACCCCTATAACCAATCTACTAGAATCATTTGAACCCTAATATTCCACACATAAGAAGAGCATGACTAGACTTAAATGAAAAAAGAAGAAAGCAATCACTGGATTAAAAAAATCTATGGAAGAAGAAAACATAATCGGCTGCCACACGAAAACATAACTTCTATATTAAATAAAGGGGAAAATTCTCAAATACCATTGTTCATCGTGAAAGCGTGAAAATTGAATCAAATATAGATCAAACCAGCTACATCTAGGAGTTCATCTCTTCGCACTACTTGAAGAATTAGTCTAGCCGATAATACATCTCCAAAATTCAAACGAAAATTGTGTTCTTTCTTCTAAAAATGGTTTTCTTTGTTATATGCCTAAGGAGTCTTTTTATAAACATAGAAAAAAGGGGCCAACCCTAGAGAACATAACGAAACCCTAGGGTTTCATCTCATGGGCTAGCACCTCATAGACCAGTACGCTTCACAGGCCAGCACGCCCCTCAGGTTGCTTCCTCTTATTTGTTTTGTGCTAAAAGCACATGTGGGCTTGCTTCTGGCTGTCCAGGGTTGGTCAAGAAGTTGTGGATCACCTTGATCATATCTTTGATGGTCTTTTACCTGAAAAACACACTAAAACACAAAATTCTCCAAAAGACCACACTTGTCAAGCAATTCAATGAAATTATCAAAATCTTAACAAGTGAAAATAATTAACTCTGTATAAAGTGCATTTTCATATCCTAATCACAACCCCCAACCAAGTCTTTGCTAGTACCTAGCAATACAAGCAAAATCAATAGCATGAAAATGTGCATAGCATGTAGGTCAGAATTCAAGAAGTTGCAAAATTGTCTAGCACTTAAAGAAACATTAGCCAATACTCACAGACGCTAACAAGATCTCAAAACCATGACTTCTGAGAAACAATGAGAGTGTGCACTAGGCCATAACCTTTCTTACCACAAACCAATAATGCATATGACATCTCATTCAACCATGTAAAAGCATCGACTCCATTGTTCTCAAAGGTAAAGTGTCTATCAATTAGAACAGACAAAGTATTCACTCATGGAGTTGGAAATCAATGTAAACCTCTCATAGAAAAGGTCAAATGATTTAGGACAAACAAGTAAACAAGAATTGATCACAGGATAGGCTAGTCACATCATTCAAAACACTTAATCAAGCTTACTATAATTATTCCTCAAAATTTCATTGGTTAATCAATAAAGCTTTGATGTTGAAGCTCTTCCCTTCTGAATATGACTGAGACGATATATCTTTCTTACACGGCTGAATTTCCCTTCTTTTGAACCAAAAGCGAAAACAAAAACTAAAATTTTGAGACTTTTTTTGATGAATTCTTTTCACATGAAACGACTAATTACATTGAAAATAAACTGATAGAATAAGGAGTATTCTCGAGATGTTGTCGACGATAAGAAATTAGCACCAATATCAATGATAGATTACAAGGCCTTAAAGATTAACCAAATTGTTTCTCCACATGCAAGGTAAACCCAAATAGAACATCTCAAATGTTGACAAAACCAATTCCAATGAACAATAAATGTTCACAATGCCAATTGCCTCAAACTCTCCACTCAATCAAGAAAAATGTGCTTCAAACATGGTCAAAATCAAGAATCATATGCATCAACTCACCAAATCAGTCCACAGAGCTTACTAAGGGCACAAAAGTGAGTTTCTAGAAATCAATCAATGTTGATCAATATAGTATAATTGGACTTTGATGAAAACAGTGTTGTAATTATGCACCAACAGCTCACAAAGACTCAAAATCAAACAAACATGCTATGACAATTTCGCACAAAACAATAAATAACAACAAGCATGAATATGCAATCACCCCAACCTAAATCTGACAGTGGCCTCACAGTCACAAAAAATAAGAAAATCATATCAACGAGAGATAAACATAAGAGGGGTGATAGCTCTGAGCGACTCCAATAGCTAAACCTAAAATAACCTGAAACACTAAAAAAAAAACATAAAAGCAAACAACGAAAACAATAAACCTAAACTAGAAAGCAATAACCTAAACTAAAAAAACAAAAAAACTAAAATACAGATAGAACTGGAGAACATCAACCCAAGTCAACAGGGGCAACCATCCACGGTTCTTCTATGCAACTCCACAGTGGAACTAGGTTGACTTTTGGGATCTCCACAGTGGATGGCCATGGTCTCGCTATTTCTCTTCGCAACTCCTCAAAGCATTGTTGCCATTGTCGTCCTCCTTCATCCTTTTGACCTTGAAAAAAGAAACATTAAAAACATTGTCAAGATAAGGAGAACTCTCAAAATCAGAAACATAAATGAGATACTCTAAATATTCAAAAAATTTGCATAATAAAGCCTTATCTAGTATTAGTGTGTCTATCATATCGGTGTGATAGCACTAATCATCATCACATGGTTGCTTTCAAATTTTGAATATGTTGACCTCTAGAGTCATGTTCCCAATAGATAACTTTATCAGACCATTCCTGCAATTAATTAGAGTGTTAGCTGTGGCAAGGAAATATCGACATAGAATGATTGGAACTGTAGACTCCATGTTAACCATGGAATGAGTATCCCAAATAAGAAAGTTGACGGGGTAATAAAACTTATCGATCTGTATCAAGACATCCTTGATTATTCCTCTTGGCTTCTTAGTCGATCGATCGGTCAATTGCAGTACCACAGATGTGAGATTGATTTCTCCTAGATCTAGTTGCAAGTAGATAGAATATGGCATTAAGTTCACACTCGCTACTAGATCCAACAAAGCTTCGCCGAACTCATGAGTCCCAATCTGGCAGGTGACCATGGGACACCTTGGATATTTGTACTTGGGTGGTGTCTTCTGCTAGATCATCGAACTTACATGCTCAGTCAAGAAAGCAATCGTCTTGATCACCATCTTAATGGTGCATAAATCCTTGATGACCTTTGCATTAGTCGGTATCTGTTTAATTACATGCAATAAAGGTAAGCTAATCTTAACCCATTTTAAATGTTCTAGGATCTCACCATGTATTTCTGGACTCTTCCCAGTAGGTCGAAGCGCTTGGGGAAAAAGGACTTGGACCAAATTTTTTTGTTTGGCTCATCCTCAGGAGTGTTCTCCTTTCTACTCGCAGAGGTACGTGTAGTGGTTGACGGACTTGGTCCATCTATTATCTTACCACTCCGAGTAGTTATGGGCAAGGAATGTGATTTCGCGAAATCATGTGAAATTTCGGCGATAATTTCGTTTTTTTCGAAAATACGAAAAGAAAAAGGGTGAAAAAAATAATCACATTTTTTCGAGGGTTTGTTCAAAAATTTTTGAAGTTTTTTTTTGTAAGTTTCTGGATTTTTTTTAGATTTCGTTTTTTCGTGAAAATACAAAAACAACCTACCAAAATTTTCATTTTTTTCAAAATTTTTGGGGCTTTCTTTTGTAAATTTTGAGATTTTTTTTCTTCTAATTTTCATTACTTTTATTTATTTATTGACTTTGAAAACACTCCCTAATTTTCTAATTATGATTTCTTCTACTTATATATTGATTTTTGAAACCACTTCCTGATTTTCTATTTATACAGTGATTTCATGTTTGTTTCATTTCTTAGTATTTAGGCTTCATTTAATGTGTTTAATAGATTTATTTAATTGCATCTTATTCTTTCACATATTTCATATATCCTCGAAATTCATTATATATTTCATGTATTCTCGAAATTTTTACGTTTTTCTGTGCACATCAAAATATTTCTTAAAATCAGGAGACCAAAATTAACTCGAAAAGCGAAATCACAATCCTTGGTTATGGCATTGACCTTAGGATTTGCTTGAGGCTGGGATGGAAATTGGCCTTGCTCTTGCACTGTCAGAGAACTTGTCAAATTAGTGATCTGGCTTTTGATCTCCTTGTTCTCTTCTACCGCCTGTGTCAATTCAAGTTCAAATTTTAATTAGTTTTACCTTGTGCATCAATAAACACATGTAATGTATCCGCTAAGGAATTCCTATTAGTTTGTGCATTGTATGAAGTCGCATGGTATGGGCCTAGGTGGTTGTGCCTGTGTGAGTGGAGTGCGGGTTGGTTCGGGTCGGACCTCCAACCAAAGTTTGGGTGATCCATCCATCCAGAATTATAAGTATCAGAGAAGGTGAGTAAGGCTTATTGTACATTCCTAGGACGTTACATTGTTCTTCATAAACCCCTCTCATCTAAGTCAAGGTCGGGCAATCATGTGTTGGGTGTTCCACCCCCCCCCCCCCCCCCGGGCAAATAAAACAAGTATCCCTTGACTCGACTCTGGCAATAGTATGCGTGTGTCTACCATCCTTGGTCTTAAGTGCTTCTAATTTCCTATTCGCTTTCTCTAATTGGGCTCTAAGGATGTCGTCTTCCCTAAGTTGGTAGACTCCAGCTGGTAGTGTTCTATTCGTGCTCTCAGTAGCACTCGACCCGGTCCAGGTGTGGGCCTTTTCAGCCAAGTCATTCAGGTACTCAATGACCTAGTCGTGGTCCTTATGGAAGAACTCTCCATTACACATCATCTCAACAAATTGACGTTATCTACTTGTAAGCCCCTCATAGAAATAACCGACTAAGAGCCAACTCTCATACCCATGGTGTGGACACATATTCAACAGATCCTTAAACCTCTCCCATGCTTGATGTAATGTCTTGATATCCTTTGGGTGAAGGTAGAAATCTGTCGCTTCATACCATTGGTTTTGTGGTGAGGGAAGTGCTTATGAAAGAATGCTTCGGTCATCTCCTCCCACGAACCTATAAACCTTGATCCAAAGAGTATAACCAACTCTTCGCTTTTTCTCAAGGAAAATGGAAAAAACCTTAGTCTAACCGAGTCTGCAGCATCAGATTTGCTGTGAAACATGGCCACCACTTTCTCAAATTCCCTAATGTGAACGTAAGGATTTTTACTATCTAGATCGTGGAAGGTGAGTAATAACTATATCATGTCTGGCTTAAAATCTAACTGTGGTGTGTTAAGTGCAAACATAATACATGATGGTGTAGTAGTGCATGTGGGGTGAAAATAGTTCTTGAGGGACTGAACATGGTCGTCTCTGTGATTATTCATGGTGTTGGAATTGGAGCTAGGACTTGTTTTGCTCTCAACGTGACCTTGTGCATATTCTAACTCTGGGACCCTAACTAATCTTCCTTGTTTGTTTTTATTCAAACTCATACACTTCCAACACTTTTTTTTTAGACAACTAAACACAAAACAAAAAGGGAAATAAACTAAACAATGAAAATTATATATATGCGTATATTATGAAAAAACAACTAAACAAAAATAAACTAGACCTAAAAATAAGAAATAAAAAGAAAACTAGAAATTTTTTTTTTAGAAATTCAGTGGGTATACTAAAAATAAGAAATAAAAAGAAAACTAAAAGCACTAAATTTTTTTCTATAAGAAAACTAAACAAGAAATAGAAAGAAAAAAAAACTAAACCTAAAATCCAAAAAATATGATAGAAGGGTAATACCGAAAACGTCCTTATAGAATGACGCTACACCATAAGAGTTTTTGTTACTGCTTTTACATGTTGCTAAAATTGGTTGTAACACTTTTTTGCCCATACCAAATGAGGTGATCCTAATATTTGTATCATTAACCAACCCATACCAATAACATAATTGCACCATGATGTAGCTAATACTAACATAACATTGGTTTCATTCTATAGCTCATACTGAATTTGATATAGTAACATATTCTAACTAATACAAATTTCAAAACAATACCAAAAGTGCCGATTTATAACATCACAATAACGTTGCTATCTTAAAAATCATGGCATTACAAAACATGTAACAATCACTACTACAAATATAGGCTTGCATAGCGCTTAAAAATAGGCTTAGATAGCGCTTTCTAGCGCTATCTAAGCTACCGCTATGGTAGCTTAGATAGCGCTCAAAAAAGCGCTATGCAAGGCGCGTACTTGAATAGCGCTTCGCTTAGATAGCGCTTTAAAAAGCGCTATCTAAGCGTTTTTTTTTTTTTTAATTAACTTCAATAGCGCCTTCTAAAGCGCTATGTAAGCGCTAATTTTTTTTAAATTAGCTTGAATAGCGCTTTGTTAAGCGCTATTTAATTTAAATGATTTTTTTAAATTAGATTTGTTTATCTGCTAAGATAGCGCGTAAATAAGCGCTATGGAAGTAATTAGATTGTTCTTAGATAGCGCTTAAAGAAGCGCTATTGTAGTATATATGTTAAACTTAGATAGCGCTAATTAAGTTATTTGATTTGTTTTTTCTATTTTTCCGATACCGATTTTCTGGGCTAAATATAATATTTAATATAATAATGACAACGTTCAATCAATCAATAAAGACACAACATGATAACTAACTATTTCTCATTCATTCAAAATATAATTTAAGCATTCATACAAAATTGTTAATATGCTATCATATATATACACCAGCTTTTTTGGCCACGAAATGAAATGGCCAACAGCTTCTCCTACAGTCCTAACTTCGTCTGTACATTGCGGCACCGCTGAATGTTTCTCAGATTCTACCGCCACTTCAAATTGTATCCTCGCATAACCTGAAATTGCATCATGGCATTGTATAAGTATAACAACACACACACACACTAAGTCGGTATATAAATCTTAACCTGAAATACAAGAACACACCTATTATTGCTACTATATATATGCAAACCACTGCCAAACACAAAGGGTTTTGTATCAGTAAGATAAATGTAAATGACTAAAGGTCCAACTATATTTCTTGATAGCAGCCTTCTCAACTAATATATATATATATAGTAGCAGTAATAGGTGTGGAACTTACCCCAGAATAACCAATTCCAACGAGCTCAAGAACTCCGGGAACTAAAGGAAGCCTATCAATGGCCTGCAGAAACAGAATGCACAAGGACAAGATTAATCACAAGAAGATGATGAAGATTGTGAAAACATTTGAGAACTACATTGAGAAGGATGGCCATGAGGAGGCCGAACAGGTGCTCTCATACCTGCAATATCATCAGACGGTGTCAATTCTATATGAGTGAAATTATCAAGCTTCAACATTCAGCTAGTAAGCGAAACAATACTAACCTTATTGTAGGTCACTAGTATTATGAGCTTCTAATTAGGAGATTCTGGGTTAGCACAATAGTTTATAACATGTAAAAAACTTCAGAAAACAAAATGTTGCCAAGTAGTCTACTGACAACCCTTCTGATAGTATAGAGGTGATAAGACTCTGAGACACTAAATTGTGAAGGAGGCATGGAATGACACAATTAGTAAATGACAACAGAAGTTCAAATGAAAGATGGAAGCATATAGCAACATAACCACATCAGAAATCAAGTACAAACTGATATAACCACCGATAAGAAATGTTACCCTTGTAATGAAAAGCTAGAGTTCACACAACTACCAGTTTAGCATGTCAAACATTACTAAACAGGGGTAATTACGGGAATCTTGTTTAAGTAATACAAGTTGACAACATTGTTCATGGATGCTTACAAGAAATGCTACCCTCGTAATGAAAAGCTAAAGCGGTCACACAACTATCAGTTTAGCATGTCAAACATTACTACAACAGGTAATTACAGGAGTCTTAGAGAAGTTGAAAACATTGTTCATGGATGCTTAGGCAAAAAAATTTAATAGCTTTGTTAACCATCAGATGAAGAAACGTTATACCTGTGAAGGTCTGGTCCATTTTCCATCAACCCAGTCATAATGAAGCCTCAAATCAGAATGCCCAAACTCCAATTCTTCATTCTTCTCCTTGAGGTGGACAGAGTACATCTTGTCGCTAACAACCTTTGAAATCACACCAGACCACCATCCATTACTGTACCTAGCATCAACTTCCTCAGACTGACTGAAACAGTCAACATCCGGATGGGCAGGGGGCTCATGCCTGATGTGCAAATTATCCACTTCTTCTCTCAACAGTTCATTTTCGTTGCACTTGTACTCCACTAAGTATTTATCATCTCCAGCTGATTGAACAATCACTCCAGTAAACCAAGCACCAACAGAACCCTCAGCTTCACTACTGACTTCTACAAGCATCCCTTCTTTAAACTCCACTGCTGACTTGGATGAATTTGCATTCTCACTGGTTACCATCACTGATGGCGCATTCTGCACCAAGAAACCTCAGGAATTCAGAAACAAATTAAACCAAGGAAACAGAAACAAGATATCCAATAACCATAAACTAGGATAGACAACAGTAACTTTTGAATTATCAAAGATCCAATATCCTAACCCAAGCACTATGTAATGCACTACTAAAGCATGATCTTAACACATCTCATATACTAGGGTATTGACTCAGCATTCTTCATGAGCATTCATATTCATATGTTATTACATGCAAGTATGTACCCTACAAGGCTACAGCAGTTCTCATAGAACTGTATCATTCTGCGTGCCTTTGACATGCCTTTACGAGTTCACTCTGCATGTCTCAAGCAACCCACTTGCTCATTTCCACAATCAACTATGAGAACTGCTAGTGTGCCTCGGGTAATGCTAAATGTTATTAAACTTCCTACTACTTCGTAGACAGGCTCATCTAAAAAACCTAGAAACCTATCTTATGCCTTTAAATGCAAGGAAGTACTACTAAAAAGACAAGTACACAGGATACAGAAGCACTCAGCAACTAAGAACTTAAGTGAAAATCAACAACTACAAGCTTAAGTGAAACTCAACAACTAAATCAACGTGGAAAATTCTAAAAATGAAGTTAAAAGCCAAACCTTGATCTTAGAAGCATCATTGTCCTGTTGTTCGTTCTGCACATTACTGTTATGTTCATCCATGTCAGCAACGATCTGAGCATTTGCCTGCAATTCACATTATTTTGTTTTAAAAAACAGCTTAAATAGACTCAAGAGAATGTATTTTTCGGCAAAACTGAATACCATCTACTCATTTTTAGAATTTTATTATGATTTATGAGCATGTTATAAACCTCAAGTAACTATATTACAAAACTAAAACTGAACAAACCAAAGAAATTTTAAATATCAAAGAAAAATTGGAAATACCAATTTACCTTGGGAGCAGCCTTTTTTGGCCTTTTACGTTGCGAACCAGAGTTATTCGGCTTTTCCATTAGTTTCCGGGCCATGATGATAGCCTGCAGATCGATTTCCTTCTGTTGCAACTCTTTCTTCTTCTTAGTTACCTCATCCAATTGCTGCTCCAATGTATCAGTGTCCAAGTTTTCATCTACCTTAAAGGAACCACGGATATCGACATCAGGAACTCTTGTCTCTTGCTGCAAGTTTTGTACAAGAACAGCAATACCGAAGAGGTCATTACATGTCAATTATTAGTACATTTTTCAGCAATTGAAGCAACAAACACAATCACACAACAAATGGAAAGGAAACAACAAACACATTAACAAAATCAATTGTCAATTCCTGGGTTTCTTGTATTGAATTTGATAGAACTAGTTTGATCTTCAATTGATATCATAACTACATTATCATATAAGAGATCTCCCTTCTAATTACCCTCATGATTAGGAGAACACCCTAAAAGAGCAGCCTATATTGAATTTCCCTCCTTCTAGATAACCTGCCGTATATTCATTATCATATAAGAGATCTCCCTTTCATTTCAAACCCGTGCCTCACAATACAGTCAATAAAAGGCAGGAGAGGAACAGAAACATACCGAGCCATACCATAGACCATGATATACCGTTCCACAAGAACCTGCAGTTCATTAATGACATAACTAGGATGAGAAGAACATTATGGGAAAGTTCATGAAAAAGGATGAATTTAAAATCATGCTGCTATGATTTCCAGTTATTAGCGGCGAATTTACTAAAATTGCTTGTAAAGATGAAACTTAGCAGAAAATTGTATTCTCTAACTGCATTAATAAGGTGTAGACAGAATCTGCAGAAGATGCAGAGATTACTACCTTGTCCAATCTGTTCTCCAATTGTCAAGTCCTCCCATAAGATTTCATAATCTAAGCAATCGGTTTCCATGTCAACTTTTTGAACAGCACTACTATTAGTACTGCCACTACTGCTCACACTACTTGTGCTGTTAACATTGAAAGAAGAGGACCATGACCCTGAAGCCTCATTATGGCCTGACCTGTTGAATTTCCCCACGTGTGTTTCTGGCTTCACAAGAGATTCAGTACTTCTATGATGAGCAGCGTCATTTTCTTGATCGTGATTCATCCAGGGCCAGCCAAATCGGGTGGTTCTTGCTTCTGATGCATCACGTTCATTACCTTTCCATGGCCACGACATCCCCTTCTTACTAATCCATGCTTCTGCCTTAATACCAGCCTTCAAGGGATTCTATGTTTACGTTTGCCAATTGAGCTACGTTTATCTTTGCTCTCACCATGATATGTCCAAACCTTATATGTATTGTCAATACCATGACACATTAAATGCTCGTGCAACTTCATTTGACCACTAACCTCTTTTACATTTAAACATTTTCGACACGGACATTTAATGAACATTGGATTTTTAGCATTCTTAGTTGCATAAGCACAAAACTCTTCCACCCCTTTCTTGTACTCTTCAGATAATCGATCCGCATTTACCCATTCTCGATCCATTAAAAACAATACTACAAAAAAACATCAATACATCAATCTCCATTGCCATGAATCCACATTTTTTACTTGTTCTTTCCACTCTTGGGACTTAGCAAGATTCTTACTAACACACAATTCTATGAACAGTCACTTTAATTAGTGGAAGCTAAGCATGAAATATTTATATTTGTCCAATCTATCATACACAAAGAGAAGACAAAGATCGAATCCAAACAATTTCGTAACAATAAATCATAGAGAAATGACTTAGAAACCTGTCGGAATCAAAATATGAAGAAACATATACGGATTACTACATTTTCATTTTGAATAAGTTATATTAATACACTCTGTCACAATTTGATTGAAAGATTTTTTCAACAAAACAGTCCATATATCTTTGAAACAATAATTCATTCATACGAGTATAACTACACATTTTTAATAACACATTCATTCCATTCCATTAGATACTACACATGAAACACTAATATGACAGCATTTTGAACATAAAGCTATATGCCTATAACTCAAAAACAATAAAAATATGCATTAGATGCTCACTTCCTCAGTAGACAAAAAATAGGCTAATAATCAGTGAATCACACACAAAACACAAACAAAAAAAAAAAAAAAAAAAAAAAAAAAAACAAGAAGAAGCAAGAGAGACGAAATGAGATGGAGAGACGAACATTAGATGCTCACTTCCTCAGTAGACTTTGAAAGACTGATTAGTCCATTAGCCTAATTTTAACTTTTAATTGAACTTGTATTAGTCGAAAATGTTTAAATTTCAGTCTGATCTTTCTATTTCAATGGAGATGCTCTTAGGATTTTGAGTACTCACTGAGGTTGATGGAAGTAGTATGCCTTTTGATTTCTCCATCTCATTTTGTCGCAGTCATTGAGATTTTTTTTTTGCCAACAAAACACAAAACACAAAACACCAACAGTGACTGAGTGAGAGTCGAGCGAGAGAGACGAACCTAGTCCTTACCCTGCGACTCCTCGGTTCCTCGCCTCCTCGCCTCCTCTGGTTCCTCGCCTGAGTCGCCTCCTTCCTCGGTTCCTCGCCTCCTCTGGTTCCTCGCGTCCTTCCTCGGTTCGTCGCCTCCTCGCCTCCTCGATCTGGTTCGTCGCCTCCTCGCCTCGGTTCCGTGCCTCCTATCGCCTCTCTGTGTGTTTGAAAAAATGGCAAAAGCAAAACCAAAAAACATGTTGTCGAGATTTAGGTTTTTATTAGGGCTTGTGATATTAACCGTCCGATCGTATCAAGATCTGAAAAAACGAGATTTAATTTGATATTTGATTTTTTTTTTAATTATTAGGCTATAGGATAAAGCGCTATACAAGAGGTAAGTAGCATAGCGCTTTAAAAGCGCTATGCAAGCACTTTAAAAGCGCTATGGTAGTTTTGGTAACGTTTTTTCACATAGCGTTTTTTAAAGCGCTATCTAAGACATAAATAAGATAGCGCTTAACTGAAAAAAAAATTTAAAAGCGCTATTGTAGCGTTTTTTTTGATTTTTTTTTTTTAAAGACAAATAAGCGCTATCCTAGCGCCCACTTGGATAGCTCTTTAAAAAAGCGCTATCTAAGTGGCGTTACCTAAGCTAATATTTGTAGTAGTGAATGTTACAATTCTTGAATTTTGCAACTCTGTACAATGTTAGACCTTTTGTAACAATTTAGATTGGCATTACAAAACTGTCAGCCTGTTTCTTTTCCTTGCAACTTCTTGACATGAAACATAAAACTAGTAATACACTTATAATAACTATCAAGAACCTTGCAAATGCAATCCCGATGACCCTTTTAGATAATCTTTTTTCTGGCAGAACTTGATCCCATCTGTGCAGATGGGTTCATTTGCCTGTGCCGATGGTGCTATTCAGGGTGTTGGAGCACCAAATATTGGCGTTTGTGGAAGTGGAGGAGATGGAAGAACAGTAGTGTTGAATGGGTTTCTGTCCTTTCTAGATTATAGATTCAATAGTTACTAATTACATACAGCAGAAACCCAAAATGAAAAACTGCTAACAAATTTAAAAATATGCTTCTCGTACTATTATTAAGTTTAAATTTCACAGAGCTAGCTTAAATTTCATGCCAGCTTATTAAGTTGGTTGAATTTTTGCTCAAGTGCAATGATATGAGGGGGGTTATATAGTATTGTGAGGTGTTGACTTGAGAATCTCTTAACAAAACAAAAAGTAGAGAAATGAGGACTTAGTGGTCGGAGTTGAAATGGGTAACAAAAAGTAGAGAAATGAGGACTTAGTGGTTGGAGTTGAAATGGGTGAGGGAAGGGGTTGTGTCTGAATTCTGATGTTGGACTTGAGAGAAGTGGATGGTAGGGTACTCACTCTATTACTGTTGAAGAGAATGTTTGTATTTGTGAGCTTTGCAAGGGAGTTTGCTTTTGGGAGATGAATCATGCATCTTGCCCTGCCCATTCTATATGTTTATAGTTAGTGCCTCTGCCTCCTTACTTCAATAATAATAATAGAGTGCTACACATCTCTCACAGCTACCAATCTTTGATAATGAAGATCAAGAAAATAAAATGTAAAGAAAAGCTGCAAAAAAAGTATGGTTTACCTCATTCGCACCCATTTTTTATCAGACACTAATTCACTAACCACTGAATAGTTTTCCAAGGTAACCATATATAATACTTGCTTAGATTGGTGCATGTATTATAGTCCTTTAAAGGAGAGAAGGTTCTAGTACTTAAAAAATAACTTTCTACTATTTACCAATTGCTTAGGTATATTTTCAGTGGCTCTGCGATCATTAAACTACATGACGTGCTTCCATCGGGAATAACTTTTTGATTAGCTGCAAGATTTGCTTACAAGAACACAAAGTTTCAACTATTTTGAAACACAAGGGAGAAATCCATGGTGCTATGATTGTCATAATTCTTTAGACATGTCAATTATGTGACTCACCTAAAGATTATGTAGTAAGGAACCTGTAAGATAAATTACTCACAAGGTAGTCATAGATGACAAGCTCGCCATAGAGGGAGGCAGTTGCCCCCTCAAATTGTTACAAGATAGATCCCTGCAAACATCCAGCAAGATTTCTTCAGAACTTGAAATGAACGAAAAACAGGAGTTTCCAAAAGTCAAGAGGAAAGCCTTACAAATTCACTAAACTAGAAAAGGGCCTGAAACGAGTCTGGTATTTCTCCAGTTAAGTAATTGTTGCTCAACGACCTGAGGGAACCAATAGCACGGGCATAAATCATATGTCGAACTTAGTAGTCCTCAAGAACTCTTCAATCAAGATCAACAGAGCATATCGCAAAACTTACATGTCTATCAACTGAGGATGGTGAGAATATAGAACTAGGATGCTTCCCGTGAACTAATTTGATGAAAGCAAACTGCCAAAGGTACACATAAATCCCACGTTTCATATAAGGTGGTGCATTAAGTAGGATATAATAGAGTGTACTCAAGACAAGGAAAGACAAACTTGATCAACGTTCAATAAATACAAGCTCCCTAAAACCATTGATTGAGAACCTTCCAAGGTTAAACATTTTGCACACAATAGAAGACATAAGAAACTATAAGATGATATGGTTATGCACACGCATAAAAACCATTAGAGTAGGTGTTAACTTACATCTGACACCGTATCACTTAAAACAATTTTCAAGTGTCTCTTCAGCTTTAAGCGGACTAGCAAACCCATTGCAACATGTCAATAAGTCTGAATGAGCACGAAAGCGCCGCCTCCGAGCATTAATCGGTAATAACAATTGAACCGTTAATTACAAATTTACCCTTATTCTTCATTTGAACTTCCCGCCAACTATTTCACTCAGTATTTCAATTCATGACATTACCCACCTCTTCAAATATTCCTTGTCCTCAAGGATTGAACAAAGGAAAATGAGGGCAGATGGAAGGCCTATCCTCCCAAGTGGCAGCATAAGAAGAGGAGTTCGACCAGTGAACCAACACTTGTGTTACTACTCTGTTATGTCGAGGAATGAGTCTTCGTCCCAAAATTGTTATTGGTTCAGCAACAAAATCACAATTGTGGTCGACCAAGGGCAGTGTATGGGAAGTGGAATGCGAGGAGCCCACCTTCTTTTTGAGTTGAGAGACGTGAAAGACCGAGTGGGTTTTGGACTCTGCAGGGAGCTTGAGACGGTATGCAACTGCACCAATACACTAGAAAGCGATCTGAAATGGGACGTAGTACTTCGCTGATAGCTTGAGATTCTTTCGCACTTGAACTGAAACTTGGTGGTATGGCAACAATTTCAAGTATACCCAATCACCAGTAGAAAATATCCTATCTTGGCGATGACGGTCTGCATAGACTTTCATGCGTTCCTTAGCCTTGTGCAGTCTCTCCTTGATGATGTTCGTCATATCAGTTCTCTGTTGGAGATATTGTTGCACCTCTGGAATTGATAAGGTATCAGTGGGAGGAAGTGCCAAGAGAAGCGGATGATACCCGTACAATGCTTGAAATGGTGTTGTGTTTAAGCTTGAGTGAAAATTGGTATTAAACCAATACTCAACTAAGTACAACCATCTGACCACCTGGAAGGGGAAGGGGAATGACCAATGAGATGACGGAGGTAAGTTTCCAAGCTTGAATTAGTTCTTTTGTCTGACCATCTGTCTGTGGATGGTAGGTCGTGCTAAGGGCTAGGGAGTTATCCAGAGCAGTAAACAATTGTTTCCATAACAGACTTAGAAACACCTGGTCTCTATCAGATACAATTGAACTTAGCATGCCATGGAGTTTGTAGACTTGTTGTAAGAAGATATCCGCAACCATATGAGCAGTGAAAGGGTGTGTTATTGCAATGAAATGGCTGAACTTGGTTAACCTATCAACTACTATTAAGATGACAAATTTTCCTTGAGACAATGGCAAACTTAGATGAAGTCCATACTGATGTGTTGCCATGCATGTTTTGGCACAGGTAAAGGTTGCAACAAACCACCATAGCCTGCTTGATCACCCTTGTTACGTTGACATATGTCACATGAGGTGATAAATTCCATTATCTGAGACTTCAATTGAGGCCAATAGAAGTGTTGTTTTATTTTCTAATGTGTTGTTGTAATTCTAGAGTGTCCTTTCAATGGAGAAGCATGGAGAGATTGAATCAATTGCCTTCTTAATGTACCTGAACACCCAATATTAATGGAGTTTTTGTATATGAGAATACCTTTCTAAATAGTGAAGTTAGGAGCTACATCAGGCTATACCAGCAGCTTTGTAATCATGTCTTGTGCTTGAATGTCAACAGAGTAGCTAAGAGTGATGTCTTCTAGCCACTAAGGAATTACTTGGGATATGGCTAAGCAGCAAGTTGCACTGTTTGGGACTCTTGACAAAGCATCAGCAGCATAGTTTTTTGTCCCTTTTTTGTAACTTATAGAGTAATCGAACCCTAGAAGTTTAGCAAGCCATTTCTGTTGCAATGTGTTTAATGCTCTGAGGATCAGTCATGATAAAGAACTTGGCACCAAGCAGGTAGGCCTTCCATTTCTGCCCAACCATTACAATAGCTAAAAGTTCTTTCTTGTATGTTGACAACCCCAAATTTTTTGGACCAAGTGCCTTGCTGAAATAAGCTATAGGGTGACCTTGCTGTGAAAGCTCAACTCCCACTCCAACTAAACTTGCATCCGTTTCAATGAAGGGGAGGGAAAAATTAGGCAATAAAAGAACAGGAGTAGAAGTCATTGCTAGTTCGAGTGTCTCAAATGCTTGTTGTGCCTCATTGGACCATAGAAATGAATCTTTTCTTAACAAATCAGTTAGGGGCTTAGCTATCAAGCCGTAATGCCTAACAAACTTCCTATAGTAACCTATTAAGCACTTAAGCCAAGAAATCCTCTTAGAGTCTTCAAATTGTTGGGTATTGGCCAATGAACCATAGCTTCCAGTTTTGAAGGATCTATTGCCACTCCTTTGGAGTTTATGATGTGCCCTAAGTATGCTAATTCAGGTTGAGCAAAGGATCATTTAGATAGTTTGGCAAATAGGGAATGTGGTCTCAAGGTGGAAAGGGTTAGTTCCAAGTGGTGTACGTGTTGTGGCAATGATTTGTTGTAAATGAGAATATCATCAAAGAAAACCAAAATAAACTTTCTAAGGAAGGGTTGAAAGATATGTTCATAAGGGCTTGAAAGGTAGTTGGGGCATTGCTTAAGCCAAAGGGCATGACTCTAAACTCAAAATGGCCATGGTGTGTCTTAAAGGTTGTTTTGTATATGTCCTCATGGTGAACTAGGACTTGGTGGTAGCCGGATCTAAGGTCTAGCTTGGAGAAGATATGGGCACCATGTAACTTATCCAACAACTCATCAATGAGGGACATGGGGAATTTATCCTTGATGGTGAGCTCATTCAACCTACTATAGTCAATACAAAACCTCCAAGTATTGTATTTTTTCTTCACCAATAGAATGGGGTCGCAAAGGGGCTATGTGAGTGTTGGATCAACCCAGCTTCTAACATCTCCTTGACCAAACTCTCAACTACATCTTGTGAATGTGAGGAAGCCTATAAGGGGATTGTGAAGTAGGAAGAGTGTTGGGTTTTAGAGGGATTTTATGGTTTAGGCTTCTTGGAGGAGGGATGGAAGATGGAGTTTGGAATACATGCATCTTTATAAGTTTGTAAGAGAGAGGATATTTGAGGGGGATATGAAGGCTATTATACAGATGGTGTCATTGAGAAGAAATGTCCAATGAAGGAAAGAGAGTGTTTCTTTAGAAATTAAAAAACTTTGATGGGCCAATGAGAAACAATGAAGCTGTGTCATGGACACCTTGGAGTGTGATTGGTTGGCCTTGGTAGGAAATGGTGAGTTGAAGAGTTTGAAGATTGATGATGATGTCTCCTAGGGGGTTAAGCCAGTCTCCTCCCAAAACCATGTCATAGCCCCCTAGGGTTAACACTCTAACTAAACCTTCAAATTGATGGTGTTGCATGGACCATTTCAAAGGTTGACAAGTGGCATTGCTAATGATATGTTGGCCATTGGCCACTTTGACAACCATTTGTGGTGTGATCATGGTAGGCGAATTGGTGATTTTAATCACCATTGGGTCAACAAAAGAATGTGTACTTCCCGTGTCTATGAGAATAGAGATAGGATGTTTCTTTATGAAGCCTTTGAGAAAGATTGTGTTTGATGAAGGGTTCCCATAAAGGGCATGGAGGGAAAGCTCCATATCTTAAGAAATCGCTTCTATCAAAATTTCAGTATTTGCTAGCAAGGGAGGGGGTTTCTCTTGGGGATCAGAGTTAGGAATCAGCATGTACAAATATTGGGTTTTGCATAAATGACCTGGTTTGTATATTTCATCACAGTTATAGCATAGGCCTTTATCTATTCGAAGCTTCATTTGAAAGGGTGTAAGCCTTTTGATTGGTGGGTTTGGGGAAGAAAATTTGAGAGGTGTGAAGGAGGGATTTGGTGTGTGAGGTGGTGGTTTTTGACTTGAAGATGGAACTGTATGGGTGGGAGGTTGTAGGTGGAAATTGGACATAGTGTTATATTTAGTCCAATTAGTAGTTTGGAAAGGAGCACTATATTGTTTCTTTGGAACACTAGCAGAGGAAGAGGCCTGAGAGTGAGTAGGATTGCAAGATTCTTGCATCCTAGCCAATGAAAAAACTTGTGACACCGTGGTGGGTTTGAACATTTGCACAATTGAATATCTGACCTCAAACCACTCAGGAAACTAAGCATAAAGTAGGGTTCAGTCAAGGATGGGTTGTGCAATAACATAAGTGATCTCAATTCCTCAAAGCGATCGTAGTACTCCACGGATTGGTCCTGAAAGATCTTATTAAATGCATATACGTAATTATCAGTAATTGGGTCTTCGAAACGGAGACACAGATCGTGAACAAGCTTAGACCAGGATACAATAGGCTTAGTAAGTTGGTAATCCCGAAACCAATTATCTGCCTTGTCATCCAAATGAATAGAGACGATTGAAACTTGTCAAAGGTCAAGAATACTATCCAAATTGAAGAAACGCTCACATTTGTTTACCCAAGATCTAGGGTTAGACCCATCAAAATGTGGAACATCAATCTTAGGGAAACGAAACATGTTACTTCCAATTTTAATGGGCGGGAGGGTGGGTGCTCGTGTTGGATTTCCAGTGTTTGTTGATGCCTGCTAATTGCTCGATTCTCCTCCGGTATTGTTCACGATGGTGTTTTGAAACGACTGAATCAATTTGTCCATTTTTGCATCTAACCTCTATTCGCTATTCTCATTACTCACAAATATCCTTTGAAGCTCAGCTTTCACCCAATCCATTTGACTGGAAGATTCCATCAAAAATTTCTTTGTTTCCTTCATAAACGATTCTACTTCACGAGCCATCGTTTCCATATTGTAGGTCTAGGGATCTACTGCTCTAATACCAATTGTCACGTACCTGACAAGCTGAAGAACAATAATCGAAGACAACAATAGATGGAAAAGGAAATTTCAGAGATATTGCATTTAATTGAAAGGAAAGATTACATACACACTTCTCAATTGGCAAGAATTGAGCCTTTTTTTCTAACACATTCTTCTTACCCTGTTTTAGGGTTTCTTCCTCCTTTTAAAGAGATGAGTATAACAGAATTTCAAGTTGGTCTATTACAATTTGACGCTTGTCTTTTCTACAGTGGTCTCAACTAACAATTGGACCACTAATTACAAATTTACCCTTATTCTCCATTTGAACTTCCCGCCAATTATTTCACTCAGTATTTCAATTCGTGACAATATGCTTTGATTTTGAACAAGAAAACCTAATCAAGAAAAAAAAAAGATAATACCTTGAATCGTCTGGAGAATCCAAGTTGGGAGATCCAGATGAAGAAAACGTTCTTCTTTGCAACAAGATATTGAAATGGATTTTCTCATTTACATCAAGAAATGTAATGAGGGGGGTTTATATAGATCCAGGAAGAGATTGAGTGAGAACATCTTCTTCGTCTCTCTGCATCGAGAGATTGAGAGAGAAATGGAAAGGGATCGAAAGATAGAGTTTGAGAATTGTGAGAGGTTTTGTGAAAAAAGTGAAAAGAGGGAATGAACTTAGGGAAAGAAGATGTTTAGCTCTCCAATTATTTTCCCTTATTTTTAACCACTTAATTTGTAATAGTTACAAAGTAAAAATTACTGATGTTACTGTAACAACCACTTCTTGATTACCCTTATTTTGGCGCAGTGTATTCTCCGACAACGGTATAATCGAAAAATAATCTTTAATGTGCTAATATATTCATATGTAAAAAGATATGAGAATTCCCCTTTTCTAGAAAGCACAAAATTTGTCATATATGATATCTTAAATTGACGATATATTCGGAGACAATAACGCAATAAAAGACAATCACATATGACCAATCTGCCAGAATCAATTGAACCCTAATATTCCACACATAAGAAGATCATGTCTGGGCTTATATGAAGACGAAAAAAACAGTCACCGAATTAAAAGAATCTATGGAAGAAGAAAACATAATCGGCTGTCACACGCTATATAAAATAAATGAGAAAATTCATCAAATACCATTGTTCATCGTGAAAGCGTGAAAAGTGAATCAAATACAAATCAAACCAGCTACATCTAGGAGTTTGTCTCTTCGCCTTGCTTGAAGAATTAGTCTAGCCGACAATAAATCTCCAAAAAGTCTAATGAAAATTGTGTTTTTTCTTCTAAAAATTGTTATTTTTTTAGTATGCCTAAGGAGTTTTTTTTATAAACATAGAAAAAAAATGAGGCAGCCCTAGAGAACATAAAGAAATCCTAGGGTTTCATCTCATGGGCCGACACCTCACAGGCACGCCCCTCAGATTGCTTCCTCTTCTTTGTTTTGTGTTGAATGCACAAGTGGGTTTGCTTTAGGCTATCTTGGGCTGGTAAAAAAGTTGTGGATCACCTTGATCATATCTTTGATGGCCTTTTAACTAATAAATACACTAAAACAGAAAATTCTCCAAGAGACCACACTTGTCAAGTAATTCAATGAATTATCAAAATAATCTTAACAAGTGAAAATAATTAAATCTGTATAAATTACATTTTCATACCCTAATCAACGAACATCTCCAACAAAGTCTCTGTATTTGGTTCTTTAACCTGCATGATGTTTTCTCTCTAAACCGTCATCTAGAAGCTCAATATTTCCATCCTATGGACATTCAAAGAAAAGAGAAAATGATAAATAACATCTGCAGGTGAGATACATAGTTCAATTTATCTATTGTCACATTTTGGACTTGTACTTAGGCATAAGTTGTTGGGGTTTAGTATCATATAACTCTTTTGCAGAATCTCTATTTGATAGACAACAGCTGATTGATTAGACAATGGCTGCTTATACAATAAGGCAATGTATCTGTAAATCACTCAAATAAAGTTGACAATTTGTTAGTTACTACAAAACTCAGGTACATTATTCATTTTTTGGTCCATTTTTCATTGATGTTCACGACACTGCTCAATTGCTATCTGTAAAATCTATCGTTTATTCGTTATAAACTCATCCATGACATCACAATTCATAGTGAATGCTTCGAAGGACTCATTAGAGTGTACTAAATGCAATCTCAACTCCATCCTCGGGCTTTGGATGAGGAAGATACATTATCTTTGCATCAGGGTTGATTAGGTTCCACCTGCCATATATATTATCAACCAGTAAGTATTATATGATATTTTTCGGTCATTAGTTACAATGTAATAAAAATTACTATTATTCTCTTACTTGTAGCCTGTGACTAAATGATGAAGAAATATATTGATTTGTATCCGTGCCAGCATGTTTCCAGCACAAATTCTAGGTCCTGATCCAAATACTTGGTATGTACCGGGTTTTGCAGGTTCCTGGAGACATCAAGACGTTTCTTGTTATGATCGCAGTCAGAATAACACAATACATAAAACTCTGTTGAAATGACAAGCATATATGCTAACTCACATTCCACCTATCTGGGTTAAACTTCATCGGATCTTTGAAATTATTTGGATCGGTATGAAGATAACGAATCCACAGTATAACTCTCCATCCTTTTGGTATTCTATAACCTGTGAAAGTTATGATCAGTTTTTTTTTTTAGCAAACTACTTACTGAATAGCCATAATTTTTCTTAGATGGTTTGAATTCCCATTTCCTTACCTTGGTAATCGACATCCTCTTTAACCTCTCTGAAGATGAAAGCTGCAATATTTGCCAATCTTATTGTTTCTTCAACTACCTGCACAATTGAACAACGATGATGAAGAGAATATTTGATTGGAACTATAGGGTATTCAATCAAATATTGTGATTTTTTGGCTGGTAATAACAAACTCCGTAATATTTCGAGTTGCATCACTAATCACATTCATAATAGAGTTTATAAGTTTATAATATGGAATCCTATGGGCTTCCATATAAAGTCTTCTTATGTTCACTTTATATGGAGTAACTAGATATAGACCTTGTTTGTGTACTTCAACTGAGCAAGTTCTTTGTCAGTAATGAATTCGCCTTTTCTGTTTCTGCTTACAGCCATGTTCTCATCCTGCAAGTTAAGCATGTAAAGAAGAGATAAAGCTTGAGAATGCTTAAATACGTGAACAGTGCTGGATTCGTTGTAGCTTAATGTAGATATATAATTACCCGAAGCTTTTGAAGCACATCTGGATATTTGGCTAGGTAGTAAAGTGCCCACATAGATGCGAGGGAAGTTGACTCGTAGCCTGCAACGACAAGGGACACAATGTTGTCCACCACCTCGTTATCATTCAGCTGTTTCCCTTCTTCATCTTGTATACTCATCAACCCTTCCATTAAATCATTTCTTTCGTTAGCATTGTTTCCACTTGCCTTCCTCTTTTCCAGTTCTTTTCGAAAAATTTCCTCCAACTTCCTCCTACACTAAAAAATTTGTATAGTTTCCATCAAATGTAGCTAATGTTAAAAGGAAAAATCAAAACTCATTTGTGTAACATGAATGTATTATGTCAATGATGAGGCTGTGTACCTTAACAGCATGGTAATATGCTGTTCCAGGAAAGTTGAATCGATGCGCTCTAATCCCTCCAACTAGGCCTCTAAAATACCCATCCATCGAATCCAACAAGGGACCTGGCTCCAAGCTGACAAAAATTTTGCCAATGTTCTCAAAGGTCACCTATAGAAAAAAGTTAATAACTTGAAATCAGCTCGAATGCCAGAAAGATGGTCATAAATTAGTAACTAGCAGACTAGTGATTACCTTCTTGGTTTCGTTTATTCCTGTTACTCTTCCTTTCTCTGCCCAATGTTGGAGGGCCGAGATCATACGGGGCTGCACCAGTAGAGCAATTTTCTTGAGAGCTTGGGGCTGGTTGATTGTATTGCTGACAAAGCTCCTCATCCTTTGGTGAGGTATGCCATTCACTACTACCAGAGAATTGAGTCCTACGAGCTCTGCTGAAGGCCATTTAATAGTAAACAGATGATTGGATTGCGAAACAAACTTGTTGAAAGATGGCGAGCATCCGATGATGGATGGATTCCCAAAGAGGTAAGTTCTAAACATCCCCATACCTTCCCCATATCTGATAAACAACATATAGAATGTCAAAAAAATATATTTAATTATTATGTAGTATCAAACTTAAGTTTGTAGGAAAGTAACAATACATCTCCTTATAGATAAAGCATGAAAAGGTGATGAAGACCTTTTTCGCTTGGTTTCGATGAAGTCATCGGGACGTCGGACAACCTTAAAGTACCAAAGGAAACTGAGGATCTCTCCAATGAAAGGAAGACCCATGTGACCTGGAGGAACATTCCCATTCTTACTAGCTTTGAGAGGGAGTATAAACCAGAGTTCATTCCAAGACCAGACTAGCAATACAAGCAATGGTACAACACCCAACACCAATGCTAACCACCATGACTGCGTGTACTCCTCCATCTCTCTCA
The DNA here is from genome assembly GCA_963556465.1 of Berberis vulgaris. Classification (NCBI taxonomy): domain Eukaryota; kingdom Viridiplantae; phylum Streptophyta; class Magnoliopsida; order Ranunculales; family Berberidaceae; genus Berberis; species Berberis vulgaris. Next base: position 31,315,330 of record OY747127.1, on the reverse strand, counting down.
CTCTCTTGTACTATATATCTACTGACTTCTCTCTCATCATTAACTTATATATGTAGAATTGATTCCTCCCTAATGATTCTGAAATTATTCTGAGCTATTTGACAACTTTCTTCAGAGAAGCTGTTTGTTTTTTGTTTGTACAAAATCCAAGAATGAAAGTTAAAATAAAAAAATACTTTTGTTATACATGGTACGTGGAAGGGAGGAGTGTGGGTGGATGAACTTGAATAAAGTCATAAACCACCCACCCCTATTCTGTCTGATATCATTCATTTCGAGTTTGTGTTTGTACATTATTAAACAAATTTAATGGAATTTTAGATTCTTATTATTATTTTGTATTTGTACATTAATAAACGGAATTAATGGAAATTTACTAAAGTTTGTGTGAATTAATTTACCCAAGATTAGTTGCAACTGTGATGAAGGTGAAAAATAATTTAATAGAGGACAACCACCTTTACCCAAGATCACTTCCTTGGCATTGTTTCCACTTCCCTTCCTCTTTTCGAAAAATTTCCTCCAACTTCCTCCTACAATATAAAATAATCATAATGTCGTTAATGTCATGCATTTACATAATTAATATTTATTCTTTGGTTCCTTCCCTCTTTCATTAAAGAGTATGTTTGTCATTTTTTTGTTTTTACTTTTTCTAATAATTGTTTTCATATTTACAAATAGAGGAAGACCACGTTTGATAATTTGGAAATCATCCCAAGAGAATGGATAGTTTAACATGATAAATATTTGAATCGTTTGAATAAATGTGTTAAACATGATAAATGGAGAAATACATTTGGTATGTTATTTTGCCAAATGTACTCACGTTAATTTCCTAGTTAATATATACACATCTACACAATATAACGACTTTGGCACTGATGAACAATGCTTTTGAAGCTCGGTCAAGTTTTAATTTCCTATGATACCCCTCATCTTTTAGGGTAATACTAATTGTGCCATTATATCCTTAAAACTTACAAAACAACACTAATACCCGCAATGATGGTACAACACCCAATGCTAACCAACGACCATGACTGTGTACCCCATTAGTATCTAGCGAAGATTATTCTCAAGAGCCAGATAATTTGACAACTAATTAGACATGTAAAATTGATTCCCCAAAAATTATTTTGAAGCCACATGACAACTTGTACTAGAGGTGATGCTTGTTTTACATGGTGAAGGGAGTGTGCATCACATTGATATCATTGATGTTCACTAGCTCTACATCTTCTATGCAAGTTGTGTTTTGTGTTCATGCATTAGTAGACTAGTTTGTTTGGGCAGTCAGGCTTTAAAGCCATTTTTTTGCTAGGCTTGGGTGTTTTTATACTTTTACCTCTTCTCTTTAAAGCACAACCACAAACATTATCTATAAAAGGGGTAGAAGTGTAAAAAGTCTAAAACCTGACTAAAAAGTGGTTATGGATTAGTAGACAGAGTTAATAGCATTCTAGAAGTCACTCAATTGAAGCTCGTTACAAACCTCTTAGTAGTTATTAACCCTTTCTACTTGAGATTAGCTGTACCCTGCAGCAACTACTTATGAAGGTGAAAGAAGAATTTTTCCAGAAGACCACCTGTCCCCACCTCTACCTCAGGACTGCCTAAATTTCAATGGTTAAGGATTAATCCAAAACCATACATCAAAGCTTGGGTAGGTTTAACGCTTACCTTGGGTTCTGCTTCGTTAGCAGGCCTATACTTCTCGGACCGACCATAAATGTAATCCCCCTTCCTTTTGATCGTTTAAGTAGATTAAATCATCTGCAGTTTGTTTAGCACATTGTTAACTCGCCTTATTCCCTAGCTTGCAATTTAGAAAATTGAAAGAACCAAGAAATGCGGTCGAGACTCTACAATTTCTTCCTTCTTGTCTCCTAACAAGTTGAAAGTAAAAGATATAGACCACTAACTTTTGAATATGAAACCAACGAAGATTAGTAGGTAGGGCATACCAATTGATTAATTTACAACTTTCATGACAAGATTTTCATAGTACTTGATTTGTCCAAATTCGTCCCTGTTGATTTTGATCTATACAAATGAACAATAGTAAACTGGAGACCATTATTTTAGCGGCCAAATGCACTCCAATGGTAAAGTCAGACACTTGAATAAGGATGGAGATAAACTAATAAAATTAAGGTTGCATGTGTATACGTTACTTATCCACTTTATCACCTTATATAATGAGTGTCTCACATTGACTCTACCGTTGAAGGCATGATAGAGGGAAGAAATCTCGCTTAGAATCTTACCCGTCCATAACTGATTCCTCTTTAGCACTTGGTTCTCTTTGGGACCCAATGCTTGATTGGACTGAGAGTTGCGCAAATGGACCTTGGGTCTGTTATAGTCCAGAGGTCTATATTCCGATCTTATTGTCCTGGGCCAAACTCCAAGATTATTACCGCTTTGGGCTCACATAATATGGGTTTGGGCTCCTGACTTATAGGTTGAATAATAATTAACTTGGACCAAGCTTGGGCCTTTTCCCATTAGGGTTGACATGTGCCACGTGTATGGCTGTGGTTAGATGACTGTTTGATGCCTCATCAATTACCCCCTAGTTAGTGGTGTTGTGTACAGGGTCACTAGCTTGTTATATGTGGAGGCCTGTGCAATGACATGATGGCGTATTTCGGTGCCTTTTCGGCTTCTGCACTGTATTTAATGCTTATGCAGCAGCTGAGGAATTGATTCTCCCACACGTCAAGCCTATATAAGTCTGCTTTGAGGGAGTTTCGATCTTCTTACTTCCCAAATTTTTTTTATTTTTTTCTGTCTTCAGACTTTCCCAATTGGATCAAGTGCAAACCTTCATCTTCTCCAATCATGTCTGGACGGATTCATTTTGCCCGAGATCAATATGTGGCTTGCATTGACTTCTTTAGGAGTCGTTGATGTCGGAGGAAGATCTGGTTGATCTCTGCAGACAATTTCACATTCCTAATAATCTGGAGTTTTCTCTCCCTACGAAAGGTGAGAGTCAGACTCGTCTGAGGGAGCGGTATGTCTGTCTGTATAAGGCCATGTTCAGAGTTGGCATGTGGTTCCTCGTTCCTGACTCCATTTGCGTTTTATGTCGTACCACGATATTTTCCCGGACTAGACAACATCGAATGGGTAGAGGATCCTGATTGACACTCTGATCAGGGCGAAGGAGGTTGGGCTCCATCTATCGACGAGGTTGTTGCAATCACTGACCTCTATCAGGATGAATTAGCATGGGGTCATCTAGCTGAGGCAATCCTCTTAACCGGGTGTTCTTCCAAACGACTTCAAGAATTGGCAGAAGTACTGCTTTTTTGCTTCTGTGAAGTTTGAGTATTTCACTTATGGTGATCAGTTGATCATTCACAGCTTCAGATGTCTAAGTAAGTTCCCTGTTGATGATACATCAAACTAGGGATGGCAACGGGGCGGATTTGAGCAAACCCATCCCCGCCCCGCATATTCGTTTATCATTTTGTTTTTTAAAACCATCCCCGCCTCGGACGGATAGGCAGATATCCGCCCCGCCCCATTTAACTAAAAAAACAAAAAACAAAAAAAGGAAGAAGAATAATGGAGTATAACAAGTCTTCCTCCTCTTCTACTACTACTGCTACTCTTCAACGAGTAGATCAGAAGCAGGGAGCAGGCTCAGGTAAAGAGATGGCAGTGGCCCCGACCCCAACCCCGAGTCAACTCCACCCATCCTCGCATTTCCTACCCACTACCTATTCTCCATTTGTCTACCTCAAATATCACACTGTCTTTCCTAATTGTTTGAATTCCCACCTCTTCAAAACACCAAAAGAGAGAGATCTCTTGAGGCTCTGCTGTTGTTGAGATTAGAGAGATCTGACGAAAACCTAATATAGATAGAACCCAAAACCTTATCTTTCTCTATATGATTGAAACAACTCAACTCAAATCAAATCAAACTAAGTTAGCAAATGGGTTTTGTTTGTTTTGCATGAACAAAAAAACCCTAACAATAGCTGAGTTTAAAGATGGAGATGGAAACAAGGACAGATAACTAGCTAGCACATAGTTTTGGATAACACACAAGTTGTTCACTCTACCACCTATCTGACATCAAAATCAAACCACTTAAAATTGCATAAACTAGATAACAAGGGAGAGAGCAGGGAGATGAGAGATCAAATCTCATCTGTGAGAGCCGCAGGGGGGGCAGGGTTGAGCTGAATCCCGAATGTGAGATGAGAGATGAAAGATTTGATTTGAAGTAGGGTTTATTTTCCCTTTATAGATCAGGGGTATTTTAGTAATTTTTACGGTTAAACGGATATTCGTGGGGCGGATATGGCCAAATCCGTATCTGTCCCGAATATGAAACGGATACAGTTTGGATATCCGTATCCGCCCCAACCTCCATACAGCCTTAGCCAAATCTGCCCCAAACGGGGCAAGTGGGGCGGATATCCGTGAAAATCCGCCCCACTGCCATCCCTACATCAAACCGTCTTTTGATCAACACCGTACAGTGTCATGATAATCTCGTCAACAGAATGAAGCAGGCCCTATTGCATGCTTAATCCAGTGAGGCCCATACAACATTAAGCCCACTATTGGCAGATTCTAGAACATTGGACCCGAATTGCAATGTGTCATTAAGCCCACACGTCATGCAATCAAGCCCAATACTCATAAGCCCTGATAAGGCAAATATCTCGGGGTCGACCCAAGATAGGCTGGCCAGCAATACATCGATTCTGACTAGGAAACAAATACTAGAGTATAAGTCGGGTAAGGAAACTTTCTTGCATGAACAACACTCAGAAAGGGAAACCTCTCCCGCAGATCTAGGAGCACAAATTGTGTAGAAAAACTATCCCACATGGACAACTCCCAACCAGGAAGGGATCAGCAGCAATATTTCTTTCCTTAAACTACACCACCAAAGACCTAGCTGAACAAGAACTCTCACACTATAAAAGGGAGATAAGGTCTATGAACTTAAGGTATGCTACAAAAATCCAATTTACAACTTTAAGCCTCTCCCAAGCCTTACCTAACTTGGCTCATGTGTGCTACTTGTGCAGGTCTAGGTAAGCGCCGATGAAGGAGAGCATGAATCGAATACATCAGTTTGGCGTCGTCCGTGGGGAACGACAGAGTTCCTCAAAAGAAAAATAGTACCACCTTTTTTCACAGAACCAGAAACATGGTGACAACAAGGTCTCACAACAACGGAGATGTTGCGGAACCCTCGAACTCTCAAACCGACAGAGCACCGTCCGTTCCACCACCGCCATGGGAGGAACCCCCTCATATCCCCACGTCGGTGACAGCTACGACGGACCCAAGGGTGGATCTACTGTCAACCCAAATGCAACAAATCGCAGAAGTGTTGGAGGCACTTAAACAACAAAATCCTCCACCTGCAAAAGGAGACCGTGAGCAACGAAGGGCCCAGTCCCCAGAGAGCCAGAGAACCCCAGAGAACACATTTAGAAGAGCTGCGCTGCCCCACCAGTTTCTCAATGGACCAGAGGTGGAGGAGCGGCCAATAAAGACCCAGCATCCAGAGCCGACATGAACGTCTCGCACAACCCCGTCCGCAACGGGGCCACAAACGCAAACGTGTTGTTTAATCTCACGGTCTCTTCGTTAATAGATCATACTGCCAAAAATGTACACACTGCTGAAGCTGGAGTTTTACTACAAGACAGGAGACCTGTCCAATCACTTGCGTCACTTCCAACACCTTATGTCACTCAATGAAGGGTCTGATGAGATAATGTGCCAATCATTCCCTGCCAGTCTGAAGACATCAGCACTAACGTGGTTCCACGACCTCCCTCCAAAATCTATCGATTCATTCCAAACGTTAGCGATGGTGCTCCCCACTTGCTTCATAGGCAGCAAACGACTCAGGAAGGGCTCGCATTATCTGCTGATCCTAAAGCAAAAATAGAATGAGGCGTTGAGGGAGTACGTCACTCATTCAACAATGAGTTGAACCTCATCGACGATGTAGTATTGACACCACCGTCACGGCTTTCACTTCGGGCTTGAAAAACAGGCAAGTTCTATGACTTCCTTACCCTGGACCCCCAACCAATATGACAGAGTTACTCAGGGATGCCTACAGATATATAATCTAGACGAGATGCTAGCCACCAAGAGGGAAGCGAAGTCATCGAAGAAACCCTTTGTTCCTAAGGATGGGAAAGAGGGGAAGAAAAAAATGGACGATGATGATAACAAGAGGAAGCGCGCAGACAACAAGACCGACTCAGGCCGCACAAGACAAGACAAGGCCTCTAATTATGTCGGGTCCAGATCTGTCACTCTTCCCAATACCGGTCTGTTCGACATCCTTGATTCCATCAAGGATTGGGAAGAGCTTAAGTGGTCGCTTAAGCAGCGAGGAGACCCTGCTCGGTGCGACAACAACAAATACTGCACCTACCTCAAGAAAGGAGGACATGATACCGAGGATTGCAGAAACTTCAGAGGAGAAATCGAGTATTGGATCAAGAAAGGCAAGCTCCAGGAGTTCCTAGGCTCGAACAGGAGGCATGGCCGAGCAAAGGAAATAACAGGCGTTGTCAAGGAGATTGAAAAAGAAGCTCCTGGTGTCATTTATGTCCTCCATGAGGTCGGTCCCGAAGGGGAGCAATCTAACAAGTCCCACAAGAGGACACTGACTAAGATGTGAACATTGTCTCAGTAAAGTGTAGCATGCACGAGTTCACAGCCCAATCTCATCACTAGCGTTTATGGAAAAGGGATCTCCAGGGGGTACATTCTCCTCACAATGATGCCTTGGTCAAATCCGTCCTCATCACTAAGTAGGAGGTAAAAAGGGTCTTGGTGGATGCAGGAAGCTCACTAAATGTCATGTTCCTCAACGCATTCTGCAACATGCAACTACAAGAGAAAAACTTAACCCCCACCACCTACCCTATGGTCTGATTCAGTGGAGAGAAGTGTTTCCTTATCGGAATGATCAATCTAATGATGGTGGCGGGAAAGCCGCAATTACGGAAGTACCTTGTCCAAGAGTTCATGGTGGTTGACGCTCCGTCCATTTACAACATTATTCTGGGAAGGCCATGAATTCACCATATGGAGGCAGTAGTTTCCACTCTGCACCAATGCATAAAATATATAGCCAACCAGGCCCAAGAAACTATCCGAGGAGATCAACCCACATCGAGAGACTGCCATTATGCAGCGCTAAAACATCTAAATTGTTGCTAGTTGCAGCTCGAGCCCGCAAAACTAACATGTCAGGAACCAGGCCTGGACAAAAAAGGATAATCACTCTATGAGGGCAAAGGAGCCCCGATAACCAAAGTGCAGCTATGCGGAGAGCCAGAAGTCAAAGCTAGCGGCGCAACCCAAACTAATAAAGAGCTAAGTAACGATACTTCAGCAAACTAGCACCTACTCCAAGAGCTGTTAATGAGCATAGAACTGCCCGCCAGCACGAAGTCAACTATTCAGTAACTTCGCTAGCTTAAAAAAACACTTTGCTAGAGGGACTATGCAATTCGAGCCAGGACTATTTGCGCTTCCTTCAGGGCTGGGTTAGCTCAGTCCTCGCTCGGATAAATTATTTGTTGCTTTGATTTCATTTTTGTTTTTTTGTTTTTCATTTTTGTTTAGAAGAATTGTTCGTACCAGACACATTTCAGAAATAAAACAAATTTTATCGATTGCAATGAGAGTTATTACAAAGCTTGCCGACCAACTAGTATATTAGTTTATACACTACAAGCATCTATCCACTAAAACAAGGGTAGAGACTCCGATCTGCTAATCCATTTCCAGAAGAGAAGGTGGTAAAAGTAAAACATCTTAAATAGAAGGTGAAGGAACACACTCAATTCATCGCTCCATCGAATCACCTTGCAGGGATGATTTGAAGGTGGCGACATGAACCCCAAAACGAAGTGCATACATCTTCAACCCGCCGACCTGCCATACTAAGAGGAACCAGAACTAGAACAGATTAAGACGGATGAGGGTGCATCTCAAGAAAGGAGTGCATGGGGTGCTGCGAGATGACTAACCCAAAATCGAAGGTCGCATCCATCCGAGCTCCACTCCGTCAACTTTCTTTTCAGCTGTGGCATCACGTGTGAAGCGACAAAAAAAGGAAGACATACTTGTCCCCTGAGGAAGAGTTTGTACTTGTTCTTTGCAATATAAGAAGATATTACAAGATCTCATGAGATCAATCAGGTGCTCACCCAGATCAAGTAGCACCACATAATAGCAAGTCTTATTAAGACTCATTGGCGCAAATGTCAGAACCTTCAAAGACACCAGTAAGGGAGATCTTTTTTCAGCCTTTGGAAAACGCAAAGCAAACTCTCTGGTAAGTTTCATTTGATTAACATGCTCTATTATTCTCATTGCAGTGCTTGAGTGCAGAATAGCCAACCTATTTATAGGTGTAATGGTTTACAAAACAGCGTCAGCCAACAGTTACTTCAACATTAAATGGGTACGGGAAATCGGGAAAACGACGGTTCCAATTGCAACTACACAAGTCCACATATTTCGAATTAATGACCCTGCAAGCAGCCCCATTAATTGGGGAGAGTAATCGATATTGAACCGCCTCGCAATATGCATCATATCCCTGGCACGCTGATCTACAAAGTTTTCTTTTTCTATTTGGGCCCCTCTACTAATGGGCTCAAGCTTATGCCCTGCCAGATCCGACCCATCACATGCAAATGAAAAAATAGCAAAAACCCTGAGCACCCATAGAATAAGGAGCGCGCCTACAGATTATTGTCATTAAATCCATGGCATCGGCTTTATTATTATTCCGTTGTTGTTTATCAAAGCAAATCAATTTATTATCATCCGATCAATCAATTCGACTATGGAATTAAACCTCTAGGCGAACTAAGTAAGTCAGGACACCCAAGTCATACTTACACGCCCAAAATCTTATTCTAACTAAAGCTTAGTCAGCTTCAATTTATTACAATAGCTTCTGGTCTGCTCCAACCTAGCTCGCCAAAAGCGGACGACGATGGGTTAGAAAGTGAGAGCTTAGTCAACGTTTGTTATACCTGACCACGATAGCTTGCCAGGGACCATTGTCCAATTATTAATAATCGTCACTGAACCTAACCAAAGCTTAGACGATTTTGACTTATGACGATAGCTTCTGGTACGCTCTAACGCCCAGTCCTTTAAACTAATCGGGTATAATGGTGTCTTAGTCAACGCTGTGAAGCCTGATCAAGCGGCTTGCCGGGAATCATTGTCCAAACATGGGCAATAGTGATCAAACCCAACCAAAGCTTAGAAAGTGAAGACCGCCAATAACTTATTCTAATGACTTAGAAAGTGGGAGTCTAGTCATTTTTCTTGACGTCTGATTAAGATGGCTACGCAGACAGTGATCACCAAACCCCGACCAAAGTTTAGTCAGTGGATGCTGATGACGATGGCTTGGGCCTGCTCAAAGCCTAGTTCGTTGTAGGTAGATTACGAAGGCCTAGAAAGTGAGAACTTAGTCAGTGCTAATGTAGCCTGGTAAAGACGGCTTGTCAGAGATCATTGGCCAACTACAAACAATGATCGTCGAACCCCACCAAAATTTTATCTGAACGATTGACAATGATAACTTCTTACTCGCTCAAATTCCTAGTCCGCCACAAGCGGATCAAGATGGGTTGGAAAGTGGGAGTCTAGTCAGTGTTCTCGGTGCCTGATCAAGATGGCTTGCCAGGGACCACCATGGTCGCTGAAACCTAACCCCGGTTTAGTCAATTATAACTTGGGATAACAACCCTCGGTCCAACTAAGCCTATTCTATGAATAACTGGTAAAGACGAATCAAAAGTCCGGTTAGAGCTCTGTAAACTTGACTCAGACGACATGCGAGGACTATTGTCCAATCATCTACAACAGTGCACGAGCAGGGATCACAGTCTAACTAATTCGCTTATAACATCAACAGAAACTGTTGGTTCAACACAGAGCCAAGCCGCCAGACAAAGGGTAGTGTATTACACTCCTTGATCTCTAAAAGGATTCTGACTAGAATCACACATACTATTGTAGCACAAGAAGTCAAAACTCTCACCAACTGATCAATCATAAAGCTTCATAGCCTAGAAGAGCCTCTTGTTTGACAATTAATGTCAAAATAAGACAAAGCGGGTAAAAGCTAGTAGAAAAAGCAAATGAAAAACAAACATGTACCAAGTACTATTCATTTGCGAGCTAAAAAGAAAATACATGGCTCACCCTTCATCTGGAGAAGAATCAGATACAACAGAACCAAACTTAGCAGGGGAAGAAACAAGAGACATCTATACATGTTGCCCCTCGATCACCCTCAAAGATCACTTTCTTCTTCAGACAAACCGGAGGCACTCCAAACTCTGCATATGTAATCTCTTTATAATAGGAGAAATCCCAGTCAGGGTGCTCCTCTTTCATCAGATGCAACTGCTCCAGCCTTCCATGCATGACTTTGCTGAACTCAAACATGCATTGGGCCTTAAGAAGCTTCTCTCGCACACCCTTGATTCAGTAAGCTCTTGCTCCAACCTCCCCAGCTCGCCCGACAACATGTCAGTCTTGGACTGTTAAGCACCCAACTTATCATTAACAACACTTAGCTCATTTTGTTCCAGAAGGAACTGCTCTTTAGCGGCCTGCACACTTTTGGCATTAAAATCAACGTTGGCCACCAACTGCTGACATCGGACAATCCATTCGGACTCTTTCTTGACATTCTCAGTGTACAAAGCCTGCAGTTCAGTCTGCACTCCGACCATAGTCTCACGGGCAAGCTGCAAGTCACGATGGACAAGGTTCAATTCATTCTCGAACCCATCCCTCGCGGACATTGCCCTCGCCAAGTCGAACTTAAGCGTTTCCAAGCAAACCCTATGAGCCTCCGACCTAATGCACCAGGATTCCGCTCCAGTATCCTAGTAAGCTTCAAGTTGCTTCCTCAACGACTCAATCTCGTAAAGTGCGTCAGAGTATGACTTCTGCAAATTTGCAAAGACTCGCTCCATAGTATACACTATCGCATGAGTGGCTTCAACTTCAGTTCCAGTTGCAACTACTTGATTCAGGCACGACATCCCCAGCATGAGATGTTTCTGCCCTTTTCCATATGCTCCCCCAGTGTCTCTCCTACTAGCTCCGGAGCGCAGTTCACCAGCCAGTCATTCCACCTGCTAATATGTTTCCTCGTAGCATAAGAAATGTCAACCTCCTGATGTCAAGCTTGGTTGTTCATCTTTACTACACTTTGAGCAAACAGACTGATCCGAGCATCCGAATGGAGATCCTTCGGAATCGAAATCACCCCAGCACTGCTCTTGGCCGTCTTCACTGCAACAGGGCCCTCATCCATAGCTTTCCCTTTGCTCACAACAATCGATTCTCTATCACGCACCGATTCGAAATCAGTTGACGGGGAAGAGGGAAGCGAGTTATTCCTTGGACCCGTCGTCAATTCAATATGAGGACATGATCAAGATGGAGGACAATACGTGCCACAAGGAGGGGAACCTTCACCGTGACATCGATGATCGGATGACTCTTCAACAGGTTCATAATCCAGAGAAAGGCAAAGCTCAAAGTTCTTTATTGAAAAGGACGACCAAATGAATCTTCCACACCCGTCTGCAGCAACATTTTATTCAGAAACTCTGCTGCTTGGTACTCAGTTTGGTTACATCATCCACACCCACCATTTGCAGATACTCCCTCTCCAAGTCAGAAAGGGAAATAGGGGTCTTGGCCTAAGCATCACGCCCCTCGGAAATAAAAGCCTCATCCAGCACCTGCTCGACTGCATCACATCCCTCGGATGAAGCCAAGTGCCTGCGGACAAGTCTAGGCAAAGCATGAGACCTCTTCAGATTCACATGAGAAGGAAGCGCCTCATTTATTTCTGCCCTCCTTGAAGGGCTTGGAACCTTAATCTTGGGAAATTTCCTTTTTCCTCGAACCAGACACACCTTCAGGTTTCGACTTTTTTACCCAAAAAATAGTAGGAGCCACAATCCAATGAGCCCATAGTTCGATGCGCTCGACATTAGAAGACTCAATGACACCCTCTATCGGCATACGAGGCATGTCGCGAAACGCATCCAAAGTTGTTGTATCCTCAACAGAAAATGGCGAAGTTTGGAATCATCCTAGGAAAACCACACAGGTCAATCTAATATGCAGTTAACGAAGCAAAAAAAATCTAACTTACTCAGTAGCCTGCTTTCACGCTCGACTGGATGACCAACAAGCTCAAAGTATGTCGAGTCCGCAGGAGCCATGAAACATAACTTCTGCCATGATTTAAAATCATCAGGCAGATTGCCGAAGTAGTCTGGCGATGTCAGCACACACACATCGTACTCGTTTATCCAGGGAGAAGTAAGCAATTGCATCGCCCTCGAAGACACTTGGATACCAGCATTCCTAGCCCTAATTAGAATGGCAATCATAGTCCTATAGCCATTCGGCACTAGTTGAACGGGTGCAATGCTGAGGTACACCAGGAACTCCCAAATCTCATTGATAACAGGAAAGTGGACACCTAATTGAAGCATACTCCGGTGAATACAGATAAACCCCTCAGGAGGGGACAATGGAGTCAGATTCACACCCGAAGTACAGAGCAACAGATCATCAGGAACCCTGTATGTGTTACGGAGGACTTCCAGATCCAATTCAGATAGCAGCCTTTCCTAAAAAAAACTTGCTGCCCTTAGAGAATAGTTATTCTGAAAGCTGATTCCGGCCCACCATGAAAGATAGTACAAACTTTCGAATACAAAGGTTAAACAAAGTCAAAGGCACAAAACGCGATATGGTAAAACATGATCTTTGAGATCGAAAGAGTAAAGAGGCTACACTCCACAGGTAGGAGATCTATATAGAAAACAGAACTCCCACCTTTCCTTCTTTCAAACTGACACACGCCCAATTAATGAAACTCCCCGCTCGAAGAAACAGCTCAGACTCAACCATCATGGCTACACAGTTGCTTCATGAAATGACTTTGTGGACCGATTAAACGGCCCACCAACTCGGAGGGAGTAGCTGATGATACATCAAATCGTCCTCTGATCAGCAACTGTAAACATGTCATGATAATCTCGTCAACAGAATGAAGCAGACCCGATTACATGCTCAATCCAGCGAGGTCCAGACAACATTAAGCTCACTATTAGCAGATTCTATAACGTTTGACCTAAATTGCAATGTGCGACTAAGCCCACACGTCACGTAGTCAAGCCAAATACTCGTAAGCCTTGATAAAAACAAGAGTAAGCTCTGATAAGGCAAGTATCTGGGGGATCGACCCAAAACAGGCAGGCCAACAGTACATTGGTTTCGACAAGGAAACAAATACTAGAGTATAAGTCAGGCAAGGAAACTTTCTTGCATGGACAACACTCGGAAAAGGAAATCTCTCCCACAAATCTAGGAGCACAAGTCGTGCAGGGAAACTAACCCACATGGACAACTCCCAAGTAGGAAAGGATCTCCAACAAGATCTCTTTCCCTAAACTACGCCATCAAAGGCCTATCCGAACAAGGACTCTCACACTATAAAAGGGAGATAAGGTCGATGAACTTAAGGTACGCTACAGAAACACAATTTATAGTTTTAATCCTTTCCTAAGCCCTATCTAACTTAAGCATCGGAGTGCCATCGGCCGCCACACGGTAGTTCATGGCTCACGTGTGCTACTTGTGCAGGTCTAGGTAAGCACCGAGGAAGGAGAGCAAGACTCGACTACTTCACCTGTATTTATTTTGCTTCTGCTTCTGCTTTTAATTCAATATCTGTTGTTTACAATCAGGGTCGCATGACCTTGTTGTCCTATCTTACAATGAGCAAAAGGTGAAGACTAAATTCCTTGCTCTGTCACTGACCCATTTTGGTTGTTCTCACCCTAGAGAACATCATGCAGAGTGGCCTATTCTCCAGTGGGTCTGGTACTGTGGGCAGACTCTGAATGTTCCAGTACGCTATTTTTCTAGGCTAGTGTTCGAGCATCTGAGCCGTAGAAAAGGAAAATGCCTCAGATGCCCAGCCTGTTAAAGATAAAGGCTCTGAGGGATTGTTTTCTTCATCCTGTAAGTCCAAAAAAATCAAGATTGGAGCTATCAACACTGCTCATACTACTTCCCTGACCGCCCAGGAGAGGAAACTTGTGGAGCAGACCTTGAGTGTGGTTCCTAGCTATATAAGCGAAGAGGTGACAGAGTCTGATAGTCTTCATCAAAAGGTTTTGCAATAGTCTGCTAAACAGCTTCTTCCTACTCCTCCTGCTCCACTGACTGTCATTGAGGAGTTTTCTCACCTTACTAGGATAACTGAGCCCATCAAGATGAGCGTGTAGCATGTTGATATTGCTTTGGACAGACTTCTGCAAGCTATAATGAAAGCTTCTGCCAATCCAGAAGTAGAGTAGTCTGCCTTAGGGGATGTTGCTCGTGGTCCATTTGTGGATCCAAAGGTTTGCAAGGAGGGGTCGAGCTCGTTGTCCCCGGTACTTAGGATTGATCCGCGGACTAAGCGACTGCCCAATTCTCCATCTTTCCATCAGGACTCTCAGAGCTTGCCTGATCCGACTGCTCCGCTTTCTACGGCCGACAAGGGAAAAAGTGTCGATGAGTTTCCCTCTTCGAACATCGCAAGTGCAGGAGCAGAGCTGATTCCTAATCCCAAGGTTTTCCACGCTGATGCTCAAGTTAATTTTCTTGCTTTGGGCGCTATCCACTTTGGCTCTGGTGGCAAGCACATTTGGCATCATGAGGTGGATCACAGAAATGGTTTTATTCAAAACATGAAGGACTGGTTCTCTTGGTTAGTCAACCGAGCACCGCTGACGAAGAGAATTGTGGGGGATCCTCTTGATCAGGGACAAAAAACCTAATGTTGTTAAGTTAGCAATTGTTCTTTGGTCTAATTTATGTTCCATATCCTGCCACACTTGGTGCTTATAGCTTTGTATGTGTTTTCTGATCAGGGGATGACTGCTGGAGTGGTGGGAACTGAGGTAGAGACTGCATGAGACAGAGTTTATGCTCTGGAGAGAGTGCTTGTTGAGCAGTAGCTAAAGCTCTCAGACGTTCTCTTCAAGGTGGATTTTCTGATCAGAAGGATCATGAGGACTGGGACATTTCTGCTAGAATTTAATCAGTAGGATCATGAGGACTAGGACATCTTTGCTTATAGATCATTGGCCTATGCTCACTTTGAAGAAGCAAATGAATTCTTCCATTCTTAGCAAGGTGACCCTGAGGTTGACCCAAGTGTGACAAAGATAGCCACCAATCCCGACGTTCTAGATACCGCCACTGACCCTGCTTTATTTGTCCCTGTTAAGTTTGATCCCACTGATATTCACGTAATTATTACATAATATATCCCTTAATTTATATATGTTAGTGTTTCGATTGTTATATTTTATTCTATTTCATTTTCATGTTTTTGTAGGAATTTGAGCATAAACGATGAAATCGCGTTAAGGCAGCAATTTGAAAAATGATCAATTGGTTGGTTCAAATGGTGGTACAAAGTAACGGGTGACAAGTCGAATATCATATGCCTAAACCTTACCCAAATTCACCTATTACCTAAGCCCAAGTCCAAAAGTTAACCTAAAGCCCAAACCCAACCTAAGTAGGAGAATAAAGAAAACCCCTATTTAGAGTATTCCTCTCTCCCATCTCTGGGTTCTCACGTCTCTTTTTCCTTCTCTTCCCTTCCACGCCTCACTTTTCCTCCTTGGCAAAGACATAGAAACCTTCATCTCTCGCCACTAACCAACTACCATAACGTCCCTTTCTCCTTATCTCCTATTGTCCTCACCATCACCCTGTCGACGATTCTCGCTCGAAAGAAGAACCGGTAGTACAACCACCATAACCTCGTCATCATCACCATCTCACAACCCCTGTTCCTCCATCGTACTTTCTTGCAACCACTGAAACAGAAACAGGGAACACAACCACCACTATCACACCATCACCGTTCCTATTTATCTCCCTATCAGTCCTCATCATCACAAACAAATATCGTCACCTCCCACTTACCCTGTTTCGCACAACCGGCAGCCATCACCGCCCCTCTTCTTCCCATGTTTTCTTATTTCTCTCTTTACCTCGCCACCGTCCAGTATCCACACCGCAACCCCATTCTCTCATCGTCCTCCACTTCCCTGATCTCTCTCTGGCAGCCAACCACCGAGCACCACCATCGGATCACGTCCTCGCGCACAAAACAGGGAGCACCTCCCTGTCCTCCACGTCTATCTCCTTCCTGTTCCATTACACCAAATAGCCACCACCACTATCGGATCACGACCCTATTTTCTCCTCTCTCAGCACACCAATGGCCCACGCAAACCACCATCAACATCGTCCACCCACCGGAACAGAGACGAATTCCCAGTCTTCCTCATCTCCCTCTCTCTCGTATCTCTCATGTTCCTCTCTCTCTGTCTATTCTTCTTCAATCACAACGTCCTAAAACAGAGCCAGACTCCCAGTCCCTGCTTCTCTCTCCCTCACGAACCCATACAATCATTTTGCAGTCTCTCGTCCTTTCCTCTTCCATCTCTCCCTAATCCCTCTCCCTCTCTTGCAGGGTTAGGAGCTCGCACACCACCACCGAGATAGGAGCAGCAAACTGGGAGCACCGCCTATGTTTCTCTCCCTCTTTCTGTTCTCCTTTGCGTTTCTCTCTCACCTATCTTTTTCCCTTTCTTTTGCAGGTGATCTTCACCGGAAAAGAAGGAGCTCGCGAGGAGCACGGAGGAAGAACAACGAGGAGCATTTCGCTGGAGACGAAGGCGCAGCTCCTGTGGCTGGAGAAAACTGAACTTTTAATCAATTTGGCTATTTGCACCCCCCCCAATTGCTCTTTGTACCACCACAGTACACTTGCAACCCTTCGCGTCACGTGTTCGTTCAGGAATTGATGGATTCCACCTATACTAGTGTTGTGATGTCATCCACTATGATTTTCTATACCCCGCGCCGAGGCGAAGATGAAACCACAGGGTTTCCTAGAGTTTGTCGTATTTGAATTTATTGTTTTCTATATGCTTGAATGTTAAACACAGTTGATTTTTGAATTTCAATAATTTTCTTTCACCGATTATATCCGAAATATTTATCTAGACTAATCGGTAGTTAGAAGTTCCCTTTGTTGATATTCGAAACATGTTTTAATCAATTAATTTGAATCTGTGATTGTGTGTGCCGTAAGAAAACATGCAATGCTAGGGGTTTAGAATTAGTTAAGATAAACTTGTGATTGTGTGGATCATAGAAAGACATGCGATGCTAGGGGTTTATGCCTTTGCTGAAATCAATTGCGAACTTAGATTAATCTATAAGTTAGTCATGTTGATTCTTGAAAATAATAATTTGGATTACACGAATCTCGAAGAACTTGTGGTGGATTTGATGTCTCGGTCCACTCTCTTATCATCTTATCAGTTTAATCTTTAAGTGTTCAATTTCATTCTCTTAATTTAGTAATTTACATCTATTGTAACCCTCAACTCTAAATTAGTTTAAATAAGTCTTAGAATTCGACTGTCTCGTCAATCCTTGTGGGATCGACCCGTAGTTGTCACTGTCTACTAGTTATACAGATGTGCACTTGCGGTATTACATGTAGGGTTTATTAGCTTATTAATTTAGGTTATAAAATCTCCATCACCCACCCCATGAGCAGAGTTATTGTAATTGAATTATTTATTAATGAGAATTACATTTTCTTTGTCTTATGTTTTGGTTGTCTTATCTGCACTTGCCATTTTGATTGTTGAGTACATTGATAAATCACCAAGACTCCTCAGTTATGAATGGACTCAAAAAATTGAGGTCGTTTCGATCCGCAGTGGGACTTAGGCTAAGCTGAGGTCCTTTTGGTCTGAACGGATTATGCAATAGTATTAACTTAATCATAAAGAAGACTTAAGTAGATAAGTTGTTATTATCTGTACAGACTAGGCTTCTGTAATAGTGTAAGCTTAATCTTGAAGAGGAGTTAAGTTGTTGAAAAATCATATTGGTCCAAACGGATTAGATTTTTATGATAAGTAAACTTAATCCTGAATAGGAATTAAGTTGTGGAGAAATCATCCCAGTCCGAAATCTAGATTTCTATGATTTGTAAGCTTAATCCTGAAGAAGAGTTAAGTATTGGAGAAGTCGTCTTGGTCTAAACAAACTAGACTTCAATCATAAGTAAACTTAATCATGAATAGGAGTTAAGCAGTAGAAAAAAATCATCCTGGTCCGAATGGACTAGATTTTTGTGATAAGTAAACTTAATCCAGAAGAGGAGTTATGCTATGGAGAAGTCGTCTTAAATGGACTAGACTTCTATCATAACTCTGACTTAATCCTGAAGAGGAGTTAAGTTGTGGAGAAGTCATCTTGGTTCGAACGGACTAGACTTCTATGATAATGTGAGCTTAATCATGAAGAGGAGTTAAGCTGTGGAGAAGTCGCCTTGTCTCGAACGGACTAGACTTCTATCATAATGCTAACTTAAACCTGAAGAGGAGTGAAGTTGTGGAGAAATAGTCTTGGTCTGAATGGAGTATACATCTATAATAATGTAAGCTTAATCTTGATGAGGAGTTAAATTGTAGAGAAGTCGTCTTGGTCCGAACGAACTAGACTTATATGATAATGTGAGTTTAATCCTGAAGAGGAGTTAAGCTATGGAGAAGTCACCTTGGTCCGAACGGACTAGGTTTCTTTCATAATGTTGACTAAATTCCGAAGAGGAGTTAAGCTGTGGAGAATTGGCCTTGGTCCGAACGGACTAGACTTTTATCATAATGTTGACTTAATTCCGAAGAGGAGTTAAGCTGTGGGGAAGTCAGCTTGGTCCGAACAGACTAGACTTTTATCATAATGTCGACTTAATTATCCTAAAGTTGAGTTAAGCTGTAGAGAAGTCGCCTTGGTCCGAACAGACTAAACTTCAATCATAACGCTGACTTAATCCCGAAGAGGAATTAAGTTGTGGAGAAGTCGTCTTGGTCCGAATGACTAGACTTCTATCCTAACACTAACTTAATCATAAAGAAGAGTTAACTTGTGGAGAAGTCATCTTGGTCTAAGTGGACTAGGCTCCTATGGTAATGTAAGCTTAATCGTAAAGAGGAGTTAAGCTGTGGAGAAGTCGTCTTGGTCCAAACGGACTAGACTTCTATGATAATGTGAGCTTAATTTTTTAAAGGAGTTTAAGCTGAACGAACTAGGTCACTTAAATAGGACGAGTTGTTGGCATCCTAAATAAGACTAGACTCGGTCGTTGTGCGCCATCTTGGTTCTTTAGACAAACTAGGTCACTTAGATGAGGTGAGTTGCCATCATCTTGAATAGGACTAGACTCGGCCATTGTGCGCCATTTTGGTCCTCTCAATGCGACGAGTTGTCGTTGTGTTGAATAGGACTCGTCGATGTGCGCCATTGTGGTCCTCTAGATGGACTGGGTTACTTAGGCTCGGCGAGTTGTCGACATTCTAAATAGGACTAGACTCGTCCGTTGTGTGCCATCTTGGTCCTTTGGAGGGACTAGGTCACTTAGGCGTGACAAGTTGTCGACATCCTGAATAGGACTAGACTTGGTTGTTGTGCGCCATCTTGGTCCTTTGGACGAACTAAGCACGCTCCTGTAGGTAGAGTTGAGTATGAAAATGAATTTTCTTTTTAAAGAGAGTGCCTCTATTGATAATACTTCTTTAAATGTTCTACATAATACTCTTTCTACTCAGGCTCTTTGACCGATAAGCTTTTGGCCTGTTGTTCCTTCCGTAAGGGGCTTAGGCTACAATAGCTATTTGCTCGATCGTTTCATTATCGTGTAAAGGCATTATCATGCTATAGACTGGTCTCCCCTGATTGTCCCCACTTTTTCATTGGTAGGGTACTTAAGGCATTGGTGCCGAGTAGAGATCACTGCTCCTATTTAGTGAAGCCAAGGTCTACCCAGGATTACATTGTTCGTAAAGGAGGCGTCAACAATGATGACCTCCGTCATTAGGATTCTTCACAAATCTAACTCTCGTTTGATGTTCCCAACAGATAACACAGCTCACCAATGAAGTCGATCATGGCTTGTTTGTGCGCTTGACTCTTCTCCCCTTAGTTGCAGCCTACTGAATGTTTCGAGGAACAAGACATTAGTTGAGCTTCCCATGTCCACCAATGATCTCTTGACATTCCACATTGTTATCACAATTGTTATAACTAGGGCGTTGTTATATGGGGAGTAGACCCCTTGCATTTCTTGCACCATGAACGTCATATTCGAGTCGGGTGCTCTATTCGGGCATGCTGAATAGGGTGGTCTTCGTAGCGAGAACTTGTCTGCGGTTATCTGACTACTCTCTTTCTTGTTCAACATATGCGTGTATATAGCATCCGCAACCTTTTCCTCGGCCTCATGCACAAACTCTTCATTTTCTTTCCCTCAGATTGTTTTACACTAAAGCCAACAAATTCCTCGAGCCTCCCTTTCTGGACTTAGTATTCGATCTCATTTCCGAGGCTTTGGCAGTCTTGAGTATTATGGTGGTGGTCTTGGTCTTCGTGGTAAGAGAAGTACTTGATTTTATCATGCTTGGACGGGTCGCTATTGAGCTTAGAAGGCCATTTGATATCCTCCCAGTTCTTCATGGTGGAGAAGATTTTGGACAGACTGGCGTTGAGCGAAACGTAGGAGTGGTACTTTGAATTGGTGTAGTTAGTGGTTTTGTTGGGTTTTTCCTTGTCAAGTCCAGCCCTGTAGTCACTCCGCCTTCTTTTGGACCCGACATCCTCTTCGCGCTTCTGCTCCTTCCCCCTGTCCCGGGTCTTGGAGGGGTGTTTGGTTTCATTCTCGCCTCCATTTTTAGTCGTTAACATCTCTTCAAAAGTGATGTATTTTGCTCACTTTTCAGCAAGTTTGCCAGGTCATTCGGTGGCTCCAAAATAAAGAAATTTTAAAACTGACCTCCTCGGATACTTGAGGTGATGGTAATGACAGATGTATGTCATAATTGCAATCGTCGATCAAAGTCAATTCGTCATTTAGCCGAGTCACATACTCTCTGAGGGTCTCGCCATGTTTCTGCTTGAGGTTGAGCAGATAATGGGGATATTTTATGATCTGTTGGCTTTCCATGAATCGAGTGATAAACGCCTTCCCCAAAGCATGAAACGAGTTGATGGACCTTGGCCGGAGGCCGTGGAACCAGGTTAGTGCATCCTTTTTTAGACTGGTAGGGAAAGTCTGACACTGGATCATTTCTGAACTTTCCTTTAGTGTCATCGCATGGTAGTAAATGTGCAGGTGGTCCAACGGATCCATAGTTCCGCCGTAGAACTCAAGCTTTGGGGGGATGAACTATTTTCGACAAAGGTGCGTTCATAATTTGTTCAGGGAATGGAGGAACTATGAGGTTATATAGGACGTCCGAATCGGTAGCCCCCAGTCGAAGTGGATTCTCGACGACAGTCCTGCCGACCCTTGGCACGTATTCTCCTCGAACTTCCTCCTATCTTGGGTTCCCTTTGTGGTTGGCTCTTTGTTCCTTAATGGGGACGTTGTCGCTTTCATGACCATTTTCCCTGTCACCCTCTTAGGCCAGAGAACTGTCTTGGTTTCTGTCATTCTCTAACAGCGATTGTCACTCCTGGGTGAGTCTCCCCACCACCTGAGCGAGATGATTCATATGGACCATAATCAAATGTACCCCAGGGTCCATCGCAGCTGCTTGAGGTGCAAGCCCTTGTGGTTGTGCTGCTTCCGCAGTTGGATCACTTTGGCCTTGTTGGTGAGGCTACTTTGAATGAAACATTGGCAGGCTCGACGTTGTTGTTGTTAGCACTTGATCTAGTGCTAGTAACCATATTTTAGAACTTAACCAGTTTAATAGAATTTGATTTCATTCAAGGAAACTATTTTTCCCACAGATGGCTCCAAATTGATGTGTCCAAATTCGTCCCTATTAATTTTGACATGCACAGATGAACAACGGTGAACCAAAGACCGTTGTTGTAGCGACCAAAGGTACTATGGAGATAAACTGATAAAATTAGGGCTGCATGTGTATACCTTTCTTATCCGTTTTATTCACTTTATATAATGAGTGATTCACTCCTTCATTGACTCTACCATTGAAGGTGTGATGAAGGGAGGAGATCTCACTTAGAATCATACACATCCATGACTAATTTCTCTTTGGCACTTGGCTCTATTTGGGACCCACTGCTTGATTAGATCAAGAGTTGCGCAAATGTACCTTGGCATTGCTATAACCTTGAGGTTTATATTCATGTCTTATTTTCCTAGGCCAAACTCCAAGATTCTTACCGTTTTGGGCTCGTGTATAATATGGGTTTTGGCTCCTAACTTACGGGTTGAATAGTAATTAACTTGGACCAGGCTTGAAATTGATTGAGACTAGGCTTGGGTATTTTCCCATTAGGGTTTACATGTGCCACATGCCTGGTTGTGGTTGGATGATTGTTTGATGTCTTATCAGTACTATTTCCCTCGTCGCATGCAATTTTGTTGAACGTCAGACCCTGTTTGAACAACATTTCCATCATATGTAGGTTCATTGTTGACTAAGAGCTTGCGAATCTCCCAGCCCATCAATTTGTTTTACACTCCCCGTTAACTCAATGTCAAATGGGCTATATGCCTATAGCATATGGAATCCTAACCATATCTACAGATCAGCCCATTCCATCACTAAAGTTGATACCTTCTGATATCTTCCCTTGAACAATAGCTAAGAGAACATTTCCAATATGATGTATAAGACCTTCCTTATAATTTTTTATGCATCCAAATCTCGTCCTCCTGAGAGTTTTACCTACAAAACAGATGTTAGACTACCAAAGGCCACCTTTTTGGTGGCTGAAGGCACTCCGATACTTAAGTCAGCAACTCTATTTGAAGAAGGAAGTAAATTTGGACAAAACTTGGTTAAAATTGCATACCTTTGTCGAATGCTCCCTTACCTTTTTTAATGGCCGTGGTTAATTCTCTGTGTGACTTAAGCATGTGAGGCACAACAGAAGGAGATGTTTCTTGTAACAGTCTACTTCATTATGGAGATGCATCCATTGAGGCGTAACTCCCTCCACGACTCTTTTGTGCAACGTTCTTATTCTTTATGAGAGAACTCGTGTTGGGCCTGTATTTAGACTTTGATTCGTTAGGACCTAGATTTGGGCTTCGATTATGTCTTCTTATAGTGGGCCTCGTCTGGGCCTCTAAGGTTGGTTTTAACCTTCTTGGGTTTTACGAGCTCGCCCAATAATAGATGGGACGCTAGATCCTCATGATGGATGTTCTTTGCCACGTGTATGACCGCGATGTCGATCTATTTTGATGTATCATCAGCTACTCCCCCCTTAGTTAGTGGGTATGTTCATGTATTCACTAACTTCGTGACGGTTAGTATTCCAATTCTATCATTGCTTTGAACTTATTGTTGTTAGCAACTTTCGAATTTTTTGGAATTTCGTGCACATTTTATCTATTCATTTTCGTGACTGTTAGTATTCTAATTCTCAATCACTTTTTTATCTGTTTATTTTCGGGCACATTTTTTGGAATTTTGCGCGCCATTATATCCCACACGTCGTCCCACGAGCAATCTCTTCGTTGTTCAGTTGTATAAAGGAGATCATGATGTGTTTATTTCCTTATTTACACGATCTTTAATATTAGGGTTGTTTCTTTTTTTCATCGTCTTCTTCCATCTTTTCTTGCCTATGCGCGATGTTTGTCGGTGACTTGCTGGATGGTGAGCAGCTTGCTATCGCAACCTTGGATAGTGTATGTTCCAACTACTCTTTTCCATCTGACCTTGAGATCATTCTACCTCGGGAGAACGACCGTCTTTGTCATTCGAGGAAGGGGTATATTGCACTTTACCCACATATGTTTCACTTCGATTTTTGATTTCCAACTCCAGAGTTACTCTGTGCTTATTTAGACTTTCTAGGTATTCCTCATGTTCATATGGGCCCTAACGGTTGGAGGGTTATGGTTTCCACATATGCAAAAACCATCATTTCTGGTATTCCTTTTACTACTAGAACCTTACACTCGATGGTTGGTCTGTTGGTGACCAAGAGTACTTGTTTTTTTCGTTTTCCTGCGTGTTTTGGCAAATTAACGATGACGTCACGGGTTGGTCACGTGATTGGTTTTATTCTTCTGTTTGTTCTGGCTACTTCAATTTGCGGGGTCAGGAAATAATGAGGTTTTTCTGAGTTCCCAACAAGTGGAGGGATATGCAATTGACTGTGGAGGAACAAATTATCAGCAAGCATTTTTTGCAACTTCCTGTGGTTCCTTTGGGCATCTTTTTTTCTAATGTCATGGTGGTGCGCAGCAGTTTGTATAATATGAATGAAGTTGAACGAGTTCTACTAATTGAGAGGCAAGCTGTGGAGATTGTTGCTCGCGCTACCCTTGTCGATGGTGGTAATGTTGTCATTGATGGGAAAGTGAGCTCAGATGTTACAGAACTCGATGCTCCTATTAGCGTCGGCGCTACTGGTCCAACTTCCAATAAGAGAAAAGTTTCGAGGCCTATTAGTCCTCAAAGCGATTGTTGATAAGTTCTGCTCATGTTCCAAAGAGAAAGCGACTCCTCGATTCTACTCGTCGTGTTTTTCTTCATTCGAGTTATGTTGATAGGGAGCCTGCGAGGGACGATTGCTTATCTCTGCAAGAGGCTGAATAGATGAAGTTGGCATTGGAGAGGAGCAAAAAAGAGACCATTCGACCGCTGGATGATGGCGAAATGAGGCTCCTTTCTACTTATGGTGGTCTTGATGCTACCAAGTGCTCCAATAAGGATCGTAGGGCCATCGATGATAAGATGTTCCAACTGGCAGTTGTTCAGTCTAAGGAGTTTCATGGTCATGATCGAGTTCTCAAGGCGCAGTCTCCTCGTTCTCTTGTTGATGATGTGGCGGAGGTCCCGCATTCTTCTGCCACTTAGGTTCGTCTACTCTCGTTGGGACTGCCACTTGTTCTACTTCTACTGTGGTTACAACACAGCGAGAGGGCGAGGACGTCTCTCCTGTCGTTCCGTCTTCCTTTTCGACTGTTGGTGGTGGTTTCTCCGTGCTTCCATATCCCCGTGTTTTTCATTCGCGGATTAGTTGGACAGAACCTACCCTTGAAGAAATTCGGGTTAAGATGGACGGGAAATTTTGTTGGTTTTCCCAGCTTGATGTGCAGGATGGCACACGTAAGATAATCAACGAATGGCACAGACGGCCAGTGGAAAGGCCTTCGATGTTTGTGTCGGATACGGGCCTTCATCTCGATGATGGCCTTAGGCATATAATGGATGGGATGAATCATCTTACCTACGCAGGGGTGATGGGTTCAGGTTATTAAGCTAGTCGTAACCTGATGGTTTCTCTGGAGAGGAAGTTCGTTGTGCTGTTGTTGGTGTTTACCCATGTCCTTTGTCAATCCGACATGTTAAGAGCGCGATGCTCGAAACAGGTCAAAGCGGTCAGGTTGCTCAAACCTCATTGGTTGAAGACGAGGGTGCACGGGATTAGTCTGCAATCGAGCTCGAATCTTTACGAACAAAATTAGAAAATATTTACGCACGCTTACACGATGTGAAGGAGCTGTCCACCGAGAATGCAATTCATGATGAGGCTGCGCATGCCATGATAGAGCACTCTACCAACCGAGACATTATCGAGAAAAGGGTTGAGCTAACGAATGCGCTTGACGAAGTCAAGGAAGATAACTCCGCGATGCTTACCACTGCTAAGGGTCAACTTATTGCGGCTAAGAATGAACTTGGTTTTGTTAAAAATGGGCTTCGCATTATGGAGGTGGCGGATTGGCAGCGAATTGTTGATGGACGGACTGAGTTTCTCGACTATATCGAGGGTCTTGGTGTTAACTTGTCTTAGTAGTGTCACTTGGTCTATCAAACCTTTGAGGATGAAGATGGTGCCGAAGACCATCCAGACGATCCAACGCTTGAAGAGCCATTGCCTCCTCCTCTTGAAGAAAGAGCTCCAGTCAGTGATCCGGCTGCCCCTCGTCCATCATATGGTGCTACAGATGATGTTATGGATCCCTTCGCTTGACCTCCTGCTCCTTTACTTTCTTCTTTGAATGTAATGGATTAGTTTTATTAAAGAACATGAATTTTCTCCTTGGTGTTCTTACTTTTCTTCGTAATCATAGTTCGTCTTGTTGACTCGTTCGTGTTGCTTGTACCTTTTATAGGTCGATCATGATTGTCAAAATGAGTTGCACTGTGTATCTCCAACTTTGATTTTTATAGCTGCATTATTTTATCTTGTCTGAATTTCGTTGATCAGAATTCTCCGCCGCCCCGACATGTCTGTCTTAACCTCGTGTTGGTTGTCTCGAAGCTTTTTATGAGAAAGTTGGTTTGTTCGTTTGTCTTTTACTTCATCGATCTAGCGTGTTAGTTGATCTGAGACTCTCTTGAGTTATGTTAACTCGTTATTTCATCTTCGCTTCGCTGGTTTGATGCTCTAATAAAAATGAAATTTCTTTTTTCGAGTTGGTTTATTCGTTCAACTTTTGCTTCGTTGGTTCAACGATCCAGTTGACCCGAAATTTTTTCATCCAACTTTTACTTCATTGATTCAACGCTCCAGTTGACTCAAAGTTACTTTTATTTAGTTGACTCATTCGTCCAACTTTCACTTTGTTGGTTCGACGTTTCAGTCGACCCGGAGTTTCTTTTGTTTAGTTGACTCATTCGTCCAACTTTCACTTCGTTGGTTCGACATTCCATTTGACCCGCAGTTGCTTTTATTTAGTTGACTCATTCGTCCAACTTTCACTTCGTTGGTTCGATGTTCCAATCGATCCGTAGTTGCTTTTATTTAGTTGACTCATTCGTCCAACTTTCACTTCTTTGGTTCGATGTTCTAGTCGACCCGTAGTTATTTTTATTTGGTTGATTCATTCATCCAACTTTCACTTTGTTTGTTCGTCATTCCAGTCGACCCGAAGCTACTTTTATTTAGTTGACTCGTTCGTCCAACTTTCACTTCGTTGGTTCGACGTTCCAGCCGACCCGGAGTTACTTTTATTTAGTAGACTCGTTGGTTCAATGTTCCAATCGACCCGAAGTTACTTTTATTTAGTTGACTCGTTCGTCCAACTTTCACTGCGCTGGTTGATCAGACCAGAAGTCTATTATATGTATCCGATTTGTGTCTTGATTTCTTTTGGCTTTATAAGTCGATTGTTTTGCATGACTGAGTTTTGACACTTTTATCTTGTGTATGATGATGATTCTGAATTTGTAATTTTATTGATATTCCCTTTTGGATGTTCTAACCGTTCCTAACGGTTGTTTTTCTGGAGCAGTTACACTACATTGGGATGTGATTTCCTTTATCCTCTTGATTATTGCTTGGTTGATGTCTATCCTCATATTAGAGGTTCACGCCTTTGTTGTTTTTTATCGTTTAGTCTATGTCCTCAGTCGCTTGATCCGCTATTGCTATCGTTTCATCGTTCATCATTGTAGTTAATTAACTCGAGGTGCTTTCTGATTTGGTAGCCAAGCAATATTGATTAGACCGATCATGCACACATCAGTGCCAAACTATTCGATCATGTTCATGCCAGCACATTGTTCAGCGTCGCCTGCTGAGGTTTGATCGAGTTCATTGTTGTTAATTCTTTCATTGGTAATTTGGATTGGGCTTGCATCCGTCGATAGGGTCCTCGAATTGTGTGAGTTGATTGGTGCAAGCATTTTCAAAGTGTTAGTACTCCTACTTTGATATAGATCTGCTAGAGCGGGAGGTGTTTTTTTGCTTGGGTGGATCATTTTGCTCCCTCTGGCCATGTAGTGTAAGGCATATATTAGTTCCCTAAATTGTTCTTTCGATTCTATGGCGAAGGTATCTGTTTTTTCTTTTCCTTTGAGTTGCTTGTCTGGCATTCTAATGAATTCGCCGTGTAGTCCTCTTTGAATCCAATGCTCGATTTCATCTCTCAGCTTATAGCAGTATTTGATATCGTGCCCGTGATCCCTGTGGAAGGAACAGTACTTGCTTTTGTTTCTTCCTTTTGGGTCTCCTCTCATCCTAGGTGGCCAGTTTACGTTATCCTGATTTGCCATGTATTTCAGGATGTTGGTCTGGTTTGTCTTCAGGGCCGTGTATGGTTTGTATGTATTTTTCATTACGCTGGTTATCTGCTCATGACTGGGCCGTGTCGATTGCAACTTCTTGGATTCCCGCTGATTGGATTCTGTCCTTCCGCCTTTTGATGCTTCTTTGACTGACTGTTATCTTCCCGTGGTCCATCATCTCATCTTCTCTCTTCCCGATTTTCCCATTTCCTGGAATGATTTTCCATTTCTTGGTCATGTTTTCTCCTGGCAGCTTTCATCTCCTCAAGAGAAATGTGCTTTCCGGTTTTTTTCAGCAGGACCGCCATGTTTTTTGGAGGTTCCAGGTTGAGAGTAGGGGTGACCACGAAACGAGATGGACCTCATCCCTATCCCATCCATTTGTTAGAAATTGGGATGGGACAAGACAAATATACCTCATCCTAACCTCGTCCCATCCCAAACGGGTTCGAGTAGGGGTGGGCAAAAACTGATTTAAATTCGGTTAACTAACCGAACCGATTTTCAATTTTGTTTCCGTAACTGAACTGAATTATGAACGGAAAGAAAATCATTTCAACCGAACCATATATAAACAGTTCGGAGTCGGTCTACGATTCTGAATCGACTGATTAATAAAATATATAAATAAATACAAAAATAGGTAGGTGTCAATACCTGATTGGTGCAACAAATGCCCTGCGGTGCACCCTATTGCATTGGATCGCGCACAAAAAAAAACCAAAACACACACAACCCTTTCTTTCTTAGTTTCCCTTTTTCAGTCTCAAACCCAAACGACCGCCAAACCCTAAACCTAAATCTTCTTCTTTCGATCTGATCATCTGAGACTCCAACACCCTGCACTAAAGATATCACCCTCTTTCGATCTCTTTCACTCTCTCAGCGATCATCACCAAGGGTAATTGCAGTTTGCAGGTTCGATTTCTTCTTCTTCTTATCTTTTTTCAATTTCATCTATCTTGTTTGTTGTTGTATCTATCTTGTTGTGGTTCGATCTGCTTGTTTGTGGTTCAATTTCTCTCTTTCAATTTCTTCTTTGTTGCTTCGATATCTTTTGGCCCAATCGAACTGAACCGATTCGAAATTCGGTCCAACCGATTTCATTGGTATACAAATAAAAAAATTTGGTTTCGGTTTGGGTTTTGGGCAAACCAAATGAAATCGGTTTGGGTCTCAAAACCGCACCAAACCGACATTGCCCACCCCTAGGTTCTGGACGGAACAGGATGAGACGAGACGGGATGAACATGTACCCTTTTACTTTTCTCTTTTTTCTAGAGTAAGTTAATATTACAAATTGTATGATTGCATAAAAAACTAAGGAACCCTACAACAAATCTACTATTGTGACTAATGCCAATATTAAATATACCTCATCGTCCAATGAAGTATAACAAAAGAGTTTCATCTCACATTGCTCAAACACCAACAATTTAAATTTTATGTACATATAACTTTCGTTATAACATTATTAAATGTTATATAAAATTTATGGTCCAATGAAGTATCATTTATGTTAAGTACCATTTATGTGATATAACTTTCATATAAAATTTATAACTTTCATATAAAATTTATAAAGTTTATAACTTTCATATAAAATATCATATAAAATTTATGTTAAGTATCATTTATGTGATACACTAACCAATAGTTCATATAACTCATAGTGCAAAACTAAAACAAACCATCATTTTCCTTTATTTTTCAACAAGAATAATTGTCCAATAACCAATCTAAAATGTGAAAAAACATTAATTTTCATAGGTTCTATTTGACCTAAAATTTTCAAATTTAAGTTTTTATCTAAACAAATAATACTAAATCAAGCAAGTAAATTTTCTAGATGTTTTGATTTAATTCAAAACACATCTTAAATTTCATTTTAGAAAGTAGTTTGATTGAAATTAATAATAATAAATATTAAATAAATAAGTTTGGGATAGGCGGGAATGAAAATCTCTATCTCGATCCCATCCCACTCAAGATCGAGATAGGATGAGTTTGATCAATCTCAAAAAGACCCCAAAAAATTAGGACGGGATGGGATGCCCACCCCTAGTTAAGAACATAAAAAATGGGCATATCTTCAGCCCGGCGGTGAAAGTTGCGGCGGCTTTATCATCGTTGCATCCATCGATCATTGTCGGCTCGTTGGTGAAACGAGTGACATATTCCTGTATCGTTTCTTCGGGTTTTTGCTTGACATGGAGGAGGTAGTGTGGTTTTTTCCTCATCCGTTGACTTTCGAAGAATCTTGTGATAAAGGTGGTGGCTAACGCCTGGAAGGAGTCTATTGACCTCGGTGGTGGGCTATTGATCTAATTCATTGCCGTGGATGTAAGGCTAGTCGGAAATGTTTTGCACAGGATCAACTCTGTGGTTTCCTTCAATGCCATCATGTGGTGGAAGTGTCTTAGGTGATCTGTTGGGTTGGTGGTGCCAACATATACTTTGAACTTTGGCAGAGTGAACTTTTTCAGCATGGGAGTTATCATGAGGGCGTCGGAGAATGACAGCTTGGCCAATTCGTACAATACGTTGGGATCAGTGACTCCGATTTTGAATGAGATTTCAGCAAGCGTTTCATCACACTATGGAGTCTTGCTCTGGAGGAGTTCATTGCTTTTGTGTTTCCCTGTTGGGGTTCTGCAGGAACTTCGTCACTCGCTTGAGTTTGGTTGGTGGAGTTTTGTTGAGGCGGAGCCTGGATAGGATCAATGGGCTGAATACGCTCCTAGGTGAGTCTTTCTAGCATCTTAGTCATGTAGTTCGTCCGGACCATAAGCAGGTCTAACCGAGAATCCGTGGCAGCGTCACCGGATGTCTAAGTTGTCTGAGCTATTGCGTGTTTTGGATCTTGATTGTCGAGTGCCATTGGCCTGATGATTTGAGCTGTGTCTTGTTCTCATAATACACCCACTAAATTATGAATTAAGTACATAATTAAGTACATAATTTGATAATTATATCATATGGTATTCTTGAATCTACTTGAATTAAAAATAAATAAATAAAAAATAAAAAACCACAGGCAATTTTTATGTCATTAGATTCAATTTTAGCATGATTTACATTGGTAACGCATGAGATTTATTTAGGCCTCAATTTTAACATAAGCATGTATTTTTTATTTTATGCAACAAGTCAAACTGTAAATTTCTCTTATATTCGTTGTGATATTTCCGAACTTAAGGATGATAACTATAAATATGGAAGGAGAAAATTATGCATCATTTAGGGTGGATGGACATTGATTATGCAATTAGGAAAAATGAACCACCTGCAGTTACTGATACCAGCACTTCAGATAACATTGTGCTTTATGAACGATGGGAACGATCTAATCGTCTAAGCGTAATGTTCATAAAGACTAAATTTTTTTTGGTATACGTGGTTCGATCAATCAGCATGAGAAGGTCCTTCATTTGCTAAAGGCCATAGATGATCAGTTCCTCACTTCAGATAAGGCACTTGCAAGCCCTCTAATCGTGAAGTTCTCTTCCATAAGGCTCGTCGCTGTGAGAGGTGTGCGCGAGCACATCATGCAGATGAGGGACATTACGGCTCAATTAAAGAATCTCGATATTGAGATGTCAGAATCCTTTCTGGTGCACTATATCTTGAATACTCTCCCGCCACAATACGATCCTTCAAAATCTCATACAACACACATAAAGACAAATGGTCAATCAATGAACTCGTGACCATGTGTGTTCAAAAGGAAGGGAGGCTCGTAATGGAATTGGGAGAAAGTGCAATGTTGGCAACGCGGGGAATGGATAAAGCTCAAGCCAATAAGAAAGGGAAAGGTAAAATACCTCCCCAAGATGATATTAAAAAGGAATCCTTATGTTTCTTTTGTAAATATAAGGGACACGTGAAGAATGAATTTGCCAAATTTCAGAAATGGATTGAGAAGAAAGGTAATCCAATCTCATTTGTTTGTTATGAATCTAATATGATTGATGTTATTTATAACACATGGTGGATTGATTCTAGTTCTACAATCCATATTTCAAATACCTTGCAGAGGTATACGAAACCTAAGGAAGTCGGTAGAAAGTGAGCAACACGTTTATTCAGGAAACAAAATGCATTCACATGTAGAGGCTACTAGAACATGCAATTTAGTTTCAGGTAGTGGTTTTATTTTAACTTTGGAAAATACATTTTATATTCCAAGTTTCTCTAGGAATTTGATTTCAGTTTCAAGACTTGTACCTTTGGGTTACTCCTTTAATTTTTCACAAACGCCGTTCAATTTATTTTATAATTATGATCTTGTTGCGAATGGTACATTGTCTGATGGTCTTTTCTCTATTGATTTATAAAATGATACCACTTATAACCCTATGCTAGTTCACACTGGTATTAAATGATGTGTTATGAATGAGGATTCCTCTAAGTTATGGCACCGAAAATTGGGACATATCTCCATAGAACGAATTAAGAGATTATTAAATTGTGGGGTACGTAGTAATCTTGATTTTTTTTTTTTTTTAAACTTGTGTGGACGACATTAAGGAAAGCGAACCAACAAGTCAAAGAAATGTGCCAAAAGGAGTTTGGATATATTAGAGATTATACATACTGATAAATGTAGTCCAGGCATGGACTCACCTTGTCAGAGATACTTCATTTCTTTTATAGATGTTTATTCACGATACATGTTTCTCTATTTGCTTCATAACAATAATGAAGCATTAGATGCCTTTAAGATCTTTAACGCTGAAGTAGAGAAGCAATGCAGGAAGCAGATTTAGATCTGATAGAGGTGGAGAATATTATGGTAGATACACAGAGGATGGACAAGCACATGGTATGTCCGCAAAGTTTCTTCAAGATAATGGGATAGTTGCCCAATGTACCATGCCTGGTTCACCAGACCAAAATGGTGTGGCAGAAAGAAGAAACCGAACGTTATTGGACATGGTGCGGAGTATGCAAAACAACTCCAATCTTCCTAAATCCTGGTAGAGTGAAGCACTTAAGATGGCAGTGTACATATTGAACCGAGTTCCAACCAAGGTTGTTCCAAAAACGCCATTCGAGTTATTGAAAGGTTGGAAACCGAGTTTGTGATATGTGCGCGTTTGGGGATGCCTGTTTGAAGTAAAAATGTATAATCCACAAGAGAAGAAGCTAGACCCAAGGATCATTACTGGGTATTTCATTGGATATGTTGAAAGGTCTAAAAGGTACAAATTCTATTGTCCATCCCACAGCACTAGGATTGTGGAATCAAGAAATGCAAAGTTTCTTGAGAATGACTTTATCAGTGGGAGCAATCGAACCAAGAACATAGTTTCTGAAAAGGATAATTCAGAATCTCACCCTTCCACCTCAAGTGATAGATTGGTCATTGTTCACAGCTCCCCTCAAGTGCAAATTGGTGTTGAACGACCAATCATTGAAGTCCACAAGCTGCTAACAACATTCCAGTAGATTAGGTAGTTCAAGAGTTGCCAATAACTTTTGAATAACCGATTGAACCACATAATTCTCAGGGAGATAATGGTACGACATTGAAAAGATCTAGAACAAAGAGATCATCAATCCCTAGTGATTATGTTGTGTATCTATAAGAATTTGACTACAACATTGGAGAAGAAAACGATCCCGAGTCCTTTTCACAAGCCATTAGTTGCAAGGAATCAGAATTATTGAACAATGTCATGAAAGAATAGATGAATTCTATAAAGAGTAACAGAGTCTGAGATCTTGTTGAGTTGCCCAATAGTGCAAAAGCCATTGGATGCAAATGGGTATTTAAAACAAAAAAAAAAGATTCATTGGGCAACAATGAGAGATACAAGGCAAGACTCGTTGCTAAAGGATTCACTCAAAATGAAGGGATCGATTACACCAAGACCTTATCTCCTGTGTCTAAGAAAGATTCCATGCGCATAATTTTAGCATTAGTGGCTCATTTTGACTTAGAGTTGCAACAAATGGATGTGAAAACAAAATTTCTCAATGGAGATCTAGAGGAAGAGTTTTACATGAAAAAACCTGAAGGATTCCCCTCTAGTGAAGGTGACCATTTGGTCTGCAAACTCAATAAATTCATATACGGTTTACAACAAGCGTCCCGTCAATGGTATTTTAAATTCCATGATGTAATTTCTTCATTCGGATTTGTAGAAAACGTCATGGATCAATGTATATACCAAAAAGTTAGTGGGAGTAAGATTTGTTTTCTTCTTTTATACGTGGATGACATTCTACTTGCGACCAATGATAAAGGTTTTAGGGATGGCAACGGGGCGGATTTAAGTAAATCCATCCCCGCCCCGCTAAGAATTGCGGGGCTCAAAATCCGCCCCGCATATCCGTTTATTAGTAATTTTCAAAACCGCCCCCGCCCCAGACGGATTTAGATATCCGCCCTGCCCCGGATATTCGCATAAAATAGATTTAAAGGTGGGTTTTGAATCCCCGCCCCAACCGATCCGCCCCGCCCTGCCCCGCCTGATACAATTTTTACATAACAGCAAATAGCATATTTTACACTGCAACACTGCAATATTTTATACATACAGTAAAAATACTTCTACACTACAGATCATCTATACATACAAAAAATTACAAAAAAAATACAACAAATTACAAAAAAAAAAAAAATATTTCTTAAGATCAAATCTGAGTTCTCTGATCTAAAAAAAATTACAACAAATTCAATATTACAAAAAATTCGATCTCTGAGATCAGATCAGATTTGATTAGATCAGATCTCAGATCTTGAAATCTGATCTGATCAGATCAGATTTGATCTCAGATCATATTCGAACCCAGATCAGATCAGATTCGATCTTAGTCTCAGATCTTGATCTCAGTCTCAGATCTGATTTGATCTTGATCTTGATCTTTGATGGTGAAGAGGAAGAAACCCTTTGTCGGATTTGAAGCTTGGAGATCGAATCTGATCTGATTTGAAGCTTTGAAGCTTGGAGATCGAAGAAGCTTGGAGATCTCGACTGTGAGAGGATCAGAGGAAGATCTTGGCTGTGAGAGGTCGCGGCATGAGGGAGGGAGATCTCTCTGTGAGGGAGATCGCGGCGTGAGGGGAGTGGGGAGCAGGGAGGATCTCACGGCGTGAGGGAGCAGGGAGAGAAATCGCGGCGTGAGGGAGGGCGAGGTGGTGTGCGGTGTGAGGGAGGGAGGGAGATCGCTCTGTGAGAGGGAGAGCTTGGTGAGGGAGCGATTGTAATTTGTATTTTTGAAAAACAGAGTTAATCCTTTATATAGATGAAGGGTATTTTTGTAAATTTGTTTGTTAAACGGATATCCGTGGGGCCTGCGGGGCGGATATGGCTAAAACCGTATCCGCCCCGAATAGTAAACGGATATTTTTTGGATACCCGAAACAACCCGAAAACCCATTCAGCCATATCCAAATCCGCCCCATAGGGATTGGGTGGGGCGGATATCCGTAAAAATCTGCCCCACTGCCAACCCTAAAAGGTTTGCTGAAGAGGTGAAACAGTTTCTCTCTAAAAACTTTGACATGAAGGACATCGGTGAGGCATCTTATGTCATTGGCATCAAGATCCATAAAGACAGATTTAAAGACATTTTAGATCTATCTCAAGAAACCTATATGAATCAA
Organism: Berberis vulgaris; assembly: GCA_963556465.1. Classification (NCBI taxonomy): domain Eukaryota; kingdom Viridiplantae; phylum Streptophyta; class Magnoliopsida; order Ranunculales; family Berberidaceae; genus Berberis; species Berberis vulgaris. The sequence continues at coordinate 31,279,534 of OY747127.1, read as the reverse complement.
TTTTAGATAGATTTCGGATGAAAGATTGTTCACCAAGTGTAGCTCCCATTGTGAAGGGTGATAGGTTCAATTTGAACTAATGCACGAAAAATGATTTTGAAAGGGAACAAATGATAAACATTCCATATGGCTTCTGTTGTTGGAAGCCTAATGTATGCCTAGGTCTGCACAAGGCCTGACATTGCATTTGTTGTGGGAATGTTGGGATGATAACAGAGTGATCTAGGTACAGACCGCTGGAAAGCTACAAAGAAAGTGATGAGGTACCTTCAAGGAACCAAAAGTTACATGCTTATGTATAAACGGTCGGACAATCTGGAAGTAATTGGCTACTCCGATTCAGACTTTGTTGGCTATGTTGATTCACTCAAGTCAACATCAGGATATATCTTTAGGATGCCAGGTGGAGCTGCATCTTGGAGGAGTCCTAAGCAAACATTGGTTGCTACTTTTAAGATGGAAGCTGAGTTCGTTTCATGTTTTGAGGCTACTTCACATGGTGTATGGTTAAAGAGTTTCATATCCGGGCTTAGAATCATAAATTCTATTTATAGGCCATTGACGATGTATTGTGACAATTCAGTTGTTATCTTTATGGCTAAAAAAAAGTGGTAGTTGAAGCAAACACATCAACATCAAGTATCTAGCCATAATAGAACGTATTAAGGAAAAGAAAATGGTCATTGAGCACGTCAGTACTGATTTGATGATCATTGATCCTTTGACTAAGGCATGCCACCGTTAAAATTCAAGGATCATGTAGTGAATATGAGACTTGGTTCCATTATGTAATTTTCGTTGTATGAACAATGTTATCTTATGAGATTCTTATTTATTGTGATGTTTTCTCATATTTGTATGCACCTTAATTGGTTTGAGAAAATTCATTTGTATAGGACCAAGAATAAACATAGGGTTTTGTTTATTAAGTAAAGTTGCCATACATAGAATAATACTTGAGAAATTAAATGCATTGTAGTACATGGAAGGTAATACTCGTTATTAGAGGACTTATCGCCAAGATTCATATATTTGTTTCTTAAGGATTATGTTGAATGGGATTAAGTTAAGACACTAGGTTAAACGTATGGACCAAGTGGGAGAATGTTGGATTTTCCCGAAGAATTAGGGAATCGGTTTTGAAACTCCAACAAATGGTCCACGTTGAACCAATCTTCACAACTTATGTGCGGTTATAGCCCATGTCTTCCTAATTTTTTGGAAACAAATCTAGTAGCAGTTTGATGGAACTCGACATTAATACAATGGGGAGGTATGTTTTCAATCCTTTCTATTTTTTTCGCGTTGATCTAATTGCTATTTGAGTCTGTGTAAAGCGTGATTAGATCAATTTAGTGCAATAGAAAGGACTCTGACATCTCAATCTCGAGATTCTTTAATTGAGTCGTAATGTCCCTCATCTACATGATGTGCTCACTCACACCTCTCACAACGGTGAGCCTCATGGAAAAGAACTTCATGATTGGGGTGCTTGCAAATGCCTTATCTGAAGTGACGAACTGATCATCTATGGCCTTTAGCAAATCACGGACCTTCTCATGCTGATCGACTAAAATATGTATACCAGCAGATATTTTAGTCTTTATGAACATCACGCTTAGATGATTAGATCGTTCCCATCGTTCATAAAGTGCAATGTTCTCTGAAGTGCTAGTATTAGTAACTACAGGTGGTTCGTTTTTCCTAATTGCATAATCAATGTCCATCCACCCTAAATGAAGCATAATTCTCTCCTTCCATATTTTATAGTTATCACCCTTAAGTTCGAGAATACCACAACGGATATCAGAGAAATTTGCAATTTGACTTGCTGCATAGAATTTAAAATACATGTTTATGTTAAAATTGAGGTCTAAGTAAATTTCATGCTTTAGCAATGTAAATCACGCTTAAATTGAATCTAATGACATTAAAATTGCATGTGGGCTAAAAATTTTAATTCAAGTAGATTCAAGGATACCATATGGTATATTATCCACTTAATTCTTAATTTAGTGGGTATATTATGAGAATAATCTGATATTCTATCATAAACTTTATGATAAACTAACAAATCATATTCTTATCCATAATTCCTGTCGGTATATTATGAACAATAATTTGATAAAAATTCATGTGAGATAAAATTTATTATATTAAGTATAATTAATTGCAATTAATGTCTATAAATCTTTGTGTGATCCTAAACATTGCATAAATATAATTTTATTAGTTAAAGATGTTGTGGCTAATCCTTAATTAAAGAAAATTATATGGATCACTAGACATTAAATTCTTCAAAATAAAATTAAGGCATCATGAGAACAATTTTCTATTGCATAACTTAACCATATCTAAAAGTACAACATGTATTATGCACCAAAATGTTCTCATAAATTTAGCACCAAATATAATATAATTAATTAATGCAAATTAGTATGATCAAATTATTATAATTAGAATTTGCATACATTAGATGATCAACATGGGCTGAAAATTTGCATAACTATTATTTGCTGAGTCTGAAGTCAACATGGGCTGGGCTTGGAAAATTAGTGAAGTGAAGTTCTTTATGATGGAGTTCATCGTGGTAGATGGACCAGGAGAACCAGTGAAGTTCCTTATGCACATCTGCATACAATATAATTTTGTAAAGGTCATGGCTCTACCAGCTTGGAGCAGTGGTCTCCACAAGGCACCATTGCCTCAAGTACCTTGAACAGAGAGACGAACTATTAAGGGAGATAAACCAACAAGCCCAGGGCTTACTGGTAAGGAGCATGCAACACTTTTGAAGCAAATCAATAAAAGCAATCTCTTTAAAACAACTCTACTCTACATTCAACTCCTTCTACAGGGGAAGACCCAATCCTAATATAGGGAGCCAAAATAACGCATAAGCGGCCGAGCCTAGCCCTACTGAAGGCAACAACGGCTCACTACATAAGTGACCTAGCTCGCCTAAGGAGCCGAGGTATGATATGGTGGGCTGAGCCTAGTCCCCAGACAGCTCACCACCCGACGAAGCCTGATCCTGACATGGGGGCTAAAATGGTGCACAAGTGGTTGAGCCTAGTCCAAGTCAGGATGACAACAGCTTGTCGCATAAGTGGCCTAGTCTGCCTTAGGAGCCAAGGTAGCACAAGTGCGGCTCGGACCCAGTTCCCAGACAATCCACCACAAGCGAGCGAACCCAGTCCATGGACAGTTCACTGCAAGTAGGCAAGTCCAGTCCACAGACAACTCACCGCTCCTAAGACAATCTGGTCCGACTATCGGGGACCAAAATGGCGCACAAGGGCCGAGCCTAGCCGCACAAGTGACCTATTCCGCGAAGGAGCCAAGGTACGACACATCGGATCGAGCCCAATCAATGGACAGCTTCCCACTAAAATAAATTCTAGTCTAGACAGGCATAAAAGACTTTGTCCTAGCGCAAGTCCTCTCAAGGACCGAGCCAGAGGACCACAAGAACCTAGCCTGTTCAGGCAGAGTTGGCTCCTCAACAACCCAACTCCTATTCAGGATTGAGGTATATTATATAATCCAGGCTAGCATAGGAGTAGAAGACTTCATCCCAACGCAGATCTTCTCAAAGATTGAGCTAAAGGGATACAAGAACCTAGCCTGTTAAGGCAGAGATGGTTCCTCATCAACCAAACTTCTGTTCAGGATTGGGGAATATTATAAATGTTTAGCCTAGAAAGTGTAAAAGACTTCGTCCCAGCGCATGCCCTCTCAAGGACCGAGCTAGAGGACCACAAGAACCTAGCATGTTCAGGGAAAAATGATTCCTCAGCAACCCAACTTCTATTCAAGATTGGGGAATATTAAAAGATTATCCTAGACAGTGTAAAAGACTTCCTCCCAGTGCAAGTCCTCTCAAGAACCAAGCCAGAGGACTATAGGATCCTAACCTGTTCAGGTAGAGATGATTCCTCAACAACCCACTTCGTGTTCAGGATTGAGGTATATTATATATTCTAGCCTAGCACAGGCTTGCAAGAATTTTTTTCTAGCACAGGTCCAATCAAGGACCGAGCCAAAGAGCCACGAGAACCTAGCCTATTCAGACAGACATGGTTCCTCAACAATCTAACTCCTATTAAGAATTGAGGTATATTATAAAGCCTAGACAGGCGCAAACGACTTCTTCCCAACACAATTCCTCTCAAGGACCAAGCCAGTTGACTACAAAAACCTAGAATGTTCAGGCAGAGATGGTTCCTCAGCAACCTAGCTTCTGTTCGGGATTGGGTATATTATAAGGCCTAGCCTAGACAGGCACAACCAACTTTTTCCCAGTGCAGGTTCCTCAAGGACTAAGCCTAAAGGCTACAGGGATCTAGCCGTTCGGGCAAAAATCCTCAGAAACCCAACTCCTGTCCAAGATTGAGATATATATTCCATCCTAACACAGGCATGGAAGACTTCTTCCTAGCGTGGGTCTTCCCAATGACTAAGCCAGAGAATTTAAGAGCCTAGCCTGTTTAGGCAGAGACGGTTCCTCACCAACCCGACTCCTGTTCAAGATTAGGGTGTATTATGAAGTTTGGCCAAGACAGGCATAAAAGACTTCTTCTCAGCGTAGGTCCTCTCAAGCATCGAGCCAGACAAATATAGAGAGACTAGCCCATTCTCCAAAGATGACTTCTCAGCAACCTAGCTCCTGTTCAGGAGTAGGACGTATTTTGGGAACCCAGACCAGAAAGGCATAAGCAACTCCCCTTCAATTTAAAGTCTTCCTTGGGACAAACAAGATTGCAGATACATGGTACCAAATGTCAGTCTAACAGTAAAAGATTTACCAGGCAAACCAATCTCTACAAAGGTCAGAAACCAGCTAGGAAGTACAGTTTTAGCTTCGAGGATAGCTCCTGCGCAAGCTCAATTGCTAAGGAAACAATAATTACGTCACTAAGAGAACACGACCAACATAAACAAAGGTGATTGTCCTACAACTTAACTCTCACAGAAGATTAAGTTATTTATTGTTGAAAGAATATGCGCTCAGACAAGAAAAGAAAGGGCTTCAATCCAAACTCAAGACCTACTTCAGGTGGGGGTAGATACACCCGCATAATTAGCTTCTACTCAGCCTAATCTAAGCAAGAATTGGAAATGGCAAGTACAACAACTACAAACACAGATAAAAAAAATGGAAATTTTTTCATTATAATTTTTTTTTCTTTTTTCATTACAAGACCATTCATGCAGTGAGAGTGGAGTCAGAAGCCTCTTTTTGCAACTCAGAATCTAGTACAGCCTCACGGTCGACGACATGCTCTGGAATAACGAGGTCGAAGATCATCCCTGCGACAGGTGAATCAGCATCGAGACCACTCTGCGGGGAAGAAGAAGAGAAATCCTCCTCCTCAAAGCGACAAAGGCTACCTACCTGTAGGAGGAAAGGTCCCAATCTGCATGATTTTGCGTAGTATAGTCTAGCAAGTCCAGCCTAACAGCAATGACCTTACTGAAGTCGGTAATCTCAGTGGCATCAAGGAATTCATTCTCCTTGACTGCACACCACACCTGCAAGCCAGACAACTCTCCTTGCACTCTGGACAGGCCACTCTCACAATCTGCCAGTCTGTGCTCAGCCGCAACTCGGCTCACGTGCTCGGAGTCCTGTTCCTGGGTAAGCCTGGACACTTGTAACATAACAACGTCATAGAGCTCCTTCTATCAAATAAACTCACCACGTTCATAATTCAGAGCACTCTGGACTACAACAACAGATTTCTGGGTAGATGCCAAAAAGTCAGCAACCTCCGTTTGCTCGGTGACCAGTCTATCCCGATCCTCGCGAACTCCCCCGAGCTCGGTCACCAAATCGGTCCTGACAACCAGAGCCTCATCTAGACTCTCGTGAACTCCTTTTAGCTGGACATCCAAGTCAGCCTGCAGTCAACACCTTGTTCAGGCTCTTGCGGGGCATCCCACACTTGAGCCTCCAAGCTACGACAGACGGTCGACTGCTTGCCTAATGAATCCATTTAAAAAAAAAATCAATCGAAAGCTGCAGCTGCTGCTCGGCAAACAACCTCTCCAGGGAATAGACTATGCCCCATGCAGAACGGTTAAGACATTCTAGCATAAACCAGGTAAGCCATCCCCTGATAAGAAACCAAGCACATGGTTACAAGAAAGAAGTACAGTTAAGAAGCCAATGACAAGTAAACAAGTATTAGCTTACTTGCATAAGTTGTTTCAACCCTTGATTGAGATGGTCTCTCATGGGTATCTTCTCCAATGGCAGACGATCAACCAAACGGAGGAAGACCTCCTCGAAAGCTGCATGGTTCCTTTCTTCTGATCAACCTTCTGTAGCCTCACAGATTGGTCATCAGAGTCAAGGTGAATAGCATCAATGCCGCGAAAGTTGACACGAGCGTCGGAATGCAGAACGATGGGGTCAGGGATTAGTCATGCACCCCCTTTCGCAGCTACAACCTTCAAATAAGGAAATTTGGCAACCCCTTCCATTTGCCGGCAACAGGCGACAAGGAAGCGGAGTGAGCCCGAGAATCCATGTCCGAGTCAGTGCCAGTAGAGAGTCTCATAGTGGCCTCAAAAAGATGATCATTGACACGCTCGAGCTGTTCTTCGTTTAGACTGCCGAGGTCCTCCACCCCAGCGAGACTAAGGTGATCTCCTCGAGGCAAGACATTGGGCAGGAAGGCAAGAAGCTAAACTATCGGGCTCAGACACTATCTTCTCAGAAGCACGAAAATGAATCGCTGACTAGGAGTACTTGATGAGCACCCTCTCAATGGTAGACAACGGAGCGGAGAGGGCAGTCTGGGCGACCCCACTTTAACTTTTCTGGAATTACGAGCCGGGGGAAACAACCCCTCCACAACCTTTCCCTTGGATGGACTGGAATCCCTTGCAACTATCTTCTTCTACATCTCGAAGGCTTTGACGCTAGAAGAAAAGTCAGTCGGAGCGGTCAGTACTCATCCCACCCTACCGACCTCGTCTAAAAAAAGACCACTTCGCTCGATAAATGCACCGGTAAGTGCGTCTGCAAGGGACATAGGCGGCAAAGAGAGAAATTCATCTCTAGCTCTCTCCTCCTCATGAGAAAGTGCAACAACATCGTGTCCCCTGGTAGAGAAAACAAGTGGCACGTCAGACATACAATAAGCATCACGCCAAAAACATCAAACAAGAAAAGTCAGAGGACTTACTGATGATCTTGAAGTTGTGATAGATCAATCGATTCTCATGGTCAAAATACATAGACCACACAGAAGCAAAGAAGCAGTGCCGCTGTCAATTCTTCATGTCCTCTAAATGCCTGCTAAAGCAAGAAGGCTTCACCAACCAACAGGTATCATGGCTGCTTGTCTAGATAGGAGCCATGGAGTGAATCAACCTAGGTGTCAGGAAGAGCCTAGCGGCCTTCGCCTTAGCCAGGGTAGCCATCAGAACCCTCCACCCATTTGGTGCCAATTGGGCAGGAACAATACCATGGAAGGACAGAAAATTCCAAAAAATTTCATAACAGGGACGCAAACTCTGAACATGGCTATATACCCTCCCTTGGGGTTATTGAGGATTCACCGCCGCACAAGAGTGACAACCTTAAAACACCGGGGATCTGATATCGGTTGCAAAGGTCAGTGAGACCCCTCTCTGTCATAAAATACGCTCCATAAAACTTGGTACCGGCTACCAGACGGTCAGGTGAGAATCAAAAACACATGATCGAAAATAAGTTTGCACCTAACCCGATTGAAGAGAATTATTGACAAGAAGACGGGAACTCAGGCAGGGAAAAATGTCAAATTCTCTCTGTAAATGTCTATATAGACTTAACGTGCAGGTGAAGCAACCGCCAAAAACTGCTGCACAAGCAATAACTGCAGTACAGGAGCCGAAAAAGTGCCGAAATATATCATCACGACCTTGCCTAGACCCTTACACAGGGACAATTAGTGGCACAACAAGCATACCCACTAACTAGGGGAAGTAGCTTATGAGACATCAATCAATCACTCAATCACTGTCACACACATGGCATGAGCTAACCCTAGCACGTAAAAGGCTTCAGTACAGTCTCAAGCGGACCCATGCGCCAACTGTCATTCAGCCCGTAAGTCAGGTGCCTAAGCCCAAGACATGCCAGCCCCAAGGCACGAGTCTCTAGATTTGGCCCAGGACAATAAGGCTCAAACAACAAATCTTAGAGCTATCAGAGGCCCGAGATCCACTTGCACAAAATCAGCTCTAGCCCAATCAAGCATTGGGTTCTGAACAAAGCCAAGTGTCGAAGAAACTCATCAATGCACATGTGAGATCTTAAGCGAGGTATCTTCCCTCCACGCTCTGGATCACAGGGACAATCGGTTAGAGAACACTCGCTATAAGAGATAGATGAAAGAAGGAAGGAAGGTACCACACATACTGCAATTCACATACAACCTTCACTCATATTTTCATTGATATCTAACTTAAACATAAGAGTGCCTTTAGCCACCTCCACGGTGGTCCCTGGCTTAACCGTTGCTAATTTTTGCAGGATTGAGATCGTCAAGATCAGTAATAACAAAACTAAACACATCAGGATGCTAGAGTGTAAGTCGATCTCAATACCCATAAAGGCTAATGCTAAGCTATATGTTGAAGAAGGCAAAAACGTAGAAGATACAACAATGTATCGCCAGCTTGTCAGGATTCTAATCTACCTGGCACTTATGACAAGATACTAAACAAAAATACCTATTATGGTATTGAACCCTACCAAACTCACTTAGGCAAGGTTCAAAACCTTGTCATCTGAGGGTCGGGCCATAAAAATATTGGCAGGGCTGTGAACCTTGCTAAAAGAGATTTGGTAAGGTTGTTTGACCAACTAAACTGACAAAAATGTGCAAGTTAGGCAAAGCTTAAAGCCCTGTCGAACTTATATCTTTTACAACTAAACAATTCAGAAAAAATGGGAAAATATTGATATTGATGCATCTAAATCCATCATTGCTTATTCGAGCCTGCAAAACGAACAATGGTGAGCCAGTGACCACCGTTGTGGTGGCCGAAGACACTCCAATGCTTAGGTCAGGTTACAACGCAAGGAATAATGAAGACAAGATGTAATTAGCAATGTGTATGCATACTTTTCTTCTTCTCTTCGATCACCTTTTATAGCGAGTGTTCCCTTCTCACTGTCCCTGCTATCGATGGCATGATGGAGATAGGAGATCTTTCCCAGAATCTTAATTATGCATGACTAAGTCTCTTCGGCACTTTGATAGGGGCATAATTAGGCTATTTTTAGTAGCATATTTCTATATATATTATTAGCTATTACTTGTTAATTATGGTACTAATTGCTATTTTCGTGTTTGTGTAGGTTTTCAATTACAAGATTTTAAAATAGAAGCAAATTGGCAATTTAGAAATACTAGTTGCACAAGGAAACTCCACAAACAAGGAAACCACCAAAGAAGGAAACTGAGAAGAAAACAATTATAAAAGGGACAATACCTGCCCTGAAGCAATGACGCTTGCAACCACAGCAAGCCGTCACCCATCATCACCCATCCACAACCACTCATCCATCCATAGCCTCGATTCAGCCACCACCATCTCGCCACAGAACCCATCACATAACACTTCCACCAGACCGTCACCCATCTCGCAACAACAACCTCATCTCCTCCATCGTCTTCTCCTTGGACACCCACCATCACACACCGTCTGCCAAATTTCAATCACAACCACACAACATCCTCACACCACCGTTGATCCCCTTGTTCTCACTGCCAGCCTCTTTATATGTCGACCACGTCCTTCTTCGCCTATCACTTTCCTACCCTCTCATTCTCAGCCACTGACGCCATCGTCTCTCCCATGTTTTCAGATAGCACCACATACACAGAGCAGATCGCAAAGAGAAGCAGAGATCAGGAGCTGAAGGAGTAGATCGCGTGAGGAGGGAGAAGGAAATATCTCTTCTTTGCGCTATTTGCACCCCAGCTTCCACTCTCTACCACCACGGATCAGGCAATAGTGTTTTGTTTCATCTCTTAACTCTTTCTCTTAGTTTTAGTTTGATATTTAATTATGTATTGTTATTCGAAAATAATTAATATGTCTAGCTAAACTTTTCTTAGTTAGGGGTGGATTCGAAGCCCCGAACATGTGTTTTATAAATTAATTGAATTTAATCTTCCTTGCTATTAGTGATTGTGTTTTGCTTAACTGCTTTATAGAGAACTTTTCTTTGTATGTTTGTTAAGGTGGCCAACTTAGTAAGCATGCTAGGATCTGGGGCTAGAGTATAGGAGAGTTTCACCTAATTGTTATAATCTTGTATTCATAAGTAGTAAATACCAAGGAACGTTGGTAAGGTTAAGTAAAAACCTAGGTAAGAACAAGATGTTGATCATACTTGTAATTGCCTAGTTAGTGTTCATATTTTCCACAAAACTTAATGATCTTAGATTGTTATCTAACTTGTGATTCCTGTTTAGATAGCATGATAAGAATATTTTGAAAGCGACGCTTAGTTTAATTCAACGAACTTGGGAAAATAATAAGATTAATGTAGTGCTTATCACGGTTAATCTTGAGCATTGTCTCTCACGAGTTAGCAAGTGATTATTGAAGATTGATTTATAAGCATATGTTTGGTGTGTGGAGATAAACCCTTAGCTAATTTCTCATCTTTGCCATCCCTTTAGTTTTATTATCTTTTCAGTAATTTTCCTAGTTATTTTCATAGTTTAGTTTAAAAAATCCAATCCCCATTATTTAATTAATTAGATTATTAGTTGTCTTTTAGCTATTCTTAGTGTTAATTGGCAAACCCTTTAATCCCCGGTCTAAAACGATCCATACTTATTCTATACTACAATCACAAAGCAGGGTATTAAGTTGTGTGCTACTAAAATAACGCATCACACTTGGCTATGTTTAGGACCCATTGCTTGATTGGGCTAAGAGTTGACTTGTGCGAGTTGGACTCGGGCATATGACAACTCAGAGACTTGTGTTTGGGCATCTTAGGCCGGCATGACTTGGACTTGGGCACCTGACTTACGACGTAAACAAGTGTTTAAGAATGGGTTCGCTTGGGACTATGCTGAAGCATTTCTCGAGTTAGAGTTGACCTATTGCAAGTGTATGGTTGCGATCATATGACTGATTGATGTCTCATCAGCTACTCCACCCTAGTTAGTGGGTCTGCATATTGGGCCACTAACTAACAGCATGTGGGGGTTCGTGTTGTGCCATAATGTCATATTTTTGTGTCTTTTCGACTTTCGTGCCGCATTTAATGTTTATGCATAAGTAATCATTTCTCCCACGTGCTAAAACTATAGAAGCCTGCTTTGGGGGAGTTTTTTCCTTTTACTTTTTCAGAGTTTCCTTCTGTTATCTGAATTTTACTTTTTCAGCTTTACTGAGCTCGAGTTTTTATTCAACCATGTCTGTGCTACTTAATATCTTGGGCGAGTGACACAAGGTTGTTTAGACTTCTTCAGGGGGTCACTATTGTTCAGTGAGGACCTGACTGCCTTTTGTCGATAATATGAAATCCCTGGTGATATAGGATTGTCACTCATCTCGGGAAGCGACTCTCATTTTGTTCTGATGAAGGGGCGCATCTGTTTTACAAGGCTATGTTTAAGGCTGGTTTGCGCTTCCCTATTCCTAGTGAATCTGGCCTTATTGTCTTACCTGAGCATTGCCCCGACTCAGATAGTGTCGAGTGGGTGGGGTATACTGATCGCTACTTTGATTAGGGAAAAGGATGTCGGGCTTCACCTGTCGACAAAGTTTCTTCATTCCCTGACTTCCATCAGGATGAAAAAGCATGGCATCTACTGGTTGGTGAATCCATGTTGTATAATTAGTCAATTTGAGTACCCGAAGGATTGCCAGCTATATTGTTTTTAGGTTTATGTGAAGTCTGGGTACTTCACCTCTGACGGTTGGCGGGCCCCCGACACTTTGGAGACCTCCGTAAGTTCTTTTGTTTTTTTACTTTTCTACTTAGCATTTATCATTGTCTTACTTATTCATTGTTTCTAACTAGCGTTACATGACCCTGTTGTCCTTTCTCCTAAAAAGGATAAGACAACGGTTGACTTCCTCGTTCTGCCGTCGATGAATATTTTGGAGGTTATCCAACCAGACAATTTAGGAAGAGAGGTCTATTTTTTGGCAAGACCAATGGTGTGGAGCGGACCCTGGTTGCGCCCGCTGGCTTTTCTTCGGGCGTCGATGTACATGCACCTGGCTTTCAGAAGAAAAAAAATATTGAATATGCCTAGCCCATCAAAGAAGAAAGCTCTGGAGGGATTGCTTTCTACCCCCCCCCCCCCTCCGAGGTTCGGATTCGCACCTTCTTGTTGTAGTACCCTGCATGCGTTGTTGATAGGTTGTTGTTTTAATCGAGGTTGCTTTTTGTTTTTCTTCGAGGAGATCCAGCCCGACTCTTAATGCTTCGATGTTGTTTTCGGCGCAGAATTCTTCAGTTCGAAATGTTGGCATTTCGATCTTTACAGGTATTATTGCTTTTGACCTGTAAGCGATGGCGAAAGGTGTTTCTCCTGTTGGAGTTCATTTTGTTGTTCTGTGCGCCCAAAGGACACCAGGTAATTTGAATGTCCATAGTCATTTTGCTGCCTCGAGTCTTTTTTTGATTGCCTCCAAGATTGTCCTGTTAGTGACCTCGGCTTGCCCGTTTGCTTGTGGATGAGCTGGCGCGGAGAAATTTTGTTGGATATTCAGGTTCTCACACAACTCCCTAACCCTTTTTGCCTTCAAACTGCTTCTCCTTATCCGTGACGATTACTCTTGGGATCCTGGATATGCATATGATGTCTCTCTAGATAAATTTCTCGACTTGTGCTTCCCCTATCTTTGTGAGGGGATCTACTTCTACCCATTTGGGGAAGTAGTCTACTGTGATGAGGAGAAACTTTTTTTTATCAGGCGGTGGGAAAGGTCTTACGATGTCTATTCCCCATTGTGCGAATGGCCAGGGACTGCTCATTGGGATCGGATTTTGCCCCGGCATGTGAGTGTATGGGGCGAATCTTTGGCATTTGTCGCATTTACGAACTAGCTTCTGAGCATCCGCTTGCATCGTTGGCCAGTAATAACCTAATGTGAGAGCTTTGTATGCCAATGTTTCCCCCAGGTGATTTCCACATGTGCCATGGTGTATTTCTTGCAAGACGTATTTGGCATCTCCTGGTGCAAGGCACCTTAGTAATGGGCTCGTGGCATACCTCCTGTGTAATTTTTCAATTATCATTGTCTATCTTGCTGCCTGATTCCGTAGTTTTCTAGCTTTCATCTTATCTATTGGGAGTTCCCCGTTTAAAATATACGCCAGGATTGGAGTTGTTCAATTGGTTCCATGGTTTACAGCGCATGCTTCTTCTTATTGGTTTTAGAGTATGGAGCTTTCTTGTGTCATGATGAGCGGATTGTCATTATCCTTCGTTGTTGAGGCTTCTTTTGCTAGCTCGTCTGCTCTTTTGTTTTTCGTTCCTGCGCATTATCGAATGGTAGCATTTTGGAAGCCGCCTATCAACTATGTGTTTTTCTGGTGGTAGGCTTTCATTCGAATGTCTTTTACTTGGAACTCGCTATTCAGTTGATTGACCACCAGCCTGGAGTCAGTAAATACACTAATGTTATTTATTCCTAGGTTATTTGCTAACTGCAGCCCTACTATCACATCTTCATACTCGGCTTCATTATTGGAGGCATTAAAATGGAATTTTATCACTTTTTCTAATGCGATGCCTTCCGAGTTGTATAAGACTAATCTGGCTCCGCTTCCTGCCTCGTTGGACGCCTCATCACATCGGAGGATCCATTCTTCAGGGATCAGTTCGGGTTGTTCCATTCTTCTTTCCTTATCCTTGGGTTGGTTGTTGCTTCTTGTGAACTCAACGATGAAATCCGCTAATGCCTGAGCTTTGATAGCAGTTCTAGGGGCGTAGCTGATTTCAAATTGTCCAAGCTTTATCGCCAACTTCACCATTTTTCCTGACAGGTCTGGTTTGTGTAATACCGACCGGATAAACTGTTAGGTCATAACCGTAATCGAGTGTGCTTGGGAGTATGTCGCAATTTTCTTGATGACACGATTAAAACGAGCGCCAATTTTTCTATGGTCGGATAGTTGATCTCTGCATCTGCGAGTGTTTTGCTGATGTAGTACACTGGTTTTTTCACCCGCTTTTCTTCTCTTAACAATGTTAAACTCACCGCCTGATTGGACAAAAATAGGTCAGATACAGTGTTTCTCATGTATTTGGTTTTGTTAGCAGCTTCAAGCTTCCCATGTATGTCTTAAGGCTTTGAAAGGCTCTTTCATATTCGTCATTCCATTCAAATGTTTTGTTTCCCTTCAAGATTTTGAAGAAATGCAGACATTTGTTTGATGACTTGGATGTAAATCTGTTCAGAGCTGTTATCCTCACGTTAAGACTTTGAACACCTTTTATGTTTGTCGGCAACTGCATGTTGAGGAGCGCTTGTATCTACTTTGGGTTGGCCTCAATTCCTTGTAAGTTGACCATGTACCCGAGGAACTTCCCTGACTCTACTCCAGAGGTGCATTTATCTGGTTTAGCTTCATCTTCTACTTTCAAAGCTGGGAGAAAGTCTGTTCGAGATCCATGACATGGTCTGTTCTGTGTGAGCTTTTGAGGAGCATATCATCGATGTAAACTTCCATTGTTTTGTCGATGATCTAAACATTTTGTTACTAGCCGTTGATATGTCGCTCCCGCGTTCTTCAATCCGAACGACATTACTCGATAACAGTATGTACCCCTTTCCGTTATGAAAGATGTTTTTTCTTGGCCGGGGGGTACATTTGCATTTGACTATACCCAGAGTATGCGTCCATGAAGCATAGCATCTCGTGTCCGACAGTTGTGTCCACTATTTGATCTATTCGTGGAAGTTAAAAGTTGTCTTTGGGGCAGGCTTTATATTAGGTCGGTGTAATCCACACACACCCACCATTTCCCGTTCTTCTTATTTACTTGTACCGTGTTCGCCAACCAATCCAGGTAATGAGCTTCTCTTATCATTCATGCACTGAGCAGTCGGTACACTTCTTCATTTATCGCCTGATTGCATTCCGGGGCCACCGGTCTTCTTTTTTGTCAAACTGGTTTCCTATCTGGATTCAACTGTAATTTGTGGGAGATGACAGATGGGTCTATTCCCACCATGTCCTTCATTGTCCATGAAAAAACATCTTGGTTATCTTTCAGCAGTTGGACCAGCTCCTTAGCGAGTTCAAGTTGGATCTTTGTGCCGCTTCGGACTGCTTTTTCTACTTCGTTGTCTAAATAGACCTCAACCGTTTCCTCTTCCGGTTGTTCGGTGTTGGGTCGATCTCGTGGACTGGTTGAAGCCGTATTGTCGTTCGGAGAGTTCGAACTTGTTTCATCTAGTTGTTGTGAAGACTCTTTCAGTCGTTGTGGTAATTGCTATTTACGGGGAGTCTTTATCGCAACGAAATGACACTCTCCGTAAATAGCAATACGGGGAGTCGTTGTAGTAATTGCTGGTTTGTCTCCTTTTATTCTTCCGATGCCATTGTCGGTATGGTACTTCACACACTGGTTCATAGTGATGGAGATTGTGCCCATCTTGTGTATCCACAGTCTTCCGAGTAACATGTTGTACACAGCAGGAGTGTCGATGATGAAAAAGACTGTCATTAATACTCGTTGTTTTCCTGGCTCTCCCGCTTCAACTGGTAGTTGAATCATTTCCAGTGGGTTATATTGTTCCCCATTGAAACCTACCATAGATTGATCGCTTGGTGAAAATATCTAAGTGGTGAATCGCATCCTTCGGAAAGCTGTTAGGTATAAGAGATTGGCCGAGCAGCCAGTATTGATCAATACTCTTTTGATTTCCCATTTAGCTATCATGACTGAAATCACTAAAGCATCATTGTATGGGAAATTAACCCCATCAACATCTTCGCTTCAGAAGGTTAGAGTCCTTTGCATTGTCTTTGCACGTTGTACGGATGGTTTTTGGAATCTGATATTTGTGCGTAAAAATCTCACTATACGCTTTCTGGGTCGATTGAAATTCTCATTTTCTCCGCCTGTGCCATGCAAAACGTAGATTGTTTCCTTTGCTTGCTCCTTAGAAATGATTGTTTCACCTTCGAGTTCGACAAACTCACTGAGTCGTCCTTCTTTGATATGGCGTTCAATTTCGTCTCTTAGGCTACGACAATCTTCAGTATTAAGGTCATATTTGTTGTGGAAGAGACAATGTATGCTTTTGTTTTGCTTTCCAGATCTCCTCTCATCTTCGGTGGCCATTTGACATCTTCTCTTCCCGCCATTATTTCAAGAATTTCACTTCGACTTGTTGTTAGAGTCTAGAATGTTCTTCCATATTTGGGCTTCTTCAAATGTAGATTTTCAGACATTCCCTGATTGCACTTGGAGCTATTGTTAGCCCAGTGTCTCTTAAGCTGGGTGATTTCTTCTCGAAAGTTGTTGCCCTACAGGTTTCAGATGATCTTGTCTATCATCTCGATCACGTTGTTCATCTGAGCCATAAGCATTTCCACTCAAGGATCCGAGGGGATTCCCCATGATGTTAGAGATGTTTGAACCTAGGGATGGCAACGGGGCGGATTTGGACAAATCCATCCCCGCCCCGTTGGAGATCACGGATATCTAAATCCGCCCCGAATATCCATTTGCCATATTTTGTAAAAACCATCCCCGAACCGGACGGATTGGTGGATATCCGCCCCAAATACCCAAAGAAAAAAAAAGAAAAAAAAAAGATTCTCAAATATAAAAAACAGGTCGAACAACAACAAATCACACCACCATTTCATTCTCAAATCACAACACTAGATCTCAGCCATTTCATTCTCAAAAACAAATCACCAGATCTCAGCCATCTCAACGACAAATCACAACAACCATTTCATTCTCAAAAACAGATCTCAGCCAACAACAAATCACACCACTAGATCGATTGATCGAACAACCAAAACTAGATCAAGCCACCACCATTCACCAACTCAAACCACTATATCTAGCCACCGCAGATCGAGCCATCAGATCGAGCCACCAGATCTGACCCCCGACGATCTGACTGACGAGAAACCCACCAGATCTGACTCTCTCCTTCGACCAAACATTCTCTTTCGAGTCTCGACCATGGCCATCCCCTTCTATGTGTCGAAAGCTGAAGAGATGAGGTAGAAACGAGAGAGTGAGGAGCAAGAGAGACTCTGGGAGAGAAAGAACATGGCGTGATGGCGAGGTGGAGAACCAGGGTCGTGTTCTCTATTTTGTGGTGGTGTTTTCTGATTTTTTGTGTGATTGTTATTGCGTGAAAATGAGGGAGAGGGTGGTGCTTGGTTGTTTATTCGAAATAGAGGAAGAACGATGGGGAGGGGAAGAAGATGCAGAGAGTGAGAGAGATAATGAGTAGGGATAGGGTTTTTTTTCTTTTAAAGGGTTGAGGGTATTTCAGTATTTTATGTCCTTAAACGAATTTACGGATATCCGTGGGGCGGATATGGCCAAATCCGTATCCGCCCTGAATAATAAACAGATACAGTTTGGATATCCATATCCACCCCAACCTCCATACACCCTTAACCAAATCCGCCCCAAACAGGGCGAGTGGGGCGGATATCCGTGAAAATCCGCCCCACTGCCATCCCTATCTAAACCGTTACCTGTTGGAGTTCTCTTCCAGTAGGTATGGTTGTTCTGATGTTTGTCTTTGGATCAGTACTGGGCAGCATGTCGTATTTATTATCATCAGATTGAAGATTTGTGGAGTATTCCATTGATCTTCTATCGGGTTGCGTGAGCTTTGTCACTGTGAATCTTATTTTTAGAAAAGGAAACTCGTCGTTTCCCACAAACGGCGCCAAAACTGATGCATCCAAAAATTGTACTCCTGTGAATTTGACCTGCAAAATAATTGTTAGACTGCCAAGGACCACCTTTTTGGTGGCCGAAGGCACTCCGATGCTTAAGTCAATAACTCTGTTGGAAAAATGATGTAAATCTGAACAAAACTCAATTAAAGTTGCATACCTTTGTCGAATTTTCCCTTTACATTTTATAATGGTCGTGGTTAACTCTTTGTGTGACTTAAGCATGTGAGGCGCAACAGAAGGAGATGTCTTGTAAAAGTCTACTTTTTTATAGAGATGCGTTCGGGAGGCGTAACTCCCTCCACGACTCTTTTTGGTGCAATGTTCTTCTTCTTTATGAGAGAACTCATGTCGGGCCTGGATCCAAGCTTTGATACGTTTGGGCCTTGATTCTGGCCATGTTTATGTCTCCTTAGTGACGGGCCTCGTCTGGGCCTCTGTAGTTGGCTTTATTCCTCTTCGGTTGTATGAGCTGGCCCAATAAATTGGGCGTTGTATTTTTGTGATGGGTCTTTATGCCACGTAGATCGGTTTATTTTGTTGTATCATCAATAACTTATACCATGATTTGAAATCATTAGACAGTTTGCCGAACCAGTCTGGCGACGTTAGCACACACACAACGTGCTGGTTTATTCGAAGAAAAGTAAGCAGTTGCATCGCCTTCGAAGACACTTGGACACCGACGTCCTTAGCCTTAATCAGAATGGCAATCAAAGTCCTATACCCGCTTGACACAAGTTGAGCGGGTGCAACGCCGAGGTACGCCAGGAACTCCTAGATCTCCTTGATAACGGGAAAACGGACACTTGATTGAAGCATACCTCGGTGAAGACAGATAAACCCCTTAGGAGGGTACAGTGGCGTCAGATCAGCGCCTAGAGTGCAGAGCACCAGATCATCAAATCCCGTATGTCTTACAGAGGAATTCTAGATCAGATTCAGAGAGTAACTTTTCCTAAAAAAACTTATGACCCTTAGCGAACAATTCATCAAGAAGCTAATTTAGGCCCTCCATGAAAGAAAGTACAAGCTTTCGAATACAAAGGTTAAGCAAAGTCAATAGCACAAAAGACAATACAACTATACTCCACAGGCAGGAAATCTATACAGAAAACTGAACTCCCGCCTTTCCTTCTTTTAAGTTGGCGCATGCTCAATTAATGAAATTTGTCGCTCGAGGAAACAACTTAGACTCAATCATCATGACTGCACAGTTGCTTCATGAAATGATCTAGTGGACCAATAAGACGACCCACTAACTCGGGGGGGGAATAGCTGATGATACATCAAATCGTTTTTTTATCAACATCGTACACGTGTCATGATAATCTCATCAACAGAACAAAGCAAGCCTGATTGCATGCTCAACCCAGCGAGGCCCAAACATCACTAAGCCCATCATTGGCTGGATCCAGACAGTCGAATCTGAGTTGCAATGAGCCATTAAGCCCACACGTCACGTGATCAGGCCTAATACTTGTAAGACCTCTAAGGCAAGTATCTGAGAGATCTACCCAAGACTAGAAGGCCAACAACACATTGGATCCGACTAGAAAACAAATACTAGAGTATAAGTTGGGCAAGGAAACTTCCTTTCATGGACAACACACAGAAAGGGAAAGCTCTCCCGTAGATCTAGGAGCATGAGTTGTGTAGGAAAACTGTCCCACATGGACAGCTCCCAATTAGGAAAGAATCTCCAGCAATATCTCTTTCCCAAACTACGCCACTAAAGGCCTAGCCGAATAAGGACTCCTACACTATATAAGGGAGATAAGGTCGATGAACTTAAGATACGCTATAGAATCCCAGTTTACAGTTTTAAGCCTCTCCTAAGCCTTATCGAACTTAAGCATCAGAGTGCCATCAGTCGCCATACGGTGGTTATTGGCTCACGTTTGCTACCTGTGCAAGTCTAGGTAAGCAGCAAGGAAGGAGAGCAGGAATCGACTACATCACCAACATTTCTTCGAGAATAATATACTTATGCGGACTTTTCAGTAAGTCTGCCATATCTCTCGGGGGTTTCAAGGTGAGAAAGTTGTAGAACTAACTCCTCAAAAGCCAAAAGTGAAAGTGGTGACCTGTGTGTCGTTGCTACAATCGTTGATCAAAGTCAGGTCATCATTAAAGCGAGTGACATGCTCTCTGAGGGTCTCGCCCTGCTTTTGTTTGAGGCTTAGCAGGTCGTGAGGCCTCTTCCTAATCTGTTGGCTCCCGACAAATCTAGTGATAAATACCTTCACCAAGACCTGGAATGAATCGATAGATATCGGCTGGAGGCTATGGAACCAAGTCAGCGCAACCATCTTCAGGCTGGTGAGAAAAGTTTTGTATAGGATTGCTTCCGAACTTTCTTCCAGCACCATTACGTGGTGGTAATGACGTAGATGATTTGACAGATATGATGTTCCGTTATAGAACTTGAGCTTTGGGGACAAACTTTTTTGGAAGGACATTCATGATCTTTTTTTAAAGTAAAAGGGATAGTATGATCATACAGGACATCAGGGTCGGATGCCCCTAATTGAAGCGGGTTTTTTGGTCGTGGCCTTGTCAGTATTCGGGGCATTATCCTCGTCTTCTCCTAGGCTCCCCTATCGGCAAGCTCTTTGTTTTTCTAAGGGGAGGTTTTCGCCTTCCTAAACATGCACTCGTGCATCCTCTCAAGTCTGGGACCTCCCTGGATTTCGGTCGATCTCAGATTGTTGTTGTTGATCCCGATTGAGCCTTTCTACCACCCGTGGTAGGTGATCCAGGTAGAGAAGGACATGAGTCATGCAAGGGCAGCCTCTGCCATCTCAGTGGCTAGGTCGTGCAGCTATTCGACTTCCTCAATAGGATTGATTCACCCTATGGTTGGGCTTCTCCGGCCAGAGCATTGTTTGGCTCGGCATCGTCGTTGAGTGTTTGAGATCTGGTGTTGGTGACCATGTCTCGATGCTCTACTTAGCTAGAAAGAGTTTATATGTTTGCTTTCACGAAAAACTTGTTGTTTTCCCCACGGATGGCGCCAATCTTATGCATCCAAATCCATCCTTGCTGATCTCGAGCCTGCAAAACGAATATCGGTGATCCAGGGGCCACCGTTTTGGTGGCCGAAGGCACTCTAATGCTTAAGTCAGGTAACAGTGCAAGGAAAATTGAAGACTAGATATAATTAGCAATGTGTATGCATACTTTTTTGTTTTTTTTTTGTTCACCTTTTATAGCAAGTTTTTTTTCCTCAACTGTCTCTGCTATCGAGGGCATGATGGAGGAGGAGATCTCGTCCAGAATCTTACGTGTGCATGACTATGTCTCTTTCACATTTGGCTCTGTTTAAGACCCAATTGCTTGATTGGGCTAAGAACTGATTTGTGTGAGTGGGTCTGGGGCCTATGACAGCTCAGAGACTTGCGTTCAGACCTTATTGTCCTGGGTCAAGATCTGTGCCTCCTGGGCTGGTGTAACTTGGGTTTGGGACTTGACTTATGGGTTGAACAACAGTTTAAGAATGGGTCCACTTGAGACTATGTTGAAGCCATTCTCGTGTTAGGGTTGACCTATGCCACGTGTATGGTTGCAATCGTATGACTGATTGTTGTCTCATCAGATACCTTAAAACCTGAAAAATCAAAAGTTTAAATCCATGTAACCCGAATTCCAAGACAACCATATCTAATATGAAACTTTCCAACTTAAGTTCCTACAAGCATGTCCAACATCACCCACATTGAATTTGAGTTAATATTGAATGAGTAATAAATTGTACAACTTTTACAAATTGAAGTGCAAGACTTATCATGTAGAATAAGCCGTAACTACAAATGAAACATTATATTAAAGTGAACAAACTTTTCAGCCAAAACATGATACGATTTTCAGGTACACACTAACAACTTTAAGAGGACATTTCAGCCTTGTACAACCTCACGCGCATACAATCTTCCTAATTAATTGAACTTCACCAATCTGAAGGTTAGCAAGAATAACCTCGATATTATTATGATTAATCCAAAACTTGACATATCTGCTAGTTAGTTCATAAAAATATATGAGTAATTTTCACAACATTTTGCTACTAAGGCTCCGCTTGGTACACAGTAAAAGAATGTATAATGCAAAAGTTTACCGCCTGCCACCACCACGACAACCATACAATAACCATCACAACCACCACCATCATCATCACTATAAACATTAATTGGCTACTACTATTAATGAAAGATTTGTACCAGCCAGTCGACTGTGCAATACCATTACATTGTGACAATCAATCAGCCATACACTTAGTTGAAAACCCAATATTCCACACAAGGATGAAGCACGGAGAAGTTCACTACCACTTCATTAGAGAGAAGGTACTTTAGGGAGATATGGAGATGCAAGCAATTAATACAGGCCACGAAGTAGTGGACATGTTCACTATAGGGTTCGATGCTGCGAAGTTCAAAGAATTTCGAAGACAACTTGGCATGACCTTTAAGGGAGCCAGTAATGAGGGGGAGTGTTGAGAATCATCACTGACTCTAGTGTTATCTAGATGCTTCAAATATCTCTAGAAGTAATGACTCTAGAATTCTCTCAACAATATCAAGCTAACCATTGTAAAAAATGTGTGGCTCACCCATCCTTCCTCCACCGACCTTGAACAACTATAAATAGGGGAAAGGGTTGAGTTGTGAATGTGTGAAGCAACACAAGCTCAGTTATTGTGAGTTGCTTGTGAGTATTAAAATTAGAGTGGTGTATATTAGTATTGTACACAAAGTGTGGAGTACTTTTGCAATAGTATCTATGAGGGATTATAAAATCAGTGCTTTACAAATTCAAGTTCTCCCCTAATTTTCGACAATTGAAATATACCTACTAGTGAGGGAATCTGCTACATAGTGAGTGTAATCGTTGATAATGGCATTTTTTTCAGACCAAACCAGGTGACTTGCATTCGAAGTTCAAGAAAAGAGATTGATAAGGATGGATCACGAGATCACACTCCATGAACCATAGTAATGACACTATTTTTCAAACCACACCGGTGAGGGAATCTACCAAATATTGTGAGCATAATTGATAATAATGACATTGTTTTTTCAAACCAGACATGCTTGCAAATTTCTAGAGAAGAGATTGATAAGGAAGGACCACAGAGTGACTCATGTGCAGATTTCAAGGGAAGAGATTGATAAAAAAAAGGACGGGGAGATTAAACATGCGCGACTCTTTGGTCCACTTTACCTACCAAGTGACTCACATGCAAATTTCTTTACCTGCCAATCGACTCATGTGCATATTTTAAAAGAAGATATTTGATGATACACCAAAACGATTTCTCTTCTACATCGTACAAGTGTCATGATGATCTCGAGAAATAATAGGCCCAAGCGTCAGCCCAACACTGATCCGGCCCAAGCGGTTCCAAGTCCGCACAATGCAGCCCACCAAACGGACCCAAATTATTACAACCTGTTGAGCCCACGCGTATCACAGTTATCCTCAATACCCCTAAGCCCTGCTAAGGCAAGTATCTCTAGGATCAACTTCAGACAGGCAAGACAACCACACTTTGTTTTTAAATAGGAAGCAAATACCAAAGTATATATCTCACATGGAAACTTCTATCGATGGACTACTCTCTGATTGGGAACTATCTCCCGCATATCTAGGAGCACAAAGCTAACAAGGAAACTCCTCTTCACAACACAACTCCTAATTATTGAATGATCTCCACGAATATATTCTTCCCTAAACTACGCCACCGATGGCCTTGTCGAATCAGGACTCCAGCACTATAAATAAGACATGAGGTTGGTAATTAAGCTAAGGTACGCTACAAATTCTCTGTTTACAAAATTACGCCTTTTTCAGATCCTTGTCTGACTTTAGCATCAGAGTGCCATCAGCCGCCACAATGGTGGTCTGTGGCTCACATGCGTTCCTTGTGCATGTCAGTAGGTCAAGGCCAAAGCAAGGAGCAAAAATTGACTGCATCAGTTTGCCGTAGTCCGTAGAGACGACAAAGTTTCTAACGTTTCACTAGCATCATCTCTATTCAGAATACGAAAAGATGGTGACTACCAAATCACGAAACAATGGAGAACAAGAGGAAAAAGTCAAACGCTCAGACTGGCGTTATACCACCGCTATCAGTGGTGTCGATGACACACGGGCAACAGGCTCACACCCCCATGCCAGCAACAACAACGACAAGCCCCAAGATAGATTTGTTGTCGTCTCAAATATAGCAAATCGCCAAAGCAGTGGAGGCTCTCATAGAACAAAACTCTCCACCTGCTAATGGAGATCAGGAGTAGCACATGCCCCCATCTCTGGAAGACAACAAAGAGCAAGCACAGGAGAGTCAAGCCCTTGCTAGTTTTGACTAGAGGAGGCGACACAACTAACGCAGACCCGACTTTCAAGGCTGATAAGCTCGCCCCACAGAACCCCCTCATCAGAGGGGCTTACGACCTAGACGTGTTATATCGCCTCTATGTTCCATCATTCATGGACCATATCATGAATAAGGCTCTTTCAAATAAGTTCACGCCTCCAAAGCTCGACTTCTATGACAAGACTATCAACACATTCAATCACTTGCGCCATTACAAGCATGTAATGGCACTCAAAGAAGGATCTAAATCGGTGATGTGTAGAACTTTCCCTACCAGCCTAAAGAAGTCAGCACTAACATAGTTCCACAGCCTCCTGCCAAAATCGATTGACTCATTCAAGACGCTAGCCAAGGAATTCCTGACGTGCTTTGTCGGAAGTCAGCGTCTCCGAAAAGGCCCTCACTGCATACTCTCTCTGAAGCAGAAATCTAATGAGATGCTAAGAGAGTATGTCACGCGCTTCAACGATGAGTTGACACTCATTGACGACTATAGTGACCACACAGCCGTGACGACTTTTATCGCGGGCTTAAGAGAGGGAAAACTTTACGACTTCCTCACCTTGGAACCCCCTTTGGATATGGCAGAACTTCTGAAGGGCGCCCAGAGGTACATAGCCTTGGAAGAGATGAGAACAGTGAAAAAGGAAACAAAAGTTGAGAAGAAGCCCTCCGTTCCTAAGGACAAGAATGAGGGAAGGAAGCGAGTGTCTCAGAAAGCCCCTCCTCGTCAGACAAAGTAGAAACCATAACTTTGGAAGCCTTCCTCTTTTTGGAAGGGAATCCACCTTCAGACTTAACCTTCAGTGTTCGGTAAAGAGTGGAGGCCACGTGCCAGTTGGCCCACAAACCAATGCGGCTGAAGTTAGCATGATATATGACTTCCTCCACGCTTATCTTCGGCACGTCACAGAATGTCTTCATAGTGTTTTGCTCCTCTGGGAAAAGAGGAATAGTAGGGAACTTCCCTGTGAAAAAAACATATGCAATGATCAACATACAATCAACACAACAAAATCAAAACATGAAGCTATACTTACGAAGTGGCTTGAACTCCTGCTCAAGCATCCTTCGCTCTGATCAAAATAAGAAGGATGATTCTATATATCCATTGGGTACCAACTGGGTAGGAGGGATTTTGAGGAAATCCAAGAAGTTCCAAATCTCGTCAAGAACAAGAAAATGAACTCCAGTTTGAAGTATTCTGCGTGCAAACAAACGAACCCTTCCAGAGGGAACATCGACGTCTAATCATCCTTCAGAGCATAAAATGGCAGGTCCTCAGGGAGCCCGAACGTCTTTCGAACTTTGCTTAGACCCGACTCAGAAATCGACTTATCTTTGAAAAACTCGAGGCCCTTGGCCAAAGTCTCATCATTAAGATGGTTTTGGTGAGCCATGAAAAAGGTGAACAAGCTTTCAATCAAAGGACAAACAGAGCATAATCTCTAAAAGCAAAGAAATGGAAGAGTCCATCTCCATAGAAAGGAGGATCTAAATAGTGATTGGTTTCCCGCCTCTTCTCCACTGAACCGACGCATACTTAATTAATGAAGCACGCAGCTCAAGCAATGATTTAGACTCAATCATTATGAGCGGCGTATCTTTTCATGAAGTGACTTAGTGAACTGATGTGATTGCCCACTAACTCGGGGGATTAGTTGATGATACATCAAAAGGCCCATCTTCTACATCATACACGTGTCATGATGATCTCGGAATATAATGGGCCCAAGCGTCAGCCCAACACTGATCCGCCCCAAGCGGTTCCAAGCTTGCACAATGCAGTTCGCCAGACGAACCCCAAATTATTACAGCCTGCTAAGTCCACATGTCTCACAACTATCCTCAATACCCGTAAGCCTTGCTAAGGCAAGTATCTCAAGGATCAACTTCGGACAGGCAAGACTTTGCTTCTAACTAGGAAGCAAATACCAGAATATACGTCACACATGGAAACTTCTATCAATGGAACACTCTCTGATTGAGAACTATCTCCCGCATATCTAGGAGCACAAGGCTAACAGGGAAATTCCCTTTCACAGCACAACTGCTAATTAGAAAATGATCTCTACGAAGATCTCATTCCCTAAACTACGCCACTGATGGTCTAGTCGAACCAGGACTCCAACACTATAAATAAGACTTGAGGTTGGTAAGTTAAGGTACGCTACAAATTCCATGTTTACAACATTATACCTTCCTTAAATCCCTGCCCAACTTTAGCATCAAAGTGTCATCGGCCACCACAACGGTGGTCCATGGCTCACGTGCAGGTCAGCAGGTTTGCATGTCAAGGCCAAAGCAGGGAGTAAAAATCGACTGCATCAATATTGATAAGGAAAAACCACGAGATTATTAATGTAGATCGAGTGACTCTCGTGTAGTTCTCAAGAGACTAAGATTGACAAGGAAGGACCACCAGATTAGCGATGCATGTGCACGCCCCTGGGTCCACTCTACCTAGCGACGATCTTGTTCCCAATGTACTTCAATCATTGGACCTTGGGTGTGGATTTTCCTTAAATTGCCTTGTTTTTAGTAGGGAGTTGACCACCTTTTATAAACTTATTTTGTAACCCAACCTTGTGAGATATGGGAATATCCAAACCAACAATCTTCACTTTGGCACGAATCATCACATCTTACAACCCATCAGGTTATCGGAACATTTTGAACTACAAATTATCCTCAAGTGCCTTGTGTAACCACCATATGAAGCAGTATTCGATGTACATGCCCAACTTCCAATGTTGCTCCACCTAGTTGCAACCACGACACTCTCCACTTGATCACCATATGTAAGATCACTCGGGCACCTAACCGTGAGCTATGATACCACTTGTTGGCGCATGATACGCATGTGCATCCTTTTGGTTGATTCTACCTTGCAAACATATTGTCTCCAACTTAAAAACCCATAACTTGGGCCTTGGGTACGAGTTTTCCTTAAAATGCTTCATTGCCAATAGGGAGTGGACCACCTCCTTATCAACTCCTTCTTGTGAGAAGTTGTACTATTCAAAACAACACCATAAGCCACCAATCTCCATTTTTGCATGAATCTTCACATCTTACAATTCATCCAGTTGTCACAACATCTCAAAGTGCAACTTCTCCTCGGGCGACTTATGCAACCATCATATGAAGCAATGCATAGTGTATGGTATGCCAAACAATGTTGTTGACTCCACTTAGTAGCAACCACGACATTCTACATGGTTGCACTTGGGTTGGATGTAAATAAACCAATATGACCCAAATACATGATCTAATATATCAGCACCCAAATACATATAATTAAGACAACTAAGGTTCATTTGGGCACATATTTCCAACATTATCCTACTTGGACCAATCAGGTCATATATATATATATATATCTTCTTTGAGCTTCAAAAGAGAACTGTTTTGAGACAAACATTATCGGCTCCCATTTTTTTTTTTTTGTTAAAGGGAGTGCGATTATTCATTAAAGTTATGTGCAGTTTGCAAACTCCTCATGATCCTAGTGAATTCACCAACAATTATAGTGTTGTAAAGCAGGAAGTAAGAAAATAGACCTCCATCTATAAGAATGGTTAGCATAATTAACTTAAGAATCTCATTGGTGCTAACCATACCCTACCCCCCTTCCTGGTACAAGTTGTTAAATACACAAAAAATGTTGGTGAAACGTCTAGGTGAAGTGACGGTCGCCATCACCAAATGAAAAATGATGCGTGAAGGTTGGACACCACCACCAAATGAAGTGGGGCCAAGACAATTACCATCATGATGGGAACAACATGATAGTGATCAATATGAATTGGTGAATTATTTGGAATCATGTTGCAACGTGTTTAAATTATCATTTGGTGAGTTGGAATGAACACATTTCCTCAAAATTTCAGTTCAAGCGGATCAACGGAATAGATACTCAAGGTTGTTCTTAAAATGCACCAAAAAAAATAAAAAATCATGATTGAGTTTGGAAGAAAACCAAATTTATAAGGGATTCATTACTAAATAGGACGAAGAGGAATTCAAATAAGAAATTAAAAAAATCCCTAAAAAACATCTTGCGACTCTTGTTTGCACTTCTTGTTCTCTTTGTTCTTCTAATGTTATTTCAAAACTTTCATCCCGTGCTCTAAAAGTAAGAGAAAATGACGGATGTTGCCGCTGCCAACAAATAAAAGCAAATATGAGTATTTTCTTATATCAATTGCGAGGGAGATGGTAGAATCCCCTACACAAGTGAAGATACTTTGAAATGACACGCTATTCTAGTACACGGAAAGAAGAACATCACAAAACAATGTGAAACCTACATGAATTGGTTCCAAATAGGGGGAAACGAGAATGATGAGGGGCAAGTTGAACTCCATCGCAAGATGAATGAATTGGAGGGAAATTTTCCATCAAATTTATAAAGGATTTGTTACTAAACAAGAAGAGGAATTCGAACAAAAATTTAAAATAAAAATAAAAACTCAATTCAATTTGAAAACCTTTTGATACTTTTGTTTGTACTTATTGCTCTTTTGTTCTTCTTCTGTTGAATCTAATTTATTATCTCTTGTTTTGATAGTGAAAGATATATAGGAAGATGAAATGACGGATACCGCCACCATCGACAACCAGAGGCTGAGACGAATATTTCCTTGCGTCAATTGCAAGGGAAATGGTAGAACTCCATACACAAGTGAGGATACTCTGAAACAACAAAAAACCATTCAAGTTCATGGAAATAAGCACATCAATAAGCAATGTGAACATGCATGAATTGGTTCCAAACTATGGGGAAACAAGAAGAACACTAGAGACAAATTAGGAACCCTCGTCCTAAACAAAATTTGACTGGATTAGAAAATATAAACTTTACAGCTCGCGATTGACACCACCTCTTCAAGAGAGCACATAAAGGAAGATAAGAAAAAAAGGTAGGGATCGTGCTCGTGGCAGGAAGTGCTGCTACCTTCTTTTATTGGAAGATGAAGATGATCAAGACAACAAGCGACTGATACCACCTCCTTGGGTTAACATGCAAAGGAAGAAAAGGGAAAGAATAAGAAATGTGGCGGTCATGCTCGTGGTAGGAAGATGCGCCACCCTCCCTTCTCAGAAGAGGAATAAAACAACATGCGACAAATACCACCTATTTGGGCAAACACACAATGCAATTGAAAGAAGGGCAACTTTTGACAATATGTATGGGCTTTGTTATTGGTAAAAAGCTTTGAGAAGTGTGATCTAAGATCATGGGGTTGTGAATAACTTTCCACAGAGTCTTGGCGACTAGCGCAAGATTTTTATTCCTCAATTCTAGAATATTGAGATTGCCTAAATGCCCAGGTTTGACAATTTTCTCCTATGTACAATGATGTTTAACCTTCCCATTGTCGGTGCCATTCCACTAAAAGTATCTAAACATTTTATCAAGTTTTGTGGAAATAGCGACAAAAGGATAAAAGATTGCATAATGTAAACCGGGACGAAGTTCATGACTGCTTTGATCATAACAGTCTCACTAGCTTGAGAGAGAGAGGACATTGGCTTCTCAATCTGAAAGCTTCAAATTGACTTTGTCAACGAGGAATTGAATTCTCCTCTTTCCTCTTGGAGAGGAGAAAAAAAATGCACTTTGTAATTTGGTTTGTACATTTTGGTGCCCATGAATCTCTTAATCGCCTTTGAAGCTTTTTATGTTCATTGAAGCTAAAAAAAAAAATCAACCATGTGTCATAATTAATGGTTTGTCACAAGGGATTTTTTTTAGGGCATGGGATTCATCAAGATGTGACCAACAACCCAAAACATTGAGATTCGCAGTCCTTGTGATGTGATGTGGATTGTTCTGGTTAAGATTTCCACTTCCAGTATAGCTGACGGGACGGCAAAACACACCACTCAAATTGTCAAAAACTAACTCACTTGTCACCTCCTCCTCCCTGTTGCCGCCCGCCCACGACACGATAGAAGAAGTCCACCGCAGCTCGCATTCAGCGTCTCTAAACTCTCAATCTCAACAACATAACTACACCTAGGGGTGGGCACGGGACGGGATGGGACGAGATATGCCCATCCCAATCCCATCCCGTTCATACGGGATCGGGACGGGACGGGATGGGAAAAACCTCATCCCGACCTCGTCCCATCCCAAACGGGTTCGGGACGGGACGGGACGGGACGAGATCAGCGGGAAGCCTGGACTATTACATTCCCCTACTATTACATTTCCCTACTAAAGAATTGTTTTATTGTCTTTCAATTCTTTAGTTGCCTGCAAAGATCTTAAAAACCATACTATTACATTCCCCTACATGGCCTTGAAAGCTTTACTTCATTTGAAAAGAGAATTCTCAGTACTAGCAATCAGCTGATGCACAAGTAATGTTTTTCTCTTTTAAGCCTATCCTATTTCGTTTTAGTCATACTCTAATTCCTTTCTAGCTACACTCCTTGAATAAGGTCAAATGGTAGCATCCACCAAGGAGTGCTTGTGAGGTAAACACACTCTCATTTAACCTATTAATCTTTAGTTATAGACACCCTATAGCTGACATTGATAGTCGGACATGTGCCCGCATGAATTTCACCCAAGAACCTCATTACACTGGGCTTGTCTGAAAAGTTTACCTAAAAGGTTTCCGAATGAAAGACTTTTAAAATTGAGTGTCCTCGTTATGTAGTTTGCGGTTCAATTTCTATTTCTTCCCATTGTCTTTTCAGGCAATTCGTCCATTTATTACAATGGTATTTTCTTTTCAATAACTAACAAAATTCTCGGTTAGAAGATGATGTGCACATGCCTCTTCTGTTTGTGAACAAACCGTTTAACATATTGTAGGAAGAATACGAAGCAGCACGAGCAGAATTATTAGAGGAAACAGCAAAGGGGCTTTCAATAGAGGATCTTCGTAAAATGATCACAAGAAAAGATGATAACAGTGAAAATATTAATAAATAATGGGAAAATAAATAAAAATATTAATAATTAATATTAAAAAATTGGTTCGGGACGGGACGGGATTGGCGGGATTGAAAATTTTCATCCCATCCCATCCCATTCTAGATCGGGACGGGACGGGATCGGGATGAAATTATTCAATCCCATTAAGACCCGAAAAAATCGGGACGGGACGGGACGGGATCGGGACGGGAACGGGATCGCGGGATGGGATGCCCACCCCTAACTACACCAACAACTCTATCCAACACAATACAACCCGCACTACCACTGTTGCGTCTGACACAATTACACCTCCACTCCACCACAGTTTCCGAGGGCATTTTGGGAAGAAGAATTATCACTTGAAATAAACCAGGCACCACCACCTCCGCGAGGACTCACTCTCTGCGAGCTGCGCCACCTCGAGAAACTTGGGCTGTACACCGGACCATGTTTCTGAGCCCAACATTTCACCACCACCATCTCCATCTCCATCTCCATTGCTACTTGTCTCTTCCTTCAAACCCTAAAACCCCTCTCTTCACCATGAAAGACCAATCATCACTCAGCTCCTCCACCGTCTACATACCTCCGCATCGCTTGCGCTCTGTCATGGTTTCTTCGACCACCTCCTCTTCCTCCACTCGTTCACTCGACTTCAATTTGCGGGAAACTCGTCAACCTCCACAAAACCCTAGAACCACTCCTCCTCCTTCTTACTGTCACCCACAGCAGAAAAGGCACCACCACCAAAACAACTTCGTTCAGCACTCGGAAGATGACTCTGATCACGCCACCGACCCAGCCTCGTTCAAGGTATATTTATATTGCTAAGGTTTCTCCTTCCACTTAATGATTCAGTTCAATTTTTTGTTTATTTATTATTTTTTCTTAAATCAGTTAATGGTGAGGTTTTAAGTCAATGTATCTATTTGCCCACATTGGAAATAATACTTCAGTCAGTTTTTCCGGTGTTCATTTTTTTTGGCTCTCTAGTTACTTGTATTTCTTAAAAAAAAATATTTCACATTGTTAGGTTAAGAACATCTCCGATGCAAGAAGATGAATGGAATTGCATTTCCAGATAATAATTCATTGCAAACATGCAAGAGGGATTTCCCGGATATTTATAGGACGATATGGAATAGTTGGCATGTCTAGAATTATGATAAGATTTCCTAAAAACTGAAGATGTAAAGGCTTATCAGGCTTGCTAGATAAGCTTATGAAGCCAGCTATCTAAGCTATTTGTTGGGACATTTGGACTGAGAAAAATAGATGAACCTTCTACGACATCGCATAGACTTGGGATTGAGGGGGGCTCCTGCGCACAGTGGGCAGGAGTAGCTCCTGCGCGGGCCTCCCAGCCGTTGGATCAGAATCCAACGGTTCAAATCATATGAATTTGAAATTCAAATTTTATTTAAAAAAATTTTCCGCCAAAAACCTCTCTCCTCCCATATGATCTGAACCGTTGGAGAATCCAACGGCTGGGAGGCCCGCGCAGGAGCTGCTCCTGCCCACTGTGCGCAGGAGCCCCCCTCAATCCGAAATCTTCTCTGGGTTGGGATTGATTATTTCAAGTTTTCAACATTTATTTGTCTTTATAGTTCCTTACAGAAATCCATATTGTATGTAGCTTAGGTGTTGATATAACAATGCTTGCTTCTTGATGTATTATGTGGTGTGAAGAGGATCCTCCCTTTGGCCATCAACTTTTACCCATTACTTCTTCAGCCCTTGGTAGAGGCAATACTATCAGCTTTTAGAATGATAAAAGGTCTGGTCAGAATGAGAGGCTTTCCTTGCCCTTTCTGATCTATGCGGAACCAAGAATGCATCTGTAACAGATTTCTGGGATTAACTGTCATCCCCTATGTGGTTAGAACTGCAACTTCAGAAGAAACTTCAGGAATGGGAGACAGAAGATCTGAATGGGCACCATGATACCATTAACTCCAAGGAAATCTAAGAAGTAGAAGATGAAACTCTGTGGGAAGGGGAGAAGGAGGGTATTTCATTGGGCACAATGTTGAAAATTCTTCATGGGGAAGCTGTAACTCTGTTTGGCAGCACATTCATCTCGTGGGGATTAAACACTGTCCTCCTAGGCTGAATTTCTTCTTTTGGACTGTGTTACAAGGTAGAGCTCTTACGGTTGACAACGTTAAGAGAAGAGGCATGGCAATTCCAAACCACTGTGTTATATGCAATAGCGAAGAAGAGACCACTGCTTACATCCAGATCAAATGTTTTTTTTTTGCCAAGGATGTAGGGAATTCCTAGATGAATTCAAAGGAGGGAATTCCTTGATGAATTAAGTCACCAAACCCATCCAAGGACTGGCTATTCGGGTGGAAGGATAAGAATCTCTTTGGGTAAGTGGATTTGGACCAAGGCCATCGATTTTGATCCTTAGGGGTTGTGGAAAGAGGGAAATGCAATAATTTTTGAAGGCATTGGCCACTCCTTTGAAGAATGCTTTCCTAGTTATTTAAGAGGATATATGGCACTGAGGTTCATCTCATAAACCCATCCAAAATGTATCCTTGGTTGCTTTCATGTATTGGTGGGACAATTTATTAGCTGTGTAATCTAGTTTTCTACTTTGCCTTTGCTTGTACATGTTTCTGACACACTTTTTCCCTTTTCAGCAAAAATTGGAGTGTATTTGTTCTAAAAAAAATTCATCATTCACTGTCTCCAATTGTTAATGAAATACTCATTTTTTTCTTGATAAAAGAACAACATGTTTACAAATTCCTTTTGAGTCACTATGAGGGATCCTAAATGAAAATTCATCTAGAACTCATAAATTTCACTGGATTAGAGGAAATCGTATTGTATCCTAAAGAGTTGAGACGTTCACATTTGGAAAGGATTTACCTCTACATAAGGACCCATTTGAAGTTGCACAAATCTTATAAAAATAAGCTTTTGCAGATTCAGGTCTAGGTAAAAAGTTTTTGGAGGGAAGTTGCAGTGGCTAGATTGAGCGTAAAGAGTAGACTGCAGGTTGAATAAATGGGCTAATTTGTGTTCCCTATGCTTGTGTGTCACTGATTTTCATATCGGCTATATTCTTTCGGTAAGAGAATTGAAGAAATCAGGCCAATCAGCCTTATCTCCTCGGTTGCGAGTTGCAAAAAATTGTTCTGAAAGTTATTGCAAATCGGTTGAGGAGTGTTATGAACCAACTGTTTTCTCCTTTCTCCATTCCAATTGATACCTATCCAAATCTTCTAGACATCTATGCTAATCCACTCCCGCACCAAATCTAAGGCCTTTATACTGTTTGCTAATCATTCATAGACTGTGTTTTTGACAAAATGGGATTCAGGTCAAGATTTAGGAGCTGGGTTTAAACAATCATTAAAACTGATTCCTTCTCCATCAATCTCAATGGCAGTCCGAGTGGCTTCTTTAAAGTTTCTGAGAGGAATCAACAAGGGAGATCCACAGTCTCGCTCGTGAGACTCTTCTCATTGGTGGATGAAATT
This sequence comes from Berberis vulgaris, assembly GCA_963556465.1. Taxonomy (NCBI): domain Eukaryota; kingdom Viridiplantae; phylum Streptophyta; class Magnoliopsida; order Ranunculales; family Berberidaceae; genus Berberis; species Berberis vulgaris. The sequence goes on along the minus strand of OY747127.1, from coordinate 31,244,792 downwards.
CTTATAAAATGACTACCCTAGATAGGGAGATCCCTGTCTCGCATGATCTTCTCATTGGTGGGTGAAGCTCTTATAAGAATGACTACCCTAGCCTAGACAAGGAGATCCTTGTCTCACATGAGCTTCTCATTGGTGGGTGAAGCATTTACAAGAATGACTAACCAGGCAGCTAATAGCAATCTTATCAGTGGATTCCAAGCCACCACATATGATATATCTCTACCAATTCTCTAATTTGCAGATGATGCAAACTAGCCCCGACTAACAAATCTCAAATTGTCCTTACTTGATTTGAAGTGGTTTCTGGCCTGAAAGTGAATATTCAAAGCAGGAAATGTATCCAATTTAAAGTTGCAGGAATAAGGACTTTGCAAGATTTTCAAGTTGTCGAGATCAAGCTGTCGTCAAGGTACTTGGGTCTGCCATTGGGTCACAGTCTCGCAGATACAAAAGTAGAGAAGTATGGGATCCAATTGTTGAAACTTGAAAGATTACGATTGGTAAGGTGGATACCTTTCTAAAGTAGGTTGTTTTATTCTCAAAATAGCACAATGGAAAATGTTCCAACTTTCATCCTCTTCCTTGCTACAAATTTATAGTACCAATTTCAGTAACAAACTCCATTGAAGAATTCTGTAGGCTTTCTTTGGAGAACATCTTCTACAATCCACAAATACCATATTATCAAATGAGATATTTGCTTCCAATAAAAAAACAAAGAAGGATCGGGTATTCAAAGATTAAGGATGCAAATAAAGTTAACTTTGCAAAGTGCTCTATGGAGGAAAATCATTCAAGAGAAATACGGCTTACATGGATTTGGCTGGTTTATGAAGAAAGTGAACAATCCGTATGAGTGTCATGTATCTCAATCAATTTTGAAATCAAACACATTTTTTCAAGTGGCGAATGAAAGAAGAGTGGATTTTCTTAGAGACAAATGGATAACAAACCAACCCTCTTAGTATTGTTCAAGGATATTTTTGCCATCGTGATGAGAACAAGGTGTTATAACATATTTCTTAATTAGAAATGACACCACAAAAAGCAAGGATCTTGTCCGAAGACTCTAAGATGAACCATTTATTTGAGCGACTTAATCATTTGAAGATGACCTCAATTGATGAGAGTGAGGATAAATGGATCTGGGACCATAAAATGGGTGTTTTCTCCATGAGGGACTTTTTTGAGAAATTTAAATCAAACTACCTCAATCCCAATTTAACTTGCCTAGTTATGTTTTTTTTTTTTGAGAAAACAAACCTACCCAAAAAGAGTCATCATCTTCACCAATCGTTGTGCTTATATTATGAGCTTGAAGATGACGCATCCACTGCCATTCTCTATAAGCTTGGATTGCTAGTGCAAATGATTCTAGATGACTTTGCTAATAGGGGATTGATCTTTACCAATGGAACAACACAATGGAACAACACAATCCTTGCTCCTCAAGGGAAATGTTTCTTGGGAGAGAATTATGATTATTGTCTTTGGTTGATTAAAAATTGGTGATATAAAAGGATAGAAATAACATAATCTTCTTGAAGAAGAAGTGGAGACCGACACCATCAATAATATCATAAGATCATGGCTACTCAATGGGTTAAAACATGAAACATGAGCATTGGCAAGCCTATTCCAGAGATCCTCCATCATTTGGGATAACTTCATTTTAGGATATTGAGCCTTTTTAGTTTGTTCTGGTCTATGTTCTTATCTTTATCTGCACGTCGTTTTCTTATGAGCTCTTTGAAGTTGTAATTGCTAAGGAGAATATTTTGTTCATAAAAAAGAAGCAAAGAGTGTCATTTCGGGCTTGGGAGATGGTGCTCTCATATCTCAAACTTCTAATGGTTTTGGGGTCAATCACTTCCATTAGGGGTGGCAATAAGTGACCCGACACGATAACTCGACATGACATGACTTGTTAGTTAGTGGATTTGGGTTTGGAAAAATATGACACGATTGCTAATCATGTCGTGTAGATCCAACTCATGAAATTAGCGGGCCGTGTTTGGGTTCGGGAGCCAAACCCATTTGACATGGAACACTACATAGCTAACCATGTCAAGATTGACCCGTATGACTTGTTTGACCCATTTGTTTAAAATCATTTTGTATTATTTATTATCCTAAATTTTTCTGTAAATTCTAAGTTAATTAATTATTTATTAACTAATAATCTATTAAATGTGATATATATAAATAGGCATGTCATAACAAGTTATGCATGTCAAAATTAACAAGTTATACGGGTCAGATAGTTCAAACATGTAAACAGGTCGGGTGTTGGGTTTTGACACTGGATTGTGACATGACACCACCCATTGCCATCTCTAACTTTCATACCAGTCCCCTGACCTTCCTTTGGGTGTTTAGTATAATAGTAGGGAGTTGTGGGACCTGGTGGTGGAAACCTTGGGACGGTGGCTAGTTTCGTTTCATCTCTTTCATTTATGGACTGGTGGTCATGGATGTTATGGGTTTAAGCTGTACTGTATATGTGTTCTTCCCATGTGGCCTTTAGGGTGCCCGCTTCCAAGATTTCTTTCTTTCACGGTATTAGTTTATTGTGGCGCACTAATGCCTTGCATTTGTATTTGGGCTTTGTGGAATAAATTTTTTTGGATTTTTCTCAATATAAAAATAAAATAAAATTATAAGGTTATTTCCTTGTTCACGTACTCTCATGTTTGGCAATGCTTGGTTTCCCTTATATATTTAATCTGGTAGCGTTACTCGAACATCATGTTAGTATTTAGTTTGATACTCTACAATGTATTAATTTTGCTAAACCCTTGTATATGACTTTGTATTTTTGCGATTCTTTCAATCATATTTTCAGGGTGCTTCTAACTTTGAAAGTATTGAGGAGTGGAAGTGGAAGTTAACTATGCTTATTAGAAATAGCAACGAAAAGGAGGTTGTCTCCAGAGAGAAAAAAGACAGACATAATTTTGAGCAAATTGCGGCTTTGGCAACTAAAATGGGTTTGTATAGGTACTTTTAGATTTTTAGCACAAGAAAGTCTGATGTTTCCTTTAATTACTGTTTGATTCTGAAGCAGAATAAATTTTGCAGCCAACAATATACAAGATTTGTTGTTGTATGCAAGACCCCACTGCCAAACTACAGATTTGATCTGGATGATAAGCGTCCACAGAGGGAGGTAATTTCATTTTTGCTAGCGCAGAAGATGTAGCTCTTGTTGTTGGAACTATGTACCATGGACACTTATGCTTTCAAATGGTATTCCTGTGTTGGACACATTTTCAACACTTTTAACACATGCAAACGCGACTGCACATTCCATGCCTTGATCATCATTTTTTTTTAATTCTTCTTTTAAAGGTTCCCACATGTCTTTGAGTTATCCCACAATGTATAATACATTAAGTTAATACTATGTTTAACAAAATGAAGTTTGGTGGGGGGTTTTAGTCAAAATGTCTAACACCTCGTACCTGAGTCTGAACTGATGCATGTACCCTTATTGTTGTTGCATTAGTAGGAAAAAAGTTTCACTGTGGATTTTACAATAGCTTAGTTGCTTTTCAATATTCTTTGGGCAATTCTGAATACCCTGAAAAGGAGTATGCTGCCACTCTCTAAAATTAATGGCAACAGGAGCGTGTAGCGGTTGAATTCTATTGCTTTAGCTTTATTCCATGGGAATGAGTGATTATATATTTGTAATTGGAATAAGTGATTATATATTTGTAATTTAACTTAAGCGTATAAGGGATTTTGGTGTTAAATCTCTTGTTTGTGTCCTTGTTTTTTGGGTCCCTCCATGTGGGTGTAATACCTGTCGTCTCTGCCCTTTTCTTTGTGTGTTAAAACAGCTTTGAACGATTTGATGAAACATTCTTCCTATACTTATCGAAATTAGGGACTCAGCAAGTTGGGTTTATGTATTCCCAAATTAACTCACGGGTTCTTATATTTCGAGAAAAAAAGTCTAGGTTTGGTTAAGACTTATGCTAATATGATTTGTTGGCTTTGTGAATAATATACAGGTGATCCTGCAATTTGGTCTGCAAAAAAGAGTGGATGCTCTCCTAAGAGAATACATTTCTCGGAACCCCACGACTTTAGGAGATTCAGAGATTCCCTTCTCAAGATCAAACAGCAGTGGAAGTATTGCTACCGATGAAGGGCTTTTCGAGCAACAAGAACCGCTGACAAATGTGGTGATGGAGAAAATCCTTCTCAGAAAAAGTATGCAGTTGCGCCTTCAACAACACGCTTGGGAGGTACCTTCATGAACTCTGTTGAAAAAGCTTACTTACCGCATGAGCCTTCTTGAACATAAAGACATACATATCTATACACTAAATATCCATGTGAAGTAACTATTGTCATCATTAGTAAAACCAGTCTGTTACTCTGTTTTGCACATAAAAATAAATAGAAACATACCATCTTTCTAAATCAGATTTTGAGGAGAACAAACCAAGAGAGTCATACTTTTCAGAGCCCATCCAACAACAAATGAAGCTGAACCAGCCCAGGTGGTTCTCAATTGACAAGAGTAAATCATGATCCTAATCATTAACTAAAAAACTGCATAAAATTAACAAAATAACAAACAAGTGAAAACACACAATCCTTCCCTTCTTGACCCCCAAAGTGTCAGAAGGGAAATCTTTGGAGGATATTCCATTTACAGAGAGACCACAGTGACAAAACCTTTGAAGGAAAGTCGAAAGACACTAAACAGATCTGCAAATCAATCTTCAAGACTTTGGGGGTGGCATTCTACTTGGGGGGTTTTTGAAGGACATTCCATTCAACATTATTTTCTCTTGGGCTTACTATTTTAATGTGTGTGGTTTGACACCTTAAAGTTTTGAAGGCTATTGCTTCCTTTAGTAATTCAACCTTTACAACACAAAATTTATGGGGTCACCTAGGCTTTGCAGGGCGATGTCATGAGGTCCAAGCAAAGTGAGGCGTCGCCTACGTGATGTGGCAGATATGCAATACATCCATATGATATTCTTGGCCTAGGCTATTCTCAGAGTAGGATTAATTTGACAAAATGCAGCAGCACTGCAAGTGCCTTTTTATGTATGGATGTTCCATGAACATCCATCTTCTTTTGTTGTTCTTCCTGTCTTTTATTATATGATCACTATCTGTACTTACTATTACTTTAGCTGTTACTCTCTCATTTATAGGAATCTGTAGAAGGTCGGCAAATGCAAGAGTTCCGCAGGAGTCTCCCGTCACATAGAGAAAGGGATGCTTTATTAACAGCTATTTCCCATAATCAGGTTAGTTTTTGGTTTCTGGTATTTTTTTTTGCCATTGATATTAATTACTTAGGAGTTTCTACTAAGAAAGAATTTTAGTTTGAACTGAAGAAACCTGGATAAGCTGAAAGATGTGTTGCAGGTGTGACTCTCTTAAATTTGAAGCATGATTACTCCTTACAAAATTTGTCCACAAATGTATCCTAATATCAAGCTAATCTGTTTGCCATTCATGGCAGTTTAAGAACTTCCATCTAGTTTACTTAAAAAATTGACCATGTTGAACTATATAGCTGTTTCTTATATGATTAGTAAGCTAGTGTTTAATTGCATCTTAGAATAATCTTGTTGTTTCATGGAATGGAAGGTGATTATCCCTGGAAATTTGTATTCCCAAGACCCTAAATGTGAAAACTATATCCCATGGGAAGGATACCCATCTTTATGGAAAAATTGTCGTTTCCTGGCCGTCACATTTGTGCAATTAACGACTTTTGGACAAAAGTATGATGGATGTGGGACCAAAGTATGCCTAATAGTTTTTGGCAGGAGCTTACGCATACTTTCAAGGGAACTTAATATGAAATAAAATATATAATATTTCAAAAGAATCACAACTTAAATATATTATTTTTCCAAAAAATTTTAGGGTCTGTTTGGTTGAATTTTTTTTTTTTTTTCATGTGCCTTGTTTTCCTATCTTTCATGGGAATCCAAATTTTTTGCCCTCTTTGGAAATGGTTTCAATTCCGATGTATGTTTTCCTTCCTACCGAACATACTATTAGGGTGTGTTTGATTTCAAAAATTTCCTTAAAAGAAAGAAGAAATAGCTAGGAAGTGGGAAAAAGTTTTCCATCTTGATTTTGAAGTACTGTATTTTTGGCAAAAAGTTTCTTAGCTCCCCCTACCCGAAGAAAATATTTTTCACAATTTTGTAACAAACCAAGAGTATAGTGATCATCACAATATGCGTGTTCTTCATTCTGTCTTCTTCTTTCCTTGCCCTTCTCACTTTTGGCAAATTGCCTTAGGAAAATTTTATTTAAAATCAACACTTTATCAAAATTTTAGTTAATCAAGGAAATTTTTGGAACATGAACGATTGATGTGTATAGATGACCAAAAACACTTCTCATCTTACTATGTATTCTTTAATCTTTATAAGTAAGATTTACTTTTTATTCTTTCTAAAGATTTTTTTTTAGTGAATCCCAGTATTTCTCCGTGAAGCAAGAATATTATCTATGTATTAATTTATGAATTTTTTTTTATTACTGTTATCCAGAATGATCTATTATGTTATACATCACCCTAATAAAGCTTTGGCCTGAATATCTCATTAGCAGCCTCCTATTTATTCTGCATCGAAGTGATAATGATTTGTTGAGTCTCCAATCCAAGCACTATGAGTGATCCACGTCTCTCCTGCTTCCATAGCATCTCTCACCAAAAGCTTTCTCGTCGTTTGTCAATTTCACAACTATAAAGTGGTTCTTCTTGTGCTTTTCCAAGTCTATTTGGGCTAGATCTTTGGCTGAATTTCAGGCTTGTCCTCTTATTACTGATATCTCTTTTGTTTCCTGTTTTGGGCTGGTGTCCAAAACCCCTTCTTCCCAACTTCACCTCTCTTGGGTTCTTCCCAACTTTACCTCTCTTTTTGGTTGAAAATGGGCGTGAGTGAGATAACTCATGCTATTGTTTGGGTTATTTGGAGTGAATGAAATAACAAAATCTTCAAGGACGTACAAAAATCTATAGAAGACTTCTAGATAGATTCTAAATGTTTTTATGGTAAATGAGGTAGATCTTGGGATGTCTTTAAAGACACCTCTTTTTCTTCTTGTATGTTCACTTGGCAGGTAATTTTACTAAATAGTTCCTCTAGATGTATTCTGGTGACTCGGGTTTTTTGTTCTCCCCAGCTCTTTTTTGTTCATTTTCCATATAATCTTTGTTTTGCTGATTAAAAAAATGTGTTACTTCTGGTTCTTCTTAGTAACCCTTTCTAACCATGCTCTCTCTTCATAAAAAAGAAGTCTACATCACTCCAGATGCCATCTCTTGAAAAATGTACTCCATGTGAATGAGCTCCCCATCCTCCATCAATATCCTAGGATGTTTGAGCCTTCTCTTCAAGTTGCATGAAAGAAACAGCTCATATGGTCACTTTTATCTTATGAGTTATTTGATGTAATATCAAGTTACATGTAATGACTGTAAAATGTATTATGATGATGTCAGGTGGTTGTGATCACAGGTGAAACTGGTTGTGGTAAGACCACACAGATTCCTCAATATATTTTAGAGGCTGAGACAGAAGTTGGTCGTGGGGCTTTCTGTAATATTATTTGCACACAGCCTAGACGAATATCTGCTATTGCTGTTTCTGAAAGAGTTGCTGCAGAAAGAGGGGAGAAACTAGGTGAATCTGTGAGTATCTGCTTTGTTAGAGCACTTATCTCCGCAATCATTTTCAGTTAAAGCACCGCCAGCTGAGGTTTTGTATTTCTTTGTTCCCCTAAAGGTTGGTTATAAGGTTCGGCTAGAAGGTACAAAAGGAAGGGATACTCGGCTTATTTTCTGCACCACAGGCATCTTGTTGAGAAAATTACTAGTTGATAGGAATTTGAGAGGGGTAACCCATGTCATAGTAGACGAAATCCATGAACGAGGGATGAATGAAGGTAAATCTTGAACTCAGCTCATGTTTAATTCTTGCTTAATTTAGATGTGAAATCTCACCATGTCTTTCCATGACTCCAGATTTCCTGCTTATAGTTTTAAAGGACCTCCTTCCCCTGCGGCCAGAATTGAGGCTGATATTGATGAGTGCGACTTTAAATGCAGAACTTTTTTCATCTTACTTTGGAGGGATTCCGATGGTACATATACCTGTAAGTTTGAGATGTTGTATCTGCATGTTTCTGCAAGTAGAAAAGGGTTTTTATTGTGGAACTTGTAACTATTATGTTGATATGTGCCATAAGTTTTCAGTAGCTGGTTACAGCCTGGAGGTAAATTTTAACTTATTATCACTACTTATTAGTATGAAGAGTAATGCAGTAGTGCAGTCGACTACAGTTGACTACAATTCTAGTATGAAGAGTGTGTCGATTACAATTTTAGTATGAAGAGTAATTTAGTCGACCTTCCTGCTATACTGCTGAAGTTTGGGTTGAACTCTATTGTTGGTTGGATAGTCAAATGAGAATCGTACCAATGCAATTGTAAGGGATTTAAGGGGCAGAAGCTACTTCCTATAACAAGATTCTCTAAATGTTTACACATTCACTGAATACTGGATTGCATGGATAGTTTATTTTTAGTAGAACTTTTGACCCCATGGAGGAGTGGAATCGATAAGTCTCTTTACTGTTCTTTGAAACAATCTGTCGAAAAAATAGAGCAAAGCGAGGATTTTTTGCCAAAACATTATAGGCTGAATCAAAATTTTTTTTTTTGTTAGACAATCTTTTGTTTCCTTCACATAATGTGTCAATCTTTGTTGTCAGTTTTTTTTGGGGGTCTGCGTAACAGAAATATTTGAGATTTTGTTGAACAAAACAACATACAGTGAGAACGGCTTTCACTGGTCTCCAACACAGGAAGAAGTGATTTTGAGACTATACTACCTCCGCTAAATGTGAAATATGGAATTTTGCATTGTTGGAAAAAAAATACCACGAGGTTGAACTCGGTTCCAAACCCCAACTCAAGACTAAACCTCAACCTAGGATGCATAGACTCGGATACGCGTGTCATATCGGATACGGCACGGCGACTCGGCAATTTTCAAAAAACTAGGACTCGGGGACTCAGCGACACGTCAATCAAACCTTATTTTTATTTTTATATTTTGTTAAAAAACTATTAACATAATCTCATAACTCATAAACAATAATTAATAATTGCAACTTGCAAGTAGTATTGAAGACTGACAATTATTTACGTGTTGCAAACTTGTAGGTAATATTGTTAGAATATTTTACGGCAAATGGAAAAAAATAGGAAAATAACTTACAGGAAGAGAAATACTGCAGCTACCAGCCAGTAAATGAAGAGTTGAAGACAAGTTACACAACAATCAGATCCAGATGTGATCTCCTAAAAAAAATAAAACCAACAGTCAGACCTCTTGCATTTCGTTGGTTTTATTGTATTAAAATCAAACATAGAAGTATAGAACAGAACTAAAATGAACAACGAAGATAGAAGAAGATGAAGTGGAAGAAGAGAATCACTTGATCATGTAATTTCCTCTTTCTTCTTCTTCCTTATTCTTCTTATTTTTCTTCATTCTTCTTCTTCTACCCCTTCTTCTTCTCTGAAACAGTGATCGATCGACTGTCATAGACTCACAGTCGCAGCCTCGCAGGTCTTGTTCTTTCCCTTCTTCTTCTGATTTCTTCCACCTCTTCCCCTTCCTCTTCTTCATCTGAAACGAGCTGTAAACCTGCAAACACAAATAGAAACAACAACAACAAAAAATTAGATTTCGATTTGGGAAATTAGAAATCAGAGTGATCTGTAAAGAAGAGCAGAAGGACAAAGATCTGTAAAGAAGAGCAGAAGGACAGAAAGTGAGAGACGAACCTGAGAGATGGATGGAGCTTCACTGCAAATGAGGTTATGGCGAAAATCTTTTCTTCCTCGTCTCCTCAGTTCCTCCTTCTTTCTCTCTGGTTGTGTGGTTTGAGCAAGAACCGACTCCGACAGACTCCTCTAAGTCCAGCTCTTTCTTCTTCTTCCCTTCCTTCTTTCTCTTCTTCCTCTTCCTTCTTTCTTTTCTTCCTCGCCTCCTCGGTTCCTCATTTTCTTTGGTTCTGTGGTTTGAGCAAGAACAAGAGGTTCTGTGGTTTGAGCAAGAACAAGATCTGGTTCAAGATTAGGTTTTTATATTAGGGCTTCGCATCTCAGCCGTCCGATCTTATCAAGATCTGAAAAAAAAAATTGCAGCAACCGAATCGTGACCGTGTCCGGACCGTGTCAACGCGTATCCTGACCAAGTCAAGTTGACCGATACGTTGACCGCGTGTCGGATACGTATCGGAAGCGAATTGCACGCGTATCCGTATCCGACACGCGTATTCCTAGGATTCGGAGGGTTTTTCCGAGAGTCCGTGCTTCCTAGACCTCAACTCAAGAGAGGCTTCCCTCTTTTTTCCAACTTCAGATATACTCAGAGACGCCCCCTTGAACCTTGTACTCACCTCAACTTTGTTTGAGAAAACCAGCCAAATGTTCTGTGAAGAGGTCCCTTTTCACACGTGATCAACTGATTCTTCTTTCTTGCTACATAAGCTGCACTTGTTAGTCAACACAATTTATCTTTTGTTAGTCAACACAATTTATCTTATGTATAGATGATCAATTGTGAGTTCCTTCAAGATGTGGAGATGTGGATGGCTGTGTGGAATAGACGTACATAGAGTTGGCTACCATTTGCAGGGGTATGGATAGAAGTGTGATGTAGTTTTTGCGATCTCTGACCAGACAACTTGGTAAACCTTCATTGCGGATGGGTAATAGGGTGTGGATGATTTCCTTCGATTGTTTAATGTGAATTGGGTAATGCAGAGTTCTATGGAGATGAAGTTGAAAGACTTTGGATCATCTAAAGGGAGGGAGTTATGGAAGTTGCTTTCTAGAAGGAATGAAATAGTAGGCCTTTTTTTATTAGACATAGGATATTGGTTCAGTCATAGTGGAAGTTCTTATAACCATCTTTCGAAGAGATCTATTTTTAGAACTTGTTTGGCAATTGGATGCTCATGTATCAAACCTTAAGGCCTTTAAAGTCATTGTCATCTAATTCCTTGGAGTATTATTTTATAAATTTCTGACTTTTGAACAAAACAGTTTTATCCCATGGTAAGCAATCCACGTTAGGTTCCTCTTTCAACATCAAATACTTAGCAGTACTTACTAGCAATTGCAGTAGATATAAAATGTTATTGGGATTTTCTCCTTTATTGCTTCATGAAAATGGTGCAAGTGGATAAGCATGTGTCTATCTTATGTGCACTAATTGGTTATGGTCAGTATCCGATATGGAAATTCCGTATCTTTGTTTCCTTTTACTATATGGTCTAATGTGTCCTCATTCTATGTGCATTTTGTCGAGTCTATGCTGCTGCCGGGGGATTTTACGTTTCTCGGGTGCAGAAGAAAGGAATCCTTTTCAAAGTGTCTTTTTCGTGTAGGAAGCTAGCTGGATTAGTTTAGACACGAGGGACTTCTTGCTTAGAGGCATGGTTGTGGAGGAAGAGTGCCAAATGTGTGAGGGCGGAATACTAGGGATGACCTTCACGTTCTTTATAGTCCTAGGTGCTACGCTAGGCTAAACGATGACAGTGAGATGAACGCGTAGCTGGCTTAATTAGGCATCGCTCAACACCCTAGAAAAAGGCAACAAGCCAAGTTAAAAATAAAAATGCAGTCTTAAGTTGCTTATGCACTTTTGACTTTAAAAAAAAAATTAGTTGGCTCCTAGGCTAGGTGGGTGGTCTTTGTAGACTACCTTGCTTGCCTAGGTATTACCTGAGACTACATAGTTCAGAGTCTTGTTCTATTTGGTCTCATTATGTAAGAGCTTGTGGGATGGATCAGTGTAGTCAAGGCGACTGCCTAGGCGCGCCTTAAGGCATTTTTACAGAATTTCGCCTCAAAGTGAGGCGATGCGGTGCGATGAAATGAGGCGTCCGCCTCGACCCGCCTTAGCCGCCTCACCACCTCAGCCCAAAACTGGATGCAGCAAGCCCAATTGCAGCCCATTTACAGCCCGTTTGCAACCCAATTGCAGCAAAAAATGGTTTCAACCCACTTTATAATAGGGTTTTATGTTTCTTGGTGTAATATTTGATAAATTTGATAAAAACAAGAATAAACGTTTTTAAGTTCTAATAAATTTGTCACACTTTTTTATTACTTTTTAGAGAAAACATATCATGTTTTGATTATCTGACCAACATTAATCTTGATTTTTCATAGCACAGTTCAATGGATTTTATAATTTTGGAATTTCAATAGTGATCATAATTGTGGATTTTTACCAACCATTCCAACAATTTCTTATAACAAATGCTCAATATTTTCAAGTTTTTATGTTTTGAAGATTATTGATTTTTAATAATTTAGTGGATGTTTGCAATTAATTGACACTTATGTAGTGCATCTTTTCACTATGTTATACAACTTAATTATATTTTCATTTCGATTCTAGTAGTTGTGTTACTTTTGTTCATATTTGCTTATGATACTTACCAAAATGATGATGTATTCTACTATGCTGATATGGTTCAATTTATTATTAAAACAATTCTTTAAAAAATGTTGAGACGCCTCAGTGAAGTGAGGCGTTAGCCTCACCAACCACCTTACGCCTAAGGCATTTTCAGGCTCATCCGCATCCGCCTCAACTACAATGGGATGGATTGTGATGTAAACAGTATTAGCAATATTATAATATTATATTAGTAATATTAATAGTAAGAATAATTGGGCCTATTTAGTAAGAGCCCAAAATAGTAGTTAACACATTATTAGCTAATTAGGGTTAGGTTTGTTAGTTTGTCATAGAAGTTAAAACAATTATAAATAAGGCAAGGGTTGTTCATTGTTATTCGGTTGATTGTTGAAAGAGTATTTGATTTCTTAGTTATTTTTCTTCAGTCTTTATTATTGTTTATTTCGATCACTGTTCGTTATTTCGAGTGTTACTTCGTTTAATTCAACTTTACTGTTATATTTATTCCTTTAGCTCTATCAATTGGTATCGGAGCTGAAACGCTCTTTTATATGTCAAAAACAAAATCATACAAGTACGTAGAAGAAAAGGCTTAAAAGATGACAAAGGAAGAAATATCCTAGGCAGTTGAAGTCATGAAAGAATGGAAGACTACGACAAGTTCCTTGGACGCAATTCTTGAACAGGATAAAATCTCGAAGAGATAAAGATTGGAAGAACGAACACATAGGGTTGGAATAATGGATGGAAGAAAAGATTGGGACAAAAGTAAAGACAACCTTAGAGAAGAAAGAGAAGGCAATGGACGAGAATATGAATGATCACAAAACTTACTAAGGCAGGCATCCAAGAAACCATGGGTCAGCCACACAACACCACCCCCACCTGCCACATAGGCCCTCAGCCAGCACTGTTGTCGGCAGCGCAGCCACTGGACAACAAACCATCCAGGTCGATCGAGACTTGCAGACTGTCCCCTCAGTCGATCAATTCCCACCACCTCCTCACTCACTATCCAGGCCGATCACACCTTCCAACCCCCAAATTAGGTCGATCGCCTTCCACCTTCACAGCTCACCCCACCCTCTGCCACAGTCGATCGCACCACTCCTATTGTCGCAGTTGATTGACGTCCCCAACCAACCACCTCTCCCTTGCACTGGTAGATCGGCTTCCTGACCAACCATCCCCTTCGATCGCTGCCCTCTCCCACCCTTAGGTCGACTGACCTCCTCCCCAATCAATCGATCATGTCAGTCGATCGTCCCCCCAACCCCCAACATACTATTTCCACCCACTTAGACCTTCGTCGGAGCCCTCTCCATATATTTCCACCCACCTTGCCCTGTTGGGAGGCTCCCCATCACAACCACAGGCCTTCAAACTTCTCCTTCCCCTCGCTCTCGTCCGGAGACCCTTTCATTGACCGCTTATGCCATACAACACCTTCATAATTTCCAACAAGCCATAAATGACCAAAATTTGGGTAGCTGGTTGAATCTTCCCCTCATGTTGAATCTTTTAATAAGGGGCCTATGCGGTTTGGCGACTCTTTTGAACTTTTTATTGCATATATGACATTTACCAAATAGACATGCCAAACACTGTGCGGAAGACCCATTGAGATATCATAACTCACCTTGGCTGTCTACGCCAGACAGATGACAATGTCGACCTCCTTTGATTCGAGGTAGATGATTTGGAAGAGGTGGTAATCCTCTCTTTCGACCACCTAACTTACACGATCAGAACTTTAGTGGAGGTACTTATTGATAATGATCAGTTGGAGCGTCGGGATGATCCAGGTTTAAAACTTGACATGCCTTCTTATGATGGAGTTGCTCTGCCAGATGTTTTTATGGATTGGTCCTAGATATTGATCGTATACTTGATTTTTAGAACATCCGAATGTAGTACAATTAGTGGCTACCAAGTTAAAGAGTATTGCAAGTCATTGGTGGCAAGAGGAATATGCATGTCGAACAACAATGATGTTACCTTTGTTAACAATTGGAAAGCTATGCGTGAGTTGCTTTTGTTCCTATGGATTTTGAGCGCAAACTCTTTAGATGGTTAACGGGAGTTACCCAGAATGGGCGCATACCAGTTACTAATTATGCTATAGAATTTTGTACTTTATGTATGTGCGCTAACCCAATGAACCAGAACGACAACCAACCTTCCGTTTCTACCATGGTTTGGATGCGGGACTCAGGTATGTCTTGGCATTGGAGGAATTTTATACACATTTGGCAGTTGAGAACATGGCCAAACATGCAGAAATGAAGTTACAATTTCAAGATCGCTCTAAGAAAAAGACTTTGGCGCCCATGCCACGCACTTTCACTTCTTACACACCACATTGTGCTCCTGAGAGCCCTCTTAAGTACTTTGGGTATGGTCAACGTAGCCATGTCCGAAGTAATTGTCCAAAAGGGAAGTCTGTGCTATTGACAGATGAAATTGATGAACAAGCATTTATGGATCAGGTCCCTCCGGTTGATGGTGTAGGCAAATTCATCTACTTAGTTGCAAAAGGCACAACTTGCACCCTTAAAACTTGTGGTCAAGCTTTTTCAATTGGGGGAGATTGATGTAATGAGTATTAGTAATATTATAATATTAGATTATTAATATTAATTTTTAAAAATAATTGGGCTTATATAATAGGAGGCCAAAATAGCAGTTAGGGCATTATTAGTCAATGAGGGCTAGATTTATTAGCTTACCAGAGAAATTAGGACAATTATAAATCAGGCAAGGGTTGGTCATTGTTATTCGATTTATTATTAAAAGAATATTTGATTCCTTAGTTATTTTCCTTCCGTCGTTATTATTGTTATTTCGATTATTGTTCGTTATTCGAGTATTACTTCGTTGAATTCAACTTTACTATTTCGTTTATTCCTTTAGTTTTATCAGATTGGTGGGTAGTGCTTGGAATCATCATAGATCCAATGCGATAGTTTACGTCCTAACTCCAAAGCTTATTTGAAGGGGAAAAATAGGTTGGTCCTATGCAGTTGTGTGTGCTGTGGCAAAAGGGTCTTTGAGCAATTTTCTAGTTCTAGTAATCGCATTGTAATGGATCTAATGGGGTTTTATGGTATTAGTGTTTCACTCATGTTTTTTTAAAGACAGTTTCTTTTGGGAGTACTTCATGAGGTCTCAATAATTCCTCATTATTGTTTTGAGCCTGTTGGCTTCCGTTTGTTTGTTCCCCTTTCTTTCAGTTTGAATAAAGTTGCTTGAATCTTAAAAAATAAATGTCCAGCAAGTGGAATATTAACTCTGATATTCAGACGTGAACACAGAAAAAATTGTAGTGGTTTACTAAGTGGACTTTTACATCTGCATAATAATAATTCCATAGAGCTCACTCAGGTCCTGGCTTTCTCGTTTTATTCCAGGGTTTCACACACCCAGTTAGAACATATTTTCTGGAGGATGTTCTAGAAATGACTAGATATAGGTTGACTCCGCATAATCAGATTGATGATTATGGTCAAGATAAGACTTGGAAAATGCAGAAGCAAACATTCAGAAAGAGGAAGAGCCAAATTGCTTTTGTTGTCGAGGTATGGTGTTTATGTAAGGACGTTTGCTCAATTACATTCATGCATCTTTTCCTCTTTTATAATTTCTTTATTTATTTTTCTGAGCCTGTGAACAGGATGCATTGGAAGCAGCCAATTTTAAGGCGTATAGCTCATGGATACAAGACTCTTTATCCTGTTGGAATCCTGATTCTATTGGTTTTAACCTCATAGAAAACGTCTTATACCATATATGTAACAACAAGAAGCCAGGTGCTATTTTGGTATTTATGACCGGTTGGGATGACATAGATGCTCTCAGGGATAAGCTCCGAGCTAATCCTCTATTAGGAGACCCAACTAAAGTTCTTTTGCTTCCATGCCATGGTTCATTGGCCACCTTAGAGCAGGTAACCTCGCTTGTAACACATTGGTGCTTGCATGATTTCCTTTTAAGTCATCATTTTGTTTGGTTCCTCAACGTGACACACTGAGTTCTTATTACAGCTCTAATTGTAAGCGGTTTCTCTTATTAAATTATTGTAGTATTTCTTCTAGAATTAATGTCAATCAACAATACTTTTAGTTTTTAGTTTTTATGCATAAACATTTAGTGGAAGGAATCTGCATTGAAATGAGTCAGCTTTTCCTTTTTGTTTGTTGAGGATGAAATGTTTCAAAATGTAGTGCAATTTTTTAATGAAGAGAATCAGTCAAAATTCAAAACTGTCTCGTTTTAAATGATTAATTGTAAATATATTATAAGCTGTTAAGAGTATACCATAATGAAGTGTCTAATTTTGTTTGTTTTTGTTTTGTCAATACACCATATTGTAGTCCAATGAAATTAAATTAGGACATGGTTCAAAATCATTTTCTTGTTAATATGATTTTTTTTTTCTGTAGATTTCTTTTATAATATAACTTTGTAGTGCTTTATATAAACTCTCCTGGTTGTGACAATTTCTAGATTGTCCCTGGACAAAATTTCATTAGCTATTACTACCTTTATGGCAAATTTTCACTATGTCTGCATCATCCCCATGATGTATAATTTGTCCTAGATCTTCCAACATTAAACCTATCCTTTTTGCTCCAAAAGAAGTAAATGAGAGATCATACGTCTTCCAACATTAAAGGCCAAATATGTAATTCACACCATCCTTTCACATGCAGTGGATACTTTTGTTGTAAAGTCCTGATGCCTAGAAATATCTTTCACACATTGCCCAATTCCCTCCAGTTCAAAATGGATTTGATTTCTTACTTCAAATAAAAGTCTGCAATTGTCAAATCAAAGCCAGTCGGCTATGTCAACATTAGACCCACATGGGGGACCAAAAAGGGCCTCATGACTAATGATTAACCCAATATAGAGTTTTAATTCAGCCATTTCCATGCTCCATGATTAGTGTTTTATTGTCTCCACTCTCCCATATGGGTCCATCTATCTTTCAGTTGATTGAGCCTCAAAATTTATGATAAATCCTCATCGCACTTCATTTTACGCTTTGGATGTCTCTTGATCAGAGATTTGACAATAGCTAAATTGCTAGTTTCTTTCTGAGAACTTAATGGAAGTTTTCATTTATCATGAATCTGACATTCTGATGTTAATTTGATATACTTGTGTCAATGATAAATGTTCAATTCACGAGCCTGGTTAACTAATGCTGAAAGTTATGGCATTTATCTTGTTAACCTTGGCTTCAGTTAGTTTATTGGTAACAAGAAGTGATTGAGTGCATATTTAAAATGTTGGCCCATACAATCATTCCATAATACTTTATTTAGTTTAGTTTTGAAGGTCCCAGGCATAGTAACCTTCCTTTTCAAGATTTGTTTAATCTCTATGTTCGGTATGACAACGTCTATGCTGCCAAGGTTTTGGCATTTATGTAGTTTAGTCTTGTGCAATAATTATATGTGTATATTTTGAAAAAATTCATTGGGCCCATACCCATTTATCTTCTTGATTCCCAACACCACCTCTTCCACTCCAATATTAGTTTCATTTCTGGAAACAGTTCACTTGTCGGCTAATGCTTGAATTTTTGTTGTACTTTGATTTGGATGTAGAGGCTAATATTTAACCCACCTGATGATGGAGTAAGGAAAATTGTGCTTGCAACCAACATAGCGGAGACTAGCATCACCATTGATGATGTGGTCTATGTTGTTGATTGTGGGAAGGCAAAGGAGACATCATATGATGCATTAAATAACACTCCTTGTTTGCTTCCTTCTTGGATCTCAAAGGCTTCTGCTCAACAAGTAAGATTGACAATACTTGCTCTTAATTATATGTTTCAGATGTAACTTTGATTCCTTGAGTTGAGTTTCATAAGCTTCACAAGTGAATTTAAATGATCCTAGCCATTTACCATGATCAATGGAGTGCTTATTCAATAAATGCTTGTTTATGACTGGACTTCAGCATTAAACTAATTACTGTACTTTGAAAGCCATCTCGAAAGATGTTTGCAGTTAACTTTTCTTGTCGCCAGAGGAGGCATCCTAAGTTTTAATCCATGCTATTGGAGAGTAATTTTCATGCTTATATTTTTGCTAAAATCCAACTGTGGAAATTTCCCTTAAAAAGTTGGCTAAAATCACCAGTTAAAATATTTCGAGTAGTTTTTTTAAAAATTAGAAATGAAACTTACACGAATGCAACTAATTTTGAAAATGCGCGAAAGTAGACAGAAATGCTAAGAACAACTGCTGATATCAACTTGAACAATGTGATTCTATGAATGTTCCCTACTTGATTCTGTTAATGTTTTATTACTGTCGAATGGATTTCTCATAGTATTGCTTTCTTGTTTTTTTATATAGAGACGAGGAAGAGCTGGTCGTGTTCAGCCAGGCGAGTGTTTCCGTCTCTATCCCAGATGTGTATATGATGCTTTTTCAGATACCCAATTGCCCGAACTTTTAAGGACACCTTTGCAATCTCTTTGTTTGCAAATTAAAAGTTTACAGCTTGGAAGCGTATCAGAGTTCCTTTCTAGAGCAATGCAGTCTCCCGAACTATTATCAGTAAGCCGAAACTGTTGACTTTCATTTTACTCTTCAAATATTTCTGAAAGATGACACAACATTGGTACTCTCTTCACTTTTATGTTCTAATTAGAAAATTTCATATTATGGAGAGATCTTTGTGCCACATGACTCCTTGCATATGTCTTTGTATCATTCCTTGACATTTTCCAATGTGACATTTAATCTGTAGGTTCAAAATGCTATCGAATATTTGAAAATTATTGGAGCTTTGGATGGAAAGGAAAACCTTACTGTTCTAGGTATGAATCTCTGTTGTTAACCTGGCAAAGTTTGTGCTACTTTCTTCAGAATTCAACTATGATTCCTTTATATTGAATTACCATTTTAACTCGAGTACCCAATGCCTTACTCATTTGACAGGACGCCATTTGTCAGTGCTTCCACTGGAACCAAAGCTTGGAAAGATGCTAATATTAGGGACTATATTCAACTGCCTTGACCCTATATTAACTTTGGTAGCTGGTTTAAGTGTGAGAGATCCATTTGTAATGCCAATTGACAAAAAAGATGTGAGTGAACAATCCATCCCTTGATCTGTTGTTATTCACCATGTATGTCTTTTATGTCTTTCAAAAGATACTGGTATGTTATTTGATACTTTTTGAGTGCTTTCTATCTATTGATGTAGGATGTCTTTTGTTGATTGTTATTTGATACTTTTTGATGTAGGATGTTATTTAATACTTTTTGAACTATGGTACTTGGTATGTTTTAGCTTTGGATAAAATGCCAGCCATGCGTGGGAGTTATAGTTTGTGGGTATGAATGTATTGGGTTCGTTTAAACTAGCATATCGAGGGACCACACCATGATAAAATACAATTTGTAATGGGGATTTGATTTGTAGTTGGTACATTAGTACTCATGATCAAGGATTGTGATTTCATTTTTTGAGGTAATTTCGATAAGTTGATTTTAAGAAATATTTCTCTGTGTGTAGAAAAAACATAAAAATTTCGGTTGTAATTTTGAAGTTAATATAATTAAAGCATTTTAAACTCATACATATTACATAAAGAGAGTACCACAAGACTCATAATGTCATGCAAATTACATATTGAATAAAAATCACTTATATAACAAAATTTTAATACTAAACTAAGGTTATAACGGGTTAAAACGTACGAAATTAAGATTGGCCTAATAAAAATAAATATTTCGGAGTTCGAAAGAAATTTCAGTAACTAAAAATACAGAAATATTTCATGAAATTTTGACATTTTTGAGAAATCACGTTCCTTGCTCATGATGAAGAGTGGACTTTGGACTTCAATGAAAGCTTTTCAGAGATAAGGAACAAGATGTTAGAAGACGGACCATTTTCTCACTCTAGAAACTTCAAACACACGATAGCAAAACGAAAAAATAGAATCTTTCCGAGTGTCCATAAAATGTATACCATGTGTATAGATGCTAAGGTTAGTCTGTGGATGTGGGGCAACACCTGGGGTATATATGTTCAACTAGGATGTTATTGTACATGACAAAATGATGTAATGTTTGGGCGGTCAGTGTGTGAAATCTCTTTGTTATAATGAATAAAAAGGCGAAAAGATAGGAACCTTAATGTGCCCCCATACTTGAAACATGACTTGTTTTTAGACGGAAATGTTATCCTTGCAGATGGAAAAAGATACCATTATTTAATAAAGGGAAACTTATTCAAAAACAGAAAAAATAAAAGGGTGATTTACTGGGAACCCCACCATAATGTCCTAATTAGGATCACACACCATATTGTTCATAAAGTAGGGGCGTCCCCCACTTTTTGGTCAGCCATGGTCCCCCCATACTGACCGTTATCTTTGACATGTGTCGTGCAGGTGCCTCCTCAGGTATTTTCATAATGCCATAACTGCCCATAGATATGCAACCCCACTGTTGTTAAAAAGTTACTAAGTTACTGTTACCCCCCAATTCCATAAAACATATCTCATGAATGATCTTGAGGGCTCTAATCAAAACCCCCTATCCATCTTCTTTTAACCTCATATTTGAAAATGATCCACCATGACCCTTTACCTCCATGATCACTCCTCCACACCTTCGAACGAACCATCGTCTCATCCCATCACCACCTCCAACGCCACCATCACCCCGACCACGAAAGCATTTAGTTAATTCAAACCTACCACCATTACTACCTTCTATTGAATTGATCTAACCCATAAACACCTCCAACTTGAGTTTAACCAAACCGAAATCAGAATTTACCACCCGACTTATCAAATCCAAATAACTAACCACCACTTTGTGTTGTCATCAATAGGGCATGACAAAAGTACTGAAACAAACATAACCATACTATTAGACATACCCTCCATTCTTAATATATAAATGAATAATGCCTGCCACTGTTATATAAAATATTAGTGACACCTCTCCATTTCTTATCATTCATAGAGACAACTTCTAACAAATATGTAAAAATGAGTTGTTGGTCTGATTCAATTGACATTGTAGGTGGGTTTTGATTGAAGGTGGTGATGATGGTGTGAGTTTAATTTCATTGAAGGTGGTGATAATGGTGTGAGTCTAATTTCATTGAAGGTGGTGATGGTGGTGGGTTTTATACAATCGAAGTTGCAGGTGGTAGCGGTTTAGTTGGAGGTGGAGCATGGCTGGGGTGATGGTGGTAGGATGAGGCGGTGGTTCTGTTCTATCGATGATGTTGGGGGACGATGATGGAGGTGAGGTAGGGGCATGATGAAGGTGGTTCAAGTTCAAAACAACTGGATGTTGAAGAAGAAGAATAGTTTGGTTAAGGAAGAAGATGAAAAATGGCGGTTTTTATTAGAATCCTTAAAAACATTGAGATATGTTTCACAAAACATGGATAATTTAGTTATTATGAAATTAGAAAGGGGGGCATGTGCACGACACATGCAAAACATAAAAGGTCAGGATGAGGAGACCACTGTTGACCCAAAAGTGGGGGTGTGCCCCTAATTTATGAACAATATGATGTGTGACCCTAATTAGGCCATTATGGTGGAGGGGGTACCACTAAATGACCCAAAAGAAAATAGTAAACCCAATTTTTCAACTAATAATTATTTCATAAATTCTTCAACTTCATTTTGAGTGGGCAAAATGGTCTAAAATATAATACAAATTGTGAATTTAAAAGGTACAATTTTTTACTAACACACTCTGTCTTCTTTTCTTTTGGGTCGATCCGAAATCTTACAAACCTACTAAACCAGATCGAGCCATGTTGATCAACCAATATCAACCCTAGAAAATGTTAATCGATTCAAAATTATAAAATTGATCTTCTGACTTTGTGTATTGGACCCACTATCATTAGCTAAAGTCAATATCGTGTTTTCTTAGAGACAAATTCTTATTTGCTTATAAGAGCAGAAGAATTACAGGAAAAACGTAATTCATGTTTACAAAATTAATCGCTTTACTATTATTTTTGGGAGAAACTTTCCTTAAGCTACAACACGTGTTTTATTTATAATGAAACCCTCCCTCCCCCCCATTCTTATCATTCATGGTGATAGCTGCTATCAAATATGTAACTTGTAAATATGAGTGGTTGGTCTGATTCAGTTGACATTGTAGGTGGGTTTTGATCGAAGGTGGTGATGATGGTGTGAGTTTAATTTCATTGAAGGTGGTGATGTGGTGGGTTTGATACAATTGAAGTTGCTGGTGGTAGTGGTTCAGTTGGATGTGGAGCATGGTTGGGGTGACGATGGTAGGATGAGGCGGTGGTTCGGTTCTATCGATGATGTTGATGGAGGTGAGGAAGGGGCATGATGAAGGTGGTTCAAGTTCAAAATGAGTGGATGTTGAAGAAGAAGAATAGGGGTCAAGGAAGAAGATGAAAAAGGGGGTTTTATTAGAATTCTTAAAAACTATCCTCGAGATACATTTCATAAAACATGGATAATTTAGTTATTATGAAAGTAGAAAGGGAGGCATGTGCACGGTACATGCAAAACATAAAGGTCAGGCCTCATCCATTGTTGACCCAAAAGTGGGGGTGTGCCCCTAATTTATGAACAATATGGTGTGTGACCCTAATTAGGCCAATATGGTGGAGGGGTACCACTAAATGACCCAAAAGAAAATAGTAAACCCAGTTCATCAACTAACAACTTTTTCATAATTCTTCAACTAACATTTTGAGTGGGCAAAATGGTCTAAAATATAATTCAAAATGTGAATTCAAAAGGTACAATTTTTTAATGACACACTCTCTTTTCTTTCTGAAATCTTAAAACCTACTAAACCAGATCGATCCATGTTGATCAACCAATATCGACCCTAGAAAATGTTAATGATTCAAAATTATAAAATTGATCTTGAGATTTTGTGTATTGGACCCACTATCATTAACTAAGGTCAATATCTCGTTTTCTTAGAGACTTTCTTATTTGCTTACAAGGGATGAAGAATTACAGAAAAAAACGCAACTCTTGTTTTTACAATTAATGGCTTTACAATTATTTTTGGGAGAAACTTTCCTTAAGCTAGAAGTTGTGTTTTATTTATAATGAGCCCACCCTCCCCATTTCTTATCATTCATGGAGACAACTGCTATCAAATATGTACTTGTAAATATGAGTGGTTGGTCTAATTCGGTTGACATTGTAGGTGGGTTTTGATCGAAGGTGGTGATTGATGGTGTGAGTTTAATTTCATTGAAGGTGTTGATGATGGTGCGATTCTAATTTCATTGAAGATGGTGATTGTGGTCGGTTTGATACAATTGAAGTTGTTGGTGGTGGCGGTTCAGTTGGAGGTGGAGCATGGCTGGGGTGATGGTGGTAGGATGAGGCGGTGGTTTGGTTCTATTGATGATGTTGGGGGGACGATGATGGAGGTGAGTTGGGGGCATGATGAAGGTGGTTCAAGTTCAAAACGGGTGGATGTTGAAGAAGAAGAATAGTTTGGTTAAGGAAGAAGATGAAAAATGGGGGTTTTTCTTAGAATCCTTAAAAATCGTCCTCGAGATACGTTTCACAAAACATGGATAATTTAGTTATTATGCAAGTAGAAAGGGAGGTATGTGCACAACGTGTGCAAAACATAACGGTCGGGATGAGTAGACCACTGTTGACCCAAAAGTGGGGGTGTGCCCCTAATTTATGAACAATATGGTGTTTGACCCTAATTAGGCCATTATGGTGGAGGGGGTACCACTAAATGACCCAAATAAAATAGTAAAACCATTTCTTCAACTAATAACTCTTTTCATAATTCTTCAACTAACATTTTGATTGGGCAGAATGATCTAAAATATAATACAAACTGTGAATTCAAAAGGTACACTTTTTTACTGACACACTCTTTTCTTTTGGGTCGACCCTAGAATTTGTTAATTGATTCAAAATTATAAAATTGATCTTGAGATTTTGTGTATTGGACCCACTGTCATTAACTAAGGTCAATATCTTGTTTTCTTAGAGATAAATTCTTATGTGATTACAAGGGCAAAAGAATTACCGAAAAAAAAATGTAATTCCTGTTTACAAAATTAATGGCTTTACTATTGTTTTTGGGAGAAATTTTCCTTAAGCTAGAACACGTGTTTTATTTATAATGAAACCCAACCCCCTGAGCTCTTCCTTTTCCTCTTGAATATCTACTTAATTAGAACAAGAGCAATATCAAGTGCAACATGCCTACAATACACTATTAGAGGGCCAGATTCAGCCAGACTCAATATAACCCTCAGTCTAACTTGTTTTCTTCTGACGAAAACTTCACGGAAAATATAGCCCTCTTAAACATGTTGCTTTAGACATATGTGAGTGACGAGCTTTATGATATTTTGGTACATTCTTTTTGAATTTCAATCTTTTTTATTCGTTCTTGCCTTTGTGTTTCTTCATTCTGGAAATTCCAATGAAGTTCAATATAGCATTTATATGCTGCAGGTCAATAGTTCTTTTGCATCTAGGTAACAGTTCTCTTGCAAGGACACTTCGTACTAAGAACTTTCCTATGTCGACTCAATCAACATACCATGATTCATCAACAGTACATATCAGACACAGACAGACGCATGTACACCTTTTTTCTTGGCACAAGGGTTGAAGTGACCCGGCCTTTTTTTATTTGGATACACACACATATTGATGGATAAAGTTGTCTAACTTTTCCTCTTGCCCTGCTTGGTTACCTGCAAATCTCTTGCAAATGCAAATTTTTTGCCGAAAATCCTATTTTCCTGTGCTTAATGTAAAGATTGTTTTGAAGCCAATGGTAGCCTGGTTAGTTGGCTAAGGCTGTGGTGGTTTAACCCAAACGCCTTGGGTGTGATACCTACCAGCAACACGCTTGCCTTAAAAAAATGATTATTTTGAAATCATTTTCAGCACATGGAGTAGCGGAGAAATTAGTTTTCTGTATCTTTTTCGGTGGACAGCTGATCAACAACTAAACATGTTTCAGTTTCATGCTCGCAAGGCATGCTCACATGGCAGTGTTGTTACTGGTTCATCATGTTTGTTTGTGTGATCTGCATCCACACAGGTTACCTTCTACTCTTATCTTTTCTTCTTTGTTCCCTCTCTTCCCTTTCCCCTCATTCATGTTCCCACTTCCTGCGAAAGAAGCTTCTCAATCTCCCTCCATTATATGTTTCCATCCAACAAAACTCAATCCATTGATTTTCATACTGTTCTTTGTCTGAATAACCAGATATTAATTTCATTCTTCATTTTTTCCTTGATCTAAAAGCATGGCTCTCTCCATATTCTTATGTTAGCGCAAAAATTAGAAATCAAAGTCAATTTTTTGCTATTGATAAATTCAATAGAATAAATTAAGTAAACATCAATGAAATATGATTATATTCATTTTCATTCAAAGTGTATGAAATAACAACATTTTGTTTGAATTATCGGAAATTTGTTGTTTTAATTGTGTGGTGGGTTCTGATTTGCAAACCTATTGAACCAAGCATTTGAAATGATACTTGCGAGAGATTGTTTTGGTATCATCTAGTGCATTGAATTTGTTAAAGAAAATAACCTCAAAAGGAATTTGTTTTTTCAAAAAAAAAAAAAATCATTTTTGTTGGCAACAGATTTGCGACGAACCAAGTAAAAGTCTGAGATGAAACTCCAAACGAATTGGTGGAAAATTTTCTAAAATATCTACATGCCTAAGCTTTCTTTTAGGAGTCTTAGTGTGGTAAACGGTTTATGGTGCAGCAAATGTGTCTACGCTTTCCTGAGGCCCATGTTGCATACAGCTAAGAAAAGCGAGGGGCAGAAAAACGAAAGACAAAGAAAACTCTTAAAAGGATAGAATTAAAAACTACCATAACCTTATAAATTAAAGTAGTTGAAGAAAGTTTGATACTATCACAAGCTACTACTCACTAGTTCACAATTACTTCGTAAAGGAAAACATAATAGTATCTGATAATAGTTGCAAGCAATAGTAACAACTCATGTCAAACTTGTTACTTTTGTAGCAATTTCTTAATTAAAAAATATTTAATTGAAAGAGAAATAATAGTTACAAGCAATAGTAACAACTCATGTCAAATTTGTTACTTTTGTAGCAATTTCTTAATTAAAAAATATTTAATTGAAAGAGAAATAAAGTGAACGCTTGATTCCATTGCATGTTTGTTACATTAATAAGTGTTTGCGGAAGTTGATGCCTTCTGAGTTATTTTTATGTAAAGCCAACATTGACGGGAGGGTTGAAATTGATCACATCTACTCTCATCAAGAAGACACTGCATTAACATGACAAACCTTTTCTCTTACTGTGTATGAATGACGAAAATTCAGATTGGAATTGTTTTTTACGTCTATTTTTATTCTTTTCTATAGCTTGCAGAACTGGCAAAGTCCCAGTTTGCTGCTCAGGATTACAGTGATCACCTTGCACTTATACGAGCGTACGAGGGATGGAAAATTGCTGAGAAAGAGTATTCTGGATATGATTACTGCTGGAAAAATTTTCTGTCTGCACAAACACTAAAAGCAATTGATTCTCTTCGGAAGCAATTCCTTTCTCTCCTAAAGGATGCTGGCTTGGTTGATGATGACCCAGCCAGGTACAATGCATGGAGCCGTGATGTGCATCTCATTCGTGCTGTCATCTGCGCTGGTCTATATCCTGGTGTTTGCTCAGTTGTGGTGAGTCTCTCTTGTTATTTGAGAATTTTTTTTAACTTGGTTTCTTCTCTACGTGCTTGACCATATTATTTCTTTCAACCGAGCTAAAAATAGTGACCCATAAAAACTTTCGTTTTTAAAAAAAAATATAAATTCGGTCTTCTACCATTTGATTGGTTTCTGCTCTCCTTTTCTTTTCATTTTAACCCAAATAAGTATAGAATAAATGTGGTACATGCTTGATGGCTTGCACAAGCTTCAAAATATTTTGATTTCATCATCCTACTGGATGCTACTGCTCAGGTGACAGCATTAAAACATTTGAAAGTTATGATTTTTTAAGAAACGAAATATGGAAGACCAAGTGTTGAGGCTGTCACTCTTATTGCATGTGAAGTGCTTGATGCTGTTGCGACACTAGATAGAGAATCATGCATTACTGGGTTGTTTTAGGCTTCATACCACATAGAGGGACATAGTCACGTGGTCGTACGATTTACTCTAGAATCTAAATGCATTTTGTTCAATGAATCATCTAATAGTCATTCGTCCTTGTTATTTTATTATAGGCTTTTTGGTTAGAACTTTTCGCTTTTTTAAACATACTACTGATTATTAACAGGAGATTCATCTGGTTGTGACGGCAGTGTCCATAAATGATTGCTTGATATATTGATCGGCAAAACACAAGTAAGAGATTTTGTAAAAATAGAGGGCCCCGGTGAGAAACTTGCAAAGGCAAAAGAATATACATAAAACACGAAAACTATACTCACTTAATCGAGAAGAATAGACTCCACCCAAGGGAGCACTCCACAAAAGACCATTTTTCATAATTCCTAATGTAACACTCCACTGCCATACAAGATAATCTCCTTCAAGTAATGTAAAACAAGGTTGTGGAAGTGTAAACCTTGCGCGATAAGGAATTTTTTTAAAGGTTAAAATTCATTAATAATTCAAATTGCTTACGTTGAAGACCTGCAAAGGCACCATGACTGGTCCTTTGCACAAAAAGGTCATAGCTTGCTGACATGTACATATGCCTGAAAAAAAAATTACAAAAGAAGAAAGAAAGACGGAATCTACACTACTGACACTTCTACCATCTACTTCACTCAATAAACAAATGCAGCAGAAGTAATAGTCCTAGATTCTCTTATTTGTAATGAACAACCTACTTGATTGCAAATAAAAAAACTAATTCATTGGTCCTTTTTGTAAAAATTAATCTGAGATCATAGTAACTGAAAATTGTGGTAACTGTTTATAGACAGGGGCGGAGCCACATGCAACCTATAGGGGGCAACTGCCCAAATTTGAAAATCCATTTGTAATTAATATGTAGTCATAGTCGGTCCCAAACATTATCTTTTGTTAGATTTCCCCCCTCCATTTGGTCAAATGTTTTTTAATTGTTCTCTGCTCCCTCGTCTTCAGATTATTCTGATTAATTTATGACTATCAGCTATCTGGTCCCATGAGGTTTATTATGCTCCCTGAATTAAATAAAATATTTTCCTTTAAATTGCTGACATATAAATTTGCATTTTTTAATACCTTGTAGTATGTTGGTCCCATATTTTCTTCTATTACTGACAACCTCCTAATTTTACCAAATACATCTTCATACCCTAAATTTCCACAATTTAGGCGAATAAAATGCTCAAATAATGTTTTGTCTAAAATATACCTATATTCAAGTGTTTAAAAAAAATCTCATATTCCATCTTAGATTTCATCCTGTGTTGTTTGGGGCATGAAGCTCAGCGAAACACCGACCTCTGCGGCGAATTCGCGATGAAGTTGAGGCGGAACCATAAGTTTTATAAATTTTATATAGTTTGTTATTCATCACATACCAAAATAAATCATAATACAAATAAGACAATATTGAATAAAGCATTAGACTAAAAGTATGAGTATGTTATTACTTATTATAACAAAGTTGACTTGAGTCCCTCATGGTCGATTTAATGTGTTTTGTTCCTGTTTCGATAGTTGTATTTATATTAAATACCATTAGTTAATATTAGTCTATTGAGTATGCTATTATTTATTATAACATATTTAAGTTAACATGTTATTTATTGTTCCCAATGGAGGCGTGCCTTAGCTGAAGCGCTGCATTTTGGTGTCGGGGAAACGCCCAAAACTTATGAGGCGGGAATTTTTCGAAGCAAATCAACAAATTCAAAAAAAAAAAAAAAAAAAAAAAAAAAAAAAAATTCATGAATAGCAACACCATCGCGGCATAGCTTTAGAAAACATAGATTTTAACAAATTTAAAACTATTAAAAATTTCAGAGTTCAACCAACCTTTTGGGATTGATAAACTTGTTAATGGTTAATAAATTTCTAACAAATTTACAAGATTCATTTCATACTGTTTCTTTTCATTGTTTATCATGTAAGATGTTTCTTGTAACAACGAACCCTCTATAGAGATACTAGATCTACTTCTAGTTTTGTGTACATATAAGATCTAACTTAACAGTATATCACTTATTTCAATAAATACATTATGTTAATTATATTGTTAAGATCTAACTTAACAATACATTATTCACCCCCCTTCCCCAAGAAAATTTTGGTTCCCCCACTGTTATAGATTATAACCTGTGCTTGGTACTCTCAATTCTTTGAACAAAACACATTCATAACTTAAGTAGCATTAGTAGAAGCCTTCATATTAAATTTTATTATTTTTTGCACATATGGTAATAGGGCGCTTACCTATAACTTCTCATCTTCAAGTTTTGTTCCTTCATAGATATTCTGCAATCACACATCGTAAATTTTTGGCATTAGAAAAAATTTATGCTCAAATACCTTCTCCATAGTGTTATCCAATCCAACCATACATCCCCATCCATTTTATCTTAAAAATAGCTACATCGAACTTAATATTGCCATTACCATTCTTACTAGCAAAATTACGTGGTTCATACGAATCCATAAAATCACCATTACGAATCTGCAAAATCACCATCAGACAATCATCATCCCAAAATCCGCTAGAAAGTCAATGACCTAGATGGATGCGGGGAAAAAAAGGCAGTCACTTTTTGGTACCACCAATTCCACTCTTTGACACCACTACCCACTATTTGTTTTTCATTTTTTGAACCTACTATTTGACACCGACACTATAAAACTTTTTTTAATCGCCTCGCCACCGCTTTCCTCCTTTCTTCTCTCTCCCCTCTTGTCTTTCTTTCTCTTTTCAGCAGCAACCACAGCAACGTCGTTGTCGTCCAATGCCTCCTCTTTGGCACCAACAAGAGAGAGGGTGGGTCGTGGAGAACATGTGCCCCCACTCCCATATTAGGTGATAATCACATCATTAATAATCTCAATGATTTCTATTTTATCATTGACAACGTTGGTGTTCCCTTCCCGCCAAAGCATTACTGACACAAAGATGATGAGCTGTCCCAGAGCCAGTAGCTCTTGGCCTCTTGCAAGATAAATTATTTATTTATTTATTTTTCTATGAATGTGTTTATCTAGTCTTGTCATGATTACGGTTAAAGGAGAACAAAGGTCTTAATCATATTAAATTGATGCTAAATGTGTCATAAACTCGATATTCATTTGACAATACGCATTCTCTTAATTTAATATGATTAAGACCTCTATTCTCCTTTAGCACAATTGTATGCTAAAGGATGCACGGACTCGGACACGGATACGACACGGTGATCGGCAATTTTCAAAAAAATAGGACTCGGCGACACGGTCAAACTTAATTTTTTAAAATATTTTTTTTGTAACTCATAAGAACATAAAATCATAAATAAATTAATAATACTATTAAACAATCTAAACATATCAATAAAACATTCAAATTCATTCATTCAAATTTACAAATGCATCATAAAGTCAAGCTCAACTGCTCAAGTCATACTCATAAAGCATAAGCAATATAATTTCATTACCTTGATAGTGTAAATAAAATGTAAATTGATAATTTCAAAAACTCACCAGCGAGGCAGCTACATCTCTTCTTCTTCATTAACTAGCGGATCAATTGTCGCATTTTCTTCATTCAACAGCCCAGCCTCTAGCTCAGGTTCATCAAGTGAAAGACTGGCAATCTCAAGCATTCCAGTAGCATCCAAATCCAACGAATCAATAGTATCTCCTGCGATATCCCACATCCTTGTCTCACCTTCTTTGTACTCTTGTTTTCTTCTTGACAAAAGACGAAGGTTGGAATGCACATACACTAAATCTTCAGCTCGTTGTGGGGTCAATTTGTTCCTTTTTAATGAGTGGATGTTGTTATACGTGCTCCAATTCCTCTCACAACATGAGGAAGAACAAGGTTACCCAAGTAACTTCAAAGCAATATTCAGGAGTAATGGTGCATAGGTACCATGAGAAACCCACCACACATCAGGTTCTAGGTATGCTCTATTCTGTAGAGCATCACCTTCTGCAGATTGCCCAGTACCCGTTGAAAACCTAGCATACTCTGTAATAACCAATCTTCTTTCTTCAATATTAGGAAAGTATCTCTTGAAACACTTATCTCTCTCCTTTGTAATCTCAGGATCTCTGTGTGGCGAAATACGATTAGGATCCTCTTCAAGCCATTCTCTGCTATAATACCTATATATAAGCAATGTCAATCAC
Source organism: Berberis vulgaris (assembly GCA_963556465.1). NCBI lineage: Eukaryota > Viridiplantae > Streptophyta > Magnoliopsida > Ranunculales > Berberidaceae > Berberis > Berberis vulgaris. Next base: position 31,212,944 of record OY747127.1, on the reverse strand, counting down.
AAATTAATATATAAACATTAAGTGCATAACTCATGAATTCTAGTCTTCCAATCAAGACTCAAGAATAAGTAGAACAAAAAGTTAAAAAAATGTAATTATTTACCTTGGATTCAAGGAATGTGCTAAGCAATGCAGTGGTGTGTTGTTTTTCTCCCATCGATCTACCAATATCTGATGCACCACTGAAAAAAACTCTGACTCACTATTTTTCTTTCCTTCATGGCGGTAAATAACTTGTTTCACTTTCTCAATCATAACATCCCACATATCATACACCAAGTGAAGACAAGACTTATCTGTATCAGCCATCCGCAACATTGAATAAATAGGCTCTGTGAAACGAAGTACATAGTCCACTTTGTCCCACCACAAATCATCCAATAGTTTTCCTTTCACAATCCGTGCTTTCTCAACATCATCTTCCTTATAGGAATCCCACTGATCTCCAATCACCATACTCTGGATGCTACTTTTAATGTCTTTCAACCTCTTGAGCATAATTATGCTTGAAGCAAAGCGTGTCTCTGCTATGGAAAGCAACTTCAATCTCGAATGCTCATTAAACATATGCAACCTCATGGAATGGTTCATGATAAAGTTCTTGATCAGCACCCCATCCCCAACAACTTCAATAATCCAACTACACAAACTGTAGGCCTTTTCATTTGCAGGCGTGTTCTTTGGAGCGCATATGTTCTTCAAGGCAAGGTTGAGAGTGTGGACTACACAAGGTGTCCAAAAAACTCAGGATACTGGCTCTCAACAAGTAAACCTGCAGCCTTACAAACTGGAGCATTGTCGGTTATAACTTGAACCACATTACGTGGCCCAACGTCACGTACGACTTCCTTGATCAAATCAGCAATGAAGAACTTGTCTTTGTATTCCCTTTCACAGTTCACAGCCTTCAAGAACATTGGACCACCCTCATTAATCACTATGAAATTAATGAGAGACCTCCTTTGAGAATCAGTCCACCCATCACAAACAATGGTTGCCCCTTTAGTAACCCATTTGAACTTTGTTGCCTCCAACAACCTCTGAATGTTGCCCCTTTCATTTTGAAGCAATGTCATCCTCAATGCATTATACCCAAGGATCTTGTAACCACTAATGGACTTTGCTTTATTCGTTGCATAGGTGAAAGCCTCCTGAAAATTCGGATTCCTTGCAAGGTTGAATGGCAATGCAGCTGAGTAGAACGCCCTTGCAATCAAAGCATCCAACTCTTGTCGCTCACTCGTATTGAAAGCATTTGCAATAGGATTATTAGTGGCTCTCCTCTTCCTTTGTTCATTGTATGGAACTGAAGGACCAACCCCCCCACTACTTGAACCCGGGTGTGGGTGACTGCTTGAGCTCACTGAAGGAGGTAAAGGAACACTTCGCGCCCTTGAACTTTCTGCTCTCAATGCAGCTTCATCAACAAATTGTCGCACCTCTCTAAGTTGTATGGGGGAGATTTTGGCACAAATAGCTATCCCACGGCCTGTTATCTTCAACAAGTGGTCCTTCAATCTAGTAAGAGATCCCGTATATTCTTTCTGACAAAAGTTACACCGCCATCTAAGGTTTCCCCCACCTTCACTTGGTCTTCTTATTATTGTCACATGCTTCCAAAGATCATCTTCAGTGACTTGGCCTAAAACCAGTTTTAGTTTTCAGCCAATAGGTGCAAGCTCAAATATGGGGTATTTGAAGTATTTCATTTTCATGCATGCTTTCATATATATGCCGAGAAAGAAAAGAGAAAAAACAGCAAAAAAAGGAATCGCAAGAAGAAAAAAAAAAGGAATCGCAGGAGGAAAAAAAAAAGAGGAAACAAAATACAAAAAAAGGAAATCGCAGCAAAAAAAGGAATCGCAGGAAAAAAATACAAACGAAATCGCAGTATCGATCGATCTCAGAAATCAATCTCAGAAATCGTCGATCGATTTCAGAAATCGCAGGATCGATCGATCTTAGGAATCGGAGTTAAAAAAACAGCAAAAAACAGATAAAATATCAGGAAAAAAAAACAAACGAAATCGATCAATCCTGTCGATCGATCGAAGGTACCTGGTGTTGATGAGGACGCCATAGATCCTGTCGATCGATCTATCCCTCTCTGTCGAAACCGATTTCTCCTCTCTGTCGAAATCGATCTCTTCGTGTCAGTCGAAATCGATCGATCGATTCTCTGTTCTCTCTACCTCCGTCTCTCGATCGATTCTCTGTGTGGGTTTGTGGGAGTTAGGGTTTGCCTGTGTGGGAGGAAGGATCGATCGATCATCTGATTTATTTGCAAAATTTACAGTCAACAAATTTTGACCATGTCTGGACCGTGTCTGGCTGAGTCTGGATCGTGTCCGGCCGAGTCTGGACCGTGTCCGGACCGTATCCAGGCCGTGTCCAAACCAGTCAACGAATTTTGACCGTTGACCCCGTGTCCAATACGTGTCCAGCGCGTGTCGGGCGCGAATCAGTGTCCGACACGCATTTGACGCGTGATACGGAGTTTTTCCGGAGAGTCGGTGCATCCTTGGTTGTATATGTTCACAACTTAAAAATATATTTCAATGAGACATACAATAGACTCGATGGGTCCATTTTTTTCTTCTAAATTGTTTCATGTTCATGCATTTTTCTGGATCAATCCTGAATATCTGATTACTTAATATCATATTTTTTTTTACTAAAAAATGAACTAGTGATCTGAATAATTTTAACAGAACAAGGAAAAGTCAGTATCATTGAAGACAATGGAGGATGGGCGTGTTCTTCTTAACTCTGTAAGTTCAGTTTTGTTGTAGCTATGGTGCGCAGTACTAGCATTGCCTCTCTGTATGCTTGAATTCTGAATATGTTGTTTTATGTTAGTAATTTGGACTGCTTTGTTTTTCCTTGTAGAACTCAGTCAATGGTCGGGAGTCAAACATTCCGTATCCCTGGTTAGTGTTTAATGAAAAGGTGAAAATAAATTCTGTAGTTTTACGAGATTCAACAGCAATATCTGATTCTGTGCTTCTCCTATTCGGTGGAGACATTTCCAGAGGTGAAGTGGTAAGTTATACATTCATCAGCAATATCTGATTATTTTTATTTTATTTTATTTTATTTTATTTTATTTTATTTTATTTTATTTTATTTTATTTTATTTTATAGAATGCAATTTGCTTTTGTTTCCTTCTAATCTTCCTTGTCAGTTCTTTTGCTTAGTTTTCTCCCTCTCCCATTTACAACAGGATGGACACCTTACAATGCTGGGAGGATATCTAGAGTTCTTCATGACACCTGCCTTGGCGGGAATTTATTTAAAGTTGAAGAGGGAGCTTGAGGAGCTAATTCAAATTAAAGTAAGTGGAATCAATTACACAACTGTGTATTTGGTAACTAAGAGACGTAAAAGGAAAAACTCTAACCTACTATGTCACAGTGCTTAATGTTTTTCTCAAGTAAATGAGCCTTAAAGCATGTTCTGTGTGTTGGGCTGTCTTGAAATGTATCATAATACATAGCCACTTTTTAAGGCAGGAAATGCATAATCACATACGCCATTTGGAAGGTCGAGCTTTTTTCTTTCTTATGGCTGATTGGCAACCCATCCTAGAGCCATTTCACTATTGCACACATCCCTGGTGTTCTGTTTTCTACCTTACATGTAGGATGGGCCAGATGATGTCTTCAGCAGTCTTGTTTGAGTTTGAACTGATTTTGATTTGTTACTCTTAAAACTGATTTAATTGTTTTTCCTCAACTTGGTTGGTTTCTCTCTCGACAGCTTTTAAATACCAAGATGGACATTCAGACTCATAAGGAGCTCTTATCGGCAATACGGTTACTGGTCTCAGAGGACCGATCTGATGGTCAGTTTGTCTTTGGTAGGCAGATCCTAAAACCCCTAAAGACGACACCATCATCAGCATCAGCATCACCCCCACAATCATGCACGATTTCAAGGAACGGAAGTGGACCTGGCGGTGATAATTCTAAGAGCAAGCTACAAACATTGGTTACCCGAGCGGGACATATAGCCCCAGTGTACAAGAGTAGTCAAGTTAGGAACAACCAGTTCCAGTCAACTGTGCAGTTCAATGGAATGGAGTTCATGGGAAAGCCCTGCACCAACAAGAAGCTGGCAGAGAAAGAAGCCGCAGCTGAAGCTATACAGTGGTTGACAGGTGGAATAGAAGCTGGTCCTGAAGACATTGACCGTATGTCATTGTTACTGAAGCAGAGCAAAAAAAAGGCACACCGGGGAACTTGAATGAATTTGTGGTATGATGTTAGTCTCACTTGTGCTAGACAAGAATTGAAGGTGATGCCACCATTTTTCTTAACTGAAGTACAAACTTGAAGCCAAGACAAGCTTTTTGAGTCGGTGGGTCAGGAAACCGACATGTTTATGCAGCTGCTTTGGCCTATTATAGTTCATTGTGGCTCTGATGATGAGATCTCGAGTTTTTTTTGCGGTAGAGTGATGAGGTGTAATTGCAAAATTTTAGTCATACACATGGACCTGAGACTGATTAGGGCACAAATGAGCATATGCCAAATGAAAATTGAAAAGCAAAGAATCATACCAGTGTTAGGAGTTAGTATCGAGGGGTTGCATATTGATCAGTAACCACATATCATACCTGTACATATGATGCCACTGTAGTTACTATCGTACTATTTCCAGTGTATTATAATTGTTCATTTTGCAAAGTCGACATTGCTTAAATTTTAGAATCTGTGAAGTTCATTGGTTATAATTTTGAGATGGATCTGTTGATTTTTGGTTTGTGATACTGTTTGCAGTGCAAGTCAGAAGAGGTTTTTAATGTTTTAAGTCGTTCACTCTGCAAATAACTGATCTGTTTTTCTCAAGTGTTCTATAATTTCAATTAAAACCTGAGAAATCATTGCTTGTGGGCGTCATGCATCATTTCTCAGACGTGCTGCCTTAATGTATGAGTTGAGTTTATCACCCTCCTTTGTCTGGTATAAGGGAGTTTAAGTTACTTCTTCCTTCTCCCCTCGCCCCTATCTTTTTCATGACTAAAGTTGTTCTTTCATCTAATTCTAACTAAGTATATATAAATGCATTACTCAAAAAGCTCCAATGGTAGGCTCCTACTTTTTGACAAGACCAATTCCCTTCTTTGACACCCTCAACTTTCTGTCTAACACCACCACTTGCTCCTTGATACCACTAATATAAACTCTAATTCTCAAAACTCTCCACTCTCTCTCCCAACTTTCAACATATTTTCCTTCACTCTCAAATTTTGATTCATATTCCCTCCATTAACTTCAGATTTACTCTCTACTATCTCTTTCACTACTCTTTACTATTTTTTCCACTATTTGTTAAAGCTAAACAAAACAAGAGGTTTTGTGTACGATTTGCTTAAATGAAAGGTTGTGTGTGCGATTTTGTGTGAGTGTGCATGACTGTGATTGTACCTGTGCAATTCGTGCGTGATTGTGCTTGCGCGATGAGGACGGGGATGAAGAGGAACCAGTTGTTTATGTTAAACATGGTTCCGATGAAGAGGATGAGACTATCGTATTCTAGATGTTCCAATGATGGCTTGGTATTAGAGAATTACTATGGGCAAGTTTCTCGCGCCAATTGGGATGGTGACGTGGTAATCATAATATTTTTCAGTTTTTAAAATATTTAAATGTTATTGTTTTTATATTTTTTGAACACTAAATTATTGTGTGTTATATTTAGGAATGAGGCGAAATTGAGAAGTCGGCATCAATTTAAAAACTTTTTAATTGGAAGATGAGACAATAGCCAAAAGTAGTGAGGACGATCGTCTATAAGAGTGATATACTTCCCTTGATTGACTACTGTAAGAATCATGTCAATAGGGTGACCATTTGTGCCTTCATGAAGCGTTGGCAACCCGAGACCAACACTTTTCACCTCCTTTTTGGAGAGACGACCATTAACCTCAACGACGTCCATCGTATCACTCAGTTGTCGATCGTTGATAAGCCTGTTCCGAAGAAAAGTAAGATAAAGGCAGAAGAACGTGTCAAACTGTTGGTGAATAGTTTGCATATTAAAACGAATGAAGTCCAGAAGAATATTAGTTTTGTGGAGACGAAGTTTGTTAAGGATAATTGTTGTGGAAACGAAAAGGGCAACTGATTCTTTTCAAAAGAAACAACAAGTTACTTGGGGTTACTTGTTATTTATCCTTGGGATGACTATTTTTGCTGATAAGACTGGTGTTCGCATTAAGTATTTGAAGTTGCTAATGAAGTTGGGAAGTTTGGATGGGGTAACATTATTGTATTGTTAATTGGGGTCTGCTAGCAGAGCGGGTACCAAGCAAATTTCTAGATATTTGCCATTTTTTGAGGTATCTTCACACTTGATTCTTCAGTTAATTATCCTTTATGTGTTTAAGATATTTAACTAATTAATTTCATTTTTTTTCTTTTATAGGGTTGAATATATTTGTCCATTTTAGGCTTTGGGGTAATGCAAATGCTTTGTGGACTGGTACTCACCCCACCATGGCTAAGTGGGAATGCCCCCAACTTGTAGGAGACGTGAATGAAGAAATCATCACTCTTAATGAGCATATCCATCATGTCTCATGAAGAAGAAAATCTAGTAATTGAGTACAAGTTTGATCTCATTTTGTTTTTTGCATTGATTGTTTTGATTTTTCTTTCATAATTTAATAACTTTCATATTTTTATGGTAGGTTGTTTAGGACCTTTATGTGAAATCCAAACGAAGAATTTTGCTGCATAGCATCACATGGTTCCAAGGCTATTTGTTATCCCCCGACGTAGAAGGCCCCTATCACCTAGATAGAATGATGAGATAGATGGAAGAGTACATATTAGTCCAACCCCCCCCCCCCCCCCCCCCCCCCCCCCCATTTGAGCCAAAATGAATAATAGATGTCGATTCGACAAGAACTACTTGGGGCAACATGAGATATAGTCGACGTTTTCTGAAACTTGGCAGAATCATCTTGTGTTAAATGACAACCAAGGTGCACTGGTAAGGCATCCATGAGAGTGCAATAAGGACTATTTTGAGTGGTTTCATGACATTAGTCATCCTTTTATCCAACCACCGAAGAATATGAGAATTCATCCCCTAAGAAAACAATTGTTTCTTTCGAATAACACGGTAATTTAACCATAATTGAACAAATTTGCATACATGTCAAATACAAATTTTCATTGCTTTTATTAAGATCAATTGTTTCTTTGTAGAACAAGGCGATTGACATGGCTCTTAAGTTGCCCAAGGCCTCTATTGATAAAGGCGGGATTTTTGATAAGGTTTTGTTGCTCTTGAGGCAAAAGAAAATATGTGACTTGCTACAAGGAACGTTTGCGCCTGTGCCCTTGGAAGACGTAGAGGAGGTGCAAATGGAAGAGCAAAATAGTGTTTCAGGTGGTGGTAATGGTGGAGGAAGGGGTAGTGGTGGTGATGTTAAAGGAATGAGTGGTGGTGGTAGACGAAGGGGTGTTGACGGTGGTGAAAAGGGTGGTGTGACAGTGGTGAAAAAGGTGGTAGAGGAAGTAAAGCTAGAACCAAGAAGAGACATGAACAAATCACTTCAACGTGGAAAAAAAACTTTAGAGTATGTGATGTCGATGTTTGATTCTTTTAAGTATTCAATTTTGGTCTAGGCATTTATTTTAGTACACTTAGTTTGATGTTAAGCACATTTAATTTTGTATAGGTGTTCCTTATGTGTTTTGTTTGATGTAATAATTTCTAGTTGACGAAATGAATTATTGTTGATAATACATGAATCATTTGTCAAAACACTTATTTATGTGTATTTTACTATGCTCACAAAACATTAGATTTCAAGATGAAATCAATTTATAATAATCATGGCTAACATATATCATGCGAATATGTAAAGTTCAAAAAATCTGGAAAAAATGGACACAAACTGAACTGTATAGAAGGTTCTGGTAAATAGAAGACATATAAATGCAGGGGGAATTCTAAATGTCGAGGAAACCAGCGAGGAAAGGGACGTGGCGGGGTGGGAGCCGTCCACCCCGCTCGGGATGCGCGCACAAAAAATTGAGGCACGCATCCCGAGCGGGGTGGACGGCTCCCACCCCGCCACGTCCCTCTCCTCGCTGGTTTCCTCGCCCGTTTCCTCGCTCTCTAGCCTCACTCTAAATGCAGAGGATCCTACGACAATGGCCAAAATGCTTTGAAACACCCAATTCCAAGACCCATTGCAACTAGGAGTTCTCCAATTGTATGATCCTAAGCAATTGGACAAAAAACTAGAATTTGTCCAAAATTTGACTTTTGTGAACATGTTTTGAACTTTTTGTAATTTTTATGGTTTTCCTATAGATAGAATCCACCCTCCAAACACTTTTTTCACATTCCCTTCAAAAATCCATATTTTCGGGACTCTAGTAAGCTTTTTCAAGGAAATGTCAAAAAGGTGTTTAGAGGGTGGATTTTCTCTCTTACAAGTGTTTAAAAACCATAGAAATTACAAAAAGTTCAAAAAATCACAAAAAGTCATTTTTGGACAGAATCCAGTTTTTTGTTCAATCGCATAGGATCTTCTGAGTTGAAAACTTGTAATCGCAAATGTTAATGCGATTAGGTGTTTCTGAGCATTTTATCTATTTCACAAAGGCCTCTGCGATTGTATACGCTGTGTTTGTCTGGTTCACACCAGGTTCTGTGAGGTTCAGTTTGTGTCCATTTCTTTTTCCAATTTTTTGAACTTTTGACACACTCACATGATAAATTTAGCCATGGCATGTTATATTCTATTCATCTTGAAATTTTATGTTTTGTGACCATTAATGTAAAACAAGCGTAAAAAAGTGTTTTGATAAATAATTCATGTACTGGAAACGATCATTCATTTCATCACATACCAAAGTAACACAGACACAAGGGTACTTACGGTAAACAAAGTAAAAACACATAGTAAACACCATGCCACAACATCCTCAACTAATCAGAATCGTAATCGTTGTAGTCATCATACATGTCCCTTGGTTCATCAACATCCTGGTGCTGAATGTTGTCAGTCATGTCGTCCACCTCATCGTCCATATTGTGGACATGTTGTATTCCGTTAACACGCTCCCTGCGATTTGAACGATATTCATCTTTCAAATCTTCTTCATCAGAGTCGTTGTTAAAACCACAAGACAACTATTCATTACCAGTAGGAGCATCAAACTCGAGCCAAGACATCCACATTGTAGGGAATAGTTCATCCCTTACCTTAGGAAGTGGAGGTGGATTCCACCCTTGCATCAACCCATATTCATGGACATACTGTACATTCTCAGATATCCACAGTAGTAGTAAGAGGAGGAACACCATTCACACTAGTAGCAGAAGGAGGGATCATCGACATTGTACAGTTTGTGTTTGTCGTTTTTGTCTTATATTGCCTTGAGAAATTTGGAACGATGAAGTTTCATCTCCTTAATTGTATTTGTAAGTGGAATATTAAGACCAACTAGACTAGCAATTTACTTATTACACCAATATTACCTACAATTCATGAATCCGATTAGATGGTTAACGCTCCACTTCTCCAACGATTATCAAAGTAACTCATAAATCCGATTAGACGTGATGATGAAACTGAGTTAAAGAGGGTATGTTCAAAGTGTTTATTGTGCACGGGGAAGCCATAAATTTAAAAAAAATAAAAATAAATAACAGCACGATTCAAAAAGTCAAAAACTCGTAGTCTCACTCTCCCACAAGATGAGGTAGAACCCTTAAGAATGACACCAGCCACAGACGTCTCTGAGATTGCAAGTAGGTAATTTTCCAGGACTAATGTGCCTAATGATGAAACCATCATTTTTTTAGTTTTGTTATTTTTCTGGGTTTTTCTTAAACATTTGTTTTTGTTTTTGTTTTTTTAACATTCTTTCCAAAAACTTGAAAATGTCAATTTCAGTGGCCAGAAAATATGGATTATTGGAAGGAATGTCAAAAAAGTGTTTGGACGGTGGATTCTCTCTCTTATAAGTACAGGAAAACCATCGAAATTACAAAAAATTTCAAAAAGTGGTAAAACCAATTTGGACATGGTTCAATTTTTTGCCCAATCGTATTGGAGAACTCCTAGTTGTAGTTGATCATGCGATTGGGTGTTTCTTGGCATTTTGGTCCTTGTATCACGATCCTCTACATTTGTATGTCTTCTGTTCGCCTGATCCTATGAAAATGTGTTCAGAACCAGTTTCCATGAGGTGCAGTTTGTGTCCATTTTTTCAGGTATTTTGAACTTGTAACATATTCACATGTTTAATTCATTTCAAGTGGACTTTTATGACCATTACCATGTTTTGTGACCATGTGTGGCTAAATTTTTTTGGACATTTTACATTCTCCAAATTACGATGTTTGTAACCCTAAAAAGCAATTGAAATGTGAATGCATCGTAAGTGAGATGGGTATTCAATAAATGGAATGTAAATTATATATGAATGACATTTAATGATGACATGCATACAAATCATCCATAAATACAAAAGCAATGACTTCTCTAACAACCGGATCATCCTATATCACCAAAATAAAGATTGTTTCTTCGAATCACTATATTCGTATACATGTCATTTACAAAATGTACAAAAAACGCGTTTGCCTACATCAATCCAAGATGTCAATGACCTCCTCCAACTTCTTGATCTTCTTAGCATTCTTGGCACTAAACTTCCTCACCATCACATCACCAATGTGGAGCTGGCTAACAAATGAACTCTTCCATGAGATTGCTTCTGAGAATAGGCGAGAGGGCTAAGTAGTGATTGTCCAAGGCAATGGTGGTTTGAGTGTCATATGGAGCAAGACAAAGTGAGCACTCTAAGCAAGGTATGCCATGAAACCCCCCGTATGTATGGAAAACATCTAGTGTTTTGGTTCCCATAATACACAAACACACACCGGTAACGGTTCGCCGTGAGCTCTTACATATCTGGTTCAAGTAGCCAATACCGTATCAACTATTTGTATTAACCTTGCCATCAATATGATGATCATCCTTCTACATTAATTAAATCAAACAAGTCATAGTTAAAATCATATATTAAGTAGAAGAAAATGATAAAGGCAATGGTTACCTTTAGAAAGTTGGCCTCTTCCAAATAGGCTTGAAGTAATTTCGGGTTGTCAACATCATCCGAAGGCATCTCAAATTTATTAAATTTATGAGAAGAGCCTACGTACAAAATAATCATGAACTTATAAGTAAATTTAAATAATCGACAAACAATAACAAGAATAACAACAACCAACATAATCAAACTAACCCTAAAAACAAAAAACAAAATAAACATGAAATGATCAACTAAAATCGACAAACAAAAACAAACAATTTTGGTTCAAATATTAACAAATAACCCTAACAATAATAATGTGGCTTCAAGCATAAATGAAAGAAGAAATTAAACATGAAATTACGATAATTACAACAACAATAAAAAATCATGCAATTTCATCTTAAGTGGAGGATGTTATCTTTAGTGGAGTGGGTTGTTCTTCCGCTCGGAATCGTTTATCTCCGTTGTTTCTTCTTATGAATGGAGCATAACCCACATCCTGGCGTCTACAATGGACAACCTCATGTCCACCATTATCATCCACAAGTCTACCTTCATCACCTTCACTAAACTTATCCATTTTCATGCAAAAAACTTCAACCAAACTCCTTCCAAACAAAATTGAGGAACTAGAAGAGATTGAGAGAAGTCGAGAGAGTCGAGAACGGATGAGAGAGGTCAGCTATGGGCTTCGTTCCAGCGAGCCTGGGAGGGAGGGAGGCATAAACGCTGCGAGTGCAAAAACATGTTTGTTCTCGCCATCCAAGATGATCATTTGTTTTTGGCCAAAAAGTAGGCAAACATTTTTTGAACCCTTTTTATTGGTGGCGTCCTTTTGCAGGTCCAAAAAGGGGGTGGCGGTGTCAAACAGTCGCAACCTCTTAATATTTATAAGAGAATGAATTTAGTAAAGTGAAAGACAATACATGTGTAACCAATGCATGAGTTTGACTGAGCCCATTCTTTCACATTGTTTTCTTTCCACCTTGGTTTTATTTACAAACTTGATCTTCTTTGAAAACTGGATATTCTTGCACAGATCATCCATCTCCATTGCTCTCCCTAAGATTGATTGAAGCCAAAATTAGAAATATCTTCACACCTATTCAAGCAAGATGGCACCACCTATGTTATGTTGTGGTTGATCTGTTTTGATCGATTAACATCGCCGGATTCACGTTGAAAGATTAGAGAGGGGTGCTTGTAGTGGAAAGGTCCAAAACGTTCCGCCTTTTCGGGAAGAAGCATAGATGATTTGTTGTAGGTTTGGAAATATTGCATTTATCTTGTCCAACTTGGTAAAACGGTGAATCGACCATGGTGTGAAAAAGCAATATATAGACTGAGATCGTGAGTGTGAGGGAAAATGGGCCACGATTGTTAGTCGTTCTTATTTGAGTTGAGATATGGATTTTCATCTCATTTGTTTGATTGATGACAATTGATGATGAAGTGTCTGATTAAAACTTGGGAGGGACAATCGTGGTTGAGCAATTTTTAAAGTATCGTACTTACGCTTGCGAAAAAATTGATTGTTTGTCAAGGATTTGAGTTGGTGTTGAAGTTAGCAATCCATTTAATCAATGAGTATATGTTTTGTATAAAATTCAATTCCATCAAAAACAAAGGAAGAAAAACCAATACAAAATTATATGATATTAATTATAAAAAAAAAGGGTGAAGAAGAAACGTGACATTCCATTGGCCATTAATGTGGTTATCATGTTTCTTGATCCCTCCTAAAATTCTCATAATTATGGGAAGCTCTAGAATATGATGCCCATATTTAGTAAAAAAAAAGGTTAGGTTGATCAGAGACAGAAAAAGTATATTACTTGTATAATACTAACGGGGAAGAAGACAATCATTCACATCATTGATGTTTCTCGATTTTTGTAATGAAAGTTTATTTAGATGCATAATAGATGATACCTTGAGATTCACATTATGATTTTTGAGATTAGGAAGGGTAAGATTGTCTCCTTATTTTGTTTGTTAACCAAGGTTAAGAAATTATGCTTTATTGGTCATAAAAATTAAAAAATAGGTACTAATTAGCCATTACTTCAACTATGATACATAAGTGGTTTATTTAGTTGAAAATAGGCCTTCAAGATCTTTTTCCATAATACTAATTGAGTTATAAAATCAATATAGTGGGCATGAACGAATCTATAAGTAATTGGTTTCAAACCAAATACGTTGAGCGAATGGGATGAGTGACTTAAGATGATGATCATTCAAGTAACTTATGATAGTGATCACTCAAGTAAAGAAGACTACCCAAGAAGACTTAGGGATGCTCAAGACAACCATGAAGAACTTCAAGGAAGATGAAGTAGCATGTTGAAGACCCAGTAAGATAAAATGTCAAAGACTTCAAGATGATGACGAGTTAAAGCTGAAGCCAAAAAGTCTCTACTCCACGAAGATAAAATCCAAGAATAAGAAAAAAATAGAAGTTGAAGAAGCACTAGTTGAAAGGCTCGAGAAATTAGGGTTGATTTGCTCAAAGTTTGGTTGACCATAAAGCCCACCCGACCATATTGCTTGGTCAACCTAAGTATGTCGAAAAGCGTGAGAAGTCCAATTAAACTAGTCGTTGATAAATAATCATTAAGCTATCGGATCAAACAAAATCCAATGAATGCAAACCGCATTATTCTTTGTGTTGTTTAATTTGCTTTCCTGTCGTCTCAATTTTACTTTCATTTATTGTATTTACACTCTTTGGATGAATCCTATTAACCTATGCACCCGTAATTCATCATATTTTTCATTTCATCTTCCTTGAGATCTTCGTCAAGACACAAGTTAAGATCTCGACAGATTTTAGATTTGTTTATCAGGATGCCTATGCTAATCTTGCAAGGCACTTTGGTAACTCTAATTTTGATTAGTTTGAGGGACTATATCAAATTTTGATTAGTAAATAGGGGTATTGTGGGTACCAAATCTGGTAACACCATGTACCACCATACTTGGACTCCTTAAGGAATACAAAGGTGGGTCATAGAGAAGCGTTTCGTCATGCCCATAGATAAAAGATCCAGTTGGTTGGGCCAAGATGGTAAAAGATGCAAGGTCCGATCCACTTACTAGATATTTAGGTCAAGTAAATATCTTGACTTAGGATAAGCTTAGAGGTATAAGATATTTTGTTACATATACTTCACAATTGTCGTTGTCTATGGGATGCCGGATACCGTTAGAGGCTCATAATTGCTTCTCTAATCTTCTACAAAAGTATGTCACCTTGATCGACTGCTTCTAGAACGCCAGCGTGTCTTGCACAACATTCTCAAACGGTAGATTAGCAGGGTAAGATTGGTAGATGACGGTCATAGATCTTAAGAGCCGAGTGCTTTGAGATGCATTGTTAATACAAAATCTATGAGCAAGCAGGCCGCATCTAGACAAACTCGTGCTAAGGATGGCCATGCATAAAACTGGCTTCAAAGGAAAAGAAACTAGAAATAACATAAAAAGAAAATGATGAACTAAGAAGAACAACCATGACTAGAGAAAAGCCAATGGAGGATCTCAACTTAAATGGAAAACAAGGGAAAAATGCTATTGAAAATGAGTGGTATGCTTAAATACCAAACAAAGTGCCCTAAGATATGATGAGCAAAACTAGAGTGAGGTGAATAGTCTCTTTTTGAACAACTTTTTCCCTTGAAATTTTTTTGCGGAAGAATACAAAGATGAGGAGGCTATATGAACACTTTGTAAATACCCCATGCTTAAATAATCTCTTAGAGCATCAATAAAACATTCAAAGATAGGTGTGGAGTGTCTTGGTGGTTTTATAAGTCTTGGGATACTAAACCCGATCTAAGGAAATACTTTCGGAAAATGACTTTTAAGGCCTACTTTTTCACAAAATAGATAATTTAGATACTGTAGTTGATGTAATGGCTAATTTGTGCCTACTTTTATACTTTTATGACCAACAATGACTATTTCATTAACTCATGTTAACTCATAAATTTATAGGGCATATTTACCGTTCCTAAATAAATAGAAAATCTAATTTTATACTTTTGTGACCAACAATGATTTTTTTTATTAATAACTCTAAAATTTCTTTTATGTTATTTTTACTTTTTTAACCCTTAACCATTATTGTTTTTTTTTGTTAATTTTTATTTTTTTATGTTATCTTGTTCTTTAATTGCAGTTTGAGCAATTATTTTATGACATTTGTTAGCTACAAATGGCTACATTATTATTTTCATGTTAAGAATTTTTTATTCTTGAATGTTTTGTCATTCTGAATATGTTTGATTTGAAGAGCAATTTTTTTTTGTTTCAATTAATGGTTGCTTCAATTCTCTGTCACTATTTAGTTTACATGAAATTATCTTGTTCAATATGGGTTCCCATTTTACCTCTGAGGCTAAGATCATGCATTTTAAAAAAAAAAAAAAAAATTAGTTTTCTGCTTGGATTGAGAACAAACTTTTCTAGTTCCAATTGGTACATTCCAAAAGAGCTTAACTTAAACTCCATGAAAAATCATGACATTGTTAAAATAGAACTCTGTGGTAGATAGCTTGTGACTGAATAGCGACAGAAAATAAAATATATTACTGTAGAGGTACCCATGCATTGAATAATAGGAAACCAAACTTCGATAGTGGGAAAATTGATTGTATTAACTACATTATAGAATAAGAAGCAATGATAATTAAAACTAAATTTCTAATGCACAGGTACCTATAAATTTTTCTAATCAAATTTATGACAAGTTAATTAAATTGATTTTATTAAATAATTAAAACCAAATTTCTAATCATCATTAACTACATTCTGAAAAGTTTACCAAACCTTAACATGATACTTTGATTAACTTGTAAGTCAATGAAAACTTATAAAAACTCATAATTGGTGGCTCATAATTAGAATCATTAATATCGATGGATGGGATACAAGAATCTGCACAAGGTAAGTTGAGCTTAGGCAAGCTAAGACTCAAAGAGGTTTCTCTAGTAGTAGATGGATGGGATAAATGTTTAAGCTTGGATCTCTCACTCCTTTATATAGTTGAGTGAGGTTCACCCTTACAAGTATGAAGGTTTGGGGTGACAAATATAGTTTTCTCTTTAGGGCCTTTAAATCTCTACGAAAAATGTTGTTTGCTCTAGGTTAAGTTCAATTTTCAAATCCTAGACTTTTTTTCTTTTTCTTTTGAAGCTCACTCAAAGATGATATGGAGGATATCATGAGGGAATATCCCATCCTCAAAAGAATATTCATTCTGACGTGAAAGGATAACTCAAATTCAAGCTCTGAATTTTGGTTCTCACATATTTTGCCTTCAAATAACTTTTGGTACTTCATTGTAATTTTGGCCATCCATAAGCTATTGTTTTGCTAGACTTCATTTTCCTCATAACTTGTCTTTGTCCACCTTCTTGGACTTTGAACATCTTAGACTTGTCTTTTTGAAGCTTTGAAATTGCTTGACCGTTCTTCTTATCTTTGACTTCGCTTTCTTGAATTGACTTTGTCATTGGTTGACTTTGACAGGCACATGACTTGATTTCATCTTGTATTGGCGCTTCTGGTTGAGTCTTCATGGTCATGTTTGAATAATCTAATTTCATCAATCACTCACAACCCAATATGCACAATTTTATTATTAAATTATACATTTTTACAATATCGCCCAACTCAACCTACATTGGTCTTACAAATTTAACCAATACCTTTTTTTCCTCTAATTCAGAAAATAACATTTTCACTTTTCATCATCAAAACAACTAATCCCATATGATGCAGTCGATTTTTGATCCTTGCTTTGACCTTGACCTGCAAACCCGCTGACCTGCACAGGAACGCACGTGAGCCATGGACCATTGTTGTGGTGGCCGGTGGCACTACGATGCTAAAGTTAGAAAGGGGTCTGAGGAAGGCGTAATGTTGTAAACATGAAATTTCTAGCGTACCTTAACTTACCAACCTCATGTTTTATTTATAGTGTTGGAGTCCTAGTTTGACCAGGCCATCGATGGCATACTTTAGGGAAGAAGATATTCGTGAAGATCCTTATCTAATTAGGAGTTGCGATGTGAAGGGAAATTTCCCTATTAGCCTTGTGCTCCTAGATACGCGGGAGATAGTTCTCATTCTGAGAGTAGTCCACAGATAGAAGTCTCCATGTGTCACATATACTTTGATATTTGCTTCCTAGTTGGAAGCAAAATGCTGCTGTCATGCCCGTCTGAAGCTGATCTTCGATATACTTGCCTTAGTAGGGCTTATGGGTATTGAGGATAGTTGTGAGATGTGTGTGCTTAGCAGGCTGTAATGATTTCAGGTCTGTCTGGCGGACTGCATTGTGTGGGCTTGGAACCACTTGGTCCAGATCAATATTGGGCTGACGCTTAGGCCTACTACTTCTCAAGATCAACATGACACGTGTACGGTGTAGAAGAGGGATTGTTTTGGTGTATCATTAGCTACTCCCCCCGAGTTAGTCGACCATTGTGTCGGTCTACTAAGTCACTTCTTGAAAAGATATGTCGTTCATGTTGATCGAGTCAGAATCGTTACTTGAGTTGCGCGCTTCATTAATTAAGCGTGCGTCGATTCAGTGGAGAAGAGGCGGGAAACTAATCCCTATTTAGATCATCCTTTATGTGGAGATTGACTCTTCCATTTTCTTGTTTTTAGAGATTTTGCTTTGTTCATCTTTTGATTGAAAGCTTGTTCATCTTTGTGACGGCTCACCAACACCATCTTGATGATGAAACTTTGGCCAGGGGCCTCAAGTTTTTTTTAAGGATAAGTCACTTTCTTAGTTGGGCCTTGGTGAAATCTGAAAGACACTTAGGGTCCCTGAGGACCTGCCATTGTATGCTCTACAAGATGATCAGACGCCAATGTTCCCTCTAGAAGGGTTCATTTGTTTGCATCGCGGAATACTTCAGACTGGAGTCCGTTTTCCTGCTCTTGACGAGATTTGGGGCTTCTTAGATTTCCTTGGAATCCCTCCTGTCCAGTTGGTACCCAATGGTTATAGGATTATCCTTCTCATTCTGATCAGGGTGAAAGATGTTGGCATCCGTGTGACTCCGCGGGTGATCTAGTTGGTGACTTCTCCCTGGTTGAATGACCATGTCGTCTATAAGATGACGTCGCCGACCTATTTTGAGAAGTTTCCAGATGATTTCAAGTTCTGGCAGAAATACTACTTATTGGCTCCTTCGGACTCTAAGTATTTCAAGTTCAGGGGTCGTCTACTCGAGCGGGAATTCAGGCCACTCCGTAAGTATAATTTCATCTTTTGACTTCATTGCACTGATTGTGTGCTGATCATTGCATATATTTCTTTGCAAGGAGGTTCCCTAATACTCCTCTTTCCCCAGAGGAGAAGATGCTATGAAGACATTTCGTGATCTTTCCCTAATAACTTCAGCCGCAGTGGTTTGTAGGCCAACTGCCACATGGGCGCCACTCTGTATCAAATGTCGAAGGTTAAGTTTGAAGGTGGGGCCCCTTCCAAAAAGAGGATGGCTTCCAAAGTTAAGGCCCCTGCTTCGTCTGACGCGGAGGGTTTTTTTGAGACACTCGCCTCATTTATAAGTTCGAAGAAGTCCCGCACTAGGATTGAACTGGCTCTCAAACGGTCTGCTCAAGCGAGGAAGGAAGGTGAACCTAGATAGCCTGTTAAGGCGGAGACTGAAGTGTCCGGCTGGGAGAGGGACCATCTGCAATTAGCAGGGGTTGAAGATGCGTCGAATCTGAGTACGGAGCAGGCTGAAGCCTTGGATATTGGTACTGACCACTTCCAAAACCGTTCCGTTGGAGGTCTCTAATGAAGATTATCCTGAGGTCCTAGAGTCCAATCGCTCCGCTAAAAGATCATCCGATAGTAGCCGCGGTGAAGTTGGTCATCCTTCTTACAATCCGCATTGTTCCCCATCTCGTTTCAGGCCGCATATCAAGGTGATGAAGGGTCCGTTGGACAACTCGCTTCCCTTTTCTTCCTTCGGACTCCGCTGAGCCGTCTCACAATAAAGGGTCGGCCGCTGGTGACAAAGGGAAAGTTGTGGAGGAAGACCTGGGTGTAGTGGCGACTACAAAGGGTGGCGCCGACGTAATTCCGTGTCCGGGAGAGCTCCATCCGAATGCACGGATAAGTATGTTTGCTTCGGACGTAGTGAAGATGAGCAATCAGGCTTGGCACCAGAAAGTTGACGTGGACTATGCTCAAGGAAGCTTATAAGCAGGCGCCACAGCTGGCTAATGGACCACGCTCCGAAGCTCGAGGAGGATACGTTGGAAGGGTATATGGATAAGAGTATGCTGGGGATGTCTCATTTGAGCCAGGTAGTCGTTGCTGGGACGGAGGTTGAGGCGACTCGTGAGAGGGTGTACACCATGGAACGTGTCTTCTCAAATATTCAGAAGCTGTATCCTGATGCGCTTTTTGAAATTGAACTGCTAAGGAAACATATCAAGGAAATGAGGCTGGAACAATCAGCCATTGTTGCTGAAACTCAGAGGGTTCATCTGGAGGCCCTTGAGTCTGATTTGGCAAAGACGGTGTTCACAAGGGACAAATTCGAGTGGGAGTTGGATTCGGTCCGCCATAATCTAGGGGTTGCGCAGTTAGCTATGGCTAAGACGCATTCTGAGTTGCGGTGTTTTGCTGACGTGGAATTCAATGCTCGAGTAGCGAGGAAGGATGAAAAATAGCTTCAACTGGAGAAAAATGAGCTCAGTGTTGTTAAGAGTAGTCTGGCTACAGAGCTGTCTCAGGTTGATGTGTTGACAGGCAAGCTAGAGTTGTTAGAGCATGAGCTTGCTGAAGTGAAAGCGCGCGAGGAAGAGATTTTCAAGGTGCAGGGCAAGTGTGAATTCCGTTGGGTCATGCATGGGAAATTAGAACTGTTGGCGTTGATGAAGGAAGAACATCTGGAATGGGACCTCGCATATTATAAGAAGATGTCATACGCAAACTTAGCAGTGGTTTCACATCGTCAGAGGAAGAGGGCGATACAGATGATGCTCAGGCTGAGGGGTGTGCAGGCGTAATTCTTTCTCATTCTCCCCTTAAGCATAGTTCTCATGTTTCTATACCTCATCTCGATGAGGATTAGACTTTGTGCACTTTTACTTTTTTGTTCCAACTGTTAATGAAAACAGGTTTATTTTGAGTACACTTTATGCCAGTATTGCGTTCGGTCTCCCTGTCTCACGCTTTCCATTTTGTCTTGTCGTTTTACTTTGACACAGGTCTGGTTGGGTTAGCAAGAAGCCAAATGGTCTGCCTGTTGTCAAGAGTTTGACCCTTTATGTCTCGGATGATTCTGACCTGCTCTTCTGTGAGGTCTCAGAGTCACCATCGCTTAGTTACACCCAATAGTGGTTTTTTTTCGAATGATTTAGCAGTGGGCTACTCCTCTTAGGCTATAGCTCATCCTTGAGGCAAGCCGCTGAGGACTTAATTTGAGTATCTGACTGTTGATTTCAGTTGCTGGCATGAGTGAATTGTGGTAGTCGAGCACATGCGTTGTCTCATAGCTAGAATGCTTGTCCCGAGTCAGGCTCTGTGAGCTCGGGCTGAGATTCCATGTAGCATTCGTTCTGTGTATCAGCGGGTTGATTTTTAGGTCAGCGCGAGTGCCATTGTTGATAATAGCATGCCAGCCTGTGTGAGCGTGAAGACCCTGCCTGAGCTGTGATTTATTTCGACGACCGATCTGGGAGCGGTGGTCGCATGGCGAGTCGTTGACATCAGTCAAGGCTGAATGGGCTCCTACTTTTCGAACCATCTATACCCATGCGGAACGGATTACAGGTTTGGGATGTGAAAATTCAGCAATCATGGTCTGTTAAAGAGCGATGATCCCTTGGTGAGTCGTCCACATCAGTTCGGGACTGACAAGGCTCCCACCTTCCAAACCATCTACACCCGCGCGGAGTAGGTTACAAGTTTGGGACGAGGGGATTCGGCGACCATAGTCTATAAAAGAGCAATGGTCATGTGGCAAGTTATTGGAATCAGTTCGGGACTGACTAGGCTCCCACCTTCCAAATCATCTACACCCAAACACATCTAGCTACAATTTGGGGGGTTTCGACGACCATGGTCTGTAGAAGAGCAGTAGTCCCATGGCAAGCCGTCAGAATCAGTTCAGGACTAACTGGGCTCCCACCTTCCAATCCAAACCATCTACACCCACGCAAAACGAGCTACAAGTCTGGGGTTGGTAATTCGGCGACCATGGTCTTTAGAAGAGCAGTGGTCCCGTGGCGAACCATCGACAGCAGTCGAAACTGGCTAGGCTCCCACCTTCCAAACCATCTACACCTGCTCATTGGGGCTACAGGTCTGGGCTTGGTAATTCAGTGACCATGGTCTGTAGAAGAGTAGTGGCCCCGTGGCGAACCGTCAACATCAGTCAAAATTGATTAGGCTCCCACCTTCCAAACCATCTACACCTACACATTGGGGGCTACAGGTCTAGACTTTGATTAGAAGTTGTCGGTTGTCACCAGCTAGGATTACCTGATCAGGTTCGACGATCGTTGTTCGCGAAGAAGGCAACGGTCTCTGGCGAGTTGTTGTCACCAGGCGTAATAGTGCTGATTAGACTCCCACTTTCTAAACCATTGACATCCGCACTGGGAGGACTAGGCGTCGGGATCAGCCGAAAGTCGTCGTCATCAGCCAAAGCTGACTAAGCTTTCCCGGTTAGGTCAGGGCTCCACCTGTTACGGGCGTGCAAGCCTACATCCACGAGCGGAGTGCATCGTTCGGACGAGTTTTGAAGAGACAAGAATACCTTAAACCGGTTGGTGATATGCAGGTGTGATCCTTGTGTAAAAAATGACTAGGGTTTCTGATGCTCATGTCAGGCACGTGGTAGAATACTGCTTGAATAGTCGGCTGAGCCCCTGGGCCTGTAGAATGAGAGCTCGGGTTTGTCGTATGATCAAGACGCTATGTGTACAGTGTAGATTGCATGGTAACACACGTACAACATAGGTCACGAGATGGTTGAGTATCGGTTACTCCCCCTAATTAATGGGGTTGTGTGCAACCTTGTTAATTGGACGAACGTGGTCCTATGCAGTTTCCTTGGGAACCGGCGTCTCCTTGTTCCCCATACGGTATTCAATGATGACAGTTAATGCTGAAGCATTCGTTTGGTGAACCACTATGTCTATATAATGGTGTTTCTTCATCGTTGTAGGCATTATCTTCTGCAAAACGCACCTCCTAGAATGCTCTTACTTGAATAACATGTTTTAGGTTTTCCAAAGGGTGAAGGGATATCTCCAATGTTGCAGTCTTTGAATGTTCTGACATTTATGCCGATGAGTCGTGATAAGACTTGTTTTTATACGTGGTCACCTGCTCTGGGTGAGCACCCAATTGGTCCACTGAGACCTTGTAATTTCTTATCGTATAGCGAAAAAGAAGTACATACTTCCTCCCAAGGGATGAGTCTGTCGTTTATGTGATGGTGCCTTGTCGACGCTCCGAAGTGCCTAGTTTCAGAGATAATACCAACAACCAACTTTGGAACGGTCGCCTCCATCACTTCTTGATT
The DNA here is from genome assembly GCA_963556465.1 of Berberis vulgaris. NCBI lineage: Eukaryota > Viridiplantae > Streptophyta > Magnoliopsida > Ranunculales > Berberidaceae > Berberis > Berberis vulgaris. Next base: position 31,190,298 of record OY747127.1, on the reverse strand, counting down.
AGCCCCGCCATGCTACACTGCACTGGAATTCGAGATCTCAGGTTGGGGTGGAGTTGGACATGGCCTGTCGAAGTGAGCTATTGACTCCTGGATGCCCATCTCATCCCTTCAGCGGGAGAGTGCACTTGATCTGTTTCAACCTGATACTTGTCCCAAGTTTGTCTGGTTGAGCGGATCAAGCATGTTAGTTGGCCATAGCTTCGACTGGCGCTTCGCAGGGGGGGGGGGCTATCGCTGATTTTGTACCACCTCCGACCATATTTGAGGGGTGTGTTCACAGATGCATTTAATTGGACGCGTCATTTCATCTTGCTCTTACTCATGCCAATCTTTCATCTTGCTTTTGCTCATTCCAATATTTCATCCCGCTCTTGCTCACAGATAATGTCCGTCGGAGAGTTTACGGAGTCTACTTTCGGTACCTCTGTTGCCTTCTTCTGGAGTAGGACCGTTTAAGCGAGTCTTTACTGTATGTTGCATTGGATTCAGATGTTTGTAGTTCGTAGTCTTTTGTATCCGCCTCAGGGCGATCGTTGTTACATCTTTCCAATAATCAATAGAGTGTATTTGCGTAATTATTTTTTATTTCTTAAATGATTACAAATTACATAAGCTTCTGAGAACTAAAACTCTACATTGACTATGAAAACGAAAATAAACAATTGAAATAGACTAACGAGTTGCGGATAGAGGTCGATCCTTCCTTGAAGTGAATTCCCATGATCCTTCCTGGATTGTTGGTACCTTCAGCGAATTGCCATGCTTCGCTGATGTCGTCGAGGTTACTGAAGAGTAAACCTTGCGTGGGAGTTTATTTCTGCGTCGACTAATTGTCAGGGGGTTGTACTCCAGTCTGTGTTGACCTCCCAGCTTTGCTGGGTTGAAGAGTGAATTGCTCCTGTACTGCTTGAACGTCCCTCATTTATGAGTTGAGCCACTGAAGTTGGGATCTCGTCTCCGCGTAAGTGGAGTGACTTGTCCGCAGTCACTAGGTTTGGTTTTAGTTCGGATTGCGCTGTGGGCTCTAGTTGGATCTGGGAACATTCTAATTATTTTAGTGCAGCATAATTGTAGCCTCGTGTCGTTGGTTGGTCCCCACGTATTGTTCCTTCTGATTCGTTAGTGGTGTACTTCGCGCACTGGTAAAGGGTGGAGACTACTGCTTCCATCTGGTGGAGTCACGATCTTCTAAGGATAAGGTTGTAGGTAGACAGTGCGTCTACAACCATGAAGTCAAGAACATGACTTTTATCAGTTGTGACTCTCTTGCCACCATTGCTAACCGTATCTTCCTGATAGGGAAACATTTATCTCCGCTGAATCCGATCAGCGGGTAATCTGAGGATGTCGAGTTCTCCTACTTAAGGTCCATACCACATGACGTGTTGTAGAACAACACGTTGAGGGAGCTTCCCATATCCACTAGGCCCTCTTCACTTCCCACCTTGCATTGGAGACCGATATGACGAGAGCGTCATTATGCGACGCACAAATGCCTTCGAGGCCCTTGTCTGTAAAGTTTAAGTTGGGGATGGGGCTTTGCACCCTCGAGTAGTATACGCATTTGTCCTCATCTGCGGGCTTTGTCCGCATTTCCAGTAGAGTCTGCTTGTAGGATTTGTTTGACTGGTCCTCATCCGAACCGACTCCATGAAGGACATAGATTATAGGGGTGGGCACGGTCCCGATCCGTTCCAAATTTTGAGGAACCTAACTCGGACCGTTTAAATTTAACGGATCCGGTCCGGATTCCCTTATTTTGAACATTGGGACCGAACCTAACTCGAACTGTTTGGAACGGTCCGGTTCCAAAATGAAAATATCGACTTAAGCAATATCTGATTTTGCACATATGAACCAAAACCTCACTAAGAAAATCATTCCACAGAAGATAAAAACTCCACAAACAAAACAGAGCCCAAGAGCAGAAAATCAAAGTTCAACAGCAGAGAAAGTATAATAAATTCATATTTTCTACCTTTTAGCTTCCTCATTTTTACGCTTAACATCTAACTCCTTGGTTGGTCGATATTTCCTTGCTTGGTCTGTACACTTCTAACTAGAAAATTCACACAGTCAGTGATAATGCAAGAAACCACCTCATAATAGAAGCTATTTAGTTGTCAAGATGATGAAGTAATTGTTTCTTGTGAGAAATCACAACTCTAGATTGATTCTAGGATTTCTAGATCATTATTGACTAAGCTATCCAAGTTTTTCCATGGAAAATGACCATTAGGATCTCTAGATTGATGGATTCAGATTCATTATTTGGTGGATAAATTCAATACTGGAAGCTCAAAAGATTCTGAAGAAACAGATTCTCTTTTTCCAAAAGTAAAGCCTAATCATAGTAGAGACTAAAATTCATTCACTACACCAAAAATGGCCATTAGCAATGGTTTTAAACAGTGGGGGTAACCCATTGGCACGGCTTAGAATCGTGGGCTGTAGAGGCGTCGCTAAATCCTCAGTAACGGCTAACAACCGTGGCAAAATATATGTTAGCCACGGTTTTAAGCCGTGGCAAGGAATAGCCACGGCTTAAAACCGTGGCAAGTCCTAGCCACGGTTATAAGCCGTTGCAAAGGTTTTAGCTACGGTTTTAAGCCGTGGCAAGTCATGGCCACGGCTCTGAGCCGTTGCAATAGTTAGCCACGGTTTTAAGCCGTGGCAAATTTTTTTTTTTTTTTTGCTATCAAATGACTTTTTATTACATCTTATAAGTTTTATTTCTAGAAAATAAAAATTTTAATGTGCCAAACTTAAACGAATAGAGGCAAAGTAATGTAATTAATAAGATTATACAATTACATCAAATGTGCCAAACTTTGTTTCATGCTGTGCACGTTTTGTCATTTGTCAGTTGACCAGATTATACAATTACATCAAATGGTCAAAGAATATGCAATACATTTATTCTCATGGACTTGCCCGAAGAGAAAGCTTGAAAGCACCCATGCAGTTGAATGCAATAGCAAGAGCATGATAGCACACCGCAGTTTGAATATGCTCCACACCTAAAAGGCGTTCATTCTTTTTTAATGCTTCTTGCAAGTAACGAAGTGCAATATTCATCTTTCCAATATCCTGATACATCATTGCAACATTAATGAATGTTGCAGCTACATCAGGGTGATCAGGCCCACAAGACAGTCCTAACAGAAGCATTGTTCGAGACATGACGTAGAGCGAGCTCCGGTTGATTGAGGCCATGGTAAAAAAGGGCCATATTACCATAGCCGCACGACATTAACGCAGTTCAATTGGGTAATTATATCCATGATAAATTTCTCAAAAACAATCCAAACAAGTTCATACATGTGTGCAGTATCAGGATGGTCCAAACCAAGGCACCTTTCATTAATGATAAGCTCCTTATGTTGATATGTTATAGCTCCAGCCATGTCACCCGCATGATATAAAACCATCGCAAGGTACCTGAAAATTGCAAATTTTGTATGTCAAAATGAATAACACAACCTTTTATTTGGAAGCTATTGTCAGTAAACTCGTTCAAGTTATAACTTAGAAGTGTCATAAAACCTTATCAGAAAAAATACATGACTATTTAAGAACTAATATACATTCTTCTTTAAGTTGTTATAAGTCACTACTAAAGAAACACAAAACATGGATGTCCGCATAATTTTGCAATCAATAAATAGAGAACTTTCAAACCATGACCTCCTGAGCATTATGGGTCTGTCTTACAGGAGTAGTTTCCTTGGGAATATTAACATGAACTAAAGACTCTAAGACACAGTAACAAAGACAATCATCTTACCTGTTGCTGGAGTGAAAGGGTGACATCTGGGCAAACTGCCTGGACTGCTTGCGCATGAGGTGGTTGTGAGCTATATATTTATTCTGCAAGACGAACCGCTCAAGTAAGAAGCTTTGATCCAGAAGGAAAATCAAGGCGTGGATGTACTCCGGTAAGATCCAAGAAGAGCCTTTGGAAATTCTCATGTTGGGCAGTACAAGTAACTAACGCAAATAAATCAGTAAGAAAAGCAGATTTGTCCCCTGGGCCACAATACTTGATGCCACTAAGGCATTCATCTTCCCTTTGAGCTCTAACCAAAATTTCTCCAATAGCTGCAGTTGCCACAACCCCTTTAGCATACAACAAAAGTTTCTAAAGTAGTAAAGTGAGAAGAAAAGTTGTAAAGATCATAAGAAAATGGAGTACATGTTATTCTATGCAGAGTTTGTGATGACTAGGTGTTGCTTTGGGTGTTTTCAAGCATAAGGGAAGAGGAAGACATTGTGTCTTTATGCCATGATTTGGGGTACTTGGCTAGAAATAAACAATCAAATAATCAGGTTTTGGTAACTGTAAGGGACCGGTTGACTGTGACAGGAATGGGTATCTTATGATCCATCTTCTCTTCTTTATTTGTTACACATTGCTAGTTATTTGAACCACTTCTGCAATCTTTGTTATAATGAACAGAACATGAAACACAATGGCGAATGGGGTTCACTTCGAGTACTTTCTAATCAATTGGGAGTGTTTAGTAACACTAGCCAGTCCAGTCATATAGACCTGACTTGTGCATTATATAAATTTGTGTTTGGGGGGGGGGGGGGGGGGGATCCAAACAGTCTCCACAACTATGAACTAAAAATGAAAACATAAGGTACAATTATATCAGTTGCACTCATTTAAGCTTACCTACAATACCGGAGGCTGAAATGTTAAGAAACGTATTCAAATCAAGTGAATCTAAAATTTTAAGAATTCTCTCCTTTTTAAGAAAAAATTGCACTGACAATCGCTTCAGATATGTTAGAAAGTGAAATCAAAAGACAGTTGAACTGAACGTTTAAAATAGCAGCCCTATACTGGATTCAAGAAACTTACCTCTTGTCTGAAGTTAAGTATAACATCCTCTGAATATTCTTGCTTGGAGAATACCTTCACTGCAACATCCTGCAAATTAACAAGACATCATTCAATCCCATATGCAGTATCTCTCAATTAAATTTCTAGCCATGATCAGTATGTTAAAATCAGTTAAAACTAAGCTACAGGGGGTGGCTAGTTCTATTGCCATCTTGCAAAACTGCGGAACAGAATGAACAGACTGAAAAGGAAAATGTAGTTGAAGCTCACAACAGCCAAGAGATTGAAAGACTATACCAAAGCCTAAGGCATTGAACAACTCCTGAAGTTCCACAGGAACATTTTTAATCTAGTATACCCCTAAATTTCTTATTATGTTCCCTGCCTCCCATCGACACATATAATGGATATATTGTACTCTCTGTTTCCTCACTCCACCTTTATAGGGAAAGCTTGATATATAGAAACACAAATACTAGTAAAGCTGGAAATACAAAAACTAGTCGTGCTTCAATTAATGAAGGAGTGGGTTGATGGATTGACTTTAAAAAAATCAGTGGAGTTGAAGAAGCAAACTTTAACAAAGTAAAAAACATAAATCATAAATATAGGGATAAATAACAAAAAATTCCCAAACAATAAATGAAGGAGTGGGTTGATGGATTGACTTTAAAATATGACATAATTGTCTAATGCATGCATTTGCTTAAAGCCTTAAACTGATGAGTGATTCTAATTGTTAATTGGAAACAAACCCCAATTGAAATCAACAAAGAAACAAAACTGAAATAATAGAAACAAAAAGCAATAAAGGACCATGTGATTCAAATCACTCACCAAAAGAGAAGATTAAGAGAGAAAGGCTTGCTATCTTGTCATCCCTTCACAAGAAAATGAAAAAGAAGCAAAAGAGAAGAAGAGTTGGACAACATAAAAGCTCACTTTCCTTTATTTAGGAGGATTCAATTCTCGGTCTGAACATTATTTCGCTTTCTAGTTATAGAGCTTATTTTTTGTAAGCAAAACTGAATAATAAAATACTTCAATAAATAGATAAACTATGCTATCAAACTACCCATCTAATTTCATCAAACAAATATTAGGCAAATTTAGACCAAAAATACCAAACTTCATCTAATATAGAAACAAAGGAAACCCATTTAACAGAACTTTAGACAGAAAAAACCCATTTGATCAAATTATCAAGAAAGCAAACCAAACATATCAAGCTCACTGCTTTCTTTAAAATTCATCAAATATTCAAACAAACAAAAAACCCAAAAAAAAAAAATCAGAACTCAAGAACTCATTACAGTTTCAAACAGGGAAGAAAAACCCACTAATCAAACATGAAAAAGAATAGTGGGTTTCAAGTTTCCCATAAAATAGATGAACTTAATTGGCATAAAAAGGTACCTTTTGGGTCTCTTTCTTTGATTGGGTTGGAAGAAAAGGATAGTCTCAATTGAGCTGAGATTGAAACTGACTACCAGTGAGTATATACTGATGGAATCCTTACCAAGGAAATCAAACTGTAAGCAGAAAAATCAGAACATTACTTCCATCATTAAAAGCCTCAAATTCACAAATGATTTACTCGTCAACGTACAGAACCGAAACAGCATTGGAAGAATCTTAGATTGTAAATTTGCCATCTACCTGTAACTTGTTCGGAGGAACCAGTTCAACATTTTCCACTTTAAGTGTGCAACAGCCCACTGTCTCTGCCTCATTGTCATCCTAAACTTACCAATAAAAACAATTGAAAAACAGGAAAATGAACTAACAAAGAAACGATTCTAAATAACCCTTTGGGATGAACTCTACATGATGAAAACTATGTTTATGTAAAGCAAAACCTCACAGTCTTTACAGCATTATGTTCCAATTGAAATTAATCTACAACCTCTTAAAACCCCACTAAAAGACCCACTCTGCAACTTCTTAAACCCATCAAATAAGCTACTCTGAAGCTTTTAAAAAAAACCTACTAGAACCTCTCAAATACCAAATCAAACATTCCACATTTCTCAAGTTTCTAACAAAACCCCATTATGAAAAACAGTATAAACAAGCAAGGAAATCATACAAAATGAACTAACTAGAAAAACAATCAAATTCTACCCTTTAACACGTGAAACATTATACAAATTATATGATAAAAAAAAAACCCATAAAATGAAAAAATGGTTCCATGGGTTCTCACCCCAAGAAGGATTGGAATCAATACAGTAGTCCAAGTCCTGCAACTGCTCCATTGGAGGGTGTGAGATTTGTGCCTCTGCTGCCATTGTAGAAAATTCTCTGAAGAAGAAGAAAGTAAAGAGAATAGAAGAGAGAAAATGAGAGTATTAGTGAGTTCCTTTAATAGTAGAAAAATACACTATCATTATCTGATTAAACAACATCTATTGGCAAAATTGAACAACTGTTGGCAAAATTGAACAACTGTTCCCAAACATAATTTAAGTCTATAGATACTTGCACTTAAGCTTCAGCTAGTTACCTTAAAATGAATAATCACGTGCCCGTAGTGTATTTTACTCAGCTCCTCTTTTGCTGCCACCATTACATTGCTTCCAACATAGTTGTAACTATCAATCATCAAGTTCCACATGATTTTTACACCATACGAAGAAATCACCAACGTCCAAATCCCCCATCATGTCTCCTTTTGGATCACTCTTGTAAAGTTTCACCTCAGTCCTGAATTTGAAGCATAAGGAAAGTCTGATCTCTGTTGCAGGGTTCAATAATCCATGACAAGCGCAAGAGAATCGATGGATAGGATCTACAACCTCTATTGCTATCGCAATGACATTCTTGACACTGAAGGAACAAGATTGCTTGGAGAAGGAAACCTCGCAACACCTTGAGAAGATGATGGTAATGGAGATGGTGGTAATGGAGATGGAGGTAATGGATTTTTTGGTTGCCTTGTCGATTGTGCACGGGATGACGGTGTATCTTCAGTTCTTTGTGTCCCTCCTTGTGTTCCCTCACTTGTTGATGGTCTCACATAAGTTCCACTTTCAAGTCTCTCTCGTATCCATTTAACATTTTCTTCCAATCTATCATATTTTTCGCTAAATTTTTTTACTTCCAATGTTTTATCCAAAAGCAATGAACGAGCGGGAAGTGCAACATCATACTTCCTTTTAGAGACGGTGGTTCCAACACAATGAGTACGTCCCCTCGCTTCTTGGCCAAACACTTGGCTTAGAGGATCATCATCAATAGTGAGGTCAGTGGTACCCTGGGTTGAAGATTCTTGCAAGGCGACTTTTTTTGCTTTAACTTGTTCCTTCAAAAGAATGAAAAAATAAAATAAATCAGGACACAAATAATATTCAAACAACTACAAAGTAAATTAAGAATTGTGTATAAAAGACATCATTGGGCACATACCATATATAGTTCAGCACCATGCGTGGGTTTTCCATCCTTTCCCGTGTGACAAGCAATCCATATGTCAGTGCATGTGACTGGTTCCCCATCAGGGTTCTTCTCAACCTATATACTTGAAAGATTAGTCTCAGCCTATATAGTTAAATGGTTATTATTGTACTAGTAGCTAGAAACTCAATTACCATTTCATATTCTACTTCTGCAGCACTCTTTTAGCCACCGCCCCCCCCCCCCCCCCCCCATACATACTTTGAAGCCTTTTTGTTTTTTTGCATTTTGGGCTCTAATTGCCTTCGCTTCAGGGGTGCTCTCATAGCGAACAAACTCCTTCCAATCCTCCTCTCTTACACCATTTGGAACATGCTTCTCTTGTTCCTCAATGGTAGGATACTTATCCAAATAATTCTTCCTAAGATCTGCCTTGAACCTTCTATAATATTCAGGCATTTTCAAATGCACACTCCTTTTCACATAATTTGGGATGTCGTATTCACGCTGCAAATAAGCCATTGAGATATAAGTTGAAAATAAAATAAGACATTATGAAAATCAATGATGTAAAATCTCACCTTGAGGCCATTCCACACATCCTCTTTGTAGTTGTCAGTAACATGGTGTCAACCCTTGAATTTGATGGGCACAAGGGTTTCAACAAGCTTTCCAATGTTTTTGTTGAAATTTCTAGCACCATGTCCAACTGCTAAACCGTGGAGGTTGAACTGTATGGTCTTTTTAACTTCACTGTCATCATTTGTAGATGTAGTGACATCAATGGTGGAGAGATTGCCGCGAGTACTATCCATTTCTATCAATGACATTATAGATATTAACCATTATCAAACAAAAAGAAATAAGAAACAACTATATACACCACATTTATAGATATTAACCATATGTAGCCATCAATGCATTGTTTACTATGATAATTCCAATGGAGAAAGCATAAGAAAATGAAAAACAAAAAACATTGATAGTTCACAGAAAATACCAAAATTGAAACCATATGTAGCCATCAATGCTTTGTTTACTATGATAATTCCAACAGAGCTAACAATATTGAACATCCATGAGGCTGCATCTAATGTTGCTTTCCTGTCAGCCTTGCTTGTAGTTGTTCTTAAGAATAAAATTCGAAAAATCAGACTACATAGTACATGGAAAGCATAAAAAAGCTTTAGGGTCCTATGCAAAGAATCAGGGAATCAATAATCTTCTGTGGTTACACAGACTTGGGGTATTTCCCTTTGCACTTATAATGGCATTACATGCTAATGAAGAATAATATTCATTAGTAATACCACCCACATGAAAGATGGGCTTACACACTCTAACTTTTAAGTCCTACTAACAACATTTATAATAAAGGCTTATGCATTTACGCCTTGTTGAAGTAAACTTTTAATGTAAACATCCATTTTTTGTATAATTGAAAACTTTAGAAAATGTCCGAAATGATATTTCTAATGAGATCAATGATGCAATGAAGGAATGTTTGTGTGGAATCACCATATGTACATGTTATAAATATATGACATGAAATTGGATAGATCATGGGATCAAATTTTTCATAGGTGTCAATTGGAGTTGAAGATTGATGAAAGATGTACAATTTTAAGTCAAATTATCGATCCAAACGAATTTAGAACTCGGGCGGATATCACTTTGTAGGATTCTTTATGTTAAATAGATAAAAATAAATAAATGAATTTGTTCTGAATTTAACAGTGTAAAGGAACATATAAACCCTACAATATTATTGTGGCCGGCCATTTGGGACTTGCAAAGTTCAAAAAGGAATTCAAAACATAGTACATACATGTGATCTGAACACAAACAATAACTCTCAATTTGAAAGCATTTGTCGAAGGCATATTTTTATTGGAAAAAAGGTGAGTCAATCACAGAAATAGTAGAGCTGCATTGATGTTGAGGATGTTTTGCAAAAGTTGTTAAAAAAAATAAAAAAATCAAATGACACTCCATGCTTGAAGTTTCATTGTTGAGTCATTGAGTAGGAAAAATCTAAATGTCACTCCCATGCCATAATTTGCATGCGTAGGCCATATCAGTAGATCATTTAATCAGTTGTTGCACCATCTCGAGGACATGGACGCTCATAACGCCTATTCGATTACTTGTTCTATGGAAACATAGTGATCCAAAAAATATGATTTAATAGTGTTTTCACTACTCAATCACAGACATTAGCATAGAATGTCAAGGGATTATATACTTCAAAATCAATTACTATTCCTTGGTGGTGATCTATACATCTTGGACACCATAAAGAGCACTCTGAAATCTCTGATTATATACTTACTACTATTATATCAACAATCGTTCAGAAACTAAACAATTCAGCCAAACAAGAAACATCAAGTATTAGACAAAAATTATTAGGGTGCAGCAGATTTTAGTTTCTCTTCATAGGCTGACACACTCTAACTTTATCCTGGAACAAGGTGACCTGCTTTTCGGATATAATTATAGAATAACTCGAAACTTTGTTCTTTCTCTGAGATTTGCTTAAGGTGCACAGTCACACATAATAGCCATTGTCAACCATCATAGTAGGTTTACTGTTTTAAACTAATTTATAAATTAGCAATGACTTACTTCTACTCTTAATCTATATTCCTGAGATGTATTTCCTGGTTTCAAATTATATCAGGAATTTCATACAAAAATTAAAGATTCAAAAAATTAAATTATATCAGGAATTTATCAGGCATACGGTTTTGAGCCCTAGAGATTCAAACCCTAATTTCAAAAAACCTCTAAATAAAACCTACAGATTCAAAAAACAATTCAGGAACCCTAGAGATTCAAAACCTCTAAATAAAAAAACTCTACATTCAGGAACCCTAATTTCATCAAAAATAAAAGAGAGAGAGAGAGAGTACCTGTACGAGAGAATGGTTGCAGTCGCTGATCGATTTTGCAAATGGTTTGGAGGTTGAAGATGCTGAGTAAGGAGGGAAGACCAGGGAAGGAGGGAAGTCGAGGGAGGAGCAAGGAAGTCGAGGGAGGAGGGAAGTTGAGGGAGGGAGCAGGGAAGTCGAGTGGAGTAGAGTCGAGGGAGGGAGCAGGGAAGGAGGAGCTTCGAGTGGAGTGGAGGGGAGTAGAGAGGGTCGATGTCGAGTGGAGGGAGCAGGTTTGTCGAGTGGAGGAAGGTTTGTCGATGGAAGTCGAGTGGAGGGAAGGTCGAGCGCCAAAATAGCCCGCCCAATTTTTTTTTCAGCTTTTAGTGTAGCCACGATTTTGAGCCGTTGCTACAAATAGCCACGGTTTTGAACCGTGGCCAATTTTTATTTTTGCAACGGTTTTGAGCCGATGCTGCTAATACCCACGGTTTTGATCCGTTGCTGCTAATACCCACGGTTTTGAGCCGTTGCTACTAATAGCCACGGTTTTAGCCGTGCCAAATACACCAACGGTTATGAGCCGTGGCAAATTTTTTTAGCAACGGTTTTAGGCCGTTGCTAATTATAGCCACGGTTGTTGACCGTGGCCTACAAACCAACGGTTTTCAGCCGTGGCCAGGTTTTTTTTACCCACGATTTTAAGCCGTTGGTAAATATAGCTACGGTTTTTGGTCGTGGCAAATAAACCAACGGTTTAGAACCGTGGCCAGCTCGGCGTAGCTAAACTGGCCTTTTGGTGTAGTGATTATTTGGTGGACAAGTTCAACACTGAGAAGTTTAATTAGAGTACCTTTGTTCTCCCTGGCATGATAGGCTTCCCAGCAAACAATTATGCATGGATGCAACCAGTACTCCACAGATCTACAACAAAGCCATATTCTGTGGCACCAAGCAGTAGCCCAGGAGGTCGATACCACAAAGTTACAACCCGGCTAGTCATTGGCTCCTTTCGATCAAGATGAAAACAGGTTGCCAACCCAAAATCAGCAATCCTCAAAATGCCTTTCTCGTCAACCAGGAGATTTGGCAATTGCAGCATTAGGAAAGCTCGAAGCCGAAAGGGTGTGTGGGGTACAAAGAGAACGCAGGGAAGGGCAAGCAGAAGAGTAGATCGTTTTATGTTGGTGGTGGGTTGAGCTTTGTGGGAAGTTAGGGTTGATGAGGAGGAGGAGTATGGATCTGGTTTCAGAGAGGAGGAGGAGGAGCAAGTGATGGATTATTGGGATGATAGTGGGGTTGTTGGATCGAGAGATGTTTGATCAATTGTGTGTGAGGTTGAAGATGAAGGTGAGAATGAGGACCCCAACAGGGAGATGAAGGTTGAAGATGTTCGATCTGGTTTCAGAGAGGAGGAGGAGGAGGAGCAAGTGATGGATTAATGTAATGTAATTGTGATTTGAAACGGGTCCAACCCGGACCGTATCTAAATATGCAAAATTAAAATCCGGACCGTTTAGAGAAAAACGGTCTGGTTCGGTTTGAATCCGCGGATTTTGGACCCATTTGCCCACCCCTAATAGATTATGCCCGGAGTCTACTTCTCAATCTCTTTGACTGTCTCTCCCCTATCACTGGGTCTGTTTGGTCGCTTCTCTTAACCCAGAAACTCCTTTAGCTTGCCCCTACGGATCCAGTACTCGATCTCATACCTTAGACTCTTGCAGTCGTTGGTGTCATGGCCACCCTCCTTATGGTACGAGCAGTACTTGTTGTTGTCACGTTTGGAGGGGTGGTCGCTGCTTCGGGGGCCACTTTAGATCTTCCCAATTTTTATGGAATTCAAGACGTCCGATAGGCTAGAATTGAGAGGGGTCATGGATCTGAATCCAATGTCATTGGAAGCTTTCTTTTGTCTAGCCCGGCCAGGGTCTGACCTGTTGTTGTTGCGCTTTCACTTGCTCATTTCTTCATCCTTTTGACTTCTTCCCTCCTTCCTATCCTTAGGAACGAAGGGCTTCTTCTCAACTTTTGTTTCCCTCTTCATGGTTCTCATCTCTTCTAAGGTGATGTATCTCTGAGTGCCCTTCAAAAGTTTCGCCACATCCAGAGGGGGTTCCAAGGTGAAAAAGTCATAAAGCTTTCCTTCTTTTAGGCCCGCGGTAAAGGTTGTCATGGTTGTGTAGTCTCTGTAGCCGTCGATGAGTGTCAACTCGTCGTTGAAATGTGTGACATACTCTCTAAGTGTCTTATTGGATCTCTGCTTCTGAGAGAGTATGTATTGTGGGCCTTTCCGGAGACGCTGACTTCTGATAAAATGCGTCAGGAACTCCTTTTCCAGCATCTTGAATGAATCGATCGACTTCGGCGGGAGGCTGTGGAGCCATGTTAGTGTTGACTTCTTTAGACTGGTGAGGAAAATTTTGCACATGTTAGTGTTGACCGACTCGGATCCTTCTTTGAGTGCTATTACTTGCTGGTAATGGCACAAATGATCGAATGGGTCGATAGTTCCCTCATAGAAGCCGATCTTTGGAGGCGTGAACTTCTTTGGAAGAGCCTCGTTCACGATACGATCCACGAACGGTGGAACAAATAGACGATATAGCATGTCTGGTTCGTGTGCCTCTTTGCGGAGGGGTTTAGTTGCGCCGCCTCTTCTAGTCCAATGAGAACTAGCAAGGGCTTGACTATCCCATGTTTGCTCTTTGTTGTCTTCCAGAGATGGAAGCATGTGCTGCTCCTGATCTCCATTAGCGGGTGGAGGGTTCTGCTGTATGAGAGCCTCCACTGCTTTGGCGATTTCTTGTATTTGAGATGACATCAAATCTATCCTGGGGTCTATCGTTGTTGTTGTTGTTGCTAGCGTGGGGGCATGAGCCTGTTGCCCGTGTGTCACTGGCACCGCTAAGAGTGGCGGTAGAGCGCCAGTCTGAGCGTTTGACGTGTCCCCTCATTTTCCATTGTTGCGCGATCTAGTGGTCACCATCATTTTGTATTATGAAGAAATTGATGCTAATGAAAGGTTAGGAACTTCATCGTTCCCCATGGATGACGCCAAACTGATGCAGTCATTTTCGCTCCCTATTGATTCGCATAAGGAACGCACGTGAGCCACGGAACACTATTGTGGTGGCCGATTCTGATGCTAACTTCAGACATGGATCTAAGGAAGGCGTAATGTTGTAAACAGGGAATTTGTAGCGTACCTTAGATTACCAACCTCATGTCTTATTTATAGTGCTGGAGCCCTAAATCTTATTTATAGTGCTGGCGTAATTTAGGGAAAAAGATTTTCATGGAGATCCTTCTCTAATTAGGAGTTGTGTTGTGAAGGGGAGTTTCCCTATTAGCCTTGTGCTCCTAGAGACACAGGAGATAGTTCTCGTTTCGAGAGTAGTCCATAGATAGAAGTCTTCATGTGTGACATATACTCTAATATTTGTTTCCTAGTTGAAAGCAAAGTGTTGTTGTCATGCCCATCTGAAGCTGATCGTCGAGATACTTGTCTTAGCAGGGATTATGAGTATTGAGGATAGCTGTGAGACGCGTGGGCTTAGTAGGTTGTAATGATTTCGGGTCCGTCTGACAGACTGCATTGTGCGAGCTTAGAACCGCTTGGGCCAGATTAGTGTTGGGTTGACGCTTGGGCCTACTATTTTTCGAGATCATCATGACATGTGTACGGTGTAAAAGTGGGACTGTTTTGATGTATCATAACCATATGTTTCACATCTATATATAAAAGCATGTAAAAATTTAAGGAATGATTGCATATACCAACATATTTCAACCCAACTATCAACATTCTAGATGTTGAAGATGTATTACGAAAAAACGGATCAATAGAATATAGAATTGAGCATAATAATAAAGGTAACATACTACTGAAAAAATGTCAAGTATTGAAGAAACAACTATACATACTAGCAGAGTTCTATTGTAGATGTCGCATGAACCTTCTTCTAGATTTGGTTCCTACCCCAACTATTGTCCCCAATGGAGTCTTTGATCGAATTGAACTATTTGTGTTGTTATTTGTGGTTTTGAGAATCTTCATTTCAAATCCCACTACAAATTGCCATAGATTTTTAGCCAGAATTCTATCTAGTAAATGTCAATAGGAGTGCTCCTTCTTTAAAGCCTTCAAGCAACTTTTGTTATTTTTTTCCAGCTAAAATAGTCATTTAAGTGCTACCTACCATTCATATAAAAATTGGGCTAAACCTGAGATTCAATTTCATATTTCTAAAGAGATATTGTGAAAATATGATACTAGTATAGATCAATAAATAGTAAAACGTAATAAAAGAATTAATGGAGTTTCATAAAGGGAGCTCAGATAGATTTATCATCTGCAACTTGAGTGTAAACCAAGAAATGATTGATGGGGATTGAGAACATTGATTTGCTCTAACATAAATTTCGAATTTGCATTTGTTATTCCAAATTGTACCCTAAACAAAAAAAAAAATGAAAATTTTAATTGTAATTGTCAATTAATTTCTATGGATTCTAAGGCATAAGCAAGGTCATGGACTGCATTCGGGTTTTTCCACTTCTTCTCCCTTGGCCGTAATGTAGTATTTGATTGATAGTTAATACCATTGTTGGTGAGAGAAGAATTGGATATCACGGGAAGAATAGGAGATTGTTTGAAAAGCCTCTGCATATGATTTGGTGATAAAAAAAAAAGGTCCAACAAAGCCCCTCGATTAATCAAATTTAAAAACACCCAATGAATCACTCTAAACAATAGTACCCCAAAAGCAAAGAACGCAGGAAGAAGCAAAGTGCATACTTGTCCGAAGAGTGTTGGGATGATGAAATGCGACTTTCTCAGTGTTCAATCATGGCTAGATTATTTTTCGTAAATGTTTTTTTATCGAATCCTTTGATTTTTTTCCATTAATGATCCGTTTATTATAAGATTAACAAATGGAAGAAGATGGGGAATCGTGTCGTGTCATTTTGTTTCACAGTGGAGCGACGTTTAGAAGATGGTGCCTTAATCTGATATTTGATGTTTTTTTTGTTCAATCTAAATCGTTCATTTTAGATGGTCTCGAGATAAAGATGATAAAATCTTGACCTACCAGAAAGTTATGATAGAGATGTTTTAATCTCCACTATTAATTTTTTTTAGCCAGTTAATATGAACAATTGGTCTACTACATAGAATGTGTGACAACTGAGGAGTGCCTTGCATGCCCCCAAAAGTTCTTTCTGCCTTTTAATAATCTAGATATACTAGTGTATTACTCGTGTTGTTGGCACAATAGAAAGTGTTTTGTGATATTAGGGTTCTAATTGGTCAAAATTTTTATGAGATGAAAAATAAAGTTTCAAATAGTGGAAGTGGAGTTCGAGTTCTTTGCTTAAACATGCCTTAAGAAGCCTTTCTCATTCCTATAAAAAGATTGGAAAATACTTTTGGCATGAAATATATTAGATTTTTATTTTTAAATGCATACGGTGTAAAATGCATATTGTTAATTTTTATGTATTTGTATTGATCATTGGCTTTGTTGGAAAGATCGTTAAAAATGTATTTCAACAATACTAAGTTTATCAAAATCCGACAATTAAGTGTGTAGTTATGATAATTTTCTTTTCGAGAAAAAAAAACACAAACTTTCTTTCTTCGTCACATGTACATTCCACATATTTAAGTTTTATGCTATTTTTTCCCCTTTTATATACTTTATATTTACAAATATATCAGTATAGAAAATCTCAACCCTCAGCATCTTATTCAACCCTCAATCCTAGCCCTTTTATCTTAAAATCTTTATGAATAGTAAAATCCCTAGCTGATTTGTAAGATAGATCGTTAAAAATATATTTCACGGTACCAAGGTTGCCAAAATTTTGCAACTAAGTGTGTAGTTATGATAATTTTTATTTTGAAAAAGAAAACACAAAAACTTTCTCTCTTTGCCACATGTATTATCCGCTCATTTAAGTTTTATGCTATTTTTCTTTTCTCTTCTATATACTTTATGTTGACAAATATAACATTATAGAAAATGAATCTCAACCCTCAGCATCTTCCTCAACTCTCAATCTTAACTCTCTTTTATCTCCAAATCTGTATGAATAGTAAAACCCATAATTAACTTGTAAGATAGACTATGGTATTCCCCGTGCCGTTGGCACTACCATACAATGTTAACTAATTTCTCATGACTTATCTTTTGTTGTGCCTCTTAGAGCCTTTACTATTTTGAAAAGCTTCACGGCATGCCACTGTGCATTTTAGCTCAATATGCTATTGGCTATTGGTCCATGAGCCATAATAATATATATATATATATATATTAAAAAATTAAAAAAACCATAAATTAAAAAAAACCATAATAAAAAGGGGATTAAATTAAATTATACTATTGGTTATCGTTTTGAAGTGCAAGCTTATTTTAAAGAATATATATATATATATATATATATATATATATATATATATATATATATATATATATATATATATATATATATACTATAGACTTTAGGGTTAGACTTGGTTAAAATTTGAATCAGTTGGGGAAAAAATTCAAATGCCAAAAGTGAGTTCTCTTTCAAACTTTGAATTGCAAAACATGAAGTTCATGGTATTTGTTTGAATTTTCTTTAAGATGTTCATCTCAATTTTTTTTTCTTTCTGTTATGATTGGTTGTCTCATTTATTTGAGATTTGAAAATACTAACGACATGAAGTGCATTAGACGTTTTTAATAATAAAATATATTTTTTTAATTTAGCGTTTGTATTGATCATTGATTTCATTTGAAAGATTTAAAAAAATGCATTCTAACGATACCCAGTTACCAAAATTCGATGACCAAGTAAATAGTCACGACAATTTAATTTTGAGGAAAAACACATAAAATTTTCTCTCTCTACCACGTGTACATTCTACCAGTTTTTTTTTTACCATTTTATTTATCATTCTAGAGAATGAATCTCAACATCTTCCCCAACTCTCAATCATAGCCCTATTTTATCTTCAATTCCTTATGACTTGTAATGCCTAACTAACTTGTAATATAAACTAGGGCATTTCCCTTGTTGTTGACACTTCACATGCATTTTATTTTTGCTAAATATCTTATACTTAACCCATCTCCACTTTCGTCCTCAATCAATTTTGAAGTGCAAGCCTATATTAAGTATATTATAAACTTTAGGTTAAACTCAGTAAAAATTTGAATCAATTGGGGGAAAAAATTTTAAACGCCAAAAATGAGTTCTTCCAAAACTTTAAATTTGCCAAAACATGAAGTTCATTGTTTTTGTTTAAATGTGCATTAAGATATTTGTCTCATCTTTTTTTTTTTTTTTTTTTTCTTGGTATGATTGACCAACTAATTTTTTTTTGAATAATATTGAAAAATACTAATGACCCGCATTAGACATTTTATTAATAAAATATATATATATTTTAAAAAATTTAACGCTTGCATTGATCATTGGTTATATTGAAAAAATCTTCAAAAATGCATTTCAAAGATACTAAGTTTACAAAAATCATGTGTTTTCAATTTGAAAAAAAAAAAAAAAAAAAAAACAAACGGACAGAGTACTTTCACTTTGGATAGTTACTTCGAATTTTTTTCCATTTTCTTTTTCGTTGTACATACTTTAGGTTGCCTCGCTTGATCATTTTAAACTGAAATAAACACAGAGCAGTGAACCCTAATTGAATTTGCAAAAGATGATTCACTAACTAGGCTTCGAATGGCATTCGAAATTCCAACTTCATTGATTCGTGAACTTAAGATCTCACTTGGAAAAGAGGCGTTGTGGCATCTTTCGATCCAGACGATCCATCGATCACAGATTTGCCTTCAGTCGAAGAAACAATTTCTCAATTAGATCCCTCTCCTCCTTATCTCAGGTGTCAGCAATGTCGAGGGCACTTCTCAGAGGCATTCAATCAATGGTTTGCGTTTACTGTGGTGCGCAGCAGACAAGACAAATCCCTCCTCCTCCTCATCCCATCCGTTTCACATCCACTATTGGGTATCGCTGGCTACTCGAATCCCTCTACTTAGATGGATCCGTGAGTTTACTTAACTCAAACTTTACACCTTTTCATTATTTCATCTTCAATCCCTATCAAACAAATCACATTATACAATTATCATATTTTTTTTAAGCGAATCAGAATTTACAAGGAGGCCCGCATGATGATATAATGTGGTTCATCTCACTCACTATCTTTGTATTTCTCCCCCCTTGTTTAGTATATTTTATTTTAGGTGTGTGTTTTACTGATAGGAAAAAACAAAAAGTGGCTTATTCGATGTGCAAGCTTGTAATTGCATATTACGTTCAAGGGCATGAAATTCCTACTTGAAACAAAAAACTAGAGCACACCCAAAGACCCAAAAGGTTACACCTCTATGATGATACATTCCTCTTTAAACAAACACACAACTCTTTTTTTCATAGTTCAACTAGGCTCCTCAGTTGAACTTCCCAAAGATGACTACCTCAATATACCAACCAATGTTTTTCTAGAAAATTTGAGATATGTTGTGATATTTCATTGAAAGCTTGCACGGGCAGATATCACTTATATTTTCAATGTATATTGTGATTTTCAACATTCACACACCATTTACTCATAAAGATCTTTTTTGGCGGAGATCTATCGCCTGTTATAGATGCAAAAAGACATAAAATTTACAGCTATTATAATATATCAACAAGAATTTGTTTTTTCTTATATGACTAATGTTTCCCCAGAAATGAATTAGGTATGTTGCCATATGCTGTCAAAAACTCGTATGGCAAGATATAATGCAGATATTTTCACATGGATTTATGATGCATGTATCCTCGCTATTTGAACATGCTATTTGAACAATAGACCCATGTGCGTACAAACAACGACAAATTTCTCATGCCAAGTCTATAATATAAGTTAAACAAATTTGATGCAAGTATTTATAAATATCAATTTTATGAATTACAGATCAGACTAGGATGAATAATTAACTATGTTTAGAGTAGTTTCAATGGTTAGAGATTCAACACATATCAATAGACAAGGGGATCAAATGATGAACCAATTTAAAATGTTCTCAGAGCCTTGATACATCATTTTGTTTGAATTCGTAGTATAGACTAAATTCTAATGAAATTTTAAATGTTTTCATAGAATGCATGTATGTTTTAGACATATAAAAGATACACCTTGAAAAGTTTCATGTTACAAAGAGAAAAAAATACTACCCACCTCCAACTACAAGAGCATTCCTAATAAAAATAATAAAATATTAATATTAAATATTAAAAATTTTCAATTCAGGATGGGCGAGATTGAAAATCTTCATCCCGATGTCATCCTACTCAAGATCGGGATGAGATTGATCAATTCCAATAATACCCAAAAAACTCGGGACGGGACAGGATTGAGATCGGAATTGCAGGATAGGATGCCCACCCCTTCTCGAAAGCCTATCAAATGGTGCTCAAGAACAAATGAAAAGCTCTAAAAACCATATAAAAACTTCTCAAGTCTTGTTTATTCATTAGACTCATAATTGTCAATATCTTATTGATGCAGTCGTTTTCCGCTATCTGCTTGGACCTAGTTCCTACTGACTTTCAGAAGTAACGCACGTGAGCCAGAGACCACCGTTGTGGTGGCCGATGGCACTCCGATGCTAAAGTCAAACAGGGATCTGAGGAAGGTGTGATGCTGTAACAGGAAATTTGTAGCGTACCTTAACTTACCAACCCCGCGTCTTATTTATAGTGCAAGATGTCCTGGTTCTACTAGGCCATCGTAGGCGTAGTTTAGGAAGGAAATATTCATGGAGATCCTTCTCTAATTAGGAGTAGTGCTGTAGGAGGGAAGTTTCATGTTAGCCTTGTGCTTCTAGATATGTGGGAAAAAGTTTCCAATGCGAGAGCAATCCGTAGAAGGAAAATTCCCATTATGGAATGTACCACTACAACACAAGTGCTTATTAATAGCACAAGCACATAGCGTTTTTTAGACTTGTGCTATCAAAAACCCTTTTAATTTTGTTACCCTTTTAGACATAGCATTTTTAATTTCGTGACCCTTTTAAAATGCTAAGGAAAACAGTGAACGGGAGAGTGAAAATTATTCTGCGCGTTTTTGACCCACGCTTTCATCTCTTCCCTCAAACGCAACTCTCCCTCACAAGCGCAACGCAGCTCTCCCACCTCGCCCCTCCTTTCGCCATCACCTCGCCTGATTTCTCTCGCTCTTCTCTCGCCATCACCTCTCCTCTCACCGTTACTTGATCTCTCTCGCTCTTTGCTGCATCGCCTGATCTCTCTCGCTCTTTGTCACTTCGTCGCTTCGCCTCCACTTCACTCTGCCTCTGCTACTCACTACTCCTTCACTATTTCGTCTTCTTCATCTTGCACAAATTAGGGTTTCTGATTAAAGAATCTCTGTATACTTCATTCCTAAATTGAAGCTCTCTGTAAGTTGGATTCGGTCATTGCATTTCATTTTTTAGTTTGTTGAATAATTTATTGAGATGTTGATTTTTGAGTCTCTTTAAATACTGAGAAAGTGTTTGTATATTCAGAGACAGAGAGAGAGAGCAAATAGATTTTAGCGCCTCTCCATCGGCGAAGAAATACCAAGTTTCTCTCCAGCGATTTTCGAGTCATCTAAGGGCAATTTTGAGGTACGAATGTTGATTTAATCTTCTGTTGTAATGGTTTTTAGTATGAGATTGGTGGTTGTTTGTGTTTGTTGAATTTGTGAGATTGGTGGTTGTTTGGTTCCCATCTAGTTTGCTTTGTTCTGATCTATGATTATTTTGGTCCCTTCTCTGTTTTTTTTTTGTTTAGATGAACATCATTTTTAATGTTTTGGGTTTTTTCTGATTTTGTTTTTAGGGATTTTTGCTTTTGATGATGAGTTTATGTCTTTTATTGGTGTTGATGGAGTAGTCAGGATGGAGTTCTGATGGAGGAGTAGTCAGGATGGATTTTTTGAAACTTAATTTACGTGGCATAATATCTCAGAATAAAATTATTTATTTTTCAAATGTTTGCTTTCTTTTTTCCAGAAAAGTCATATAGATATGAAGCTTGTATAATACGAAATGATAGCCCTGGAGGCGATGCTCTTGCTTCTGATTTATAAGTGCCGTTGTATTATAGCTGAATTATTTACTTGTTGAAATTGCATTTTCTTAAGCTTATTCTAATTAATCAGATGAATAACTAGTGACCAATTTTTATTTTTTATTGGTAAGCGAGCCGGGGTTTGAAGGATCCCCAAACCTTCATATTAATAAAAAATGATGAATCAAATATAATCACGCATTCGTCCGTTCAATACATCACAATAGAATTTGAAATTTCTTCAAATCCAACTAGTGGCCAATCTATCCCATCCCCTTTCCTCATTGAAGAAAAGAAACAAGGCTATTACCCAAAATGGCTTATGGGATCTTTAGATGTTTCCACACGTGCATGAATACCTACTATACGTGGATTTGAAGATAAATATAATGGAAGCATAGATAGAGGAGTTCATTATAGGTATTAAAATCATATTATGGGTATGGGAGTGCATTTGGGGTCCTAAGAGACTTTTCGTACTTTTGTGCTCAATTCAATTGGGATGACATAGTAAAAATGCTGTGACTAGTGAAAGGGGGGCATTACAAAGGGTGATGCACTTGCTGAACACTACAGGAGGTGCCATTGCAAAGCTTGTCATCTGACTGGCAAAGGTTCTATGGTGACAGAGCTTGCTAATAAAAGCCAGAACAAAATAAAGGCCTGTCATAACTCCTGTTGGCAGAGTTATGTAGAAACCTATTTGAGACCACTAGGGTACTTTCTAATACTTTGCATAACATTAGAAAGCCTGAGAAACTTTTCCTTATGTCGCTTAAGCTGTTAAGAAGATGATGAAAGGGAACATACTTTTTGTGATTCACAACAGTTATTTTTTTCCTTCGGCTCTGAGATTCAATCTCGCCCATCGCTCTTGCCCTCTATGCCAGGCCATAATGCCAAACACTATTTTTTTTCCTTCGGCTTGTACTGAATTTTTGTCTTTTTTTTTTTTTTTGCTTCAGATTGTAAGTTCATCTTTTCTCTGAATAATCTCAAATAACCAATTGGTTGACATGTTCAATTTATTGTTACTATTTTTTTCCCGACCTTAATCACTTGATGATGGGGGTACTTGTCGAAATGTGATGAAGAATTGACCACATTTCATTCTGACGAGTAAAAAAAGACACTTTACATAGTCCGCTTTCATATGCCCCGTGTTTAAAATTAGGTTCGCTTTAGATCATTACTCAGAAGTCAGAACAAACACTGACTAAGCATTTTTCTGTGAAGCACTTAATAGTAAGCGCATCTCTGATCCATTAAAAACTATGTTGCTGATTAAAAGTAGATAAGATAAACACCCAACTTAAAGAAGCCTACTTATGTTAGATCGTATTGATAGTCGAGTAATCTCCTCTGTTCTAGTGATCGATTTATGTTAGATCGTATTGATTTCGTGTTTCTATTGGATATTTGAATATCAAAATTTGTTTTATTGCTTGTTTTGAGTTTGTGTAGTTTGAGTATGGAAAGGTGAAATCTTTAGCCGAATTGAAGGTCATTTTAGAAGAGATTTGATTTGATGGAACATTTGATAAAAATGATTGGTTGCGATCCGATTTTCTGTGTTGTTGTTAACCAACTTTGCATGTATTGTTTAGACCTAATGGATGGCTTTGAAATCAGTGAAATCCTAAAAGAGGATGAAAAGATATCTATTGTGACGCTTGATTCCTTTCTTTGCATTTGAGGAAAGCAAAGGATATTCTTGTGTGTGGTTTTCATTTTTCTGTGCCCGATTTTATTTCTCACTTATCCTCTCTCTGCACTTTGCAGCTCTTGTTTCTTGGTGCCGGTTTACTTGGTCGATCTATTCTTTCCAAAGGTTTGCGTTTTCAATCTGTCCGGGGCGCCAAAATTGTCAAGGTATTGGATTGGTCCTTTCCTTTTAATTTTCATCGATTCTATGGAGTTATGTCAGTTAATGTTGCATTAGGAGTGTCGGCATCTATTACTTGCTTTGACGATGTTTTGTTGAGAATGTTTCAATGTTAAGTTTGCTACAAACTTTGACCTAGTCATCTGCAATGTGTAACCATTGCAATATTAATGTATGTGCTATCTATATATAAGAATCTGACACTTTCATCCCATGAAATGTTACACATGGAATCAACTGCCAAATATTAAACTGGAGTTCAAATAAGCAAAACTTCTATTGATGCTCCTGCAAATAACTCTTATTGAAGTATTGATGGGTTTTGTGGTGGGTTGAGTGACTGTTGGAGCTGTGAGAAGAGTTAAGAATGGCTTAAGTTGAAAGAAAGTGTTGGGGCATGGGTTTTCTATTTGATCTAGTATTTTCGAACGATTAGCTCCAGATAAAGATAATCAGAAAAGTGTGATAGAGTGGTTGTGGAGGACGCGTCAAAAGTGAGTGAGATGGGGTTACAAGTGCCACACAAATGGTAAGAGCTTTAGCTGGAATTTAGTTTGAAGTTTACGAGGCCTGCCATGAGTGCTGTATCACATGATTTATAGTAAAAAGTTTCATGCATGATGAGTACAATGCAGTTTTAATATACTGTACTCACGTACCAAGCAGTCTTGCTGCTATCAGCACGTCCATTGGAGCTGTTTTTGCATGGTTTATCATGTGTCTCATCTTTGATCCACTATATTTATCTGGTAAATGAAAAAAATATAGGAGAGGGGTATTTCAGCTAATTAGAATTGATGTAATTATAGAAATGAGTCGCAAGACGTAAATTCTAGGGAGGTTTTCGGCTTGCTGCAAAGAAACCTGACTCAGCTTAATAGGACTAGGCAGTCACTGATCGTGCCAAAAGTTACAAGTTTGGGTCTTAACTTCTTGCCCATCCATTAAACTCGCAGCGCAACCTCACTCCCCCTCATGCCATAGTCAACAATGCAATAGAATCGCAACTCTCAAACCACGACCCATTTTGGTGTGCTTCTTCACACATTTCCTCTTAGTCTCATCTCCATGATCTATTTTATCCATTGATTTCTTCACAGTATTAACACTTCAAGAACCAATAACTATGGTAATTTTGCAGCCATGTTGGGCTTCATCCATCTGCAGGTCTAGTTTACATTGTTGGGCTGGGCCCTCATGAGTCCAACTCTGGGCTGAACAACCTCTTTGCAAACTAGTTGCCATTTCCCTTCATACTAGAATCAATGTAATGTTTGTAATTTGGTGATAATTTTTACTTCCAGGATCTGATATGTTATTTTCACAGTAAAGTGAAAAAAAAAACTCCGAAGTTCTTAGCTCAATCCATTCTCTATCGTTCCCTGCAAAATAACTAACCTCTAGGGGCATTGTTACGATCGAAAGCTCGCTGTGAGCCTGAAGATCAATCTCACATAAAACAGCGTTATAATTAAAAGAAACTGGCAAGGCGATAGGTGACTTGTACACAGGGGCGGATCTAGGATTGTAGACAAAGGGGGGCAAAAAAATTATAGATAATTTAATTCTTAAAATAAATGGACAAATATGATTAAAATAGAGTTTTAAAAGTGTTACAAGAGAAACATACATAATGAGTCAATGTAGACGCGCAGTAGATTTAGGTAAAAGCTCTCTGCGGGTTTTCATGTTCTGGTAATGCTGCATAATCACCTCATCATCGATGCCATTAAATATATCTTTCTCAACATATGTAATCAAACTATCTGTTATCCATTGATCTCCCATACGATTACGTAATCGATTCTTGACAATCTTCATAGCAGAAAAAATTCTCTCGACACTGACAGTTGCAACTGGTAATATTAAGGCTAAAGTAATAAGCCTTTTTTGCAAGTATGTTCTTCGAATTTCATCCCTTATGTTAGGATGATACTCCTTGATTGACTTACGTAATCCAGGATCTGCTAGAAGAGTTTTTGGATCAAACTTAGTCCCAATACAACTCATTTTGGAATTAGGAAACTCTTTATCAGACCTATTAGTGACAGCCTGAGCAGTAGAACTAGAACTCACATCATTTATTCTTTTAAAATATCTATCCATCACTCGTCAGCACAAGTGCACAAATATTTAACTACACAAATACAACAAACAATCCCAATATTCATATTAAAAAGTGCTATTCCAGATTCTCAAATTATCAAATTTGTAATGTAAATCAATAATTAATACATGAAAGAGAATGAACCTCACCAAATACCAATAACTTTAGATAATGACATTTTCAGCAGATGAAATCAAATACTCACTTAAGCTTCAAGGATCAAATACCCACTTTGTCAAAGCCTAAACAAATAAGCAAATTAAATTAAATTAAAAATCAAATATGAAACTTTCTTGTATAAAGATGATAAATTAGATGCTTAAACAAACATAAAATACCACATCAAAGCTTAAACAAATATGGAACACAAGAAACGAATTTACCCCCTTGAATTTTTCTATCTCTTTATTTGATTAGAATAATATTTTAAATAAATTTAATAAAACAATCCTTTCATCTCTCTCTCTCTCTCTCTTTTCTTTTTTATCAAACCCAACCCCATACGGCCCACATTCAGTTCACTCTTCATCTCTGAGAGAAAGCAATCTGTCTCTTCATCTCAGAGAGAAAGCAATCTGTCTCAAAGAGAAAACACTCTGTCTCTGATATCTTTTTTTTGCCATTCGGTCTCAGAGAGGTCGAGATCAAGTTTATTCGTGTTTGCTTTCATCAGATTCAGAGAGATTGAGAAATCGAAATCGAGTTTGCTTTCATCAGATTCAGAGAGATCGAGCTTGTTTTCTTCAGACTGAGATTGAGTTGTTTTCATCAGACTCAGTGAGATCGAGAGATCAAGTTTGTTTTCATCAAAGACTCAGAGAGATCGAGTTTTTATCAAAGATTTTGAGTTTGTTTCATCAGATCTGAGGCGGATCCAGGAGAGATTGAGCTCGGTTTCATCAAAGAGAGATCGAGTCTCAGATCTCTTTGATCTCTCTTTTATCTCTCTCTGATCTCTCAAAGTTGATTCGTTGTTTAAATTTTGGATCACCAAAGAGGGAGACAGAGACCCAAGGTAAGGTGATTTTGTTGTTCACTTGTCCTGTTGATTTCATTTAGAATCCATAATCAAACAAACTCACCTTGTTTTGCAGGGATGGAGAAGAAGCTATTGTTGAGGACTGAAGGCGTGGAGGCGGAGATTAGAGGCGACTACTCAATTTTTTTCCTTCAATTGTGATATGTAATTAGTTATTGTAATTGTTGGTTTTATTAGGATGGCAACCTAAAATTTCTAAGGGGGGCAAGATTGAAATTGTATGTACTTTGATAGATTTTTTTCAAAACCTAAGGGGGTCTTACCCAAGCTGTAGATCCACCCCTGCTTGTACAATCGTATAATTACACAAAATGTGTATGTGCAAAGATATATGATCTGGTGTCCTATATATTAAAATTAAACTGTTACCCGAGTTGTGAAATTTTGAACCTAAGATAATATATAGGCATTTGATCTATTTGACATTAAAAATCTACATTGGTTGTTGTAAGAGTTATAAGCTCCAGAATTTAATATGTCTCACATTCCCACCCCCCCCCCCCCCCCCCCCCCCCCCCCCCCCCCCCAAGTCAAACTTAGTGGCTGTAATCAATTCACTTGCCTATTTTACTCATCAACAGTTACTCTCACTTTCAAATTGATCACATAATGCCTCTTATGGCCATTGTAATCTATTGTGTCATTTCTTTTTTCTTAACTTCATTAAATTTTATCGAATTTTGAACAAATGTTCCAAGAAATTAGACAATACTTCCATAGCCAATAGTTTGTTAAAAATCACAATAGATATGGCTGTATTTTCCCTGAATTGTCTTATAATAATCACTATAGATAACTTGAGCATTGTTGTCGACAATCATACCCAAGGAGTGTGATTTCGTATTTCGAAGTAATTTCGGTCTTCTAATTTTAAGAAATATTTTTTTTATGTAAAGAAAAAGTAAACAAATTTAGAGTATATGTCATACAAATATGATATGCGAAAAAGTAAGATACAAGTAAACTAACCTAATAAACACATCAAATATATTAAATGAAGCTTAAGTACACAAGTATCCTTATAAAAATAAGTTTCTTCATAATTTTTTGGGCAAAAATTGTAATTTACTATATAATTTTTTGGTTTTATGCAAAAAATGCTGATATTTATAATAAACACCAAATATTTCGAAATAATGTACTTTAATTAAAATTTCGCAAAATCATAGTCCTTGATCACAACGTTATAACTACGGGCGCCGCGAGGAAAATAGTGAAAGGGACACAACATTATGGCAAGTTGAAGTTGACTTAGATTTCATGGTTTTTAAGCCTCAGAAAGCCTAGGCCTTGGGATAATGAAAGCGGAAAGTAGGAAAAATAAATTGTACGATTTGCAGAATATAGCAACTAAACATCAACCCAACATCATTTTCAATATTTACTCTCTCAACTGACACTGCAAATTGTATAGTTTGTATTGAATTTGTGGGGATTCATATGTTCCAATGAAATGAATGGCGTCACAAGTTTGCATCACAAGTTCAGGGTTCAAACCTTATCAAAAGAATTTGAGCTTCTACAGTCAACTTGAAAATATAGGTTAAAAGTTACATACTAACAGAATGGGTAGACGTTTCATGGCATATCAGATGCAGTGGAAAGCAATCTCTCCGGTGTCTCACATGCCAACCCCATTTTACAAATTACGAACAATTGTTTTAAAAAGATAATATAAGATTTATGACGAATGGTATTAGAAGTTTCAAAGTTTCAACTTTGTTAATGAAGGTATTTAATGTTTAAGAATCATAAATGCCTGAAAATCATCCAGTGCCAAAGTTCTTATAAAATTGAGTAACAGGGACTGAATAAAGTATGTAGAGTGGAGGCAACGACTTGCCTTAAAATGCCAAATAAGGATTTATGTTTTATTATATTTTTGTATTAGCTCTGGAGCCAATTTTTGTACCTCAGTAATTTATTTAGGCAAACATACATACTATATTAACACTCTAAATCCAAAACAAACAACAGAATAGGAAAATGGCCATATTAACACTCTGCAAGTGATCCTTTAAGAAAAAAAATGCACACACAAACACTCAGCAAGTGATCACTAGGCGATAGGTGTAAATGTTTTTAGGTCAATTATATATGCATGGAAATGATATTGCGGAGGGGATACTATTCAAAAGTTATGTAAATTGTGTTATTTGAGTAATACAATTTTTTTATTTTTTGAAAGATGGTGTTTTGATTCATTTTCTTGGTTGATTTAGTTATAGTTTTTAGGTCACTGTCATGTATGCAAGGAAATGATGTCGTAACGGGTATCATTCAGAAGTTTCTAACATATATTCTGAACGTATTATAATTATGATTATTTTGAAAAGATGGCATTCACTACTACACAACAATTGCTCATTAATAGCATATGACAATAACATTTTTTCACTTAGTGCTATGAAAAGGCCAAAATGTATCCAACTTGTACCCCTTTATCACATTTATGTTTTAGCGTTGTCTGAATTTAATTTATGTCTTTGTGTTTAACATTTATGTTGCCAGTTTGTAATGCTTTTAGAACGGATATGAATATCTATTTAGTATGAAATTGGACTTTTCTTCAAGTACTGCTTATATATATATATATATATATATATATATGAAACTTTCAATTACCCCATGAAGATTTAAGTAGTTATTTGTTTGAATTTTAGAATTTGTTGGGCTGAGTACTACAAGAATATATGATGCTGGATAAAGGTTGGGTTCTTCACAGGTACAAAATTAGTTGTGCGTAGTTAAATATTTATTATAGAATTAGAAATGTCAGAGGTCTTAGAGCAATAGGTTTTTCTCGTCTTTCTTGTCATAGAGCTGATCCTGAGTAAGAGAAATGAGCATAGAATTTTGTGAAAATGGTTACAAACAACTTGGGAAATCCTAAAATGACTTTATGCCCTTGCATAGATTGTCGCAATGTAGATCATCAGTGTGGCAGTACTATTGTTGAACATTTGGTTACAAGGGGAATGGATGTGAAGTACAAACAAAGTAAAGATTGGTATGAGCATGTGGAGCAGATAATTATTGATGACAATTTTCCTGAAAAAATGTGGAACGACGAGACGTATAACTTATATAAAGCTGCCCACTTTTTTGATGAAAAGTATATGAATCCTACTCAGTTGGTTAATGAAGACTACATTGAGCCTACTAAATACATACATGCTGATGATTTTATAGCAAAACTAAAAGATGCAGAAACCCCTTTGTACCCGAAATGTTCAAATTATAACAAGCTATCAACCATTGTAGCTTTATATCGACTTGAAACTCAAAGTGGATGGTCTGATAAAAGTTTTAGTAAGCTTCTTGAGACATTGGCAGACATGCTTCCACAGGACAATGTACTTTTGAAGTCGTTTTACTCTGTTAAAAATTTCTCAAGTCATTTGAGATTGGTTATGAAAAGATTCATGCTTGTGAGAATGATTGTTGTCTATTTAGAAAAGAGTACAAGGACTTGGACAATTGTCCTAAATGTGGTGCTTCAAGATAGAAGAAAAATAAGAGGACCAAAGAGATTAGAAAATGTATTCCAGTTAAAGTTTTGAGGTACTTTTCTATAATTTCAAGATTCAAAAGGATGTTTAGGTCTGAAAAAAATGGCTCTAGATTTAAGGTGGCATTTCAATAATAAAAGCAAAGATGGAAAAATGCGGCACCCTGTTGATTCCGTAACATGGGAATTGGTTAATGATAAATGAGAATCATTTGCAGCTGATCCACGCAATCTCAGACTTGGTCTTTCTACTGATGGTTTTAATCATTTTTCCATGTTAAGCTCTAAATACAATTGTTGGCCAGTGATGCTAGTTAACTACAATTTGCCTCCTGTGTTGTGCATGAAGAAAGAGAATATCATGTTAACGCTATCGATTCCAGGTCCAAAGCAACCTGGAAATGACATAGACGTATACTTACAACCACTTATAGAAGATTTGAAACATTTGTGGCACAATGGAGTGGAGGCCTATGATGCGTTTGGTGGAAATATTTTTAATCTCATAGCAATTTTTCTATGGACCATAAGTGATTTTCCAGCATATGGAAACCTCGCTGGATGCTGTGCAAAAGGTAAAAAAGCATGTCCTCTTTGTGGCAAAAATACGCATTACAGATGGTTAATGCACAATAAGAAATTTGCATACATGGGTCATAGGAAATTTCTGTCAGCTACACATGAATATCGAGGAAAGAAGGTTTGGTTTGATAACAATGTGGAACATGGAAGGAAGCCTAGAATCTTGTCTGGTCGGAACATTTCTATTGCTCTTAAGAATTTTCCAAAATTTCATAACAAAAAAAGAAAAAGAAATGATAATGCTGATGATAATGGTGATGACAATGTTGATGGCAATGACGATGATGATGATCATGGTGAGCTATCAAGGTGGAATAAAATGTCAATCTTTTTCGATTTACCATATTGGGAGGTTAGTTTTTATGTCTTTAATCGCTTTGTCTTTTTATATTCATAATTTAGACGTAATGCATGTCGAAAAAAATGTTTGTGAAAGCATTATAGGCACAATGTTACATTGTGGAAAGTCAAAAGATGTGTTAATGCTCGTAAGGATTTACATGATATGCAAATACGGAAGGACCTGCATCCACAACCTCATGGAAGCAGAACATACCTTCCACCTGCTCCATGAACATTTTCAAGGTCTGAAAAGAAGAAATTTTGCAAGAGATTACTCAAGGGAGCTGATGGCTATTGTTCAAACATTGGGAGGTGTGTATCTTGTGAGGAATGCAAGGTCATTGGCCTGAAGTCCCATGATTATCATGTTCTAATGCAACAGTTGTTGTCGGTTGCTTTATGAGGATTACTTCCAAAAAGGCCTAGAAATGCAGTACATCGGTTATGTGCATTCTTCAATAGGTTGTGTCAGCGTGTTATAGATAGAGAGAAATTAGAAATATTGGAGGAAGTCGTCATTGAAACTGTGCATGCTTGAAAGGTTTTTTCCACCTTCCTTATTTGATATTATGGTACACTTAACAGTTCATCTAGGAAGAGAAGCTAGATTATGTAGACCTGTTCATTTTCATTGGATGTATCCCTTTGAGAGGTAAGGAATCCTTCCTTTTTTTTTTTAGTTTGAATAGTTCTGTTTGAAGCATAATATATTGAATAACTTATAAGCTCTGATGCACTGACTCTCCGGAAAACCTCCGAATCACGCATCAAATACGTGTTGGACACGGATTTGCGTCCGACACGTATTGGACACGTGGTCAACGGTCAAAATTCGTTGACTGGACATGGCTTGGACACGATCCAGACACGTGTCTATATATATACTCCTCATTATCCCTTCGATCGATCCCAACTTTCAAACCCTAAAAAAATAGAGAGCGGCTGAGAGCGAGAGACACCGATCGAGCAGAGAATGGCTGAGAGTGTGAGAGACACCGATCGACAGAGAGAGAGGGAGAAATCTGTCAACAGAGAGAGGGAGATTGTTCGACAGAGAGAGGGAGATCGATCGACACGATTCGATAGAGAGAGAGGGAGATTGATTCAAACCATGTCGTCCTCAGGTACTTTTTTTTTCTGCGATTTCTGCTCTCTGTGTTCACTTTTATTTATTTATTTATATATATATATATATATTTTATGTTTCATTCTGTCAATATCTTGTGATGAGCATAAAAGATTGACATTGTTGCTCGAGGAACCTTCAATGTATAGCTAAAAAAAGGACTTGATCAGAGTTGTTGTTTATACCACGCATATCCTTTCAGCCGAAAAAGCTACTATCCATGTAAACCCTGTTTGGTTAAAAGATTGAAGCTATTATCATCGCAAATCACCCGAACACTGTGGTATACTGGCATACTGGTAAGAGGAAGAGGTAAATACCTATATAGAAATATCATCAGCTCGCTAGATTGAAAATATGTAGTTGAGCTTCCTGTATCATGTGAAGGAGCTCTGTGGTTTGAGCTCCTAGCCTCCTAGGATGTTATCTTATCCTTGTATTTGTTGCAATGAGTCATGATGCAGTGGCGAAGTGATGCCAGTGTCATTCATGTCATGAAATTTCTGTGATGTCTAGCCATTGGTGAATGCTTGTGTAGATTAATGTTGTTTTTTTTTACTTGTAGAGCTCTAGCAGCTTTAGATGGAATAGTGAAAATAAAATTATACTATTGTGAATGCTCTGTTCCCAACTTTTACATGACTTTCAACCCGCCATTGTGGATGCTTTTACTATTTTGACTATTTTCAGTTTTTGTTATTTAGTGATGTCTTTTCTCTTAATGTTTCTTTTAGGCCAAGTATCTGGAGATGATCTTTGGAAGGCAGCCAGTTAATGAAGAAGAAGAGATGTAGCCGCCTCGCTGGTGAGTTTTTGAAATTATCAATTTACATTTTACATTATCAAGTTAATGAAATTATATTGCTTATGCTTTATGAGTATGACTTGAGCTTGACTTTATGATGCATTTGTAATTTTGAATGAATGAATTTGAATGTTTTATTGATATGTTTGGATTGTTTAATAGTATTATTTATGAATTTTATGTTCATATGAGTTACAAAAAAATATATTAAAAAATTAAGTTTGACCGTGTCGCCGAGTCCTGTTTTTTTTTTAAATTGCCGAGTCGATGTGTCGTATCCGTGTCCGACATGACACGCGTATCCGAGTCCGTGCAACCTTGCTTATAAGTTGTTATTTATGTACAGATATATGAAAACACTAAACGATTACGTTAGGAACCCTGCACGGCAAGAGGGGTGTATTGCTGAATCATATCTTGCAGAAGAGTGGATAAGGTTTTGTAGCGAATTTTTGAAAAAAACAATACAAGTGGAGGAAAAATAAGTTCGCAATAATGATTTTGCGAATGAAGTTATTCTGGAAGGCCGTCCAATTTCTAAAGCCACGTCGATCACACTAAGCGATAGAGAAAAAAAAACTTGCACATCTTGTTGTGTTGATGAATACAACTGTGGTGGATCCATATTTAGAGTAAGTAAAATGAAATTCACTCTATCATTACACCATAACCATTTTACTTATTCAATTTTCTCTCCTACTAGCATGCACTTGGAGGTTTTACAAGAATCAAACAAACGTCTTACACGCAATGCAACCTTACTTTGGAATAAACATACTGAAAATGGATTTAGGTGTATTTTATGTTCCGGTCTTTAGGTGTCATTGGGCAAACAAAGGTAATGGTGTTAAAGTTGAAGATGGATTTACCCTCGTGAACCTCCATCAAAGTCAAGTATCATTTGCAAAAGATCCATATATTTTAGCATCTCAAGCAAAACAAGTATTTTATTCAAGAGAAAATGATTCCTCTAATTGGTATGTTGTAATAAAGGCACCACCAAGAGGTTTCCATGAGTTAGAGGCCGATGATGTAAGTGCAGAAACTTCAATACCACTTGAAGTTGACATGGACATTGAGGAGTGTAGTGGTGAAGTTAGATATGTGAGGGAGAATTGTGAGGGCATACTTCTGTAATATATGTTCTTAACCTTAATCTTTATTTAGCTTGTGTTTTGGCTGCTTTATCAAAAGTGTCTTTGTTTTTATATATTAGCTACACATATGTCATATGTTGTCTTTTTTGTTGTTTTCATTATATGATTAAGGTTATTAATGCATTACATATACTGAAATGATGAACTTTTTTTTCTTAAACAGGTGAACAACAATGGTTGCTGAAGCCAAGAAAAACGACATATCACAAAAGGAAACGTGTTTTGATACCCAAAAATACATCCAAGGTCTCTGGAGGAACGGATAAGAATGTATCAGAATGTCCCGAAGCATGTCAACAAACTTTGATCCAACAACATGAGAGTCATGAACCTAATCTCCACATATACAATCATCGGCGACCAAAGAAGTGGTCGAAAAAGACGCACCAGCATCACAAGAGTCAGTTGCAGACCCAATAGGACTTAAGAAAGCTAGGGGTCCAACCAAAATGAGAGATATTGCTGTAGAGGCTGGAAGTCGAGTTCATGTTGAATTTACTGATAAAGGTGAACCATGTGGAGAGGGGTCAGTTAGTTTGTCTTCTTATTTAGGCCCACTTGTACGAGAGCACGTACCTGTAACATTATGCGATTGGAGGAAGTTTGGTAATAACATAAAAGTAATCTTGTGGAGATCAATTCAGGTATTATGAACAATCACTCTATCCTCTCTCTTAACAGTACTTTTGTTTCATAGCAAAAATGCAAATGACTTTTCCCTTTTACGTGAACAGTTATAATTCATGGCGTAGTTGTAGATATTTATAGCTAGTTGAATTGCTTGCTACACATCATCTTCAATGACATGTACATTTCAGTTTACATAAGTTGTGATAGAACTCTTACAGTAAAATTACCAGTATTGAGTTACTTAGTGATAATTTTATATAAACTCCAGGCAAGATTCGACTTGGATACAGAATGGCAAAAGGCTATCGTATTTAAATCGATGGGATGTATATGGAGGGCCTCAAAATCACGGTTAGTCATCCAAATACAAGAAACAACTAATGAGGAAGAAAGACTTGAGCTTCAGCCTAAAAACATTCAAAGTAGAGCAGAGTGGATAAAGTTCGTCAAGACAAAAACTAGTTCATCATTTAAGGTATCTTTTAAAACTAGTTGTAATATTATAATATATGATGAAACATTATAATTAAGTTAAAATCATGCTAAAGTAATACAATTTCAGGCTGTAAGTGATAAGTATAAAGCAATCAGGCGTAAGCAAATCCCACACACATGCAGCCGAAAATGATTTGCTCGATTAACAGAAGATATGGTGATACCTATTTCATATTCATATGCATTCTTATGTTGTGGTCAAAATAATTTTGTAAGTTCATTAACTAATTTTTCAGATCTGATATCAATTTCTTTTTCTTATATAAAAAGAATAGTACCGAGCCATCTTCTGTTTCTAGGGTTAAAGTATGGATTAAGTCGAGCACCAGAAAAGACGGTAAACCAGTAAATACAGGAGTTTTCGAAACCATTGTGAGTGAAATATCATTTGTAATGTAAAATTATGTGTAATTTTGTATAGTTTCTTAACCATACACTACGCTATTAAATGAGTTGAATTATATAGGAGAAGCTAATCGAAGCTTAAAGTGATTCACCAACGAACTCGACAACAAATGTGACCGAAGATGCTCTTTCCAAAGTCTTAGGAAATGAAAACTTGGACGACTAAGAGGAATGACCATCAACAAATTGACATTCTTTCAAACTAAGGACAAACATGTGGCCCAGATGCAAGAGCAACAAACTATCATGCATGACAGGATCCAACATTTGGAAAACTTGGTGAACACATTATTGAAAAATAAGGCAAGTTTGATACATGTTGTGATCAGTGAATAAGTAAAATTCCAGCTTATTCATTGAATTTTTTTTTATTAACTGTTTGTTGTGTTGTTAGATTGAGCAAAGTGGAGAAGAGGACAAAACATCTGCAGTGGTACAATTAGTTTCAATATTGTGGCATTAATCTTCAATCTAAACTTGCTTCAATTGTAATGTTTGTATTGATTAATTGCAGAGTGTCAACACCAAGTCACTAGAGAAATGCCAGTTGTTAGATTGGAGTGGAACAAAGGAAATCGTTGTTGAAGGACATTTGATATCAAGGGATCCAAAAGAGCTTGTCAATAAAATTCCTATGGGTCCTAATGCAATCAAAGTCTGTGTTGATATCCCAACTAAACCAGATGCTTTCCTATGGAGGCCTACATCTAGTATGACTTATATATAACAAGCACAAGGTAAATCGATAGCATGGCCTGCCGAGAGAGTTATTTTGGAGATTGATCAACATTCTGTTGGACAATATAATATTGACACGCCTTTGGTAAGATAATTATTGATTTCTTTGGTATTTATATCATGTATTTGTGTAACTTAAATAGTTGTATTTTTGTGTATATAATTTCTGTTTTTTATACTTTCTTTCTTGATAGAGTAAGTACAACAATTCAAGGAACAAGTGCACATTATTTGATTGGAATGGAAAAGATGAAATAGTGGCGGAAGGATGTTGGCATTCGAGTGATCCAAAAACGCTGATCAATGATATTCCTCTTGGACCTAATGCCATGATTGTTTGGGTAGATATTTCAAAAAATCATGAAGCATTTTTATGGAGGCCCACATCTAATATGACATGCATTGAAGATGTCGTTGGTTCTACTATAGCTTGGCCTGCTAACAAAGTTATTTTGGAAAAAGTACCTGAAAATCAGGAAGTCGAAAATGCATCATATCATGAGGTAAGTTAAATGTGATTGGCATACACTAATGCATAATTGAAGTAACTATATATATATATATCTTCAGGAATCTATTAGTAAAGTGATTCCTCAGTTTAATGTATTTGTCTTGTTTGACTTGTTGTTATAGTGTGAACATCGGCTCAAACAAAAAGTGCAAGTTATTGGATGTTAGTGGTTCGGGACAAGTAGTTGCTGAAGGACATTGGTCTTCGAGTGATCCAGATCAGGTTGTTCATTTTGTTCCCTTGGGTCCTAATGCTATTAAAGTTTGGGTAGATAGTCCAAAAGTTCCTACTGCATCTCTTTGGAGGCCTACATCTGAGCTGGAATTTATTGAAGATGCCAT
The DNA here is from genome assembly GCA_963556465.1 of Berberis vulgaris. Classification (NCBI taxonomy): domain Eukaryota; kingdom Viridiplantae; phylum Streptophyta; class Magnoliopsida; order Ranunculales; family Berberidaceae; genus Berberis; species Berberis vulgaris. The sequence continues at coordinate 31,152,379 of OY747127.1, read as the reverse complement.
TGGTACTACAGTAGCATGGCCAGCAGACAAATTTTTAGAGCTGGAATTTTTAGAGCTTCGGTATACATTGATCGAAACTTGTAATATATATTTGAATGCCCGAGTGAATATCTCTCTTGGTCTTGAATTCCTGAATATATACTTGAACTACTACCAATTTTGTAGATCCACTTGTATCCATGCATGTGTACGTATGTTTTAGGAATGTTAATGTGTAATGTTGTTGTTACCGTTGTTGTTAATGTTGCTACTGTAATGTTGTTGTTACTGCTGTAATGTTGTTGCGTAATGTTGTAATGCTGATGTTGCGTAATGCTGTAGAATACTGTTAAATGTCAATTTATGTATTGCATAATAAGATGTTTCACTGCTTCAAATGTAAATTGATTTTGCATTTTAGGGAGTCGTATTCATCTAAATAGGTTTTTAGGGAGTTTTGAGAGATAGAACAATGAGGAGATTGGTTGGAATAATATCCATATCTGATCCGTTAAAACCTGGTGCTCACGAAGTCATTATTTCCATCCTCAAGTCCATGAATGTCAATAGCATTATGGTTACTGGTGATAATTGGGGCACAACAAATTCCATTGCAAATGAAGTTGGGATTGATATTGTTATTACTGAAGCCAAGCCTGATGAGAAAGCTAAGAAAGTGAAGGAATTACACCACATTTGGTCACAGGTGAAAAATCCTAGATGAGATTTCTCCAAAATGTTTAGAGTGTTTTATTAAGTTCTTAACTTCAAAGAATGAAGAGAGAGACAAATTGAAAAAGGAAATCAAGACACCATCTGAAGATTGGTCATTTTCCTATTGAGATTTTTTACCTTTTAAATGCATTTGGTCATTTTGCTACTGATTAGTCCCTGCTGTTCAAGTACTTACAATTGGAGCTTACAGGTATTACTTCATCCAATGGGAACATATGGGTTAGTATCTTTCTTATACAAGTTCTTTGTCCTTCATCCAATATCTACTCTGCATTTAGAAAAATAGTTATGATGGACATTTGGATTTTGTAGATATTTAGCAAAATAGTTATGATGGCATGTGATTATTTTTTTTAAATGGAAAAAAAGACAGACAAATTATTTTGGGAAAAAGTGCCACTCACAGGTTTTGCTAACAAATATCCCTTCAGTAAACTTGTTTGGTTTCTCGTATGCACCATAAGCAAAATTCTTTCCTATTTGTAGGTCATTGATGATAGAGCTCGTGATGCACGTCTGGTCACCTTGCTTGAGAAGTACCACAAGTCACAAAGGTATATGCATTGCCATTCTTCCGTCGTCCATCCCAACCTTACTAAATTGTCAACGCGTTGATCTCAGCTATACATCTGTCTTAATAAGTGGGTTATTAGCTTTTTATTGCAGTTGGGTCTTAAGCCTTAATACAAAACGTACTTGTCCACCGTTTCTGATGTGGTTGGTGTTATTTGCTGATATAACTACTCCATATCTCAACAGGAACAAAGTATTGGTATTTGTCTTGTACAAGAAGAAAGCAGCTCGCGTTGAAAATATGCTTCAAAGAAGGTAACATGTTGTTTTCTTCCCCGATATTTCTTGCCTTCTTATTTCTTCTTTATGTTCGTCATAATCATCATTGGAGTAAATGATGCTAAATTGGGGGAGGTTTCCATACTTATTACCGATAATACTGCTAGTGCATTTAAGAATTTCTATGGTTTACAGGGGTTGGAAGGCTGTATCGATACACGGAGACAAATCTCAAACTGATCGCACAAAGTCACTTTCATTGTTCAAAGATGGAACATGCCCTTTAATGGTAATCATCCACTTCAAAACTTTAGACATATTACTGTTTTAAGAATAATGACAACAGCTGTAATGCATCCATGTGGGTTACCTTCTTTCACCCCTAATGTTTCCATGTAATAGAATGATGTTGTCAAGGCCAAAGTATGGTGTTAGATGCTTTGACTTGAATCTTGTTTCCCTTGAGTATAAGTGAAGTCCTTGTGTTCTCTAGAATTTTGAAGGAACAACTATCTTCCTCCTATGTTTAACTTGATACCGAAACTCAACAATAAAATGAACTATATATGCCCAATGCACTCCGAAATCTACATCTAGTTTTTGCTTGGATATCTTTATTGAGTCATAGATCTTGCTAATGTGGACATTAAGATTGTGATTGCTTAGATCTTATTATGTTGCGTATTGTCCGACTGGTAATTGTGTTTTGGTGAAACTAACTGCTAACTCCTTCACAATCCTGTAATAAGCTTGTGACTTAAAGGCTTTTTGTGGTTTCTTCTTGACAGGACTAAACATTCACTTATCTTAGGTATTGATTAGGTGTAACATGAATCTGTATAGTTTATAGGACTTTCCATTAAAAAACGTAATTTTTTCTAATGAAATTTTTTAGCATTCATCCAAGATTACTTACTGGCTTCTTTTGGCAAATTGCCACCGATGTAGCTGCAAGGGGGTTGGATATTCCAGACATTGAAGTATTGATAAACAACAGTTTTCCTCTGACTACTGAGGATTATGTGTATAGGATAGGCAGGACTAGTCGGGCTGGTAAGAAAGGCGTTGCACACACCTTTTTCATGCAGGAGAATAAGGTATGGACATAGATGTTTGTGGGCCCTATTGTGTACAATACCAATATTACTCTATCCTTAATCAAGTACTGTTACATTTTGAAAATTTTAATGTGCATAAATATTTATTTATTTATTTTTATTATTATTTTTTAAATATATTTTGCTAACTTGTTCATGATGAAATATGGTATCATAAGTTTGAATTGAGATTTTGGCCAACCTTCTATTAGTCATAAGAAAATTTCAGTGGGCTTGGGTTTAGTGTGATGTAATTCGTTGATCTACCATTCTGCCTCTTTAAAATCCTGATCTTGTAAGAACAAAATCGCACTCTCCATACATACTACTATCACATGAGTCCCCATTAAATCTCGGTGTACTTGAGCTGAAGTCCTTGTAGCTTTTGTTCAACTTCTTCCGAAAGTGCTTATGTGAAACAATTTTCAAACAAGTCTCCATTTGAGTTTTCTTTATTAATACCTACATCTTTTGATCTTCAGGTGTAGTGGTTGCCTATGACTATGCAATGGTATAAGGGAACTGTTGCACTTTATATTATTTGAATTTCAATGAGAAAAAAATCTCAGAAATATTATCTGCTACTCATATAAGCATGATAACTCATACATAAATGCGTAGCATATTGGAATAAGTATAGCGTGTTTTGTCATGGATATTCACCTTATTCTCTGACGTATGTTTGCATAGCAGTATGCACTTTGGCATGGTCTCATAAATGAGAAACATATTTTTTTTTTTAATTTTCTCCTTCCTGGTCTTGTTCTTGTTCATGATAGAATTTCTTCTATTATTTACCTTAATGTCTTTCATTCTTGTAGGGATTCAACTTCAGTGGGTTTAATTAAGATTGGTTCGACTTATCCATTTGGTTTGGATCCAAACTGGCATGGTACTCGAAGTGAGTTGCCATTCTTTAACTCATTGAAAATGAAGATGTCCATTCTTCTTGGAGTAGCCCAAATGAATGTTGGAATTTTTTTGAGTTACTTCAATGCCAAGTTCTTTGCAAATAGCGTGAATATCTGGTGAGCTAGAAGGTTAACTTGGATACATCCATAAATAACACCAATCCGTAACTAGTATGATTAAGAGTTCATCATATGATAATTCAAGCATAGTAATAAAATTTATTAGGTTCATCTTTCTTTTTTAATTTTTTTTAAACTTTTGTAACTTCATATCTGCAGTTTCATTTGGATGGTTAGATGTGCCTACATTTGCTTATTATCAAATTGTTTTGCCCATTGTTTGTGATTGTCGTTCTTCTTGCATTTTCTAGGTGTCAGTTTGTGCCTCAATTAATATTCTTAGATAGCCTGTTTGGTTATCTTTCCCTTCTCATTATCGTGAAGTGGTGCATTGGTTCGAAAGCTGATCTTTACCACGTGATGATATACATGTTCCTAAGTCCAATGGAGGATTTGGGCGAAAATGAGATTTAATGGTCAGAAAATCGTACAGCTGGTGTTACTATTGTGGCCCTTGTCGCTATACCATGGATGTTGTTGTCAAAGCCTTTTCTTTCGAAGAAACAACATCAAGAGGTACATTTTGTATTTGATGCATGCCAAAAACAGGGAGTGCCATATGAAATCATTTCTTACAATATTCTATGCAGTTCATTTAAGGAAATTATTTGTTACATTTCAGATGGGAACAAATTACAAAGCAGCCTTGATCCCACAAAGAATTAGCTATGATCGTTCAGGTTCGGAAGGGGAAACAAAGGAAAAATATAAGATAATTTAGTAGGTATTCCATGAATGTACTTTCAGGTTTTCATTTGGATATAAGAGACGTGAATTGTGTTCTATCAATGACATATTGACATGTAACGATGTTTCTAGATGGAGATGGAAATTGAAGAACTAAGGCACCAAAGAGACCTTGCACAAGCCCAAGTAGAAGAGTTGCCTGTCAGTACAATAAAAAGTGTACCTTATTTTAGGTACATTCATGTTTCTTACTTGCGTGTTCTTTTCCTTTAAGTGTTTCTCATTTTGTTCTCTCAGAAATAAGCTGGCCCAATGCATGTTTGCATCTTCCATCTTTGATTTATAGTTGATTAAATTTAAGTTATTTGATTGTGTCATTTTAAAATGGCTGGTTGCTGCTGTGTTTACTGAATTGCTGAGATGCGGTGTTGCTGCTGTTTTGCATTAGTGAGGTTGTGGTTGGTGAGGCTGTGGTGATGTTGCTGAGGTGCTGCTGCTGTTTTGCATTGGTGATGCTGTGGTGATGCTGCTGTTTTGCATTGTTGGGGCTGATATGTTGCTGTTTTGCATTGCTGAGGCTGATATGTTGTTGTTTTGCATTGCTGATATGTTGTTGTTTTGCATTGCTAAGGTGCTGCTTTTTGTTTTGGAGTTATAAACGCTATTATAGACTTTCCAACTAATTCGTATTGTTTAACTTGTGACAGAGATCATAGCAAGCCTGAATTTGTGAACCCCAAGGATCATATTGTTATTGACTGCAGTTTTGCTGTGATTGTTCATTATCAGGTGATTGCCGAAATGACAAATGGAGGAGTGGACCGCAACATTGAATGTACTGGAAGCCTCACTGCAATGATATCTGCATTTGAGTGTCCATGATGGTTGGGGTGTGGCAGTACTACTTGTTGGCGTACCAAACAAAGATGGTGCATTCAACAACAACCCAATGAACCTTTTGAATGAAGGGACTCTCAAGGGTACCTTCTTTGGGAACTATAAGCCGCGCTCTGATATTCCTGATGTTGTAGAGAAGTACATGAATTTCAAAAATTGTCATTGTACGTACTTGATATATTTTGATAGATTTTGTGACTCCATGTAATACATATTACCTTATTAATTACATTACTTTGCCTCCGTTCATGGAAATGTTTAAGTGTTTGGCACATTTTGATTTTTATTTTCTAGAAATAAAATTTAAAAGATGTTATAAAAAGTCATCTGATAGCACTTGATGAGTGCTATAGAAAAAAAGGGCCTTGAGAAACGCTATAGAAATTAATACAATAGCATTTGTTAAATGCTACGTGAGAGAAGACAATAGCGTTTTTGAAACGCTATTGGTAACTATACAATAGCGTTTCAGAAACACTATAAATACTGTTACTATAGCGTTTCAGAAATGCTATAAATAGTCAACTTACAATAGGGTTTTTAAAACGCTATAATAGACTTACTATAGCGTTTCAGAGACGCTATAAATACTGTTACTATAGCGTTTTAGAAATGCTATAAATAGTCAACTTACAATAGCGTTAAAAACGCTATAATAGACTTACTATAGTGTTTTAGAAACGCTATAAATATTGTTACTATAGCGTTTCAGAAATGCTATAAATAGTCAACTTACAATAGCGTTTCTAAAAAACTATAATAGACCCTGTATCTATTATAGCTCCGGTAGACACATCGTTTTCTAAAACGCTATGGTATCCTACCATAGCGTTTTTGAAACGCTATTAATGAGCATTTTTCTTGTAGTGTACTCTGGCTTTTGCTTCCTAGTTGGAAGCAAAGACCAGTTGTAGTTTCCCGTCCGAAGCTGATCCTCGAGATACTTGCCTTAGTAGGATTTATGGGTATTGAGGATAACTGTGAGACATGTGGGCCTAGCATGTTGTGAGAGTTCGGGTCCGCCTGTCGGACTAAATTGAGCGGGCTTAGAACCGCTTGACCCGGATCAGTTGGGCTGACGTTGGGGCCTGTAATTCCTCGAGATCATCATGACACGTGTATGGCTCAGGGATGTGACCATTTTTATGCATCATCAGCTACTACCCCCGAGTTAGTGGGCCGTCACATCAATTTGCTAAGTCATCTATTGAAAGGATGCACCTATCATGCCTCGATTTTCGAGAAAACGAAAATCCTAAATTCCACGTAGGATTATCCGTTTCCCCAAAACTCAGGACGTGAAATTCAATAACAACACACATTTAGCAACAACGACTAAAACATAGTTTAGAAAATAGAAACAAACTAAAAAAATAATAAAACTCTAACCAGAAAACTCTGACGTTGCTGACTAACGAAACTCCAGTAATGCTGCTCAAAAATCTCTAAACCTGAAAGGCTAATTGTCTACATTCCCAAAGGAATGTACCCAAGAAGCAAAAGTTCACTTGAGTCAGCAATTTAGCTGGTGTGAGTAATCTTAATCCCAAAATCAATAAATCCACACATGATAACATCAAACTAAACACAAACAATAAACAACCACACAACAAGTAGTTCCTCAATAAAACAAAGGTGTCATGCAAGAAAAGCATAGTTCAAATAATTTAGTTCCTCAACGAGGCAATCATGTCACCCTAATAAGTAAATATGTATTTACTTGTACTTGCACTGTAGATGTTGACTATGGAAAGTCTGACCTGCAGAAATATTAGTAGACTTGTCATCCTGCATGAAAAGGGTTATAAACAATATGAATATGACTTCTAAAATAGTTGGTATTTTAATCGGTTAAAATAATAGTGACAATAAATTATTTGACTTGATTATATTATTCATTTTTAACGAATTGATTCATTTTTAACGGATTGATTACTTAGACAATACCACATTCGCACCACCTCCGTGCCAAATATACATGCCTGTATGTCTCTCTCATATAAAGGAAGACTTCTCCGTCATCCATGCCCAAGTGAGGACACATCACATACATGCATGCATCACCGGATACCTCTAACTATATGAGTACAATAAAAGCCACTCTTGTGCTAACAATGCGCATAGCTCACGACACATTTTTTACGGATAAATATCAAAGCCTATCTTAAGCATAAAAATCCACCTCATTTCCACAAGACTAATCCGAAGGTTATTTTAGTTTCTCTATAAGAAATAGGCGCCCCACATCCGCAAGACAACCCGAAGGTTATTTAGTTTCTCTATAAGATAGGGTAAATCACAAACAACAAAGAGGTGTGGTAGTTCTAAGTGATACAATTCCATATAATAAAAATTTAAGGAATCATAGTTTATCAATATCATTTATTTTTTATATTTCAGTTTTCTCTCACAATGACACTTTGTCATTTATAAATCGATTCACCACAATCTCTGCCCATACTTTTGGGGAAACATAGAATTTTTGTAAACAAATTTTATATAGCAGAGCGGGGATCAAACCCATTCAATAAGAGGATTCAAGTTCCTATGAGTATGGTAACATCACATTTTCAATCATAGCTCCTTATTGAGTCTAACTCAAGCTATGAAATAAAACATCATTACTTAATAACATTGTTAACCATAAAAAAATAAAAAATAAAAAACATATATATATAAACCATACTTCAATTCTTATTATCATACATTACTGCATATAGTAAAGGAGTTCGAAATTTTCATCAAAAGAGTTGCATTTATACCAACCCATCCTTTAAGGCAAAGTAAACAACTAAAATGCAAGAGAATCACAAAGGGATTTGCATTTTAGATCCATCAAACTGTAGAAATCAAAGCATGAAACTCAATAAAAAGAAAACTCTAAATTCAACTGAAACAAACAGCTTGGACTGATTCATACAACAATATATATCAACTAGAACATCCCCCTAAATCAACTGATTCGAACATCCAAACCTCAGCTGAAATGCCAGCTTAAATTAGCTTAAATAAGCTTTAAACATAGCTACAAACAACCCCCAAAATCTACTTAAACCAACCATCTAAGGTCAATCGTAGCCTTCCCCAAATTCAACTGGAAACATCCTAGTTGCAGCCTATAACACAGTCCCAAGAAAATCACGCTTCAGTCCGCACAACAAAACCAATACACCCTAATTTCAGCTACCACAATAATCCAAGTACTACCCAATTTCGATGTCGAAATAAAATCAATTTGACCCTATAAGCATCCTAGCAACCAACCTTATTTGGGCGATAAATTGTAACTTCATTCGGCTCCAAACAAAATTTTTCTTTTACATCAAATGCAACTCAAGACAACCCAAGATAGACCCTAAATAACCATGTTTCAATCCCAAAACAGTCAAATAAATAACCCTCCAACAATATCGAAATGAACAAGCTGTCCCACCCGGATAGCCTGACCAATCATCACTCAAATGTACATAACTCTCACATTAGAACTCCAAATTGCATACCGTTTTGGGAAATAAAAAGTAGTCACAAATAGGTTTTCAACCATATAAGGCATACCCCATGATTATGTCCACAACAATACAAATTTTACAAACAAAACAGGCCATCTGTCAACCTTCGGCTGATTTACCTATTGTCACCTAAATGAGTATATCTTCCTGTACAAAACTCAGATTGTCATACCGTCAAATCCTTTAGAAACTAGATTCAAACATAAAATTTTTGATATATCACATGATACTATACCTTCTCAAAACCCAATCAAAACTTCGGAAAAAAGAAACTACACAAGATCAGCCCAATTACTGAACAGATTTCAAATTCAGCTCACATTGAGCCCCAAGATGCAAGCTCTGCTAGAGATGGAAATTCACACTTGATTCATACATATAAAGTAAACAATAACTACCATTGATCTCCTCGGCGACAGCCTATTTAGTCTAACCAATGTCTCATGTCCAAATGGTTCATTGGATTCTAATTTGAAAGTCCAATCTCAAAACCAATTACAATCCTAACATACTGGATGGTTATCAATAGAAGAGATCAATCTTGTATCACAATCCAGTCCTACAAACATGCATGGAACCAATCCCTTTGATTAAAGGAGAGGGAAGGCAAACCAAGGCAAGTGAGCAACTAATCCCTTATCTATGATCTCAATCTAACTTGTCAAGTTAATCAATTATAACTTAACATCCATCCATTCTGCAATGAGTAGTCTACAATTTCAATTATCACAAAACTATCACTATTAAAAGGTAACTCAATTATCTTCTAATATGCCTTTCAACTAAAGGAGGGACTGACAAGTCCAAATTTCATCAACATCAGATGTTGTACAATAGAAGAAAGTCAATCAATCCAAAATATAAAAACATAGGATTTGAATTATAAAAGACAAGGTCAATAAACAAAAATTCTAGGGGGCGAGGGAAAGGGAGCGACCCATCCCCCTCGAGATGCGCGCCATCACTCATCTCGAGGGGGATGGGTGATTACACCCATCCCTCGCTCCCTAGAATCCAATAACTTCAGTACAAACCCAGAGTAATCAACCCCTAAAATTCATAAATCCAGTTCTTAAAAGGCATTAAACTCTGAAATCTAGCCAATGGTGTTATGGTCGAGTGGTTAGGGTTGTGTGGGTTTATCCCCCACGTCCTAGGTTCGAGACCCGCCGGCGGCATGGTTACTTTCTTATGGTGTTGACCTGTAGGTCGCACCTTGTTGATAGGTTATGGGATCCTATAAAAACCTAGCACGCTTTCCAAAAAAAAAACTCTGAAATCTAGCAAAACCAACTAAGGGAGAGTGAAAAGGATTCACTTGAGTAAAGAAAACTCACACTGAGTATTCAATATCGGCATTGAATCAGTCATGTAATTACTCTGCAAGGATTTGTCCGCTACTAGATAGATTGCAAAATTGGTTCCCAAATATTTAGCAACTCAAATATGCAACTAACATACACATCGTAAATCATACAACATGACCAACAAAAACCGTGTATTTTTACCCTTCTAAAACACTAAGCTTCTCTTTCTAACTACAGTCCCAGCACAATGAAGCTTCTAATTATACATAGCTTCTAATTATACCTGGAATCAACATTAAATCACAAAAATCAAACGCCAAAAACACTGTTCACAAATAATTCAAGAACCAAGCAAACACCTCCACGAATTCAATAATTAGAGATTTGGAAACATAAATAGACATCTAGAATGGGAAACGAGAAAACTCACCGAAATAGCAAAGGATTGCGTAGCCAACGCAATCATCCCATCATTTTCTCGCCTGCGATCTCTGCCACTCCATTCACAAAATACAACCCTTAACAATTTATCAAACTTACTCCACATGTCAAGTCTAACTCATTATTATGTCTAATAAAAAAAATAACATGAACAACACTACTAATAAAAACACATCACATAAAACGCTCTAAAACACTAACTATTTATACTATTGTGTTCCCCTTTATCTAAATTAATCTAAACCCAGGCTTGTACTATTCCACAAACTCCATATTTTCCATCAACTACACTCATAAATATTCATAGATTATTTTAAAATAAATATAAAGAGAATGAAGAAAAACTCACCTATTTGATCACGTAATGAATATCACAAAAGCCGCATTGATCTAAAATCCCGCAAAGTCGAAAATCACAACAAAGATGTGAATACCTAATCAATTTCTCGAGCAAAAACACGTACACATCACCCACACAAGCACATGTCACATCCCATTCTCTTTCTTTCTTTCTCTCTTCTTATTTTCTCTTCTCTATTTTCTTTATTTATCTTTCCTTCCCTTTTTTTTTTCTTCTTTTCATTTTCTCTTCTACAATTTCTCATTCCCTTCCTCTCTTCTATCTTCTTCTTCATCATCTTTATTTCTTATCTTTCCTTTTCTTTTCTCTCCCATTTTTTTCACTCCAAGCACCGTACGGCCAAAAAGAATACTTAAACCCAAAGACATCCCACTTAGGGTTTTAAGTAGGTAGTTATATTTGCACCCCTTCTAGCCGCCACTCCAAATTAAGTCCATATATGAGCATAAACCCATCACAATTAGGGTTTAAGTAAATATTTATATTTGCACCCATTTATATATATATATATATATTTAAACTAATCATATATAACTAATAAAATATTACATTAAATAATAAAAAAATGCACTATTTAGCCACCAAATATTTGGCTATAACTAGAATACTAATTTTGTAAACCATGCATTATTAATGTGCAAATAAAGTTTTGGTTGACATCAATAAAATATTCATTTTATAGAACTTCAAACATTGAGGTAAATATATTTAGGTAGTTCTAGGAAATGAGGTAATTACATTTTATTTTATTTTTGTACAATTTTTTTTTATTAAGATCATTGAAAAAGCACGAGTGTTACAATATATACACCCTAAAAGGAATCTCGTCCCGAGATTTAAAAGGTAAGAGAGTTAAGTAAGTTGCGAAAAAATACTATTTGGCCAACGAACTAAGATTTTAAAATAAAATTTTAAATGAACTTAGGGCACATAAATTTATAGTCATTGAAAAAGTACGGGTGTTACAATATATACAACTCAAAATGAACTTCGTCCCGAGATTCGCTGGAAGGGCTAATTAAATACTCGTAATAACAAAACCACTACATGAAAACTAAACGAATAAAGGAAAGAAAAAAATGACACCCAATATTTACATATAAAATAAAAGACATTTATTGTCTCACATACAAGTAAAATGAATCTTATTACAAGATTCAACTAAGAAAAAGAAATAATATTTAAAGTTCAAGGTTCACCCTTGTTACTTTATCTCAAGACTTTTACACTCATACTCGCCCATATCCACATTCCGAGGATCACCTAGACTCTACCCCAACCTAGGCTAACCAAATGCTCTGAAAAAATGAATAATCCTATGCGGATATTAGGATTTTTTTTCTTCAAAAAATTGGGGCGTGACGGCGCCGCTCATGATGATTGAGTCTGAATCGTTGTTTGAACCGTGCGCTGCATTAATTGAACGTGCGTTGGTTCAACGGAAAATAGGCGGGAACCCAACCTCTATTTAGGTCATCCGCAGTGTAGAGTTTGACTCTTATACTTTCGAAGATATCGCTTTGACTATAAAAGATTGTTCATCTTCATCATGGCCCAACAAAATCTTCTTGACAACGCAATCTTGGCCAAAGGCCTAGAGTTTTTCAAAGACAGGTTGTTGTCCGAGCCTGGCCTTGCTGAAATTCGTATGAAGTTTGTAGTCCGTGAGAACCCGCCGTTGTATGTCCTGACAGGTGACCAAAGGCCAATGTCGCATCCGACCGGTTTCATTTGCTTGCATCATGGGATGCTTCAAGCTGGAGTGCGCTTTCTAGTTCTAGACATGATTTGGGAGTTCCTGGATCTTCTAGGGATCCCTCCGGCCCAGTTAGGGCCTAATGGATATAGGACCATCCTCATGATTCTGATCAGTGCTAAGGAGGCATGTGTCACTGTGATTCCGCGGGTAATTCAGTTGCTGACTTCTCTTCGGCTGAAGAGTAATGTTGTCTGTAAGATGACGTCGCCGACTTGCTTTAATCTGCCTGATGACTTCAAGTTCTGGCAGAAGTACTACTTCTTGGCCCCTGCGGATTCGAAGTATTTTCGATGTAAGGGTCGTCTGCTTGAGCGACAGTTCAAGCCGCTTCGCAAGTTTAACCCTTTTCTCGTGACTTTGATATGCTTGATAGCGGGCTAACTGATCATTGCTTGTGTTTTTTCGCAGGAAGGTTTTCTACTACTCCTCTTACCTTGGCGGAGCAAAAACACCATGGATACATTCCGTGTCTTGCCAAAAAGGAACGCAGTCAATGTTATAAGAGTTTCCAACTTCATTCGTAGTAGGTTGTGGGACAACTGGCACATTGCCCCACTCTGTACCGATGGGGCCCCTTCAAGGAAGAGGAAGGCTGCTGAGGCCAAAGCTCTCATTCTGTCTGATGCAGAGGAGCCGTCTGAAACGCTTGCCTCCTTTTTGAAGAAGAGGTCCCATGTGAGGGCAAGTATGCTAGGCCTGTTGGGGCGGAGACTGATGTTTCCGACTTGGAGAAAGATTATTTGTGGTTTGCAGGAGTTGTAGACAGGTCGAACCTTAGTGACGTGCAGGTCGAAGATCTGAACGACCGTTTGGTGCAGGTTGCAATGGCAGCTTCCGCTGGTGCTGATTTGCGTGGGATCGTTCTGGTAGAAGGCTCCCGTGAAGATTCTCCTGAGATTATAGAATTTGATAACCCCATTGTTGTTTCGCCTGAGAGTGGCCGCGACACTGGCTATGTCTCCCGTAGTCCAAATTTCTCACCGTCTAGCTCTAGGCCACAGTTAGAAGTGTTGGAGAGTCCTTTGGATAATTCGTTTCCACTACACCAAAAGGCCAGTTTAGCTACGCCGAGATGGCCACGGTTCTAAACTGTTGGTTTATTTGCCACGGCCAAAAACCGTAGCTATATTGACCAACGGCCTTAAACCGTGGCTAAAAAAAACTGGCCACGGCTGAAAACCGTTGGTTTATTGGCCACGGCAAAAAATCGTGGCTATAATGACCAACGTCTTAAAACCGTGGCTAAAAAAATGGCCACGGCTCAAAACCGTTGGTGTATTTGCCATGGCAAAAAACCATGGCTATAATGACCAACGGCCTAAAACCGTGGCTAAAAAAAATGGCCACGGCTCAAAACCGTGGCTATAATGAGCAACGGCTCAAAACCGTGGCTACACTAAAAAGCTGAAAAAAAATTGGGCGGGCTATTTTGGCGCTCGACTTCCACCTTCCCTCCACTCGACTTCCACCTTCCCTCCACTCGACTTCCACCTTCCCTCCACTCGACATCGACCCTCCCTGCTCCCCTCCACTTCACTCGAAGCTCCTCCTTCCCTACTCTCCTCCACTCGACTTCCCTGCTCCCTCCCTCGACTTCCCTCTTCCCCTCCTTCCCTACTCCCTCGACTTCCCTGCTCCTCCCTCGACTTCCCTCCTCCCCTCCTTCCCTGGTCTTCCCTCCTTGCTCGGCGTCTTCAACCTCCAAACCATTTGCAAAATCGATCAGCGACTGCAACCTCCAAACCATTCTCTCGTACATGTACTCTCTCTCTCTCTCTGCTTTCTTTTTGTGTCTTCTATCTTAGTTTTTATGGGGTGCTAAGTGTTTGATTAAATTTTTGAAGTGTAAATTTTTGAAAAGTGAATTGAAGTGTATCGGAAGCGTGAATTGTTTGATGAAATTAGGGTTTCTGAATCTAGAGTTTTTTTATTTAGAGGTTTTGAATCTCTAGGGTTCGAATTGTTTTTTGAATCTGTAGGTTTTATTTAGAGGTTTTTTGAAATTAGGGTTTGAATCTTTAGGGCTCAAAACCATATGCCTGAATTCCAATTTTCACCTTCTCTCACAACCAAATCTCGACTATCAACAATCTTGTTCAAAATTTATTGAAAACTCAACATCAGTATCCTTATCAGAATCAATCCTTAACAAAAATAAGGAGGCATAAAGCATTTCACCAAGAAAAAATAAGTTTACAAACAAACAAAAACAAAAACAAAAACACAATGAATACTTCAGCCAAACTTCTCGCCATTTCACCCTCTTTTATTTGTGCTTGTAATTTTGTATTTGTAGGTGAGAATCTGAGGGTTGGGTAGCATTAAAGATTGCTTTGGATTGGTTGTTGTCTTAGAAAAAAGTCATTTTAGGTACCGATAAGTTGCTAGTCACATTGACATTAGACCTCCTTGATCTTTAATTTTTGTATGAAATTCCTGATATAATTTGAAACCAGGAAATATTCGTGTTCCCTGTTCACTTGTATTATAATCATAGTGGCTGTAATGTGCAGTGTCGTCAGGTAAATGATCCCCTATTAGATGAAGAGTGAGTTTGAGTTTGCTATGGTGTTTGGATCTGATGGAGGTAATAACATATTTGGTTCATATCTGGTTACATGTTAGCATGTCGGGAATATAGATTAAGAGTAGAAGTAAGTCATTGCTAATTTATAAATTAGTTTAAAACAGTAAACCTACTATGATGGTTGTTGATGCTCACCGACTGCTAGTGTACTTGAATTTGACTGATTGAGCACTTGTAGCTGCCTATAATTAGCCTTTAAGGTGCGTTTTTATTGTTAATATGCATTTTAGTTTCAAACTGCAGAGCTGTGTATTAAGCAACAAATCATTGAGTATTACTTGAAGATTTTTTGTCGGCATCTTATTTGGAAAATCAAAGTGGGCAAAATTAGAAAAATTGATGTCATTGTAGGGAAATTATCTCAGATAAGCATGTTTGTTGAAATATGACAGATTAGAGAATCTAAGAGAGCAAATTTTAATAGTTTGGCAAAAGGAAGTATATGGGTCATGTTGCTTTTGCTTGGGATCTTACAGCAGTATAGCTAGAGCAGAGGCGTGCATAAAGAAAAAAAATAAAAATTTAAAGATAAAATGACTTGAGGCAACTTTAAAAAGATGAAAATTTGAAAGAAAAAGTGAAAGGGGGATTCTACTTCTTTACTGGGATTATTCTTTGAACTCAAATTAGACGTGTGTTTGATTGTATATATATATATATATATATATTTTGAATTCTCGAATATGTCAGATTTGCTTATAGGAAATTCCATGTTGGAAGTATTGTAGGAATTCCTAGATCATCTGTTGTGCATACTCTTTTACACAACCCGAGCATCATGCACATATTGTAAATTCTATTAATTCTAGTATATCATGAAATTAATTCTTATTTACCTTATTGATCATTGAAGAACTATTTATTTGCTACGAGTCTCACTCACCTTCTAAGTTAATCAGGATTACAAACTATTGTTTCTCTCCTTCACCGGGACTAGGACATCAACTTCTACTATTAGTGAGATTAGGACATTATCAATTTCTCTTCCTGATTTCATCATCATAAGAATAGTTGTCACCACAACGATCCTCATGTCTCTACTCTCTATTACCATTTTAAATAAAAACCGGAAGTTAAGGGATATTTGGGTTGGAGGAGAGAGAGAGTTTGGTAAAGAGGATGTAATGTCGTGTTAGTTTTGTTCTTATTCCTTATCAGCTAAAATTGGGTTCCTTAATAATATTTGGGCTCATTGAAGAATTCCTGTCATTTTTGTTGTTGTTGTAGACGTGCAGTTGTTGTCAATGAGCATTCATATTTCAATCAAGAAGCCTCAACTCAAAGAGAAAACACGTTTTGATTTTAATACCTAACTAATAAGACATGTAATGGTTTACTGGCAAGGAAAAATATATGGTGACTAAGCTAAAGAGGAAAGATAGATGGTGACTAAGTTAAAGTGAACAGCTAGAATCATCTTGGATGCATAACCTGAAACTTGTGCATACCGTTTTAACTAGAGATGAAAGAAAGGATGGATGAGCATGCAAGAAAAAACTCATAAAAAGTAATCTCTAATACTTTATGTGCTAGTTACCCGAGGTTAAGGAAAGATTAATTGAGAGGCACAAGGTGGTGGTGAGGTTCCAGGAAAGCATATTTGGGATGTGAACGAGTGAGCTAGATGATCATTAACACCAAATAACGATGTTATTAGGTGTGTGTAAACGACGACTTTGGAGTCTTCTTATTTAAATACATGGTCCTTGGTCTTAGAGGAAGGAAGGTATTCAATTCATGTATTCCCAAAGCCACTTCATTATGTAGATGTAATTAACAATACCATGGTTAATCATCATTCCTTAGTATCTTTATAATATTTGGAATGAAGCTGCAGGAATCCAGTTTTTCGATCTAGCTATAGTACAATATTACATTCATCATTTTATTTGTTTGCCCCCTAAAACTAAAATAGATTCATTTTATTACATCCTTAGTATCTTTTTTTTCAAGAAATTCCGTTCGTGTAATTTATTTGTTTGCCCCCTAAAACTAAAATAGATTCATTTTCCTGTTGTAGGATAATTGCCTTGCGGAAAGCAGAAAAGGAGGAAGAGAGAAAAGCAAGGGAGAAGATCCGTCAGAAACTCGAAGAGGATAAGGTATATGTTGAAATCTCAACTTATCTTTTATTGCGGTATGATTGAAGAATAATACACATCATATTAGAACATTCTTCAACACAATTCTAAGAACAATTCTTTATTTCTATTTGTTTTCTCAAAACAATTCTAAGAACAATTTTTGGATGAACACCTCGTTATACTAGCGGTAACCTAGTATCGGCACCGTTCTCTTGAACTGTTCAAAGAATTATCTTCAAATGATTATTGTTATTCTTGTCTATTTTTATCTGTGTGTTTTACTATTTCTGTATGTTCTTTCTCCTGTGTTCAACTATTTGTTTTAGACTGTAAGTTTAGTTTGCTTTTTGAAACCTAGTAGTCCTGGGTGCAAAATTGGTATCAGATGAACTGAAACTAATTGGAAAGATGGAGGTAGTGTCAATAAAAGCATATCTTTATTTCTATTTGTTTTCTCAAAACAATTCTAAGAACAATTCTTGGATGAACACCTCGTTATACTAGCGGTAACCTAGTATCGGCACCGTTCTCTTGAATTGTTCAAAGAATTATCTTCAAATGATTATTGTTATTCTTATCTTTTTGTTTGATAATGGTTAATATCTATAATGTCATTGATAGAAATGGGTAGTACTCGCGACAATCTCTCCACCAATGATGTCACTGCATCTACAAATGATGACAGTGAAGTTAAAAAG
This sequence comes from Berberis vulgaris, assembly GCA_963556465.1. Lineage (NCBI taxonomy): Eukaryota > Viridiplantae > Streptophyta > Magnoliopsida > Ranunculales > Berberidaceae > Berberis > Berberis vulgaris. The sequence continues at coordinate 31,134,415 of OY747127.1, read as the reverse complement.
ACCATACAGTTCAATGTCCATGGTTTAGCAGTTGGACCTGGTGCTAGAAATTTCAATAAAAACATTGGAAAGCTTGTTGAAACCCTTGTGCCCATCAAATTCAAGGGTTGGCACCATGTTACTGACAACTACAAAGAGGATGTGTGGAATGGCCTCAAGGTGAGATTTTACATCATTGATTTTCATAATGTCTTATTTTATTATCAACTTATATCTCAATGGCTTATTTGCAGCGTGAATACGACATCCCAAATTATGTGAAAAGGAGTGTGCATTTGAAAATGCCTGAATATTTTAGAAGGTTCAAGGCAGATCTTAGGAAGGATTATTTGGATAAGTATCCTACCATTGAGGAACAAGAGAAGCATGTTCCAAATGGTGTAAGAGAGGAGGATTGGAAGGAGTTTGTTCGCTATGAGAGCACCCCTGAAGCGAAGGCAATTAGAGCCCAAAATGCCAAAAACAAAAAGGCTTCAAAGTATGTATGGGGGGTGGCCAAAAGAGTGTTGCAGAAGTAGAGTATGAAATGGTAATTGAGTTTCTAGCTACTAGTACAATAATAACCATTTAACTATATAGGCTGAGACTAATCTTTCAAGTATATAGGTTGAGAAGAACCCTGATGGGGAACCAGTCACACGCACTGACATATGGATTGCTTGTCACACGGGAAAGGATGGAAAACCCACGCATGGTGCTGAACTATGTATGGTATGTGCCCAATGATGTCTTTTATACACAATTCTTAATTTACTTTGTAGTTGTTTGAATATTATTTGTGTCCTGATTTATTTTATTTTTTCATTCTTTTGAAGGAACAAGTTAAAGCAAAAAAGGTAGTCTTGCAAGAATCTTCAACCCAGGGTACCATTGACCTCACTATTGATAATGATCCTCTAAGACAAGTGTTTGGCCAAGAAGAAAGGGGACGTGTTCGTTGTGTTGGAACCACCGTCTCTAAAAGGAAGTATGATGCTGCACTTCCCGCTCGTTCATTGCTTTTGGATAAAACATTGGAAGTAAAAAAATTTAGCGAAAAATATGATAGATTGGAAGAAAATGTTAGATGGATACGAGAGAGACTTGAAAATGGAACTTATGTGAGACCATCAACAAGTAAGGGAACTCAAGGAGGGACACAAAGATTTGAAGATACACCTTCATCCCGTGCACAATCGACAAGGCAACCAGAAAATCCATTACCTCCATCTCCATTACCACCATCTTCTCAAGGTGTTGCGAGGTTTCCTTCTCCAAGCAATCCTGTTCCTTCAGTGTCAAGGACTTACAAAGTTTGTGATTGGCATAAGAATGTCATTGCGATAGCAATAGAGGTTGTAGATCCTATCCATCGATTCTCTTGCGATTGCCATGGATCATTGAACCCTGCAACAGAGATCAGACTTTCCTTATGCTTCAAATATAGGACTGAGGTGAAACTTTACAAGAGTGATCCAAAAGGAGACATGATGGGGGATTTGGATGTTGGTGATTTCTTCGTATGGTGTAAAAATCATGTGGAACTTGATGATTGATAGTTACAACTATGTTGGAAGCAATGTAATGGTGGCAGCAAAAGAGGAGCTGAGTAAAATACACTACGGGCACGTGATTGTTCATTTTAAGGTAAATTGCCCCCTTCTTTCATGGAGTCTACACTCTGAATTAAAAAAAAAGCAGGAAAAAGCTTATGAATTAATTCATTTGATCGTATATGAAGGATCACAAGGACAGAATCTTGCACTGAACTATCTCAAAGTCAGGAAGCACAACTGCAGAACCTGCTGCTCATGTCCATGCTTCCTAAGGATGATGCAGATGAAAGGGACTGCATTTTGGAGGTGAGAGCAGGTAATACATGAGCATCTTATTTTCTATCTTAATTTATAAAAACAAAAAAACAAACTTCTTCAGGACGTGCGTATGTTGAAAAATCAAGAAAAAAGTATAATTGCATGTTTTCGCCGTGAAAATAGTTTTGATGGGAGTTTTTTTCTTATTTATTGGCATCCTTGAAAATGTTTTCTTATGTATGTTGCAATAATCAGCTTCAAAACCACCTTTACCATTGTCATCCATAGAGGAGTGTCGTGTCATTAAAACCTGTGTTACTACTGTGTATGCATTGAGGAATGGTCCATTGCTAATTTTGAAAATTCATGTACTTTGTGATCTATGTTAGAATCTTTTATGCACTCTCAATTGTGGTGGCCGATAACGTTCTGATGCTAAAGTCAAATAGGGATCTGAAAAAGGTGTGATGCCATAACAGGGAATTTGTAGCGTACCTTAGTTTAGCAACCTCATGTCGTATTTATAGTGCAAGGAGTTCTGGTTCTACCAGGCCATCGTAGGCGTAGTTTAGGAAAGAGATATTCGTGGAGATCCTTCTCTAATTAGGAATCGTGCTGTAAGAGGAAAGTTCCATGTTAGCCTTGTGCTCCTAGATACGCGGGAGATAGTTCCCAATGTGAGAGCAATCCGTAGAAGGAAGATTCCCAGTGTGGAATGTACTCTGGCATTTGCTTCCTAGTTGAAAGCAGATAGCAGTTGTAGTTGCCCGTCCGAAGCTAATCTTCAAGATACTTGCCTTAGTAGGACTTATGGGTATTGAGGATACCTGTGAGACGTGTGGGCCTAGCATGTTGTGAGAGTTTGGGTCCGCCTGGAGGACTGAATTAAGTGGGCTTAGAACCGCTTGGGCTGGATCAGTGTTGGGCTGACGCTGGGTCCTGTAATTCCTCAAGATCATCATGACACGTGTATGGCTCAGGGATGTGACCGTTTTTATGTATCATCACTTATGATAAACGATATGTATCATATATAAGCCTCATCGATCTGGTATATATCTTGTGATATATCGATATAAGATGATGCAAGGATGTATCGTCAGTGACATGAATGAATAGTTGTATGATAACCAATTGCTTGTTAATGTGTAACACAAGCCATATATCAATGGAAGTGTTTTTGGGACGTCCTTACTTGAATAAGTCTTATTTATGTCTTTTATATGCTTATATATATTTTGTACCATATGTTTTTTTTTAAGTATATATATATATATAATGTTGTTACAAGTCTTAAGTTGTGTGGTTGCTGCAAGCGAGTAAGCTTCAACATTTAGTGTTCTGGGAATATAATTACAAAATCAATTACAGTTGGAAGTACGGGTGGGCATCCCATCCCACGATCCCGAACCCGTCCCAATCCCATCCTGTCTCGTCCCAATTTTTTTGGGTCCTTTTAGGATTGATCAAACTCATCCCGATCTAGAGTGGGATGGAGATTTTCAATCCCGCCTATCCCGTCCCGAATTTATTTATGTAATATTTATTATTATTAATTTTATTCAACATACTATTCTAAATTAAAGTTTAAGATGTGTTGAAATTAAATCAATGTAAGATGAAATTCTATATGAAATCTAAATGAATTGAATCATTAAATCTAAATGAAATTTAATATTTATTTGTCTTCCAAAAAAGAGTTTCATATTTATTTATTTAATATCTATTATTATTTATGATGTAAGTTATATGTATATAAATATCTCTTCCTCCTCCTTCCTCACGATTTTCCTTCTTCCTTCACTGATCTGCTGATCTGCTTTGAGAAGAGACTACGAGTGAAACTGGCAATGGTGGTCGGTGCTTGCGTGGCTAGTGGCGATCAGGGAGTCTAACGAGAGAGATATGAGGACGGTGGCGTTGTGGAAGGGTTTCGCGAGGTTGTTGTTTCGAGGAGGAGGGGTTATGGTCAGGCGATGGGTGAGATGGAGGCGAGGTGGAAAAGGTTGTGGGTGGATTGTTGTGATGGGTTCAGGACGATGGGTGGGTGGAAGAGAAGGTTGTGGTTGCAAGGAGGGGTTTGTAGATGGGTCATTTTTCCAAACAAGGTATCGTCCCTTTTATAATTGTTTTCTTCTCGGTTTCATTTTTTGCGTGGTTTTCTTTTTCAATCAGTATTTCTAAATTGCCAATTTGCTTCACTTAGCTTCCATTTTGGAATCTTCTAATTGAAAACCTACACAAACACGAAAATAGCAATTAGTATCATAATTAACAAGTAATGGAAAAAAAATATATGGTACTAAAAATAGCCTAATTATGCTTCTATCAAATTCCCCCACACTTATCTTTTGCTAGTCCTCGAGCAAATCAAAGAAACAAAAATAAAAGACTCAAATGACTTAATCTATATTTTCCAACATTTGTCTGAGAGATTTTCAACGGATCATGACATGTTAAGATTCTTTGTAAGCACAAGATTAAATCCACATCATTCAAAAATTAATACACGTTCATAGCAATGATATAAAATTTCACAATTAAATCAATACAAGTGACTGTGAAACTCAAGCGCGTGCTTAAAAGAATTAACCCAAAAATCTCACTAGGTGCACTCTTTTCTTTTTCACTGATTGTTTGGTAAAATCTCTCTTCCTATTCTAGGTATATGTGAGAGGATTGATGTAAAAGAAAAACAAATAGTTCACATATGATATAACAAGAAAGAAATGCATTTTCTGACATTTTTTTTTTCAGATATATGATCTCACGGAATGAATGCTACTATTTGAATGCAAGAACTAGTGACACCATATGCTCATACATCATTCGAATCTCCACAACATGACATTGCAAGACACACTCAATCAAAAGGTCTTAATTCAGGTTGTAACGAGGTCAATGGGTCAAGATAAGAGAAAGAACGGATAGAGAATTTTCAAAAGGCTTAAAGAAATGGTGAAAGCATGCAATAAGATTAGAGACGTTAGCAATGAATCATATGGTTCAAGGCATAAGTAGAAAAATGAAGAAGTGGCCCACTGATAATGAAAAGTTGCAGCCCCATTATTTTGTATCTACTTAATGAAAATAATTGAACTATATGTATGGTACTAAAATACTGAATGAATATAGACAAGGACTTGTGTCCCTTCTGTAATTTTGTACTATTTTTTTCAACTCTTTCTTCTTGAACTGTCTACCATAAGAGTCTTCCCCCACACTTGCTTTGCAACGTACCTTGAACCACAATAAAGTCTCTACAAATCAAATTATATTACACTCTTCTAACTAGGTTAGGGATAGAAAATGAGGATAATGAAACAAAAGGCTTAATAACAGGCTCATTGGGGTTAACCTAAAGGAAATATATCATGGATCGGGCTTATTTGACAATGGTGAAAACTATGTGCCTTTATCATGTCAAACATGTCGTGTAATTTAATATAATGCTTTGAACGAATTTTATACAAGTTCTAGTGTTTAATTCTTAATTATGAAAGCAATCCAAGTAGCAATCAAAACAAATAAAATTGAGATCATGCAACGAATCATTAGTGACAAAAAAATTAAAATAAAATATGACCTAACTAAAAACTCTCAAAATCAAAGGAACAATAGGCTCAGAACTCACATATGGGTTATAATGAGTTTAATTCAATTAAACATGCTACGAGTACCAATTACTCAGTTGATCACATGTGAATTTGCATATGATAGCCATGAATAAGCATTAACCAAAAAATAATATTAGACCTTAAATCATCTTAAAGTCATGCAATTAAAAACCAAATTTCATCATTGTATTAGAAAGTATCCTAAGACTCAAAAAACTATAACTTTTTTTAAATGAGACTAATACCAACAAAGAAATAAAAACCAACATTTTTTTATAATTTTATGGGCTGACACTTTTTAATTTTTTTCTTTTAAAATAAAAAACAACATTGTTCCCCTCACACTTAAACCTAACATTGTCCTCAATGTTAATAGATTATAGCACATGCAATGAAAAAATTTTAAAGAGGAAAAACAAACTACTAACAAACAAAAGCAAAAATAACGAAAAGAAAATAAAGGGATAAAGAAAGCAAATTTGATTGGGTTGCCTCCCAAGAAGCGCTTGTTTTAATGTCGTGCAGCTTGACGATATTTTCAATCAATCCTCATGGAGTGATACATCCTCCACGTCATGCTCCACAAATGACTCATAATAGGGCTTAAGTCGATGATGTTTCACCTTAAACTCCTTACCGATTGTGACACTCTTAATCTGTATAGCACCATGGGGAAAATCATTAGTAACAATAAAAGGACCAACCCATTCAGAACGTAATTTATCAGTTCTAAGACACGATTGGAAAAAACAAGACTTTCTTTCCAACGACAAAAGTATGTCCATGGATTATCTGATCATAAAAAACTATTGTGCTCTCCTTATAATTACTTTTACTATCATAGGGATCATCCTGAATCTTTTCGAGCTCATTCAACTGTAATTTTTTCCGCTTCTTTGTGTCATAGGGAACTCTATTGCTCTCATATCCAACGGCAGTAGTGATGGTGGTCTCAAGTTCATCATCGTTTCTGATGTCTGACAAATTGTCATTCACATTAATAGAAAAACAAGAATGATTTTTAGTAGGATATCTCGTGGCTTTAAAGATGTTGAATTCAATAACATCACCATCAAATTCAATGGTCAGTTTTCCCGCATGCACATCAATATTTGTCTTTGCAGTTTTCATGAAGGGACGCCTTAAAAGAAGAGGCAAAGGTGCTGAAATTTCCGAATCTTCCATCTCAAGCACATAGAAATCTGTTGGGAATATCAAATGGTTAACCTGCACACACACATCTTCCAACAAACCTCAAGGATATGCATTAGAATGGTCAGCCAAATGAATAATAACACCATCATTTTTTAGCTTCCCGAGATTCATAGATTGATCAATAGAATACGGCATAACATTAATTGAAGCACCTAAGTCTAGCATTGTATTTTCAATTTTAATATTACCGATAACACAAGGGATAATGAAACTACCCGGATCCTTACACTTCGGCGACAATTTCCTTTGAAAAACTGCGAAAATATTCTCACTCGCCTTAACTACCTCTCTGTCTTGAAGTCATCACTTTGTTGTGCAAAGCTCCTTAAAAAAATTTGCATACTTAGGCACTTACTTAATAGCATCAAGAAGCGGAATATTGACTTGGACTTTTCGGAAGGTTTCCAAAATTTTCTTATCATGTTCATCTTTCCTAGATTTGGCAAATCTACCTGAAAAATGCACAAAAGGTGGAGAAAGATTAGTAGAAACTGAATTTGAAATGCTCACCTTCTTACCTTAGAGCTTTGGTGTTTCAACAATGGCTGAATCTTCCTTCTATAACTCAGCTTCCCTATTTCGACTCTGTTTAGGAACTATTAGCTCATTCTCAATTTGCCTACCACTCCTCAATGTAATTGCTTTTGCGGTTTCAAATATGCATTTCGGATTTGGCATGGTAGAACTAGGAAATTTTCTTACTCACGAATTTGTCCAATAAACTCAGTTATTTGTCTCATCTATAGCTTCAAATCTGTTATATCTTTTGTTTGGTTGTGCTAAGAAATAGTTAGCGATTTCATAATCTCATCATAATTAAGAGGCATAACTGAATTGTGCTGAGATGGTTCTGGCGGTCCTTGAAAGAAACCAGAGGGTGGCTGATTCGAAGATTGTTGTTGAGGTTGTTCTGAATTTCTCCATCCAAAGGTGGGATGATTTCTCCAATCTTCATTGTAAGTGTCTGAATAAGGATTATTCCTATAGTGATTTTGCCCCTGAAAACCTACTGCATTGACATTCTCCCAACCACCATTCTAGATCAGTTGAGAACATTGATCAGATGGATGTCCTGGCTTAGTACACACGCCACAAACTTGTGCAACTCCTAGCACATTCAATTTCCCCAGAGCCCGAGTCACAAGTGAAGTAAGATTAGTCATTTGAGTTTCCAAACTAGAATTAGTACTTACCTCATTGACTTGGCGTGAAGGCTCTCCAATTCCTTCATACTGTTGGGCGTTTAAGACTCGGTTTGCAATCAAAGTCTTTGCTGTTGCTGCAGTTTTATCAACCAAAGCTCCTCCTGCCGCTGCATCTAACATCTGTCGCTCAAGATGAAACAATCTTTCATAAAAGTATTAAATCAGGAGTTCCTCCTTCATCTGATGTTGTGGACATGATGCTATGAGAGTTTTGAAGCGTTTATAGTAAGCTAGATATGATTCTCCTGGACGTTGTTGTATACTACTGATTTTCTTTCTCAACAAGATAATTTTGAAAGTTGGAAAAAATTTTCTCTAGAAACACATTCTTTATGCTATCCCAAGAGTATATTGTTCCGGAAGGTAGTTCATAGAGCCAATCCTTAGCCTTATTAGCCAGAGAAGAGAGAAATGCTCTCAACTTTAGGATGTTCTCATCCACAATCATTGGCGTCATACTGGAGCATACAACTTCAAATTTCTTTAAATGTTTATTTGGATCCTCCATAGAAATACCATGATACTTCAGAATATGATGAAGTAGGCTGAATTTCAGCTCGAATGACTTTATCTTGCCCTGTGCTGCTATTGGATACTGAATGCACAGGGGTGCATCATTGTCCAAGGTGGATGCCAAAAGTTCTTTAATAGATCTATTGTCTCCCATGTCAAAGAGTTCTTTTTATTCAGATTCAGAGCTAGACGTTTGTGACTTTTTTGTTTTTCATTCATTTTCTAAATGTTTTCTCAGGCTCTGAATCGTATTCTAATAAGTTTTCGCTAGATCTCCTATTGCGCATGAACTGGTACTTGAGATAAAGACAGAAAGAAGAAAAAAATAATAAAAAGAAAAATAAATAAATAAAAACTAATGAAGTAATTGGCAATTTTACTAATCCCCGGTAACGGTGCCAAAAATTGATGCGCTATTTTAGTAGCACACAACTTAATACCCTGCATTGTGATTGTATTATAGAATAAGTAGGGATCGTTCTGGACCGGGGATTAGAGGGTTTGCCAACTAGCACTAAGAATAACTAAAAGACAACTAACAACCTAATTAAGTAAATATTAGGGGATTGAATTTTCTAAGTTAAACTATGAAAATAGCTACGAAAATTACTGTAAAGATAATAGAACTATAGGGATGCAAAGATGAGAAAATAGCTAAGGGTTATCTCCACACACCAAAGATATGCTCATAAATCAATCTTCAATAATCACTTGCTAATTCGTGAGTGACAATGCTCATGATTAACCGTGATCAACAGATTCAACACTGCGTTAATCTTATTATTTTCTCAAGTTCGTTGAATTAAACTTAGCGACGCTTTCAAACTATTCTTATCATGCTATCTAATCAGGAATTGCAAGTTAGATAACAATCTAAGATCATTAAGTTTTGTGAAAAATATGAACACTGACTAGGCAATTACAAGTATGATCAACATCTTGTTCTTACCTAGATTTTTACTTAACCTTACCAACGTTCCTTGATATTTAATACTTATGAGTACAAGATTGTAATGATTAGGTGAAACACTCTTATACTCTAACCCCAGATCCTAGCATGCTTACTAAGTTGGCCACTTTAACAAACATACAAAAAAAAAATTTCTATAAAGCAGTTAAGCAAACCACAATCACTAATAGCAAGCGATTAAATTCAATAAAGAAATTAAATTCAATAATCAAGCAAAATAAGAAAATAAGAGGTTTAGAGATGAAAAACGTTGTTGCCTGGTCTGTGGTGTTACAGAATGGACTGCGGGGTGCGGATAACAGAGAGAAACAGAAATAAATCTCTTCCTCCTCCTTCCTCACGATCTTCCTTTTTCCTTCACTGATCTGCTTTGAGAAGAGACTGCGAGTGAAACTGGCGATAGTGTTCGGTGCTTGCTTGGCTAGTGGCGATCAGGGAGTCAAGCGAGAGAGATGAGGATGGTGGCGTTGTGGAAGGGTTTGGCGAGGTTGTTGTTTTGAGGAAAAGGGGTTACAGTCAGGCGATGGGTGTGATTGAAGCGGTGGAGAAGGCTATGGATGGATTGTTGTGATGGGTTCAGGACGATGGGTGGGTGGAAGAGGAGGTTGTGGTTGCAAGGAGGGGTTTGTAGATGGGTCGTTTTTCCAAACAAGGTATCGTCCCTTTTATAATTGTTTTCTTCTCGGTTTCCTTCTTTGCGTGGTTTCCTTTTGCAATCAGTATTTTTAAATTGCCAATTTGTTTCACTTAGCTTCTATTTTGGAATTTTGTAATTGAAAACCTACACAAACACGAAAATAGCAATTAGTACCATGATTAATAAATAATAGCCAAAAATACATATAGAAATATGATATTAAAAATAGCATAATTATGCTCCTATCAAGGATTTAGAGCAAACTGAAAAGTATTCTGTCGTTGAATGATGGGTAAGCCCATTTGCTGAAGTCTCACCACGCCCGACTGTGTGAAGCCCAAACGTGCAAGTGCTAAAGCCTCTGAGTCATGCTCCTCAATCTAATTGGGCTCAGTTGCATTAACCAACCTTGAATGACCACAACCTTGACGGCGCAGCCCACTTACGCTCACTAATCCCGACGCAACCTGGATTGTGGTTGGTTGTCGTTGTTCATCGAGCCAGAGAGTAAATCTGTGGGCGTTGTCCTTCTTTTTGGAGAGGTGGAAGGGATGCTCTGAATTGACTCTGGTATTGATTCGAGAGTCAACAAAGAACGGGAGAGACAGCTTGGCATGAGGTCGAGTTCATCTGAGTCTAGCAAGGGTGGCTGAGGCTTCGGCATGGCAAGGGTAGATAGGGCCATATATGTGACCCACGAGTCCACACCCAAAGCAGAAATTGGGGGGGGGGGGGGGGGGGGTGGTTGTAAGCAAATCTAACCATGAAGGATCTCCCACCAATGATTCAAAAATTAGTTTCCATTGTACAAGGAATAGGCCTTGAGGTATCAAGCCACACCTTGAAGCGAATGAATGGAACAGTGAGTTTTTCAAGAGAGGTTAGATCTACTTCCATAAATTCTCCTATACAAGAGGCTAATTTGTAGAGATCATTAAATTGAAGCTTGTTTGTAGGGAACTCTCTGATCCTGATCCAGCAAGGGATGACGAAGAAGTCAATATTCCAGAAATCCACTTGCCAAGGCTTCACCGAAACCAGATGTCCAAACAAAAACCAAGGTCCTGAGATGAAGGCCGGTTTGAAGTCGGGCTGGTAAGTGAACTGGACTAGATAATATTTTGCAAAAGAATCAAGATTCCAGATTAAGAGTTCCACATGGATATGGTGACTTGGATGCCATTGCTCCACCATACGAATAACAAAGACTTCATTGGAAAGCTTCTAGGAGTGGCAATATTTTGCGATAGCTCTCAGAGAACTGTCGTCCATTTCATCTTCCTCTTTAATGTCAAAATCAGGAGGTGGGATTGATACAGAAGCAGCAAACTGTGATTCCAGTGAAAGGAGCAAGTCAGGATCTTGGGTAAGTGGTTGGGGTAATGGCACCGCCAAAGCATTTTGCAGTAAGGGCTGGGCATGAGCAGGAGCATGAGTGGAAATGTTGGTGGATGATCGGATAGGTTGAGCACGGGAGGATGAAGCTTGATGTGTAAACATGGTACGTGGTGGGATGGGTGGTGGAGTCTCTGGGGAAGAAACAGGTTGATGGAACACTTGTAGAGGATTAAAGAGAATCGGTCTTCAATTGTTTAAGGTACCAAAAGAAAGTATTTGTAAGGACGAACAACGGTAATGGGCTTGATATTGTAAGTACGAGGAAGTGGTTTGTTGAAGATAATAAAATGGTAATAAATTGTGGTGGTGTTAGTATTGGTGATTGGAGGTGTTTGACTCATACTAATGAAGCGGCGATGTGATATTTAGTGTTCATGATGTAATGGTAGTAATGGAGGATAATGATGAGAGGGAGAAAATGAAGTAATGTGTATTAGAGGAAGAAGAAGATGGACACGCACTTCGCTCGAGACCTGCAAAAGACACAAAGAAACAATAGTAAGCAAGCAAAGGAGCAACCAGGGTTGCTCTAAACAGGGGGAATAGGGAAAGGGAAGGGGTTTGTAGTGTTAGAGTGAGTTAAGGTAGAGATCGCAGAGATTTAAGTGAAAAAGAAGTGGTATGAAGAGGATGAAAAGAAAGATGGGAATGGGAGGTATAAGTGCAGGAAGATATCAAAAGAGTTTTGGGTTTGTTGTTAGTTGAAACTCCAAAAATCTCTTAAGTGGTTTTGTACCGTATCTTACGATACATGGTACGTTACAATACATGTATCTTAAGTTTAGGTTTCTGATATATGGTACGATAAACGTTTTGATAACTATTATTAGACTAATTTAAGTGAATAAATCAATTGGAATTATGTGTCCTAAGGTCTATTCATGGTCTTTCTTTACCGGATGTGGTCCTTTAGGGGTGAATTTATTTCCATGTTTTGTCGCTCCGCTAATTTGAGTTGTAATAAATTCAATCTTCAAATTTACACAGAGATTAACCTAGCAATCTTAGAATATTCTTACTGGTTTTGGAATGAAATAGGAAACAGTAACAAAGGAATGGTAGACACTGACAGCGAAACATAAAACACTGACATCATCCAAACAATATATGTTACACAGGGGTGATATAATGTGATTAAAGGTGATGGAATGCAGAATGTTGTTTAGAATCTCTAGAACCTGGATTTAAAAAAAAAGGTGATTGGGAGTAGGAAATCTTAAAGAGATTACAGTTCATATTTTTTCTTTGGAGTCATATTCATAAACCACTTCACTAGAATGGAATGAAGCTATACAGGCAATAGTAAATGTTTGTTTGCCATCAACTTGGGCGTCTAGGATACCCCGATGAAAAAACTACATGTTTGAAATGGATAGGGTAGTATCATAATGCAATATATTGTGTGTTCCCGCGAACTAAAATTTATATAAGTTTTGTTCAGGTATATTCTATGAGTAGCAAGCCAATCGAATTGTCTTATGGCTTTACTCGAGAGCTATTATGAATGTCAATGAGGTTTGTGAACCCCATTTGTCTTTCGTTGTCATCTCAGAAAATCGAGTGGATTTCAGCAAAGGCGCCAAGCCTCTCAAGGAGGATTTTGCAGATATTATGGCCATCTCCAGGAGAAAATCAGGTACAAGTTTATGGCTAATGAGGGCTGAGAGCTCTTGTGGGATTTAGCTTTTTGGTGAGCTCTGTAAGAATAGGAAATTCCAAGAAAAGTGTTGAAATCTCCTTAGATATTTGGTGAGATAGATAAATGGATTTGGGATGATAAGTGTCTTTCACTGTGAAAATTTGTTTTGAGTTCAACCTAGCAGCCAACGCCACTGTAATACCTAATCGGCCTCCCATAATCTTCATAGCCAATCCTCTCATGGTCCAACTTGGTACGTCATGGTCTCATCTGAGACAATATGATGTAATTAGTATATCTAATAATATTAGCAATGGTAGTATTTTAGCGGTATTAAGAGTTTAAGTATTGTTGTAATTAGGGGTGGGCAAACGGGTCAAGGAACCGTAGATCCAAACCAAACCAGACCGTTTTGCTCAAACGTTCCGGTTTAAAATGTGTAATTTAAGATACGGTCTGGATCCGTTGTAGAACGGTTCGAGTTCGGTTCCAATTATGTATATTCAAACGGTTTGGTTCCTACCCGTTTCAAATGACACCTACACGTGTCTTAATATGAGTGGAGGTTAAAAAATGTAAATTTAAAATGTAAAAACACATTCTTTCTCTTGCCATTTCTCCTCTTATCTTCTGTTGAGTGTTCAGTCACTTCATCTTCTCACACGGTTCATTCTCCCTCAGTCCCTCCTATTCCTCACATCAAGAAGCCAAGAACCCTAAGTTGATCCATTAGAGCCCAATAGTGATCTTGATAACACTTTCCAATTGCTTGACTCGGCAGCGCCGAATCACTTCTTGACGAGAGAGGAACTTGGAGCCAACCAGGGTTGAGTCTTACTCTTCACCAGATGTAAACCACCATTACCTCCATGTTTACGCCATGGTCCATGAAATATGTGAATTCACAGGATCTACAGTGAAGCATCAAGAAATCTTCCACTAAACCAGCTTTACTCATGAAGCTACTGTTGAAACTGATTTTTCAAGGTACGGAAGTTCGTATCCACAGGTTCCATTGCATAATTCTTGATTTTTTTAGGGCAAAAGCATTTGGCACTAGTGTATACATAGATTATAAAACATCAGTGTTCTAAAAATCGGCTTAGGCGTTAGAAGGTAGAAAACCGCTCAGATTAATGGATGGGCAGATTTTAGGCAGTCTGGGTGGTCTAGGCGGGTCTGGGCGATTTTTTTTTTTTTTAATAAGGCTGATTGTGTTCTTATTTTATTTTTCTTTCATCTTTTCTAGAAATAAACTATTTAATTGTTTTTTATTCAGTATATGTCTAATTGTAGCAAATGATGATTACTTAATGAAATTCTAAAGGATCTGTCGGTACCAATTTTACTAATGTAGATTTTATCAAACATGACTGGGGTTATTCATGCAATTTGAAGAAAAATAAAAGAGTAGGTTTGGATATTTGACCACAAATTCAATTTTATATAAAGTACTCATCATGACCAACTTCAGTCATTTGAGTTTTAATAAATTTTGTTCATGATTGTTAATTTTTCATGTTTTTAAATTTTGCATATGTATCTTGACATTAAATTAGATGTACTTGATAAGGTATTATGCTTAATTTTTGTAAATTATTAAAATTATAATACAAAACCTAAGACCGCTTAGGTGCCGCCTATGCCCATGGGCGCTAGGCACTTGCTCGCCACCCGCCCAGCGCCTAGCGCTTTTTAGAACACTATAAAACATGCAGCAGCAAAAATAACTGAAAATGCTCTGAACACTAGCTGCCATTGTTGACGAGTTGAACTAAAATTTGCATCTACCACACATTATTGTAACAGGTATACGGAGTGAGCTCCACTCAAGCCCATGAGATATCTTCCTTTTGGACAGGTTGATCTGTTATCTTGGTGAGAAAACATTTTAAATTATCTACGCCGTGCTAAGATCAACTCAATGACATGAGGTTGATGATTACTGAGGAAAATTATAGCAATCACCCTTTGTAACAATTAAGCACACTAATCCTAAGGAATCAAGCAAACTAATCCTAAGGAATCAGTAGAAATCCATTCTTTATTATGACATTATCAAAATTGCTCTCTTCCAATGTTGGTCTTTCACTACTTTTTCAAGGACAGTGTTTTCAGAAAAAGCTCTTTGTGCTTCCTGCCTATAAGATTGTTATTTAATTTAGTCTCCTTTGTTAGCAAATTTCTTTGGATTTATCGGAATGGAAAAGAATGGGTTTGTTGTATGTAATGAATTGTTTAATTTAGTCTCCTATGTGTATTTTTACCTTTCAGTTTGAATTGGGGAATGTCGTGTTTAATTGCAGCGTGAATAAAAAATATGTATGGTACAGTGATATCTTCCTATGTGTATTTTTACCTTTCAGTTTGAATTGGGGAATGTCGTGTTTAATTTCACTTGTGTCTTGCTTGCTCAGTCCATGTGGTATCTTAGTGAAAGTTTTCATTCTTTGAAATCCATATCGCTATAAGTGATGAGTGATGAGGTGATGCTTTATATTTCTGTGGAACTGTTTGAAACCGTAGGAACTGGACCGTTTCAAACGGTTCGAGTTAGGTTCGATCCCAATGTTCAAAATGAGGGCAATCGGATCGGATCCGTTAAATTTAAACAGTTCGAGTTAGATTCTTCAAAATTTGGAACCGATCTAGATTGTGCCCACTCCTAAATGTAATTAGGTAACAATGAGGACTAGTTTCTTATTAGGTTTAAGGTTGTTTCTTGTTTTAGATGTCAAATTAGTTCTAAGTAAGGCATAGGATGCCCACTGTTATTAGTTGATTAATAAAAAAAAAGTTTATTTTGTTTTATCAGTTTTAATTCGTTTGTCAATTTTATTTTGTTTATCGTTAATTTATTTTATCCAATTATTGCATTGTTTTTAATTTTGTTTACTTTACAAGTTAAATTCTATCAATTAGTATCGGAGCTGATTGATTCTTATTATTTGGTTCGATTTGAAAAAGAAAAAAATCGAATGAAGATGATTGAAAAAACAAAATTCCAACAATTAGCGAAAGCAATATTACAGAAGATGAAAATGTGAAGGCAATATTATAAGAGATGCAGAAGATGTAACTGAGGAGGATAGGATGATAGAGAGGATTGACAACAACCTGTCAGTCAACACAAAGGCTGGGGGACAAACCCAATCAGCGCCACACTGGCAGCATCGCAAGTGCTCACACCCATTACCGTCATCGACGATGCCTCATGCCAACAAAACCAACCCCAAGGAAGAACAAGAACATGTACAAAAGAAGATAGCGAAGAATTACTTGGTGAGGAGAAGAGGACTTGCGTACCTGATTCTCGCTACCGGTGTTGTTTGCCACTTCCCAGTGGGTCATCACCACACCAATCGCCTGCTTCCGCTATCTTGTAGCCTTTCTCGCAACAGATCAGCCACCAACCAGACACAATAGCCGTCGTCGACCTCCATCGCCCCACCCCTCTCTCTTGATCGCCACAAACAACCTCAACAGAGCAGTCGATCACACCGCACAGCAGTGCACAGGTCAATCAACTCTCTCACGTCGCTTGTGCCTCACTTCATCTCGTCGTCCACCTCCCTCCTTGCTTCCTCTCTCCCACAGTAGTTAACAACCACTGACCCGTCTTTCACCTGCCATCTCCTTAATGCTCATTCTCCTTCCTCCGTCTCAATTGCCACCCTTGGTCGATCAAACCCTCACCACCTTTCGTCTGCCATCGAAGCCCCCTCCCTTCTCCATTGAAGTCCCTCATTTTGTCGATCGCAGTTTATCGACCTCTCCCAAATTCCTCATCTACGTTCCTGTTAGTGAAAAAAAAAAAAAAAAAAAAGAAGGTGGAATTTTCACCCCAAGTCCTTTCTATTTCGACTTCAGTCCTTGATCCCAAGTTTTTACTCACACCCTTTGGCTATTTACATCCCATCCACCTGTCAGTACCACCACAAGCTGCTGTTATAGATTTAGTTATTTACCGCCACCGGACAACACACTTGACTCCGCAAGACACATTTTTGAATCAATTTGGACAATTTTGTCGCTAATTTTGGAGAGAAGTTTGTGCAGCATTTTCAATTCATGAAGTGGGTTTCATTTGCAACATTTAGACATTATTTTTTGAAGCAAAGTTTTGATTTGAATGTTCATAATGTAAGCAATTACAAAGGGAAAGTTCGTGGTCGTTTTCTGTCAATGCATTTCACATTGTGTTCTCTTAGTGGTTGTTTGCGCTCCTATGACTTCCTTTGCTTCAAGCTCGAGGACAAGTTTCTCATTACAGAGAGGTTGATGTAATTAGGATATTTAATAACATTAGCAATAATAGTATTTAGCAGTATTAGGAATTATAGTATTATTATAATTAGGTAACAATTAAGACATTGGTTTCCTATTAGGTTTAGGGTTTGTCTCTTGTTTTAGAAGTTATGTTAGTTATAAATAAGGTATAGGATGCTTATTGTTAAATAGTTGATTGATGAAAATATTATTATTTTGTTTATCACTTTTAATTCATTTATCAGTTTTATTTCATTTATTGTTAATTTATTTGATTCAATTATTGCATTGTGTTTCAATTCCGTTTATTTTCAAGTTCAAATTCTATCACAATAGGATGTAGTTTTATGTGAAGTGCATACGGAATCGATCAAACATTTGTCTTTCTGTGTGAATTTTGGAGGTCAAGGGTCGAATGTTGTAAATCTTAACGATTGGATTCATATTTGAATAGCAGACTTTTGGTGGTGGCCATCTTTTTTTTTTTTGATGAAAGCATAGAGCATATGTGTGTGTGTGTGTGTTAATACTGTTCAGTATGATGTTGGTGTCCATCAGTAATAGCTAGATGGTGAGCCTCATACTTGAATTCTCGATTAATAAAGTTACAAAACCACAATTTATTTAAGGCCAACAATCTTCTAATATTACTCACTATAGGCCTTCATGCCCAGTTCATCCTTGTTCTTGGGTTCATATGTGATTCTTGTAAGATAAATTGGAGGGTTCCCGAATCTCCTAGAAGAATACCTGTCCACCATTGTCTAGCCTAAATTAGCATTAAAGTTGGCTCCGCCACGTGACACTCTGCCATTGTACTGTCAAAAACTTCCCGACAATAGGATCCGCCACCCGAGCAAGCACATGTCCTTGTAAAGTAGTTGCAAAAACCCCTAATGCTCGTTACTGAGAACAAGCAAAAAAATGGCATCATAGGTGACTAAGATGGTATCTGGGTCGAGGATGTCAGGAGGGGGATTAGCAAGGAAAGATCTAGTGTTAAGGCTGTGATTTCTGACTAAGAGGAGTTGGGCCTGGATCAGTTGATTTTGATTTGTAAAAGTGGTCGTGACAGGGTTCAGATGAGGGATGGGTAGGGTCCTATTATCTGAGGGATCATGTCGGGAATCACTAATGGCTTGTTCATAATTGAGTGGACAGAGAGAGGTTGTGTAATTTGGGTAGAGGTGTGGTTCGTCAAACTACTAGGAGTGCAAAACCATTGCTTGTGCCACGCATTCCAGCTGAGGTTAAAAGCAAGGAGAAAAAGGTGGGCTTCAAATTTTGATTTCCTGAAAATGCAGTTATTTTGGAATTGCCAAATGGTTTTGAGAACCGCCGTAAACTGAGATAGCATGATATATCTAGAAGCGAGGTGGGTTTTGGTTGTATCCCACATAAATGTGAGGAGGGTAATGATAGTGGATTCCCAAAGTTTTCATTGAGCCAATCTATGGGGATAGCGGATAGCGAAAACTCTCCATAGGAGATTGATAACCGGGGATCTGGAGAAAATATGAACAACATGCTCAGTGTGGTTATTGCAAAATATGCAAGATTCCTCTATGGGGGTGTGAAGTTTGACTAGATTGGTCATGGTGGCGAGTACGTCTTGATCGATTTTCCAGAGAATGAACATGGCCGATGGGGGGCCTTGATTTTCCACATATCTTGGAGAATTTTTTTTTATCTAGGAAAGGAGAGAGAGAGAGAGGTAGAGCCTTTTGAAAGGTCAGAAAATAGGGTTTTTGTCGCACTTTTGACCGAAAACTTGCCCTTGTATCAAAAGTCAGGTAAATTGATCTTGGCAATCCGAGGAGTGGATCAGGATATTTTGGATATCTAAGGCCACTGGCTTCGAAAAAATAGCATTAAGCAGTTCGACATTCCAGAGGGGTTGCTAGTCTGCATGGGAAATCCAGAGATCACAAATATAATTGGGCCATTTAGGAATTCCCGTATCAGGAAAACATTCAGTAAGAATGAATCATGATCTAACCCAACAATCGTACCAAAGATTTGCAGTGGTGCCAGATCTAATTTGCCACAGAACATGACGTTTCATTTTTGCCATGGCACAGAGAATGCCCCTCCAACTGAAGGAAGCTAGAGAATGGGCTTTGGATAATTGGAAGAGGCTCGTATTATTGCAATAAAGAGCTTTGAGTTGAAGCAATTGAGGATTGTAAGGATTGAGGATTGTTAGGGTCTGAAAGTGCAAGCCACATGTTTTTGCCATCAAGGCAAAAAATTTGTTCCTGCTGGAAGGAATTTTGAGACATCCAAGGACTCTAGGCTCCGAGATACGTTTCTAGGTACACATATACTTTGCATGACTATCTGCCTTACCGTTCCACCAAAAATTCCTAATCAGGTTGTCAAGCTTTGTGGTGATAGTGTACGGTAAGAGAAAAGTTTGCATAGTATAAACATGAATTGAATTCAAGACGACCTTGATCATAGTAGTTCTACCCGCTTGGGAAAAAACTTTAGATTTCCAGCTTGAAAGTTTTGTGTTAACTTTGTCAAGCATGCACTGGAAATCACTGTATTTCTTTTTTGAGAGAATGAGAGGGGTTCCAAGATATTTGTCCTTCAGATTATAAAATTTTATCTTGTTAATCATCCTAGAGCTCTAGGGTGAACATTGGAACCATAGAACACAGAAGATTTATCAAAATTAAACCCTTGTCCAGAAGCCAGACAATATTTGTGGATAATATCTTTAACAGCATGGGCCTCAGCTAAGGAACCTCGGCAAAAGATCATGAGATCATCTGCATAGAGTAGGTGACTGATAGAGGAGGAGTGACATTTGATTTTAATACTTTTGATGAGATCCTTGGATTCGGCCCTGGCCAAAAGTCGGGAAAGGGCTTCCGAGAAAAGAATGAAGAGATATGGCGATAGTGTATTTCCTTGTCTGAGACCTCGCGAGGGCTTGATTGAAGAGAGAGGAAATCCATTAAGTAAGACCTGTAGAGTGGGAGTGTAGATACATTGATTGATCAATTGAACCCAGTCCTCCGAGAAACCTAATTGTGATAAGATTTGAGAGAGAAACGTCCATTCCATTCTATAGGCTTTTGCCATGTCAAATTTTATTATTAGCCAGACTTGTTTTTTCCTATGATGGTGTTTCATGTGGAAAAAAGTCTCATAGGCAAGACTAACATCATCTGCTATAGAGCGACCACGTAGAAAAACCTCTTGCTTATGAGAGATAATTTGTTCAAGAATGGGTTTTAGGCGGTTGGCAAGGATTTTTTAGGTGACTTTGTAAATCACATTGCACAACCCTATAGGTCTAAATTTGTCAGGAGTGACAGGATTGTTAACTTTTGGAATAAGAGTTACAAAAGTCTCATTAAGCTTGGGATTCAGTTGACGGGTGCTAGAGAAATTTTTTACCACTGCGAGGACGTCAGATTTCACAATATCCCAGTAGTATTGGAAAAAAAATGGAAACCATCCAGTCCAGAGGCCTTATGACTGCCCATATAAAAAACAACTGCTTGGATTTCTGAGTCAAATGGAACAACTGTAAGTTCTTCATTGTCTTCAACCAAGATGATCGGATTAAAAATGGAGATGATGTCCGGATCAGGTTCAGGATGGGAAGAAAAGAAGATGTTCTGGAAGTAGTTGTTGAGAATATTGTCAGCTGAGTTCGGATCGGAGTGCCAAGAATTATCTACATCTTTAAGGCGAATAATGAGATTTCTCTTACAGCGGAGCAGGGAGGCTAAATGAAAGAATTTGGTATTTCTATCTCCTTCAAAAAGCCAGGTTTTTCCTGATTTGTTCTCCAAAATAGTTCTTCTCTAACAAACTGTTCCGAAAAGGCTATCCTCTAGAGAAGCAATGGCAATGGCATTATCTTTAGAGAGAGGTTTGTTTTGAAGGCCATCTAAAGCCTGTTGGATTTTCAAGATACAGAGTTGAATATTACGGAAAACAATCTTGTTCCAACATGATAGGCCATGGCTGAGTTTCTTGATTTTACCAGTGAAGTTAGGAGCCAGAGAGATGTGTTGTCTTTGGTTCCAAGAAGATTTAACCAAATGGCGGTAGCTGGGATCTCTAGTACACATATGAAAAAATTGAAAAGGTTTGGGACCACTATGGGCTTGGGAAACTAGCTGAAGAGACAATGCTCTGTGGTCAGAGACAGTTTTGTATAGATAGTGCGGACATTGGCCGAAATTAAGAGGTTTAACCAATCAGTGTTGGCTAAGATTCGATCAATTTTAGCTTTAATTTCATTCCTATTTTTCCTTTTGTTGTTCCAGACAAATTGTGAGCTATTTAAAGGAAGATCAATCATGTGGTGATTGTTGATAAAGTTACGGAGAAGGGACAAGGCTAAAGAGGGAGGAGATCTCCCTCCCATTTTTTCTCCTGGGTTCAGAATAGCATTGAGATCACTCATAACAATTCCAGGGAGAGTTTGGTGTTTATACACATTTGACATAAAAGCCCAATACGGGAATCGAATAGCAAGGTTTAGTTCACCATAAACAAATAAAATGGATGATTTGGTAAGAGCGCAATGCGAGAATTTTTTAGAGGGGAAACAAAAAATCAAATCCATCAGCCATATGGATGATTTGATCTTGGCATTAACTTGGGGAATCATAAAGGATGTTAACCAATGATGCACAAATACGGGCACGCGTGTCGTGTCAAACACTGACACGACACCCCGACTCGGCAATTTCTCAAAAACTAGGACACGTCGACACATCATACTATTTTTTTAATAAGTCATATAAATATAAATAATAATTTAATAAATTGTCTTCCTAGAGTGTCTTGAAGAAGATGACACTGTTGCAAGAAAAAATTAAAGTAGAAAAAAGTATAGTAGAGAAGAAGTAGAGGAGAGAAGAAGCAAATGAGAGAAAAATAAGAAGCAAAGATTAAGAATAAGCATAGACTACCTCTATGTTTTAGTGGCTTTTTGCCTTATTTGTCTTAAATCGCAATCAAAATAGTATTCACTTCAGATAGATCAACAACCATTATATTACGTGATTATTTACAAACATCTAAAAGTAAAAAAATAAAACAAAGTTGGTTTTCGAATCTTGATTGTCTTGACCAAGTTTCGGGTGTAACGGAGGCATGTCGGACACGTTGACCACATTGACCATGTGTCTGATACTTGCCAACATGTTGGCAAGTATCCGACGGGTGTCGGAGGCCTGTCGAGTGTCGGATACATGTCGGACACGGATACGGCAAGTTTTCGAAGAGTTTGTGCTTCCTTGATGTTAACTTATAGAATCATAAAGGACACCCCTTTCTCAGAGTTTATGTTTAATTGGGGTAGACTTATTTAGGGTTAACCCTTTTTATCTTTTCTGCCATTTTAATTTTTCTTGCGAGTTTTCACTCAACTTTGCTCTTTTAAGTGAAATCTGTGTCTTGCTGATTAAAAAAAAAAAAAAAAAATCAATAGAAATTTGTTATGATTGCCCAAGTGGATAGGAGAACAAAATTGTTTTGACAAACGTGACAGTTGTGATAATAAACTTTTTCCCCTTGATTACATCTTCCTATTCAAGCAATTGATTTTGGGATTTCACATTTTCATTGTGCTATTAGCTGGGAGAGATTCTTCCTAAAAATTTTGTTTTTTCTGCATGTATGATAAAACATTAATTAAAAAAAAAAATCTGAACAAGGAGAAAACTGGTTGTAGGAGGCCATGTGTGCAGTGCAAGTGATTCAACTAAAGGGAAGAAGGCATCCAAAGATCAGATGGTTTTTTCTGATATGATTGATTATGAATTGAAGTGGCCTTCAGAGTGCAAAAAAGATGAAAGTGTGGAAATGAATTTGGGGAATCTGGATAACAATTTAAACGAAAATTCTAAATGTCGAGGAAGTGGGTGAGGAAAACAGCGAGGGAGGGAGGGAGGGGATGAACGGTCCCCTCCCTCCCTCTCTCCCTCCCTCGCTGTTTTCCTCGCCCACTCCCTCGACAGCTAGAATAGCTCCAATTTAAAAGACATGAATTTGGGTAGTTTTATGCAACCCGATCTCTTTTCTGGAGCATCCAACCTTCACAATAATTCTGCTGATGCAGCAAATATGCAAAGACACTTTCACCTCTGACAAGTATGCATGTGCATGCTACTCATTTGTTTAAATTGTTAATTGATTTTGATTTTCTCTCATCGACATTGAATAACATCAGCTAGCTATCTGAGGAAGTTTATTGTTGTGCTACTTAGCTGGCCTGCTTAATTGAACTTGTGAAAGCCTTGGCGTTTTGTTTCAATTGAACTTTCATCCAGAAAGAAAAAGTAACTAGCTGAATCCTCTCATTGAATCTTTGACCTTATATGTGGTTTAATCTTATTAAGAAAAAATTTTGCATCCTGTATTACATTCCCAGGCTCATTTTTGTGAATGAATATGCCAGACTTAGTCATAACTTCTGCTGTTGACATTACTAGCCATCTTTCGAAACATGGTTTTATCTTGGACATTTGTTTTTGTTGAAAGTAGTGAGCCACCACCACCTCACTTGCTTAGTGATGAAACAAAGTGTAGGAGGTGGTGGAAGGTTCTTCCACCTCCTCAAGTGCAGCTAAGTTTTCTTTACCAATTAAGGAATTGAGATAGAAGAAGTCATGCTCTTATGAAGAAATTGTCACCTTTTTGCCGGCTAATGGACAACTAAAAAATGAGTTGTGAATCATGTCTCTTGCACCTCCTCAAGGGGCCTATATAATGACTGTCTTAGTAATCAAGCCCATCAGTCATTTTGTTTATCACCCCGGTGAGAGTTTGTGAGAGATATCTCATTTGTATCCGGAAATAGTTTTGAAAAATCCGACATTGGATTAATTTGTTTTGTTTGGGTTCGATTTTCATTTGCTTATTTGTTGGGTTTCTGTTTGGATTTTGTATTTGGGTTTATTTCGATAAACCAATTTGTACAGGGTGTTTGTAATCTGAATATGAAGTAAGAAGAGTTGTTATTTGTCGTGGACGTAAGCGAGTTTGCCAAACCACGTATATTTGTTGTCTCCGGTATTTGTTGTATTTTGTTTGTTAACTTCGCATTTTGGCATTTATAACGCTTTCGTGCGTAACAAATTAGTGTCAGAACCGAGGGTTAGTTCTTTGGATTCGTTTGGAGCTGCGTGAACCAGTTGTTGGTGAAAAGTATGTCAAATCCATCAACCTCTAGATCAAAGATGGTTACCGCCATAGTCGGTAAATTTGACGTCGAGAAGTTTAACGGAAAGAATAACTTCGGGATTTGACAATGCAAAGTTTTGGATGTCTTGGCAAAAGAAAACTTGGAGGATGCTTTAGGAGACAAGCCGAAAAACATGAGGGATGAAGAATGGAACAAGTTGAAACGGCAAGCATGTGGGTCAATTAGATTATGTTTAGCGAAGGAACAAAAATATTTCATTATGAAGGAGACCTCCGCTAAAGTGCTTTGGAAAAAAATGGAAGACAAGTACATGACGAAGAACATCCAAAATAAGTTCTTCCACACGAAACAACGTTTTCGGATGAATATGAGACCCGAGATTACTCTGTCTAAACATTTAGATGAGTTTAATAGGCTTATTGCCGACCTATTGAATTTGGAAGAAGACGTTCCAAAAAATTATAAGGTTTTGTGCCTTTTGAACTCCCTTCCAGAAGAGCATGAACATCTCGTTACAACTTTGTTAACGGGAAAAGAAGAATTGAATTATGATGAGGTGGCTATGGCGTTGCTAAATTATGAATTCAGGTGGAAGGATCTCAAGGTCCATAGGGATGCAACGTCAGAAGTATTGGTAGCGAGGGGAAGATCTTAAAAGAGGAATGTTGGTGATAAAGAAATATCGCAGTCAAGAGGAAAATCTGTAAACAAAAGGTTTTTGTCGAAGGATGAATGTGCCTACTATCATGAAAATGGGCATTGGAAGATTGACTGTGAGAAACTGAAAGCTGCAATAGAAAAATAAAAGATAAAGGCAGATGTGAATGTGGTGTACAATTTGGATGAAAATGAGGATGGGGATGATGCGTATTCGTTGACTGCAACTTCAGCATTGGTGAGTCATTCTGATGAGTGGCTGCTTGATACGGGTTCTACCTATCACATGTGTCCCCGTAGGGATTGATTCTCTAATTTTATAGAGATGTGTTGTCTATATGGACAATAATGATGAATGCAAAATTGCAGGGATACGTAAAATCAAGTTGAAGTTGCATAATGGACTTGTTCGGGTCTTGAATGATGTACGGTATGTACCTGATTTGAAGAATAATCTTATCTCTGTTAGTGCTTTAGAGTCCAAAGGTTACAAGGTTTTGGTAAATGATGGAGCTATAAAGGTCGTTTCTGGTGCACTGGTGGTTCTGAAAGCAGTTTGAAAGGGTAACTTGTACTTCTTGTAGGGGAGTACTGTTACATGTAATCGTAAAGTTGAATTTGGTGGAGCAACTTGTGTTGTTGAAGGCCCTATGGATGTTGCTTCTGGTGGAGTTACTGAGAACTCCAAAGATGCTTATTTGAATACCTCGAGGGTTTGGCATTTGCGTGCAGGTAGTAAAGGTGAGAAGGTTCAGCACAAGTTGTTGAAGAAATGTTTGGTAGAAGATATGAACATGGGCAACATGGATGTTTGTGAACATTTTATTTTCGAAAAGTCTAGTTTGAGACTCCATCCTAGTCAAGGTGGAGTTGGTTTGTTAGTTTGATCTTGTTTTGGTAGATGGCACCTTCGGGTGTATGGCGCATATGAGCGAGTTTGAAGAGCTGAAGCCCATCTCTGTGTTATGTAGAGCTGACATTTGTTTATTTGTGTTTGTTGTGGTCGGCTTAGATTTGTTCAATCTTCACCGAGGTGGAGAATTGTTGAAAGTAGTTAGGTGGTGGAAGCTTCCACCTCCACCTCACTTGCTTAGTGATGAAGCAAAGTGGAGGAAGTGGTGGAAGGTTCTTCCACCTCCTCAAGTGCAGCTAAGTTTTCCTTACTAATTAAGGAATTGAGATGGAGGATGTCATGTTCTTATGAAGAAATTGCCACCTTTTTGCCAGCTAATGGACAACTAAAAAATGAGCTATGAATTGTGTCTCTTGCCGCCTCTTGCACCTCCTCAAGGGACCTATATAAGGACCCTTGAGAGCCTTAGTAATCAAGCCTATCATTCATTTTGTTTATCACCCCAGTGAGAGTTTGTGAGAGATATCTCACTTGTATTCAGAAATAGTTTCGGAAAATCCGACATTGGATTAGTTTGTTATGTTTGGGTTGAATTTTCATTTGCTTATTTGTTGGGTTTTTGTTTGGGTTTTGTATTTGTGTTTCTTTCGAGAAACCAATTTGCATGGGGTGTTTGTAATCTAAATCTGAACTAGAAAGAGTTGTTATTTGTCGTGGAAGTAGGCGAGTTTGCCAAACCATGTATATTTATTGTCTCCAATTGTATTTTATTTGTTAACTTCGCATTTCGACATTTGTAACGCTTTCGCGCATAACAGTTTTCACTACTGAGACGAGACTTCTTAGATATGAAGTTCCATCACCTTTTAGCTTGAGCCACTAGTAAATGCTAGACCGAGGCTATGAGCCATCTTACTCAAATTTAATATCATAAACTCATGGCACGCTTATACATTTTCTGACCTGATTTGATGCATATTCAGGGCGGTGAATGTGGAATCTGAAGGAGACGCCAACAGCAAAGCAAACGCGGATGAGCATTCTGAAGCAGCTATGGGGTCAGAGTCTGCAGACCATATTGTGGAGACATTAACTTCACAAATGCCGGATCTCTCATTCATACTTGTGAGTGAACTTTCTCTTCCCAGAAAGGAAGATCACTTTGATTCTATTTCTTGGAACTAAAGTCTAAAACAACATGCATCTCTTGTTTTTTTTCATTTGTTCAGATCCGTTGATCATGTGTATTGCAAAAAATTTCAAATTTTTTAGTTTGTGACTTGTAAGCAGCATCTTAAATGGAAATACAAGCTAGGTCCTTCACTTGTAATATGTGTTTTTTGTTTACTGAAATGGAAAGTGGATATTACCAAAAAGGATTTGTTTACTGCCAATGACTTGCATCGTTTGATTATGACTGGATAATGGGATAGGTTAGGTAGTCCTTACCTTTAATGTCTAAACAACACATGCATTATATGGCTATAAAGGGATTGGATTGAGGTTAAAAAAAATGCTTAAAATTATTGGACTGGATTTTGGATCCAAATGCTACCTAATATTTGCAACTTCAAGATCTGAATCTGATCCATTTACATAAGACGGTTTGGCCATTTGATTCACAGTCCTAATTAGTTGGGGGATATGATGTCAGGTGAGCCTACCTGAATTAGTTAGTAGACAATACAAATGCTACAAGCCTCTGCCTCTGCCTCTGCTTGTAGTAAATATCAAGATTAAAGTTCTCTGAGACAAATAATGCATGATTATTTACAGCATGTGCTTATGGTGATAGATTTCAATCTCCTTCCGGCAAGGATTCTCCTTTTTGCTGTTTACTTGAAGTTCAGGAAATCAGAGACATGGTAATGTTGGGAGATTTGGGAAGAACTGGAACTTAAGAAAGACTAATTTTATTAATCTCTCAAAAGTCTCTTACAACTTCACACCCTTACTATGCTCACAACACTCACTACTACACTTGAGCTTGTTTGCTCCTTGATGCCTACACCTCACAACCTTTCTCCTATTTATAGTAGTTCTAAGGAGGTGGGAGGATTCTAGAGAAACAATCTCAACCACACATTTTTGCTTCTCTAGAACTCTCTCAAATGTCTAAAGTATTATAAGGGTGTAGAATTCTCTAGACATTGAACCATCTAGAGAATACTCATTCTTGTTGAATCTTCTAGATAATGGGTTTGAGCTTTAACTTTTGGGCTTTAAGCTTTAAACATTTGGGCTAGTTAGTGATGATTTCAACACTCCCCCTCATCACTAACTCCGTTGAAGATCATGCCAAGTTGTCTCCGAAAGTCTTCGAACTTTGTCGTGCCAAGTCCTTTAGTGAATATATCTGCTACTTGGTTATCTGTCTTGGTTGTTTGCATCTCTATCTCTCCTTGAAGTACCTTCTCTCTAATGAAGTGGTAGTGAACCTCTACGTGCTTTGTCCTTGCATGGAACACCGAATTTTCAGCTAAGCGTATTGCAGACTGATTATCACAATGCAATGGTATTGCATAATCGACTAGCTGGTGAAGGTCTTTCATTAGTTGTACTAGCCCAGTACTTTCCTGTGCTGCCATAGCTGCTGTTCTGTACTTCGCTTCTGTAGTTGAGAGAGATACTGTTGGTTGTTTCTTGCTACACCAAGTGACTGCTCCTGAACCAAGACTAAACACGTATCCTGTAGTCGATCTCCTTGTGTCATGATCTCCAGCATAATCCGCATCGCAGTAGCCAACCATTTTGCATTCCTCATCTTTCTTGTATAGAATTCCAATGTCAGTGGTACCTTTCACATACCTTAAGATTCTGCGAACTGCTTCGAGATGAGGCTTCTTCGGCTTCTGCATGAATCGGCTTGCTATTCCAACTGCGTAGGCTATGTCTGGCCGTGTGAGGGTTAGGTAGATTAGGCTCCCGACAAGCTGGCGATACATTGTTGTATCTTCCAAGTCTTTTCCTTTATCAGCACATAATTTAACATTGGTCTCCATCGGTGTTGAGGTTGGTTTACACTCAAGCATCCCGTACTTCTTCAATAAATCTCGAGCATATTTCTGCTGGCAAAGAAATAAGCCTCTGTCACTTCGTTCAATCTCAAGCCCTAGGAAGTGTCTTAATTCTTCTAACTCCTTCATTTGGAAGCGGACCGTCAGGTTTCTTCGTACTCTTTGAATCTCTTATGTATCATTTCCAGTGACAATCAGATCATCTACGTATACTAGCACTATTGCTAGTTTTCCTTCCTGGGATTTGATAAATAGGCTGGAGTCTGAATGTGCAACTGAGTAACCGCTTTGAACTAAGAACTCCGCTATCTTCCCGTACCAGGCCCTTGGTGCTTGCTTCAATCCGTACAACGCATTTTTAGCTTGCAAACATAGTTTTGTTGGGTTTTACACTCAAACCCTCTCAGTTGTTTCATATATATTTCTCGGTCAATTTCACCGTGCAGGAACACGTTTTTCACATCCATTTGCCATAGTTTCCAAGATTTATTTGCTGCTTGTGAAAGTAGAACCCTGACCGTAGTAATCTTGGCTACTGGACTGAATGTTTCATCGTAGTCCAGCCCATATTGCTGTGAGAACCCTCGAGCTACCAATCGAGCCTTGTACCGTTCTATCGAGCCATCAGGACGAGTCTTTATCTTGTAGAGCCATTTACATGATATGGGTTTTACATCTTTTGGTTTTGGTACCAAGTCCCAAGTTTGATTTTGCTCCAGGGCTTGGATTTCTTCTTCCATTGCATTTCTCCATTCCAAATTCTGAGATGCTTCTTCAAATGTTGCGGGCTCCTTAATGTTGTGTTCTTCAGTCACAACATTTGCATACTTTGGATTGGGCTTGCGTTGTCTAGTTGTCCTTCTTAACTGTTGGCCACATCTTCTTCACTTTCTTGAACTTCTTCTGGTGTTCTTTTATATATATCAGTCTGCCATGGGCTTGAAGATGTACTTGGTGTTTTGGGTGAGCTTGGTCGTACTCTTTCTTCATCATTTGCAGGTGATGACTCATTTTCCTGCATTTCCTTTTGTAGACTTTTGGAGTCTGGAACGTGATAGACATTCTGCAATTGAACTTGATTAGGGCTGAAGCGTGGAGTGAATGTAGCCTCCCCAGTGTGAGCAATCGGCAATCTCGTGTTATCGACAGTTATCACGACCCGGTCTCCTTTGTATTCACATAAGCTTGACAGCTTTTCCTTGTCTCCAGTCATATGGTTGGAGCAGCCTGAGTCAACAATCCAATCCTTACTGTAGTTGACTTGCACGTCTTGATCTTCAGCGGCCATGGCTACCTTATCCTTGGAGAAGTCAATTTCTTCATCTAAAAGATCATCACGAACATGCTGGGTAGTTGCAAAGGATACTTGGAAGTCCCATTCTTCTTCACTGCTGTCTTAGTGATTGTGAGACGTCACCAAGTTTCCTTCAGCTGTCTTTTTCTTTGACCAACAGTCTTTTGCATAGTGGCATTTCTTGCCACAGTTGTAGCAACCGTCCTTTCTCCGGTCGTTGTTGTTTCTGCCTTGCTGAGCTCCCCTTTTCTTGTAGCTCCTCTCCTGGGACTTCTTGGGCCTGCTATGTTCTTCTTTATCTGATTTTACAAAATTCTTATTTTTATATCCGCCCTTTATTTTGTTGAAGAGCGCTTCCTCTTCCTTATTTTCCAAAGAAACACCTGCCATTTGCTTAGCCAAACTTTCTTGATTGGCCAACAGACTTTCAAACTCCACAATAGAAGGTTGAGTTGGACAACCACAAATGGCAGTAATAATCTCGGTATATTCAGGTTTTAGACCATGGATTATTATTCTTTTCATCCTATCTTCGGTAACTTTGGAGGCAGGGTCTAACTCTGAAATTTCACGACATAAAATTTTAATTTTTAGAAAATAGTTTCTAATAGACATACCTCCTTGCTTGGAGTTCATCAACTCATTCTCCAAGAACTGTAGGCGTGCATCATTCGTTCTTGAAAACAGGGATGCAAATGTATCCCAAGCTCCTTTGGGTGTGTCAGCATGTTCTATATACTGAAGCATTTCATCATTGATCGTCGTCTTGAGCACATAAAACGTCTTCCCTGCTTTGATCTCCCACTTCTTGAATTCGACAGCATTCTCCTTTGGTGGTGGTGTAGTCTCACTATCACCAACAACCTGCCACAAGTCCTGCCCTTGCAAGTAGGACTTTATCCTTGTTTGCCAACTCTTGTAATTATGGTGGTTGAGCTTTCTAAGCCCACCAGTTGTGCCAATGAGATCTCCCATCGTGACAAGGTACAACCTCCTTTGTGCTACCGAGTAAGCTTGGTCTTACACCAATCTGCTTCACAGTCCCGAACTGTGCACGAACAATCTCTTACTAGACAGTGTTTTACCAAAGGTGAGAATAGTACTGGCTCTGATACCAAATTGTTGGGAGATTTGGGAAGAACTGGAACTTAAGAAAGACTAATTTTATTAATCTCTCAAAAGTCTCTTACAACTTCACACCCTTACTATGCTCACAACACTCACTACTACACTTGAGCTTGTTTGCTCCTTGATGCCTACACCTCACAACCTCTCCCCTATTTATAGTAGTTCTAAGGAGGTGGGAGGATTCTAGAGAAGCAATCTCAACCACACATTTTTGCTTCTCTAGAACTCTCTCAAATGTCTAGAGTATTATAAGGGTGTAGAATTCTCTAGACATTGAACCATCTAGAGAATACTCATTCTTGTTGGATCTTCTAGATAATAGGTTTGGGCTTTAAGCTTTAAACATTTGGGCTAGTTAGTCATGATTTTCAACAGGTAATTGTTATCATACTATTTTTTTGTTAATCTTTATTTATTTATTTTCTTTCGAAGTGGATTTTCAGTTGGGGCTGGTTTTTTTTGGTTGATTTAGGTTTATTAAGGGAATAATGGTAGAAAAAGTTGCAGGCTTGTTTCCTTGATTCCATTCCTTGCATCTTTGGATTAAAATTCTGGGCTCTGGGTTGAGCATGTTGCTGATTTGAGCTAAAGATCTATTATCTATTGTCCATAGCCCTTCTCTGATAAGCTATCTTTCAGTTTCTCAGCTTCTTTTTTTTCTTTTTTTTTCATTTTAACAGAGAACTGAACTTGTTCCCAACTAGTATGTTTATGTGAAAAGTTTCCTTGCTAGTCTACGTCTACCGGTGCCCGTGTCTTCAAACTCAAGGCTCGAGTACAGGTGCTTGTGGGCAAGGTTAAGAGTTCAGTTAATGATTTTAATCTTCTGCACTGATTACCCACATAAAATAGTGTTTTAGGCGCGGTAAATCATAATAAGTTGGGTGAAAATCAGATTGTTATAAGATATTAAATTGTGTTTTTAAACACCAAGAAGCTTTATCTACAGCAAAAACATGGAACCATGCATGTTTGTACATTTCAATTATTTGCATCTCCTTTTCTTCCTCTACGCACATAATAAATTTGTTTCTTTTGCAAGCTGGATGTTATCTCCTTCTGCCACTAGGAACGAATATTGATAACACTACTGATGGCCATTTGGTATTATTCATTTGGCAGCCATGTCCGGTGCTCTTCCCCAACTGTTGAGTTTGGTTGATGCTTTAGTCTTGGCTCTGTATTAGATTAATGGTGAACCAAAGTGTGGCTAGTTATGCTTTGATTGTTGGCTTTTGTTTTGTCTGTTTGCCTGGAGTTTGTTGGTTGTAGATGTATGTCCGTCCAGGATTCATCAGATTTTGGTTCTCTAAATCACAATAGGTGACTGAGGGAATGTGTTGAGAATAATATGCACTTATGAAGATTATCGCAATTTGGAAATCTAGGGTTTTTGTTTAATATAAATAGGTGGATATTAAGGATTTTTGTGTAGTTGTCATGGGAAACTTGTGTTAAACATGAGTTTTCAACTGCATTGCATTTGGACAAATGCATCCCATCTTATAAAGTTATATGTGATAAGCGCTTTGTGCACAGTGATAACCATATTCACATTTTATCTATGTTTAGTGTTGTCACTAGTAATTAAGATGATTTATTTGGCGAATGTACATGTAGCTATGGGTTGCAATGCCGTGTATTACATACAAAGACTGTTTGATAACAGCCAAACATTAGAATCGCCTATATACTTTACCAGGAAATGCTCAGAGAAAGTGGAGTTTATTGTCATAAGAAATGGTAGACTATTAATATTACTCAAGTTACAGAACTATGCTCCTCTCTAAGAAATGTTTTGATTTCCAATTTCTTCTGGATCAACACCAAATTGTCTTCATGAAAAGCTAAGGTCTTGTCTCAGATAGGGAGAATGGTCGTGAACAAGGCCGTCATCAACTCAATTCCAGTTTACACTATGCAAACCTTCCTCATTTTGTGTTCTGTCATTACCAAACTGGACATACTTGCTCGAAACTTTTGGTGGAATAGGTCGGATGCAGGCACGGATCTAGTGGGGGCACTTGCCCCCATTGACTTTTTTTTTTATTTTAAATTTGCTGATCATGCGTCGCCGACGACGCCATCACGCCCCACCCCTTCCTTTCTCTCGATGTTCTCTGTGACGCCAATGACCCCGCCCCGCCCCTTTCTTATTTTCTGCTCCCTCTATCTATTTACTGTGAGACCAACAATCGTCTCGTCTCCTCCCTTCTTCGTCTCATTCCCTATATGTCTAATTTATTTTCCTTTCCCACCATCGTCACCAGCCATCAGCAACCCCAACATCTTTTGTCTGCTTTTAGGAAGAAAAAGTTTAAGTATTTTTTCGAGATGAATTCGTATATTGAGGTCTACTTTTGTATTTTTATTCATAGAATATTTTTGGTGATATATGAAAAAATTTGACCCATTAGTTTTTCCTCAAGATACATGTTTGTATCTTGAAGTTCATCTGTGGGTTATTGTTTGAAGGGCATTTTGATAATCAACGCGAGCATTTTGATAGCCAACGCATGATGACTGCTAGTCCTAGGGGAGACAAATAACTAAAAAAAATTATAGGGAAAAATAAAAAAATAACAAATAATCTAATTAGCTATTTTTGATAGGGAAAAATAGCACATAACCTATTTTTTTAACATATAACTTTACATTTGAAATTAATTTTTGCCCCTTAACTTTATATACCAATTTGATTTGTCCCCCATATACTTATCTTTTATGCTCCTATAAAGTAGCTTGTTGGATCCATTATCCTCCCCCATAAATTAGATGGAGTTATATTTAGCAATTGGTGTTTTGTATACATTTATGTGTTGTTCACATTTTATAAAAAAATTATGTTAATGTAATTAATAATTATATTATTATTAATTAATTAGGATTCATCACTCCGCCCCCTTCAACAAAAAATTTGGCTCCGTCAGTGGACGGATGATAGTAAGGTGAAACATTTGTGTACTTGGAAATGCATCACCTTTCCCCGCAGCATGGGAGGACTGAATATTCCTTCAACTAGGAATAAAAACCTTGCCTTGTTGGCAAAAAATACTTGGCAAGTGATTTCTTCTCCGCTGAATCCTCGCACCATTCAACTCAAAGCTATTTACTTCAACAACAAAAACATCTTTCAGCTCTCAAAAGCTCCAAGTAATGTTTTTTTTTGCTTGGTGAGGAAACTTCACTGCTCTCGCAAAAATGGAACTCCATCTCATTTGACAAGTGTTGTCAGGAAACGATATTGACCTTTGGAGGGATTGTTGGGTCAAGCCTAGCCTGGTATTGGCTGATTGTTTCTCAGTTCCCAGCACCTTGAACTCCCCATGCAAAATCCCTGATCTCTGGCTTTTCTCTACGGGACAAGAATTGCAATGGAACACCAACCTCATTATGTCCTTGTTTCCTCACCTAGTCGCCAAGGATATTCTTGACATCACCATTCGTCCTTCTCGTAGCCTAGACAAACTCATTTGGAAGTTTGATAAGAAAAAGGTTTCTTCTCTGTGAAAAGTGCAACCAATGCCTTTGTGTTTGAGCAACTTGAAACATCCACCTCAAGCACCACCACTCCCCAACTTCGGGCAAATCACTATAGGAAGTTATGGAGGATCAAAGCTCCCATATGCGCTCATTTCCTCCTCTTGAAAGTAACTCAGAACATTCTCCCCACTATGAACAAATCGACTAGGCTTACATGCCTATCGAAGACTGTTGTGTTTTCTGTCAAACTCATACGGAAGAGGTCACACACCTTTTCTTCCTCTGTCTTGTTATCATTCGCCTATGGCACCTTTCCCCTTTGCCAATAAATTGGCTCAATGCCAACCTCTCCGCTCACACCACTACAAGTTTATTTAACTTCATGTGGGACACAACAAAAGCACATCCTCAAGCCAAAGACGAAATGCTTTCACAATTTACGGCTATCATCCGGACCATCTAGCAAATGCGCAACAAAATCATATTTAACAAAAAACAGTTCCACACGCAGATGCTCCTTGCTGTTTTTAAAAGCACGTGGTCGGCCTGGCATAAACAATGGTTCACAAATAACCAATTGTTTGATAATCTTGTTATGGCCCATTCCATGATAGACAGTGGTAAATCAGTCTCCTTCCATCATATCCTCGAAACTGCCATAACTGATAACCTTCAAACCATACAACAAACCAGACAACTTCTACTAATCCTTTTGGATCTCACTTTGAGGAACAAACTACCAGAATGGAACTGATTCAGCCACAAATCTAGTTTGCCAGACACCACAAACTCAATTCACTTTCTATGAGCCTCCATCCTTTCCCCCATATTCTTGATTCTGACATGATTATAGTGACTTATGATGCTAGCTTTTTTGCCTCTTCAAAGTAGGGAGTTATTGGTATTTTGACTGTGGATGCTTTTGGAAGGGTACTTGCTCGGATTGTCAGTCCCATCTTGGGGAAAGTTTTTTACAACACTATGGTAGAATGTTATGCGGCAAATGTTGCACTTTTGTTTATCCAAGCGCGACAGTGGAAGACGGGACTTCTACTGGGGGATTCTAGTTCGCTGCATATTATTTGCAAGAGAAACAACAGGATCGGCAGACATATATGTGTTGGATGTGGCGTCCTCTCATTTGTAGCATTAAGCATCTGCACTCTAATCATAGTGTTTGGTATTGTAATTATACTCCTCGTGACCTTGATAGTGAGGCACATGGGTTGGCAACAACTGCTTGACAAATATATTGTAACTGTAATTATTAACATATTTGCTCTATGTTTTACAAAAAAAAAAAAGGCATGGTGGGGTGAAGCATATAAGCGGTCACAACATGGAGGAGTTGATGAGAGGGTATCAAAGATATTCTTGGAGAAAGTCATTCGTGATGTTGTGACATACACAATTACACTTAACAAGATTGTAAAATGTGATTTATGATTTGAATAGGCAAGGAAATACCCTTTTATATTAGGGGTGGGCACGGGACGTGATGGATCTCATCCCTATCCCATCTTATTCCTTCTAGATCGGGATGGGATAGACCTCATCTTGATGTAGTCCTATCCCAAACGGATTCAGGATAGGACGGAACGGGATGAGATCTGCAGGTTCCTTCTAATATAGAATTTTTTGTTATGTAATTGTTTAGACACGTGCCACATAATTTTTTGTTTGCGTGTTGAGCAATTGGACCCAAACGATATGAACTGGTGGGAAATAAATGATTAAAATTTTGCACTCTAGAAGTTTTTTGGTAGAAAATGTTTATATGAGATGTGGATGTACAAGTTCTTATTCTTTTGGATCTAAAAAGAAAGCCTATTTAGTTGGAAATTAGATGACCTCCCACTATCTGCATGTTCGGGGAAGCCAGGTTCAGTCCTCACAGTGGGAGCCAGGTATGCCAACATTGACTTCTTGATCCAATAGGATAAGAACTTGTACATGCACAATCTTCTGATGCAAACAATGTATACTAAAGGGCGTTGTAGCTCATCTAACATCTAATGGGTCACTCCTTAGGTAACCTTGTGAAACATTTAGGTGCAAAGAGTGGTTAACCTTGTATCAAATCCATTTTCATGGATGATGTCATGATCTGAAATTTGCCCTGTTCGGTTACAATGGCAATAGCTTCGACACAGTATTAGATCCTCTCTGACTTTTCCTTGTATTCAGTGTTTGAGATGCTCTTAATCCACAACAATATAACTCAATGGAATATACTTGTAATATCTGTGTTTTAAAATAAAAAAAAAAAATTGGTCAGGGTGTACTCAGTAAATGTGGTGGGGCACATAGCCACCCACCCTTTAAAGACAACCCCCCCCCCCCTTTTCTTTCTTCTCTTTCTTTTTTTTCTTTCCAGGGAGCGAGACTTCCCTTCGACCCTTCTTCTCCAGCAGATTTTCGACGGATTTGTCGATTTTTTTCCCCCAAATCTCACTTCCTCCTCCTCATTTTTCTTCCTCTTTCTCCCCTCTCCTTCTTGTTTCGGTTTTTATTTAAGAAATCGAAATTTCATATTTGTGTGGGCTTATTTTGTGTTGGCTTGTTTGATCGGTTTCCGTAGCTTCAATCGGCCGTTGAGGGGCTTTGGTGGCTTCATTTGGAGCCCGTAGACCCGACATGCAAGGGTGATTTCGGTGTTGGCCGGATTTTTCAAAAAAATCAGGGTGCATGTTCATTTTGAGGGTTCTTTGGCGTGAATCGGGACTTTGGGTGCGTGGCTGAGCCGCACATTCATGACTCCGAGTGTTCTTGGACCTATTTCCGGCCCGTTGTGCGGTTTGGAGGCGATCAGACCGGAGTAGGGGGGTTTCGGCGGGGTGTTTGCCGAATTTTTATTGCCTGTAAGTTTTTCTTTCAGTCACGCGCCGCTTGTAATTTATTTATTTTTCCATTTTTCGGCTAGTTTGCTCACCTTTGAGTCCGTCTTGCAGTTTTAAAAATTTTCGTGGTCCCGCATTCGTGGTTTTGCGTGTTAGGAGCTTCGACCGGTAGGAATTGGATTCTGAAAACCCATTCCACCCAGGTGAGTGGAACTATAATATTTATTTTGAGAAATAATGATTTGAAATCCTGAATTTAAGTTTTACATCATACCGTCGATTGTGTACAATTGAATCCAAATTCGAAATTCAGGGTTTTCAGATATTTCGATGATTGTGTTGGTTATTTGTGAATGAATTATGTATTGGGTTTTCTGAAAGCATGATATACTTGAATGAAATCGAATAGTGAATGAATTTTTGTGTGATTAGGCTTTGGTGTAATGACATTGGACTTGTATGCTTCATTTTCGAGTTTGCATAGTATGTCATGTTTTACCGTGGATTGCCGAGTCTTGAGCATGTATGATAATCGACTCGAATAAATTTATCGTGGTGAATTGGGTCATGTTGGGACCCTGACATAGTCGTGGTTTTATAAAAATTGCCGAATTGATTATGATTGCACGTCTGTTACCTTTCATTATGTACAGACTCGTCATTTGTGCATGTGGATATTAGTATAAGTGTCTTTACCCCGCTATAATGCCTGTTGTGTTGATGCTTAGGAGCTTGCTCGCATCGTGAGTTGGATGGTGCTTGAGATGACTCGCACCTGACATTGAGGACGTTATTGCATGTGGCAAGCTTGCTGAGGTGCGGTGAGCTCCCGCACGCACTTGCCACTATAGAGTGCAGTAGGACGGGTCCTGGAGGACGTGCTTTGGAGATTACTCGCTTTCCCTCCCAGCGCGCTTGAGTTTGATTGTGTTAGGTTGGCCGTATTAGGCCAGTTGTCCACCCTGTACGGGTATGTTTTGCTTCCTCTGTGTTATCAGGTGTACTATATTGTTATACTAGATGCTTGTATATTAGTTTTGTCGCTATGACTCTGGCGGGGCGAATCAAATATACTTATTTTGTTCAAAATTTTATCGTAGTTTTTATTTCCGTTTCATTCTCGTATCAATAATGTGTTATATTATGATGTTGTGGCCGGTTACGATCCGCCTGTATTACGGGTTAGTTCACGCATCGGCACGCTGCAATTCCCGTGGCGGGTCGGGACGTGACAATACTCCAATGTCCTTATTTATTTCTTTTGGCGTTCTACATTGAATGCTTCTTGCAAACTTTTCAAGTTAATGAAACCTTAATTTCATTCTTTTTTGTGCCTATTTTCATAACAAGCAACTCAAATCCTAAGAAAACAATAGCCTAAGGAGTTGTATTTTCTCCTAGACTTGTGTGTTCTACATTGAATGTCTTGTGTGTCTATTTGATCCATCAAAGAATAGTTTGTGAAGTGTTTCCATTCCATAAGGAGTTGTATTTGCTCTTAGACATGGGCACCAATATGTGAAATTACTTGACTAAAATCAATAAATTCCTTAAATTTGAAAGTTCGGGATGGAACGGGATGGGCGAGATGAAATCTCCATCCCACTCTAGATTTGCAAAAATTGGGATGGGACAGGACGAGACTAGGACAGATTCGGGATTGTGGGATGGGATGCCCACCCCTACTCTATATGGATTTGGGGATTAGAGTTAGGATATGGTGTTGAGATGAAACTTTTAGATTGGGTATGTTAGGGTTTATCATGCTCAACCTTTTTGTTGTTGATATTAAATGGTGCTTGAAATGAGTCTAGTTTGTTTAGTTCAGATGTTGGTCTTGATGGCTAGATCAGAGATCAATAAAATTGCTCTATATTGGTAGATATGAACTTGTTCATTAATATGTTGATATTATGAAACACACAAGGTTTTGGTATAATCTTGTACCACTAATTTTGTTTAGTTCGTGTTTATGATGTTGAAATTCACTTCTATTACAGATTATTAAGCGTTTTGTGTCTTGAAGTTGTCCCTTGATCTTTTATCATCTCGATCTATCTCCTTGAATAGAAGTCCATTTGAGGTAAGAAACTTTATTTGTCTACTATATTGAGCAATTTGTGATTTAACTTGCAAGGGTTGGAGGCTTGGTGTATAATGGCGAGACTAGGAGAAACGTTGTTAATTTTGACCATTCTTTAGAAATGAAAGAAGATGCAAGGTCTAGAAATGGATTCATAGTGGCAAACTTTTGAAGAGAGTTATGGATATCAATTGTATGAAAACCGACTTATACTTTAATTATGGATACCAGGTAAAATGAGTTTAACCATCGAGCTCAAGGATAGATATACTTGGATTAAATTTAATCACACTCATCAATACCCTACATTGTACTATATATAAATTCTAGGGTACGCATCCCATCTAGGAGTGTTAATCGGTTTGAAATTGGATTAAAATCGAACCGAACTTTGGATTCGGTTTTCTAATTTTTCAAATAGAAACTCATACCTGAACCGACCAATTCGGTTCGGTTTCGGTTTTTCCTTTTTATTTTCTATTTTTTCCATCTTTTATTCTTCTTACTGAAACAATTCCGCATTGCCATTACCATACAACTAAACCTAAACACAAAGATAAAACTTTTTCACACATACAAATTTCAAATAAAATTTGAATCTCAACAAGATTATATTATCCAAAACAAAAAACAAGATTATACTAGTTTTTCTATTATGATGAAAGAAATTAGTATTATTGCATTCTGATTAAACAAGCTCGAATAACCATACAATTCGACAAACCTCCCAATAGTGCTAATACAAAGAAAAATTAGTCGAACAAAAAGAAAAACAAGCTCAGACACACGGTGCCCAATGAGTTCCCGAACCTCTGCCCAGCCTGACCATCGGAATTCAAGACCCGATTTGACATGAGCTTCAAAGAGTCACATTTCTCGGCCGATTTGATCCCTTTACGGAACCGTTGGTGCCACCGAGGATAGCGCCAGAGAGGTACCGCTGCCTTTGTAATAGCTGATGTTCTCTGACCATGTGTGGCGTTGCACAGTGACTTCTTCGGCGAAGAGGAACTCTAACGATGTTGGGAGGTTTTTGACATATATATACAATAACTCTATAACAAGATGACCAAGATCGCATGGAGATCATTTGTATTAAGTTGTTATAAAACAACAAAACTTCTTTCAACAACAAAGCCAAAAAAAGTCTCGAAACAAAGCTCATTTACAAGATTATCAATAATGAATCTTAGCACACCGGGCTCACCTCTATCTTTGATATCCATGGAGAACCTCTCTACTTCTCTCGTTTGATCAAATCTCTATATATTCACCTTAGCAGAAGTAAATGGGGTAGGTGGGTTGGGAATTGAGTTGGTGGTGGGGATTTGGGAATTAAATAGGGGTGGGTGGGGTTGGGAATTGAGTTGTTTGTGGTGGGGCTGGGAGTTAAAAAACAGATAAAAATTTGATACGGTTCGGTTCGATTTATTCGGGGCTGAAAAAAATTGAACCGAAACCGAGCCGAAGTAACTCAGTTCGGTTCGGTTTTGTCAATTTGGTTTTGGTTTTCATTCGGTTTCGGGTTTTTCAGCTTGGTTCAGTTCGATTCGGTTAATTCAGTCGGTTTACATGAATCAATTAACACCCTTAATCCCATCCCGCGATCCCAATCCCCTCTCAATTTTTTTCGGGTCCTTTTGGGATCCATCAAAGGTCATTGCTAAATAACACCACCATTTCTATTGAAGGGCATTGCCACCCGCCTTTTTTTAATGTGTTGAAGTACATCACCATTATAAACTATCTCCCACTCAGTAGTCATCTTCTCTTTTACCCTCTTTTCTCCATCACGAACAACACCACCATCTCGCCCTGCCACCACCACCTCTCCTCCTACTCCCTTTTCCTTCTTCTTCTTCTTCTTCTCACCCCGCCACCTCTCCTCTTCCTCCTTCCCTCTTCTTCTTCTTCTCCTCCTCCTCCCCTCACTTCTCATATTTTCCTCTATATTCTCAGGAACAACCCCAACCGATGGACACCACCATTGTTCATCCTTTTTTTTTCCTTTGATGTGCTGAAAGACACCACCACTGTTCATCTTCTTCTCCACCGTTCTCTTTCTCTTTTCTCTTCACTTCTTAGTACATATACTGACAACGAAATAGCACCACCCTACCCCCTCCACCGTTGGCTTCTTCTCTTCTCATCTCTTCCTAAAACAGCCTAGCACTCACTCATTCAAAACATAAAAAAACATGGTATTGTGCCTGACTTTCGACCAATATTGACGCTTGATTGAGACCTATTTTCAAGCTCATCAAACACATAAATTGTAGTATTATGAGTTATCTAATGAACACAATTTGAATCACTTGAAAATGTTTGGAAATGAGCAAGTTATGGTCATTTTACTAAAGTCACTCAAATCTGTCCGGTAAAGAAAACAATGTACTGTCTCTGACTTTCGACCAACTTTGACGCTCAATTGGGACTGATTCTCAAGCTTATCAAAACACGACAAATGTAGTGCTTTGAGTTATATAATGAATACAATTTGAATCACTTGAAAATATTTTGAAATGAGGAAGTTATGGCTATTTTACTACATTCACTCAAAACTGTCCAACAACAACTAAGTCAAAGCAGATCATGCGAAAGTAAGTCTCTCACTCGTATGATCCGCTGCGAATGTAAGTCTCCCACTCGCATTTACAATGGGTCATGTGAGTGAGAGACTTACATTCACATCGGAACATGCGAGTGAGGGACTTACATTCACATGATCCGTTACGACTTGGTCGTTGCTAGACAATTTTGAGTGACTGTAGTAAAATGACCATAACTTCCTCATTCCAAAATATTTTCAAGTGATTCAAATTGTATTCATTAGATAAATCATAGTAATGCACATTTTTGTGTTTTGATGAGCTTGAGAATCGGTCCCAATCGAACGTCAAAGTTGGTCGAAAGTCAGAGACATTACCTTGTTTTCTTTACCGGACAAATTTGAGTGATTTTAGTAAAATGACCATAACTTGCTCATTTCAAAACATTTTCAAGTGATTCAAATTGTGTTCATTAGATAACTCATAGTACTACATTTTTTGTGTTTGATGATCTTGAGAATAGATCTCAATCAAGCGTCAAAGTTTGTCGAAACTCAATGACAGAGTCTGCAGCAGCACATGCGAGTGAGAGAACCACAATCGTAGCGGCTCATGCGTGTATGAGTATTGCATTTGCATGTGCCATTTCAAATGAGGTTCTCCTACCCGCATGGGCCACTGTGATTGACCCATTTATGTCATTTGTAGTGTTTCCTTCCTCATTTTTTTTTTGCAGCGATGTACGTTTTCAGATTATTGGTAATCTGTCCTTCCACATTTTTTTTCTATTGATATTGTTTCTAATGTATTTGTTGTTGATTGATTTCAAATGAGTATTTCTAAAATGCCAATTTGTGTTTGTTAATTTATGACATTTTATTGTGAATAAAAAAAAAAAGATAGGAGAAAAAGAAGAAAAAACACATAAGAAAAAAAAACAAAAAACAATAAAAGAAGTATGCAAGGGCTGGGAGGGATGTCCGATAGACATCGAGTGAGGTGGTGGTGCTCGATAAAGGACACAACCACCCAAAATTTTTTGGATCTGATAAAGGACACCACCACCCACCCTCACCTTATCTTTTTTCTTCACCGGAACAACACCACCCGGCCAGCCCCACCACCACCTCGCCCCGTCATGCCTTGCCACCACCGTCGACAGTGGTAGTGGTGATGGTGCTTGGGAGAAGGGAGAGAAGAAGAGGAAGAGAAAAAAAGAATAAAAATGGAGGGGATGAGGAAAATAAGAAGAATAAAATGGGAGGAAGATGAGGGGAGACGACGGGGAGGCGGTGGTGATTGATGGAGAAGAATAAGAAAAAAAGGTGAGAGGGAGGGAAATAGGAGGAGAATAATAAGAAGAAGATGGGAGGAGGAGGAGGAAAGGTGGCGGTGGTGATTGATGGAGAAGAAAAAAAAAGAATAATAATAAGAAGAATAAAAAAAGGAAGATGGGGAGGAAGAGGAGGAGAGGTGGAGGTGGCAGGGTGGTGGTGGTGAATGGGAGGAGGAGGATGAGAGGTGGTGGTGGTGATGATGGAGAAGAGATGGAGAGAGGGAAAGATGAAACAAGAGGTCAAAGTTTTTTTCTTTATATTGGTGGTGTTCTTTAGAAAGGTGTTGGTGTCCTTCAGAAAGTAGGGGTTGGTGATGTCCATCAATAGAAGTGGTGGTATTATTTAGCAAGGGCCTCAATCTAACCCATCCCATCCCGATCTAAAGTGGATGAGATCGAGATAAAGATTTTCGATATCGCCCATCCCGTCTCACCCAAATTTATTTATTTAATATTTATTATTATTTATATATTAAATTCAAGTCTTACGCAAGGAATGTGATTTCTCAAAAAATGTCGAAATTTCACGAATATTTTTTTTTAAGTTACCGAAATTTCTTTAGAAATCTGAAATATTTATTTCTTTCATTAGGCCAATCTCATTTTCCGTCCATTTTAATCAGTTATAAAATTTTGTTACATGAGTGATTCTTATGCAATATGTAGATTGTATACGAGATTATGAGTCTTGTAGGACTTTTTATATAGTACGTAAGAGTTTTAAATGCTTAAATTATATTCAAAATGCAAAATTACAATCAATTTTTTTTAATGTTTTTCTATATACAATGAAATATTTCTTAAAATCATCTTGCTGAAATTACCTCGAAAAGCGAAATTACAATCCTTGGTCGTAGGTTAGAACTTAGAACTTGGAAGAATCTGTGGAGTGGGGACAGACTCCTCTTACCAGCTGCACCCCTAATACATAGCCATTTGTCCCTTCCTCTCACGTACAACAGATTCCAAACCACCACACCCTTCGATCGCCCCCTCTCTACCGATCGAC
Source organism: Berberis vulgaris (assembly GCA_963556465.1). NCBI lineage: Eukaryota > Viridiplantae > Streptophyta > Magnoliopsida > Ranunculales > Berberidaceae > Berberis > Berberis vulgaris. Next base: position 31,089,730 of record OY747127.1, on the reverse strand, counting down.
CTATCCTCTCGCAATACACACAAACCCTTGCCAATTGCCACCATCAGCTCGATCAGTCACAAACACATATCCATCACAACAACAATTCAGGAAAATTTCTGCCTGGCTAGTCTGAGATGGGTGCTGATGATATCTGATGAAGCTGTTGTTAATCATGCTCGTTTATGATGTCTAGATTTTGTATGTTTTCAGAAATTTTTTGTCTAGATTTTAGTGAGGAACAAGTTCATGATTTGAAGAAAAGTATGCCTCATAGTTTCAAAACCTTGTCCAAATAGTGGTGTTTTGAGATAGAGAATTTACCTTGTTTTAAATTGTCCCATGCATTCATTGAATACGCAGTTTGACATTTTCTTGTTTATAAATTTGTTTCCAAGTTCTCTAGCACAAGGATTTTCATTAAGTGGCCAATTGTGATCAAACAATTTCAAATTCGTTAACTTGTGTTGTGAATTCTTAATTGCATTGGATGCTTGAGATCTATTTAAATCAGAATTAGAGCTTAACAGGTAAACTATGGTTTGTAGTTAACATGTATAAAAAAATCAGAGCAAGAGCCTAATGGGTACATAGAAATTAGAATTACCTGTGTTGTTCGTCAGTGTTTCATATTTGCTTAGGAAGCTCTCGTCCAAACTCATCCGGTCCATAAATCGTTTGGGATGGAACGGGGTTCGGGATGGGACGAGGTATTTCTCGACTTGAATATAAAACATCGGGATGGGGTCGAGATGAGGTCTATCATGTCTCATGCCCACCCCTAATAAATTATGCAATTTAACTTACAATACCAATCTTCAAGTTTAATCGTGAAGAAGAGTTCAATTTTCGTAAATGTTCGACAACATGCAGTGAACGTCCTCGAATCTCACGACATTCTTTGTAAGTCGTTGAATGTCTATTTGTTTCCTCTATTGCAGTGGATCTTGCGAGTGAGAGACTTAGGCTCGCTGGTCCCTGCGATCCTAAGTCTCCTATTCATAGGATATGCTGTAATTGAGAAAAAAATTGAGACATTCGACGACATTTATTGCATGTCATTAATTGAATCTCATGGCATTTATTGCATGTCATCGAATGTCTTAGACGAGGATGGGTTGTGTGACTGGTGGCGGTGGCTGGGTGGTTGTTGATGCTCTGTCCCTCCCTGTTTTTGTTCTTGGAGGAGAAAAAGATAAAGAGAAGGAGAAAAAAGGATAAGAATAAAAAAGATAAGATAATAAGAGGGGACGAGAGAAAGAATGTGGGGAGGGGCGGTGAAGTGGTGGTGTTTACTGTTACAGAGAGAGAAGAGAGGAAGACAAGATGAAGAGAAGAAGAAAAACCTTTTATTGGTGTTGTCCTTTAGCACGTCTAACAAAAAAATGAGTAATGGTGTCTTTTAGCAAAGGTCGAGATGTCAGAAAGGAGGAGCCATAAATTATTCGAGCGGTGGAGAGTAGAGAGAGATAGAGGAGATAAGAATAAGTAAAAGAGGAGAAAGTACACTGGGTTATGATAGCATTGGGGTCATTTAAACATGGGTATGGGTCCTTTTTTCCAGCGTATCTATATATATAAACAAAACATCTTCAAATCTTCTTTCTCCTCTCTTTGTTTGACCACCGTACTTCCACACGCTCTGTCCTCTGCTTGCTTTTCGCCTCCTCTGTTGCAGTGTCTCTTTTTGCTTCCCATCTTCTTCTCATTATTCTCCTCCTCTTCCCCTCCCTATCACATTTTTTTTCTTCTTCTTCATCAATCACCATCGCCTCCCCGCCGTCTCCCCTCCTCTTCCTCCATCATCTTCTTCTTATTAATCTACTCCAAATTACGAGTGAGGTGGTGGTGCTTGATGAAGGACACAACTACCCAAAAAAATTTCGAATCTGCTAAAGGACACCACCACCCACCCTCACCTTATCTTTTTTCTTCACTGGAGCAACACCACCCGGCCAACCCCACCACCACCTCGCCCCGCCATTCCTTGCCACCATCGTCGACAGTAGTGGTGGTGATGGTGCTTGAGAGAAGAGAAAGAAGAAGAGGAAGGGAAAACAAGAATAAAAATGGAGGGGAGGAGGAGAATAAAAAGAAGAAGATGGGAGGAAGCGGAGGGAAGACGGCGAGGAGGCGGTGGTGATTGATGGAGAAGAAAAATAAAAAAAATAAGAAGAAGAAGTGAGAGGGAGGGGAAGATGAATAGAATAATAAGAAGAAGATGGGAGGAGGAGGATGAAGAAGAAAGGTGGTGGTGGTGATTGATGGAGAAGAAGAAAAAAAAAAGAATAAGAAGAATAAAAAAAGAAGTAAAGATGATGAGGAAGAGGAGGAGGAAAGGTGGAGGTGGCAGGGTGGTGGTGGTGAAGGGGGGGAAGATGAGAGATGGTGGGTGGTGATGATGGAGAAGAGAGGGAAAGAGGAAAAAAGAGGTCAAAGTTTTTTTTTTCTTTATATTGGTGGTGTCTTTTAGTAGCGGTGTTGTCCTTCAGAAAGGTGCTAGTGTCCTTCAGAAAGTAGGGGGTTGGTGATGTCCATCAGTAGAAGTGGTGGTGTTATTTAGCAGGGGTCTCGATCAAACCCATCCCGATCTAGAATGAATGAGACCGGGATGAAGATTTTCAATCTCACCCATCCTGTCTCGCCCAAATTTATTTACTTAATATTTATTATTATTTATATATTAATTTGAAGTCTTAAGCAAGGAATGTGATTTCTCGAAAAATGTCAAAATTTCACAAATATTTTTTTTCAAGTTACCGAAATTTCTTTCGAAATCTGAAATATTTATTTCTTTCATTAGGCAATCTCATTTTCCATACATTTTAACCAGTTATAACCTAGTTTAGTATTAAAAATTTGTTACATAAGTGATTTTTATGCAATGTGTAGTTTGTATATGAGATTACGAGTCTTCTAGGACTTTTTATATAGTATGTAAGAGTTTAAAATGCTTAAATTATATTCAAAATGCAAAATTACAATCAATTTTTTTTACGTTTTTCTATATACAATGAAATATTTCTTAAAATCATCTTGCTGAAATTACCTCGAAAAACAAAATTACAATCCTTGGTCGTAGGTTAGAACTTAGAACTTAGAACTTAGAACTTGGAAGAATCTGTGGAGTGGGGACAGACTCCTCTCACCAGCTGCACCCCTAATACATAGCCATTTGTCCCTTCCTTTCACGTACAACAGACTGCAAACCACCACACCCTTCGATCGCCTGCTCTCTACCGATCGACCTATCCTCTCGCAATACACACAAACCCTCGCCAATTGCCACCATCAGCTCGATCGGCCACAAACACATATCCATCACAGCAACAATTCAGGAAAATTTCTACCTGGCTTGGATGGGTGTTGATGATATTTGATGAAGCCGTTGTTAATCATGCTCGTTTATGTTGTCTAGATTTGGTATGTTTTCATAAATTTTTTGTCTAGATTTTAGTAAGGAACAAGTTCAAGATTTGAAGAAAAGTATGCCTTGTAGTTTCAAAACCTTGTCCAAATGGTGGTGTTTTGAGATAGAAAATTTACTTTGTTTTAAATTGTCCCATGCATACATTGAATATGCAGTTCGACATTTTTTTGTTTATAAATTTGTTTCCAAGTTCTCTAGCACAAGGATTTTCATTAAGTGGCCAATTGTGATCAAACAATTTCAAATTCATTAACTTGTGTTGTTAATTCTTAATTGCATTGGATGGTTGAGATCCATTTAAATCAGAACTAGAGCCTAACAGATAAACTATGGTTTGTAGTTAACATGTATAAAAAAATCAGAGCCAGAGCCTAATGGGTATATAAAAATTAGAACTTGTGTTGTTCCTTAGTGTTTCATATTTGCTTCGGAAGCTCTCGTTCAGTCCCAAAATCGTTTGGGATGGGAAGAGGTATGTCTCGACTTGAATATAAAGCATCGGGATGGGATCGAGATGAGGTCCATCCCGTCTCAAGCCCACCCCTAATAAATTATGCAATTTAATCTACAATACCAATCTTCCAGTTTAATTGTGAAGAAGAGTTCAATTTCCGTAAATATTTGATGACATGCAGTGAACATCTTCGTATCTCACGACATTATTTGTAAGTCATTGAATGTCTACTTGTTTCATCCATTGCAGCGGATCTTGCGAGTGGGAGACTTAGGCTCGTAGGGACCGCTATGTTTGGGAAAATCGGTCCCTGTGACCCTAAGTCTCCTATTCATAGGATATGTTGCAATTGAGAAAAAAAAAATCGAGACATTCGACGACATACAATGCATGTCCTTAATTGAATCTCATGGCATTTAATGCACGTCATCGAATGTCTTAGACAGGGATGGGTTGTGTGACTGGTGGCGGGAGAGGGGAGGTTGTTGATGCTTTGGCCCTCCCTATTTTTGTTCTTGGAGAAGAAAAAGAGAAAGAGAAGAAAAAAGAAAGGATAAAAATAAAAAGATAAGAGAAAAAGAGGGGATGAGATAAAGAATGAGGGGAGGGGCGGTGAAGTGGTTGTGTCTGCTGTTAGAGAGAGAGAAAAGAGAAAGACAAGATAAAGAGAAGAAAAAATATATTTTATTGGTGTTGTCCTTCAGTATGTCTAACAAACAAAAAAAAGAAAAAATGGTGGTGTCTTTTAGGAAAGGTCGTGACGTCAAAAAGGAGAAGCCATCAATATTCGAGTGGTGGAGAGTAGAGGGAGATAGAGGAGAGAAGAATAAGTAAAAAGATGAGAAAGTACACTGGGGTCATGATAGCATTGGGGTCATTTAAACATGGGCAGGAGTCCTTTTTTCTAGCGTATCTATTTATCTCATATCTCTCTCTCTCTATAAACAAAACATCTTCAAATCTCCTTTCTCCTCTCTTTGTTTGACCACCGTACTTACACACGCTCTGTCTCTCTGCTGCTTGCTTTTCGCCTCCTCTGCTGCAGTGTCTCTTTGGTTTCCTCGCTGGTTCCCTCGCCATTTAGAATTTCCCAATAACGTAGACTTCTTCAGACTCCATAAATTCCCAGATTTCGATGATTTGAGTTACTCTCTTATCACCATTAAATCTCTCTCTCTTTCTATGAATCTTCAATAGACAACACATCTACCAATCTATCTGAAGAATAAGAGCAGAAAGAACCAACGATCCAAGATAGCAACTCCCCCAATTCAACGGTGAAGATCTTCTCCTTTCTCCAATCGTACGGATAGGGCTTTTACATTGTCAGCGCCCATCAACGTAAGTATTCTTCTCTACTGCCCAAACACGCACACAAACTTTAATAACATTTCTCCTTTATCAACTCTCTTTGTACGTTAATGTATTTCCTGTTTTTTTTTATTTTTATTTTTGCTTATTTTATTGAATTATTTCTTCCTTTCTTGCTTTTGCTCCTTGATTCAACCATATGGGTATCTGGGTCTCTTTTTGGATGTTCACATGGGTTTGAGTCTGTCAATTTTGTTCCCATCTGAACAAAAAATATTCATTTTTTTTAGTGTTTTGTTTTATTTCATCCAATGAGATCTCTCTCCTTTTCCGATTTACCCCATATTTGAACTGTATTTTTGGGTCAGTAACAGCAAAATATCACTTCAATGAGATAAAGAATGAGGGGAGGGGCGGTGAAGTGGTGGTGTTTGATTTACCCCATATTTGAACTGTGTTTGAAAATAAAACTGTAACAGTAGATGAAATACCTTTCCTTTTGCTGATAAAAAAAGGCAGCAAAGAATATCAGCATTAGTTTCAATGTGTTTTAGTTATGAACTTCAATGTGTTTTAATAATGAACATGCTAGATTGATTGAGCTGAACCATTGATGTGTACTACTGTATAAAAAATCACACAACTCTGAAAACAAAAAACAAAGGATAGTTTGATAGTTAGATGGGCTTGTACTGTTGGCATGCTTTGAAAAGAAATTGAGGTGTAGTTAATGTTAAGGAAGCTTCTTGTAGATTCAGTGTGTGAGTTTTATGAAAATAGAAAACTTCAAATTTTCTCAGAAAAGCCTTGTGAGGATTCCATGAATTAAGTTCTTGCCAAATGTTTACTCAGGTTGAGTTTGGCGAATTATTCTGTTGGTGTTGAAGGATGTTTCTTAATAGCATCTTTGTCTGCATCTGCATTAAGTTCCACAAGCATGGAAACCTAGTTTTCATTGGGATTTGTTAGGGTATCACTTTGTTTCAGTAAAGTCTAGTGTAGTGATAATGTTCCTTTCTACAGTCTCCGGTCACTATATAGTATATGTATGAGGCCTTATCTTGAATTGTGTAGTCTCAGAATTTTTAAGTAAAAAGTGTCTAAGAGAAAAGAAGAGGCATAAGGAAGATGACTAGGAGGAACATTCCTGGAAGAGATTGGGAATTGGTCCTGGGGAAACTGATGCTGATGTGGGTATGGGTGGGTGGGGAGGCGACAGAGATCACAGATGTAATTAATTATTATTTGTTGTGTGTGTGTCTGGGGCGGGGTGATGCTCAATATCCTTTTGACCGTGTAGCATAGGGCCATTGCGTTAGTTCCATTGTTCTTCTCATTTCTTTGTAGAGATGACTTACTGACATTCTAGACCCAAGCTTGAATGTTGAATGTTGGAAATTTATATAAATCCATTTGGATGAGGAAAGTACCACGCCGTACCTCCTTTTTCTATGGATTATTGCTTATGTGAGGGCCTTATCCATAGATAACCTGGCTAGGTGGGCAAATATAATGAGCAACAAGTGTTACCTTTGCGAAGAAGATGAGAATCTGCACATTCACAACATCCATTTGAGGTCCTATTCTTGTTGCCTTCACTGTCAAAAGGATTTTCACAATGGTCCAAGATCTTCTTCAACAGCAACACAACAAAGGCTAACTTTGTAGGGCAGTTTTGGCTAGACAACAGTGAGTGAGGATCAGAACTCCTCGTGTGGTGGTATGGCACATATGGTTAGAGGGAGATAATAGGTCCAATTGAAACTGGACATAATTGTTATTATGTGGTTATGGGTTCTATTTGGAGTCTTTGTAAGGACATTCCTTTCGATACTTGATTACTTGTATGTATGGGTAGGATAGATTCATTAACATGTAAATATGTTGTATTGTGGATACAAACTCTCCTTTTGTAAATGGTAGGTTGAGTTTCTTTCGCACTTCACCTTTTTGATTAATTGATAAAAATAAAAATAATATTAAATCTGTATTTTCTATCTCAAATAATAGGAGACACATTCGAACATATCAGTTTGTAGAAAAAAGTTCCAGGTTTAGTACGATCAAGGGGGATGGCTGATAGAATTTGGTGTATCTGAAGCTTGAAAATAACAAAATTATGATTTCATAGATGAGACATGGGTTGAAGGTTTTGATTTCTGCCGGAAGAAGTGAAACAGGGATGCTTTATGGTTTTTTATTTTTTAGCTTTACTAATATATACAAGAAATGTTTTGGCTGTTGGTGTCAGTATGATATTCTTAAGTAAAGTATATGTTGAGAAAATGATTTTTTGTTAATGAGCATTGAAACATTGGCTGTGACTAGGAATTCATGAATATGACTGCGTTATAGAGTTCATGGATACAAACAGTGGCTGAATATCAACGAATCAAGTTATTGTGGGAGAGGAGAGAATTATGGCTTCTTCAATGAGCACAGGCTTGGCCTTGCTAGCGTGCTTGGTGATCAAGTAGTGTATGATGTGAGAGTGAGGTGTGTGTGTTAATGGAAAAAAGGGAAAACCAAGACCTGCCATCTGTCACGATGCTAGTGACTATTTTTTGTGTAGAAGAGATTATGGGTATTGGGAAAGAGAGTTGGGGTGGGGAAGGGGAGGGGGTTAACAGAAGGAAGGAATGTTGAGAGAAGATAAGAGGACATAGGCTTTAGAGGGATGAGGATTTGTCGCTTGAGTAAACTAATGTTGTTTGAGAGAATGCCTTTATGCAGAATTTGTTTGTGGTGTTGACTATGACTTAAGTTATTTGCCAATCTTTAGTCATATTTTTCCTTTTTGTCCATATCTAATTTTACCATAACTGTTTTGTTTAGGACATGCACATCAACGTGTTGCAGAGGATATTGGTAACTTTAGTACATCCTATATGTTTTTTACACTTAACATGAAGTTGCCTAATGATTTACTTCAGAATTTGTTTGATTGTTTGAAAGAGTGTACCTTGGATTTATTTTTTATTTGTGTTTAAAGGAGTGTATCTTAGAGATTTGAGTGCAAGTGCCAGAGTGTTTTGGATTCTATTTTTCTCTTTACTTTGATTTTGATTTAAATACAACATTCTCCATTTCTTTTGGTATTTATGTATGCACTTTTCAGGATTAGTTTTTGGAAGTCTTAAAATTTCAGGACCACCCAAAATTGCTTGTAGGATTGTTACATGGTTTATATCTTTGTCCTTGTTATATTCCAAACATCATTTTTGGATCCTATCATTGTTCAGCACTCAACTTTGATTTAAACCACCATTCTCTGTTTCTTTATGTATCTGAGTATGCAACTTTTATATGGATTAGTTCTGCTCGACTCTTAACATTAATATATATCTCCATTTTCTACTTCTCTAAGTCTCCAAAGACCAATTTTCTATTTTGTGTCCTCTTATTGGATTTCTTTCTACTTCTTATCTTGTCTTTGTCTTGTCATTTATAGTATCTGCAGTGATTTATCAGTGTTTAGAGAAGTCACATTTCTTGTGAGGATTTGGGAGCTCTGAGTATAATACCAAAAGTTGTATTTGTCTAGGGTAACATTTTCATTTTGTGATCTGCAGGAGTTAAGTTTCATTTCTTGATAAGCAGGCCTATGGAGCCTAATGGTCACAGAAAAACAAGGAGAAGGGAGTCTGTTCTTCAAGGAAATGGTGAGATATACTTGCCAAATGGTGGCGATGAACTTGATCCATGGACAGCATGGGCGTACAGACCTCGTACAGTTTCCTTGCTACTTATTGGCGCATGCCTACTTATGTGAGACTACATGCTCAGAAATTTTGTGATTTCAGGCACTAAATATATTAGCCAAGTTTAGCGATCTATTATCTCCAAAGAACATTCAAGTATTACCTTACAATAATGCATATTTATGATCTAATATTGTACCTATTTTTACCCAAAACCATTGTTTGAAGTACAATATATTAGTCAAGAGCTGCAATTAGAATACAGTCCCGTGTGAACTTTTGTTAGTTTATCAATTAGAATACAACCATATTTATGATCTAATACCAAATAATGGAAAACTTGCTTCAGTGTCTTGAATGATACATTACAAGCCTTACTGATTAAATTATGTATATTTAAGAAAAATGATAATAACCATTGGGTTTGGGGACTGATCTCGAGAGTATCTACGAATGTTTGAGGAAAGGCTGTTATGCAGATCTTGTTTATCGTTTTGGAAGTTTTGGTGGATCTAAATTTTTTGTAGTGTGTAGAACATGATTGTTTCCTTTATTTAAAAGTAATTAATTTTTTGTTATTGCACATGCTTGTCAGTTGGGCAAGTGGAGCCCTTGATCCAGAAAATAGTTCATCTGGTGACGTTGTTATTTCCGTAAAGAGGTAAGTTGGTGTTGGATTTGAGCTTGCTGTAAAGTTTTCCTTCCTCATCTTTGTTGGATTTCCATTATTGACTCGCTTCTGCCTTTCATTAGGGGTGTTTGGGCAATGATTGCTGTCTTCCTCACTTATTGCTTACTTCAAGCACCTTCAACGTGAGTTCAAAATACAGTAATTTGATATGCATTCTTTGAATTACTTGTACTTGTTTGACCTTTTACTTGGCAGTATTTAAGTGACGGAGTAAGTTTTCTATTTTGAAATGTTACTTTATATTATTGTTGTCTTGTTCTGACATCTCAAAAACAAAATGGAAAACAAAACTCACTTTGAATATGGAAAGTGAAACAATGATAGACTGCAGAGTATAACTTACACGAAGTTAAGCTTGAGAGAAGTTATATGCATTTGGATTTCTGGCAGAGGATTGTTTACCAAATGATTCAATTACTTATCAAATTGTAAAATCACTGGGAAATGTATCTTGGCATTGAATGGTCTGGTTTTATAATTGAAGTAGGAAGAGTTCACTAAAAATGCTGAAATTTGTTTTTGACGTGTCTTACATAAAAATGCTGAAATTTGTTTTTGATGTGTCTTACATAACTTGCTTTTTTTTTGTTAGACACTAATATGTATGGTGCATTTGTCCGTAATTTAACTTCTTTCTTTTCTTTAGATAACCCGATTCATCTAGGTGATGTACTTTTACTCCAGTGTCCACTGGTTGATTCGAAGGCCTTTTCTATTTATTTATTTATTTATTTATTTATTTATTTTTGTGTTGTTTTTATTCCCCTTAGGCTTACTGAAAAATGTGGGACCTATTCTTTGTAGCCTCTTCTCACTATATCATGGCAAGGCATGGAAACTTTATAGTTCCAAAATCTTGGAAAGTAGTTATATGATTCTTATAACATGTGACTCATTACCTAGGAATAATCTTTTTCAGAATCTTCAATAAAGGGCTAGGGGTAAAGGATGGAGTTGGCCATCGATTTCTTTATTTCAAAATAGTGTTCAATGTTCTTTTCCTCTTTACTTTTCACTTCTTTCAAAATGAGGTTCATCATTATCTTCCTCTTTGAGTTTTATATTTCTTGAACCATTTTAACATTTTATGGCATAGAGTTGATATGCAAATTCTAATGAATTTTGGATTTGTACTTGGCATGTTTCTTTGAACTCGAACATATCTACTATATTCTCATACTTTTGTTCAAATGATAGTGTAATAAAACAAAGACAAATGATGATAGAGAGTTGCGACCATGTTGCATTAAAATTTTCTGTATCATTGTTTGTGAAGGATTGATATTCGAATACTTGATGAATACACATTGATAATTTTTTTTTCTTTTCCTCAGGGTTCTTATTCGGCCACATCCCGCCATTTGGCGACTAGTCCATGGAATGGCAGTTGTTTACCTTGTTGCTCTTACATTTCTTCTTTTCCAGGTCTATTTTCTTGGATCTAAGATAACTATCGCAGTACAATGTATATGAATGGGAAATCCATGAAAATTAAGTCAGAAGTAGATCTTCACATCTTAAATTAGTAGTTTATAAATTTTAAGCCCGACATTGTTCTTAAAATTAATAAAAAAATTCCAATTTATTTTGAAGATTAATATTTCTTGTACATTTAATCCAATCTAAATCTCTAACTGTTGATTCCCCATGCCAACTCAAGTAATTTGTCTTGTAAAAAGCACCTACAGATGTTATTTGTCCTAACTTCTTTTTTCCCCTTACATTTATTTATCATCCATTTTGATGCAAGTTAACTAGCGAGAATAGATAGCCCATGTATATATAGCTAGCTTATGAGGATAATCTTGCGTGTGAGCACAAAATATTTTTCTTAGGGTTAGGGTTTCTGTTAGAGGGATATCCGACAAGCGACAGCTGACCCCCTATTGGCAACCCACACGAGGTTGCTATTGGACATACTTTTGTGGTTTATAGCCCTCTTTTAATTATTTTTCTTTCTAGTATTTATGCCTCTCCTGGTTCTCATAATCTCCTCGAATTTTCCAGAAACGGGATGATGCTCGCCAGTTCATGAAATATCTCCATCCTGATCTTGGTGTTGGTACTGCATTTAACTTATGCTAATTTTTTATGGAACTTGTATTTTATAGAGAATATGATCTTACAATTCATGAGTCTCTTACTTTGTCAGAACTCCCAGAAAGATCATATGGAACAGATTGCCGTATTTACCTGCCAGATAATCCCACAAGCAGGTTTAAGAATGTTTATGTATGATGTCTTCATTCACAAACATCAATTTCAATCTTTCTTTGGTTCTTGTGTTTATTATAGATACTGCATAGTGGTATTCAAGGTGCCATCACTGCTAATTTGTTTTTAGGTTTTTATAGGACACACTATTTGATGAGTTTGTTCTAGCCCATATTTTTGGATGGTGGGGTAAAGCTATCATGATTCGCAATCAGCCTCTTCTCTGGGTTTTATCCATTGGATTTGAGTTGATGGAGGTTAGTTTCTTAACTTGTTACGTGTTGTTAATTTGTGGTTTGCATGCAGGCTGGCTCATGCACACCTTTTATCATTTGTTTGTATTGGAAATTTATATATTTATATAAACCTTTGCAGCTTACATTTCGGCACATGTTACCAAATTTCAATGAATGTTGGTGGGACAGTATTATTCTGGATATCTTAATCTGCAATTGGTTTGGTGAGACGTCTGAAGCTGTTTGTTTCGTTCATGTATTATTTGCTTTTGCATGTTTTGTCTCTCATTTTCTCTTGCACTGTAAGGTGTAAATGACACTAAACCTGTTTTAAAAGGTATAATGCATGATCATGTGGAACGAACTTATTCATCTGTGGAAACAACATATCCATAATCCATATAGTGAATAAATAACAACTAATTCTGCTATTAAACACCTGCTGAGCATTGTTTCTGCTGAATTGTTCTTTTTGGCAAAAGACTAAGGCCTGTCTAAAATGATCATTGTCTTTACAACAATACTGGCATGCTTTTTACTTGTATGATCATGGTGCTGTGAAGAGCAACACCTGGATGCTCAAATGTAGAGAAGTGCTCCAGTGTTTTAATGATTAAACCATGTAAAGTTCATTTTTTAATAATAAATACAGAGTGTCCATACTTATTGATACATTCAGATACCTGATTTATTGGCATACATTTGAATTGAAGAAAACTTTTTACTCCGTTGTCATCTTTATTGTGTCTACTTACATGCCAAATTAACTATCACCTATATATATTTGAAGCTAAGACGCATATTTTTGTTTGCCAAACATAACCGATTTTTCTAGCGGTTCCTTCCACCCCACCCCCCCTGTTATGAGGAATATCTGATGGTTTACTTTCAGGTATCTGGGCTGGAATGCACACTGTCCGTTATTTCGATGGAAGAACATATGAGTGGGTTGGTATTAGTCGTCAACCAAATATTATTGGAAAAGTAAGTTCTGTATTTGGATTTCAATAGTTTGATTTGTAACTTTTCTTCTTTTCATCGGTTTTCTTATATAGCTTGATTGTTGGGTTGGGACTCCTTGAGAGTAATCCCCTAATCCCAGTCTGATATTCAAGAAAAATGCAAATGCTAATGATTTTCTCAAATTTTTGAAAATACTGCTACCACCAACACCACATCCACAACCCCTAACACCACCACCACCATGTGAACAATACTTCGACATCCACAACCACACATCATCACCTCTAATAGTAGTACAACCAATGTCACCACCACCACCATTAGCTCCACTCCAACCACTAGTAAACCGCATCCACACGACTGCAACCACCACTACCACCAACCATTAGCATCACCATTCACCATTACCACAACCATCATCGTGTGAAAAATTATCAATTTGGTGGTTTTTTTTTTTTTTGACAGTCAAACAGAGAGGAAATATTTAATAAAGACCAAAGTGACAGGCAAAGGAAGTTACAACCATAGTTACCTGGTATGGGGAACGAGAAGGTAAGTGTAATGGAAATGGATTCGCAGTATGCTGGTTTTCTTGGTATGAAATTCAAAGGGGAAAACAAGTGTAGGACCAAACTACCCTTACTTTAGATTTGATATTGAAACTGAAATCCACTGATTCGGATCGTGAATCGTACCATGAATAGGTACTTGCGACCCAATTTGAAATTTGCGGAGTGGGGGTTGCTGAGCAAATCGGGTATCTATGGTTACAACCATCATCGTTTACAAATGTTCGATTTGGTGGTTGATTTGATTGAAATCTTAACTGAACAGACCAATTTGTTAAAGATTACCAAAGTATAATGGGTGGGTGGGCCATTTGATTGTTGCCACAATGGTCCTTTAATTTAAACCCAGCCGGGGCGCGGATCTCCAATCCATTAGAGGCCTGTGGTGTATAAACGGAGTGGGGCGGAGACGGATATGGCAAAATCCGCCCCAATCTGCCCCGTTGCCATTCCATAATGACGATGAAATGCAAACTTATGGGAAAGTCAAAATTTAAAAATTTGAAAGTAATGACAAAAATGACATGCATACATGGGTCAGTGTTGGTGTGCACAGTGCATATCAACGTTATATTGTTTCAATGTTTTCTTTCAGGTTAAACGGACACTAGGACAATTTACACCTGCAAGGTGGGACAAAGATGAATGGCATCCGCTGCTTGGTCCATGGCGATTTATTCAAGTGATCAGCCTTTGCATCGTGTTCTTGACAGTGGAACTAAATACTTTCTTCCTCAAGTTTTGCCTTTGGATTCCTCCAAGGAACCCTGTTATTATATATAGATTGATCTTGTGGTGGCTAATTGCTATTCCAACCATTCGTGAGTACAACTCGTACCTACAGGACAGGTAATCTTGAGTATATCCATCTCCATACATCCAAACACGCTGATGTATTTGTAGCTCATGGTTTACTGGTTTTGATTTCAGGAAACCAGTAAAAAAGGTGGGAGCGTTTTGCTGGCTTTCTCTTGCTATATGCATCGTGGAACTGCTTATATGTATAAAATTTGGCCATGGTTAGTATTATTTCATTGCTAGTGCAGTAATGATCCCAGTTGGTAATTCCTATCTACTGGCTTGCATGACCCGAAATCTTTGCTTTCTACTAGGTCTATTTCCAAATCCAATGCCGATATGGTTGGTAATCTTGTGGGGATCAGTTGGGATGACGTTTGTCATCTTTCTGATGATCTGGTCGTGGCAACTGCATCGAACTATGGGGAGAAAGAGACTATAATTTTGCACGTGCGGTTCATCATTATTTGATTCCTTCTAGATTGAGGGCGTCCATCCATAGTGTACATATCTGTATGCTTGAGTTTTGATATATGCATGATGTGCATGTAGAGTATGCATAAATTCTTTTGTATTAGGCAGAGGGAAATCTGTTTCTGCTCCTCTGTTTATTTTTACCTTTTGTCACCAACACATAATTGGCCAGCTTTGTTTGACATGGCTTTAGCAATCATATTAATATCCTGAATTACCCTCACAGGTATATAATGGCAAAATGAAACCAGATTAGCACCAATCTTCTCTTAAGAACCACTATTATCGTGCATGATGTTAGAAACTACTGCCTACTATTACACACATCACTTTCAATTGAAATTTTGCTATTGATACTAGGCACTATTCTACAAAAAAAAAAAAAAAAAAAATTTTATTGTTAATTCTGGAACGCTTTTCCACACTTTCAGTTCAACTGTATCACACTATGCGCATCTCACAATTTTCCATGCTCATTTCAGGATGAAGGAGTGTGTTGGTTGTTTTTTTATTTTATTTTTTATTTTTTTATAGTTAAAAGCATATTGCATATATCCTAAATAAACCTATTGCAAATAATATGTCCTGAGCCTCAACATTAAGTTTTTTGGAAATATAATTAGAACCAGTTACAGTGAGAAGACAAAAGGCGCTTAATACTACTAATAATAGGAAATCACATTCAGTCCATGGCCGTCTTGTGTTCCAGCTTGTCTTTGTGCAAAATAGTGGTGAGCAAGTTGGAGTCACCCAAAAGAAAGCATTTCTTCCAATGTCGTTTCTGAATTAATAAAAGAGTAGCTTCGGTTGCAAGACACCTTATCAATGTGTTATCATGGACCTTCCCTGAGAGAGGTTATGCTACTCGAGCCAGAACTTCGCCAAGGATCGTCAATGCAAAAATCCCTATAGCTCCCTGTTTATGGATATCAAAGAAACTAGCATCATAAGGTGCCAGAGCTTAAGAATAACTGAGCAAAGAAAGAAGAGATGTGTGACATCTTCTTCGTGCTGATTAGAAAAACAGCAAAGATTCTCAAGGGGCACATGAACTTTGACCATTTATCTTAGTTGGCAGGATATCTTGACCGATTTTCCAGAGAATATGAAGAGCATTTGGGGGGCTTTAACGCGCCAAATTGCTCTGAGCACCATAGGGGGGCATAAGATGAGATCTCTCCGCAAAAGTAGAGTTTTCATTTTGATCCTTGAAAAAAGTCATGGCAACATTTTGACTGAAAACATGCCTTTTTTATCCGGTACCCAGATAAGTTTATCAGGATCTAATGTCTGCCTGAACTGGATGTCCAAGATATCTCTTATAAGGGTCAGGGAATAGAGATTGAATAAGAGGAACATTCCATTGATATTGCTGACTCGGAGTGTGTAACCATAAATCTGGAATAAAATTGGGGGTTGAGGCAGGGAGAGGTCGTAGGACACAATCTGCCAGTATCAGGCTTGGCTTAACCAAACAATCAGTCCAAAGATGTATTGTCTCCCCAGAAAGAAGTTGCCAGATCAGATGTCGCTTCATCCAAGTCAAAGAAGTGATATTGCCCCTCCAAGCAAAATGGGCTATGAAATGAGGCTGGGATAAGTGGAACAAACTTTTACCAGGGAAGTAGATTGCTTTCATCTGCAAGGTGCGTGCATCCAATGGCGAGAATAGAACCTGCTAAATGTTCTTAGCCATAAGGGCCAAAAATTTTGTTCTGGCTATTTGGATATTGAGACCACTGAGAAAATGTGGTAACACTATCAGATGTTAGGTACAGGAGGTATGCTTCGATTTACTATCATTTGTTCTGTTCCACCAGAAATCTCGAATGAGATTGTCCAGCTTAGTGGTGATAGAAAACGGAAGCAAGAAAGTCTGCATGGTATAAATGGAGATAGAGTTCATGACAACTTTAATTAAGACAACTCTACCAGCTTGGGAAATGACTTTAGATATCCAGCTCGATAGTTTAGAATGAACTTCATCCAACAGGAATTGAAAGTCAGCAACTTTCTTTTTTGAAAGTAACAGGGGGGAGCCTAAATATTTATTTTTAGGGTTATACCTCTTGGAGCCCAGAATTTTAAGGATCATCTTAGCATGTTTACTTTGGACATTAAAGCTGAAGTAAACCGATGTCTTGTCATAATTGACGGTCTGACCCGAGGTCGTGCCATAGTTATGAAGAATGTCTTTGATTGAGTGAGCTTCTGCCAAGGAGGCTCTACAGAAAATCATAAGGTCGTCGACATACAACAAATGATTGATCAAAGGTGAATTGCGAGGGATACAAATTCCTTTAATCAGACCCTCGCTTTCAGCTTTTCCAAGTAAGCGTGAGATAGCTTCTGCCACCAGAATGAAGAGGTAGGGAGAGAGAGGATCACCTTGTTTGAGTCCTAGTGAAGGGACTATGACATCCAGAAGCGTCCCATTGAGAAGAACTTTAAGCGAGGTGGTCGAAATGCATTGCTCAATCATTCGAATCCAGCCTTGTGAGAAACCAAGTTGACTGAGAATTTGAAGGAGGAAATACAATTCAACTCTATCATAGACTTTAGCTATGTTGATCTTAATCGCCATCCAGCCTTGTTTCTTATGACGACTACGTTTCATTTGGAAAAAAGTCTCATGCGCCAAACTAACATAATCTATAATTGACCTACCTTTAAGAAAATCTCCTTGATTAGGGGAGACAATGTGGTCCAGGAAAGGTTTGACCACATTGCATAACCCAATCGGCCTGAATTTGTCGGGAGTGACAGGGTTCTGAATCTTGGGGATAAGAGATATGAAAGTTTCATTAGGCTTTGGATCCAATTGCCGGGTATTAAAGAAATTTTGTACTACTTCAAGCACATCTTGTTTGACCACATCCCAGTAATATTGGAAGAAAAATACATGAAATTCATCAGGACCTGGGGCTTTATGACTTCCCATAACAAAAAGAGTTGTTTTGATTTCCTCCGCCGTGGGGATGGCAAGAAGAAGCTCATTATCCTCATTATTGATCATCAGGGAAAAGATGGAGATAATATCGGGATGATGATCCGGAGTGGAGGACTGACAAATGTTTTGGAAATAAGAATTGAGAATATTACCGATCTCCGGTTGATTAGTTTTTTAAACGTTGTTATCTTCTTTTAGACGAATGATGAGATTGTGTTTGCAACGTAACAAGGTGGACAAGTGAAAGAACTTGGTCTTCCTATCCCCATCTTGGAGCCACGAGGAACCTGATTTGTTCCTCCAAAAAAGTTCCTTTCGGAAATACAATTTCAACAAACGATCCTCAAGAGTAGAGATAGTGTCTGCATTGTCAGTGGATGGGTGAGCGTTCTGGAGCTCGTCAAGGGTAGAAAAGGTCTCCATGATACTCAGCTGGATGTTCTTGAACTCAACTTTGTTTCATCTAGAAAGGCGGTGGCTGAGTTTTTTTAGTCTTAAGATGAAAATTGTTTGTGGAACATGTTGTCTAGGAGCCCATGAAGAGTCGATGGCGACACCTAGGATCTTTGACCCACATATGAAAAAATTTGAAAGGTTTTGGGCCACTATTAACACGAGAGAGAGAGAGAGAGAGTTGAAGAGATATAGCTCTATGATCCGTAGTTGAGGTGTGAATTGTGTGAGCTATAGCCGAAGGGAAAAATTGCATCTAGTCAGTAGAAACTAATATTCTATCTAATTTGGCTTTAATACAATTCATGTCTTTACATTTATTATTCCAGGTAAAGTTAGAGCCATTAAGACGAAAATCCATAAGTTTGAATTTTTCCATGAAAGATCTAAGGTGTCTGAAATTGGAAGGTCTAGGTTTTCTACTGCCTATTTTATCTGTTGGGGTTAGGATAACATTTAAATCTCCTATAATGATTCTAGGAAGGTATTGAAGATCATAAAGATATGAAAAATTGTGCCAAAAGGTGTTTCTAAGTGAAGGATTTGGCTCACCATAAATAAAAAGAACATACCAAGTAGTTTGAACTAAATAATCAATAATAGTACAATGATAATAATATTAACAAGAAAAGAGAATGGTTAGATTAATACCTTCCTTCCAGAAAAGAGCAATACCACCAGATTGTCCTGATGCAGACACTAAAGCTCCATGTCGATAACCAAGTTTCGTACGAAGGGGGTCCATCTTATTAGAAGAGGCTTTGGTTTCAGAAAGGAAAAATATATCTAGATTGGACTGTCGGGATAGGGGCCTTTATGTTTCGGATAGTGTAGGGATACCCATTTCCCTTGCATTCCAAGAAAGAATCATTGCGAACCCGGTGACCCATCATCGGCAGTCGCTGAAACCAGAGTTGAGAAATCACTATCTGAGGTGGAGTGATATGATGAATCTGCTGAGTCAACTGATTGAACAATAGGAGAAAAAACCCTGATCTGTAATTGTTTCCCCTTTCTTTCGGAGACCCTAGGATGTGGGGAGGTGGAGTGATAGTCCAAACTGGAACCTGGTCCTGATCACTGTGAATGTAGAGGCCAGTATGACTTTTTTTTCCTGCTAGACACCATAAACTTTGAGGTAGGAGCATTGGATAATTCAGCCCTCGTAAGGGAACAAGCAGGCCCCACTTTCCCCTTACCAAGTCTGATCTCTGCCTCTTTCTAACTATCCCTAAAAATTTTGCGTGCCGTCAGTCGCCTAGAGTGTTTGACCGGAGAGGCCATAATTGTCGGAGGGTAAGTTGAACCACAGCTATTCCAGAGAGGTTTGAACCCTTGGAGAATGAGCACAGGATCTACTGGCAGGCAAAACTGTTGAATTTGAGCTGGAACTGCTGCTGTCCGAGGTGATGGAAGCACACGAGGTGGAGTTTGGTAGGTTGTTATTTCTTGATCTTCACTTTAAGATGTTGTATACATTTGAGTTTGTGGCGATGGTGAGATGGGATATTGCCTGAATGTTGCTGGAAAATTTAGTAGTGTAGGTGGGATTGGTTGCATGACTTGGTGTTGTTCTTGGAGGAGGGAAGTGAATAAGAAATCTGAGTTTGGAGCAAAGTTTGGTTGTGTGACCGTTTGAAGAGGAAGGTGAGCTTGATAATATGTGAGAGGATTAGGATTGAAAGTAAACTGTTGAGCAGGTCTTTGTTGAGTCCAGATTCTGTAGGGCCGTGATATTTGGATGGACAAAGCCCATTTGGGCTAAAACAATGGCTTCAGACTCTGGTTCATGTTCAGCCCAGTTGGAGGAGTCCATATCTAATAAACCCATTTGAAACTCTCCTGTACAGCCTGGCCCACTAGAAGAATTGCTGCCTAACGAACGTAAAATCTCCGTTAATTCTTGTTGATTACCATAAAATATAATGACAAAAAGAGCCATTGCTAACGCCGTTAAAACTAACGGTTGAGTTGCAGTTATCACTGGTGCTTGAGCTGCCGTTAAAATTGTCGTTGCATTTGCCGTCACAGCTCCGTTAGTTTCCACTGTTGCATCTCCCATTTCAACTGGTGAGAGATCCTCAGTTAAAGCCGCCGCGAAACCACCATCAATACCCTCATTAAGACCAGCGTTAAGATGATGCTAAACAACTGGATAAATAAAAGTGTTTGGTGGAATAGTGATTGCAGATCTGAATCTTGGAGCAACCGTAAGAGCAAAAACTCTGCTCTCTCTCGACGGCAGCAACTCTTCACCAGAGTGGACGACCTCTTACCGGGTTTGATTGTCACGTCCTCAGGATCAGCTAAGTAAGAAGCTCAGTTGGTGGGAGAAAGGCGCGAAATATGGCGTCAATTTCAAATTTAGAAAGTTTAAAGATAAGGGTAGTTTAGTAATTTTGTCTAAGTTAGTTACTAGATGGCACATGGGCCAACACGTGTAAATCCCCAATTGGTTAGCTTTGAAATTTTGTTAGCTAATCTCTGTATAAATGGGGAAGGTAGTTGTAATAGAAAGAATAGAGAAGAATGACTTAGTAGGCTTTTTCTTTGTTGAGATCACCAGAAGTGAGGTTTCCTTTTGATTTCTTAGCAATACATCTATCTTTTTCTATTATTCCAATTTTGTTTTTGAATCAGAAGTCACGCTTGTGACATTTGGTATCAGAGTAGTTTTGATTCTCAGATCCGTGGAGTGATCAATTGATTCAGACAACCATGGAGACGGGAGCCAAGGATATCGAAATGTTCATGGGAGAGACCGGGAAGAATCAGAGTGAAATTTCAAATCAGATTGAGTTGTTGAAGAATGAATTCAAAAAACTTGCTCAGACTCAAGAAGTTCAGGAGAAGAGATTAGAAGCATGATTCGATCAACTCGTACAACTCATTCAGAACCAAGCGGGTACCACACATGCTGCAGGACCTAGTTCTTCCTCTACACCAGTTTTCGAAGCTACTTATCACAGATCTAGTTCCCAAACTCATTGGGAGCACCAAGGCACATTTCCCTGAATCCCTAAGTTGGATTTTCCAATTTTTGATGGCACGAACCCTAGATCGTGGGTTAAGAAATGCAATAGATACTTCACCTTTTTCCAAGTAGCAGAAGAAAGTAAAATCAATATGCCCTCGATTCACTTAACGGTTAAAGCAGACATGTGGTTCCTTGACTACCAAATAGGCAAGGAAATGCTCCAATGGAGTCTCTTCATTCAAGAATTGTGCAAACGATTTGAGGATGATGTCATGGATAACTACGTGGACTCATTTAACAAAATACATCAGAAAGGAACAGTAAATGAACACTATGACCAATTCGAGGAACTCAAATCCCTCATGCTGTCTCACAACAAGCATTTGGATATGCACTATTTCGTGCTAAGCTTCTTAAGTAGACTGCATTCAGACATCAAGTCACTTGTGCAACTATTCAAACCGACCACCCTAACTCAAGCACTGTCACTTGCCAGAATGCATGAGGCTTCCACTCATAAGCCTCATAACAACAAGTACAACAACCCTACCCAAGTTGTCAACAAACACACCAACTATTCACCCACTCCATACCTAATCAACAAAACCAGCCAA
This sequence comes from Berberis vulgaris, assembly GCA_963556465.1. Lineage (NCBI taxonomy): Eukaryota > Viridiplantae > Streptophyta > Magnoliopsida > Ranunculales > Berberidaceae > Berberis > Berberis vulgaris. The sequence goes on along the minus strand of OY747127.1, from coordinate 31,067,916 downwards.
CATGCCAATCAACTGACACCAACATACGCCTATAACTCCACTCAACCTAATAAACAACCTTACTCAACCACCACATATAACAACCCAAGATCCAACAATTCAATACCTCCTATTAGGAGATTGACCCCAACACAAATGAGATTGAGAAGGGAGAAAGGGTTGTGCTACAATTGCGAGGAACAGTATAGGCCAGGCCACCTTTGTAAACAGCAACACCTCTATCTATTAGTCTCAGAGAAGAATGAATCAGTGGAAGAAGAAAAAAAGAGGACCCTGCTTTGATCACAGAGAGTCTATTCCAAGAAATTCCAACTGAAATGGAAGTTTCTTTACATGCAATCCATGGTAGTATGTCAACCAACACATTGCTACTAAAGGGATTGACTAAGAAGAGGTCTATTTCAATACTAATCGACATGGGGAACACACATTCTTTCGTGGATCCAAGAGTGGTCAAGGAAACAAGGTGGCCTACAATCCTTACTCCGCAAATGTTTGTTAAAGTTGCTAATGGGGATGAGCTGGTCAGCAATGCTATTTGCAAGCCCTTGAGATGGACAATGCAGGGTATACAATTTGAAGGGACTGTCCAGCTCCTTTTTCTAGGGGGATACGATATGGTGCTAGGTGGGGACTGGCTAAAACTCTCCGGGGACATTACTTTGAACTTGCAAAAGTTACAGCTTACCTTGAAAATTCATGGAAGGGCAGTAACACTACAAGGAGTGTCTGATATAGGGGAATTGAGCATGGTTGATGGCAGTGTTCTAAAAAGCGGCCTAAGAGGTCGCCTAGGTGCTAAGCAGTAGAGAGACGCCCAAATTAATGGCTGGGCGGAGTGAAAAATCGAGTAGGGGCCTAGGCGGTCTGGGCGGATCTAGTAATTGACAATTAGTTAATCTAGAACCAAATATTGAAATTAGTTATTTTAGATGTTATGTCGGTACCATCAAATATGTAATTCTTTTTCTTTCTAATCTCTATGAAACTCTATGTTATGCAACTTATGCTATTATAAATTTAAGCTTAATTTTTCATGTTTATAAATTTTGCATATGTATCTTGGCATTAAATTGGAAGTAATTGATAAAGTATTATGCTTAACTTTTGTAAATTATGAAAGTTATAATACAAAACCTAAAATCGCCTAGGCCCTTAGGCCCTAGGCACCTGCTCGCCTAGCGTTTTTTAGAACACTAGTTGATGGTAAGGGACTTTCAAAATTTTTAAAGAAACATGCTAACTCCTTATTGTGTCATTTGTTCTATATTTCCTCTACTTATGATCAGTCCCAACACCCACCAGAGATACAACAAATCCTACATGAATTCAGTGACATTTTTCAAACACCTATCACCCTACCTCCACATAGAAGCTTAAATCACCATATACCTTTGAAACTAGGACATCAAACCCCATCACAAAATCCTTACAAGGTCCCCTATATGCAAAAGTATGTCATTGAAAAATTAGTGCAGGAAATGCTAGAAGCAGGTCTTATACAACATTCCCAAAGTCCTTTTGTTGCCTCGATCCTATTGGTTAAAAACAAAGATGGATCTTGGAGGTTTTGCGTAGATTATAGGAAACTCAATGAGATAACCATCAAGGATAAATTTCCTATGCCCTTGAGTAATGAGTTACTTGATGAGTTACATGGGGCTAGAGTGTTCTCCAAGCTAGACTTGAGGTCAGGTTATCACCAAATACTTGTCCACCCTCCAAATATTCACAAAATAGCTTTTAAAACACACCATTGGCACTTCGAATTCAAGGTTATGCCATTTGGCCTTACAAATGCGCCCACTTCCTTCCAAGACTTGATGAATCAAAATTTTCATGCCTTATTGAGAAAGTTTGTTCTTGTATATTTTGATGACATTCTGGTATACAGTCCTTCTCTTACTCATCATTTGAGACACCTCTAAGCTGTGTTCTCCATACTTACACAACACCAATTATATGTCAAATCATCCAAGTGTTCCTTTGCTCAACCAAGGCTAGAATACCTTGGACACATCATTAGTCGCCAAGGTGTGGAGGCGGATCCAAGCAAGATAGAAGCCATGACCAATTGGCCTATGCCAACAAATATCAAACAATTGAGGGGTTTTCTAGGTCTCACAGGGTATTACAGAAAGTTCATCCAAGGATATGGACACATTGCTCTTCCCTTGACAGACCTCTTGAATAAAAATTCATTTCACTGGTCCCTTTTAGCTACTGAAGCTTTTACACTATTGAAGGAAGCCATGTGTAAGGCTCCTGTATTAGCTCTTCCTGACTTCAGTTTACCCTTTATTATTGAAACAAATGCTTGCACAAGGGGTGTTGGAGTCGTTCTCTCCCAAAATGGCAGACCCATTGCCTTATTTAGTAAAGTGCTCAGTCAAAAACCTCACACTTCCCACATACGAGAAGGAGTTGCTTGCTATTGTTATGGTTATACATAGATGGAGGTCATACCTATTGGGTTCAAACTTTCAAATTTACACTGATCATCAGAGTATTATATATATATTTAGCTCAAAAGGTTACCACAATGACACAACAGAAGTGGCTATCCAAGCCTTTTGGATTTGATAACGAAATATATTATAAGAATGGAACGGACAACTCAGTAGCAGATGCCCTTTCAAGGTGTACTGAACCACAAATGCAATGCTCAGCCATTTCAGTCATCTCACCTCAATGGATACAGGACATAGTCACTTCATATGAGCAGGATACATTTTCTCAACAACTCTGCCATCAACTACTTATACAACCTGACTCAAGGCCAGCCTTCACTTTGGTGAATGGGTTAATCAAATTCAAGCAGCAACTCTATATTGGTGCAGCATGTCCTCTCAGACAACACCTTCTACAAGAACTCCACAGATCTGCTCTTGGTGGCCATTCAGGTATCACCACTACATATAAAAGATTGCAACAATATTTTTCTGGCCCAATATGAAAGCTTCAGTCTTCAAGTACATCATTGAATGTGATATATGTCAGAAGAATAAAAATGATCATGCTCCTTATGGTGGGCTTCTTCAACCTCTGCCTGTACCAGACCAAGCGTGGCAGCACATATCAGTGGATTTCATCGAGGGCCTCCCTACATCTAGCAACAAGACAATGATACTAGTGGTTGTTGACCGTATCACAAAATATAGCCACTTCTTACCTTTATCTCATCCATTTACATCTGCCATTGTAGCTGATCTTTTCCTTCATCACATCTACAAATTACATGGCATGCCCACCTCCATTGTGTTTGATCGAGACAAAATCTTCCTTAGTGCCTTTTGGCAAGATTTGTTCAAAACTTTAGGCACTACTCTCAATATGAGCTCTGCATACCACCCCCAAACGGACGGCCAAACAGAGCGTACAAACACTTATTTGTAAACTTACCTGAAATGTATGACGAGTGATGCACCATCAAAGTGGACCAAGTGGTTATATTTAGCAGAATACTGGTTCAATACGTCTTACCACTCAAGCTTACAAATCTCTCATTTTCAAGCACTGTATGGGTATACACCACCATTAATGGTTCTTCCTCCTTTAGCACATACTAGCTGACATCCAATAGTACCTATCTGATAGAGATCACATGCTCTCTATTATCAAAGAGAAGCTCCATCGAGCTCAGGAGATAATGAAGGTCTATGTTGACAGGAGCAAGGCTGAGCGAGAATTCACAATTGGGGACTGGGTATACCTTCGTCTCCAACCATATCGACAAACATCAGTCAGCATCCGGAGGAATCTTAAGCCGTTTTCTTGATTTTACAGTCCTTTCCAGGTAATTGAACGCATTGGAGCAGTGGCTTACAAGCTGGAATTGCCCCTCTGTCGAAAATCGACCATGTGTTTCATGTGTCCCAGTTAAAGAAGAAATTGGGAACATCCATCATCCCTACTCCACAACTACCTTTGGTCGAAAACTCAGGTAACTTTCAAGCTGAGCCAACAGCCATATTAGCTCACAGATTAGTTCCTCGACACAATAAGGCGGTGACTTAGGTGTTAGTTCAGTGATCGAATTCCTCACCTAAAGAAGCTACGTGGAAAGATTGACAACACATCCATACCATGTTTCCCTCGTTTAATCCTTGAGGACAGGGATTTGCCTTAAGGGGAGGGCATTGTCGCGTCCTCAGGATCAGCTAAGAAAGAAGCTCAGTTGCAAGGAAAAAGGGCGTGAAAGATGGCGCCAATTTCAAATTTAGAAAGTTTAAAGATAAGGGTAGTTTAGTAATTTTGTCATAATTAGTTAGTAAATGGCACATGGGCCAACAAGTATAAATCCCCCCCAATTGGTTAGCTTTGAATTTCTGTTTGCTAATCTCTGTATAAATGGGGAGAGTAGGTGTAATAGAAAGATCAGAGAAGAATGATTTAGTAGGCTTTTTGTGTGTTGAGATCACCAGAAGAGAGGTTTTCTTAGCAATACAACTATCTTTTTATATTATTCCAATTCTGTTTTTGAATCAGAAGTCACGCTTGTGACACGACGCTCTTCCGGCCATAAGGTGAATCGTTGGGATTCAGCTTTCTTCTTGTTTGGACGAAAGGAGCTTTCCATCTCTGTGCGAGTATTGATTCGTGAGGCACCAGAGAAAGGGAGAGATAGTTTGACATGGGGCTGAGTTCTCCTAAGATTGGTGAGGGTGCTTGAAGCCTCAGAGAACCGAGGGCTCACCGATCCATAGATATGTCCTACGAGTCCGCACCCAAAGCAGAAATTGGGGGTGGTGTTCATCGTACAGGGGATCGGCTTCGAGACGTCCAACAACACTTTAAAACGAATGAATGGGATGGTGAGATCTTCCAGAGAGGTTTGGTCAGCTTCCATGAACTCTCCAAGACAGTTAGCCAGTTTATACAAATCATTGAACTGAAAATTTTGTTTTATTATTATAATTTTTTTTTTTTCTGTAGGGAATTCTCTGAATCTTATCCAACAAGGGGGATGATCAAGAAGTTGATGTTCATGTTGTCATCCTGCCAGGGTTTCACTGACACTAGGTGGCCAAACAAACTAGGTTGCACTATATAATATTTGCCTGATCTGTCATAGTTTCTTACCAGTAATTCCACATGAAAATGGTGAACTGGGTTCCATTGATCGCCATTCGGGTAGCAAAGACTTCATTGCTGATTTTCTGCGAGTGGTGGTATTTGGCAACTGCCTTGAGATCAGCAAACTTGTCAGGGTTCCGTTTAGTGTCGTAGTCAATTTATAGCCTCCGTTTTTCAGAAACTTGTCAGGGTTCCCCCTTCTTTCTGCCTGATCGTTTCAAGTTTCTTTTTCTTCCACTCATATTCTATCCTTATTTTTTTTTTTATGTCTTTTAATGGTAATCATGTTATATTTGTGATTTTGTTAATATTCCTTTGTATTACTATAAATTATCAGGTTCAAATTATTTGTGATTTTGTTAATATTCTACGTGATCGTATTTTTTTTTGGTTGTTGTATTATTGTTGTAAATTATCATTGGCATCATCATCTTCATCGTAATTATGATTTGATGGATGTAAACCAATATGGTTTGATACATATTTGAATCTAATATTATTATAAAAGTATATTGTAATAGGACTAGCTCCACAATTTATGTATTCTGTAGGCTATAACAAATTAGGTTAAAGAGATAATTCTAAAATTTTATGGGAGTCGATTATAAGTTATAATCTTCCTTAATAATAATTTTCATCGTCTGTTCAGGTCTTTTGAACCTGAAATTTGACCACCCAATCAGATAAAGTCAGATTAGATTAGTATTTAAAATAGGACAGGCCTATTGGATTTGATATGTATGTTCACCGATGAGATCCATTACTATCCAACAGCCTGGTAAAATTATGATATTTGTTGAGTGAAGTTATTCTAAATTTTACTAATTGTTTATACTTTTCATTGATTGAATAGTTTGAATGATATAAAAGATACATATAACAACTCCACGTCTTACAAAAATTTACATGACCTGTGACTGGTGGATACCAAGTTGCATTGTATTGTTCGATGCCTAGAAGTTTCCTTCATAACTCCTTTTCAAGGATCAGGGCCAAACAAAACAGGTATACAATATACTTGAATTCATTTTCATCATTGTCGAAAATAATTTGATTTTCACAAACTTACTCACCTCAAATCTTTTTTAAAAGTAACTTTTTTTTTCCCTGATTACCATCAATCTTATTCGACCAATGGGTTTATAGCTTTTTTTTTCCATCTGGTTCTTCCTCTAACAATCTCTTCATTTTTTTCTTCTCCTTCAATTTGGAGGAGATGTGTATACCTTTGTGATCTTGCACCATATAACCTCTGGAGTTTAGGGCTCTCAAGATTATTGGATTCAAACGAGAACCCATTGAGTATGTTGATTCCATTATGCTCTCCAACGTTTTCTAGAGTTTCATCTTCATCTGGTTGACAAAATGATCGAACCAAGTCTGAACTTCCACACTCTCTGCGGTATTCTAGTATGATACTGGATAGCTGGTGAGACTCCAAAACATGATCAGGGATAGTCTGCAGAACAATAGTTTATAAAATTTAGTTATAAATATGAATACTGTCTGCAGAACAATAGTTTAGAACATTTAGTTATAAATATGACAACTATTGGATAATCTTTAGTTGGTGGATCCAAGTGCTTAAGGGGAACAGAGCAATTTATGTACTTTACCTCTAGCATCCATCGCACATATTTAACGTTGTTCACATGGTGATTCATGTCCAAGTCGTTTCTCTTTGGCTGCAAAAACATATTATCCGAGTCAATGCTTAGAACTAAGAATCACTTATCAGAGTTTACAATTCTTTCCAATTCATTGTGTTCACCTTCAAGTCAGAGTGCACGTATTTAGCATTCTCATCCAACTTGATAATCTTCTCGCAGGCATCATCTGAGATTGCCTGCTTAGTGATAAACCATGGGGAGATCTCCGCTCTAACTTCTTCTGGCATTTTTGAGAGGCATCTAGTCTCTTGGTTCATCATCACCCAAGTACTGCAGCATATTAATTTTCTTAGAATAAACATCAGACATGAAGGTATCAAGAAAAAATATGAAGTACTTGTGCTCGTGCCTGGTTGCACGTGCAAAGATGTGTCCGGTTGTGTGATTACGGATCATCCAGTCTCTTCTCATCCCATTCTTGCCTGATGCTCCAACCCAAGTGTCAATCTCCAGTATCTCCCCCCTAGAAAACCATTGCAATTAGAGCTTGTCAGTGAATTGCTGTGTTGTTTGTCTTGAAGTCCATCGAAACTAGAAACATAAGCGTGCATTCTCTAGCACATAAGCCTAATTACAGTTGTTGTATATGCAGGTAGAACTATTAAAATGGTATTAGTAGAACTTAAAACTATAATATTACGTATGGTCAAACCGCAATTGTAATCAAGAAAAACACAGGAGAATGATTTTCATGAAGAAATGCTACTTTTAACTAGGAGAAATCAAGTACACCTGTAGGAGGTTTGTTTTTGGGTGTCTGTATGTGTTTAGGGATGTTGGCATAAACTATGCATATGATGCTGATACAGATTTGAATATATGTACACAACTGGACTAACATGACATAATTGTCCAGATTTGAGTTGAATATAGAAGGTACATCAAGAGTTCCACAACTATGCTTTGTATGAAAACAAGAAATCAGTCATAGTAGGACTCACCAGATGGGATAGCTTTCGACTTGGACATGCATCTTTGTCACTACCCAAATGAGATTGTTCCTCATCATGCCATGAGTAGCCCCAAATCCATTTCCAAGAAGTCCCGACATCCATACATGGTTTAGTGCAGTTTCCTAATAATAGCAGTAGCAAAAACATTAGAAACTGGTGTATCTAGAGTTCCGGTTATTCATTCTTGGTAAAACTGAAAGATTTGTGTCTGTTGAGGTAAGATATGCACCTGAAGAAGGTTAAGGAGACTTTCTAGAGTTGCAGTTTTATCAGCACCTACTTCATAGGATCGTATGACGACAGTCTGCCTGTATCCTACACCACCTTCAATGATGACACCTTGACGGTATGGATCAACCAACTGCTTTTTGCTTGGAATGTTTTGCCGTGCCTGCTCCTTGGTGTCACAATCAGTCTCAGCTACCAAAGCAATTGTGACGTAGGTAGCAGGCAGTCCAGCCGACTGGCTCAGACCCTCAGCCTTAAGTGTCGACATGGGAGAAACACCGTTTATCTTTATGTTGTTCTTCTTCTGCAGGTGTGGATCATTGTCTTTATTAGAAGAACATCTGATAGGATAGAATAAGGCATGGCAGGATATAGAAGCCATGCTATGTGTCTGTGTAATGGGAGTGGGGGATGGATTCAAGGTTTTGTATTGTTGATGACTGAGAGTTTGAGAGCCAAGATTTTGAAAGTAGAAGGTGCTTTTGAGGAGCTATATATAATGATGCGGGGTATCTTGGTAATGATCGATGTATATGTGAGGATGAAAAATACTTGGTTTTGTTTTCTATAGTAGTGTGAAGTTCAAAGAGGTAGCTGTGTGTGGGGACCTTAATTCTTTGATTCTTGTTCTTTCCTAGGAGCTTGGATTTTGACTCTCCAGAAACAGACAACCTCAGTAACCGTTATAACGACACGTTACAACTGTAAAATAAATATCAGTTTACAGTTTGTACATAGTTGCCCACTCATTGGCTTCCATCTTAACCCAAAAAAGAGAAAAAATAGAAACCCCCCTAGAGCATTTTGTTCTCTGTTGAGTGAGTCTAGGCAGCCTATTTTTTGGCTAGGTTTGGGTTTTTTTTTTTTACACTTTTACCCATTCTCTTTAAAACACAACCACAAATATCATCTATAGAAGGGGATAGAAGTGTAAAAAGCCCAAAACCTGGCTGCCTAGAATTGTTGTTGCTCTGAGAGTTAGTTCACAGTTTAAGCCCCCCTTTTTCCCTGGCGAAGGGAACCAGGGAATTCTATCAGTGACCTTCCTATCATCATGGAAACTGCTTGCTTATGTGCTCTGTTTGTTTGTTTCTTCAGTTATTTTAGTAAACATGCATGTTTTTTAATTTTTCTTGAGCCATATCAAGAACTAGATGTCATGTATGCATCGTTTTTCATCATCACAATTTATAGTTATTACTTTTACCCATACCCATGGACAAATATGTGTATATTGTATTTTGTTGAGATCGCCTGCACCCAACCACGCTAAGAAATTCTGTTTTGCCTTCCGTTTAGGCTGACGTACATGTGCCAATGATGGAGACTTGTATAAGTCTGTCATGTCATGAAATTCCAGAATTATCACAGTGGAAACTGGGAACTTCTTTTTTAACTTTTTACTATGAAATTGAAGTAGGTCTTGGAACAGGGTTAGTAAGAGTTCCTTTCTATCGGGTTCAATCTTTGGAATTTTCAATCATACTCAGGAGATCCAGTTTTCACTTTTACTTGTTTAGAATTATAAATAAGATAGATGATGTTTTTTCTGAAGTATCCTTGCTTGAAGGGGACAAAACAAAGGAACAAAACTTTGTTTTACATGAAGAGCAAGAAGTAGAAGACAAGGTTTGTTTCCTTGGTGTGTTTTGAATCACACATTATCTATAGTTTCAGCTAGCAGTCAGCAGAGAAACCAAAGAATCCGTTGAGTTCTATGTTGTATGATGTGCTATTGCTTCTCAGAAAGCAAATGCTTTGCTTTGTTCTGTTTTATGGTTTTCTGCTTCAACTCCGTCCCCATTATTCTTTTTATTTGTTTTATTTTTACTCCTGTTGCGAGGTAATATTTAAAGTTTACCTCACACATTGTGTTAAATTTTATGGAGATTAAATATACAATAAAGTATTTTAGTGACGGTCATTCAGTTAGGTTGATAATATAAATTTTTTTATAATATAATAATTGGTTGCATGTTGTAGTTATTTACGTATTTTGTCAGATGAACCTTTTATCAACTATATCCAAGGGGTGATTGAAAGCCCTTTCGTTGGGGTTTTTTGGATATTTACCTAGTCTGAGAAAATGTTGGGACCACTGCAGCTCGACTTTTTCTTGAAGATGTGTTTGGTTTCAAGAAAAAAATTCCTTGAGAAAACTACCAAAACAGATGAGAGATGGGAGATGGGAGAGAGTTGTAAAGGTTCTTTGAGGTTGAAGACGACCATGCATTTTGTAAAATGATCATGATTTATTCTTTGGTCAACTTGGAGGACGTTATTCGAGAATTGCCACTATTTTCTGTTATTTTCTCAGAAGAATGTCCAAAGAAGAAGAATTTTCAAAATGAGGAAGAGCCAATTGATTTACAAGCCTTAAATATTTCTATTTCCGAAGAAGCTCAATGGCTTCTAACAAAGTGGATCTAAACCTATTTACATCAAGTCTTACATTTTGTTTATCTAAATATACAGACTTAAAGGTATTCCATCCTTGTCTACGAATTGATACAGGATCCTTAAACACTGCATGATCAATTGGGTATTGCTGTACCAGAGTACTCTCTTCTTGCTTAATTCCATACTCCAAGTACCTTATGTTCATGTCTCCAGCAGGTTCTCCAAAGCATTGCTTAGACATCCAGTTCATGCTCCCCAACAGAGGAACTATTTGAATCAATACTGCATTTGTTGGTAGGAACACAATGTTAGTGAGTCCAGCTCCATGAACCCCCATTATAACGTCGCAAGAGTTAACTATTTGTGCAAACTTGGCATAATCTGTAATCCCTGGCTCTGCCACAACAACTTCAAACCCAATGCTTCTAGCCATTTTAACTATTTCTTCTTCATTTGTAAATGACCGAGTTTTCTTCCGCGTTATGATTAGTACTCTTGGTTTCTTCCTTTTGCGCTCACTAATCTTTATCGTCTTTTCTCTCTTCAATGAATAGGTGCTCCTTAAAAAGCGTTTGAAATCTGTCATGGAGTATCCATTTGGAGATCTTGATGGATCAATGGTGAAATCTTTGTGAAAGATTAGTCCAAAGATAACACGCGAGAAGCAATGGGTTCTACCATCTTTATCAATGTCAATAATCTCATAATTAGAGAGATGTTTTAGCATAACTTGGTACTTGGTGATCCAAAAGGGCTTTGTATTGGTTACAAGAAATTGAACCTCTCCATGGAATTGATAGGAAGTGAGGAACAGGGGAACCAGTATGTCCGCGTAATCATGGAAGTGATTACCGGAATACCCTCCTATGGAGAAAACAATAGCGGGAACATTATGGCTGAGGCTACACTGAGGAGCTTCCTCAAGACTATGGGTGAATGGTTTCAATGTGAATTCAGTGATGTAACTCATAGCTGTTTTGTCTGTTTTTCGAGTGTAAGGTTTAACCTTCCATGAGTCATTTCTTGCATTACTTCCCATTTGGGATGACGCAAAAAATATACTGGAAGAGTTTCCATGGACTCTAACATCTCCTTTCATATCACATTGCTCCATAGCATTGCACACTGGCTTGGTTTCTTGCTTTGTTTGGTTTTCTGCAACTTTGTAAGGGAAAAAAAATGAAAATAACATTAGTCATACATAATGAAATTATTAAAAACATAGCATATGAAGCAGAATTTTCATAGTTTTGTTTGAGTGCATCAATATTCAATGCCAAAAACAATATGGACTATGTATTAGAGCATCTCCAAGGGATCCCCTAAAATAACCAAAAAAGTAATTTAGGGGACTTATGTGGGAAAATCCATGCTCCAAGGGAACCCCTAAAACTTCCCATATTTTAATTTTACTTTTGTTTTCCCCTATAGTTGGGGGGCATCCATACCATCCCCAAATCTTAAATAATATTAAAATATTCCAACTCTTTTAATTTTTCAAATTAGAAACAAAAACAAAAACCAAAACAATGATGAAAAAGTGGAAGATATATTTAAATAATGATGAAAAAGTTAAAATATGGAATTTGGTTGGAGTGATGAAAAAATAGGGGATCCTTAAATTTAGTTTTTGGTTAAAATGGGGGATGGTTGATCCCCCATTTTAACTTTTACCCTTGGAGAATTTTCTTGAGGAAGTTTATGGATGATCTCTAATTTCTTAAGGTTTGATTTTGGAAAAACACCATCATTATGGGAATGTACACACGGTAGAAAAATTACGTCAATCCATTGAGATATGGTATCCACAAGTAAATATTTGTGACAAGAAATGAATCCTAATTTTAGGATGACTGATCCTTCTAATCCAGTCCATTTAATGTCTTTTTCAGGAGCTAGAGGAAATGCATCTCAGGTACACCAATTAGTAGGTTTGCGAGGATTATTGTTGGATCCCCAAGGACAAATGATTGATTTACCCATTCAAAGCAATTTACGTTGAAGACTCTCTTTAACGAAATATATCATTTCCTGCTATGGAGCCCGCAAAGGTGTGGTGGATACTGTTGTACGAACATCAGATGTTGGATACCTCACGCAGAGGCTTGTTGAAGTAGTTCAACATATTGTTGTATGTAGAATAGATTGTGGCACCCTCCGAAGTATTTCTGTAAGTCCTCCAAGTGGGATGATAACAAAAAGAATGTTTATACCAAATTAATTGGTCGTGTACTAGCATACGATATATATATATAGGTTCTCGATGCATTGCCATTCGAAATCAAGATATTGGGATCGGACTTGTGAACGATTCATCACTTTTCGAGCACAACCCATATCTATTCGAACCCCTTTTACTTGCAGGAGTACATCTTGGATTTGTCGATTATGTTATGGTCAGAGTCCCACTCATGGTGACCTGGTCAATCTATTAGGGAACCCAAGATTCAACTAACATTAAGAACTTTTCATACCGGTGGAGTATTCACAGGCGGTACTGCAGAACATGTATGAGCTCCTTCTAATTGAAAAATTAAATTCAATGAAGATTTGGTTCAGCCCACACGTACACGTCATGGTCATCCTGCTTTTCTATGCTATATGTAACTATTGAAGGTCAAGATATTCTACACAATGTGACTATTCCACCAAAAAGTTTTCTTTTAGTTCAAAATGATCAATATGTAGAATCAGAACAAGTGATTGCCGAGATTCGCGCAGGAACTTCCACCTTGAGTTTTAAAGAGAGGGTTCGAAAACATATTTATTCTGACTCAGAGGGAAAAATGCACTGGAGTACCCTTGTATACCATGCACCCGAATATACATATGGGAATGTTCATCTCTTACAAAAAACAAGCCATTTATGGATATTATCAGGGGGTCCGTACAGATCCGGTATAGTCTCTTTTTCACGCTACAAGGATCAAGATCAAATGAATGTTCATTCTCTTTTTGCCAAACAAAAATCCATTTCTAATCTCCCAGTGACTAATGATCAAATGAGACACAACTTTTATAGTTCGGAGCCTCTTGTTTAAAAAAAAGGGAGAGGTTTCTTGATTATTCAGGACCTGATCAAATCACATGTGATGGTCATTGTAATTTCATATATCTAGACACTCGCCACGAGAATTCTGATTTCTTTTTCTTTGCAAAGAGGAAAAGAAATCAATTTTTCATTCCATCCCAATATAATCAAGAACAAGAACTAATAACCCATTCGGGTATCTCGATTGAAGTACCTATAAATGGTATTTTCCGTAGAAATTGTATTCTTGCTTATTTCGACGATCCCTGATACAGAAGAAACAATTCTAGAATTAATAAATATGGGACTAGAGAGGCACATTCAATCGTAAAAAAAAGATTTGATTGAGTATCGAAGAAGGCCAAAATACCAAAAGAAAATAGATCGATTTTTTTTTCATTCTCGAGTGCATTTTATCCGGATCTTCTTTCGTAATGGTCCGGAATAATAGTATTATTGGAGTAGATACGCGAATCACTTTCAAGACAAGAAGCCGAGTAGGCGGGTTGGTTCGAGTGGAGAAAAAAAAAGATTGAACTAATTTTTTTTCTAGAGATATCCATTTTCCTGGAGAGACGGAAAAGATATCCTGGCACAACGACATCTTGATACCACCTGCAACGGGAAAAAAATTCTAAGGAATCAAAAAAATTGAAAAATTGGATCCATGTCCAACGGATCACCCCTACCAAGAAAAAGTACTTTGTTTTGGTTCGACCCGTAGTTACATATGAAATAGCAGATGGGGTAAATTTGGCAACGCTTTTCCCTCGGGATCCATTGCAGGAAAGGGATAATGTGCAACTTCGAGTTGTCAATTATATCCTCCATAAAAATGCCAAACCCATTCAAGGGGTTCTCACACAAATATCCAATTAGTTCGAACTTGTTTATTATTGAATTGGGACTAAGAAAAAATGATTCTTCTATGGAGGAGGTTCATGCTTCCTTTGTTGAAGTAAGGGTAAAGGATATGATTTGAGATTTCATAAGAATGGACTTAGTGAAATCCCCTATTTCATATACCAGAAAAAGGAATTCTTCGGCAGGGTCAGAATTGATTCTCGCTAATGGATCAAATGGCACCAATCTCAATCCCTTTTTTTATTCCAAGGCAAGGATTCAACAATCACTTATCCAACATCAATGAACTATTCGTATGTTGTTGAATAGAAATAAGGAATGTCAATCTTTCATAATTTTGTCATCATCTAATTGCTTTCACATAGGTCCATTCAAGGGTTTGAAATATGCGAATATGATAAAAGAATTCAAATAAAATGGATTCCCTACTTCCAAGTAGTAATTGCTTGGGTCCTTTAGGGATTGTCCCTAAAATTGCAAATTCTTTTTTCATTTTACCATTTAATAACTCATAATCAAAACTTGGTAAATAAATATTTGCTACTTGACAATTTAAAACAAACTTTTCAAATCCAAATACTTAAATATTATTTAATGGATGAAAATGGGAGAATTTATAATCCCGATCCATGCAGTAACATGTTTTTTTTCCAGTGTAAACTTTGAATAGCTATCCATTTGCAAGACGAAATCCATAGTACAACAAAAAGATTTGTTTTAGGATATACTTACTTGAAACATTTGCTTGGATTGAATCTGGAAAATTTTGAGACGATTCAAAGGGAACTTGCTTGATATTTTGTGTTGTTTTGCTATCTGCGACTTCAAAAGGAATACATGATATTAATGGTAATGTTATATACAAAAACACAACAAATATCCTATCATACAAAGACAAAAAAATTTGTTAAAAAGAAAGGAGAAATCTGATTATATCCTTATTAAATCATAAAACTACAAATGATCTTGAGATCAAGGAATGTGATTTCTGAAAAAATGTTGAAATTTCACAATATATATATTTTATTTTATTTTATTTTTCGAATTATCGAAATTTTCATTTCTTTCATTATGCCAATCTCAATTTCCCTACATTTTAACCTTAGTTTAGTACTAAAGTTTTGTTATATAAATCATTCTTATGCAATATATTGTTTATAATATATGACATTATGAGTCGTGTGGTACTCTTTATGTAGTATATAAGAGTTTAAAATGCTTACGTTATATTAATAACTTCAAATTACAATCGGAATTTTTACGTTTTTTCTATACACAACGAAGTATGTCATGAAATATTTTTTTAGAATCAACTTACCGAAATTACTTCAAAAAACAAAAATCACAATCCTTGCTTGAGATGTAATCATTTTTTTTCTTGCAAAAGAATAAAAATAAAAACAATAATAAATCTTACAAATCCTTTTCACAAGAAAAAAGTAAAACTTTTTAAGATCATATCAAATCCTATAAATCAAGTATCCAGAAATTTGGTGTACTTGAACTTGAAAACACCTATTCCGATTGCTGTTAGGTTTTATTATTATTATTATTATTATGCTAAGCTCCTATTTTTCTCAATAACTTCTTTTTATCAAACTAAAAGTGACCTCTGATTAGCGGGTTGCAAAGCTTGTATCTTTAATCATTACCGCCATTATTAAGCTGTACATTGCCAACGAGATTTTACGGAATTCCTTCTAAACATAACTTGTTATTCCATTCAAGTTATAGAGTTGGTTTAAGGAAAAAAAAATGGTTATAGAGTTAAACCTTTCAAATTTCTTCCCATACCGGGCTAAATGGTTATTTAAAAAGAAAAATTGTATTTTTTTTCTTCCTGTTATTGGCTTAGTCCGGTATAAAAAGTTTTGGCTGTTTCTCCTCAATAATGAATAATGAATAATGAATAATGAAATACAATTACTTGGTTCATTTAAAAAAAAAAGGAAGGGATTTCACTTCAAAATACAAAGAATGTATTAGATTGGATAACCAGCTAATAAAGAGTGAATACGAATCGACTTTTATCTTACCTGAATCCTTGGCGGTGAGCTGAGTTGACTCGGGGGAGTGAATTAAGGTGCTTTGAGTGGACTTGGCTGACTCATTTGTGATTAGCTGAACTGACGTGGGGTAATCATTTCCAGTGAACTGAGTTGACTCGGACATCTTCTTTGCTGTTTGCTGAGTTATCTCGGGGGACTCACTTGCGGTGAACTGAGCCACCTCGGGGGAGATATGAAAGGATGTTTGGTTGTGCACTTGCTTGATATCTTGCGTCATTTTGTTTTCTGGGACTTGACAAGGGAAAGAAAATGACATAAAATCAGTAATGGTCTGGCAAAACAAGCTTATCAAGCAAAACAAGAACCGCATTTCTTTTTCAATTATATAAAACAAATATAAAATATTGTACGTCTCTCTCTCACTCAAATTATTGTTCACAGAGTGACATCAATATAATTGAATAAACTTCTATGTACACTGACCATCTACCATTTGAAAGCAACAATAGTAAGCATACCATACCTAAGTTATGAATAATGCTTGTATCTTCCATCATTAGCGCCTTAGCTATACTCGCTCGCATTGATAGATAATGTATATTCACTGCACATACAGATATAATCAAAGAAAGCGTCAGACGCTCTGTGTTTATATGATGAACCAGGTATAGAAGTGTGCTCCTTTGCCATGTAAATCATGGTAAATTTCCGGGCAGCCAAAAAAAAATACACAGGCACACACAAACAAAAATGTTTTAGAAGGAACAACAATTACTATCCCTTCCCTTTGAGAAAAGTGGTTTACAAATGCAGACAGAACCAACAGCACCAAAAGCTTTTCACTATCAGGAGTAAACCTGAATGTACGTTGTGGTCTCAACTAAAAAATTTCCGTGTGTAGTACCATACCACCCAGTGTTTACTATACCATAGATAAATTGCAATGGAGAACAGTAATCTTTTCGCTAAACAACAACATGCTCAAATCTGGGATGTTAATGAGAAAAAATATTTAGAAAAGAAACATATGCACCAGAATGATAAGGGTGCGTACATGGAAGGAAGAAGTTGAAAGCATTGGAGTGAGACATAACTGATGAAATGAATGCCAAAGAAGAAAGAAGATAGAGATTGATGGAGGTAGGGAGGACTTACATATAGGCAGATGAGCAAAAGAAGGCTTAAACACCGTGAAGAAACTTAGAACTATAAACAAACCAGCAAGGAGTGCTCCATAACCAAATTTCTTTTGTTCGTGTCTACTAAAACTTTTTGCAATAATGGTATTGTACTCCATATTTAAAAACTCTCTCTCCTATTTGAGAGGAGAGGAAACTAGAATGATCAAACCATCTGTATCTCTCTCTCTTATATTCATATAAGCTCTCGCGACCAAATTCAGGGTGTGTTTGATTGTATGAAATTTTATGTTATGAAAATTTATAAGGGAACTTTCATATTTTAGGCTAAATTAAGGTATCACTTCACATCCACAATTTAATTTTATAATCAATGATATGAATGAAAGTCTCATAAATATGATAATCACATTTCATGCAACCAAACACACTCTCAATTGAAATGATGATTAGATACTATCGGTGACAAATCGTAGGAGGTTGAGGTGCATTCCATGTATAAATTAAAATATGTAACTTAATAATGGCACTCACGATTAACAAACATTTTATTTTCCAAATCTTTTTTTTTTCTTTTTTCTTTTTATATTATATATTGTGAAGGAGAGAAGCAGAGGATCTAATCAATTAAGCTGATGATGAAAAGGACATCCTTGTTTGACTCATCAACTGCATTCTCAAAACTCCTTAGGAAACAAATTTATTCAATGGAGTCAGACTCTCTCGGTTCAATATATATAGAAAAATTCTAATTGTCGAGGGAACCAGCGAGGGACCCCACGGGGGGGGGGGGGGGGGGGGGGGGGGGGGTGGGGTGGGAGCCGTCCATCCCTCCGGGATGCCCGCTTGAATATTCGGGATCTGTGCGTTGAAAATTCAAGCACGCATCCCGGGAGAGATGAACGGCGCTCTCCCCCCTGTGGGGTCCCTCGCTGGTTTCCTCGCTGTCTTCCTCGACAGTTAGACGAGTTCATATATATAATGTTACGAGTGTTATTTCTACTAGGCTGTGGACACGCACTACTAGCATATATATTTAGTATTTTTTTAATTTTATTTTAAAAATTAAATAATAAGTAGATTAAAGTTAAAGTTTTAGGAGTAAAATATTATAACCGAAGATTACAATGGTCTATTTACAGTTTACATATAATTGATAGGCTTGAAGTAAATTATAATTAAAGACTTGTGTATAATTATTCAATGTTTGAGAAATGGTTGATTTTAAATGTAAAAAGCATTAAATAGAGAACCAAAAGTTATATGCAAGGACTTATTTGTAGTTTAGATAATTGCAGGATTTCAAATAAATTTTGTTATGAGTTTATGTATAATTAATAAATGTTTAGAGAATTTGATTTTGATTGTGAATAATTTAAATTTAGGGGAGTAGAATGGTAAATATGTGTAATAGCGTGTTTCATTTAAAAGACATAATTAACCCTTGTCATTATTCACCTCCCTATTTATTTTGTTTGCAAATATTTAGAAAATGAAAGGACATTATTGAAACTTGAAAATACTATATATATATATATATTTGTGCTACCAAAGCAAGCAGTTGTTGATGGTGCAGTAGGATACATGATTATAGGTTGTGAATAAATGTTTTACATGAAACTTGTGATATTACAAATGTCAATGCATAACAAGTGGTTTGAGATTTAGACGGTCCTTACCATTACTCTGTCGTTAGCAAAAATTTTAATTTTTGGTCAAACGGGAAAATTAATGACAATCTTAATAATGTAATTGGCACATAAGTTTCTTAGAGAAGTTCTATTATAATTGAGAATACCAAATAAGCAGTCTGACTTCCAAGTATTGGCAATTGGTCAACTGATTGTAAGTTTGTAACATACATGTATCATGAATGCTAAGGATAAAAAATGGGATAACATATATCTCCATTTAAGCTATAATAAACTTCAATTGTTCATTACCATTTACTACACATAAAAGTCTACTGATTTAAATGGATGGGTTGAATTTGAATGCTAAATTTGGATCAAAATCTATTCATAACGAGTTGACTCGGCCTGGTTCCCGGAGGATTGACTCAATAGGTGGAGTGTTTGAAGTGATGAAGTTGACATTTAAGGGGACGATACTCAAATTTCATTCCATTGTTTGCATGTAACAAGTGGCGAGTATTATGAGCTGCCGAGGACCATTGTATGATTAGATTTAATAGATTGAAAGGGATTCATGAAGCAGAGATGATTTTATAAACCATTGATATGCATGTATGGTAGTCCTGACAAATTAAGTAATTCAAAACCAAAGGTGGTATCTAGTGAGTGTTAGGCATCTAATTCCAAATGAGTTGTTGGTTGAATTTGATGTTCTAACAAACCTATGTGATGCAGGACATCAACAGTTTTAGGAAATCCAGTTTTAGGAATTATGAAAAAATAGGAACTCCTATTTTATCACATCTAACAGTTTTAGGAAATCCAGTTTTAGGAAGTATGACAAAATAGGAACTCCTATTTTATCACATCAACAGTTTTAGGAAGTTCAAAAAAAATAGGAACTCCTATTTTATCAACTCAACAGTTTTAGGAAGTTCGACAAAATAGGAACTCCTATTTTATTAAAAGTATGATTTTCTTTTTGGTAAGTAGGATTTCTAATTTTTCTTTCTTTTCCAACTCCTTGTCAAAGTTGGTTATTTAGCTTTGAGTAGTATAAATAGAGAGGGATATCAACATGTAAGGGACATCTTTTCCAAGCAATCAAATAAACAATTTTATTCCTCAAACCCCTTTGTTATTATTACAATTTCTTCTTTACGCATCTCCTTCTTCTCTTCGCATCCCCGACGATATTTATATCGTCTTCTTAAAACTACGGGTACCACATCAATTGGTATCAGAGCCAGTGAATTTTGAGGTTCTTACCTCGAAATCGATTTTTCTCCGCTTCCGCAACACACCGTTCCAAAAAAAAAAAAAAAAAAAAACCATCCACCCATCTCCACCTCAACCAACAATGGAAGAAATCACTATGGAAACCATAGATGCAAAACTTGCAAAACTTTCGGAAGATTTGACGGTGTCAATGGATACCAAAATTGCACCGTTACAAGCCGACCTCAATGGTATTCAAAATCAGCTAGCATCGCTTCTGAAGCTTCTCAATATGGAAGACAAGTTGTTTGTTCATCAACGTGAAAGAAAAGCGCCGTTAACTGATGACGGTAAAATCGATTCTGCAACTTCCATCCAGCGACATGACAAGAATTCTTTCGAGCACAATAACGATATTCCGAAAGAAATCATGAAGGAGTTCGGTACCAAACATCAACATGAAAGTTTTATCGGCTTGCCGAAAAGGAAGACTTCGGTTTTTCAGATTGATAGTGAAGATGATGATTCAATCGAGGATGAACAAGAAAAGCGATGGACGGATGATAGACGTCTCAGATCGGGACAGAGTCCGTACGGTGCTCTACCGGAATACAAGTTAAAAGCAGATATTCCGAATTTCACCGGGAATTTCAAAATTGAAGCGTTATTGGATTGGTTCTATGAGGTCGAAGCTTTCTTCCAATTTATGGAAGTTCCGGATCATTCTAAGGTGAAACTTGTTGCTTACAAGCTCAAGGGAGGAGCAGCCGCCTGGTGGGAAAAACTATGTGAAGATCGTTCAAAAAGTGGTAAACCACCAATTCGTACTTGGGAGAGAATGAGGAAATTGATTCGCGAGAAGTTTTTACCACGGGATTTTAAACAACAACTTTTTGTCAAACTTCAGAATTGCCAGCAAGGAGCAAATTCGGTTGAAGATTATGTCTCAGAATTTTACAATTTGGTGGCTAGAAATCAACTTCATGAATCAGAGGAGCAGTTGGTATCTCGATTTACCGAAGGTTTGAATCGGTTAATTCAATATGGGATGACACAATCAGTCTATACAATGGTTGAGGCTATTCAACAAGCTTTGACTATCGAACGTAGGGTCACGCATTCTTCTAGAGCTCCACCATTCCGACAATCAACTTGAACCCCAACCAATTACCGACCATCCAATTCTAATTACTCCAACACCTATCAAAGGCCATCATCTTATAATCCATATTATTCCAATTCTGCTTCTCATGCAGAATTTCACAATTCTCCTTTTCCACAACAAGAAAGTCCCAATTTTACTCGATCCCAATCTCCTCTCCCCAAACAAAATACACCTATACTCCCCACTCCTCAAGACAAGAACACAACCCCATTTTTTCCCCCTAACCCACACAAACAGCCCAATGTTCGATTTCCATCTAGAACTCAACCTGTTCCACAACGACATACGCTAGGGGAGTATTCAAAGTTTCGTGGAGATAAGTGCAACAAGTGTCAGCAATTCGGTCATACATCCAGTGACTGCCGCAGGTTTAATGGCCTTATTAGTGATGAACCTCACGTTGACGAAGAAGGACCGTATGAAGATGACAGTGCACGTAACGACACCGATGATGTTTTCGAAGCTTATGGTGATCACTTTATGGGTATGATACGTCCTTTGTTACTTACCGAACCGTGCTTTTCACAACGCCATAGTATCTTTCGGTCAAAGTGTTTGATAGGAGGGAAGGTGTGTGATATGATTATGGATAGTGGAAGTGTTGACAATTACATTGCGTCCAATGTGGCGCAAGGGTTAGATTTGCCGGTGACACCACATCCTCGTCCTTATCAAGTTGGTTGGGTTAATAGTTCTTCATCTCAGCAAATTACTCATCAATGCATGGTGAAATTCTCTTTTCCAAATTTTGAGGATACGGTGCTTTGTGATGTAATCAACATGAGTGCTACACATCTTCTTCTTGGTCGCCCTTGGCAGTATGATGTTCGTGCAGTTCACAATTGCTATGAGAATACTTACACTTTTTACAAGGATGGGAAACGAAAGGTTATACATCCTTCCAAGTCTTCCTCGGTTGTGAAAGAGCATAGTGACGGACACACAGGTGCTTTGGTGGCTACTATTGCTCATCAATTACATACAGTCCACACGTTGAGTTCTCATGAAGACAACAAACCTCTAGTAGAAGTTCCTTCGCAGGTACAACCCTTATTAAATCAATTCGGTGCTTTATTTCCTGATGAATTGCCTGCTACTTTGCCTCCTTTACGTGACCTTCAACATCAAATCGATTTCATACCGGGAGCTTCATTACCAAATCACGCACACTACCGGTTGAGTCCGAAAGAACATGATATTTTGCAAGGCCAGGTAGAAGATTTGTTGGCTAAAGGTTTGATTCGATATAGCAAAAGTCCTTGTGCTAGTCCAGCATTTTTGGTCGAAAAGAAGGATGGTGGATGGAGAATGTGTATTGATTGTCGCGCTTTGAACAGAATTACCATCCCGTATAGATTTCCGATTCCACGGATAGATGATATGATCGATATGCTTACTGGTTCTAAAATTTTCACTAAACTTGATTTACGTAGTGGATATCATCAAATCCGTATTCGTGAAGGGGATGAATGGAAGACAGCTTTCAAAACAAAGGAAGGATTATATGAGTGGCTTGTTATGCCATTCGGATTATCTAATGCTCCTAGCACCTTTATGCGACTCATGTATCAGGTTCTACAACCTTTCCTTGGTAAATTTGTTATTGTGTATTTTGATGATATCTTGATCTATAGTCGCAGCGAAGACGACCATCTCTCCCAACTTTCTAAGGTGTTCCAAGTCCTTGCCGATAATGCTCTCTTTGTGAATTTGAAGAAGTGCACCTTTTTCTCAAATAAAGTCCTCTTCTTAGGGTATATTGTCTCGGACATCGGAATTTTAGTGGATGATTCTAAAGTGAATGCCATTGCAGATTGGCCTACACCTACATGCATTCGTGATGTTCGAAGTTTTCATGGGTTGGCATCTTTCTACAGGCGTTTTGTTCGAAATTTTAGTTCAATTGCTGCCGGTCTTACCGATTGTTTGAAACGAGAAAAGTTTGAATGGACAGAAGAGGCGGATAAGAGTTTCAATGCTCTTAAAGAAAAATTGTGTCGTACTCCAGTTCTTGCTATGCCGGATTTTGATAAGCCATTTGAAGTCGATTGTGACGCTTCGATTATCGGTATTGGTGCGGTTTTATCTCAAGGGGGTCATCCGGTTGCTTATTATAGTGAGAAAAATTCTGATGCTAGGAAGAAGTGGTCTACTTATGAATTAGAATTAATTGCTCTTGTGCAAGCTCTAAAACAGTGGCATACTTATCTTGTTCATCGAGAATTCATCGTTAACACTGACAATCACGCTTTGAAATTCTTGACTACTTCAGCCAAGGTAAACAGAATGCATGATCGTTGGTTATCGACCATCAACAAGTATACTTTTTCGGTTCGGCATAAGAGTGGAAAGTTGAATCAAGTTGCTGATGCTTTAAGTAGACGTGCTCATCTACTTGTGACTATTCGGAATGAGAGTTTGGCCTTTGATTATCTGAAGGATCTTTATGGTGAAGATGACGATTTCAAGACTATGTGGGAAAAATGTCGTTCTCTTTCGCATGGTACAGATGACTTCTTAATTCAAGATGGTTTTCTTTTCAAAGGTAATCGTCTTTGCATTCCCCACGGTTCTTTACGTCTACATCTTATTCGTGAATTACATGGGGGAGGCCTTGGAGGACACTTTGGACGTGATAAAACAATTGCTCTTATGGAAGAAAGATATTTTTGGCCTTCTTTGAAGCGTGATGTTCAAAGATTTGTCCAAAGGTGTATGGTTTGCCAAAGATCTAAAGGAACTATTCAGAATACCGGTCTCTATACTCCACTACCAGTTCCAGATGCACCTTGGGTTGATGTTAGCATGGATTTTGTGTTAGGCTTACCTCGTACTCAAAGAGGTAATGATTCAATTATGGTTGTGGTTGATCGTTATTCCAAGATGGCACATTTTGTGGCTTGTAAAAAGACCACAGATGCTTCCAATATCGCATACTTGTTTTTCAAAGAAGTGGTTCGTTTACATGGTGTTCCCAAGTCAATAATTCTGACAGAGATACAAAATTTTTGAGTTACTTTTGGAAATCGCTTTGGATGCGTTTGGGGACTACATTACAGTTTAGCACTACTTGTCATCCTCAAACCGATGGACAAACAGAGGTTGTGAATCGTTCTTTAGGAAATTTGATTAGAGCAAAGATCGGCGACAAGGAAAAACAATGGGATATTCTTCTTCCACATATGGAATTTGCTTTCAATACTTCAGTGAATCGCTCTACTGGTAAGACGCCTTTTGAAATTGTCTATTCTAAGGTGCCCCATCATGTTCTTGATCTCATAGTACTTCCAAAGCTTCGGGATTCTCATGCCAAGGCTGACAATATGGTGGATAAAGCTTCTCAAATCCATCATGAGGTAAAATCAAAGCTTGCAGAGTCTAATGCCAGGTACAAAGAAGATGCCGATAAACATAGGCGTTTTAAAGAATTCAAAGAAGGAGAGTTAGTCATGATTCATCTTCGCAAAGAACGATTTCCCGTGGGAACTTACAACAAGACAAAGATGAAGAAATATGGCCCTTTCCAGATTTTGAAGAAAATAAATGACAATGCATATGCCATTGATCTTCCTGCTGAATGGAATATCTCCAACATCTTCAATGTTCAAGAAATTTTTACGTTTCATGACGATACTGAGGCCATGGTAGGGGATGCCAACTCGAGGACGAGTTTTTTCTAAAGAAGGGGAGCCTGATGCAGGACATCAACAGTTTTAGGAAATCCAGTTTTAGGAATTATGAAAAAATAGGAACTCCTATTTTATCACATCTAACAGTTTTAGGAAATCCAGTTTTAGGAAGTATGACAAAATAGGAACTCCTATTTTATCACATCAACAGTTTTAGGAAGTTCAAAAAAAATAGGAACTCCTATTTTATCAACTCAACAGTTTTAGGAAGTTCGACAAAATAGGAACTCCTATTTTATTAAAAGTATGATTTTCTTTTTGGTAAGTAGGATTTCTAATTTTTCTTTCTTTTCCAACTCCTTGTCAAAGTTGGTTATTTAGCTTTGAGTAGTATAAATAGAGAGGGATATCAACATGTAAGGGACATCTTTTCCAAGCAATCAAATAAACAATTTTATTCCTCAAACCCCTTTGTTATTATTACAATTTCTTCTTTACGCATCTCCTTCTTCTCTTCGCATCCCCGACGATATTTATATCGTCTTCTTAAAACTACGGGTACCACATCACTATGCCTTTTGTTGACTGAGTTGAGGACATAATCACACTCCTATTCTAATTGATTTGTTCGGCATTTGACAAAGGAGCTTCCAATGGTTGATTGTTGAATGCACGGGTCAGTTTGGCTCTTGAATGAAAAGCTCACCAAATCAAATTTCATCAATTTTTTTTTTTTTTTAAAGGCAAGCGTCCCGCCGGTGGGTATAGAACCGATGACGTGGGATTTAAACCACCACAACTTTAACCATCTAACTAGGCTAACATTGGCTATTTTGCAACCAAAATCGAATTGAACTTGTGAGCAAAGCCGAACCGACATTAAACCCAGCCTAACCACAGTCGAGTCGAAAATCACAATTTCACCCTAAAGTCAACAATAACAAAACCAACATTTTTCAATGATTCTTTTTTGGGAGTTTTCTTACAAATAATTATAGAGGTTTTGGATCAGTTTGGTTTTCAACGGTTGCATACCTACTGGAGCTGAAAACCGAACCAAAGTGATTGATAATTTATAGCAATGAAGTAGGTATTAATCCGATCTAGGGAGCTTGAAAAGGTTTGACCAAAATTTGCTAGTAAATCTGGGATCTTTTGTCACTACACCACAATACATGATGCATGATGATACATGTTTCAAGAATTTGCTTTTAAACCTGGGATTTGTTATTACTTATGTTATACAACCGATTGATGGGGAATGAATATGGATTACTTGAAAAATATGATAATGATCAAAACTAAATGGTACTTGAGTTTGCAAGTAATTGAAGAAGATTGCTAGCAACTTCAGTAAAAAAATAAATAAATGAATGCTTGTAAGAATGCGTAGGAGGCAAATAAAGTGTATAATGTTGATTTCATTGCTGAAAATATCATATATTACATAAAGTAGTGTTTGGTTATTCTTTTTTTTTTTTTTTTTTTTTTTGGTCAAACACGAAGTAGTGTTTGGTTATTCTCATACACAATACTTTTCCAAGGCTTTTACTAGTGAGTCCGATCGGGTGCTTAATATGCCAGTTCACTGTGGGCACTCATAATGTAAATGTTTAAGCATTTGAAGTTTTTTTTTTTTAAGGGGAGATCTAAATTTGACTAGAGTGAACCTTGATTGACACTAACCTTAGAAGAGACTAGACTTATTTAAGAACCGAGATTATACTCTATTTAAGACATGGGAGTATCAAGTTTACCTAACATTACAAGGTGCAAACCTAGTGCAATTATTCACAATGTCAATCCCTTAAACACAGTGGATTCCCATGCTTGGTATCTGGTTAAATTGTTTGTTCAATTTTAACTTTACCTACATGCGTACAAAAATTACCAAGAATTTCATCACGACAGTTCACTAGTGATGGCAAAAATCAATTATCATAAAAGTCCACCTCCAAAATGGTAATTTGGTACAACTGCTTAGGGCATCATTTGTGTTTTAACAACTATTACAAAGTTTCTTAATTGTTATCAATTCGGATGTATATAGTTTTACAAGATGTACACATAAGTATCTAAATAACTTTTAGAGATACTTAAAAGCTTGTATTTTATCGATTTATTTCAAAACATTGAATATACCCATGAAAGGGATCCAATCATGAGATGTCGTTGTTTGATGCCATGAGAATGAACAAAATGCGTGCCCAAAGTTTGCTGGTGACTATTCATGTATTCTCCTCCTTGGCATTTGGCAAGTCCAGGTCAATTTGACAACAACTTTTGTAGTTCAAGGATCCCCAATTTTAGAGAGTCAGAGCTATCAGCCATTTTTTGGTCAAGGTTGGGGCTCTTTACACTTCTACATCTTCTATAATTGATGTTTGTGGTTGTGTTTTAAAGAGAATGAATAAAAATGTAAAAGAGCCCAACCCTCATAAAAAAATGGCTGGTTGCCTTGACTGCCTAGACTTACTCAACAAGGATATATAGGAAACTCTAATTGTTGAAAGAATTTCATAAAATCCTTAGACCTCATTTTCATGAGAGTCTATTTTTATTTTTAGTGCAAACCGAATTTAGCAAGATTACAAAATAAAGTTCATCCAAAGACCATTTGGGTGTTTGAAAAATGTTTGGAAGTTTTTTCACTCACAAGATATAATATTAAGAGCATCCTAACAATCCTGTGGTTGGTAAAAGAAATCATCAAATATTGTGTTTGTTTATCTTAGTAATAATGCCTTCCACTATCACCACAAATATTACTTCTTAGAAAGCTTTTCTTTCCCAATTGAGTGTTTGATGGGATGGTGATTAGTTACCAATTAATTATTCCTTTCCTAATTTCAAACTACAAAAATGATGAGAATACTGAGTTGTATTGACAAAATTGGCAAAAACTAAATACATTTAACATGTAGAACAATTTCAAATCGTATCCCATTTAAACTAATATCACATTCATGGCACCTACAACATATAATACTTGAATGATGTAATAGGGCTACTCGGTCTTCAAATCTCACTGATGGTTCCGGATCCCATTCGAAATACCGGTAGTAGTTGGGATTCGCTTTCAACCAAGGTCACCTACACAATTGAGGCCATGATGTGTAAACTATTTTAAAATGAACCCACAAAAAGGAAAAATCATAGGTCACGAAAAACCTACTACTCAGTGCTGGAGCAAGGGAAACATTCATTAGTTAAGTTGACTGACAAATGTCTGAGCTACCAAGGGAAAATGTAAGAGAAATAGTGTATTACCCGTGCAAATTTGTTGGCATGATACGAAGCTGGTTGTAGCAATAGGGTCAAACTCAATCGAAGCTGTAAAAAAAATAAAAATAAAAAAAAACCACAAGAGCGAGTTCTCCCCAAACTTTGATTCATAATTATCTTTGTTTGAATGAGCATTAAAAAAAACTCATTTCATACTGTTAAAAATATTGAAAATACTTACGATGTGAAATGCATTATATTTTTTCAATAATAAATACAAATTTTAACATTTTAAGAGTTTGTATTGATCCTTGGTTTCATTGGAAAGATCTATGCATTTCAACGATATCAAATTTACCAAAATCCTTTGACTACGTAGATAGCTATGTCAATTTTCATTTTGAGAAAAAAAGAAAGGACAAGACTTTCTCTCTCTACCACATGTATATTCCACAAATTTTTTTCTTCTTTATTTTGTTCATTTTCTTTGCCCTTCTACATGTTTCATATTTATAAGCATTTCATTATAGAAAATCAATCTCAACCCTCAACATCTTCCCCAACTTTCAATCCCAACCATCTTTTATCTCCATTTCCTTATGAATAGTGAAATTCCTAGATTTATAAGATAGACTAACATATTACCCGTGTTGTTGATATTTCACATACATTTTTATTTTTTGCTGCTAACTCCCCTGCCAACTTCGCCTTCAATCGATTTCATCTATTTTAATTAAATTTAAGTATATATTCACTGAAAAATCGTACTTTAGAATGTAAACTAAATTATTTTGAGGTGCAAGTATGGGTGGGCACGGTCCGGATTGGTTCCAAATTTTGAAGAACCTAACTCGAACAATTTAAAATTAACGGATCTGGTCCGGTACGAATTCCCTCATTTTGAACATTGGGAACGAACCTAACTCGAACCATTTAATACGGTCCCATTTTGAACATTGGGAATGATCTGTAGAAGAATGCCATAAATATGTTGCGATGAAGATATGTTGCTGATGGAAATTCAAATTCTAATGGAGGGGGGCTGCGTGAAGATATGTTGCGAGATGGGGGGCTGCGTGAGAGATGAAGGACGGGGGATTTGTTAGTTAGATGAAGAGAGGAGAAAATTGTAGCAGAGAGTTGATTTCGAGAAGATACGAGAGTCGTGAGGTGAGACTGTGAGAGAGAATAGAGAAAGGATTTAGGGTTCAAATAGGTGTTATACAAATTGGTTGGAACGGAACCGTTTGAATACAAATATTTGGAACCGGGTTCGAACCATATATTGGAACCGGGTTCAAACCATACATCGGAACCGTTTCTTAATTTATCCAATGAAAATCGAACCGTTTGAAGCAAACAGTCCGGTTCGATTGGGATCCACGGTTCCTCGACCCGTATGCCCGCTCCTAGGTGCAAGCCTATTATAAGGTTAAAAAAATACTATAAAATTTAGGGTCAAACTCGGTCAAAATAAGAATCAATTGAGAAAAAAATACATTTTCAACTGCGAGAATGAGTTATCCGCAAACTTTGATTTCATCAGAATATGAAGTTTGTGTTTTTGTATGAATGCGCATTAAGATGTCTGCCTAATTTTTTTGAAAATATTAAAAACACTTAATGTGTGAAAACAACTATTTTTGAATAATAAAACACATATTTTCAAATTTTAAGCGTTTGTATTGACCATTGCTTTCATTGGAAAGATCTTCACAAATCCATTCCAACGATCCTGAGTTTAAGAAAATTCAACAACTAAGTAAATAGTAATGACAATTTTCATTTTAAAAAAACTAATGCACAAAATTTCTCTCTGCCGCATTTACATTCCACATACTTATTTCATTTTGATCATTTTTTATTGCCCTTCTATAAGCATCTTTTGCGTCTTACTATGGAGATCCAAGCTCGCACATATATATCACATTTCATTCCTTCACCCAGACGATGTGGAACTATAACCCCCTTGATTGTCTGCCAGCATATGAGTTTGCCCACACATGGAAACATGTTTGCTCTAAGCCCGCCCACACAAGGAGCTGCCAACCTCTGAGCCTGCCACACATGGTGTTACAATTAACCTCTTTAGGGAGCCCAACGTTCTCATTGGCACATTTTCGGCTGGATCCGACTCTGATACATTCTAGAACGACTAGATCCACATAGTAAGATATTGTTCGGTTTGGGCCTTACCACCCGCATGGATTTAAAACACGTCTTACTAAAGAGATCCAAGCCCGCACATATATAGCACATCTCATTCCATCACCCAAGCGATGTGGGACTATAACCCCCCTTGATAGAATCTACACTATCGACATCATCTCCAAGTTTTAATAAAAGACCATTCTGTTATGTAATATAGACTAAGGTATTGCTCGTGTCGTTGTCACTCCCCATACATTTTATTTGTTAAATATCATGTACTGAACACCCCTGCCACCATCCACACTTTCGGTCTTAATCAGTTTTGAAGTGCAAACCTATTCTAAAGTAAAAATATATACTATTAACTCAGTAAAAATTTGAATCAGTTGGGGAAAAAAAATTTCAATCGCTGAGTCCAAACTTTAAATTCTCCAAAACATGAAGTTCGTGATTTTTGTTTGAATGTGAATTAAGAAGTCCATCTCAATTTTTTCCTGTAATGGTCGGTTCGTCTCATTATTTGAAAAATATTGAAAATATCAACGACGTGAAATGTGATGCGTCCAAAAATCGTCCTCCTATGAGTATGACCTGCAAAACAGATGTTAGACTGCCAAGGATCACCTTTTTGGTGGTTGAAGGCACTCCGATGCTTAAGTCAGCAACTCTGTTTGAAGAAATAATTAAATCTAGACAAAACTCAGTTAGAGTTGCCTACCTATGTTGAATGTTCCATTTACCTTTTATAATGGTCGCGGTTAATTCTTTGCATGACTTAAGCATGTGAGACACAACAGAAGGAGATGTTTCTCGTAACAGTCTCTTCCTTAATGGAAATGCGTCCATGGAGGCGTAACTCCCTCCACGATTCTTTTTGGTGCAACGTTTATCTTATTTATGAGAAAACTCGTGTCGGGCCTGAATTTGGGCTCTGATTGGTTTGGGCCTGGATTCAGGCTCTGTTTATGTCTTCTTGTTGGCAGACTTTATCTGGGCCTCTGCAATTGGTTTTATTCTTCTTGGGCTTTATGAGCTGACCCAATAGATTGGACGTTATATCCTCATGATGGTTTTCTATGCCATGTGTACGGCCGTGATGATCAGTCTATTTTGATGCATCATCAAAATGCATTTGACGTTTTTAATAATAAAATATATTTTAATTTTTAGTGTTTGTATTGATCATTGGTTTCATTGAAAATGTCTTAAAAAATGCATTTCAACGATACAAAGTTTACCAAAATTTGACAACTTAGTAAATAGTTATGACAATTTTAATTTTGAGGAAAAAAAACACAATTTTCTCTCTCTGCCACATGTTCATCATTGCACCAACTATTTTCACATTTTTTTCATTTTTTTTTAACCTTCTACATGTTTTATATTTATAAATATTTCATTATAGATAAATATATTTTAACATGATAAATAATGTTTATTCTACTTTTAAATATCAAGATAAATATATATCAAAATGTTGGGCATGAGAATCTAACCCATGCACTCGTATTGGGATTGATTGAAGTTAAGACATAAATGCTAACCTTAAGTCCAAACTATTAAATGAAACGAATCTCAACAGAAAGAGTAAAAAAGAGATTACAAAGTTAGATTGTGCATCGAAGAACACTAATCAGTGATACCCAATTCGCAAGTGCCTGAACATCCTCAAAAGCAAGTGTTCTTTTGACAAAAGATAAGATTTTGAAAATCCGATCGAAATAGATAGATAAATGAATAAGTTGTAGAGATCCATACATTCGACCTAGATTTCTAGACAAGATTGTAGATAGTGAAAGAAAAGGAGAGATGATGAGCTATAGAAGCATCAGACTTCTACGGTTTTAAATGGGAAAGGACACACAACATGGTGTGAAATTTTTTTGTGGATCACGTCCATCTACCCTTAAACCCTGGCGACGTAGACACAGATTGAACTGAACTCTCACTATCTACTCTCCTTATTCTCTCTTCTTTGCCTCTCACTCTCTCAAACTGTAAAATGAAGGGAAGAACTGAGTGGCAAAAGGCTAGGTGGGAGTGGGAGTATCATATATATATATATATATATATATATATATATATATATATATATATATATATATATATATATATATATATATACGAGCACAACTCGTGTTTTATTATCTGTATCCAAAAATAAAACACCAACACAACCTACCTGTCAGGAAATGGGTTGATACAACCTGACTCGCTTTACCTAATTTAGCATAAAAACTTGTTTTGACCTAGCATGACCTGATAAATTGCCAACTCTCTAAAAGCTCGAACTTGTAGAGAAGGCGAATCCAATCATATATCAAGCGAAAGCGAGAGCGGGGTCGTGGGACTATAACTATATCATGGAACTTGTAAATTCATACGGTACTACCTTGGATAAAAACATGGGCAATTTTAGGCCCATGGATAATTGGAGTGGGTTTAATATTCCAACATGACCTAATCTGAAATGATCCAAAATCAACTTGTATTTGAAACTGACAGGTCTAGGGAGGATAGTGTCATTTTCGTTGAGGAAAACAAGCTCGTGACAAACATGCGAAGTTGACTAGGGTCAACTAACTATTGAGTGTTGACAAACAGAAGTTGAGTTTGGTCAACAGGGTTACATGTGCTTTTGTACAATTTGTCATACAATCTTCAATTCGCAATTAGTTTTTTGTGCCTAGTTGAAAAAACCCATCATGTTTAAGAAAAATTACGCTTTTCAATCAAATTCCAAGGCCAATAAAATTTTCCATAAGTATGAACGAAGAGAAAGAGAGAATGAAGAACAAGAATTTTGTGATAATCACTATTATTTTGATTTGTTATAAAATGGTGAAAAATGTTTCTTAAGGGGGAGTTAAGCAAATTTTTGCTAGAGTCATCTCCCACTTCCATTATTGATTATTCTTTCATTTTGTAATTTACAAATATTCCTAGAAATCGGACATGCCCTTAGTTTCAAAATTAATTAGGGTGTCTTTTTTTTTTGATCAAAAATTCGAAATTTTATTAAAAGGAAAAACCATTAATGTTCAAAGTACATCTCATCTCAAACTCATCATTGCTACTATTACTAGTATAGACTGATGCAGCCGGCCGATGAACTTTTAAGTTCATGTTCCTTCTAATATGAATTTCTCTAAAAAACATTCAAAGAAAGCTAGTTTGTGTTCCAACCGATACTGTCAGGTTACTTTCTGCTGCCATGATAAATGCTTGTTCCTGCCATTAATCGCTTCCACAATGTCTTGCTATCAGTTATCACTACAACCTTTTTGTACTCTTTCATCATCGCCCAATCACTTGCTAGTTGGACCCCTTCCAAATCAACTTCAAACCTTGTTGTCATGCCTTTTCTACACTATCCTTTATTTATTCCTATTATTTTACCATTTGCATCAGTCGCATAGAAAGTAAAGCACCCATCACCCCTGTTCCCGTGGAAAGCAACATCTATGACCAACATAATAAAATCATAACCTGCCACTATTTTTGCCTATTCAAATATCTTTGAAATAATATGATTATTCGCATTTATGTCTTCTTGTGGTATGTTAGTGCTGACAACATAATATTAGATTGTTGTTGTTCCATATTACTTGAAGTCTGCTAGAAATTAACTGAACTATTTGTCAATATCACCCGTACTCTAAATTATTTGTGCTAAAAAACCAAACTGTTTCTAGCCTGCCAAATATTCAAGGATAACCATGTTTTATTCCCTTTCATACCCGTTGTTGTGTATGTACCAAAAAACTCTAGAAAATCCTTCTTATGATAGAAATCCACTCCATCCCATCCCATCTAACTAGAATGTTAGAGATACTTCATACTTGAACAAAAAGAGGACACTGAAAAAGAACATGCCTAGACGTCTCATTCTCTGTGTTTCTAAGTGGGCATACATCGTTCACTGCTATATGATGTTGTTTAAGAACCTCTCCCACAGGAAGCGACCCTTTGTATATTTTCCAAAGATAAAGTTGAACTCGATGAGGAATCTTGAGCTTCCAAATACCTTGTAGCAATCTTCTATCATCACCTCTGGATGAAGAGACATTATTCAAAATTGTTACTTCACTCCTAAAAGTCTATAGATTGATTTTACAGTGAATATGCCTTTGGTCTCATGCTTCCAAATAGCACATCATGCTCCTTCGAATGTCTAATGGGCGTATCGAGGATGACCCTAGCTACCGGTTGGGTGAAGAAAAGTTTTATAGTAGGTTGTTTTCATTATTTATGTCCTTTCACTTCTTGAATAATCAGGTCTGTCACTTAATCAAACAAAGATAAGGTAATATTATAAAATTGATTATTCAAGAATAGAGACTTCCCATTGACCTGACTAGTCATAGACACATACTCTCTCAGAGGGACAAAATTAGATAACCACGGGTCCTTCCATATATTGAAATACTTCCCATTGGCAACTGTCCACAAGAAACCTTTAGTGAGGGTACTAAGAGTTTTCCCCAAACTCTTTCAGATGAAGGAGGACCCCTATTTGGTGAAATAGGCTTGGAAAAGACTGTTGTCTTTGAAGTAAATAGACTCGAGGAGTGTTGGTCAAAGGTCATTTGGTCGCTCTAAAATTCTAACCACCATCTTGAACCACAAAACAATATTTTTTGGTTTGGAGAGCTGAATATTTAACCCCCCCTCCCCCCCAAATTTTTTTAGGGGCAGACACTAAGTCCCATTTTGCAAGAAAATGGGTTTTACTATTTTTTGTGCCCTTCCACCAAAATAACCTATTTAAAGAGTCCAATTTCTTGAGGATAGAAGCTGGGAGTAAAAATGATTATATACGATAGATAGGAATGGAAGAAGCCACCGATTTAATGAGGTATTATTTTTACCAGCTTGAGACAAGAGTTTGCATTTTTATCCAGCAAGGTATTTTCTTACTCTATCAATCAAGTAGGTGAAGTCTTGGGTTTTGTTTCTAGAGAGAGTAAGGGGAACACCCAAGTATTTTTCCTTTTTGTTCACCATTCTCATACTCAGGACCCAAGGATCATGCGTTGGTGTCTATGGTGGACATTGGGGGTAAACATGATAGATGATTTATCAAAGTTAATCAATTGACCAGATACAACACAATAATCGTTAAGAATATTCTTCACTAGGTGGCATTGGTCAAGAGAGACTTTGCAGAAGAGGATGAGGTCATTTGCAAACATAAAGTGATTGATTTATGGGGAAATCAATTTGCCTGGGCTTTCATCAGTATTCAGGAGAGTGGCATTAATGGACCTTCTTACTTTAAAGCCATTAATCTCCCCATTTGCCTGGGCTTTCATCAGCATTCTGGAGAATGTCTCAGCCAAGACAATGAACATGAAAAGGGAAAGAGGGTCCCAAATAACCATTGCCATATGTGTGGCTCTTTGTGCAGTGATGAAGAGAATTTTTATTTGAATTGTACATTAAATAAGTTTCTAGAGTACAAAGTCGATTTATGAACCCTGGTCTCATTAAAGTCAATTATGGGAAGTGTATGAACTAAAGTAAGAAATGAAAAATGAGAGAGGAAAATATAAGAGGGGTGTCACGTAGGTCATGGCAGTGATACTAGAAAAATGAATTTATTATTCATTTTTAGTTTCACAAGTAAATTGAAGTGTCAAAATTTCCCTGGGATCTAATTTTGTGGATTTCAAAACTTGGGAGTCGCGCCAATGATTAGTGTAAGCAAAACTCCAAATGAAACCTGTTACTAAGATCATCAGACTTAAGAGTTCATCATCCTATGAAACTCCAAATCAATACAAACGAAAGACAACCAGTGTCCTATGAACAAATGGATATTGCTGACTAAAAAATGTTTCTTCATCCTTTTGCGCTCTCTCTCTCTCAAGCAATCCATCGTCATGGGTAATAAGCCTAAGCTGTAGAAGACAAAAATACATGCAGAAAATTGAGCTAAGGATATAATGATAACTAATGTCTTATAAAAACACAATAAAGAAGATAACACATGTAATGCATTTTTAAAAAACTAGCATGCCCTTAAGGTAAACTTTGACATTTAAAGTGATTTACCTTATAACCAATAGGGGTCGAAATGCATCAAAGTTAAGAATATATTGGTCTTCAAAAGTATTTTGACCAGTCAATATGGTTGACTAGACAATTTAATTCAAAATAAGGATTAGGCCGAGTTATCCTAAAACTAGCCAAAATGCAAATAACCCTCAATGTAAATTGAGACTGTAATAATTGTTATTGTTGTCAACTGCAAATTTAATAAGTAGTGAATTTCATTCTGTTTTAATTATTGTTGCTCTATTTTCTGCTGCTCTATGTTGTTTGTTGTTGTTCTTGAGAATAGAAAGTGAGAAAGAGGAGAAGAACCCCTTTTATTAGTGGTGTCCTTTAATAGGTCTAAAAAAGGGGGTGGTGGTGACAAAGAGGGAATTTGTGGTGTCCACCCGTCTATGCCTTTTTCAATTTTTTATTTTCTTTCTTATTTATTGGGGTCTTCTTTCTTCAAAAGAACCAACTATATATTTTGGTCACTATGGCATGTAAAATTTAGGGACCTTGCTAAATGTTCCACATATGTAAAAATTAATAAATAAATAAGAATAATAAAACATATTAAGAGACCATTTATTCGCGTTGTGTCATAATCGTGCCAAAGTAAAATCTTGTGTCAACTTGTTAAACCCAAACTCGACCATTTAGTAATTGTGTAAAAAATCTCTAACTCAAACCCCAGAGCCGTGTCATGATTGACATGGCTTGACACTTTTGATCATTGTTACTACCATTTAGAGCAGTGCATCCGACCATGCCTAAACCATTATCTAAAGTGTTGTGACATACACTCTAGGTGCAAGTTTGACATGGTTTATATAAATATTGATAATGTTATTTGTGAAATAGTATAAAAACAATATTGGTTAAACATGTAAAACTAATATAGATTAAGCGGAGAGTTATTGTAAAAATGCATTCATTGATTGTGTCCATGGTTTCAAGCCTTCCATGAAGTAGAAGAGCTTGTCTTTCCCTTATGTCTTATGAATAAAAGAGGGGGGCATATCTCTTTTGTCTAGCATCAATGTCGAGAACTCTTTCACATACTCACTAATCACGTCGGTGTGTTGTAGTCATCCCCTAGTGCTTGCGCATGCGACAGCGCCTTTAGAGCCCACTGCGGTTGTTGAGAAGGGCTCGACGGATTCATTGGGGGAGCCGATTCGGCTATTTCGGACGGCCCTAATTGCTTGCCCATATCAAAGAAGGGAGCTTCGATCCCGCTTACTGCCTCCTCGTCATCGTGCAACACTCTTATAAAGGTTAATATTCAATATAAAATTCTTTGAGACTCCCAACTACTTATTCCCATCATCCCATTAAGAAAGAAATCTTCGTTGATATCTTAGCCTAAAAGCCTATTTTTAGATCAAGACAACGATTTTACAAAAGAAAAAAAATCTTGCAGCTACTTAAAAAAAGATATCCAGAGGCAGGAGATCACCAAATGACTTCCTCAAAGAAAGGAAAACCCGCAAAGACCGATAGGGAGAAAGGGCACTGTCCTCTATTTAGGAAGAAATGCACACCCTAGTAGCTAATCATGGCTCAGAGGGGAACGACACTTTATGTGACACTACTAGTTAAGTAAGAAGAGGGGTTGCGGGTCGTGTTCTTGATAGTGACCTCGAGGATAGATCCCTTATTTGCTAAGGTGACGAAACTACATTCAAAAAGTAGGTGGCAAGGGACATATAATAATAGGCACAAAAGGAGTCGGCGGAACAGATAAAGAGACATATCCATTTGCCGTCGAACACGGGCCGCCTTGACAAAGTCATCACCAATGATCCTCCAACAATACTTTAATAAATGTGAGTAACCATCTGGTTATGGGGCTCTATGTGAACCAATTGAAGCAAGCGCCTCCACTATCTCATCCCTTGTTACATCTCGCACCATATGATTAGCCATATCCTCGGACACATAGTTTTTTAAATGGAGAGATGAGATAATCGAAGTATCAATGTCTGCATGGGATGCATCTCCAAAAACCTCTTCGAAGTAATTAATGCATCCAGCTTCTATCTCATTGAAACGACTTCAGGTGGAGTAGTCAAAGTGTTGGCAGCTGGAGTAGAGACTTTAGACGGAGAAGGTGACTGAACTACATTCAAAGAGTAGGTGGCAAGGGACATATAATAATCAATGTTCTAAAAAGCACTAGGAGGTGGGCAAGCGGCGAGTAGGTGCCTAGCGCCCAGGGGCCTAGGCGGTTTTAGGTTTTGTATTATAACTTAAATGATTTACAAAAGTTAAGCAGTGTTCTAAAAATCGCTAGGCGCTGGGCGGGCGGCGAGCAGGTGCCTAGCGCCCAGGGGCCTAGGCGGTCTTAGGTTTTGTATTATAACTTTAATAATTTACAAAAGTTAAGCATAATACTTTATCAATTACATCCAATTTAATGCCAGTATACATATACAAAATTTAAAAACATGAAAAATTACCAATCGTGAACAAAATTTATTAAAACTCAAATGACTGAAGTTGGTCATGATGGGTACTTTATATAAATTTGAATTTGTGCACTCTTTTATTTTTCTTCAAATTGCATGAATAACCTCAGTTATGTTTGATAAAATCTACATTAGTAAAATTGGTACCGGCAGATCCTTTGAGAATTCCATTAAGTAATCATCATTTGCTACATTTAGACATATACTGAATAAAAAACAATTAAATAGTTTATTTCTAAAAAATATGAAAGAAAAATAAAATAAGAACACAATCATCCTTATTAAAAAATTAAAAAAAAATAAAAATCGCCCAAACCGCCTAGACCCCGCCTAGATCCCGCCCAGACCCGCCCAGAACCGCCCAGACTGCCCGCCCAGCCATTAATCTGGGCGGTTTTCCACCTTCTAGCGCCTAGGCGGCCGCCTAGACCGATTTTTAGAACACTGAAGTTAAGCATAATACTTTATCAATTACATCCAATTTAATGCCTAGATACATATGCAAAATTTATAAACATGGAAAATTAACAATATGAACAAAATTTATTAAAACTCAAATGACTGTTACTTTATACAAAGTTGAATTTGTGGACAAATATCCAAACCTACTATTTTATTTTTCTTCAAATTGCATGAATGACCTCAGTCATGTTTGATAAAATCTACATTACTAAAATTTGTACCGGCAGATCCTTTGAGAATTCCATTAAGTAATCATCCTTTGCTACATTCAGACATATACTGAATAAAAAACAATTAAATTGTTTCTTTCCAAAAAAGGGGAAAGAAAAATAAAATAAGAACACAATCAACCTTATTCAAATTAGTCTCAACATCCTCTTTCGTCGGCCTGAAAACAACCAATCTCAACTCATTGTTCACATAAATTTTTGCAACCAGGAAAAAAAAACCCGCCCAGGCCCCGCCTAGAACTCACCTAGGCGCTTATCCGATTTTCACCCCGCCTAGCTATTAATTTGGGCGTTTCTCTAACGCCTAGTGCCTAGGCAATGTTTTAGAACACTGATAATAATAGGCACAGAAGGAGTCGACGGAACAAATAAAGAGACAGACCCATTTGCAGCTGAACACGGGCCAGAAGAAGAACTACCAGAGTTCAATGGTTCTAGATTCCTACCTCTCTGGACGGAATGGATTTTTCTATCCCTAACGGTCCAGATATTTCATGACCTGGACCACACACAGATATGGAAAAACCAGTCTTTGATGTGCTAGAAGGAAGGTCTATGAAAACAAAGACAAATCCAGGAACAGAGGAGAAGGGAGATGGAACAACCACAAAGACACTGAAGGTTGGACAAAAGTGACAAGGCACACTAGGCAAGAAAAAAGCCAGAAGCTAGGAAGGAAGCAAAAATAACAACCAAAACGAGCGCGTTTGAGTTCATGCTTTTAGATCTATCCTTGTAGTAGTCAGGGTAGGAATGTTTCAAAGAAAGGGTGGGTTATGGATCTGATCGGAAAGATATACCCCCTCCTAGAGACATGTTTTTGTCATCGTAGCCACATATTACTTCACCAAATGGGTGGTGCCAAGCTGAAATGCAACGACCCAATTCCACTGTACGAAATACAATCACCAAGCTCGTTTTGTGCTTGAATAGACGCTTACAAGAATGGTGGATTTACCTTGGAAATATTTATGACTCTGTTTTTTTTTTTATATGTAAGTCTCTCATTATACATTATCGCAATGTACCGTGTGATACACTTGAATACAGAGTTAGGTCTCCCAATGGCATATGAATTCGGTTGGATAGGCGTGAGGGTAATGCCTATGCCTATGTCTGGTTAGTTTGCTGAGTTGGACAAGTAGCTAACATATGAAGTCCAACTTTCAACGAGGCTAAAGCTCCATCCGGTCTTTCATGCAAGCTTCCTCAAGCCATACCATGGGGATTCAAGCGATGAAACAAGGAACATTTCCTCAAGAGCACCTCCACCATAACCTCCTTATCAAAGGAGGCTGAATACATCATGGCTGATCAAGTAAGCAATAGCAGAAGGGTGGCTAAGCACAAAAAATACTTTGTAAAATAGAAGGGATTGCCCGAAAGTGAGGCTAGCTGGGAATGGGACGCAACCACTCTTTGCTTAAAAGCTAAGGACTTTGGCTCAGACAAGGTAAAAGAGTATGCGACAGAAGTCCCTCTCCACTTAAAAAGGTATCCAATAAGTTCTGGAAGAACCCGCAGGAAAGAGAGTAGGAGACATTAGACTCAAGCTTGGGCAGGCTAAATCCATCCGGTCAAGCAAGATAGGACTCACATCCATGGGTCTAACCGGCCCGAGCACTCCATTACCAAGAGAGAGAGTGACTAAAGTCACTATCCCACGCCCCTCATAGTGTTCCGTGACTAGGGCACAATCTATCTCTAGACTGACCCCTAGCTTACACATAATCCATATAGTCCCTGCACTACCAATCTATGAGGCAGACATACTACAGGTATCAGTCGTTTCCTACTCATAAGTACTTGTTGAGATTGAATCTCATCCGTTGCGGTGGAGTTGCGTAAACACTGACGCCTCTTCTATCGGCTCGCTTTTATGACCTAGCGCCCTTTTAAGTCTGACAGATGAACCTTTCCTGTAAGGCCTCGAAGAGGCACTAGATTAAGTGATTAAGTAGAGCCTTCCCCACCGAATGAAGAGCGGGGAGGCTACCTTGCCAGGGTGTGTGTCAAGACCGCCGATTGCTCCCTCCAAGTAGTCATTCTTTTTGGAATCCTTGGGGAACATACTACGTCTCAGGGAAACGCACAGCCCTAGCTCACCGGTACGGAATTGGGTCATATACTAGTAGCTTTAGTGCGACAAATTCCTATGACCCTCAACCAACATGTAACACGAGAGACAATGGATACGAATTTCAAATAAGGCTTCGAAAACCATCGACACGAAGAGAGGGAAGAGGTACATCGGGACCATAATCTTCCCCTTTTAGTAATTCAGGTGGGATGATAGGAACAACCCTGATAGGAAGAGAGCAGACAGACATTGAAAGTTGTTTGTTTCACCAACTATTTCAGTGTCTAATACTTATGCGAGGCCATAGATATGGTTAAGGTTCAAGGGAAGGCTCAGATGGCTTTCGAAAGCTAAACGACGAGGCAATGGATATTGTACAACAACGACAAAAGAAAGACCAGTTCCTTACTTACTTAGTATGTTTTCTTTCTCCCTCTTACGGAGCAGGGGTTTAACCCCCACTGAAGACCGTTCCCTACTAATAGAGTAGACCATTTTTTTCGTGCTTGTTCCGTCCTCCCTAGAAAGCATCAAAACCTCCCTGGCTACCTTCAATGCCTTATCTAGCCTTAAAACCAATTTGACTAAGAGCCATTTCTTGATTGGGGGAGTTTCTCTAGACAAGGCACCATAACCCACTTATGGAAAAAGTTTTCCTGGTCCATAGGTTAAGCTTAAGCGCTACGAGGATGCACATCATTTTATAATTAAAGTCATGCATACTGGGTTGTAAGTGATCATGAAACTAGATCATTCAAATGCAATCGTGAAAAATCAACCAAAGGTGACAATGCAAAAATAAAATAAAAATAAATATCAAGTCATGCGCCAATCAAAGTCAAACCCATTTCAACTAAGGACGAAGTCAATTGAAGAGGCCGAAGTCAAAGATATGAAAACCATTCAATCGATGTTAAAGCTTCAAGAAGACAAGTCCAAGATGGTTGAAGTCTAAGAAGTAGACAATGCCAAATGATATTTCAAGACAAGGCAAACATAGTTTATGGATGATGAAATTTCAAATGAAGTGACAAAAGCTATTTTGAGGCAAAAAGTGTGAGAACTAAAATTCAAAGTTTGAATCTAGGACATCATTTCACATGAGAATGGATATTCCCTTGAATATTCCATCATTTTTAACACGTCTATATGCTTAAAAGAGAAGTCAATGTCAAGTACAATGACATGTGACTAAGAGAAAGCTTTTGGTTTTAAAAAAAAATTGTATGGGCAGAACAAAGTCAACTTCACCCTTGAAATGTCACTATTAGTCGGGGATCGTTCTGTTAACGCAAAAAGTCGTTTTGAAACTAGCCATTCTGAAAAACAAATCTAAAAATAGTGAAGTCGACTTCATCCCTCCAGGATCAGTCTATAAATAGTTGTATGCTCATTTGACTTCATTCAACTTTAGGAGTTCAAGAGAAACCTGTCAAGGGCTATTCAAGAACAACAAGATCCAACAAGAATAAGAACAAGTTTCTCCTCATTGTTCAAAAAGAATTTCTTCATACTATTTTTGAGTGAGCGTCAAAAGAAAAAAAAACTACGGCTGAAGTTAAGAGCTTTAACCCAGACCAAACAACTTCTTTGTTTGAGATCTGAAAGGCCCCAGTGAGAAACCTTCACTTGCCACCCAAACTTTCATATTGTAAGGATGAACCTCACTTCTACTTTATAAAAGAGTAAGAGTCTCGAGCTTAAACTTTCTCTCATCTGTCTATTTGAGAGACATCCTTGGATAAACGTCTTTGAGAGTTATCTTGCCTAAACTCAACCAACCCCATTAGGTTCTTGAATCTGTGGAATAGATTCCTACGAGTAACTATCACATGAGATCCAAGTAAGTGATAAGTCTTGGTTGTGTTGCATTTCATGATGGTGTGATCTTTGGCCATTCAATAAGTCTCGCGGAACACGAGCATAAGATCAAGTGGTATTTACGAATCTCAAGCATACATCCATCAAACTTAATTATGCTGCATCCCACGTGACCGCTAAGGTATTCGTAAGACTGGCGGAGCAAATACTTGGTTTTTTACTGTCTCAAAGGAGCACGACGAATTGACCTTGTGAGGTTGTGATACGTTATTTGAGAGTGTAGTTCTCTTTTAATCGAAATAATAGAAGCTTGAGGCTTGCAAGCCCTTTCCATCAAGGAAGTAACTAGTCAGAGCCAATCAAATCCCAGCTTAGATAAACCTCGTTATATCTATGTGTGATATTGTCTAATTCCCTATTTTTACTTATGCATGCTTGCTTATCTTACTATCTTTGATATCTTATATTACATTTTTTAAGTTGTTTTGTTTTTACAAATCATAGTTTAGCTCGCTTGATTTGTGCATCAAGTTTTAGATCTACTTTACAAAAGTATTTCCTTAAAATAACGATTTTAGATTTCAAGACTTGTGAGTCTACCCAGACCAAGAGGTGAATCATTTTATTTTCTTATCTTTAACTTTGATTATTTCATTGGTGTTTTGATTGTCTTATTAGTGCTAAGATCTAGAAAATTATGTTGGAAACAAAGTTTATACAAAGTGTTCACCCCCTCTAGTCTTGCTCATCATTTCTTATGACACACGAGAATGGTACTTTAGTTTTGCCATTGCGCTTTTATATATATGTGCTTTTTTTATGTCCATAACCGTGTCAGTCATACAATACCAAAAAACATATATATGTTAATATGTTATTAATTTCGAAATAACAAACGGGTTGGTCTTGTGCAAACCGTGTCAAGACCTCAAACCCAAACCCAAACCCAAATTTGATGAATCATGTTGATGCGGTTGTTAATCGTGTCATATTTTTCCAAATCCAACCCAAACTAGCCATGGAGTGAGTGATGTCGCAT
Organism: Berberis vulgaris; assembly: GCA_963556465.1. Taxonomy (NCBI): domain Eukaryota; kingdom Viridiplantae; phylum Streptophyta; class Magnoliopsida; order Ranunculales; family Berberidaceae; genus Berberis; species Berberis vulgaris. Next base: position 31,023,379 of record OY747127.1, on the reverse strand, counting down.
CTGGTTATTGTGTCATGTCACTAATTACCACCCTAATTTTAGAAGACTAGTTTGGAACTTAGGGTCTAATATTTGCCGACCAAGTTTTTCCGTTTTAGAAATCATTAATGATGCTGGAAACTACGTCAAATAGAAGTTGCTGCCCCCCACCCCACGGAGAGAACATGCTCTTCTTCTTCTTCTTCTTCATACGAGTAGTTTTCTACCCTCAGAAGTAAGGACTGCAAATGCAAAGCTCTCATATTTTCCCTTATTCTACTCTAACATTAACAAGCTTCTTCACTGCCCATTACTTCAAGCCTTCATATACATCAACAACCACAAATCTCTAGGACGTTGAAACAAAAACTCCAAGGACTAGGAAGACGAAGTAAGCAAGTTGTTCAACAACACCTACAACAACCACATCCAGTGTAACCCACTTTTTTTACTCAACAACAAATAAAACCCCTAGAGTAAAAATCTTTCTTACCATCTAGCTTTGGCTTGGAACAAAAATCCCTTGACTACTCTAAAGCTTATTTGTTACCTCAGAGGAGAAGCAAGCAATCTGAGAGACCGAGCTGGTTTCTATCAATGCATCCTCTGGCTTTACAAACACCACCTAAAACCGTAGCTGCCAATCTTAACTTAATGGTACAAAAATTTGGTTGTGTCAGAAACTTTCCTGAGATTCTGTATTTATTGCTAATCTTACTCCAAGGCAAAGACAGAGCTAACAAATGCAGAGCTGATGGTGTTAGACATAAGAAAACGCCGCCAAAAAGATTGTTTCAAAACAAAAAAAAGATGAAAACAAAAGAAGAAATAGGAAAAAAGAACCAAACTTGTATGCTACTGTACACTCAAAGAAAAGGTGATAAACAAACTCAATATGCTTGAGTACGAGTGTGCAGTCTAAATTGGCTTTAATATGTGGAAGACGACGTAGAATTTCAATGATGGGATGATGCCCCCCAGAGAGTTTCTAAATAAGGGTTTCGTTTCTCTGAGGCATGTGAGATGCATGTCCATATCAAGAACTTTTTTTTTTCCGAGTAATAAATGAATATGAAATAGCATTAATATTGAGGGTTTCTTTATAAAAGGATTTGTGAGAAAATTAACAGTAAAAGTAATTTTTTTTGCATGCACATGAACAAATATAAGGGTGTATGGAATCTTGTGCCATGAGAATCCATGAGGGGACTACCTAAATCTAAACTAATTTGAGCTTCATCTGCCAATCCAACATTATATTTTGCGATCAAAATGGTGGGAATTGAAGTACCATGAACATGGGAATCACATGCTTTGGGGACCAAAGAGTTAGTTTCTCATGTTCATGGGACTTCCATTTTCACCATTGATCATAAAATTTAATGATGGATTAGTGAGTGAACCTCAAATTAGCTTAGATTTAGGTAGTTCCCTCATGAATTTCCATCGCATAAGATTTCATTCAACCAAACACACCCTAAATGTCAGATTCCTCATAAGGAAGAATCTAAGTAGAGGATAACATTGGCTTGATGATCAAGGAAGTGGTTGAAGATTAGTGTTTGATTCCAACTGTACTTGTTATTTTTTGCATTGAGAAGATCATTAACCTTCTGGAAAAAGGTGTGCCATTTCGTTGTTCCCTAAAAATCTAAATAGGAGGTGTCATAATTTTTTAGTATACTTAGCATTGACAATCCAAACCCATATTTTTGCCTTAACTGAAAAGATCCAGTTTTTCTAATTGTCGAGGGAATTGGCGAGGGAGGCTCCTCCGCGCGTGCGATTAAACAAAAGTCCATCTCAATTTCTCTCTCCCTCCAAAATGTTTTCTCTCTTCCTCCAAAATAACACAATCACTTTTCTTCTCCCTCTAAAAACAGAGTTGCTCCTCCTCCCTTGCTCTTCTTCAGATCTAGACGAAACCCACCATTTTCTCTCCACCCTGAAAAAACAAGAAAAAGCTTTCCCCTTTCTTAAAAAAAAGCAAGAAAAAGCTTGAAAAGTAGTTGTACTTCTTCACCTTTCTCAGATCGAAAAAAGGAAGAAAGAGCTTTTCCCTTCCTCAAGAAAAAGCAAGAAAAAGCTTGGAAAGGGGAACAAATGAGGGATTTGGTCTTCAATCTGTGATGAGAGAAGGGCTTCCTCTTCGATTGAGAAGAACAATGAATCTAGGGCTGGCTCTTCGTCTTCGACTGAGAAGAAAAGTGAATCTAGGGCTGGCTCTTCGTCTTCGATCTGAGAAAGGGAAGGCTTTTTCTTCTTTTGGATCTGAGGAAGGGGAAGAAAAGGGCTGCCTTTTCAAGCTTTTTCTTGAGGAAGGGGAAAGCTCTTTCTTCCTTTTTCGATCTGAGAAAGGTGAAGAAGTACAACTACTTTTCAAGATTTTTCTTGCTTTTTTTTTAAGAAAGGGGAAAACTTTTTCTTGTTTTTTCAGGGTGGAGAGAAAATGGTGGGTTTCGTCTAGATTTGAAGAAGAGCAAGGGAGGAGGAGCGGCTCTGTTTTTAGAGGGAGAAGAAAAGTGATTGTGTTATTTTGGAGGAAGAGAGAAAACATTTTGGAGGGAGAGAGAAATTGAGATGGACTTTTGTTTAATCGCACGCGCGGAGGAGACTCCCTCGCTAATTCCCTCGACAATTAGAAAAATTGGATCAATGACATAAACAATCCCAACATATCTCATACTCAAGTTCCATCATGATTCGAAGACTGCAACAAATTAGTCAAGAATGTATCACAATCAAATAGAAGTTGGCATTGCATCAATAACTTATCAAGAAAAGCAATACCAAATCTATGTATATAATACATTTCGCCATTACACAAGTTAACAATGAAATAAATGAATTATAAGGACAAATGCAGATCTAGTGATCATACTTGTTCGGCTTTCGGGTGAGAACCATTGTCCCTCTCCTCTATTTGAGCTTCCAATAAGGAGACTTTCTCCATAAGCTCAACATTCTTCTTTGAGTTCTTTCGTTCCTTTTGCAACTCGGCAGACAGCTCCACAATCACTCTATCAACACTCACCTTCTAGTACTTGTTGATCCTTACACTCCAATGGAGCTGAAAAATCCAAAGAACACACTCTACTCCTACCACACAATGCAGAAGGATTAACTAAACTAGAGCAAGATTGAACCTCTAGCATTGAAAATAAAAACTCAAATCTGACTTCAATAAACTAAATTTTCTATGCCAAACCAAATATACCCATTAATGAAAACCTCAACAAACGCTTCAAAGATTGGAACTTTATAAGGCAAAACATACATAAAAACCTGAAAAATCAAATACCCATAAAGCAAAACATGAAGATATATTGGTGAGAAAGTTAAGAACTTTAAGCTAAATCCCACATCAAAATGATGGTATACTTGAAAGGAATCAAAACCACATGAAGATATTGAGTGATTAGAAAAACAAAATCGTACCTTCTCTTCACGTTGTTTGTAGTTCTTTGTTTGCTGCTAGAGAGCCTTCAAGGGAAATACAGCCACTACAATGGAGATAAAACATATGAGAAACCCTAGAGAAGCAACTCTAGAGAGAGAGAATCCCTAAAGAAAAAATACTAAAAAAGTACCATGAAGCAGGGGAGAGAAGGGCTTGGTCTTCGATCCAAGGTGAAAAGGGGAGAAAATGAGGGATTTGGTCTTCGATCTGTGATGAGAGAAGGGCTTCGTCTTCGATTGAGAAGAACAATGAATCTAGGGCTGGCTCTTTGTCTTCGACTGAGAAGAAAAGTGAATCTAGGGCTGGCTCTTCGTCTTCGATCTGAGAAACGGGAAGAAAGGGAAAGCTTCTTCTTCTTTTGGATCTGAGGAAGGGGAAGAAAAGGGTTGCCTTTTCAAGCTTTTTCTTGAGGAAGGGGAAAGCTCTTTCTTCCTTTTTTCGATCTGAGAAAGGTGAAGAAATACAACTACTTTTCAAGCTTTTTTCTTGCTTTTTTTTAAGAAAGGGGAAAGCTTTTTCTTGTTTTTTCAGGGTGGAGAGAAAATGGTGGGTTTCGTCTAGATCTGAAGAAGAGCAAGGGAGGAGGAACAGCTCTATTTTTAGAGGGAGAAGAAAAGTGATTGTGTTATTTTGGAGGAAGAGAGAAAACATTTTGGAGGGAGAGAGAAATTGAGATGGACTTTTGTTTAATCGTACGCGCGAAGGAGCCTCCCTCGCCAATTCCCTCAACAATTAGAAAAACTGGAAAAGATCATGTGTTGGGCTAGCATATGTCAGACTGAGTAGTAAATCTCTTCTTCACTATCTCTTGACTTTGTACAGTAGTACTCTTTATAGTTTTCTCAATGAATGTTTTCCTGCTTTGCCCGATAAAAAAACAAGTATATAAAAAGAAAAATATTTACGAGCTTTGTCAGTTGCGAGTGTTTCCTGGTGACCCGGGTGGACATTGCGGTACTCCGAGACAATCCAAGGCGTTCTGAGGGCCTTAATCCTTTTAAGGTCATTGTTTGTAATACCACGTACTGCGCTACTTAAAGAAGTTCTTATTTTCAAGTAAATAAAAGAATAATCATTGTTTCTTTTAACTTCTGAACTCTATGCACAAAATGACAATTTAACCTTTTCGCTCAACAATAAAAAATTAACTTAAGTTTTTCCAAGTAATTGCCAATAATCATTGCCTTGTTTTTTTGTTTTTAGGGCAGAATCATTAAATGCCTTTGTTAGGGTTTGAAACCTGGACTTGTGATACAATCCACCACAACTCGTTGCTTCCTCATAGTCAAAGAAAAGAAATTAAGGTAGTGACATATGGCTCTCTCCATCCTTTTTATTTTTATTTATTAATTGTTTTTTTTTTGCCGGCTCTTATTTTCATTTTATCCATAGTTGATATGGTAGGAGCCAATCTCATTCTAATTAAGCTAGAATAATCTTGTTCAAACACTTTTCGTGCCCATTTTCAGTTATGTCATGTGATCGTCAACGAAAATGCTAGGAAACCATGTTTTTGTAATCAGGTTTTGTAACCACGGTGACGTGGCATGATCTTGAAAGAATAATGAAATCCCCAAAGTGTTTATGTGTATCTCGAGGTTGTAAAAAACCTCCTCTAACGATGCCACATCATCTTGGTTATAAAACATGGTTACAAAACCTGATTCCCTAGCCTCACTCAATTGTCAAAGTGCATGTAGGTGGTGGAAGAACCAGTTCTTGATGGAGTTTCTGCGATGAGTACATTACAGGGACTGTTTTTTAAGGTAGCTGGAATCAGTTAGATTTTTTGGGTTCAGAACTTTCTAACAGTCGTGATTTTTTATGGTAACTGTACTCTAAATCTAAAAGAAATGGGACATATGAGTAAATTTATACTGATCGTGCCATATTGGTTCTATTGTGCGTGTTTACTTGATTAGCTTGTATATTGAAATAAATGGAAAAGCACATAAGATATGTCTGCTGAGAACACCATATGCTTTCAATCCAGATGAAACCATGGCCATGGTATATATCCAGCTGACACTCTAGTATGGGCCTTATGGTACTTGCAACTTCAGGGTCCCTAGGTGCAAAAGTATCAATTTCATTCTAGGATAGAGTAGTATGTATAAAAGCTATATCTAATTTATTAATACATGTGTTCTACTTAAAGCAAGGTATGGCATCAACAAGGAAATGACATGTACAACAGACTAATTCTATGGTACATTAGCATGAAAAGCTGGCAAATGGACGAAAGCCAACTGCGGGAATGTAGTAGATACATTGAAGACCTTTTAAGGAGTATTGTTTGGCAGTCCAAGAAGCTCTTAAGCAAACCCACTTTGACCTGATACTGGATGTGGACTGGTTCATTATCAATGCAGATCCAGATGTATGGGATGCTGCAACAGGGAGTAACCTGAACATTGGAGGAGAATTGGCCATAAAAGGGCTTGAGCATGTGAAAACTTCAACAAGAGGCTGAAGCTGCGAATTTGGTGAGAAACAAAATTCTTCATTCATTTATGTTAAAATCGTTAGACTCTGGGCCTCCATTACAGCACCACGGTCACCAACAAAGTGTGACAGAGGAGGAGGCAATAGAATTAAGGTCTCCAACCTTGGCAATGTGCACAAATTATTTGTTGAAGGGTATCAAGGATTGACCTCTCCAAGTTGGTTTCTCCAAAATTTGATGGAAACCTCTTTTTCAAAATGTAGAAAATGTGAATGCCTTCCTCCTTTTCGGAATTTCATTACAATTTTGAAGTTGTGTCATTTGGATTCATTGATGTGGATGATGCAAGTATAGGGGGATTCTTGTCGTTAGAACAACTCAAGTTGGACAGCTTTGCCCAATTTAAAGGGATGGTCTTAATCGCTAATTTTGTCTCAAGCACCACCTCACAAACAAAACCTACGACCAATCAGTTAACAGTCGTCTGCTTACTACTGAGTTACTGAGGAAAAACAGAAAATTAGATTTCACAGAGTTCAATTCCTATTCTCAACCCATGACCACTATGAACAACAATAGCACAAGCAACAATATTCCCTCACTTAAAAAAAATTGATTTTCCAAGAATGCCCAAGACTGAAAGGCAGAGTCCCATTCTCATCGTCCATGGTCCATTTGTTAAGATAGAAAAATGCAATGGTCTCTCTTGCGTTCCTTCCCTTTAAATTAAAGAGTGACGAGTTGGAGTATTTTTCACAAGGGACGCTTCAAAACCTTACTGCTTTGCGGACGTTGCAAATTGAATGTTGCGACAATCTAGCTCTCCCTCTAAAACTGAAAATCTTACCACACTGACAGAGTTGATGATTTATAGGTATAACAACTTGGTTTCATTAGTAGAGAAAGAACGAGGATTGAGAAACCTTTGTTCCCTCAAAAATTTTGACATTGAAATGTGTAATGCTTTGATCAAGCGTCTACCTTAGCTAGAGAGGAGTTTTCTCGCTTGTCTCATAATCAACGATTGTCCTCAAATAAAGTTCTCGACAAATGATTTTGTGCACCTTGTTGTCCTTGGAGAGCTTGAATTGTCTAAATTGCCCAAAAAGTTGACATGTTTTCTCGAGAGAGGATTGAGAAACCTCAACTCTCTCAAGACCTTTGTTATTAATGGTTGTTATGCCTTGAAGTGCTTACCTAAGCTTGACAAAACTTCTCTCCTTATTCTGAAATTGTCCTCAGTTGGAATTTTCAAATGACGATTTTGAGCACCCAGTTTCCTTAAAGAACTTGGAATTGGTTGAATTGCCCGAGTTGACTAGAGGGAATAGAAAACTCTACTGCAATGCTTCAACATCTAGAAATCAAGGGTTGTTCAGAAGATGTGATGGACATGTTTGATTGGATGGGTACTTTAACTTCAGTTAAATATTTGTCTATTAGTGCTCCTGATATTTGGAAAGTGTTGCCATAATGGATGCAACACCTTATTCTTACACATTTACGTATTTATGAATGCGACGAAGAACTAAAGAGACTATGGGGGAACAAGGACTAGCAGCTAAATGACTATTTCAACATGATTTCTCATGTTCCAGATGTTTACATCAGAAGATCAAAACCTTGGTGGTCAACTCGAAGCTCTTCTTGAACTATGGTAAGAGCCAAAACCCTATTCTAGAAATTCCCGTGATACTTTATTGACATCCTGTTATCATATTTACATACATATATACTAATTTTAATTGTGTTGTCGAGGCGATAGTGCTATGCAACACTTTCCTAGGTTTTCCTGCTTGGTAATTGAAATAGGAAAGTTATCCTTGCGGTACAAGGAAAAAGATAGAGGAAACACTTTCCTATTAGGAATAGGTTTTTTTATTTGGCTTGGACTTGTTTAGCCTATATATAGCGTCTTTGTATGTAGGTTAAAAGGCATCTACAGTATCCAGAAGCAAGGTCGGGGATGTAGATCTAGAGCTTGTTAAGCAGAGCTCTCAAGAGAGTTGTTCTTGAGAGTGAGAGAGAGAGAGTCACAAGAGAGTTTGTTCTAAGATGATGTAGATCTTGTTAAGTAGAGTCTAGAATTTATTTACGAAAGAGAATTTACTAAGACAACAAAGGTTGGACCCTCAAGAGATTTGTTCTTGAGAGATCGTAATCCTTGTTTTAATAATATAGTGGAAGGATTGGAAAAACTTTGATTGTCTTCTTGTAGTTTCTGAACTAGCTCTGAATCGTTATGCGTATCAGTTGTTCATTGTAATGGCTCCATTCACGAACTAGTTGGAGTTTTATAATTAATCTTGTGAGCTACACAACTTGATTGGTGATATTGGTGGTGTTGTAACATTTTAGGCCTTAGCCTAAAATGAGTAAAGGACAAAACATCTCATTATTTGCATTCTAGCAACAAGCATAACTTATGAGAGATATATTTGTGCTTCTGAAATTTTATGGTATTTATGTTATTTCTTGGTCTTTTGTTGAGTGAGAATGATTACAGATGATATTATGCTGGGGAAGTAAAACAAAACAAACTTTGCTTCATTTAGTTTATTTGCAAGATGATGTACAATACTTCAATTTTGTTGGCTTTCATTGATGATATGTTCCCTCGCAGAAAGTGCAACATATTTTATAATTTAAGTAGGCAAACTCTTTGAAAACGGACACTCAGGATGCCATGCGTTGCTTTGAGCTAGGAAAGATATTCATGCCCATGTTCTCAACCAAAGTCATAGACACAAGCCCACAAAGAGAGTCTTTTGGAACATGATGAGCATGACTGCACTTATCATGTGGATATGTGACGCCAAGCAGAATAGTGATTATCCTGCGGGCTAGTTTAACAGACAATTCACAAGGAAGGGTACAAGAGATTCGCCCAAAAACACAGAGAAATAACTCTAATGTCAATTAAATTACTCAAATCAAAAGTCTATTACAATATTGAGGGATAGCTCTATTTATAGTGCTCCAATAACTTGAATAATAAGCAGCCTATTCCTAAAAGAAAAATTAGAATCAAATACTAAAATAACAAGTAGTCTATTCCTAAAAGAAAAAGTAAAACCTAATCCTAAAAGGAAATTGTCTATTCCTAAAAGAAAAATTAGAATCAAATACTAAAATAACAAGCAGTCTATTCCTAAAAGAAAAAGTAAAACCTAATTCTAAAAGGAAACTGCCTAATCCTAAAAGAAAAATTAGAATCAAATACTAAAATAACAAGCAGTCCATTCCTAAAAGAAAAAGTTAAGTTTAATCCTAAAAGGAAACTAAAAAGACTCTTAATTAAATTGAAAGATTACGAATAAGTTATTTAGTAAGTAACTTTGAGAGCAAATTAGGAACCCTAGAAACCCTCCTGCATCAGTCGCCCCGGGTTGGAAAGAACTCGTCCTTGAGTGCACAATAGCTTCACCGGAATCCTCTGGCGGCAGCCTAGGAGGAAGATCCTCTGGCACCAGGTCAGAAAACTCTGCTAGCTCTTACTGGCATACTGGATTGTCTTTCATTTCCCTTCTCTTGAGCTTCATCTGCAAACCTAGCACATACTCCTTTACTATAATAATCAATTCCTTGACTTCATCAACTTCCCTCCTCGACTCAACAACAATAAGTGGTATAGTGTGCAAAATACTTAGGAACAGTCGTACAGCCTCCATAAACTTCCCATTAGTAGTGGCTCTGTAACCAGCCTTCAGTCTATCTTCCAGCTGGGAGAAGCTGTACACAAGTGCTAGTGCCCCCCTCACATTCGGGCTCGCCGACGCACTCCACCCGCTCTCCACCGCAAATGAAATCACTGGAGAAGGGGAAAACGCGCGTATGTATGAATGACTTCCATTGTGCAGATCAAGAAGCATGGGCTTCAAATGTGCAAAGTTAACGTATACCCAGTTGTCGGATCAGCAGCCGCATCACTGTATCAAAATTACCAGCTGTTACATGCTCTGCAGCAAGAGTTGATTTTTGGATCCAGATCTGGTTTACAGACATACCTTGAGTCGGGGTGACAAATACTGAAGAGCGGGTATTCGTAGTACCCCTTGGTGTATCAACTTCTGGTGGCAGCTCCAAGTCCTCAAGGTCCCAACCTCCTTCCCCATCAGTTTCTTCGTGCACTTCACCGTCTTCAATAACAACTCCAACATCCTCATTCTGCAAACCATTTGCATCAACAATATTCAACTCTTCATCAGTGTCATACACAGGCTCTCCAAGTTCTTCAGTTTCGTCTACCACGTCTTCCTCAATAAGGAGATTGTTACCCTTCTGAATAGCAGGCTTCCTGCACTCAGTCGCTCTATGTCCCTGTTCACCACATCTAAAACATATAATATTTGAGTTAGAATTACCTTGTGGTGGCTGCTGGGTAGGACGAAATTCTTGAGGGCGAACTGGCCAACCGCTTTGATCACTGCTGATTATTGGCCTCCTGCTCTGTTGTTTTTCCACAGCAAGTGCACGCTGGTATGCTTCAGAAACGGTCCTCAACGAGTGAAGTCGCTGAAATAAGGGTTGAGTGTAGTCGAAAGGAAGGAAGTGACCATTCATCTTCTTCTTCATTTTCTCCCAATCAGTGATCTTGGCCTTGCCCTGCCTGTCTCGTGCTCGCTTCAACTGCTCCCACCACGCAAATGCTCTGCTTTTGAGTTTGATGGTGACCAATTTCACCCTGACACAATCTGGAACTTCATTATACTCAAAAATACGATCTACTTCATTCAACCAATCCACGAATCCTTCGGCCTGTAACGTACCAGAAAACTCTGGTAGATCCACTTTGAAATCGAGGTTTCCATGACAATCCTCCCGACCACGGTGATCCCAAAATCGAGCATGATTGTGATACGGGTTTTCAAAACTGGAATCAGAATCGTGATATTCCATCTCACGATTATCGAAATCATGCGCCGTTATACGCTGGGTTAGCTCTGCAACTTGCCTCTGTAAATTTTCAATCATCACATCCTGAACGCTACGATCACGGTGAAGGGCTTCCTCGTTTGGAACCTGCCCGCAACGACCACGACCACCAGCCATAGAAATTGATGAAATCTCACCCCAAGAAGATGTTGAAGCTCTGATACCAACTGACGCCGGGGAGAATAGTAATTATCCTGCGGGCTACTTCAACAAACAGTTCACAAGGAAGGGTACAAGAGATTCGCCCAAAAACACAGAGAAATAACTCTAATGTCAATTAAATTACTCAAACCAAAGGTCTATTACAATATTGAGGAATAACTCTATTTATAGTGCTCAAATAACTTGAATAATAAGCAGCCTATTCCTAAAAGAAAAATTAGAATCAAATACTAAAATAACAAGCAATCTATTCCTAAAAGAAAAAGTAAAACCTAATCCTAAAAGGAAACTGTCTATTCCCAAAAGAAAATTAGAATCAAATACTAAAATAACAAGCAGTCTATTCTTAAAAGAAAAAATAAAGCTTAATCCTAAAAGGAAACTAAAAAGACTCTTAATTAAATTGAAAGATTACAAATAAGTTATTTAGTAAATAACTTTGAAAGCAAATTAGGAACCCTAGAAACCCAAATTAGGAAGCCTAGAAACCCTCCAACATCAATATGTGAATATGATAGCTAAAGGAGAAAGACCATGCGAAGAGATAATCATCTCAGGATTATTGTGGTTATGTAACTTGATGTGTTAAGATCTATCATCGTTGATCCTGATGATATTGAACCTGAAAAAATGAGCAGCGGTTAAGCTTATGGGCTGAACAGTAGTTTGCGGATGGGTTCGCTTAGGGCTGCGTTGATGCCTCTTACATGAAAGGGTTAGCCCATGCCACATGTATGACTGTGATTGAGTTACTGTTTGATGTCCCATCAGCTACTGTCCCCAGATAATGGGGTTACGTGTAGTTCCATTAATTCAATGAATATGGATTGGTGCAGTTGTACATGGAACAATCGCCTCCTTCCTGGAACAATCGCCTCCTTATTCCTTGAGTAGCATTTAATGCCTTATTGCCCACCAAATCTAGCAAAGCCTAGACAACAATAAGCCCATATCACACATCACATGGTAGAGCCCAATACCCGTAAGGCCTAATCATGCAAGTATCTGGGGGATTTCCTAAGATGAGCAGGCTAGCTACACATTGGTTCCAATTAAGAAACATATACCAGTGTATAAGTCGTGCATGGAAACTTCCTTGTATGGACAACACTCCAAAAAGGAAACCTTTCCTGCAGATCTAGGAGCATAAGTCGTGTAGGCAAACTCTCATATATGGACGACTCCCAACTAGAAAATGATCTTCAACAAGAACTCTTTCCCTAAACTACGCCACCAAAGGCCTAGCCTAACGAGGACTCTCGCATTATAAATAAGACACAGATTTGACAAATAAAGGCACGCTACATAACCCAATTTACAGCTTTAAGCTTTTCTTGAGCCTTGTCTGATTTTAGCATCTGAGTGCCATCGGCCACCACAACCGTGGTCCTTGGCTCACGTGCGTTCCCTGTGCAGGTCCAGGTCAAGGTCAAGGAGAGCAGGATTCGACTACATCAGTTTGGCGTCGTCCGTGGGGAACAATGAAGTTCCTTGAAAAAACAGTGACATAACCCTACCTAACAGTATAGAGATATGGTGACCAAGAGATCTTGCAACAATGGAGACATCACTGAGCCCTCGAATGCTCGTACTGTGAGATCGAGATGCAGCACATTGCACTAGCTCTGGAGATTCTCACCTAGCAGAACCCTCCACCAGCAGAAGGAGAACGGGAGCAGCGAAGAGCCCATCCCCGAAAAACTCAAGGGAACACGTTCAGGAGAGTCGTGCTGCCCCTACAGGTTCTTAGTGGACTAAAGGCAGAGACCCAACATCTAGAGCTTTCGTACAGGTCTCCCAGAACCCCATCAGACTGGGGGCCACCAATTCAAACGTGTTGTTCAATCTCACCGTTCCGCCATTCATGGATCATATTATGAACGAGCCTTTGCCAAAGAAATTCTCTTCGCCGAAGCTGGAGGTCTATGATGGAGCAGTAGACCTATCCAGCCACTTACACCACTTCCAACATGTAATGGCGCTCAAAGAAGGATTCAAAGCAATAATGTGTCGGTCATTCCCTACCAGTCGAAAAAAGTTAGCGTTGATCTGGTTCCACAACCTCCCTCCGAGGTCCATCGATTCATTCTGGACATTGGTAAAAGCGTTACTTACACACTTCGTTGGCAGCTAGCGAATCCGAAAGGGTCCGCATTATTTGCTCATCCTCAGACAAAAGCCCAGCGAAATGTTATGGGAATACATTACATGCTTTAACAATGAGTTGACTCTCATCGACGGCTGTAGTAGCGACACCGTGGTCACAACCTTCTTCTCAGGTCTGAGGAAGGGCAAGTTCTATGATTTCCTCACTCTGAATCCTCCAACTGATATGTCTGACTTACTGAAAAACACCCAGAAGTACATCACTCTCGATGAGATGTTGGCCGCCAAGAAGGAGGTGGAGTATGAAAAGAAACCCTCTACATCCAGAGACAAAAATGATGGGGAAAAACATGATGACGATGACAGGAAGAGGAAACACAATGATATCAAGCCCAACTCTGGCCGAGCAAGGCAAGATAAGGCCTCCGACTACGTCGATGCTAAATCTATCATTCCCTTCAACTCCAATCTGTCCGACGTCCTAAATTCTATCATGAATTGGGAGGAGCTAAAGTGGTTCATAAAATAGAGAGGAGACCCTTCCCGACACTATAACAGCAAATACTGCTCCTTTCACAAGAAGGGCGGCCATGACACTGAGAACTGTAAGAGTCTCAGGAACGAGATAGAGTATTGGATCCAAAAGGGGAAGCTCAAGGAGTTCCTAAGCCCGGACAAGAGGTGGGATCGAGCAAAGGAAAGGGAAGATTTTGATAAGGAGATAGAAAAAAGAAACTCATGGCATTATATATGTGTTTCATGGAGTCGGTTCTGAAGGCGAGCAATCAAATAGGTCCTGCAAGAGGACACTTCTCGAAATGCTGATGCGAAGACAGGCAAGTACAGTATGCACGTATTCAGAGCCCCATCCCACCACTAACGTTCACGGACCAGGACCTTCATGGAATTCATTCTCCTCACAATGTCGCCCTGGTTATCTAGGTCCTCATTTCAAAGTGGGAAGTGAAAAGTGCCTTGGTGGACACAGGAAGCTCTTTAAACGTTCTATTTATCATCGTTTTCTGTAACATACAACTCAAAGAGGTGGACTTAATACCCGCCAACCATCCCATGGTCGGGTTCAGTGAAGAGAAATGCTTCCCTATTGGACGGTCAGCTTAATGGTAGTGGCAGGGGAGCCGCGATTACGAAAATACCTTGTCCAAAAGTTCATGGTGGTCGATGCTCCATTTGCCTACAACATCATCCCGAGGAGGCCTTGGCTTTACTATATGGAAACGGTAATTACTACTCTATACCAATCCATCAAGTACACAGTCAACCAGGCCCAAGGAATTCATGGGATCAACCTTCAGTGAGAGATTGCCACTACGTAGTGCTGAAGTAGCTAGATTGCTAGCAATTACAGCCTGGGCCCGCGGAACGGATACATAGGACACCGGGCCTAGAAGCAGGGGGAAAATCGCCCAGTGCGGACAGTGACAAAACTTCGACAACCAAGCTCAACTATCTGACGAGCAAGAATTCAGCACTGGAAATACAACCCAGCCTAACACAAAACTAAGTATTATCATTTCAACAATCAGGTGCCTTCTCAGAACGCTGACAACCAGCAGGGAGCGGCTCGCTAACGCGAAATTTACTCTTCAGTAACTTTGCCAACATTGGTGATACCTGACGATCCGCCAAAAGAGCTACATAGTCTTAGCCAGGACTATGCGCGTCTCTTTTAGGGCTAGATTAGCTTAGTTTATGTTTAGAATCGAACTATCTTAATGTTTTGATTTCATTTTGTTTTTCAGTCTAAAAGAATTGTTCGCACAAGACGTATTCAAGGAATAAAATAGCCTTTATTGATCGCAATGAAAGTTATTACAAAGCTTGCCCTACTAACTAGTACAATAGTTTATACACCACAAGTATCTAAGTCCGGTGCAAGTATTTATCTGCTCCAACGCACATCATAAATTTACTCAGCTAATTTGTTTTCAGAAAGGATTTGAAAGTGATAGTAAAATACTTGAAAAAGCTTGATCATTTGCTCCGTCGAATCACCTCACAAAGATGATTTGAAAGTGGTAGCAGAGACACACACAAGGAGCTGTGGACTTATCTGCTCCACCTACCCCCTATACGAAGAGGATTCAGAAGGAAAACAAAAGAGGCAAGATGGGAAGTCTCTCAAATGTCTAATGCCTGGGGTGACATAGAACTACCACCCCAGGACCGCAAATCGTGTTTGCTAGAGCTCCACTCCGCCAAATCTGCCTTCCAGTTGTGGCATCACTGGAGAAGTCCAGTAGATATAGTAGGAAAATCCGCCCCGAAACTAGCTGCTGGGATCATCTCCTAACAGCAGCGGTGGATGGAAACTTGGGAGCAGGAGAAGGCGACGGACAGACTCATCCCTTGAGGGAGAGTCCATACTTCTTCTACAAAATATGAGAAGAAATTACAAGGTCCCATGGAACCAATTCGATGCTCACCCAAACCAGGTGGCACCACATAAAACAGGTTTTCTCAAGGCTCATCGACAAAAATGTCAGAACATTCAAAGACTCCAACAACGAAGATCTTCCTTTAGCCTTTGGAGAGCCCAAAGCGTATTTTCTGAAGGGACGCATTTCAGAAACATTCTCTAGAGCATCCATGGAAATGCTTGAAATGGTGAACTCCAACCTATATAAAGGCGCGACGGTTCATGAAATGAAGCCAATCAATAGTTATGACATCATTAAATGTCATACGGGAAATAGAGAAATGACAGTTCCAATTGCAACTACACGAGTCCACATTCATCAAATTAATGGCACTGCATGCAGCCCCATTAATTGAGGAGAATAACTGGGACCGAACTGTCTCGCAATCTGTCGTACCCCTGGCATGCTGATTTTTACAACACGAGCCCCCAATGAATGGGCCCAAGCAAGTACCTCGCCAAATTCGACCCAATACAGTACGAAGGCCTTAAGCGCCCCATGCAACGTGAATAACGGCTATAATGATATTATTAATTGAATCCAAAGTATCCGCTCTATTATTTGTTGTTCATTGAACCTGGATAAACTCTATCCGGTCAATTTTTATGACGATCCAACTTCAGAATCAGATTTATTGATCCGACCTTCGTGTCAGACTACTAGGCAACTGAGTAAGTCAAGACGCCCAAGTCAAACTTGCACGACCAAGGCCGAGCGAATGCCTAACCCGATCAAAGCTTAGTCAGTTCCTACTGATGGCAATGTTTTCTGCTCCGCTCTAACCCCAGTCTGCCAAAAGTGGATGATGATGGCTTAAAAGTGGGAGCTTAGTCAACATTCTAACGCCTGACCATGATGGCTTAACAGGGACCATTGTCCAAATGCAGATAATGGTCATCGAACATAACCAAAGCTTAGTCGGTTTTGACCAATAACGATAGCTTTTGGTCAGTTCTAACACCTAGTCCGCCAAAAGCGGATGACGGCGGCTTAGAGAGTGGGGGCTTAGTCAATGTTCTAATGCATGATCGAGACGACCCACCAGGGGCTATTGTCCAATTATGGATAATTGTCACATGGATAATTGTCACCGAACCTGACCAAAGCTTAGTTAGTGACAACTGATTACGATAACTTCTAGTCCACCCAACGCGGATGACAATGGCTTAGAAAGTGGGAGTCTAGTCAGTGCTCATGCAGCCTGATGACGATGGCTTGTCAGGGACAATTATCGCCGAACACTATCACTCTAACACTTAGTCCGCTGAGCATGGATGATGATAGGTTAGAAAGTAGGAGTCTAGTCAGTGCTCACGCATCCTGATGACAATGGCTTGCCAGGGATCATTGGCCAACTGCAGACAATGATCGCCGAACCCAACCAAAGTTTAGTCAGTTACAACTGATGACACCAACTTTTGGTCTCCCTTACAGCCTAGTCCGCCAGCAGTAGACAAAAACGGTTTGAAATCACAAGGACAACCATCAGATTAAATGCACGTGCATGACCATAGTCTGACTAGTTTGCTTATAGTAACAACGACAACTGTTGACTTGATCCATAGCCTGGCCCACATATGACGGATTACAACGGCGGATCTCAAAGACGAAACTCCCATTAGCGGATCAAGTATACAACCTTTTGACTCAGCACAACTTCTTGTCTAAAAGCTAGTAGCGCGGTAAGACAAAACAGATAAAAGCTAACATGGAAAGTCAAATAATGCTAAGTACAAAATGTTGCTTGATATGTTATCCATCATTGATAAGTCAAAATTACAAAGTTTACTCCTCATCAGGAGAAGGTTCAGATACAACAAAGCTTGATTTGGCAAGAGTGAAGGTAGGAGATACATCCGCACATGCCATCACTCGGACGCCCTGGACTTCATCACATTCTTCATCTGGTTGATTCTTCTTCTTCTGATTGGTCGGAGGTTTCCCCAAACTCTGTGTAAGATAACTCTTTATAGCGAGAAAGGTCCCAATCGGGATGTTCCTCCTTCATCAGATGCAGCAGCTCCAGGCGCACATGCACAACTCTGCTGAACTCGAATGTGCCTCGGGTCTTCAAAAGTTTTTCCTTGAACACCTTCGACTCAGCGAGCTCTTGCTCCAGCCACTCGAACTTGCCCGACAGCGAATCAGTCCTTGTCTGCTCGGAACTCAAGTTGTCTTTCGTTAGTTCATGATGTGCCAGAAGGAGTTGCACTTTTGTTGTCTGCAAATTCTTGGCATTGTAGTCAACCTCGACCTCTAGTTGCTGACCTCGGGCAACCCACTCAGATTCCTTTTTGGCCTTCTCAGCATTCAGAGCTTGCAATTCAGCCAGCACCTTGGCTGCAACCTCCTAAGCAGAATGAAAGTTACGACGGACAAGGTTCAGCTTCTCCCCGAACCTATCCCTTGAGGACATTGTCTAAGCCAAATCGGACTCAAGCATTTCCAAGCGAATCCTCTGAGCCTCCGACCTTGTCTTCAGGCCTTCTGATCGACAGACGACTGGGCAGGAATCTCTTTCTCAAGCTGCTTCTTCAGTAACTCAATTTCACAGAGAGCATCGGAGTAAGAAATTTGCAAGTTCGCAAAGACTCGCTCCATGGTATACACCTTCTCACAAGCAGCTTCAACCTCCGTTCCAATGATGACAACTTGGTTTATGTATGATATTCCTAGCACGAGATGCTTCTGCCCCTTATCCATACGCTCGGGAGCACAGTTCGCCAGCCAGTCATTCCACCTGCTAATATGTTTTCTGAAAGCATTAGAAATGTCAACCTCATAGTGCCAGGCTTAGTTGTTCATATTTACTACATTCGGAGCAAACAAACTGATCTGCACATCCGGATGGAGATCTTCAGGGACCGGGATCACTCCAACATCGCCCTTCACTGTCCTCGCCACATTAGGGCCCTCGCCCACCGCCTTCCCCTTGCCATCAATGATTGGCTCCCTCTTCCGAATCGACTCGAAAGCAGAAGATGAGAAAGAAGGGAACGAGTTATCCCTTGGACCCGTCACCACAACGATATGGGGCTGAGACGAGGCGGAGGAGACTTCTCGCCATAGGGGTGATTATCATACGAACTCTCACCCAACTAGGGGGACTCACAATCCAAAGAATGGTCGTACTTAAAGTCTTTCAGTAAAAAAGGAAGAGTCAGACCCGCATTAGACAAAGCTGACATGCCTGCTTGTAGCAACATGTTGTTCAAGATCTTCGTCGCATTATAAATAAAACACATGTTTGACAAAGAAAAGTACGCTACAGAGCCTAATTTACATCTTTAAGCTTTTCTCGAGCCTTGTCTGACTTTAGCATCGGAGTGCCATCGGCCACCACAACGGTGGTCCTTGGCTCACGTGCGATCCCTGGGCATGTCCAGGTCAAGGTCATGGAGAGCATGATTCGACTACATCAATGAGTTTTGTAGAGCCTGTTCCTCAAATGTGTCTTTCTAGATAATGTTTTTGTCTTCTTCAAAAGACAAGGGGGAGGCCCTATTGGTGGAGCTTCCGAATGTTCTGACATTTGCAACAATGAGTCTTAACAAGACTAGCTATTGGAGGAAGCCATCCGGTTTGGGTGAGCTTCCAGTGGTTCCATGAGACCTCCAAACTCCTTCTTACATCACGAAAAAGAAGTATGGACTTCCCGTTAAGGGCCAAGTTTGACTTCCATATTTTGGTGTTTCCATGACATCTTTAACCATCCAATTTGTGAGATAACGCCCGCAAGCGGTGGTTATTCCCACTACTCCTTCTTGGGCATCACTTGTGACGCCCCAACCAAAAGGCAGACTAACGAAGCGGGGCTCCGGAGTGTGTAGTCTGCAACCTCGGGGTGCTGATTCTGTATCACCTCAGGCATCCCTCCTTTGAAGGATCACACCATCAACCAATTTTGGGTTTTTTTTTGTTTTCATTTCCGAATCCTTTTTTGAAAGGCAAGCTGGCGAAGCAAAGTCTCGATGTGTGTTTCAACGGATCTTTGCCCGTGCCTTGCTTTGCACCAAGCTCATGTACTTGTAGTGTGTAAACTTTTGTACTGGCCAGTCGATCAAGCTTTGTAATAACTTATTGATAATTAATAAAGTTTGTTTTTCTGAATTCACTTTTTTGCATGCTCTGAATGACTGTGAATCATATTGGCCTGTGCGAACAAATCTTCTGGATTATCAAAAAAGATGACAGTTTGACTCTGGACAGGGACTGAGCTGATTTGGTCCTAAAAGAGACCTGTGAGGTATTGACTCAGCCTGCGTAGTTCCCTAAGCGAATTAGCCTGATTCACCAATAATGGAAAGTCATTGAAGAGTGGTCTTCATGTAGGTCGGTTGTGTCTTGCGGGTTGGCCGCCTTTTGAGTAGAAGCTAGCTTGTCGAAGTACTACTACTTAGCTTTGTAAAGAACTGTAATGATAAAGAAATCGACTAGTTTTCTTAGGATTGGATTCCGACCACATTCTGACTCATTGTTTAGTTGAGGCTTGGTGTTCAGGGGGTTGCCTTGGTCCGTATGGACTGGAACGATTAGATGTGTTGAGTCGTCTATGGGATGGACTCGTTCACATGTGTGCTGCCTTAGTTCCTGAGGAGGACTGGCTATCTCTGGAGCTGTGAGTCGTACATGGACGGGACTCACCTCCTTAGCTCCTGAGGCTAACTAGGTCACTAATGTGGCAAGTTGTCATCGTCCTTACAAGGACTAGGCTTGGCCACTTGTGCGCTATTGTGGTCCCCGTAGTAGGGCCAAGTTCATTTAGAAGCGGTGAGTCATTCGTGGACTGAGCTCACCCGTTTGCAGTGAGGTATCAGTGGACTGGGTTTACTCCACGCTGGAGTTTCTTGGCTCCTAAGGCGAACTAGGACACTTAATGCGGCAAGCTGTCATCATCCTAAAAAGAACCAGGCTCGATCGTTTGTGTGCCATTATGGCCCCCGTAGTCGGACTAGGTTCCTTTAGGGGCGGTGACCCATTCGGCAACTGGACTTGCCCGCTTGCAGTGGATTGTCCGTGGACTGGGTCCTGTCTGCACTGGAACTCCTTGGTTCCTGAGGCGGACTAGGTCACTTATGCGGCAAGTTGTCGTCGTCCTAAAAAGGACTAGGCTTGGCCGTTTGTGAACCATTGTGGTCCCAATAATCGAACCAGGTTCCTTTAGAAGCGGTGAGCCATCCTGGGATTGGACTCACCCACTAGCGGTGACTGTCTATGGACTAGGTCCGGTTCGCACTGGAGTTCCTTGGTTTTTGAGGCAGACTAAGTCATTTATGTGGCAAGCTGTCGTCATCTTGAAAATGACTAGGCTCAGTCGCTTGTGCGCCAGTGTGGTCCCCATAGTCGGACCAAGTTCCTTTAGGAGCGATGAGCTATTCAGGGCTGGGCTCGCTCGATTGCGGTGGACTAGGTTCTCTACACAAGTGTGCCATTGTGGTCCTGAGGTTGGACTAGGCTATGTTAGGATCAATGAGTCATCCGCGGATGGGACTCACCTGCTTGTGGTGAGCCATCCATGGACTGGTACGGTCTATGTGGGCGTAACCGTGGTTTGGAGGTCGGATTAGGCATGTTCATGTGCATGGAGTTATATGGAATCTGAGTATTTAAAAAGGGTACCTTTACTGATAATACTTCTTCAAGTGATCTACATTCCACGGCCTTTTCAAGCGCTCTCCATTCAAGTTCTCTAGCCAGTAGGTCACCTTTTGACCGGTGTCACCTTGGAGGGACCTTACCAATTCGGGCTTAGCTTGCCTTCTTTTGGGTCTCTTGTGTTCAGCTGCCATATTTGAGTAAGTCTAACCTAACTCTCAGAGCTTCATCATTGTCCTCAATCTTGAGCTCCTCTAAACTCAGGCATTGCTTGTTTCACTGGAACCAATGCTTCAGACCGATATGACAATGCGAATCTCTCCAGACGAAGTCCTCTTTGTGGTATGGTATACCCAAAAATTCAGACCCAGATCCCTTTGGCTGCATCGAGTCTCCTCTTGATTGCTTCCAAAATAGTTCGATTGGTGACTTCTACTTGTCCATTGGCCTGAGGGTGACCCGGCACGGAGAAGTGGTGGCTGATAGTGTGTCGGAGTCATTCTGTGCGGATGAGGCTTTTCCAATCAGGTCGTTGACTTTCTCGTTATCTGTACTGGAGCAACGGTGGAGTAGTATTCTCTCGAACCACCTATTGGTATTGATTGATTTTTCTGTAATAGACCATCATTCGAGGTTTTTTGACATCAAATTCACCGTTCACCTGATTGACCACCAGTTGGGAGTCACTAAACACCATGATTTCTTCTACTCCGATTCCCCTTACTAGCTTTAGCCCGGCTAGGAAGGCATCATTGTTTGAAGCACAGAAGACAAATTTGATAGCCTTTTTTAAGGTGAACCCTTCAGGGGGTGTAAAGGATGATCCCTACTCTGCAACTTTTCATGTTTTTTTTTTTTTTTTTTTTTTTTTTGAAATGCAAGCCGGTTTTTTAGCATAGGATCCGTAACCTAGTCCCGAGATGCGACCTACGGGTCGAACACCACCCCGAAATAAAGATGCCTCCAGTGGGTCTCGAAGCAAGGATCTGTGGAACAAGTCCACAACGCCTTAACCAATCGACCACAGCCCCTTTGGCTGCAACTTTTCATGTTAGATGACCCATCACATCGCAAAATCCATCTCTGTGGGGTGGCTCGGGGTTCTCGTCTCCTTGCTAGTATTTCAGTCTTGGTTCTCCTGTCCTAGTGAACTTGGCAAAGTCTACTAGCACTTGTGCCTTGATGGATGTTCTCAGAGCGTAATGGATGTCAAACTGTCCAACTCACTGACCATTTGACCATTCTTCTTGACTGCTCTTGCTTGTGCAATATCGACCAGAATGGATACTCGGTCAGGACTGTTATTGAGTGAGTTTGGAAGTAGGGTATTAGTTTTTTTGAGAAAGTTACTAGCGCTAAGGCCAGTTTTTCTATATTAGGTAGTCAGCTTTCTACCCATCAAACGTTTCGCTAATGTAGTATATGAGCTTTTTTTTTCCTTTCTCTTTTCAAACCAGATCTGAGCTGACAGCATGCTCTGAGACTGAGAGGTATAGGTAGCGTGTCTCACCTGGGGTAGGGTTCCCACCCTCCCAACTAGGCTTTGAACTTTTTTAATTCTTGTGGATGGTCTGATGTTGATAAGAGCCTGAATCTGTTTGGATCAGCTTCTATCACTCTTTTGTTGACTATGTAGCCCAGGAATTTCCCCAATTGCACCCAAAAGTGAATTCTGCAGGTTGAGCTTCATTTGATACTTCCTGAGTTGAGAGAACTCTCCTTGGAGGTCTACCAGGTGGTCTAGACTGTGGAGGCTTTTACCGGCATGTCTTCGATGTAAACTTCCATGGTCTTTCTGATTTGTCCTTTCAACATTTGGTTTACTAGGCACTATTATGTTGCCCCCGCATTTTTCAGTCCAAAAGGCATTACCTAATTGCAGTATGTGCCTCTGTCCATTATGAAGGAAGTTTTTTCCTGGTCCGATGGGTGCATACTGATTTGATTGTAGCCAGAATACGCGTCCATGAAACTGAGTAGGCTATGTTGGGATGTCACATCCACAATCTGGTCTATTCGGGGCAGTAGAAAGTTGTCTTTGGGCAAGCTTTGTTAAGGTCGGTTTAGTCCATGCATAACCTCCATTTATGGTTCTTCTTTCTCACCAAGAGCGTGTTTGCTAGTCACTCTGGGTAGCGAGACTCCCTTATCATGCCGGCATTTAGAAGTTTTTGCACTTCTTTATTGATGGTCTGGTTGCGCTCGGGCGCTACTGGCCTTCTTTTCTATCCTCACTTGCTTTAAGTCAGGATTGATTGCCAGTAAGTGCGTGATTACTGTGGGGTCAATCCCCACCATGTCTTTCATTTTCTAGGCGAAGACGTCTTGTTTTCTTTCAAGAGCGCGACTAGCTGATCTGCTAGCGCTCTGTTGAGATTAGAGCATATCTAGATTGCTTTTGTGTTAACTGGGATGTCCAGGTATATTGTGACGACTTCTTCTTCCAGCTACCCGACGTTCAACGTTCCCCTCGGGCTGAATGGAGGTTCAAGATCTGTAGGTGGAGGCGAGTCTTCTCTATTTTAATTCAGGGTTTCCTCATCCAGTTCTTGTTGTTTGGCCCTCTATGCTCCGTTCCCCGGTTGCCTGCTATAATGTAATGACATTCCATAGCGAGTTTGGTCTTCTCTGATTGTCCCTACCTCGTCGTTTGTGGGGTATTTGAGGCATTGATGTTCAGTGGAGACGATTGACTCCATGTGGTGTAGCCAAGATCAACCCAAGATCACTTTGTATTCGGAGTGGGCGTTTATGATCGAGAACTCTGTCATCCAGATCCTCTGTAGGTCTTGCTGCCCTACGACACCGATACTGAAGCCGAACATGGCTTGATTTGAAGGTGTCAGCTCTCCTTCTACCAGTTGCATTTTCAGAAATGCGCCTAGGATCAATACGTTGACAGAACTACCTATGTCCACTAGTGATCTTCTCACTTCCCAGTTCGCTATCCCTACTAAGATGACTAGGCCTTCATTGTGTGGAAAGCAGACACCCTTCATGTTCCATTCTGTGAACGTTAAGCTTTGGGCTTTTTTCCCCTTTCGTACATGTTGTAGTAGTTGATCTTGGTAGTGCAATCTGTACTTATTTCTTTAGCGAATGATCCGAGTGTTGTCTCTCCTCGTTTGCTTTGTGAATGACACATATCACGTCAGGAGTCCTGTCTCCAACTTCTTGTGTCGTTCTTCGCCATGAGTATGCATGTTCCCGTGGTCGATAAACTCTTTCAGTCGTCCTCTCTGGATCCAGTACTGAATCTCATCTCTGAGGCACCTACAATCTTTTGTGTCGTAGCCTATCTCCTTGTCATAGGAGCAGTGCTTACTCTTGTCATGCTTTGAATGATCTCATTTCAGTTTGGATGGACACTTGATGTCTGCCCAGTTTTCCATAGCGGACAAAATTTCGGCAAGACTGGAGTTGAGCGGGGTGTAGTAGAGGTACCTAGAGCTGCTGAGCTTGAACAACTATGCTTGGCTGAGCCCGCTCTGGTTCTCGCCTTATTTTTGCTTGGAACTGTTCCCCTTTTCATCCCTGTCCTTGGCTATGGAGGAATGTTTTGGCTCGCTTTCCCCCTTCCTGGTAGCCAACATTTTTTCCAGAGTGATGTATTTTTGGGCGTTCCTTAGCAGTCCCGCCATATTAGCTTTGGGCTCCAAGGTAATCTTAAATGTCGGAGATGAAAATAATGACTGATGTGTCGTCGCTGCATCCGCTGATCAAGGTCAGCTCTCCAGTGAAGCGAGTGAAGTACTCCTTGAGGGTCTCGCCCTGCTTCTGCCTGAGATTCAGCAGGTAGTGAAGCCTTTTCCTTATTTGCTTGCTCCCAACGAATCTGGTGATGAATGTCTTTGCCAAGACCTTGAACGACCCGACCTGGGCTGGAGGCTGTGGAACCAGGTTAGCGCGGCCTTTTTCAAGCTGGTGGAAAAAGTTCAACACAGAATGACCTCTGAACTTTCTTTGAGAGCCATGTCTGGTGGAAAAAGTTCAACACATAGTCTAACGGATCTGATGTTTTGTCGTAGAACTCAAGCTTCGGTGGGACGACCTTCTTTGAAAGAAGGGCACTCATGATCTCCTCCGACAATGGAGGGATTGTGAAATCATATAGGACATCTGGGTCAAACGCCCCTAGTCGGAGCGGGTTCTCGACCATGGTCATGTTTGTCCTCGGGGTGTGGTCGCCATGATCTTCTCTTTGTCTCCTTCTTGGCAAGCTCTTTGCTCCTCTGTGGTGGCGGTCGAGAGGGTTTTCGCCTTCTTGGGCATGCTCTTGGATTTGAGACCTTCCTGGATCTTGGTCAACCTCATATCATTGTTGTTGCTCTCGAGTAATCCTTTCTACCAACCTTGTCAAGGGATCTAGGTGGAGTAGAATCAGAGTCGTGTTGGGGGCGGCCACAATCACCCTCAGCTGCTGAACTGTGTTGTCACACAGTCTTCTCGATCGGATCGATTCGGTTTTGAGGTTGGGCTTCACCAACCAGAGCTTCGTTTGCCTCGACATCATCGTTAAACGCTCGAGATCTAGCGCTAGTCACTATTTCTCCGCTAGTGACTATTTTTCAATGTTTTGCTTAGCTAGAAAAAACTTTGCATGTTCGTTTAAGGGAAAAATATCGTCGTCTTCCCCACGGACGGTGTCAATTTGATGTGTTCAGATCTATCATTGTTGATCCCGATGATATCAAACCTGCAAAAATGAGTAGCGATTAAGTCAGGACCACTGTTGTTTGGCCGAAGGCATTTCGATGCTTAAGGCAGATATCGATGCAAGGAAGAGTAAAGACTATATGTAAATTGCAATGTGTATGCGTACATTTCTTCCTCATTTCACCATCTCTTATAGTGAGTATTCCCTTCCAAATGTCCCTACAATCGAAAGGTTGATGGAGGGGGGAGATCTCGCATAAGATCTCACCTGTGCATGACCGAGTATCTTCGACACTTGGCTCTGTTTAGGACCTCATGCTTGATTGGGCTAAGAGTTGATTTCATGCGAGCATATCTCGGGCTTGTGACAACTATGAGATTCATCGTTTGGGCCTTATTGTTTTGGGTCAAGCCCTAAGATCCGTGCCTCTTGGGCTGGCTTGGGCACCTGATTTACGGGCTGAACAGTAGTCTGCGCATGGATCCGCTTAGGGCTGCACTAAAGCTTTTTACATGCTAGGGTTAGCCCATGCTACGTGTATGGCTATGATTGAGTGATTGTTTGATGTCTCATCATTACTGATGATACATCAAACAGTCGATCGATCATAGCCGAAAACGTGGCACAGATTGCGCTAATACAAATGCAGGCGCAAGCCAAGTCCATCCCAAACCCATACTAAATATTGTTCAGCCCGTAGTGAGGTCCCCAAGCCTAGACTATGCAATCTTAATATGGAACAAATCTCGAAGTTTGATTCATGACAATAAGGACCGAACACAGATTTCTAGGCTACAACGGGCCCATTGATCTGTTTGCACGACACTTCATCCAATTGAGTATTGGGTCCCAATTAGAGACAAGTTTCAAAAGAGACTCAGTCACGGACGGGTAAGATCCTAAGTGAGATCTCCTCCCTCCATAACCCTCTCAACAGTGAGTCAGCAAATAAGTGAAACACTTACTATATAAGGTGAACAACGGATGAAAGAGGTACACACATGCAACCCTAATTTTATCAGCCTATCTCCATCCTTGTTCAATGTCGGACTTTAACATCAGAGTGTCTTTGCCCGCCACAATGGTGATCTCTGATTCACCGTTGTTTGTCTTTACATGTCAAAAATCGATAGGGACAGATTTGGACGCATCAATTACTATTCTTGCTTTTATACTTTCTTACTTGTTTTCTGTAAAGCTTACATTTCAATATTGGTAAAGAAATTTCAAATTTATTTTTAATTCATGTTCAAGATTGGATTGAACTTCCACGATAATAGCTTTATAGATTGAACCCTATTGCACAGTTTTCTAACAATTGGCAAGTGATTTCACCAATATTTCATATGTGAGAGAATTCACATAAAATTGAGCAACATTAATAGTGTGAGTTCCCAAGTGAGTATTCAATAGATTTGATACAAAACCATTTATAAATAATAATTAAAATCATAGAAAGCCAATCCGGAATACTATTTGTATAAATAAACTAGTTTTACAAGAAAATGCTAAGTAGTTTCTTACTCCTTGGATGTTGAAAGTGTCGAGAATGGTGCATTGTGGCGGTTGGTGTTTGAACTTTGAACACCAAATTAGTTAGGCAAAAATGAAGTATTTTGGGAAAAATTCAAGGTCTAAGTTCAAACTCAGGCTCGAACACAATAAAGATGCACTTTGGTTTCAAGGCAGGTTCGAGTTCAAACCACACGTAATTTTCAGAAAGGATTGTGATTTCATTTTTGGAGATAATTTCGGTAAGTTGATTTTAAGTAATATTTCATTGTTTATAGAAAAACGTAAAAAAAATTGGTTGTAAATTTTGTAGTTATCAATATAATTGAAGCATTTTAAACTCTTGCATATTACATAGTAAAGATTACCACGAGATTTGTAATGCCATACAAATTACATGTTGCATATGAATCACTTATATAACAAAATTTTAATAATAAACTAAGGTTATAACAAGTTAAAATATACGGAAATTGAGATTGGCTTAATGAAATAATAAATATTTCGCATTTCAAAAGAAATTTTGGTAATTCAAAAAAAAGAAATATTTCGTAAAATTTTGACATTTTTTGAGAAATCACATCCCTTGATTTTCAGCAATTGGGGCTTATATTTTAAAGGAGGTTTTATCCACTACACAAATTTACTTTAACATGGTGAAAGTGAAAATGCCCAAGACTGAAATGAGGAGTCCCATTGTCATCGTCCCCAGTCCAATCTGTTAAGATAGAAAAATGAAATGGTCTCCCTTGCCTTCCTTCCCTTCAAATTATAGAGTGATGAGTTGGAGCATTTTTCAAGAGGGACACTTCAAAACCTTACTTCTCTACGGACGTTGGATATTGAATGTTGCGACAACCTAGCTCTCCCTCCAGGACTAAAAAGTCTTACTACACTGACAGAGTTGATGATTTATAGGTGTAGTAACTTGGTTTCATTGGTAGAGCGAGAACGAGGATTGAGAAACCTCTCTCTCCTCAATTTTTTTGCCATTGAAATGTGTAATGATTTGATGAAACGCCTGGCTTAGCTAGAAAGGAGTTCTCTCTCTTGTCTCATAACCAATGATTGTCCACAAATAAAGTTCTCGACAAATGATTTTGTGCACCTTGTTGTCCTTGGAGAGATTGAATTGTCTGAATTGCCAAGTTGACATGTTTTCTCGAGAGAGGACTAAGAAACCCCAACTCTCTCAAAACCTTTGTTATTAATGGTTTTTATGCCTTGAAGTGCTTGCCTAAGCTTCACAAAACTTCTCTCCTTATTCTGAAATTGTCATCGGTTGGAATTTTCAAACGAGGATTTTGAACACCTAGTTTTACTTAAAGAACTTGTAATTGGTTGAATTGCCCAAATTTACTAGAGGGAATAAAACACTATAATGCATTGCTTCAACATTTAGAAATCAAGGGTTGTTCAGAAGATGTGACTGGCCTGTCTGGTTGGATAGGTGCTTTAACTTCAGTTGAACATTTGTCTATTAGTGCTCCCAAGAATTTGGAAATTGTTGCCATAATGGATGCAACATCTTAACTCTCACACAATTACGCATTTATGAATGCGACGAAGAACTAAAGAGACTATGGGAGAATAAGGACTAGCAGCTAGAGACTAGTTCAACACGATTTCTCGTGTTCCAGATGTTTACATCAAAAGCTCAAAACCCTGTTGGTCAACTTGAAGCTCTTCTCGAACTATGGTAAGAGCCAAAACCCTCTTCTTTAGAAATTCCCGTGATATTTTATTGACATCCTATTATCATATTTACTTATTTATATACTAATTTTGATTGTGTTGTTTAGGAGAGATATATTTGGAGGCGATAGCGTTGCTGTTCTTCAACACTTTCCTCTGTTATCCTTGTTGGGTAATTGAAATAGGAAAGTTCTCCTTGTGGGACAAGGAAAAAGTTAAAGGAAACACTTCCATATTAGGAGTAGGTTTTTCTTATTTGGATTGGACTTGTATAGCCTATATAGAATGTCTTTGTATGTAGGTTAAAAGGCATCCAAAGAATCCAGGAGCAAGGTCATGGATGTAGATCTAGAGGTTGTTAAGCGGAGCTCTCAAGAGAGTTGTTCTTGAAAGAGAGGGAGTCACAAGAGAGTTTGTTCTGAGATGTTGTAGATCTTGTTAAGTAAAGTCGAGAGTTTGTTCGCGATAGAGAATTTACTAAGATAACAAAGGTTGGAGCCTCAAGAGATTTGTTCTTGAGAGATCGTAATCCTTGTTTTTATAATATGGTTGAAGGATTGGAAAAACTTTGATTGTCTTCTAACTTCTTGTTCTTCATTTTTTATTGTTTCTAAACTAGCTCTGAATCGTTATGCGTATCAGTGATTCACTACAATGGCTCCATTCACGAACTAGTTTGGAGTTTTGTAATTAATCCTTTGAGCTACACAACTTGATTGGTGATATTGATGATGGTGTAATATTTTAGGTTGAGGCCTAAAATGAGTAAAGGACAAAACATCTCATTACTTGCATTCTAGCAACAAGCAAAACCTACGGGAGATATATTTGTGCTTCTGAAAATTTATGGTATTTATGTTGTTTCTTGGTCTTTTGTTGAGCTAGAATGATGACAGATTATATTTAGTCATGTTGGGGAAGCAAAACAAAAGCTGAGTTTGCTTCATTTAGCTATCTTACAAGTTTTTCCCTTTCATAAGAGTTTATTTGCAAGATGATGTATACTTCAATTTTGTTGGCTTTCATTGATGATATGTTCTGATGATACATCAAATAAGACTATTATCACGACCATACACGTGGCAAAGATCGCCCATTACAAGGACTAAGTATTTTAAGACCGGACCAACTCATAAAGCCCAAAAAGGGCGAATTCAATCATTAATGCCCAAAAAGGTCTCGTCAGAACAAATCATAGTCCGATGCCCAAATCCAGACCCAACAAGGTTCTCCCTTAAAGAGGAAGAACGTTTCAAAGAAAAAGAGTCATGGAGGGAGTTACCCCCCCAAGGACGCATCTTCATAAAGGAGGAGACTGTTACAGATAATGTTCTCCCTCATTGAGCCTCACATGCTTAAGTCACACAGAGAATTAATAACGACCATTATATAAGGCAGGGGCGGACCTATTCAGGGACCAGAGGGGGCAGCTGCCCCCCCTGAACTTTTAAAAAAAAATTTAAAAAATTTTTGGTTCATATTTAAAAAAAAAAAAAAAAAAAAATTGACTATTACAGCTACCCCTTCTTCGAGTGTCTCCTCACAGCCGCACAAAGAGCAACTAGGGCTTCCCCTTCTTTGTTCTCTCAAGTCTCTCACACAGCCACACAAAGCAGCGGCGCAGCTAGGGCTTCCCTTCTTCGAGTCTCTCCTCACACAGCTCTGGGCTGCTTCCCTTCTTCCCTTCTTGAAGTCACGGACTCACGGTTAGTCTTCTTTTATCTTCCTTTCATTTTTTTTTTAAAATTTTCGAATCATATAATGCATTGCATCCTGTAAACTTGATGTGCAAATCTCAAGAGTCAAGACCTTTCCAAAGTTGAACAACTTCTTAAGCTGTACAGCAATCAGCAAAGGAGTAACTTCTCACTAATATGGGTCTTTTTTGAGGTTTCAAACCAGTTCATGACTTCATTCAATGGTGCTTGAGCTGTGGTCCTGTGGAGGGTTTTGTTTGTGGACCACTATTCTTTATGGCAACTATTCTTCCATTGGATAAAATGCCTTTGTAGACTGTACCGTAGCCTCCTCGTCCTAGTATCCGGCTTTCATTGTAGTTGTTTGTTGCTGCTTTAAGTTCTTCCGAAGTAAAATTTTTAGTTGCCTTAAATAGAGCCCTCTTCTGAAGAGAGTTTTTGCTTCAAAAGTAGGCCCCCATTTTGGTTGAAGTATTTCTCTTTCAGTTTGATGAGCTTTCTTTTCTGAAAAAACCAGTATATCCAAGAAGTAACTACTACAAGAAACAAGGAACCTAACACAGTACCTGAAGAAATTAGAAGAGAAAAGATGTTGAGAATTGTCAATACCCATAACTTAAAAGAGTTCTATATCCATTATGAATTGATCAGTATTTAAATTGAGTGTGCATTAAATGTAAATAACTAAATAAACTACCTATGGTGATTTGAGTCACTGCTGTTGCTTGACTAGAAATAGTGCAACCAGATCCTCCTTTGTTTCGGTTTCTGCCATCACCAAATTGTCCCTTTGGACAAGAGCAAGTGTAACTCCCTGCTGGTGTATTTTGACAAATTCCTTCACAGGGTTTATTCTCTGATTTGTCGGCACACTCATTAATATCTACACATCCGATTCAGCAAGGAATAAATCATTACTATTAGTTAGGTCACAAAAATAAAGAATGCTTCATCTATATTATATTACACCACAAATCAGAAATATCAAACTTGAACCAGTTCACATCTGCCAAAAAGGCATAGCTGCAAGGGTTGAAGCTCCATGACTGGGTATGATTTTGAAAACTCGCAAGTGTCACATTTGCAATATCAACATCTTTTGGTATTACAGTTTGACAACACCCAATTCCATCACAAGATTGGTTAGTAATGCTTTCAAGGTTTGTGCAGAATGACATGCAGCCGCTCTGAAATTCTTTGTCTGAGAAATCATAGATGTTGGCTATTGTGTCACAGCCAATGGTAGTAAACATGTTACGAATGTTTGAGAATCTGTATTCATACCTTTTGAGATTCATTAATAGGTTTGATAAATTGCGAATACCATCGTGAGTGTAGCAATCAGTAGAAGAGGAGGGTCATAGGTGTCACTGCAGAACACATTGAACTTTGCATCTTGGAAACAGTTTGTATCACTTCCAAGACCAAATGAGAAATTTGTGCTTGTTAACTGATTGTCTTGTTCATATCCATACTCCATTGAACTTCTGCTTCCTGATAGCACAACACGCAAGTATTGTTCTTAAACATTGAAGTCTACAAGCTTCAAGAAGACTGAAATGATTACTGCGAGTGCTGGACTGGATAGCACAAGAAAGGCTTTCAGGATATCAGATTTCATGGGACTCTTTTGGGTAGATTTTCGGGCTGTTGAAATTGGTTCTTAAAGTAGGCATGTTCAATTTGAATGAAATCTCGTATATCCTATGGTTTATTTACTCATCACATTATCATTGATTCTACCTGTTGCCACTGCTACAGTTGAAAGGGCATTTTCAGCTATGCATATTGTGAAGAGTCACCTAAGGAATCGAATGGGAGACGATTGGATGAATGATTGTTTGGTGGCATACATTGAAAGGGATGTTTTGGATAGCATTGAAAATGAAGCCATCATGCAACAATTTCAGAACATGAGATCGCGACGTGTAGATTTGTAAAAATGTGGTTAAATGATATAGTTAGAAAGAAATAGTAGGTGTTTTGAAGGGTCCTTATAAGGACATTCCTTTATAGATAATACTTTTTGTACGTATGAGTTGCATAGTTGCAATTTATAGATAATATTTTTTGTAAATTGGTGAGGTGAATTCCTCTCACCTCTCCCATCTTTTGTAAGTAATACAATATCTTATTTTATGACTTAACATAAGAAAGTAAATAGTAGTATTTAAATTTGTCACTTAAATTTTTTTTTTTTGGAAAAAAGGTTATTTTAGTAAATTATTATTATCAACAAATATTACTTTGTCATTTCGCCCCCCTTGGAGTGAAATCCTGGGTCCGCCCCTGATATAAGGTAAAGGGAACATTCAACAGAGGTATGCAATTTTTACTGAGTTCTGTCCAAATTAATCTACATCTCCTTTAGAGTTACTGACTTAAGCATGAAGTGCCTTCGGCCACCAAACAGGTGGTCTTTGGCAATCTAACATTTGTTTTGCATGTCAGATTCACAAGAGACCATATTTGGACGCATCATGTGCCCTTGCTGTATTTTACAATTTAAGTAGCCAAACTCTTTGAAAACGGACGCTCAGGATGCCATACATTGCTTTGAGCTACGCAACAACATATTTATGCCCATATTCTCGACCAAAGTCATACACACAAGCCCACAAAGAGAGTCATTTTGCAACATGCTGAGCATGACTGCACTTATCATGTGGATATGTGAATATGATAGCTAAAAGAAGAAGACTATGTGAAGAGATAATTATCTTAGGATTATTGTGGTTATGTTACTGATAAGACATCAAACAATCGATCGATTGTAGCCGAACAGGTGACACAGATGGTACGAATACACAAAGCCCCAATCTAGTCTAATGCAGGCGCAGGGCAGGTCTAGCCCAGACCCAGACTAAATATTGTTCAACCCGTAAGTCAGTAGCCCAAGCCCAGACTACACAAGCCTAATATGGCACAAATCTCTGAGTTTGGCTCATGGTAATAAGGCCAGAACACAGACCTTTAGGCTACAACAGGCTTAGGCTCCATTTGCATGACTCTTGGTCCGATTGAGTATTGAGTTCCAATTAGAGCCAAGTGCCAAAGGAGACTCATTCACAGAAGGGTGAGATCCTAAGCGAGATCTTCTCCTTCCATCATGTTCTCAACAGTAGAGTCGGTGAAGGAGTAAAACACTCACTATATAAGGTGAGCAAAACGGATCTGAAAGGTACACACATGCAACCGTAATTTTATCAGTCTATGTCCATCCTTGTTCAATGCCTGACTTTAACATCAGAGTGTCTTTGGCCGCCACAATAGTGGTCTTTGATTCACTGTTGTTCGTCTTTATAGGTAAAAAATCGACAGAAACGGATTTTGACGCATCAATTACTCTTCTTGTTTTTACACTTTCTGACTTGTTTTCTATAAAGCTTACATCTCAATATAGCTGGTAAAGAAATTTCAATTTTATTTTTAATTCATGTTCAAGTTTGGATTGAACTTCCATGATAATAGCTTTAAAGATTGAACCCTATTGCAGAGTTTTCTAAGAATTGGCAAGTGATTTCACCCATATTTCATTTGTGAGAGAATTCACGTTAAATTGAACAACATAAATAGTGAGTTCCCGAGTGAGTATTCAATAGATTTGATACAAAACCAGTTATAAATAATAATTAAAATCATAGAAAGCCAATCCATATTACTATCTGTATAAACCAGTTTTAAAAGAGAATGCAAAGTAGTTAATTTCTTACTCCTTGTCATGTTGATAGTGTCGAGAATGGTGAAATGTGGTGGTTGTTGTTTAAACTTTGATTGGTGTTTGAACTTTGAATACCAAATGAGTTAGGCAAAAATGAAGGATTTTGGGAAAAATTCAAGGTCTAAGTTCAAACCCAGGTTCGAACACAATAAAGATGCACTTTGGTTTCAAGGCAGGTTCGAGTTCAAACCACACGTAATTTTCAGTAAGGATTGTGATTTCATTTTTTGAGATAATTTCGGTAAGTTGATTTTAAGTAATATTTTATTGTGTATAGAAAAACGTAAAAAATTTGGTTGTAATTTTGAAGTTATCAATATAATTGAAGAATTTTAAACTCTTACATATTACGTAGTAAAGATTACCACAAGATTCGTAATGTCATACAAATTACATGTTGCATATGAATCACTTATATAACAAAATTTTAATACTAAACTAAGGTTATAACGAGTTAAAATATACGAAAATTGAGATTGGCCTAATGAAATAATAAATATTTCGCATTTCGAAAAAAAATTGGTAACTAAAAAAAAAAAGAAATATTTCATAAAATTTTGACATTTTTTTAGAAATCACATCCCTTGATTTTCGGCAATTGGGGCTTATATTTTAAAGGAGGTTTTATCCACTACACAAATTTACTTTAACATGGTGAAAGTGAAAGTATCACTATTAATAACAGTAACGAAGAAAAAATAAGGTAGGGATGTAGGAGGAAATTGAAATTTAAGAATTTCTTTAAAGAATGTAATTCATTTATAATAAGCTCAATGAAATAAATATCAATTACAAACTTTAATTTCAGCATAAAACATCATCCCTCACATTTCTTTCATGAACAAAGATGTACAAAAATTCACAAGAAGATCTAAACGCTGCCAGTGACACCATGAGCTCCAAGGCATTCATCCAGCAGGCAAGAAAGTGTGTCAATGTTTTTACCTTTCAAGCTCTCAAGTTCCTTTAGAGCCAAAGACCTAAACATTTCAATTTCCTCTTTCCATTTCTTTTCATCCATTCCAATTCCATGCAACATCATCCCCTGCATCATCCCTACATAAAATCCAAACCTTCTCAATATCTCAATTTCCACATTAGTACCACCACCTAAAATGGCACCGCAAGCAGCCCCACATTCATAGAGTCCTCCTTCCTTCTTTTCACAGACACGGTTGATCCATCCAACCTCACACAACTCATCTGATCTCATACACTTCATTTGTAAATACTGACCATCTACTAGCCCTTGTGATCCTGTTGCACTTGAGATTTCAATTATCACCCTTAGAATTCTCTCCGAGCTATTGCTTGTGGAGTCATGGGATTTACCCAATAACTCGTATCCCAATGGAAAAATTCCATCTCCAGTGAGTAGCTCAATGTTAGCACCAAAAGTGTGATTAACCGTAGTCTTGCGCATTGGGCGGTCCGACAATGGGAGGTTTTCATGAGTGAATGCAGCTGCATGCATTAAGTGCACTGCAGAAGCAGCTGCAATTGCTTGCTCTTTTTGCCCTCCAACAACCTCACAGGCTGCAATACATAAAGCGGGGGCCATACTCCTTGGAGGAGCAAAGGTGAGATGATGCATGGGCTCATAAACACTTGCTGGTTCGTGTCCGGAAATGGCCCGATCAATATGGGTCTCAACGTCAGTGCTTATTGACGCCCATTTTGATGGTTTTTGGAAAATGGAAATTTTATTGGGCTTATTCAGTGCTGGTGATGGATAGTGAAGTTTGGTTGCAGAGGAAGGTTGGATGGTTGAGCTAGCAATGATGTTGCAATGAACAAAAGCAGACGACGCCATTGTTAGCACGGCCGAAAGTTTTTTAGTGAAGCAAGTTCAAGAATGAAGAGATGATTTCAAGAATGAAGAGATGATCACAACAATGGGGATGATGAGAGATGAAAGGGAAGGGCAGTCCATACTTATAGTGCTTCAAAACGAGTTAACTTGGCCACTGTTTTGACCCAGTCAGGAGCTCCAAATTTTTTTTGTTAATTAATCAAAAAGATGATTTAATAATACTGTTGAATGAAGTGGTCAAGAATTCAATCTGTAGTGGTAATGGAGGGATGTCCACTGAACCTTTTTCCAATTTCATTTATATAACAAACCTTGACCAACTACTTCTCTTTAGGACGGCTTATAATTTATCTCTAGCCTCATTTCATGATAAACTTTTTAAATATGCTTGTGATAGATGCTACCTTCAAAGTTTACGATATTTGAATAGTATTGTGATAATTTATTTATATATTTGTTTGATCGCTTGTTTATTTCAAACTTGTGATCAATCTCAAAAAATTTCACAGGCCACCTGGAATCATGAGAGCAAGAATTCTGATCATTGCGAAGGTATAGTGATATGGTCTAAGACTGTGAAGTGCTACATCAATTTATGTATATTTGTTTGAAATTGAATGTATGTACACTGACATTTGGTTTTAGAAGCAAACCTCCTTATTTGGTTTATAAAATTCTATTTTCCTGGTAAATATGTTACAGTCCGTATTTCTTTGATCTTTGCTTGAAATTAAAGCACAAAGGAAGTAATGTTGAGATATTGATAACTTGCCATTTAGTTCACTCCAAAAGATTAAGTTTTCTTAAGTAATGAGTAGTAGTGTAGGGTGCATTATTGATACAAGATTGTTGGGCATTAATTTTATACGTAGATAACAAGCAGGACATTACAGTGAACTGTGAGAATTGGTTAGATCAGACCTTCATCTATACCGTCTACGAGATAAACTCATACATGCAGTTCCAAATCAAATCAGTTAGAATCCAATAAAATAATCCAAACAAGCAAACACAGACTACATAGACTGATCATATTATGGATGAGTTGAATGGAACCTTTCTTACTGTCGAGGAAAGGGGTGAGGAAACCAGCGAGGAGGAGGGGTTTTACCATTCATTCCCCTTGAGATTCGTGCTGCTGCACATCTCAAAAGTACAGGCATGTATCTCGAGAGGGATGAGCGGTCACACCCTCCTCTCGCTGATTTCCTCGCCATTTAGAATTTCTGGAGTTGAATGACATTGTCAAACTGCCAAGGACATTGCTTGGAAATATACACAACAACTGGATATTCTTCTTGACCACTTGAGCTGTCTTTGTTCCAAGTACCTATTAAACTATTTCCATTGATTTGGTCTAAACTCTTATGATCCTAATTTTTTATATTGGATTGGGGTACTATTTAGTACAAACTGTATGCCCCTTCCTTTTATTCTTTCATTTCATTACATTGCATTGCATTGTATATTTCCTGGCCTCCTTGAGTCTAGCCAGCCATGTTTACTGACTTTTTTTGAGCCCTGTTTTAGGTCTTGTTTTAGTTTTTTTTTACAATTTCAATCTTTTTATAAGTAGTGTTTGTGATTTTAAAGAGAATAGATAAAAAATATAAAAAAACCGAAACAAAACTCAAAAGAGGCCAGCAAACATGGCTGACTAGACTCACTCCCTGACCTCCTCTCAAACCAATACAAAAGTCATCTAAATGGGCACCCATAAGTACCGACATGGAGACCCATATTGATCGGGTCATTTATGGACATGAACCTGCTAGTGTCTTTGAGCCCACGCACCATCTCACCTTAATTAATTTACGCCTTCAAGGGGGTATGGCACCTGTCTTATGTGTTACAGCTTGTGAAGCTGTTGGAGGGCAAAAAGTGCAACCAATTTCAGCTGCTTCAGCACTTCACCTCCTGAATAATGCATTTACCCATGAGAACCACACATTTTCGAACCGAACCAAGCCTAAGAGCAAGCCTCGTCACATGTGAAGAGGTTAGAAAACAAATTTAATATTTTTTTTACTTGTACGAGAACAGTGTTACATTTAATTAATTGCAGATATTTTTTTTGTCTGCAATTGTTGAAGTTACCCAATTCTTGTTTTTTATTTTATTTGATTATCATTTTTTTTATCAAGCAATCACCATAGCTAGTGTGGCATATCATTTTTTTGAAGCTCCCATGCTGCTCAGTTTAGCACTTTGGTCTAAGACCGGTGTGGCATGCACATTGGTGTGCATGAGAAGTTTCAAGAGAAGAACATGTTGAAATTAAGTGTAAATGCTGCCATAATTAAATTTTGGATAAATTCTAATTCTTGAAGGCACAAAAATTTTGTTGGAAATTTTCTGTAGGACGGGGAAAGGTCTGATGGAAGCCTCCCATTCCATTCTAACGGAAAGGATTTAAGAAACAATCTTTGCTCCCAATTTCAATTACCATTTATCCTCCATCCCTATGGGTGACCACATCCAACTTCACCAATATGTAGTGTTGAAAAACAGATTGAGGGACAGAGACTCCTCAATTTGGATCCACTGGAATTCGGCTTGTCGGCAACAGAAGTTGCTGGAATTTGGCTTGTCAGCAACAACTTGTAGAAGCTGAACGAAAGAGCTGGAAATTTGAATTAACTGGCAGCAGGTTAGAAGATTAGCTGATGAAATCTTTGAAATTTTGAGTCAAAAAAGAAGGAAGTGAAAGGGAAAAATGGATGAAGAAAGAAGAAGAATGTGTCGGAATTTCCATCACCGCCATCGATGACCGCCACTAAGTGGCTACAAAAGAAGATGGAGTTTTCTACATCTTCAATCAATTTCTTTTGAGTTATGGTTTTTGTGCATCAGAGAGAAGTGAGAGTGTCTGTGAGAGATATATGCACCTGCGTATATATGTGGTATTATTTAGACGTGTATGGGTTAATGTCATTGGCATTGTGTAGGAGACGCACTCTATTTGTATTCTTCGATCTCACTAGTGAAGCTATTCTCTTTGCTTGTGGACGTAGACAAATTTTTTAAATCACTTGTGTGGTACGTGTTTATTTTATTTTTATTTACTTTACGTTGTTTTGATTATACATTGGATTTATTACTTTCTAATGTAACTATCAATTGTTTTTCACATCTGTTACGCTTTCGCGAGGTGCAATAAATTTGTATGAAAGCCAAAGGTATTTCCTTGGGTTCGTTTGTAGGTGTGTGAATTGGTAATTGTGTATGAAAGTGTTGAAGAACATGACAAAGCCATCAAGTTCAAGTTCCAGTTCGAAAATGATTACCGCTACAGTCGGTAAGTTTGATGTTGAAAAGTTCAATAGGAATAACAATTTCGGCATGTGGCAATATGAAGTTTAGATACACTAGCACAACAAATTTAGATAATGTTTTGGGAGATAAGTCGGACACCATAGGAGAATAAGACTGGAACAAGTTGAATCGGCAAGCATGTGGGTCTATCCGACTGTGTTTAGCAAAGGAAAAAAAATACTTCGTTATGAATAAAACATCCGCTAAAGTGTGGTGGAAGAAGTTAGAAGACAATTATATGACGAAAAGTATTCAAAATAATTTTTTCCTCGTGAAGCAAATTTTTTGGATGAATATGAGAAAACACTTTGTCTGGGTATCTGGATGAATTCTGATGATACATCAAATAAGACTGATGTCACAGCCGTACACTTTGGAGAAACTGGCGCTCGCCCTGATCATATCTTAAAGAAAGCTACGACCATACTTCCAAGATCACCAAATCATTGTCATGACCGAACAACCACTTCGGTCAATATTGCACAAACCAGAGCTATCCAGAAGAATGGTGAAATGAGCAATAAAACTCGAAAAGTTCGATTTCAGCCATGCCCTCAAAACTGCAATAAAAGTTCAGGCATTGGCGGATTTCATCACGAAATTCACAGGCAACAGCGATCGTCAGCCAGACGGTAACCATGAAAAGGAACAAACCACCCACGAATGGATTCTCCGTTGCGACGAATCATCCAATGAAGCGGGAAGTGGAGTTGGAATGATCCTATACAACCCAAAATACGTAATGTTAGATAAGGCAATAAAATTCAATTTCAAAGCCTCAAACAACGAAGCCGAGTACGAAGCGGTAATAGCCCGGCTACAATTGGAAAAACATTTGGAAATAAAAGATATTAGCGTCTTCATTGACTCAAAATTAATGGTCAATCAGTTGAACGACGAATTTCAAGTCAAAGATGCTCAAATAAAAGCCTACCACCAAAAGACTGCCGAGCTGATAGAAAGTTTCCAGACTGCAACCATTCAACAATGTGTAAGGGCAGAGAATAAAAGAGTTGACGAACTATCCAAGGAAACATCACGAGTTAAAGAAAATGACAATCCACTCGTCACGACGCAGGAAAGTTCCATACTGGGAAACCAAGTACAAGAGGCATGCGCAACAGGCTAGGAAAATAATTGGACAATTCCAATCCTTACTTATATAATAAACGGAGAATATTTGGGGGGACCAGATGGAGGCTCGAAATCTTCGAAACCGAGCTACACGATACACGGTGATCAACAACAGACTCTACAGGAGATCTGCCACTAGCCCGCTATTAAGATGCCTTTGGCCCAATTATTGGCCGACAATGCAAGTGGATGCAAATAAACTCGT
Organism: Berberis vulgaris; assembly: GCA_963556465.1. Classification (NCBI taxonomy): domain Eukaryota; kingdom Viridiplantae; phylum Streptophyta; class Magnoliopsida; order Ranunculales; family Berberidaceae; genus Berberis; species Berberis vulgaris. The sequence goes on along the minus strand of OY747127.1, from coordinate 30,982,506 downwards.
TCGCACTTGTGACAAATGCTAGAGATTTGCCCCATATACTCACATGTCAGGCCAAAATTTAATCTCGATGAGCAACTCATGGTCATTTGCACAATGGGGGATGGACATCATAGGACCACTCCCAATGTCTGATAAGAATAAATTCCTCCTCGTAGTGGTAGATTACTTCACTAAGTGGGTGAAAGTAGAACCTTGGCAAATATAGGACAAGCTTAAGTCAAATTGTTTTTTTCTGGATAAACATAGTATGCAAATTCGGAATCCCAAGAGTAGTTGTCATGAACAACGAAATTGACTCCAACAGGGAGACTCTTTTCGCTCTCGCGTACGGGAAGCAATTCGAAAGTAAGAAGGTTAAGAAGCTGTGCGAAAACTTAGGCATCCAACAACACTTCTCAGCACCCGCCCATCCACAGGCAAATGGGCAAGCCGAGGTCACCAACAGGACGATCCTAGAGGCAATCAAAAGGAAGCTTGAAGCATCGAAAGGATTGTAGACATTCGAACTACCTAGCGTATTTTGGGCATACAGAACAACAAAAAAGGACTCCAACAAGGAAGACTCCTTTCGCCCTCACATACGGGTCTGAAGCAATGATAGCCGTAGAAGTTGGTATTTCAACATTCAGAACTGAAGAATTCCGAGCAGATGACAACAATGAAGCACTGAGAGTCAGACTAGATCTCCTCAAAGAAAAGCGAGAATATGCTTCTATCAACGCAACAACCTACCAACAATTTATGGCCAGCTATTATAACAAAAAGTAAAGCCTCGCACATTCAATTTTGGTGATTGGGTACTCCGACAAATTCAACTCAGCACAAAGGAACCAGGCACAGACAAACTAAATCTGAATTGGGAAGGGCCATTCAAAGTGATAAAAACCAACAGACCAAGGACATACGGGTTAGAAAATACGGAGTGTGAACAACTACCACGACCGTGGAATATAGAGCATTTGAAAAAATATTATCGATGAAACTCCTTTACATCCTCCATTTTGTGTTCATGTGACAAAGTCAAGTCAGAACAAAGAAGTCAGACTAAAAGTTTTACTCAAAAAAACACACAACAAGACCAAAGCATCGAGCTACGAGTGAAATCTAAATATATGTATTAGGACAAAAACAAACAAGTCAGGCATAAACATGAAACTATGCATGGTTTGATCAATCATGAAGTAATAAAGTACCTGGACACATGAGCCGGACTTTTTTTTTTGTCGACTATAACGTACGACATAAAAATCCAAACACGAAAAATTGGATTTTATAAAAAGAGCTTCTACATGACTAATACATCGAACATCGAAGCAAACTTGAAAATTTTCAGACAAGCAAGTCAGAATTCTGTCCGGAATGTCGTAAGCAAAAAGCTCTAACAAGTTAGATGGAAAGCATATTGCATACAAACAATAAAAATAAATGAGATTCTCAGTGATTTTCTAAATTCACTACATCAAAAAAGATTACATGAAGACGAGAAGGGCCACTAAGAGTACTCAAGAAGATGCATTCCTATCAACAACAATGTCACTCGATGGCACAAGCTCAGACGGGTGAAGAGATGATTGTTCCTTATCAACAAGATCACTCAACGAATCTAAGACGGGTTCCTCTTCGTCCTTGAATACTTGCTCAACGTAACAATGATACTTTCAATAAAATCAAAGCCTTGTGACTCAATAAAATCTAAGAAGTCGTGACGACCATCGACTACTCTTTTTCAATAACCGATACAAGCTCAGCCCAAGTCGAAGTAAGTTCACTCTCAAAGGAAGTAAGCCTAGCAGAAGCTACCGATTTGGCAGTAGCAAACTCGATATTCAACTGAGTAACTTGCGTCAAAGAAACTTTCAGACTGGTGGAGTACTCTGCAGTAGAATTTTTGGCCTCGGCACAATCAGCCATTCTATCAGAAAATTCCTTCTCAACAATACTCAACTGAGAACACAGTCTATCCACTTCCACCTCGGAGGTTTCAAGGTCGGAAGCAAACTTAATCCGAACATCCAGGACTTCCTTCAGTGAAGTATGTGTAGCCTCAGCAGCCTTCGCATACTCCATACACTACACTATCAGCGGATCAAATTTACGGAGAACATTAGAGAGAACTAAGGCATGCCCTACCAGCTTCCGTTCAACAAGGGCCACCTGATCCCGCTCAATCTTATAATCTGACCCCATAACGCCAGCATAAATGAGGTGACTCATCCCCTCCATAAGATGCTCGATACCTTCATCGATATGATTGCGTGGTGGATGCACATGCATATGAGCCCTCTCTAGAAACTGGCCATGACATTTGACGATGAGATTACAAGCACTGTCACGAACTTCAACCTCAAAAGACCAGCTGAATTTCTTAGAAATAACAACATTAGGATGGGCAGCGGGGAGGGTAGCAGGCAACTCCGAGGTACCCGCGACGATAGAGGGAACAAAAACCTTAGAACCCTGACCACGAGTAACGACTTGATCCCCCCCAATGAGGAGTCGAACTCGAAGGTCTTCGTACTGTTCGAATTCTTAGACATTTCGATACCAAGCTAGAGCATCTTGTTGTCGATAACACATGAATCATCAACGGGCAAGCCAGCAAAATTAGGCACGCCATACGAAGAGACAAAGCTCTTCTCACGATCATCCAAATGATGAGAAACCTCTTTATTGCTCCTCTCAAGAGTTTCATTTATCTCCTCAACCTCTCAAGCAGCAAGATCAACAACATCACCAACACCCTTCTAGAAAAATGCAGGAAGAGAGGGAGCCCTAGTAATACCAGGAACCGAAGTAGCAAGCTTATTCTTCGGGACATGACCAGGACTGCTCGCTAACAACTTAGATGGACTAGCAGGTTGAGGAACTTTCCTCTTCCTGATGCTTGACCCAACATTAATGGCACCTCAGGCAACAACAGGAGCATTGCAATCCGTAAGCCTCTTAACGGAGCTCACTTACCAATCAATGCCCACATCACCAACGGTTGCCGAGGGAGTACGCCTCTGCCCCTCGTCAGAAATGATGATAGTATCGGTGCGCCCAAAAGTAACTTTCGATGCACAAGCCACCGTAAACGCCGCATGATCCGCTTCGCTCAGAGTATGCAAACCTTTGTGGTCAATAATATCCGTGGTAATAAAAGCTTCTATTGAGAACTTGGGAAACTTATTGAATCGGTCACGAAATCATTGCTCTTCCACAGACAAAAACAATTCATTTCTCTTGGGTTCCTAGAATGATTACAGAATTTGTACATTGTGCAACTTGAAATAATCGAAAGTAATCGACGCGTAAAACCAGGGCCTCGACCAACCCCTATACTCGTCTCTGAGATTTTCAAAATAGGACGGACCACGGAGATAGCAAATGTGGTTCACATTTACACTGAATCCCACCACAGAGTGCAAAACCCCGACGTTCATCAAAATCTCAGATAAAATGGCCCTCGATAAAGTCACGATCATTACCCTCCAGCCGTTAGGAACCATTTCTGCGAGGGCGATGCCCAAGAAACCTAGATAATCCTAGAAGATTTTAGGAGCTGGAAGCCTAAGACCTCCTTGAAACATTCCAGGGTATCGAAAGATAAGGACTGTCACCCTCTTCGGGCATAATGATCTCAAGGTCAGATGGCAGTGAATAGCCATAATGGACACTATCCAGAGTCGTTCGCGTCGTCTGCTTAGGCGAGAATTAAGCCTCACCAGTAGCAAGAACATCACCACTTAGAACCCTGAAGCTAGACATTGTTATAAGACAAAAGCGAAAGAAAAAAAAAAAACAAAGCCTGGGAAAAAATAGAGCGTAAAGAAAGTAGTATTGTATCCACCTCCTTCTTTTTATAGGGCCGAACAACGAAAGGACTACTCGTAGGAAAATGTGCGGGACATGATGACCATGCGAAATCTCAAAAATTACATGAAACGAACAGGCAAATGAGACATCAGAGAAACAAACATAGTAACAGTTGGTAACAACATTAAATGCGTCGCGATGGTGAAATCGAAAATTCAACCATCGCACAGTTAGTGGCTATCCATTGTACTGACTAACTAAGGGGGAGTAGTTGATGATACATCAAATAAGACTGATGTCACAGCCGTACACATGGCAGAGATCGTCCATCACGAGGATCAAGTATCCCAAACCCAAAAAGGGCGAATCCAGTAATAAAAGCCCAAATCGGGCCTGTCAAACTAAACCATAGTTAAAGGCCCAAATCCAGGCTCGATAAAGTTCTCCCTTAAAGAGGAGAAACGTTATAGAGAAAAAGAGTTATGGAGGGAGTTACACCTCCGAGGACGTATCTTCATAAAGGAAGACATTGTTATAAGAAATGTCTCTTCTCGTTGCGCCTCACATGCTTAAGTCATGCAATGATGCAGGATTAGTTCAGCACCGACAAAATTAAATGATCCGCGTATTTCACCGCATGACCATACGTCAAAAAATTCAACGATCCGCATCATTTTCATGTATAAATAGGGATCCTTATGAGTTTTTTTGGCATCAAGTTTGGAAATCAAAATTCAAGTTATCTTTTCTAGTTCTAATTTTGCCTCTTTTTCTCTTTATCGATAACGCAAGTTAGGGCGCACCTAGCAACCCACTGCATCAATTGGTATCATAGCCTTCTTTTGATCCCGGCGAAGCTTTTTCGACCACCGCCACAACCCACCATCGATCCAAAATCCACCACCACCATCTTAACCATACCCTGTAAACCCAACCCAATACAAAAAAAAACTCATCACCAAACTATCGTCACCACCAAACCTCATCCCCAAACTACCATCGATGCCCTGTAACCCCAAATATCAACACTGATCGAGTGCCCAAAAAAAACTTGTTATTTGTTTGTACTCCATATTCCAACCTTCCCATATCGTACCCTATAATCCACGTATTACCACCAACCCAGTAACCCACATACTACGACGAAAAAAGCTGAGAAATGAAGTATTAAGATCTGGAGAGAGAGAAAATTGAGAGAAAAAGTGAGAAATAAGAGCAAATAGAGAGTTTTAAAAAAAAACAGAGAGTGAGAAAAAAAATGTTTCGAAGACCATGAGTTTGTGAATCTGTTTGCTTCATCTGATTCTCTGGTAGGTAATAATTGAGATGAGAAAAAAGCACGAAGCCTTTGAGAAAAAGAAGAACAGAGTGAAGAAAGAATAAAGAAAAAAAACAAAGAAGAAGAGGGAATATAACTATTGCTTTTGGGGTGTGGGTTGTCTTGAAAACGATAAAATTTGTTTTGGGTTAGAGAGTTGACTTTAGTAGATAAAAAGTGTTTTTGGAAATGGTGTAGGTATTTGGTTTGTTATTAAAGTAGTGGAAAAAAAGTGAGAAGGTGGAGCAAAAGAATAGTGTGAGTAGGTGAAAAAAATTAAAAGAATAACAATGTAAGTAGTTGAAAAATCAAAGGTAGAAAAGTGTGAGTAGGTGAAAGATTAAAAGAAGAAAAGTGTGAGTAGGAAAGTAGAAAAAAATGCGGTAAAGTGTCAATATAATTTTTTTTTTTAAAAAGGGGTAGAGTGTTGGTTAAAAAATAAAAGATATTGTAGTTTGTAATTTGTGCTTGCTGTAAAATTTTAAAAAAAAAATGTCAGACAAGGAGTCTAGTAAGCAAAATCAAGAAATTGAGAGATTCGTAACAAGGGAGTCCGTGAAAGCGATTGAAAGAAGATTACAAGATCTATAGGCGATGAATGAAAATTTGACTCAACTCATTGGCGAACGGAACAACAATTTTCAATAGCGGAGGCAAGACGAAGTCGATCGATGGAGAGAACTCAATCATCCTCATGGGAATTTTAGGCCTAAAAATGAGTTTGATCAAGACGAGGATACAAGTGGCGACGATGAGATGCCAACCATGCCCAAACCCAACCAAAGAAAACGATAGAACAATTATCGTATGAAGATTAAAATCCCACATTTCGATAGTTTGTTCGTGATTGAAGATTTTTCTCGATTGGCTAGCTGAAGTAGATAAGTTTTTTTTACTATTGGGAGACTGAAGAACACATGAAGGTCAAGTTGATAGCTTATCGACTTAAAGGAGGCGCGCTAGCTTGGTGGGATCAATTACAAGCAACGTATCCGACAAGGGAAGAACAAAGATCGAACTTGGAGGCGTATGAAGCAGTTGATGAAGGAGCATTTCCTACTTCCAGATTATGAACAGACACTCTTCAATCGCTATCAACATTGTTGACAAGCATACCAGACAATATCTAAGTGTGTTACCGAATTCCACAAACTTGCTGCTCGTGTAGACATCAGAGAATCTGAAAGTCAAAAGATTTCCATATTCATTGATGGAATTCGTGCCAACATACAAGATGAAGTCTTCAAACAGTCACACAACACCCTTTCTAGTGCCATTCAACTTGCCTTGAAGATTGAAACACAACTTAGCAAAAAGGGATTCTGCAATTCAGTGTCATCTCAATCTTCTGCACCACCACAAATGTCTGATCTAAGCAAAGGAAAAGCGGTGGTAAGACCACAAGTTGAGGCGCCTAAGCCAAATCCACCTCAAAAAACCCTGTAGCACTACCGCAAAGGGAGCCAACAAACAAGCCCAGTTCCAGCATCATCTATGAGTACCAAGAGGTAATAAATGTTACGGTTGCGAACATGCAGAGCATTACTCTAATCAATATAGTCAGAACAAACTAGTAAATTTAGCCACACACGATGATGACGCCGAAGGAGATGAAGTTTATCAGAAAGACGAATGTGAAGAAGAGGTGGAACCTGAAGAATTCACCTATGAAGATGAGGGTGCATCCTTAGTAATAAGACGACTAATGTATACCCCAAAGAAAGAAGATGATATCCAACGACATTACATCTAGTCGACATGTATGTGACCTTATCATTGACAGTGGCAGTAGCAAAAACATTATATCCAAAACTATGGTGGACCAATTGCAACTACCAACTCATCCACATCCATCTCCGTACCGTATTGGGTGGATCGAAGATGTTGGCGAAACAACGGTGACGGAGCAATGTTGCATTCCTTTCCTTATCGGCAAGTACCAGGACGAGGTATTTGCGATGTTGTCGATATGGATGCCATGTGGGAATAATACCTACACACTCTACAAAGACAACATGAAGATTATTCTTGCCCCCAATGAGGCAGTCAAACAGTCCGACATGTTCGAAGGCCAAGACCAATTTTCTTTTGGTACCGAAAGAGACCCATGTTTCACAAAGTGTGCCAAAACTAGTTCAGCCTCTACTAGAAAAATTTAGCGATATCGTTCCCGATGAGCTACCTGCTGAACTTCCACCATTGAGAGATATTCAACACCATACTGATGTTGTCCTAAGAAGATCTCCTCAAGAAGGGCAAGTAGAAGATCTCCTCAAGAAGGGCAAGTAGAAGATTTCCTCAAGAAGGAAAAGTAGAAGATCTCCTCAAGAAGAGCTTGGTTTGTGAAAGCATGAGTCCCGTAGCCGTACCTGCACTCCTAACACTAAAAAAAATAGAAGTTGGAGGATGTGCGTTGATAGCCGAGCTATTTACAAGATTATGGTACGATATTGATTTCCTATTCCTCGATTGGATGATATGCTTGATAGATTGAGAGGATCAATAATATTTTCCAAGATTGATGTACGGAGTGGGTATCATCAGATTCATATTCATCCTAGAGATGAATGGAATACGACTTTCAAAACAAGCGAAGGACTCTACTAGTGGCTAGTTATGCCCTTTGGTTTATCCAATGACCCTTGTACCTTCATGAGGCTAACGAAACAGGTATTTCAGCCTTTCATTGGAAAGTTTGTCGTCATCTACTTTGATGATATCCTTATCTATAGTCATAACGAGGAAGAACATATGCGGCATTTGAGGGAGGTTTTTTAAGCATTGCGGGCAAACATGTTGTATGCTAATCTGAAGAAGTGTAGCTTTATGACAAATAGTTTAATATTCTTGGGTTTTTCGTAAGTTCTGATGGAATCAAGGTCGATCAAGAAAAGGTGAAAGCTATCCGAGAATGGCCAACACCGAGGACGATTACATAAGTCTGAAGTTTCCATGGATTAACAACATTTTACTGGCGGTTTCAATACTATCACCGCACCTCTCATGATTGCTTAAAGCAAAAACAATTTGCTTGGACAGATCAAGCAGAGCAAAGCTTTGCAGTTTTGAAGGAAAATTGACAAATGCGCCAGTTCTTGCACTTTCCAATTTTGAAAAGATGTTCGAAGTCGATTGTGATACTTCAGGAGTAGGAATTGGAGCTAGTTTGTCTTAGGAGATGAAACCAATAGTTTTCTTTAGTGAGAAACTCAGCGAAGCAAGGAAGAAGTGGTCAACATACGAACAAGAGTTGTATGCAGTCGTTCGCACATTGCAGCAATGGGAGCCATACCTAGTACAGAAAGAATTCATCCTCAACACGGATCATCGGGCCCTCAAGTATCTCAACAGTTCTTCCAAGGCAAACCAGACGCATGCGCGATGGATTGCCTACATCCAGAATTTCACTTTCTCACTCAGAAAAAGTAGGGTCAATTGAACAAAGTCATTGATGCATTGAGTCACCGAGTCATGTTGTTGACATCCGTTTGAAGTGAAATCATCGGGTTTTATTATTTGAAGGACTTGTATGCAGAGGATGAATACTTCAAGAATGAATGGCAAAAGTGCACTAATGGAACCACTGAAAGACATCAAATACATGATGGTTTTCTATTCTTTGAAAATTGTAAATGTATTCCTCAAGGGTCCCTTAGGGAACACATTATTCAATAGCTACACAGTGGAGGGCTCAGTGGACACATGAGACGAGACAAGACCATTTCACTGGTAGAAGCTTGATACTACTAGTCGCATCTCAAGCGTGATGTGGAAAATTTTATCAAGTGATGTTATACATGCCAGACTGCCAAAGGACAAGCTCAAAATATCGGACTCTATACGCCAATTTCAATTCCTAATGCCCATTGGGAAGATTTATCAATGGATTTCATCTTGGGATTGCCGTGTACACAAGGAGGTTCAAATTCTATCTTTGTTGTGGTTGATCATTTTTCTAAAATGACCCATTTTATCCCTTGTAAGAAAACTTAGGATGCCACCCCATATTGCTCAACTGTTCTTTCGAGAGGTTGTTCGTCTGTATGGGTTACCAAAGACCATTGTTTCTGATCGTGATAGAAAATTTCTTAGCCATTTTGGCATACATTGTGGAAAAGGCTTGGCACATCATTGCAGTATAGCAGCACGTGTCATCCACAAACTGATGGGCAAACGAAACTTACAAATCGTACCTTGGGAAATATGCTGCGATGCTTGATCAAGGAGAATCTGAGGCAATGGTAAAATGTTTTACCACAAGCTGAATTCACCTACAACAACGTGCCAAACCGTTCAAGTGGTAAATCTCATTTTGAAGTTGTCTACATTCGGCCCCCGTTACATACTCTAAACTTGGTTCCTTTACCAAAGCTTCCAGGAATGAGCATCATTGTTGACCATATGATTGAAAAGGTAACCAACATTCAAGGAGAAGTCAAAAAAAGTTAGAAGAATCTGCTGCAAAGTACAAGGTTGCCACTGACAAACATAGAAGACGTAAGTCATTTCACGAAGGGGATCTTGTGATGGTTCATTTGCACAAAGAACGACTTCCAGCTGGAGAGTACAACAAACTTAAGCAAAAGAAGATAGGCCCATTTCAAATCCTTCACAAGACTAGTGATAATGCATATGTCATTGATCTCCCGGATGCATATGCAATCTCAAAGACTTTCAATGTCCAAGACTTGTACGAGTACCATGGGCCGCATTCGTTACCTTACTCCAACTCGAGGACGAGTTATGTATTAGAGGGGGAGAACTGATGCAGGAACAATTCAGCACCGACAAAATTAAATAACCCGCGTATTTCACCGCGTGACCGGGTGTAAAAAAAATTCAACAATCCGCGTCATTTTCATGTATAAATAGGGATCCTTACGAGTTTTGCAGGCATCAAGTTTGGAAATCAAAATTCAAATTATCTTTTCTAGTTCTATGTATGAAATTTTTACCTTTTTTTTCTCTTTGTCGAGAGCATAAGTTAGGGCGCACCTAGCAACCCACTGCGTCACACAGGGAATTAACAACGACCATTATATAAGGTAAGGGAATATTTGACAAAGGTATGTAACTTTAACTGAATTTTGTCCAGATTTATCTCCATCTCCAACTGAGTTACTAACTTAAGCATCGGAGTGCCTTCAGCCACCAAAAAGGTGGTCTTTGGCAATCTAACATTTGTTTTGCAGGTCATACTTATAGGAGACTAGATTTTGAACGCATCAAATTCAATATATAGGCTATTGTCGACCTATTGAATTTAGAAGAAATTATTTCAGATAATTATAAGGTTTGTGCCTTTTGAATTCCATTCCAGAAGACTATGAGCATCTCGTGACAACTTTATTAATGGGAAAAAATCATTAAATTAAGATAAGATTGTTACAACATTACTCAATTAGGAATATAGGAAGATAGACTTCAAAGTCCATAAGAACGTAGCATCTGAAACATTGACTGCATGGGGAATATCAAAAATTCAAAAACCTAGTGGTAAAAGAGATAAACCTCGATCCAAATCGAGAAGTGGGTCAAAGGTTCCAACAATAAACGAATGTACTTACTGTCATCAGATGGGGCATTGAGTCAAAGATTGTCTGAAAGTCAAAGCCAAAGAAAAAAGGGAAGAAACACAAAAATGTGAATGTTACCAAAGGTAGTGATGAATATTCTGATGATATTCCTTATATATATCAGCGTTAATGTGTTCTATTAACGAGTGGATTGTTGATTCGGGTTGCACTTATCAAATGCGTCCCCATAAGGAATGGTTTTCTAGCTTTAAAAAGACGTTAGATGGTGGACATGTTTTGATGGGTAATGATCAGACATGCAAAACAGAAGGGATAAGTACAATCTGGCTCAAGATGTTTGATGGTACAGTTCGGGATTTGAAAGAAGTCTGGTATGTTCGTGTTTTGAATAAGAATCCCATCTCAGGGGGTTCCTTAGATACCAAATGTTACAAGATAATAGTGTCAGATTGTATTCTCAAGGTTGTGTCTGGTGCAATGGTGGTGATGAAGGCAATCAAAAAAAGTAATATGTATTTCTTGACCGGGAGTACAATTACGGGTGATGTTACAGTTACTGAGACTACAAGTGCTTCTTGTGATACTATCAGATTGTAGCACATGTCTTTAGGGCATGTTCGTATAAAGAGTATGCAAACTCTTGTGAAACAAGGTTTGTTAAAAGGTGCCAAGACCTGCAAGTTAGAATTTTGTGAACACAGTGTAATGCGCAAGTAGACAATAGTCAAGTTTGGCACCGCTATCCACCGTACTCATGAGATTCTTGATTATGGTCACTCGGACATTTGGGGACCAGCCAAGCAAGCGTCATTAGGAGGTAAACATTATTTTGTCAATTTTGTAGATGATTATTCACAACATGTGTGGATGTACACCATGAAACATACAGATGCAGTCTTGAATGTACTCCTACAGTGGGAAAAGATGATTGAAACTCAGACTGGCAGAAAGATCAGAAGGCTTCGTTCAGATAATGGAGGTGAATACAAAGTTGATTTGGTCTTGCAAGTATATTAGGATGAATGAATTGTAGATACTTCATAGTTAGAGGTACTCCGCAACAGAATGGGGTGGCAGAACACATGAACCGTACATTGCTGGAGAAGGTTCATTATATGTTGTCCAATGGTGGATTGGGCAAAGCATTTTGGGCGGAGGTGTGACATATGCCTGCCACGTCATCAACAGGTTGCATGCGGCTGTCATTGATGGAAAAACTCTTATTGAGGTATGGTGTGGAAATCCCGCAAATGATTATGATAGATTGCATATCTTTGGTTGTCCTGCTTACTTTCATGTTCAAGAAAGTAAGTTGGATCCCAAAGCCAAGAAAATTATTTTCTTGGGTTTCGTGGATGGTGTAAAAGGCTATAAGTTATGGGTTCCTGAATCTAGGAAGATTATTATTAGCAGGGATGTGACTTTTGATGAGGCTTCTATGTTGAAGTCAAATAACTCTTAGCAAGTGGAGAGTTCGACCATATATAATTCGCAACAGGTGGAGAGTGATGCTACTCTACATGTTTAAGTTAGTCATGTATCTACAAATGTAGTACCTACTTCAACAATGGATACAAATGATGACATAAATAATGAGATTACAGTTGATGATGTTCCAGAGACTCCAATTCAGGAGTCAATTGCAACAAGTAGGCCAAGGAGGAATATAAAATGTACTCAAAGGTTTAGTAATTTTGTAGCCTATGCACTTCCAGCAGTAGAAGATGAAATGCCATCTACCTATTATGAAGCAATTCAAAGTACTGAATCTAAGCAGTGGAAGAAGGCTATGGATGAAGAGATTTCATCTCTCACAATAATGAAACGTGAGAATTGTGTAGTTTACCAAAAGGTAAGAAACCTATTGGGTGCAAATGAACATAAATGAAGAAGGATCTCCTAGTGATGGTGTGCACTTCAAGGAAAGGTTAGTTACAAAAGGTTATGCTCAAAAGGAAGGTATAGACTAAAATGAAGTCTTTTCTCTCGTTGTGAAACATTTTTCCATTTGATTTTTGCTAGCCTTGGTTGCTCAATTTGATCTTTAGTTAGCTCAATCAGATGTTAAAACTATTTTTTTGCATGGTGAATTAAAGGAGGAGATCTATATTACTCGACCAAGTGGGTTTAAGGTTGCAGAAAAAAATATTGTGTGTGTAAACTGAACAAGTCCTTGTACGGATTGAAGCAGTCTCCAAAACAATGGTACTAGTGGGTTGATTAGTTTATGCTAGGGCAGAAGTACACTCGAAGCCATTATGATCATTGTGTCTACTTCTAAAAGCTTCGTGATGGTTCCTTTATATGTAGATGATATGCTTATAGCCTCCAAGAGCAAGTATGAAATTGATAAGTTGAAATGCCATATGAGTACTCAGTTTGAGATGAAAGATCTTGGTGAATCTAAGAAGATCCTTGGTATGGAAATTCAACAAGACAGGGTGAAGGGAACTGTGAGCTTATCTCAACAAGCGTATTTGAGGAAGGTGTTACAACAAATTGGGATGAACGATAACACTAAATGAGTTAGTACACCTCTTGCCCCCCACTTTAAGCTTTAAGCTTCAAACTTCTATGTCTCTTAGTACTCATAAGGAACGATAATATATGGCTCAAGTTCCATATGCAAATGTAGTGGGAATCTTAATGTATGCAATGGTGTGTAAGAGGCCCGACATTTCATAGGCAGTCAGTATGGTAAGTCGGTACATGCATGATCCAGGCAAAAGATATTGGCAAACGGTGAAATGGATTCTAGGGTACATCCTGGGTACAATAGATGTTGATTTACTCTTTGAGAATCATGTGTGTAATGGTCAGCGTTATGTTGGCTTTATGTATTCAGATTATGTAGGAGATCTAGAAAAGTGATATTCAACTACTGGTTATGTCTTTACTCTTGCTAAAGGGTCAGTAAGTTGGAAATCTATGTTACAGTCTACAGTTGCATTGTCTACAACTGAAACTGAGTATATGGCGGTTACAGAAGCCGTTAATGAAACAATTTGGCTTCAAGGGTTGCTTGATTACTTGGGTGTAGTACAAGATCATCTAGATGTCTTTTGTGAATGTATGAGTGTCATTTACTTGGTGAATAATCAAGTTCATCATGCATGTACGAAGCAAATTGATGTTTGTTTTCACTTTGTGTGAGAAATCATCGAAGAAGATGATATTTTACTACAAAAGATTGACACCAAAGATAATCTTGCAGATATGTTGACAAAAAAAAAATTTGGGGTCAAGTTCCAATACTGCTTGGACTTGATCAACATCCTTCATGTGTGTTGAACCCCTTTGAGGTATGAACTACAAAGAGGGATAGTGTTTGTCTACTCGGCTCAGATTTGTGAAATCTTTATCGAGGTGGATAACTATTGAAAAACAGATTGAGAAACAAAGAGAGGAACAGAGACATCACCTCTTCAATTTGGATATGCTTGAATTCGATTTGTCGTAGACATTATATCTAAAGGGTTTTTTTTCAATATAGTCAGATGTTAGCTCAACTGATAACACTTGTGGTAAGTAGTGTCACAATTTTAGTGCTCAAACCTTGCCTAAGGAAATTAAATGGTTGGGATCCAATAAAAACCATACTTAGATAATATATCTTTATAGAAATTTTGTTGATTAACACTAGGAATAACAAACTCCGCTCGGACAAAAGAAGATGGTTGGCGTCAAGCTTGTGCCGGTCAACTGTAAAAAAAAACCCGTCAAATCTCTTTTCATGGAATTTGATTCAAAAAGATCAATGCAGAAAGATAGGGTGTCCCCTATTATAACCGGCGTGTTGCACCTATGCTCGAGTGTAGTGACAAATGAGCAAAGAGCGTTGCAGCAGCGCTCGACTATAGTGTTAAATAGGCATGGGTTCTCACACCATTCTGGACGGGGCGGGTAAAGAAGCTAGTTCAAACTAGAGCTAGAGATAAAATGATTAGGTTAGCCTCTTGGAACATATGAACCTTGACGGATAAGTCAATAGAATTAGTGGATGCCCTGCGTAGGAGGAACGTAAACATAGTTTGTCTCCAAGATACAAAGTGGAAGGGTTGGGGATAAAATCATAAGTATTAAATTAGTTTTAGAACTAGAGATAGTGCATGTTATTAGTGTGTATGCACCCCAAGTGGGTTTAGATGAGGAGACTAAGAAGGGGTTTTTGTACTATTTAGAGTTGGTTCTTGGAATTTTCTCTTCCGATAGGGTTTTTCTAAGCGGGGATTTGAATGACCACGTTGGTAAGGATAAAGTTGGGTATGAGAGGGTATATGGAGGTCAAGGCTTTGAGGATCGAAACACTATGGGGATTTCTATTCTAGATTTTGCTTTAGCTAACGATTTTGGGATCGTGAATACTTTTTATAAGAAGAGGGAAGATCACTTGGTGACCTTTGCGAGTGGGCGTAATAGAAGTCAAATTGATTATTTTCTTGTTAGAAGACACGATTTAGGTAGGTGTAAAAATTGTAAGGTGATACCAGAGAAGTGTCTGACAAACTAGCATAGGATGTTAGTCCTCGATTTTAGTCTTAAGAGTAGGGGTCGTATTGCTAAAAAATAGGTTAGACCGAGAATTAAGTGGTGGCCTTACAGGGAGATGTGTGCCAAAATTTTAGAAAGAAGATTTTGGGTGGCTAGTCAATTTCAGAGGGTTGGGAGAATCTGGAACCAAAGAATAGGACTAGTAGCGCAAATCTTTTTGAGCATTTGGCAAACCAAATAAGAAGATGTGCGAAAGAAGAGTTATGAGAGGCCAAAAGATGAGGTGTATATGATAAGGAGACGTGGTGGTGGAACGCTGATGTGCAACAAGCCATTGCGGAAGAGAAAATATGCTTTAAGGAGTGGCAAAAAGATAGATGTCTAGAGTCTTATAAGCTCTAGAAGCAAGCTAAGAAGTTTAGTAGTAAAGCAATAGGGGTAGCTAAAAAGAAATCATATGATGATCTTTATAATAAGTTAAGTACAAAGGAAGGGGAGAAGGATATTTTCAAGATAGCTAAAGCTAGAGAATGAAAAACTAGGGACTTGAGTCATGTTAAGTGTGTTTAAGCATGAGGATGGAAGAGTTTTAATGCAGGATAAAACTATTTTAGATAGATGAGGGGATTACTTTTGGAACCTACTCAATGGAACACATGTAGGGGAGTTAAACTTGGAGGGGGATGCGAAGGGAGAGATCGTGTGTTCCATCACAGGTTAGTGCCACAGAAGTGAGAGGAGCTTTAAAAAGAATAAAGGCAGTTGGACCGGATGATATACCAATTGAAGCGTGAAAATGTCTGGGAGAAGTTGGGATTCAATGGCTAACTAGGCTCTTTAATAGGATTTTAGAAACTAGAAAAATGCCAGATTCGTGGATGCATATCATTGTGGTACCAATCTATAAGAATAAAGGGGATATTCATAATTGCTCGAACTATAGAGAGATAAAGCTTATGAGCCATACGATGAAACTTTGGGAGAGGGTTGTAAAATGAAGACTTAGGAGTTTAACTATGGTTTCGGAGATTCAATTTGGATTTATGTCAGGTAGGTCTACTACGAAGGCCATCTTCTTGCTTAGGCAAATTATAGAAAATATCAAGAGGAATGTGAGAGTTTACATATGGTTTTTATTGATTTGGAGAAAGCTTACGATAAGGTCCCCAGGGAGTTAATTTGGTGGGTGCTTGAAAGGAAGAAAATGTCTCAATGTTATGTCGATATCATTAAGGATACGTATGAAGGGGTTGTAACAAATGTTCGCTCAGTGGGTGAGATGTCCAGTGAATTCTCAGTGTCAGTAGGACTACATCAAGGGTAGGCCTTAAGTCCATACCTTTTTGATTTGGTCATGGATGAGTTGACGAGACATCTGCAAGAAGATGTACCTTGGAGCATGTTATTTGCAGATGATGTTGTCTTAATTGATGAGACTAGTAAAGATTTAGGTCAGAAATTAGATAGGTGGCGGGAGGCTTTAGAGAGTAAGGGTTTTAGAATTAGTCGTTCGAAGACGGAGTATCTAGTGTGCAACTTTGGTTGTGAATCACGATGGATGAGTAATGCAATTGAGATTGAAGATGTGGAGGTCCCAGAGTGTGAGGTTTTTCGATATCTAGGATCTATAATTCAAAAGAATGGGGCTATTGGAGAAGATGTAGCCCATAGGATTAAAGTTGGTTGACTGAAATGGAGAATGACGTTAGAAGTATTATGCGATAGAAGGATGTCTGCAAGGCTAAAAGGGAAATGCTATAAGACAATTGTTCGACCAACCATGTTATACGGTTCAAAATGTTGGGCTACTACGGGACAACATATGCATAGGATGACAGTAGCAGAAATGCGTATGTTAAGGTGGATGTGTGGTAAAACTCGTAAGGATAAAATTAGGAATGAAAGAATTAGGAGATACTTAGGTGTAACGCCCATAGAAGATAAAATTAGAAAAAGGCGTTTAACTTGGTTTGGTCACGTGCGGAGGAGACCAAGCACAACACCAATTAGAAAATGTCTAGATTGGCAAGTTAATGGAAGGTGTAGATGGAGGGGACGACCATTGAAAACTTGGATGAAGGCGGTGAGTGAAGACATTCTTGAGCTTGAATTAGGCGAGGATATGTGGAAAGACCGCATTACTTGGAAAACCAAAATCCATGTAGCCGACAATATCGGGAATGGGCTTTGATGATGATGATGATGAACACTAGGAGTAATGTGTTAAAGTTGGATTCATGACGAAGCTAGAAGTTGGGCAACTATCTTTTGGACAGTTTTGTGTACATTTGGAACGTTACAATGTATATATACTAGGTGAAAACCTACTTTCCTTTCGAGTATCACTAGGTGAAAACCTACTTTCCTTCGAAACCCTACATGATCCTCTTTCGCTTAAATCCATTTTGAATCTACAAAACCTCAATCCGGTGAGAATGAAAAACATTCCCCAAAGCCTGCCCAAGATGTTAATCAAAGACAGAGAAATAGACATTTTCACAAACATGGCATCCAAACAAAATTCATCACACACAACAAAAAACAAGTGAGGAAGTAATGGAAGATTCAAAGATTTTAAGCATTGATGAAATATTGGTGGAAGAGAATAGTTATGGATTTGGAAGAATAATTATGGCATGAATGGAGATATGTAGCTTTTTGTGAATAATCTCCCCAACCCAAGTAGAAGATGAGCCAACAACTAAGACAATGGATAATTCATACAATTAAATTCAAACTTAAGAGCATCTCCAGTGAATGTATATAAATAAGTTTCATACATCCCATTTTCCCCAATGGTAAAACGTTCAGTAAGGTTTTAAAATCAAGCCCAATGGCTTTGAGAAGCGGCGAGAAATTTGATTCGCATAAATTGTGTTGTATTATGGAAACACTTAAAAAACTTTAAATGCATTTTGAGTAGGGTAAAATGTTTTACCACCAGACTATTTGTTTTTTGGTGTCATATAAGCTAGACGTCTTAAGCCGTTAGAAGATGTATAGTGCTAAGGTATTTGAGGATGTATGAGTCTAACTACTTGTACTTTATTTTTCAATTCAAGAATGCAAGCACCATTTTTTAACTAAAGATGTTTTACTACTAGACCATTTTTTTTTTGGTGTGATATAAGCCAGACGTCTATAGCCATCTAAAAATGTATAGCGCTAAGGTATTTTAGAAAGTATAACTTTTATACCATTGGAGATTGTCGAAATACTGGTATCTCATTTTTCAATTCAAGAATACAAATGAATTAGAAAGTGTGATTATGGAAGGACATTGATCTAAGATTTAGGAAGGAAGAACTCAGAGATGGCAAAATTCATTCTTAAACTAAACAACAAAATTGGCAAAGATCAAACCTGCCCATATATGTAGAGTTCTAGTTACAATCAATGCTTAAATAAAAAAAAATAAAAAAAATAAAATCTCTGTTAAACTACATCTTGATAAAACCATCCAAGTTCAGACTTCCAATTCTGCTGTTACTTTGTGCGAATTTGATGATTAAGACTTGAATTCTGGAGAATGCACAAAACACTCGTAAGGAGAGGATTTTTAATAATTCAATATACCCAAGATCTAAGCTAAGTTATTACGTAGTCTTACATTTACCAGCTGATAACATAATTAAGGTTTTATGTTCGCAACTCGACTCAACTATCAAAACAAGCCAAAGTGGAAGGCTAAGAGTGAACATCTAGAGAATTTTCTACAAGGGTTTAGGAAGTGAAAGACAAAAACAACATAGTCAATCAACGAATAACAACCTACATGTTGTGCCTCGTGAAAGCGTAACAGATGTGAAACACAATCGATAGTTGCAATAGAAAGTAATAAATCAAAAGTATAATCAAGGCCATGTAAAGTACATGAAAATAAAATAAAACGCGAACCACACCAACGATTTAACGTGGTTCAACAAATATGTTTATGTCCACAGGCAAAGAAAATAGCTTCACTAGTGAGATCGAAGAATACAAAGGGAGAGAATCTCCTACACAACATCAATGACAATAAACCCACACATGTCTAAAAGACACCATGGATATACGCAGGGTGCGCATATTTCTCTCACACACTCTTTCTTCTCTTTTCTCTCTCACAGATACAAAAAACCCCTAACTCGGAGAAATTGATTGAAGATGGAAAAAAACCCATTTTTTTTATAGCCATTGAGTGGCAATGATCAATGGTGGTGGCGTGAGGTGGTCATGGAGAATTCCATCACTTTCTTCTTCTTTCCTCATCCTTCTTCCCTTTCCACTTCCTTCTTCTTTGACTCAAAATTTCAAAGATTTCAATTGCTAATCCTCCAAACTGCTGCCAGCTAATCCAAATTTCCAGCTCCTTAGTTCAGTTTCTACAAGTTGTTGCCAACAAGCCAAATTCTAGCTTTGTCAAAAAGAAATGTAGCAACATTTTCTATCATTACAACGTGATGGTGGCACATGATATTCTGGGTTGCTACACAAGGAAACTAGAGTTTGGTAATGGTGGCACAGGCGAAAACAATGGGGGCATAATCGCTGCCATACCCAAAATCGAAGTTGGAACACTTTAGGGTGTCCGGTGGGATTTGGGTTGTCTGCTTCTCATTCTCTCAAAAACAAAAACAAAAACAAAAACAAAAACAAAAAACAAAAAACAAACAAAAAACGAAAAACAAAAAACCAAAAAAACAAAAAAAATATCAGTGAGTTATCATGGAATGGAACCATACAACAATACAGTACAATACAATACAATACATGTACATAGACCACTACATGCAGAAGAAGCTATACCACCAGACGAAGAAGAGAAGTTTAATTCAGTTGCAATTGCACTTGTAATTGAACTGAGCAGAATGGCTCTGTTTTCTCATTTGCATCTCAACAATTGTTGCTTTACCCGTCTCACCTCTTCCAATGTCAATTCCACATCAAATCAATCCACCACTTCTTCTTCTTTTCTCCAATTCAACACAAGGGGAGGAACAAAACCCACACCCTCCTTTAGATTTGTTTCAGATCGGAAACTTCCCAGACGAATTGTTTGCTCTGCAGTTGAAGATGTCAAAGACAAGCCGGAACAACTCAGTGTTCTTGGCTCAACCTCAGCTCTCGAAGAAACACCAAGTAAATTTCTTACCTTCGATTCTTTTCTGTGTTTATGGGTCTTTGTTAGACTTTGCGCAAATGGTTTCTATTTATATATCAGGTTTGCTATCTTATCTATCTAGTTTGACGAGGGAGACTATTTGAATGATTCGACTGAAACCCTAATATTTTATCCATTTAATTCTTAAGATGGGGGTTATGCTTCTCTGTTTTTTGTTGTGTTTGCTGAAATGGGTTCACTTTTCATTACTCATTAGTTATCTCAAAGAGCTAAATGAATTCCGTTTTGATGAATTCCATTTTGGTTACTAATTAAAGTAAAACCTTAGTTTTCATCTGTTCATGGATTCCCTTATATGGCACAGTGTTGAATTTGTTGAGATTTGTTTATTCTTATCTCAATCTTTTAGCTTCAATCTTTTAGCTTCAATTCTTAGCTAGTACCGAATGGATACTCCAAAGTTATGCAATTAGAGTAAGCAAATCGAGCAGGGTTTTATAGGAAATTCGAAAGGAAGGTGGGTACTTGATAAATGATATCAAGGAGCTTGATAAAATGGTGAAAGAAAACCAAGGGAGAAGTTACAAGAAGGTTTGAAGTGGAAAGGGTCCTCAAAGATAGAGGAAACAGGATGGAGTTATTGTTCTAGATTGAAGTGTAACTTCCTTTCATGCTTGGGCATACCAAAGGATGAGTGTCACTATATAAGATCAAAGTTGGGGTTAATCCATTGGAAGAGGGAACAATTGAGGGATATTAGTGGAGAGCAAGATAGTTAAATCATAAATTAGTACACAAATGGGAAAAGGAGGTATTTTAATTTTATCATAAATGATATAGTAAATTGTAAGATTTTTTAAGACCTTTCTATGTAAAGTAGAAAATAGCAAAACAACAATAGATCTATTTATGTATTTTCATGCAAATAATAAAATAATTTATTTTAAAATTTTATATTACACCTGCTCAATTATCATTTATGATAACCTCAAATTTCATTGTCAAATAACAATAATCATTCTAAATCTTCCACAAAAAGGACAAAATAATTAACTCCAAGAAGAGCTTTTTTCATGATGTTTAGTGTGTTCCTTTGGAGAGATTATCTAAGCAATGTAAAAAAGACTAGGCAGCAAAAAGAAAACTCCCTTAGTTGTTTTGTGACTTAGAGAGTCTCTGACTTGGTATAATGGTATACGTCAAAATTTTGATAGTCAAATAGTCTTTGTTTAATGTTAGAGACATGCGAAGATTGATAAAAACTCAAATAAACACAATGAAATAAGAGTTTAAAGGCTTTGAAAAGTCAGATGGGCTGCAATCAAATCGCACAATTCAAGTTGAAATTGTGAATCATGATTTATGATTTGTTTGTTTCCAATTTTTTTCATCCGATATAAATCGATTGCAATAAGATTTGATTTGAATTGTACGATTCAACTCGTGAATCGTAAGATCTGGATTGCATTAGGGGAGAGTACGTGGAGATCAACGTTTCTAATTTCATCTTAGAACATCATCTTTAATAATGCCTTGAGAGTAATTTGACAGGGAAGGATGTGAAAAACTCAGGAGTGACAAAGTTCTTAAATAATAACATATATCCTAATGACCTTTTCATGATTTTCATTTTTATCATTTTTTCTTTATTAGTAAAACAAACTTATGAAGGGAAACAAAGTTACAAACAAGCAAGAAGCTCGCCAAGACTATTAAGCAAACAGGGCATACCCTCAACAAAAACAAAATTAAATTCAAAGAAACAAATGACCCCAATTGGCGAGGAGGTAATTGTGTGTGCTGGAATGAAGAAGGAGCCAAGGTTTTGCTCATTGAATGATCATGTATTTAATGGAGGTACATGTAGCAGTCTCATCATTCTTCTTCCTATGAAAAATACGGTTGTTCCTTTCTTTCCAAATCGCTAATAATGTTGTTGATAGAACTAGGGGTGGGCAAAAATCGATTTAAATTCGGTTAACCGACCGAACCAGTTTTCAAATTCGGTTCGGTAACCAAACCGAAATATGAGTAAAAAGAAAATAATTTAAACCGAATCGAACCGATTATAAACGGTTCGAAATCGGTTTACGGTTTTGAATCGACCAATTTATAACCGAACCGACCGATTAATTAGATATATACAAATAACTAAATAACAGGTAGGTGTCAATACCTGATTAGTGCAACAAATGCACTGCAGTACACCCTGTTGCACTGAATCGCCCCCCTTTTATCAAAGTTTTCAATTTTGGGCTAAAAATTGGGTCTGTAAAAAAATTGGGCCTGTAAAAAAATTGGGCATGCTTTAATAAAAGTCTTTCAAGTGCTTGAGCCCGAAATTTCGGCCCAACCGAACCGAACCGATCCGATCCGAAATTCGGTTTAATCGAATTTATCGGTTTACAAATACAAAATTCGGTTTGGGTTTGGGTTTTGGGCAAACCGAATGAAATCGGTTCGAAATCGGTTTGGGGCTCAAAACCGAACCGACATTGCCCACCCCTAGATAGAACCCGTTCCCAGATCCACTTTACTTGGAGTTCAGAATTATTTTGTTCCAATATTCACACCATGTGTGAAGCTCTCCACGAATGGGAGGTGTCCACACCTTGACAAAGCAAATAATGTCCCACACCATCTTGGCAAAATTGCAATGGAGAAATAAATGCAGAATAGATTCACAATTACATTCGTACATGCACACCTATTGGGGATGAATAGGTTTCTGGCGAGATTGTCAATGCTGAGAACACTATTGTGGGCGATAGTCCAAATGTAGAAATTTTGTCAAGGGGGTATTTCCTTTCTCCTAAAAACATGCCTCTCAAAATTGAATGGGGACAGTCAACAGTGCTTGCTGAACATTTGAGGAAAAAGTCTTGTGGAAGAAGCCTTGACGGAGAAAACTCCCAATTTGTGGACCCAAACGGTCTTGTTATCCCCCTCATTCAATAAAATAGGCTCCAATAAAGCCAAGACTCGATCCCCTTCTCTGTCTCGAAAGCCTGTACACTGTGCAAGATCCCAAATCCCAATTGTTTGTCTCCTGATTGGAGGAGATAAATTGTGAAACAGGACCTGCTTGTCTCAGAGAGATACTTTAGTTATCTTTATATAGACAAACTAAGGGCTTGTTGGCCAACCATTTGTTGTGCCAGAAATCCACATTGGTACCTATTCCCACTTGGAAGGAGATGCTCTCAACAAATTTAGATTTTTATTCATAATGCATATACAACCATATGGGCTGGTGACCTTCTTCATGAACGGGTCAAAATGCTCATAGCCATATTTATCCTTAATGACTCTTCGCGAAAGAGAATTTTATGAAAAGAGTTTTGATGAAGGCTGCCAAAGAATTTAAACATGGCAAGAGTTGTAGAGGAAGTGATTTTAGGGGATATAGGTGTTAAATGGTTTGAATAGAAGACAAAGAAAAAGTTTCTCAGTATCTTCACTTTTTTCGCGGTTGGTTTTAGATTAGTTACTGCCTCATTTCTTTCCTATAAAGCAGATGGTTTGGAAGAAATGGGTTCCTTCTAGAGTTTTTTTTTTTTTTCTTGATATGGACGACAATGTGGAATCAACTCCCTTCCAAGCTTGAATTAGCTATCAAGGGAATGGATGTTGAGCACAATTGTAGTTTGTACAATCAAGATCTAGAGAGAGAGTTGAGATCTGGAGCGATATGTGCACCTTCTTATTCATTGCGGGTGGGTCTATAAGTTATAAGGTGTGTATGCATGTCCTAGGTTTGTTCATATTCCACCTTTTTCAAAAAGGGAAGATTTTACTGAAGCTCCTTCCATTAGCTTTATGTTGGTCAGTTTGGAAAGATTGTAAAGACAAGGTCTTCAACAAGAAGGTTTCAATGCTGGAAATGGTAACACCAGAGGTTCTTCTTACCCTCTGGAGTTGGGTGTTTCATCCCCCTGCCTTTAAAGGAATTTTCTCTGAATCTTTCAATGCTAATTGGGATGTGATAGTGTAGAGTCTTGATGATTGAGTCTCAAATGTTGATTATGTTGTAATCAACATGGTGATTCAATAAATTTTTACTTAAAAAAAAGGGATTAGGTCAGTTACCTGTTTAGCCGAATCCAATTTCCATCTCAACTCCACCCTGTGGATCATGGAACATGCAGTAATCCACCAACAAACCACTGATTAGACCCCATAGGGCCCATTGATGCAGGTCAACTGACTTTACCACTATCAACGCAAGCCTTGCCATGCAGTAACACGACTTCGCCTCCATCAGGGTTGACCCTACTTTTCCGAAATCGACTGCCCAACCCCTTTCTGTTCACACACCTGTTAAGGGAAATTTTCTTTGGTTCAAGTATCATGGATGCCTCAGCTGGTGAAGAGATTGTGTGCCGTTTATTTTGTCTCCTACGATTACACAAGAAGGGCTTCCCTTGAAAATATTGTAAATGGGTGTTGCGTAACCCTTACAAATTTTGGGAAGATCAGATTTACTAATCATGGGACAATAAATATAACTTGATGTGAGGAAAGGAGATGAGGCCTTTCTCTTTATTGGATGGTAACTGCGCCTAAATAGATAAGCAGTAAAATTGAGGCAGACTTTTTTTTCCCTTTCATTGAGGTGTTGCTATGTACCACCTTGCCATCAGTAAGAAAATGATTTTGGACATAGAGAGAGGCACGAAAGGTGTCATCCAAGGTATGGACCCCTTTAACTAATGATTTTTTGTTGAATTTCTTCCTAAAAACCGGCATGGTTGAAACAAACATTTAGATGATATAGGTATGTTTATTCTAGGTTGAGGCTTTTAAATTGAAATAAATTTAGTGATAACGTTTGACATCCAGGAATTTTATGACACAATGAACACTGTCACCTTTATTATTGATCAAATAGAATTGACAAAACTTTACCATAATATAGGAAGTGTTTTAACTCACTGTCTGCAAAATTATTGGCTTCACAATTTATTGGTGGGATGAACATTTAATGCAGAGAGTAGCAAAACACCAATTCTATGGTGGGAAGGCCTTACGAGAGAAATTTGTTCCCAAGAACTTTGTGTGGGATCCTTTCCATCTCCTCCACAGTTTGAAACATGGCCTCCATTTTGTTAATGAGTATAGAGAACAATTTTTGCTATCATATTCTAGGTTGCAAGTGATTGAGAGCAAAGAACACAAAGTGTCTAGATATATTAATGGGCTGCAGAAGACAATCCAAGCAAACAGAATTAACATTTTCGGATATCACTTTTATGGGAATGCTATCAATTATACAAAACAAGTGAGATGAGAAGCTTGAAACATGCCACTTCTACAACCACCACCCCTCCTTACCTGTTGTTCTTCTGCTAAGGTGCCAACCCAAGTGGCAACAAGGCAATTGAGTGTACCAACGGAAGAAGGAAAGTATTGGTGTGATGTGGATATGGCATCTCAAGTTATTTATGTATTACATGGTGATTAGCACTAGTGTTCCGAATCTCGAAGCTTGAGGTCGAGCTATTCAAAGAGGGAGGGATTGGTGTGGCACCTTATAACTAGTAGCATACATATCCTTTTAGTGTTTGCTTGTTCCACTTAAACATGTTTCTTCGGGTTTCTCGACATTTAGAGCCACTTGATATAAATAAGGCTGATTGTAACTAGCATCTTTGATAATGGTGAATACCAAATAAATATTTATTTCTTTCATTGTATATTTGTGCATTTTTTATGGTGTTAATATACATCACAAAGTTAGAAAGAGGCTAAATGGAAGACTCTTTCAGATTGAAGTGTATCGTTCTTGGGAGACCATTAAAATAGATTATTTCATGCTTATGCTTGTGAGAAGGTGTACCTTTCAAAACTCAACATTGGGCTTGTCAAAAGATGATTGTAGAACATGTTAGGAGGAGCTACGGAGAGCTGCTTTAATCTTCTGGTACTGACAAAGAGCCATTTCCCAATGTGTTTTTTCAAGAAGTGTTGGATTTTTATTTTAAAATGTTATTTTGTAGAAGTGGCCAAGACTCTCGACGTTAATCTTTCATTATTGATTCTAGTGTCAACCTTCCCCCATTTATTGAAGAATTGAGGAGCTTAAAAATTTAATGTTAAAGCAATGTTAAAGCTGTTTCCAAAAGCTCAAAATGTTACACACGAGGTATGAAATACATAATTGGTGACGATAAGGGGTCTTTCTTTAAGAAAGCAAGGGTTGTTATTGCAGATATAATCAATACGGAAGAATGGGAGTTAGCAAAGTTTGTTGTAGTAGAGCTTATAAACATATAAACTCCAACTTTTTTCTTTATTGGCTTATGAGGACGAGCTTCAAGAAAAGTGTGTTAGCTATGTAGTTAAATCGTTAATTGGTCAAGGAGCCTTATGAGATTAATAATCATAATTATGAGATTAATTAGGAGTAATCATAATTAATCGGCATGTATTTTGTGAACATATTGTCTCTATCATTTTAAGTAATAATATAAATATGTTTCCTATAAGAATATTTTTTGAAAATTAATTATATGAAGTAGTAAACATCACATGCAATAATTTAAAGAAAATTATAGCAAAATTTTAATTTCAAAAGTTGCGACTCAATATTCTTTTGCTTGCTATTTATCTTTGGTCATTTTTCTCTCTTAGATCTTTTATATATATTCTCTTTGATATTTCTTTCTCTTCACACTCTTGGTATTATTGTATGGGTAGTGTATTGAAGTTAAAGCAAAGTTTTTTAAAAAAAAAGCAACATTATTCTTTTCCTTGTTTATTTACAACATATTATCATGAATCGATTACTTCGAAAGCAATTGATTAGAAAATTGGTGAGAAATCGTCCATTAATCGGCTAAAGATGATCATAAAATTAAATGAACATATTAAGGACAAAAAACATTTTTAATAGCACATTTAGGACCTACTTAGTTTTCATTTACAATTAAGGACACTATATACAAATGACTAAAGAATATATATATAATTTGAGTTTTGTTTGAGCTGAAATTTTGAAGAAAATCATAAATCCATATTTAAAGTTTCATCTCGTTCGACAAACGCGCCTTGAGATACGCATTAAAGTGGGATAAAGTTGATTTCTCTATCAAAATCATGAAGCGAGTGAGATCTACCTTGGGCGCGAGACAGGCTGGCCAGAGGCCAACTAGTGCCTATTGTCCAAGACTGCTCAAAAGAGGGGTCCTTAAACTCTGACAAAGACAGTTTATCAAGATTTTTAATAGCACGTACCAAACATGTATCACGAGGAACGATGTAGACACTAGAGAAAACTTTGACACGTTTCTAGTATTGATCCATAATTTTCCTAAAATTTCAGCTCAAACAGAGCTAAAACGAATTAAAATTAATTTTTTTTAGTTTAGTAGTCTCCTTAATTGTAACAATAACTTAGTAGGTCCTAAATGGGGAGTCAAAATAAATTTTTTGTCCCTAACTGCCAATGCCCCAAAGATTAATTCAAACATTGCAACTATACTAATGGGAAGAGATTAGTCGGGAATTAATCGTCAATTAATCATTGATTAAATAACATAGTGTTAGAGGATTCAAACATGTATTAACTGTCAATTCTGCTCCAAAAGAGAGCACTAGAACAACAAATCAACTCTCTAAGACCCTCACTCAAAAGTTAGATATTAAAGGGGGATTTGGGAAATTGATACCTTATTACCATTTCGCTTTCATATTAATTTGCAAAGTTACAACACATTAATTTGCCAAGGTATAAGGTGCAATCCTTAGAAGTATATTAGGTTACAGAAGGTACTATGCTTACCACCTTCAATTTGTTGGTAAGCACTAGCTTCCTGGTGCATAAATGATGTGCCCTCGTGAAGTTACTCTATTAATTTTAATGTCGGGTGGGTTGAGAAGTTGAAACATATTCATATCTTCTCCGAGTTTGTTTCAAGATTGAGAATTAACGGAAGGAGCTACTTCTTATGAAGTGGCTATTGTTCTTCGTTGTAGTAGTATGTGATACTTCCCATCTCTCTACCTCAGTTTTCATTTGGCTGTCAAAAGTAGAATTCAGAATTTGTTCATTGAAGTTTTGGACATATGGTAAGCTTTATCTAAAGGACTGCGCCTTGCCGTGGTTAGAAGTGCTTCACTGGTGTTCCAACTTATAATATCTCTATTGCAATGCTTCATAAGAAGTAGCTCCTAGTGCTTCACTAGTGTTCATAAGAAGTGCTGCACTTGTGTTCATAAGAAATAGAATAAAGGAGTTACGGAGTTTGTTCATTGGAAGTGCATCACTAGTGTTCCAACATATAATATCTCAATCAAATCCCCCCAAGGGCTTGCCTTCTCCTTTGGTCTATCATTAATGGAATAATACTTACTATAGACAACCTAAATAAATAGGAGAGAACTGACCATTCCTAATCATTGTGTCCTTTGTGAAACAACTCAGCTCAGGAGACACTAGACCCACCTCTTTCGGAATTGCAGCTTCTCTAATCTGATTGGAGGAAATGATGTGCAGATTTTCAGACCAACTCCCCTTCCCTGCCTCTTTTCTGGATTGGGTTGAGATGTGGACTTCAGCCACTACCACTAACCTTAACCTCTCTTTAGCAGGGAAGTAGATATGGGAGAGAACTCTTCGTGCTTGGATTATTTGGAGAGGAATACCAGAATTTTCAGGAATAGTTACAAAGATGCAGATACTCCTACGGATAGAAGTTAAAAGTTAACTTGTGGGTTTGGGGGTAGACTTGGGAATAATGCTCATGTACGTTTGATTGGGGAGCTCTTGTCTATAATAGAAACACATGTTGTAAATTTCTAGGTCTAATTTCACTGGATCCTAGCTTTCATTCAATAAAAATTTTGGTTTGCTTAGCTGATAAAAAAAATCCTATCCAAATCCTGTAGGAGTGGTTGATAGAATGGAACGTACTGTGAAGAATTTCCTTTGGTGTGAATTAAGCAGGATAACAGATTCCACACTCTTAATGTGAAGAACTGAGGACTGAGGAGATCAAAGAATTAGTTGATGCTCTCTGGGTGTGTTCTTCAAAGATTAAAAGGAGTATGGAAGTGGTGAAGGATGGCTTAATCATGAGGACTTAATTTTTGTGGTAACATCGAAAATGATAAACAAAGAGATGGCTCTATTGTTCATTTTCTTTAGCGGGTTCTTTCCAAAAAAATAGTACCTCGTCAGAGTTGCTTGGTTTGGCTTGGAAACAGTTTTCTACTAGAATGTTTGTGAACAAGGAGTGTCATTTTGCCAATGCCACACGAGATCTGAGGAGATCAAAGAATTAGTTGATGCTCTCTCGGTGTGTTCTTCACAGATTAAAAGGAGTATGGAAGTGGTGAAGGATGGCTTAATCATGAGGACTTAATTTTTGTGGAAGAGATGGCTCTAATGTTCATTTTCTTTAGCGGGTTTTTCCAAAAAAATAGTTCCTCGTCAGAGTTGCTTGGTTTGGCTTGGAAACAGTTTTCTACTAGAATGCTTGTGAACAAGGAGTGTCATTTTGCCAATGCCACATGAGATCATATCTTTATATGATATAAGCTGACCCAAAAGTTTTGGCATTATTTCTTGATCTCTTTGGAGTCACTTGGGGTTTTCCTTTCTCAGTTATAGATGTGTTGAAGAATAGGTTTTCCTTTCTGATGAATGGACCATTTTCACAATAAAAAAAATTTACTTTTTGTGGTCTTGAGCTGTTGTTGGATTGGGGCTCAGTTTTTTCTTGTCTTTGAGGGGTCCTTCGGAAAGCTTTGTCAATTTAGGAAGCATTTATTAGATAGTAGTAATCCAAGATCACAGCATGAAGTTGATTGCAAGTCTAAAACGAATAATTGATTTTGAATCTCATTATATATAAGGATGCAGCAAAATGATGTAGAACTACAATACCAAATAGAAAGCTGAGAAATGTTTCTCAGTTTCTCTTCTTAGATCAGAAAACACGATGGAAGTTCTTTCGTGATTTGAGCTTGAGCATTGAAAGAGATTGGAATTAGAGGTATATATAGAGAGGCTTCCCTATAATAATTACTTGCATAATAATATGGGTAACTTAACAATCTAATGTGTGGCAATTTAGAATATTAGTGGTCATTTTCATGTGAAGAACTATGGTAGAAATATATATTGCTCATTTGCCAACCAACTGATATGAATTGACCTGTTTCACTGAGCAATTGATATGAACTGACCTGTTTCACTGCTTTTCTAGTAGTATAGACGTAAGCAATGAAAAGATGGCATTGTATTGAAAGAATAGGTTTGTAATGACAATGTAAGTAACAAGCAACTTCGAGAGTGCTGATCTCCAATGGAAGCTATTCGAGAATCTCCAGAACTCCTAGAAAGCATAAGCTCTCTGTACAATTTATTACAAATCAATCCATCCCCTAATTGTTCCTATTCTATTCCTATTTATAAGAAAGTGTCTCCTTTACTCCTACTGGTAATCTTCTGAACTTCTGAACAACACTTGTATTCTGTTAAGCCAACTAACAGCCTCCTAATGACAGCTTGCAAGTCCTAACAGCATTCCTTTGACAGCTTGCACTAACAGCAACACTTCTTGCATTCACATCTGACTTGTTCTTGATAGCATTCTTGCTGCCTTTGGCAAACTCCTTGCTGGCTTTGTTGTAATAATCTTGTCTAGTCCTCCCCTGCTGGCTCCTTGATCTGCTTCTGCTCCACTGTATGCCTACTTGCTGCCAGTTCTTATGCCTCTGATACGTATGGTAGACTGAAAGCCTATCACCAACCAATCGCAAATCTATATGGTCCAATCTCTTAACATTCTTCCACTTGGTCCAGTTAAGGCATATTCTTGCCCCCATGACCGTTCATATTTAAAATCATATTTTGTGATGATCGCTGGGAAAATAATCTTAACCAAAACAAAAATGCAGTTGTACCTACTGAACTGTCATCTCATCTATAATTTTCACTGTATATGAATTCAAGTAGTCTACATAAGTGATAATAAGGTAAAATGATGCAGAATCAGAAGATATGTGATCACCAAGAATGCCCATTAAACTTAAACCAAAAGTGAATTAAACAAACCGATTTGCTAGCATCTTGTAATTTGAGATGTCATCATTGAGATTTCTTGATTCTGCATTTTCTCAGTCAACAGGATACATGATATTTTGACTTTTAAAACTCATCATTGTTATAAGACTGAAATATAACATACGCCAAACATAAATAAGTTGAATTATAAATATTTCTAAACCATTAAAATTAACGACTTTCTTGTGAGCAGTCTATTGCAACACCTGAAACCCCCTTTGGACCACCTAAAACCCACCTTTGGGCCAGAAAATGGACTTGCTAGCTAGTGTTTCACTCTTAGCATATATGAAAAATCACCAATAGGGATAAAGTCATGAACCGTAACCAGACAGGCACCAATCTTTGACTTTTGCCTTGATGGTTTTGTACGACCAAAATTAATTTATACACCACCTTATTACAACACCAAATTTTATAATCGAATGAAATCCTTTGGGTCGATTTCAAGTAATTAAATGTTGTGCGAATCTAAATTTATGAATTCAACTTTGGCAAATTCTTAATTCATATGGTATAGGTTGCTTTGGGGACTTATAGAGAGAGATTGGAATTGATCATATATATGCAAATCTTTCCTAAATTTCAAATTATAATGAATCAACTAAAATTCTGTAAATTCACACTCCTTGGGATTCGGAAATGCCAGTCTTTCACCTTAGGATGGAAGTATGGAACTATGGCAGGTTGTGACCATGTATATATGTTATATACTAATAATCTAATTCTAAGATCATATGGTTGAGAAATAGGTTACCAAATAAATGAGAACATGTCTTCCTCAGTTTCTATTTGTACATTGCTCAACTTGATGAAAGTGTTTTGTGACTTGAGCATTGAGAAGGATTGGAATTAGAAGTATATATCAAGAGTTTGTTTTCTTTTAAAATCCTAATATGGGTAGGTTGATCACAATCCGGTAAGTGTGGGGATGTTTAGAATATCATTGGTCATTGTCATTTGGAGAGGCAATGGGTTGTACTACTCATTTATCAACCAATGAAACTCAAATCCATATGGTCTAATTGAGCCATATAACATTATCACGTAGCTTGTAACTATGTTACTATTGACTTCACCCTTCTCATGTCAACAAACTTCATCTTATTTCTTAATAATAATGACACCCATAATGGCGTAATAATGGGACAGGTACATGTATTAGTGTTGGACACGGATATAAGGTATTGCGTTGACTAAAAAACCTAGAAATGGAGGTCTGGAGGAACATGCATATGCATTACAATAATGTTTGTTTTGTCAGCTTTGAACTTTTATTAGTCATATTTGTCCTTATGCATTCAATCATTTTCACAGCTAACTTGTAATAATGTGCTCGTAACATTTTTAGAAAATCATAGCTTTTGAAAGATATCTGCAAAGCTTATATCCACATTAAGTGTCGGTCATTGTGTCTAATATGTGTCTGACAAGGGTATTTATTTCCCTGTTTCATAAAGTTTAGAATTGTTTGTTTTGCTATGGGGATACTTTAGTCTCTATTTTGAAAATGAAGAAGGCATTTCCCCAAGTTCCTGTTCTGTGTATGACATATCTGACTTTAACTTGTTATGGGAGAAGGATGGTTAATGATATATACTTTGGTGTTTTGCTCTATTACTTGGCAGATAACTTGAAAGATGGATCTGTTGAAAGTGTTGAAGAAGATGGTGGAGCAAGTCCCCTCTATGATTTCCTTTATCCTAGTAAAGAGCTCCTCCCAGATGATAAAGAAATGAGCATATTTGATCACCTAGAGGAGCTACGCAATAGAATATTTGTATCAGTGTTGGCGGTGGGAGCTGCTATCCTAGGATGCTTTGCATATTCTAAAGATTTGATAAGGATCCTTGAAGCTCCTGTTCTATCTCAAGGAGTTCGCTTTCTACAATTAGGTCCTGGAGAATTTTTTTTTACAACTCTGAAGGTACTGCGAATGAACTCATATCTTACTATATTTTTTTATTTCAGTGGCATCTTCCTTGATCTTCATCTGTACTTCATTTTCTGATTGGAATGGCTTGCTTCCCATGATTGGCTGTATTAACTGTTTCGTCTAGGAGCCATGAACGTTGAGTACAGCGCTTGTCTAATCTTCTCACTCACACACAACCGCTGATCCCTGTTTTTGTATTGTGGTTTATCCCTTGCAAACCGGTAAGGGCTTTCGACATTTTGTTTATCCCAGGAACCAGTAAAGATTATAGGAAAGACAATAACCACCTACCGGATTAGATTTTTATTTATTTATTTATTTATTATTATTATTTTTTTAACTAGTAGATTTTTAAGGATCTCAAATCTTTATATTAATAAATTCTTTAAAATCAGACTTTCCCAGGTCTCTTTAGATGGATTTAGTGGAAGAAACCTATGTTGTTGTCATTTTGTACTTTGATATTATATACAGAGAGAGAGAGATTGGTAACAAAAAGAAACTACAAAGGATAGGCAGTAGAGAACTCTCAAGAGAAGCAGAAGTGCTCCTGATCAAAGAAGGGAAAGATAGCAAAACAACTCTGCTTCAAGATAACAATAGCAGGCTCTGAGACACTCTGAATTCTTAAAATTCTTTAGTTTCCAACTATTGAATTGTCCAAAAATCCTTCAATTGAAAAATCTTGTATTCTTCTGCAACCAAACACGTCCACTATATTGCTAATGTAAAGAGAACAGAAGCTAGCCTCCATTTGAAAACTAAATTCCTCTCCTTACTGGGCATAGCCAAACACACTCCTAATTCTGTTAAAAAGCAGTTCACCTGAAGAACAGAAATGAACATGGAAGATGATCAAATTGTTACTCATTCAAAAGGCACAGGAGAACACATCCACAATAATCATTATTCTTCTGCTCAGGTTATATTGGGTTAACAATTGATACTCATGCAAAAAAGATTTACTTTTGGTGATAATCATCACGGGTATATCTTATGGTTTTGGCAGGTATCTGGATACTGTGGCCTTCTCCTAGGAAGTCCGATCATTCTCTATGAGGTTATTGCCTTTGTTCTCCCTGGTCTTACAAAGGATGAGAGAAGGTTCCTTGGGCCCATTGTTTTCGGCTCGTCAGTGCTTTTCTATTCTGGTATTGCCTTCTCCTATGCAGTTCTTACACCAGCAGCCTTGAATTTTTTTGTGACCTATGCGGAAGGGGTGGTGGAGTCTTTTTGGTCCATTGATCAGTACTTCGAATTTGTGCTTGTGCTCATGTTCAGCACCGGTTTGTCTTTCCAGGTAAGTTTCTGCATGAAGTTTGATTCTTTTCTAAGATTGTTATTAGCAATTGGAGATTCAAATGGCTTTCTAAACACATTTCATATCAAGACCCACTTCACAAGTAATCTTCGTTTCTCTCAAGTGCTTTCATAACTAGAACTCGGTTTAAGTTTGCTTACTATTTCCGCAACTTGAATGTGGTTACTCGTCTAATTTTCTGAACAAAAGGTCCTTTAGGTTATCTTTTCAGCCTAAATTTTCTTTCAGAAACAAGGGCATGCTAGATGCCACTTAGTCTAATGTTATCATTGTTATTTTCCGATTATCTTCTGGTGAGTCATATGGTGTAGGATACATTTTAGCCACCTCATTCCGTCATCATTTTGGCCATTAAAACTTTATCTTGCATGTTCTTCGCAGTGCCATTCCCATTGGTCTTTCTTAGGCATCTCATAATTGTGTTTGGTTGTTTCTTAAACCTCTCAGAGGTTACCCTCTTGATCATCTTTCTTATCCTTATCACTCATCCTTATCTTATCTGTTACATTTTTATGAATGTGTTACTTCATTAACAGCTCGTTATCTAGCTCAATCTAGAGTACTTGGTCTCGCATATTTGTACATAATACATTTCACTCTGTGACCCTCCAGCTTGTCCATGCCAGCGAAACTCATATTCGTCACATTCGTCATTTTCATATTGTAACTGAAATGATTGAAGGAAACTCCTGTGCCATATTTTAACTGGTATTTTATCCATATGGGTATTGCTCAGTTATTAGCGAGCGGCTAAAGAAACTTGATCACGCTAATTGAATGGACGGTTTTCGTTCTCCAGGTTCCAGTCATTCAACTTCTACTTGGACAAGTTGGTATAGTATCAGGAGATCAAATGCTGTCCATTTGGAGATACGTTGTGGTTGGTGCAGTTGTTGCAGCTGCCGTGCTAACTCCATCCACTGATCCGCTAACTCAGGTTCTGTTAGCAGGACCTCTCTTGGGTCTCTACCTAGGTGGTGCGTGGACAGTAAAGCTGATTGGACGTTAGGAGGTTCCACGTTATCTTGCCAAGTGTTGGCTCCATCTCGTGTACCATTGGCATGATTTCAATATGGGTCTTATCATGTCCAAACTATGCATCATATATAACAAAAAGAGTTCCAAATGCATCCCAATCAGGAGTATGCCTTATCCTGATTATTACAAAATTGTATTGCCCTTTTCATCATTAGTACAATATTAGTGTATGAGATCTTTCAGTTGTGAAATTCATTCCTAATGTTGTAACATGATTCATTTAAAGGTGGCTTAGAATTATAGGAAATGTGTTCGAATGCAATTATGTACTGATGTATTTGTTGTCCAGAACAAACTATAGGTCTTAAGTTTATCATGTCCAAATGCCATGACTGCAAGGTCTCAAGCTTGATAATTGCTTAATTACGGTGCAGCATAAGGCTTATCCTGAGCTCTTATGGTGAAAGTTCAAGTGCAACTTTAGCAAGTATCTGAAGAGATTTGAGGGATGCTTCCAGAAAGGGTAGGTAGCAAATTTCTTCATATCATTACGTCTAAATGGGCAGGGGACAGGATCAGAAGACTGAAAGCATATTTCATAAGGCGATGTAAGTCATTCCTATGACCGATGTCGGTTTTTCATGGGAGTGAGTGGTTTATAACCACCATACCATCCTCCACAAAGTCTACCGATGAACTCTTTTTAAAATTAATGATTGTTATATATTGTTTTTGAATTTCTTAATTCCAAATTTATGTTAGGATAGTTAACTTCTTTAATGAACTTGATAACGAAGATTTCCATCCTCTTCATTTTACACAAAATTGTGCCAAATGCTTTCTTAGGGTGGGAACAAAATAAAATAGATACCATCTTCAATCTCAAGGTGAACTTTTTCCCACTTATTTCCCTCATTTTGTTTTTAGTTTTTCCATAGAAGATTTCCAAAGAACTAAGCAACCTTATGCATGTGATGTTGGTTAATATATATATAAGCATAACCACTAATTGCACATTTGATTTGATTTTTTTCTTTTTCTTTCCTTTTTACTGCGAGAATATATTCCCAAGTAGCTATTTAGTACTACTTGGTTTTATTTTAATACTGCCCTTTAAGAAAAAATCTTGAAACCACATATTTTAAGTACTGCTGAAATAAAAGCATAATAATAAAGGTTAACATTTATCCAAACTTGCAAGAGAAACTTCAATTCCTGGATTTTACTGAGACAATGGAGCTTTTTAAATTCCCAAATACTACTCTGAGACAATGAAGATACTAAGGGCACATATACGCAAAATTCAGACGTAACAGTCCTGCTGTATGAAATGTTTAGATCGGTATTTATGCGCTTACTTCAAGGTTCTGCACTTCAGCTATCAGATTGGTGGCATCAGATTGTAGCAATTTGGACTGAAATTTTTTTATAGAGCTCTCTAGAAATTCACATGCCTGAAAGAAACCTTCTGAAGTGCCCTGAAGGCCATGGACCTCTGTCCGCATTTCATCAACTCCGCTGGAGATATTACCGACTGACACCTTCATAATGGGAATTTCTTGTGGAGGGTAAAGAGATGCACCAAGCTCGTCCACCTGACAACCAATCCCTTGACAGAGCGTTAATAATTTCTCTAAGGACTCTACTGGCTGCTTGCTATTATTGCGATTTGACTCCTTGAGTAAACCCGTGATGAAACGGATGAGCTCTTTTATGACTAAAAGTGCACTGGATACAACATCCACAGCAGATTGGGCGATTAGCATCTCCTGGGGGGATAGATCATTACCAATGTCACCTCCACTTGATCCATCATCATCATCATCATCATCACAGGGCTGCCCTAAGGTGTCAGTGCCAGCTTCATCAAGAGTTTCATTTGTTAGATCACCAGAACCTGGCTTCAGCTCTTTCAGCTCACGGAGTACGTCCTTTAGAGAGACTGCAACCTGTGTTATTGCACGCCCGATGGCAATATGGTTGGTGGTTGGAGTCTTCTTGAGTGATTTACAAGCTTCCCAAACAGTTCCGGCTAACTGTGGAATCAACTGTTTACTATCTTTGTCATGAGACCCTGCATAGAGTCCACTTCTTGAGTTATTTTTTTCAGTGATATCACCTTCACTCTATTTTATCACCCTTCTTTGAGAAATAGACTAGGTGAGATAGAAAAAGAAAGGGTCATCACATGTTTCTGCCAACTAAACAGTCACATATATTTTACTTTTTCCAGACAATCACAACTGATCATTAACTAGGAGAGCATTGAAAGGAGAAAACTGGTGCACGTCAATGTCTAGGAACCATACTTGAGCAACAATCAATCATAGGGAAACTGATATTAAAGCAATCAATCAGATTTCAAAACCAATTTTTTTGCCAATCTAATTTGGAAAAGAGATTACCATACGAGGAGACTGCTCCTTTCATCAACTGAAAACTACAATCTACAACTTGTTTCACAGATGCCTGGATATTAGAACAAAGAGTGGGCCCAGCACCCACCATACTCCCATGAGAAAGCAAAAGGAACCCCTGCAGCAAGTTGAAGTATACTTTCATGTTTTCTTCCAGCTCTTTCAAGTCTGGTTTTTCTCCAGTCCAAAGCATTCCAGCTGCATAGACAAACAAAGATATGATGAATGCATTGAGGTTATCAAAATTGAGCAGAAACTAACAGATCCTTAAATCTTTCGAAATGGCACTACACCTTTTGATTTGGAATAATAGAGCACTGCTTTCTCCCATTATGCAGATCCATTAAGAGCATCTCAGGTCAACCTTAAGCTCAAAAAGTGGGACCAATTTGAGGTTGAGAGTGGGTGTATTCTAATGGGCCAGTCAACAATTTTTTTTTTTTTTAAATGTCAAAAAGTCATTTTGGTGGGGCAAAACCGTTTCTATACTATTGCATGTTCAATAGAGGGTAAAATCTGTCATTTGGGCTACGCACGAAGAAGTCCTTATGTGCAAAGACTATTTTGAATGCTTGGCTCCGCCCAAATCCAACCAGCCCATGCACTTTTCTACCCCTTTCTGGCAATTATTTGGGCTGAAACCTCAAACCTATTGAACTTTGGGCTCTCCAATGGAGCATGAAAATCCTCCCCAAAAGCTCAAACAAAACTCACTGCTGGCTTTTGAGCTTGCTCAAACAAAGCCCTAAGTCTCCATTTTTGTGTGACATAATCATTGCACTAATAGCTTCTCTAAAATGTATACAATAATAGAATAGATGATTAAAAGACATGATCATTTGTTTACTTTTCGATACATGTCTAGAAGTAAAGTTTTTCAAACCTCATCTACAGGGGCGGGCGACCTACTAACGAGCTAAGGGGGGCAGTTGTTGGTGTAATGGTTAGAAGTTCATCAATTTTAGTAAACGACTTGAGTTCAATACACTTCGAGCACAAGATTTCTTTATGGCTTGATAATTACTATTCTTCATCATTGTTACTCACCTAAAATTTTTGTTTTCAATGCAATTTTATTAGTAATTGCAAAAAATTGTTTAGTTTAATAAAAACTTATTTTTGGTCTTCTTGGTGCGTATGATTTCCTTATGGCTATTCATTACTATTTATGTCAGCCATTGTGACTTGTCCCTACTTTTTTGTTTTCAACACAATTTTATGTAATTGAAAACATTAAAGAAATGAATTGTTTGTTCACAAGTGGTATAAAATCTCCAACAAAAAAATAATTGAAATTAATTTATGTCAGTCATTGTGACTTGTCCCTACTTTTTTGTTTTCAACACAATTTTATGTAATTAAAAACATTAAAGAAATGAATTGTTTGTTCACAAGTGGTATAAAATCTCCAACAAAAAAATATTTGAAATTAATATCTAAAATAATAACTATAGAATTCATTGAAAATATATATAATTAGCCAACTGGTACAAAATTTGAGCCTCATATAAACCATTTTTTCTATGAAATTGTATTAGGATCATATTATGTTCGCAAATTAGCTTCAACTAGATACTTATCCTAATTATTTTGTGATTTTAGTTATATATTCTAGTTATTGCGCTCATTTGCCCCTTGCTAAGGTTATCGATATTGTGACCTTATTTTGTCTTAAAATTTGACTACATTGGATTCAATTTGGTATATGCAATGTATTTTTTTTATTAGTTACTAGCTCAGGTAGGAATTTTTTCTTATTTTTTGGCTCTACCCTTCATAACTACTATTATCAACTAATAATTATTTGTCATTCCCCTCACCTACCCCCCCCCCTCCCCCGCGGACTAAAATCCTGGGTCCGCCACTGCTCGTCTATAAAGATTGTGCAAGGTGGTGTAGGTTAGGAAAAGTAGTATAATTTAAGCTAAGCCAAATGAAGCCCAACTCTAAATCAGCGTTTGCCTTTCATCAACAGCATACTTCATGAATAAACATTCATGGTTCAACAGCTTATCATCTGTCTTTGATTCAGTATCTGCTGTTACAAGGCACAGATGAAGATACAAAATTCAGTACCGAGATCATTCCTCGATCTGTTGAGCTACAGCACTAACCTTTGGTCATAGTTCCATACATACGATGCTCCCATATCCTGAATAAGATTCAACACCACCATGTTGTAAACATATACTGTTACATTCTTTTGCAACTGTGACTTCTTTTACTGGATAATTGCCAGTGTCAGCAAAAGAATGAGATGCGTTATACAAGGTATCCAAAGTAGATGCTTGCTTTTAGCTATTAGCCTATTACTGTCTCGCCCCCTCATAAGTTGATCCTTAATGACACTGATGCATTTTTAAGTTAAACCTCACACCTCCATGGGGATGGTTAAATTAGGGGCAATACCGACGATAGGTAGAGAGAGGTGTTAGAAATTGGTATTAGAGTCGGGGATGTCTTGATTTCCTAGATGGTGTAAACTGTTTAACCATGCTATGGTAGAGAGTAGGCATTTGAGGTGTTGGGGAAGTCTGGGCCATGGTTTGATTATTACCAAGATCTCTTTTCTGTACTATTATTATTTTTATTTCAAACCGTTTAATATATGAAACAAATTAATATATCAAAATAACATAAAGTATATACTTGAACCCAAATGTCTCATCTTCGATTTCATGTGATTTACACCATCATACCTTGAGAAATATAAAAAAACTAAAACGCCATCTATAACTCAAACAATTCTAGAGAAAAGATTTGGTGTCACCATAACATAAAGTAATAGTCTTGTCAATCTATCATGCGTCATAAAAAGCCTTCTCCAACCACTTCGTAAGGTCCTTCAATTATATTCACAGCATGCCAATGAAGGTCTACAACTCTATTTTTTCCAACACAGACGTTTAATCATTAAATTTGTTATGCACCTTCCCTTTCTATCCATCTACCAATCTGACATCCAATCTTTCTCAAGTGTCACACTGTCTTCATCTACTTCATTTTTCAATAATTTACTTTTGTCACGAAAAAAATAAATACCAATAAAAGGAAGGCATGGATACAAGAGAAGCTGAGATTGCCTTCAAATTTAAAAACACAAGAAGAAAAGCTACAACCGGGCCAAAAGAAGAATAAAATAAAATCCAAAGAAGATATTTCCAGTTATACTGGTAGTGCCAGACTCTGCATCAACTAAAAAAGAGAATCTCAAAGACCAACCAATCCACCTTGAAGCTGAATCCTTAAAAGTTCTCCAATTAGGATCCAATAAAATGTCCCCACATAAAATGGTATGATTTGGCATTTTTTTTGCTGAAATGGAACCAATTTTCTAAGAAAATAAGAGAACCACAAGTCAGCAAGGAAAAAATATGTTACAAGCAAGGAAGCACAGACGCTTCGAAAACTTGTCGTATCCGTGTCCGACACACGACACTCGCTTGACATGCCACCAACACGCGTCGGACTCTTGGTCAATGTGTCGGCAGGTGTCAAACACATGGTCAATGCGATCAACGTGTCGACAAGTATCAAACACATGGTCAATGTGGTCAACGTATCGGACACGTCTCTGATACACCCGGAACTTGGTTAGGACATAGTCAAGACTCGAAAACCAACTTTGTTTTATTTTTTACTTTTAGATGTTTGCAAATAACCACGTAATATAATGGTTGTTTATCCATCTGAAGTGAATGACTATTTCAATTGCGATTTAAGACAAATAGGGCAAAAGGCCACCACAGCATAGAGGTAGTTTATGCTTCTTAATCTTTGCTTCTTATTTTTCTCTCATTTGCTTCTTCTCTCCTCTACTTCTTTTCTACTATACTTTTTCTCTACTTTAATTTTTTGTTACAACAATGTCATCTTCTTCAAGACACTTTAGGAATGCACTTTATTAGATTTTATTTATATGACTTATTAAAACAATAGTATGACGTGTCGACGTGTCCCCGAGTTCTAGTTTTTTAGAAATTGTCGAGTCGACGTGTCATGTCAGTGTCCGACACGATGCGCGTGTCCGTATCCATACATCCTTGGTTACAAGTAAAAGAGTAATGAAGAAGAAGGTGGTCGATATAGATTCCCAATGAGAAATGCATTAGGACATCCATTGTTCTCTTTCCGTTCTAAGATTTTTATGGGTTAAAATTACATTAAGAATCGAATTCTACACCCATCTATTGATAAGATCTTGATAATAATTGACTGAAATTTTACCCGACCAATATTGTGAGAATCAAATGATGCATGAGATCAGTGGCACCCCAATTCCCAGATTGCTTCTTAAGGTCAAGTTCTACAAAAATAGTCCATTGCCACCTAAAGGGTCACTGGTTTATTAACTGAATCAGATGCCAAAGTTTGAGTTATTCAAAAACCAGAATTGGCTTTAACAGACCATTTGGTTTGTGCCACTAATTTAGAGCCTAACAAATCCCTCTTGTTAGAGTTAGAGGTAAGTTTCAGTCTGATAATTTGATCGACGTAATTGCTTCTACCTTTTATCCTAAGTTACCTTTCAACCCACTGGGTTTGAATACCTCAATGCATTGCTCACTCCCTCGTTCAATCTCTACTCATAGATTCCGCCCACAACTCCATCATTATATGTGAGCATGAAAAAAATGACCCATAGTGCCAAACCAGTTGCAAGTAACTTTGTAAAAAAATTAAAATTGCTTGCATTAAATATATAATTTTCTGAAAATATAAATTAAAGAATGAACAAGTTTGAAACAATGATCAAGCATTTTTCAAATTCTCAACTTATATGTATTTTAAATTTTAATAAATTACCAACTAAGCTTTTTCAGATTACACAATCATTTCCAAATAGTTTTGCGCCTGTATGTTTTGTTTATTATGTACTATTAATTTTACATAATATGAGGAACAACTGTCAGAAAGTGAATTTTTGAAGATTGGTTAACAGATGGTATTTAGATAAAAAAATTTATTTCCTTTTTGCCTAAAACCTTGGCATGGAGCTAAAGTAGAGTTGGATCATAGAGATCCAATGAAAAAGAAGATAAAAAGAAAAGGAGATAAATTTTGTTTGTTAACAATTTGGGGACTGGAAGTTGAATGTCCTTTATGTTCTCCCCAAAAACGACCTTCCTTTTTAAACCTGTTTTAAAAGAAGTTAAAAAAAAAAAAAGGCTCTTAGTTGTAAAAGGGAAAACATGATGATGGAAACTTTCAGTTTTACCTCAAAGATGTGCCATCCTAGGAAATGGTTATGATCCGAAATAGAGTACAAACCCGGGACATTTACAAAGGAAAAAACCACATCGCAAATCTTCCCAAAACCTAACCCTATCGCCTCTACCTACCTTGAAACATGTCCTTTTTTCTTGAAAACCTATTCATATACCCTTCCATTCCATGTACCCATATCGAGAGTGAACCACTACATCCATAACCACCAACTTTACTCTCGTGCTCACCTAGTACCCACAATCACCCTTCCATAACCATTTTCCTAACCAAAGCTTCATTTACTATGTAGTAAATGCGAATAATGGGCCCTTCGCGGTCCAGGACTGAATTAAGATTAAGCTGATTAATCAGGGATTAATCGGATTTAATCGGTCTACTTTTTCAAAGTATACATTTTTATACCCTTACTAATATAAATTATAATAAATAATATACCTTGACAATAAAGATTAATAAGACAAGTATTATAGAGCAACAAAAGTCATAAGCGCTAGGCCTGACCAATTCCCTTTCATCTCGACAAACATGGGCGGTGGGAGGGGAAGGATCAGAATTGGTTCACCCGGTTGGACTATCCCCATGATACGAAATCTTCTTCTTTGAATTAGCCTCAAAGGGAGCTCAAAAGACCTCGTCTATTATGGTATTATAGAGAAAATATGTAATCATGTCCAAAACATCACATTATAGAGCAACAACTACTACCCAACAAAACAATCTCAATTTATCACCGATTAATCAGTTACCTTAAACCCAACCACTAAATACCTAGTTCGGATCGATCTACCCCCGATTCACACTAAATCGCCAATTAATCGCCGCATAAATAACCCAGTTCATTTATCACCTGGAGATTCTTGATACCGAGACCCTTCTTCCTACTTGCATTGCACTCTCTAGTCTCTGCCATTGACAAGGAGGTTTATTTTTCATAAGGAAGTTTTAACCAATTTTCCCTTTAGGCATATCCCTGTAGTAAGGGATTCTACAAGATTAAATAATAGGACCTAATGAACCATGTACTTACAACTTTTCCCCTTTAGGCATAACCTTTCATTAAGGATGTGTTTGATTTTTTTTTCCATGGAAACCCCAAAAAATAGGGAGAGCAATTTGGAAAAGTTTTCATCCCATGATGTTAAAAATAGCTATGTTTGTTGAGTTTTCCATGGAAAAGTATTCTTAGCTTTCCCTAAAAAATTATTTTCCATGATTTTGGAAGAAGATGTGTGGTGGATGGTCACAACTTCCATGCTTACACCCTTCTTTCTCTCCTCTCTTCCACTATGCCTCAAAATGTTTATGGTTTTCCATGGAAAACAAAAATCAAACACCCTAAGTGTATTTTAGCTTCTTTGCTAAACCACAATCTCAGTAATCATTTCCCATCCTATTTCTAATCATCCTTGTCTTAAACCGCAATTTGCACTTCCATAAAATTTTGTCCTAACTCTTATTGTTGCTATTCCTCTACTATTTTAATGATATCCAAGTTTACTACAAGACTTATTGTTGCTATTCCTCTACTATTTTAATGATATCCAAGTTTACTACAAGAGACAACACTATTCTTTGTACTTACAAAGCGATGTTCCATTTGGAGAACTCTTTCCTCACATCATCATCATCATCAAAGCCCATTCCCGATACTTT
Organism: Berberis vulgaris; assembly: GCA_963556465.1. Taxonomy (NCBI): domain Eukaryota; kingdom Viridiplantae; phylum Streptophyta; class Magnoliopsida; order Ranunculales; family Berberidaceae; genus Berberis; species Berberis vulgaris. Next base: position 30,937,653 of record OY747127.1, on the reverse strand, counting down.
CGGGGTCGATTACATGGATTTTGGTTCTCCAAGCAATGTGGTCTTCCCACATATCCTCACTTAAGTCAAGCTCAAGGATGTCTTCCTTCACTGATTTCATCCAAGTTTTCAATGGTCGTCTCCTCCGTCTACACCCTCCATTAACTTGCCAATCTAGACATTTTCTAATTGGCGCCGTGCTTGGTCCCTTCACATGTCAAAAATAAAAAATTAAAAAAATTAAAAAAAAAAACCTCAATAGCTGCTCATAAGTCATAGTACAATGTTTCCATACATCTCAACATCGTTCCTTTTGTTTGTTACTATTGCATTGTAGAGTAGAGATAAAACACACATACACAACCCAAACATGAAAATACAATGAGCATAATATCAATGGTTTTGGAGAAAGCTTTAATAAAGAATCTTTTGTTCCTTCCCTATAGAAGGAATCCTTTACTGACAGAAATTGAGAAATAATTTTTTGTTGTTTCTTCTTATGAAAATACGTACAGAGTGGCTGTATATATATACTAACCTTAGTACTAGAAAAGGAAACTAACTAGGCTATCAGATCCCATGATTTATGGGATATTCTAACAGAATAGGAAGCTAATCAAATCGGCCTAATTCTAGGGATACAAACTGTTACAAAATCTTCTAAAAAGCTGGCTGTACACTAATCATGTTTTCCCACACTCCCCCTCAAACTGGTGAATAGATGTTTTCCATTCCCAACTTGGATATAATACTTTGAAACACTGAGCTACTTAATCCTTTAGTAAGTACATCCGCAAGTTGGCCATGTGTAGACACGTAAGGGGTATAAATCAACCCGCTATCCAGTTTCTCCTTGATGAAGTGTCTGTCAACTTCAATGTGCTTCGTTCGATCATGTTGTACCGGGTTGTGAGCTATGCTAATCACATATTTATTATCACAATAAAGTCTCATTGGGCCATCCCACTTGATCTTCAAGTCTCCTAAGATGATCTTCAACCAAAGTAATTCACACACACCTTGAGCCATTGCTCGGAATTCTGCCTCTGCACTAGGCCGTGCTACCACATGTTGTTTCTTGCTCCTCCACGTCACGAGGTTACCGCCAAGAAAGGTGCAATATCATGTGGTTGACCTCCTATCGACCATTGACCCAGCATAAACAACATCCGTATATGCCTTAAGCACCAAACTTCCGTTTCTTTTAAACAGAATACCCTTTCCCGGTGTCCCTTTGAGATACTGTAACACTCGGTGAGCTGCTTGCAGATGAACTTCCTTTGGACTATTCATGAACTGGCTAATCACACTCACTGCATATGCTATGTTCGATCGCGTATGAGACAGATAAATGAGTTTTCCTACCAGGCGCTGATACATTTCCTTATCTACTATAGCGTCTTCCTCTGCCATTCCATGTCTAAGATTTGGGTCTATTTGAGTACTTGTTGGTTTGCATGTTGTCTTGCCTATCTCTTTAAGGAGATCTGTAACATACTTCTGTTGGGAGATAAAAATGCCCTGCTTAGAATGAGCCACCTCAATCCCAAGAAAATATTTCAGACTTCCTAATGCTTTGATCTCAAACTCCTTAGCCAAACATCGACTTAGAAGTTGTCTCTCCTTATCATCATTCCCCATCACTATTATGTCATCAACATACACTAAGAGCATTGTGACTCCCCCTGAAGATGAGTGTTTAATGAACAGTGTGTGATCCCCTTGGCTTTGTCTATACCCCACGGCAATCATAACTCTCGCAAATCTGCCAAACCATGCCCGCGGTGATTACTTAAGTCCATATAAGGCTTTCTTCAATTTACACACAGTATGAGCATCCAAATTATTCCCGTAACCTGGTGGGATGTCCATATAAATTTCTTCTTCTAGTTCTCCGTGCAAAAATGCATTCTTAACATCAAGCTGCTATAACTCCCAACCATAATTAGCTGCTAATGACAGCAGGATTCTAACAATATTCATTTTCGCAACTGAAGCAAAAGTCTCTAGGTAGTCAATCCCATAGGTTTGAGTATAGCCCTTGGCTACCAGCCTTGCCTTATACCTCTCTATTGACCCATCTGCTCTATATTTATATTTCACTGTATAGACCCATTTACACCCCACGGGTTTCTTTCCTATTGGCAATTTCACCAACTCCCACGTTTTGTTCTTCTCCAATGCCTCCATTTCTACATTCATGGCTTGTTTCCATTTCTTATTGGACAAAGCCTCGGATAAGGTGGTAGGGATGGCAATGGTGTTCTGGTTAACCAGGAAGGGTCTATGTGATGGTGAAAAATGTTTAAAGGACAAGGATATAAAGGTCGTTTTGTGCACTCTTTAGTTCCTTTCCTAATAGCAATGGGAAGATCTTGGTCATCATCGCTTACATGAGATTCAGTTTCAACTTGTAATGAAGAATTAGAAATTGTTACCTCATTTTCAGGATCTCGATTGGATTCTTGGACTTGCACTGATTCAGGGACAATCGTCTTCTTCCTCGAGTACAGCTTGCCATATCTCACATTCTCAATGGCAGAGTTGGGATTTATTAAAATTTCAGGCACGGGTTCAGACACAGGATTTGGCATGGGTTCAGACATAGGATTTGGTATGGACTCAGATATTGAAATTGACGACAAATCGAGCAAGAAATCCCCATCCTTGTCTTCAAGTATGGAATTCTCCCCCTGAAGATAAGGTGTGGTGAAGTAAGACGCTTGTTCATTGAAAGTAACGTCCACCAGGACATAGAACTTCTTTGATGGTGGGGTGATAACACTTGTACCCTTTCTGAGTTGAGGAATAACCCACAAATACACATTTTAACGCCCTTGGGTCTAGTTTCCCCCTATTTTGACTATGAACATGGACAAGTGACACGCACCCAAATATCCTAGGGACAAGATTATTTGTAGTGTGTATGTTTGGATAGAATGTTGAGAGTGTTTCCATTGGACTCTTGAATCCCAAAACTCTGGAAGGCTAACGATTTATAAGATGAGCGGTTGTAAGAATTGCTTCCCCCCAAAAGGATTTAGGCACATTTTTCTAGAATAAGAAGGCCCGGGTTGACGGAAGGAGATGACCATTTTTCCTTTCTGCAACTCCGTTTTGTTGTGGTGTATTGACACATGATGACTCGTGTACTATCCCTTCCTTTTGAAAATAAGGAGTTAGGACTTGATTGAAATAATCCCTGGCATTATCTGATCTAAACCTTTTGATATTGACCTCAAATTGGTTCTTAATTATGGAACAAAAATTTGGGAGAACGGTACTGACATCAGATTTATGTTTAAGCAAGAAAATCCAAGTAACATGAGTACAATCATCAATGAATGACAAACCATTTTGCCCCAGAAACATTAGGAATAGTAGGACCCCAAATATCATTGTGAATGAGATAAAAAGAAGAGAGCTTCTTTTATCACTTACTGGAAAAGGTACACGTTTGTGTTTAGCAAGTTCGCACACTTCACAATGAAAGCTCTCAACATCTAGACCTTGAAATAAAGATGGAAACAGAATTTTAATGACTCTAAATGACGAATGTCCAAGTCGGCGGTGGTAAAGCCAAACTGTCTTTATTGGATGAATAAAGTTCTGAAACAAAAGAAGGTAATTTGCCCTTGGTAATATTTGATTGGCTCGGTGCTTCAAGGTAGTAAAGCCCATCCCGTTCTCTAGTATGTCCAATCATCTTCCCCGAATCCTTGTCCTGAAATACACGATAACTATGATGAAAAACCACATTGCAACATAAATCTTGAGTAAGCTTTTGGATAGAGACAAGGTTTGTGGATAATCTAGGGACATGAAAAACATTTTTTAAGGTCAATGATGGGCTTATTTTAACATCTCCTACTCCTGCTACAGCATCAGCTGTGGCTATTTTTCTATTGCTTGGACATGGGGAGTATGTGGAAAAGACATTTGGTGAGTGGGTCATACGGTCGGTAGCTCCTGAATCCATGATCCAGGAGTCGGTAAAAGTTGTATCCGAGACATTTAATCCAATAAAGGATGGAAACTTACCTGAGTACACCAATGAACAAGTACTTGAAGGTTTGTCAAGGTTGGCAATTAGAGATCTCAACTTCTCGACCTCTTCTTGGTTGAGACCGCTCGACTCCTTTGGGGCTGATTCATTCAGTTGTGTCGTCCCGGTATCCGCCTGACCATTGTTACTTGGTTGCTCTCCTTTATGTCACTCCTGGCTCGGAGGTTTGCCATGAAGCTTCCAACACCGCTCACGACGTGCCTTCTTACAGTAGGTGCACCACAAACTGTCACGATTAGAAGCCTTTGGTTGTCCAGATCTTCCATTTTCAGAAAATGGTGTTTTTTCCATGTTTGGGGTTGAATTATTGCCACCATTGGCTACCATAGCCGAGCTGTCCGTGCTTTGTGGTTCGAGCATAAGTCCTCTTCTACTTTCCTCCCCTTGAACCAGTGCTACCACTTCATTAAAGCATGGAACCTCTTGCTTGCCAAGAATCTGAATTCTCACTTGATCAAATTATGGGTTAAGCCCAACAAGAAAATCATAGACTCTATCTTGCTCAATGAAATTCTTTAGGATAGCAGCATCTTCAGGACATTTGGTTTTTATCACCCTATAATGATCAAGTTCTTGCCATAAACTTTTCAATTGATTGGCATATTCGGTAACTGTTTTACTGCCTTGTTTAGTAGCTATCGTTTTCACCTTCACCTCATATACTTGAGCCGCATCTCTTGCCTTTGAATATGTCTGTTGTATTGCATCCCAAATATCCTTAGCAGTGGCCAAGAACATACACGTGTCGCTAATCTCAAGAACCACTGAATTCCACAGCCATGCCATAATCACCGAATCTTCTTCATCCCATGCTTCAAACCTAGGATCTCCCGGTTGTGGCCCCGTACCTATAAGATGACTTAGCTTTCCCTTTTCTTTAAGCACGGTACGAACGAGTTGGGACCATTTGAGATAGTTTTTTCCATTCAATTTATAGGCAACCTAGATATTTTGCAATTCTCCAGGTTGTTGAGATCGAACAACCTCCTTTGATTGTGCTGTAGCGGTTGACATCTTTCACGAGTCACAACTTGCTGAAAGACTAGTGAGAATCAGGGAGAAAGCAACAATAAAGGCCAAACAACAAAGAAATACCACCAGTGAGGAAGAACAAAGAAAACAAAAACAGCTATGAAGGCTGGTAAAAAGAATACGTAAAATACTTTGTTTTGTCTTACAAAATAAAGCAAAACAGCGATGAAGGCTGGAAGAAGATAACCCAGAACTAAGCCTAAAGCTCTGATACCATGACAGAAATTGAGAAATAATTTTCTGTTGTTTCTTCTTATGAAAATACGTACAGAGTGGCTTTATATATATACTAACCCTAGTACTAGAAAAGGAAACTAACTAGGCTATCAGATCCCATGATTTATGGGATATTCTAACAAAATAGGAAGCTAATCAAATCAGCCTAATTCTAGGGATACAAACTGTTACAAAATCTTCTAAAAAGCTGGCTATACACTAATCATGTTTTCCCACATTTACTTTTGTGTCTGGCCTACTACATCCCAATAATGCTTAGATTTTTTTTTCATAAATGTTTAAAAGAAGAAGAAGTGACTACTCCCACCCCTTAGAAGACTGATAAAACTGACTACCAAGTGGTGAAATTCGGGAATTCGTTGATGTGCGATTAAGGAATTTTATGACTTCTCTTTCCATTCAATTCAATACATGTCCTATGAAATTCGACATTAACCTTATGATTTGAATATCACACTTCAAATTATACCGGAAGAGACCAAGCCTAACACTACTCAAGCACATAGAAATCAAAAAATTTTAGATTACTATAAAGTATAAACCAAAGAAAACAACCCAAACTTGGTCTGGGACCAGACCAAGTTTTTCTAGCTGACTCAAGATCATTAGTTATGCTCAGAGCATATTGGTAACTAATGAGCCATCAAACTCTACTCAGCCTTTGACAAGTAAAAATTGTTCATTTCTTTCTATGAGATGGGGATTCCTATTGAGATTTACATGAGCATGCACTACAAATTAATCAAACTCTCAATCAATAGAAATATATATGGTCTTGTACTTAATGCTTCAATGCCCATTAACCTATCTTCCTTGCTGTGGCCAAGAAAGGGCGCTCTTTGATTGAAGGTTTCCATTGAAATATCTTGTACTATGCCCCTAAAAGTATTTGGAATTCAAATCAAACAGTTTTCATGAGAAACTTGACTAAAGCAAAAGAATTGGAGCCTGAACATATAGTTTCCACAAGCTCCAATTATCCCCAAGTTGGGGCCGTTTTTTCGTTATACTGTAACAAATGGTCTTAAAATTGTAAGACAAGTAACCTATACGAATCAAAACCAAAGCAGTAAATAAAGAAAGGAAAAGATGAGAAGAGTACCAATTGTGGCTTGCTTTGATATCTGTTCTGCCATTGTTATCACCTCATCCCAACCAACTTTCTCAAGAGAAGAAGCTGGAGTTTGATCCAACACCTACACCAACAGAAACTAATTGAATTCTTAAAGGGGTTGGGTGTCTCAATAAGAAAATTTCAGTTTGGGTATGCTGGAATTGACGAGTTATGAAATGGGTTTTACCTGAAAAGTTTCATGTATGATGTTGAGATGAGAACTCAAAGCTCGACTGAGATGTTCTTTGGCTTTCCCCATTATCTGCTCTAACTGAGACCGAAGAGAGAAAGACTTGCCTGCCTTTGAGGTTCATACGTCAAAATCTTCCGACTTATTTTTGAAGTTTTTTTGGGTGGTCCTTGGTAATATCACGTATTTAGGATCTAGTCCGAGGCGACTCAAGCCCAACACCCAAGTTGGTCCCAAGTAAAATATTGCTCACACCCTTCTTGGGATTTGGACGGTGGTCAATAGTAGTACACTTGTTTGGATGGTGGCGTAGAATGCGCACTAGGCAAAAATCATCTTTAGTTCTGATGAAGTTGAAGTTATGATTGGAGTAAGCACTATAAAGATGTTGATCACTTAGCACTAAGTGCTTAACGAAAATCAATTCCAATAATAAATTCATAACGACTGTTATTATTCATCTCATCTACCAACCATCTTATCTTTTTTGCACCTCCTATTTATCATGCGAGCAATGCATCCACCGTAGCCACCAGCCTCCCCTCCTTCTCTTTCTCTTTTTTTTTCCTCTCTATTGAAGATTGTATGAAGAGGGATATATGGTGGTTTCTGGTAGTGGTAAAAAGTGATCTCAATGGTATTTGGAGGAGAGAAAATAAGTGGAAAATGGAGTTAATGTTGATGGTTTGTGGTGGGCAATGGAAATTGTGGTAGTGGGCAAAAATGTAAAAGAACTTCAAGTCATTACCTAAAAACAAACACTATTTAATTTTACAGGTTTTAATCAGCAACTCATTCAGAAGCAAACCACACAATTCATTTAGAAGCTTGTTCAGAACTTCTAACTCCAGTTAGAAGTTAGCTTCTAACCACTTCAAAAAAACAAACACCACCTATTGAAAATAAAAATGGATTTTTAGATCTGTTTACCAACACTAATTCAAAATTTGAAATATCTCCCGAAAGATGAATAATTAGATATACCACCTACTTGAGTATCACGAAGTCTTAAATTATTGCTAAACCACTTGAGAAATTTGAGCAACGACTTTCAAATCAAGAGAAGTTGAGTTTCAAGCGAGTCAATAAAAAGCGCTAGGGGGAAATCATAAATTGTGTATAAACTTTCAAAATTTTGAAAGCCCTAACTAAAACTGAAATCAAAATCTGATTGATGAAACATCAAAAAAATTCAAATAAAATCAATCAAAATAAGACAAATTGTTGAATCTAGGGGTGGGCACGGTCCGGATCGGTTCCAAATTTGGAGGAACCTAACTCGAACCGTTTAAAATTAACGGGTCCGGTCCGGATCCCCTGATTTTTAACATTGGAACCGAACCTAACTCGAACCGTTTGGAACGGTCCGGTTCCACGGTTCCAAACGATTCCAATTGAATCAAGAACAGAGAAAATTGCCTTTAAAAAAAAAAAAACAGAAAAATATGGATATGGTTCGCTGCTGCTGAGAGAGAGGAGCTCGCTGCTGCTGCTGCTTCTTCTTCTCCTCCTCTCGAGACAGAGAGTGTGAGTGAGTGAAAGGAGAAAATATGGATATGGTTCAAGGCTGAAGAGATTCAAAGAGGTCTCAGAACTGATTTATTTGTCTATTTCTTTGGATGGTAATGGCAATATAAAGTGGTAGTCATACAGTAGAGGTTATGAAAAGTGAATGAGGAGGTCTCTCTCTTTTGCCATGTTTATATCTCAGACGCCACATGAGTGGAGGCTATAAAGAGATCCATACAAAAGAGGAGGTCTCTCTCCTTTGCCATGTTTATAGCAAAGGTCTCTCTCTCACTCCATCATACAAAAGAGATCCATACAAAAGAGATCCATCACCTAAACTCAGATACAGAGATCATACAAAAGAGATCCATCACTCCATAAACTCAGATACAGAGACAGAGACTGCTGAGAGAGAGGAGCTCGCTGCTGCTGGTGCTTCTTCTTCTCCTCCTCTCGAGACAGAGAGAGAGAGAGAGGAGGCTGCTTCTTCTTCTCGAGACAGAGCTGCTTCTTCTTCTCGTGCTGCTTCTTCTTCTAGTGCTGCTGCTTCTTCTTCTCGAGACAGAGACTCGAGAGAGAGAGGAGCTCGCTGCTGCTGCTGCTGCTTCTTCTTCTCGTGCTGCTGCTGCTTCTTGACTCGACAGAGACAGAGACTCGAGAGAGAGAGGAGAGGGAAACAGAGACAGAGAGAGACGGGTCTCCTCCTCTTCTTTTTCCTTCTGCTGCTCCATCATCTCAAAGTCAGAGACAAAGACAGATATTTAAGTTTTTATTAAATGGAATTTGAAACGGGTCCAACCCGAACCGTTTCGTTTTAAAAAATAGGAATCGGGACCGGACCGTTTTATAACGGATCCGGACCGATCCGAACCGTATAAAAAACTCAAAATTAAAATCCGGACCGTTTTGAGCAAACGGTCCGGTTCGGTTTGAACCCGCGGATCCTCGACCCGTTTGCCCACCCCTAGTTGAATCTATAAAATCGAGATTGAAACCAAGGGAAGATTTGCTTTGATTTTTTTAACTTTGTTAAAATTGAGGAAACCATTCAAGTTGTGTTGAGCTTTTCTAAATGAGAATGGGGAGTCAAAGTATAGAAAACTGAGAAATGAAATTACTCAAGTGTTTGAAGAAAATTTGGGACAACGACAGGGATCCCCTAATTTAAGGGTATGTCCCATGCTTTATTCTGAAGTTAACCAAAACACACATTTAAGCAAATGACCCCATCTAAGTGAGGCGTGGGAGCATTGTCCAATGAGTTGGACAAACATATTTTTTTTTAAATAACTTTATAAGGATTGTGTCAATTGATCAGACTTTCTTTGTTATTAACGGATTTGAGACACTCAAACTCGAATATGATCCGCTGACATTTGTAAAGTGAACTAAAAATTAATTACATAATTAATAATTGGGTTATCTACAGTTTGTCCCTCATAATAAATAGCTAATACATGGTCACCCCAAAATAAATCACTATTTTTGTTTGCCTCTAGGACTAGTAGTCAATGTGCATTGACTGTGAGTACACGAGTTGGTTTCAAAATGGTCACATTTTAAGGACCAAAATGCCCTTTAATGATCTGAGGGCCGAGATTTAAACTTCCCAATATGCAAAAGGTTCCAATGTGTCCTAATTTGAATATTCAAATGAATATCTAATGGCTAGCCGGAAATAGTCGTTGACAGAGAAAAAATAGTTTGGCTTCAGCAAAGAGATTTAAAGCTTCCCATGAAATTTGAGTTTCTCACATGATATTCACTGTAGATCAAAGGTATTTGAAGTTGAAAAGCTTAAGCAAACTAAAGTTTTGAACTTAGGGCTTCATTACATAAAGGCTACGCAAATCCTTAGATCTGGGTTATTTCATCCATAGATTTTAGTTTATAACACTATCATAGAGGTAATTCAGTGGTTTTCATTTCATTTTTTACATTTCTGTGTAATTTTTTTTAGAGTTGCAAGTCATTTCAACCTCTCGCAGGTATGTTCAATATCGGGAGCATTCTTAAACTCAAATTCATTATATGGGGTTAAGTTGCTGATATAATTTGTAATAAGGGGGTAAATGAAATTAAACATGATTGTTTTCCTTGAGATGTCATACAAGCATTGTCGTTAGCACAATCATACAAGTGAAAATTCCCTTTATTTGTATTATGTTTGTCTCAAAAAGGGTTATGCAAAATTTTGAAGTCCAAAATCGAATAGGAAGTTTTTGAGAAGCCAAGTTTATTGGATTAATATAAAGCACAATGTCAATTACTATCCAGTATAGTCAATTATTATTCAAATATCATAACATCCCTGCAACAAACAATTCAATTAAAATTGATAGGCATCCAATACCATTCAACACCAAACCAACCTAAAGTGAAAAACATTAAATACCAAACTGTAATGCAAACCATTCAAATAGGTGCATCATTTACATGCAATTTCAATAAGTCTGACATAGTTATAAGTATCGGCTATAAGTCAATAATACCACACCAAGTGTATCATACAATCTCTAAGACAATCATGAACCATCCATAAGCAAAAAAAGATGGTTATTAATATGTCATGAACCAAAAGTGAGAACATAGTTGTATGAGTGTTGTGCATAGTTGCAATTGTGGGCATTTGAGGATGAATATTTGGTTGTTGTGGAGGAGTTGTGGGAGTTTCCTTTGGAGGTTCACCTCTTCCTCTGTCATACCTACTACATCTTCTTGTAGGCCTAACTCCTTTGTCATTATGTTGCACTGTGACTGGAAAACAAACATGTTTAATTACACTTACCCCTTATTACAAATTACTGGCAGTAACTTAACCCTATATAATAAATTTAAATTTAAGAATGCCACTGATATAGAACAAACATGCGAGCAAGGATTGTGATTTCGTGAAATTATACGAAATTTTGCAGAAATTTTCTTTTTTTTGAAATTACGAAAAGAAAAAATTACATTTTTTGAAGGGTTTTTTTTTTATTAATTTGGACTTTTTTTCTTCTAATTATCAATTATTCTAATTAATTATTGGTTTTTGAAATTACCCCCTAATTTCCTAATTGTCACTTCTTCTACTTATATATTGATTTTTCAAACTAACCATTGATTTTCTAATTATAAGCTATTTTGGTTTCATTTAATGTGTTTAATACATTTATTTACTTGCATATTATTTTTTTCACTTATTTAATATAACCTTGAAATTCATTATATATTTTATGTATTCTCGAAATTTTTACGTTTTTTCTTTACACACCGAAATATTTCTTGAAATCAGGAAACTAAAATTAACTTGAAAAATGAAATCATGATCCTTGCCTGCGAGAGATTGAAGATGACCTGCAACTTTAAACAAATTCGACAGAAATGTCAAAATGAAATGAAAACCACCGACTTACCTCTATGATGGTGTTCTAAAATGAAATCTATCGATGAAATAACTCAGATCTAGGGATTTATGTAACATATATGTAATGAAACCCTAAGTTCAAAACTTAGGTTTGCTTAAACTTTTCTACTTCAAATATCTTTGGTTGAAATCACAATAACATCATAGAGAAGAGAAACATAGAGAATGAAAATGGAGGGAGTTTTCCCTCCACTCTCCATCTTTAGAAGATAATGATCGACCATTTCTCATCCTTGCATGTCTACGTGTGTGGATCAATTGACAGACAATTGGGATCAACATATCAATCACATCGTGCGTGAGATGCACGTGAGGGGTACTTTTGTCATGAAAAGATGGTAGAAAGATAACACGTGAGCGGTTTGACGGTCACGACACGTTGGCTGTTAGTCCTGGGGTAAATTAAAATAGTTATTTATTTTATGGGGGTGACCTTGTATTAACCATTTATTATGGGGGTAAACTGCAAAAAACTCAAATAAAAATGACTTTAATCACCAATTATCAGGTGTATGATTTGGTTTGGTTTGTTATTTCAATAGAAAGTTGTTGTCTTGCTTCTTCTTAATACAAATGTGACCTAGGTTCGTGTGTGGTGTGAGGATATCGTGTTATTTTAATCTTTATATTAACAGAAAAAAAAAATGATAAGTCTAATATAATTAAATTAACTCTTAAAACTTTTGAATCATCATGATTTCACATTTTAAGATGGAGAAAGATTGAAATGGTTGTTCAAACTTCAAAGTACAAATCGTATGTAATCAAATATTGATCTATTAAGAAAACAATGTATGACAAGCATCAAATTGTTGTAGCAGAGTGGTGAGTATTCCCGCATGTCACATGGGGGACCCGAGTTCTATCACTGGCTACGATGATCTGATTACAAGGGCCAGTTTGCTTGGACCTTACAAGTTCCACTAGCCCAAACTATATAATTGATGGAAGAAAAAAAAAAATCTAATTTTGTCCTCTCTTTTTTTTTTTTTTTTTTTTGGGGTGGGGGGGGGGGGGAACAAAATTTGGTTTTACTATTACATTGGTCATTTTGCTTGGGCCTCGCGAGTTCAACTAGCCCAAACTATATAATTGATGGAAAAAAAAATCTCATTACATTGTAAAATATTGCATTTTGCAAACTAGTACATATGCATTACTTTATAGGTGTTTGGTAGTAACTAAGGAAAACCGATACAAGTTAGACAAATTACTATAGGTGGTGTTGATGATGGTAGTAATTGTAATTATTGCAGGGTCTTGGTGGCGGTGAGTGTGGTTGTGGTTGTGATGATGGTAAATTGGTGATTGCGAATGTCGGTGAAGATGGTGGTTGTGGCAATGGCAGTGGTTGTTAAAATGGTAGTGATTGTGGCGCGGTCGTGGTGGTGGTGATGGCTATGGTTGTTGTAGCGGCAGTAATAGTTAAGGTGGTGGTGGTTGTGGGGATTATGCTATGGTAGTTGTAGTGGTAGTAGGGATGATTGTAATGGTGGTGGCTATGCTATAGTAGTTATGTTATAGTGGTGGTGGTGGTTATGTTATTTTAAGGTGGTGGTAGTTATGCTATAGTGGTGGTGGTGGTGGTTATGTAATGGTAGTAGTGATGGTTATTGTGGTGGTGGTGGTGGTTATGCTATGTTAAGGTGATGGTGGTTGTAGGAGTATGTTATAGTGGTGGTGGTTATGTTATGGTAGTTGTAGTGGTAGTGGTGATGAGGGTGGTGTGTTATGGTCGGTGATCATGGAATTGTCGGAGATGGTGGTAGTGAGGGTGGCAGTAGCAGTGGCTGTGGTGGTGGTTGTAATGGTTTTATTATGGTGGTGGCAATGACGATGGTAGTGGTAGTAGTGGTGGTGGCTATGGTAGTTGTGGTAGTGGCAATGGCAGTGGTGGTGGTTGTTATGTTATGGTGGTCGTGGTGGTGGAGGTGGAGACGGTGATGATAGTGGCATGGTGGTGGTGGTTCTGATGGTGGTTGTGGTACTGGGGATTATGGTAGTTGTGAAGATGGTGGTGTTGGGGTGTTTATGAAGAAATTGGGAGTACTCGAGGAGATGATGAGAGTTTTGCAAAGTAAATGCAGGGTTTGTATCGCAAAATTTTATAACTAGGAAATACGGAGGTCCTAAATTCAAATTCCAATAACCATTTTCCGTAAAGTCAACCAAACACCCAAGTTATGTAACCGCCGTAAACTTTTGCATTACGCATTCTTTTACATTTACTAAGCGAAGCCTATGTCACACTTTTTTTTTGCACCAATTCAATAAAATCAAATTAGGGCACTAAAAGTTTTGACTTTAGCTATACCACTGTATTTGTGAGAATTGACATTCACTAGAGTTCTAGAAATGGTTTCAAATATCAACCCAACAACCAAAATAAAAAATCAAATGATGATGATGGTGATAATAATAATAATAATAATAATCATGTGGACTATTACGACGCGAGTTGCCTGAAATGAATAGTAAATGACAGTGATTTTCGGAATCCCATTTTGCCCTCTCAATTCTAGTTTTATCATTTAACCATTAATAATAAACTTTTTGGTTTCCAAGCATGCCCTCCCAATTTCATACTTTTTGCAATCAAAACCAAGAAGTGGATAAACAATAACCAAGGGTAGCGTTGTACATTCAATAATTACTTTTGAGTATCATATTATTAAACTTTATAATGAAGAATTGTGATTTGCTCCCACTTTAACTTTTGTTTCCCATTGTACCCTCTAATTTTTATAATATTTGCAATAAAAATCAATTGGTACATGAACAATGACAGTGAGTGTTTGTGTCTTTTAAATGAAAAGCACTATTACACATGTTTACCATTTTACTCTCATATATTCAAACTATTTACAATAAAAAAAATCTAGCTACTCTCAAACATTGACTAATCATACGGAAGCTCCTAACATAATTTATTTGAAGCATTCCAATTATCTATAAATTATAATACCTAACTTTTGAATTTCTATTTTTTCTCCACATTTCATACTTTTTATAAAACCAACATCTCTCAAACATTGATTAATTATACTTAAGCCCCTAATATAGTTTATTTGAAGCCCCTTAATTGTTTCTAACTATAAAAAAAAGACCATTAAAATAGTGAGAGTTTAATATTTGGTTAGATTAAAGTAAGAGTATAAATAACTATTTTGCTTAATAATAATAATAATAATAATAATAATAATAATAATAATAATAATAATAATAATAATAATAATAATAATAATAATAATGGATATTGGCTTAAAATAACCAATTTTTGTCTCTGCCAGATGAGAACCTACTCCATTTCCATTTGTCGAAAAGGACCATGCACGTGCTCACCTACATAAAATTGCAAACAAACACAAATTTTGCTATCTCACTTCGTTTTTAAAACCCACACCAAAGCGCAAACGTAGGGCTGATAACAATACCATATCGGATCAAATAGATATAGATCCATATAAAATTTAACGAATCGGGTCCAGAATATAAAATTCTATCCGAGAACCACTTTGATAGGTTTTAGATTGGATTCAGGTCCTTACCGATTATATTGCTAGCATATTAAAGTTTTAAAAACCTACTAATTAACACAATTAATTTTGTCGAATGATAGAGATACAACACATTGATACCTTAAGAAAAAAAATGTAATATAATAATGTGACCAACAAAGTTTTCTAATTGGATTATCTAGAATCTCAATAAGATTAAAATTATAGTCACATAATCTAACTAATTTAAGATTTTTCAAAAAATTATAATACAATAGAAACAAAGGTTTGAAACCATAAATAAGATTATCTTTGATAGGATTTTCATTCAAATATTATTTTTACATGCGTTTTAAATGAAATGTGGATAAAACATTAGTTTATACTTATATACTATAGTATTAATTTGGGTTTAAATTATCGGATCTATATTGATTCAGCGCTCGATCTAGAACCGTACCAATAACTATCAGATCCAAACTTAAGGAACCGGATCGGGATCCGGGATATAAAAATTATATCTCTAATTGCTTTTATCGGTTTAGATAGAATAGGGCCTCGAGTCTATTCGAATCTATTGTCAGCCCTAGTCAAACGCAATGCCTCTTTTTTTCCCTCTCTCTCTTGTCGATCACATGAAGATCTCAAATTAATCTCTTTCAAATTAATGTTAGGCAGTTACTGAATACATTCTAAGATTGAAATTGTATTGGTGAAGATACAAGGTAC
This sequence comes from Berberis vulgaris, assembly GCA_963556465.1. NCBI lineage: Eukaryota > Viridiplantae > Streptophyta > Magnoliopsida > Ranunculales > Berberidaceae > Berberis > Berberis vulgaris. The sequence continues at coordinate 30,921,891 of OY747127.1, read as the reverse complement.
TCTAAGGTATGATGAGCAAGACTATGGGGGTGAATAGTCTCTTTTCGCAAGAAAAAAAAATTATCTTTGAAAAAACTTTGCAGAAGAGTACTAAGACAATGGAACTTTGTGAACGCTTCGTGGTTATTCTGTGTTCACTTCAATCTCCTATATCTAAGAATCAATAATAACTATTCAAAGATCGGTGAGGCTAGGATAGAGTATGAAATGAATCATTATAGTCACATGGTTGATTGAGTCTTAGAATCTAAAATGAGAACTAGGAAATAATTTTGCAAAGTAGATCCAATACTTGATGCACAAATCAAGCTAGATAACTATGATTTGCAAAACTTAAAACATGCAGGAGGAGATAGTTTTAAGCAGAAAGATAAGCAAGCATGAATTAGTAAATAGAGAAAGCAAGAAACAATATCAATCACAGACATATAGTAAACTTGTTTATAGTAATACTCTGTATAGGAATAACCTCCATATAGCCATAAAAATTTATGGTCCCAATTTGGACTAGTTATAAATAAAGAATAAATTCCACATGGTAATAAATTATAAATATTTCAGGTTTTGCCTTAAGAAATTTGTCCCAACATAGTAATAACTGTTATAAGACCAAAAATATATATGTAATGTCACAATAAAAACATAGGATGAAATAAAATATTTACCCAAAGTCGTTTGGGACAATGATTTATTATTTAGAGTTGATGACGTGACGTTGAGCTTGTGGTTATGTAATAACTCGTTAATGTGGACACCTTGTTGTTGAATTCAAAATGATTCTAGTTCTTAAGAATATTAGTAGTTTCTTGGCATCAAACTTTTAGTATTTCCATACTGTCATCCTCCATATTATCTCCTTCCCTTCTTGCTTACTTGCAACAATGGTTTTTTCGTCACTTAAAGTGTACACGTCTTGTTTGTCAAATTTGATCTACTTCACAACTTGTTAAATTGGAACAATGTGGTAAAGTTGTCGAATTCTTCAATGACTATTTCATTCTTTTGATCTACTTCATTTGTAACTTGCAATTCATCAACATTCGAGGTCCTAATTTTGCAGTGTTTGAAATAATTGGTGTAGCTACACCTCCACTAATTATAACCTCCTTACAACCTCCTTAATGTAATAAATTAGTTGGGTCCCAACATTATTACCATAGAGAGGTTTTACTGTATATAACAAGATTTACCTAAACCGAAGTTTGATTGGGTCCAGCCAGTTACTTTCTCGGTAAAAAAAGCTCGCAAGCCACAAGTTTCTATTACTTGTTTAAAACAACTACACTCTCAATCAATATTCTACCACCATGCAAGGTCAATGCCAAGCTCCCACAAAACCTACTGCGTGAGCCAAGAGTCATGTTCCAAAAGACTCACAAACTTACTAGCTGATCACAATGAGATGCAACACCGCCAAGCCTTACAGACGTGCGCTCGAGATTCTAGGGATGACAAACTGTCTTATGATTGTGTTCCATGAGTCTTACCGATTTAGTTGAGAATTCCTATCAACCAAATGCAACACAACTAAACTTATCACCTGCTTGGGATCTCTAGGGTGATAGTTCAACAAGTCCTTCACAAGGACATCAAACCACACGGAGTAAGGACAACTTAGGCAAGCTAAATTGATAGACTTTTGTAGCAGTGTCTCTCAAATAAACGGACCAAATAAAGGTTTGAGTTTTGAATCTCACTTCTTTATAGATCTTAGAAGTGAGATATTTCACCCTTATATGTATGAAGCTTTGAGGTAGGAGTGAAAATATTTTTCTCTAGATATTTTATATCTCAAACAAAGAAGTTGTTTTGTCTAGGTTAAGCTCACAAATCATCCTAGAACCTTTTTTTTTCTTCTGAAGCTCACAAATAGATAGTAGGGAGTTGAAGAAATGTTTTCTTGAACTTGGTGAGAAAACATGTTCTTTTCTTGCTGGAAATGCTCATTGATATGCTCTTGAATAACTCTCATAAGTTTCTCTTGAACTCCCAAGTTCAAATAAGCAATGAGAGGTTCAACTATTTATAGACTGAATTTAGAGTGTTCTACTCGACTATGTTGTCTTTTGCATCCACAAAGGACTATATTTAGAATGGTCATTAACTTTTTAGAATGGCTTTGTACCTGATGTTGACAACGTCATAGTGTAGCCGACTATACCTTGCCCAAAAAAAAAAATTAAACAAGAGAAATTCCTTTCACGTGGGCAAAGTACTTTGGCACATGGTCTTGTACTTTGTGACATAGACATAGGCATATCTCGTGTGGAGAACATCTTCTCCAAATTCAAAGTTGAATTTGGTTTGGCTCTCCGATTGATTTTAGCTCCAATAGTTTATGGATTTTCATTTTAATTTTGGTCGAACATAAGCTAATTTAGTTTGTCTCATTTTCACCAATTTCTTGGTCCACCTTCTTGAACTTCTTCAATCATCTTGAACTTGAGTCTTCTCGAACCTTGACACTGCTTGGTCGGTCTTCATGCCTTGACTTCGCACTCTTGAGTTTTCTTGGTCCTTGGTTGACCTTGACTGGTATATTTTTCTTCTTGAATCAATGCCTTTAGTTGAGTCTTCATGGTAGCATTTGAATTATCTAATTTCTTCGATCACTCACAATCCAATATGTATAACTTTATATATCAGACATACATTTTTATATTATTGCTCCACTCAACAAATATTGGTACCAATAATTATTTTTGCTTTAATTCACAAATAATATTTAGACACTATTTTGATGCACTTGTAATTCACTAAGAATTATATGTATTCAATGCTTACCATCCACTTACATGTTCTTGTTTTAAATGAGTATCTCACTAAATGCATTTGTAATTCATTGCCTACAATATATGTGCACTGATACATATATAATTATATGAATTTAATGCCTACTATCCACTTGCAAGTTCCAAGTTGTTAAAAATCAGTATGGGCCTTCATTGAATGTACTTGTAATTCACTGCCTAACATAGATATGCTATACGAGATGCATAAATTAAGTGCTACCACTCACTAAATGCATTATGGTTGGCATTACCAACAATATATTTCTTCAAATAGAACATAATTTCTATGTTAACATCCAAAGCTACTTTCACCTTTCACATTTTTCCAAAAGAAGAGAGAGGGAGAGAGTTGTAAATAGTGAGCGCGCACGAGAGAGATTAGGAGAAGGAGGAGGAGAATCGCGTGTAGGGCCCTTTTAAGCAACTAAAAACTAAGTGGGTGCTAAACTTACACCCAAAACTGATCTCTTTATGCCCAGTTCCTATAATAATAATTGTCTTAGTTCTTATCCAACACAAGACATGATCTAGTTTTAGTTACAAAATCTTTTACGAAAATGAGGTGGAGGAATAGTAAAGGTAAAGTCGTGTCACTTTTACTTTATTATAGGTTGGTCATGCCCAATATTATAAATTTAAAATTTAAAAAAAAAACTCCTCAATAATTACTATATGCTCCTTAAACTATCTACTTATTATTATGAGGCCTTGAGTGGAGTTTACAAGTTACTCCTAGAACCTCAGCATGGTCCTAAAAAATTATGAATTGGCCCTTCCACATTTTATTATTACTGTGAGGTCTTCAAACAAAATTTGTAAGTTACCCCCTCAACATCAAAAAATACAAATCAATCTCACTTCATATCTTTAAATTTAAAAATCCCTACCAAATTCCCTAACAATTTAACTTGCACTTAAGAATTTCTTAAATTCATAAAAAATAGAACATTGAACATAGGGGCATGCAGAGTGCGTCGACACACTAGTATAGATATATCGTGTGCAACCATGTACATCCATTATGTCATAAATTTTATCTACATTAAACAATTTTTTTTTACAAAATTTGTGATAAGCATATAAATGAAACATTTTATGCCTCTAAATATGCAATTACCAAGTCCAATTATCTAATAAAAATATCTCATTATGTGTATTTTGTAGAATATCAAGCACTAATCTCAAATCATACACAAAATGGCACAATAAGGGTAAATTCAACAACAAAAAGCTCATTGCAAGTTCACACTTACATTATCAAAGATCAAAGATTTTCAAGGCCAAGACCCATGAAGTCAAGCCCACAAAATTTCATCATCTACGGATCTCAAGCAAATCAACTTTAAGATTTGGACATCCTCATAGAAACTTCATCATAGCCAAAAAATCTCTACAAACTCCGCTATCCATTCTCACATTTGTACTCCACCACTTTTACACTTCACCTTATTTCACTTTACACTCTTCCATATCTTTATTCCATCACTTTTACACTCCACCTTATTTCACTCCAACACTCTTCTTTATTTCACTCCAACACTCCACTTCTACCCCATTTTCTCTACACATAAGTCTCACCCTTCTTCACCTATAAATACCCCACCAATGAACACACAAAGGATAATACTTTTGGAAACACTTTTGAAAGAGAAATAGTTGTAATTTAGAGAGAAATAAGTGAAGTTTGGCCTAGAGCTTACCATGTTTGGCTAACATCCTACCTTAGGTGTGGGTGAGCCCATGGGAGGATAGCTCCAAGATGGTATTCTTTTAATTTAGTTTATTTCGAAGTTTATGTATTAGAGAAGCAAGTAGTTAGATTGATCTTGTAACTTGATTATGTCATGAACCAATGAGGTAAGTTAGATGTTTTGTGCTTCATCATATGAATTCAATTCATGCTTTCTTCTTCTACTTCTTAAGTTCAATATTAGACAAGTCTCTATCATTGCAATTTCTCTAACAAGCTCCTACTTATAATGTTTACATATTATTAGGGGGGTGTATTGTATCTGGATTTTGTGGGCAATTTAATAAATTCCATGGATTCTGAAAATCCAAGTGTATTCAATTTGGATTTTAAAAAGTCCACAAAAGTCTAGGGGTATTCAATCAGGATTTTAAAAAGTCTTTCTGAAATCCACAAAGTCTAGGGGTATTCAATATGGATTTCAAAAAGTCCACAAAAGTTTTAGGGTATTCAAAATATCATTCATATTTATGGATTTGGAAAATCATGGATTCTCATGGACTTTGTAGTGTTAGGTATAAATAACAAAGTTCAATAGTTTGCCAGCCTCCATATCAAAGATTTCAACGTGAAAAAAAATCTCCCAAAGTTCTTCTTTGTGCCAGCCGCGAAGAGGTTGGTTTCCATCCTCTTGTTTTCTCGATTCTTTTTCTATCTTTGCATAAACACAAGAGAGAGAGAGAAAGAGATCATTGAACAGAAAAATCAAGTCACGTTACGAAGATCATTGAACAAAAAACACTCTTACCTCAATGGGTATTCTTCCAATCGGATCAGAACTCGATCAAAATTGAATAAGGGGTTTGAGAAACCTGTCCTGTTGAATAGATGAATTGATCGATTGTGGATCAGAGAGAAAAGGGGTGGGACGAAATAGAAAGAGGATTAAAGGGTTGTTTTATCGATCATCGAATCGAAAGAGAGTGATTTGGGGGTTCTAATCGCTCTTGAGATGATCGAGAGAGATAATGGATTCAAGACTTGGTGTGAAGAAGATTTCCTTCTCTGTTTTTTCTAACTTTTTCTTTTTTTAGCTAATAAAATATTTGTGAAATTTATTGATGTTGAAACAAAATAGAGAATAAAAGAGGCAACTAATATTTGTACAAAAATGTGGTATTTATTGGAAGGTGGAAAAAATTTCTGAAATTGTTAATGTAAAAAATAATATATATTGTTATTATAATTATAAATGTGAAAACTAAAATATATACTTTTATCGACGTTAATATGTGGAATACTTTGAAATTCAGAAGAAGAAAAAAAAAAGTTGAGCATTTATCCATCTATCGACATAAGAGTAATTCTAGGGAGCCCGCGTTGGTAGCCTGGGTTACTGTTCGGACCCTCCTGGGCACGTGCCTGGGAGGGTGTTTGGCACGTGAACCCAGGCCCAAATCTAATAACATAGCATAAAGTAGATTCTTTGTCTCACTGCTGGGTTTCCTTCAACTCCACAACTTAACTCACTTCTTTTCTTCAACTGTTCAAGCTAGAAAAGACCCATATCTTCCACCCCTTACAACTGCACTAGTAATTTCAATGGTTGTAAAGCTTTGTCTGAACCTCGAGAAGAGAACATGAAACAAGTTTCTTCCTATTGGTTTGTTGATGATGTTGAGAAACACAAATGAGTATCCAAAGTTATCAACAAAGATCTGAAAGTGTTCATTGGTACCCAAAATTACTAATAATAGTCAATACAAGTTTCAAATGGGTATCCAAATTAACAACAAAATACAATAAAAATACCAAGTGCCAATCAAAGTTAATCAACAAAAATCATGAGAAATGGAAAATTGGGTATCCAAATTTATCAAAGTAGACTACTATAAGTGCTAAAAGGGTATCCAAATTGATCAACAAAAACCCAATAAACTTAAGTAGTTTTTTTTTTCATCAAATCAAATGCTCTCCATTAACACTCTACCTTCAAGACTTCATCCATCATCTTATCAACATCATTAGCATTTGCACCAAAAGAGTTGACAAGATCAGCAAAGAACCTCAGAAACAAAGGCAAAGAACACCCATGAATAATTGCTCCAATAGTTCCAATTGTCATCAAAATGTAGTCCAACCCATCTGAGAATCTGAAAAGCTCACTAAACCCAACTGAAGGAGGAGCTGAACTAGGCTTCTCTGCTTCAACAACAACATCTTTCTTCACCTTCTCCTCCTAACAAACCTCCATTGCTTCACTCACTCTATCAACTCCAACACCCACTCCTTCAACTGTATTTATTATCTCCTCTTGTGACATTGCATGATCATGACTTTCCAAGTTCCCAAACAACCCCAATCACTAAAAATCTCCTATTTCTACCCTCCACATTGTTCTCCTTCTTGGCAAAAACAAGAAACTGTTTTTGGGTGTATTTCACTTTCAGAGATAAATCTTTCTAATTGTGTAAACTGTAGAAATTGATTGATGAGTTGTTTGACCAAACAGATGCACAGTATGACAAGTTTGACAAAATGGGTTTTTTCGACCAAACAGAATCTGAACACAAAGAAAAACTTATTAATTCAATTCCATATTCTCTCCAAAAAGGAAGCAGATTTGGGCCTTTGCTTGCCGAGGCGTGAGGAGGAGCCGAGCAGCGGAGGCGTGTGACGAGGAGCAGAGGAGGCGTGAGGATGAGCGAGCGGAGTAGAGGAGGAGGCGTGAAGAGGAAGCATATTTGTTTTTCTTCTTGGAGCCGAAGTGTTGGAGCTTGCCAAAGAGGAAGCAGATTTGGGCCTGAGGGAGGAGGTGCAGGAGAGGAGAGGTTAAGAGCTTGAGGGAGAGGTTAAAAACTGTTTGCTGTACTCTCTCTCTCCATGGCAGACTTGTGATTTTGGGTTCACGTGCCAAACACCCTCCCAGGCACGTGCCCAGGAGGTTTCGGACAACCTCCCAGGCTACCAACGCGGGCTCCCTAGAATTATTCATCGACATAATAAAGCAAAATTGTTACGATGACTGACCTGCCTTTACGTTTATACAAAATACACAACACTCCACCAAAAGCTCTCTCTTTTATCACATCTTTTTCTTCTTCTCTGAACGATTTTCATGGCTTTCTTACAATCTCCATCATCTATTATTGAACCCATGTTACCCCTTGTGTTCCTTTCCTGTTCCCTCTTGTCTATGTGCTTTCTCTTTGTATTACTGTACAAGATATTCAGGAGAGTCAAGGGAGACGAAGATGAATCAACCCATAACCCATTTTCAATCTGCAGATGTTCCCTTTCATCTACAATAAACAAAATCCATCAAAGCAATAAGGCCCACCAGCTGTTTGTAGAATTTCTTACTCTCTAATGTCTAATATATTTCGTTTGTTAAAGGATATGTCATTACCAACTTCTTTTTTATCTTGCAAATAATTAGAAATCTGTAAAAGTCGTTCATGCAAAGTCCGTGGATTTTCATAAATCTCTAGAAAGTCTGTTGCAAAAGTCTATGGATTTAAGAAATCAGCAGAAGTCCGTGAACAATTTAAAGAGTCTGTGGACAATTTAAAGAGTCCGTGGACTTTTCAAATTATTTATCAATTCCATAAGAATCCATAGACTTATTGTATTGTATATGGATTCTTATGGAATTGATAAATAATTTGAAAAGTCCACGGACTCTTTAAATTGTCCACAAACTCTTTAAATTGTCCACGGACTTCTGCTGATTTCTTAAATCCATAGACTTTTGCTACAGAATTTCTAGAGATTTATGAAAATCCACGGACTTTGTATGAACGACTTTTACAGATTTCTAATTATTTGCAAGATAAAAAAGAAGTTGGTAAATAGTGATGAAACAAAAAAATGTCCATAAAATAGAGATACATGTGCTAAAAAAAACTAGAAAAAGAAAAGGTCGTTAATTAGCATCTTTAAAATAAGAAGTAAACGTCCATAAAATTGTATTATGATCATTCTTCTCCTTCATGGTCACTTTCTTCATTATCATTGTTAGCAACATTGATGTTTGCTTGAGCTGTTGCCTACATTTGATTAGCAATACTCATTCTCCATTAATTAGCATTTTCTATTTGCTGCTCTTGAGTTTGAATATCATCCCATTCAAAATTATCTTCATCATTCTCTACCGGATCATTTTCTGGTTCAGGAGGAAATTCATCTGAACGACATTCTTGTCGAAGAAAATTATGCAATCCTGCACATGCCAAAACAAGCTCCGCTTGTGTCTTGTAAGGAAATGGTGGTGCTGATTTGAAAATTGTAAATCGCGACTTGAATATTCCAAATATTCTCTCAATTACGTTCCTTAATGAAGCATGACGAAGATTAAATAACTCAATTGCGTTGCCATGAATTCCAAATATTCTCTCAATTACGTTCCTCAATGGTTTCCTGGACCGCCAAAATCTTTAAGATGATATCGAGTGCCACGAAATTGAGCTAAAAATCGACGTCGGTTTGGAAATCCACAGTCTCCAAGGTAATATTTACCTGACCATAAAAAAATGTGCAATTAGTATGTTTATACTTTATACTATATGGTATAAAATTCAATAAGTTTGCTGCATTTTTAATGCACGTAAAATTATACCTGATGGTATTTTGAGTCCATTTCGTCTAGAAATAGCATCATATAACACTTTTGAATCATGAGCAGAACCCTCCCATCCACTAAGCACATATATGAATTGTAAATCAAAGTTGCAAGCTGCTAAAACATTTTGTGATAGTTTCCCATGACGGTTCATGAATCTACTGACCTCCGTCCAACAACCGTTGCAGGAATATGTGTGCCATCAATAGCTCCAATACAATCATGAGAAAAAAGAAAAATAATTACAACATATGTACAAAAAGAAGAAAAAACCAATATTAAAGCAATACAGTGATATAAATATTGGCTATAAAACTTACATTGCATACCTTAAAGAAAGGATAAAACCTTGTACTTTCTCTTATGTTAGGTGGTGTGGTATCAGGTAGCGGTGGTTTAGCCATGAACACTGGAGCTATTGTATTCAAGCTCTTCAAGATTTTGTTGAAACTTCTGCTAACAGTGAAATGAGATCGCTCGAATACCATTCGAGGTTCACTATATCGATTGTTTTGACCGACAACTAGTAAAAAGGTCGCAAGCATTTCTTCAACACAAATATATCTAGTACTCCGTAGAGGTGTTTTCTCTTGTATGATGACACATAATTTTCGAAACACTTCAAGATACATTCTGTAGACATCCTGAAAGATATGTGGGTCTCCATCCAATAACTTATTCATGTATATGTATCCATTTGATGTCACTGGTCGTCGAGTCAATGGACGTCTAATACGTTCATCACTTATATTGGGCACAAGATTATATAGCACATAAATCACTGCTTGTATTGCCGTTAATAAAATTCTCATGGCCTTGTAAAACTCTTCATCCTGTTCATCAACTCCATACATATCCATTTCACAGATTGCTATCAAAGCAAGTAACTGAACAAGGTCATTATATATTCATAATAATCGCCTATTTGAATGCAATGAATTGTTAAGGACTGAAACTGATGAAGCACCCCTGCTTCCCTAGATACTTAGGTACCTAGAACACATCTCAAATTAAGCTATACAGAGATAGAGACATGGTGTTATCAAATAATGATCATATCCTCTAACAAACCAAATATATTAGACATTAGAGAACAAGACATGTATCTGACCAAAAAAAAAAGATAACCAGGCAGGTAATGACATGAAAAATCGTAATCCAACATTCAACAAAATCAAATTATTCAACACAACCAAATTAAAAATCATCACTTGCAAAATGAAATCAACACACAGTATTTAGCCTTATGCATTAAAATCCAAATGGCCTATAGCTTATTAGCTTTATGCATCCATTTGTGCCCAAGTGATCCAGTCAAGTCTTTGGTCTGTACTCATCTTCAAGAAGGTGTCTTGCTTTGTTTTAGTGTTAAGAAAATTAAGCGCAAAAAACTGAGCACCATTATTCAATCCTGGGGTCTCTTGAATAACAATCCAACATTCGCTGTTCGTTGATTCTCTCTTCTCCATTATGCCACAAATTGTTTTAAAACTGGTGACAATTTCACCAAAGCCACTTGATAAGTTTTCCAGAACTACAGCTTGAGTAGCTACCCCTTTTGAGTTGCTACTTTGTTCATAATCAGCTCTACTTCTTTTGCCATGAGTTCTGCTTTGTGGTGCATCATTTGTATTTTCAGTTTGCACAAATGCATTGTTGTCTTGATCAAAGACCAAGTCATCCATGCCACCAAATTCCCAAGATCCCTTACCGTTTTCATCATATGTTGTGGCATCTGTATCATCACCTAAACCTATTGACCCCATCCCAGTTGCAGTTCCATTACCAACTGCAATCTTCAAATCCTCATAGTCTACAAAAGTTTATGACTGAAAGTGCGCATGCGCTGGATGTGACTGAAAAAAAGATTCAAAATATAAAGAAAGTTAATATGTTAAAGAGTCAAAAAAATTAAGCTGTAAAATAGAATAAAAGTTCAAGATATTTAACCCACCTTCAAATAGTCTGCCCATACTTCATCAGGCACAGTGAATCTCTTTGTGATCGGGTCCCATCCAAACCCAGAATTGTGGCGCATAAGCTGAGAGTAATTGCTGTATTGCTTCTTAAACCATTTCACTCGGCTTTGATACTGGCTATAAGTTATCTCCTTACTAATTTTCTCCTTAAGTTTTGGAAGTAACTTTGCCTCTACGGTTGTTTTACTTATAACACCATTAATATCCCTGAACCCAAACATGGCGCCTTCAACCATGAGCTAGAGCAAAGCATTGCTCTCTTCCGCGGTCCAAGTTTTATAATCTTTTCGTTTACCAGTTACCTTGTGAATCTCCCATCTATATATTACAACAGGTATTTTATGAAGCAAATATATGCTACTGTATGACACAACTCGAAAGTAGTTTCATTCCTCTATATGATCACTACATGCATGAAGCTAATCTATCATCACTACATGAAGCATGTATGGTTATGCCTATATGCTATATGTAATATCTAATTAGAATTTGATGAACGTTTTATGACTATTGTTTAACCTCTAATGAATTCATATGACTATTGTTCAACCTCTAATGAAGACATGCAGTAGGATATTTTCTCTAAGACATTACAGTTTATATACAAACATACATGATTCAACCATGATCAACTTATATGGTCCAATCATGATCCAAACACATGGAAGTCAAAACCAACTATAAATCTAGTCATACGCAACCAACTATAGCAAAATATCATATATATAGCATATATGATCCAATTAACCATCAAAAACATACCTGAGAAGATAACCGACGTCAAAAACATATATGCAAGGGATTGTAAGCCATAATGATCCAACCAAATATACTATATATATTTAATCCAGCGATTTATATATTTAGGGATTTTCTTATAAATTGAGTTGAAATCTTCATTTGGGCATTGGTATCTCAACATGACACCTCCAGTATGCTCACTTTTTTCGAAGACCATTATCGATTACGGTCATGTTGGACCGGTTCTTTTAGCGTACTTACAAAATTAAGATTTAATGTCTGGCTGGTTGCCCTAGCCTACCTCCCGGGCTCAGTCTTTGGTGTTAAATGGCACCAGGAAAGGGAAATTGGAAAGAGAATATGTTAGTTAGATCTTTCCTGATTTTTGTAAGGCAATTTGGAATGCTAGGAATGAAGGTTAGTAGTTCTATATGTGATTGTAGTGTGTCGCATTGTCTCCTCCTTGCTGCTTCTTAGAGAGGTTTATGCACTCTTTTGGGTCAGGGGGTATATGATGTGTCTCAACTCTCAAGTGTGAGGCAGCGAGATGGTTGCTTGATAATAGGGCATCCCTTGGCCTAGTATGGGGTTTGAGTGTTACACTGTTTTATTCAAAGCTCCATCTTAAAGGAAACTTTGTTTTAAAAATAAACAATAAAAATTGATGGTGTGTGGGACAGATGAATTTGTGATTTGAAAAGTAACAGAAATTGTAAATGATGGTTGAATAATAAATAGTATAAGCATAACAATCCTTAGAATTTGCATAAAGTATATTTGACCATGATTGTTGCATAAGCAGTTGATTTTATTAAAATGAAAAGTGCTAATAGAACTTTCAGTTGTTTTACGTCTGTACCATCGTATTCTTCTGTTACAAGGGTTAGTGGATTGCTAAACACTGGTTATTGGCAGATGCCTAGCAAAAAAAAAAAAAAATTCCTTTGTTATGGTGGTCATTGTGTAGAAGAAATTGGTTGCTTCAACTAGACAGTTAATTGAAGATTAAAGTAAAAAAGAAGTAAATTTTGGGTAGTGTCTCTAATAAAAACTTCACGGTGGAAACATTGATTAGGCTATTGTTCGATTTTATTGCACCACTTATTTTGGAATTGGTTTGCATAGCCCTATAAGTATATGGTTTACCAAAGCTTATCACTAGTTGAATATTCACTTATTTGTTTGATTTTGCTAGAACACGTTTTTCAGTATTGATTAGTAGTGGTGCGCATATGCCTTGGTTGTGATATATGGTAACACAACTTTCATATTTATAGACCCTAAATAATCCAAACCCTAACCCAAAATCATCAACGATGCAACTATGAACACTATGCAAAGATAGAAAAAGAATCGAGAAAACAAGAGGATGGGAACCAACCTCTTCGCGGCTGGCACAAGGAAGAACTTTGGGAGACTTTTTTTCACGTTGAAATCTTTGATAGGAGGCTGGCAAACTATTGAACTTTGTTATTTATACCTAACACTACAAAGTCTATGAGAATCCATGATTTTCCAAATCCATAAATATGAATGATATTTTGAATACCCTAAAACTTGTGTGGACTTTCTGAAATCCATAATGAATACCCCTAGACTTTGTGGATTTCAGAAAGACTTTTTAAAATCCTAATTGAATACCCCTAGAATTTTGTGGACTTTTTAAAATCCAAATTGAATACACTTGGATTTTCATAATCCATGGAATTTATTAAATTGCCCACAAAATCCAGATACAATACACCCCTCATAGTCTAAGTTTCATTTTGATTTGTTAGATATTTGGTGTTTCATTTAAGTATGAATTCTTTGTATGCTTTTAAATCCATATTTGATTCTTAGATTACTAATATAATTAAAAGCGTGAAATCAATTTGCTCATAAAGCCATATTTTTCATCCTAATGTGAGATGAGAATCTACCTTAGGATGTGTTAATGAATTTGGAATGATTAATCTACGAGTGGCCTAATGGCGCCATCTGCTCATGGTGGTAAACTCAAAGCCCTAACTCTCACGTTTAGATTTTACCTTGCATTTTATTTCAATTATGTCACCAATCACTTTTTTTTTCTAAAAAGGTTAAGTTTCAAAAGAGATTTAAAGATTAGTTTTCCAAATTTTATAGCTCTCCTTGTGGGATTCGACCCATACTCGCCGTTATCTAACTCAATAGATAATCGTGCACCTGCGGTAAGATTTGAGATCGATCAATTGTCTCCACCCCGCCACGAATGGCGGATCCTTGCCTAGTTCACTTCCTTTATCCCATGCAAGCGTCTAATAGATGGCAGATCCCTAACCCATTTAACCGTTTATCCCCCGTGGGCTTCTAATGTATCGCAGATCCCCGCTATGTCCTTAACTTTTTTGGGCTTTGAATTTTAACATTATTTTATTAATAATAAATAAAGGGGTTACTTTAGTGTGTGTATATATATATATATATATATATATGAATGCAACACAAGTGTCACTCCTAGCGGTAAGCATAGAAAGCTCTCACACGCGCAATAGACTCTATCAGAGATGGAATCTGTTATTGTTCCCTAACCGAAAGAGGTTATTTTGCAACTTTTGAATTTTGTAGTTTTTTCTTTTAAGGTTATATTGGTAATCGTTTTGGGTTTTTGTACACAAGTCTATGTTTGCTTGGTACAAGCTAGTCATCTCTACTGAGTTTTTTGAGTTTCAAATATCAGAACACCCAAACTCTTCTCCTTCTCTAATTCACTACTCCTACTAACCTTCTTTCTCCTTCACTATTCCTACTATCCTCACCCTAAATATCCTTCCTTCTTCTTCACCTCTTCCATTCGGTGCACTCCAGATTGTTACTATTTTTGTATTGTTGTTTTTCTATCTTTTTTGCAGGTCTCGGGCGCATTGCGTTTCTTCCTCCTCCTCAGATTCTTCTATTTATCCTTAAATAGCTGTCAAACACCTCCTCTTCATCATCGTTTTCTCCTCCACCACCACAGACCTCCCATTACATCTTTTTAACTTTTTATTATGGATAATCACTATTTTTCTCTACCCACCACCATCACCACCATTAATCCCAATCTTCTCTACAAAGTTACAACTCACTCAGTTATACACACACTCACCTCCTCCCCAAATGTATCTATACAACACACCATCCCCCTTCTCCACCCATCTAACTCGTTCATTTATGTACTCCAACATAACCATAGTTACACAACTGTAATACCCGCTTAATTAAATAGATATAAATATTATTATTTATTAATGTGTGATATATATTATAATCTTATATCTATTGGGTAAAAGATTTGTTTTGTTTCCGTTGCTAAATAGAATAAAGTGTGTTGGTGTGTGAGAGCGTGTTTTGCCAAATTGAGAAAATCCTAAAAATAAAACTTAATGAAAGAGTTTGCCTTTAGTAAACTAATTAGCCACACTCTAAAAAAAAAGGGGGTGTACATATACTTTAATTAAACCCTAACGTTGATGGGTTGTTACTCAATTGTATTTGGGCTTGGTTTTGGGCTTTTATTAAACTAATGATTAGGGTTTTATTTTGTGAAGTTAAAAGACAGGCTGCCCTTAGAATTTTAGTGGGGGCAAATAGCCACCCACCTTATAAAGAGAAACCATATCTCTTCCTTCTTCCTTCTTCCTTCTTCCTTTTTCTTTTCTCATTCTTCCTCATATTTTCTCCCCTTCACGTTTTCTTCTTCTTGTTGGCGGCTCTGGGAATGGTGTGGTGTTGCGACAAAGAGGGGATGGCGGCGTGAGAGAGAGGTCTTCGTGAAGGCCTCCTGTGGCGATGGCTATGTGTTGATCGGTGAGTCTTCTTTCATTCTCTATATGAGTTCCTCATCTTCATGCATTGTTTAGGGATCTCATTTATGTATTTTGATTTCTATGGTTTGGGGACAGTGGAAGGATTCTTCTTTAATTGCATAGTAAAAATTTTAGTGTTGGTTTTGGATTTAGTTGTTGAGTACATTTCATTTGTTTGAAAACTCAATTGTATGGTGTTACTGTGTCTCTCTGTTTGTTTTCATCTCAATTGTTGGGGGGTAAGATAGGACAAATCAATTCACAAAAGACATATTATATGGATAGGTTTTGCTTGCTCAATCTTGCAAGTCCCACTTCAGCTTTTGGAATGATTTACAACAGAAAATCTTAACAATAGATTACGTCAGGAGAAGGGGTATGATTAAACTAATACTTGCTTGCACTGTGAGCAACATGGTGAAAATATTAACCACTTGTTGATGAATTGCTCTTACGCCAAATGAATTCGGTAGTTATTTCTTGCGGAATTTCAAGTTGCTAGGCCAGTACCTTTGAGGTCTTTGATTCAGATTTTGGTCAAGTTGTCTTACATGATAGTTTTGAGTATATGGAAGGAACAATTATCTGTTGGAAGTTTGATATAAAAATGAGATCTTTGATTTCGGTTTGAAGGGACCAAAATATATATAATAATAATAAATTAATAAGGGGAGAAAATGAAGAGGTGGTAATGGTGCTTGCATGGGGGGTAAAGAAAATTAGCATGGGTATGCAATGGTATTCCCGCTGCTGCTGCTAAATTAATCTTGATATGTTATCTCCTTATACGCACTTGTAAAACATATGAAATCAGTATCAAGTTTGTCAGAGCTACGTAATGGCAAGAAGTCCATTCTTTCTACAGCAGATCCTTCCCAATTTCTTTAGTAAAGCCTAATGTATCTACGCTTTTGGATACTGCAATGGGAAGCTCTTATGTTAGCTAATAAATTATGTAGGAAACTTACTTTATTTGATGGATAACATATGTTTTATGGGAGTAATAAATATGTTTATCATGTATGAGATGCCAAAACCAACAAATTTTTCAGTTACATGGTTGTAGAATTTGTCTATATCCTAATATGTTATCATTTTTTTTAATATAATTTCTTAGTTGAAAGAACTGTACGAAGATCCTTAGTTGCAGTAACTATTATCTGAAGAATCAAATTATTGGTCTGGCATAATGGCACTGGATGCACATTTCTCTTTCAAGTTTGAGTATCCATGTATAGGTCCTTTATTCAAAAGCACATGTGCAAAGTAAAAATCAATCATGTGAAGGAATTATGATAAACTTGCATTTGATTGATATGCAAATTGTCTTGCTAAGGAGTATCCTTATATTGAATGGGTCTGATCCATGTTTTTTGTTATGGAAAAAAAATTTATTTATGAAAATGTTATTTGTTTCTCCAATAGAATGGGCGAACATTGTGGTTGATTTGTTATGGTTGACAAAGCGTCACCGTAAAAGAGTTTTGAGAAATTTTTTTATGCTATTTTCCACAACTCTGAAAAAAAAAATTGTTTTGTATACAGACTTGCTTGTATACGTGTGATAGAATTATGGGTATGCAGACTTGCTTGCATATCGGTGCACCGTTCCACGTGAGTTTGGTTGTACGTGTAGACTTAGGAAATGTTTGCCATGGATCGAACTTCGGGTGAGATGACATGTTCCTCGATGTGGCACCCCACTTGGAACATGTACGCTCCGAGTGATTTCGAAGGCAAGGGATACACACTTGGGTGAGGTGTGTTCAACACAAGGAGGATATTGCGATTGTAGAAAAGAAGCGAGATTTGATTTTGTGTATGTGCATGATTACCTTAAAGGAAGAAACTAAATGCTCATTCGACCATTGAATGAGAACTATATGTCTTCCTAAAGGTAGAAAATGTGTTTTGTTAATATTTCAATAATAGGCTAATATGACTATGATTTGTATCGTTGTTGCATTTATGAGGATTGATAACTCATAAATTTTATTTGTTTGTTTTTAACCGTTTCGTGCAGGATGGTAAGTCTACTAACAATTTATGCAGGTCAGACTTGCCATATTCAACTTCTGCAATGTAAGTACAAGTAAATGCATATTTACTTATTAGGATGATGACATGATTGCCTCATTGAGAAACTACCCGTTGGTGTTATTGTTTATTGTTTTTGTTTAGTTTGATGTTATCACGTGCAGATTTATTGATTTTGGGATGAAGATTTCTCACACCAGCTTTATTGCTGATCCAAGTGAGTTTTTGTTTCTTGGGTACATTCCTTTGGGAATGTAGCCGATTAGCCTGTCAGGTTTAGAGATTTTTGGGTAGCGTTACTGGAGTACCGTTAGTGGGGCTACCAACGTCAGAGTCTTTCCGGGTTAGAGTTTGTATTTGTTTCAGTAATTAACTCATGTTTTAGTTATTGCTGCTAATTGTTTCTGTTGTTATTGAATTTTCACATCTCGAGTTTTGAGAAAACGGATAATCCTACGTGAATTTTAGGATTTTCATTTTCTTCAAAATTCGGGACGTGACAACAACACTCCTGACCAATATAACCACTCATTACAATCATATAATACCAACTCATTTCCCATCCACTTCCTCACACACTAATGCACCGATCTTAGAGTGGTAGCAAAATACTTCCTCTCTCAGGTCCTTCAAAAGGAGGTTTTTGCACAATGATTGGAAAGCCAATGGTGTAGTGTCCATCTCTTCCATGTCGAGCAACTGTCTAGAGGCAAAGAAACCTATTGCAATTATTATTTGATCCAATTTACAGACCACTCTGATCGTGTAATACCTGCCCAATTCACTTACTAATATACTCTTATTATTTTAGAAGTTAATAATATTTATTTCTTGGTAATAATTATTAATTGATAATAATTACAAGTAATAATAGTTTACGATTTTAATTTCAAACCTAGGTTTAGGTTGGTGGTGGGTAAGAGATAAAGGATGGGTGTGTTTAACTAATGAAACCCTAAATTTGTATTTAAAAAGAAACCCTAGATTTTTTTTTCCTCTTTGCACACACACCTAAGAAAAAAAAAATCTGCGTTGAAAAGGTGGGAGGCGCTTGGAAAGAGGAACCTTGGATTCTTGCAAAAATCAGTGAGTACAACTCTATCCTTGTTAAGTTTTTGTATTATGATTGATTAGGCTCATTGTGTATGAGGTGACGTCTGAAAGAGAGAAAGGATGGGAGAGGGGTTTCCTTTCATGTTTTCTTTTTGTGTGTATGGGTTTCAGTTTTTGCGAACTGGCATCTGACATTTTTTTTATTTGATTGACATCCGACGTTTGACGTGTTTTCAAAATTTTGTGAGTATGGGTTTCCTTTTTTGATTGATGTCTGACATGTTTTTTTTTTATTTGATTGACATGTTTTCAAATAACGTCTACAGTTTCAGTTTTTTTTTTCAGTTTCAGTTTTAACATATAGACAAATCAATATATGTGGGGTTGGTTGTCATTGTTTTAACATGTCAAATCAATATATGTAGGTAGTTGATGATTAACCTCTACCAATTTCAGTTTTAGCAATTTCAATTTTTTTTGTGTATAAGTATTGATTGTCACTGTTTTAACATGTCAAATCAATATGTGTAGGTATTTTAACAATTTCAGTTTTTTTTTTGTGTGTATGAGTATTGATTGTCACTGTTGTAACATGTCAAATCAATACGTGTAGATATTTGATGATTAACATCTACCAATTTCAGTTTTTACAATTTTGGTTTTTTTTGTGTGTATGGGTTATTGATTGTCACTGTTTTAACATATATTATAACATTTTTTTTAACAAAATATGAGTTATTGATTGTCATGTGGAGGAGACAAGTGATGTCATGTTGCAACAGTGGTCATGTTGTATGGTTAAAAGGTGGTGAATATAATTGTGGTAATGTTTTATGCATATGGTTCTTGTAGGGGGAATGTGATGTGATGTTAATTGATTTGGAAAAAAACAATTGCTCAAATAAAATACTTGGTAAATGTTCTTTTTCCACAACTCCAAAGAAAAAAAAGAAATGTGAAAAGAAAAGAATTTTTTTTTATACAGACTTGCTTGTATACGTGTGATAGAATTATGGGTATGCAGACTTGTTTGCATATCGGTGCACCGTTCCATGTGAGTTCGGTTGTACGTGTAGATTTAGGAAGAATACTTGCCAGTGATCGAACTTCGGGTGAGATGACATGACACTCGAGGTGGCACCCCACTTGGGTCATGTACGCTCCGAGTGGTTTCGATGGCAAAGGAGTCACACTTGGGTGAGGTGTGTTCGGCACAGGAGGAGAGTGTGATTGTGGAAAAGAAGCCAAGAATTAGAAAACAAAAATAAATAATTAAATAAAACCATTGAATTGAGCATGCCATGAAATTGTGTATAGATTATTTTAGTTTGTTCTAGGTTAGCCTTGAGGGAAGAAACTAACCGCTCATTCGAATCTCGAATGAGAACTACATGTCTTCCTTAAGGTGAAATTTGCATTTTGTCCTTTTATATTTAATTGTCTTGATTTGTAAGTTTGCTCACACCAGTATGATTATACTGACCCAGATTTTGTATTGTTTTACAAATTTGGGTACGTTCTTAATGAGCGTAGCCCCAGAGAACCATCAGGGTTAATTGGAGCGTAAGGAAGGATAGTAGCTGCGTGGCAATAGCTGAGGAGTCGACACGTTTTATTCTTTTTAGATCTTTATTATTATTCCTAGGTAATCAGATGTAGGATTTGGATATAAATGCTCAGTTTTGTCAGATATTTATTTGGGGAATTTATTATTGAAATTTTCATTTATTCGTTGTGGACCTCATTTTTAGAGGAAGAATATTGAGGAAGCTTATTAGTTGTTTTCTGCCTTATGACTGTACCATTTAATGTGTTCCTATCATGCCTTGCTTTTTTTTGGACAATCTATTTATTTATGTTGTTCAAAAATCGGGGCGTGACATTTTTGGTATCAGAGCATTTGGTTAGACTAGATCTAGGGTAGGTCTAGGTGATCCTCGGAAGTGTGGAAATGGGATTATGAACGTTTGGATTATTAAGTATTAACGGTTATTTATTTTCGCTTGAAGGTAATGGCGAACACTCGATCAAATGGGGCCAATGGACAGAATGGTGATAACGGGCGGAATAACACTAATGGCCCAAATGGTTCGAATGATTAGGGAGGGGGTCCTAACTTGGTTCAGGTAGACGTGGGAGCCATGATGACGCAACTTTTGCAGGTTGTGCAGAACAACCATCAGGATAGTCATGGTGACCCGTTTGCCAGGAGAAATAAGGAGTTTGGGAACCTAGGCGGTCAGAGGTTTAATGGAGAGACTGGCCCTATTGCAGCTGAGAAGTGGATTCGCAAGTGTGAAACCGTATTCAATCGGATGCAGATGACTGAGGTACAGAAACAAGAATTAGCTGCTCATAACTTAGATGGTAATGCCAGGTATTGGTGGGATTCTGTGGAAGAGAGCATGGATAGACTGTTATAACTTGGGAGACTTTCAAGTCCAAATTTGACTGTCAATTTGTACCTGAAGCTGTGAAATCTCAACTAGCTGCAGAGTTCTTTAGTTTGACGCAAGGTACAAAGTCATTGACCCAGTATGTGACAAAATTCAACGAGTTGACTCGGTATGCTCCGTACTTGGTTGATACCCCTGCCAAGAAGAATCAGAAGTTTATCAGGGGTTTGGGTCATTATCTGTCAAAGTCGCTTTTACCCTTTGATAAAGAACCCTTTGACAGAGTTTTAGACTTAGCTCTCAAGTTTGAAGAGCAAGACGCCGCTTTTCGAGAGGCTAGAGAGAAGAGCAGGGGAGGTGAGTCGTCTAGAAACTCGCGTACATTTGGGAACCGAGATCAGAACAGGTATAAGTCTTACGATCATAATCAGCGAGGACCTGGATTTCAGTATCAGCCGAGGTCCCAATCTGGAGGTCAGTTTCAGCAGAGGCCCCTAGGAGGAGTTGAGTCCTAGGGAGGTTTCAGGCCGCAGGGTGGCTTCAGGCCCCAAGGGCAGCAATGGCAAAGACCGACATTTCATAATCAAGACCCATATCAGCAACCTCGACCTCAGGTACCTGCAGCACCACGAGGGAAATTTGCATTTTGTACCTCAGGTACCTGCAGCACCTTGAGGGAAGAAACTAACCGCTCATTCGAATCTCGAATGAGAACTACCTGTCTTCCTTAAAGTGAAATTTTCATTTTGTCCTTTTATATTTAATTGTCTTGATTTGTAAGTTTGCTCACACCAATATGATTATACTGACCCAGATTTTGTATTGTTTTACAAATTTGGGTACGTTCTTAATGAGCGTAGCCCCAGAGAACCATCAGGGTTAATTGGAGCGTAAGGAAGGGTAGTAGTTGCGTGGCGATACCTGAGGAGTCGACACGTTTTATTCTTTTTAGATCTTTATTATTATTCCTAGGTAATCAGATGTAGGATTTGGATATAAATGCTCAGTTTTGTCAGATATTTATTTGGGGAATTTATTATTGAAATTTTCATTTATTCGTTGTGGACCTCATTTTTGGAGGAAGAATATTGTGGAAGCTTATTAATTGTTTTCTGTCTTATGACTGTACCATTTAATGTATTCCTGTCATGCCTTGGTTTTTTTTGGACAATCTATTTATTTATGTTATTAAAAAATCGGGGCGTGACAGATCGCCTCACAACTCTCACAGAAGGCCCGTGGGTTCTGTTTGGGTGGCTTCTCTCCGTGAAACCTTGGGAACACCATACCAAGCCATTGACTTCTCAAGGGTCCCTTGTTGGCTGAGATTTCATGAATTCCCATATCAGAAACTTACCATGTAAGATGTGTTTATGTTGGCTAACTGTATTGATCAGTGCATGGAGATGGACCAAACCTCCTTGACTGATGTTTCAATCCCTTTTATCTGGTTTAAGATCTGGTCAGATTCAACCAAACCCCTACCATGTTCAATGGAAACTACATTTGGTATTGGAGGAGACTGTAATTTCCAAATCAAATTTTGTTATGAGGACTGCCTGAACTTCTGCTTCTGTTGCGGAATGATCAGGCATGTCTTTAGTGAAGATTGCCCATTGTTTCATCAAGCTCAGTTATCAGCGAGAGGCCACGGTGAAGTTGAATCACTGCTTCCGTTCTCCCATCAATCCATAATTAAATACAGAAAGGATGCTCATCCACGTTTTGGTCTCCCTGGATCAAATCAATTTACTTTCACCCCCTCTCCAACTCCTGTGGGTAGTCTCGGTGAAGGGAGAATTGAGGACGACGACATTGATTTGCACAATGACTCAGCAAGATGGAACTCAATTCCCGAGTTAAACAAGTCCCTTTTGACTTCAATTAACACTGAATTCCAGATAGTAACTCACGGCTCCAAAACTCAGGTTACAACGTGGCTTTGACCATTAATGATCCGACAATCATCAATACCCCAGTGAGATTTGTCGCGCCTGCTTTTATAATGTTCCCAACTTTGATGACAACTGGTCTGAATTAAATGAAGCAGCCCCAGGCAAGTCAGACCCACGCCAGCCTTCCATCATCCTCGAGATGCGTCTGAAGCTTTCTCTAGAAAAATTTGTTTGTTTTTTTTTTGTCAGCAGCTCAGCTGACAATTTAAGAGGGTGTTTGTTTCTTGGTCGAGTTAAATTGAATGATGATTTATTTAATTATTGGGCAATGAACATCTTATGCACGAGGAACCCGAGCAAATTGATAGTAAACAATCACAACTGTCTCAAGTATTTGAATCACATAAACAGACCGATATGATTAATTTACGAAATCGTATTGCAAACGAAATATTAGTAAGAAATTTGGTTTGATGATGTCTTTTAAATATAGTTGGTAATATTTTGATATTCTTGTAATGAATGATATTTTAGAGTCGTTCTAGGCGGCGAGGAAACGAGCGAGGAAATGGGCGAGGGAAGGGGGTTTGACCCCCCATCCCCCTCGAGATTCACACGGGCGCACATCTCGAGGGGTCACACCCCCCTCCCTCGCCCGTTTCCTCGCTCGTTTCCTCGCCATTTAGAATCACCGGATATTTTAACATTCTCTAGAATTTAAATAATTATTGGGTATGATTTTAAGCACAATATTTATGTCACAATTTTATTCAGCTCAGTGGGGCAAAATGGTCAACAGCTCACATTCAGCGCCTAAAAACAAACACTTTTTAATTTGACAGCTTCTAATAAAAAACCCATTCAGAAGCAAAACAATTTTTTTGCTTCTGATTGGAGTAAGAAGTCTTAATAAGAAGTGGACCACCTTGTTTGGAGTGTTTGTTTTTAGTTCTGATCAGAAATTCTGCTTCTGATTGGAGTAAGCAACAGGGAGGTGCTGATCACTTAGCATTGAGTATTTAGTAAAAAATTATTCCAATAATAACCTTAACATAAACAATTATTGCATTCATCTTCTTAAAAGTAAGTAGGGCTAAATTTTGGTAGCACGCCATCATTTTATTGATCAAGCATTGCGGTTATCTTTTATCTCATTTATTTTTATTTTCTTTCTATGTATTTTCAAGTTTTTCTTCATCTCTCCAACTTTCCATCTCATGTATATTTTCAAGTTTTTAGCATGTAATTTTTGTGCCTTGTGTATCATAAGATATCAAATCAACCCATGTTTGGATTAATGATTTTATCAAATAACTAATTAAAATGCTACAGACGTATTGCTCAAATTCAACAATAATGCCACAGTTGTATTCGGTATGATTTTAAACACAATATTTATGTCATAAGCTTTTTTAGCTCAGTGGGGCAAAATTGTCAAACAGTTCTCATTCAGCATCTAAAAATAAACACTTTTTAATTTTACAGCTTCTAATCAGCAGCTCATTCAGAAGTAAAACAAACAGTTCATTCAAAAGCTCGTTCAGAACTTCTGACTCTAGTTAGAAATAACTTCTGATCAAGCTTTCACCATCACTCACACTCAGACAGCAGTCGCAAACACCAATGATGTTATCACGTCATCCTTCGTGGTCACAACTTCTAATGATCAAAATGGGATTTTTCATAACTGTTGGATGCATGCGATGATGACGAGTAATGAGGTCGGATCATCGGTGGGGATCTATTCGGGTAACTTGGGCCCTCAACCTGGTATTGCATCTTCTTTAGCCCATATCTCGCATCTCCCTACTGTTCTTCCCTAGGGGTGGGCAAGAATCCCGGTCCCGACCCCGCCGGCTCGGACTGGTATGGTCCCGAACCGATTTAAACCAGGACCAATCGGATCATGTAGATTTTATCTCGGTCCTGGACCGATTAGAACCGGGATGAAACCGATTTTCACTAATTATGTCACGACTTTGGAAATGTTTGCCATGAAACCGATTTTCACTAATAAGCCCTAAGCCCAAGTGACTTTATCTCCATCCCTAAAATATCATGACTCCCACTTCAACTGCACAATCACACTTTCTCTCCCTGATCTTCTTCCGCCCTAATCTTCTTCTCCCTGATCTTCTTTCGCTCTGGTCTTCTTCCACCAAACAACAATGGTGTCTCCCTGATCTATTTCAGCCTCTTGCATTTGGGCTTCTCTTTGACTGGTTCGGGCAGAGGAGGCGATTTGGAGTAAGAAATGATCGGCTCTGAACGGATCTTCTCTTGTTCAATTTGGTCGGGGGGTTTGTTTTTGTGAGAAGAGATGAAGATGGTCATGCCAGTTCAGTTTCTTGAGGAAGGTTAGCATTTTACAGTACTGAGATGAGATCGAGTATCAGAAAATTTACCAATACATATTCCAACTTACATCAAACCTAGATTGGTATATATCATGTAAAGCTTTGTCTATAGAGTTTCTAGGGAACAATAATAAGAAAAGTTTTTGTTTAGACGTCTTCTGCAATGTACATCATCTGTATCTCCTTCCTCTTTTTTCATTAAACAAAGAGCAGTTAAGAATAATAGTACTTTTAGTTTTATGTCCTCAATGGAGTATGAAGTTGCGTCAGAGATGTGTGTATTCTATGTCAGATTAGAAGGCCCCTTGTGCTTGGATTCTTGTTTCCTTCATTGCTTAGTAAGGGATTATGGTGGTCACTACAAGTAATCATCATTGAAGATAGTCAATAAGTTTATCTGGTCTAGGGTTGGCAATGCTAAAAGTTTTGTGATTCAAAATTGATTAAGTGATTCCAAGTAGCTGAAGCAGTGAGAAACAATTTTCCAATTTTATTTAGAAATCATAATTGGATCTTCTCTTGTTCAATTTGGTTTTGCTATGTTTTTCAGAGTCGACAACAATGTGATTTCAACATTTGGTCTTGGATGTGATTGGTGTAATTCGACTGTTGGTGAAGGTGACAATAGATGATGAAAGAACACATTTGTTCTGCCCAACCTGTTTTCACTTTGCAACAAAAAAGAAGAAAGAACACACGAAACAAGATTGCAGTTCCCAGGGAAAAAAAAGGAACCGGGATAGCATGGTCCCAACCCAGACTGTCCCGATTCAAAACAGTTCGGTATTAACCGGGTCAGCCCAAAAAAATTGGCTTTTCTGACCCGTACCATTCCCGATTCACTGTATCGGGACAGGGATTAGCTCGAACCCAAACCGTGCCCACCCGTATTCTTCCCTGTCAAGCCTTCACTCAACCTCCCAACACCTCCACCTCCTCTTCTCAATGTTTCATCCATGTTGTTCCAATCAATGCTTACCAACTCATCTCATCACCACCACCGCTCACGAGCTCATATATACCATCAACACCTGCACACTCTACTCCAGTCTAGGGGCGAACCCAGAATTTTAGTTGAGGAGGGGCGAAATGGAAAATACGTATTAGTTGATAATAGTAGTTATCAATGGTAAAACCAATTTTTTTTTCTACCTGAGCTAGTAACTAATAAAACAATACAACTATAAAAAATACATTGCATATATCAAATTGGATCCAGTATAGTCCAATTTTAAGCCAAAATAAGGTCACTATCGATAACCTTAGCAATGAGAATATGAGCATAATAACTAGAATATATAACTAATATCACAAAATAATTAGGATAAATAACTAGGTGTAATTAAAGAAAATTTGAAATTTGCGAACCTAAAATGATCATAATACAATTTCATAAAAAAAAAAAAATTTATATGAGGCTCAAATTTTTCATTGAATTCTATATTTATTATCAAATTCGAGTCTTTTACTAAAAATGATAAACCTCAAACCACTACACCAACAAAGACATGTTCACACATTTGTATAAATAATTGTTATACTGTATTTTAAATTATATAATCAATTTTTTTAAAACTAAAGGGTGGTGCCCCGCGCCCCTTAATAGGTTCGCCCATGCTCCAGTCTATCGTCATTCTCACTCCACATCATCTCATCTTTCCCTCCTCCACCGGGCCTGCCATCAAGAAATGATGTGTTAACTCCCATTGAGGAATCCCCACTTGAAGTTGATCACCTCGCCTCCTCGGTATTGACTGTTCCTGAAAATCCAGTGACACTTCCACCTTATTCAACTTCGTGGAAGCAAAAGAATGCCCATATTGCAATGCTCAATATGGATAAACCATTGATCATGTCTCCTATCAATAAGGAGTGCTTCTAGGGAGCCTGGGTCTGCTGCCTGGGTTTGCAGCCTGGGTGGTATTTTTACATTTTTGCCCCTGCCTTTTTAATCACTATCTAAATATAAAGACAACAAATGAAGGGCAAAAGGGTAATTTCGCCCACCCAGGCAGCAAACCCAGACAACAGACCCAGGCTCCCTAGAATTATTCATCAATAAGCCCTGTGGTGTTCTGATTACCAGGCAAAGAGTAGTCCGGTCTAGCAATGATGTTATTCTTTTTGGGAAAGAGAAAGCTACAGTTTGAAGCTGCTAACATATGCTCATTGACTGACCCAATGGGTCTTCTTCAACTCAATAAGGAGGAAAAAAATTACCAGCCCATACTGTCTATCTGGGCCGACTCTGATCACAGGCCCACCTGGGCTGTTACAAATGTAGGCCCAATGGACAAACTCTGATCATAGTGGAAGTTCCACAGGCCCAATATCCCAGCTAAAACCGAGTCCAATGACTCATTAGATTCATCTACTACAGAGCCCTCACCTCTTGCTAATGCAGCAGCGACCGCCAACTTGGGGTCGCCTAAGTATCCATGTTTCTCGCTTGAAACGCACGTGGCATGGGGTCTCCCAATGCGTTCTGGCAAACAAAGACCCTTTCCCTATAGTCCAATTCAGATATAATCTTTTTTGTCAGAAACCAAGGCCATTTCAGCTCTTATGGACTGTACTCGTTAGAGGCTTGGATTTAGACATGGAGCTTCTATCCCAGCGCAAGGTTAATCCGGAGAACTTGCACTTTTTTGGAAAGAATGTATCCAGCTCACCATTCTCTCTTCCTGTAAATATTTTTTTAATTACACTATTGAACATTATTTCTCTCATACTACTTGGTCTGCTTTATTTGTTTATGGGGAACTAAACCCCTTTCTTAGAATCACTTATGGCATAAATTATCCACCATCCTTGAAAACCAAGACCTGCATGGTCTTATCATTGGTGACCTGAACTCCATCTTACAGCCATTGGAAAAATTAGGAGGCAAAAAACACACCCGTGCTATTTGTAAACATCTTCGTAATTTCACAAAAAAGTCAACATCATTGACTCTTCTCTTATTGGATCCCGGTTTACTTGGAATAACAAAAGAAATGATAAGAACGTGATCTAAGCTAAACTTGATTGGATTCTTGTGAATAATGAATGGATGACTCTTTTTCCCTTGGCCACTGCTAAAACCATCCATACTTCAGCCTCGGATCATCGCGCTCTCTCCCTAGAGCTTATTTCCAAAATGACAAATGGTCCAAAACCATTTAAATTTTTTCACATGTGGGTCCGAGATCCGCGATGTCGTAAAGTGATTGAGTCGTCTTGGCTCCCTAGACACCATCCCCTACCCTCCCACAATTTTCACCTCAAGAGTAAAAACCTCAGTCACAAACTCACTAGGTGGTATAGGACTAAATTTTGAAATATTCAACAAAATATTTTGGATACTCTAGGGACCCTTGATAAACTCCAAATGATAATCCTTCCCAGGACAATGCGGTGGCAACCTCCATTCTTGAGAACCGTCTCTCCAAACTTTATATCAGAGAAGAGCTTTTTTGGTGCAACAAGTCGAGGAAATCCTGGCTTGCAGAATGTGACAAAAATGCCAAATCTTTCACATCTCGTCTATGCTCCGTCGAAAAAGAACTATGATCACTGGTCTCAAGGATTCTAGTGATCAATGGCACCCCTCTTAAGCCTTGGTTGGAAATGTTCATAATAACTACTTTGAGGATATTTTTTACACTACTTCTCCATCCTGCTGTCAAGATATCCTCAATCTCTTTGAAACCTCGATCTCCCCGGACGACAATGAAAATTTTCTAATAATTAATCCCAACTGAAGAGGAAATCTTTAATACTCTCTCAGGCATGGGTAGTCACAAAGCCCCGGGTCCTGATGGCTTTCACGTTTTTTTTTCAACACTACTGGGATACTGTCAAGGATGATGTGATTGACCTGGTTCAAATTTTTTTGTCACTAGATTATTAGACCCAAAGCTCAATGCGACCTTTATAGTTTTAATCCCGAAAGTTAACAATCCAAGCACTCCTGACAAGTTTCGGTGTACACTACAAGAAAACAGGTGTTTAGCGACGGTTTTCAAAAGTGTTTAGCGACGGTTTTAACCGTCGCTACATAATACAACGACGGTTGGCCAACCGCCGCTAATAAAGGCGTCACAAGAGCATTCGGCGGCGGTTTTTTGCAACCGCTGGCATAACCGTCGCTGTATGTTATTTAGCGACGGTTAGTAGTAATCGTTGGTAAACCCGTAGCTAAATACCATATAGTGACGGGTGTTAACCGTCGCTAAATACAGGACAAGAATTGACGTTTTATAATATTCTGCGACAGTTCTTAACCGCCGCTATAGTCCGTGGCGCTTACAACGGTTTATACCCGCCGCCAAATTCAAATTGGTAATTCTTTTAGTGACGGTTAAAACCGTCGCTAATGTCTGTCATTATTATCATGATAATTCTATTATGCGCACTAGAAATATGTAAACAATCTGTAGTCACATTTTAACCTGTAATCACATTTTTCAACCTGTAAATAATCTGTAAACAACCCACAATTTTACACAACTATTTTATATCGAAATCATCAAAGAAACCTTGACTTCAACTATATTGTCAGCAACTTTAACAAAAAAAAACCTATATTATCAACAAAGTTAACAATATGTCAAAGCTAGTACATGTAGAATTTCTTGAAGTTTGATAGTTAAAATCAAATTTACTACAGCTGAAATTGTACCACGTTCTTGAAAGAAATTAGACAATGCTATGGAGAGTGGAGCCGATGAAGATCCTCATTATTATTTTGACAAGGTGATGAGGGCCTTGCAGTTGCTGGTGAAGCTTGCCCACTTTCTTCGTCTTGTGCCTGAAAATGATGAGTCAACAATATTACTCTAAACTTGAACCAAATTACAATAATTAATTGATTTATATTTAGTAAGTAACCAATATCATTGTTAACTAATATATATTAAAATAATGTAAAGGCAAAGAAACATACGGGTGTAGTGAATAATCTTGCAAACTCAACAAGCACATTTCCATCCAACTTCTGAAAAATGTATGTAAATGCTCCCTCATATCCCTTCCTCTTTAATTTCTCTGTCTCTAACTGTGACTCCAGCTGGTGAATTTTCTGTTGCACTTGAAGATCAGTGTTTTGCGTTGGTTGTGAGGACATCATCCCACTAAACCTACTATTGGTGTTGCCAAAGACTTGAGATGGACATGGCCCGAATCCCAAAGCTCGAACTCGGCCTGAATGTTCTTTTCCTAACACCTTAGCAAGTGAATCTTGCTGTGATATAGATCGTGATGTGGAATCTTCTTTCTCAATCTCTAAAATTTTCTCCTACATTAATGAGGCAAGCCATCAAACTTTGAATTCAAAATTTATCTAAACATTAATTAATATAGTTCGATAAAAAAAATAGTTTAATTACTTACACTTATCTGTCTCGCTTCGTCAGTTACATAAGACCCGTCCTTTTTTGTGTGTGTTGCAATATACACCTCTCCCCTAATCACAGATCTCCCAAGTTCATATTCCTACACCGATATTATGAAGTCATATAACTTTAAATAATATTGTTGAGAATGATAACTTAAAGTATGGTAGGATGTAAAATATTAATTACCATCTCAGCCTTTAACCTGGAATTGCTTTTTGATCCTCCTGTGTGTGGATCGGTGAGTTTCTTCTGAATTTCAATGTTTTTTTTTGCATTTTTCCTATCAATGTATAGATAAAAACATATTGTTAGCATATTCCTAGTTATCTAAATGAATAATGTAAATATTGTGTTTTGTCCTTTCATCCAAGCGGTAGTCAATAAAATGTGCCCAATCATTACGATCAATGCCTTTGGGATGTTTTGCAATATTAGCATCTCTGGACAGTGTAGGATCATAAAATTCATGGAACAATTTATGCCTATTGTCCTTCCATTTCTTCCCAATGTTTTGCAAGATATAATGGTCTGCCATTGGATCTTCCACATGTAGTTTATTCTTAAAAAATAATAGTCATTAGTATTCAAATAGTTATCAATAATCTTACAAACAAGGTAAGTAACAAGCATATATTAAGCCATACCTGTATAATAGTAGTATACACGCCATCCTTGTAAGTTTTTGGCACATCCTTCCAAGAGTTGTATCCAACTGGAAAAGCCTTAAAATCGGATCCCAATTCTCCTAAAAAACTTCCTAAGAGACCAGCTGCATCTCCAATAGGTTGATGCTCAGTGTTAAATGGAATCATCACTTTTGTGCCTCTAGGAAGTGACCAAACATCGTGTGCCCTCGTATGAGATTCTTTTATTAGCCCTTGCTCATCTAGGACAAGTTGATATTCGTTATACTTCATTCAAAATTAGCCACTAACATATTATTTTCTTGAATAAGTTTAAATAACATACCAATTGTATTCACTATCCAATATTTTCTGGATTTGCGTTCATGAACACTTGACCGTGACTCGGGTGTAGCAACTGGATGAGACTCAATATCATTAGGTGGATGAGAGACTGATGTAGCAGGTGGCTGAGAGATCCATGTAGCAGCTGGATGAGACTCAGAGGTAGCAGTTGGATGAGAGACAGATGTAGCAGCTGGATGAGAAACAGATGTAGCAACTGGATGAGACTCAGATGTAGCAGTTGGATGAGACCGAGCACTAGATTCAAAGGATTGAGATTTTGTCGGTCGATCTATAGGATCCGATTCAACTTGAAAACGTTTAGGCCTAGGCATCACTGAAACTTCAAACAAAAGTCAAATTGTGAAATAATAAATTATATAATGAATAGGAGAAGACAACATGTTTGTAACCAATAAGCAAAATTGTCATAGTAATGTATTATAACAAACATAATTTTTCATACAAAATCTTCATCTTCTATAATATTGTCATTATTAGCATTGATTGCAGGTTCATCATCTATATCATCCCTTGCCAATGGCAAATCTACATTATCATCTTGAAACCACTCATCTAAGTCTTGTTGTTGATAAGGCGTATTCTCATAGAATGAGTCTTCAGTTTCATTCTCGCCCATGTCATACAAGTCTCTTGGCTTTAAATGAACAACAACACTCCATTCTTTGTCCACCTCATCCTCCACATAATACACAAGTTGTGCCTCTGAAGCTTGAATATATGGCTCATGATCTTCATGATCACCAATATGTATCAACCGAGAAAAATTGATGGAAGTGAAGCCCAATTCATCTATTCTAATCCCTCTATCAGTAGTGGTATTTGCCCACTGACATTTGAACATGGTAACCATGAAACGACCATGATAGTTTAACTCAATGATATCTATCAATTTTCCATAATAAGGAACACTTCCTTCCATGACATTATTATCACGACTGCTTGCATAGCTTCTAGTTCCAAATGAACCAAATACTCCACTATTCTGAGTTTTCAAGCCATCTTCTCGCGCTAATGTTCGAAATTTGAAGCCATTAACATTATATGCAGTAAACCTTCTTGCTTGAATAAGTGGTCCTCGTGCAAGAAATATAATGTCATTTGAATGTGATCCGTTTACATCATTCACAACCTAACATCAAAATGATACCATATTAGTCATATGCATGATTATATTACTTAAATGAATAATTGATATAATATATACTTACGCGTCTCCTAAACCAATCTACAAATCCTTTATGAACCACCTTATCTATCTCAACTTGTGATCGTGTACGACTCCTTAGCCTTCTCTTTGTTTCTGTCCTATATTCCCTAAATGTTACATCATAAAAAATAAGTATGAGCCATTACAAAGTTTTTTGAAGAATCATATTAAGTGTTAGAATTTACTCACTGAAGAAACGAGTTGACTTTTGTGCAGTTGATCAACACGTGACGATGTGCTTGCATATATTCTAAAGGTGTTAAATTAAAATATGAAGAACCCCCCACTGGTCTGCCTACCAACGGAAACAAAGTAGCCACTTCAGAAGATCCAACACCAATTACCCCATCATCAACACGAGGTGTTCGATTGAATCTTGTTTCCACATCATCTAAATATCTTGAACAAAAGATAAGAATTTCATCGGCTAGGTATCCTTCAGCTATACAACCTTCTGGTTGTGCCCTATTACGTACATAGGACTTCAAATGACCTAAGTACCTTCAGGATTATAAAAGTAAATGTATTAGAATAAGAAAATCAAGTGATAATTCATAAGGTTTAATTTATGATATTTACCTCTCTATAGGATACATACATCGATAATGTACCGGGCCTCCACGTTTGACTTCATCAACCAAATGAACTACTAAATGAACCATGACCGTAAAAAATGAAGGGGGGAATATGATTTCCATGTGGCAAAGTGTGAGCACAATTCGATGTTGTAGATTGTCCAAGTCTTGAGGATTCAACATTTACCACATATTTGTCGAAAAAATGAGCACAAATCAACCAAAATTGCGGACACTGGAGTAGGCAATGCATTTCTAATTGCAATTGGCAGCAGTTGTTCCATAAGAATATGACAATCATGGCTTTTCAACCCAAACAACTTAGTTGTTCCAAGATAGTAATATTATCAGTAGGAATCAGCATGCAGTCTTACTTGACAAAGATATACCAGACAGTACTGCACAAAAATATACCATATGTTTGGTGATACATGTATACAAATGCAATCCTTTTCAGTCCCTTAATACTTATATCATGCAGATCGCACTTTACAGTTTACACCAACAACTTGGTTTAAAATCTTGAAAACAATAATAATAACTAACTAGAAGAAAGTTATGAAACTTATATAAAAACCATTATAAAATTCTGTCTATAAACACTCGCAAAGATTGAAAAATAAGTTCATATCAAAATTCAAACAACAAATGCATAAGTATCAAATGATAGGAACTGACCTGTTTATGGTGATATTTCTGCAGGAATTGTAGAATCCAAGCCAATCAACACTGAATAACAATGTCAGAGTGGTGATTCTTGGAAGCAAAAGAGCCTGGCAAGATACAATTCTGGATGAGAACAGCTACAAGAATCTTATATTCAATGAAGACTGATTTAGAAAGAATAGAAGTATTGTATAGAATGAATTTGTAGGATTACAATGAGATAGAATGAAAATCTGTTAGCTCACTGAAAAATGTACATTCGCACCCCCCCCCAGGCAGCAACCTCGCTCCCTTTCCCAGACCAGCTAGAATTGGGGCTATTCCACATCACCAGAAACCTATGGCTTCAACTTGGTCCGTGCAATACAAAAGGCTTCGAGTGCAGTAATTTTTTCATGTAAACATCCCACTTTCACATCCCAGTTTCCTCTTAGCTAACAATAGGTTTTTGACATTCCATTGCTTCATTTTCATCCCCATCTTCCTAACTCTCCACTGTTGTTTTAGTTAGTATCTACAGCACACTCCTTATTTATCTGCTGTGGAATATCTTCTATCTCCTTATTTTCTTCCGAATGTTTCCTAAAGGTTTGCTAATCATGGTTCAGTTTTGTCACAAGTTTTTCACCATTTGTAGGTCAGGCAGATTCAACTGATTGTGAAAGGGTCGAAAGATCAAGCAATGTTATGTGTCAGAATCCAGGCCTAAAAGACACAAATTGATGATAAGTAATCACACTTACAGTCTATAGATATTGTTTGTATTCTACCAGAAACTAAAGCATGAAATAAACCTTTTACGTTGAATCTAACTGAACATATATGAAGTGAATTTGTTTTGTGCCATATACATGGTGTGAGATAAACCTTTTACGTTGAATCTAACTAAAGCATGAAATAAACCTTTTACGTTGATTTGTAGGATTAGAATGAGATAGAAGTATTGTATAGAATGAATTTGTAGGATTACAATGAGATAGAATGAAATTTGTAGCACCTCTCAGATTTTCTTAGCACCTAACAGATTTCCTATCTAAACACATCTATCTAATATTCAGTATTTAGATAAAGAGCCTCCCCAGCTATGAAACTCTCTAAACCTTTCTTAGTCTCAACCCAACTACATCCAAGAATTTTCATCAACTGAGAATATTGAAGTTTCTATCCTCGAGTCAAATCCATAAAGCTGAAATCGCTTATCTATCTCCTTACAGATAAGTGGGTTTTGAGATCAAAATTAACTCCCTGCCTCTTGTTTCTAACCCATCCATATTCTAAAAACACTCATCTTCACTGCAAGGTGAGCCATGACCTATGATGAGGCTTTGGAATTAGGTGACTAGATGGTTGGTTTTAGCATTGCACTTAAAACTTTTCAAACTAGAAATACAGTAATATGCATTACAGTCAAAACTGCTGAAAATAAGACCAGCAGGAACTCAATGCTTCATGCTGCTCTGTTTTAAAAACAGAGACTCATTCACCAAGCAACAACAAGATTGCTCTTATGAAGCATGTGTTCTTTTGGTTTTATAGGTTCAGGAAGAGATCTATCTTTTTATATGAGATTGAACTTCCTGCTGAGAAAGAGGTGATACTTCTCAAACTCATGGAAAGAGCAAAATTTTCTA
Organism: Berberis vulgaris; assembly: GCA_963556465.1. NCBI lineage: Eukaryota > Viridiplantae > Streptophyta > Magnoliopsida > Ranunculales > Berberidaceae > Berberis > Berberis vulgaris. Next base: position 30,886,072 of record OY747127.1, on the reverse strand, counting down.
TAATACTTTTAGTTTTCTTTCCATTTTTTTATTGAATCAAACTAAACTAAACATATAATGCATGCACACCAACAACATATAATGCATGTACACTAGCAGTCCAAGTAAATAAGGGCCTGAACTCCCTGCCTCTAGTTTCTAACCCATCCATATTCTAAAAACACTCATCTTCACTGCAAGGTGAGCCATGACCTATGATGAGGCTTTGGAATTAGGTAACTAGATGGTTGGTTTCAGCATTGCACTTAAAACTTTTCAAACTAGAAATACAGTAATATGCATTACAGTCAAAACTGCTGAAAATAAGACCAGCAATTTTGTGGTGCATGCTACTTGGAGCTAGTTGACAGTATCAAGGAAACTCTGGAAAGCTTGTTCTGTGTCAGACCCTCTTGTCTTTAGAGAGAGGAACCAGGCAGCAGATCAGCAAGCTAAGATAGGAACTCATGAACCAGGCAACAGATCAGCAAGCTCAGTTGACATGAGCTCTGATTAAATCGTTTTTTCAGTTACAATTAAACTAGTCCATCCTGCTGAGGTTCAAGGTCAAAAGATAAGATAAATCAAGGTTGATATATCCATTGGTAATTGTATGTAGAGGATGTGTTCCTCCGTCAAGAGTCATAAATTTGACAATGAGTTAAGGTGATCAAAGATGTGCAGTATGTATTGCTAATTGTAACAAACTTGACAGACAACATATCAACCCCTGCATGAGGTCTACTGGATTCTCACCCGCAACAGATTTGACATTTTTATGTGCAGTGGAGTCAAGTACACTATACTGAACCAGTGAATCATTATCTTACTTGTGTGTGCTTTCCCTTTGCTCTTTGTCATTGTTTGTCTAACACAAAACAAAAACGCACTTGAGCTCTCTCCATGAAATTAAAATGGAAGCTCTTCATGTATAGATAGGTTAGATATTGATGATTGAGAGCTAAATATCAATCACGGGTTGGCATGACAATGGGGGTTGGAGGGGGGACACAAGCCAATTGTAGTGTAGGGTATCACCCTTATTATAACAGGTCGAATGGACCATGGTGGGTGGTTTGGTTTGGCTCAAAGATTTTTGGGTCCATACCCAACATAAGAGGGATGGGAACTTCTCTTACACACTGTTTTTTGCTAGCTACTAGCTAGTAGGCCCTCAACCAATTGCCCTCTCCTACCCATCTCTTGTCTTCAATGTTTGATTATTACTTGAAGATATAATCAGGCAATGTATCATGCAGCCCATAGCAATCTAAAACTCCAAACTTAGTTATTTAATAGTGGTGTCATTCCAATCACAACAGGAAGAAGAGGTATGGAAAAACAGATTATACAAATAGATCAGATTATACAAACATAGCAGATTTATACAAAAACAGAACAGATTATAAAAACAGTTTATACAAAAACAGATTATACAAACAGTTTATACAAACAGTCGAGGTGAGTAGATTTATACAAACTGCAGATTATACAAAAACAGAACAGATTATACAAACAGTTTATACAAAAATAGATTATACAAACATATTATACAAACAGAATATACAAACAGTTTTTAACAAAAACAGAGCATGATATAATCAGTGCAGGTTTTAGGAATCTACTTACAATGAGAGGAATCCAACAAGATTGAAAGAATAGGGTTGCTCTAGAAAGGGAGGGAAGGGAGGAGGAGGGGAGGTGGACAGGTATAGGGGAGGTGGAGAGGTGGGGATGATGGAGAGTAAAATAATTATAAAATTAGGTATAGGGTTAGTTCGATTATAAAATCTGATTTTACATATAGCGACGGCTACAACCGTCGCCATTTAAAGGAACCGCCATTAAATACTATTAATCCGCGACGGTCGACCAACCGTCGTTATATATAGCATGCAGCGGCGGTTTTACTTAAACGTCGCTACAAAACCGCCGCTAACATCCTGTTTTTTTGTAGTGGTATTGGCTTATGCAATGTCATTTTATAAATCATATCCAAAATCCTTGCCAATTGTATGAAATCCCTGCTTGATGTTATCATCTCTCCCAACCAAGGAATTTTCCCCGAAGGTCGCTCCATTGTAGACAGTGTGACTCTAGCTCATGAAACTTTCTTTCATATGAAACATTGTCATAAGAAGAAATAAGGTTGGATGACCTTAAAGATTGACATGGCCAAGGCCGATGATAGATTGGAATGATCTTTCCTTACCCAAATTCTAGAACGGTTAGGTTTTGATTGTAGGTGGGTCCAAATGATAGAATAGTGTGTCTCCACTTCATCCCTCCAAGTTATTCTGAATGGATCTCCTCTTCCAGTAATTAACCCTAAAAGAGGTATCAGACATAGAGATTCACTCTCTCCCTATCTTTTTATCTTGGTGGAGGAAGCTCTTTCTTGCCTCTTGGCTCAAGCACAGAATGATAATATTATCAAGGGCGTCAAACTGCGATGCCATTCTCCCAAGGGTTGGCAGTGGGGTAGATTTTCACGGATATCCGCCCCACCCAATCCGAATGGGGCGGATTTGGATGTGGCTAAATGGGTTTTCGGGTGGTGTCAGGGATCCAAACAGTATCCGTTGAATATTTGGGGCGAAGGCGGATTTGGCCACATCCACCCCACGGATATCTATTAATCCAATGTTATTACTAAAATACCTTTTAGTACTTAAAAGGGTAATAGACCCTAAACCTAATTTTTTTTTCCTCCAGAGTAAGAGACAACCCATCACCTCTCCTTCTTCTTTCTTTTCCTTATCTTTTGCTAATCTTCTCCCCGCCTCCTATCCATAACCCCTCTTGGCCGCCTCCTTCCCCGCCTCCCACTTAACATCGCGTTTCAGCAAAGAGATAGACATCAGTTGCTCCACTCTCTACGTCAGTGCACTATCTAGCCCCGACCGCAGCGGTGGTGGCGGTCATAATAATTACTTCTTCTTCACTGCTCCAGCAAGTTCGATGCACTTCATCCTTTGCTTCGCTGCGTTGTCTTGCTCTGTTCTTTCTTCCTTCATCAGAAATCAACTCAGCGTTCGAGTTTGATTTCTTTGCAAGATGTTCTTACTTCTTAGCTGCCATTATGGGGAAGAAATCTTTAGATCTGAGAACTTTAGATCTGAGATTTGTAGGGCATGCTTATCCCAATCAAGAAATTTTGTAGTGGAGGAGGCTCTCACTCTTTAGAACATCAAACTACAAAGGATCTTCTACAACTTGGAAACACAAAACTTTAAGCTTTTTTTATGCTTCTGTATAAACAATTGTTGAGAATGCTTGTAATACTACTGGCATTGGTAAGGCCACTGAATTTGAGAGTTCATTCAATGTATGGAGGATTTATATTTCACTTTGCTAGATTAACTTATGGAATCAATACTATTATATGAAAATGAAGGATTTTTTACAAAAAAAAAAAATTAGATCTGTAGACCTGAAGATCTTTAGCTTTTCTTGATTGATTGTTTGTTGTAATTTTTGTATAAATTTGTTTTTTAGAAGAAGACATTTTTTTAGCAGATATTCGGGTGGGGCGGATATTCGTCAATCCGTCCGGATCGGGGATGGTTTTTATGATTTTGTATAAACAGATAACGGGGCGGGGATGGATTTGCCCAAATCTACTCAAATCCGGCCAGTTGCCATCCCTATCCCCCCCCCCCCCTTCCCACAAGTTACATTCTTTATGCAGATGATCTTATGCTCTTTTGTCGAGCTTTTTCGCAGAAGCCCACACTGTCAAGGACATTCTTAGTTATTATTGTTTAGCCTCAGGTCAAGCTGTCAATTATGATAAATCATTTGTCCACTAAAGCTCCAACGTTCATCCAATACAAAAAAAAAATTAACATAATTTTGGGATCCAAAATTTACAATCCGAATGACAAATACCTTGCCTCCCCCTGGCTCCTCTCCAAAAAGAAAGCCAACGACTTCCAATTTTTGGCGGATAAAGTCACCGCCAAACTTTCAAGCTGAAAATCTAAAGTCTTTTTCCAAACTGGTAGAACTGTGATGATTAAAGTTATTCTCAATTCAATCTCGGTTTACACTATGCAAATTTTTCCCTTTCCTTGTTCAATTACAGACAAATTTGACAAATTGGCCCGCTGTTTCTGGTGGAATGGAGCTGAAACTAGCAAAACCAGACATTTATGTAACTGGGATTGTATCACCCTCCCTCAATATCTTGCAGGTTTCAACATTATTTCAGCCCGGCACAAAAATCTGGCGATGATGGCAAAGAATGTGTGGCAGACCATTGATTTTCGCAAAACCCACGAGTCCAACAACTCAAAGCTCTTTACTTCCACAAGAAGGACTTATTCCAATTCTCCGTTGCCTCGACGATCGCTTCTTTTGCTTGGAGAGGCAATCCTACCACTTTCTTCAAAATTAAACGATACTTCATCTGGCAAATCCTTTCCGGCAACCAAATTGACCTTTGGAAGGATTGTTGGGTCAAGCCTGATATTACTCTATCCGAATGCACTCCCACCCTTTCATATTTCCAGATCTCTGGCTTATTTCCTATAATCTCACACCTCATTGGAATGAACACCTTATCAATTCCGTTTTTCCTCCACCGGTGGCCCGGGACATCCTGGATATTACGATTATACCAACTTCCACCCCAGACAAACTCATCTGGCTCTTTGATAAAAAGGTATTTTTCGGTCAAAAGCGCGGGTCGTGCTTTCACCTCGAATCATCTTGAAAACTCTATTTCCAATGATATGAGCAGGTTCCCACGAGATTTTCAATTCAGGAATCTCTAGAAAATCAAAGCTCCTGTCAGTGCTCTCTTTTTTATTTGGAAGATCAGCTGCAATATCTTACCTACTATGGCAAAACTTGTTCAGATACACATGCCGAATGATAATTGTTGCATTTCTGCAAGAATCATCCAGAGGATGCTACTCACCTCTTTTTCTATCCGGTCATCAAAAGATTTTGGTTTTTTTCTTTTCTCCCTATTGATTGGAGCCAGATAAATCTCCCCCCCCCCCCCCCCCCCCCCCCCCCCCCCCACACACACACACACCATTTCAAGTTTCTTTAATTTCATTTGGACTACAACGAAAACCCACCCTGAAGTCAAAAACAAAATGCTTGCCCAATTCACAATGATTCTTTTAACTATTTAGAAGATTCGCAACGAAAGTGTTTTTCTCAAAACTAAGTTCTGCATCCAATCTCTCCCCACTGTTCTTCATCGAACTTGGCACCCTTGGTTCAAACAATGGTTTTCCAATCCTGTGTCCAAATCCCCCTAAAAGGAAATGGCACAGGGGAGCTTTCTGTGATCTTATGCTCTATCCCTCGTAATCTTGAAACTATTATCACGGCACATCAGGATACACTGAACTCCAGCCAGACCCACCACAACATCTTATGCTCTATGATCCATAGCCAAATCCATACATCTAGGAACCATAGAATCAACCTTAAACATAACCAGCTTCGCCCTTTTCCTGTGTTCTTAGAACCGAACTTGATTATTGTCAGTTTTGACGCCAGATTTTTATACTTCTAAACAGGGAAGCCTCGATGTTTTTGCTATCAACCTGCAAGGTCAAGTTCTAGCAACGGTAGCCTGCCCTATTCCAGGCAAGATCCGTGACAACACGATGGTAGAATGTTTTGCAGTTCTTATTGGTGATTCGGCAAACATCATCAACCTCATCCAAGCCGATGACTCTCATTTTGATCAGGACATGAACTAAGCATGGCGTCCTCTTATTACTAATGTTAGACTTCTTTTGTTATTGCTACCAAGTTGGACATGATCTGACCTTGCGATGAATGCGGTAACACATCATCATGTTTTGTAATTGTTTCCTATTTCTAGTGGGGCACACAAACAAAAATATTAGATCTGCCTATTTTAGATTTTCGGGGAGGATGAGAGCTCACACAAATATAATACAATATAAAATGCAAAAAATAAGTACATAAATAAATAATCAAGGGTCCTAAATCAATGGGTGTGAGATTTGTAGTTAAAAACTTGGTATTAACTGCCAAAAAATATAGCCTTAATTTTGTGCAACTACCCTGAATTTTTTGGGCACAAACATCTTGTGTTGAGATAGTATTTTGACCTCTGTGGAGAGCAAGATAGTTGATTTTTGTATTTTCAAAGTGAGCCGCATAGAGATGGAGCAGGGATCAAAGACTTTGCCCTTCACAAGAAAATTCCGACACCTTTTCAAGCAATTTGTCCCACTTCCTTTAATTAACTAGGTTTATAGTTAATAAATAATATCTGATAGATAGAATCCCATTTTTTTATTTTTCATTTTTAAAGAAAACTTAAGAAATCAGTTCCTCATTTGAAGCTAAATTTGTCCCACTTCCTCATTTAATGCATTCTCTAGACTAGACAAGAAGAATCGGGTAATTGGAAATATGGAATGAGTTTTCGTGAAATCTTATCGAAAATTTCGATTTTTTTTAATTACGGAAAGAAAAAAGGCGAAATATAAATTTACATTTTTTTCGATTTTTTTTTCTTCGTAAAATTCGGTTTGTTGGCTCAAAACACATAACTCAATGACCAAATATTCATTTTTTCAACAAATTTTGGAGTTTTTTTATTCTAGTTATCATTTCTTTTAATTATTTATTGATTTTTGAAACAACCCCTTGATTTTCTAGTAATATATTGATTTCATGTTTGTTTCATTTTTTTGGTATTTAGGCTTCATTTAACGTGTTTAATAGATTTATTTATTTTGCATTTTTTCACATATTTCGTATACCCTCAAAATGCATTGTATATTTTCATGTATCCTCGAAAGTTTTACATTTTTTTTACACACCGAAATATTTCTTAAAATCAGGTTACAGAAACTAACCTAAAAAACGAAATCACAATCCTTGATTGGAAGTAGAGAAATTGTATTGATTTAGTTGTGGTTCTTCATATTTTGACAAGTGCATGCAAACTAGATTTTGTCGTTTTCTTTAACGAATCGAAAATTTTTATAGAGTTTTCTTTCGAAGAAATCTGATGCCAGAATCTCGCTGGAGAGTGGCGACTGAGGTTTCATGTTTTAGGTAGAAAGAGAGATTGAGCAGGTGAGTGCATGCGTGCGAAAAATAGAGGAACACCTCCTAAAACCCTCCTTTTCTTTAGAGGATGGATCATAAAGAGAGGGACGGATATTAAGAAAGAATGTTTAGTAGGTGACTTCATTTAATTTTAGAGAAAACAAGAGTAAGTAAAGAGAGTGAGAATCAGGGAGTAGGAACTGAACAATGGTGGTATTTTTATCAAGGCTCCTGCTAAATAACACCACCACTTCTACTGATAAACACCACCAACCCCTACTTTCTGAAAGACACAACCACCTTTCTGAATAACACAACAATTATTGAAGGACACCACTAATAAAAGGGAAAAAACCCTAACTCCTTCTCCTCCCTTCTTCTCTCTCCTTATCTTCTCCATTAAGAACCATCACCACCCTGCCACAACCAACCGCACCACCACACTGTCAGCCTCCTCCTCCTTTTCTTTCTCCCTCTCTTCTCTATCAAGAACCATCACCACCCCGCCACCATCAACCGCATCACCACCCCGCCACCATCAACCGCATCACCATCCCGCCACCATCAACCGCACCACCACATCGTCGTCCTCCTCTTCCACCTCCCCCTCATCTCTTCTCCTATTTCCTCTTATGTATTTTTATTTTTCTCCTCTCTTATTTTATTCTTCTTCTTTTATTTTCTTCACAACAAAATGTCATAAATTAACAAACACAAATTGGAATTTTAGAAATACAAAAAAAATATTATAATACAAAAACACAAAAACAAACATTGAACATTAGATCTTCCATCAATATTTTTATATATTACAAAACAAAATACAAATAATACATTAATTGTCTTGGAGATGCTCAACAAAGTCCTTAAGGGGGTGATGATCGCGATTCTCTTCGTTGGAGGAGTAGTAGTCCACTAACGAATTCCCACAATCACCGTCCATCATCCTCATCAGAAAATGATGATGATTCACTGTCCTCTTCCTCCTCTGACTGTCCTTCTTCCTCATCATCGTCCTCATCATCATCTAAAGACGATGACGAGTGGGGGTCCTCATACCAGAAAGAGTCGTCTTCCGGATCGCCCATTTCATCCCATTCTTCTTCTAAGTTTTCTTCTTTGAACATTTGCCTTTTTATCTTCTTTCTCTTGAATTGGAGATAAATACTAATCGACTACTCCCATTTTATAATGCTCAACTTAAATTACATTTGTCTTCCCAAGCAACTAACTATAAGTCTTCCCAAGCAATTCTATTTCTATTCCCAATCAATTTTATTTGTCTTCCCAAGTAATTTTCTTGTGATTATGCAAATATGGTGGTTTCCCCATATATGCATTAGCACTTCTTGAAAGGTTGTTTGAATCTCATAGACAAAGGAAAAATGGACATAATAGGAGGATAACGACCAATCCTTCCTTGAGATACCCAAATGCAACGGAAAATTCAAGTCCAATAATCATAATCGCAGAAGAAAAAAAGAAGTGAATGTGATCTTAAAAATCGCAGAAATTCTGAGATTGTTTGAAACAGAATCTGGATTTTGCCCAAACGCAACGGAACGTGCGAGGCTAAGACACATCCTTGCAGGAGTCGTTGCGCTTGGGTAGAAACCAGACTCTGTCTATTTTGTATTTGAATTTTTTTTCATTATTTTCAATTCCTATGGGTTTGATACACTATTGACATATTTGATTTATTACTAAACCCGTTTTTACCTTTTCAAGTTGGGGTGTTCAAAAATGGGGTTCAGCAATAAATCAAATATGCCAATAGTGTATCAAACCCATAGGAATTGAAACAAAATTCAAATACAAACAAATAAAAAAAATAGAGTTTGTTTTCCGCCCAAACGCAACGGTTGTTGCGAAGATGTCAATCCCATTTGCAGTGGCCGTTGCGTTTGGACAAAAAACAAACTCTGTCCAAAATTTAAAATTTTTGTATTTGAACCTTTTTTGGGTTTTTTTTTCAATTCCTATGAGTTAGATACACTATTGGAATATTTGATTTATTGTTAAACCCCACTTTTGAACACCCCAACTTGAGAAGGTCAAAAGTGAGGTTTAGCAATAAAACAAATATGTCAATAGTGTAGCAAACACATAGGAATTGAAAAATTGAAAATACAGAAAATCAAAAAAATTTGACAGAGTCTGGTTTTTACCCAAACACAACGGATCCTGTGAGAATGTGTCTTATCCTTGCACGTTCCGTTGCGTCATAGTCTTTGTAGGCATTTTGGACTGGGTCGCATGAGCCATTGCAATTTTCTTTATTAAATTCACATTTTAATCTGCGATTGTGAGTGTCTGGCTTGCATGAGCCACTGCGTTTCGGTACAAACTCTTACTATTCAGTTATGTTTCAGGGCCATTATCAAGGTTATTTTCAAATCCTCGATAGGTCTTAGACAGGGACACCTCCTCTCCCTTTTTATTCATTCTGGCAGTTGAAGTCTTGAGCAAGAATTTAATTTTTTTAATTTGAAGGAAAAATTTAAAATATTTTGCGAAGCGAATCTGCAAATGGAAATGTTTTTGTTGTGTTTTTTATATACTACGCATGCAAATATTATAAGCAATGAAAATGCAATTGCAAATACTCACAAAAGGCTTTGACATCTAGTATAAAGAGAAGGCTAATAGAAAGCTAATTCACAACCTAACTGCATTATATAACCAACATCCCATAATTCCTATATATACAAACTTGACATATGGGCATTATAGATCAGACACCAGCATTTACAATTGGCGATCAACAAGATCAACATTTACAGTCGAAAATAGTGTTTTCTGCATATTTTTACAAACTGAGGCCGTAACTGTGTTCTTGCTGCACCATCGACGCATTTCCCATTTCATTTTGTTTACAAACTGAGGCGTTCTTGTTGCACCATCGATATGAGAAATCTTAGTGCTTTCTGCATTCTTTCTACAAACCGAGGTCGTAACTGTGTTCTTGCTGTACTGTCGACAAATTATTTTGCCCTCGCAAAGGTTCCAGCGATTGTGGGTTCTCCACTCGCAGGAATCGCTGCGAGGCTGAAGGAGAAAAAAAGGAGGATAAACAAACCAGAAGAAAAAAAAAGATGGGAGGGGGTGGGATGAGAGGTGGCGGTGGCGAGGTGGTGGTGGTGAAAGGGGAGGAGGAGAGGCGGCGGTCGCAAAGAGGTGGTGGTAAAGGGGTGGAGGAGGAGAAGTGACGATGGCGAGGTGGCGGTGGTGAAACGGATGAGGAGGAAAGGTGGCGGTGGCGAGGTGGGGGAGTGAAAGGGAGGAGGAAGACGATTGGTAGCAGTGGCAAGGTGGTGGGGTGAAGGGGGAGAGGAGGAGGGGTGGCGGTGGTGAGGTGGTGGGATTTAGGGGAGGAGGAGGAGGTGGTGGTTGTGAGTGATGAAGAAGAAAGGGAGAGAGGAGAATAGGTGTTAGGGTTTTTTGTTTATATAGTGGTGGTGTCCCTTAGTAGATAAAAAAAGGTTATTTACCTTTTAACCCCCATTTACTCTTCACGTGTGAAGCACGTGCCACCTAAACTTACCCATTTCCTCTCTCGAACCCTAATTGAATAATTGTTTTTAGTTTGGGAAATAAAGAAATTGGGAAAGCGAGAGAAAAAGATAAAGGGAGAAAATGAGAAAGGGATAGGGGGAAGGAGATCACTCGATTGACTATGTCGCTCAAGGGGAGACAAAGGAGTAAGTTCAAGGGGAGGGGAGTGGAAAGGAGTGTCTTTGCAGAGAGGGAATGGGAGAGGGGGAGACGGAGAGAAGGGGATATGAAGAAGATTCCAACCTGAAAACCACTCACTTCTGCCATCCATCTTGAACATGTAAGCTCTTCATTGCCATTGAGCTGAATATTTGTTTGATTTCACTGAAATTCATTGAAAATTGTTTAAATTTGTTGAATTAAATTTTAGTAAATTTGTATGTGATATACACTGTAAATTTGTTGAATTTGTATTTGATATAGACTGATATACATTGATACACAATGGTATACATTGTAAATTTCTTGAATTGTGTTAAATTATTATGTGTATGTATGATATCAGTGTATGTATCTAATGTATGTGTATACAATGATTACACTGAACCATTGAATAATTTTTTTTATGTATGTATATCTGATTATCCTGTTATATATACTTGTGGTAGGGATGGCTCTACGTGACAAGATGACTTGTTTAGTTCATCATGGTGGTCAATGGGCGAGTGATAGTCCTACTTATATGAATGGTACCATTACAAGTTTGAAAGATAATGATGGGGATGAGTGGTATTTGAAGGATATAAGAGATGACATTGAGAAGCATTATGGAATTAAAGAAGCTACCATTACATGGATTTGTGCTGATCAAAGTGTTGAGGTGGTGAAAACTGACGTGGACTTGTTATATTTATGGGACAACATTAAAACAACAAGGTTCGGTAACAAAACCTTATTTCATGTGTATATACAAAACCTAGATTTGGTAACCCCCAAGCCGAAGAGAAAGCCTAAACCTGATCTAAGTTCATCCAAAAAGGAAGTATAGATCAAATTCAATTTGGAAGAATTCTAAACCAATTGTAGGAGTTGGAACAGATTGTGCTATAAATAGATGGGGTGTGGGGTGGACTGTGGATCTTGAAAACCACACATGTTCTTGCTGTGAATGGCAAGTCACAGGTGTGCCATGTGAACATGCATGTGTTGTGGTGATTCCAATAAGGGAAGAGTTTCCAAAGTAAGTTTAATATATTTCAAGTACTTTGTTGTCTGCCATTTGAAGTTGTTGCTTGTTTGTTATTATTGTTTCATGTAGGTACTGCAGTCCATACTTCTCAGTTGAATCCTACAAAGCTGCCTATGACTTGTATATACACCCACTTGATAATCCAAGTTATTGGCCTAAGGTAAAATACATAATTTCATTGTGTTTTCACATCACATTTGTATCTTATTCATTGTTTGTTGACCTCAAGTGCCTTATTCAATGTTTGTTTTGTTGTCATAGCCACAACATGTTGTTAAGCCTCCCCCACTTCATAGGTCTGCTCGAAGACCTAGAAAAAACAGAAGAATGGGTGAAGATGAGGGGCCCAAGGGACCAAGGAGGAACTTAAAGAGATGCACTAAATGCAAACAATATGGGCACAACATGACTACTTACAAAGGCGTAGCTGCTAGTAATTCTAAGAGGATGCCAAGTGTTGTTGGCATGGGCAATAAACTTGGTGGTGATGGTGGTCCACAATGGAGGATGACGATGGATGATGAGGCAATGCCATGTACCCCAGCAGCTAGTGGAGAAGGTCTGATCGTGATGAATCAGAATTTGACTCAGTCCCAGGGTTTAAGGTATTGGTTGGTGGTTTTTTCCCACCTTTTAGTATATATGACAAAACTCAGTAAATACATTTGTTGTTTATAACCACGGCATGTCAGTTTTTTGGGTAGATGCCATGTATATGTTAGAATGGTTACAACTTACAAACAATGTTTTTGGGTTTAGGTTTATGTTTTTTTTTTTTTTGTATAGATGGTACATATAATGGCATGTCAGTTTTTAGGTAGATGCCATGTATATGCAAAAATGACTTGGTTTAGACAAATGAATATCTGATGTAAGACTAATATGATGTTAGTCAAGAAACAATAGTTTGACAGATTCTGATGTACTAATCTAATGGAGTGACAAGAAACAATGGGGATGTATGTAAACAATGCATTGGTTCAATGCTTCAATGATGGTTAATTGCATTGTGAATGATTCATTTTCATTCGAGCAGGTTGTTTATTCCAGCATTATGAATAGTTTGACAAGTTCTGTGAATGCTTCAATGCATTAGTTCATTCTTAATTTCTTAATTTTCATTTTGAGGTTGTTGTTTCATTTCATAATGGCAGGTTCTTCATTTTCAGTTAAGCATGTTATTCATTTCATTCAAGTAGGTTACTGCTTGTTCATTTCAGTCCAACAGTTTTTGTGATTTTCAACAGTTTTTGTGACTTTCAACAAGGTCATTGCATTGCATTTCAGTCTAGCAGGGTCATTGCATTTCAATTCAGCAGGGTCATTGCATGGCATTGGATTATGTTGGTCATTGCATTGCATTGATCATTTCAGTACAGGTCATTACATTGCATTTCAGTCCAGTAGGGTCACTGCATTGCATTGGATTACGATGTTCATTGCATTGATCATTGTCATTGCATTGGCATCCATTGAGAACTCAAACAAAAATATATTGGCCATTCACAAACAGAGCAAGTCAATTATACAATAATTTACACATAATCCATATTAAAAAAAACAAGTAATTCTTTTTTACCCCAACATAATTCCTACATTTACCATTTGGTACCCATCTTCTCCAAACATATTTTTTTCACCAATTCAACCAGTAGCGAATTGAATACACAAAATACAAGATTTTCCTAAATTGATGGCCATATTTTGATATCCATCTTCAGACTGTGGTTCTTTCTCCCTCTTCATCAAATGGTATAAACCCAAGGTTTCATTGGGATAAAGAGGGAAGATGGGGAAGAGGGAATAGATGGTGAGGGGTAAATGGGGTATTTCAAGAAAGGCACAAATGAAGGTCAGAGTGAATTAAAATAACCAATGGTACCCAAGTAGGATTTCACCTGAATTAATGGGAAATAAAAGATAAAAGTGACGGTGTCCATCAATAGAAATGCTAGTGTTATTTAACAGGGGCCTTTTATTAATTGGGTAACACAGTTTGGGATCCCTGCTGGAGCAGATCTGGACCCTTTCCAACTTATTAATTCGGTAAAATATGCATTGTTGTTGTTGTTGTTATTATTATTAAGGCACAATTATTTTAAACATTTAACAGTCTTGTCTTTTTCGGTAAAATGAGGTTTCACCTTAATATATATCCCCTTTTAAATACATGGAATGGGACTTTCCGATATATCATGGGGCAGGCATTTTAAAAAATATGCATGTTTACACAAGACATGACATTCTAAAACTATTTAAACTCCATCGAAACCAAATATGTATGTTTAACCTTTCTCCCAGTCTGATCTTGAAAATAAGCACTTCCACCAGTTTCTGTAACAGTGTGTGGTTATGAACTGCAACGAGACACCACCAAGCAGCAGAAAATAGTGGAGATATTGATGGAGACAATAAGATGCTGCGTTTGAAGGGTTAGGCCGAGAAAGTTAGATTAATCTAACGCAAAGCTTTCTCATAAACTTGATATAAAGTTTAGATCAATCTAACGGAGGGCATCTTCAGAAAGTGAAATTTAAAATGCTTTTTCACTTTACCTTTGTGTTAGTAAAATGGAAAACTCCGTAAGCAACCAAGGATGCTTTAGTTTCACCTTCAATCCTAGCTCGCACTTCATTAGAGTTGACCTAAACTCGATCAAACTGTCACATCAGTAGGTGGTACTACTGCATCTTTTATGTTGCAAATAAGATGACTTCAGAAAAATGAAGAATCATCAAATGCTCTAAAGATCAATCTGTGAAGCTACTTTTAATTCTCACTAACAAAAAAAGTCTATCCATATAGCTTGTCTCCTTTCAAAATAGGAACTGTGTAGATTGATTAGTAATTTTGGGCAGTTCTAACAGATACCTACAAGTTCATTCGTCAAAATTTCAAAACTGAAATAGGCAAACGAGTACTTATCCTTGTTTTCTAAGCTCCGAAACTCTTTCCATTTTCTTCCGTGGCTAGGTCAATTCCATATGGTGGGCTCAGTTGATCTTATCTCTGGCCTCGCGAAGTTGAGCTATGTTACGAAGATAGCAATTCTTAGGTTAGGTTGGGGCCAGGCCAAGTTATGCAAAGTTTTCTTGTCCACAATATTGCCGGTATGTTCAAAGATATTGTGATTTCTCATTTACTTTAATCCATTCTCTAACGAGTGTCTGCTATCAAATATCCTCTCCCTTGCCTCCCTTGCCTGTCACATTGATACAAGAAAACAAGTTACCCGACTAAAAAAAGAAAAATTGATTAAAATAGTAAAAAGGAAGCACTTATCAATGGTTATTAAAAGAATGTCAGTGTCAAAAGGATTTAACACATTGAGTGTAACTTGCAAAATGAGACTATAGAAGTGAGAAGTGAAGTAAATACCTGTTGTTGCCAATTTGTACAGCTTGTGATGAGTATAAGTAGAGCAGTTTGTAGAGTAGAGCCTGTCACTATTCCAATCCAGAGTCCCTTTCCACGTAATTGTAGATAAAACCCCAACAACAAAGCTATCGGAATTCCCACAAGATAGAATGCCCCAAGGTTAACATAGGCACCTAGATGCTGCCATCCACAACCTCTAGCAACACCTGAACACGTAAAGTAGAACAAAATAATACAAAGTCCAGCTTAAATTGAATTTAAGTACTGGTGCTAGACGAAATGCAGATTCTAACCTGAAAGGACCCCTTGTAGACTGTCCATAATAACCGAGATGCAAATCAGAGGAACCATTCCTGTAACATAATCAAGAACTTCCTTCTCATCGCTAAAAGCATAGCCCAGAATGCCCCGGCTAGCAAAAAGCGCAGTGCTGAATATCGCTGCTTCTATGACAGCAAAACACATTATGGCAAAGACAGCTACTCGAGCAACTCGTGGTTTCCCGGCTCCTAACTCATTTGAAACCCGCGTGCTGTAGAGTAAGCAATATTGATATTCAGCTTTGTAAATAATTTGTCATAGGTCACAAAGAAACATGCCAGCATTTAGCCCAAACTATTATTGTTTGCTGGAAAAACTTACAAAAGATGAGCTTTAGTAGAAGTTAATTTATAAACCAAATGCAGTTAATAAGATAGGTATGAAGCAAACCTTGCAGCGGCACCGAGCCCAGATGGTATGGTATATAGCAAAGAGATGGTTGTGAGGCTGTTTGTACAAGGATCACAAAATGTAAGATACTTTCCTTGTTCAATAGAATTGAAATTAGAAATTAATTTCAAGGTCCAACTGTAGTGATTTAAGAGTAAAGGAGAATTATTCGTACCACACTGAAAGTACTGAAGTCTCAAGCTGAGGATTTGGTAAAAGCCCAGATAGCAAGATAAGTAGCTCAAACGACCACCATTCAAGGCTAGGATCACCAAAATGCAAAATCAATTAAGAATAACTTACACATACTTTAACATAATCTCAGAAGGAATAAGAAATTACCAAACCATAACAGCAGAAGGAATTGCTAATCGGAAAAAGGTGCCAATTCCATGAAACACTTCCCACGTTAATGGCAACCGAGTTCCTTCACAAGAGGGAGAGTATTTGACATATGCTCCGAGCATAATCACATTCAACCAATAAGAGAGACTAATTGCTAGCGCAGCTCCAATGTTCCCCAAACCAGTTTTAAATACCAAAACCCAACAAAGAAGTATGTGGAAAACTAGAGTAGAAAAAGAACTTATCAACAATGGTATGGTCAAGCTCTGAGATTGAAGAAATCTTGTTAAAGGTTGGAGAGCTGCATAAGCGAATAATGCAGGTATCAACCATGTTGCGTATTTGCTTGCTTCAAAGGAGATCAAAGAGTCCTGGCCCAAGAAAATGAGTATTTTCCCTATAGAGATCCATCCGAGAGAGACTGGGATACAAACCAAGATAAGGGCTATTATAGCACCACCAGTGTGAACTCCAAGCTTTTGATATTGTTCTGCTCCATAAGCTTGTCCACATAGAGTTTCCAATGCACTAGCCATTCCTACCTGGAGGAAATGTAAGAGATTCAGCAGGTACAATTTGAAGGAGTTGCTTATGCACTAGTTATTTTTAGTTCGGAAGTGCCTACGGTTTTCTAAATTGACAATTACGCCGTTTGTTTCGAAAGAAATTTTTTTATTATTGAAGATAAACAAAAATAGAAAAGTGATGGGACAATATGGGTTTGATATAATATCCCTAACCCTAAGAAGCAAATATAAAAAAATTTATTTTGTGAAAAAACACAGAGGTAAGATGGGATCATCTTCTCCATTCTCTGTTTATCTTTTTTCTGTTCTCCTTTCTAACTTTTGGCAAATCTTACTAGAAAGTTTTCATTTATAACAAACACGGCCTACTAAACCTAAATCCACCGATTATGATCAATGTAGAAATTAGGGTAAAAAAAGTTGCACCCTTTCCTTTCTATTTTCATTAATAAAGAAAACCTTCATAAAAACGAAACTTGCACCCATACCACAGAAATGGATGGATCAAAACAAGATTGCAACATAAAAACCAACAAGAAAAGAATACCCACACCATAGAAACTTCAGACCAGAATGAATCCCAAATTGCAAGAAGAATACCAATATTATAGAAAGAAAGGAAGGAGGAGCAAGAGAGTTACAAGAAGACTAAAGCCAGTAACACCAGTGAGAGATGTAGCAATAGCAGTACTAGAGAGGGCAAGTTCACTAATATGACCAACCATCATCATTGATATGACCTGCATCAAATATTGAAAAAATTGTACTGCCACCATTGGCAATGATAGGTAACCAATCTTCTTTATCTCCTCTATGAAAACAACCCATGTCAATCCATCTTCATTTTCCCTTCTCTCTTCTTTCTTCAACTTCACCAACAATTCTTCTTCCATTATGCTCCTCTCTAGATCTTCTGTAACACCCTACGAGAGAAGAATCAGAAATTAAATAGTTGTTTTGTGTGACTGACTTGACCTCCTCACCACAATCTCTCCCTTCATCCTTCCTCTTTTTAAGAACAATTATAGGACCAGTACAACTCTATTCAACTCAAACTGCTGCTCTCATGGGGCACTCCTAGTAGTATGACAAAATCAATTTTTCTAGAGAGCCAAAGGCTCAGCCCAATACCATCCATCATCTTAGAGATGCTGTAAATGTCCAATCTTTAGGATGATGGATGGTATTGGGCTCGCCATGACCAAATTAAGTGTGGTCAAGTCTTTTCCTGAGAAAATTTTAAATGGCGAGGAACGGGTAAGGAAATGCACGCCTGTGCCCTCGAGATGCATAGCCTTGCAAATCTCAAGGGGGATAAGTGATAATACCCACCCCTCGCCCATTTCCTCGCCCCTCCTCGACGGCTAGAAGGCCTCCTTTTCCTGAATAAGATACCAAATCAGAATAATTATTATAAAATAAATACTAACCCCCCACCCCCTATCATTGTCTATATCTAAATCCTTTTCTATGTGTAATCTTTTCTCTGTGTGATTTAGTGCCACTACCATATATTTGAATAATCTTATACTTTATAATAAAACTTTTGAAATTACAATTAAGGTTTTAAAAAATCACTCTCATTGACGTATTCCAATCCTGAGTTTATAAGAGCACCTTGACGACCCTGGTTTTATTGCACCTTCCGGATTCTGATATTTTAACTTTGAAACAAAATAATTTTAGAATAAGTTTGAAAAAATAAGCATAAAAGTTGTTATCACACATACACGTGTGACAAAGAAAAATGTTTTAAGCATTGTGTTTCATTCTAAGGTACCTCCTAAATTGTAATGGTACATTGTCGCGTCAAAGGCCATGCTTGATTTTCCGTAAATCTGCTATAAATGAAAATGGTTTGAGTTTGAAATGTTTTTATAAAACAAATACATTTTCATGTCCATATGCTTGGTGGTGAATGAAAAACGTCTTACAATTTTGATATCTTATTCATCTATATTTCCATAATAAAATCAAATGGCATGTTTATTACTACAAATTAATGTGTGAGTAAATGTGGATAAGAGAATAAATACTTTAACAAACAGATTTGAGTGTCTTGAAAGGTGAAACCGTTTTGCTAACAATATGGTAAGTTTTGCAAATCAATTTCCTTGATTTGCAGTGAAGTCTGTTTGAAAGAGAAAAGTAATTAAAGCTTTAAAAAAATGACACTATGTTAGGCGAGAAATTCTAGCTGGCCTGGGAGGCGCGCCTGGGTGGCTGCATGGACGCTCTTTGGCACGCGCCTGAGAGGGTCCAAAGCACGTGAATGAAGGAAATTGGGCAGGGTTTCAGCAGCCAAAAAAATTTGGGAAAATTTCGATTTCAACTTTGAAAGGTTTATGAGCTCTTGGTTTATACTCCCCATCGAAGAAGAAAACCTTCCCTTCCCTTCCATTCCTTCCACCGCAACCCCCGATCTTCTCCTATCTGAAAATCAACCCCTGCCACGCCGCCCTCTTCCCTCCTCTGAACTCTCTGTAAATCGAGAAGAAGAAAGTACAAGAGATTGAAAAAACGAGAGACTAAACACCTCTTCTCTTTGAGATAGGTTTCAGAGATTGGTTTGGTTTGATTTATCGAGAGAAAAAATCGAGAACAAAGAAGAAGTTTTTGGAGGGAGTTTCAGCAGCCAATCACATTTTCCCTTATTTCACTTTTCGTTTTGGTTTTTGGCTCCAAACAACAAACAAGAAACCAGAGAACAAGTTCCCTCGAACAAGAAGTCCCCATTCGATCTTCAAGTCATCTCTCAAAATTACAAAGGTAAGTGCCTCATTCATTTACTGTTGATTTCTTCTTGTGGGTTTGTAGATCTAGGGTTTATACTCATTTTTCGTGTTGATTTCAAAGGGTGGGGTTCTAGATCTAGGGTTTCTGATTTTGACTCATTTGACAAACAAAATATGTTTTCAAATGTCGAAATAGAAATACAAAAACTGATTTTTACGAAATTGGAAGGGATGGGTTTTCTACTCCCATTTTTCTACTGATTTTCTACTCCGAAAGTTCTGAATTATAAACTGAAATTGCTTTTTTAATTTCATTGTGTGGATGGGTTTTCGAATTTATGTTCTTCAATTTGTGAATATGGGTTTTACTTAAATTTCTTCAATTCAATGACCCTTTTGTTGTTTTTGATTAATTTGTTTTTATTTTTTTATTTTTTTTTGAGATGGTGGTAAAAATCCTATCTTTCAAGAAAAGTTTGTGTTCCCCCTCATTGAAGGTCTCAGAGAGCTTAATGTTCATGTATGGAACATCAATACTTTAACCTGTGATGACTTCATTGGCAGTGGGAAGTAAGTTTTTGATCTTGTTTAATGAACCACAATAGATTCTCAATGAGAAATATCAATGTTGCCTTACCTCATGCATTTTTTTTTTTCCATTGAACTTTAAAGCTATTTAAATGGTGTGATTTTGAGGTTATCATTAGTTAAGAAGTTAAGACTCTTTTGATACATTATTAATTTAATGGTCCAGGTTGCCTGTATCTCCTTCATTGTGTCATTTTGAAGGTTCTATATTCGATTAGTTATTTAACTTAAAATGGCATCTAACCTGTCTTATGTTGCTTTGCTATGGTGGCAATGGGAGGGTTGAAATGTTTGCATCCTTGACCCAAGGGAGCGAGCATCTTCAGTTGTTGCATGCCACTACAATTAATGTATCCTTTGATGCTGAATGATGACTTCTTGTATGGACTTCTCTTGATGCCATAAGAATAAGCCTTCCTGTATGGACTTCTCTTGATGTTGTCTTCTTTGGGAAACCTTCTGTCATCGGAGCCATTCAAGGCATGATGACTGGTCTTGCTTGCATCACTCCTGGAGCAGGTACATAACCGTACCATGTCGCAGAATAGTGGTTTCAATTACACACACCAATAATGGCCTTACAGTTCAAAGATTGACTGAGCTAATACACACCAAAATGGATAGGATGACTAATAGTCTTATACATAATTAGACCCTAGGATAATGTTTATTAAATGAATGAGAGTTACACCAGTAGAATAATACAAGGATATAGCTATTGGTTGATGGTGAATGACATTTTATTGGTCTGATGTAGGGGTGGTGCAGTCGTGGGCTGTGATAGTGATAGGGATACTTTCAGGTAGCATCCTTGAATATTGAATTTACAAGGTATACTTTCAGGTAGCAGTCGTGCACAGTCACTTTACAAAAGGTATTGAATTTACATAATGTCATGGAATATTGTATTGAATTTACATAAAGTCTAGTTGCACAGTCACTTTACATAATGTATTGAATTTGTTGAAAAATAAATTGGGACTTATGTAATTATTATTACCTTGCAATGGTTTGACATAGTTACTGTTTTGTGTGCCTTTTGCCAATCTCAAGTGTGAGGCACGGGCTACCAAAACAAGAGAATATGTAAAACTTATTTGAAACTCCAGAATCGTGCAATACTGGATTATGCTTCTGCTATGCCCATTGCAATTTGCAACTTATTTGATGGCTTATATGGTTTTCTTGTCATGGACTCACATTCTAGTATACTTTGACAGTGCAAGGATTGCAAAAGAGGAGGATGAAAGAGAGCTTCGCCTCATTGAAGAAGAGGAGAGACGGGAGATGTTGAGAAGGGAGAAGAGGCGCAAGCTAGCCCAGCGGTGAATTCGGAGATGACCACTCTTTGCAGGTGCTGCTTTTGATTGAGGCAAAGAAGCGCAAGCTAAGTACTCTGTGATGGAAGAGAACACTTGGGAGTGGCTATTGTCGATTTTATGAATGTATTTCTAATTTTTCAGAACTACCTTGACCCTTGAGCTGATGTTGAAATTTATAGGTGTGTTACAATTAAGCTGATGTTGAAATTTGTATAATTATATTTCACATCATTCTTTTTAGTATGTGAGTGTGCAAGAATTGTGGATTCCTGATGTCTGCAACACAGAAGCTAACAAACTTTGTTCTGTGGTTTAACTTATTCTTTTTAGTATATGAGTGTGCAAGAATTGTGGATTCCTGATCTCTGCAACTCAGAAGCTAATAAACTTTGTTCTGTGGTTTAACTTAGATTTAGACTCGAAGACTGTCATAAGTTTCTCACTTATCATCTATTTTTGTTTGTTTACGCAGAATTTTTTGCCTTGCCTCTGAGAAGTGGGTTTTCAAAATACATTGATCCACTGATTTATAGCACTAGAAATGTGTTTATTACATTTTTAGCTATCAACAATATTTGAGTTGAGCAGAAGTTGTGGATATTGCAATAGCTCATCTAGCATACATGAAAACAGCCTTGCAACTCATAAAATGGATCCCCACTTTTATTGTGATGCATCATCAAGTCAGTTTGAGTTTCTAATTTTGTTATGCCCACCCCCCCCCCCCCCCCCCCCCCCCCCCAGTGTTTGCTGTAACAGAAGTTGGTCTTAGGAAGTTGAAGCTTCATTTCAGGTTGAACATTAGGATAAAACATGGTTTTTGTGGCTGTTCTGATACCTATATGACAAATCAAAATTAGCTTCATGTGTTCAACATGTGTGATTTGAGTTACAAATCCTTTCTTTTTCGGAGTTTTTCCATTATACTCCTCCATTTAACTGATACTTTCTAAAGAATATATCATTTGTCTTAAGTTGTGCCGAAAATAATCTCGTGAGGGAAGTACTCAACAAATCCAAAGTTGTGGCAGGGTAGCATTTGGAAACCAAAACCAAATGCACAGTTGCTTCTACTTCTAATTAGAACTCAAAGGTACTTCTGATTACAAAACAATATAGAATTACAGCAGCAGCAGCAGCAGCAAAAATTGCAAAACAGTATAAATGCAAAAAATCCTAAAGAAAAAGAAAAGGAAATGGATTTTACTGCAAAAAATGCAAGAAACAAGCCTCCAATGTACTACAGCGTTACATTCATTATACTGCAAAAAATGCAAGAAACAAACCTCCAATGTACTACAGCGTTACATTCCTCTGACTTAAGATCAGGCTTACAAACTACAAATTTCAGACCTATGTTCATCTACACTTGAGAAACAAATAAATTACACTATTATGAAAGAACACTAAAAAGAGATAGGTATCCTTTCCTTGCAAATCGAGTGTAACTTCACCCAAAACACCAGCTTTTGAAGATCCCTGCAAGAATTCCTAAACTAGTAAGCACCAAACAAAAATCTATGAACAGAAAGAAAAGAAATGAAGATTGGGGATTTCTTACTGTTGAAACAATGAAGTGGTATTTTTTCTGATTCACTTTTCCTGTTTTTGTTTCCTGGATAAGTTTTACTGTTTCATTTATAGGATTCTCCCATCGACAACTCCCGTCATGTATTGCCACCTTCTCCAATCTCACAGTTGGCCTCCCAACATCCACTGAAACCAAAGATACCATCAATGTATCTTTTCCTAGCTGAGGCACCTGAGGAAAATGAGAGCAATCAAACACAGAAATAGATTAACAAGTCTGATAAAATTTCTTCAAACACATTTCATAATCTCACCAACCCATATCACGCAGTAATCCAAACTTTAAATTTCAATCATATTTCAACAATTTAAGACAAAATTAAACAACAACCATTTCAGATTTAGTACCAAAAGCCAACAATTTTCATACATTAAAAGTCAACTTAATACCTGAGTTGCATGAAACTGCAACTTGAACACAACTTTGATCTTGTTCTTCTGGCTCCTCCATCTGGCTGATTTGAACATCTTTACTAGCTGTTCTGCTTCAGTTCAACATCTCACAACCCTCTCAGTCTCTCACCCAGACAAAAAGACCGTACCTTTATCAGATTATCTGATTGAAACCCAACAACCCAATGCAGGATGTACACCATTGCTCTCTTTGTTGACCGGATGAAAAGACTGATCCTTGATCAAATAAAAAATAAAAACTCAATTTCCTCTCAAATCTAAACCACAAACACAGACCAAATGATCACTAAATTCTATCTTCAAAAATCCCAGTTTGGGGGAGAACAGATCAGACACTCTAGAACTCAAGTTCTGGGAATTAAATGGTCTTAAAGATTGTTCAGAGTGGGTCTGCAAATCGATAGAGACAGACCCTTTGAGAGAGAGAAGCTGTAGTAGTACATAATGTAGCAAAAAAAAAAAAGTTTGTCAGGGAACCCCACAAGAAGAAATCAAGAAGAAAATCAGTAGAACCCCACAAGAAAAAAGCAAATTCAGTTTATAATTCAGAACTTTTGGAGTAGAAAATCAGTAGAAAAATGGAATTTGCTAGAATTTTTCTACTGATTTTCTACAAAACGGTAACTATGTCAAACCATTGCAAGGTAATAATACTTTACATAAATCCCACTTTATTTTTCAACAAATTCAATACATTATGTAAAGTGACTGTGCAACTAGACTTTATGTAAATTCAATACCTTATGTAAAGTGACTGTGCACGACTGCTACCTGAAAGTATACCTTGTAAATTCAATATTCAAGGATGCTACCTGAAAGTATCCCTATCACTATCGCAGCCCACGACTGCACCACCCTTGCATCAGACCAATAAAATGTCATTCACCATCAACCAATAGCTATATCCTTGTATTATTCTACTGGTGTAACTCTCATTCATTTAATAAACATTATCCTAGGGTCTAATTATGTATAAGACTATTAGTCATCCTATCCATTTTGGTGTGTATTAGCTCAGTCAATCTTTGAACTGTAAGGCCATTATTGGTGTGTGTAATTGAAACCACTATTCTACGACATGGTACGGTTATGTACCTGCTCCAGGAGTGATGCAAGCAAGACCAGTCATCATGCCTTGAATGGCTCCGATGACAGAAGGTTTCCCAAATAAGACAACATCAAGAGAAGTCCATACAGGAAGGCTTATTCTTATGGCATCAAGAGAAGTCCATACAAGAAGTCATCATTCAGCATTTTCATCATTCAGCATCAAAGGATACATTAATTGTAGTGGCATGCAACAACTGAAGATGCTCGCTCCCTTGGGTCAAGGATGCAAACATTTCAACCCTCCCATTGCCACCATAGAAAAGCAACATAAGACAGGTTAGATGCCATTTTAAGTTAAATAACTAATCGAATATAGAACCTTCAAAATGACACAATGAAGGAGATACAGGCAACCTGGACCATTAAATTAATAATGTATCAAAAGAGTCTTAACTTCTTAACTAATGATAACCTCAAAATCACACCATTTAAATAGCTTTAAAGTTCAATGGAAAAAAAAAATGCATGAGGTAAGGCGACATTGATATTTCTCATTGAGAATCTATTGTGGTTCA
Source organism: Berberis vulgaris (assembly GCA_963556465.1). NCBI lineage: Eukaryota > Viridiplantae > Streptophyta > Magnoliopsida > Ranunculales > Berberidaceae > Berberis > Berberis vulgaris. The sequence continues at coordinate 30,861,058 of OY747127.1, read as the reverse complement.
TTAAACAAGATCAAAAACTTACTTCCCACTGCCAATGAAGTCATCACAGGTTAAAGTATTGATGTTCCATACATGAACATTAAGCTCTCTGAGTCCTTCAATGAGGGGGAACACAAACTTTTCTTGAAAGATAGGATTTTTACCACCATCTCAAAAAAAAATAAAAAAATAAAAACAAATTAATCAAAAACAACAAAAGGGTCATTGAATTGAAGAAATTTAAGTAAAACCCATATTCACAAATTGAAGAACATAAATTCGAAAACCCATCCACACAATGAAATTAAAAAAGCAATTTCAGTTTATAATTCAGAACTTTCGGAGTAGAAAATCAATAGAAAAATGGGAGTAGAAAACCCTTCCCTTCCAATTTCGTAAAAATCAGTTTTTGTATTTCTATTTCGACATTTCAAAACATATTTTGTTTGTCAAATGAGTCAAAATCAGAAACCCTAGATCTAGATCTAGAACCCTAGATCTAGAACCCCACCCTTTGAAATCAACACGAAAAATGAGTATAAACCCTAGATCTACAAACCCACAAGAAGAAATCAACAGTAAATGAATGAGGCACTTACCTTTGTAATTTTGAGAGATGGCTTGAAGATCGAATGGGGGCTTCTTGTTCGAGGGAACTTGTTCTCTAGTTTCTTGTTTGTTGTTTGGAGCCAAAAACCAAAACGAAAAGTGAAATAAGGGAAAATGTGATTGGCTGCTGAAACTCCCTCCAAAAACTTCTTCTTGTTCTCGATTTTTTCTCTCGATAAATCAAACCAAACCAATCTCTGAAACCTATCTCAAAGAGAAGAGGTGTTTAGTCTCTCGTTTTTTCAATCTCTTGTACTTTCTTCTTCTCGATTTACAGAGAGTTCAGAGGAGGGAAGAGGGCGGCGTGGCGGGGGTTGATTTTCAGATAGGAGAAGATCGGGTTGCGGTGGAAGGAATGGAAGGGAAGGGAAGGTTTTCTTCTTCGATGGGGAGTATAAACCAAGAGCTCATAAACCTTCCAAAGTTGAAATCGAAATTTTTCCAATTTTTTTTGGTTGCTGAAACTCCGCCCAATTTCCTTCATTCACGTGCTTTGGACCCTCCCAGGCGCGTGCCAAGGAGCGCCCAGGCAGCCACCCAGGCGCGCCTCCCAGGCCAACTAGAGTTTCTCATATGCCTAACATGAACGATTCTAGCTGGCCTGGGTCGAGCGTTTGGGTGGCTGCCTGGACGCTCCTTGGCACGTGCCAAGGAGGGTGTCTCGCACTTGCCCGACCGAAGTTTCAAAAAAAAAAAAAAAAAAAAGTCGGAAATGGAATTTGAATTTCCTTGTTGAAATTTAAGAGGGAGGGATCAAAACACAGAGAAACTCAGAGAGAGAAGGAAGACCTCTCTCCAAACCCATCTCCACAAAGAAGATGAAGCTCTCCCTCTCCCCAAACTCGATACAGAAGAGAAGACCGAAGAAGGAGAAGAGAAGCCATGGCTTCCATTTCTGACTCCAACCTATTGGTCTTTCTAACTAATTGGATAACCCCATCAACGCCCGGTTCATTAGGAAGGTTTGTTTGATCATTTTCAAGTGATTCGAAATCGATTGGGTTGTAAATGGGTTGATTGGTGAAGAACTGAGAGAGCAGAGGTGGTGTTTGAAGAAATGCATGTGAGAGAGTGAAGAGAAGTAAATGGGTTTTGAAGAAATGAGAGATTTGTTCAAAAGCCTCTAAATGGATTTCAGAAGCCTCTAAAATCATCAGTAATGCCACCTCTAATCCCAACTGAAGATGAACTAGAGAAGCAAGAAGAGGGATTTGTTATATCACTGGGAAGAACTGAGATTGCTATATATCATCAGTATGACTTCTATTATGTCATTTCAGTTATATCACTGGGATACGCTTCAGGTATGTCATTTCTTCATGAATGTGCACTATTTTTAAATTTGTTGATGCATAATCTGATCTTTCAGTTAAATTCTTTTTAATTGGAATGAAGATTAAAGAAGCTTAACTAATGTGTGTACTATGCAAGGCCACCTCTAATCCCAACTGAAGATGAACTAGAGAAGCAAGAAGAGGGATTTGTTATATCACTGGGATATATAGCAATCTCAGTTCTTCCCAGTGATAAAGAATTGGCAGGGTTGCAGGTGGTAAAGACATATACCTTGGAACATATGGTTAGTGCCTTACAAACAATATTGCACTCTTTTATCAAATAAAGCATATCCGCATAATGAACTAATATCTTGTTGATTTGATCAGATACTGAAGAAGAAGCTGCAGAGGCCTACGACATTGCTGCAGTAAAACTTCGAGGTATGAATGCCATAACGATTTTGACATCAGTAACTACTACAAAGAGGGTACAAAGGAGTTGGATGTCATACCTATTAAAAGTGTTGAAGAAGAGCATTCTCACTTGAGGATTAGATATTTCAAACTTGACTGATAGTGCCTGATAGTGGTGTTAAATGCTCGAGCCACAATGAAGTAGTGATGGAGGGAAGAACTGCCAAAAGTTGATGTGAGCATATGATTCAAGTGTTGAGCACGATTGATCCACTAGTTTGTGCTGCTGCATTTCTAAGCCTGAGTAATCAGCAGGGAGAGTACAGCATGAGATGAGATGGCCTTATTTGAAGCATGAAGAGTACATGGAAATGCTGAATTTGGAGAAACTGTGTCTAACTTTTAGATTTGAGTAATGAGAACTCTACTGATTCAATCAAATTTATTGTCAAAGGGTTGCAAAGGATACAACAAAGACTGATAGAAGTGTGTTCCATGACCATCTGTCTCTCTTACATTTTGGAGACTAACAAGTTTACGCCACTCTTTAATTATAAAGTTCTTTGTTGTTATTCATATCCATAATTTATTAACATATTTCTCTATAATTTAGTGCCATGTCAACAACTGAAGCCAGGTCCAAGTTTGTTTAGATCGAATGATGGATTGAATTTGTCCTCTTAATTTGCTGAAAATAACAAACACACACTTCTTATTTACACGTAATGGATATGCTTATACATGATTTTCTTTCTATGTTAGATAACTCTATCAAAAACAATGAAAAATGTATAATGTAGACAAGATGAAAAAAAAAAGAACAAAATACTGCAACTGGAGATTACATTTTCTAAAACTGTACATATCCTACTATCGCCGAGATCTAGGTGGAGTGTATCTGAATTCCTTGCTCGACTATTTGATACTTGGGATCTGTAATGGAATTGTTCTCTACATTGTAGTGACTGAAATTTTGCCTGTCAGGACTTCACTACATTGAGAGAACTACAACTGCACAACCTCACAATCGGCATCTGAACATTGGCTCCCGTAGCAGAAAATCCTCGCCAACAGAATTGAATGTAGACCTGATGTCATGCCGCTGGTACACCTGAGCTCTATTTTCATCCCACCACTCTTCTGCTTCTCTCAGGCTGAAGCGTTTCCGACTGCATAAATGATTTTAATGAACAAGTAAATTAACCATGAATACACGACGGGTGCATAATCTATGCTTAGAAAACTTCTCTTGTCAAATTTGTTTCAGATAACAACAACCATATCTCAAAATGACCATCAACTAGGAACAACAAACAATACAGCATGATTGAATTGCTTAGAAAACTATGGACTCTAAGAATATTAGAATCAACACGCTTGTTTATTACCACCGATTCTGAGAATTGATATTTCTATTACTGCCCAAGGATCGATGTTGTTACTCTGCATACTTCAGTTTTGATCAGAATAAACATAGCCAACCAAACCAAGTCATATTTATTCGTCTAGATTACAGATTGCTCCTGTAAACCTCCATCCTTTAAGTCTTTATATTATCCTAAGTCATAACATACATAATCACAGCACAAATGCCAGTAACTTGGCTAAGACGAATAAGATATGATCTTAATAAGTACTGACCAAAAGAAGTAGCCTTTGTTTCATCTTCTGAACGGGACTGAATTTTGGATTTTTCTTATGAATAACTACAAAGGCTCAAATTGTGTAAATGATAAACCGGCGAATAAATACAAGGTGGAAGCATCAATTTGATTATGTTCTATTTGTTTGTACGGTAAATCCTTTAACATAGATACTCGGCGCATGTAAATTCCAATTAAAAAGAATTTAACTGAAAGATCAGATTATGCATCAACAAATTTAAAAATAGTGCACATTCATGAAGAAATGACATACCTGAAGCGTATCCCAGTGATATAACTGAAATGACATAATAGAAGTCATACTGATGATATATAGCAATCTCAGTTCTTCCCAGTGATATAACAAATCCCTCTTCTTGCTTCTCTAGTTCATCTTCATTTGGGATTAGAGGTGGCCTTACTGATGATTTTAAAGGCTTCTGAAATCCATTTAGAGGTGGCCTTACTGATGATTTTAGAGGCTTTTGAACAAATCTCTCATTTCTTCAAAACCCATTTACTTCTCTTCACTCTCTCACAGGCATTTCTTCAAACACCACCTCTGCTCTCTCAGTTCTTCACCAATTAACCCATTTACAACCCAATCGATTTCGAATCACTTGAAAATTATCAAACAAACCTTCCTAATGAACCAGGCGTTGATGGGGTTGTCCAATTAGTTAGAAAGACCAATAGGTTGGAGTCAGAAATGGAAGCCATGGCTTCTCTTCTCCTTCTTCGGTCTTCTCTTCTCTTCTCTGTCGAGTTTGGGGAGAGGGAGAGCTTCATCTTCTCTGTGGAGATGGGTTTGGGGAGAGGTCTTCCTTCTCTCTCTGATTTTCTCTGTGTTTTGATCCCTCCCTCCCTCTTAAATTTCAGCAAGGAAATTCAAATTCCATTTCCCGCTTTTTTTTTTTTTTTTTTGAAACTTCGGTCTGGCACGTGCGAGACACCCTCCTTGGTACAGCGTCCAGGCAGCCACCCAGGCGCTCGACCCAGGCCAGCTAGAATCGTTCTTGAATCAGATATTCAAAATCAAACATTCTCTGCTTTATGTCCACGAGAACATGGTCATCATCATCATAATTTCCCATGGTTTTTTCTCTTCCAACTGCCAAAATATTTTGTATTACAATAATACTACACACAGCTTCTAAAACAACAATAATATATGTTATAAGGAGTGAAAAGACGAAAACTTAAATCAGCATACCTTGCAACTATGTTAGAAAACTAAACAAATAAACATTTCTTCCTTGCCAACAAAAACAAACATATATCTTTGTCAGTAGTAAAAGTTTATAAAAACACTAACAAACAAAAAGCAACCCTGGATCAGTTTGCATGTTTTGCACAGAATCTAGAAATTAGACAAAAGTTGGCCCTCCTCTAATTTACATATAATTGAAACTTTACCATTGCTAGCTAATATATAATACTTCAAATCCAAATTATGCTGAAGAAAGTTTCCAACTGTCCTTGAGAAATTACCACTCTTGATTGTGTATAAATGGATAACATGCACAATCTTAATTGCTGGTTACAAGTTGTTTTATTCACATTTTCCATTCCATTAGGCCATTGGAGTTTTACATAATAAGCACCCAACTTCTTTTAATCTTACTTCCATCACATCATGATCTACTACTGTCTGTCTCCCTTAGAAACGGAAGATGCAATATTTTGAACTCCCAACACTTTTTTTTTTAATATATTTTTAAATAATAATGTCAACACTTGATATTTTAGGAAATTCGGATATTTTGTGATTCATCAGAATGCAATGTTTGGCCAATATTGATGACATGTGATCATCTCAATAAAACAATTGTTACACATCCATATCTCCATATTTTGAACATCCTTCAGGCTTTGAAATGTGGAATCTTTCATTTGGGCATAAGGATAAATATTTCAAACAATTGATTGTCAAAATTGTGTTTAAATTGATTGTGCACTCAAGCTTCTCCCTGTTTAATTAATTAATACAACAGAAGGCACATCTGAAAAAGATGCCTAAAAATCAGTGTTCTAAAAAATGTTAGGCGATAGACAGGCGATGAGCAAGTGCCTAGCACCCAAGGGCCTAGGCGGCGCCTAGTTGGTTTTAGATTTTGTATTATAATTTTAATAATTTACAAAAGTTAAGCATAATACCTTATCAATTACATTCAATTTAATGCCAAGATATACATATGCAAAATTTAAAAACATGAAAAATTAACAATCATGAACAAAATTTATTAAAACTCAAATAACTGAAGTTGGTCATGATGAGTACTTTATATAAAGTTGAATTTGTAAACAAAAATTCAACACATACTCTTTTATTTTTCTTCAAATTGCATGAATGACCTCAGTCATGTTTGATAAAATCTACATTACTAAAATTGGTGCCGACAGATCCTTTGAGAATTCCATTAAATAATCATCATTTGCTACATTCAGACATATACTGAATAAAAAACTATTAAATTGTTTATTTCCAAAAAAAATGAAAGAAAAATAAAATAAGAACACAATCAGCCTTATTAAAAAAAATAAAAAATAAAAACTCGCCTAGACATTAATCTGAGTGTTTTTCTAACGCCTAGCGCTTAGTGTCACAACTATCTTCTTGCCTAGCCAAGTGAGGTTAGCAAGTGTAAATAATGTAGAGTATTCCACATTGTTCTAGAGAACTCCCATAAAATTCCATAGAGTTCCATAGGATTCTAGTCTTTAGATATTTCTAAGAAAGTGTGTAAAAGGTCATTTTAGACCGTTAGATCAAATTGATCACCACCGTCCATTGAGGAGGTAGAGTTGTATAAATAGGCTAAGGCCTCATTTGTTGTAATCACCTCAGAGAATTCAAGCAATACAAGTTCTAGTTCTCTTAAGCTCTCTTGTGTGTTCTTAGCTTGCTTAGTTTTCAAAAGTCTAAGTAAGTCTTTTGTGGGCAAGACTGACTAGCTTTCTTTGATAAGTCGGGGCAAAGTTTGCTAGTGCCGCACGGGAAGTACTTGTGAAAAGAAAGCCCGTGACAGTTGGTATCAGAGCAAAGTTTGACAAGGTTGGTGAAATCATTCTACACAAGAGAATGTCGTCAGAGGTCAACAACCTAGCAATTGGCAACAACGACAAAGGTGGGAAAGTCCGCAAGGACAAGTCAAATGACATGATCGCTGCGATGGATGAAAGGTTGGCTAAGTTGTGTGCCACCATGTCCGACTTGAGAGAGAAAGTTGAAGACATGGACCAACGCATCGAGGGGCAAGCGTCCAATGGGGAGGACCAAGAGCTCCGGAAAGAAATGCAAGGAGCCTTGAACGCGGTAGTGGACATGGTGTCCAAGAAGATCGAGTCCCTTGAAGCCCAAATTGTTGCCAAAGATGCGGAGATGTATGCTTACAGGGAAAGATTTGAGAAGCTAGAAACTCAACTCAGTGTGTGTATGACTGCAGTAGCCAATGGTGTGACTACACCAGGGACAATCACCCACAGAGTCGAAGCTCCCAAACCTAAGGCCTATGGTGGGGCAAGGAGTGCAAGGGAGATTGACAACTTCTTGTGGAACATGAAGCGCTAGGTTGGCATAATAGATGAAGCATTAAAGGTACGTAGTGTCTCCTTATATTTAAATGATGTTGCTACAGTTTGGTGGCGCAGAAGGTCCGATGATGTCAAAAAAGAATTGTGTACCATCGACACTTGGGAAGAATTCACGAAGGAACTCAAGAGACAATTCTACCTGGAGGATGCCGAAAACGAAGCTAGGGCCAAGCTTCGTCGCCTTCAACATAAGGAAGGCCACATAAGGGAATATGTGAAGGAGTTCTCGGAGTTGCTCTTGGAGATTCCTGACATGGGAGAAAATGATGTTTTGCTTAGCTTCCTTGATGGCCTAACGGGTTGGGCCAAGTTGGAATTGAAGAGGCGAGGTGTGCAAGACCTTGCAACGGCTATGGCTGCGGCCGAATCCTTGATTGAGTTCAAGAGAAATGACCCATCCAAGGGGCAAGGGAAAAGGCCGAGTAATGATGGCAAATGTGGGGGAGACAAAGAGAAGTCCTCTAAGGAATACAAGTACTCCAAAGACAAGGGGAAAGAGAAAAGAGATGGATCACTCAAGAAGATATCTTGCTTCTTATGTAGTGGACCCCATCGGGCATTTGAGTGTCCCAACCGGGGGAAACTTGTCGCGCTTGTCATGGAGGAAGAAGCAAAGGAGGAAAGGAGGATCGCCTCAATGAATCTCCTAAGTGTCATTCAAGCTAAGGTCGAAGAACAACCACGTAGAAGGATGTACGTGGAGATCGAGATCGGGGACAAGACTTTGAAAGCCATGGTGGATACCGGAGCCGACACAGTCTACATGGCCAAAGACCTTGCTGAAGAAATTGGCCTATCATATACGAAGGAGAAAGGATATATCAAGGGAGTCAATGCTAAAAGTCTCCCAATTGAAGGAATAGCTCGTGGCACCGATATTCGGCTTGGACAATGGCGAGGTAAAGTCGACATAACTATTGCTCCAATTGATGATCACAAGTTCTATTTGGGTATAGATTTCTTGGACATGGTGAAAGCGTTCCTGGCCCCATATGCCAACACCATGTGCATCATGGAAAAGGGACAACCTTGTGTTGTGCCCGTGGTACGGGAGATAAGTAATGAGAGAATGGTGTCCGCTCTCCAACTTTCTAAATGAGTAAAGAGGAATGAGCCTACTTACTTGGTTACCCTCAAGGAAGACGAATGTCCCATGGATGGAGAGGTGAATGCACCTAAGGCCGTCCAAGATGTTCTCAAGGAGTACAAGGATGTTATGCCTGCCGAGTTGCCTAAGAAGCTTCCACCAAGGAGAGAGGTGGATCATGTTATTGAGTTAGAAGTTGGAGCAAAGCCACCCGCATTTTCTCCTTATTGTATGGCACCTCCTGGGCTCGAGGAATTAAGAAGACAATTGAAGGATTTACTAGATGCTGGTTATATCCGACCCTCCAAAGCTCCATATGGTGCGCTGGTCTTATTTCAAAAGAAACATGATGGATCCCTACGGCTTTGTATTGACTATCGGGCACTCAACAAGGTCACTATCAAGAACAAGTATCCGATTCCACTTATTGCGGATCTCTTTGATCAACTTGGTGATGCAAGGTATTTTACCAAGCTTGACTTATGCTCGAGATACTATCAAGTCCGTATAGCCGAAGGAGATGAACCAAAGACGACATGTGTTACAAGGTACGGGTCTTACGAGTTCTTAGTCATGCCATTTGGTTTAACTAATGCGTCGACCACATTTTGCACTCTAATGAATAAGGTACTAGCTCCTTACCTTGATCGGTTCGTAGTTGTGTACCTTGATGACATTGTGATCTATAGTAAGACATTGGAGGAACATGTGGATCACTTGAGGCAAGTGTTCCAAACCTTGAAGGAGAACGAGCTCTATGTCAAAAAGGAGAAGTGCTCATTTGCCCAAGAGGAAGTGACATTCTTGAGTCATATCATTGGTAAAGGCAAACTTCGTATGGACAAGTCCAAGGTACAAGTCATCCAAGAATGGGAACCACCGACCAAAGTCACTGAATTAAGATCTTTCCTTGGCTTGGTGAACTATTATAGAAGGTTCATCAAAGGCTACTCTTCCATAGCCGCTCCGTTGACGGACTTGCTCAAGAAGGGACGAAGTTGGGATTGGAGTTCAAAATGCCAACAAGCTTTCGCAGGATTGAAGAAGGCAATTGTGGAAGAATCGGTGTTGACACTTCCCAACCATTCTATGTCTTTTGAGGTACATACAGATGCTTCCGACTTTGTTATTGGTGGAGTATTGATGCAAGAAGAGCATCCTATTGCCTTTGAAAGTAGGAAGCTCAATGATACTGAGAGGCGGTACACAGTACAAGAGAAGGAAATGACTGCGGTTGTGGCCTACGAACATGGCGACATTACTTGTTTGGGAGTAAATTTGTGGTCAAGACCGACAATGTTGCCACTAGCTACTTCCAGACACAGAAGAAGCTCACACCAAAACAAGCTAGGTGGCAAGATTTCTTGGCAGAATTCGATTACACTTTGGAGTACAAGCCTGTCAAAGCTAATCTTGTTGCAGATGCTTTGAGTAGAAAATGAGAACTTGCTGACATAAGTCAACCTCAAAGCAACTTGAGGGGATGCATAAAGGAAAGAGTGGCATATGATTCCACAGCTCAAACCATCATAGCTCTTGTCAAATATGGGAAGACAAGACGATTTTGGGTGGAGAACGACTTGATATACTCTAAGGGAAGGCAAATCTATGTTCCACCTCATGACAACCTAAGGAAGGAAGTCTTAGAAGGTGAAAAATAGCCCAGATTAATGGCTGGGCGGGCAGTCTGGGCGGGTCTAGGCGAGGTCTAGGCGAATTCTAGGCGGGGTCTAGGCGGTCTGGGCGATTTTTATTTTATTTTTATTTTTTTTATTTATTTTATTTATTTTTTATTTTTTAATAAGGCTGATTGTGTTCTTATTTTATTTTTCTTTCCTATTTTTTAGAAATAAACTATTTAATTGTTTTTTATTCAGTATATGTCTAAATGTAGCAAATGATGATTACTTAATAGAATTCTCAAAGGATCTGCCGGTACCAATTTTACTAATGTAGATTTTATCAAACATAACTGAAGTTATTCATGCAATTTGAAGAAAAATAAAAGAGTACACAAATTCAAATTTATATAAAGTACCCATCATGACCAACTTCAGTCATTTGAGTTTTAATAAATTTTGTTCATGATTGTTAATTTTTCATGTTTTTAAATTTTGTATATGTATATTGGCATTAAATTGGATGTAATTGATAAAGTATTATGCTTAACTTTTGTAAATTATTAAAGTAATAATACAAAACCTAAGACCGCCTAAGTGCCGCCTAGGCCCCTGTGCGCTAGGCACATGCTCTCCCCCACCCAGCGCCTAGCGATTTTTAGAACACTGCTTGAAAGAATGCCATGATAGCAAGTGGGCGGGACATCCAGGTATACATCGAACTCTTGCTCTTGTAGAAGATTCCTATTATTGGCCACATATGAGGGATGATATCGAAGCATATGTGAAGACTTGTCTTGTATGCCAACAAGACAAAGTGGAGCAATAGTCATCTGTCGGCTTACTTGAACCCCTCCTCATCCCAGAGAGACCTTGGGAGAGTGTTTCCTTAGATTTTATAGTTGGGTTGCCCGCATCGAAAGGATGCAATTGGATACTTGTAGTCGTGGACAGATTTTCGAAGTATGCCACCTTCATTCCCACACCCAAGGAGTGCACAGCCGAGCAAGCCGCACAGTTATTCCTCAAACATGTGGTGAAATATTGGGGTGTGCCCAAATCTATCATCAGTGATCGGGATACTTGGTTCACGAGGAAATTTTGGACTGAGTTGTTCAAGTTGTTGGGTATCGACCTTAATTTCTCTACTAGATTTCATCCTCAAACAGATGGTCAAACGAAAATGATGAATGCCTTGCTGGAGTTATATCTTAGGCACTATGTGAGTGCCAACCAACGAGATTGGGCTAAGTTGCTAGATGTTGCCCAATTCTCTTTCAACTTGCAGAAGAGTGAAGCAACGGGTCGTAACCCATTTGAGATTGTCATGGGACAACAACCTATGACCCCGAGTTCTATTGCCACTGACTACACTGGAGTGAGTCCATCAGCCTATAAGTTTGTCAAAGGATGGAATGATCAAGCTGATGAGGCTCGAGCTTACCTGGAAAAGGCATCCCAGAGGATGAAGAAGTGGGCCGACAAGAAGAGACGGCCTCGAGAGTTCCAAGTTGGAGACCTTGTGCTTGTCAAGATGCACGCTCATGCCAGACTTTCTGGACTACATCGTGGCCTTATCAGGAGATATGAGGGTCCTTTCCCCCATAGTCAAGAAAGTGAGAAAACATGCCTACAAGGTCGAGTTGCCGCCGAGGATCAAGTTTCATCCAGTCTTCCATGTGAGCCTACTGAAACCGTATAAGGAAGATCGGGATGATCCAAACAGAAGAGTTTCACAAAGAGCACCAATGGACATGAGGATCCAACATGACAAGGAACCAGAGAATATCTTGTCAGATCGTGTGGTGCGTCATTCCAACCAACTTCCCACACATGAGCTACTCGTCAAGTGGAAAATATTGCCAGAAAGTGAAGCTAGTTGGGAGCCAATTCAACATTTGTGGCAATTCAAGGAGCAAATCAAAGCGTACGAGGATTTGAAGGCAACGAGGACGTCGCCTAATTAGGTGGGGGAGAATGTCACAACTATCTTCTTGCCTAGCCAGGTGAGATTGGCAAGTGTAAATAATATAGAGTATTCCACATTGTTCTAGAGAGAGTTCTCTAGAACCTCCCATAAAATTCTATAGGGTTCCATAGGATTCTAGTCCTTAGATATTTCTAAGGAAGTGTGTAAAAGTTCATTGTAGATCGTTAGATCAAATTGATCACCACCGTCCATTGAGGAGGTGAAGTTGTATAAATAGGCTAAGGCCTCATTTGTTGTAATCACCTCAGAAAATTCAAGCAATACAAATTCTAATTCTCTTAAGCTCTCTTGTGTGTTCTTAGCTTGCTTAGTTTTCAAAAGTCTAAATAAGTCTTTTGTGGGCAAGGCTGACTAGCTTTCTTTGATAAGTCGGGGCAAAGTTTGCTAGTGCCGCACGGAAAATACTTGTGAAAAGAAAGCCCGTGACATTAAGCGGCCGCTTAGGCCGATTTTTAGAACACTGCTAAAAATTACATTTACTTTGGGTGATTCATGAGCGCAAATGTCCTCATACAAGCAGGCTCTTCCATTGCAGCACTCGAGGACAGATCTGGAATCTTTGCAATGATAACTTTCCAACCTTCCAGCAGATCAAGTTCCTGAAAATACTCGTGCAACTGTCACCTTCGTCTTGATCTCGCACATCTATACAAGTTTTTGGCATGTTTATCACTATTCAAAACACAGATTCTTCTCTTCCGCAAAATATTAGAGGCTTTAGTCATCTTGCTCCTGCTTGGTCATTTCCCAAAATTATAAATAAATCAAAGCGCGCCCAAGAGACCCCATGTATAAAAGTTTAGATAAGCTTTATCAACAGCAGAGCAACCACCATATATCAACTGTCTCGAATCTTCAGATGGTCGGTTTATCTCACTTAACACTGTTCTTAATTAATCCCTCTCCCACATCGCCAGCGATCAGAAAATGAAATCATTGATAATGGGAACAGCGGAACAAGAGGAGCCACTTGGGACCCTAACAACTCTGCTTCTTTTCTGCCAGGTCTTGTACCATCTTGGGGCTCTGGGCGAATTGAAGGCTCACTTTTAAACCTTCCCAAGTGGTTTGCCTTGACTTCAGCTTCTCCTTCAGCAAGGGCCTATATGACGACACCGCTTCAACACATAACCACAACAAAGAGGATAGGAGATAGAGGACAGACTGGTCTCCGGTCTCTTGTTTGGCTTTGAAGAATGCTTGTATTTCTTTGTAAGCTTGCTGATCTGCAAGAGCTCTCTGAGTCCAACAATGATTATTGAGTTTGTCAATGTTGGTTACTTGAACTAACAAAAACTTAACGATTTAGATGTTTCCCTCATTAACTGCAGCATGGAGTGCAGTAGTACCATCCATCTTGGGTAATCTGACATCTATACCATGAAGTACCATCTGCTGGAGCAAGTCCAAATTATTTTGCTCAACAGCAATGCATACAAACTGACCAATATCGCCAGAAAATAGGATGGCACCATTGTTTTGAAGCAATTTCGTCACCTTTTCATGTCCTCCAATCATGGCTTCCCATAGAGGAACATTCCTTCTAAATCTGTATCTAGACGAAGACAATATCTATTCATTAGAGCATCTAAACAAACCATAATAATACTGTGTTGTAAAGTCTTCATGCCACAACACTATAAGCCTAATGAGTTGGTTATTCCACACAGGTAATCTGACTAAAGGGTCCAATATCTACTGAGCTTAAATGCTAATCACTGGGGAAAATAAAAGAAGAAGAAAGCTAATGAGTTGAACCCACGGAAATTGTATTACACGTTGGATCACAGGACTGACATTTTTCTGATGGATAATACAATGCAGAACAGTCAGATGAACAATGGGTTGCTGACTACACCTATGGAGAGAGCATGTATACAATACTGCATGATAAATGAAATGAAAATGTGGTGGAGCTACATAAATAATTCAACTAGTACACTACAGACCGATTAAAAGAAAGGAGATGGTCGGTTTGGGGTCTAATGGACATGTTGAATGTGCTACTACTAGCAAGGAGTTTCATTTAAGGAAAATCGATACTCAGTAGGAATTGTCAATGGATTAGCAAAGCAAGAAATAATTCCATCGACTCTTGAAGCCTCCCTGAGATTAATCAAATATTTATAGGTCCTGACTTATTATGTAAGAAAGAATAAGGCAATATAAGAAACTATAATTTAAAAGAACAAGGTTCCAACGAGGGGTCACCCTGAAAAGGATATGCAACAACCCATTGGAGAAGAAGTACGAGGAGTTTGAGAATCAACATGTAGACCAGAAAATATCAAACAAACAAACCAGAATTCAAATGGACTTTTAAAATTCAATGACAGATTAGAACCTATGAATAGTAGTAAATAAAAGACCTAAACAAAGAGGAATTAAAGATTCACCAAGAATGGGATGTAAAAGTATTTGCCACCGGCGAAACAGCAACAGAAAACAAGGAAACTAGTGCATAATGAGAGTTGCTATGAAAAACTACTTCAGGATATCTATTCAAGAATAGAACATATCACTGCTCTTAGGGTTTGCACCATAACCTAGTAGCAGCATAACATCATTTTCACTTCCTCTAGATGCCGCTATATGCTGTTTACAAAAATTGACGAAGTCAAACATACACGAATTGAGACAAATTCAAGGGAGGACTATGCGATATCATCTACTGAATAAGAAAGGCAATTCATGTACCAAATGTGTCCGCTTGCTGTTGTCTGCCTAGGTCCAATCCAAACCGCGTCTAAGTAAGCTGGTGTAGCAGAAGATCATCTCCTCTAAAAGCTGTTAGGCTTAGAAAAAGTGGGAGGTCCATCCTATCATGAGCTAACATGTCCTCTGTTTCCAATATAACTTCATTAATCATTGAGCTCTTTCATATGCTGCACCATAGACCCCTATAAATTGCAGTCTGTCCTCCAATTCGAGTATATTTAGAGGACGTGTCCATGTGCTACAATGCACTTCAATAGAGCTGTTCAAGATGTTCATAAACCTAGATATATTATTTCCTAATTAGTTAATGTAAAGTTACCTATAGGAGATTGTTTATGATTATGGTCCCATCTCGGACATTTGACTTAACTATGTTTCAGAATGAAGTACCGTTAAACGGAGTAGCTGGCTCAATCTTTGGGTCACAGTAAACAGCTGTGGCCTGTGATAGAGTACTACCAAACCACAGATATCCCCTCTTCTTCCCTCTCCTACAACCTGCAAAATCAACTAGTCCATCTAAGAATGTACTCATTTAGGCAACCAAGGAATAGCCATTAATGTACTCCAAAATTGGTTATTTAAAGGAACTTAAAGACCAGACTTACCTGTTCTACTCCATTTCTTAGCACAATAAGGTCCTGCACAAAGGATGGACAACTCAGTGTCATAAAGAAACACATTCTGGGGGGTTTTAGACCAAAAACTCTAAAAACTCTACAACAAGAAACTGACAAAAGAATATTAGTTGTTACCACAGCACCAGTAACTAGTATGTAGAAGTCAGTAGGAGCTTCATTCTGCAAAATCACATCCTGTTTGGGAGGAAGCTATTCGGCTTTCATCTCTGAGACCTTAAAAAATATGGCGATATAAGTGTAAGAATTATCTAACACATACACACTCAAACTTAAGAGGTATTATGTCGATTTACCATTTGGAAAACTAAGTATGTCGATTTACCATCTGGAAAACTAAGTCATTTAATACCCCTCGGAACAAGTAGGACTTGTCAACGGGAGAGTAGAAGAGAAAATGTGAAATACTTGATTGGATGGCTTTAGAGAGAGCATCAAGTGTCTCTTGCTGTAGCAGTGCCTCTGAGTTCGTTCTGAATTTCAAACACAAGTGTGCAAGCATCTGATCTTGCAGGCGGGCTGGGAGTAGGTGTCTCTGAGCAAAACTTGAGGCTGCTTGGATTGCATCCCTCTGTAATTCCAAGTACAGATGGAACCGAGAACTCAAAACATGGAAATAAAATCAACAATACAAACACCCCAAAACGATAAATATATAAATCAACAGATAATTCTATTGAACATGGTATCGAAGAAAAAAAAAGAATTCTAAAGAACACAGAACCTCCTCTTTCAGTTTCATGTGCCATCGACAAATCCTAATGGGCCAATATATGGAGATGTAATATATATAGTCAGAAAAGAGATTATTACTCACAAATTTCTAGTTCGACAGATTCCATGGAGGACCAACTTGGTCATCATCATCATCAAAGCCCATTCCCGATATTTTCGGGGTCGGCTACATGGATTTTGGTTCTCCAAGCAATGCGGTCTTCCCACATATCCTCGCCTAATCCAAGCTCAATGATATCTTTTTGAAACAAATTCCATGAAAAGGGATGTGATGGGTTTTTTACGGTTGGCTATCACAAGCCTAACACCAACCCTCCTCCTTTATCCGGGCTTGGGATCGACCGTTGCAATGGGCGGAGTTATTTGAGTTCTCAGGATCCAAATCATCGTGTATGCACCGGGACATTGTAGTGATATACCGGAAGCACAGGCTTTGTTGTTGGAAATTTTTCCTGTATGCAACAATCCATGTCTTTGCTGGGTCATGGTAGTGTGCAGTGATCAAATAGTAGAAACAACCAACACAGTGAATATAAAATAGAGTCACCTACAAAAACAATTCAACTTAGTCAAAGACCTCGTTGCTATTAAAATCCCAGCCCACATTTTGTGAAAATACAGAGTATTTTGCCAAAAGACTCGCACAAATGAGCTTTGGATATCAGACCCAAAAGTTGCTGAAGTACGTATCTTTCTCCAATCTGTCAAAGAAACTAAAAACAATTATGATTTTGAAAGCCAACTATGCCTCTTCTGGGATAATGACAATTTTAACCTATCTAAAAGTAACATTGTTTTTTTCTCCTTTCCCGTGGTTTTTTGTATCAAATACATGCAGGTGGATGTGTTCAACAGTATAATTCCTTCATCCAACGTGAAATGTGTCCGAGTCCTTGTTATTTAGATTTCCAGATTGAGCATTTGGAGAACCAAAATGATGTTTGAGGATGGATGCTAATGCTTACCTAGCAAACATATCATTAACTCCCCGTAGACGACGCATGTTAAGCAAGCCATATGTCCCGAGACTTGCAGGCAATATCGTTCCAGCAAGTTCTGAAGGGTGCCTGCAAGTTCTGCAGGGATGGTAGATATGACATCGAAAGCCAACCAAGTGTTTGCATACTTCCAACAAATCTCTTTTGGGTTGTCGACAAGGAGGTAACTGTGCTTGTCAAGGTATGCCACAAAGAAGGTAAGGATGATATCAATAGCAAAGAACGCATTGACAATGTTATTTGCAATTTGTAGACCTCCCTCTGGTTTATCAAGGAAGCCGAATTCAAAGGGAGATATCCAAGCTGTATATAAGACTAAAAGAAGTAGAAAATTCTCCCCGGCTCTACAAGAAGAAACAGTAAATCACATGATAAAGCATAGAAGAATTAAAAAATCTCTTCAAATCCTCTATGATCGATACAAGACACAAAGTAAATGTTGCTTGACTTCCAAAAATGAAACCAGCTAACCAGCCTGATAGTAGAAAATTTGTTTTTTGTTCTCTTTTGTTAAAACAATAATCAAAAGAAATTAAGATTCAATGAAAGTTTCCTCCTTTAGCCATCTAAGATCGCGCAAAACAGCCAACTTAAATCAACAGCAAGTTTTAGAAATCCTTTCCACTAACAATACTATTCAACAGCACAACCTTGAAGCTTAATGGTTAATTAGTTATTTTAAGTTGGGTTGAAAGATCCTAATGATAGGCCACTCAGATGCCAATAGCAGACTGCCTCCTTCATTGGATTTCCAATTGGGAAAAAGATGGGCTGGATTAAAAAGTCTTGGCAGCGGGGATCGAACGCTTGACTTGTGATACCATCCATCACAGCGTTCGCAAGTTAATAAGAGTGCAGTCCATACTTAATAATCTCCACTCAGACGTCAGTATGAGCATGTGGAAGACGCAACCATCATCACTCCATGTGCTAAGTGTCCAACACACCGCCCTCTTCTTCCTCATTGGAATTTGGAGTATCACATGACCAATGGCCTTTTATTCTTAATACAATACTTGCATGTTGTACTGATAAAATATAAATAAATAAAAGCTCTAAGTTACGAGCTATACCAAATGGGGCTTAAATCCATCAATCAAAATAAAGGAAAAGACAATTCAAAAACCTAGTGAAAATCAACACCCCATCTTTGAAAAAACTCCCATGAACATGAGAATCCTACTCCTTACTCCCCCAAAGCATGTGATTCTCATGTTCATGGAATTTCCAACACCATTGATAACAAAATTTAGTGGGGGATCATGAGTGTTACTTCAATTTAACTTAATGTAGGTGGTCCCCTCATGGATTCCCATGGAATAAAATTCCATGTAACCAAACACACCCTAAAGTTACCTGTTTACCCTTTAACCAATCATTATTCATCTTGGCAAACTTTAAACTCCAATAGCCACTTACCCTAGGAAAAATCGTTTGCAACACAGAATAAATGTTACAAAAGAACAAAGACAATTAAACAAGAGGAAGGAGGAAATTTACTTGTAGAAGATGAATCCAACCGAAAGAGCACAATGCAAACACAATCCCCTTGCTGACAAGCCCAAACAAGACCGTGATCTGGTGAACTCTTTCATGGATATCAGCCTACATCAGTTTAGCATTTTAGTGCAATGATGAGACATATAAGGGCCTAAAGATATTGAGAGGAGTGAAACTCACCATAATGTCAAAAATGAAAATGCAGAATGACACAATAGATACTTTTAAGGATAGTGATGATAAAACGTCCAAGGGGTGTTTACTATCTCATGAAAAGCCACTAGTGTGTTCCAGCTGACTCACTGTTCTGTTGGATTGCTGTTTGGAAAATTTGCTTGCTTCCCAACAATACAAATTCATTCAAAGAGTATGGGAGAAGTGTCACATGGAACCCCTTTTAGGACATCTTAGTCCCTTCAGGCTCGCAATTAGGATAAAGTTGCAATCAGTCAAATTTTCACCATGTGAATCGGAGAAACTCAAACAAATTTGATTGTTGCAAGTCTCGATGCATATGTTAATTGTCTCATTTCATGGCCTCAGTTTGTATTTCATGCAGATATGCAAGTGCAATCAGGGAGCACATTATTTCATTATAAAACATGTATTGTGCTTTGTCCCGGTAATTTTTTTATCTTTTTTGACTGCATCACTTCCCTTATTTTTGCAAGATCTTCCCACCGTCCGACATTTGCATATGCATTTGCTAATTGTATATGAACCTCCGGATTTGAAATAGACTCTAATTTGATAAGGTGCATTATCGCTATCTCAACGATCTTTTCATTTCCCTGATTGGTTGCAGAACCAAGTAATGTTTCCCATACTTGGACATCAGCTTTAACTGGCATGTTATTGATGAATTTGAGAGCCTCTTCCAGAAGGCATGCCCTTCCCAGCAAATCCACCACACAAGCATAGTGCTTCATAGTGCGTTCAATGTGACACTCATCAGGCATAGTTGCGAAATACCTAAGTCCATCTTCTACGAGACAGGAATGGGAACAAGCTATAAGGACCGCAGTCATAGTTACTGAATTGGGAGTGGCGGTTTTGACCTGCTTCATCTTCTCAAATATGGAGATAGCTTTGGCCCCTTTCCCATGCAGCCCATAACAAGTGATTAGTGCTGTCCATGAACTCACATCCCTCTCCTTCATACTATCAAAAACATGCTCCGCCACCTCAATTGCACCACACTTCCCATACATGTCAATAAGACTATTTCCAACAAAGATGGTCTCCTCTAAGCCAGCTTTGTACACATAACAATGTATCTCTTTTCCAGTTCCTAGCGCAGTTAAGCTCGAGCAAGAAGACAGTAGCGTTACAACTGAGTACGAATCAGGATGAATGTTGCCACACTTATTCATTTTAGAAAAAAGTTCAAGTGATTCTTCTGTATATCCATTGTGATAGTAACATGACATCATCGTGTTCCATGAGACTAAGTTCCTCTCATGCATTTCATCAAAAACCTGCCGAGCTGAGAAGACATTCCCACATTTGGCGTACACATCAATAAGAGCAGTCCAAACATAAACATTTGATTGAAACCCTTTCTTGATCAAAAGACCATGAATTTGAATTGCCCCATTACAGAAAGAGAAGGCCGGTAAAATGGTAGCCATGGTATACGAATTGGGATGAACATTGGCCAGTAGCATGTCATTAAACAACTCAACCGCACGGTTAAACACAGTATTCTGAGTGAAAGCCCATATAACTGCAGTCCATGTAACAACATTTCTCTCGGGCATTTTGTCAAACAAGTAGTGGGTCGACGTTAATTCCCCAAATTGTCCATAAAAGAGAATCAAACTGTTGGTAACGTAAAGATTTGAGTCGAACCCAGTTTTGATGACTTGGTTGTGAACCAAAAGACCCATGGTTTGATCACTGAGATTAGATGAGGCTTTGAGTATGTAAGGGAAGGTGAAGTGGTCGGGCTTGAAACCATTGTGGCAAAGCTTGGTGTAGTGTTCCAATGCCTGAGTGAAGTTGCATGCTTTGACAAGTGCTTGTATTGGGGAGTTGATAAAGTTTGGGTTTATAGATTGGGTGTGATATGAAGAAGAGCTGTTCTTGAGAGTTGTGATGCAGCATCCGAATCGGCTTTTTCTGAACAACAACAACAAGGTCATGAGGGAAAGAGTGTTATTTGGTTTGTTGTTTACATAATTCTCATCTTTAGATCTTCTGGTAAAGCCGCAGAGGAGGGAGGTATCAGTATCAGGAGCATCTCCAACGACTAGGAGCTTAGGCTCATCCTTCAACATATAAAAGGCCCTGGTTTTTGCTTCCTTTACTTTTTTTTTTTTTGGGCAAGTCATGCTACATATATCAAATCTATCTTACAATTCAGATAGGTTTTTTTGTACAACGTGGCAAAGTTATGTTTGTGGCAGAACTTAAGCGAAAATTTCAAACCCCAGATGATTTCCTCACTCTCTCCACACCTCCCCCTCACAAGCATGTCCTTTCCCCTCTCTTCATCTGCGATTCCAATTCTCTAGCCTGCCATAACCCAACTTCCCCACCACCAAAAGGGAGAAGAAGGGTCACCAAAACCTCTACAACTACCCTATCCCACCACCGATTCTCGAAGCATAGAAGAAGAAGGGCGAAAGAAGGAGAGGGCGAAAGAAGAAGAGATCTAAACCTGTTCTTCTTCTCCCTTCCCAATTATTGAAAGTGTAGGGTTTGTATCTCAATCTGTTCTTCTTTTCGTTTCTCATTCTTTTCTAGGGTTTCGTTTGGATTGATCTTTGAATCTTGGGTTTCGATCTAGAGATGAGAGGACTGCTCACCAAGCTCGCTTCCAAGTCCCTCTCCGTGGCGTGTCGCTTCCAGGTACCTCACATTCCTCTATTATCTTCAGATCGATTTTGTTTTCGGTCTTATAACTCTGAAAATATTGTTTCTTTCATGATGATGATGATGAGCAAGGGGCGGATTGATGGGGAAGTACAAAATCAATGCTCCAAAGGGTCTCGCGGTTGGATCTGTGGAGGGGGTTCGAAATGCGATTCAGGATGTTTTCCCCAAGGAAAATGAGGTGAGATCACTGTTTCTATCTCTTCCTTCAAATAGTAAAGTTGAATTTTTTAATATGTGAGTGATTTGCAATGCAGTTGGTGGTTAAGAGTCAAATTCTTGCTGGTGGAAGAGGTTTGGGGACCTTCAAGAGTGGGCTCAAAGGTGAAGTGCACATTGTTAAGACTAATGAAGTTGAAGATATAGCTGGTAATCAATTACTTATTGTGTTTATGAATGAATTTCAAAGTAATTGTTTTATGATGATTTTATGATTTTGTTTGAAAACTGTATTTTTTTAAAAGCATGTTGATATTGTCTTAGTTAGTGTTCATATGACCAAGAAGTTGTTTATAATTTCCAAATATGTTGCCTTGCTATTGCATTTTCATTTCAAATGTGTCATTGTGCAGTTTAATCATAATAGTTTACTTTTTTTTTCTTTGATAAGATGTCATTCCAGGGTTATGTTCATGTTATGATTTGGTTAGTTTTGCGAGTATTTTACAAAGTCGTGAAGATAGAATGTACTATGAGGTAGTGTCAACGGCACGAGTATTACACTAGCTAGTATTGATTACATAGAGCATACAAGCCAAAGTATGTGTTTCCTTATTAAGAGTTCTAAGAATAAAGTAAGAAGATCAGCCAGGCAAACATGATAGAAGTGACTGAATACTACAGACTATAGGTCGCCACATCCATATCGATCTTGCCTTTGGTTCCCCATCTCAGAAAGCAAAAGATGGTGCAAATTCCCAAAGTCTCATACGATCAATCTGGACGACCAGTTTCGTGCGACCTCAGCAGCAAATTCTCGGCCATGGTACTATCCGTAACCCGTCCAGGTATCGTATCAGCTAGTCTAGCATGTACCTTCCCAAAAGTGTCAACCACAAATACACCAAAAGCTCCCTGTTGTGTAGATGAGAAGAAACAGACATCATAAGATACAATAATCATATCAGTGGAAATAGTGAGAGGGAGAGGTCTGGATCTAGAGTTCAGTGTGTGATCCCTATTAGCTGTGTAGATGAAAAGAAATAGACATCATAAGATACAATAATCATATAAGTGGAAAGAGT
The DNA here is from genome assembly GCA_963556465.1 of Berberis vulgaris. NCBI lineage: Eukaryota > Viridiplantae > Streptophyta > Magnoliopsida > Ranunculales > Berberidaceae > Berberis > Berberis vulgaris. The sequence goes on along the minus strand of OY747127.1, from coordinate 30,838,136 downwards.
GAGAGGGAGAGGTCTGGATCTAGAGTTCAGTGTGTGATCCCTATTAGCCTTAAGTTGATCATGGAAGATGTGAACTCTGGAAGTTTGGTCCGTAGAAAGAGGGTGAGGGGAAGGGATACTACTAGGGTCAAGACTGGTATTATGGGTTGGGATGGCACACGTAGCATTTTCAAGAACATGATGTAAAAAAATGGTTTTATCGGTTTGAAGACGGGTTTGAGGCTTAAAGAACCATTGTTTTTGCCATTTTGACCAAGTATGTTTGATGAAATGGATAAATTTCTCGGAGGAGAATTTGTGTGATCGAAAGATCATGTCATTTTGAAGGTGCCAGATAGTAAAGATGACAGCCACAAATTGAGATAGCATCTCATCCTGATTGAGGGGGGGTGCGGCCACAGTTTCCCAAATAAAATTAAGGAACACGCTAGCAGAGTGGTTTGAAAGTTCGACTCTTCCCCAATTAAGAGGGAGAGGGGACACAAGCCAGAGATGTTGGATCACAGGGCATAGAAAAAAAAGGTGAGCGACATCCTCAATCTAGTATGACAAAAAATGCAGCAATTATCCACCGGAGCATGAATCCGAGCTAAGTTGGACAAAGTTGGCAGGAGGTTCTGGGAGAGTTTCCATAAGAAAAGGATAGTCGTAGCCGGAGCCTTGATCCACCATAATTCTCTTGAGATTTTATGAGTAGGGAGCGTGGCTGAATTTTTGGAAGATGAGGTTTGTAAAGATGAAAGGACAAAAGCCTTGGTGGCATTTTTAACAGAAAAAATGCCATGTTTATTCGAAGTCCAGATTAGAGTATCGACAGCGACTGAAGAGCGAATGACGATATTCAAAATATCTTTGGCCACAGGATGTGGAAACAAATATGAGATAAGGTCAGCATTCCATTGGGGCATGTGGTGTACGTTCCATATCCAGAGGTCCTGGATGGAGGAAAAGGAATTCGAGAGGTCAGAAGGGGGAAGGCATTCATCCAGTTGAAAGTCGAGTTTAACCCAACAGCTTTTCCATAAATCAATGTCATTTCCTGCACAAATTTTCCAAAAAAGGTGAGGTTTTCAAAGGAGGCGATGTTGGGAGTCTTTGAAAGTTGAAGGATACCCTTGTTGCAAAAATAAATGGCTTGAAATTGTGCAGTACAAGGGTTGAGATGTTGCACAATGGCTTGCCAAATGTTTTTTGTTTTAAGAGCCAGGTTCTTGAGTCTCGCTGGCGGGATATTGAGACTGCCCAGATGGCAAGGACGGGCTATTTTGATCCAAAGTACACAGATGTTTTGCTTTCCCATCTTCACTTTCGTTCCACCAGATCTTAGGGGCCAAATTGTCAATTTGAGTGGTACGTTACCGAGGAAGGAAGAAAAAAGGTTTGCATATTGTAAACTAGGATGGAATGGATGACTGATTTAATCATGACCGTCCTACCCGCCTGAAACAGGACTTTAGATTTCCAAGAGGCTAATTTATTGTTAATTTTTTCCACGAGAAATTGGAAATCTAGGGCTTTCTTTTTTGAAAGAATGAGCGGAGAACCAAAAAACTTGTCTTTGGGATTATACAGTTTCAAACCAAGAATCCTGTTAATCATTTTGGCGTGTTTTGGGTGAACATTCGAACTGTAGAAAATCGAGGACTTGTCATAATTAACAACCTGGCCTGAAGCGTCGCAATACTCAGAGAGGATATCCTTGACCGAATGAGCCTCCGCAAGGGAAAATCTGCAGAAGAGCAAGAAGTCATCTGCGTAAAGAAGGTGACTGATGGACAGAGAAAACCGTCGAAGTTGGATGCCTTTGAGATTATCGTTCGCTTCAGCTTGGGCTAATAAACGTGAGAGAGCTTCGACGACAATAATGAACAGGTAAGGAGACAAAGGGTCGCCTTGGCGAATACTTCTCGTGGGTTTGATTGCTTCAAGGAGGGAACCATTAAAAAGTACTCTTAGTGATGAAGTTGAAATACATTGTTCAAAGAGTTGTAACCAATGGTTGGCAAAACCTAGTTGTTTGAGGATGAGGAGGAGAAAGGACCACTCACTCGGTCATAAGCTTTGGACAAGTTAATTTTGATAGCCATCCAGCCTTGTTTTTTCTTACGACAATGCTTCATTTGAAAGATGTATTCATGAGCAAGATTAACATTATCCGAGATTGATCATCCTTGAAGAAAAGCCCCTTGATTTGGGGAGATGATGTTGTCAATAACAGGTTTCGAACGATTAGCCAAGATCTTTGAGATGGTCTTGTAGATGACACTGTAGAGACCAATTGGTCTGAATTTGTCAGGAGTGGCTGGGTTGGACACTTTAGGAATCAGGGCTAGGAATGTTTCGTTGAGTTTGGGATCCATAGAACGGTATTGGAAGAAGTTGGTGATAACTTCAATAACATTCTGTTTGACTATGTCCCAATAGTGTTGAAAGAAGAAAGCATGAAAGTCGTGTGGGCCCGGGGCTTTATGACTGCCCATGGCAAAGATGGTAGACCGAATTTCTTTGTCATCAGGTATTTGAAAAATGAAAACATTATCTGTATCTGAAATCATGGGAGTAAATAAGAATAGGATTTCCTGATTGGGTTCAGGATTGTTCGACCGAAATATATCATTAAAATACCCATTGAGGATGTGACCGATAGAGTCATAGGAGGATTGCCAACTGTTCATCGAATCACGAAGCCGAAGGATTTGATTTCTCTTTGGACGAAACAGAGCAATGAGATGGGAAAATGGGTATTCATGTTGCCATCTTGAAGCCAAGATTCCCCAGAGTTTTTCCGCCAAAAGAGTTCTTGTCTATAATACAATCCGAGAGGCAATCCTCTAGGATGGAGATAGCCTCAACATTTGAAGTGGATGGAGGCAAATTTTGGAGATTGTCCAAATCAGTAAGAGTATCTTTGATGTTTTGATCAATATTCTTGAAAACATGTTTGTTCCACCTAGATAATTTATGGCTCAGATATTTAGTCTTAGTGGTGAAGTTGTGGGCGGGGTGGGGGTGATGATTGTAAGTCCAGGAGTCTTGGACTAAGTGGCAACATCGAGGATCTCTGGTCCACATATGAAAAATCTGAAAGGTTTGGGTCCAAAGTTCATGGTAGACACAAGTTGTAAAGAGATTGTTCTATGGTATGAGGATGAGGCGTGAATAGATCTAGCAACAGCCGAAGGGAAAGATGACATCCATTTTGTAGATACATGGACTCAATCAAGTTTAGATTTGATGCCATGAGTATCTTGTCTTTTGTTGTGCCAAGTAAATTTTGAACCATTGAGAGGGAAATTAATAAGGTTATGTGAATCCATAAAGTGTCTGAGATATTTGACATTATGATCAGTAAATTTCCTACCACCCATTTTATCATCCTGTGAAGCTATAGCATTGAGATCTCCTATGACCATAGTGGGGCAGTGAAGCAGAGAATAAATCTGGGAGAGAGATTCCCTTAAAAGAGCACAGAGAGAGGGATTTGGCTCTCCATAAGCAAAAATAATGGCCCAGGTATTAATAGAGTAATAGTCATCCACAGTATAATAAATGAAATATTTACAACAAGAAATAATATTTAAATGCATACCTTCCTTCCAAAACAACGCAAGACCACCTGAAAAATGGCTAGCTGACACCGAAGCTCCATGTCTGTTGCCAAGTCTCATGCGTATGCGATCTATAGAAAATGAAGATGTTTTTGTTTCAGATAAGAAAATAATATCACGATTGGACTGTACAGAGAGGGCCTTCAAATATATGAATGCACAGGGCAGCCCGAGCCCTCTTGCATTCCAACTAAGTATCATGATGACTTGGCCAACCCTATGAAGGCGGTCCCCGCATCCTGAATGGCATTCCCTAGAGTAGTAGAAGAGTGACTGGAAGAACCCGGATGACTGGGTTGAGGGCCAAAATCTGTGGTCCGATGCATAATATCAGCACCCAACAGTGTGGGCAAACCCAGAGGAGGTGGTTGTGCATACTCAAAAGTGTCATCTACTGTGGGATTGGGAGAGCTCACTGGCCGAGCTCGATCAGTAGGTGGCAATATGATCGTACCCTCCATATGCATCAGTGGTTGAGAATCTAAATCTCGAAAAGAGATTCCAATCGCTGCTCTTTTCCCTGTGGTCGTGAATCCACCTTCCTGAATTGCATCACATTTACGCTTCCCTTTACGAGAACGAGGGCTAGTGGCCTTGCCATGAACCGATCTGTGCATTGTATGCCCTCTATTCACTGTAGAGCACGATTGACCATGTTACTTGTATTTTCAACAGTGCAAGTTTGAGTACTACCAACTGGCTGAGAAGTGGGAGTGTTGTCAAGAGTCTAATTCAGACAACGAGCTCGCATACGGTGAATCTTCCTGCGTCTGTTAGCTCGTTGTTGGGTAGTCCTGTGTAAAGGGCTAACTGCTAGCATGTTGTTCATTTAGAACAGAGTTCTCAAGAGTATCGAAAGCATTCGACTCATACCCATAGTTACCATTATATTCCAAGGACCGAAGTTCGGCCGAGAAAGAATCCAATATTGCATTGACAGTTGGGGAGGATGGTCCAAATATGTGTTCAATCACTGACTTAGTTACTAAGATGGAAGCCATTCTATGAGTGCAATTCAGCATTTACCTGAGTCCGCTCTGTACCTCCCCTGTTTTCCTGTTGTGATAGAGATTCTGAATGTGAGCCCATGGACTGATGAATTTCCAGAAGAGGAAACAAAGAGAAGGGAGCTCCAAGTAAGCATCGGGTGTCTTGGGCCAACTCATGACATGTGCTGCAGTGACCCAGAGAGGGGGATGCTAAACTTGGGTGGACGTAACCAGTGGCATGGTAAGAGAAGTAATGGTGGTGATGGGTTGAGAGAGGCGTGAGGAGGAGGCGTTAAGAGAGTGGTAGGGTGATAATGGTAATGGAGATGATGTTATTGGCAAGATGGTGGTATTGATGTTGTTGGTATCGGCGTGGTGAAGATGATGATGTTCGTTGCGAAAACTAGATGGTGACACGTGGCTGAGTTTGAGTAATGGGAGAGGAGTGAGTGAGTTCGGTTGTGGATTGGGTATGGGCAGAAACATTGTGTAAAGAAGTATGATGGGTCTATGTTAGGGAGTTTTGGTGAGAACTGGTAGAATTGGGCTATAGTAGAGGGGAGGGGTGAGGTGGGTTTTGGGCTTGTTTTGGTCCAAGACCAATGGGATCCATGCGTTCAGCATCGACCAAAGTGTTAAGCTCTATTTGGAGTAGGGGTGGGCATTTAAGACCGAAAAACCGGCCCAGGCCGGGAACCGGAACGAAAAATTCGGCCTGGTCCGGGTTTTAAATTGGTATTATAAAAGTCGGTCCAAAGCCCGGCCCGGCCCGAAATGCTCGATCTGGTTGTCGATTCCTAGTTCCAGAACCCGACGGTTACCCGGCCCGGGAATAAATTTTTTATTTTATTTTTGCTATTTTTGGGCTGAATTTCAGGGAAGATTTGAGGGAAGAGGGGAGATTTAAGGGGAGATTTGAGGGAAGAGATGGTGAATGAATTTTGGGCTGAATTTCAATTTGGGCTTTATAAAGTGATAATGTGGGATTTGAGGGAAGAGCTTTGTAAAATTCAATTTGGGCTGAAATTTGGACTTTAAAAATTCAATTTGAATGTCGCTCTTAGGACCGAGATCGGCCGGTAATTCGGTTAACCGAGACCTCGGTTATCCGGTCAACTCGGTCCGGTTTCAGGTCTCATAAACACGGGCCCGAATTTCTCGGGCCGATTTTTAGATTTTGGGCCGGTTACCCGTACTTGCCCAGCCCTAATTTGGAGCAAGGTGGAGCAGCGTTGGGATGGAGTATGTGTCACGCCCCGATTTTCGAGGAAAACGAAAATCCCAAAATCCACGTAGGATTATCCGTTTCCCCCAAAACTCGAGACGTGAAAATTCAATAACAACAGAAACAAATAGCAGTAACAACTAAACATGATTTAATTACTGAAACAAATAAAAATCTAACCTGGAAAGACTCTGACGTTGCTAGCTCACTAGCGGAACTCCAGTAACGCAGCTCAAAATCTCTAAACCTGAAAGGCTAATCGGCTACATTCCAAAAGGAATGTACCCAAGAAGCAAAAGCTCACTTAGGTCAGCAATAAAGCTAGTGTGAGAAATCTTCATCCCAAAATCAATAAATCCGCACATGACAACATCAAAATAAACAAAACAAAAAAAACAATAAACAACCATAAATCAGGTAGTTCCTCAATGAGGCAAAGGTGTCATCATCCTAATAAATAAATATGCATTATTTATTACTAATAAATAAAATTTATGAGTTATCAATCCTCATAAATGCAACAACAATACAATTCATAATCATATTAGACTATTATTGAAATATTAACAAAACACATTTTCTACCTTTAGGAAGACATGTAGTTCTCATTCAATGGTTGAATGAGCACTTAGTTTCTTCCTTTAAGGTAATCATGCACATACACAAAAAAAGAAATCTCGCTTCTTTTTCACAATCGCACCATCCTCCTTGTGCCGAACACACCTCACCCAAGTGTGCCTCTATTGCCATCGAAACCACTTGGAGCGTACATGTTCCAAGTGGGGTGCCACCTCAAGGAACATGTCATCTCAACCGAAGTTCGATCATTGGCAAGTATTCTTCCTAAATCTACACGTACAACCGAGCTCACATGGAACGGTGCACCGATATGCAAGCAAGTTTGCATACCCATAATAATATCACACGTATACAAGCAAGTCTGTATCAAAAATTTCTTTTCTTTTAACTTTTTTTTTTCGGAGTTGTGGAAAAGAGCATAAAAATAAATAAATCCTCAAAACTCTTTTATGGTGACGCTTTGTCAACCATAAATAAATCAACCACAGTATCCACCATTCTCTTGGGGGACAAATAATATTTTCATAAATACATTTCTATAACACAACAGAGATCAAACTCATTCAATATAAGGATACTCCTTAGCAAGACAATTTGCATATCAGTCAAATACAAGTTTATCATTTGATCAGATACTAACCACGTATTTCAAGCCATAATGTAAAATTACAAATATTAACTTGCATAACACTACTAATACCTAAGTTTATTTACCGTGGTGAAATCTAGCGCACTCAGAATAACCAAGTAACTAAAACCACCTAACACACAGCAAATGGAACTAGTTCCCACATCTTCCCTTTGGTATAACCTATAAGTAAAATGAGACTCCACAAATACTCACATACTACCTTAGTACTACTCCATCATTAAAATCAAATTAAACAACCTAGACTCTATCATAATCGTATATAAGACATCATAAACCTCATTACACTCTGACCCACTTCATGGGAGCTAAAACGAGTTACCATGAAGCTATTAGTGCTAGGCGTACAGGGTTTGCAACATATCTGCATACAACTTAATTACTCACATTGCTAGGGTGGTCATGTTACAGATCTATATAAATAGAGTAAACTACCATTGCTCAAAGAACAGGAAATTGCAATATCTAACCTAAGGGATGAACTTTTCCAATTAGCTGGACTTGAAATAGAAAACTCAAAAGCCTATTTTCCACCAACCATCCAAACACCAACCAAACAAGGTCACACCCAATCAATAAAATTGCAAACATGGGCGACCCCAATTCTAATCACAACTAAAAGGGGCATGTCAAAATCTGCATCTAATTGTTCTTCAATAACCCTTACGTACTATAATACTTGGAATAGCAATGCATAAGAAAGTATAAATTAAAAACAAAACAATAAGAATAATCAGAACTCACCAATCAATCAACCCCAGACCCAAAACTATAACAAACCAAATAATATGTTTCAACAAAAGGTATGAATTAGTATGAAGAAAACTCACCATTCTAATCGCCACATCAATCGTCCTCTGCCGCAACACCACCCTCAAATTGAATGAAATCTGACAAAACTGTCCAATGTTTCCATTGACGAAAACATTGCTACAATTGAGATCCCTATGAATGATGCAAGGCTCATGAGTACGAAGATATTCTAACCCTTTGAGGATCTGCTTAGACCACTTCTTCAACTCCTTGATCGAAACCTGGCGATGTTTCTTCCTGTACTCTCAGAGATTTCCAGAAGTACAGACTTCAGTAATGAAGTTCAATGTGTTTTGCTCTCTATCAGTCCACACATTGTACAGAACAATAATGTTGTTGTCCTGCGAATTCCTCAACAATCTCACCTCCGACAAGAGTCTATCCATCATAGCCTTGTCGTCCACGAACGAAGCTAATCGGACTTGATTCCATGCCACTTCGATTCCTTCTTCTTGATCGAATGCTCGGTACTCTATCCAATCCAATGCAACTAACGAAATCGAGACGAGAAGATCAGCAAATGCTTTGCCAGCAGCCATCGCAGCTCTCGCTTGCTTCGCCTCCTGTCTTACTCCCATCTCGATCTCCAACCAACCCTCACCAACTTACAGCAAAGAGAGGGACGGGAGAGGAAGAAGGAACCAGTTTGGGGTGGTGGGATCAACTGCAACGTGCGGTCACAAACTGTGCTCGCTGCCAAGGAGAAGAATTCGTGAAGAAGGGGAAAAAAAGGAAGGAGAAAAGAAAAAAAGAAGGAATAGGGTTATTCTCTTTATAAGGTGGGTGACTATTCGCCCCCCACCGAACTTTCGAATGCACCCACCCTCTTTCACAATATAAAACCCTAATCATTAGTTAAATAAAAGCCCAAAATCAAGCCCAAATACAATTGAGTAACAACCCATCAACATTAGGGTTTACAAATTTTTGGCTAAATACACACACACACCTTATCCTATTTAGTCATGGCAAACAAAAAATCTTTTTCCAAATAATTGAGATTACAATATACGCCACAATTAATAAATAAGAATTTTTTTTATTTATTTAATTAGGCGGGTATTACAGTATGGGTGGTGTCAACCAAAACCTGGTTTCCCGAAGGACAGTGCCGCACCACATCAGCCTGAGCACGGTCAATAGTGCCTTGCAAAAGGGTGCCCTCTTGGACCAACACCATCGGGTTGTAAGTGAATCTATTAGCCTGTTGTCTGTTTAAGGAATGAGTCATGCTGGAACGAGATGCCAACCGATGCTTATTTTTGAGTCAGCATTGAAGGGCAACCTCTTGAGTAACTCCTCATAGCTAATAGAGGCAGCGACTGCAACTTGAGTGAAGAGACGACAATGTTTACCCGCTTTGTGTCCTAACATGCCACAACAGAAGCAAAAGGTAGGGATATCCTCATAACAAAATTTCACTAAATATTGCCTGTCATTAATGATATCAAATGATGTCTGCATTCTACTTGTTAATGGCTTAAAAACGTCAAGCCAAACCTTAAATCGAATATACGGTGTAGAAATCACTAAAAGTGTTTGGGTATCCACCTCCATGACGGGACCAATGCAACTTGCAAGTGCTCCCACATTGGGAAGAAGAAGTTTCTGAAAGGGGTACTCATGGAACCTGATCCAACATGGAATCATGTCAGAGTTGGTTGATGTGAAGTTAGGGGTCCAATCTTTGATGGACACCAGCCAACCGTAAAGTGATGACCAAGGCCCGGTAGAGAGGATTGAGGGGGGCTTCTGCGCATGGTGTGCTGGAGGGCATCCTGCGCACCTGTGTGAGCCGTTGGATTTCATCCGACGGCTCGTAGCGACGGAACTCAAAACCCTCTCTTAATTAAAATGTTGGCAGGTTTTGAATCTATTACAGCCGTCGGATCAGATCCGACGGCTGAGATTTATGTCTTGGAAATCCATTTGCAAACAGAGAGATAGGGTCTGCGTTTTGAAAAAAAAAAAAAAAAAAACTTATTCTCGATCTAGATCTGAGGGAGAGGAAGAGGAAGATGAAGAGAAAGGGGATCTGAGGGAGAGGAAGAGGAAGAGGAAAGGGCATCTGAGGAAGAAGAAGAGGAGAATCCCAGTGTTGATCTGAGGGTTCGATCTTTAATAGGCTTCCGTCCAAACCCTCTCTTTCGATCTCATGGCGAAGCTCTCCAAACCCTTCTCTGAAAATGACTTCGAAGAACCAAAGAACCAAGAAGAAGAAGAAGAGGTCAACGACCCACCATCCACCATCCACCATACATCATACAGATACTTACTAAAAACTGTGTGTATATATGTCTGTTACCTACACAGTGAGAATAATCAATCAAAGAAGAAGAAAATAATGAAGAAGAGAGTGAATGAAATTGGGGTTGAAGACATAGTTGGAGCAGGTTTATGTCATAAGGAAGCTCAAAATTTTCATCAAAGGCTCACTACAATCTTCTCATCACTGGTACTACAAGACCCAAAGGAGTTATGGAGTCAAGTTTGTGCACAGAGATATCTTCAACCTTCCCATCCCCATGCTTTGCATCAACTTGTCTACCACTCCATCTATGCTGACTGGGATGCCTCCTCCAATGGTCCTCCCATGTACTGTTTCCCTTCCAGGTACTTTATAATGAACCCCAAACAACCCCATAATATTTTTTATTCTTCAGTCTCTGAATGAATGGGTATTAAATAATTTTGTTAGGGAGCAAGCTAAACATACAAATCTTGGAAGAATGATGGGAGTTCATGGTAGAAAGCTTTTGGGGTTTATTTTACGATATTCATTTATTTAGTATTTTACAAGTTTAATTTGTAGGGTTTATTTTATTTTTTATTCTAGCTGGTTTACTCTCCAGCATAGTTAAATTGTTAGAGAATCTTCACCCATGTCCCCAATCATCTATTACCAAAATCAATTTGTTGAAGTCTCTTTGTATAGCGTCACTCTCTTTAGCACGAATTAGTGCGAAAAATAAGTTTTAGACCATAAAAAACACAAATATTTACAAACCAAAGCATTTGAAAACTATATTTTAAATCTGCACTTAAAGAGTCATTGTATCTTATTACAAGTCTCTGGGGTTTAAGCTCTTCGAGGTGATCACTGTATCTTACTTCTTACATGTTTTTGATTCATTGAGTTTTAATGTCTTTTACAATTTCTGTCATTTTATTATGTAGTCCGGTTTGTTATATTCAGTTTTGCTTCGGGTCAATGCTTGCTGGTGTGAAGTATTCAATTATAGAATCATATTCCATAGAAAGTACATCATCTCAAATGCTTGCATGATAGAAGAATATTGTTCTCGAATGATTCTGTATAAACTCAAACGACATAATCCGACTGCCAATGGGTGGAATGAACTTGAATCTTCTTGCTTGAATCAATTAGCAATTCCTAACAGAAAAATTGCAACCTATTGCCATCCCGTTTTCGATAGTAATTAATATGAAAATTTTAACTAGGGATTGGCTACAATTCTAAATGAAAATTTTAACTCTTGCAGGTTCCTATATGGTGGTAGGATCAGGAAGGTCTCTGAAAGAAATGACAAATGATTATGGCGATGCTTCAGCAAACCGTAAACATGACCCAAGGACCAGAGTTGGTAGCAATGGTAACCGAAGGAGCGGAGACAATCCATGACCATCTAATCATCCTCCTGATGATCCAACGCACTTCACCTTTAATTATAGCTAAACTGTGTGGTTTTGAGTTTTGTTATTGTGTTTTTGTAGAGCCAATAAAAGAAAGAAATGATATATAAATGTTGTTTACTGGTTTTCGGGTTATAAGCTAGCACTGGTGACCTCTTTATGTTAGCTGTTTGGACAATAATTGTGTGATTAAGAACTACTTTGATGTTTTTCAGTTTTTTGTGAAATAAATATGTAAATCTTGTAAACCCTCTGGGTATATTGGTTTTTGCTGCTTACTCTGGATTTTGCGGAATATAACACATTTAGTTAATGATAAATATAATTCTTGTTATTAAGAAGTAGGAGTGAACATGGATTTGATCTACTGGGTTCTATATTTTACAATTGTTGGCTCTGGGTTACTGTCTATTATGGTGTTATAATGTTTTGGAATGGAAAATTTGCATCATAATGCTATTATGAGTTACTGACTAGTTTTTCTTAGACAGGAGCTACATTGGCAAATCCTGAAATTGCAAAGAGAGAAAAGACCGGGCTAAAAGAGATGAAACTACAAATAAAAATTCCATTACATAATAAAAATTCATTACAACAACTGTTCATGTAAGTTGCAAAATAAAACTACAAAATCGAACTTCCAGGCAGTTTTTGACAGTTTCAGTTGGAGGGAATTTAGATTTTCTAATTTCTTCATCAACCATTTCCAGAGCTCTTCCTTCCCTTGGGCGCAAAGCTATCAGCCATCGACACAACAACACACCCTGCAAGTACAATTGCTAAGTAAACAATAACTGCATTGGCAGTCATTGGCATGTCAATTGCAATAGCATCACCCTTGGAGAATATCGTATCCAGAGCATTCGCCACCACCCTGCAGACCATATCACACGAACACATCGACCACATTTTCTTATCCTCCATAGACATTTTAAACATAACTATAAGAAACAGAATTGGGTAAAATAGATGTGTACATCACTTCGTCACGGATTCCCTTCAATGTCAAACTCTTAACCGGTGAATCATCCAAATGTTCATCCCTCCACACAATAGCCACACTGCTGTCCTCTTTTCTTATAGGAAACAAACAACACTCACCTATATTCATAACTTCACCTGGCAACCATCTTCCTCCCCTCTTGGATTTATCACTAGTATCCAAAATGCATTTCGGGCTCTCATGAAAAGTCACCGAAAGTTCTTTTAGAACAAGAGACAAGTAGACCTAACATGCAGTGAAAAAATTATCAAAAACATGGTCAGGTTCAGCTATTAGTATTTTCACAAAGAATGATTACCAACCTCTGGATGGTCAACAGAGAAATTATAAAACTGAGTAAAGCTTGAAATGGGGTCTTTATAAGAATCCCCCAAAAGCTTTCTACCATGAACTCCCATCATTCTTCCAAGATTTGTATGTTTAGCTTGCTCCCTAACAAAATTATTTAATACCCATTCATTCAGAGACTGAAGAATAAAAAATATTATGGGGTTGTTTGGGGTTCATTATAAAGTACCTGGAAGGGAACCAGTACATGGGAGGACCATTGGAGGAGGCATCCCAGTCAGCATAGATGGAGTGGTAGACAAGTTGATGCAAAGCATGGGGATGGGAAGGTTGAAGATATCTCTGTGCACAAACTTGCCTCCATAACTCCTTTGGGTCTTGTAGTACCAGTGATGAGAAGATTGTAGTGAGCCTTTGATGAAAATTTTGAGCTTCCTTATGACATAAACCTGCTCCAACTATGTCTTCAACCCCAATTTCATTCACTCTCTTCTTCATTGTTTTCTTCTTCTTTGATTGATTATTCTCACTGTGTAGGTAACAGACATATATACACACAGTTTTTAGTAAGTATCTGTATGATGTATGGTGGATGGTGGATGGTGGGTCGTTGACCTCTTCTTCTTCTTCTTGGTTCTTTGGTTCTTCGAAGTCATTTTCAGAGAAGGGTTTGGAGAGCTTCGCCAGGAGATCGAAAGAGAGGGTTTGGACCGAAGCCTATTAAAGATCGAACCCTCAGATCAACACTGGGATTCTCCTCTTCTTCTTCCTCAGATGCCCTTTCCTCTTCCTCTTCCTCTCCCTCAGATCCCCTTTCTCTTCCTCTTCCTCTCCCTCAGATCTAGATTGAGAATAAGTTTTTTTTTTTTTTTTTTTTTCAAAACGCAGACCCTATCTCTCTGTTTGCAAATGGATTTCCAAGACATAAATCTCAGCCATCGGATCAGATCCGACGGCTGTAATAGATTCAAAACCTGCCAACATGTTAATTAAGAGAGGGTTTTGAGTTCCGTCGCTACGAGCCGTCGGATGAAATCCAACGGCTCACACAGGTGCGCAGGACGCCCTCCAGCACACCATGCGCAGGAGCCCCCCTCAATCCCGGTAGAGATGATTTTGTTTTTATCTTCCATGCAAGTGAAAACGAGGTAGTGTATGTGTGGCGTCTATCACCATGGCCTTCCAGTCACTCAATGTGAATTGTATGCATGGGTTCCCACTGTGGTAACAGTTTGTGAGCAAAAGAGGCAGGGCTCAGATGCTTGGAATTATAATATTTAGCAACTATGCGAAGAGATGGATCTTGAAGCCCTTCATTACTAGTCATCACATAAGCGGGTTCAAGGATTGTGAGGTTGGAAGCAAACTGGGAGATAAGTTGAGAAATGAGTGAGGTAGGTTCATGAGTTTGGTCGGGTTCAGACAGAAAGTGAGGGAGAACCAAGTGAGTCAGAGGTGGAGAGATGGTGATGTTGTGGTAGCTGATGCTGGATTGTTAGAGCCGAGTCCATGTTAATGTTGGAATGAGTAGATGTGGTTGGTGACAGGATGGAATCGTGGTTGCTTGCAAAAGAATAGGTGGAAATAGAAGATGTGGATGGAGATGAGTTGGAGAATGGTGGGGAAAGAACTGATCTCGGGCTCAGAGTGGAGGGAGCAAGGTGTATGTTGTGAAAAAACAGAAGTGGTTGGAAGATGATTCGTTGGGGATGAATGTGATGAGGACCAGGAGAAAGGGGGTTTGTAAGAGGGGGAGGCGGGATTGAATTCATGTCAGAAGATGTGATGTGAAATGAAGAATGAGCAGTGGAATTTACAGCCATTGTTAATGTGTTATAGCAATGATGAGGAATAAAAATGTCTAAGAGGATAGTAAAGAGAGAGGAGGAGTTTGTGAAGTCGTGAAGCAGTTTAATGCAAGATACGGAGAATATATGGAATGAGATCCAATGGAGATATGGGTATAAACTCTGATGTGAGTGTTTATGATTACTCATTAGATTTTGACAATCAGAATGTTTGGCGAGTTACAGTGAGAGGGAATGTGATGGGATATGAAGTTAATACAGTAGTTGAGAGGTAGATGAATGGGAGAATTAATGGTGAACAGTGAAATGAACTAAGTTGTAATTAGATGCAAAGGCCCGATTAAGAGGTAACGAGATCAAACAGGGTATCATCTGAAATCAAAAGCATCTGCAACTCTACGCGCAGTACCAGAAGACCTGCACAAACAATAAACTAAATAGTGAAAGCTAATGAGAAAGCCAGGTGATCTTAGGATTGGTTGGAGAGGTAGTAAGCTCTGAAGATACGTGATAGGAGGAAGGGAAAGATAAAAGAAGTATTGAACCAGAAAAGATGAGCAAGCTAATAAAAATAGAGAAGATAGAAGAGAAAATGAAAGGTAATGTGAATGACAAAAACTGTGAATGAAAGAAGAAAGAAGAAAGAAGAAAGAAAAAAAATAGGAGGATGAACAACATGGAGGAATAGAAACAGGCTAAAGTAGACAAGAAGTGAAAAGAACAAAAAGGAGTGGGTAGATGAAGGACGTAAAAGTATAAAAGAAATTGTAGTAATAAAAAATACAACTGTCAAATGGAGGAGAAAAACTGATTCCAACCAGAAAGAGAAGATGGTTACTGGATAGTGGATAGGATGAATTTTGAAGCTTGGGTTGTAGATTGAATCTGTTGTGCAATTGAGACTCAAAAACTTTTCCTTTGCTCCAAAAGGAGGGGGGTTTGCTTCTTTTACTTGTTTTAAAAGAATCA
This sequence comes from Berberis vulgaris, assembly GCA_963556465.1. Lineage (NCBI taxonomy): Eukaryota > Viridiplantae > Streptophyta > Magnoliopsida > Ranunculales > Berberidaceae > Berberis > Berberis vulgaris. The sequence continues at coordinate 30,822,551 of OY747127.1, read as the reverse complement.
GTGCTATCCTATTCTTATGTAATGAATGTGATTTCTCGAAATATGTCAAAATTTTATGAAATATTTTCTATTTTCAAGTTACCTAAATTTTTTTTGAAATCCGAAACATGTCGAAATTTTCCTAAAAAAAAAGTTAAATATTTTAATTTTCGTATATTTTAACATGGTATAATGTTATTTTTGTATTAAAAATTTGTTATGTAAGTGATTCTTATTTAATATATAGTCTGTATGACACTACAAGTCGTGTGAGACTTTTTATGTAGTATTTAATAGTTTAAAATGCATAGCTTATATTGTTAAATTCAAAACCTCAATCAAAATTTTTACGTTTTTTCTACACTGAACGAAATATTTCTTAAAATCGAGATACTGAAATTAACTCGAAAAACAAAATCACAATCCTTGTTCCTATGTACATCCGCTAGTTGAACCAGGAAAAATAGCGGGTTACATAGTTAAAGGCTCCAAGCGTTGCTGTGGAGGGATTTTTTCCTCCTTCCCAAGGTTTGTGATTTCACTTTTCAAGTTAATTTTGGTCTCCTAATTTTAAGAATCAGTGTGTAAAGAAAAAACGTAAAAATTTTGAGAATACATGAAATATATATAATAAGTTTCTAGGGTATATTAAATATGTGAAAAATAATATGCAAGTAAATAAATGTATTAAACACATTAAATGAAACCAAAATACATACAATTGAAAAATCAGGGGGTAGTTTCAAAAATCAATATATAAGTAGAAGAAGTGATAATTAGGAAATTAGGGGATGATTTAAAAAATTAATTAATAATAATAAATGATAATTAGAAGAAAAAAAACTCGAAATTTACGAAAAAAACCCTCAAAATGTTTTGAAAAAAACCCTCGAAAATGCAATTTTTTCTATCGCCATTTTTTCGTAATTTCAGCGAAATTTTGTGTAATTTCGCAAAATCACAATCTTTGCTCCTACCTTTGGGCGAAGGCAGCAACTAAATGACAACACTACTTTTGCTGAAGGATATCACCACCCCACTTTTTTCAGATCTATTAAATGACACCACCACCCTCACCTTTTCTTCTATCTTTACAGGAGCAACACCACCCCACCCGCCCAACCCAACCCTGTTACCGTCGATCGACTGTGGCGGCGGTGGTGGTGGTGGTGGTGCTTGATGGGAAGATAGATAATAATAGGAAGAGATAGGAGGAAGAGGACGAGAAAAATGATAAGAAAAAAAAAAGAATATGTGAGGGGAGAGGTGGTGATTCGATGTGGTCGTAGGTGGTGGCGGCGGGGTGGTGATGCTTGATAGAGAATAGATGGAGAATAAGAGGAAGATAGTGGATAAGACGAAGAGGAAGAATAAGAAGACAAAGAGGAGGAGAAAAATAAGAAGAAGTGAGGGAGAGGTGGCGGCCCGATGAGGCTGGCGGTGGAAGGGAGAGGTGGCGGTGGTGCTTGATGGAGACAAGAAAAGAGATTGGAGAAGAAGAAAAAGAAAGGAAGGGAAGAAGAAGAAGTAGAAGAAGAAGGGAGGGAGGGAGAGGATGAGGAAAAAAAGAAGAGGTGAATGGAAAAGTAGCGGCACGGTGGAGGGGAAAGGTGGTGGTGACCGAAGGCACTCGAATGCTTAAGTCAGATGACGGTGCAAGGAAGAATAGAAATAATTAGCAATGTGAATGCGTACTTTTCTTTTTCCCTTCGTTCACCTGTTTATCGCGAGTGTTCCCTCCTCAACTATCCATGCTATCGAGGGCGTAATGAAGGGATGAGCTCTCACCCAGAAACTTACATATGCATGACTGAGTCTTTTTGGCACTTGATTATGTTAGGCCCCAATGCTTGATTTGGCTAAGAGCTGATTTGTGCAAGTGGGTCTCGGGCTTGTTACAACTTAGAGATTTGTGATTGGGTCTTATTGTCTTGGGCCAAGCCCCAATACTTGTGCTGCTTGGGCTGGTGTGACTTGGGCGCCTGACTCACGGGTCGAACAATAATTTAAGCATATGTCTGCTTGCGACCATGTTGAAGCCTTTCCTGTGTTAGGGTTGACCCATGCCACGTATACGGTTGTGACCGGGTGACTGTTCGATGTTTTATCAGTTACTCCCTCTAGTTAGTAGGTCTTCATATTGGGTCACTAATTGACAGCGTGTGGGGGTTCATGTTGTGCCATGATGACATATTTTGGCTTTCGCGCTGCATTTAATGTTTATGCAGCTGTAAAGTAATCATCTCCCCCAAGCGCCAAACCTATATAAGCTCGCTTTGGGGGAGTTTCTTCCTTTTACCTTTTCAGATCTTTCTTCTGTTCTTTATATTTTACTTTTTTGGCTTGATTGAGCTCAAGTTTTTATCCAACCATGTTTGTGCAACTTAATTTCTCGCGTGAGCGACACCAAGGTTGTCTTGATTTCTTCAGGAGGTGTCACTAATGCCTGGGGAGGACTGAATGCCCTTTGTCAACGATATGAAATCCCCGGTGATCTAGGATTGTCGCTTCTTTTGGAAAGCAACTCTCAATCTGTTCTGAATGAGGGATGCATCTGCCTATACAAGGCCATGTTTGAGGTCAACCTGTGCCTTCCTGTTCCTAACGCCATCTGGTGCTCCTCTTACCAGGGCATTGCCACGACTCAGATAGTATCGAGTGGGTGGAGTATACTGATTGCTACTCTGATTAGGGCAAAGGATGTCGGGTTCTACCTGTTGATGAAGTTGTTTCATTCTCTAACTTCCATCAAGATGAATAAGCACGACATTTGTTGGTTGGTGAATCCACCTTGTCTAATCGATCAGTTTGAAGACCCAGAGGATTGGCAACTATATTGTTTTTATGTCTTTGTAAACTCTGGATACTTCACCTACGATGGTCTACGGGCCCTCCACGCTTTGGGGACCATCGTAAGTTCTTTTATTTTTTGCCTTTTTATTTTGTGTTTGTCATTTTCTGACTTATTCGTTGCTCTAAAAAGCTCAAGTTGGGATCCACGCCGCCTCCTCCTGCTCCTTAGAGTGCGGAGATGGATGCTGAGGATCTGACCATTGGTGATGAGGAGTCGTCGAAGGCCCTAGCTACAGTTGAACCAGGAACGAAGCATCTGGCCTTAGAGATCGCTACCCCTGGTTTGCCTGCAGACATAACTGCTATAGAGGAACAACCTATTCCTGAAAGTTGCTACCCTTGATCTTTTCGCTGATCGGAACTAGAGCATTTTCTGAGCCTCCTTCCTCTATTGTTGATAAGGAGAAGCAAGTTGTTGAATCTTCTTCTTAAAAAGGTGTGGGGGAGAAAAAAGATTGGTTTCTTACCCCAAAGTTTTCTATCTTGACACTAGGGTCGATTCTCATGCTTCAGCGGGTGTCTCATGAGTTCTGGTGAGCAACACATGTGGCACCAGGAGGTGGATCACAAGACTGATACAATCAATCTGATGAAGAAATTTTTTTCTTGGTTGGATGACCAACTACCATTGGAGAAGATGGCCTTGGGGAAGCACCTCGATCATGAACAACAACTTTTGATGTTGATAAGTTGATTTGTCACTTGATTGTCCGTCGTGATTTATTGTTCATACCCGTGCATTTTTTCCAATCAAAGAATAACTCCCTTAACCTATGTTGGCATGGCGTGTATCAAGGTTTGTGCGAGATAGGTTCTTTGCTCTAGAAACGAAGTTCATCGAGTAGGAGGCACAACTCTCTAATGCCCTTAGCAGGGCAGATTGATGCTCGAGTAGTTGGCCCCTTGGCCTGATTTGGAAGCTTAGCTGACCGAGGCCTAGAGAAGTCTGAATGGCGCGCTCGATGCCCAGTCGTCTTTAGAGTTTCAGTTGAAGCGGGTCCAAGTGATTTGGACGAAGCCCAAGCTGCCCAAGCCAAGATGTTGTTTGATCTAAAAAATGCCCAATAACATCGGGACAAGGCGGTAGATGAGCGGACTGCGTTCGCCAATCGCTTGGAAAATGTCACAAAATATGTCGCTGACTCCCAGAGTGCTTTGGATAGTGAGCGCGCTGAGACAACCTACCTGAAGGGGCTTTACGAGGCCCTTCAAGTGCAGCTTTATGTGCTTACCCAAGAGCTTAACTCCAAGCGTGCATGTCGTAGTGGGGTAGACGGTAAGCTAACGAACTTTGAATAGAGTCTGGCTAAGGTAGTCTGGGAGCTAAATAACTTGAAGGCATAGTGGGAAGCTAGAGAGAATGAGCTTCTTGAGGCTGCCAATAATGCTCAGCTTAGTAAGGTTGTTATCGGGAGGTTAGAGCTATTGGATTATATCGAGCAGGACCGCGAGGGTTGGATCTTTTTGCTTATGAGCATCTTGCTTATGCTCAATTCGAGGAGGCAAATGATTCTTCCTCTAGTATGTGAGGTGGCCCTGAAGCCAGTTCGGGTGCGGAGATGGCTACCAACCTCGATGTTCCAGAGCCTTTTTTGATCATGTTGACCACAAAGTTGCTTCTGACTCTGTTTTTCAAGGAGATGTTCCTGACTCTACTCCCGTCGTATAAGCAATTTTTTGCATAAAAATAGTTTATATATAATAAAAAAATTCACTTTTCGTGTTGCTTGCACTATAGTTGTCGCACTTGCCACTTTTAATCCTTGCTTAGATTAGGCTGAGTAGATAGGTGTGTTCACCCCCACCTGAAGTAGAGTTTCAGTTTGGACTGGAGCTCTTTCTTGGCTTGTCCGTGCTCATAATCTGGCAATAATAATAACTTAATCTTCAGTAAGAGTCAAGCTGTAGGGTAGTCAATTTTGTTTATTTGGGCTGTGTTCCCTTAGTGACGTTATTAATGTCTCTCAGAGGAGTTAAACTTGTGTTGAAGTCGTCTTTGCATTGATGACTAGACTTCCTTGATGCTCCCTGACCCCATATAACATTTAGGTTGTTTAATAACCCATCTCTTGTCAGACTGGATTTCAGTGTTATGTGCCTACTTTTAGTCTCGTGGAGGACTTTGAGTTGATGGGAAATCGTCTTTGTCTGTCTAGGCTAGAGTTCCATAATAGACCTTAATCCTTAGCAAGAGTTGGGTTGTGGAGAAACCCTCCTTGCTCGAACATGCTAGTTCTTGTATTCATCTGGCTCAATCCTGGAGAGGATTTGAGCTGGAAAGAAGTCATATCCGCCTGTCTGGGCTAGACTACATAATAAATCCCAATCTTGAATAGGAGTTGGGTTGTTTGGGAACCATCTTTGCCGAACAGGCGAGATTCCTATATTCCTCTGGTTCAATCTTGAAGAAAACTTGAGCTGGAAAGAAGTCATATTCGTCTAGGATAGACTTCGTAATAAACCCCAATCCTGAACAGGAGTTGGGTTGTTGTGGAACAATTTTTGCTTGAACGTGCTAGATTCCTGATTCATCTGGCTCAATGTTGGAAAACATTTGAGCTGAAAAGAAGTCATATTCGTCCATCTGGGCTAGACTTCATAATAAACCTCAATCCTGAACAGGAGTTGGGTTGTTGAGGAACCATCTTTTCCCAAACAGGTCATTTCCATATGACAATCATGTCTATCTATTCTATTCTATTCATTGTCAACTTAACAATCTCATGGAGATGCAACCATGCCATGTTGAAGATCTTGGGACAAGAGAAAGGGGTTTTCCAACACTTGAAGCAACTTTGCTTTTGTTCAATATTGCCAGCAAAACCATAATGCTGACTGGAATATTCCAAGCAGGCAACACAAAAAGTCAAAATCAACAAAGCCAATGCCAAATGTGAAAAGCCTCTGCCTGCCTCCGTGGCTTTATCCATTTCCTCTATTTTCTCATAAACAAACCATTGACCACAAACTTTTATTAGACATTCCAGACCTGTACGAAAAAAAAAAAACACACACACAAAAACTAGTAGTTTTCATAGTTTTAGGAAATGTTCTTTACAAATATTTCTAATCTAAGTTTGGGATAGGCCGGATTGAAAATCTTCATATGATCCCATCCTATTCTAAATCGTGACAGGACGGATGATCCCATCCTATTCTAGATCGCGACAAGATGGGATTTGGGATGGGTTTGATCAATTCCAAAAAATTGGAATGAGTTTGATCAATCCAAAAAATTTAGGATGGGTTTGATCAATCTCAAAAAAGACCCTGATGGGATCGATATCGCAGGATGGGATGCCTACCTCTAATTCACATGTTTTTCTAGAATGGAGACCTGATTAGGGACCAATGCAATTGAACTTCATTTTAATCTATCTAGGTGCATGATTTTTTTAGATGAAGATAGTACAAGGTAACAAACATATGTATATAAACTTTACATTTTAGGGTTTGTTTGGTTGCATGGAATCCTAAGGCGGGAATTGAAATCCCATTCCATGGCATCCTATGTCATGGCATCCCATGCCGTAGACTTGGCTAACTTTGATGTTTGGTTATCCATGGGAATTGGATTTTAATTCATATTGTGAGTGTTTGGTTGCCTAAAACTAGTTATACGAATTTATTTATTTATTTTTTATTATGGAAATCGAACAATTTCCCCAATCAATACTACTTTGCAGAATTCTCCCCTACCGAATTCAAGGACCCACAAGATGTTTTTATTGTAGATGTTTTTCTATTTTTTCATTAGATAATTCTTTTGGAATGGTACCATTCTATGATACAAAGTTCGGTTCAGTTATTAAACTTGAGTAACTGAAATTTTGATTTGGTTATCCGTTTTAAAAATATAAACTAGCATTCTCAATAAGGTAACGTGGCAAAACAACTCAAGAATTAAAAAAGTTGTTTTGTCGTGTGTATACGCACAATCCAAAGACTTGCTACAATGTTAAAGGTTGGAATCGAGTCATTCTCTTTCTTTCTTTTTAAGTTTACCTAAGGTTTGTAAGACCAAATTTTGACGTTGGAAATTTACGAGTTAACTATTTTTAGGTGTGAGTAATTTGAAATTGCTACCAAAACTCTAATTGGTGTTGTATGAATTATCTTGCAATGGATTGGAAATATTCATTACAATATTGTTGGGTGAAGATCTACTTGAATGATGTAAACTTCGTGATCGTATCTGCAGAGGAATAGCAGTATAAATAATCAAGGGCAAAGCATGAAAATGCATCAACATGGCAAAATTTCTTGAAGCATAAACCCGAGTTTCAAGAATGTTATAAATATGCTATGCGAATTGTTTTAATACTCATTATGTGTAATGATTTGGGCGTCGAAGTGGGCATAGTTCTAGCAAGTACTACAAAATGTAATCAAAGAATCCCCAATATTACACTACTCTGACATGATCAACACTAGCTATCTTGGCAAAACTGTGCTTTTAAAAACACTAAGAAACCAGTACAAATTAGTGTCATATAGTTCTCCAAATAGCGAAAAACAGATGGAATACATGCAATAAGGTGTGTTATCACCATGGTAATGTACAAAGATCTATGCTCCTTTTAGATGTCAACTAGCTTCTCAAGAACAACACATTCGTAGACGTGGATATCAAGTTTATGAAACTAAATGACCACACACAATTTGAAAGCCCAAACTTGAATCTGCGAGATTAAAACTTGCTCTCAGGTAAATCACACTATGACCGTTCTTCACTTATTAGATCGATGATCAGCCAAAACTTCTTATTTTCGACGTGCTATGAAAATGAATAGCATAACTCGAATCTCTAGTGCAACCCATCTATTGCAGTCATAGCAAGAATTTACTTTAGATATGTTGAGTTCTGATGTAATAAAAGGTCAAAGCATGCATTTTACTTTATAGAGCTTGAATTTGACCTCCACAGCCATAGTGCTTAAGTAGACATTCATCTTGCCTCCAATTCTCCATTACCTTAAAATTTATGTGTAAATAAGTGGGGTTATACAACTTATAAAGCAACACAAAATACAAGTGAAGATAGTACACCATTATCACCATTGATTACAAGAAGAAACGTTAGACTAGTTTTGAAGATAAAGCGCCTCAAGGAATTCTTTTTTCTGCAAGAAATCTTCAATGTCAAAATGATTTCTCTACAATAAATATGATGGGCAACTCGAAAGAACTGCATCCAAATGTACAGGAAATACAATAAATGAAGATTTAAGCAAGTCAGAGACCACAAACCTTCTTTTAGCTTTTGTAATACCTCGTCGTACAGTGCGTATTGTTTTTTTTATGCTTCAAAAATTGCAAGTAATCCACATGTCAAAAGCATTTATGCAATGCAGTATAACCATAACAAATTGTATTCTATTTACCATATTGTATCTATTAATGTCAATTTATTTTTTAGTCATTGACTACTCCACACCACCATTTCCTCTTTCTCACATCATTCTACTCTCCCACACCACCTACTTTCTTTCTCACACCACCATACTTTCTCACTCCACCTATATAAACAAAAACCCAAAAATTCTTCCCCTCACCATTCAAATCGCAAAGGGTTCCTCCCTCCCCCATTCGAAATTCCTCCATTTCCCACATTCAAATCTCTCCCTACACTAAATCTCTTGCAAATCTCCTCTCTCTCCCTCGAAAATCTCTCAAAATTCCCTCAAAATCGAAACCCTCAATCTCTCCAAAACGCAACAACTCAAAAACGCCACCTCTCAAAGTGCAAAACGCATCTCTATTGCTATTTCAACTCTTCTATAAGTGAGTCATCCATTCTATCTTTAGGTTTATGATTTTTGTTTGGATTGTAAGTGAGTCATCCATTGTTTGCTTTTGTGCATTTGTGTATTTGTTTCCATCTTTAAAGTAGAATTGTTTATGTTTTTTGTGCATTAATCGGTTAGTTCGTCCCTTGGTAATGAAAGTAATTACGAAGGCGAATTTGGTGGTCACTAGGGCTCCAAATTTGTATTTTTCTTATTAGAATGTAGGGAGGAAATGAGATATATAATGTTGTTTTACATCCAAATTGGCTAAAGTATTGCTAAAAAATGAGTAGAATTTATTACAAAAAAAATTGTCTTGAAGTATTTGTTTTCTTTTATTTGAAAGTTTATCATGTCCTCTGTTGGTGGGGATGATGGAGGTGATAGAGGTAGAAGACGACCCATGACAGTGTCTGCTAAAAAACAGAGAGCAGAAAATGACAAAGAATTGGTAGAAGAACGAAAAAAAGAAAGGAACAAAATATGGACAAAGAAGTAAGGAGGAAGATGAGAAATGAGCAAATGGAGATTCAAATAGATCCTCAAGAAGCATATAGACAAGTAGTTGTATCGCAAAGTCAAGCCCAATCAGAAGGGCAAGGAGGTTCGAATGGGGTGGGTGTTGGACATGAAGATGATGAGTTAGAAGAGCTTGAGAACGTGCCTGTGGATGAGGAAAAAGCAGGGGATGCAGAGGAAGCAGGGGAGAAGGGTAAAGACAAAGAAGATGTTAGACGAGATTCTTATCCTGGTGGTCCTGTGGATTTTTCACATTAGTCGATTACCATGGCCATATTTTTCGTGCCATTTGGGATACTGAGCTGGTAAGTTAATATTTTTAATTGGTTAAATTATATAAGCGTATTATTTATATATATTTGGACATTGAATTACTTAATGTATATGTTTCTTGTATTTATGAACGAGGTGCATTGCGGTGTTGGCATCAATATAGAAACTTTATAGATTGGGATTTAAAACATGAGCCGAAAGAAGTAAAGAGGATGATCTACAATAGTGGTCTGTATCCCTTGATTAAATATCGTAAAGTAAGTCCTGATAATGTGACCCTTTGTGCTTTCATGGAACGTTGATAACCTGAGACCAATACTTTCTACCTACCGTTTGGAGATATGAGCATTACCCTGGACGATGTCTACCGTATAACTCATTTGTCGATTCTTGGTAAGTCGGTTAGAACGACGATAAAAATGGCGGTAGATGAATGTGTTACATTATTGGTGGATGGTTTGGGGATTGAAAGTAAAAAAGCAAAGGTCCATGTCAAAAAGCATGGAAAATCTGTGGAAATGAAGTTTATTTAGGACCACTGTTGTAGACAGGCTACGGACGATGATTCTCTTGAAAGGAAACAACAAGTGTGTAGGGGTTACTTCTGGGTATGATTCTATTTGCTGATAAAAGTGGAACAAAGGTTTATATTGAATATTTGAAGATGTTGATAGAGGTGGATGATGTTAACAAGTATGCATGGGGCGTAGCAGGCTTGGCAGTCTTGTTTCGTCAGTTGTGTGGCACTAGCAGAAAGGAAACCAGACAAATTGTTGGATATTTGCCTCTTTTGGAGGTATGTTTCAAAATTTTTATTTTGTTAATTACCCTCATAATATATAAGAATTTTTTATATTTATTTATGTTGTTTCGTTTATAGGCATGGATATATGATCACTTTAGACTATGGGATAATGCAAAACTGACGTGAGATGCTAAACTCCCCACCATGGCTAAGTGGGAACCCCCACAAATTGTAGGGGTTTTGAACGAACAAGTCATCACTCTTAGGGAACGTCTTGATGACATGTCTCCTGAAGAGATAAAAATGCATCTTTAATAAGGTCAATAATTTTTTTGTATGTGACATATATTAATAAGTTTTAATTATTATAATTCGCAGGTACTTTGGGACCTTTACGTAGAGTCAAAGATAAACGCTCCCATTCATGGCATCACATGGTTCACAGGATGTTTGTTATGACTCAACATAAAAGAACCCTATCACTCCGATAGAGTTATGAGACAAATGGGAAATTTACAAGTCATCCCAATCCAAGCCAAAAGGAATAATAAAGTTCGATTTGGCAAGCACTATTACGTTCAGTATGAGGTGTTGGCTTCGTTCGCTCGAAGGTGGCATTATAATGTCGTGTCAACTAACCAACAAGATGCCCCCGTGAAGCTTCCATAGGACTGTGTGGCGGATTACTTAGACCGGTTTCACCGCATTAGTTATCCCTTCGTACAACCACCGAACAAGAGGAAAAGCTATCTCCTAAGAAGACATTTTTTTTTTTTCAAATAAGAGGGTAGGTACAAACATTTTACACATGTAATTTCAAAATTTTACATGGTTTGCACTAACATCTAATGTTTCCTTGCAGGAAATTGTCATTGCTAATGCTCGTAACTTGATCAATGCCTCTATTGAAAAAGGGGGAACGCCGACAAGGTTATTTCGCTTGCCCGACAAAATAAAATACATGATTTTGCTAGATGAAATGTCTACGCCCGTTACCATGGAACAAGAGGAAAAAGAGCCTGACGTACGCCCCAATGTTGACAATAGTGAAATTAGTGGTGGAAAAAGTGAGATTCGAAACAAATCGAGGCATGAACAAAGCTTCCATGTTTGGAGGCGACAAAGATAGTCTTCATTTTGTAAACTTCGAAAAAAAACATTTGGCTTATATTTTTTTAAAAGCTATAAGTTTTGTAAACTTCAGATAATTTTTTAAGAAACTTTATGTTTTACTTATGTTCGATTTATTGACTTCTATATAGTTGCACTTAACTATTTATTTACTTATGTTCTGTTTGTTATTGTTGTTGCTTATCTAGACTAATCCACAAGTCCATATTGAATTTTGCCAAATAAGAATTTTTTGGTGAAACAACACTCACCAAATATGAATTTGGTTATGGAACGCTCATATATTCCTTGTATCGACCAAATTTTATACGACGATGCGAAATCAGAAAATCATATCAGAACAAATTTCAGATGAAATTTAGAAAAATCTAGTTTGATGCGACTTGTATGGAATTCACATAAAGGATTAGTTCAGAAGACTTGTATGGTTTGAGTTTAGGTTTGATGCGACAATGCGCAAAAACTTCAGAAAACTAAGTTTAAAAAAAAAATCACAAAGTGAAAATTTTTCCGAGTTTCAGAAAAAAAAATTAAATAAAATAAATTTTTTTTGCAGGTTTATGTTCTGTTCATAGTGTACAATGCGGGTTATGTTAAGAACCCCGCATTGCTCCCTGCAAACAATTTTTTTTTCTGTTCGCAGAGACCAATGCGACGTATCTAAAATTCCTCACATTGCACACTGCGAACATGAAATTTTTTTCTGTTCACAATGATCAATGCGTGGTATTTCGAATATCCCGGATTGTACATGGAGAATAGAAATTGTTTTTAAACCCCACATTGCTTTTTGCGAATAGGAATTTTTTTTGAAAAAAAAATTGTTCGCAGGGAGCAATGTGGGGTTCTTGACATAATCTGCATTGTACACTACGAATGGAGTCCTAAGAAGAAGGCAAGGAAAAACGAAAGAAGCCTCAATAGGCTAAGTTCGGTCTTCTCTTTATATAATCAGATATCTTGCCCTTGTAAAACTTAAACCTACAAATTTTGTTTTTCTGAAAACTCAGAAAAATTTTCAGTTTGTGAATTTTTTTTTTTTTTAAATCTTAGTTTTCTGAAGTTTTTGCGCATTGTCGCATCAAACCTAAACTCGAACCATACAAGTCTTTTGAACTAATCCTTTATGTGAATTACATACAAATCACATTGTCACACCAAACTAGATTTTTCAAAATTTTATCTGAAATTTGTTATGGTATTATTTTTTGATTTCGCATAGTCACATAAAACTAATCATTTTTCTGATATTGCATTCTCGCATCATACTTAAACAAAAACTCAAACTAATACGAGTCAAATTCCATATAATATATTAATAAAATCTCGAAACATACAAGTCTTCCGTTAAAAAAAAATAATTTTTCTAACAAAACAATGGTTCGACTTCTTCACATTCTTTGTCATCTACATTTTCCATTTGTCGTTTACGTTTTGTCATCACAATAATGGTTAGCAAAATACAATATGTGCAAGTCCAATATGGTCACCACCTCGTTCGACTTCTTCTCATTCTTCTTATTCTTGTCATTGAAGTTCCTCAACATTGTCGCACCAACACTGAGCTGGATATCGAAACTACTCTTCAACGAGATTGCCTCAAGAAACATGCAACACAGCCAGGTTGGTACTATATGAGACAATGGTGGGTTCGGTTGCATATGAAAGACGATATAGTGACTGCTCTGAGCCAAGTGTGCCATGAAACAAACGCTTCCTGAGTCAAAATGTGGTGTTGGATAAACATATGGAAAACATGTCGTGTTTTGGTTTCCATAACAAACAAAGACGCATTGGAAACGGTTCGCTACCAGCTCTAACATATCGGGGTTCATAAATCAATTTTTCCTGTCCATCCGCACCTGGCCTTCTGAAATTATCAAAGTGTCATTCACAACCTTTACCTCTTCCTTGTGCCACATTGCAAGCCACAACTCTTCATTACTCTCAACCTCCATCAGTAGCTCCTTGCATACCTGTTTCCAATCGTTTTCGTCGTCATAATGAAGGAATTTGGCTATGCATCAAAAGCCACAGTTTTCGTCGCTTGGAACGTTCCCAATGTCGTAAATATAATCTTGTATCCATGACAGAATCTGCCTCATCAATCTATTGTTATGAATTATCGACTTCTCCTTTTTGATTGAAAATTTCTTACTTTTGCCTTTCATTTCTTTTTGTGTCATGGCGTATTCGTGTCCCGAGGGATCCATTTTTGTGGACCTCTCGTGCTTAGCCAACTTCTTCTTTTTAGGTCTCCCCTTTCTAGCCAAAATTGCTAATGGTTCAATCATCACACTGTCACCCGGGGAACTCAACTCTATAAGCTTCATCTTCATCACCAACTTATGATCATGACTTGACTCATTGAACCTATTCATAAGGGCATCGACCATAGGGTCTATAATCACATCGTCACATTCACGAATAGGTGTTGTGCCAAGTTGAAGCCAATACTTGTCTATGGTGCGTACTGAAATTTGGTCCGTGGGAGTTAGATAACCTGTAAGTTCATGAGCGCAAGATAATCCATGAGTCGTTCGAAGCACACAACCATACTTGACAGGGTCAACCCCTAAATTTTCACACCTCCTAATTTATGAATTTATCAAATCAATAGTTCTGTACGCCACCGACTCATGAAGTAAGCCAAATAAAGTGAAGTTATGTTCAGTCTTCACCTTCGTCAGACTATGCTGAAATGACAACTCTATCTCAACCAGTTGGATTTCGATCATATCATGCATCTTTTTTCAAACATTAAGGAATGTACCTTGTGAATTTTCTAACGAGTGCTTCAACTTTGAGTGTGCACCTTCAACTTGACTCGTTGTGCATTGCCCAAAATGCATAAATTTACTCGTCCATGCACTCACAAAGTTCTCCTTATGAGGATACCAAACTGTCTTGAGATATTCCAAACACTTTGGATATTTTTCCCATCTTCTATCAAACTCAATTGTGGCATTGTTCCATTTATCTTCTGAACCTGATCTATACAAATCTGAAAATGAATCTATAAACTCGGCCCACCGGCCTTTGTCCTCAAAGTGTCTCTTACAATTTTTCTCAACATTTGTATTGATGTGTCATGTGCACAATAATCTCTTTGCCTTTGGAAAAAACTCACTCAATAGACTTTATCAAACTCAATTCTCTATCAGTCCCAAACACGTTTAACAAGTTGTCTGGCTAAAAAAATTTCCACAAGTTTTTCCAATGCCCAAGCGTACGACTCTTCCTACTCAGAACACATAAAATAAAATGCAACATTGAAAGTCTTTCCGGTCGACGTCACACCAACAATCTCAAACAACGGCGTCTATAGCGATTCGATTTATACGTGAAGTCCATAAGCATTACTTGTGGAAAACATTTTGTCAACTGAATAGATTTAGGATGCGCCCAAAATAGGTTGGTGACTATGTTCCCCTGATCAACAGAATGTCACTCTATGTACTTTTGCGAGCTCAACAACTCTAGAATATGTTGCAAAGTCGTCTGCCTTTTTATTCGAGTACTTTTAGCCGACACAATACATTGTAAATATGCTTCAAAGTTGAGATATTCGGATACCTCTTTTTCAGCCGAGACAAGATGTTGCGAGGGCTCACACCGAACTTTGTCATATTCTGCACATAAATCATCTCCTCTACATTCAATTTTCCAGCAAATGAATGACCAACAAGTGACTCTGATCGAGCATGATTGTGGGTTCCATATGTCACTTACAACCTCTAATGGTCATTTTCCAGTGGGATCCCTCTCAACTCAAATTTGCACCCACACTTCTTTGAACTGCTTGATCGAACATATTTTTTTAACCTTTTATCGGGATTCCCTCCCTTTTCACAACCAAAATGGATCATTCCCTTCCGTCTTTGATTAGTCGGTTCTGATTTAGTGATAATAACAACTATGTTATTATCTCTATCGATGCCTTAGACCCAAGCTATCAATGCAGATCTTGATGAGAATACCTAAAAAAAATTAAAAACTTGTTAATAACAACATATTTATAACAATGGAAAATGGTGAAAACGAAAATAAGTAAAAACTTACATACCTTGTCCGTAACAAATAGCTTACTATCATCGACTACCAGTATCAATGATCTTCCTTCATTGTTATTGTCACCACTTCCATCAACATTATCATCAGCATTTTGCATAATAATTTAATTTATAATTAGTTTCATATGTTAATTAAAATTTTAATGTACTTAACAACAAAATGACGGTTACCTCTAAATGATTTGTCTTTGGGCTCTCAACATCGTTAAAAGGCATCTTCATATCTATTACATCCATTAGAAATGCTTATGCATCATACAATAATCAATCAATTATTTTGAAAAAAAATTTACATGCAAATTAGATAGAATTTTTTTTGCAAATTACTTCCATTGAAAAGGATTGTCCTTATTCTTTAAATTGATCATCTTCTTCACCCTCTTGTTCACCCTTAAAATCTTCATTTCTAACATCATCAACTTCACTAAACCCTTTCATTTTCATCTAATGAAATTAAATAAGTTCTTCCAAGTGAAATGTAGTGGAATGCAACCGATGAGGGAAAGATAGGGAAGAGGACGAGAAGACGAAAGGTTTTGCTATTTCCCTTTGTGATTTTGAGGTTTTTGCGAAATTAAGAGATAGGGAAGAGGAGGAGGACGAACCTTGTGAGGAAGTGAAGTTTGGTCGTCGAGTTTGGGACGACGAAATATTAAGGGAGGGAAGGAGGGAGACCGTTTTTGCGTTTTTGAAAGGGTTTTTGTGTTTTTTGAATTTGGTTTTTGGTTTCTTTTCAGGTTTTACCATATTTATTGGTGGTGTGAGAAAGTTTTAAAAAAAATCGCATTGGTGGTGTGAGAAAAAGGATATGGTGGTGTGGAGTAATCGCTACCTATTTTTTATCCTTCAAATGTTATGAAAGTGCTAAGACTATTCACCATTTTCATCAATGCAATAGCATAAATATTAGATGTCCATGGCTAATAAAAGAAATGTCTTCCAGCTCCTAAAGTTTTTAAGTACCACGAAAATACAACAATTTCCAGTGTAGGTTTCGACATTGTACATTGTTTACATCTAGCAAAGTTAAGCATTTTGCTGCTATGATCAAAACAAGTCAACAGAGTTTTTGTGGAGCAGTTATTTTCTCTTTACTTCAATGGCAATGGCTGATGGGAGTTTAGACACCAAAAAAGTTCAAAGGGGGAATCAGTTCTTAACTTTTTGAGATGATGAAGCACGCGTTCAACACCAAATGAAATGAAGACTACGACGAAGCAGACTGCGACAACAACCCATGTAGGAGTGTATTTCAATGACTGCAAATCCTCTGCCATTCAATATGAGTATTATGAGTTGAACCTAATGGAGTCTATAGAAACATGAGTTGTTGACAAAATATGGAATCATACAGGAAATACCAGTTGGTGGCCAGTGCTATTTCATTGCTTAGCCAAGTGTTTACGTAGGGCTAGGATGTGATTCCTAATAGGTGGAATGTTATGTTAAATTGAAAAGAAACAAGCAAGTTCATCCAAGTTTTGGTAATCAGAAACAATAAAGAATTAGCTAGAGTAAGAATTGGGTTTGACGAGGCAATTCAAAGGAGACATGAATAATAGAAATAAACTCTCTCATATGAACTCTCTTTCCTAGCAAATTATGAAAAGGGGTGGTAGGGTCCTAAAGCAAATAAACCAGATTGGAAAACAAAAAGCAATAACAATAATTAGATGGAAGAATTTGAAGCTATGTTATTATGTAATCACCTAACATTAGATTTATGGATGATGTTCCCACCTTCCCATCACAATTTGTCCAAATTAGGACCGTAGAGTACCTCACACTTTGTGTGCTACTTGTGTTGCATCAGTAAGTACTACAAGAATGTAGACTTGAAATTTGACATACTGAAACGCACTAGATATACGAGATTAGAGAACCTGAAGAGTATATAGTAACATATTCAAAAGGACACGGTCTATAATGGGTGATACTTTGTAGAGACCAGTGAAAACCAATTGTTACATAATGGGAAGTTGGAAATGTGGAAGGAAATACCATTGCTTTCACTTGAAAGAGGTCAGAATTACCATGCTTTATGTCTTCAAATATTTGACAACATCATTCAACACTTTCTATCGTCATTATTCGCCAAGGTAAATATCAAACCAAATCTATTTCTTCCAAAACAAATGAAAAAATACAATCAAAACCCTATCTAAAGGCTAAATTTTTCTCACACATAGTAGTATTATCTTTTTTAGTTAAATGTTTTTCAAATTAAGGGGTTGCAACAAAAGTTAAAGAAGGGCAAGTGATCTTCCAACAAAAACAAGTAACCTTCCAACCAATACAACATTCCAAGATACAAAAATACACATTGAGGGTTAATCAATCAAAACCCAAAATCACATAAGCATTATTAACCAAAATCTGATTATGTACTGGCTATTGGGGTTCCCATCATGTTATCAACAAAGGGTCTTCTCCATTTGAAGTGAAACAACTACACACAACTTCATTAGTTTCTCAGATTAAAAGTTTAGATTTTTATCATACCCATTTCTTCATACATCTTGTTTGCAATACTAATTGCTGCTTTCATGTGATCGTTGGTGTTCAGTATGAAAATATGTTCAAAACTGATTTTGGGCAATTGAGGCACACAACTATAACTGTTTTAAACCATGGTAATCAATCAGCTAGTGGCAATAACTGGGGATGATAGACATAGTAGCTATTGTATGGAATTCTTAAAATTTACTAGTGGTCTTTCATCAAGCAAAGTACCAATGTCTCACACCAACTGAAGATGGAAAGATAAAGATGGAATAGAAATCGAGAAATAGAGATGGAAGAAGATGCGAGAGGTACCTGGTGGAGAGAGGCGAGGGAAAAGAGAACTTCAAATGGAGATATGAGGATGGTGAGAGCTTCGAATGGGGATCTTAGGAGAGAGCTTGAGCTTGATCTTCACCGATGTAAAGAGAGTTGAAGAGAGGCAATAGACGAGAAATTCTTGTAGTATCGCCAAAATTTTATTTTCTTAGGAAATCGGACGTCCGATTCCCATCAAAGGTGGGAATATGTGGCACGTGCTGCATCCTATGCCCGGGAGTATAACCCTAAACAAACACCTAAAAAGTTATTTCAAGTGGGAATATAATTTTTATTCCCATGGAATGGATGCAACCAAACACACCCTTAGATTGGTTAGTGTTTCTTAGGGACAAGATGGCAAGTCCTACAATTGACACCTCCTCTCGTTGCTGGGCTTTATGCTAATGTTCGTGCCATTGTTTTTTTTTTTTCTTGAAAAAACCAATTAGTTTACCTAAAAATCTATATAAAAGGAAAAAATAGAGTGGAGGAAAAAATGTTTAAAATGACTAAGAACATCTCCAATGGTAAGTGGAAAGGGAAAGCAAAAACATACATTTTCCACCCTAGATCTTTTATTTTCCACTCTCTCAATGGTAGTGGTGGTGGTGGGGGGGATTTTTTTCTTCTGGCATTTAGAGTGGGTGCCAGCATAAAGATTGTTGCCTTTTAAAAATAAAATTGAGCAAAAAAGTAGAGAGATAAGAGAGTAAATGTGTTTTTGTAAGGCCACTTCTTATCTCCCTCCATTTTGAATGGGGCGACACTCAAAGTGGAGGTAGATAAAAAGTTAAAATACCTTAAGTGAGTGGAATTCTCTTTGCGATATTACAATCAAGTTAAATTAGTCTATTAACTTAGTTTAGTAAAATCTGCACCACACCACGCTCGCCGCCCGTCACCCCCTTTCATCTCTTTTCTCTCTCTGACATTTCCCTAAAATTTGGGTCTCGCAAAGTATCCTGTGAAAATGGGTCTCAATCTCGCATGCATTCCCATGAGATCGAAAAGTGTTTGGATCTCACAACTATGGTTGTGAGATTAGGTTCTAATCTCACAAGAACACTTGTGAGCCTAGTTGCTGAGACCCAAAATTTGGGGTAAAAACCAGAGAGATAGGGAAGGGTAGCAGGCAGTGAGGACGAGTTACGAGGGTGAGCGACAAGATGGGGTAGGGTGACTTTGTCAATCACACTGCTGCTGATTAATTGTGCTCTTTAGAAGAAAAAAAAACCAATAGAGGGAGTGAGAAGAACTGAGCAGAGAAAAAAAGAAAAATGAAAGGGGGGATGGGTGGGCAACGATCGACGAGGGCGACGCTGGTCCGGGCGGCAACTATGTTGCTACTGCTATTAGCTGTTTTCTTCACAAGGGAGAGAGAAGAAAGGAAAGATAAAGAAAGGGAAAAAAAGTTTTAATAATAATGGTGTCAAATAATCCCCCCCCCCCCCCCCCCCCCCCCACCACCACTCAAAAAGTTATTGCTGGCACCCACTCTAAATGCCAAAAAGTTATTGCATTTTCCATAGCCATCAAGCGATAAAAATTTGCTTACCTCTTTATCCCAATTTGTACATAAATTTAAGGGAATAAGCACCACCAGTTGTGTAATAAGACCACATATGATTCCCATCCAAACCCCCCGTATAATCAACGCCAACCACATGCACTACAATGTTAGGCTGCTCTTTCGAGACATTCAAAACAAGTGTGGTATGGAAATTGAGTGAGTCAAAGAAATTATAATCAACCTTTCCTCCAATATGCAAAACAAAGCTAATATTATGGTAGACAAAATTCCAACACCATAATAAGCTCCAAGATTGATAAGTGAACAAACATTTTGCCAACCACATCCTCTAGCAACTCGTAGATACGACACAACTAGTATTATTTCTCAAGCTCACAACAGAGTAGTAGTTATAGCTAAAGATTGCAAATCTGCCAAAGGTGTTGTTGAGCAGTGGCGAATGGAATCACTAGGTCACGGGGTCGATCCCAGTCAGCGGCATCTAGGGTGGGAGGGGTTAAGGGATAAAAAAAGACTGCAAACCTGACACTACACCAAATTGGCATTTTTGTAACAACTCCCAAAACAGTAACACTTTTGATCTGTAAAAGCTCACCAAACAATTTTAAACATTTTTACAAACAAAGTGATACAATAATTGTATCACCATAAAGAGTATGGTCTACCCAATTTTTTGAATTCATCAGCATTTGAGTCATGAGTGGGTCTAAGCCAAGAGCACATGATGGACACCTACTTATGCCTGGGGCTCAAGCCCTTATGGAGCGCAATCGGTCCACAAATTCTTGCCTTTTAATATGTTTCGTCTCTTGCAGACCCTCTACGAGTGGACATCCCATCCGGCGATCACAATCTCGTCCCGTCCTGATTTTTCAGGTTCTTTTGGGATTGATCAAACTCATTTCAATCTCGTCTCGTCCCGATCTTGAGTGGGATGAGATCGGGATAGAGATTTCAATCTCGTCTCATCTTGAACTTATTTATTTAATACTTATTTTATTAATTTTAATCGAACTACTTTCTAAAAGGAAGTTAAGGATGTGTTTTGAAATTAAATCAACAACATCTAGAAAGTTTACTTGTTTGATATAATATTTTGTTTAGATAAAAACTTCAATTTGGAAATTTTAGTTCAAATAGAACCTACGAAAATTTATGTTTTTCACATTTTTGATTGGTTATAGGACATTATTCTTTTGAAAAATAAAGGCAAATGATGGTTTGTTTTAGTTTTGCACTATGAGTTATATGAACTATTGGTTAGTGTATCACATAAATGATGCTTAACATAAAAAATTGTAAGTTCATTGGACCATAAATTTTATATGACATTTAATATTGTTACAATGGAAGTTATATGTACATAAATTTGGTATTATTGGTGTTTGAGCAATGTGAGATGAATTGTTTTGTTATTCTTCATTGGAGGATGAGGTCTATTAATTAGTACATGTTCATCCCGTCCCATCCTGAACCCGTTTGGGATGGAACGAGGTCGAGATGTAGTCTATCCCGTCCCGATCTCAAACAAACGGGATGGAATAGGGATGCAGTCCGTCCCGTCCCATCCCATCCCGTGCCCACCCCTAATGGTGATCTAATTTATTGTAATACTTTTTTTTTAACTGTTTTTCATTTTTTTTTACTAAATTTAGTTTTGACATGAAATTGTTTGGTGGACTATATTACAGCTCAAAAGTGTTATTGTTTGGGAGTTGTTACAAAAATGCAAATTTGATGTAGTGTTAGAATACACTGAATCCCAAAAATGATAATGATGTTGGAAATCCCAAAAATGTCTACATAGAAAAACTCATGAATTCTTAACCTTATTGACAATACAGTCGTCCCCGACTAGGAAGTAGACCGGATAGAAGAACAACCATCTCAAATGCCCAATACTCCAAACTGTGATTCATGTCAATTTAAGATCGTGAATCACATTTATTTTGAGACATTTGAAGATAATGCATTAATAATATGTATGCATCATAGGAACAGTGTTATGCGAAAAACTCAAACAAGATTATTGAGCGGGGTGTGGACTTTGTAATTATCTTTTATTTCTTACTAAATCATAAGAGGCGAGGGAACTGCAAGCTTTAGAAAGTTGAGACCACCATGAAAGGCCTCCTTGGAAAAACCAGTCCAGCTTTGGATGCAAGTAGGGGAGAACCTGACATAAAGTGCCAGAAAGAACAGATTGATCCAAGAAAAGATGGTGTTTGCCGTGGCTGCACCCTTGCTGCCAAGTCCACACTCAAACACTAGAATCCAACAAACGAAAATATGAAGTAATGATGCAGTGGCAGAGGTTACAAGTATTGGAGCTACAATGTTTTGAGTTTGTAAGAATCTGATAATACACTGAAGTGGTCCATGAATGAATACCCCTGCTTCCATTGATACTCCTACATTTTATCCAAGGGCTATTAGGATCTTGGTGGTATAGGACCATATGATGGCCAGTGGAATGCCTACTATGGAAAGCCATAGCAATGCCCTTTGCAGATATACATAGCCATAGCAATGACCTTTGCGGATATACACGCAACATGTTATACTGTTTCGCTCCACTCCATATGCTTGTCCACATAATGTCTCCAATGCACTTCCCATCCCTAACCAATAAGCATTAAACAGGATCAACTTATGAACGGATTATACTGATAAAAAACATTTAGCTCAACCCATTTGTGTGGAAAAGTAAATGGACGCATATTTTATTTGAAACTTTGAAAATATACATGTATAAACAAAAACGAATGAAAATTATAATGGCGAAGACTTGTAGATTACAAAATAAAAGGTTAGCTTCCATCCAAAAAAATAACAAAAATAGATTAAAATAAAAATAAAATAAGACAGCGCAGTTATTAATTAATTGAGCTCCACTGAGAAATAGGAAGTACTTGAAGAGTTCCGAAAAAATGATCTAAGCAAAAAGAACACGGGGGCATGGAATACCAAAACATTTAAACCAGTGACTGATGCAAAGGAAGTGGCGAGGAAAACACTGGAGAGAGCAAGCTCACGAAGATGGCCAACAAACATGAGTGAGATCATCTGTACACAGAATAGCAATGGATTAACTGCTATCAAAGGCCCTGCTAGATATGCTAGTTTCCTTATCTCCATAAAGAACTCCGATGACTCCCAACCACATTCCTTCAACCTTTCTCCTGATCCATAATATTCAAGGCTTGTTTTGTTTGGTGGAATAGAAACTCTTACACACACCTTAAATAACACAAATCATAAGGTATTAGTTAGAAATACGATATTTAAAAGTGTAATGTAAAAAAAACTTGTGTTGAAAATATGTAAAAAGAAAACTCAAGAACACTGAAATTGAGTATGGAAAAGTATTTGTTTAAAGGGCAAGTTAGTATATCAAAACATCATAATATATGGCAATATGAGTAATTTTGACAACAAAAATGTGTTTGGCAATCAACTTCCTGAGAGCATCCACAATCGGGGAGGGGTTGGAGAGGACTGCACATAGTTTTTATATATTTTTTTGGTGAGGTAGCATTGCAGAGATGGCCTCCAAAAAATGAGGTACCCAGCCACAATAGCAAAAGTGGAAGAAGCCTCCAAAGGTAAAGTGGAGCCTTGGGCACTTGCAGCTTAGGAGCTAAAAGGGTGCCTAAACCAATATGGATGCCAGATAAGACAATGCAAAGAAATTTGAGTGACAATGGAATTGAGGCATTTTATGACATAGTATAATGATTTTGTAAGTGAAAATTTGGAGATCATTAGAGCACCCAGAATGCATGGTTTGAGAGCGTGTAGTTTATAAATGAAAATTTACGAAATCAATTATGAACTTAGAGTGCCTATTGTGTCATGGATACAACGAGAATTGGCCAGTGCTATGATAAAAAAAAATGTAGTGAAAGAAAGTCCACTTAGGGAGGCTATAACATTTATCGATGGAATAAATTAAATTAAAACTTATGCCTTCTATGAAAGGAAATATCTGTTTAGAGGATAATGATTGTGATTCGTCTTTTTGAAATAAATATTTGATTTGATAATCAATTAACAGAAAGTGGGCAAAACTAAGGATTTAATAAAGAAAAGGCAATAACATGTGTTAACTATCGACCTTTGTGACACTCAGAAACCCTTTTAAACTGAGTTTGTATACATTATTTTTAAGGACAAATCCCAGTTTTTTTACGTACCAGCTGGTATGAAGTTGGAAAGATAAACGACAACATGGATATTTCATAAGCCCAAATAAGAACAAAAGATATGTTTTGTTTTTCCCTACATTTTCTAATCTATAGTACCCCAATGGTGGTCTCAGTGGGCCAATCATAATTGTTTGTTTCTAGTCTTCTTCCAGTAGGGGGGTGGGAGTGGGGTGCTTGCAATATGGATCAGCTTTAACTTGTGTTATTGGTAGGTATCAATCAATTACTTAATCTAGAGGATAGATAATGTTCCTGACAAATAGAAAATGTCAAAATGATGTTCTTAACCTCTACTAAAGTAGGCTGTTTGTGCTTGGAAACTGGCTGTTAGCCTAAATTTCATACACACAGTGAATTGAGCACTTCCACATTCCATACACAGCTTCCATAACCTCCACTATTTCAATTAGCAAACGGTGAAGCCCATTTCATCGACCTAGATTCCACGTTCTGCTGCATTTCTTTAGTCGGAATCACAGTGTTCATAGCTGCACTTAAAGCTTCCTTTAGATGCATTAACCAATCAAACAATCATCCCCACGAGGAGAGGAGAGGCTAGGCTAGGCTATGGGGGGATCGGTGATGCCCTGCCATTAATCCATGAACTGATGTTCAGATGAGGATCAAGATGAAAGAAGAAAAGGGAAATTTCTCCCATCTGCTGCTCTGAAGGAGGGAGAAGGAGAACCTCACCAGATCAGATCTGTGTCGAGAGAGGGGGAGATCGAGCCCTTAGCCTCTCTGTCTCTCGAGAGAGGCTTCACCTTGCACCATTTTTCAACATGATTTTTTTCTAATTGCCCTTTTGACCATTCACCAAAGATGATTGGAGGTGAGCAATTGCGTTCACCACTATTTCAGTCTAATGAAGAAGGAAATGGGTATGTTGTTTCGGGTGGTGAAAAGAGTGCAACTACTCTAATTAGATCAGAGAAGATTGTTGAAGAAGTGAAGAAGCAACTATGGCTCGCTGGGCCTTTGATATCAGTCAATTTGTTGCAGTACTGCTTACAAGTTATCTCAGTCATGTTTGTGGGTCATCTTGGAAAGTTGCAACTCTCCGGTGCTTCCATGGCTACTTCTTTTGCAACAGTCACTGGTTTCAGCTTGTTGGTAAGTTGGACTCGCTACTTCCTTTTTTTTCTTTTTTCTTCTTTCTACGTAAATTCATGTCATGCATAACTTAGTTTAGGTCAGTATATGACCTTATTGTGTTTTGATTCAATAGTCATAATGACAAAATTCACCATATTCACCACTTCCACCAAAAGAAAAAGGCAGATTTTGTTTTGCTAATAAATGTAAAGAGCATGTTGAAGAAATTCTCATAATTGAATTAAAGAATGCGCAATATGCTATTTTCTAATAATTTGGAGAATGTAGACTTTTGTTTGTTACCATATGTCAGCCAGACCACATGTGCATTTCAATTTGATTGGTTCGTCCCATCTAAACTGTTTGTGTTGAATAGAGGGGAATGGGAAGTGCATTGGATACTTTATGTGGTCAGTCCTATGGAGCAAAACAGTACCATATGCTCGGCATTCATATGCAAAGAGCCATGTTTATTCTTTTGATTGTAAGTGTTCCTCTTGCATTCATTTGGGCTTACACCGGTCCAATTCTGTTGATCGTTGGGCAAGATCCGGAGATAGCTGCAGAGGCAGGACAGTATGCTCGTTACATGATCCCCTCCCTTTTTGCTTATGGACTTCTCCAATGCCATGTTAAATTCCTACAGACCCAAAACATAGTTTTCCCAATGGTGATAAGCTCTGGAATCACAACATTGCTACACCTCCTTGTATGTTGGATTCTGGTGTTTAAGACTGGACTTGGTAGTAGAGGCGCTGCCTTGGCGAATTCCATCTCTAATTGGATCAATCTGTTCCTGTTGGCACTCTATGTCAAGTTCTCTCATACTTGCAAAAAGAGCTGGACTGGTTTTTCAAGGGAGGCTCTGCATGATGTTCTCAACTTTATAAAGCTTGCTATCCCTTCAGCAATTATGGTCTGGTAATTCTCAATTCTCCGACCAAGGAGCCATTTATGTTTTATGATACAAGACTTTGTTAAGCTACAGTTGTAAATTGCTGACAAATATAACTATTTCATGGTCTGGAACAGCTTGGAATGGTGGTCATTCGAACTGATGGTTCTCCTATCTGGTCTTCTTCCTAATCCAAAGCTAGAAACATCAGTGCTCTCAATCTGGTCTGCATTTTATTTATACATAGTTATTGTTGGATCTTCTTCGGCATTTATCTTAACCATTTTGCGGAAAGAATGGAGCATAAACTAATATCCTGCATTTGATAGTTCTTACTAACAAACATCCATAATTGCAGCCTTAACACAAGTGCATTGCTCTGGATGTTCCCATCTGGACTTAGTGGGGCTATAAGGTCAGTTATGATAAAAGTTGCAGGGCTTCCTTCACAGGACTGTATTTATTTAAATATTTGATGTATTTTTACCTTTCGTATGTAGTATAAGAGTTTCGAATGAGCTAGGAGCAGGGCATCCCGAAACTGCACATTTAGCAGTGCAGGTGGTGCTACTCTTGGCTGTTACTGAGGGCTTCTTGATAGGTTTGTTCATTATTTTGGCGCGAAAATTTTGGGGTTATGCTTATAGCAATGAAAAAGAAGTGATCAGTTACTTAGCAAATATGCTGCCAATACTCGCGACCTCTGGCTTTTTGGATGGAATCCAGACTGTTCTCTCAGGTTTGTGCTATTTACTGAATTATGCAAATTATACGTGCAAATCAGTTTAATTCATAAAATATGTTATCCAGGCACTGTGAGAGGATGTGGTTGGCAGAAGATGGGAGCTTTTGTAAATCTAGGAGCTTATTACCTTGTAGGAATTCCATCTGCCTTATTATTAGGATTTGTTTCCCATATGGGAGGAAAGGTGATTCTTCTAGTTTCTTTGTTTCTTTGGTTTTTTTTTTTTGTTTTCTTTATTTTGTATGTTTCATGCAGTATTTTTTGCTTAGAAGAAAATTTCCATGCATAATTTGCATTGTAATTGCTGTGCGCAGGGACTCTGGATGGGAATAATATGTGCGTTACTAGTTCAAATGGTATCCCTAATAATCATAACTCTCCGCACTAACTGGGAGCAAGAAGTAAGCATCTTCACCTCTTCAGTTAATGCACATTTTATTATATCTTTAATCAACTAAATCTGAGTTTTGTCTTGTTCAGGCAAAGAAAGTTACTGATGGAGTATTTGACTCCACGATCCCCATTGATGGTGCATCCTGAAGCTGAAACACGACATGGCCACCTAATGTGAATATCAGTTGCTAGAATCACTCCTCGAGTTTTATATGGCTATTCGGTCACTTATATGCCAAGACAACCAGCTAAGAGTTAAAAAGCTCGATTGTCATAGACATCCTTATGTAATACCAACTCGAGACATAATCATTGTTCTTTACCCCTCTCAAATATTGTTAATTATACCTAAGCTCCTAACATAATTTATTCAAACCCCTTGGTGTAAACTATACATAGGTCCTTAAAATTATAAATAATTATTTTGTTTAGAACTTCAATAATAATTTTTACTTATTATTGATAGATTGTAATAAAATAAAAAGTATTGAATATTCGCGCACGTAGAGCGCGACACCCTAGTTAGTATAACTTGTTTGGTTTTGTGCAAATCCATGCTTTTGGTTGGTTTAGGTCCACCCCAATGGCCATTATTTTTTGGCACATATCTAGAGGAAGGTGATTAGTTTCTCGGTGAATGAGTGTGAATCTCATTAGCTAAAAAAATCATTTGCTATGCTACTTTCTTTCATCATATGTAACAGAGCTAGACTCAGCTCTTCAATTAACCAATAGTTGTACTGGACTTTTCTAGTCTATGTCCCTCCTATTATAGCACATATCTACATCTACTCTAAATAGCGCATCTACTCTTTTCGGTCTAGGCTACAACGGTAAGGCTCGTGAGGACTATTGGTCAAGCGCCCTTCTCTATCTCCTGCTGATGCTAAGGTTAACAACTCTGCCCTTTCCTGGAATCACTCTCTATGGGCTAAAGGCGTGTTCAAGCTCTCTTCTAGATAAGTAATTATCCTGCATTCACTGCTAGTTTGTCTTCTTCCCATGCAAGCACTTAAAGTTTGTCCAATCGAAACAAGACACAATGCATATCTTGAGGAATACATATCTCGAGGAGTGCATGTCGATCTTAAGCTTTAACATGTAATTCTTGATGTTGATCGGCACAATCCTCAAGATTAGGGATGGCAACAAAGCAGATTGGGGTGGATTTTTCCAAATTCGTGCTCGCCCCGCCGAGGATGACGCACCCCCTCATCCACCCCATTTAACCATTTTTTTCATAAGATCTGTCACCGCCCTTTTTTTATAAGATCCATCTCCGCCTTGTCACAAAGGCGGGTATCTGCCCTACTCTGTTAGATTTAAATTAAAGGACTCTTTTGACAACCAACCAACTAGCCCACCCATCCATAATGGCAAAGGTCAGTCCATTTTGCTAGCCCAATGAGGCTTAATTGGCTAAGAGCTTAAAGTATCTAAGCTAGTTTTATAAGAGCAAATACACAATATGTTGTCTTTTTAAGGTGATATGATAATATGTTTGTAATATGAAATTTGGATTTTTGCTGAGTAACGTGAAACATAACTTTTAAGTGATGTAGGGCTATAATTTGTGAATGAACAATTTAAGTGTCTATACTAGTTTTATAAGAGCAAACAAACAAATGGTTGGGTTTTAGGAGATGTAGGACTATAATTTGTGAATGAAGACTAATTTTATAAGAGCAAATACACAATATGGCTGGCATTTAAGTGATATGGGACTATAATTTATGAATGAACAACTTAAAGTGTATAGGTTAATTTTATAAGAGCAAACATACAATGTGTTGGCTTTTATGGGGATATGGTCAAAATCTGTATCTGCCATGAATCCGTGACGGATAAAATTTGTATCTCCAAATCTTTTCCGAAATCCATTAAACCAAAACCAAATCCGCCTCATTCGGTGCAGGGTGGGGCGGATATTTATGAAAATCCGCCCCGTTGCCAACCTTACTCAAGATTTTGGTTCAAACTTGGTGAAAAACATAATTCATGTGCAAGTCAACCCTTAAATTGCAATAAAAAATGTAGCCTATTTTATATAAATAAATACAAAAAACCTTGTTTTAGTCCCTTGAAACCCGACCCCCCATTATTATTTATTGATCCTATTATTTGTACCAACATTACCCTAAGACTACATTTTTTTTTTTTTTTTAATGAATATGATGAGTTCAGCGGAAGCTTACAAACCAAAACATAACTGAAACTTGTATTTCTCAAAGTTTCACAAATTTAATAATAATTAACTGATTACATTAGCCAATGACTTAATTTATAATTGACTTAAGCTTGCTAAACAAGCAACTAGTGTCCTAAACAAAATAGAAATCCTAACTCATAATTGAATCCCTAATTTTAATTTATAATCTCTATTAAACTTGTACTTCTATTTGGGTCTTAACATGGACTGACCCAATGATTAATTAGTAATAAAATAAAAATACCCGTGCTACATTGGAATAACTTACAATTAATCAGAAAAACCATCTAGTTTGAAGTATAGTCTTGTTCCCTCAATGCGGCATCGCACTCTCCAGTGGGGCACATAGCTACATCGTAACACAACCACCATAGATCTACCACTGTGAAGTTGGTAGCAATATTTGCTCCTTTCAAGACCTATATATTCCTTCAAATCTTGAAAGATTTTTCCATACTGGTTGGTTGTTTCTTTATTAGATACTGGCAAAGTCTCAACATTATATATGGACATGCATGAAACACTTTCATAACCTCTGGGCATTTGTCTACTTATATCGTTTCAACCCATAATTGCCCTCTGGCAAATGAAAAGTAAGCATGGTGTTTCAGCACTTCTTCAAGGTCTTATTGGACTTGTTGAACTTGAGCAATAAAGATGGGGGAACTTAGTTCCAGTCCATTTCTAGCTCACATTTTAAGTCCTTGAGCTTAGATTGAATTACATACATAGCGGTTCCTCGTTCTTGCCACACCTTTTTAACCATGTCCCTAAACTCTGGAGCATTGGCCCCAAAATTATAGAATTTGAAAGGTTATCCATCTACCTCCGTTGCTTTTTCCATTTGGTGATCAAAGGAGAATGGTTAGATATACCAGCATTCAATGCTTCCCCAATACCATATTTGTAAAGTCCAAGTGAAGTCACATCCTTTCCTAGTAAAGTCCATCAACTCATCCCCTTCAATCCAGTTGTTGAAGTCTCTGAAATCCCTCACATTGATCTCATCATTACATCAAATTGGTATATTTGTAACAACTCCCAAAACAGTAACACTTTTGAACTGTAACAATTCACCAAACAATTTCAAGTCAAAACTAAATTTAGTCAAAAAATGAAAAATAGTTACACAAAAAAAGTGATAGTTAATAATCATGGTGATCTAATTTATCACTTTGTTTGTGAAAATATGTAAAATTAGTTTGTGAATTGTTAAAGCTCAAAAGTGTTATTGTTTTGAGAGTTGTTACAAAAATGTCAATTTAATGTAGTGCATTGCCACCAACCTTCTCATAAGATAACCTAACAATATTCCAATCCCACCCCCCCCCCCCCCCCCCCCCAGGCAGCACCCTGCATAATACACCCAAGTCTCTCTCTCTCATTTCTATCATTACTTGCCCACGCTATAGATAAATAGAAATGCTTAGGCATAGTTGTTCACAGGGATCCAATCTCTGAAGACTCGTCTTTGAATCTCCAAGCACTTGGGCCCTCTGACTTTGGTCTCAACTAGGCCAACTAGCTTAAGATCATTTCTTATTCTCCATTTCTGGACTTCAGACCATTTAAGAGGAGAATTTAACCCTATTCCAACACCCTATGTTTGGAAGCAGGCACGGATTCACGTCGCCCCCACTAAGTTTTGAGATTTTTTTTTTTTAATTTATTTGTCCCCCAATTAGTTTTTTTATTTGTCCCTCTATTCTCACTTTTCACTTCAACCAGGACTTCATCATTCAAATCATGTACATATCAAATTCAAACTTTACTTTTAGAGTTAGACATAGAGGTTAAATCCCCCAAATCTCTCAAAAAAACCAAAATCCACAGTTTCTTCTTCACACTCCATCGATTGGATAAGATGAGGAAAACCCCCATATTTCATCATCTTCAAAGATCTATAACTATTGAGTTATTTGAGCTCATCTTCACAAGATCCAGTAGGATCCAAACCACCTTATTCTTCTTCTTCTAGATACCAGGTGCCTTCATTAATCACTGTGTTGGTCATCTCCACAAAAAAATCGCAAGCAACCCAATATCTTCCTCATTTTCTTCATGTAGTAGGTAGTAATCAACGATTCAAACCCTTATCTTGTGTTGTGTTTCTAAAAGTAGTAATAATCTTCAATGAATATAGCAGTAATCATCTTCAATGACTGTCTTTGTTGTACTCCCCCTTTTGCCATATTTTTAAAAAAAAAATTCATGTTAAAGTAACTAATTTTTATATTATATTTAATTAATTATGACATCACTCCGCCCCCCCTCCCCCCTTCAACAAAAATCCTGGCTCCGTCACTGTTTGGAAGGCTACACATAGATAACTATTTATGAGACTAATTTCTCCCCCATCCTCTAGGGAGAACTAGCTCTCTGGCTATTTGAGACTCACTTCTTAGAATGCTCCTTATTAAAACTCGCTCACCATCTATATCATCACTGCCCTTGTTATCCTTGCATTCCACACATACTTCCTGATCCTTCTAACTATCACAATTAATAATCACATTCATTTCCTAGCCCATATCCATTTGGTAGTTATTGGTCTCACCTTCCTCCTCTTCTACACCTTGATTGCTACTATGTTTGCTGAATTCCTATTCTTACATAATCAATCACTGCCTTGAACAGGGCAAGAACAATTCATCTTTCCCTACAATCTGCATAGATATATGTCTACTACAGCTAAAAATTTATTTTTCTAAATATAAAAATCTTTCCAAAATATTTTTAGGATATGTTGAAACATGCTCGAAAATCAGAATATGAGAACCAAAGATATTATTTCCTCCCCTCAACCCCCCACCCACCCATTTCCTGCATGTATTGCCCAACCCTCTACCTTAAGCTTGCCAATTTTCCTCCCCAA
This sequence comes from Berberis vulgaris, assembly GCA_963556465.1. Lineage (NCBI taxonomy): Eukaryota > Viridiplantae > Streptophyta > Magnoliopsida > Ranunculales > Berberidaceae > Berberis > Berberis vulgaris. The sequence continues at coordinate 30,790,415 of OY747127.1, read as the reverse complement.
GAAAGACTTATTAGCTAAGGTGAGGTGGGTGGGCAAAAACAGGGTCAATATTGATGATCACTCAATTATCTATTTCTAGTGAGTCCTTGTAAAGTTTTGCAGCTTTGAGTGAATATATGTATGGTATATTTCTTGATACTATGTTACAGTGTTTAACACGGTTTTTTAAGTGCACTTTCTGTCCGACCGTGATAATTGGTGGTGAGCAATTAAATTCACCTCTAATTCAGTCTATTGAAGAAGGAAATGGGTATGTTGTTTTGGGTGGAGAAAAGAGTGTAGAAAAGGCAGCTACTCTAAGTAGATCAGAGAAGTTTGTGGAAGAAATGAAGAAGCAACAATGGCTTGCTGGGCCTTTGATATCAATCAATTTGTTGTTGTACTGCTTACGAGTTATCTCAGTCATGTTTGTGCGTCATCTTGGAGAGTTGCAACTCTCCGGTGCTTCCATGGCTACTTCTATGCAACAGTCACTGGTTTCAGCTTCCATGCAACAGTTTCAGCTTGTGGGTAAGCTGGACTATACTTTGCTCTAGCTAGTTTCTTTTCCATACAGTTCATGACCTGTTAACTTCTATTAGCTTTAATTTGATGTTATTGTCAAAGTTCGTTACCTTACAGATATTATGTAGTTTGAGGTCAGTCAATAAAACAAAGTAATCATATTTCACTTTCAAATAATGCATGTTAACAAAAGAAGAATTAAAAATATATATATGCAAGGACACAAATTGGTGTTTTCTAATAATTTGGAAAATGTCACAATTTGTCTTTCTGACAATATATCAGCCAAACACAGATCCAAGTTGAAGTGTGTTTTGTGGAACGAATCTAATGAATTGTTGTATGTGCATTTGTTATTGAACTGTTTTGTGTTAAATAGAGGGGAATGGGAAGTGCATTGGATACTTTATGCGGTCAGTCCTACGGAGCAAAGAGTATCATATGCTAGGCATTCATATGCAAAAAACCATGTTAGTCCTTATCATTGTCAGTGTTCCTCTTGCATTCATTTGAGCTTACACCGGTCCAATTATGTTAATCGTTGGGCAAGATCCGGATATAGCTGCAGAAGCTGGACAGTATGCCAGTTACAAGATCCCCTCCCTTTTGCATATGGACTTACTCCAATGCCATGTTAAATTCCTACAGACCCAAAACATAGTTTCCCAATGGTGATAAGCTCTGGAATCACAACATTGCAACACCTCCTCGTATGTTGGATTTATGGTGTTTAAGACTGGACTTAGTTGTAGATAGGCTGCCTTGGCCAATTCCATCTCTAATTGGATCAATCTCTTAATGTTGACACTCTATGCCAAGTTCTCTCTTGCTTGCAAAAAGAGCTGGACTGTTTTTTCTAGGGAAGCTCTGCATGATGTTCTCAACTTTATAAAGCTTGCTATCTGTGGGAGCCAAAAATAATCCTTGGCTCTACAAGATAAGGAGCTCTACAAGATAAGGAAGCCCAAATATTGGGGTTCTTCCCGAAAAGCCCAAAAATTATCCATGAAAGTCACAAAAAGAAAAAGCCCAAGTCTGGGCTCAGTACAGCTCAGCAGAATACTCTTTTCTCAATAGAGGAATAGTGTTCAGTGCTGACCACCATGCTCAGCTGAGTACACAAGCTTGCAAGAGAGGTGTCACCAAACAGGAAGTTACAACCGCCAACAGGAGGTTACAACTATCTACGGAAGTTACAACTACCTGAGAGAAGTTACAACAACCTAAGAGAAGTTACAATCGCCTTCAAGCAAATGACTCACTCATCTGCCACGTGTCTACTCATCTGCCAGCAGTTTACTCATTCTGCATCTATAAATAGCCAAACACAAATCCATCTAGAGATAACTCTTTCTTGATTCACAATTCTCTCTTCAAATATAGAGAAATAAATATTTTCCTAAAGGCATTGCTCTAACTTTGGCATCGGAGTGTCCGTGGCAGGCACTACACCAGTGTCAAGAATTAATCTCTATTTTACGTTGATTGCTCTGCTTCATCAGCACATGATTTGGTGGAAATTTGCATCCACAAATTGGTGATTTCAATGAGAGCTTGAATTAAACTCGTTGCATGGTCTCTTCCATTCATAAAAAAAATTGTTCAATCAATTTGAATTTTCTTTCAAAGACACTTTTCAAAGTTTTTTTTCAACACAATGGTGGGAACTCGAAACCAAACTAGCAAAAATAACATTGAATAGTCATCTGCCCGAACCAAATCGCCATCATCTCCATGGGTTCAACCGCTTCCAGCCGGACAGCCACCGGTAATAGGTCTACCACTACCGGCTGATCATCAATTACAATTTTCTGCCCAACAATTGAGCCCAATGGAAATGAAACAACAAGAAAATCTCGCAGGTCAGGTCACCAATTTGACTAAAATATTGGAGAACCAAACTCAGGTAGTAGAGCGATTAGTGAGCATACAGCCAACCAGAAGACACATCGTCATCTGCCAGTAGACCATATGCATGGGAGCAGAAGTAATCATCCACTGAGGGAAAATAATCCATCTGGAAGCATTCATTCAAGATTAGGGCCACAAGCAAATCTCCCCTCTAGGCTCGGGCCTCAAACAATAGTCTTATCAAGGTTGGGCTCCCAAGCAACTGTACACTCAAGGCTGGGGTCACGGATGATGCCAGATATGAGTGGTAGGTGCAGAATTCTAATGGATGTGAACAATGCATAGGATCAGATCTGGATCATGATATTAACTTGTCTCAAAACTACCATGTCACTGAGCAACGTAGACTGCTCTACCATGCAGCTGATCATCAGGATGCACCCAAGCCCTTGAAAGCGATGATATAACACATATTATCAATGAACAATTGAGGAACTCGCTTGTCATGGAAAATCCAGATGATGCTCTGCGCAGAGAGGTGGCCTTGGTAAACACTTCACCTTTTACAAATGACACTGAAGGGGATCCTCCACCATTAAAGTTTATCATACCAACCTTTACTCCTTTCAAAGGAGATTCTGATCCTAATAGACACTTGAAGCATTTCCGAAGTGTCATGACTACACAAAATGATGACCCACTTATGTGCAAAATATTTGCTATGACTTTATAAGAAATGGCCCAAGATTGGTTCCAAACTTTGACCCCTCGGTCGATCAACAACTTTGGGGAGCTCTCCCTTGTTTTCACAAAGGAGTATTCATCATATCGAACCATAAAAAAACACGCTGACCACCTCTTCAACATAAAGAAAAATTCAAATGAATCTTTTCGAGACTTCAACAAAAGATTCAAGGCAGAAATGGCGAGCATAAATGGGTGTGATGACCAAATTGCATCCTTAGTTTTCAAAAAGGGTCTTCCCATAGATCACCTATTGTATGGAAAATTGACCATGAAACTAGGCAAAGCTTTTGCCAAAATCTTTGCTATGGAAGAGCGCTATGCATTATGGGATGACAAAAAAAATAGTGCTAAGGCACCAGATATACCTGAGAAAGATAGTCAACCTACACAAACAAATGCAGATCAGAAGGAGGATAAAAAGAGCAAGGGTAACAAGTGTAGAACACGCTCCCCAACAAGAGACTCCTCAACTAGTAGAACATACACAGAGTTCACCATTTCGATCAATCAAACTCCAATGCAGAAGAATCTGATGATTGTCGCATTTGACCATTTCACAAAGTGGATTGAAGCTGAGGCGTCTTAGCTTTTTTAATTTTTTCTTTTTAGAAAAAAATATGCAATGTACATATAAGAAAAACTTGATTGTATTTTATCTCTTCTACAAGTGACACTTCCTGTAGTAGAACATTCACAGAGTTCTCTGTTACGGTCAATCAAATTCTCCATGAGAAGAACCAACCTTGGCGGAAGAGACTACCACCAATCAAAGGAGATCCGACAAAAAAAAAAAAAAAATCCCAACAAATATTTACATATACCTTAGTAGAGGATATGTTATTTTGCTTCTCAGCAGAGAACGCACCTTCTTCAGTTGAAATAGTGAAATAGGAAAATTCGTTTTACATGCTGAAGACATTAAGAAATACAAACATGTATGTACACCTCAGTGGAGGATGGCACTCTCTATGAGTGGGTAATTCAATGTATAAAAGCATCTTACTCAAGACTACTTAAATCCGTTTAAGTTTAGTCAAGTGGTCAACAGACCACACAAGCAAATGCCTCAGTAGAGGATCACATTCTCAGTCAATGGATAATTCAATGCATAAAAGCATCTTACTCAAGACTACTTAAATCCGTTTAAGTTTAGTCAAGTGGTAAGCAGGCCACACAAGAAAAATGCCTCACTAGAGGATGATACTCTCAGTGAGTGGGTAATTCAATGCTTAAAAGCAGCTCACTCAAGACTACTCAAATCCGTTTAAGTGTAGTCAAGTGGTCAGTAGACCACACAAGAAAAATGCCTCAGTAGAGGATGACGCTCTCAGTGATTGGGTAATTCAATGCATAAAAGCATGTTACCCGAGACTATTAAATTCGTTTAAGTTTAGTCAAGTAATCATCAGACCACACAAGCCAAATGCCTCAGTAGAGGATGTCACTCTCCGTGAGTAGGTAATTCAATTAATCAATCACTGAGCATAGAAGCATCTTACTCTGGACTACTTAAATCTCTTAAAGTTTTGTCAAATGGTCAGTAGATCACACAATATTTCCGTGCAATTTCCAAGATAAATAGATTTAAATTCATGATTAATTTTCTCAAGTTATGCTTAAATTTCGACTTAAGCATATTGGAAACTCATGAAAGAGGCCAATTAAACTTTTGTGCCCTTAATGCAAATATTTATAAGTCAGCAGACAAACAAATATACACAAATTTTGGGATTATAAAAGCAAAGAAGACCACTACTTGACATGAAGTCACCATCAACTCCAAAAGAAATTCAAAGTCTCACTATTAGAGCAGCAGCTTTGGATCGATTTTTTAGTAGATCAGTAGACAAATCTAGGAGAGGACCTATACATCTACTTGGCAATTTCAACTATAACAGTTAGCTCAGTTTTCATCGACGAAGAATTGGGGGCACAACTTCCTCTCGGATGCTTTTCAAAAACGTATGAAATGAGTGATAGAGTTGAGCCAATAAGACTTGATCTACCGGGCGAGGACAACTTTAAAGGCTCAAGCTTTAGCAGAATTCATTCCCTCCTCAACCGGGGAAACAAAGTCAGCTAGCAGATCAGTGTCGCGTCCTTCAACAAAATCTACCGGCCGATGACAACTATAAAGGCTCAAACCTTAGCAAATTTCATAGTAGACTTCACTCCCTTCTTAACCAGGGAAACAAAGTCAGCCAAACGATCAGGGTCTCGTCATTTGAGAAATGAAAACTCCTCAACTCATGCTGAAACAGTGGCATGTCTACCTACAGATATGTGACATTTATAGGTGGATGGGTCGATCACCAGGATGTCAGAGCATGACTTGTTTTATTCACCTAAGGATGATCCTATATTTGGAAAAAGTCCAAAATCCCATGAAATGACTATGTATGAGTCATCCGGTAGATCATCTGATATGCAGCAAAAGCCTCTAAATGCAGATCATTTTGTCTTGAGCAGACTACATTTCAACAACAGCAGAAACCTCTACATGCTGAGATTTACTTGTATCAATAGAGACAGATAAGTCAGCAAGATCAGGGGCATTCTACTTCTATTTTTGGCGGGGCTCCTCACTGAAAATACATCTCCCATGCTTTTAAGTAAAAAGGGAAAGAAAAACGGTCAGCTCAAAAGCAAAGAAGATGAGGGGCATTTGTGGGAGCCAAAAATAATCTTTGGCCCTACAGGATAAGGAAGCCCAAAGATTTGGGTTGTTCTCGAGAAGCCTAAAAATTACCCATGAAAGTCACAAAAAGATAAAGCCCAAGTTTGAGCCCAATGCAGCACAAGTTTGGGCCCAGTATAGCTCAGCAGAATACTCTTTTCTCAGTAGAGGAATAGTGTTCAGCGCTGACCACCATGCTCAGCTGAGTACACAAGCTTGCAAGAGAGGTGTCACCAAACAGGAAGTTACAACCGCCAACAGGAGGTTACAACTATCTACGGAAGTTACAACTACCTGAAAGAAGTTATAACTACCTAAGAGAAGTTACAACCGCATTCAAGCAAATGAATCACTCATCTGCCGTCTCACTCATTTGCCAGCAGTTTACTCATTCTGCCTTTATAAATAGCCAAACACAAATCCATCTGGAGGTAACTCTTTCTTGATTCACAATTCTCTCTTCAAATACAGAGAAATAAATATTCTTCTAAAGACATTGCTCTAACTTTGGCATCGGAGTGCCCGTGGCAGACACTACACCGGTGTCAAGAATTAATCTCTATCTTACGCTGATTGTTCCGCGTCATCAGCACGTGATTCGGTAAAAATTTGCATCCACACTATCTCTTTGGCGATTATGGTATGTTTATTCTCATTTCTCCAAACATGGTCTAGCCATTTATGTTTATGATACTAGAATTTTTGTAAGCTACACTTCTAAATGGCTGACGAATAGAACTATTTATCATTTGGAACAACTTGGAGTGGTGGTTGTTTGATAAGAGCATATTTACTACCATATATATATCTTCTCTAACGAAAATTCACAAAAGCTACAATGAAGTATGTCAATCAGGCTGTATTTTTATTCCCAAAATGCCCCTTATAATTTTAACAATTCTCCAATTCCATTCAAATAAGACAAAAGCATGATTAGGATTGTGGGTCCCTCCCTCAATTGGATTTACCATCGTCACATCCTCACCCAATTATTTACCCCACTTAACCTTTAACAAAATTAAAATAATAAATAATTTTATATATAGTTCAAGTATCTAATAAATAAATGATTATATTACTTTTTTATTTTGTGTATAAATAATAGATGTAGAGTCTCATGTTGCCCTCGCCAACTAACACAATTCACAACCCAAACTATGAAATTAACTCAATCCTGAAGATGCTCTTGCCCTATCCCATTCGCCAAATCCCAAAAATGCTCTTTTGCATCCCATTCGCCAAATCACGAAAATGTTGTTGCTCATCTCATTCGCCAAATTATGAAAACATGCCCCTCTCCATTCACTGAATCCCGAAAATGCCCCATTTTTGTTTTTCTCTTATAAAGCTAGTTTAACCTAATTTTACATATGGGGAAAATTTTGGGTCTACAAGCCTATAAATTAGGCCCAATGAAGATAGTGATCCAATAGTAATCAAAAAAATTTAGTTTGATTATCTTATTAAATTAAAGTAAGCATTTTTTTAGCCTCTAAAAATAACATGTTTTCTTGAGCTGGGTAATTAGAACAATCAAATTGACAGGGAGCTAATCCCCAACAAAGAAAAGGTGAAAGTAGTATAATATAATGATGAACAGTGAAGCAGACACCTCTGTTAGTCATGTCGCATTTTCGATTCTTGTAATGCCCCTGTGCAAATTGGAAAACTCTCATCACCCTATACAATATCTTTCACGGACTGTTTTGCCCTCACCAAAATTTTGCAATTCCCATTATGTCCCACTTAAATTCAAATAATACAAGAAAATATGTAAGGGTGTTTTGGTCCATTCAACTCTTGCCTAAATTCGTGATTGGCCTCGTGAAAGCAAACTACCCTCCATCCTTTCACTAAAAAGAAAAATATGTAATATGTCTAAATTATCCTCATAGATCTCACTGTTGATAATATATATAAATCTTTGTTGGTAGTGGGATGGTGATGGGTTGGGCATATGCAACATTGGATGCCTTAGCCCAACCCATGGTTGAATTTTAATTTCTTGCACTTTCTCATATTAATTTTGAAATGTTGATATAGTTTGTGTATTATGTGATTCCCCTTTGTATTGTTTACTTACCATTGAATTGATAAAATGTTATTTATGTTTAATTCGATATACCACTCACCCGACAGCTAGCATATCCATAGTCGACCCAACGTATTTAGTAAACTTAATATGTTACAGAAAAGTTGTACTAAGGCAAAGGGGAGTTGCAGTCAATCCAAATGCGCTTTCATGTCACATCATTGCTCAAGAGCAAGGAATGTGATTTCTCGAAATATGTTGAAATTTCATAAATATTTTAATCTTCGTATATTTTAACAAGCTATAATATTATCTTAGTATCAATAGTTTGTTATGTGCGTGATTCTTCTGTAATGTGGTTTGTATCGGTGAACCAAAATCTACTCGAAAAACGAAAGTTCCTCATAATTGAGATTGGAGATTGGGTTCCACTCTTGATCCAAAATTAAGAAAGTTCCTCATAATATTACCTTAAAATATCTTATGTTGAGGTATGTTTTGTAAACCATATGACAAGAGGTTTGACTTTTTTTTTAAATGGTAACACATAATTTGTTTTCATATTTAGTAATTGAGTGACTTATTTGGGGAGTGTCGAAGGCACGACCCAATAACCAGGGTGGCATGCCAACGGCACGACCATACACGGGTACACACTATGTGAAAAGTGTATGGTCGTTTCTACATAGAATCTAAACAAGCATCTCAATGAATTTGAGGTTGTTTGCTCCAGTATGACTCCAAAATTGTGGATGAGAACATCATGAAGATGAGAGCCTTCCCTTTTCTCTGGCTAACAAGGCTAAGGATTGACTCTATCAACTACCTATCGTGATGGTAAACTCCTGGGATAGTTAGAAGGTGTTTCTGGAGAAATTCATCCCAACTTCAAGAATCATCTTATTGAAAAAGAAAATCAGTGGTATTCAGCAAAGTCTAGAAAAATCATATACAACATAATATAAGCGTTTCAAAACTCTCATAACATCATATCCGCAACACCAGATGAATGAGGAGTTCCTGACTCAGTAATTCGATGAAGGATTGCTTCCTCTTGAATGATAGATGTTAGATGCAATAACAGGAGGAACTTTAATTGATAAAATCCTAGCAACAACTAAGATCTTGATTGCAAACCGAGCATTGAACGCCCAACAATATGAAGGTATTAGAGAGCCTTCACACCAAGCCCATGAAGTAAGTACTACTTTTAATTTGGAAAATTAAATTGATCACCTTACTTCACTTGTGACTCAGGTCCTGGAGAAGTCGAAAGTGCTAGGAGTAGCACAAGTTTGTGGTGTGGGCACTATATCAGCGCATATATCTGATCAATGTCCTCAGCTGATTGAAAATAGTTGTTGAGAGAGTGTTAATGCCATGGGTTTTCATGGACATAATCGCTTTAAGAATAACCCTTTTTTAACACTTATAATAAAGGTTGGAAAAATCATCCTAGCTTTGGATAGAAGAATTCAAAATAGCTTCAGCAATAAAACTTTACTAGGCTACCCTCTGGTTTCATCCAGAGGCCACAAGAACCACCTCAACAAGGTTTTGGTATGTCCCCTAATTATGATGAGATTCTTCAACAATTAACTGCTTCCCATGCTTATTTGGTTCAAGTTCCACAAAACCAAACAAAGGACATAACATATTTGAAGCTATAAATGGGACAAATAGCTGAATTTATGGGACAATTTCGTGAGCAAGGCACACTTCCTAGTTCTACTATTCAAAATTCGAAAGGAGGGTTTGAAAGTGCAAAAACCATTACACTAAGCAATGGTAGGCAAATTGAGAATGCGCAGACAGCCCCCATATGGAGCTGAAACATGGAAGTAGAGCCAATGGCCGAGTTAGAGGATGATGATCCAGCCACAAAATTAGCCAAGCAGGACCAACCAAGGCCGAATCCGAATAGTCCTTCCTTACTGTTGAGTCACCAAAACCCTAAGGTAAGAAGGTCAGTTTTTCAAATTTAGTTTCTGCTGATCCTTCTTTGTCTTTTCTGTTTTTCTCGCATAAGTTTGTAAAGTCTAAGAAAGATGATCAGGATAAGGAAACCTTCGAAAAGTCGAAATTAACATTTTGTTTCTGGATGCTATGAAACAAGTGCCTAAGTATGCAAAATTTATGAAGGAGCTTTGCACCACAAAATGACAACTTTAAGATGGAGAAGTGGTAAGGGTGAATGAAAATGTTTTTGTGCTTCGGAGGAAATTGCCGCCTAAGTGTAAGGATCCGGGTAGTTTTACTATCCCTTAAATAATCAGTAATACCAATTGGAACATGCGATGTTAGACTTAGGTGCTTCCATTAATGTTATACCATATTATGTATGTCGCTCTATGAACCTCGGTGAGCTTACAAAGGATTGTGTTATTACTCAATTAGTTGATCGTTCTAATGCATATCCTTGAGGTTTTGTTGAAAGATGTTTTAGTGCAGGTTAACCATTTGATCTTTTTGAAGGATTTCTATGTTATCAAGATGGATGATTCGACATTTTCAACATCTTTGCCTATTCTTTTAGTTCATCCTTTCATGAAAATGGATAGGACAAATATTTATGTGTAAGCATGGAAATTGACTATGGAGTTCGATGGTGATGTGATTGGCTTCAACATTTTTGAAGCCATGAGGTATCATGTTGATGATCATTTTTTTCTCTATTGACATGATTGACATTTTGGCCCAAAAATCTTAGACGTCATGAACAAGGATGAACTTGATAGCACCATCACTACGGTAGCTGAATATGGGAGTAGTGAAGTTCCTTATGACTCTAATAAGCTCTCAATTTATAACATGAAGGAGGCAATCATTGAGACCGTGGCAGCCTTGGAGCCTTTGCCACGAATTGATAGTAAGTTGACTTCCCCAATTTCTATTTCATCATCTACTAATAAAATTTATCCTTCTGTGACTCAAACACTTGCACTTGAGCTTAAACCGTTACCTGATCACTTGAAGTATGCTTATTTGGGAGATGATGAGATATTGCATGTCATCATATTATCACCACTCACAGCTTTGGAGGAGGAAAAACTGATTCGAGTTTTGAAGATGTACAAAACTGCAATTGGGTGGACATTTGCCGACATTAAGGGTATTATTCCTACCACTTGTATGCCCTGTATACTTTTTGAGGAATGGGCAAAACCCACTAGAGAAGCTCAACGCCGCCTAAACCCCCCATGATTGAAGCAGTGAAGAAATAAATCATTAAACTCTTTGATTGTGGTGTGATCTATTCTATTTCAAATAGCCAATGGATTTCACCAATGCAAGTAGTGTCGAAGAAGTCTAGCATAACTGTGGTACAGAATGAGGAAAATGAGTTGGTATCCACACGAGTGCAAACTGGGTGGCAGGTTTGTATTGACTATAGAAAGTTGGATGCCACAACAAAGGAAAAATCATTTTCCTCTTACCTTCATTGATTAATTGCTCGAAAGGTTAGTTGTTCATGCTAACCTTAGATTTTTAAGGAGGCATTGACATTGACACCTATCATTGCCCTCCGGATTGGAGTCTTCCATTTGAGCTTATGTGTGATGCATCGTATTATGCCTTAGGAGCAGTTTTCAGCCAACGGAGGGACTGACACCGAACCTCTCCCTCGGTTTGAACTTCATTTGGTTAAGTGAAGGGTTTGAAGCATTCACCTTGGAACTTGATGCATTCATGTATTTTAAAGTTATTTATGATTGTCATTAATTAAGATACATGTATAATTTTAAGTGTGAATACATGTATTAGTATTAATTAGGGAAGAACATATTCATGGAGGAATGTTCCATGAGTCCTATATAAGCTAGTCCCTATTACTGAAATGGAACTCGGATTGCAAATTCATAATATATTGTTAGTGAAGAGTGTTTTTCATAATCCCATACTCTTATCTCTTTGGTGGATTCAATAGAGTGACGAGTTTATATCTCTTATCTCTTTGGTGGATTTATTAGAGTGGCGAGATATCTATCATCTTCTTACTCTAATCTCTTGGTGGATTCCTTTAGTGACAAGTATTCCTTATCCTTTCGCATCTGCGAAGTTACCTCATAAAAACCTTTCAATTGTCTGGTGTCAGTTTTGGTATCAGAGCCTACGGGCGATTCGAGATCAGTTTTGTTGTTGAGCTGGAGAAAGTTTTTAAAAAAATGGAATATGAAAGTTCAATTTTCACTTATGGGGTCAACGAACACAATGTACTTGTTTGAGATTTACCACCAATGTATGGAAAATATCTCGATGATGAAGTTTTATTTTAAGGACTGCAAAACATTGAATTCACATCAACAACTATTTTTAATGAAGACCTTGTTGACGAAGTTTCCTGAGTTCTGTATTCTTCGATTGAACTAAAATTTGAAGAGTCTTGTGTGAAGGAGTCAAATTTTATCGATTGTTTTTATGACAATCATGTTTATTATACCAAGATAATTTCTACAGCTTTTATTTGGCTGCATAAAGTAATGATTGATTCATATGTTTCTTCTTGTTGGTGTGACTAGATGAAAATTATTACAAAGGCTGAAAAGTTTATCGTTCACATTCGAAATTCATCAAAACTCGAGGATGAGTTTGCACAAAGCGAAAGCGTATGACACCGAACCTCTCCCTCGGTTTGAACTTCATTTGGGTAAGTGAAATGCTTGATGCATTCACCTTGGAACTTGATGCATTCATGTAATTTAAAGTTATTTATGATTGTCTTTAAGTAAGATACATGTATAATTTTAAGTGTGAATAGATGTATTAGTATTAATTAGGGAAGAACCTATTCATGGAAGGATGTCTCATTAGTCCTATATAAGCTAGTCCCTATAAATAAAATGGAACTCATATTGAAAATTCAGAATATATTGTTAATGAAGAGTGTTTTCTCTAATCCCATACTCTTATCTCTTTGGTGGATTCTATATCTTATCTCTTTGGTGGATTCCTTAGAGTTGTGAGATATCTATCATCTTCTTATTCTTATCTCTCGGTGGATTCCTTGAGTGACGAGTATTCATTATCCTTTCGCATATGCGAAGTTACCTCATAAAATCCTTTCATTTGTCCGGTGTCAGTTTTGGTATTAGAGCCTACAGGCGATTTGAGATTAGTTTTGTTGTTTGAGTTGGAGAGAATTAAAAAAATGGAATGTGAAAGTTTGATTTTTCACTTATGGGATCAACGAACACAATGTACTTGTTGATTGGGATTTACCACCAATATATGACAAATATTTCGATGATGAAGTTTTCTTTCAAGGAGTGCAAAACATTGAATTCACTTCAACAACTATTTTTTATGAATACCTTGTTGACGAAGTTTTTCGAGTTCAGTATTATTCGATTGAGCAAGAGTTTGAAGAGTCTTGTGTGAAAGAGTAAAATTTTATCGATTGCTTTTATGACAATCATGTTCATTATACCAAGATAATTTCTTCAACTTTTATTTGGCTATATAAAGTGATGTCGATTCATATGTTTCTTTTTGTTGGTGTGATTGGATGAAAATTATTACAAAGGGTGAGTTTATCATTCATCGTTCGCATTCAAAATTCATCAAAACTCGAGGACGAGTGGTGTGAAGCGGAAGTGTATGACACTGAACCTCTCCCTCAGTTTGAACTTCATTTGGTTAAGTGAAGGGCTTGATGCACACTTTGGAACTTTATGCATTCTTGAATTTTAAAGTTATTTATTATTGTCATTAATTAAGATACATGTATAATTTTAAGTGTAAATACATGTATTAGTATTAACTAAGGAAAAACGTATTCATGGGGTGATGTTCCATGAGTCCTATATAAGCTAGTCCCTATGAATGAAATAGAACTCAGATTGCAAATTTAGAATATATTGTTAGTTAAGAGTGTTATTTCTAATCCCATACTCTTATCTCTTTGGTGGATTCAATAGAGTGGCGACTTTCTATCTCTTATCTCTTTGGTGGATTCCTTAGAGTGGCGAAATATCTATCATCTTCTTACTCTTAGTTCTTGGTGGATTCCTTGAGTAATGAGTATTCATTATCCTTTCGCATCTGGGAAGTTGCCTCATAAAATCTTTTCATTTGTCCGGTGTCAGTTTTGGTATCAGAGCCTACGGGCGATTCAAGATTAGTTTTGTTGTTTGAGTTGGAGAAAGTTAAAAAGAATGGAACGTGAAAGTTCGATTTTCACTTGTGCGATCAATGAACACAATGTACTTGTTGATACGGATTTAGCACCAATACATGACAAATATCTCGATGGTGAAGTTTTCTTTCAAGGAGTGCAAAACATTGAATTTACTTCAACAACTATTTTCGACGAATACCTTGTTAACGAAATTTCCCAAGTTCTTTGTTCTTCGATTGAGAAAGAGTTTGAAGAGTCTTGTGTTAAGGAGTCAAATTTAATAGATTGTTTTTATGACAATCATGTTCATTATACCAAGATAATTTCACAACTTTTATTTGGCTGCATAAAGTGATGATTGATTCATATGTTCCTTCTTGTTGGTGAGAATGGATGAAAATTATTACAAAGGCTGGAAAGTTTATCATTCATCGTTCGCATTCAAAATTTATCAAAACTCGAGTACGAGTTTGCGCGAAGCGGAAGTGTATGACTCTGAACCCTTCCCTTAGTTTGAACTTCATTTGGTTAAGGGCTTGATGCATTCACCTTAGAACTTGATGGATTCATGTATTTTAAAGTTATTTATGATTGTAATTAATTAAAATACATGTATAATTTTAAGTGTGAATACATGTAATAGTATTAATTATGGAAGAACCAATTCATGGAGAAATGTTCCATGAGTCCTATATAAGTTAGTCCCTATGAATGAAATGAAACTTAGATTGCAAATTCAGAATATATTGTTAGTGAAGGGTGTTCTTCATAATCCCATACTCTTATCTCTTTGGTGGATTCCATAAAATGACAAGTTTCTATCTCTTATCTCTTTTGTGGGTTCCTTAGAGTGACGAGATATCTATCATCTTATTACTCTTATCTCTTGGTGGATTCCTTGAGTGACGAGTATTCCTTATCCTTTCGCATCTGTGAATTTACCTCATAAAATCCTTTCATTTGTCTGATGTCAGTTTTGGTATCAGAGCGTACGGGCGATTCGAGATTAGTTTTGTTGTTTGAGTTGGAGAAAGTTTTTAAAAATGGAATGTGAAAGTTCATTTTTCACTTATGGGATCAACGAACACAATGTGCTAGTTGATTGAGTTTTACCACCACTATATGACAAATATCTCGATGATGAAGTTTTCCTTCAAATAGTGCAAAACATTGAATTCACTTCAACAACTATTTTTATGAATACCTTGTTGACGATGTTTCCCGAGTTCTTTGTTCTTTGATTGAGCAAGAGTTTGAAGAGTCTTGTGTGAAGGAGTCAAATTTTATCGATTGCTTTTATGAAAATCATGTTCATTATACCAAGATAATTTCTACAGCTTTCATTTGGCTGCATAAAGTGATGATTGATTCATATGTTTCTTCTTGTTGGTGTGACTGAATGAAAATTATTACAAAGGCTGGAAAGTTTAACGTTCATCGTTCGCATTTAAAGTTCATCAAAACTCGAGGACTAGTTTGCACGACGCGGAAGCGTATGACACTGAACATCTCCCTCGGTTTGAACTTTATTTGGTTAAGTGAAGGGCTTTATGCAATTACCTTGGGACTTGATGCATTCATGTATTTTAAAGTTATTTATGATTGTCATTAATTAAGATACATGTATAATTTTAAGTATGAATATATGTATTAGTATTAATTAGGGAAAAACCTATTCATGGAGGGATGTTCCATGAATACTATATAAGCTAGTCCCTGTGAATGAAATGTAACTCAGATTGCAAATTCATATTAGTGAAAAGTGTTCTTCCTAATCCCATACTCTTATCTCTTTGGTGGATTCCATAGAGTGACGAGTTTCTATATCTTATCTCTTTGGTGGATTCCTTAGAGTGACGAGATATCTATCATCTTCTTATTCTTAACTCTTGGTGGATTCCTTAAGTGAGGAGTATTCCTTATCTTTTCGCATCTTTGAAGTTACCTGATACAATCCTTTCATATGTCCAGTGTCAGAGACAAACGTCTCCATGTGATCCACTTTCCCTCTCGAACTTTGAATGATGCTCAATTGAATTATTTTACAACCGAAAAAGAACTTTTAGCTATTGTATTTCCTTTAGAGAAATTTTGGTCTTATTTAATTGGAACTAAAGTTATTAATTTCTTTGATCATGAAGTTTTAAAGTACTTCCTTACAAAGAAAGAGGTGAAACTGAGATTTATACATTGGATGAGTCTTCTACAAGAGTTTGATGTGGAAATCAACGATAATAAAGGGAGTGAAATGTCATGGCCAGCCACTTGAGCCGCCTGGTACGCAATGAAGAGCCCTTGCCAATTGTAGAGAATTTTTTCGATGAGCAAATACTTTCGGTTGAGGTAATTGAACCATGGTGTGCTGATATTGTGAATTACCTTATATCAAAACAAATTCTGGACACTGTAACTCGAGCTCAAAAGGATAAGCTCAAGAAAGTGGCGATAAAGTTTGTATGGGATGATCCTTATCTGTGGAAGCATTGTGTCGATGAATTGATTAAAAGATGCGTGCCCGATTATGAAATGAATTCAATATTGACGTATTTTCATTATTATGCTCGTGGAGGACATTTTGGAACTTAAAGAACAACCCGTAAGGTTTTAGAGTGTGGATTTTATTAACCTACTTTATTTAAGGATGTTAGATTATTTTGCATGACTTGTGACCAGTGCCAAAGGACATGTAACTTAGGCCTTAGGGATCAAGTGCTATGACACACTACATATAATGTGAAAATTTTCTACATGTGGGGCATTGATTTCATGGGTCCATTCCCTTTTTTTTTTTTTAATAATTTCACTTATTTATTGCTTGTTGTTGATTATGTTTCGAAGTAGGTGGAAGCAAAAACCACCCGGCCAATGTAAAGACGATTTTCGGTGCTGATTATCCAATTACAAAAATGACCCCCAAAGGTCCTAGACACAACTACTAAATACATCATCTTATCGGCTTCGTATGATATTGTTGATGATACACAACATATAGCTACATTGGCGCTCCCAATCGAGTTGTGTCTTGAATTAAAAGTCGAGAGGATTAGGGGATCATGTCTAAGGAGAGAATATCGACTGCCAAGACAAGGTTGCAGAGTTTATTCGTTCTAACAATTTTGCAAGGTTTGGAATGTCGTAAGCGATTATAAATGATGAAGGTTCCCACTTTTGCAGCTATACAATTTAAGTTTTGCTTAAGAAGTACAATGTCACACATAAGGCTTTGACGCCTTATCATCCCCAGACAAGTGGACAATCCGAAGTTTTAAATCGTTAAATTAAATGAATCCTTGACAAGCTTAAGGAGGTGTTGACATCGACACCTATCATTACACCTCCGGATTGGAGTCTTCCATTTGAGCTTATGTGTGATGCATCATATTATACCTTAGGAGAAGTTTTCAGCCAACAGAGAGACTGACACCAAACCTCTCCCTCAGTTTGAACTTCATTTGGTTAAGTGAACTAGATGCATTTATGTATTTAAAAGTTATTTATGATTGTCATTAATTAAGATACATGTATAATTTTAAGTTTGAATATATGTATTAGTATTAATTAGGGAAGAACATATTCATGGAGGGATGTACCATGAGTCCTATATAAGCTAGTCCTTATTAATGAAATGGAACTCGAATTGCAAATTCAGAATAAATTGTTAGTGAAGAGTGTTCTTCCTAATCCCATATTCTTATCTGTTTGGTGGATTCAATAGAGTGGCGAGTTTTTATCTCTTATCTCTTTGGTGAATTCCTTAGAGTGGCGAGATATCTATCATCATCTTACTCTTATCTCTTGGTGCATTCCTTGAGTGACGAGTATTCCTTATCCTTTCGCATCTGTGAAGTTACTTCATAAAATCCTTTCATTTGTCCAGTGTGAGGGACAAACGTCTCCACGTGATCTACTATGCCTCCCAGACTTTGAATGATGCTCAATTGAATTATTCCACAACCGAAAAATAATTTTTCGCTGTTGTATTTTCTTTAGAGAAATTTCGATCTTATTTAATTGGAACTAAAGTTATTATGTTCTTTGATCATGCATTTTTAAAGTACTTGCTTACGAAGAAATAGGCGAAACTGATACTATACGTTGGATGAGTCTTCTACAAGAGTTTGATGTGAAAATCAACGATAATAAAGGGAGTGAAAATGTCATGGCCAGCCATTTGAGCCGCCTGATATGCAATGAGGAGCCCTTGCCAATTGTAGAGAATTTTTTCGATGAGCAACTACTTTCGGTTGAGGTAATTGAACCATGGTGTGTTGATATTTTGAATTACCTTGTATCCAAACAAATTTCAGACACCTTGACTCGAGCTCAGAAGGATAAGATCAAGAAAGAGCCGATAAAGTTTGTATGGGATGATCCCTATCTGTGGAAGCATTGTGCCGATCAATTGATTAGAAGATGCATGTCCGATTATGAAATGAATTTGATATTGACGTATTTTCATTCTTATGCTTGTGGTGGATGATATTCACATAATTATTACATAATATACCTCCTAACTTATGTTTGTTAGTGTTTCGAATAGCGTATTTTAGTTTAATTATTTTATTTTTGTATTTTTGTAGGATTTGGAGTTTAAATGACAAAAGTGCATTAGCGTGGCGAATAATGGTGATTCATAGACAAATTGACGAAGTGGAGCGAGAGACACTCAAGCCAAAGATTAAGAGAACCAAAGAAAAAAAAAATAAAGAAAATTAGTTTTGAATTTTGGTGGAACAAATAAGTAATATGGATAAAAATAGCCAAACCCACCTTTCAATGGGTGGGATCCCTTTGTTTGCAATTTGAGTTTGGTTTCAAATAAGAAGTATGTTTCTTTTTATCACAAATACAGCAACATGAAGAAGGAACGCGTTTTTTTTCTTGTTTCCAAATTGGATTGATTTTTCCAATTGGGACCAACCAATTCTCCCAATTAAATATGGTCCAATGAGGAGGTTGTTTCCAATTGAAATTGGTGGAGGAAGGAGAAGTGTTTTGTTTTCTTTGAAACACAAGGACAGCAGCCAATAAGGAGAGTTTGGTTTCTTTTTAAATAGGAATAATACGCAGCAGCAAGGACAAAGTTGAGTTTTGCTCTCGGCCAAAAAAACACAGCAATACAGTAGAGGAGAGGGCGTTGTCCAGGACAGCAGGGAGTGTGCAAAACGAGCGGGAACGCAGCAGCAATGTGCACATCGCTGATCCACCACGCGCTGCCATGTCGATGAAGCTTCCCACCTTTGTTGTTGTCATCACCTTCACCATGCATCACTAAACTCCACGCAAGGTGAAGAGGTGAACTCCTAGATGTAACACACTTAATTGGTATTTGATTCGATGTATGCTTTCACGATGAATAATGGTGTTTATGATTTTCACTTTTATTTAATATAGGAATTTATGTTATTTTAGTGACAAAGATTTCATCAATTTCTTCGTAGATTATTATTATTCCGGTGGTTATCTTTTTCTTCTCCATATAAGTTTAGTCACGCTTTTCTTACGTGTGGAATTTTTAAGGATAAATTGATTCCGGTAGGTTAGTTATATGTGACTGTCTTTTATTACGTTATTGTCTCCAGATATATCGTAAGTTTAGGATATCACATATGACAAACTTTTGTGCTTTCTAGAAAAAGTGAAATCTAAAATCCATTTACATTAGGATATATTAATGCATTAAAGTCTATTTTCCCGATTATATTGTTTGGGATGTGAAACACGTAATCGAGTCATCATAGCGAATCAATACTAGTTGGCGCGTGAAATCTATGAGGGATCCTTGGAACCTTGTGACTTCTCCAAACTTGATTTTTATTAAACTAAATTTAATTTCATATTTTAAAATTTCTTACATTTAGTTTTGCATAGTTTTTCTGGCCTTGTTTTGTAGATCGTTTTTCCTCGTGGGATCGACACCCCAATCTTTACTACAATTGACCGCGTGTACTGTTTCGGCTAATCAAATTTTGACGCCGTTGCCGGGGAATAAGCGTAATTCTACAAGGGAGGTTTCGTGTATTATCTTTCTTGCTCATTGTTTTATTTTATTTTATTTTATTTTATTCTATTTTTAGGTTTTAGGTCCAGTTTAATTTTTATTTAATTTTATTTCTAAAACAAAAACAAAAACAAAATTGCAAAAAAAAAAAGACATTGGGGGAGTGAGTTGGAATAGAGACCACTTTGGGAGACTAATTAGGATCCCAAATTTAGAACACCCACAAATTCACATTGAGACCAAATTAAGTTCTACTTCTAATTCTAACACCATGAGTAATCACGAAGATGACCATGTTCGGTCGCTAAAGGACTATCTCCACCCCACGCGCACTGCTACTCCATCATGTATCATGTTTCCACCAAGTACACCAAAGCTAGATTTTAAGCCGGGTATGATACAATTATTACCCACTTTTCATGGCATAGAGAGTGAGAATCCTTATGTTCACATTAGGGAATTCGAGGAAGTCGTGGCCACTTTTCACAACAAAGTTGAGGCTGTAGACTCGGTTAGACTAAGGTTTTTTCCTTTTTCCCATAAGGAAAAAGCGAAGAGTTGGTTATACTCTTTGCGACCAAGGTCTATAAGTTCGTGGGAGGAGATGACCCAAGCATTTTTTAATAAATATTTTCCTCACCACAAAACCAACGGTCTAAAGAGACAGATTTCTACCTTCACCCAAAAGAATAGCGAGACATTATATCAAGCATGGTAAAGGTTCAAGGATCTTTAGAATACATGCCCAAACCATGGGTATGAGAGTTGGCGCTTAGTCAATTATTTTTATGAGGGTCTCACCAGTAGAGAACATCAGTTCGTTGAGATGATGTGTAATGGAGAGTTTTTGCAAAAGGACCCTGACGAGGCCATTGAGTACCTGAATGACTTGGCTGAAAAGGCTCATACTTGGACTGGTCCAAGTGCTACTGAGAGCACGGATAGAACACGCTCACCTGGAGTCTACCGACTTAGGGAAGAGGACAGCCTTAGAGCCCAATTGGATAGAGTGACTAGGGAGTTAGAGGCACTTAAGACCAAGGATGGTAGGCCCACACATACTGTTGCCAGAGTTGAGCTACAGGACGCCTGTTTTATATGCGGGGGAGTTGAACACTTCGCACAGGATTGCCCAACCTTGACTGAGATGAGAGGGGTTTATGAGGAACAATGTAACGCCTTAGGGATGTACAAGAAGCCTTATTCACCATTATCTAACACTTACAATTCTGGCTGGAGAGATCACCCTAACTTTGGCTGGAGGTCCGAGGCAGACCAACCTACACACTCACAAGCACAACCACCTAGGTCATACCATGCACCTCCATACAATGCGCAATCTAACAGAAGTTCCTTATCAGACACATTACATGCATTTATAGAGGCACAAGGTAAAATTAATTAAAAATTTGAGGTTGCATTGACACAGTTGGCAGAAGAGAACAAGGAGATCAAAAGCCAGATAACCAAGCTGACAAGTTCATTAACAGTACAAGAGCGGGGCCAATTTTCGTCACAGCCTCAAGCAAATCCAAAGGGCCAACTTATGGCACAAACCTTTACTTCAGACTCTCAGAATGTCAAAGAGGTTAATGCCTCACTACTCGGAATGGTAAGATTTTAGACGGGTTAAGCTCGTCCACGACTATAGGCACCTCCCCAAGTGCAAAGGAGAGCATCCCTGAGGATGTGCCCAACAGGAACATTTCAGTTCCAGTTCCTTTTCCTCAAACACTACGACCTACTGCAAAGAAATCGGAAATGCATGGCGAGATTCTAGAACACTTGAAACAGGTTAAAATTAACTTACCTTTGCTACATGTGATTAAACAGATACCAACTTATGCGAGGGTCATCAAGGATCTATGCACTATCAAGAGGAAACATCATTTCAAGAAGACTGCCTTCTTGACAGAACAGGTAAGTGCGGTGATTGAGCAGAGGACACAACCCAAGTACAAAGATCCAGGGTGTCCTACAGTCACCTGCCAGATTGGGACTCATGAGTTCGGCCAAGCCTTGTTGGATTTAGGGGCAAGTGTAAATCTGATGCCATATTCTATTTACTTGCAACTGGGTCTAGGAGAGATTAAACCCACATCCGTGGTACTACAATTGGCCGATAGATTGGTTAAGAAGCCAAGAGGAATAGTCGAGGATGTTTTGCTGCAGATTGATAAGTTTTGCTATCCCGTCGACTTTCTTATTTTAGATACTCATTCTGCGGTTTTTATGGAGTCTACAATTCCGATTATTTTAGGTAGACCTTTTCTTGCCACAGCTAACGCTCTTATCAATTGTAGGAACAGTCTAATGAAGCTGTCTTTTGGGAACATGACTCTGGAGGTCAACATATTCAATATTAGCAAGCAACCACGTGATGATGATGAGTGTCATCATACCTACATGATAGACACGCTGATATCAAAGGAGGCGCTCCTGAGCACAGATTCTGAAACCTTAGAGTACCTCTTTTCTATTTCTTATTCTGAGAATTCACTTTATCCTGACAATGCTTTTGATATTTTTGTTGTTTCAGGGTTAAAGAATAAAGGAGGACGACAATGGCAACCATGCTTTGAGGAGTTGCCAAAGGAAAGACAGTAACCACAACCATCCACCGTGGAAACTCCGAAAGTTGACCTAGCTCCACTGCCTGAGAGACTTAAACATGCATTCCTCGGACCAGGTGATACCTTTCCTGTTATTATTGCTTCCGTTCTTGATAGTTCACAAGAAGAAGAATTGATTAATATGTTACGTGAGCACAAATCTGCATTAGGTTGGACTATAGTTGACATCAAAGGTATTAGCCCCTTAATATGTTCCCATAGGATTCACTTAGAAGAAGGAGCTAACCCCCATAGAGACCCTCAAAGACGACTTAACCCTACTATGAAAGAGGTGGTGAAAAAGGAAGTCTTAAAATTGTTAGATGCAGGCATCATTTATCCCATCTCTGATAGCAAGTGGATTAGTCCAACTCAAGTAGTTCCCAAGAAATCTGGAATAACAGTGGTGACTAATGATGAGGGGGTGCCTGTTCCTACTAAGGTAGTGACAGGGTGGCGCATGTGCATTGATTATAGGAAACTTAATTCTGCCACCCGCAAGGATCACTTCCCACTTTCATTCATAGACCAAATCTTAGAGCGAGTAGCTGGTCATTCTTTCTATTGCTTTCTAGATGGGTATTCAGGATATTATCAGATTGAGATTGCATTAGAGGATCAGGATAAGACTACTTTCACATGTCATTTTGGTACTTATGTTTTTCGGCGTATGCCATTTGGTTTGTGTAATGCACCGGCTACTTTTCAGCGATGCATGATGAGTATTTTTAGTAACATGGTTGAAAAATATATGGAAGTATTCATGGATGATTTGACTGTTTTTGGTGATTCCTTTTATTCATGTTTACTTCACTTGAATGTTGTTTTAAGTAGATGTGAAGAGAAGGGTCTGGTGCTTAATTGAGAAAAATGTCATTTCATGGTTTCCTATGGAATAGTTCTGGGACACAGTTTCTGATAAAGGAATCGAAGTTGATAAAGCTAAAATTGAATTGATTTCTAAATTACCTACACCTAAAAGTGTCAAGGATGTGAAATCATTTATAGGGCACGCGGGTTTTTATAGGAGGTTCATACATAATTTTTCTGCCATCTCTAGACCATTAAGTAGCCTCCTGGTCAAAGACGTCGTGTTTCAATGGACACAAGAGTGTGAGGACGCCTTCCGAACACTCATTGATAGGCTTACCTCTGCCCTCATCATGCAGCCACCGGATTGGACTTTACCATTTGAGATAATGTGTGATGCAAGCAACTATGTTGTGGGGGCAGTCTTGGGACAACGACGGGAAGGGAAGCCATTTGTTGTTTACTATGCTAGTTGAACACTTAATGATGCTCAAAATAATTATTCGACTACTGAAAAAGAGTTGCTAGCTGTAATCTTTGCTTTAGATAAATTCGTGCTTATTTGATTGGTACACCTATCACTGTTTTTACTGACCATGCGGCTCTTAAGTTCCTTCTTTCTAAAAAGGATGCTAAGGCAAGATTGATTAGGTGGATTTTACTTCTGCAGGAATTTGATCTAACTATAAAGGATAAGAAGGGGGTCGAGAATGTTGTGGTGGATCACTTGTCTCGTCTGGAGTTCAGTGACTGCTAATGGCCCACCCATCTGTGATGACTTTCCTGATGAACACCTATTCGCCATCACTCAAGTACCATGGTATGCACACATTGTTAATTACTTGGTTTTCGGCGAAGTTCCATCATCATGGAGTGCTCAAGATAAGCTCAAATTTTTGGTCGAGGTAAGAAATATTTATTGGGATGATCCTTATCTATATAAGTATTGCCCCGACCAAATCATGAGGCGTTGTATCCCTGAAGGTGAGATTGAAAGTGTCTTACATTTTTGTCATAGTGCAGCTTGTGGAGGCCATTTTTCTATGAAAAGACCGCTGCAAAAAATTTACAGTCTGGATTATATTGGCCTACATTGTTTAAGGACACTAACAATTATTGTCGTTCTTGTGATAGATGCCAGAAGTTAGGTGCATTGTCCCGGAGACACATGATGCCCCTTAACCCCATCTTAGTCATTGAGATATTTGATTGTTGGGGGATTGATTTTATGGGACCTTTTCCACCTTCTTTTGGATATTTGTACATTTTGTTTGCAGTGGACTATGTGTCCAAATGGGTAGAGGTTGTGGCATGCCGGAACAATGACAACAACATTGTTGTCAGGTTTATCAAAGAACACATTTTATCCCGTTTCGGTACACCACGAGCCCTTATTAGTAATCAGGGGACTCATTTCTGTAATCGCTCTTTTGAGGCTTTGATGCATAGGTATGGAGTTCATCACAAGGTTGTCAATGCCTATCATCCGCAGACAAATGGCCAAGCCGAGCTGGCAAACCGAGAAGTGAAACAAATCTTGGAGAAGATGGTGAATCCGGATAGGATGGATTGGTCCTTGCGCCTTCCTGATGCACTTTGGGCTTACCGTACCGCTTATAAGACAATTCTCGGGATGTCTCCGTATCGGCTTATATATGGAAAAGTTTGTCATTTACCTGTTGAGTTAGAACATCGCGCTTATTGGGCTGTAAAAAACACTAACTTTGATCTCAATGATGCAGGTATTCAGCGAAAAGTTCAGTTAGCTGCAATTGAGGAGTTGCGGAATGATGCCTATGAAAATTCCCAAATATACAAGGCGAAGATGAAAGCAGCTCATGATAAGCAAATTCTGAGGAAACATTTCGAGCCCAACCAACGAATCTATCTCTATGACTCACGACTTCATCTTCATCCTGGCAAGCTAAGATCGAGATGAACGGGCCCATTCATGGTAAAACAAGTTTTTCCCAATGGGTCCATAGAAATTGAAGATCCAACAGATGTGAGAGTATTTAGAGTAAATGGGCAACGTTTGAAGCACTATGTGGAGCGAGTAGAGGTGCCAGAAGAGATCTCTCTGGTTGCCCCTGTCTACTTGATTTGATGTTCTCCACCCTATCTTTAGTTTAGGTTTTTATTTTTTTTATTTTTCATTTATTATTTTATTTATTTTTTAGTTTAGTTTAGGTTTTTGCTTTTATGTTTTTCTTTTAGTGTTTTAGGTTATTTTAGGTGTTGCTACTGGAGTCATTCGGAGACCCTCATCCCATGTGTTCCTTTCTCCTGTCGGTATGATTTTCTTATATTTTGGTGACTGTGAGGACATTGTCTATTTTAAATTGGTAAAGCTTCACCATGGTAATATCACTCTAACCCTCCTATTTTCTTTTGCCTTCATTTGTCATGATTATTATTTTATACATTGAGGACAATGTTTGGTTTAGGTTTGGGGGTGTGGTTTATTAGATTTTTTGTCCAATTTTCAAGAATCTTTGAGCTTAAAACGTAATTTACAATTAAATCGAGTCATTTTTGTGTTCTACTCAATCTCCACTGAATACTTAGATGATTACGATAATTGTGTAAAATCTTTATGAAAATGCATTCGAAATCTGAACTCTTGGTGAAAACTTAAAAAAAAAAAAAAAAAAAAAAAAAGGTTTTGAGTCTTTTTAATTTTAGAGAATATTTTTGTTGCCTTTAATTTTGAGAAAACACATACTAACACGTGTCACATAGTTATATTAGTAGAAAACATGATATTTGATATTATCCTTATGTTAGATGTATTTCGTGAGACTTTTCAACTCGACTATTCATGCACTATAAGCCAAGTCAACATGATTTGAATTTGATTAGTGAGACATTGAACTAGAAAACCTTAGAATAATAGTGGAGACTTAACCCTTGTGAGTTTTGAGTCATTCTTTATTTATTGAGGGTTATTAATTACACTCTGATTTTTCTTGAGTCCGCATTATGTCATTGATGATCTCATTATTCTTGATTTTCTTATTGATTGCTTTAAGAATGACATAAAAATTGAATCTTTACACTAGAACTTCTTGCTTTATTTAGTTGAGATGTCCTAGTACTAACTAGAACTTATGAAGTGATATAGACATTTCTTTCTTTAAACCATATTTTTTAGCCTTTTAGCCTACCCAATAATAAATATCCATTTGCAGCCCTTTGAGCCTTTATATAGTCTTCTCTTTGTTATCCCCATTCCCAATACCTACTCCAATCAAGGAGTAATACCTCTATTATTTTATCCTTATCCAATTTTCTGAGAATGTATACGGTGAGATATATTTATGGAATGGGCAAATAGAAAGAGTTGAAAATAGATATTTCATGCGCCCTCAAAGTAAAAGTGTTTGATTGTATAAACGGGGAAAAGCATGTAAGAAAAAAAAAAACATGTAAAAAAAAAATTTGAAAAAAAAAATAATGAAAAAAAAAGTTAATGGTGTACAACATTGATTTGTTCTTCAATGCCCTATGTAAACTATTCAAGGGTGTAGCCATTCTCAGGAAATTCTTGTATCCTTTTTGTCCATTATTGTTTGCCATAATCCAAGCCCCATTATAACCTAGTAAAGACCTAATTGATCTTAAGTGAAAGTTGGTTCAGTAGATGTGGGGATTGAATAGGCAAGAACTATGGTGTTTGATTCAACATTTTCAAAAGTAATCAATATTCCTGTCCATGAGATCGTATTCATTTCACTCTTTGAAAATTTTGTTTTTCATTATAATTATATGTGAGACGTTTGCATTTTCCATAATTTATATCATTTTCCTTACATATAAATTGAGTGCCCAATCTCTGAGTGTTTTATTTCTAAGTGACATGAGAGATTTGTGGTCGAAGCGTACTTTCTAAAGGTTTTCTCGTCATATCTTTACTATGAGACGAAGAGTTATGTTGATAAGGTTCCTCACACACACACTTCGAGTTGAGAATGATTATGAAATTTATTTAACCTTTAGATACTATTAAATTATTGTACTCTATTGATATACTTTTGTGACAGTTTTAGTTTGTTGTTTTTCTTGAATTCTAAGAAATTAGAAAATTACTATAAGAAAAATAAAGAAGAATGCTCACGTTTTTGCATTATGTTTTTAGAAAATAGATTTTGTTTTATTGAGTCAGTAATGTTTGGGGGTAACATTTCTGGAAAACCCTCACGAGACTATAACTCGTCCTCTAGAGGTAATCTAGAGGTTTAAAGCATTGTTGAACGTTAAGGTAAGTGCAACCGTGATTCCTACGAAAGTGAGTTAGGATTTTATTCTTAATTTTTTTTTGCTCGAGGACTAGCAAAGTATAGGTTTGGGGGTATTTGATATTCACATAATTATTACATAATATACCTCCTAACTTATGTTTGTTAGTGTTTTGAATAGCGTATTTTAGTTTAATTATTTTATTTTTTGTATTTTTGTAGGATTTGGATTTTAAATGACAAAAGTGCATTAGCGTGGCGAATAATGGTGATTCATAGACAAATTGACGAAGTGGAGCGAGAGACACTCAAGCCAAAGATTAAGATAACCAAAAAAAAAAAAATTAGTTTTGAATTTGTGTGGAACAAAGAAATAATATGGATAAAAATAGCCAAACCCACCTTTCAAGAGGTGGGATCCCTTTGTTTGCAATTTGAGTTTGGTTTCAAATAAGAAGTATGTTTCTTTTTATCACAAATACAGCAACATGAAGAAGGAACACGTTTTTTTTCTTGTTTCCAAATTGGATTGATTTTTCCAATTGGGACGAATCAATTCTCCCAATTAAATATGGTCCAATGAGGAGGTTGTTTCCAATTGAAATTGGTGGAGGAAGGAGCAACCAATGAGGAAAGAGAAGTGTTTTGTTTTCTTTGAAACACAAGGACAGCAGCCAATAAGGAGAGTTTGGTTTCTTTTTAAACAGGAGAAATACGCAGCAGCAAGGAGGAAGTTGAGTTTTGCTCTCGGCCAAAAAAACGCAGCAATACAGCAGAGGAGAGGGCATTGTCCAGGACAGCAGGGAGTGCGCAGAATGAGCCCCAAATATCATAGACACATAACTTAGAAAGACATCATCTTATCGCCTTCATTGGATATTGTTGATGATACACAACATATAGCTACATTGGAGTTCCCAATCAAGTTGTGTCTTGAATTAAAAATCGAGAGGATTAGGGGATCATGTCTAAGGAGAGAAGATCGACTGCCAAGACAAGGTTGCAGAGTTTATTTGTTCTAACAATTTTGCAAGGTTTGGAATGTCGTGGGCGATTATAAATTATGAAGGTTCCCACTTTTGCAGCTTTACAATTGAAGCTTTGCTTAAGAAGTACAATGTCACACAGAAGGTTTCGACACCTTATCATTCCCGGACAAGTGGACAAGCCGAAGTTTCAAATCGTGAAATTAAAGGAATCCTTGAAAAGAAAGTAAAGCCCACCCGCAAAGACTGAAGCATGCGGCTTGATGATGCTTTGTGGGCATATAAGAAGACATACAAGACACTTATAGGGATGTATGCTTTTCGGATTGCGTATTTGAAACTATGTCATCTACCAGTGGAACTAGAACATAGGGCATATTGGGCAATCAAGACTTTCAATATGAACATTGATGATGTCGATCTTCATAAGAAATTGTAGCTAAATGAGCTTGTAGAGATTCAAAATGAAGCATATGAGAGTGCAGGGATTTACAAGGAGAAAACCATAGCTTTTCATGATCGCGTGATTTGTGGAAAGACTTTTGTTGCTGGACAAAAAGTCCTACTTTTCCAGTCACGCCTTTGATTTTTCCCGATAAGTTACGTTCTAGATGGGTTAGTATTTTAGTTGTTACTAATGTTTTTCCCCATAGAACTATATAGGTTAAGAGTTTCATAGCTGGTAAGGAATTCAAGGTCAATGGACATTGACTTAAGCCCTGTTACGAGTCATTTGTGGAGCACGACGTGGAGGACGTATAAATTCATGTTCCCGCTTTTTCAAATGATTGATTGGCAATACCATCAAGCTGCATCACATTAAAACAAGCGTTTTTTGGGAGGCAACCCAATCAGATTTGTTTTTTCTATCTCATTATTTCATTTCATTATCTTTGCTTTTATTTGTTTGTTGTTTATTTTTCCTCTTTTAAATCTTTCATTGTATATGCTCTACTCTTTAAACATTGAGAATAATGTTAGGTTTAAGTCAGGGGGAAACAACGTTGTTTTTGTTTTTAGTTGGTTTTGGTGTTAGTTTTAAATTAAAAAAACAAATAGTGTCAGTCCATCAACCCAAATAATAATAATACACTAAAAACATTGGTCATTAATTTTTATTGGTTTTCGTGTCGATTTAAAAAACATTTTAAATAAATTTCGTAGTTGTTTTGAATCTAGGATACTTTCCAACACAGTGATGAGATTTTATTTTTAATTGCAAGACTTTAAAGTGATTTATAAGTATAATTCGAGGTCTAGTATTATTCTTTGGTTAATGCTTATTCATGGTTATCATATGGGAATTCACATGTAGTCAACTGGGTAATTGGTACTCATAGCATACTTAGTTGAATTTTAACTCAATATAACCCTTGTGTGAGTTTTGAGTCTATAGTTGTTTGATTCTGAGAGTTTTTAGTTAGTTCATCTTTCACGTTTTTGTCAATAATAAATCGTTGCTTTGGTTGCTACTTAGATTGCTTTCATAATTTAGAATTAAACACTAGAACTTGTACTGATTTTGTTTAAAGCATTATATTGAATTGCACGACATGCTTAACATGATAAAACCACCTAGTTTTCACCATTTTCAAATATGTATATGTCTTTGATAACCCCGTTGAGTCTGTTATTAAGCATTTTTGTTTCGTTACCCTCATCGTCCATACTTGACCTAATCAGAAAAGTGAAGCATAATTTGTAGAGACTTTATTGTGATTTAATGCATGTCAAAAAAACAAGTGTGGGTGAAGGCCCTAAGGTAGACAGTTCAAGAAGAAAATAGTTGCCAAAAAAGAAAGGTTTTGCAACAAAAAAAAAGATAGAAAAAAAATTTTTGGTACAATACCCTTGACTATACTCATTCGGCATTTAAGTAACATTATAGATAATTCACTTCTTTTCAGTACAAAATAATGGCTGGAAACTCCTCGTTATTAGTAGCCATATTTTTTGTTTCATACATGAGCTGATGTATTGGTATTGCATTACATGTATGTCTTGAACCATGTGATTCCTTACTAATGTCTTTAACTTCATTGCATGCTTTCACCATTTCCTTAAGCCTTTTGAAAATTATGTATCCGTTATTTCTTTCCCTTGATCTCTTGGCCCATTACAACCTGACTTAAAATCTATTGATTGAGTGTGTTGTGTGACATCACGGTGTGGAGATTCGAATGAGGTATGACCATATGGTATCACTAGTTCTTGCACTCAAGTGGTAGCATTCCTTCCAAGAGATCATATATCGAAGAAAAAATTGTTAGAAAATGTCATCTTTCTTGTTGTGAACAATTTGTTTCCCTTTTATATCAATTCTCTCACATATAACTACAATAGGAAGAGTGATTTAACCCGATAATCAGTAATTAAAAAAAAGTGTAACATATGAGATTTTTAGGTCTATTCTTTTCGGCATGTTATGAGTTTCACCCGTTGTTTAGATTGATTTAATTATGGGCTTTCATGTTATTGCTATGAATGTGTATTAGTTTTGAATGTCGTGGACTTTATTTTGTGGTTGTAAAGAATCTTAACATGTCATGATTCATTGAAAATCTTTGAGACAAATGTTGGAAAGTTTGTTGAGTCATTGAGACTTTTATACTTATTTCTTTGATTTGTTAGCAAAAGCTAAGCATAGGGAAATTTGATAAGATGTGAATTGGTTTGAATTAGGAAGAATTTGTAACACCTAGAGAGAAATATATAAAGGAACAATACTTGGTTATCTGGAGATCACCCCTTCCCAGCCTCCATACCCAGCCATATCGCTCACAATCTCATAGCAGTCATCCGTTCCCTTCTTCTCATAGAGCCATCATCACCATCAAACCCTTCACACACAACCATCGCCTCTCACATCCACTACCCATCCATAGTCTTTCTCCCTCGCCTTCTCGCCTATTCCATCTCGTCGTCCAGTCCCTATCTCCATCTGTATCGCCTAATCTCTTTCCCACGTTGTCTTTATCTCCACTAATCGATCTCTCCCTCACACACAACCACATCCATAGCCACTCTATCTCACCTTCTTCTCTCTCACATCCCCAATTGGCTCCCTCCCGTTCGCTACCAAACACAACCATCTCGCCACCGATCGACCAACCTCAACAATGATTGAAGCAGCAGTGCACTGTCGTCGTCTTGTCTCCATCTCGCCATCCCCCCACTCGACAGTAGCAGTTGCAGTGCAGAGCCAACACACAACCTTCTTTCTTAGCCAGCAAGTGAAAGAGGAGAGTTGCTAATCTTTTTTCTTATTGTTATCCACACCACATAGTCTATTCACCACCACCAGGCGACAACATTTTCTTTTACCCTTTTTCTATTTTTAGTTTAACATTGAATTATGAATGCTATTTGATCATCATTAAGAGAAATTCTAGCTGGCTTGGGAGGCTGCCTGGACGCTCCTTGGCACGTGCCTGGGAGGGTCCAAGGCACGTGAATGAAGGAAATTGGGCGGGGTTTCAGCAGCCAAAAAATTTGGAAAATTTTCGATTTCAACTTTGAAGGTTTATGAGCTCTTGGTTTATACTCCCCATCGAAGAAGAAAACCTTCCCTTCCCTTCCATTCCTTCCACCGAAACCCGATCTTCTCCTATCTGAAAATCAACCCCTGCCACGCCGCCCTCTTCCCTCCTCTGAACTCTCTGTAAATCGAGAAGAAGAAAGCACAAGAGATTGAAAAAACGAGAGACTAAACACCTCTTCTCTTCGAGATAGGTTTCAGAGATTGGTTTGGTTTGATTTATCGAGAGAAAATCGAGAAGAGAAAAAGAGAAGAAGAATCGAGAGAAAATCGAGAAGAAATCAAGAGAAAAAATTGGTTGCTCCTCCCTCCCCATCGTCGACTCCACTGAGAGAAGAATCGAGAGAATCAGTGACCCATCTCACTTAGAAACCAGAGAAGGTAAGTGCCAAACTTGATGTATTCTTGATTTCTTCTTGTGGGGTTCTAGATCTAGGGTTCCTGACAATTTTTTTTTTCTTTTTTTGTATGTGAGTTTTAAGAGCAGTAGTGAATCCTTGACAAGTTCATGTTCATTTCTTTATTCTTGGTTTCTTTATTCTGGGTTCCTTGAATCCTTGACAAATTTCTTTATTCTCGAGTTGGAAACTAGGTTAATCTGGAACTTGGTTTCTTTATTCTTGACAAATTCATGCTCATTTCTTTGTAGTGAATCTTGAAATGCATATATACGATGATGAAATGTCTTTAATTAAATCAACAGATGTACCAAATCTATAAGGGAGACCAAAAAAATGATGATGAAATGTCTTTAAGTGAATCTTGAATTCATGCTCATTTCTGTGTACAGTTGTTGAAGTAGGACAAAAAAAAAAAAAAAAAAAAACTCAATCAATGAATTAAGAGATTGATGTAATTGTTGGTGTATTTTCATGTGATTTTAGATAATATGGTAAATGGAATTGAATTGTGTGAATGTTGTAAGGTTTGGCTTGCTATGCATCTTGCTTGATATGTTCCTTTTTCAGAATGAGTGTTGTTGTTACTTGAAAAGAGCATTCTGTCGAAATAGAACTACATGGTATTTTTTTTTTCAAAACTTTTCTTTCAAAACTTTCTAAGATTTATTCTTGTTGAACATCTCGTTATACTAGCTCGCACCTAGTATCGGCACCGTTCTCTCGAATAGTTTACAGAAATGTCTGCAAGAATTGTAAGTCTTTCCTTCTGTTCTTAAGCTTTCATCTTTCTGTATTTCTTGTACATATTAAATAAATAAAAAAAATTCTCTATCTCTGATATCCAAGATCTGTTATTAATTGAACATCTCGTTATACTAGCTGAACCCTAGTATCGGCACCGTTCGTTCTAACAGATCAAAGATAGAATCTCTGTAGTGATTCCTATCTCTAAAATCCCTCAAGCTATTAGTTGTGCATTTATGTTATAACAGTTGTTGTATGTTATAACAAATATTTCAGGAATGGATAGTGTAGAAGATAATGAATTGATGGAAAATGAAGAAAATTTAGAAGAGATAATGGATCCCACATAAGGGATGCAGTTCAACAACATTAATGAGTACCAACGATATTTTCATGATTATGGTAATAAAATAGGATTTTCAGTGAAAATAAAGAATACGGAAAAAGATGAAAATGGAAAACCTATATTCATTACGCTTGCATGTGGTCGTTCTGGGCAGCATAAATGCCAAGTTCATGAATTGATCACTTTGAAAATGGAGCAACTCAAAACTGATGATGGTGATGAGGATGTTGATTCACATGGGTTATTTGAAATTGGCTCCAATACTACTAGTTCTGGGATGCAATCCAACATTCATAGTCCATTACCGGTTCGTAGCAAAGGCCGACGATCTAATTCAATGATGCAATCCACAGCCGAAAATTTTTGTAAAAAGATACAGAAGAAAAAAAAACAAGCAAATAAAGATCAGGCCCTTGAGAAGAATGTGGTATGTTTTGCAATATGTTTTTATGAATATTTAATTTTTTAAGTCTAGAATATTAAATTTTATATACACATCATTTGTAGGGCTGTTCCCAGATTGGAAGGCCTGGGTTAGAATATTTGACACCTCATTCATTAAATCCAAATATACAGGTTTGAATTTAATATATTTACTGACGCGTACTATCACTTCTAATTTGTATTTGTCAACTTAAAGGATGAAACAATGGGGTCACAATCTGGTATTCCAATCTCATTCATGGATCAATATTTTTCATTGATGTCACAGGTATATAAACCAAGGGGTCACACTATTTCTTAGTATTGTTGCAATTATTTATATATATATATATATTTTTTTTTTGCAGCCACCACCTTCAAGATGAGTTGCTGAAAATTAAAATGTTGTGAAGATGCTGAAAATGTTGTGAAGATGCTGAAAATGATGAGTTTAAGCAGTGAAGATGTTGAATGATGAAAAATGAAGATGCTGAAAATGAATGTTGAATACTCTGGGAATGCTGAAAATGAATGTTGAATTTGCTGAAACTTTTTAAGTGGTTGAATTTGCTGAAAATTTGATGCTTGAAAATTCCGTCAGATTTGTTTTCTACAGATTTTTGTCGGATGATTTTTATTTAAATTCTGTCAAATTTGTATGCAAGAGCATTCATGAATTTGCTGAAAATTTGATGCTCGAAAATTTTGTCAGATAGTTTGCATGTTGTTTCAATTGTGAATTTGATGAAATTTTGAATTCAATTGTGAATTCTGTCAAATAGTTTGCATGTTGTTTCAATTGTGAATTTTCTGTCAGATAATTTGATGCTCGAAAATTTGATGAATTTGCTGAAAATTTGTTGTTACATTCTGTTCAAGATCAATAGTTTGCATGTTGTTTCAATTGTGAAGATCTCTGTAGCTAATTTCTGGTTGATTTTATTCTCTTTTATTGTTTCTCACCTTTTTTTTCTGCTTATTTTTTCATTTCATTTCTTTTCTAATGAGTTTTTGGATGAACTTTGACACTGTTGTTTTCTAGTACATTGTTTGCTTGCTGCAATTCGAGTAGCATTGAGTCCTTTATGGTGGATAAAACATATTTTATGATCGGCGTAGACATTTCTTGTATTTTCTTCTTCACTTCAGTTTATCAGACTATAATTGATACTGCAAGTCGTCCATTTTTCCTGCAGTTATTCATTGATAATCATGTTGATCTTATGGAGTGTTTTTGTTGATATGTAGCATAAACACAATGTACTACATGGCACCTTTTGCAACCATGATCTTGGCTTTGCCAGCCGTGCGACTTGAAGGCCCTGGTGTCATAGAATGGTTTCAGACACATGAAGCTGTCCTCTCAACACTTATCATAATTTTCACCTCTGGGGTCTTGGCGTTCTGTCTAAACTTTTCCATCTTTTATGTCTCAAATTGATGTTGCTGAAAAAATGTTGCTGAATTTTAGATACAATACAATCATTTTTCTTTGTTACAAACATATTCTTTCAATACAATCATTTTCCTTGCTTACATCAATACTACTTGTCTGCCATTGCAAATGTAAAGTAAAGAAACTCTCAAACTCCAGCCACCGAACACCATGTCAGGAACTCTCATTTGAGCATTGTAATTGCAGCCACCAAACACCATGTCAGAAACTCTCATTTGAGCATTGTAATTGCATTCAACCTGCAGTTCATATGGATCTACAACACAACAAATTGAAATGTGAATCAGTTTCTAAAACAGAGAAAAGGTTCAAAGTTTAACACGTCAAACAAACAAACAAATAAACAGAGAGAAGGTTGCATGCATTAAGCTGAACCTGCAGGAAATTTCTTGGCATTTCTGTAAACTATTCGAGAGAACGGTGCCGATACTAGGTGCGAGCTAGTATAACGAGATGTTCAACAAGAATAGATCTTAGAAAGTTTTGAAAGAAAAGTTGTTGAAAAAAAAAATACCATGTAGTTCTATTTCGACAGAGTGCTCTTTTCAAGTAACAACAACACTCATTCTGGAAAAGGAACATATCAAGCAAGATGCATAGCAAGCCAAACCTTACAACATTCACACAATTCAATTCCATTTACCATATTATCTAAAATCACATGAAAATACACCAGCAATTACATCAATCTCTTAATTCATTGATTGAGTATTTTTTTTTTTTTTTTGGTCCTACTTCAACAACTGTACACAGAAATGAGCATGAATTCAAGATTCACTTAAAGACATTTCATCATCATTTTTTTGGTCTCCCTTATAGATTTGGTACATCTGTTGATTTAATTAAAGACATTTCATCATCGTATATATGCATTTCAAGATTCACTACAAAGAAATGAGCATGAATTTGTCAAGAATAAAGAAACCAAGTTCCAGATTAACCTAGTTTCCAACTCGAGAATAAAGAAATTTGTCAAGGATTCAAGGAACCCAGAATAAAGAAACCAAGAATAAAGAAATGAGCATGAACTTGTCAAGGATTCACTACTGCTCTTAAAACTCACATACAAAAAAAGAAAAAAAAAATTTGTCAGGAACCCTAGATCTAGAACCCCACAAGAATAAATCAAGTTTGGCACTTACCTTCTCTGGTTTCTAAGTGAGATGGGTCGATGATTTTCTCGATTATTCTCTCGGTGGAGTCGACGATGGGGAGGGAGGAGCAACCAATTTTTTCTCTTGATTTCTTCTCGGTTTTCTCTCGATTCTTCTTCTCTTTTTCTCTTCTCGATTTTCTCTCGATAAATCAAACCAAACCAATCTCTGAAACCTATCTCGAAGAGAATAGGTGTTTAGTCTCTCATTTTTTCAATCTCTTGTACTTTCTTCTTCTCGATTTACAGAGAGTTCAAAGGAGGGAAGAGGGCGGCGTGGCAGGGGTTGATTTTCAGATAGGAGAAGATCGGGTTGCGGTGGAAGGAATGGAAGGGAAGGGAAGGTTTTCTTCTTCGATGGGGAGTATAAACCAAGAGCTCATAAACCTTTCAAAGTTGAAATCGAAATTTTCCCAAATTTTTTGGCTGCTGAAACCCCGCCTAATTTCCTTCATTCACGTGCCTTGGACCCTCCCAGGCGCGTGCCAAGGAGCGTCCAGCAGCCACCCAGGCGCGCCTCCCAGGCCAGCTAGAATTTCTCCATTATTAATATGTCTAGCTAAACCTCTTTTTAGCTAGGGGTGAATTCGAAGCCCCGAACATGTGTTTATGGATTAAGTAGATTCAATTTTTCCTTACTAATTAGTGAATGTGTTTTGCTTAACTGTTTTATAGAGAATTTATTTTTGTAAGTTTGTTAAGATGACCAACTTAGTAAGTGTGTTAGGATTTGATGCTAGAGTATAGGAGAGTTTCACCTAATAGTTATAATCATATATTCATAAGTAGTAAATACCAATGGACGTTGGTAATGTTAAGTAAAAACCTAGGTTAAGAACAAGATGTTGATCATACTTGTAATTGCTAAGTTCTATAGAACTTAATGATCTTGGATTGTTTATCTAACTTGCGATTTCTGATTAGATAACATGAAGAGAAGAGAATAATTTGAATGCGACATTGATTTTAATTCAACGAATTTGAGAAAATAATAAGGTTAATGCAGTGCGATCATGGTTAATCTTGAACATTGTCATTCACGATTTAGTAAAGGAATCATTGGAGTTTAGTTCATGAGCATATGTTTAGTGTATGGAGATAAAATCCTTAGCTAATTTCTTATGACTGACTTTCCTTAAGTTTTTATTTTTATAGTAATTTTCTTAGTCTAAAATTAGAAAAAATTCAACTCCCAACATTTTCTTATTTAATTTGTTAGTTATCTTTTGTTTACCCTTGGTATTTTTTAGCAAGCCCTCCAATCTCCAGTTCAAAACGATCCATACTTATTCTTTACTACAACTACAAAATAAGATTTTAACTTGTGTGCTAGTAAAATAGTGCATCATCATTTGAATTGATGGTTCTCATATCTGGTTTTCTTCCTAATTCGATGCTTTCAATCAGATCAGCATTCTATTCATACATAGTGATTGTTGGATCTTCTTTGGCGTTTAACTTAACCATTTGATGGAACGAATGGGGCATAAATTAATATCAAGCATTT
The DNA here is from genome assembly GCA_963556465.1 of Berberis vulgaris. Taxonomy (NCBI): domain Eukaryota; kingdom Viridiplantae; phylum Streptophyta; class Magnoliopsida; order Ranunculales; family Berberidaceae; genus Berberis; species Berberis vulgaris. Next base: position 30,752,271 of record OY747127.1, on the reverse strand, counting down.
GATAGTTCTTTCTAACCTAACATCCATAATTGCATATACAAGTGCATTACTCTAGATGGTCCCCCGTCCGGACTTGTTGGAGCTGTAAGTTCAGTTATGACAGAAATTTGCATGGCTCCCTTGGCAAGATCGTTTTATGTAAAAAAAAAAAAAAAAAAAAAAAAAAAAAAATGTAATTTTTTGTTTTCCGTATGTAACACAAGAGTTTCAAATGAACTAGAAGCAGGGAATCCCAACTCTGCAAATTTAATTAGCAGTGCATGTGGTGCTATTCTTGGCTGTTACTGAGGGCTTCTGGATAGGTTTGTTCATTATTTTACTGCGAAAAATTTAGGGTTATGTTTATAGCAACGAACAAGAAGTGGTCAGTACTTAGCAAATATGATGCCAATACTTGCGACTTCTGGTTTGTGGATGAAATCCAAATTGTTCTCTCAGGTTTGTGTTATTTACTTGATTATGTAATTCTAGGATTATACTTTCAAAGTGTAATTCATAAAATATGTCATCTAGGCATTGCAAGAGGATGTGGTTGGCAGAAGATCAAGGCTTTTGTAAATCTAGGAGCTTATTAACTTGTAGGAATTCCATCTGCCTCACTATTAGCATTTGTTCTCCATATCGGTGGAAAGGCGATTCTTCTTATTTATTTGTTTCTTCGCTTATTTGTACGTTTCATACTACATTCTTTTGCTTAAAAAAATTTCCTTTCATAATTTGCATTGTAATTATTGTACACATGGACTCTGGGTGGGAATAATATGTGCATTACTAGTGCAGATGGAATCCTTAATAATCATAAATTCCAGACTAATTGGGACCAAGGAGTAAGCATCTTAAGTTGATGGACATTTTATCATATCCTAAGTCAACCAAATCTAACGGTATTTTGTCATGTTTAGGCAAAGAAGGCTAATGATAGAGTATACGACTCCATGTTCCCCATTGACGGTGCATCGTGAAGCTGAAACATAACATGGACCTAAGGTCAATGTCAACAGTTAAAATCATTCCTCATTTTTTATACAGCTAGGCGATCAGTGATAGAAAGAATGACTACTATGCAAAGACGACCAGCGTGAGAGCTAAAAGAACTAGACTGTGATCGACTTCTTTACATAATAGTAACTGGATAAGGAATCATTGTTCATTACCTGTAAGAGATCGTCAATTGATGTGGTTGATAAGACCACATCCTTGTATGATTAGTATAAACTTGTTTGGTTTTCTGGGCATTTGTCTACTGAAATTGTTTCACTCAAATTCTCTTGGCAAAATGGCACAATCTTTCACCCCCATGCCTGATTTTGATTTGAAACAAGTCATAGATTTCTTTTTAGGGCTTATAGATGCACGGGAACTGAGAGACAAACAACTCACACAAGGAGATCAGAAAGGAATAAACGGTAACAAGTCATGATTTCTCGCAATATCGTGATACTTATTTTCTTAGGTGTTCCACGGTAACAAGTCGTGATTGATATCACGCCATGATGATGACCCTATAATGAGATTAAAAATGTAAGGGACGTAGACCTAACTCTTGCTCTGGTAATGAAAAGTACCCATGGTATTTTACCACCTCTCAATCCAAACTAAAACACTACCCTGATCATATTGATGTCTAATATATCTATAAAAAGGCCGAATGGAATGACTTTATACTGCAGATCGAAGTCCAGCATTTGTTAAGCTCAAATAAAACAACCAGGAAGTAGACTATGCTAATTTGTTTCTACATTAAACAATTTTTTTTTTCTAAAACTTCAAGTCTTCCAAGGAATAACTACTAGGTTTTTGGTGACGAACTAGGGTCCTTTGATCTTTCTTCTTCATTTTGCTACACTACAGATTCAGACCTGGTTATAATTGTTTTCAAGGGATTCTAAAGATGTTGAAGGGGCTGAAGGTGTACCTGGTCCCCATAATCCCTCTCATGTGGGAGATCAAACAAATAAGAGAGGGTTTTGGTTAACTCTGACTCGACATTGAGTAAATGAGAGACTGCACATTTGGAAACAGGCCTGGATGGCGCTAGTAGTGCGCCAGCACCTGAAGACGAGTTTTTTAAACTGTTAAATTTTCTACCATAGCTTCTATAATACCAACTTTACCCATATTAAATAATCAAACCACATTTACATTTTCTCCCCTCTACCATCTAGATAAATTCCTACTAATACTTTAATTCTCACCTTTTATTAGTCAAATACAACAGTTTCATCTCGCAATGAGTTATTTATAGGGATACAAATACAATTCTAACTAGGAAATGAAATAAATATAATCCTAACTAGAAAAATAAAATAATTACAATCCCGGTAAATCCGTATTCCAAATATGATTCATGCTAACACTATCCCTCAAGATGGTGCATAGATATTGCAAATGCCCAACTTGACAAGTGAATCAGTAAAGGCTCGACTTGACACAACCTTGGTCAAAATATCTGCGAATTGTTCAGTGGTCTTGACATACGAAACTGCAATAATCTTCTCTTCCAACTTCCCATAAATAAAGTTTCGAGCAATTTCCATAAGTTCAATTCCTTTCCTTGGTTGAGGTTAGAATTTGACCTAGGCAGCAAAGAAAACTCTTTATCCAGCTATCATGTTGAATTGGATTTTCGGCAATTTTAATTGCTGACTGATTATCCCAATACAACCCCATTGAACCTTTAGTAGGAAAACCCAACTCCCCCATAAGATGTTTCAACCATAGCAACTCACAAATACCTTTCACCATAGTCTGATACTCGGCTTCTGCACTAAACAAAGATACAACCTTTTGTTTTTTACTTTTCCAAGTAACATCATACCTCCCACAAAAGTAAAGTCAAGTCAAGTAACATCATCCTTTGATCTCCCTTTGCTACCCAATCTGAGTCTATATATGCCATAACATTTGTATGTCCATGCTTAGAAAATAATATACTCTTTCCTGGTGCCGACTTCAAATACCTCAAAATACTTATTACAACATCCTTATGTCACTTATTTGGATTATGCATGAATCTACTCACAATACTCGCAACATATGCAATATCGGGTCTAGTATGAGAAATAAATCAAATGGCCAACCAACCTTTGATATCATCCCTTATCAGATGGGATGTGATTTGTATACTCGTCCAAACCGTGGTTGTGCTCAATAAGAGTACTAAAGGGTTAACATCCAAGCATACACGTTTCCGTCAATAAATCAATAATATATTTCCTTTGAGATAAGAAAATTCTTTTTAACTTCAATACTAAAAAGTTACTTCAATCCACCAAGATCCTTCATATCAAATTCAGAAGCTAAATAACCCTTCAATTTTTTCAATCTCAATGAGATCATCACCAGTGACAATCATATCATCCACATAAATGATAAGAGTTGTCAATTTACCATTCCGCCTTTTAAGAAACAATGTATAATCCACATTGCTCAGCTCATAGCCATATTTCTTTATAGCAAGACGAAACCTACCAAACCAAGCTCTTGTAGACGGCTTCACTCCATACAACGCCTTCTTTAATTGACATACAACATTAGAACCGTTAGGGGCATTATAACCTAGCGACAAAGAGATGTAAATTTCCTCATGTAAATCTCCATTAAAAATACATTTTTTAATTAAACTATCGCAGAGGCCAATCAAAGTTTGCAGCTAATGACAACAAAATTCGAATAGTGTTGATCTTAGCCACATGTGCAAACGTCACCTGATAATCAATACCATAAGTCTGAGTAAAACCTCTGGCAACAATTCTAGCTTTATACTTATCAATCAAACCATCTGGTTTATGTTTGATAGTTCTGCAACCAATCGGTTTCTTCCCTTCTGGTAATGGCACCAACTCCCAAGTTTGATTTTTCTATAGAGCTTGCATCTCTTCAGTCATAACAGTGGCCCAATTCAAATCAGATAATGCTTCTTACACCTTAGTAGGAATATCTCGGAACGGCAACGATAGGATCCAGTGTGGTGCTAATTGTTTCAACCAGATCAGTACTAACCAGTGTTCTAAAAAGCTCTAGGCGGGCGAGCGGCGAGCAGATGTCTAGCGCCTAGGGGCCTAGGCGGTTTTAGGTTTTGTATTATAACTTTAATAATTTATAAAAGTTAAGCATAATACCTTATCAATTACATCCAATTTAATGCCAAGATACATATGCAAAATTTATAAACATGAATAATTAACAATCATGAACAAAATTTACTATAACTGAAATGATTGAAGTTGGTCATGATGGGTACTTTATACAAAGTTGAATTTGTGGACAAATATCCAAACCTACTCTTTTATTTTTCTTCAAATTGCATGAATGGCGTCTGTCATGTTTGATAAAATCTACATTACTAAAATTGGTACCGGTAGATCCTTTGAGAATTCCATTAAGTAATCATCATTTGCTACATTCAGACATATACTGAATAAAAAATAAATAAATTGTTTCTTTCCAAAAAAGGGGAAAGAAAAATAAAATAATTAGCCTTATTCAAATTAGCACAATTAGCCTTATTCAAATAATCAGCCTTATTCAAATTAGTCTCAGAATCCTCTTTCGTCGGCTTGAGAACAACCAATCTCAACTCCTTATTCACATAAATTATTGCAACCAGGAAAAAAAAACCGCCCAGAACCCGCCTAGGCGCCTACCCGATTTTTCACCCCGCCCAACCATTAATCTGGGTGTTTCTCTAATGCCTAGGCGCTGCCTAGGCCATTTTTTAGAACACTGGTACTAACAGTTTATGTGCTAGGCTGATCAGCACTAACTGGTTTTGTGCTACTGGATTCAGTACTACCCAAATCGTCTGTTGTCAACCAATTAATCTCAATGTTATCTGAAACATTTTCATCCAATTCAACTCTTCAACACCACTCTCCCCGAGAAGAAGAAAAGTGGATACCAGGTGAGCAAAATACTTATGTCTCAGATAATGTAACATCCATAGTAACATTGAAAAGGTGAGTAGGCGGAAGATAGCATCGATAACCCTTCTGATGAGGATAGTAACCAACAAAAACACACTTCACAACACATGGATCCAATTTCGTTCGTTGATGGTTCTGTAAATGCACAAAAGCAACACAATAAAAAATACGAGGTAGCGGATTAAGATGAGAGGAGATAGGAACATAAGCCTCCAATTTATCCAAAGGTGTCTTAAGTTGTAAAGTAATAGGTACCCGATTTAGAAGATACATTGTAGAGGTGATAGATTCCTCCCAAAAACAATGTTGCATATGATAGCCAATAAGACTGGCATGAGTAATCTCAAGAATTTGTCTATTTTACCATTCAAACACACCATTTTTGTGAGGTGTTTATGGATGTTCATGAGTAATACCATGATCCTGAAAATAACTTTGTAGTGCCCAGTTAACAAATTCGCCACCATTATCAAACGAAGTACATTTAAAGTGGAAGAAAATTGTGTTTGAATCATTTTGTGAAAAGTCTTAAAGCAATCAAAAACATCACTCTTATTTTTCATCAAGTACAACCACTTCATACGAGTGCAGTCATCCACAAAAATAACAAACCAACCCAGAAGTAGTAATAACTGGGTCAGGACCCCAAACATCAATGAACCAAAGCAAAAGACACAAATCTTTTATTATAACTAATAGGATAAATAGCATTGACTCTCAAAATGCATGTGTCACATGTAAAATCTGAAGTTTTACAATCCTTAAATAAAGACGGAAACAAACACTCTAAATAGCCAAATGAAGCATGACCCAAACGAACACAACCAAACTTTATTCTCCCAGGCACGATTCAAACCCTTGATTGTCAATGATTTGCCCGCGCACACATCATCTACATAGTACATGCCATCTCTCTTAGTACCACGCCCAATAATCTCCCTACTGCTGAGATCCTGAAGAATGCAGAAAGTATAATAGATTAATAATAAATATTCAATTGTGTTGTTACTTGCATAATGATACCAAATTATTAGAGAGTGTGTGAACCATTAAAGTATGCACTAAGGTTAGAAAGGGAGTTAAATCAACACTTCCAGCACTAGTAACTTGACATGACACCCCATTAGCATGAGCCACAGTTGTGCAATTAGGTATACTAAAATCTCGAATTACAAAAAGCATCAAAAGTCATATGATCGATAGCTCCAAAATCAATAATCTAACCATGATCCTTTTTTGAATTAGTAGCAGGTACAATGGAAGCAACAACCTTTTGGTTGACCTTGTCAAATATAGTGTAGAGCAAATACAACACCTCATCAGTAACAACAAATCAGCAAGACAAGACAACAAATCAACACGGCAAATTAGTAAGATAAACAAATCAACAAGACAACAATAAATCATCAAATCAGCAAGGTAAATCAGAGCACGACAAGGCAAGGGTAAAACAAAAGCAAACAAACCAAAGGCAAGGATAGCAGCGGAAACACGATCCTAGGAAGCCAGGTTGGAAGTTGTGCTCGAACTAATATAGGGCATGAAGTTCGTCCTGCCACTGCTGATGTTGAAAGCCATACTGGGCGTTTGTAGTTGCTACTGCAGGAAAGGTTATGCGTGATATTGAGAAAGAATGTAACAATCTATATCTTGTTCACACACTATTGAACCTACTAAGCTTGTATTTGATAAATACACTAGGGAGTTTGTAGTAGAGGCCATTGTTCTTTTGGCAATTGAGCAGAGAATATCAACCCCAGAAATTCAACCCACCATATCTGTAACGACTCGATCCACACAGTATGAAATTGTCCGTTCTGGGCCCAACCAGCCCGCACAGCTTTAAAACGAGTCATACTATGAGGATCTGACCTCGCACATAAGTAGCTCATCCCCCTCTCTCACCCAAGCGATGTGAGACTATGTCCCCCTTTGTAGCTCGTCCAACCACTCTTGGGCCTATTGGGCTCCAACCCTCACCCTCAGGTCCGCCCACTCCAGGGTCTCATAGTCCACCCCCTTAGGAGCCCAACGTCCACGTTGGCACACTTTTGGCTGGGTCAGGCTCTGATACCATTCTGTAACGACCCGATCCACACAGTATGAAATTGTCCGCTCTGGGCCCAACCGGCCCGCACGACTTTAAAGCACGTCATACTATGAGGATCCGACCTCGCACATAAGTAGCTCATCCCCTTCCCTCACCCAGGCGATGTGGGACTATGTCCCCCTTTGTAGCTCGTCCAACCCCTCTTGGGCCTATTGAACTCCAACCCTCACCCTCAGGTCCGCCCACTCCAGGGTCTCACAATATCCCTTTATGCGCTTTTTCTAAATGGCGAGGGAACCAGCGAGGAAACGGACGAGGGGGTGACCCTTCATCCCCAAGTTACTCTTTTATTAATGATTCTTTAATTTTATACATTTCAAGTTTTATTTCTTCCTTCATTACTTAGGACCATTTATGCTAAAAAAAATCAACAGAGAAGTTGTAAGTGTGGCGACGGCAAGGATTGTGATTTTGCAAAATTACACGAATTTGAATTTTTTTTTTTAATTTTCGAAAAGAAAAATTACATTTTTTTTTTAGGATTTTTCCAAAAAAACTTCGAGGCTTTTCATTAATTTTGGGGTTTTTCATAAAAAAAATCGTAAAAGTACAAATAAAAATTACATTTTTGAAACATTTCGGGATTTTGAGTTTTTTCTTTTAATTATCATTTATTCTAATTATTTATGGATTTTTAAAACCAATTTCCTAATCAATATTTCTTCTACTTATATATTGATTTTTTAAACTAACCCTGATATTCTAATTATAGATATTTTGTTTTCATTTAATGTGTTTAATACATTTATTTTTTTCACATATTTAATATACCCTCAAAATTCATTATATATATTTCATTTATCCTCAAAAAATTTACATTTTTTCTTTACACACCAAAATATTTCTTAAAATCGGGAGATCGAAATTAACTCAAAAAACGAAATCACAATCAATGGTTATAATTCCATTGGAATGTAAAATTTTATGACTAGTTAATCGAATTGATTTTATTAATTAAATAAAACGAAATTTCTAATTATCATTAGCTACATTATGAAAAGTTTACCAAACCTTAGCATTATAATTTTATTAACTTGTCACTCAATGAAAACTTGAAAAAAATTATAATTTGTTGTTCATAATTAGAATAATTAATATCGATATCTACCAGCGGCATGGAGTGGGAGGGGTTAAGAGTTACAAAAAAAAAATAGAATCATTAATAAAAGAGTCATTGTCAGTCATAAAAGTATAAAATTAGGTTTTTTTATTTGTTTAGGAATGGTAAATATGTCTTATAACTTTGTGAGTTAACCTAAGTTAATAAAATAGTCTTTGTCAGTCATAAAAGTATAAAAGTAGGCACAAATTAGTCATTACATCAACTACGATATTTAAATGGTCTATTTTGTGAAGAAGTGTGCCTTAAAAGTCAAAGAGAGAATGTAGGAATTAAAAGAAATTGAGAGAGATATGAAATTTGTTAAAAAAGAAAAGCAAAGTGTTTGGTTTGGAAAATCACTGGGTAAGTTTGTATTTTCAAAGAATTAGATGTAATTTGTTAGTCAACATGGTTGAACACACAGTCATGGGTGCTAGACTTGAATACAAAAACTAATGGGGACCAAATGGAAAATAACCCTAGTTTCAATTAATAAATTTATTCAAAAAAAAATTCACTCAAATGCAATAACCTTTTAATTGTTATTGTTGAAAGAAATAAAAGGAAAAATAAGATCTCAATCGGGGCAATCTCTAATTATAAATTATATGTGGGAATTAAGCTGTAAGTAGGAATTTTTCTAGTTGGTTGAGGGGAGAAAATGTAAATATGTTTGATTATTTAATACGGATAAAATTGTTATTATGAAAAGCTAAGACAGAAAATCGAATGCAGTTTTAAAAGCAAGGTAGTAACTACATTTTTTTGACTTTCGAGAAAAATTATAATTAACCACCGACTTAAGGTTTGTGGTGTAAATAACTCTATAACTTTAGGAAAACCTAATAATTTATTATTCAAAATTTACAACTATTTTTTAAGTTCGTTAGTAACTTAAGTTATTTTAACATATATTATTTAGCTCACAATTGTCAAATTGTCATTTTGGGTACAGAATATCAATACCAAATATTTAAATATATATATATATATATATATATATATATATATATACTATCATGTTCCTCGAAGCTTATATTTTATGATCTGCCATGACGACATTTCATACTCGCATCTGAATATTAACCAGCCAAGTTGGGTATCTCTTTCATGTCCTCTTTTTTTTTTGGTAAAGAATGGTGCAAAACTAGATATCTGATGAACTTTGGGACACATTCCATATAATTCCAAACCCTCTACTTTGAGCTTGACCATTTTTCTCTCATCGGAACAATTCCTTAGCTAGGAAAGCAAAGATCCAATCTTGAAACCTCTTAGTTTGTCTCGTGATTGTGGTCGGTAGGTCCCTCAAATTACATGTGAATAGTGAGGTAGGCGAGCTAAAACATGTCAAAATTGATGATCTAATAAGTGGCCTTAGTGTGTAGATTGAAAAAAAAACTAAAAGGTATTTGACACCACCACTTTTGCTGAAGAACATTGCCCCCTACTTTTTGAAGCACGCCACCACCTACTAAAGGACACCACCAATGCCCTAATTCATCTTCTTTTCTACTTTCTTCCTCTATTCTTCCAATTTTTCTCCTTTCTTCATAGAAACAATTACAGCCAGCAGCAACAGCCCCCACCATTGAACGCACCACCCCACCTACCGTCGGCCCCTCGCCCCCGCTGCCAGCCGCACAACCCCTCCCCTCCCAGTTATGTTACTAGGGTATTCCTCATGCCTTCAACACTCAAATTGGTTGATACGGTTGAGAAAATTCAACTTTGGACAAGGGTATTTCATAATATAAAATGTATATATTTGAAATTGCACACAATGGCAAATACTCAAAAAAAACCCAACTGTAAATTTATGTGTACATATCGAAATATAATTAGTAAAAAAATAAAAACAAATAAATAAATAAATTTATACTTGAAAGATAAGAAATTGAAAGCGAGAAAGATGAAAGAGTACAAGTGAGAGTTGAGAGAAATTGAAAGAGTGTAAGAGATATTTGAAAAATGAGAAATTGTATAGGGTCGTTAGATCTTTATGTTAGGTAAATCTCAGCCGTCTTTTATCTCCTACCTAAAACACCATTCTGATTTGTAATATAGACTAAGGTATTTCTCGTGTCGTTGGCACTACCATACGATGTAATATTTTCATCTTGACTTATCTTTCGTATTGCCTCTCTGGGCTTTTATTGTGTTGAAAATTTTCTCGATATGCCTCTGGGAATTTTAGCTAAATATGCTATTAGCACCTGGTACGTGGGCTTAAACTAAACCATAATAAAAATAAAAATAAAAAATAAAAAAATATTAAAAAGGTTAGTTATCCCTTAAATGTGTAATTAAAAAATCTATGTAAATGAAAAAAGTGAAATAATGAACAATTTTCACTATTTGAGACAATAGGCACGACCATTCAACTCCTCATATTATTTTAGAAATTTTTACAATCGCCCTTGTTTATTAACATTTAATGAAACGTAACTACAAAATCCACCTAACCAGAAGACAATAATGTGTTTTAAACATATAACTTATAGATTTGAAATAAGAAAGATTTGCAGAGATTATTAGGCTAGAGGCATGGAAAAGGGAAAATAAATAGTCGTGCAAGATGTGCAAGGCATGTAAAGTTGCATGGTAAACATATATGAATTGTTCCACAGATGGACTTAATTGATACACTTGTCCTCCATATGAAACTCAAATTAATAAGAATAATTGAGGAAAGAATTTAGCATGAGCCCATTTATTTAAATAATAATTAGATGTTACCATAAAAAAAATTATCTAATACATAAATATATTATCATTCAAGACATGTGTCACTAATCATACCTCAAGATTGCGGCACATGTACCATTACCACTAAACATATTTTTAAGGGTTTTTTTAGTTTAACACTCATTAATTTATACATATTAGATTTTGACCCTCGTTTTGAAAATTAATTGAGTCTAACACTCATTTTTTTACGGAACTGTTACATCCACGTCATTGACCGTTAAATACTATTTTTTGCACCATTTTACCCTTACCTTGGGTTTTTTTTATTTGAGTTTATTTTTTTTTTGAACTCTAAAATCCTAAATTGCCACCCCCCCCCCCCCCTCGGGGCCCTTCTTCTCTCTTCTTTCTCCTTCTCCCTTGAACCCCATTGTCACAAATGCAATGAAAGAAGTGGATGTTAGTGCTAGAGGTTTTGATTTTTGAAGAATCTAATGGAGTTTTGAGTTGAAGGATAAGGACCACTAGTGATACTGTAATTGTAAAATGAGAGAATGAGTGGGTGAATGTTGGGTTTTGTTTGGGTTAAGAGAAGTGGGTGAGATTGAAAATTAAAATAACAACAAATAAAATAGTACATTAGATGATTTTCTCAAAAGTGAGTATCATGTTGTTGTATTCTAGGATAATGTTTTAGTCATGGCAACCACAATGCTGCCAATAACAACGAATAAAATAGTCCAATTTTTTGTTGAAGTTGTAATGACCTTGGTGAACTTGGATTCTTGAATCACCACTATAGAATTGGATTTGGTTTATAGGAAGGATTTATAATTCATTCTTTTTCCTAGAACTTGAGTACGGAAAAAACTCCAATTTAAAAATTTAATTAAAAAACCAAGGTATGGGTAAAATGGTCCAAAAGTTAGTCTTTAACGGTCAATGATGTGGACTTAACGGTTCCGTAAAAAAATGAGTGTTAGACTCAATTAATTTTCAAAACAAGCGTCAAACTCTAATAGTTATAAACAAATGAATGCCAAACTAAAAATAAATAAATATCAAAATGTTGGGTATGGGAATCGAACACATGCACTCTTAATGGGGATTGACAGAAGGTAAGACATAAATGCTAACTTTATGTCTCAACCATTAGATCTTCATGTTTGGGTAAATCTCAGCCATCTTTTATCTCCCAAATAGTGAAATACCCTTCTTAATTTATAATATAACTTTTTTTAAAATATATTATAATCATTAGCGACGTGCAATAAATGCCATGAGACCCCATTAACGACGTGCAACACATGTCATTAAGAAATGAAGAAATTTCAATGACACAACGCACGGCGTATTATGATCCCAAGTACCACGACGTGTAATGTATGTCGTTGAAATAAATCATGAAATGTTTATGTTATTTTACGGAGTCAGGTTTTCTACTCAAAGGCAGCGGATCCTGCGAAATGGATTAACAAATTCGCAAGATCCTCTACCTTTGGGCAAAAAAAACTCAACTCTGTCCAATTTTTAAATTTTTTATTTTGACATTATTTTTAGTTTTTCCAATTCCTATGGTTTTTTTTTTGTTTTTTCAATTCCTATGGTTTATATATACTCCTTACAAGCAATTTGTTAAGAGTGTATATAAACCATAGAAATAAAAGTTGTTTGTTAGGAGTATATAAATAATAATAATAATAATAATAAATAGAGACAAAAGGTTTCAAATTTAAAAAAAAAAAAAATGGTCACTACCAGAGACAAAAGGTATCTCCATCCACATTTGTCTTGTGGCCAATATCTCTAATGATATTTCTTTTACATGATTCCCCTTTTATCTGTTTCCAGTATTCTTTCAAGAAATGCTTGGGATTAGGTTCCTTGCACCATTTGGCTACCTCACTGATCCAAACTATTTTCAGCTTAGACTGACTGAATGCGTCTTTTTTAATTCATTTAATGAAGACTACTGTTTGTTATCAGTATCTTGGCTCCCAAGTATTTTTTCTGTTATTTAACATGATTTTCCAAGTACCCTTACTTTCATTCATCAACCACTCTAGTAGTCCCTGTGAACTTTCAGAGTAAGGAAAAATAAACACAGAAAACAAGCAAGGATAACAAAGATGAGTGGTGGAGAGCAATTGAGTTCACCTCTAATTCATTCCAATGAAGAAGGACATGGATATGTTGTCTTGGGTAGTGAAAAGGGTGAAGCTACTCTGAATAGATCAGAGAAGATTGTTGAAGAAGTGAAGAAGCAGCTATAGCTTGCTGGGCCGTTGATATCGGTCAATCTGTTGCAATACTGCTTACAAGTTATCTCAGTCATGTTTGTGGGTCATCTTGGAGAGTTGCAACTCTCTGGTGCCTTCCATGGCTACATCTTTTGGAACAGTCGCTGGTTTCAGTTTGTTGGTAAGTTGAACTCACTACAACTTACCTCTAATTTATTTTGTACATATCCACGTTAACCTCCAGTATCTTACTTTATATGGTATAAATATAATGTAAATTTTTTCAGGTCAATATGACAGAAAGTAAATGATTATATTTCAATCTCAAATCATGGATGTTTTAAGAAAATAAATATAGAGAGATAACCATGTAAAAAATGGAGTTGGAGTATGTCCTCTTAATTGAATTTAAGAATGTAAAAATTGGTAGTTTCTAATAATTTGAACAACATTGATTTGTACATGCACATTTCAATTGATTTGTTCATCTTTCTTCCTGTCTCTATTGAAGTGTGTTTGGTGGAATGAAAATAATGAAGTGTCAAGTAAAGTGAGTTATATATGCATTTGTAATTTAGTTAAAATGTCTGTGTTAACTAGTCGGGAATGGGAAGCGCATTGGATACTTTATGTGGTCAATCCTATGGAGCAAAACAGTACCATATGCTCGGAATTCATATGCAGAGAGCCATGTTTGTTCTTATGATTGTCAGTGTTCCTCTTGCATTCATTTGGGCATACACTGGTTCAATTTTGTTGATCGTCGGGCAAGATCCTGATATAGCTGCAGAAGCTGGACAGTATGCCCGATACATGATCCCCTGCCTTTTTGCGTATGGACTCCTCCAATGCCATGTTATATTCCTGCAGACCCAGAACATAGTTTTTCCAATGGTTATAAGCTCTGGAATTACAACATTGCTACACCTCCTTGTATGTTGGATTCTGGTGTTTAAGACTGGACTTGGTAGTAGAGGCGCAGCTGTGGCAAATTCCATCTCTTATTGGATCAATCTGTTACTGTTGGCATTTTATGTCAAGTTCTCTCATACCTGCAAAAAGACCTGGACTGGATTTTCAAGGGAGGCTCTGCATGATGTTCTCAACTTCATAAAACTTGCTATCCCTTCAGCGATTATGGTCTGGTAATTCTTCCAAACACGGAGTCATTTTATGTTTATGATCCTCAACTTTTCATAGAGTATATTTATGAGGCTGAAAAATATATTTATTTGAACTATTTCATGATTCGGATCAGCTTGGAGATGTGGTCTTTCGAATTGATGGTTCTCTTATCTGGTCTCCTTTCTAATCCAAAACTGGAAACATCGGTGCTCTCAATCAGGTCGACATTATGGTCATACCTTGTTATTTTTGTATCTTCTTGGACGTTTATCTGAACCATTTTGTGGATGTCATAAAGGATGCCACATAAGTAAATATACTGCATTACATAGTTCTTACTAACTGAACATCTGTGGATGCAGCCTTAACACAAGTGCATTACTCTGGATGATCCCATTTGAACATAGTGGAGCTATAAGGTCAGTTACAATTAAGTTACACAGTTTGCTTGGCAGAATAGTATTACCTGAAAATCTTAATATGTAATTTTGTACTTTTCATATGTAGTACAAGAGTTTCAAATGAACTGGGAGCAGGGCGTCCCCAAGCTGCACGTCTAGCAGTGCAGGTGGTGCTATTCTTGGCTGTTACTGAGGGTTTCTTGATAGGTTTGGTCATTATTTTGGTGCGAAACTTTTGGGGCTATGCTTATAGCAATGAACCAGAAGTTATCAGTTACTTGGCAATTATGATGCCAATACTCGCTACCTCCGGCTTTTTGGATGGAATTCAATGTGTTCTCTCAGGTTTGTGTTATTTGCTGAGTCACTTTCATCAAGGATTATACTTACAAATCAGTATAACTAGTATGTCTTTGGTTAGGCACTGCGAGAGGGTGTGGTTGGCAGAAGATTGGGGCTTTTGTAAATCTAGGAGCTTATTACCTTGTAGGAATTCCATCTGCCTTGTTATTAGCATTTGTTCTCCATCTTGGTGGAAAGGTGATTCTTCTCTATCTACATTTCTCAGTCTATTTGTATGTTTCATGCAACATTCTTTTGTCAGGAGATAATTTCATTCATAATTTGTATCCTAATTGCCGTAATCAGGGACTCTGGATGGGAATAATATGTGCATTATTGGTGCAAGTGTTATCCCTTCTGATCATAACTTTACGCTCTAATTGGGAGCAAGAAGTAAGCATCTTCACCGCTGCAGTTCCTGCACATTTTATTAGAATCTTCAGTCAGCTAAATCTAACGGTATTTTGTTCTTGTTCAGGCAAAGAAAGCCAGTGATAGAGTCTATGACTTCACAATCCCCATCGATGGTGCATCACAAAACTGTAACATGACATGAACCTAAGGTCAACATCACTTGCTAGAATCCTTGAGTTTTTATGCAGCTATACAATCAGTGATAGAAGGAATAACTACTATGCAAAGATGACCAGCATGAAACTAAAATAGTTGGACTGTCATCGACATCTCTACGTGATACCAACTGGAGAAGGAAATGATTGTTCTTTTCCTATAAGAGATGATCATTTAATTTTTAGCACATTACAACTTACAAGTTGTGGTTGTTATGACCACAGCATCGTATGATTAGTATAATTTAAGGATCGTTTGCAAACACACAAAGTAGTTTTAAGAGCCTAAAATTCCAAATGTTGTTTTAAGTTTTTTTTATTTAAAATGAGTGAATATGTAGGTGCACCTACCTGCCAAATACATAATCCATTATTCCACCCATGGAGATTGACAGCAGTATAAAGGAGGATGACCCATTAACTTAGCAGGTTTGAGTTGGCTAAATTATGCGGTAAGTAATCATCATGGCACAACCCAGTAACCTTGGGATGTTGTGTTTTGTGTGCATGGAAATCCTGCAGTCCCATTGATACATGTGATTAGACCTTCCTCTAATAGCTTTGAGCTCTTGGAATACAGTGATAGTCCTATTGACGGGGATGCTTGAGTTATGGACTCTTAACTGTAGCTATATAGCCTGTATTCACCTAAAGTATGATAGCAAAATAGTAGAAAATGTCAGATGTAGAAGGTTTGAAAACGTCATGAAGCTGAATAATGGTGAGGTGTGCTTTACTATGTCAAAATCAGACTTAAACAACCAATGCACATATACACCATGTCCCCCCCGCTATGAAAATACAAAAATGTCTATGGATATCAAATCCACTTTGTGAACGATGATATACAAGAAGATGAGCTAGAGCAAGGAAAAGGAGAATGATATTGTCCTTACTTTCCTATTATATGGAGATGAATCACAAGGGATCACTACGGGGTAGTAAGTGTAAGGTAAATACATGCTAATGCAAATAATTTCAACATAAGTCCAGGACCTAGGTGGTGATAGTGAATGGCTAAAAACGTTATGCAAGTACTAGCAAACAACATGTAATATGCAAAAAATAAAGATGACATCGAGATTTACGTGATTCGACTTTGCCTACTCCATGGACGATGACTCTGTAACTATTTTATTGATATGGAAACACTTACTTGAAGATTACAACGTTGTCAAGCAAACAATACCACCAAAAGTTTGACGAAATTCGCAAACGAAGAACACCCAAAATCACTCGATTCAAATCCTTCTACTTGGCTATTGTTTCACGCTGCACACACACCGAATCACGCCAAACTCACAGCCTATTTCACACCCTTATTGCAGCTCGTTTCACGCCACACTGCTGCTTTGTTTCAACGTTGTATTTGCTGCCAATTTGACGTTGTGTTGCTGCTGTGTTATTGTTGCGTTGTTGTTGCATTATTACTGCGTTATATTCTTTTCTTTGCACACGTAGAATGTACTTCTACTAATCTTTGTGTTTGCATGTTGTTATAAAGAGAAAACCTCTTGTCCTGTATGACTTTGAGTCTTACACAATTGGGACTCATAGTCCATGCATGTCCCTGAAATTTGGGAGTCAATCCACCAAGGACTGTGAGTCTTTATTTGGGAAGGACTCTAATTCCTTTTTTGTCTCACAATCTCCACCTTGGCGAACAATTTCAAGCCACCACACAAACATCACAAACAACCACATAAGCATATCCACCTTGACATGAAAATAGACCCATTATTTGGTCACAAGAATCGTCGTCATGCCCTTAAGGGCCCTGTCCCCTTGAGACATCAACACTGAGAGAGCCTAATCAAGTTGAGACAATGCTCAAACTTGATCCCTGGAACTGCTTTTGTCAACATATCAATTGGGTTGTCTTTAGTACTCACCTTCTCCAAGAGAACCTCTCCATCCTCGATGTCATCCCTCAGAAAATGATACCACGCATCAATGTGCTTCGTCCGGGCATGATGAACCTGGTTCTTCGCCAAATGGATAGCACTCTGACTGTCGCATAACACTATCACATCATCCTGAGTAACACCCAAATCACTAACCAAACCTCGAAGCCAGATGGCTTCCTTCACCGCCTCTGATAGAGCCATGTACTCTGCTTCTGTAGTAGACAAAGCAATTGTAGACTGTAATTGAGACTTCCAACTCACCGATCCCATCGCCAATGTAAAACAATAACCCGTAATCGATCGGCGTCTATCAAGATCGCCAGCATAATCCGAATCTACATAACCTCGGATCATAATTGACACATCTCCTCTCTCATATACTAAATCAACATCCAACGTACCCCGAAGATATCTCAATATCCACTTCACTGCCTGCCAATGTTGTTTTCCGAGTTTGACATAAACCTACTAACCAGACTGACTTCATGAGCGATATCCGGACGTGTGCAGATCATAGCATACATAAGACTACCAACTGCACTAGCATAGAGAACCTGTGACATGTATTCTCTCTCATCCTTGGTGCTAGGAGACAAATTACCCGAGAGCTTAAAGTGAGCAGCCAAATGAGTACTTACGGGGCTTAGACGTAACCATGTCAAAACGGTGAATAACCTTCTCTAAGTATTGTCTCTGTGATAATGTAAGTTTGCCTTTCTTCCTATCTCTCACTATCTTCATCCCAAGTATCTTCTTCGCTGAACCAAGATCTTTCTTCTCAAACTCTATGCTAAGTTTCAACTTCAATTTATCAATTCTTTCATGTTCTTCGTAGTAATGAGCATGTCATCAACATAAAGTAAGAGAAACACGAAAGACCCATCCTTGAGCTTCTGTGTGAATACACAAGGATCATATGGACTCCTCGCATATCCCTGCTCAATCATAAAAGTATCAAACCTCTTGTACCACTGCCTCGAAGATTGCTTCAACCCATACAGTGACTTCTTCTGTTTGCATACATTTTCTTCCTTACCAACAACAGCATATTCATCGGGCTGAGACATGTATATGTCCTCCTCCAAATCTCCATGCAAGAAAGCAGTCTTGACATCAAGTTGCTCGAGCTCTAAGTCAAACTGCGCTGCTAAAGCCGAAAGGACTCGGATAGAAGTGTGTTTTACCACCGGAGAGAATACTTCATTGTAGTCCACACCTTCTTGTTGTGCATATTCTTTAGCCATCAATCTTGCCTTGTATCGTATACCTATACAAGTACCCCTGGAATCTGGAATCCCATCTTTCACTGTGAAAACCCATTTACACCCAATCGGCCTCTTCCCTCTAGGGAGTGTCACAAGCTCCCATATATGATTCTTCTGAAGAGATAGCATCTCTTCATCCAAAACTTCCTTCCACTCATCTTTCTAAACACGTGCGTATATGTGGTAGAAACATCATCATACCCATCAAGAACTGAGAATGCGCAAGTTGCGCCATCCTCATAGCCAAATCTAAATAATGCACGTCTTACTCTAGGTTATCTGTCTGCTACTAAAGACGGTGTTTGTAACTATTGAACCTGTTGTTGCGTAGGATTCATGTCCCCATCAGTAGGAACATCATCTTTTGCCACTGTCTCATCAGGCATCATATCTGTATTGCCCAAGCTAGGCATCATATTTGTATTCCTCAGTAGAAGGAATATCATGTTCTATATGAGATCTAGGAGCTCCAAGCTCCATCTGCAGAGAATCTCTAGCATCCTCATCTTCATCATAGTTATCACCCTTCCAAATAGGGGAACCATCTTTGCATCTCTCACACTTTGCTTGTAACAAAGCCTCCTCATGGAATTTTACATCTCGGCTGATCACAAACTTCTGCAAGTCAGGGCACCATAATCTATACCCTTTCACATTATCTGGATAACCAAGAAAAATAGCTTTTCTGACCCTTACTCCAATTTTATCTTCCCTAACATGAAAAATGTTGGACAACCAAATACTTTCAAGTTAAAATAATCTGAAGAAATACCAGACCATACCTCCATAGGTATCTGAAACTCAATAGCTGATGAAGGAGAACGGTTAATGAGATGGCACGCCGTGTTTACTGCTTCAGCCCACCATATTTTGCCCAAACCTACATTGGACAACATGCACCGTGCTCTCTCCAACAAGATACGGTTCATCCGCTCTGCTACCCAGTTCTATCGTGGTGTCGACTTCACTGTGAAGTGTCTTCTAATGCCATATTCCAAACAAAACTGCTTCAAGGGATCCTCGGTATACTCACCGCCATTGTCAGATCTCACTACTTTGATCACCCTTCCAGTTTGTTTCTCAATCATAGCTTTTCACTTCTTGAAGATATCAGTGACTTCATTTTTATGTTTCATGGTATACACCCATACTCTCTGGCTGAAGTCATCGATAAAAGACACAAAATACCTAGAACCCCGCTTGGATGCAACTCTAGAGGGTCCCCAAACATCAGTGTGGATGTAATCCACAATCTTCGCGGTGCTATGAGTAGCATCACTAAAATTGACTCTGCACTGCTTCTCATAGATGGAATGTTCACAGAAATTCAGCTTTGTCATTTTATCACCGCCAAGCAAGCCCAACTTGCTTAAAGTTCTTAGTCCATTCTCACCTACATACCCTAATCGCATGTGCCATAACTGTGTGCACGTCAAACTTTTCTCATCAACAACTGTAGAAACCATAGCTTCACCTTCAACTATACTACCTTGAAGGAAATACAAATTGGCACGCCTAATCGCTGTCATAAGCAACCTGTCACCAAAATAAACAGTGCAAGACCCATTCTCACCAATATACTTGTAGCCCTGAGCTTCAAGCACCCCAAGAGAAATCAGCCCCTTTGAAAGAGCCGGAACATGACGTACCTCGGTAAGTTGTCTACATGACCCATCTGCCAACTGGAATTTGATTGTACTAACACCCATTGTGTTGCAAGGCCGAGAGTCACCCATTTTAACTGAACTGCCCTTAACCTCGCGATAAGTGTTGAACCATTCCCTTATGAGACACATATGATACGAAGCTCCCGTATCCAACATCCAACCGTTATACAAATGGTCATAAGATTTTGCCATCAGTGCATGTGTTAAGTCACCCCCGATTAGAATATCCTCTACCACATTTGGTATCTCAACAACATTCAGTACGTCCTTACTCTCATTCTCTCGCTTATTGTGATTATCCTTCCAGTCTGGACAATTTCTTATGTAATGGCCTTTGCGCTTACATTTGTCACATTCAACCTTAGACATATCTCTGCCTTTTGATTTAGACCGGTTCCTTCTGTAGTTGTTCATTTTGTAATTTTTTTTCCCTTGTCACCGAAAGACCATGTGTTTAAACCTCCTCATTCGAAAATACTCTTTCTGGAAGCCTTGCAAGTACAGCTTGAACAATATCACTATACACAAATTTCTCTTTCTTCAATGTTGTCATCTGATCAACAAACGGTTCCCATTTCGGTAACAAATAAATTAACAAAAATAATGCTTTCTGACTATTTTCAAATTTAGCTCCCAAGCTAACACAATCTGAGTATAAACATTCAAATTCATTTATATGATCAGTCATGAGTTTACCTGGCTGCAACCTGAAAGTGAAGAGCTTCTTCTGTAGGTACAACACACTCATGATCATTTTGAAGATACATAGTCTGAAGCTTATCCCAAATACCCTGAGCCGTCATTTCATCAGCGAAGTTGACGTCGGATAGAATAGAGATTATTCTGCAGGCTAGTTCAACAGATAATTCACAGGAAAAAAAACACAAGAGATTCACCCAAAACACAGAAAAACACCTCTGATGTTCAATTAAAATTATTCCAATCAAAAGTATCTCTAAAGTCAGCCCACAAGCCGGGCTTTATAGCTAAAATTCGTTATTATTAGAATTTTACCAAAAATAGAAAATCCCAATAATCATGCTAAAACAAAAAACGTAATAAAAGAAATAATCTGCCAAAAATCTTTCCCAAATCAGGTTCAAAATCACTTCCTAAACGATGAATGAAATATTACCATAAAAGGAAAAAACATTACTAAAATTGTGGTTTCAGAAGGGGAAACAGTGGATTTTAGCCTCGAAAATATGTGCACCAGGCATAACTCGGTGGGCACAATGTGCGCACCGAAAAGAGCTTTCCGAATTGGGGTCATATGCGCGATTCTGATACTCGTAGCCAAAGTTATGGCCAAAATATTGAAACGCACCCAAAACTGTCCCAATTAGGAAAAGATCACAATTTTCTACCATCTTTGCGCTGATCTGCCAACTCCAGGTATCTCAGCGCCAACAACGTGCTATCTGACAGCTCAGCATCATCCGACTCGGATCCTCCTGCATCAGAAGTTGTAAGCCACATTACGAGAAAAACACAAACGAATCGTACTACATGCTTTCTGGTCGCACCCAAATTTATGGAAGCGCAAACCTTCAGCCATCCACATCCTCTAGTAATATCATAGCGACTTAATAGTAGTAGTGATTTGTTCCTGGAGTCTTTGATCTGAATTTGGTAAATTTTTGATGTCTCTCAAATATCTATTCATGTGCAAATGTGCAACATCACCTTATTGAAAGCAAGGAATGTGATTTCTCAAAATATGTCGAAATTTCACGAAATATTTCCTATTTTGAATTTACCGAAATCTCTTTCGAAATTCGAAATATGTCGAACTTTTCCTGAGAAAAGAAATAGATATTTTAATATCTGTTTATTTTAACATGCTATATATATAATGTTATTTTATGACATTATAAATCGTGTGAAACTTTTTATATAGAATTTAAGAGTTTAAAATGCATAGCCTATATTGTTAAATTCAAAATCACAACCGAAATTTTTACGTTTTTTCTACACACAACGAAATATTTCTTTAAATCGGGGGACTTAAATCAACTCGGAAAACGAAATCACAATCCTTGATTGAGAGAGAATTTAACTTTCAATACTCATTAAAAAAAATTCAAGACCCAACGCACACAAGTTGTGTATGATAGGACAAGATAACTAAATTGTTAAACAATAGAATTTCACGAAACCTGATTTCAAATCAGAACACCATTATGTTTTTCGCTTATGAGTATTGGAACATTATATTCAAAAGTTCACTTAATGACTTAAGAAAAAGTTCCATTGAAGGAAGGTTTACAGACAAATCGGCTCTTTTCCGTTCTGCCCCAAGAACCTCTGTTAATGTTTTATGTGTGCGCATGAAAAAACGACAATGTTGGGCTTAGGATCATCATTTTCAAATTAACGGTGTAGATGTGCTTCCTCATTGGATGTCGTGAGGTTAACGTCATTGAATCACCATCACTTTCAAAAATCTTAAATCGGTGGAAAGGGATTAGCCGAGGCCAATGTGCAACAAAACTAAACTTTAGTATGGGGCCGAGCTGAATCGAGCCAGAGCATTTATCTCAAAGATATTTAACAGTTGTGAGCACATTTCCAATCGGCTCGTACCTTTCTTTTTTTTCTTCAGCCCATATCCTTTTATGGCAACCGTTTGGGCTAAGACTTTAAACCCATTAAACTTTTGGTTTTCCATTGAAATACGAAAATTTCTATTGGAATATGAAAATTCACCCTCAAACCAAACTCATTGAAATATGAAAATTTTCTTTTGAGCTACGGATTGTCCATTGGAGATGCTCTAAATATTTGATTAGTAAATAGAGTTAGAAGCCTGCGTTGAGTATCAATGCACTACACCGAATTGGCATTTTTGTAACAATCCAAAAAACAGTAACACTTTTAAGCTATAACAATTCACAAAGCAATTTTACACATTTTTATAAATAAAGCGATTCAATAATTGTATCACCACAAATAGTATGGGCTTACAAGTGACGTTATTCATGGTGATCTAATTTATTGTATCACTTTTTTTTTTGTAGCTATTTTTCATTTTGTTGACTAAATTTAGTTTTGACTTGAAATTGTTTAGTGGATTGTAATAGCTCAAAAGTTTTATTGTTTTTTAAGTTGATACAAATATGCCAATTTGGTGTAGTGATGGTTCAGTCAATAGTAGCTAGATAAGAAAATTAAGCCAATGGTAACTAATTAAGAAAACCTCTAATGGGTTGGGCAGGCAACTCACTAAAATCTCTCTTGAAATTTGTCCACCCCGTCCATCGTTTCATGGTTTTGATTTCCTAATTATCTCTCTCTGCATGGGTGCAAGTGCACCACTCAATTTGAGTAATCACGTTCATCATTAATAACCACATATCAAAAATCTACTCACAATTCGATCAACATGATGGGATTGTTTAAATTCATTGAACACCATGCCACTTGCTGTAGCTTTTACTAGACAGATCCGCAGGGAAGTTTCTCTTACTCTATATCTTCCTAAGTTTCACTTTGTTGGTTTTCATTAACAACACTTTAGAATTTGAATCCAAAGGGGCAATTATCTTTCCCGGCAAAAGTTCATGTAGCCGTTAGGTCTTTTGGAATTTATTAGCAAGTTGATCTACCCTTTGGAGGGCCAACACCTCAGGCATATAGTTGGTGTTGGACCACCAAGTTCATTGAAGATTGATCCATCAAACATCTAGGGTCTACTAGTTAAGTGTGTTGTGTCGATCAAACTTATGAGTGTTAGTTGTTTGTTAATGTTGAATAGAATGTGCTTTCTTGGAAAGCTTCTTGGAGTATGAGAGTGGCACTGCCATATGCTTTTGAAAATTCCTGCAGAAGTGTTTGGTCTCGTCATTTATCTTTGGAATGTAGGAAAAGTAAGGCTTGAGACACAATGGCAATGGTAAAGGAGTTTAGTTCGTTTGTTGTTAAAAGTTGTATTTTCTTGCACTAGTACTTTATCTCCATCTGCACCATGTATTGTTTCCTCACTTAACTCTTCCAAGGTAGTAAGGAGTGGCTTTAGAAATGACTCTTATGCTCTGGAAAATCATTGCTTGTATACCTCTTGGTGCTTTGCTTCATCTATTTAAAGTAGGGGGAAATATAAGTTAAAGTAAGAAAAACAAAAACAAAAAAAAAAGATATAACTATAAATGAAGAGAGCTTGGTACTGAAAAACACTTTTTTCTTTTTTCTTTTTTTTTCATTTAAGTAAAAACTAGCTGAACACAATGATAACCCTCTCCTCCTTGGAAGCTTGACTCACCTACCAATAATTTTATGCACTGGGATCATAACAAATACCTTTTATCGGAGTCCATTTTCATCTTTCTTGTTGCTTCAGTAAGTCAATAAATATCGAGTCAATGCATAGATAATTTTGACCAATAAGGAGGTGCTAAATCTAGTTTTAATAACTATTACTAGTGTCGTGTTTCCAATGCAGTTGCCCAATTCACAATGCTCCCAAGTAATGTGTTGTTTCTAATTCTCTTTAAGTTGTAATTTGTAATTGTAATTATTGAGGTATGTATGAGTAAACACTACGTTTTCATATACAGATTTTCTAATCTTCCCTATTTTTAATGTTTTTCCATTACATGAGCAATTTCCAATAAGAATTATCTCAAGTTTAACATCTTTTGTTACCTATAATGTTTTGTTGCAGCAGACATCACATTAACACCGGGGTTGGTATGAAACCATGAGACAAGTTTGTTTATGATATTGATTGATGGTACTTCAATCAATCATTTGATCATGGCCTAACACGTGACATGAATCATCTCTTATTAGGGCAATTAGTTCAAAGTAAAAATCAATAACATATCTGATCACTAAAGTCCAAATAGGCATTTACTAATGGACCACGACCCAGGTTAAAGGCCCAACAAATCTCTCCCCTCAGAGAACATAGACGTTAAGAAGAAGACAAGTCATGAGGGGATTATCTCCCTCAAGGACTTGTCTCAAAGAAGGAGGAGAGCGTTATGAGAAATGTCCTCATTCATTGTGCCACGCATGCTTAAGTCACACACAGAGTTAATTACTCTTATTATATAAGCTAAATAGGAGAGAAGAGGAATGAGGTACGAAAAAACCCTACAACTATACTCTGTCCAAGTTCACATTCTTCCTCAATTCACTAACTTAAGTATTGGAGTGTCTTCGGCCACCAACAAGGTGGTCTTTAACAATCTAACCCTGTTTTGCATATCAAATCTCGAGGAGAACAAATTTGGACATATCACTAGTTATACAAACGACTTTAGGAGGTGCCAAGGCAGAGGTCATTAGTATGACCCATGTTGGATTGAATAGTGATCCTTCTCAAGCATATTTCTATGTCGGGAAAATTCTCTTGATCATAGATCTTAGAGATTTCATACATTTTGTATGTTGCAGGATTTCTAACTAGTCAAGTAGTCAATTTACTATAATTTTTTATTTTTGATTTGGTACTCAATTAGTAGTGTGTTAGTTTGGGTCATTGTATTTTGCAATGTCTTTTATTTCTTTTTCAATACGTATTAAATATGTAATTTTACTTAGCTTTTATTGTTGATTTGTTTAATGAAGCTTTGTTTTAGGTAAAGATATCACCTATTATTCTAAAAAAAAATTATTTTATTTGAGATAAATGAACTGCAAAGAGTTGGATGTCTTTGTGAGAAGCAAGTTCCAAGTGAATTGAACTCTGTTTTTGGTATCACATCATGATAGTTGTATGTTGACATCATGACTATGTTTCTCAAGTGTTCTATGGAGAAATTGTGAAGAAAAAAAAAAAAGTGTATTTGTTTCATTTGTGAAATGGGTAGAGTGAAAAGAGGAAAAGGATTGAAGCGGATACTTATATTTGGCGGCAATTATTCTTCAATATTATGTTGAATTTTGTAATAGCTAACCTTTATGACTTATATGAAAAAATGAATATTGCTAATTTGAACCATGAGTTGACCAACGGTAGCCATTGTAAGTAAAGATTTTTTTTAATGAATTTTAATACCCTCAATTCTAGGTAGTCAGGCTGTATAGCTATGTTTTAGGCTTTTTTACACTTCTACTCATTTTATAGATAATGTTTGTAGTTATATTTTAAAGAAAATGAATAAAAGTGTAAAAAAAAAAAAAAAACACACTCTTTTAATACATTGATCAAAATCTTTCTTAAGAATCTTTCTATTTGCATGTCTCTCTGCAGGAATTGTTTAATACAGCAAAATTTGTTCAACCGTGTCATAATAATAAATACTAGGCATTTAACACGCATGTACAACCTATGGACCCAAGTTGAGTATAAGCCATGGTTGGGGCACTCAAAGTACCACAATCCACAGCATTAGCAAGGAAGTGAGTGTCGGGAGAATGAAAAAAATAGGCATTAAAGTAGGGTGATAATGCAAGGGGCCGGAGAAAATAGCAATTAGGATAGGTAGGGGTGGATTTTAATTGGGCTTGGACACTTGGTTAAAAAAAAACTGAGATGATAACTCGTTTGGTTCATTCTCTCCAAAGCAACACGTAGTGTAAAATTTGAAATTTGGTTGGCTTTCTCTACAAGCAAGCAAGAAGACAAAGGTAGAAACATATATACTCTCATAGCTCAAGATAGATTAGAAACCTATTATCTGAAAGTTGTTTCTGAAACAAGTCAGGAGTGAGTCTTGTATGTGTTGTGTTCTGCATCCATCGTCAAGCAATCATTTCTTCTATTGATCTTTCGACCCCAAAGTTGTGTTTCCAATCTTTCTTTTCAGGTTTGTTCGCTCACTTGAGTTCAGTTTTGTTCAAGAATACAACTCAACTCAACGCAAGGCAACAATCGGAAAGCAGAAAATCGATAGAAAAGAAGAATAATCTTTGGTGGAATATTAATCCACTACAATTATCCATGGGCCTAAGTTTGTCATGTTTATCTACGGTAGTACCGTGTGAATTTACGGTGTAGTTGTACGATTAGTACCCCACTGATGTATGTTGTAGTTTCATGACCTCGCTTTCATTTCTGCTTGATATATGATTGGATTTGTCTTCTCTACAAGTAAGAGCTTTTAGACAATTGACAATTATCATGATATCAGAGCATTGTTCCTCGGAGCTTTTAAAAATAAACTGATGGAGGAGGATTCTTCAATATCCACTATGGCATATGTGGTTACAGCAGCAACACCACGTGCACATTCTATTACTAGTACTATTTGTGCATCTTCTTTACATGATGATCCTTTCATGCGATGTCAACAAGAACAAGAGTGGGTTGATGATATCAATGACCTTTTAACAGATAACACCAATGAGGAAATTGCCCAAGTAGATCACTGGATGGCTAATAACTTAGTCCCAACGAGGGATCAAGATAATCACGACAATGACATGTTCTTCATGGAACAACAACAATAACAACCATAAGGATGCTCTGCTTCCAGCTTAGACTTTCGGTGGGATGCTACATCTTCCAAGGATTGTGATTTCGTTTTTCGACTTAATTTTGGTCTCTGATTTTAAGAAATATTTCGGTGTGTAAAGAATAAACATAAAAATTTCGAGGTACATGAAATATATATAATGAATTTCGAGGATATATGAAATATGTGGAAAAAAAAAATGCAAGTAAACAAATCTATTAAACACATTAAATGAAGTCTAAATATCAAGAAATGAAACAAACATTAAAACAATATATAATTAGAAAATCAGGGGGGTTTCAAAACTCAATATATAAGTAGAAGAATAATAATTAGAAAATCAGTAGTGGTTTCAAAAATCAATAAAAAATTTTAAAAAATGATCATTAGAAAAAGAAAAAAAAGCCTCGAAATTTACAAAAAATAATCCCAAAATTTTTCAAAAAAAACCTCAAAATATGTAATTTTTGGTAGCTGGTTTTGTATTTTTACGAAAAAAATCCCGAGATTTAGGGAAAATACTCTAAATTTTTCAAAAAAAAACCCTCACAAAAATGTATGTTTTCTTTTGCCCTTTTTCTTTTCGTAATTGTGACGAGATTTCGCAAAAACACAATCCTTGACATTTTCACATGATCATTCTTTAGTGGAATTTCGAGAAGAAGAACCGAGGATGGATAACTGTCAGAGATCTCCCAGTGACAGTGACTGAGGAAGAGGTCTTTTGGAACAAATTACAAACCACCATTGAAAGTACCAGTGGTAATCATGATCCTTATCCAGAGTTTCCACCCGGATTAGAGTGGATGATGCATGTACACGGACATGACATGTTGACCACGTGTATGATGTTTGTCGGAGGCATGTCGATGTCGGATACGTGTCGAACACATATATGACTAGTTTTTCGAAAAGTTTGTGCTTCCTTGAGATGAGGGAGGAGTAGGAGTCCACGTTCTTGATGGACAGTTTCCAGAGAAGATTGTCACTCCAAGGACTTTTCCTTCCTAACAGACTTGGACAAAGATTAAAGCATATCATAATATGGATCGTATGTGTTCTTTTGGTTGGGATCAAAACATGTCTGGTTCAGCTTTCTTTCAATGTGTAAAGTACTTAAATTGTCAAGCATGCAATAAAATCAAATACACCATTAGATGGTTACATTTGTGAATAAGTTTTATTAGCACTATGTAATTAATTCATCTCATGTGGGTTTTACTCACAAGTCTATATGTTGACGTACTGTTATAATATTTTCTTAACGTCTGGTATGAAGTGGGTGTGACTTGTTTCTAATACAGAGAAAAGAAATATTATAGAGAGAAATCAAGCTTGTGCATCAACAGGCTGCATATGCAGAAATAACACGTGCATATTTCCAGCAAGAGACTGGTGTTTGTTCACTTAACTCACCATATACGGGCACAGTAGTGTTTTGATATATACATTGTAACTCTGCTTGGTAGTCATTCAAAATCAATTTACCTAAATCAGACTTATCTTCAAGCTAAGAATGTCACGAAGCAAGCCTGGTAAATCATTTTCTGCAGAAAATATATTTACAAATTTTCCACAGAATTTCATTTGCATCTGCAGCACATTTTCTGTGATCCCATAGCCCTAGGTATGCCAAATTTTCCTGTATCATGTGAAACGCACTACAGTATACGCAGCACAAATGAAATTGGAAGGCAGAATTAGTAGGCACAGGCAAAACATTCATCCATTATTTATGGCTAAGATTTCATTCACGCACTGGGGACCAAATCTGTTCACACGCATATCCCCAAACCTTGCAATTACTTCACAAATTCAAATTTGCAATTAAAAATCCTCGAACCCAAGTCGCTGATAATTACTTTGCAGACTAACTCAGAACAAAATTGTTATAATCAATCATTTGAATTGGTGTTAACATGGAGCATTCAATACTGCAAAACAGAAAAATAATCCAGTGCATCCAACACACAACTGTAGATCTGCACCCTGTGTAGAACGCAGCGGATTCCTCCAGTCAACTTGCCTCAGTAACAGGCATTTCATTATGGTAGCAACATCTGAATAACTTGTATTTGTTTTGTTAGTGTACAAGTACTCTGTTGAGGAGAAACGAATTTTTGCCTTGAATTTCTCCTCGGTGTTCAAACTGGATGACTTTTATCTATCACAAAAAATAGCCGACATATCACGGACAATTACTCCCATCCAACTTTTATATTCCCCATAGGTAGGAACCAAAGTGGAAATGCCTTGATGAATGTTGGAAAAATGGTTTGCACATTTGGGATGAAATTGTAGTGAGTGCATACAGGCAAATTATTCATGCTCAGGTTGCACGAATTCAAGATCCAGTTTCCTCTTTAGGTGTGACCTGTCAGCACTGCAAAAAACGGAGAACCCCAAGCTTAATCCTCCACATCAAGCTTACAAAAGCTGAAGATATACATTGATAATGGAAATTATTCTAGCCCCATTGCTTTTCTCTACCCACTCAAGTCTGTTTATCTAGAACTAAAATGTAGTGGCCTAATGATTTCAACTATTCTAACAGAAATTTGATATGGATTAGTGAAATAAATCATAAGTTAGAATTAAGTTTATGCTTTATCAACATATTAGAGGATGGAATACTATTTTACCTGTTCAGTGTAGGTCTCGGTGGAGGTTTTCCAAATACGGAAAAATCTATCGACATTGGCATAGTGTCACTCTTGCCAGTATTCTCACCAGCTGCATATCTGGCATCATTTAAGTGATCGTCAACTTTGTGTATACTACCTTCAGCTCCCTTGCGTTGTGGCATTACCCTCCTCGATTTTCTTGGTGGAGATAAAACAGTAGGACCTCCTTGTAGATCAAAATCTGAGGGCTTGGAATCACCTTTACGGGGAGGCCTTGGAAGCTGAGCTGGCTTTGTAGGTGCAGGTACCGATGTGAAATATCTAAACCAGAAGACAGGACACATGAATGAAGAACCAGAATAGAACCAACCTTCAAACTGAAGCCAAACAGTTAACACATATACCTGTGCTCCAATGCCTGCTGCGCAGTAATTCTTGCTTTGGGATCATAGGTGAACATTCTTGATAGCAGATCAAGGGCATCATCACTAGCCAATGGAAACAATGAACGCAGCGGAGGTGCTAGAACATATTGGTATTCCACATAATCTGGAAGGTAGACCATGTCAGGCCACTGAGAAGACTTTGGCGTCCCAAAAGCTGCAAATATTTTTCCTAACTGATCAATATCACTTGACCCCTGTAACGAGCACCAAATAAAAAATATCTTATTCTCGAGTAGCAAATGAATTATAAATATACCTGTCTAGATGCTTGTGAGCAAATAAAAGTGTCGATTGAGATTACATTAATCTATGTTAAATCATGCTGCTCATTGTCACAGAAGAACCATGTAATGGAGATAGCAATTTCAAATGATTTATTATATGCTTAATTAATATACCTAGGTCCTAGGGTACGGATCAAGCACCAAAAAAGGTTAGAAGGCATGACAGTTACCCACCATAAAGTGGTTCTCTTTATTACATTTCCGTTAACCTTACCCGATATGGATAGCCAATCTAAATATACCAAATGTTTTTCATCATGAATTCATTGTGCAACTAAAATAAAACACACAGTAGGTTCAGATAACATAAAACAGGAAAATGTACACAAATTTACAAACATAGGAGATTCTTCCAATTCACAAGATGCTCCTAAAAATAGACCCTTCTAAACTCCCCAAAAATCTTGCACCAACAACAGAGGTAGCTCTTGGAATCCAAGACTAGACGATCCACCTCATGCGACATCCCTCAAAAACTCTGCCATTACATTCCAACCAAATACCCCACTGGATGGAGGTAAGAAACTTATTGCCTTTAGAAGTAATGAACGCATTTCTCCAAGAGTTGCCTTACCCTAACCAAGCCTTCGAAGTGGGAGATGGACAAAAAGATGGCTATCTATTCTCAATCACTTTAAGTCACTAAAATCATCTTCCTCATAGAGATTGTCTTGCGAGAAAATATTATTAAGGACACCCTGGTTACAGCACAAGCGACCCACACAGATTCTGATGTAAGCAGATTACTTTAGTAATATTATTATTAGTAATATAGTAATTGGGCCTATTTAGTAACAATCCAAAATAGTTAGGGTGTTAGTTTCCAATTAAGGTTAGGTTTGTTTGCGTGCAAGAGAAGTTAGGACAATTATATATGAGCCGTAGGTTGTACATTGTTAGACAATACTTATTTCGTTTAATTGTTTTTCAAATTTATTTCAATTCTTACTTCATATTTCAATTCACGCTTAGTTGTAGTTTTAATTCTATCAATTTGTATCAGAGCCAAAATGGTTCTAATTGTTTGGTTTGAAGAAAATTTGTTTGAGAATAAACAATTTGGAAGATAACTAAAGAAGACTGGAAGAACCAGATTGAGACAAAGATAGCGAGATCAGTAAAGAAAGTTGTGAAAAAGGTAATGGAAAAGGAGATGCAGGAGATGATAATAATGATGGCAAAATTTATGGTTGGCAGCAAAGCGGCCAACTTACCCCAAACAACACCACCACCACCGCAGCTCCACAGGGAACCTCTCTTTCCAACGTCGTTGTCCCTTAGTCTGCGTTGATTGCCGCACAGGTCCCTCCACCTGCGTTGATCACTGCACAACTACCTCCGCCTGCACCGATTACTCCCCCTCATCTACACCAGGCCAATCAACCCCCTCCGATCACAAACCACATCGAACGACCCGCTCCAATCACAACCAAGTCGATCGACCTCCTCGACCAACCTGCATCGATCGCCTCCCTCCCCACCCTCAACCCTTTGTCGATCACACCATTGTCATAGTTGATCGACGTCTTAGCTAGACCCTATACTGCATCGATTGACCTCCTCACCAATCGATTGAACGACTCATTCAGACTCATCACCAATCAATCGATCGACTCTCTCAGACGCATCACCTGGTCAATCGACTCCCTCAGGCCGCCTCACCTAGTCGATTGACTCCCTCTGACCACTCACTTGGTCAATCTTGTTCAATCGACCCCCACAGCCTATCCCCTTAGTCGATTGCACCCCCAACCCCTCGTCCTCCATCGAAACCCCCTCCTCCCCGATTCATTCTATCGTATGCCCTCCCCATCACAGCCCTCGCAACTCACCAACCCCTGTTTCAATCGAGTTGGGGAAGAAGGGAGCCATTTTTTAACAATTCTTCAATCATCGCCCCTTTATTTTAACTTAAGTCTTGGTCCCATCAGATTATTTACACCCTAAGGATTTAGTCCCACCACAAGGATCTAATTTTTCTAATTGTTCACCACCACAAGATGAACAATGTGACACTGCAACACAGTGTTTATACCGGTCGGAGGATGTATGGTAAACCATTTCATCTTTAGAATGGGCAATGTGACACCATACTCTCTTTAGGTCAGTGTTCTAAAAATCGTTATGCGCTGGGCGGGCGGCGAGCAGGTGCCTAGCGCCCAGGGGCCTAGGCGATCTTAAATTTTGTATTATAACTTTAATAATTTACAAAAATTAAGCATAATACCTTATCAATTACATCCAATTTAATGCCAATATACATATGCAAAATTTAAAAACATGAAAAATTAACAATCGTGAACAAAATTTATTAAAACTCAAATGACTGAAGTTGGTCATGATGGGTACTTTATATAAAATTGAATTTGTGGACAAATATCCAAACGTACTCTTTTATTTTTCTTCAAATTGCATGAATAACCTCAATCATGTTTGATAAAATCTACATTAGTAAAATGGGTACCAGCAGATCCTTTGAGAATTTCATTAAGTAATCATCATTTGCTACATTTAGACATATATTGAATAAAAAACAATTAAATAGTTTATTTCTAAAAAAGAGAAGAAAAAAAATAATAATAACACAATCAGCTTTATTAAAAAATAAAAATAAAATAAAAATTGCCCAGACCGCCAAGAGCCCGCCCAGACTGCCCGCCCAGCCATTAATCTGGGCGGTTTTCCACCTTCTAGCGCTTAAGCGGACGCCTAGGCCGATTTTTAGAACACTGCTTTAGGTTGATGACCAATCATTTCATCTTTTCTAATAAGGCGTTTGAGAAAAGAACCCAAAATAACTCTAGAGATATTACCAAAATCCTTATATCTCTCTTTACAACTCTCGGATTCGCAATCTGTCTTCATGCGTAGTTTTCTTGTTCGAATGAGCACCTAATGCGTATATAAGTTTGTTCAAATAAGCACCCATTGGAGGTAACTTTGTGTTGCTTTTTTTATTTTTTTCAAATTTTTTATTATTTTTGTCCACTGTTTGTGTTTGTATCATTGTGTATACAATATTGATACTTATTTGTATATATTACACATGTACTATATGAATGAAAGTGTTTTTTAACCTATTTGTTGAAATATGCCAAATTTGTTTGAACCTATTTGCTTAAATATGCCTTATATGTGTCCTTTATATGCTTAAACAAACATCTAGTGTATTATATATATTCAATTTTTTTTTCCATATATCTTACAATACACGTTATACATTTGGGTTTCCTACGATATATGTTTTGACAACTATGATCTCAAATACTCATCAGCCTGCTTGCAAAAGCAACACTCCTGGCCCCGTAGTCGAGGCCGGAAGAAGACTCTTTTACTGGTTGTGTCAGAGTCTGTACTTTGTGGCTTCTGACTCTGTACTTTGTGGCTTCTACTATTCTCAGGAGAAACAAAAAAAATTTTAAGATCCTGATTTAGTTTATATTGGGCTGATATGGTTGGATAAAAAAAAACCTTCAATGTAAGAACAGGGCACTAAGCAAGGCGACAAGGGTGTCCCCCAGGTGCCTAGAGCCCAGGCCGCCTATGCACGACAAATTAAAACATAAACATAAAAATAAGTAAAAAAATAAAATAAGAATCATATATTGCATAAATCACAATGTAATTTATACCCATACTAGCGTCTTACATGTGCATACGCCACTCCACATGCCTTTTCTGCTAAATGATCATGTTTCCAGCTAACCCCCTTCCCCCGAAAAAATCAATTCTATGCCAATTAAATTTCAAACATATCTCGCTGGAACATCATATTTCATCATATGCAAGTAAACGATTTTATGGGGCACTAGCATAAAGTAAAATACATTTTGATGCCAAACTACGCCAAAATTTAATCGATTGGGAAGTAACACATTCAAACCGAAAACATTTGTTGTGTGATAGGAGTGGGTACTCTCAACTTTCCCAAAATATGGAATTCAGGATGTCCCTTAGAAAAATATTGCAATAAACCCCATTACACATTCAAAACTCCAAAGCAAAAATCATAATCCAAAGACTTGAAAATGAAGCATGCATATCCAAAAGTTTACCTTTTATGATTCATTGGCTACCTGCTACAAAGAATTCTATAGTTCATTGCCTACCTGCCTTATTAGGAGATTTATCCAAAGATCAAAAACTTGTGACCTCAAGCATTTAGCATTGCCTCGCTTAGTCAAACACCACCAATCACCTCCTTCTGTTGCTATCCACTTAATCGAGCACTACCAAGTAGTGTGTGAAGTGTTGAATGCTCATTGGCAAAACAGTGTTCCCAAATCTCCTAACTAGCACCCATCCACGAGAGTTTTTTGTTTCTACTCCAAGGATTCTCTTTCACTCATCAAGCCAGTAATGAAACATCGAAGATGGTAATTTAGGTCCAAGGATTCTAATTCAATCACTCATCTCGCTGGTGGGTAATGAACCATAAAAGTCTCTGTAGTAGCCTAGTAGGTAGCCAATGAACTGGCCCTCAATCTACCAATTGTAGCTTAGTTGGTTGGACATTCACTCTCCTTGTGCGAGGTCGCGGATTCGAAACTCATCAGTTAGGATTTTGTGTTTTCGCTCGATTATCAGGAGCACATGTGCTCCGTTGTTGATAAAAAAAATTAAAAATAAAAATAAACTAACTGGCCCAATCCGTTGCCAGACCTACCCTCAACCCATTGCCATACCTATTTAAAATCATATGAGAAATTCTTACTAGATACTGACCAAGTACTACTTTACTAGGGGAACAATGACAACTGACATCATCTGCCTTGAGCACATTCAATTTTTTAAGACAAATTTTACACTGTTCGAGATGAAAATGGATGTGTTGATGTGAAGCATTGAAGAACAAATGGAAGGGTGATTTAGATTGGCATAAGAAGGATGCAACCATGTCAAAAATCACAAGTTCTTTCATAGTGGACAACTTTTCGCCTTGCCTGTTGAGTATGATAGTGGACAACTTAAGTGGTGTCTTCAATTACAAGAGATCTCAACATACCCGTACATTTTCCCCTTTCCTATCAATTTTATGCTGGAGGCAGCAAATGGTTTCCTTCGAGAACGGAGATGTATAAACATTTGAAAATAGCTTACAGACCATAGATATGACCCACGGCCTCAGTTCACTGTGGATACGTTGATGTGAATGAGCATATTCAATTTGTATTTCTTTTCCATTATTGTTCCTTGAAGGTATTGTAATTTGTAGTTTTTTTCAGTGGATATTTGACCATAGCATGAATATGTGTAGGCTGAAGATGTTTGAAACTGGAAACATTAGAGCGCTAAATACATTAGCCAGTACAATGGAGTGGGAGTAAGGGTCTACCATCATGACCTACACAGAGCTCTCTCTGAAGCAAGTTTCCACTCCATACACATTTTATCCTGTTTCAAAGTACTTCAATTGGGAAATTAAGTATCATCCCTAAAAATTGCACATGGTTCTCTAGAATGTAATTCATTCAATGTTTTGGTTTATTATGCAATCATTAATTTGTTCAACCTTTCTGTTTAGTATGTCATTTTCTAGAGGTATATATATTCAACTAAAATTCAATTCACATTTTAGCAACTTTCTTGCAATGACAATAAAGAAACAAACTGGTTCTATTTTGTGGATTATTTAAGTATTTCTGAGGCATGGGAAGCTAACTAAATAGGACCTTAGTACCTAGAGACCTGCATTCGATAAATAAGGCCTTTAAGAGAAAGTTGATTACGCATAACCTTTGACGGATAATAGTAACATCGTGGTATTAGCCCATCCGGTTGCTGGCAAGGTAACAAATGAGAAATGGTCCTTGTAGGTTATATTTATGGAGGGGTATTAGGATTAAGTTGACTTCAGCAAAAGTGAGAGTTTAAAATTTGCAAGGAGAAATTGGATCATGTTTCGGCATGTCTACAGATGGAGGTAGGATGTAGCCCCTTTGAGTGAGACTCTTCAAATTTGTATAAATCTGGCCCTTTTTATTTCATCCAAGAGTTGGTATCTTTCAAATTTCAATGCCTTGAACAAGGTAATAGGTATCAAAAGGAATATAAGTGATTTCGAATGATGAGTTCACATCCCGGAGTCAAATTTTGATAAACATATAAATAAGACTTTTCCCTTTCCGAGATAAGGTATAATTGTAATTGTATTCAAAAGCATAATACATTTCTAAAGATGGGATGCACAGCACAAAAGGATAATATGTTTATAATGGTGTTAGCAGATGATACTTCTCCAATTCGAATTTCCACACACTTTATCAATGGATGTTTTTATCCAAGACTTTCATACTGACTTGCATCATTCCTTTAACATGTGTGACTCCCTTACTGTTTAATGTTTTTCTCTGCATATCTCTTGCTTGGACTTAGGGGACCACGGTGCCTCCTAAGCTCCATATTCTGAGTCCAGCTGTTTGCAATACAACTTTGACTCTAAACAACCTTTAGAAATTAGGGAGACCTCTTTGCATTAGTACCAGGTAGAGTTAACAGCCATTTCATTAATTGCCTTCTTGCTATTGAAATGTGATATTTATTATTACAGAATTCACGTTTGGTACTCGAGACATAAAGGAGAAACTCACTTGTAGAAAAGGTCGACGGAGGAGAAGCTCTGCAAATATACAAGCTGCAGCCCAGACATCCACCCCAGATCCATATTGTTTTGTGCCAAACAGTAGCTCAGGTGCTCTATACCAGCGTGCAAAAACCTACACCAATAGGATTATGCCAATATCACATTCAAACTAGGATTAGCATTTACATTTAGGTCCCATTAAATAAGATATTTGAAAAACTCCAAAGGACAAATAATTTAGAAGGCGGCATTTTTTATGTTTCAGCTTAGATGGCAATGATAAGTACACCTATTGGACCATCTGATTGTCTCCAAACATGAAAGTATGAACTAACCACTGAAAGAGAAAGCATTTAATTTTCCATTGTTTTCTCTATTTCGATCAATTCAACATCAAGAGCTTTCCTCCATGGGAAAAGGAAATGGAATTCTCCATAGCCCATAGGTTGCACGTGACAAGGCTTCTATGCATACAGATAATGTGAATTTTACACAAGAGGGTCTTGACTGTATAGTGTTCAACACAAAAGATTAGTCGTAAAGACTAACAAAGATAAGGGGAATGCACTATGGGGACTCAATGAAAGAAATTATTTGAGACTTAGGAAATGAAACTTTCATTCAACTATAGTCGAGAGGAAATAAGTCTCAACAGGCACTAAGGGGAAAGCTTTGAAGCAGAATGAAATGCGTCAAAGTATTAAAGAACTTGAACGGTTTTGGACCTGCATTAAGACCTTCCAAAATTGTAAGAATAGCCGGAGAGTGATCTCAGACACCAGTTAGAAGAATTCCTAAAATGGATAGAACTACTTAAAGAACCACCTTTATAAAAAGGGAATGTTTGTCAATGATTTCGGCCCAATCGGCCGATACTACTCATAGGAGGTAGGAGGGTTATTTGCCGCCTCTTAATGATTTGGAAGGATGAGTCGGGCTTGGGCACTCCATTAATGAGACGAACCAAAATACGGACCAGCTGGTCCCAAGTCTTCTCAAGTCTTTGAATCTTCTTATGGCGGGCTATCTAACTCGTTGTTGAGTAGGTTACATATGTGACACAGATTCGCCGCTCTATTGCATGTTTTATTAGGTTTCCACTAAACTGAAGGTTACCGACTTACCGTAGGCGAGCAGAATAGCAATCAACTAAAACAACCAAAATTGATCGACCAGGAAAGCAAAGAGTCATGAAAAACCATCTTATCATACTAAAATGTGTAGGTGTGATAAAACTATTATTCCATCATAGGAATTGAAAACATGTATCCTTACCTGATGAGTAAAATTACGCCCAGGACTCCCAAATATCCGCGCTAGACCAAAGTCACCAAGCCTGAGCTGTCCATCGCTTCCTATCAACAAATTATTAGGCTTCATATCCCTGCAACCCAAAAAAAATCCACACAATAAAAAAACCACCTCATTGAAATCTTAAAACATTCAACTTGACGACAGAAAAGGCAAAGTAAGTACCTATGCAAAACCCATTTCTTATGGCAAACTGCA
Organism: Berberis vulgaris; assembly: GCA_963556465.1. NCBI lineage: Eukaryota > Viridiplantae > Streptophyta > Magnoliopsida > Ranunculales > Berberidaceae > Berberis > Berberis vulgaris. The sequence goes on along the minus strand of OY747127.1, from coordinate 30,713,078 downwards.
AGCCCTTTCAAAGTCATCTGAATATACGACTTAATATCAGCCGGAGAAAGCACGATATTCCTATCCCGAATAACAGCTTCGAGATCACTCTCCATGAACTCAAACACAAGATGCAAGTTCCCCTTATGAGGAAAGGCATCAATCAATTCGATTATATTGGGGTCCTTGAGTTCCTTAAGCAGTTTAATTTCTCTAAGTGCAGTGAAATTCACACCTTCCTTGTACTTCCCCAATCGAATTTTCTTAATGGCCACCGTCTGCCCCGTCTGCGAAACCCTAGGTTATTAAAGACTGACAATTGTGCAACATCAATGGTGACTAAATGAATGAATTGGGTGCTAGGGTTTTTATACCTGGGTATCGATGGCCTTGTAGACGACTCCATATGTACCTTCACCGAGGACTTCGCGCTTGAGGTATCGATCTGCGACTCTTTTTGAGAGAAATTGATCGACTTCTGTCATTGTAGATGAAGACGGTGATGATGATAACGATGAAGGTGGTCGAGTTTGCTCGTTCTGAGCATATTCAGTAGGGGTTTGGGAAGAACCCAAGACTATAGTCAGTGGAATGCTCCATGGAACAAGTGGGAGTTGCAGAGCAGAGGAAAAAATGGAAGGAGAGGAGGATATTTTCTTAGGAAAATGATTTGTAAGGCTGATGTGATTTATAGTTTTATCATCAATATCATTTTTATTAATCCAGGTTAATTCATAAAGGAATGTCTTATAACTTTATAGGTTAATTTTAATTAATAAAATAAATTTTTTTTTTCATTTATGACCAACAATAACTCTTTTATTAACTAATGTTAATCGATAAAGTCACAAGACATCTTTGCCCATAAGAGTCATTTATGAATTAACCTCGATTAACAAAAGAGTCTTTGTTGGTCATAAAACTATAAAAGTATGCACTTAAAAGTCATTTTCTCTCACAATTTCATTTGTACTTAGGATATGTTTGGTTGCACAGAAAATAGATATGGAAATTGAAACCGTTACCATAAACTGCTTTCAATGCCTCCCCTCGAACTTGGATTCTCATGAGTAATGAGAAACAATTTTATGAAGAATTGATTTCATGTCAGTAAATAAACAACCAAACAACAGAAATTTGTATAACAAGAAAAATGGATTCCATTTTCCAAAGAAAATGGCTAACCAAACAGACCCTAAGGGTAGTTGGTCAATTGGTATATAGCAACCAACCTTTTTCTCATGTCCACCATATAAACTAACATACCGCTTGGCGGCCAGCACTCACTGGAACAAGTTGAGAGTCAATCGAATCGATTATGCTAAACATCGTTTGAGTTGATCTAATGAATAAACTAATCTAATGGGAGCAATTTAACTCAGTCATAAATACTTCCAACAAAACTAGAAAAGAAAAGTTTAAAAAATGATTGTTACCTCCGTTGATCTCATGTATCAAGAAAAAAACTTATAGATAAATAGTTCAAGATACTATCGGCATCTCGATATAAATCTATTGAAAAAAAAAACCAAACATATATTGTGGTACTAATGTGAATTTCTATGAAATATAATATTAAATATATGTATCTTGTTCAAATGAGATAAGGAGCATGGTAGTTGTTGGAGGTGGAGGCAGTGATGTGCTAGAGAGAGAGGAAGTGGAGTTGTGCATGGGAGGTGGTGGTGTGGAGTTGAAATCAGACGCGAATGGACATGTGGAGGTAGGGAGGTGAATTGGAAAAGATGACAATTTTGACTCTTTCATTTATAACCACAAGATTGTCATCGGTATACATTTTTATTTTTATTTTTATTTTTATTTTTATTTTTATTTTTATTTTTATTTTTATTTTTATTTTTATTTTTATTTTTATTTTTATTTTTATTTTTATTTTTATGTTTATTTTTATTTTTTATTTTTTATTTTTTAGCATACCAACGTGCAGGGATAGTCCAAGTTTATAAAAATTTTGGAGTTTCGCATGCATTTTGGGTGCATCCATTAGTGGTCAAGTCGACAAGACCGACATTGAGTGTTAGTTTTAGAGGTTCATTGAATTCATTTCTCCTTCTATTAAATGAATGAAGGGTAGGATGAACAGTACCATGCTTGTGTCTTGGTCGTATGGGGTATTTTATAACTATGGTTATTTTGCGAGGGTGTTCCAAACTTTTAACCTAAAAATATAATCCTCTTCTTCTTTCTTCTTTCTTCTTTCTTCTTTCTTATTTCTTCTTTCTTCTTCTTCTTCTTCTTCTTTCTTATTTCATATTTCCTCTCCTCTCCAATCCATCACCTCCATCTTTTTACTTCCTTCCATTTTGATGACTGGATCAAGCAAAAGATATGCGAGGAGGTGGTAGAAAGGAGATTGAGGTCATTGATGGTGGTGCATGAAGGCGATTTTCGATGGGATAACATAGAGAAGGCAACGCTGATGACGGTGGTGATGCATGAGTAGTGCTAGCAGTGTCGTGCATATGAGATGAGGTGGAGGTAGGGGTCGGGTGATGATGATGTAGATTACAGATGATATTTTGGATGGAACTGGTAGACCAGGGGGTTGGGGAGTTCAAAGTTGAATCTACTATATATGGAATGTTGTCATTTTTTTCTTTACCTTTTAGCCCCCATTAATTCAGACGAAACCCTACTGGGACCCACTAATTATTTTAATTTAGTCTGACCCCTATTTTGGCATTTGACCGTTAAGTCAACTCGATTGACTAGCAGAAAACATTAGTTTTTTTAAATGTCTAAAGTACCCTCACATTCCAAGCACGTGATGGGTACCAAACAGGAAATTCCAGAATATCGTGGGTGCCAAAAGGGTAAAAATAAACAATTAAACAATTTTTCCTTTATTTTTCTTTCTTTGACGATTTCATTTTTTTGATACCTAAATAAAAATATGTACCAACCAGATAGGTGCATTAGATTTCCTGAAATGAAACATAAAATCATTTTGTCAATGTGATTGGAGAAACTTGAATCCTCTAACAATATAAACACTTTGTGCAAGTTTGCTACTAGAGTATCCGACCAAACTTGTATATTTTTTTCTCCCAGAAACAACATTCATATCTTTAGTTCAACAAAGCCAACATAATGCATTTGTACGCAGAGAAAGGAACCACAGTCAGAATTATTTGGTGTGACAGCCAAACAATGACAAGTACATATTGATGCAGTCGATTTTCACTCCCTGCTTGACCTTGACCTACTAACATGCACAAGGAACGCACGTGAGCCACGAACTACCGTTGTAGTGGCCGATGACACTTCGATGCTAAAGTCAAACAGGTGTCTGAGGAAGGCTTAATGTTGTAAACAGATAATATTTAGCGTACCTTAGCTTACCAACCTCATGTCTTATTTATAGTATTGGAGTCTTGGTTCGACCAGGCCATCGGTGTCATAGTTTAGGGAAGGGGATCTTCTTGGAAATCCTTCTCTAATTAGGAGTTGTGTCGTGGAGGGAAGTTTTCCTGTTAAACCGGTGGTCCTAGATACGCGGGAGATAGTTCTCAATTGGAGTGTTGTCCATAGATGGAAGTTTTCATGTACGACGTATACTCTGGTATTTGCTTCCTAGTTGGAAACAAGATGTTGCTGGCTTGCCTTTCCGAAGTTGATCCCCAATATACTTGCCTTGATAGGTTTTACGGGTATTGGGGATGGCAATGAGACATGTGGGCTTAGCAGGTTGTAGTAATTTGGGTTTGTCTGGCGAACTGCGTTGTGCGGGCTTGAAACCGCTTGGGCTGGATCAATGTTGGGCTGATGCTTGGGACTATTATTCCTTGATATCATCATGACACGTGTACGATGTAGAAGATAGGACGTTTCGGTGTATCATCGGCTACTCCCCAAGTTAGTAGGCCATTGTATTGGTTCACTAAGTCACTTTTTGAAAAGATACACTGCTCATGATGATTGAGCCTGAATCGTTACTTGATAGGCGCGCTATTTAGATCCATATTGAGTCTAAACCCCTCATGATGATACATCAGTCCAGTGGAGAAAGGGCGGGAAGTCAATCCCTATTTAGATTTCACTTTCTGCAGAGATAGACTATTCCATTTCTTCATTTTTAGAAACTCTGTTTTGTTCAGCTTTTGATTAAAAGCGTATTCACTTTTTCCATGGTTTGGCAAAATCACATTGACGATGAGTTTTTTGCCAAGGGCCTCCAGTTCTTCGAAGATAGGTCGACTTTCAAATCGAGCCTGGCTGAGATTCAGAAGACATATGGGGTCCCTGAAGACATACCAATATACACTTTGAGTGATGGTCAGACACCAATGTTCCCTCCAGAAGGATTCGTCCGTTTGCACCGCAGCATGCTTCAAATTGACATCAATTTTCCTATGCTTGACGAGATCTGGGCCTTTCTTAAATTTCTTGGAATCCCACCTTCCCAAGTGGTACCGAATGGGTACAGGACTATCCTTCTAATATTGATCAGGGAAAAGGATGTTGGTGTTCGTGTGACTCCGAGGGTGATTTAGTTACTGACTTCTCCTCGGCTGAATGATCATGCAATGTGCAAGATGACATCGTCGGCTTGCTTTAGAAATTGTCGGATGAATTTAAATTCTGGCAGAAATTTTGCTTCCTGGCTGGGCTTCGGATTTGAAGTACTTCAAGTTCAATGGTCGTCCGCTTGAGTAGGAGTTCAAGCCACTTCGTAAGTATAGTTTTGCTCTTTGACTCCATTGTGCTGATTGTATGTTGATCGTTGCGTGTGTTCTTTGTAGGGAGGTTCCCCACTGCTCATCTTTCTTCGGAGGAGGAGGCCGCTATGGAGGCATTCTATGATATGCTTAAAATGAGTGTGGATGAAATTATTTGTCCTTCCAATTTTCGTCGCAGTGGGTTGTGGGCCCACTAGCACGTGGCTATCACTCTCTTCAGAGCGCTGAAGGTTAAATCTGAAAGTGGAGCCCCTTCCAAAAAGAGGAAGGCCTCCAAAGTTAAGGTCCCCACCCTGCCAGACGCAAAGGGGCTTTTCTGAGACGTTTGCCTATTTCATAAGCTTGAAGATGTCCCACATTGGGCCGAGCCAACTTTCAAACGACCCACTCCATTGAGGGAGAAACGTGATTCTGACCTGTCTATTGGGGCAGCGGTTGTAGCATCTGCCTTGGAAAATAACCACCTGCGGTTAGCAGGGGTTGATGATGCGTCACAGCTAAGTACTAAGCAGGCTGAAACTTTGAATAAGAAGTTGATGCTGGCTGCTGTGGCGGCTTCTACTAATGTTGACCAATCCAGATCTATTTTATTGGAAGGTTTTGATGATAACGACCATTGCAGCGTGGACCATCCCTATTGTAGTCTACATTGCCCTCTGTCTCGCTCTAGCTCTACATCAAGGTAATGGAGGGTCCACTAGACAATTCGCTTCCTTCTCTCCCTTCGGATTCCACTGAGTCGGCTCACAACAAAGGGTCGGCTGCTGGTGACAAAGGGAAGGTTGTAGATGAGGGCCCAAGTGCGGTGGAGACTACAAAGGGGGGTTGTGATACCCTTGTGTGGGCGAACCTGAGGGGGAGGGTGCGGGATAGGCCTGTGATGGCGAAGCCCAATAGGCCCATGGATCCCAAGAGGGGTTGGGCGAACTACCAAGGGGAGATTATAGTCTCACATCGCCTAGGTGAGGGAAGGGGATGTGCTATATATGTACGAGGTTGGATCTACAAAGTACTACGCGTTTTAAGGCCATGCGGGCCTTGGCTCAAAGCGGACAATATAGTACTCTGTGGATCGGGTCATGACAAAGTGGTACCAGAGCCGTACCTAGCCAAAAGTGTGCCAACGAGGACGTTGAGCTCCCTTAGGGTGGACTGTGATACCCTTGTGTGGGCAGATCTGAAAAGGAGGATGCGAGAAAGGCCTGTGATGGCGAAGCCCAATAGGCCCGTGGATCCCAAGAGAGGTTGGGCAAGCTACCAAGGGGAGATTATAGTCTCACGTCGCCTAGATGAGGGAAAGGGATGTGCTATATATGTACGAGGTTGTATCTACAAAGTACTACGCGTTTTAAAGTCGTGCGGGCTTTGGGCCCAAAGGGGACAATATAGTACTATGTGAATCGAGTCATGACAGCGGTGCTGGTGTAATCCCACATCCAGGATTCAGATGCGCGGATGAGTTTGTTTGCTCCAGACGTAGTGAAAATGAGCAATCAAGTCTGGCACCAAGAGGTTGACATTGATTATGTAAAACAGATGTTATAGCTTGTTGGAAAACTGTGCTCCGAAACCCAAAGAGAAAGCGTTGGACGAGCGCATGGATAAGGGGTTGAAACATCTTGGGGATGTCACGTATGAGCCAAGTGGTCATCGCAGGGACGAAAGTTGAGGCGGCTCGTGAGAGGGTTTACACCATGGAGCGCGTCTTCTCAAATATGCACTCTTTGAGATTGAATCGCTGAGAAAACAGATTGAAGAGAGGAAGCTGAAAGAATCAGCCATTGATACTGAGACTTGGAGGGTTCGTTTGGAAGCCCTTGAGTTTGATTTATCAAAAGTGGTGTCCGCCAGGGACAGATCCAGAGAAGAACTGAACCCGGTCCTCCATTATCTGAAAGTTACGCAGGAAGTTGCGGCTAAGATGCGCTCTGAATTGCAGTATCTTGTCAAGGAGAATACCACGAAGGAATCTTGTCAAGTGGTCATTGCTGACAATGGGATGTCAACCTGTGTGGATGTGAAGACGTTGCTTGAGTTGTAATCTGATTCGGCAACCGCTATCCTGAGAAAAAATAGTGGTCCTGTGATGAATCGTTGACATTAGTCGGGGTTGACTGGGCTTCCACCTTCCAAACAATCTACACCCGCGCGAAATGGGCTACAAGTTTGGGATGATAAAATTTGGCGAACGTGGTCTGTTGGAGAGCAGTGACCCGTGGCGAGCCATTGACATCAGTCGGAGCTGACTAGGCTCCCACCTTCCAAACCATCGACACTTGCGCGGAGCGGGCTACAGGTTTGGGATGAGAAAATCCATCGACCATAGTCTGTAGAAGAATAGTGATCATGTGGCAAACCGTCGGCATCAATTGGATCTTACTAGGCTCCCACCTTCCACATCATCTACACCCGTGCGCATTGAGCTACAAATTTGGGAGTTTTTGACGACCATGGTCTGTAGAAGAGCAGTGGTCCCGTTGCAAGCCGCGTTATCAGTTGGGATTGACTAGGCTCCCACCTTCCAAACCATCTACACCCGCACGTAGTAGGCTGCAAGTCTGAGAGTTGGAAATTCGACGACCATGGTCTATAGAAGAACAATGGTCCCGTGGCGAACAATCGACATCAGTCGAAACTGACTAGGCTCCCACCTTCCAAACCATTTATACCCACGCAGAGTGGGTTACAGGTCTGGGCTTTGACCAGATGTTGTCATTGTCAGTCGTCACTGACTAAGCTTACCAGATCAGGTTCGACGACCATTGTCCATGAAAGGGGCAACGGTCCCTGGCGAGTCATCGTCATCAGGCGTAAGAGCACTGATTAGACTCCCACTTCCTTAGCCATCAACATTTGCACACAAAGAACTAGGCATCGGGTGAACCAAAAGTCGTCGTCATCAATTGAAACTGACTAAGCTTGCCTGGCTAGGTCGGAGCTCCGCGTTGTTACAGGTGTGTGAGCCTTTTTTCGTAGATGGATTGCATTGTAGGTGTGCTCCGTGTGTCAAAAGTGACTAGGGTCTTTACTACTTGCGTCAGTGCATGTGGTAAAGTGTCGCTCAGATAGTGGGCCGAGCCGATGGGCCAGTATAAGAAGAATAGAGTCATGTCGCAAGATTATGGTGCCACGTGTATAACATAGATTGCGAGCGGTAGAGTATCGGTTACTCCTCCCAATTAATGGGGTTGTGTGCAGCATCATTAATTGATTGAATGTGGTCTTGTGCGATTTCCTTGGGAACCGTCGCCTCCTCGTTTCCCATACGGTATTCAATGGTGATATTTAATACGAACGCGCCTGTTTGGTGAGCCACTATGTCTATATAATGGCGTTCCTTCATCATTGTAGGCAGTATCTTTTACAGAGTGTAATTATTCAGATGCTCTTACTCAAAGAATATGTTTTGGGTATTCCAAAGGCTGAAGGAAGATCTCCTTCACTGGAGTCTTTGAATGTTCTGACATTTGCGCCGGCGAGTATTGATAAGACTTGCTATTATGTGTGGTCACATGCTCTGGGTGAGCACACGATTGGTTCGCTGAGACCTTTATAATTTTTTCTTGTATTTCGTAGAAGAAGTACAAACTTTTCCTCAAGGGATGAGTCTGTCGTTTTCGTGCTGGTGTCTTGTCAGTGCTTCGAAATGCTTAATTTCTGAGATAACCCCAGCAGCCAACCTTGAAGTGGTTGTTTTCCTCCCTTCTCAGCTAGCCTTGTCGCGTTATGCTGCACTGGAACTCGGTGTTGTGGGGCGGAGTGGAGTTGGATATGGCTTGTCGGAGTGGGCCATTGACTCCTAGACTCCCCTCTCATCCCTCAGCGGCAGGGTGTACTTGATTTGTTTCAACCTGATACTTGTCCCAAGTTTGTCTGGTTGGGCAGTTCGAGCATGTGAGTTGGAGGTAGCTCCGGCTGGCGTGTCACAGGGCATCTAGTTGCTGATTTTGTACCACCTCAGGTTGTCCTTGTGAGGTGGGTCATCTTCTTCAGAAAGTCGCAGAGCAAAACTCTTAGAGGGCGCCGTAGTTTACCCGGGGTACCTTTGCTGTCACTTCTGAGTTATCTTCTGAAGTCGGATTGTTTAAACAAATCTTTATTGTACGTCGCATCGGATTCAAATGCTTGTAGTTTGTAATATTTTGTAGTCGCCATCTGGGCGATCATTGTTACATCTTTCCTCTATTTTATTTCTTAAATGAGTGCAAATCATACAAGCCCCTAAGAATTAAAACTCTAAACTGACTACTGAAAGAAAACTAAACAATTAGAAAGATTGACTGTTAGCGGAGAGAAGTTGATCCGACACTGAAGTGAATTCGCATGGCCCTTGCTTGGATCGTGAGTACCTTAAGCGAATTGTCAAGTTTCGTTGACGCCATTGGGGTTACTGGAAAGTAAACCTTGCATGGGAAGGTCATTCCGCACCCACTAACAATTGTGGGATTGTGCTCCCATTTGCAATGACCTCTTTGTTTAGCTTGACGTCTTGTTGAGCTGGAGGGCTAACTGCTTTTGTAATGCTGGAATGTTTTTCGTCGCAAGTTGAGCCACTGTTGTTGGGACTTTATCTCCATCTGGGTGGAGTGACTTTTGTTCAACTTGTCTAGGGGACTTCAATTGAATCTGGGAACATTCTATCTGCTTTAGTGCAGCATAATGGCAGCCTCGTGCTGTTGGTCGATCCCCGCGAATTGTTTCCTCTGAGTGGTTGGCGGTATACTTGAGGCACTGATGAAGGGTGGAGACTACTGCCTCAATCTGATAAAGTCAGGGTCTCCCCAAGATGAGGTTATAGGTAGATGGTGTGTCTACCATCATAAAGTCCAAGAACATGACATTTCTTAGTTGTGGCTCTCCTGCCACCACTGCTAGCGTTATCTTCCCGATCGGGAAGCATTTTTTTCGTTGAACTCAATCAATGGGTAGTCCAAAGGTGTAAGATTCTCTTTTTTGAGGTCCATGCTACGGAATACGTTGTACAACAGGACGTTGAGAGAGCTTCCCGTGTTCACTCGGGCCCTCTTTACTTCCCACTTTGCAAGAGACCGAAATGACAAAAGCGTCATTGTGCGATGTGCATATGCCTTTGAGGTCCTTATCTGTGAAGGTCAAGATCAGGATGGGGTTGTGTACCCGCGAGTAATACACGCGTATGTCCTCGTTTGTGGGCTATGTTCGCATCTCAAGGAATGTCTGCTTGCGGGGCCTATTTGATTGTTCTTCTTCCGATCCGACTCCGTGTAGGACATATATTATGCCTGGAGTCTCCTTCTCGATTTCTTTGACCACCTCTCCCTTTTTACTGGTTCTGTCCTGTCGTTCTTCCGAACCCAGGAATTCCTTTAGTTTGCCCTTGTGAATCCAGTATTCATATCGTACCTTAGACTCTTACAGTCGTTTGTTTCATGGCCACCCTTCTTGTGGTATGAGCAATACTTGCTATTGTCGCATTTGGAGGGTCTTCGCGCTGCTTCGGGGGCCATTTCAGATCTTTCCAGTTTTTCATGGAATTAAAGACGTCCAACAAGCTAGAGTTGAGGGTGGTCATGGATCTGGATCCAACATAGTTGGAAGATTTCTTTGGCCCGATGCGACCAAAGTCTGACCTGCCATCATTGCATGTTTCCGCTTGTTTATTTCTTCGTCTTCTAGCCTTTTCCCCTCATTTGTCTCTAGAAACGGAGGATTTCTTCTTTACTTTTGTTTCCTTTTTTGTCGTTCTCATTTTCTCTAGTATGATGTGCCTCTGGGTGCCCTTCAAGAGTTCTGCCATATCCAGGGGGTTTCAAGGTGAGGAGGTCGTAAAATTTTCTCTCTCTTAGGCCCATAGTAAAAGCCGTCATGGCGGTATCGTCGCTGCAAACGACAATGAACGTCAGCTCGTCATTGAAGCGCGTAACGTATTTCATTAGTGTTTCATTTGACTTATGCCTCAGGGAGAATATGTAGTGTGGATATTTCCTGATCCGCTAGCTCTGACAAAGCGTGTCAGAAATTCTTTGGCCAACTTGAATGAGTTGATTGACTTTGGTAGAGGCTGTGGAATGACGTCAACGTTGACTTCTTCAGACCGGTAGGGAATGCTCTGTACATCACCGACTAGGAACCTTCTTTGAGCACCATTACATGTTGATAATGACGCAAGTGATCAAACGAGTCATCAATCCTGTAATATCTGTGTTTAAAAAAAAATTTCTTGGTCATGGTGTACTCAGTAAATGCGGTGGGGGCACATAGCCACCCACCCTTTAAAGACAACCCCCTTTCTTTCTTCTCTTTCTTTTTTTTCTTTTTTCTTTCCAGGGAGCGAGACCCCTTCGTCTCCAGCGAGAAAATCGTCGTGGTATTTGTCGATTTTCTTCCCCCAAATCTCATTTCCTCCTCCTCATTTTTCTTCCTCTTTCTCCCCTCTCCTTCTTGTTTCGGTTTTTCATTTAAGAAAATCGAAATTTCATATTAGTGTGGGCTAATTTGGTGTTGGTTTTGTTTGATCGGTTTTCGTAGCTCCGATCAGCCGTTGAGGGGCCTTGGTGGCGTCATTTGGAGTCCGTAGACCCGACATGCAAGGGTGATTTCGGTGTTGGCCGGTTTTTTCAAAAAAATCAAGGTGCATGTTCGTTTTGAGGGTTCTTTGGCATGAATCCAGACTTTGGGTGCGTGGGTGAACCGCACATTCATGACTCCGAGTGTTCTTAGACATATTTCCGGCCTGTTGTGCGGTTTGGAGGCGATCAGACCGGAGTAGGGAGGGTTTTGGCGAGTTTTATTGCCTATAAGTTTTTCTTTCAGTCACGCGCCACTGGTAATTTATTTATTTTTCCAGTTTTTGGCTAGTTTGCTCATTTTCGAGTCCGCCTTGCAGTTTTAAAAATTTTCGTGGTCCCGCATTCGTGGTTTTGCGTGTTAGGAGCTTCGACTGGTAGGAATTGGGTTCTGAAAACCCATTCCGCTCAGGTGAGTGGAACTATAATATTTATTTTGAGAAATGATTATTTGAAATCCTGAATTTAAGTTTTACATCATACCGTCGATTGTTTACAATTGAATCCAAATTCGAAATTCGGGGTTTTAAGATATTTCGATGATTGTGTTGATTCTTTGTGAATGAATTACGTATTGGATTTTCTGAAAGCTTGATATACTTGAATGAAATTGAATAGTGGATGGATTTTGGTGTGATTAGGCTTTGGTGTAATGACATTGGGCTTGTATGCTTCGTTTTCAAGTGTGCATAGTATGTCATGTTTTACCGTAGATTGCCTAGTCTTGAGCATGTATGATAGTTCGACTCGAATGAATTTATTGTGGTGAATTGGGCCATGTTAGGACCCTAGCGTAGTCGTGATTTATGAAAATTGCCGAATTGATTATGGTTACATGTCTGTTATATTTGATTCTATACAGACTCGTAGTTTGTGCATGTGGATGTTAGTGTAAGTGTCTTTACCCCGCTATAATGCATGTTGTGCCGATGTTTAGGAGCTTGCTCGCATCGTGAGTTGGATGGTACTTGAGATGACTCGCACCTGACATTGAGGACGCTATTGCATATGGCAAGCTTGCTGAGGTGCGGTGAGCTCCCGCACGCACTTGCCACTATAGAGTGCAGTAGGACGGGTCTCGGAGGACGTGCTTTGGAGATTACTCGCTTTCCCTCCCAGCGCGCTTGAGTTTGATTGTGTTAGGTTGGCCGTGTTAGGCCAGTCGTTCAGGATGTTTGAGTTTGTATCCTGGCAGATGGCACCCCATTAGGATACAAACAAGCCCGAAGTGGTACTGGTGCACGTTGTGGGATGTGTCTGGGCGAGACACATTCGTAGGGTATGCGGATACCTACGATATGATACACTTTTACAAAATTTTACAGGATTTTTGGGTTTCGCTTGATTGCTATACCTAGGAGACTATGAAGAATTATGAGATTGTCTTTATTTTCTTCGTTTGATATTTACCATGTTTGAATCACAGATAATAATCGGCAAATCTCATAAACTTGTAGTTATTGTTGAATTTGAAATGTTTGTGTTGGTGCTTGAACTTAGAAATATTATCTTTAGAGACACGGTGTGATTTAGACTTTAGAACTTGTTACTTATCCTTTATTGTCTGGCATGAATTTTCCTTGTATAGTATTCTGTTATTTGTATTTAGTTCGCTCCCACCAGCTAGTTTTGTGCTTTGCTGACCTCGCAAGGGGTGTGCTTCTATTGGAGTGCAGGCAGTGTTGGAGTTCCTGCTGATCGTGGCGCTTAGGCCCCGTTTTCCGTTGTAGGCGCGTTTTGTGCTGTTTGGTCGTGTCCACCCTGTACGGGTATGTTTTGTTTTCTCCGTGTTATCAGGTGTACTATATTGTTATACTAGATGTTTGTATATTGGTTTTGTCGTTATGACTCTGGCGGGGCGAATCAAATATACTTATTTTGTTCAAATTTTTATCGTAGTTTTTATTTCCGTTTCATTCTCGTATCAAGAATGTGTTATATTATGATGTTGTGGCCGGTTACGATCCGCCTATATTACGGGTTAGTTCACGCATCGACACACTGCAATTCCCGTGGCGGGTCGGGGTGTGACAAATCTCGTCATAGAATTCAAGCATCGGAGGGTTGAAATTCTTTAGCAGAGCCTTGTTCATGATGTGGTCCACGAACGGGGGAACATAGAGGCGGTACAACACATCTGGGTCGTGAGCCCCTTCGCATAAGAGGTTTTGCGGGGCGAGTCTGTCTACCCAGTGAGTTGGATCTGCATTGACCACGCAGCCACCTCTAGTCCAGTGAGAACTAGCAAGAGCTTGACTCTCCTGTGCCTGCTCTCTGTTGTCATTCAAGATTGAGGTATGCGCTACACCTGATCTCCATCGGCGGGTGGAGGGTTTGGTTGAATGAGAATCTCCACTGCCTTAGTGATCTGCTATATTTGTGATGACAACAAATCCATCATGGGGTCTGTCACAGCTGTTGCTGGTGCGGGAGTGTGAGCCTGCTACTCTTGTGTTATCGACACCGCTGGAAGCGGTGGTATAGCGCCAATCTGAGCGTTTGACGTGTCCCTCTGTTCTCCATTGTTGCTGGATCTGGTGTTCATCATCTTATTAAATTCTGAAGAGAGGTGATGCTAATGATTGGTTTGGAACTCTGTCAATCCCACAACGACGCCAAACTGATGCAGTAGATTTTCGCTCTCTGGTTGACCTGCACAAGGAATGCACGTGAGCCACGTACCATCAGTGTGGTGGTCGATGACACTCCGATGCTAAAGTTAGACAGGGATCTGAGGAATGATTAATGTCGTAACTAGAAAATTTGTAGCGTACCCTAGCTTACCAACCTTATGTCTTATTTATAGTGTTGGAGTCCTGGTTTGACCAGGCCATCGGTGGCGTAGTTTAGGGAAGAAGATCTTCTTGGAGATCTTTCTCTAATTAGGAGTTGTCCCGTGGAGGAAAGTATCTTTGTTAGACTGGTGTTCCTAAATACGCGGGAGATAGTTCCCAATTGGAGTATTGTCCATGAAAGTTTCCATGTACGACGTATACTCTAATATTTTGCTTCCTAGTTGGGAACAAGTGTTGCTGACTTGTCTGTCCGAAGTTGATCCCCCAAATACTTGCCCTAATAGGTCTTACGGATATTGGGGATTGTTGTAAGAACATCTCCAATGGTAAAAGTTAAAATGGGGGATGAACCATCCACCATTTTAACCAAAAGCTAAATTTAGTGGTCCCCCTATTTCTTCACCACTCCAATCACATCCCCTATTTTGACTTTTTCATCATTATTTTAATATATCTTCAACTTTTCTATACAAATTTAATTTCAATTATACTATTATTAATTTCAACTTAATATATTATATTATTATTAATTTCAATTATATTATTATAATATTATTAAATATATACTATTATTAATTTCAACTTAAATATATATTATCATTAATTTTAATTATACTAATATTTAGATACTTTTTAAATTAAATATTATTAATTTCAACTTAATTTAAATTTGACTAATTAAAAGATTTTAGAGTTAAAAAAACAATTAGTATTAATAATTAGTTTTTTTATCATTATTTAATTATACTTTTTGATATCATTACTTTTTATCATTATACTATTATTTAATTATACTATTTAAATTATATCATTAATTTTTTAAATTATTTAATTATACTTTGTGATTTGTTTTTAATTTAGAAAATTAAATATTGATAATATTTTATTATATTATGAGATATGGGGATGGTTAACTTTCCCCTAAATTTAGGGGGAAGTTGTATGTGGAGTTATTATAGGGGATTGTTTAGGGGATGATTGGAGCAAGAATTTTCTCTATGAAACCCCTAAAATAGTTTTTTGACTATTTTAGGGGGATTATTGGAGATGTTATAAGATGTGTGGGCTTAGCAGGCTGTAGTAATTTGGGTCCGTTTGGCGGACTGTGCTGCGCGGGCTTGAAACCACTTGGGGCAGATCAGTGTTGGACTGACGCTTGAGCATGTTATTCCTTGAGATTCTCATGACACGTGTACGGTGTAGAAGAGATGGTGTTTTAGTCTATCATCACATTTGAGTTGGTTGATGTTGAATCACATCATTTATGCGTAATCTACAATTACATTTCTTTGATACCTAAATATATGTAAATAAGTAAAACGGTTTCGTTCTTTCATATTTTTATGCACAGAAACTTCATTCAAAATGTCACAAAAGCTCATGTTACAGGCAGTCTCAACCTCTATGCTAGCTTTCCAGAAAGTTATGACATGAAAAAAAAATTATGGACTACTTAAAAAGAAAAGGATAGAGGCTGTTACAAGCAGTCTCGACCTAATAAAAGAATAAGGACGCTTTCACATGCCCAAATCACTCAAGCTTTTACATGCCCAAATACATAACCACAGCCAAAGCTCTTCCATGGGAAGCAATCCATACTACTCGACGCATTAGGGAGGAGCTAAAAAAGTTCAGGGAATGCAGGGCCAGGCACGCAGTAAGGGAGACAAACCAGGCAACAGATAAACTAGCTAAGCTTCTTCCTAACCATGAATTTGTGTGATCATTCCGAGCTCTTTTCCGGAAGATATTAAGAAAATAGTGTATGATGATGCTAGGGGTAGACAATATTTACGAATGTAACGAACCTCTTCTTATTTATTTTCAGTGGTCTGGAGAGCACATATAAACCCCCACGCTTGCCTTTTAAAAAAAAAGGATAGAGGCTTTTATGAACGGAATTTTAGAGCTAAATATAATTTTAGTTGGTTAGTCAAACGTCCAAGGGCAGCATATGGCAATAGCAAAAGCTCATAGCTCTCCTAAAGCCAAGTTTGTGTTGTGGCAAGCTATGAGAGGAAAGTTCTGTAGACACTATTTTGTTGCCGTAAAAAAGTATTTTGATGGTCTCCTTGTTATCTTTGCTCCAAGTATCCCAAAAACATCCCCACTTGTTCTTCAAATGTGTATACTCTCATAAAAAGTGGCAAGTTATTCTTAGAAAGGGAGGATATGTCAGGATATCATCCTCGTAGTCAGGAAGGAAATGGATTCTTACAGAATGTAGTTCAGGAGGGATTGTTAAGGACATCATGAGAATGGTCCTTGAAGTATCAGTGCAATACATCTAAGCGTGGGAGAATAAAAAAGTCTTTAGATATTTGCTCAAAACATCTCAAGAAATGTTCTGACATAATCAAGACAGTAGAGAAGTTAGTTCTAGCCAAAGATTGTGATATCGATAAATTACATGAAAATTTTGTTTTCCTTTAAATTACGAAAAGAAAAAGGGCGAAAGAAAAAATTACATTTTTTTTTGAAAAATTTCGAGGTTTTTCATAATTTTAGAGTTTTTTTTCCGCATATTTCATTTTTCATATAAATAAAAAAAAACCAGCTACTAAAATTACATTTTTTCGAAAAATTCAGGGTTTTTTCATAAATTTCGAGGTTTTTTCCAATTATCATGTATCCTCGAAATTCTTACATTTTTTTTTCTTTACACACCGAAATATTTCTTAAAATCAGGAGACCAAAATAAACTAAAAAAATGAAATTACAATCCTTAGTTCTAGCCTCAATATTATCTCATGACTGTACCCATAAAACCTTGTTTCAAACATGTGGTCTGAGTGCATCTTCCTTATTTCCTTGTTGCTATGTAAGTGGGATCCCCCTTCTGATGGGTGGATTTTTATTCATATTTTGGTTCCCCAAATTGAGGTAGTATTGGAGGAAAATCATAGCAGGACACGACATAGTGGTTCTTCAAGTAAGGCATTAAGGTTCTTCAAGTAACAACATTCTCAAGATTGAGCTGGAAGCTATCTTATGGGACTTATAGTGACAACTCCATAGAATGGAGATCAAATTTTTTGTTTTATGTTGATACCTTTCCAGCTGTCAACATAGTGAACAACGCACAGAACTTTCCACGGGACTGTAAGAGTCTTAGGCCTGTTTGACAGTATCAGAGAGAAGCTCTCCCTTCAGCGGAACAAAGTTCTTCATGTCTGGAGGGCTTTGTGTCCTAATTGGCTAGCAAAGTTTGAAGCTAATGAAGTTCTTTGCTTTTTTTTTTTTTTTCATCATATCAGTGAAGAGTTTGATTGATCTTGCAAGACATTTGATGCATGCTTTGTTTGAAAGACTTGAGTCTCTCGGGTTTCTTTTGTTGAACTATCCCCCTTGGGAGGGGGGAATTCGGGCTAGCTTGTAGCCCTTTAGAGTGTTTTATTATTTCGCTATGATATTTGGTGTTTGCTGTAGATAAAAAGAAATCAGAGAAGAGAAGCAGGGGCAGAGACAAACAAAATCGTCGATGAAGGAAGAAGAAATGAAAAACAAAGTATTCTAGAATTTTCTGTCCTTTAGAGTGCTTAGAGCGTTTAAAAAATCTCGCCTGGAACAATGTGAGGTTTTTGCAAAAACTCGCATTGTTTTGGGCGAACAAGAAATATCAACAAATATTTTCGGACAGATTTGCGCGACTTTAGTAAAATGACCATAACTTGCTAATTTCAAAATATTTTTAAGTGATTAAAGTTGTTTTTATTAGATAAGTCAGAGTACTAGAACTTTTGTGTTGATCAATTTGAGAATCGGTCTCGATAGAGCACATAAGTTGGCTGAAAAGTTAGAGACACTATATCGTTTTCATTGCGAAACAGATTTGCGCAACTTTAGTAAAAGGACTATAACTTGCTCATTCAAAACATTTTCAAGTGATTCAAGTTGTGTTTATTAGAAAACTCAGAGTACTACAAATTTTGTGTTTTGATTAACTTGAGAATCGTATTGATTGAGCACATAGGTTGGCAAAAAATTAGGACACTATCATGTTTTCATTGCGAGACAGATTTGCGCGCCTTTAGTAAAATGACCATAATTTGCTCATTTGAAAATATTTTTAAGTGATTCAAGTTGTGTTGATTAGATAACTCAAAATACTACAATTTTCATGTTTTGATGAGCTTGATAATCGATCTCGATCAAGCTTATAAGTTGGCCGCGAGATAGATTTGTGTGACTTTAGTAAAAAATGATCATAACTTGCTCATTTTAAAACATTTTCAGGTAATTCAAGTTGTGTTTATTAGATAACTCAGAATACTACAATTTTTGTGTTTTGATGAGCTTGAGAATCAGTCTAAATTGAAGATTTAAATTGGTCGAAAGTTACCCTATTTTGCATTTTTTTCGTTTTGAGTTTGGGTCTCTCTGTAGGATATTCATATGTATTGGTGGTGTGAATGAGTAAGGAAAAAAAAACTGAATAGTGGTGTGACAAAATGCTTTTGGTGGTTTGGAATAGTAGTTGCCATTCGTACTTGGATGTGGGTGTACACTGGAGGAAAACAGATTGAACGGTGAATATAGCGGCTTCCTTCCAAAATCCAAACAACGCAATCCAACGGTAAAGCTCAAGGAACACGTGAAGTGGTCGCGCGTGTTTGGGCACGGCACGGGTAGGGTTTAAGCTGGCAAGTGAGAAACTACGCAGCAAAAAAGGGTTTATCACTTCTCTCTCTCTCTCACTCTCAAGTCCGCCTTTCTCTTCTTTTTCTTGTTCGGATCTTCACTTCTCCAATTTCGAACAGAAACCCTCAAAAATGATAAAGCGGCTCTTATACCAGCGAGACCACCCTGGTAGAGGCGACGGCGATTCGTCTTCCTCTTCTTCGGATTCAGATTCAGATTCTGGACCAGAGAACAAATACGATGAAGAAGTCGACGTCGAATCAGTTTCAGAAGATAAAGAGGATGAACAATCTTCTTCTGCTGGTTCGTCCTTTTTCTCAACTGTTTTTTTTTTCCTTCATTTAATCTATTCTGAAACTAAAAGGGTTATTTGATTTCTACTATTTTAATGCACCGAGCCATTTACGTTGTAAATAGATTGATTGATATGGTTCTCAATTTTTGATTAATCTGAATCTGGGTTTTTATTTTTTAATTTTTATATTTATGTTTTAATCACTTGAAGAGGCTTTAGTGTGTAGAAAATTTAGTGGTTCAATAGAGTTCATTCTTTGGTTTCCAATATTTTTCTTGTGGGTGTCGACAAAGGTAAATGGAAAAAAATGTTTGCAATTTTTTTTTATTTTTATATCAAGTGGTTTTAACTAGTTACCGGAACCAATAGTGGTGGTTGATTGAGTATGTGGGGAACGACCTTTGATCACGGCCAGACAAACTTAACTAAGGTTTGCTCCAGTCGGCAAGGAGTTTAGGGAAGCCACGCCTCTTCTGCAAGGCACATACCTGATTGAACAAAGGCGTAAAAAATTGTTGAGATAAGTTACGAGAATTAGCGAGGAGGCATAAGAAATGAAGAAAACCCCACAAACCTAGTTTAGTTTGGCCTACCTAAGGCGCAAGGTTCAAGATGTGGTCATGCATGCACCTTACGTGTTTACCTCTACTGTGATCTAACTAAGGCACTAACTTAGCACATTGCATCTTGGTTGTGCCTGAGGCAAATGTGTTAACTACATCAGTCCAAATTTTGAGGAGAACGTTCCATTCATCTGGGAAGTTGAAAAGTGTATTGGCGCTTTCCATAGGAAGCATCAAGCATGTATCTTGTAAAAGTTTGTCCTAGAAATGTGAAGGAACAAAACTGGACATGGAACAAAGGCTTGTGAGTAGTAAAGGAAAGAGGTAGCCCAATGCGTATCTTGAGATTATAGATGTTTCTTTGTTTGATAAAGACCAGAAAATTTGAGGAAACTTGGATAGCACAATTAGTGAACAAGTTACCACATTGGAATGCTCCGAAGGGATATTCCATTTGGATGATGTTGTTCACAGGCATTGTTTATATGGTACCAATTGATAAACAGTTAAACACTGTTCATGAGCTTGATTGATCGAAATATCAGCAATAATCCATCTCGATGTTCAAAGATAACCCAACCTAGATCAAACTTAGTAAATGAGAAACGAAGAAACTATGAGGTCTAACCAAAGATAGCGATGCTGAGGGCAACAACAAAGAGGTTCAACTCCTGAATCTGCTCCAACACGAAGTTAATAATAAGAGAACGCTAAATTTATCTTTTTAAAAAACAAAATTTATCAACAAGATAAAAGTATTTCCTTTCATTTCATTTCTAAAGTCCAAATGCATACATCATGTGTTAAGTATTTGTATCTTTCACCATATCTCCCTAATCAAACATACAAGAGGAGAGAAGTGAGTGTCCTTGAATTTAACCAAGTATGACTCCAAACCTACAGAGTAACCTTTAATGTGTAATGTCTATCCACAAACTGTTACATCTTTGTACATACCCTTGAATATGTTGTTGTTTCTTTATCTCCAAACTACCTAAGCAAGAGCATGTAACATTCTATCCCAAACCATTTCCCAAGCCAAGATAGATTAGAACCTCCCACATTTGGTGATGACTATACTTCAACATACTTCATCAAGTTGGATGCTTTCTGTCACTTGAGGCGAGTTGGCTATTTGGGGGACTTCCCAACCATTGAGATTTCTTTTAAGGCGAAAATCCCATGAAGCTTGAACCTCCCCACTTATGTTGGAGATGTAAAAGCCCCTAAATAATTTTTAGTCATTTACATGAGCACCATCTCTCGACTTATAAGAAAGTGGTGATTTTAACAAAAAAAACCCAAATAATTAAGTATAAACCTATAGAGTATCCTTGCTTGAGGTTTATACCTTCACCTTGCAAACACATTCTTTATATGTCTAATTAGAACTAAGTGCAAGGGCCTCCTATCATTTCCTTTCCTTTGATCTCTCTTAGAATGTTGCACGACCAGATGGGATGATTTGCAAAATGACAAAGGAGAAAGGACTTCTTAAGTTGGGTTCTGGGTTGTCTGCTTACATTCGTAAGTGATGAGTTTGATATTTTATTTTTGAGATGTTATAAAGTTAATCCAAACTCTGGAAGGAGTGATAAATTTTAGGGGTGGGCAATGTCGGTTCGGTTTTGAACCCCGAACCGATTTCATTCGGTTTGCTCAAAACCCAAACCGAAATCGAATTTTGTATTTGTAAACCGATGAATTCGGTTGAACCGAATTTCGGATTGGTTTGGTTTGGTTGGGCCAAAATTTCGGGCTCAAACACTTAAAAGGCTTTCATTAAAACATGCCCAATTTTTTGGTAGACCCAATTTTTAGCCAAAAATTGAAAACTGAGAGAGAAAATGGGTGATTCAGTGCAACAGGGTGCACTACAGTGCATTTGTTGCACTATTCAGGAATTGACACTTACCTGTTATTTAATTATTTATATATATCTAATTAATCAGTCGGTTCGGTTATAATTCGGTCGGTTCAAAATCATAAACCGATTTCGAACCGTTTATAACCGGTTCGGTTCAGTTTAAATTATTTTATTTCTACTCATATTTCGGTTCGGTTACCGATGATTGATGCCAAAAACCGACATTAATGTCGTTGCATGATTTTGGACATCAATCAAAGAAATATAAGTTGTTTCTATTTTTTTTCTTCTTCTTTCAACCTGCAATACAATTCAACAATGTATAGTGAAAGTAGGGGTTATCGACTACTTTACGTGGATTAGAAGATAATATTTGATTTTCAACTTAAAGAATAAAGAGAATAACAAATAATGTATGGTGTAAATAAGTATTAAACTAAAAGAACAAAGAAAAACAAAGATAAAATTTACTTCTTCAATGGAATTAAACTGTAGTACATGCACTTTTCTCCCAAGTAAAAATATAAAGCCAAGAACTACAACTAAAAAATTCTGTAAAAAAACTATCAAAGAAAAACTATCCCTTATGAACTCCATGTATAGGGTTTTTATAGGTAAAAAAGGTTTGAGTGAAACAAGGAAATATGGTTTGAGTTAAACATTGAAACATGGTTGAATGAAACAAGGAATGATGTTGGAGTTCAATAAGGAAACATGTTTTGTAGAGATTTTTTAATGATAAAGTTGGCCATGTGGACGTCCAAATCTTCATATTGATTTTCGCGAGATTCATAGTTGTTGTTGCTTTGTGGGCTCGACTTCATGGGTCTTGAGATTGAAATTCTTTAATCCTGATGAATGCCTTCGAATTCCCATTGGGTCTTCTAGTTGATGAATTTAGCCTTATTGTGTCACTTTATGCATAATTTGAGATTTGTACTTGAATTCCTACGAAATGCACAAAATACACGTAATGAGATATTTTTATTTGATAATTGGACTTAACACTTGTATATTTGGGAGTGTAAAATCGATATTTTGGGTGCTTATCACACCACCCCCAAACAACCTTTTGCTAGTCCTCGGAGCAAAGAACAACGAAAAGAAAGATAAGAACACAACAAAATATTTTTACTTGTCATAAACTTCTCAAAGAAATCAATGCCACTTTCGCTGGTATGACTCGATTGCATTTACAATATGCAACAATGCCTTGAACCCCTATCATGACACTAAATGAGGAGTTTTAGCCTCCTGAGGGTTATCCAGGATGACACCCACAAACATTTTTTTATATGAAACAAAATTGATGTGTGACCTATTGTTCTCAGAGAATGTCCATGTTATTCAACCACATAGAAGTCAAGAGACATGTAACTTCTTACTAAAATGCACATTACAAGTGAACAACTTTGGAACAAGGTGTGTGTGTGTGTGAATAACCAACAAATGCAAATTTTCATGTCAAAGTAACGTACATCCTAATCCACATTTGGAATAGCTACTCACCAGTTAATATCTCTGAAATGATTACTCTGAGTTTGGGTAAAATATTTTCACTCTTGCATATGAGGAAAAGAGGAAATGCGAAAATGCAAATTTCTCACATGCTCATAAGAATAAATGGACATGAAAGAGAATAATAGTCTCATGGAAGGAATGTTGGTCACTTGCAAGAATGTCGAGTTACTCACCATAGCGTCTTCTCATCTACTCTCCACTTCTTACCATACCTTATCATATGGTTAATTATGACTTCTCTAAAAAGGCAATGAGTCTGGTTTTTTTTTTTTTATATATATATGGCAAGTAAAATGACGTTTCTGAAAATATAGGGTCTTCAAATAGATTAATAGGGGACTCATCAGTCACTTCCTTTCATTCTCCTTTTTTTTGTTTTTTTTTTCTGAAGTACCTTGGACTTTGTAGTTTCACTTTGCACTCCTATTTTTCTTCATAAATCTTCCTAACATTTTTCAGAAACATAAAGGGAAAAATGATGTTTTTTTTAAAATTTTTATATATCTAAAAAAACAAGACAAATGCTCACATTGGTATTGGATGAAATGTTTAGCAAGATGGTTTTGAGAAAGTTCAGATGGACAAGAGATGCCTAATTTACTTCTAAGTTTTGGTAATGGTTATAAGTCTCAAATAGACTACAAGACCTATTTTTCTCTTAACTCGAAAAAGAGTCATCCTTAGTGACCAATCAAAAAGAAGAATAATGAAACTTAACAACAAGTCCAATAAAATTTTAAGTCATCATATGACTCGGAGTTGTGTAAAAACACTCTGAATAAAATGAAATGCCTGATAGTTCACAAGGTTAAAGTCTCCACTATTATTCCTCTAGATTCTCAGGAAGTAACTTACTTTTGTAATTCCAAACTACATCTGTGGTCATTGTGCAAAAATTTATTTGTTCCTGAATGCTCAAATGCAATATTTACTCTAGCAATAAACTTTCAACATCTCTTTGCCTAAATGTAATGAATCAAGTAATCCAATCTCATCATAGCTAGGATACCATACCATTTTTTATTTTTATTTTTTATTATTTATTTAGAAAACGATTTTCAAAAGAGGTATAAATTTTGATAAATCTCCCCACCCCCAAACAAATAGAACATTGTCCCCAGTGTTAAACAAATGAAATGAAAAGTGAAATAAAAATTAGAACTTATTACCTCAGGTGATTTGTTGAACATCTGTACCGTCCCTGCTATGAAAAAGAGTGAGTTGGTGGGGCAAACAAGAATTGGCGGTATTATTAATAATTTTTTTTTAATATTTTATTATTAATATTATTATTATTATTATTTTATGAATGAATGAATGCATAAACAGATTGAGCTGCCTCCCAGTAGCGCTAAGTTTAATGTCATTGCCGGACGTAATGGGGGTGGTGGATACCACCCCCAAACAAGCTTAGTGGAGTAGGAATTTGTAGGCGTGACTAATCCTCATAGTTAGGATCAATCAATTGAATGGTTTTCACTGACCTTGTGGGAAGTTCATGGTATGGCTTTAGTCGCTGTCCATTTACTTGAAAGAGACTACCATTTGTAGGGTTTTCTCCGGTGATGGCACCGTAGTTTTTAACATCAAGTACAATGAATGGACCAGACCAACGAGTTTTTAGCTTACCTGGAAAGAGATGAAGACGAGAGTTGTAGAGTAAGACTTTCTGACCAAGATGGAACTTTTTTCTCATGATGCTTTTGTCATGTATCCACTTCATTTTATCTTTGTAGTTCTTGGATAAGTCATAAACATCATACCTCAATTCTTCTAGCTCATCGAGCTGAAGTTTTCGTTTTGTACCAGCCATATCGAGGTCAAAGTTTAGACTCTTTGTAGCCCAATAAGCTCTATGTTGGAGTTCGACAGGAAGGTGACAAGGTTTACCAAAGACCAATCTATAGGGAGACATCCTTAAAGGAGTTTTGAATGCAATTCGGTATGCCCATAAGGCATCCAAAAGACGTAAAGACCAATCTTTCCAATTTGGATTGATAGTCTTTTCAAGGATGTTCTTGATTTGACGATTCGAGACTTCAACTGGACCGCTTGTTTGAGGATGGTAGGAAAGGGCAACTTTGTGAGTAACCCCATACTTTTTAACAAGATGCTTAAATACGCGGTTACATAAATGCTTACCCCATCACTAATGATACCCTTGGGGTGCCAAATCTACTAAAGATAAACTCCCTTATGAATGAAATAACAATTTTGTGATCATTGGTCTTAGTGGCAATGGCCTCTATCTATTTAGAAACGTAATCCACTGCAAGAAGGATGTATTGATACCCATGAGAGGACGGAAACGATCCCATAAAATCGATGCCCCAAACATCAAAAACTTCAACCACTAGAATAGGATTCAGAGGCATCATGTGTCGACGAGTTATTCGCCCAAGTTGTTGACATCGGTGACAGACTTTACAATACTCATGGGCATCTTGAAAAAGGGTAGGCCAATAAAAACCTAATTGGAGAACCTTCTCCGCGGTTTTCTTAGAACTAAAATGCCCACCACAAGCTTGATCATGGCAAAATGAGAGAATGCTCAACTGTTCAACTTCTGGAACACATCTTCGGATAAGTTGGCCAGGGCAATATTTGTACAAATATGGCCCATCCCAAGAATAATACTTGACCCTAGACAAAAACTTGTCACGATCTGGCTTACACTAGTGTGAAGGGAGTTCCTCAGTTGCTAAAAAATTGACAATGTCGGCATACCAAGGAAGCTCTTGCTCTACCAAGTGAAGTTGTTCATCTGGGAAGTCCTTTTGAATGGGCAAGATACTAGTAGATGACTGTGATGTTAGCCTAGACAAGTAGTCGGCGACCGCATTTTCTGTACCTGACTTATCTCGTATTTCAAGATCAAATTCTTGAAGCAAAAGAACCCATCGAATCAGACGAGGTTTGGTGTCCTTATTGAGAAGGTATCTAAGGGCTGCATGGTCAGTGTACACAATGACTTTAGCTCCAATGAGATAGGAACGAAATTTATCGAGTGCATAAACAATGGCTAACATCTCTTTCTTCGTGGTTGAGTAATTGAGTTGAGCCTCATTAAGAGTTTTGCTAGCATAGTAGATAACATGAGGAAGTTTGTTAACTTTCTGACCCAAAACTGCACCTACAACATAGTCAGGGCATCACACATAATCTCAAAGGGTAGCACCCAATCAGGAGCTCGGATGATAGGAGCTGAGACTAGTTCAGATTTAAGATGCAGAAACACAGATATGCACTTGTTGTCAAAAAGAAAGGGAACATCCTCAGCTAAGAGACTGCTCAAAGGGCGTGCAAACTTCGAAAAATCTTTAATGAAGTGGCGATAAAATCCAGCACGCCCCAAGAAAGATCGCACATCTTTAACAAATTTTGGAATCGGAAGAGATGAAATGACATCAATCTTAGCTTTGTCCACCTCAATGCCTTTTGGAGAGATAACGTGCCCAAGAACAATGCCCTGCTTCACCATGAAGTGACACTTTTCCCAATTTAAAACAAGACATTTTTCTTCGCAGCGCTCTAAGACAAGTGAGAGGTGATGTAGGCGTTGGTCAAAAGATGAGCCGAATACTGAAAAATCATCCATAAATATCTCAAGAAAGTTGTCCACCATATCACTGAATATGCTAGACATGCATCTTTGAAATGTCGCGAGTGCGTTGCATAGCCCAAAAGGCATGCAACGATAAGCGTAAGTACCAAAAGGACAAGTGAATGTGGTTTTCTCTTGATCTTCTTGTGCAATAGGGATTTGATTGTATTCAGAATATCCATCCAAGAAACAATAGTAAGGATGACCTGCTAACCTCTCAAGCATCTGATCAATAAAGGGAAGGGGAAAGTGATCCTTTCGAGTATTAGAGTTCAACTTACGATAATCAATGCATAATCTCCATCCCTTTTTCATTCTTTGTGGCACAAGTTCCTTGTTCTCATTTTCAACTACTGTAATTCCTGACTTCTTAGGAACCACATGGACTGGGCTAACCCATTGGCTATCAGAGATAGCATAGATGATGTTTGCATCCAGGAGTTTCAACACTTCTTTTACGACATCTTTCAAAATGGGATTTAGACGTTGCTGAGGTTTTCTGGATGTTTTGGTTTCATCTTCCAAATAAATATGATGCTCACAGACACTAGGGTCAACACCCTTGATGTCATGAATATTCCAAGCAATGGTTGACTTGTGAGCTTTAAGGACCTCCAACAACTTGTCACTGTGTTCCTCAGTGAGATTTGAGGCAATAATCACTGGATAACTCTCCGCAGGATCGAGAAATGCATATCTCAATTCATTTGGTAAAGGCTTAAGTTCTAGTAATTTCTGAGTGCTTGTGGATGAGTCACTATCTTGTGATTGTTCTCTAAAGGAAGAAGATGAATACAACTCTTCCTCATATTGATAACGTGATAATGGCTCGGATTCAGGTATATGCATTATGGGCACATTATCCAACATATTGTTGACCTCTTCAATAGCCTCGTCCATTCTAGGTTCATACAAAAGTGTGAGAAACAACGAAGCAATACGTCATCTGGTGACAATTGAGCCATAGACTCAAAAGATCGAATAATACACACTTCTTCTTCTTCTTCTTCAATCATATCGAGATCATCTCTCCTTATAGGCCTTAAAAATATTCATCTTTAAGGTTCCCAAAGGAAACAAACATGCTATTACTTCTACAGTTGATGTTAGCCTCCGCAGTTGCTAAGAAGGGTCGCCCTAAGATAACAGGAATTTGATTATTTGGGCTCGGGCTAGTGTCTAAGATGATGAAATCGACAATAGAAATCTGCAACTTGAACAATCACATCCAAAACTATTCCTCTAGGGTATCGTTTTGACTCATCTGCTAGCTTAAGAACTACCTTTGTTGGTTGCATCTCCTTTAACCCAAGTTTTAAATATATATGATAAGGTAAGAGATTCACGCTCGCTCCTAAGTCGATCAAGGCACGACTTTCAAAGTCTTTTCTAATAAAACATGGTAAGTAGGGGTTCTTGGATCCTTATACTTAATTACTCCAGTTTGTTGAATAAGCGATGTGGCATCGCTTGCAAGGTATGTAGTTTCAGGTACTTCCGTTTTTATCTTTTTAGTACACGTCCTTGAAAATTTTTGCATAGACTGGTACTTGCTGGATAGCAGACAAAAGAGGGATGTTGATGTGTACTCCTTTAAAAATTTCTAGTATTTTTTTAAATTGCTTATCTTTTTTGTTACCTAAAAGGGCTTTGGGAAAAGGTGCCTTAGGTATATACTTTGTTGGCTCTACAGGAAGCTGAGAGGGTGAGTTTAAACTAGTTTGAGAAGAATCTTTAGCGTTCTCAATTTGTTTAGGAACGTTCTCTTTGGAAATCACATCAATTCTCTTGGGTTGTTCTATGTCATTATCAATTGCTCGGCCAGAACGAAGGGTGGTGACAACTTTAACTTCTCCCTGTGAATCAACATTACTACTAATTTCATTGACATGGGCTTGGGGAGCACCTTTTGGATTAGGGATGAGCTGATTGGGGAATATTCCTTTTTCCCTTCCCATACTCAACTGTTGCAACTGATGTTGAAGCTGGTGGATGGCTTGGGAATTAGCAGCATTAGTTGTCATTAATTGGTGCATCATATCCTCCAACGATGGTTTGAAGGTGGTAAAGGAGCAACATATTGATTTTGAGGTACCAAGTCCCGGAAGTTGCTAAGTTGAGGTTGACCATAAAAATTATGAGGGACAGGTACCATAGGAAGGTTCACGGGCTGATTTTGCCGAAATGAAAGAGGTCCTCCATGTGGTGGATATTGATTCTGTTGCAACTGGTTAGATTGAGGTCCATATTGAACCTTTCTGGGATAAGTGCGTGAGTTGTGGGCTTGTCCACTAGGCTGCCTAGGGTGTTGAAACCCAGGAGGATTCCCTGAACTTCTGGGTGGTTGTTCATAAAAGTCACCACCATAGGAAAGGTTAGGGTGATGTCGATTTGTAGATGTGTATGTTTGACCGAATGTGTTTGTTCACTGTTAAATACACACACCTCCTCTGGAAGTTCATTGCCACCTGAAGTTAAAGGGAAATCAGAATCTATATGATCTCTTTTGAGGCAAAAGGTGTAAGGCTTATAAGTGTTCTCTGGCTTCAGAGTCACAATAGTTTTCATTTCCTTGGCAAAGTCCTTTAGGAATGTTTTGATGTATGGTTCAGGATCTTCCTTTGGTAAAAATAGACGTGATTTTCTAGAAGAACTAAGTTTGAGAGCTACTCCTCTTAGGTTCAAGCAATTGCTCTCTCCCCCACAACACCGTGGGAGTAGAGAGAAGTGTTATTTTTTTTATATTTTATTTCCGACTTCGATTGCTATCTAAATAAATAAACACACAATCAAACAATTACACATGCAAAGATGTTTAATGGTCTTGGTCAAGAAGTCATAAATTAAATTTTTTTTTTAAAATTTTTGTTTGTTTGTTTAGTTTTTTGTTTTTATTTTTATTTTTATGAAAGTGAATTAAATCTAACCTAAAACTAACAATCAACCTAATGCTAAAATAATGTCTAACTATCATAAGTTGCACTCGACCATTCGAGGCATATTAAAAAGAAGTTAAAAAAGAATAAACTCTCTTCCTCACTAAAAACTACAAACAAAAAATAAAAAAAAGTCTTCAAGCAAGTCTTAGGCAATTTTGCAGCTTTATCACCAACTTTTCCAAACGAATTTGTTCAACAGGCAACCGATATCAAAAAAATTTGAAAAAATTATGGAAATTCAGGGGAGTGTCACAAAATTTGCTGTAAAAATTTCATGTTAAAAGGACAATGTTTGAGCCGTTGCTGCTATATTGTTTCCGTTATATGCTGAAAATTACCCAAAAAAAATCATAAAAATGACAAAAAATAGTAATAAATAAATAAATAAAAGGAAAAAAATTAGATAAATTAAAAATCTTCTCTATTGTCTCCAAAGTTGTATCTTCAATAATGTCTTCCTTCACCAAGTCCCCGACAACGACGCCATTTAATTGATGCCAAAAACCGACATTAATGTTGTTGCATGATTTTGGACATCAATCAAAGAAATATAAGTTTCTATTTTTTTTATTCCTTCAACCTGCAATACAATTCAACAATGTATAGTGGAAGTAGGGGTTATTGACTACTTCACGTGGATTAGAAGACAATATTTGATTTTCAACTTAAAGAATAAAAAGAATAGCAAAATAATGTATGGTGAAAATAAGTATTAAACTAAAAGAATAAAGAAAAACAAAGATAAAACTTATTTCTTTAATGGAATTAAACTGTAGTACATGGGAGAAAAATATAGAGCCAAGAACTACAACTAAAAAACTCTGTAAAAAAAACTATCCCTTATGAACTC
The DNA here is from genome assembly GCA_963556465.1 of Berberis vulgaris. Classification (NCBI taxonomy): domain Eukaryota; kingdom Viridiplantae; phylum Streptophyta; class Magnoliopsida; order Ranunculales; family Berberidaceae; genus Berberis; species Berberis vulgaris. The sequence continues at coordinate 30,682,779 of OY747127.1, read as the reverse complement.
CATGTATGGGGTTTTTATAGGTAAAAAGGGTTTGAATGAAACAATGAAACATGGTTTGAGTTAAACAGTGAAACATGCTTGAATGAAACAAGGAATGGTGTTGGAGTTCAATACGGAAACATGTCTTGTAGAGATTTTTTTATGATAAAGTTGGCCATGTGGACGTCCAAATCTTCATATTGATTTTCGCGAGATCCGTAGTTGTTGCTTTGCGGGCTCGACTTCATGGGTCTTGAGATTGAAATTCTTTAATCCTGATGAATGCATTCGAATTCCCATTGGGCCTTCTAGTTGATGAATTTAGCCTTATTGTGCCACTTTATGCATAATTTGAGATTTGTACTTGAATTCCTACAAAATGCACAAAATATACGTAATGAGATATTTTTATTTGATAATTGGACTTAGCAATTGTATATTTGGGTATTTAAAATCGATGTTTTGGGTGCTTATCAACCGAATCAAATTTGAAAATCGGTTCAGTCGGTTAATCGAATTTAAATCAGTTTTTACCCACCCTTAATAAATTTGACAAAGCAGACTTTTGGGGTGATAAGTGGTTACCTGAGAAGCCTCTAAGGAGGTGTATGGTTTGTGCATCTCTTGTTTGGGAAAGCGGTTTTGCCATTCAAAGAGTGAGAAAACTCAATCAAGAGCTCTCGGCAAAATGGATTTGGAGATTTGGTTCAGAAGAGGCATAATGGACAATGGTTACTGCAGAAATATGATGCGGAGCTGAATGGGTGGTACACCAAGCCCATAAATCCTCCTATGGCCATGCTCAGTGGAGACCTATTATGAACTTCAAGGAGAATAGTGAATACCATTTTCCTAGGAAGCACGGACTCTCGGAAAAACCCTCCGAATCCTAGTAAAACGTGTGTCGGATACGGATACGTGTGCGATTTGCGGCCGACATGTATCCGAGACGCGGTCAACGTACCGGTCAACTTGACTTGGTCAGGATACGACCTGGACATGGTTCGGATACGGTCAGGATTCGGTTGCTAATAAATTTTTTTTTCTTTAGATCTTGATAACATCGGATGGATGAGATGTAAAGCCCTAATATAAATTAAAACCTAATCTCCCGATTTCTTCTTGCTCAAACCACACAACCAGCAACAGAGAGAAAGGAGGAACCGAAGAGGCGAGGAAGAAAAGAAAGAAGGAAGAGGAAGAAGAGAAAGAAGGAAGGGAAGAAGAAGAAAGAGGAGTCTGTCATACTGAGCTCTGTCGGATTGAAGCTCAGGTTCGTCTCTCTCACTCAGTCACTCTCTGATCTGTCCTTCTGCTCTTCTTTACAAATCTGAATTCTCTGAAGCTCTTCACTTCTTCAGATCTCACTATCTCAGGCTGGATTTGACTTTGTTGCCTTGATAGGATCGCTAGATAGTGAATAGGTCAGATTTGGGTTGTATGACCCTGATGCTATAAAGTATACAACTAACCTTCCAAATGAGAAATATATTCTAAGTTTGAAATAAAGATGAAACGCCGAAACACCTCACTACCTCAGTTTCCATTACTCATCTAGTCATCTCGCAGACTCACACTATCTAGTGAACAACCCTTAGAATGTCAACAATCTCAGCTAGGGCAGCTTTCTGATTCTTTGAGATGCACTACAAAATACAACACGACCACAATAATTAGTTACTATCCAATGTATAATGCTTTTTGTTGTGTGTATTTTGTAGGATGTCAGTGGATTAAAAAAAACAGACTTTGAGGAAATACCTTTTTGTTGTTTGGATTATTAATTATTGTTTATGAATTATGACATTATGTTAATAGTTTTGTTTAACAAAATATAAAAATAAAAATAAGGTTTGATTGACGTGTTGCCAAGTCCCCGAGTCCTAGTTTTTTGAAAATTGCCGGGTCGCCGTGTCGTATCCGTATCCGATATGACACACGTATCCGAGTCCGTGCATCATTTCCCTTCATATTCAATCAGGAGATCAAGTGTACTTCTAGGGTGATAAGTAGATCTCGGCCAAGCCCTAAGGAGTTTTCTGGATATTCTGGCCATCTTGAGGAGAAAATCAGGTACATCAATCAGATTATTATTAATGAGGGCAGAAAGCTCTAGTGGGGATTTGGCTCTTTGGCAAGGTCTTTACATGTGAGAAATTCCAAGAATGATGAACCTAATAGAAATGTTGAAATCTTTGATACTCCCTCCTTTTATTTTATTTTTTATTTTAAATTTGATTGTTTTGTAGAAGGAGAGTATCCTTGTTACATAGATTATAGAGAAACATTATTCTCATCTGAAAGATTGTGTCGATTTTTTTTCTTTCGAAAATACTAAATTCTTACTATGATATGCGATTAAAAGTTGTCATTCTCAAGTTAAATTTTTTTAAAAAGTACAAGTATGTAGTCCACATGCATGCCTTCCCTTTCATTCAGAAGCTCACTTTTCTTTCTGGTTTAACTTTACCTTTTACATCTAATATATTACAAACTATGTAATCGGACTTGTAGGATGCCGTAAAATATTTGACATCTTGATAATTTTGGTGTAGTCTAAACCACCACTCCGCTTGTATGAGTGAAAACCTGAGCTCTGATTAGTTCTTCAATGTCTTTGACCAGCCAATGAAAAAAAAATTCATCTTGGAAACTTTCGTTTTAGTATTTCCTTTTTGTACCGAGGTTTGTGGTAGATCTTTCCTTGCTATTCTCTTGCACATTGGTTGATGAATTGCTCTATAGAGTCTAGATGTTAGAAAAATTATCATGTGGTGGGCTTTTTACCAGTGAATATTTATACTCAAATCTTAATGCGAGATCAATACGATGTGAGTTGACATATCAACACACAGATCTAGAGGTCCATTTACTGGTAAACCTTCATAATCCGACATTTTTTATTGTCATAAGATCTTTCCAGTAATTCATTTCCTTCTTTTATATCTGTTGTCCAGATTAACGGAATTTCTCTTTTCTGTATGTTAGTTACCCTTTGTTTTTTCTTTATTAAATTGCTATTAATTTTGTACCTTTTCTTCCCCACCTGCATTAGGTTCAGGATATGAGAGTGAGGATGGCTCGGGAGACGAGGTTGATAGTGATCATTCAGGTGAATTGCAATATACCTGGCAACTAATGTGGCACTTGTGTTGATGAATATCATGAGATAGACTCTTGTCTTTATATGCCCCCATTTGTTTAATCACATGCTATCTTTATTTCTTATTTGTAGAAGTTTGTTGTCTCTCTCATAACTTCCCTCCGTTTGTCTTGTAACTCGTCTTTTAAACTGGTAAGATTATATATTGTAAACTATATGTGTGGTATCTAACAAATCATTTGATGCTTTCCGATATGATGGTGACTCTCCGTCTAGTAGGGGATGGATTGGTATCTTTTAAAGAGTTCACTGTTCTTTGTTTATGCTCTCAGAGTTCTATTTGACAGCTGACATTGTAACTCTTAACATTTTAGATTTTTTATAACATTGTTGACCTGTTGCATCATGTTTGTCTTTGATGTTTTTGATCCTTTTGCATAAAGTGATACATAATTTTTTCCTAGTTTTTTAATTAGGTTTGCATTCCTTAGTGGGTATGTGATAGTTGCCCCTAGTTTTAGTGGCCTGGTTGTTTGTGGAAGGACTTTAATTGCATTTGATCCAAAATTGCATTCCTAACAGTCAGAATTGCTGTCCTAATTAGTCACATAATTTTCTAATATGACACTAGTTTTTTACACCTTTATATGTCACTCTAATTTTTCATATAATGGAGATAGACACACTATAGTGCCGCGTCTCTGTCAGCTAATTTCTTAGCATGATTGATGCATTTTCAGAATTTTTTAACTGATTGCTTTTATCCGTCTCTCTTTCAATATATAGATCATCAAGAAGGAAGCAATAGTCAATTAACTAGTAGAAGCAATGATCAGGCTGGGAGAATGAAGTCTTGTACCCCCACAGAAGGAGATTCGTCCCCCACAAAAGAAGTTTCCTTCCAATCTAATTTTGGGGAATGGGTCTTGAAAAGCAAATCAGTCTTCAAATGTAGACTTTGTCCAAGAATAGTCTGTCTTACAGAGGACACTTTGAAGACTCACCTTGCATCCAAGGTAAAACATTTCAGAAAACAAATATAAAAAAAGTACCACATGACCCAATGAAATAAATATTTTAAATTTGCTGTCCTTATTCTTTATTTTCCTTTTTCCATCACGATGGAAAAATTCCTTATTTTACGATTCTGAACTGACAATACTATGCATACATAACTATCGACATGTCTAGTCTTGCTCCGTTGATGAAGGTTTAGTTTTATAAGTGTTTTGCGTGCAAACAACTGATTTAAGTGACTTGTTGAAACTTTCTTTTCTTTTGTGTGTGTGTGTGGATGGTCGGGGAGGTGGGGGGTGGCTTGTTGAACAAGAGAATATAGGCCTCCTAAAGGAGAACCACAAAGGCTCTAGCTGGCTCAATGAAGACTGGAAAATGAAAAGAAATGATGAAAGGAAAATAGTAATTACATTATTCTAAAATAACCACACCCAAGCAAAATCTGAAACAGGAACCTTGTCTATTTCTTGTTCACCCCTTCATACCTATGCCTTCATATGAGATGTCGAAGGTGCTACGACTCAAGTCAATTTATCAACCAATCAGCCCAGTCCTCTGACTCCTTGTTCAACTTGCTGATCAGAATCAGGATAGTGGGACACCAGTCAAATAGTCCCACTCATCTTCCTCCTCTATGTTTGCAATCCCCCAACAATTCTTCTTCACTTTTTGGGCTTTTCTCTCCTCTCATCCTACAGCAAGCATCTAGTAATGCCATTACCTTGCTCTACCCATCCTAAGAGCAAGCGCTAACAACCTGTTAGTGGGGAGGATCTCCTCTATCAGTTGGCTTTCCCTCCAAATCCATAGAATTATCCCCCTTCCTGAAAATAATAATTTAGAACCATCACCCCTTGTAAAAGCTCTATGATCAAGCACTGCATTTTTCTTGGGTTTAATTGTTAGGGAAGGTGGGATGAAAATAACATAGTTACTGTGGGTTCTATACCAAATAGAGTTAAGTGTTTGGCTGGTCTTTCAGGTCCAGCTACAGTGTTGTTTTAGAGTTGCACCTTGATAAAAAAATCCATTCACACCTTTATCATATGATGACAGTCCCATTTTTGCCCTTTACTGATGGTATACATAAAGGGAGTTGTCAGTTTCAATTTCCAAAGTTGAGGGTTGTTCCTCTGCAGTACAGCACTAGGGATATTCCACGGCATGTGGGTTTTTCTTGGTTTCTCAATGTTATATTATCATGCATCACGTTTTTTCATTTTTTTTTTTCTCTAGGCTTTAATTTTTAAAGCAATTATTGCAAAAAAGAAAGAAAAAAGTTTGAATCAATGGTTGCTGTACCTGATATCTATACCATGTCTGTTCTGATGGAAGCACCCAGTTACTGCTTAATATGGTTTCATCAAAGCAAAAATTTTGTAACAAAGACGACCAAACAAAAAAAATGATAATAATAAAAAGGAAAAATGTAAAACATAAACAGATAAGAGTTAATTTAGGAGAGGAGTAAATAAAGACAGTGATGTATTGTTTATGTCTATTACCATTGGCATTTGTGAATGTAGAGAGGCGATTACTCTTCGTTGTGTCGCTATCATAAATAAATTAGACATTCACAGTCCCCTGTAATCAAGTTTTATAATGGATCATCTTTTCCATGTTTTGGTTTTTAAGTTTTTTGATGGTACATGACTTCATTAATGATAGCATTTTTTATTTTACATTATTCTTGCAATCCCCCCGCGTGCCACGTTTGACAATGAAATTAAAAGAAAGTTTTACCTTTTTCTTTTAATGTTATGTTATTTTCTCTTTGTTTTGGCAGAGGCATGCTCGATCTGAGAAATTACTAAAGGAAGGTAGACTTAAGTTCATGCTCAATAGTGATGGTGAAATTGAGGAAGAACAAGAAACTCATGCTGAGAGGCATGCTCGAACAATGGCTGTTGCACAGGTTGGTATACCCTCAAATGGCAATCAATATTTTCCTCTAGTTCAATGAAATATCTGGTGTAGTCAAATGTAAACACCATTCTGGCCAACTTCTTTCAGCATTTAGTGAACAAAAAGAAGAAAAACAAAGGGAGGCAGAGGCAAAAGCAGAGGCTGATGTTAAAAAGGAAGGTAATACTGATTTGTTCTTTGGCGTATCATATATTTTTATATAAATATAGTTGTTTAATCCCTTCATGTTATTTACAGAAGACACCAAGTGAACCTAGCAAGGAAAACCTCGAGCAACCAACAAAAAATGCATCAAGTGAACTTAGCAAGGAAAACCTCAAGCAACCAACGAAACATGCAGCCAAAAAGAGAAAGCCTAATAGAGATTGAGGGGATTGATGGATGTGACGATCACAAATCTGGAGGACACAAACTTTGACATCATCCTTATCATGGTTAATCAGAAACTGTACCCTTCCATCTTTGTTTTTAATATTGCATGGTGAGTTCTTGCTTTTTCTAGTATCAAATACAATCTTCTTGGAATATGTCAAAGGTGAATGAGACTGATTCTGACACTGCTTACTTGGAATAATTTCACTCTAGTTTTCGACTCGGACCATGCACGTGATAAGAACATAAGAGCGACTATATTATTATTCTTAATGTAATTCATTTATTTGTTTGTTTGTTTTGGCAATGCCATGTTCACCCAGTTTTTGCGTCCCTGTTGTTTTTATTTTATTTAAAATTCTTTTGCTTGTTATACGAAAGTGTGGGTACATGCAATTATAAACTAATTTCATGAATTAAGGGATTTATGGGCATTTTTAAGGATGTAAATAAACGCTTGTTCAAGTACTAGACTTCTCAACGAATTAGTGAACAAATTCGACCTTGTCAAACTAAGTGAGTAGGCTCTTTACCTGGTCTAACAAGAGACTGGGGAAAGATTAAGTAGGGTAAGCTCACATCAAAGTAGCCGTAAACATGTTTTTACAATTACTATCAACTGAGATTGTTCCAGCTATTTTCTTTGGCTCCATTAAAATCGGTTTATTTCACAAGAAGAAAAGAGGAAAGATAGTGTTTATGTTGAATTTCAAATATTCAATTTTACCTGGGCACTATGGAGCTAAGGGTCTGTTTGGTTGCATGAAATCCTATGTCATGAGAATTCTTGAGGGGATTCTTACATTTTAAACTAAATTGATGTATTACTCCACATCCATCATTTGAAAAGTCCCATGAACATGATAATCACACTCATTGATTTTCATGTTCATGGAACTTACATTCTCACCATTGATCACAAAGTCAAATGGTGGATGTGGAGTGATACATCAAATTAGCCTAAAATATAGGACCCTTAATGAATTCCTATGACATAGGATTTCATGCAACCAAACACACCCTATCACTCGGTTAATTATGTTATACTTAATCCCTATTTCATGGCCACATATATTTTCGATTAAGGAATATGAAATCATTTTTTCCTATTACATGTCTCATTTTATTCAGGGAAAAGGGTGGCAATGGGGCGGATTTGAGCAAATCCATCCCTGCCCCGTCAGTGATTACGGATCCCCCAATCCGCCCCACTAATCTGTTTAAATTTTAATTAAAAAACCATTCTCGCCCCGCACGAATTGGCAGATATCCGCCCCGCCCTGTCAATCCGTTTACAATACTACAGTTTTGGTGGTGGTTGCTGGTTCCCCGCCCTAATAACATAGATATTATCAGATAGAGCTGAATCAAAACACATTGAAATAATTTTCTTAACTAATTGAGTTACACACATTAAACTGATTTTCTCAACTATTTGAATTACACACATTGAACTAATTTGATGAAGTAATTGAATTAGATAATATATTTGAGTTAAAACAAAAACTCAATATGAGTTTATATCAAAAAACAAACCAAACCATTGCTCAGTTTAGACATTCATGTAAATGGGTATGGCTCAAGAAGGGGCTTCTTTTTGGATTTGACAATCTTTTTCAATGTTTTTGGGTGTGTAATCTTCTGCAGCTTGGTCCCATTGTCCCACCCTTCAAGACATTCTCCTTCTTCTTTTCCGAATAAATAGAGCTCGCTGGCAAAGTGTTGACCCATAGCCCATGCTATTTTTATCTCAAAAGACAAACAACATAGATCTATGTATTCTTCAAATAAAAACATCAAAACTGGCGACTTAATTGAATTTCATCAATAACATCAAACAAATAAAGAGAGAAAAATGAAAAAGCTTTCGTGTTTTTGATAGAGACGAGTGTTTTAGAAAACTATCGCAGTGTTGGAGAAGTTTTAGCGAGAGAAGAAATCAGTAAAGGAGTAGAAATCAGTGAAGAAGAAATCACAATGAAGAAGAAATCACAGTGGAGAAGTTTTAGTGAAGGAGAATAAATCGCCTTATTGACAAAAAAATCGCAGTGAAGGGGAAGTTTTAGTGAGAGAATAAATCAGTGAAGAAGTTTCAGAGAGGAATAGAGCAAAACATGAAAGCAAGAACCCATGAAAGCAAAACATTTGAAGATTAGAGAGTAAAACATACCTGCAGAGACGACCTCACAACCAGATGAGAGGAGATGATAGATCCGTGCAAGGAGAATGAGAGAGTCTGAGGAGGCAGAGTGAGAATCTGATGGGCAATTAGGGTTAGGGATCTTTATAAAAGACCAGGGTATTTAGGTAATATTCATAATTAAACTAACATCCGTGGAGCGAATATGCCAAATTCGTATCCGTCCCAAATTTTTGTCGGATGTTGTTTGGATATCTGTATCTGCCCCAAAATTGGTTTAAGCATATCCAAAACCGCTCCAAACGGGGCGGATTGGACGAATCTGTCATCCCTAGGAAAAACCATCTTTTTTTATCAAAGAAGAATAATAGGCAGCTTTGGACAAATTCTGTAGGCAAATAATGCAGATTAAGAATGTAAACCCCAAAAACCGACTGAGGGGGCCAGGCAGCAAACGTGGAAATAGAAGAAAAAAACAGTTGGGCCAAATTTGGATGAGCTTAGCTGCAGGTGTCATTTGAATTTCAAAAGAAGTGTATAAATATATAAAATAAAAGCAAGTGGCGGAATACAAGGAAAAAGAAAGGGAGGGAAAGGCGGCAAAACCGCAGAGTCGAAAGTTTCGACTCCTTGGAAATCCATCCTTGCGATTGACGAAACCAAACTCTTATCTCTTTCAATCAATCATCGAAACTCTGGATCTTTGGCAATCCAAGTGAGAGGTACGTTTTCTACTCTAACTTTGCTAGGGTTTATTTATGTACAATTGATTTCTATTTGGAATACATCTCTTTCATTTACTTGTCGCAGAACACCTCGATTTTTACCTTTTTTTTTTATTCCAGATCTCTCTCTAAACATGTTTATAACTAGTTTTTTTTGTACATTTGCTTGACTATTCGAGATGGCCTTAATACATGGTAATCATTTTTGTTTATAAGTTTTGTACATTACCTTTCATATTCTCTTACTGGATTCTCTGGGTTTGCCTCATATTACGTTATGAGTAGATGTTAGAGTAAGGGAGTTTCAGGAACCTAAAACTGGAGTCGATCTGGAGCTGCTGGTCAAAGAATCTTTTATTTGTAATTTCAGACCAGTGTAATCATTTTTATTTTGTAACTCATGGACCTTCCTAGATTATAATATCACTATCAAGTGGTGTAGAAGTATCTCCAATGCAATGCCTCCAACACCATTTTCTTGGTAATTTCGTAATTGGTGGGGTTATGGGAGCAAACACTCTAAAGACCCCAAACCCCATAGTTTTCCTAGTTTCAAAGTCTTGATCCTGCAACAGTCCTGGAAATGCTGTTTGCTTTCAGGTTCAACAATGGTGCAACTTTTTAAAGGAGTGTCGGCCGGTATGATATGTATCTGGTGAGTTTTTTTTTTCTTCAAAATTTTGTGAGTGTTCATGGTTGGTTATATGAAGGTCCAATAATAATGCATTTCTTGACTGGCAGCTAAATTCTAGACTCATCACATATCCCCAAGGTTAGAGGTCTTTCAATCATTGGGGATTTTCGTCCGATCAGCTTGATATCACCAGTGGTGAAAATTATCACTAAGGGTCTGGCCATTCGATTACAGAGTTGTATGATGCTGACTTTAGTCTCCCGATTTCAAGCAGTTACACTTCAAGGTCGACGACTCATGGATGGTCCATTAATAGCTAATGAGCTTATTGATGCAAGAAAGGAAGGCCACATCCTAGATGTAATAGGTAATTTACATTTCTCCAAGGCCTTCAATTCAATCAGTTGAAGGTTCATAGGCTATATGTTCATCAGTATGGGGTTTGGGATCAAGTGGTGGAGAAGGGTGTCAAATTTTTTGGAAACTGCAAATTTCAGTCAAGATTAATGGGAGTCCTCATGGTGACGTTCCAGCCTCTAGAAGCATTTGTGAGGTGGATCTCCTATCCCCTTTCATCTTCTCATTGGTTGTTAGTGTGCTAACTCAGATGGTTTTGAGAGCAGACGACTTCAACCTGATTAAGGTATTCACAGTCAGTTTTGCTTTGGTGGTAGAAATGATTTGGAGTAGAGTTGCAATTTGGAAGGGAAGATATATCCCAAGGAAGGCTGGGACACTCATCAAGCGTACACCTATGAGTATCCCGTTGTTCATGAAGTTTACTACAACCGTCCCAAGCTCAGTGGCTAATTATATCAAATTTTTAGAAATTTCCTCACAGCTGAGTCAACCAAGAAGTTCCACTTAAACAAATGGGCGGATATGCGCAAACCAAAGGGGAAGGGGTTCTAGGCATTCGAAGACTTGAATTCTTTAATCAGGCTTTATTATCGAGGTGGTTTTGGTGATCTGGGATTGAAGAAACAACCATCGGAAGTAAAATTATTGTCAAAAAAATACTGGGTGGAACAAATGGGCTGGTTTTAAAATAAACGTCACAACTTTTACAGCTGACCTCTTTGGAGGGAAATTATGAACCACACATAGTTTTAAACTTTTGATGAGCATATTCATAAGGTTGGGAATTGGCAGTGGTTTGATTTTTGGGCTGATATTTGAGGCAGCAACAAGCCCCTCAAAGGGGAATTGGTGAACACAATACTATTTTCAATATTTCTTCGTGCCAACAGGCTATTGTTCATGCATATAGACTTAGTGATAAAAACCAGGAAAACTTAAGGAATTGAGAATAGAAGTGATATTGGAGAAAGAGTGTCCAAGCATGATTCATCTCATTGAGAAAATCCAGCTGATTGTTTTGCAACCTGACTAGGACAGTTGGCATTTGGAATGATCCACGGGAGCAGGGAGTTGTCATGAATTTCTTTTCTAACATCTCCATAGTGTGGCAATAAATGAACTGATAAACTTTGACAACACGACTTATTTGGATGAAGGAAGTGCCACCAAGGTTATGGACCATTGGTCATAGGAGGATGCTTACAATAGAGACATTTGCAAGAAGTGTGATACTTACTAATTGTTGTAGTTTGTGCAAGCGATAGCTAGAATCCATCGAGCATATCCTTTTCTCTTGCAACTTTGTAGAAATGTGGAGTCAACGTCACAGTGGCTGTCCACTTGGCACATTAGATCTTTCTTTTGCAGAGGTAATGGGTTTGGGTCCCTTGGGATGGAATGTTTCTAGCGGCAATTTGGATTATTTGGAAGAAGAGAAATTGTCGGGCTTTCCTAGATAAAATGCATGGCATCAAAGATATTTGTAGGGATATTATAGTGATTATTTGGTTATGGGGCAGTACATGGAGTATGATTAGGGATACTCCTTTTCATGTTTGTATGTTCAACTGGGCTAGCCTTTTAAACTTGTTATCAGGTTTGCATCCTCCCACATTAACTGGATACCCTTCGATTTGCTTGCTTGTGTACCTGGAAAAAAAAACTGGTTTGTTCCCTTAAACCTTGACTCGACATTAAGAGTGTGACTACTTATCTATTACTCGGTGTAACCACTTAAAAGTTAAAAGGAGAATGATGGGAAACCTGAAGATTGCCTATGGGGTAAGGTATCAAAATATATGGACAACAATGATATTGAATAAGTATTTGATAGTGAAAGGGAATGGGGAGTGGAGAGAGGTTTGAAAAATGATAGTGATAGAGTTTCAGTTAGCTCTTTTTTTTCAAGATTGACTATGGACCATTAGCCAATATAATTTTTGAGTCAAGTAGGTATGGAAAAGAGATGTACTCCTAAGGTATATTTTTCATCGGACGACAATGTGGAATAAGCTATTTCGAAGGTAGAGTTAGTTCATAGAGGCATGTACATTGGAATGGAGTGTAGTTTATGTAATACATAACCGTAGAGCTTGGCTCATCTCTTTCTGCATTGTGATGGCGTGAATGTATTTCTATTGGACGATTTGGTATGACTTGGATAGTGTTTGGTTCTATGGAGGCGTTGCTAAGAAGCCGAAAAGCCCCTAGTCATCTATTCTTTAAAAAGAAGGCCTTGTGGAAGCATCTTCCTTTTGTATTACGTTAAACAATAGAAGAAAGGAATAACAATAATTTCAATGAGAAGAATTGCACTTTGATGTGGCACTTATGGAGATTTTTTTACCTTGTGGGGATGGTTCTCTTATCTTCCATCTTTTATAGGGGTTTTCTTTGAGAATTTGTATGTTAATTTTTTTAATGTCACAAGGATGAAATTACGAACGCTTTTACATAAATAAATATTTTACATTTATATGGTTTGAAACATAAGGATAAATATTTTACACTTAAGGATAAATATTTTACCTTGTCGTCTTCGAAAATCTTTATATGGTTTGAAACAGAGTCCTCGTGCTTGGTTTGGAAAGTTTCGTCAGGCTGTTGAGAAATTTGGTATGATGAAAAACAAGTCTAACCATTCTGTATTCTACAAACGATCAGCAGCTGGTATCATTCTGTTAGTTGTGTATGTGGATGACATTGTCATTATTGGGAATGATACTAGAGGAATCTCATCTCTTAAATCTTTCCTTCATACTCAGTTTCACACGAAGGATTTGGGGGTGTTAAAGTATTTCTTAGGAGTTGAGGTCACTCGGAGTAAACGAGGTATCTTTCTATCTCAGAGAAAATATGTTCTTGACTTATTAACTGAGACAGGTAAATTTGGAGCAAAGCCTTGTAGTGCTCCAATGACTCCAAATGTGCAACTTACCGATGTTGGGGAACCATTTGCAGATCCTGAAAGATATCGAAGGTTGGTTGGGAAGTTGAATTACCTTACCGTGACTCGTCCAGATATTGCATACTCAGTCAGTGTTGTCAGTCAGTTTCTGTCATCTCCGACAATTCATCATTGGGCAGCGTTAAAGCAAATTTTGGGTTACTTGAAAGGAGCACCAGGACGAGGTATCGTGTATGAAAATCACGGGCACATTCATATTGAATGTTTCTCAGATGCTGATTGGGCAGATTCCAAAATGGATAGAAGATCCACTTCAGGTTATTGTATCTTTGTTGGTGGGAATTTGGTCTCATGGAAGAGTAAGAAGCAAACCGTTGTGTCACGATCCAGTGCAGAGTCTGAATATAGGGCTATGGCACAGTCTGTGTGTGAGATAATGTGGATATATCAGCTCTTGACTGAAGTAGGACTTAAAACTACAGCACCAGCGAAATTGTGGTGTGATAACCAAGCTGCTCTTCATATTGCTTCTAATCCTGTGTTTCATGAACGGACTAAGCACATTGAAATTGATTGTCATTTTATTCGTGAGAAAATTCAACAAGGCTTGATTTCTACTGGATATGTGAAAACTGGAGAACAACTAGGGGACATCTTCACGAAAGCTTTAAATGGGGTTCGGGTTGACTATCTTTGTAACAAGCTGGGCATGATTAACATTTATGCTCCAGCTTGAGGGGGAGTGTTACAGTGTGTGTATATAGCTGTCAATTAGGTTAATTGTAGAGATCCTAAATTGATATAGTTTCCTAGAATAGCCTCAATAGTCTGTATATAAATAATGCTATATTCTCAATATAATACATGAAAAAGAGTATTCTCTTAATCTCTGATTACACAAAAAAATGTTATTATCGCCAAAAGAATGTAGTTGCTCAGATAATATATCAAAACAATTATTGTATTATTTAAGATACATGTATTGTATCGTATCGTGCATGTAAGATACAATGCAAAAATCAATGTGTAGATAGTTTTATCTGACTCCTATAACGATTTTTGGGATGGAGGAATAGTGAAGGTGAGTTGGTGTCACAGTGTCACACAGTGTAGTCAAGGCAATCGCCTAAGCGCGCCTCAAGGCGTTTTTACAAAATTTCGCCTCAAAGTGATTCAATGCGGGCGGTGAAATGAGGCGTTCGCCTCAGACCGTCTCGCCCCGCCTCACTTCCTCAACCGCTTCGCCGCCTCAACCACCTCGCTGCCTCAACCGCCTCGCTGCCCCAACCGCCTCGCTGCCCCAACCGCCTCAGCCCAAAAATTGGTTGTAGCCAGCCCAATTACAACCCATTTTCAGCCAATTTGCAGCCTAATTATAGCAAAAAGAGGTTGCAACCCACTCTATAATAAGATTTTATATTTCTTGGTGTAATATTTGATCAATTTGATAAAAACAAGATAAAACGTTTTTTAAGTTCTGATAAATTCGTCACACTTTTTATATTATTTTTTGGAGAAAACATACCATGTTTGATCAACATCAATCTTGATTTTTCGGTTTAATGATTTTTATGCTTTTGGAATACCAATAGTTATTATACTTGTGGATTTTTACCAACAATTTTTCTAACAAATATTCAATATTCTCAAGTTTTTATTCTTTCAAGATTCTTGATTTTTAATGATTTAGTGGATGTTTGCAAGTTATTTAACACTTATGTAGTGCATCTTTTCGCTATGCTATGCAACTTTATTATATTTTCATTTTGATTCTAGGTAGTTGTATCACTTTTTGTACATATTTGCTTATGATACTTATCAAAATGATGATGTATACTACTATGCTAATATGTTACAATTTATTATAAAAAATCTTTAAAAAATATCTTGATTCCAGGTAGTTGTGTCACTTTTTGTACATATTTGCTTATGATACTTATCAAAATGATATGTATACTACTATGCTAATATGTTTAAATTTATTATAAAAAATCTTTAAAAAATGTTAAGACCGCCTCAGTGAGGCGTCCGCCTCGCCTCACGCCTGAGGCATTTTCAGGCCTGTTCGTCTCACCTTCGCCTTAACTACAATGGTCACACATTTACCCTTATCTTTTTTAACAATCACAAATATGTCGACAATCGCAAATATGTCCTTTATTCAACCAAATTACCTTATTTTACCCATCTTCAAATAAATTTACAAATTTGCCCTCTTA
The DNA here is from genome assembly GCA_963556465.1 of Berberis vulgaris. Taxonomy (NCBI): domain Eukaryota; kingdom Viridiplantae; phylum Streptophyta; class Magnoliopsida; order Ranunculales; family Berberidaceae; genus Berberis; species Berberis vulgaris. The sequence goes on along the minus strand of OY747127.1, from coordinate 30,667,396 downwards.
ATGATATCAATCTTAAAATTTATAAATTAATCATATACTTATTTTTGGGCAATACATAATTACAAGCAAAATAACGAAATGTGTGCACACGTAGTGTGCAATAACGTACTAGTTATATATTTAAGCATGTAAAAGACATAAATAAGACTTTTAAGGAGGTCCCCAAAACAGTTTGACTTGTATAACGCATATTAGTTGGGTATTGGTTATCACTCATTCATGTCATTTGTACAAGGACGGTGCATTCCTGGTGATAAGATATAGATGTAGAGCATCAATGAGGCTTAGGTATGATACATATTTATATATCGTATCGTATTTATCGTAAGATATTGATAACTATTATTATAAATATTATTTTGTTACTTGCTTACTTTAGTAAGGCATAACATTATATTAGTTCAACACTCTATGCTTGGTTTGACTTCTGCCCCATGTTCTTCAACTTTGGTGTATAGAAGCTTCTGCAATTAATGTAACAAAAGCCTTAAGACATATCAGCTGCTTGGAGTTCTATAATATTCTCTTGCCTGTAGTTCTATAAGATTTTTTTAATGGTTTTATTTTACTTTATTTTATAGAAGATAATGAAAATCCAAGTAGAAAACATTTTTACCTCAGTTGCTGTTCGTTATGTCCATTCGTTGACCATCCTTTGATTGCTTTGTTTAGAATATGAAAACATCTACAACTGTAATCATCAAGGCATTCATGTTTACCTAAGGAGTTCAATGGAAGCACAATTTCTTCTTCCCCTAGATTCCCGTAAACTTGAAGTTTATATTTCTTGAATGTATTATAAAAAACATGCAAGATGAAAGTTCCTTGTACAACTCTCATGCAAGTCTACAATCTGCACTGTAGCACTGGTATTGTTATGTCCACAATATGCTATTGTCTGTGTTCAATAAAAACACTAGTGATAGGCATTCACAAGTTAGTCAATCATGAATACCAAAACATTTAACTTTTAAGATACCTAGCCTGTAGTGCTCCCTCTTTATTTTCCTATTCCATCTTCATAATCTAATGTATTCCAATTTATATTTTGTTAAAAGTTCAGATAGCTCCTTTGGAAGTTCCCTTGCCTCCAATAGGTTGAGTTTTTATTTATTTTATTTCTCTGAACACCGCTTTTAAGTCTTCCAAAAATATAGGTTTTACATTGTAAGATTGCTTTTGATTACCAAATCTCAATGCATTTTAGATCCCCGAAAGTCTAGAAGTCTAGTTGTTCTGCTCCTGAACATATTTTGTAACTCCCTTAAATAGTTAGAAGTTACCTGATTTCTGAAATGGTTGGGGAGATTTGGGAAAGCAATCCAAAGGCAAAGTAATGGTGGTGGTGGCCGACCTTGAGAATTCATCCTTCATGTCTGTCATAGATTGGAGGTATGGATATCGAAGTGGGACAAATTTTTTTCCTAGATAGGATTGGCCTGTTGGGATACGAATTTTGAAGTGGGTTGAAGTTTGTGTGATCTAGACATGGAGAGTCCAGGACACATTCTTCTCCATTTTGGTTGGGTTAGGATGTGGTTGCACTCTTATTGGGTCGTTTGAAGTGAATAAGGTATTGCTTGTTTCCACATAGGCATTGTAAAGACTTAAGATGTCGGAAGACTTCTAATTACCTTTCTGCTGTGGAAACTACTTCCTTTTTGTTATATGTTGGACAATGTGGAAGGAACAAAATAGCATGATTTTTAGTGGGTAGACATTGGCGACTAGTGATCGTGGAGGTTCTTATTGCTTGGTTGGGATGTGTGTTTCATCTTACAGGTTTAAAATAAACTATGTTTTAATACCATATAAGCTTTTGTCAATAAGGTTGACCTTTAAAATAAACAAGTTTAAAATAAATATATAGATAAAAGTCGGTACAGTGCATCAGTATTGTATGTATTGAACTTTGATCTTATCAAATTGTTGAGAGAAACATGAGATAAACTGGATCGATATTGCATATGAAATTTGACATATACTTGAGATTATTAGCCACGAGTTTTGAGTATAAATTGGTCAAGGGTTAGACAGAGCTAGTGTCCTCACATTTCTTCTGTAATCTTGGTTGCTGCTTGGAAGAATGGCTCAGTGGCTCTTTGGAAGAATGGCTCAGTGACCGAGCAAAGGCATGAAATAATCATCATTTGTTCACTATGTAAATGCTACACCTAATTTCATGGGATCTTCTATATTGACGGAATCTATCAATCTGGTATCCTGTTCGAGCAACAAACTGGTCCCCTCTGCACCTTTTGTGAATGGCTTCTCATTGTATGTGCCATCTAATCTGTAAGAACTCTGTCAGTGATCTTTTCTCCAAATAAAATTTTCTAATTTTCAAAAAAGATAACAAATTTGGGATCCTGTTGGTGAACTTCTCACAACACTGTTTACTCTTCGTTTCCTGTTTTTCTTTTTGTCAACCTGCTTGCTGTAAAATGCAGCCTAGCCAATAGGGGCCGGGGTACCCGTTTTTTCCTATCAAATCCCCTTACACAAACATATCCTGCCAGACAATTTTTATCAAAGAACATTAGGTTGCTCATCTCATGTGCTACACATGCAAACACAAAGAGTAACGATTTCTTCACTTCTACATGGTGGCATGGAATTAGTTATCCAACAACGCAGCAAAGTAAAGATGAAAGCAAGCAAAATTTAGATGGATGAGATCTTTTTAATTGCAACAGATTGGAATGGATGTGAACTAAAGACAGGCATCTGTGGCCAAGTTAATGCATCTTTAATCAATAATTGAATCATACAAGAGACACGACTTTGTTTTCCTCAACAATGTTTGACTAGATGTCTCCTCCCTCGCCCTCACAGCTCTTATAAAAACAACAAGCTATTTTATTCATATGATTTTTCTATTATTATTATTATTATTGTTGTTGTTGTTGTTGTTGTTGTTGTTGTTATTATTACCATTATTATTAATTATTATTATTATTTTAAGTTGCAGTGTATTAGCTTTGAAATCACCTATAGTATAACAAATAGAGAAAAAAACTTAATTTAGAAGATTGTGGGAGAGTATCTTCTTATGTTGCTTTTGCATCTTATCCCAATGTCAGTGATGTTTGAAATCTATTGTTGTTGTTGTTGTTGTTGTTGTTGTTGTTGTGTTTGAGTGTGAAAAGAAATGAGCTTGTGATTTAAGTTGTTTGATAGGGATTTTTTGTTGAATTATTATTATTTTTTAAAGTAACATTTACAAAAGTACCTAGTTGCCATCACCTCATGAAGTGTTGTCATGCGGCACTTTAGGGCTTCGGGTGAGGTGCTTTCAGGAAAATATGAAGTCTTTAGAGTTTTGATGGATTCCTCGACAACGTAGTTTGTTCTCGGTCTTCCTTTTTCTATTCAAATACCGTTATATCTGAACCATATAAGGTATTCTTGAGGTAGTAAAGTCTATGGTCAAGTTATGTCAATGATTCAAGACTACTTTGGTTGAATAAATCTTACAAATGCATTCCTATGGGCACTGTAATAGTTGTGTGCTTTAAGGTTGTGATGGCTTCATTTCCTTGTATTAGAACATTTCCTCTGCATTGCAGTTGAGAGTTGTTGTTTACTTTCCACCAATTTCATTTCAATCATGGTTTTAGGGTATGCGAGGCTACCCTACTCCTTTTATGTAATTTTTATTATTATGAGTGTTTACGCATTGTGAGTACTTCATTTTTGTTCATCTATGTAACTTGATTGTTTTTAATGTGTTTGTAGTTCTATATGTTTCTAGATATCAATGGATTCATTTTCTTTCATTTTTTATTGTGCATTTTAAATTCAAGCGTCTTTACTCTACTAAAATTGCTTGGTAGTTTAGATGGATAGTTCTGAGTTCAAAACCCTTGTCCAATTGCTTACTAAAAAGAGGGGTGGAGGTCTAGTTATATGTTGTCTAAGGCGTCGTTGCAACAGCTAAGGCGGAAAAAATACACCTGGCGTTTCGCTGCAAAATTTTCCGCATCAATTTGGATTTTTGTGTCAAACCATTGCGGCAAAACGCTTCACCTGCAACGCTGCGGGATGCGAAGCGAAAATAGGGGGTGCCAATAGCTTGTCAATTAGTAAACATTTAATTAACTAAATAAAGTAATTATTAATAGTTTAATTATTTATTAATTGTAATATAAATTTAAACACTAAATTAGATTCTGGCCTAAAGTCCCCAATCGACCCAACACCCAAGCAGTCTCCCGTCAAAAGTCAGCGTGAAGACTGAAGAGACCAAATCAATCGATCTTCTTCAGGTGAGTTCTTCACTTTTTCATCATTTTTTTTTTGTGTTTGTCTTGTTTGAATTATGGTTTATTATTAGTATGCAAATTATATAAAAATTTACATTAAGGCTCCGCCTCAACTTTGTTACAACTCCGTCGCAATTCTCTCAACGGAGGTCGGCATGTCGCCCTGACACTTGCGTCAGACAACATGATTCTGGTTTTCTTTCCCTAATATAATGTTATATAGAACTATAGATAATAGTATTGAACAATGAATAATCATAGTGACAGTTCAACATGTTGAGCTCATTCACAAAAACAGCTGACATACGCTCCTATATCTGGTACAACCCAAATGCTAGGCATTCTAGGCAGAAAGTACAGTTTTGGACGGAACTGTGTTATGCATTGTATTGCAATCCCTATTATGTAACTCCTATATAGGATCATATGCACATATGCCCGACGTTCATTGCATAAAGGTGATTCGGTCGCTGGGGAATGCATGATATGACACTACTTGTTCTTGCACCAGTTCTTCAAAATGGAGACAAAGTCATGGTAGTCATGAGTATGTGTCCACATAGATTTAAGACAAGTTTTTGGTTTGGATCAATGTTACTCAAACTAGCATAACTTTTCTGTTAACATTATCCTATATTGAAGCTGATACCTAACGTGACTACTGTGGTTTCTAATCTCATTATAGCCTGTGACTACTTTGCTTGTACTTGATATTAGTGGGATGAAAGAACTATGATAAGGTTGCCGATTCTTACCTCTCCAGAAACAGCTTTGAATTTCTGCTGTAGTTTGACCTAATAAAGAATAAAAGCCAATCACTTTTTACATTTTGATTTGTTATGATAGAATATGAATAAAGTAATCCATACATTAGTCCATTACCTCTGAATATGGACGTTACTGATGTTCCAAAGAAAACAGTCCTCCTTGGGAGGTTCCACAACCAGTCCCTTGGAACATGAATTGGATTATGACTAGAATCATGGTCAGCAAAGACCTACAGAAAGGATTTTTTTAGCTAGGTGCAAAGAAAGTGACAGGTACTGCTTATTTGTTGGACCAAAAAAGAAATGCAAAAAATATAACAGAAATTATTGCAACATGTTTCATTTTGATAAAAGGAAAATAATACCTCATTAACTTGGAAATAGGTCCCATTAAGTGGGAAACTTCCTTTCATTGCTGTTTTGCATGGTATCTGATGATAGAGAGTTTAAATATCAGTTAGTCATTGGTTGTTAGAAATCTTCATTTGAATGATCATAATGGAATGTACAGGTCACTCACTAAAAGAGTTCCTCTAACTGTTTGCGAGTTAGCTTCTCGTATACTATTGCATGAGAAACACGTCTTCTCATTGCACAGATCACTTGAAGTTTGGGAATCACAACATCTTCTGGGTGCTTGGGTGGATTCTGCTGTTTCACCTGATGTTATGCATCAAGTAGATGTTAGATAATGTATCATGCATGAAGCAAAATCATATTACTTCCCATTTACCCTGATAACTATTTAAGCAACTCAAAGTGGAGTTTATCTTGACTAGCTTGTTAAACATTTTATCACACTAAGAATCTGGTAATTCAGTGGTCACATGTTTAGAGAACTAGTTATTAGTAAATACTGGCTAGTGTCTAATATCTACTAAAAATAGGGACAAGGGGTTGGACAGTTTGCTCTATTTCCTAATTGGTCAATGCATGTCGCCTTGAGGATGTCTATGATAACCGTATGGTTAAATTGTTGCGGTGTAAACTTGTAAAGTTTTTTTTATCAAGAGTTTCTTTCTTACGTGGGCATCAGTGTAGGGAAGCATCCCATTTAAGGTTGTGCTTTGTGCCCCTTGTGTACCTTGGAGGTCGAAACCTCTTCTCATCATAGCCTTTATTACAGCTTTGCTAGTTTGGTTTGCCATTAATTTACGGCTCGTTTTGGTTAGTGGTGCTTCTTTTGAGGCCCTGTAAGACTCCCTCTCACCCCTCTTCTGGAGGTATTATTTTTTGGTGGTTGGTTCCAATTGCCAGGTGTTGGGTTTTGTTGAGAGCATGATGCAAGAATCATCAACATCAAGGCTTAAGAGGTGGAGATGAATGTTTTAGTCACTCTTTGCTGTTGGGTCTCCTCATTCTTGTTTAAAATTGGTGTTGATGATTCCTTGTATAGTAATTAGGAGATAATAGTTTTGGGGGGCTTAATCATATGGTCATGCGAGGTCTCTTGCTTGAAATCATTAAATTTTTTACCTGTTAAAAAACTCCCTATTAAACAGTGTGTATATTGCGTAGTTTTGAAACTTTTTTGTGCAATTGTGTTTGTAACGTCGCCTGCTTACCTGGTGTCCATATTGCTAGTAGATATGAGCCAACATCGTTAGGTACACGCTTTTCCACCTGCGTTATAGAAACATTCAAGATCAGAGATGTTTCATTTAGGTTTTCACCAATGTCAGAGTTGAGAGAACATACCCCTTCCAGAAGAGGATGTGAATCTGGAAGTTCATAGCTGCAGCCAACGAGAAGAGCTAGTTAGTCCAAGATACTATCAGGTTCCTTATAAGAATGTCTTTCCTAGCAGTGTTGGTTCCAGGATATACACAGTTGCCTGGGCTGCCCGCGGGGGGGGGGGGGGGGGGGGGGGGGGGGGGGGGGGGGGAGGGGAATAATATCATCTCCAAGAGGTAGCCACCATCACAAAAATGAGGTGAACACGAATATCATGTGCATTTTAAAATGTTAGCATTTTGTGAATGCTGATATATCAGGACAGTACTGTTAATATCTCCAACAAAACTTATGGCTTCACTATTTGAAATAGTATCTGGCTAATATAGCAACTTATTACTTACACTTGATGCTCAGTTCTTAGTCTGCTCACATTCTTCAGTTTTGGTGTAGGGATAGAAGCTGCATCTGTTGTTAGAGCGACCAAAGCCTTCGACATATCGACCTCTTGGATCTTCATATTGTTCTCTTGCATGTAATTTTGTAAGTTGTTTGCAAAATCTTTGATGCTGAGTTCAATTCTAGGAATCTCATCAGGATCATCACGGAAAGCATCCTCTATATCACTTTCTAGTACTTCTGTATATTCATGCTCCGGTGTTGCTGGCACTTCAATGATAGGTTCGCTGTTTATTTTAGATTTTGTATCAGACATGTCTGTTTCTGGTGGAGGAAGTGGCAATGGATTGACACACACAATTGGATTCTGGTTGATGTCATTTTCCGGTAGAGAAAATAGCATTAAATTGCTATGCACAAGTGAACTTTGGTTGTCATTCATTGGAATTGTCGAATTAATAATGCCTTCCTCTGCTGGCCCTGGTAAAGCGAGCCTTGCACTGTAGCAAGAAAATGTAAGCATCAAAAGCATTGAAATTTGTTATATCTGATATAAGTTGATGAACTCTTTAAACACAGATCTTTGGGGTGTGATGCTTTTTGAGGATTTAATGATCTTTTAGTAAATAACAATAGAAAGATTACTTAATAATGGCTTCAAGGGAAGGGAAAGTACTCAGGGTGTGTTTGGTTACATGGAATTCAATTCCATGTAATCCATAAGGAGGACCACATATTTTGAGGCTAACTTGATCAAAATGTGGAACTATTTATCACAAATCTAGAGTTGTTTTTATTTTTTATCAATTGGTGAGTTGAACTCTCATGATCATAGAAATCAAATCTAGAGTTTTTTCATGTTTCTTGTTTGAAACCACACGTGTTATTTTGGAAAATCATGCATTAAGAAACCATTAACATGCAAGCTTCAAATACTTTGCAAGATTTCAACAATGGAGAAGTGCTAATTATTTTGACGATTCTGATTTTTGTTGCATGTTCTCATTGTGCTTGTTTGAAGCAATATATGAGTTGTTAAATTATGTTATCATCTTGCGGTTCTGTTTTGCCCCCTTTTTTTTGTCTATACTGGGAAACCTTTCAAATGATTTGTGAGCAAGTGCACTCCATGACTATAAGCATGTTAAACACTTCAAATTAGTTGTATACTAATTTCTCAAACATATGATTAATGACTGCTCTGATTCAGGAAAACATAGATGCATCATTAATGAATAAAATGCCCCTTTATACACATGAGAGCTAACCTGGCAAAGGCACTGGCAAAGTGCTTGCACTCGGCTCTCATTGGACAAGCATTGCAATTCGGCTTGCTTTTTGTGCAGAATACCTGCATGAAACTCAAAACTAGTGTTATTAGCTTGTTTTCTTTCCCCCTGCTGCCTGATACTGACATATTATCTGACAAAAAATAACAAATTCTACCTTTCCAAAGGTAATCAGTTGATAATGTAGCTCATACCTGTGTTTGCATGGTAGAATGAAATCAGCACAAATTTTACATATTGAAAAATTGTCATATAAGTGTTGCCTTTATTGAGATATAAGTTCGGATCACAATGAACTTACAATGTTCTTTGGTCCAGTGTGCATAGCCGCGGCCAAAGATATTTCTGAATTGTCTCCTGAATTGGATACCTATACACATAAAAATATCATTTCTTTTAGTTTTATGTAATAAAAAAATATTGTTGTCTGTTTTTTGTTGTTATATTTTATTGTTATTACTATCGAACTATTTTTTTTTTACTGATCTTGAAACTATACTTACAGTTCTAGAAGATGCAGCTGAAGGGACTCAGGCAGTGGTTGGAGTGGGACCCATCCCAATCTCACAGCTATCCGTCCAACATTTGTGTCAACCTTAGTTAAGATTTGAATAAAGGTATGTGAATTTTAGTTTTTAATGAATAAACATGCAACAGTATAGTTGATCTTTATATAGTCTTACTGGGAAAGCAAGATGGTGCAGTGTCAGCAGTCGCACACATTCCACACTTTTTAGGCCCAACCCCCTTATGCTTAATAGGTATTCCCTGCAAATAATAATGTACTTCAGAACATCAGAAGAATTGAATCCATGCTCAGTACATCATGGCGATAAATGACCTCCAACTCAAAGTGGAAATGGATTTCCAAACAATGCATATGTTGAATTGTTTGGATTTACTTACTTTGCCTTATCTGGGGGAACATCCCTTAGCCATTCGAGGTCGATGCTCCCATGTTCCTTGACTAGTCGGTTGAGAAAACCCTGCAAGTATATTTGTTAGAAAGAAAGAAACAATTAATGACTCTTGGCATCATCTTGATTTCCTTGCAACCATAGGAAAATAAATCTAAATATTCAGATGCATACCTTGATACGCTCTGCAAGCATGTGGTTCATTCCTCGTTCTTTGATGGAATGTGCAATTTCGTTTACATCTGCACATCTCACCGCTTCCCAGTCTAGTGAGTCCATAGTTTCATGATTCTTGTTTTTTCTTCCACATCTGTGATATACCTCCTTTCTTAAACTATCCCAGTCAAATTCGTGTTTATCCTCCTTCACAGGCTTTTGCTTCGCTTGACGAGGATTGATGGTTGTATCAGTAGTCTTACTTGATTCACCCACCTTGTCCAATTTGGATTTTTGCTGACCTTCCAGAGACATTCTTCCCACCATATTGGAAGACTGTCTGTGAGGATTTGGCAAACTTGAATTGGGTTGCTGGTCTTTATTTTGATTTGTCTCTGTAAGTGCATTATAAAGGATCTGAGGACCTGTAGATGGATCACTTTTGTTGTTCAAGGTCTTGTTTCTGACCAGCTGATGATTGCAACACGAATATGCCACTTTCTCCAGGCCACTCATAGTTTCTGTTACTGTGCCAATTATCCCACTTGTATTGTCTATGCCTTTTATCTCAATGCTCTCAGTACTTGACGGCAAAACAAATGTACTTTCACTTCCAATCACCCCCAGACACTCCACTTCCTGTACACCTGAGTGTGAAGTCCTATGCAAAGAATAATTACTTGAAGGTGCTGCAGGAGTTTGTGTAGGCGGAAGTTCTGTATTGGATGAATAAATGGAAAGGGACTCTGTTTTCCTATATATCCTGTCCACGTTTGACTCTCTTTTTGCATATTTACTTTTCTCTGAAAGCTTGCTGAACATTTCAGAATGTAAATCTAGTGAGGAACTCCCACTCTCTTTGCTATTTCCTTCCTGCACTATTGCTGTATCTGCTCTCTGAAGAAGCTCAAGGAAAGTTGCACTGGTGCTGTTGGGTTTACACCCAGTTGTTAGATCTTCTTCTTCAGAATTTGAATCTGAGCAAGATCTTGCAATTGCATCTGTATGAGCAATAGATGAGTTCACAGAGCTGTGAGAAGAAACGAAGTCTTCCATTGTTACTCTGTTTCCACCTAACAGTTTCACGCTTTCTATGCCCGGGTTTGTTACAGTTGTTATTTGTATGGACGAGTATACAGAGTTTGGAGATGAAACACCAGAACTTTGCAGTAACTTACTATCATCAGTTTCTGCCAAACTCGCATACTCTGTGACAGAATTTCCAACTGCTATATTCTTCTGTCCTTCATGACACACATCAGGTGTGTTTCCGCCCATAAAATTTTTCTTGCATTTGGTGGTATCGCCACAGCTGCCAGCTCCTGCATTACTTCCAAATGAGGTATTGCTGTTGCACACGTCCTTGTTTTCCACGTACTGGGCTTGATGGGATGTTATAAAGCTTTCGTTATTGATGGGTTCCCTCATCGAGTTATGCCCTTTGTTCTCAGCTGAGTCCACAATGCTCACCTCTAGCTCTTCTACATGCATGCGTCCTCCTCTATTGCATGTTCCATCATCACTTCTTGGTTCAAGGGGAAAGTGTGCAGCAAGAGACATGAATGCCGAGCTGTCACATAACGAGAGTACTTCAGTATTGGGTTTCTATCATTCTCAAGTGTATTTTCTTCCAACATCAATTATTGAAACTTTAGCTTACCTAGAGAGGTGGTCAGAGACATTCTGTGTAAGGAACACCCCAACTACAGAGTCTACCACAGATCCATTCCATTTCGTAAAGCGTCTGTCTCCTGTCAGGAGTGCCACTTCCATAATTAAAATGTAACTAAAGGTAAGCGCTCAAGATAAAATGAAAACAACATTGTCTTGATATCTGATGGATGCACACAACCAAACAACATAGTAGGCTAAACATAGGTTCCTTCAATACAAGGTTCACCTTTATTACTCCTCATGATTTAGGTGTAATATATAAAAGTTTTTATTTATTTATTTTTATTTTTTATTTTTTATTTTTTATTTTTTTATTTTTTTACACTGGCACTTAACTGTTTTATATGTATTAGTATCTTCCTCCCTCTCTCTGGCCTTAGTATTTAGTTTTTCACTTGCTAGCTGTTGTCTTGCCTTTTATGTAGATATTGGTTGTGGAAAGGGCTGGCTGGGTGGCCTGATCTTCTCTATTTTTCTTTCAGGAGTGTAGTTGCAACTCACCCTTTGGATAATTTTTGGTACTATAAATTTAGCTTGGCTTTGTTCATTCTCGCTCTTATTAGTTCCATGCCTCTAAATACAATTTTAAAGTAGAACTCACCCTTTGGGTAATTTTTGGCTAAATTCCAGAAACTCGATTTATTTCTACACATTTTATTTTTCTTTCGTTTGTCACCTATATGAATGTTTTAGAATGCACAGAACATTAGCTATAAGAGGTGACTTGTAAAGTGCTAAAAAGAAACCACCGTTTTTTAACAAATAACTAGAGCAGTCACTTTCATTAGTGATTGTCTCCGCGACATATGGAGACATATACGAAATCATCTTTCAAAGAAAATCAGAACGTGGTGAGAGAATCAAAGAGGGGCTAGGCAGACAGGCTATCTTATGACAAGCTGACAGCCTTTCTGGTATTACATGGAGATAAGTTATAAGCTGATCATCGTTATGATGACTACCCTCCTGCTTCTGAAAATGATCTCCAACTGCAGTTGAATCCTAAAGATTCAATCTAGTTGTACTTATGTCATTAGCTTATTAGCATTAATGTCATTTGGTATACTAATAATGTTCAACAACACACTTCCATGATTATAATGTTTAAAGACAAATATGCAATGAATTTATTTCCTTTTATTTTTTATACCTTGGATGAGGTGCATGCGGGCGATAAAAGAGTCTGCTCGCCCACGGAAAACTCGTCTTTCTTCCTCCCACCACTTCTGTTTCTCTGCATCTGTACTTTCAACACCAGCATCACTTTCATTTCCCATTAAAAGCTTCCACACTCTTTCCGTCTCTGGGTCAAGGTCAACTTTGGCCCGAGGCTTCCGTTTCTTGGTGGGGTCAAACAGCCCCTCATAAGCAACAATTTGACCATTTCCTGTGTATGGAACCAGCGCATTTTGTTCTTCAGTATTAATACTGTTTAGTTTCTGTGTTACCTGATCAACAGGCAAGCTGACATGTAGTTTACTCTCAGCATCTGCATCAGTGTCCATGCAAAGAAAAGTCATGCAATTACTTCAATCTGGAGGAATTAGGGGGAAAAAGAAAAATACAAAAATGTTTAATATGCATTCAATCTGCTCACGGGAGTACCTTTTGTCTTGCCTAAAGATTGGTGCCAGTTGTATGCAAGGGCCCGAGTATCTAGCAGCCTCGCCCCATTTGTGTCCGAGTATGTTTGCAAATTGCCAATAGTAGTTGCATTATTACTGCCGTCAGGCTTTTTCAAGCAGCTTATGGGTTGAGTTGGTGGAAAATTGTCACAAGCCGATCCTGCTGTTAGAGATGCAAAGTCGCTGACTCGTATAGGTTCTTTTGATTTCTTCTTCATGATTCTTTCCATCTGACCGTTCGTTATAAAATCAGAAGCTTGAGTTTTATGAGTAGCACTACTTGATGCTTCTTTGTGTGAAAGCTGATCAGCAATAATGCTTTGCATATAGTGCACAGGTTGTGTGGCTGGAGACTGAAAATGATTGCTACCTGCACTAGTTGATCCTTCTTTGCATGGAAACAGATCAGCAAGATTACTTTGCATATAATGCATAGGCCTTGTGGCTACAGACTCAGGAGACAGAGAATAATATTCATGCAAGTAATTGCTAGCTTCCTGCACTTCATTGTGAGTAGAACCTTTTGAAGTTTGTTTGCGTGAAAGCAGATCAGTAAATATATTTTGTCCATAGTGCATAGATCTTGTGGCTTGAGGCAGACTACACAGAGAAGAATGTTTTTGTAAGTAATTGCTGGCCCCATTACTAAGGTTTTCAGTGCAATTAATATTGGAAAACTGAACCCCTAAGCATCCGTTATATCCTTGCGACGTAAAAGTTCCATTGCTGGTACAACTCTGTTGGTTCATCATTACTTCTTTTGCACTTTCTGCTGGGATCACCACAGAAGATGATTGGTTAGCTCCCAGCATTTGTTGGCTGTTCTCAATTCTTCTTTTCTTGTGAATTTCTGGAAATTGTATGATGGTCTCAAGTTTGGCTCCAATTGGATTCAAGGACTGGAGTTGTACCTCTTCCTGGGAATACAAGTGTCCCTGTCCCATCTTTAATGTATGTGGGTATTCTCTGGGCATAGGTAGACGTTGGTTACAGTTGGTGTTGTTTTGGCTGTTTGATGCCGGGTGAATATATTGGTGCGACATGGATGATACAGTACTGTTGTTGGTTTTGACAAATTCTGTATGGGAGACGTATGGCCTTGTTGTCTCTGGAACTTCGCACCTGTTGTGGCTTTCACCAGAAGTCCTCTTGTCATGTATCATGTTTTCTCTCGATGAAGTAATACATATAGGGGCTTGGGTACTAGGATGTTGTTTCTTCGGCAGAGAGATGCAGTCATCCAGCATCTGAGTTAAGGAGCAATTTAGGTCGAATGTGTTTCCTGCTGATGAGTTGTCTTCTCTGACCTCAAGTCCTTGAGCTAGCTGGAGAGCTGATTTGTTTCCCAAGCTATTTTTAATTCTGGATGGTAGCTCTGTTTGAGATTTTGGAATGGTATTAAAAGCCAGCATTGATATACTGTCATTGTTGTTTGAGTGCTGCTTCTTCTTCAGATGGGCAACTGTTGTGTGATGGCTTTCTTGCCCTTTTGCTTGGCCTTCCCAGCTGAAATTCAAAGATCTTTTGCAAAGTTTATTAGGGCGTGTGTATGGATCAGAAATCTCCCTCACGTTGTTACCTGGTGGTGTGCTTGGTGAGTTTGTGGCAGCTTTCCTTACATATTTTCGCTTTGCTGGTTGGTCTTCTTTCAGGGTACCCTGCTTCTCTGTAGACTTTGGGTTTCGCTTTGGTTGGTTTTCTCTGACAACTCTAGGCCTAATCTTTTTCCTCTTTAGCTTTTGTTGTGGTGTTTTATTCAAATCAAAACCATTTGCCTCATCTTTTTCTGGGTTCTGAATTTCACCTAATGATAGAGGAACACTTGAATCCACTGATGGCTGTGAAAGTGGTTCTGGATCAGTATTAGGCAATGAGCTCACAACTGAGTTCAATTGTGGTTCTTGGCAATGGAGCTCAGTATTTTTGTTTCCAACAAAATTGTTGCCATCCTGCAATATATTCCTCTCCTGTCGTGATCTTACATCAAGGAAAACACGCAATATTTCAGATTGCTTATTCTGCTCTCTCTTTCCTTCATCAAGTGTTGCTGGTTCAAACTGGAAGGATGTGGCACCATTTGAAACTGAATCAGCTATTGTTCTGGGTGGGCAATTAAGATTGTATGTGGGGTGGTAAGGAGCGGGAAATCCATCTGTGCAATTTCAAATATTTCATATTTCATCAATCATCAGGGAAAAAAGATAGATCAATGCAATGTACTAATGCTAACATCTATACCTTCGCCTAATTTTCATTGGGTAGCTCAGATTTGAGTTGGAGAAGTATAATAGAGTTAAAAGCAGTGTTTAAATTTGTAACTTACTCTGCAGTATCTGCGGCTGGTAGTTGCCGTTGCTTGTAGGATTCGAGCTGACACAGTAATTCTGATTTAGAAGCGAATTGTTAAGATGGTTTGATGGTTGCAGCGGATTCTCCAGCAGAAAAGGGAAGAAACTTGGAGGCATCCCACGACTGTCAATCTGTTTTCTAGGGACTGAAGCCTCAGAAGCTACCTGTTGTGAGGCTGCGCCTGGAATATCTTTCCATACTGCAGCCCTATTGTTCATTGCTTGAGTGTAGTGGCCAGTACTTATTGTCGGCCCACCCAATGCTGCGAAACTGAAATTCTGGCCATCCGAAACTGCTAAATTGTGATACTGCCTACCCAATGTTGGTATACTGTGATTCTGGGCACCCAAAGCTGCTAAATTATGAGTCTGCCCACCCAGTGCGACTGAATTATGATTCTGACCAAGGTTTATGGAATGGTTGCCATTAGACAATGCAGAGAAGAATTGAGGTGGAATCCCCACTGCTTGCCTGGAATTTGTTTCTTGCAGTCTCACTGGAATGGGCTTTGCAAGAGTTGCAGTGTTGAATTGCATCCATGGCGGCCGGATATTATTGAAATCAGGTTCCCCATTTTGAATGGGGGCACCCCTGCTGAAGTCCATTGCCAGACTCCAGGAAAGGTGAAGATACACTTCTATCCTGTATCTCAAGTTCTGTTATTTCCTACTTAATTTCTGACAACACCAACCAATTCTTCCAGTTGTAATCAGATTCGCATGTAAGAAGCTTTTCAATCTGTTGCAGACAACCCCTCTTCACTTTAATTCCTCCTTTCCCACACCTGACCTGCCAAAAAACCCTTGTGTAAAGTAGTTACATTTCAACATTTCTATGTGAACAACAACAGCAAAGAAGCAAAGCGATCCTCTTGACTTTGAGAAGCTGAACAATGAATCAGAAGAAGACCACCCTATCTGCCACATGGAATCTAGAAAAACAATAAGAAATTAAAAGCCCAATTTTTTATGATCTGCTGTGTAGAGGCAACAATTTGGGATGGGTATTGGGGGATCTTGATCTGATAAAACCAACATGGTTGAAGAAGAAGAAGACGACCATCTGATCCTTTCTCTTCAAATACAACTCTTTTACTTTCTTTTGGAGGAAAAAAAGAAAAAGAAAGAAAGTCTGACTTGTGATTCATAAATTTATACACCAGAGAGGAAGCAGACAAACCAGCTGAAGAAGTCAGTCCTTTTGATGTTATTGGCCAACTCATTTTACAATTTAAAATTGAAGGCTGCTTCTTTTACAGTTTACCAACCTTTTTAAGATTAAAGTTCCATTACTGCTTAAAGCTAAGCAAGCTATGGGGCAAAATGGACACTGTGCTATAGGGATTTAAATTAGAAATACTGTGATGTGAAGACAACAGTAGAGACAAAAGGCGTACTAGAGGGAGGGGCATTTAAAATAAGATAAATAAAATGTGTACTAGGGAGGGCAGACAGGAAAAAAAACCAGAGAACGTATCCCTTGGTCCACCACAACATGTCCACCCATTTCATCTTGACCGTCTCTCGTGACTGCCACCTAGTACTAAACGACTCTTGTAATTAGCTAGGTTATGTTGTGTGTCCATGCTAATTTATTTATTTTTCTTAAATAATTTATAATTAAATTCTGTGCCGAGAAGGTAGTGCGTTTGGACAAATGTTGGTTGAACAAACTTTTGGATAAGTTAGTAAATGATGCCAACGTACACACATTCGACATGAAAAAGGCATCAAGCTTATCATCAAAGACAAAATAAGATGGACTACATAAACTAACACAGGATAAATTTTCCTTAATGTAAAAGGCAATATAAGAAAAACATACAACCTTGAAGGATTGGAAGAAATGATTCAATTTTATCCCAAGGGCAAGGAAATGATGTCACGACCAACCTATTAAAGAAAATGCATAAATAGATTAATAAGATATTCAATAAATCCATTCAAAGATATTATTAGTGTTCAACTCTTTTTTTATTTTTAAATTTTTTTTATCACATGTACTTCTTGAAGACACTCAACATAAATCCTTTGGTTTATTATTGAAAAAAAACACACAAATCTTGTGGCCTGCTATCATTACAAATGATCTCCATTTCCGCCACCATCAACTCCAAGCCAAAGTTATTGCAACCCATATTGAGCATTTGAGCAACCTAAACACTAAGAACATAAGTTGGCTCAGTCGGACATGAGGAGTAGGGGGGCAGCGAGGCGGATTTACACGGATATTCGCCCGCCTCAAATGCAGCGGATTTGGGTTTACCTTTACAGATTTTGGGACAGATCTGGGATCTAATCGTATCCATCACGAATTCGGAGCGGATATGGATTTGGCTTTATCCACCCGTGGATATTCGTTTATAAAGGTTATTTTACTAAAATGCCTTGATTCCCTTAATACAAAAAGACCCTAAACCAAAACAACATATCTCCGTCGAGCCTCTTCAATCCCACTTTCCAACGTGGCGATGGCTACACAGATCCTTCCTTTTCTTCTTTTTGATTAATTTTTTCCTTTCTTCTTCGTCTTCTTTTTCTCTCCTGATATCAAATTTTTGATAATTGGTTATGGGTTTTGCAGATCTAGTGAAAAAAAACTTTTAGTGTAGGAAGGTTAGGTTTTGGTCTGGGGTATTGTGGTTTGTTGAAAGATCTGATTTTTTTATGGTGAAAAATGTTGATTTTGTCTAAAGAAGACTCGATTGAGATCAGGGGAGCTCATGATGTCATTTGGGATTGTGTTGAATGATTATGTTCAACAAAGATTTTTTTTGTTCAGTGGTGGTGGAAGAGTGGATGGAAAGGAGGAAACCAGAAGACGAGTTGGAGGAGAGTGTACGTTGTTGATAGAAGAGGAAACCAGATGAAGAGGAGACAAAACATTGGTTCTCTCTTTTTCTTCGAAAACGATCCGCAAACGATCAACTGCATCAGAGTGGCAAACACTTTGATTCTTCCACTTGGATGATTGTTATCAATTAGATCATGCTCATCTATACCAATGCCTCGAGACTCGTTCGTGAGTCTGCAATTTGTTCTGATCAGAGTCTCTAGGGTTTTTGGGTTAGAAAACGACGTTGGCAGAGAACTCTCTTCGATGTTCAATTGCATCGTGTGATCTTCCATCACCGTAGACTCATCTTGCTCTTTTTCTTAAAGGATAATACCACTGACTCTGAGTAGTGGTGGTGGTGGTGAGTAGTCAATTCAGATTGGGTCGTCACTGCAACTTTGCTTCTCTAGCCCTTTTTGACGGCGAGGTTCGTGTTTCCTCACCCTTTAGAAAAAGCGTTGTTTTTCACTCTGTTTTTCAGATTTGGTTGATTTAAGAGAAGACAAATTTTTATTTTTTTAACAGTTATTCGGGGCGAGAGTATTTGCCAATCCGTCCGGAGTGGGGATGGTTTTTAAAAAGTTAAATACACAGATATTCAAGGTGGATTCGGGGATCCGTGTTCCTCAGCGAGGCGTTGCCACCCCTAATGGGGAGATAGTCAAATTGGGTTGGTTATGGCCTTGTGGGTAAATGTTGTACCTTGCACATTATTCCAGCATATCCACTTCCAATCCTAAATGTATATTGTAGCCCTGTTATGCATCTTCCATCTTTTGTTGTTCCCTTTCTCTTTGTTCATCTTGACTTTCTTACGATGAAGGCTCCAACAAAATTTCCAATGGTGACTAACCTTGTGAGTAATCATCTGAGCCAACCTCATTATGATATGGTTTTGGAATATAGTGTAGTCAACTACACTATGCGATTCATGTGACCATTCCAAGCATATAAGCATTCTAATAAAATAGTGACTAAAGTGACAACATGGTAAAAGAGAAAGGGGAGTCAAACATTATCCTAAAAAACCAGTCTATGAATATACACACTTTATCTAGTCACACCAACTTAGAAATTTTGAGAAGCTTGAAAAAGACATTCAGTAGAAAATTTGATAGAGTTTCAAACAAGAAGAAGAGTAAGGTTTCCAAATTCAAGAAACTTATGTACAACTCTTATCTTCTATTTGAGTGAGCTTTAAAAGAAAACAAAGTTCTAGGGTTAGGGCTTTATTGTGAGCTTCATCTTGACCAAACAACTTCTTTATTTGATATTCATGCCTTCGAGAGACAACCTTTTTTGTTCTCACCCCAAATTTTCATAATTGTAACAACCTTTTTTGTTCTCACCCCAAACTTTCATAATTGTAAGGGTGAAGTATCTCACTTTTAGATCTATGAAGAAGTGAGATTCTTAGCTGAAAACCTTTTATATTCAGTCTCTTTAAGAGACACCTCTAGAGAGCTAAAATCAAGTGTTATCCTATTTGAAAATGTTATTTGTGAATAACTACAAAAACAATTATTAGTTAAGTGTGTAAAACCAACATAGGTTGAGTAATGCAATAATGTCAAAATGTATGTCTGACTTATATAATCGCACATGTTTGTGAACCTCGTTGATTCTTAATGTTTGATTGACATTGTTTCCTACTACTCTCTGTTTACTTTACTTATTCAAGTTTGTTTACTCTATTGCTTAAGATTATCTCATCTGGCATACCTTAAGTTTTACAAATCATTGTTAGCTCGTTTGTGATTATGTATCAAGCCTTAGATATACTTGGCAAAAGTATTTTGTAGTTCTCGTTTTACATCTCAAGACTTGATCAACCCTTATAACCTAGAGTTGAATCATTTTCATCCTCTACCTCATTAACACCTATCTTTGAGTGTTTTTATTTGTGCTTGGATCTAGGAGATTGGAGTGAACACGTAGTGTTGAATTATCCACGAAGTAATTACAAAAGCCTATTTTATTTTAAGTATTCTTTCGCAAAGTTTTTAAAAATCAAAAGATTTTAAAAAATAGACTATTAAACTTCTCTTTTACTATTGTGGTAAGGTTTTGACTTTATGTGGTTGTGGTTGTAGTTTCGAGATTGGAGTTCTCATTAGAACAAACTTTATACTTTAGTTCGTGGGAATACACCAGAATTGTGTGTGTGTGTATAATATGGATGAGTAAAAGTGAATTTGAAGATAAGGTTTTATGGAAATTTCACAAAAATAAAACAAACATATTTGTGAAAATGTTTGGAAAAAGTTGACTAAAAATAACAATAATAAAAATGACTTATTTTGACTACTCGTGGCAATGATTCGTATGAAATGAAGATTTTAATCGAGTGTAAAGCTAGGGGTTTTAGGAAAATCAAAAAAGAATAAAGGATCTCATAGTAGCACTGAAAATATTTGGATCGTACTAGGATCTAATAAGGATCCATGGTAACCATAGATCTTAACTCATTTACTGAATAATCCTCTAGGTTTTGTACCAATTTCAACTTTGTTGGTAGGGTTGTGCATTTAGAGTGGAAAATTTTGCAAGCTTCGCTTAATTATTACAAAGTTAATCCATATATATTCCAACAGTAAAACTGAAATCATTTACTACTTATGCGTTTCATCCAACCTTATTGGCATGTTTGTGTGATTTAGAGATTAAAATTGAAATTGAAAAAGATCAATTACTGCTAAATAAGCGATTTTTTGACAGAAACCTTCAAAAATAATTTCCCCTTGTAGATCTTAATCTTAAATGAGTATTAACTTAGTGAAAAGTAGACAACAAACAAGGATCTGATTGTAGCACTAAAAAAATACTTGGATCTAACGAGGAAACATTTCGACTCTGCTGGTAAGTTTGTGCATCAAGAGAGGAAAAAAAATGGCAAGCTTATAATTTATCACATAGACTAACTCCAAAATCTAATCCATAGCAGCTGTAAAATTGAAACCATTTACCTTAACAGTTTGAGGGGAGATTCTCAATTTTGACTCTACTGGTAGGTTTGTGCTCTTTTAGAGATTAAAATTGACACTGAAAAACTCAATCACTGGTAAAATATAGAAATGGAAACACGGAAAGACAAAAGAAAAGTTGTACCGTAGTTGTAGTAGCACAAGATGGCACCATAGACGGACAACTATAGAGCACCCTAGACAGAGCAACCAGATAGCATCGTAGACAGAGCGGCCGAGTGAAGAAGAGTGTACTTTGGGAACAAAAGAATTGATATAAATAGGCCGAGTGAGATTAGGGTTTGTTCAAATATAAGGGACAAAAGTGTCCTTCCAAGGTAAATTAAGAAATTACCTAGGTAATTATGAATTTACCATTGATTTAGTGAAACCCTCGGTAGAAACATGTACCCTTGACGATATAACTAAGGAGAACTGAGTATTGTATTTTAAGGATAATGGAGTATAATGTTGTAATTAATGATCTTTGTAAGATTTGTTTTCTATATATATTTATTAAAATTTCCACATTTTGGTTGTTATTTTGATGAATCTATTTGTTATTTATATTTGGCTTCATCCTTATATATATATTTTTAATCATATTGCTATATGCGAACTTCTAACTTTATTTAAATTAAGAAGCAATATATTATTCTATTATACAATAACGATTTACCAAATAATAGTTGAACCTAATTGATGTAGTCGAGTCCTGCTCTCCCTTTTATAGTGTGAGAGTCCTTATCTCCCTTTTATAGTGTGAGAGTCCTTGTTCGGTTAGGCCTTTGGTGGCGTAGTTTAGGGAAAAAGATCTTGCTGGAGATCCTTTCCTAATTGGGAGTTGTCCATGTGGGATAGTTTTCCTACATGACTTGTGCTCCTAAATTTGCGGGAGTGGTTTCCCTTTTTGAGTGTTGTCTATGCAAGGAAGTTTCCTTGCTCGACTTATACTCTAGTATTTGTTTCCTAGTCGAAACCGACGTACTGTTGGCCTGCCTGTCTTGGGACAATTCCCCAGATACTTGTCTTATCAAGGCTTACTCTTGCATTATCAAGGCTTACGAGTATTGTACTTGGCCGTGTGACGTGTGGGCTTAGTGGCATATTGCAATTCGGGTCCAACGTTCTGGAATCTGCCAATAGTGGGCTTAATGTTGTTTGAGCTTCGTTGGATTGAGTATGCAATCGGACCTGCTTCGTTCTGTTGACGAGATTATCATGACACGTGTAAGGTGCTGATCAAAGGACAGTTTGATGTATCATCACTAATTATTAGTGAGTGTTGTTTGGACCAATATCATCACATTATAAGTTTGGGTTTTAACTCAAATCACTATCCAATAAATTGAATGTATCGGGGATCAAACTTTTGACTTAGGATACCATTTGCGACCTGGAAAGGCGGCTAGCCCATGGAGCGGTGATGATTGGGAAATGTTAGTTCTATATAAAAATTTCTACATCTATCCGCTAATTTTTGGAGATATACTTGTACGTAAATGGAATCTTTACAATCTTTCTATTATTATTATTTTTAACACTATAAATATGTATGGGGATGAGAACATACCTTTTTCCTCCCTTCGAGAGCTCCGCACCTTCTTGTCTTTCCTAGATCTTCCTATTCTTTCACTTCTTTTCTCGATATTCTTCTTGCAAGCAAGTAGTGGAAAATGCTCTCCACTCATTTTCCTTCTTTTATACCCTTATTCACATTTCCATCACCCTTTCCTTATTCACACTTTTCACAATTATATCTTGTCCTTACACATCCTATGCGTGTCTTCTTTGGCCTACATCATGGATCTTGTTGGACCTAACTTAGGCTTCTTTCCCATTTGCGTTTTCATTTGCTTTACATGAACATC
Source organism: Berberis vulgaris (assembly GCA_963556465.1). Lineage (NCBI taxonomy): Eukaryota > Viridiplantae > Streptophyta > Magnoliopsida > Ranunculales > Berberidaceae > Berberis > Berberis vulgaris. Next base: position 30,644,612 of record OY747127.1, on the reverse strand, counting down.
CTCTAGGGTGGAAGGCCCAACGTGTTATCTACCTGTTTATTCTCCCCAATGCCATCCTGAATCCTACCAAACATTGTGACGGTAGTTTCTATGTACCCACATAAGACATAGGATTGGGGTTAGTGTCCTTAAGAGATTAACAATACTCTTTGCTTTATATAGATCTCATGCATGTGGAGTGTAGCCTCTTTACTTTTTTGATCTCAGAGATCCTGCTTTGCAACATCGCCTTTTGTGCCTTAGACTTTGCTTTACCTTCGTATTCGAAAGCTTGTACTATCTTTCATTGCGGACCGGAATCAGCTTTCTGAAGAACTTTTTGCTAAGGGCTGCAAGTTTTTTGAGTATAGGTTGCTCTCTGAATCAAGTTTGGAAGTCCCCCGTAACACATACGGGATTCTTGACTATCTTGTGCTCTGCACTCTGGGCGCCGATTCGACATCATTGTCCCCTCCCAGGGGCGGACCCAGGATTTTAGTCGGGGGGGGGGGGGGGGAAATGAAAAATACTTATCAGTTGATAATAATAGTTATCAATGGTAAAGCCAATATTTTTCTACCTGAAAAATACTTATTAGTTGATAATAATACTTATTAGATGATAATAATAGTAACTAATATAAAAGAGTAATTCTAGGTGAACGGTCCCCACCCCGCCACCTCCCTCCCCTCGCTCATTTCCTCGCAGGTTTCCTCGACACCTAGAATTACTTAATATAAAAATACAACTATAAAAAATACATTGCATATACCAAATTGGATCCAATGTAGTCCAATTTTAAGCCAAAATAAGATCACTATCGATAACCTTAGCAATGAGCAAAAGAGCATAATAACTAGAATATATAACTAATATCGCAAAATAATTAGGATAAGTATCTAGGTTAAGCAATTTTTTTTGAAATTTGCGAACCTAATATGATCATAATACAATTTCATAGAAAAAATAGCTTATATGAGGCTCAAATTTTGTATGAGTTGGCTAATAGTATATATTTTATTGAATTCTATAGTTATTATTTTATATATTAATTTTAAATATTTTTTGTTGGAGGTTTTATACAATTATACCACTTGTGAAAAACAATTCATTTATTTAATGTTAAATAAGTTTTTATTAAACTAAACATTTTTTAATGTTTGCAATTACTAATAAAATTGCATTGAAAATAAAATAAAAATGCACTTGAAGAGTATCGAACTCAGGTATTTTATAAAAATTAATAAACCTACAACCACTACACCATCAAAGACATATTCAAATGTTTGTATAAACAATTGAATATTGTATTCTACATTATATAATCGATTTTTTTAAGACTAAAGTATATATACTAAAAAAGTTGAGGGGGCTCGCCCCTTAGTAGGTCCGCCCATGTCCCCTCCTGAAGGGTTTAACTTTCTTCACCAAGGTATGCTTCAATCAGGAATCCGCTTTCCTAATATCAAGGAGATTTGGGAGTTCCTACGCGTACTTCGGCATTGCACCTCTCAACTTGTGCCGAATGGGTATAGGACTGTGATTTCCATTCTGATTAGGGCTAAGGACGTTGACGACCGACTATCTTCGAGGGCGATGCAATTGCTTACTTCTCCTCAGATAAACGACCACGTTATGTGTGCTCACATCGTCGGACTGCTTCGGCAACCTGCCTGATGATTTTAAATCCTGGCAGAAGTTATGTTTCATGGCTCTTGTGAACTCGTCATACTTTGAGCTTGTTGGTCATCCGGTCGAGCGTGATTTCAGACTATTGAGTAAGTTTGACTCTTTTTTATGGTCTTGCTTGTGTTAACTGCATATTAGATTGACTTGCGTGGCTTTTGTAGGGAAATTTTCAACTTTGCCACTTTCTGCTGAGGATAAAGCAACTTTGGATGCGTTTCGCGATATGCCTCGTCTGTCGGTAGAGGATGTTATTGAGTCTTCTAATGTCGAGCTCAGCGGACTGTGGTCTCATTGGCATACGGCTCCTACTTTTTTTCGGGTAAAGAAGCCAAAGCCCAAAGGTGCGTCTGCTTTGAGGAAGAGGAAACTTCCCAAGATTATGGTTCCAAGCCCTTCGAGGAAGGCATAAATAAATGAGGCGCTTCCTTCTACTGTGCATCTGAAGAGGTCTCGTGCTTTGCCTAGACTTGTTCGCAGGCGCCTGGCTTTGTTCGAGAGATGTGATACTGTCAGACAACTGTCGGATGAGACTGATGTTTCTGAGGAGCGTGATGCTCAGGCCGAGGCCCCTATTTCCCTTCCTGACTTGGAGAGGGAGTATCTGCAAATGGTGGGCGTGGAAGATGTAACCAAACTGAGTACCAAACAGGCGAAGTTTCTGAATAAAATGCTACTGTAAACGGGCGTGGAAGCTTCGTTTGGTCGTCCCTTTTCAATAAAGGACTTTGAGCTCCGCCTTTCTCTGTATCATGAACTCGTTGAAGAGTCGTCCGATCGTCGACGTCATGGTAAATGGTCCCTTCCTCGTCGCCCGTACTGTGTTCCATCTCATTCTCGTCCTCATATTGAATTGATGACGGTCCAAGGAATAACTCGCTTCCCTCTTCTTCGTGAGTTGATTCTGAATCAACACATGAAAGAGAGCCGATTGTTGTGGGCAAAGGGAAAACTGTTGATGAGGCCCTGATGCAGTGAAGACGGTCAAGGGCGGTGCTGGGGTGATATCGGTTCCGAAGGATCTTCATTCGGATGCTCAGATCAGTCTTTTTGCTCCATAGTAAGGATAAACAACCAAGTTTGGCATAAAGAGGTTGACATTTCTTATGCTTCGAGGAAACATATTAGCAGGTGGAATGGATGGCTGGCGAACTGTGTTCCGAAGCCTGTGGGAGAGACGCTAGGAGAGCGTATGGACAAAGGGCATAAACATTTTGTACTGGGGATGTTGTACTTGAATCAAGTGGGTCTAGTTGGAACTGAAGTTGAGGCCGCTCATGTGAGAGTGTACACTATGGAGCGAGTCTTTGCAAACTTGCAGAAGTCACACTCTAACGCTTTCTACGAGATTGGGTTGTTGAGGAAGCAACTTGAAGCTTAATCATATACTGGAGCGGAGTCCTGGTGCATTAGATCGGAAGCTCAGAAGGTTCTCTTGGAAACGCTTGAGTCCAATTTGGCGGGGCAGTATCCGGGTGGGATCGGTTCGATAATGAATTGAACCTTACTCGTCGTGACCTGCAGTTTGCCCGTGAGACTGTGGCCGGAGTGCAGGATGAACTACAGACTTTGTACACTGAGAGGATCAAGGAGTTTGAATGGACAGTCTGATACCAGTAATTGGAGGTTGACGTTGATTTTATCGCCAAGAGTGCGCAGATCACTGAAGAGCAGTTCCTTCTAGTGCAGAATGAGCTGAATACTATTAATGATAAGCTGCGCGCTGAGCAGTTCAAGACTGACATGTTGTTGAGTGAACTGGAACGACTGGAGTGGGAGCTTGCTAAATCAAGAGGGAATGAAGAGAAATTTTTCAAGGCCCAAGACACGTTTGAGTTCAGTAGAGTCGTGCATGGAAGATTGGATATGTTGCATCTGATGAAGGAAGAGCATCCCGACTAGGATCTCTCTTATTATAAAGAGATTGCGTATGCAGAGTTTAAAGTGGCCTCCGATTTGTCTGAAGAATAAGGCGACCCTGATGAGGGTGATCGAGAGGTAGCACGTACATATGTGTCTCTTGCTTCTTCCCTTACTAAGTCTGATTCTGTTGTATCCGACTCTCCTCTTGATAAGGGGTGAGCCTTGTATTTTCTTTTTGTCTTGCAAATGAATAGAACTTGGTACATGTTTGTTCTTCCTTTGTTTTTTCTTCTAGCTTTTATCTGTTTTGTCTTATTTAGACATTAATTATCAAATGAGAGGCTTTGCTAGGCCAAGAAGCTTTATGAGTGATCTGCTGTTGAGAGTTCTAACTGCTTGTGCTGCGATAATTCGTGCAATTCTGGTCAGACTTCTTTTAGAGATTGGGGAGTGTAATACACCTTTTGTCTGGCGGCTTGGTTGTTGTTGAACCAATAGTTGTTGTTGTTGTTATAAGCGAATTAGTCAGACTATGGTCCCAGCACGTGCACCATTGTAGATGATTGGACAATAGTCCTCGCGAGTCATTTGAGTCGACCTTCCAAAGCTCTGGCTGGACTTTTGATTCGTCTTTACCTGTTATTCGTAGAATAGGCATAGTTGGACTGGGGGTTGTTATCGCCAAGTATAACTGACTAAACTGAGGTCAGGTTTTAGCAACCATGGTGGTCCCTAGCAAGCCATCTTGATCAAGCGTCGAGGGCACTGACTAGACTCCCACTTTCCAACCCATCTTGATCCTTTCGTAGCGGACTAGGAATTGGAGCGAGCTGGAAGTTATCATCGTCAGTCGTTTCTGACTAAACTTTGGTAGGGTTTGACAATCATTGTCTATAGTTGGCCAGTGATCCCTGGCAAGCCGTATTTACGAGTCTACATGAGCACTAACTAAGCTCCCATTTTCTAGGTCGTTGTAATCTGCGCGCATCGAACTAAGCTTTGAGTAGACCAAAACCATCGTCATCAGTGACCACAGACTAAACTTTGGTCAAGGTTCGGCGATCACTATCTGCGTACGAGTAGTAACCCCTGGCAAGCCATCTTAATTGAACGTCGAGAGCACTGACTAGACTACCACTCTTTATACCGTCGAAATCCATTATTTGCGGACTAGACTTCGAGCATACCAGAAGCCATCGTCGTCGGTCGTCACCGACTAAACTTTGGTTGGGTTTGGTCACTATTGCCCATGTTTAGACAATGATCCCTGGCAAGCTGTCTCGATCAGGAATCAGAGCGCTTACTAAGCTGCCACTCTCTAAACCATTAACACTCGTTTAGTTTAACGGACTAAGCATTAGAGCGTACCAGAAGCTATCGTCATAGGTTGAAATCGGCTAAGCTTTGGTTAGGTTCGGCGACCATTATCTATAGTTGGACAATGGTCCCTGGCAAGCCATCGCGGTTAGGTATTACAAACGCTGACTATGCTCCCACTTTCTAACCCATCATTGTCCACTTTTGGCGGGCTAGGTGTTAGAGTGGACTAGAAGCTATTGTAATCAGTCGGAGCTGACCAAGTTTTGGTCAAAATAAGATTTCGGGCGTGTAAGTCTAACTTGGGTGTCCTGACTTTCTTAGTTTGCCCGTCGGTCTGATTTCAGAGTCGGATCGATTGATCGGACTAATAATAGATTGACCAGCTTTAATGAACAACAACGAAATAATAATGGATATGATACCTTGGATTTATGATAATACTATCTAGGCGCTCTACTTATTCAGTGGGCGCTCAAAGCTTTTTCTGTTTGTTCATTTGCACGTGTTGGCCAGATCTGGCAGGGCATAAGCTTGGGCCCATTAGTGAAGGGCCTCGAGTAGAAAAAATCTTTGTAAGATGGTTCAGTATCAATTATTCCCCCTAGTTATTGGGGTTGTTTGCAGGGTCATTAATTCGAAAGATGTGGATTTGTGTAGTTTGCAATTGGAACCGTCATTTTCCCGATTTCCCATATGCAATTTAATGTTGAAGTAACTATTGGTTGACGCTGCTTTGTAAACCATTACACCTATATATAGGATAGATATTTTGAGTTCAAGCAATGCAATGAGAAAAGTAGAGCATGTTAATCAAATGCTTCTTACCAGAGAATTTTCTTTGGGTTTTCCAAAGGCTAAAGGAAGATCTTATTCACTGGAGTCTTTGAATGTTTTGACATTTGCACCGATGAATCTTGATAAGACTTGCTATTATGCGGTGCCGCTTGACTTAGGTAAGCACCTGATTGATCTCATGAGATCTTGTAATATCTTCTTATATTGCAAAGAAGAGTTACGAACTTCCTTTTAGGGGTCAGGTATGTCTTCTATCTTCTGGAGCTAAAGAAATGAAAAATAACTTAACTCCACGCAGTGACTAAGCTAACCCGACCCTAAAGGAGGCGCAAATGGTCCTGACTCGGATTGCATGGTCCCTCTAGCGAAGTTTTTTTAAAGCTAGCGAAGTTATTGAATAGTGGACTTCGTGCTGGCATGCAGTTCCTTGTTTATTAACAGCTCTTGGAGTAGGTGTATGTTTGTTGAAGTATCGTTACTTAGCTTTTTATTAGTCTGGATTGCGCTTCTGGCTCTCCACATAGTTGCACTTTGGTTATCGGGGCTCCTCCGCCTTTATATAGTGATTATCCTATTTTGTCTGAGCCCAGTGCCCGACTTGTTGGTTCTATGGGTTCGAGTTGCAATTGGCAACAATTCAGCTACTTTAGGGCTGCATAATGGCATTCTCTTGCTGCAGGTTGATCTCCTTGGCTAGTTCCCTGAGCCTGGTTGGCTGTATATTTTATGCATTGGTGCATAGTGGAAACCATTGCATCCATATGATGAAGCCAAGACTTTCCCAGAATAATGTTGTAGGTGGACGGAGCGTCATCCACCATGAACTCTTGGACAAGGTACTTTCGTAATTGTGGCTCTCCCGCCAACACCATTAGATTGATCTTCCCAATGGGGAAGCACTTCTCTCTACTAAATCCAACCATGGGGTGGGTTGCGGGGGGTTAAGTTTTTCTCCTGCAATTGCATGTTGCGGAATGCGCTGAGGAACTAGAAGCGAAAGCCGTGACGACGATGTCATGACTATAGCCATCGTTGAGGGTCAACTCGTCATTAAAACGAGTGGCGTACTCCCTCAACGTTTCGTTATGTTTTTTCTTTAGGGTCAACAGATAATGCGAACCCTTCCTGAGCCGTTAGCTACCCACGAAGCATGTGAGGAACGCCATCTCCAATGTCCGGAATGAATCGATAGATTTTAGAGGGAGGCTGTGGAACCACGTCAATGTTGATGTCTTCAAGCTGGTAGAGAATGGTCGGCACATTATCGCATCAGACCCTTCCTTGAGCGCCATAACATGCTGGAAGTGGCGTAAGTGATCGGACGAGTCTCCTGTGTTGTTGTAAAACTCCAGCTTCGTCCATAATATGATCCATGAATGGAAGGACCGTGAGATTAAACAACACGTTTGGGTTCATGGCCCATTACAGATGGGGTTGTGCGAGACGTGTTTGTCGGCTCTGGACGCTGGGTCTCTATTGGCCGCTCATCCACCTCTAGTCCATTGAGAAGCTGCTGGGCCAACGCGATTCTCCTAAACATGTTCTCTGGAGCCCTCTAGGGACTGGGCCCTTCGTTGCTGCTAGTGGAAGATTCCTTTGATTGAGTGTTTCCAGCATTTCTGCGATTTGTTGCATCTGGGTTGAAAGTAGATTCACCCTTGGGTTCGCCGTGGCTGCCACCGGCGTGGGGGTCTGAGAAGGTTTTTCCCGTGGCGGTGATGGAATGGGAGGCGCTCTGTCGGTTTGAGCGTTCGAGGGTTCCACAACATCTCCATTGTCGCGAGACCTTATTGTCACCATCTTTCTGATTCTTTGGAAAAAAAAAATGTGGCACTACTTTTTTTTTCTAAGGAACTCTATCGTCCCCCACGGACGATGTCGAGCTGATGTAGTCGATTCATGTTCTCCTTCCTCGCTGCTTACCTAGACTTGCATAAGTAGCACACGTGAGCCAAGGACCACCGTGTGGCGGTCGATGGCACTTCGATGCTTAAGTTAGATAAGGCTTAGGAGTGGCTTAAAGTTGTAAATTGGGCTAGTTTCCATTTTATAGTGTGAAAGTCATTGTTCAGCTAGGCCTTTGGTGGCATAGTTTAGGGAAAAAGATCTTACTGGAAATCTTTTCCTAATTAGGAACTGTCCATGTGGGATAGTTTCCCTGCATAACTTGTGTTCCTAGATCTGCGGGAGTGGTTTCCCTTTATGAGTGTTTGTCCATGCAAGGAAGTTTCATTGCCTGACTTTTACTCTAGTATTTGTTTCTTAGTCGGAATCGATGTACTGTTGGTTTGCTTGTCTTGGTTCGATCCCCTAGATACTTGCTTTATTAGGGCTTACTCTTGCCTCAACAAGGCTTACGAGTATTGGGCTTGACCACGTGACGTGTGGGCTTAGTGGAACATTGCAATTCGGGTCCAACGTTCTGAAATATGCCAATAGTGGGCTTAATGTTGTCTGGGCCTAGCTGGATTGAGCATGCAATCGGGCCTGCTTCGTTCTGCCAATAGTGGACTTAATACTTTGTGGTTTTGCCAATTTTTTCATTAGAAAAGAAACGAAAAGATTCTTTATTATGAGCTTACTATTGTACCAAATTTCCATTCATATCAATAACATAGCTGAACCGATTGAGGAAATTTAGCAAAATTCATAAATCTAGCTCAGATGAAATGCCTGCCAAGATTTTCGAATGGACACATTCAAATCACAGTTGATTGATATGGGAGTACTCTCTTTACTTGAGTGCCTAAGGTTATAAGAAAATCCGAGTAACCATAATGGTACCATAACGAGCTCAATGAAGTTTACTTGAAATTTTTTGGTTTTTCTCTAATCCAACAATAAAAAATGACTCTCAGATTTCAAAAATAAATATGAGTACCCTTCATGGTACTCGCCACGTAGGTTGCAATTACCTTATTTTTTTGGAAAACCAACCTCCAAAAACGACTTTTAGGTTTCAAAAAATAAAAGGAAATTTTGAGTAACCTTCATGGTACTTGCCACCTTGGCTTCGAGTACCAAGCATGGTACTTGAAAATTTATAGTTTCTTCGACAATAGATCCTTAAAAGCGCGTCTCAGTTTTTCAAAAAAAAAAAAAAAAAAAATTCGAGTAACCTTAAAGGTACTCGCCACTTGGCCTTCGAGTAGCCTATTGCGGACTCGCCAATTTGGCTAAATTTTCACCTTCAAATCCTCACAAACCCTTCTTGGTATTCAATTTTTTATTTAAAAAAAAAAAAAATCGAGTAACGCAAGTGGTACTCGCCACCTATCCTATGAGTAGCTTAATTGAAACTCGCCAGTTTGGCTAAAGTTTCACCTTCAAACCTTCACAAACCCTTCTTAGATTTCACTTTTATAAAAAATATGTGAGTGCACTTTGTGTGGTGGTTGTGTTGTTAGTTTCCTTGAACGTAAGCCATTGATGATTGCATCCGTCTGAAAGAAATCTACTACTGGTATTGGAGGAGGTGGTAGTAGTGGTGTTGCTGAGGTACATTTGGAGTTTTTGTACTTTAACTTCTTGTTGTAAGAGGTGAAGATGGTGGTAATTATTGTTGGTGTTGCCTGCAAGTTGAAGGTGGTGTTGTTGGTGTTGTCTGCAGTAGCCGCTTCCATGAGAACAAAAACATGAAGGTTTAGTTTTCAGGTCTTCAAATCGGAGACAAAGAGGATGAAGATGATGGATCATCAGGAGCTGGATTTGAGGCCATCGCAAGTGAAGCTCTTGAAGTTTTCTGCGAGAGAGTTGCTAGAATGATTTCTCTATTGCGTGGTGGCAGGGTGAATTTTTTTTGATGTTTTTCCCTCCCAAAAGGTGGCAAGAAGAAGAAAATGTGGGTGTAGTTAAAAACTCTCCTATGTAACAACAACAACAACAACAACAACAATCATTTGAGCATTTGAATAGAGAGACAATGACCATTTGACCTCATTAACTTGTAAAAATAACAATACTCATCAGCTATGGCTTGATTGTCTTCCGCTCGAAAGGTATTCCATCTATTATAACAACTTGTTGATAGAGAGAGTTCAATAATTAGCCGTAGCAATCACCTAAAACAAAGATTTCCGATATGCATACAAAGGCCCATAGCACAAATATTGCAGACCCTGAGTTGCTACTTAAAAGCATTGATGCACGCATATGTTAATTATAGACAACCTAAAGTTAAATATGAGCAACTCCCCTTTTAAACCTAAGGCAACGACTATCTCGCACCACCAATTCCTCTCTCTCATACCATTTCACTCTTCCACATCACCTACTTACTTTCTCATACCACCATACTCTCTCACACCACCTATATAAACCAAAACCATTCATTTTTTTCCCTCACCATTCAAATCAACAATGGTTCATCCCTCCCCCATTCAAATCTCCTCTTCCAAATTTCTCCCCACACTCAAATCTCCTCCCTCTCCCTTGAAAACTCTCAAAATCTCCTTAAAGTTAAAACCCTTAAACCCAAACTCAATAAATATGCATAACTTAATATAACAGACAAACCCAAACTCAAAACGAAAAAATGAAAAATAGGGTAACTTTCGAACTAATTTAAACCCTTAATTGAGACTGATTCTCAATATCATCAAACATGAAAGTTGTAGTACTTTGACTTTTCTAATAAACACAACTTGAATCACTTAAAAATATTTTGAAATGAGAAAGTTATGGTCATTTTACTAAAGTCGCGCAAATCTGTCCGAAAAATGAAAATGGGATAGTGTTCCTGACTTTCGACCAACTTATATGCTCGATTAAGACCGATTCTGAAGTTGGTCAAAACACAAAAGTTGTATTACTCTCAGTTATCTAATAAACACAACTTGAATCACTTAAAACTGTATTGAAATGAGCAAGTTATGGTTATTTTAGTGAAGTTGTGCAAAACAGGAAAAAAAAATTTGTTCAAAGTGTGCACTTGCGAGGTATCCTCATTGCATAAAAAAAAATTATGTTCGCAGGGTGCACTGCGAGGTATCCCAGTAAAATGAACATAAATTGCTTATTTCAAAACATTTTCAAGTGATTCAAGTTGTGTTTATTAGATAACTGAGAGTACTACAACTTTCGTCTTTTGATGAGCTTGATAATCAGTCTCAATTGAGGGTTTAAATTGGTTCGAAAGTTACCCTGTTTTCATTTTTTTCGTTTTGAGTTTGGGTTTGTCTGTTATGTTAAGTTATGCATATTTATTGAGTTTGAGTTTAAGGATTTCAACTTTAAGGGGATTTTTTGTAAAAATTTCCTTTTCTACGCGACTTTAGTAAAATGATCATAACTTGCTCATTTCAAAACATTTTCAAGTGATTCTAGTTGTGTTTATTAGATAACTGAAAGTACTACAACTTTTGTGTTTTTATCAACTTTAGAATCGGTACATAAATTGGCTGAAAGTAAGGAACACTATCCCATTTTTATTTTTCGAACAAATTTGCGCGACTTTAGTAGATGACCATAACTTGCTCATTTTAAAACATTTTCAAGTGATTCAAGTTGTGTTTATTAGATAACTGAGAGTATTACAACTTTCGTGTTTTGATGAGTTTGATAATCAGTCTCAATTGAGGGTTTAAATTGGTTCGAAAGTTATCCTATTTTGCATTTTTTCGTTTTGAGTTTGGGTTTGGGTTTGTGTGTTATGTTAAGTTATACATATTTATTAAATTTGGGTTTAAGGGTTTCAACTTTGAGGGGATTTGATAACTGAGAGTAATAAAACTTTTATGTTTTGATCAACTTGATAATCGGTCTAGATTGAGCACATAAGTTGGCCGAAAGTAAGGAACATTATCCCGTTTTGATTTTTCGGACAGATTTGCGCGACTTTAGTAAAATAACCATAACTTGTTCATTTCAAAACATTTTAAAGTGATTCAAGTTGTGTTTATTAGATAACTCAGATTATTACAACTTTTGTGTTTTGATGAGCTTAAAAATCAGTCTCAATTAAGGGTTTAAATTGGTTCGAAAGTTACCCTTTTTTCATTTTGAGGTTGGGTTTGTCTGTTGTGTTAAGTTATGCATAATTTATTGAGTTTGAGTTTAAGTGTTTCAACTTTAAAGCAATTTTGAGAGTTTTTGAGGGAGAGAGAGAAGATTTGAGTGTGGGGAGAGATTTGGAAGATGAGATTTCGAATGGGGGGAGGGAGGAACTATTGCCTTATCGATTTGAATGGTGAGGAAAAAAATGGATGATTTTTATTTATACAGGTGGTGTAAAAAAAATGACGATGTGAGATAGAAGATATGGTGGTGCGAGGTAGTCGTTGCCTAAACCTAAAGGAAGTGGTTCCATCTTGTATCCGTTCTTCCTGATTGTAGATTAAATAAAAGAAACTTTGAAAATTACTTTTGAAAGGGGTCTTGTTATTAGTTGCCCCTACCAACCAAACAAACAATTTTCTTAGTAGGAGAGAAGGCATTGTTGGAAGAAAATTTTGGCACCGGGGCATAAAATTTCACTATTCCTAATTGCTTTTGGCGTTATTAAAGACATATTTTTGGGTTTCATTGTTCTAAGTTAAGCACTCAAATATCTAATTGGCGATTGTAAAATATTCTTGATTATTATACAACCTTATGAGCTTGGCGTCTTTGGATTTGGAACTTTTCAAAACGTAAATAACATTACTAGTTCCTTATAGAAGATCAAACTGTGGGTAGCTAAGTTAATTTGTTTGTGGCTTTGTAATATCTACACAAAATGATTTATCTGAAAAATATAAGAAACGATCTATAAGATTATTGTATAGGTGGATTTAATTAATTCCTTTTTCTTCTTCTTCATTTTTTTTTTTTTTTTTTTTTTTTTGTATCCTTATCCCTCTAAGGATACAAAAAGAATAAATAGATTTAGCATGAAAGACGTGTAAATTGAAAGGGAATCGTTTTAAAAGAGAAAATATTAAATTTTATGTGATAAGAAAGAACACAGGCAGGAATCAAACTAATTAAGTGCGACCAAAGGAAAGGACACCCACCTTTGTGTATACTTGCATGTTAACTTAATGGCTCTGTGTTCAATTTGTTTATTGTCGACCCAGTAAAGTAAACAAATAAAGCTAAACATAAAGTTGTGAAAGAAAAACAATGGAACAAAGTACTCATCCAAGAAAGTCATAAATAAGATAAGAGATGACATTCTTTATTTTATTTTAATGAGAAGAGAACCTGCTTATTGAGGCCGGCCGATATTTTGGTTAAAGAGTAAGGTTGTTATCATGCATGGGGTTTTAGCTAGATCAGTTTATATAGTATTGGGGCCTCCTATAACTTTAGTTGAGAAGGACCACTGATTGTTGATGCTCAGGTCTGTGCTAACACAATGGTAACTTAAGCCTTGGGTTGCAACCGTATTGTGTTTGACAACTTTGTGAAGTTCCAATTTTATTCAGTTTATTGAATCCAAATTTCCCCAGAATATAGCAATTTATACTGTTTCATACTCCCATGGAAAAGTTACAAAAAATTGTCCATCTTGAATTTAAAGATGAGTCTATTTTTGGCAAAACTTGTATGTATCTTGAATTGGTTTTTCTTATTAATAGTTTTTTTTTTTACATGCAGACTAGGGACTATAAAAACTAGGGACTGGGTCTTGGTGTAATTCCAATAATTTGGGGGGGCCAAACAAGTGCTTGAACCTAACCATTGAATTGAAGCCACCCTTTCTTTCCTCAGTACCTTTTTTTTCTGGAGGGAATCAGGGGACCACTGTACTGATATGGTTTGGCAACCATTGAGAGAGAGACAGAGAGAAAGAGAGAGTGGTGGGGAAGCATGTATAAAGGCTTGTAAGTTGGACACCCACCCATGTATACAATATGTATGACAAAGGAGTACAAGCAGGACCATCATTTCCTATCTTTGGCACAATGCATGGTTTCCTTTTTCTTTACCATGCAAGAAATTTTGAGAAAACATTCACCTATGCATATCATCGGAGATTTATTTATTTCTTAATAACTCTAGTTAGAGATTTACCTCTAGTTAGAGGTTAGAGGTTAGACGTCTAACTTAAACAAACACCCCACCCCCAACAGTCATGCTAGTGATGATGCATTCCCCAACCGAACTGACTCTAACGCCTCTTTAGCACGCCCTGCACAATCTAACCTCCAATCACAACTCCTCATTGTTCTGTCTCTCAAAAACTCCCTAAAAACCTATTTAGATGAATACACATGACTAACTGGACCTTCCATTGCAAAGATGTTAGTACCATCAACCACTAGAACAAAAACTCTATAACCAAACTACCATTTGGAATGTCTATATGAAATGCATAGAACAAGAAAAGATGGAAGATGCAAAGGTGAAGTGGGTATCATAAGGGTTTTTAGTGGATTGTCTTTAGATCCTAATAAGTTTTTGGGTTGCTTGCAAGTCTGGATACAACTGATACTGTCACACATACTTCGTCAACCTCAGAGAGTTAGGAAAAAAGACAGAACATCTAAACTTTCCTACAAGAAACATGGTAAAAAGGCCAAGCCAACAGGACCTCTACTGAATGAATTCACCCACTCCCTAAAGACCATCAGGGCTTCAGAAATGACACAAAAGCAATGGTCAACTACATCCATTGGAAAGGAAAAATAAGAGTATCCCACTTCTTAACTAAAACTACAAATCTACTAATGAAATTTTACTCTCACTAGTTACTATCTCACACTTTACATCATTGCAAGTAATTTGCATATAGATTATGAATTGATATATGATGTTTACTATCAACACTATTTTGTCCCACTAGGAACAAGGTAGCAGTATTCTGCCTAAGCATTTTTTACACTTGGCCACACAACAAGCTTTATCTCATTTCCCTTCAAAAAGGTAAGAAGGTAGAGTATCTATAGGGCAAATGCAAAATCAATTGACATTTGAAGCAGTGAAACATCTTATTATGCAATACATAAACTGACATTTAACAGTATAGACTAGGGTTGTTAATCAGTTCAAACGGTTCGAAATTATGCTAAAACCGAAATTGAACCAAGTTTAGGTTCGGTTTGATTTTCTAATTTTCAAATATAAAAACCAAAATCGAACCGGTTTGGTTCGGTTTTGATTTTTATTCGGTTTTTCATAATAAGTTGTTCACTTTGTTCTCAGTTGTTCATGGTTTCATTGTGGGATAAAAAAAAAATAGATGTGAATTAAAAAAAAGAATGAGTGTAAAAGAAAGAGGAATAGTGATGGGAATTAAAAATGAGAAAGATAAATGGTAGTTGGGAATTGATTTAAGAGAAATTCTAAGTGTCGAGGAAATGAGCGAGGAAATGGGCGAGGGAAGTGGGGTGGCGGGGTGGGAGCCGTTCATCCCACTCGAGATGCGTGCGTTGACTTTTCGCACACGCATCCCGAGAAGATGAACGGCTCCCACCCCCCACCCCGCCACCTCACTCGCCTCGCCCATTTCCTCGCTGTGTAGAATCACTCTTGATTTAAAGAGAGAGAGAGAGAGAGAGTTAGAATTAAAAAAGAGAAAGGGGGAGAGAGAAAGAGAACTGAATTAAAAATGAAAGGTATGCTATGGGTAGGGTGCGTTGGAAATTGGAATGGGTGGGAAGAGAGAGAGAGAGAAAATTTAATTAAAAAAATGAGAGAGAATGTGGGAATTGAATTAAAAATGAGATGTATGACTATGGGTAGGGTGCATTGAAAATCGGAATGGGTGGGAAATGGGAATTAAAATTAGAAAAAAAAATTCACTTCGGTTCGGTTTGGTTTTTTCGGGTGTTAAAAAAACTAAAACTGCAATCAAACCTTCGGTTCAGTTCGATTTTCTACTATTTAGTTTCGGTTTTGCTTTCAGTTCGGTTTGTTTCGATTTGATTCGATCGATTCGGCCGATTTTTGAAAACCAATTAACACCCCTAGTATAGACAATGATGAGAGCTACTATAATCACATACCCCATGTACATGTTTTGAGCAACTTCAGTTTTATCTTAACAGTTTTGTTATTCATTGGCTTTTCTGTAAGTTTTCAAACTAAACCTAAACAGTCCAATGGCAAGCGCCTATATTGCAAACTATAGTTCTAGTATTTATAGGCATGTGTCACTCCCCACGCTCACTTCACTTATCATACTCAACCTAATATTTTAAATTGTTTAATTTTTGGCTCAACTTTTAAAGATGATAAATACGCAATATTTCAAGCAACAACAATATCATTGCACTCATTCTACAGTTTATTTGGACACTAAATTGAAATTGAGCTGTTCTGATACTCAAATGGCAAGTCATACGTGTAAAGAAGTGTCTTACATATTGTCATCTTAATTATTTTAACAAGTTTATCAGATCGTCTTATATTGTGGTGATAACAATTACTCGTTAAAAGACGGTCAATGTTTCATCAGAATAATGACGTTTGCTTGAAATCATTACACCATCTTATATACCTATGTGGATCGAGTCTCAAATAGAACCTTAGACAGGAAACATATCAGATTAAGATCAAATGCCTGGCTGTACGTACAAGCACTTATGATGCAGCATTCATAACTCAACAATTACATAATTCTCATCTTCTCACTGTTTTTACAAGTATACCGTCAGAAATTCCTTAAGTTCTTGTTTGGGTCAAGTTCAAGGTAGTAAGCTTTTTCTAGGAGACTCATTCTTGTTCTGCACAGAAATGTCAACAAGAGATACACTATACACTATATACCCAAAAGAGCTTCAGTATAACAGTCAAATATAATTACTTGGTCTGCTAACAACATTTCCCAAAAATTAAAATGCATTCCCACCTAATGTTTATATGGAACCAAAGTAAAATGCAGAAAAGATCTTGTACCAGTTTTGTGTTTTGTTGGCACGTTCAGGACTGCTAACAAATCCAGGAGTTGAGTGCCTCTTGACATTTCAGAACTTACAAGAAGCATGTGGCGTAAGACGGTGGAGTACTTGATCACAATGTTGTTGTTGATGTGTAAGCCGGGAACCATTCAACTTTCAAGTAGCTAATCCCAGAAACAATGGAGTCTTAAAAAAAAAGGTTAACATGCAATGGCCATAGTAAGCTATGTTACATTCCAAGAAAAAATTGGAAATCAGAAGTTAGTAGCTGATCTGGTTGGGGTGTTCAAGGCTCTGGTCCTCCAGAAGGATTATCTGGTGGATGAGACAGTTCATCGGGAGGATTGTTAGATGCAGGAGGTTGATCTTCATTCATGTAATTTGCTAGGTGGAAGTTGATCTTAAATTCTGTGACTCGAGGTTTGTAGACAAAATGTCCCTCTGCAAGACTGCAACCTGCCAATCAACACAGTTGGAGTAGGTCTCTCTCTTAGTTCTCCCTTGTTATACTTATTGTTCACAAAGTAGCCCAACCTGACAAACTCCTGCTCCATATAAGACCCAGTCAATTTCAGTGCTCGGACACCAACAATTTCCTCTTCAGGGATCTTCAAAGGATCTGGAGCATCCGCCTTGCAAAGAGTCCGTAGGCATTGATATAAGTCTTGGTGCTATATGAAATTGGTGAGCCTGGTTGACAGATATAACTAAGGATCGTAGGGGATTGCCTCGAGTAGAAAACGGAAGTTGCCCGCTTCAATTGGACCAACAAACACACTCTCTAGGAGCTGATCATACAACTCATCCTCTGCAGATCCTATACAGATAGCTTTCCACTCCACATCTGTAACATGACAAAGAGGAGTTATCAGAATTAGCAAAAGTCAACAAGATTAATCTTTATGCCTTTTCCAAAAATTATCTAATTATACTCGTTGGAAAATTCATAAACAAGTTCAAAAGGCAAATACAGAAATTAAAGAAAGCAAAGGTCTTGCCTACATCAAGTTCAATATATAACCAAAGAAACTTCTTATCCATGAACATAATACAACTAAACTCTAAATTTGCAAAGACATGCATTTTATTCATCAGAACAAAATAATTTAAGTTACTCCTACTGTCCAAAATACAGATAATTGGAATTCATTTAACAGGGGCTAATCCAGTCTGTGATTTCTATTATTATATTAACCAAACTAAAAATCCTGCTTTGCAACTTTTTTGCTTTCTTTGTTAATTTTATTGGTCAGAAACACAAAATTTTCAGGAAGATAATTTTATTATCAATATTAGAAATATTGTTTCCACAGTTAATATCTGCATCCTGAAAATTCCCCAAAAGTAGTATGAAATTTCATGGTGTATGATGTTGTAACCTACTATGCAGACTGACATAAGTTTTTTCCCTTGTTACATTAATTTAGGATACCGCTACAAAGGATTGAGACCATATCAATATATATATTACAATGCATTTAGTCTTTCAACCAATTAAAATTAAATTGAATAAGTACATAGATAAAACTGATATGCCACCACAACCAATATGAACAATGGTGAAATACCAACTATCATAGTACACTCAAATAGTATCTATTGAGAAGAAACTAAGGCCCTACAAACATGTTTTCTGGCCTTAACCAACTGTGAAGCATCCATAATTTATCAATACAAGAATTGGTATAGCAACAACTAACAGAGAACATTCATAGAGGAATAGCAATATAGTTCAGTATATTTATAACCTTAATATTTTGCATATTGACTTCACGCTACGGTTCCAACACTCTTTGATAGCATTCGTAGCAGTACTGAACTTTCTGTGTAATTATTACAGTATTACATGTTAGGTTGGTTACATCAACTGTTTGATATCCTAGCCATAAAGTGAGCAAGCTTACAATTGTACAAGCACTCTCTGCTCTCCATCTGCCAAATTTTAGGAGTTTGAGGTTTGATCCTTACAATTAATGGTCGAGACTCGAGAGGAACTTTGATTAGTTGGTAAGTGTATAACATCAGTATTACTAGTATGCTATTATAACGCCGGCGCCGATGCGGGTGTCCGTGTTGGACACCTCAACTAGAAATTTACTCTTTCTGCAATAAATTTTATATTATCAGTCATACTCTTTTGCTTGTAGATCAATATTGCCATAGTTGATTATCTAAGAATCAATAACATGCCCTAAAAGGGTTTATGTTAATGCTCTTACAGGTTGCTAAAATTAGTTGTAACACTTTTGTGCCCTTACCAAACAAGGTGATCCTAATATTTGTACACCAACTAAACCATACCGATGACATAATTGCATCATGATGCAGCTAATACTAACAAAACATTTGTTTCATTTTACAACTCATATTGAATTGTGTACAGTAACATACACTAATTAATATTGATTTATGTAACAGCCTTGAGTGGGCGGGCTTTGAGGCTGACGGGCTACCATATGTAGGCGGGCTATGAGGCTGCCAGCTCTATGTATGGACGGGCTCAGAGATTGGAAGGTAACCATGTGTGGGCGGCCTAAGAGGCCAACATACTACTGAGGTGTTATAGTCTCACATCGCTTAGGTGAGGGACAAGCATGTGCTATATATGTGCTAGGTTGGATCCCCTCGACACATTTTAAAGTCGTGAGGGTAGTAAAGGCCCAAAAGCGAACAACATCGTACCAGTGGATCGGGTCGTTACAATTTCATTTGAAGCTAATATTCAATTTCACTTTGTATCAAGGTAGAAACTATAGCTTATTTAAAACATTTTTCAAAAAAAAACACAAAAACACAAAAAAATTGGGTGGTACACATCCAAAATCTTCATAAAGTACTTCCAAATTCAAATCCTAAAAGTACTTATAGCAAAATCTACATTTTAAATGAATTTCAAGGTAAACAAATAGTTGATAGCACAGGACGTATAATAGCAGCCCCTAAAATGGAGCAAAGAAATGTGAATACAAAACAACAAAATCTCTAACATCTTTGTTTCCCACTAGGCCCTAAAGGGAATAAAAAAAAAAAAAAGCTAAACACACATCCCCATAGCTAAATGCAAGGAGTATCATTGATAAAGAAATGTTTTGCTTGAAGAGCTACAATCTTCTCGGATACAACAGCCTCAATGACAAGAGTGTTGACTTCCAAAATATTTTGTATGGTTTTCTGCAAGAATGATGAATAACGTTAGACCACTAATATAAACTTTGAAATCATTTAATTAAAAGAAAACTTGATTTTTTTGTATCATATTTATAACATACTTCATCGTAAGTGCAGAGCACAATGTACACTAGAAACTGCAGACTAGCTAATAAATTGACATCGTAGTTTATTTTGCAAGAGAATAATTATGTGAACTATAGGAATGAATGAAAGAGTTATCGAGATCACTATATAGAACATCGTGTATGAAATACACAGTCAATAATGGTTAAAAATGATGAGATTAAAGATATGCAAATTTCACTTTAGTTGCAAATTATCTATTCTCAATTGTCGTTTCCAACTCCTCATATTTGTAGTTCATAAGAAAGGTAAACCAAAAGTGAAAATTGAATACATTTCTTAGCAATATAAAGTTTTCCCATTGCTGCCTAGATTGAATATCAGATGACAATATTATCTATAACTTTCTCTACCTTCCTTCACAATGACTTGACCCAACCACTCCAACAAGACAACCCATAAACAAATTGAGAGGTTTTCTTATACAAACATTTTGAAAAAGAAAAACCTTATCAAACAAATATCTTCCAAAACCCTTTAGTAAATCAGATTGGAAGCTTAACTAGCGCTTCAAGTAGCTATGATAATCAAGAATGAAGCTTTCCTTAGATGAACTTTTCAACAAAGGTTGCAACTATGAGTCATTCTAGCGAACTTTAAAGGATTTTCCATTAGGATTCTATAATACTAATGTATGAGTCCAACAAAGGTTTTGCAAATGTATTGTTGTTTTATGAAGTAATTGAGGAAAATGAAAGCAAAAATCGTAAAAGTAAACATGAGTTACTAACCAATGCCTTCAACCACACTACAAGGCCACCCTCGCCAATATCTCGAAAACAGATTGCACCACCTTGTTTTCCCACGTACAAAACAACATTGTAGTTTAACTATCTCATCCAACAACACCTTTTTTCTTCCAGCTTCATCAACTTTGTGTCCATGACAATGTTCATGATTCTTGTCCATGACCACTCTCCCCTTGGCTACTACTTCACACTTCAAGCTTAGTAATTCACAACTAACTTCGGCATTTTTGGGAAGTATAGTTGTAGCAGAGTTGGATGTTGAACCAACATTTTTAACGTTTTCTTGGGTCATGGGCGGAGCCATCCCCATGTATCCATTTAATAAAGCATGCAACATACATAGTAGCTAATAACTATAAACTCCCAATTCATCAATTACATGAATATTATTGAGACATCAGCCATGATAATCAAAACCCACTATCCCATCAGAAACAACTCGGATCAATCCCTGAACTTCTAAAATTAGGAAACCACTAAGACTGCAAAATATTCACTTTTAACAACTCAGTGTATGCAGAAGCAATGATAAGATCATAAGACACAATATGCAACACAAGAAACATGAATAAATGAAAACTAATTCAATTCAATTCAAGAAGAAAACTAAATGAAAACTCACATGAGATCGGATCCAAATGTGTTAGAACCAATAGATCTGACAATTTCAACAATTGAAACATACAGAAAAATAAAATTTAGAACGGAAGTCAAACAAAAATAACAACTATTGAATCAAATTTTGCCGAATATGAAGAACACACCTTATAAAGGTTGTAGTTAGAGCTAGGGTTTTTTAAGAGCTCGATTGGAAGGTGAAGTGAAGTTGAGAGAGTTGATCGATCTAATGAAGCAAAAAATCTTACAGATCTAATGAGACGAGGGAGAGCAATGGTGAACAACAACGATTCTTCATTTCTAAATGAAATCCATCCTTCCAATCCAGATTGTTTGAAAGAAAATCGAGTGAATCGAGGGGAGGTGAGAGAGTTTGAGAGATCAATTTAAGTGAAGCGTGTCCTCTTCTCACCAAAATAGACTGAATCATCCAAAGTGCATAACATAATTATCATAGAACTGCATACTCATTATCTAAAAAATATATGGGAGTAACATGCATAGTTGATATTGTTCACTTCTCACAAAATGTTCAAATGGAATTTATTGATTCAGATATCATGATATTCCGACTCAGAAAGCCTAATAGAGCAGCACTTTTAATTAAAATTCTATGAAATTTAACTTTAAAGCATGGTGTTCTATTCATACACAATCTCCTCTAGTTAGTCCTCCATGGTTTTAGAGGCTAGACTACATTTTACATTGTCAACATGTGTACAAATATGTCAATCCCTAATCACGCTAGTCATAATGATAACTAATTTGATTTCACTTCCTGACAGGGATTTAGTTGACTATGTTTTTAAAGCAGCCTTAAAAAGATTCAAAATGATATGAACATAAGCGCTTCCAGGCTTTTAGATGTTATACAATCAGTCAAACGCGGTGGATATGCAAAATTAAAAACAGATGCATGATCCATCAAGTATTTTCCTAAAGATGTGTGAACTATGAGCATAGTTACAATATCAATCGTCTTTCAAAATCCAAAACTATGAACATAACAAAGTTTAGCATGCCAAATATTAAAAGTACACAAAGCTCTAAATCATGTGGATCTTATAATATATCCAACCTTTCCAAATGTTACCATGGGTTGTGTCCTTGCATAGATTCTACCATGACCAAATGGTAAATAAATTGAGAAAATTGCTTCCAACCCAATTTCACAAAAAAAAAAAAAAAATACTACCCAAGGAAACAAGGATACATAAAAACAACAACCTAGCTCAAAAGGTTATCCTGACAAACCCAACAGTATTGAATAATCACATACTTACAGGTAATGAAACCAAAATCTCCCTAGAAACACAGGGTATTATTTCAACCTAATCAATTTCATTACTTGTTCCATCTTCTTTCTATATTTCCGTAATTTATATTATGGAAAATAAAGGGATCATTCTTTCAATCTTAGTCATGGCAGAAATAAAACGTCTTAAAATTGTTGTAACTGCTGTAAAGATTGAAATTAAAAGTTATGAACGAAGGTACAAATTTGTTCTTGGGTTGAGTCGCGGACTAGGTCGCTCTCTTTAAGACGTTTCGCGGCTCTGCCCAAGATTGTGCAAGCAATGTACTAGCCCCGCCGTCCCCAGGATAAAACAGCCCAGAATCTTCTCTGTCTCGTTCAATCAATTGCACATTTGATGAACGGAATACTATCACCCTTAAACACTTGTTTTTGCTCGGAATCATCAATACATTGTAAATAAATGAACAACATGAAAATTCTTCTTTTATTGAAATGCTAAACAGAAAAACTAATTGCAAAATGAAATCTCTCTTATTGCAAAAAAGAAGAACTCTTGTTTTTTTATTTTCTTTTCATCTTTCTTCTTCTTTTTTTTCTTCATTCTAAACTCTAAGTTGTGTTGTATTTATAGGGAAAATAAGGTTCGTTCAAAACACAAAAATCGGCTAGATTCATTTGCATAACAAAACGTGGAATTAAATTGCATTTAAGAAAAAAAACGTTAGGTATTGCATTTAAGAAAAACGTGGCAATAGGAAGACGTCTAGATTCATTCCCTCTTTAGAAATTCAAAATTTATTTAATGTAAATAAATTTGTAGCAAAAAGAAAGAATGGGTTGCTCCCGACCCGGACGGACGGCGGCGAGAGCGAGAGTCTATCTCTCCCCTCCTCACAAAAGTGTGGTACCCCCAAGGGGTCCAAGCCCAAGTCCTAACAATCTCCTTATAAACTCTAACACAAAGAGTTATATAGTAGATATGGGACTAATATTAGAGAGAGAGATCCAGAGATCAATATCATAAAGAGATTCAGGGTTCAAATCCAGGTTCACACCCATTTTCTTTTATTTTAAAAAGCCATATTTCCAACAATCCCCCACTTGGATTTTTAAAAACATATTTTCAATAATCCCTCGCTTGGATTTAAAAACAATTTTCATCGAGCAATCTAAAAAATATAAGATTGTGCATAAACAAAAGTGTCTTTCGACTTGAACTCTTGCGTAGTGTTCATGCTTTAAATTATACTAGAGTAACTCGTAGTTTTGAACTCTATCTCTAACAGACATTACACGCACAACCTTACCAGGGTGAAGTCTAAAAAGCCCGTGCGTTATGGCCATGCACGTATATCCCAGTGTAGTGAAGGCTCTAGGAATTTTGCCCACAAATTCCATAGAAAGCGGCCAAACTTTCACAATCACTTAGGTGAGTCTATCAAGAGTACTCCTGTAGCTAGGCACTCCACTCCACATAGAGTATAGACCTCATTAAGAGTTTTTAACTCATCCTACTATCGCTTCAGGAATTCATGTTGTAATCTAGGAATGAGATTGTTATTTTGTCAGCATGATTCACATCATATCATTCACGACTTGTTATTACCCATTGAACCTATTTCTTGGGATCTCCAGTCTATAGGTTGGGTTACCGTCATGAATTACTCATCAATCTAAGGGCATTATTCCCATTCCTTTCGAGGTTTTCAAAACCTTCTCTCTAGCTAATCCTTTCGTCAAAGGATCAGCCCAGTGCGCATCAGAACGTACATGATCCATTCTCACAACACCAGTAGATAGAATTTCTCTAACCGTACTGTGCTTATGACGTATTTGTCGTTTCTTGTCGTTATAATAACGATTCTGTATTTTTGCAATAGCCGCAGTACTATCGCAATGGATCAAGACAGCTGGAATCGGTCTTTCCCATAAAGGGATATCTGCTAGCAGGTTTCTTAGCCAACCTGCTTTTTCACTAGCCGTGGCTAGTGCTATCATTTCTGACTCCATCGTGGACTGTGACAGAATGGTATGTTTCTTTGATTTCCAAGAAACGGCTCCACCAGCTATATTGAAAATATAGCCACTGGTGGCTTTGGAGTCATCTGAAAGGGTGTTCCAATCAGCATCGCTATATCCTTCAAGGACAGCGGGAAACTTCTGATTATGTAATCTGAGGTTCTTAGTCCTCTAAAGATACCTCATGACCCTTTCAATTGCATCTATAGAGGATAAGGCTTCTTGAAAGCTAAGGGAATCCTCCTCGACTGAAAAGACATAGTAATCGAGGCCAAGGTGTTTAGAAGTTCGTTTCCGTTTACTTCTCCTAGGCTCAGATTATGTGGCTTTATCAGTTTCATTCATCCTTATCATAGGCACGATATTTGAGGATGTACCCCCACTATTCCTCGAAATAACCCCCACTATACCTCGAAAATAAATGAAATTTATCTTTTCAAGAATAATACTTTGAGAAACACAAAAAATCTTCTCACAAAAAATCAGGATCCACAAAATTATTTTTAGCATGTATAATGTTAAAAATATACGTATGCTTTCCATTAAGGGACTTTTGAACTTTGGTCCCTCTAACTATTGTCATAAACGGGTTTTGCCACCTTTTGAATGCATATTAAGTAACGGTCCTTTTGCTAACTGAAGCAGACCGTGCATTCAACTATTAAGGACCCACACAATGAGAAGATCGAATAAAATACCCATTCTATTCACCTCGTTATTCTCATTTTCTTTTGAGTTCAAGGATCAACACAAAATATCATTAGAAAATGTACATAAAATTCAGCTTCTGAATCTTTTCAAACTTTGATGTAATCACCAAGCTAGATTTGTGCATAAAAGCAACCTTTGGGAATTTAGTTGCAGACTTAGATGGTAAAGGTTCCATTGCAAAACCAAGCAATAGCTTGAATTGTTCTAGATTGCCATCTTCAAATATGATTAGATCCATCAACATCATCATCATAAAAACACATCCTTTCCATAAGAATTCATGTTCTCTACCAAATAGTAAAACATTGAATACTAAGTGAAGAAGATATGAAAATGTGGGTGGCCCTTCACTCCTAAAAACATTCATTGAATAAACAGCTAGCAATTCGTAAGGCACCAAATAGCTACTATGGATTTTACCCTCCAACCTTATCAAAATCAACTTTTGTTAAAAAAATCAAATCATGTGAAAATCCGGCCAACTTATGGTCTGAGCAAAATCATTTATAAAGTGACATCAAGAGCAAAATTCACAGGTCGATCTGTATACAAATGATTCCTTATAGCCTCCTTATTTCAGTTTAACATCAAACATCAACTGTAACATTGATCACAAAGTTTTCTTTCCATCAATAGTATTGAGAAATAGAATCATACCCAATTTTCACAATAGATCAATTATTGTTCTCACCAAAATAGACTGAATCATCCAAAGTGCATAACATAATTATCATAGAACTGCATACTCATTATCTAAAAAATATATGGGAGTAACATGCATAGTTGATATTGTTCACTTCTCACAAAATGTTCAAATGGAATTTATTGATTCAGATATCATGATATTCCGACTCAGAAAGCCTAATAGAGCAGCACCTTTAATTAAAATTCTATGAAATTTAACTTTAAAGCATGGTGTTCTATTCATACACAATCTCCTCTAGTTAGTCCTCCATGGTTTTAGAGGCTAGACTACATTTTACATTGTCAACATGTGTACAAATATGTCAATCCCTAATCACGCTAGTCATAATGATAACTAATTTGATTTCACTTCCTGACAGGGATTTAGTTGACTATGTTTTTAAAGCAGCCTTAAAAAGATTCAAAATGATATGAACATAAGCGCTTCCAGGCTTTTAGATGTTATACAATCAGTCAAACGCGGTGGATATGCAAAATTAAAAACAGATGCATGATCCATCAAGTATTTTCCTAAAGATGTGTGAACTATGAGCATAGTTACAATATCAATCGTCTTTCAAAATCCAAAACTATGAACATAACAAAGTTTAGCATGCCAAATATTAAAAGTACACAAAGCTCTAAATCATGTGGATCTTATAATATATCCAACCTTTCCAAATGTTACCATGGGTTGTGTCCTTGCATAGATTCTACCATAACCAAATGGTAAATAAATTGAGAAAATTGCTTCCAACCCAATTTCACAACAACAAAAAAAAATTTACTACCCAAGGAAACAAGGATACATAAAAACAACAACCTAGCTCAAAAGTTTATCCTGACAAACCCAACAGTATTGAATAATCGCATACTTACAGGTAATGAAACCAAAATCTCCCTAGAAACACAGGGTATTATTTCAACCTAATCAATTTCATTACTTGTTCCATCTTCTTTTTATATTTCCGTAATTTATATTATGGAAAATAAAGGGATCATTCTTTCAATCTTAGTCATGGCAGAAATAAAACGTCTTAAAATTGTTGTAACTGCTGTAAAGATTGAAATTAAAAGTTAGGAACGAAGGTACCAATTTGTTCTTGGGTTGAGTCGCGGATTAGGTCGCTCTCTTTAAGACGTTTCGCGGCTCTGCCCAAGATTGTGCAAGCAGTGTACTAGCCCCGCCGTCCCTAGGATAAAACAGCCCAGAATCTTCTCTGTCTCGTTCAATCAATTGCACATTTGATGAACGGAATACTATCACCCTTAAACACTTGTTTTTGCTTGGAATCATCAATACATTGTAAATAAATAAACAACATGAAAATTCTTCTTTTATTGAAATGCTAAACAGAAAAACTAATTGCAAAATGAAATCTCTCTTATTGCAAAAAAGAAGAACTCTTGTTTTTTTATTTTCTTTTCATCTTTCTTCTTCTTTTTTTTCTTCATTCTAAACTCTAAGTTGTGTTGTATTTATAGGGAAAATAAGGTTCGTTCAAAACACAAAAATCGGCTAGATTCATTTGCATAACAAAACGTGGAATTAAATTGCATTTAAGAAAAAAAACGTTAGGTATTGCATTTAAGAAAAACGTGGCAATAGGAAGACGTCTAGATTCATGTACACAATTCTGTCTAGATTCATTCCCTCTTTAGAAATTCAAAATTTATTTAATGTAAATAAATTTGTAGCAAAAAGAATGGGTTGCTCTCTAAACGACCCGACCCGGACGGACGGCGGCGGGCGCGAGAGTCTATCTCTCCCCTCCTCACAAAAGTGTGGTACCCTCAAGGGGTCCAAGCCCAAGTCCTAACAATCTCCTTATTAACTCTAACACAAAGAGTTATATAGTAGATATGGGACTAATATTAGAGAGAGATCCAGAGATCAATATCATAGAGAGATTCAGGGTTCAAATCCAGGTTCACACCCATTTTCTTTTATTTTAAAAAGCCATATTTCCAAAAATTTTCAAAGTGAATTGATCGTGAGAGATGAGAATGAATCAAGAGGAGAAAGAGAGAGTTTGATAGATTGGTCGAGGGACAGTTTACTCTCGATCTATCTGTCCTCATACTTATTATCACGAGATAAATCCAATGTCATAGGCATCCAGAGTCACGATTGTATCATGTACAAGCAGTTCTACATGCGAAAAATGATATAATTAAAAAAATTGCGTGTTGCAAAACTGCCATTTTGGCGTAGTGGAAGTGTTCAAAACGAGTGTTCGGCCGTTGGAGTATTTGTATCTGACATGAAAACTTTTTTGAAAATGAAGTGTCGTCGTTAAATAGCTAGTAATATTCATGGGGATATAACTTATAGAAAACTACAAATAGTACCATATAAACTATGGAGAATCAAAAGAAATGTCACTATGAGAGATAACATTTTGTAGGTAATTATATAAAGTAAAGCTATATCCGAAAAACATCAACCCAACACCTTAGATGTTCTCAATTCTGATTAAAATAAAAACTTTCTAAAGGGATGTTGTGGAGATAACCAAGTGAAAAAAAAATTAAGAAAATAAGAGAATACAATTAAAAAAGGGTAGGCTTTATAACCCAACACATTCCAAAACATAAATCCAATATTCACACTATGGATGTAGAAACTCCATTTTGATCTACTCAAACAAAATTATAAGTTAAACTGAAAAAATAGGATGGAAAATATTGAATATATTGATATTATGCACAACTACTATTGTAGTAATGTAATTTGTTATCTATACACATAGTGAATTGAGGGCTAGTGAAAATATAACTGCTAACATATTAATTACTGGTTGAGAAACTAATAGGATTCTTTACAGAAATTGATGACTAAAGATTGATACTTTCTATAATTACTGACCTCCCCCATGATGAATTATTTGCACATTCGTGTGCAAAACAACAAGAACCAGAAATTTCCAAACAACTTTACCTCTTGTCCTAATATCTAATCTCTATGAGTCCTCTCCAAGTCCTACCCAAAGTCTCAAAGATTGCACCTAAGTTTCCAATAGATGGGAATCAAGCAATTACATAATACTCATTAAACATATTTTTTGATAAAGCATTTTCGAAGAAACACACTTTCATAAGATCATTAACCAAATAAACAAAAAGTAATTATCAACACATTCCCATTCCTACATTAATCTCCTAAACCGCTCAAATCCCTACTCCTATGTACGAATTACACCCCGAAAAAGGGGAAACGGAGAAGATGGGTTGTGTACAAGTTAACTCTAAAAGAAGAAATATATGAAAGCCATTGAATCCTTTCTTGAACTAATGACTAGAAATCATTCATTCCTTATCTTATTTGAATTAGATTGTTTGAATGGCATATATTGCAGATTGGAGAGACCAATAAAAGTAGAAATTCGAGAGAACAATAAACCCTGGGTAGCTCCTAGTTCAACCTCCCAATTCCAAGACCCAAAACTAAAATAACAATCAAGAAACTAGCAAGAAGATCAATTTTGTAATGAAGGAATAGATAACATACATATTGAGTAACTAAAATTCAATGTACCTTCTTGTGGAGCTTCAGAATTGCAGTCGACGGAGAAATGGGGATGGATTGTCTAACACTGTGATGTTTGTGATACTAACAACACTCATTTTCTATCTCCTTCAAATGGAAACGAAAAGTCCACCAATGGTCTCTTGGAAACTAAAACCCTAGGTTTCAAGGCAAAACCCTCTCACATTCAAAGAAGAGAAACTGAAGAACAAGGAGGTGAGTTTCTATTAAGATTTGCAAACGAACCAAGTACTCCCCAATTACAGGCAGAGTGTTTGTCGGCTGTAGCCGGTTTGTGTCAATGGACTGCATGATAGCGGCAATTTGGCGGGAGATTTCCTTTTCAACACCATATGATCATGCTAGAAGCTTTCAATATAGTAGACTAGAGTAGACATTCACCCATTACATTTGGGATGGGATAATGGCACCTAACATAAAGTTCATAACCCCCTTCAATTCAAAGCATCAATTTAAGTAACTTTCCTCATAGTAAATAAATTTAAAAAGATAGGCATTGGGAATTTCGGGAAAATTTGGGCTTTAGTAACCTTAGAAGTGAGATATCACTCATTACAATATGAGGGGTTGGGGTGAATATAAAAAAGGTTTTTTCTCTAGGGCCTTTAGATCTCAAAAAAGGGAGTTGTTTGGTATAGGTTACTTTCATTTTTAAGTCATAGATCCCTTTATTTATTTTGAAGCTCACTCAAAGATGATATGGAGAGAATGAGAGATTTTCTCTTGAACAATAAAAAAAAACTTATTCTTCTTTTTGCTGGATTTATTGCTCTTGAATAACTCTTACAAGTTTCTCATGAACTCCCAAAGTTGTTGAGAGCAAATTAGGATGCAGACTTATATATCCAGAAGAAATGAAGTCGACTTTGTTGCCATCAACGTCTACTTTTTAGAATGACTATTTTCCAAATGACTATTTGCTGAAGTGACACCAGAGAAGGTGAAGTCGAGTTTGCTATGCCCAAAACTCTTTTTTTAATAATGTTTTATTTTATCACATGGGCAAGGTACTTTCGCACATGGCCTTGTACCTTGACATGGATATTTCTTTTAAGCACATGAGTATATCTCACAAGGGAATATTCATCTCATGGGCAAGGTACTTTATTTGAATTTTGGTCATCTATAAGCTATTTTGGTTTGACTTCAATTGTCTCATATTGTGGTCCATCTTTTTGGACTTCAAATATCTTGGACTTGTCTTCTTGAAGCTTGACAATGCTTGACCGATCTTCATGCCTTTATCCTTGATCGTTTGAGTTGACTTCATCATTGATTGACTTTGAGTGGCGCATTCTGATTTGATCTTCTTGCATGCACACATTTGGTTGAGTCTTCTTGTTCGCATTAGAATGATCTAATTTCATCGATCACTCACAGCCCAATAAGCACGACTTTATAATTTGGTCATACATTTTTACAATATCGTTGTAGTAAACCTATATTGATTTTGCAAACATAGCCAATAATTGTTCTTGCTCTAACTCATAAAATAGCATTTTTCACTCAACCGATATTGGTTTTTTTACAAACTTAACCAATAAGTGATGCAGTCGATTTCCCTTCCTGCTTGACCTGGATCTGCTAACTTGCACAAAGAACACACATGAGCTACGGACCATCGTTGAGGTGGTCAATGACACTCTGATGCTTAAGTCGGACATGGCTCCGAAGAAGGCTTAAAGTTGTAACCAGAGAATTTGTAGCGTACCTTTATTCACCAACCTCCTATCTTATTTACAGCGCTGGAGTCCTGGTTCGGCCAGGACATCGGTGGCGTAGTTTAGGGAAATAAATCTTCCTGGAGATCCTTCTCTAATTAGGAGTCGTCTTGTGGAGGGAAGTTTCCATGTTAGACTTGTGCTCCTAGATACACAGGAGATAGTTCCATTTTGGAATGTTGTCCATATGCGAACATTTCCACGTATGATGTATCACTGCACTTCCACTTGACACCTATCGTAATAATAAACGGTTCGTCTCGCCGTGACCTTGTACTTGGATCAATCAAAGAAAGGTTCAACAATTTCCCACCAAATTATCGATTAGAAGATTTAGCTTGCATAAATCGCTATTGGTATTTATTTCCTAGTTGGAGACAAAGTACTGCTGGCTCACCCGTCCAAAGCCAATCCCCAAGATACTTTCCTCAATAGGCATTGCGGGTATTGGGGATGGTTGTGAGTCATGTGGTCTTAGCAGGTTGTAGTAATTCGGGTCCGGCTGGTGGATTGCACTTCGCGAACTTGATGCCACTTGGGTCAGGTCGGTGGTAGACTGATGTTTAGGCTTATTATTCCTTGAGATCATCATGACACGTGCACGGTGTAGATAAAAGGACGTTTCGGTGTATCATCTGTTGTTCCCCCCGAGTTAGTGGATCATCTAGTCGGTCCACTAAGTCACTTCTTGAGAAGATACGTCGTTCATGATGATTGAGTCTTGAGCGGTATGCTTCATTAATTAAGCGTGCGTCGGTTCTGTGAAAAAAAAGTGAGAAAACAATATCTATTTAGTTCTCCCTTTCTGCAGAGATTGACTCTTTCATTTCTTCATTTTTAGAGACTCCGCTCGTTCAGCTTTTAATTGAAAGCTTGTTCACTTTTTCCATGGCTCGCCAGAATCAATTCGACGATGAGCTTCTAGCTAAGGGCCTCAAGTTCTTTGAAGAGAGGTCGACCTCCGAATCAAGCCTGGCTGAGATTCAGAAGACATATGAGGTCCCTGAAGACCTGAAATTCTTCACATTGGGTGCTTATCAGACACCAATGTTTCCTCCGGAAGGATTTGTCTGTTTGCACCATGGCATGCTTCAAACGGGTGTCCATTTTCCTATGATTGATGAGATCTGGAGCTTTCTGGAATTTCTTGGTATCCCGCTTGCACAGATATTACCGCATGGGTACAAGGATGTCCTGGCCATATTGATTAGGACAATGGATGTTGGTGTCTGAGTGACTCCGAGGGTGATCTAGTTATTAAATTATCATCGACTAAACAAGCATGTTGTGTGTGAGATGAAGTCATTGGCTTGCTTCGGGAAACTGTCGGATGACTTCAAGTTCTGGCAGAAACACTGCTTTCTGGATCCTTTAGACTCGAAGTATTTTGAGTTCAATGGTCGCCCGCTTGAGCGGGAGTTCTGGCAACTTCGTAAGTATAATTTCGTCATTTGTTTATGTTGTGTTGATTGTATCTTGATTGTTACATGTGTTCTCTATAGAGAGGTTTCCCACTACTCCTCTTTCCTTTGAGGAGGAAGCTGTTGTGAAGGCATTTCGTGGCATGCCTTGAATGAAAATGGAGGACGTGATCCGCACTTCCAATTTTAGTCACAGTGGGTTATAGGCCCATTGGCATGTGGCTCCCACTCTCTTCATAATGCCGAAGGTTCAATCTGAAGGTGGAGCTCCTTTCAAGAAGAAGAAAGCCTTGAAAGTTAAGGTTTCTAGTCCGTCAAATACAAATGAGTTTTCTTAGACGCTTGTTTCCATCGTAGGCTCGAAGAAGTCTCACACTGGGCCTGAGCCTACTCCAAACGGTTCGCTCCGTTTACGGATGAACATGATTCTGACCTGTCCGCCGAGGTGGAAGTTGTAGCATCCAAGGGGCGCAACCCTCGGGTTAAGACCCCTACTTCTATTTCTGATTTGGAGAAGGACCACCTGCTGCTAGCAGGGGTTGATGACGCGTTGAAGCTGAGTACCGAGCAGGCATAAGCTTTGAATAAGAAGCTGATGTTGGTTGTTGTGCTGACTTCTATTGATAAAGACTTGTCTGTGGCCCACAAGTTCTCTCGTCTTGCTGATGGATCGTCTGACCATGGTCCTTGCGGCGCTGAACCTCCTTCTTGCAATTTTAGGTCATATATTGAGATAACAGAGGGTCCGATAGACCATTTGTTTCTTCTCGTCTTCGGACTCTACTGAGCTGGCTCATGACAGAGAGTCGACTGTTGGTGACAAGGGGAAGTTGGTGGATGAGGGCCCAGGTGCGGTGAAGACCGCAAAGGGCTAAGCTGGTGTAATTCCACATCCAGAAGAACTTCATCCAGACGCGCGGATGAGTTTGTTTGCTCTGGATGTAGTAAAAATGAGCAACCAGTCCTAGCACCAGGAGGTTAACGTTGATTATGCTTCGAGGAAGCACATCAACAAACGTTATAACTGGATGGTGAACCACGTTTTAAAGCTAGAGGAGGATACATTGGGATAGCGTATGGATAAAGGGCTCAAACATCTTATGTTGACGATGTCACATCTGAGCCAAGTGGTCGTCGTTGAGACAGAAGTTGAGGCGACCCATGAGAGGGTGTACACCATGGAGCGCGTCTTCTCTAATGCAGAAGTTGTATTTTGATGCACTATTTGATATCGAATCACGGAGAAAACAGCTTGAAGAGAAGAGGCTGGAACAATCAGCCGCTGATGTTGAGGCCCAGAGGGTTCGTTTGGAAGCTCTTGAGTCCAATTTAGGAAAGACGGTATCCGCAAGGGACAAATCCAGAGAAGAGTTGAACCTGATCCTCCATGGCTTAGAAGTTGCACAGGAAATTGCGATTGAAGTGCACTCTGAGTTGCGGTGTCTTACTGTGAAGAATACTAGGAAAGAATCTGAGTGGGTTGTCCAGAAACAACAGCTAGATAACGACATTGAATTCAACATTCAGGAAGCGAGAAAAGATGGGGAGCAGCTCCTCCTGGTGCAGAATGAACTTAGTGCAGTTAAAAATAGCTTGAACACTGAGCATTCTCAGACTGACGCACTGACAGGCAAGCTGGAGCTGCTGGAGCGTGAGCTTACTGAAGCAAAGGCACGCGAGGAAGAGCTTCTCAAGGCGCAGGGCACGTTTGAATTCCGCAGGTTTGTGCCTGGGAGGTTGGAACTGCTGAAGTTGATGAAAGAAGAGCATCCGGACTTGACCTTTCTTACTACAAGAAGGTGTCCTTCGCGAATTTTGAAAATATCTCTGAGTTGTCAGAAGAAAAGCAACCTGGATCATGGCATGCATGGACGCAACTCCTGCTTCTTCTCCTATTAAGCTCAGTTCCTCTGTATTTGTACATTCTCCTGATGAGGAGTAAATTTTGTACATCTGCACCTTCTGTTTAGATTGTTAATGAAAACATATTTCTTTCGAGTAGACTTCGTACCCGTGTTCTATCCGGTCCCCCTGTTGCATATTTCCATTTCGCCTTGTCATTTTATTTTAATATAGGTTTTGTTGGGCTAACGGGGAGGCGCATGGTCTATTCGCTACTAAGAGCTCTACCATTTATGCAGCGAGTAATTTTGACCTATACTTCCATGTGGTCTCAGAGTCGTCATTGCGTAGTTATGCACATTAGTGAGCATTTTGTATGATGTGGATGGTTTGGCAGTGGGTTCTTTATCCAGACTGCAGCTCATCCTCGAGGTAAGCCATTAGAGGCTCAAGTTATAAATTGAACCATCGGTTGCAGTTGTTGGCATGAGTAAACTATTATAGTCTAGCACATGCGTTGTCGTCTGTAGTTAAGCAAGGGCGTTCAGCCTGAGTTAGGTTTCGTAAGTTCGGGCTGGTCTCCCGTGTAGCATTCGTTCGCACTTAGCAGATTAGTTTTCGGGTCGGCTCAAGTGGCCATTGCCGACAATGGGGTGTCAGCCCATGCGGGCGTCAAGACGCTGACTGAGCTGTAATTAGATTCACCGACCACTGTTCTGCAAAAGAGCAATGGTCTCGTGGCAAGCCATCGACATCAGTCAAAACTGACTAGGCTCCCACTTTCCAAATCATCTACACCGGGCGGAGCGAGCTATGAACTTGGGATGAGCAAGTTCGGTGACCATGGTATGTAGAAGAGTAATGGTTCCGTGGCAACTCGTCGACATCAGTCAGAACTGATTAGGCTCCCACCTTCCAAACCATCTACACCCTCGCGGAGCGAGCTACAGACTTGGGATGAGCAAGTTCGGCGACTATGGTCTGTAGAATAGCAGTGGTCCCACGGCAAGCCGTCGACATTAGTTGGAACTGACTAGGCTCCCACCTTCCAAGCCATCTACACCTGCGTGAAGCAAGCTACAAACTTGGGTGTTGCAAATTCGGCGACCATGGTCTGTAGAATAGCAGTGGTCTCGTGGCAAGCAGTCGACATCAGTCGTAACTGACTAGGTTCCCACCTTCCAAACCATCTACACTCTCGTGGAGCGAGCTACGAACTTGGGATGAGCAAATTCGGTGACCATGGTCTGTAGAAGAGTAGTGGTCCCATGGCAAACCGTTGACATCAGTCGAAATCGACATCTCGACTAGGCTCCTACCTTTCATACCATCTACACCCGTGCGGAGCGAGCTACGGACTTGGGATGAGTAAGTTCGGCGTCCATGGTCTGTAAAAGAGTAGTGGTCCTATGGCAAGACGTTGACATCAGTCGTAACTTATTAGGCTCCCACCTTCCAAACCATCTATACCTGCGCAGAGCGAGCTACAGACTTGGGATGAGCAAATTCGGCGACCAAGGTCTGTAGAAGAGCGTGGTCCCGTGGCAAGCCATCGACATCAGTCGAAACTGACTAGGCTCCCACCTTCCAAACCATCTACACCCGCGCAAGCAAGCTACAGACTTGGGAGTTGCAAATTTGGCGACCATGGTCTGTAGAAGAGTAGTGGGCCCATGGCAAGCTATCGACATCAGTTGGAAGTGACTAGGCTCCCACCTTCCAAACCATCTACACTCACGTGAAGCGAGCTACAGATTTGGGAGTTGCAAATTCGGCTACCGTGGTTTGTAGAAGAGCAATGGTCCCATGGCAAGCCATCGACATTAGTCGGAACTGACTAGGCTCCCGCCTTCCAAATCATCTACACCCGCGCGAAAACGAGCTACAGACTTGGGAATTGCAAATTCGGCGACCATGGTCTGTAGAAGAGCAGTGATTTTGTGGCAAGCCATCAACATCAGTCGGAAGGACAACCCACAATTTTTATCACACTTTTTATTTTCTCCTTTATTTAAAATAATAATAATAATAGATCGAAACAACAAAATTGTGATCATATGAATGGTAATACCTATAAATCTCTACAAGACGTTAGAGATAAAACATAAGCCTCAAAAGATTTTGTCTTAAATGTTCTTCTACTTATTTCTAAGAATCCCTTATTTTAGTAAATAGAATTTGTAGGATATTTTTCACTTATTGATTTTATTAATTTTTTTTCAAGAATAATACTCATTTTATGTATTTTTTTAATCCAATCTGCCCCTCGTTCTAAGAAAGTGCTAAAAGTTTGGCATATCGTGTTTTAGAATTTTTCATATTTTAGTTTTGTTGATTTATTTTGTGTGTCTTGGAAAGCTACGACATGTTAGAGGTTTTTTTTTTTTTTTTTTTTTTTTTTTTTTGTGTCATATGTTTAATTGCACAAGAAAAAAGTATATCAAGAAGAAATATTCTTAATTTATGAATTGGTTCAAAACTTCGCCAAAAATGATAAGCACTAGAAGAATAATTGTTGAGTAAGATCCTACCCACCTTAAATTCTAACGTGTAAAGAAAATATTTGGAGGATTGTATTATTGTTTTTTTTTCTTTAACTGAATACAAGCTTATATAAGCTAACTTCTACATAACCTTGTGGAAACGAAAAACTTAAAACTTGCTATATAAAATATAGCCTTATACTAACTTTCCTATTCTGACTTTATTTCTTTAACTATTTTGACTTTCTTTTTCTAACTTTTCTATTATTGTACTTTCCTTTTTGTTGAGGTCAATAAATCTTGGACTTGGGCTTGACTATGTTAAATGTAGGCTCTGCATATTCTAACACGCCCCCGCAAACTGGACATGTAGGCATAGGTGAATTGTGCAGCTTAGAGGAAATTTTGAAGTCCAATTTGGTGAAGAAATCATGACTCTAGAGTGAAGCTGCTAATGGTACGACTCGAGTAAGCAAGATTGTCGAATTTTGGATGCTTCTGGATAATTCTAGATGCTTCTGGATAAAATTCTAGATAATTCTGGTATGAAAAAAATCATGACTATCGAGTGAACGACTAATGGTTCGACTCGAGTCAACATGACTCCCCCTCGTCCCGAAGGCTGAAAAATTGCTCAGCATTGGTGCTGGATTGCTTAACATTGGTACTGGTATTGCTCAACACTGGTGCTTGTATTGCTCAACATTGGTGCTGGTAAAATTTTTTTTAAAAAAATTGCTCAGCACAAATGTTGGTATTGCTCAGCATTGGTGCTGGTAAATTAAAAAAAAAAAATTGCTCAACACAAATGTTGGTATTGCTCATCATTAGTGTTGGATTGCTCAACATTGGTGTTGGTATTGAGGTAAATTGAAGGTTGACTGCGTTTGAAGGAGGCAGAGTGAAGAAATCTCTCCTTCTTGGGTGTTTTGTTTTGAAGGTTACGATTCTGTTGCTCCGTGAGTTAGCCATGATAGATAAATGAATTTTTATGTATGTCCAATTAAGAACAAGGCCAATGGTCCGTACAAGCCCACACAATGCGCAAGACTTTGGAACAAGTTGCATAAATCCCCTATTGCAGGTTTTCATATGATTATATATTTGGAGTAGACACAAAAAAAAAATGTGGTAATTAATTTTTTAAGTTATGTTTTCAATTAATAATGCACGTGTTTATAATTTTTTTAATTCTTGAACTTATTTTATATACAGAAAATCGTATACTAAGTAATTATTTTTATGTATAAGTATATTTTTTTTTATTAATTTTTACTTGTTAATCTCTCGGGACAATTGTTTTCTAACTTGGGTGAACAATATTTTTACTTTTATTTATTAATATGAATATGGATTTCCCATATCTTAGAGATTATTATAGTTAAATTAATATCTCTTATATTTATTTTATTGTTTTTTTTTTTCATAAAACATGTTTTGCATTTCCATGACATAAAAAGAATCATATTATGAAATGGAACAGAAGGATGATCAAATAATGTTGAGTGAACCATATCTTAAGAATAAATTTCCCTTGTGCATAAACTATTTGACTCTTAGCATTTTTTTTTAAAATGTTTATTATGCACATTAGGACTACAATAAAATGCTTATTAATTTTTTTTTTTATTTCTTGATGTGCGGATGAACAATATTGGAAAATGATTTATAAATAATGCTTTATTGGAATATTTCTTCAATTTTAATTTATCAAAATATATTTTATTTAAAAAAGTATTTTCCTTGCCGTCAAGTACAAAATCGAGGAAAAAAATAATCAATTGTCATAGCTTCCCTTCAAGTACAAAACCGAGAAAAAAAAATCATTTGTCATAACCAAGATAAAAATATTTTTTTAATGTAAATGTTTAATAAAAAAAAAAAGTCTACCGTATATAAGTTTTTTCATGAAAACTAAAATATGAAAATTTAAAAACATAATATGCCAAATTTTAGTGCTTTCTTAGCAAATGGAGCATGAGATTGGATTAAAAAAAAAGAAATATAAAATTAAGTATCATTCTTGAATTTTTTTCTAAAAAATAAAATAAAATAAAATCAAAGAGTGAAAAAATTCGTCAAAGCTTTTATTTACTAAAAATAACAGATTCTTTGAAATAAATGGAGGAATCATTAAGACAGATAATCATTCTGAGGCTTTTGCTGATACATTTATACGTATTACAATTCCATGATTAAAGTTTTTTTTTGTTTACGATCTATTAAATATTTTTTCTAATATGTTCATATGCCCGTGAATTTGAGTAAATATTCACTAAAATATGTGTAGAGAAAAATCTATCAGCAAGGAAAAGAGATTAGAAAGGAAAAGAATAAGTGTAATAAAGTTGTGAGTTGGCCATGATAGAGAAATGCCTTTTTTTTTTTTTTTTTTTTTTTTTATGTTAGGTCCAATTAAGGAAAAGCCCAATGGTCCGTGCAAGCCCACACTATACCACAGTATTCGTCTCGGACTCCAAAACTTAAGCAATAATCAAGCTTATAAATCGCATTGACGTCCACGATTCCACTCAACCCGTTCCTATCGGCTGTTCTAATCCACTGCTCTACATTCCCAAAACCTACTTGTCTCATTTTCATTTTTAGATGAAGACGAAAGACTTGTATCACTCAAAACCCTAACTAATCGAATCCATCCCGCAAACCCTTATTCATGGCTCACAGGGTCATTTCCAATCTGGTACGATCATCTGCCCGTCGCGCGGCCTCAGCCACCAAACCCTCCTCCATCCTCAGATCTCCATCGCCATCTCCCATCTCCCGCCCATCACCCAAGGGCTTTCTCTTCAACCGCGTTGCAGAGTACGCAACTGCTGCTGCTGCAGCTGCGGCTTCCGAGCCAGCGGCGCCACCCCCTGCCACGAGAGCAGGAGGCGGCCCCAGCGGGAAGATCACTGATGAGTTCACCGGTGCTGGATCCATCGGGAGTGTGTGTCAGGTCATCGGTGCCGTCGTTGATGTCAGATTCAATGAAGGGTTGCCTCCAATCTTGACTGCTCTCGAGGTTTTGGATAACTCGATCCGTTTGGTTCTTGAGGTGGCTCAGCATTTGGGAGAGAACATGGTCAGAACCATTGCTATGGATGGTACTGAAGGGCTTGTCAGAGGCCAACGGGTTCTCAACACTGGTTCTCCCATCACTGTACGCTTATCTAAATATAACCTATATATTTACTTTTGTTTTCTATTTTTCAACCTCCGATTAGATTTTATTTGTTTGCGCTTCTTATATATTTTTTTTACCTGCTTGTTACATTTATCTACTCTAAAGTATGATGTGCATTATGATTGAGATGGATGACTAATTTTGATTTCTAGGGTTTTATCTTATTCAATAGACGCATGTGGATTGTGAAGTATCACTCTTATTTCGGTTTCCTAATTCACTGAAAAATTTGAGAATCACTCTTATTTTGGTTTCCTAATTCACTGAGAAATTTGTGTACTCTGTTTCTCTATTTGGGCCTCAGGTGTTTTATTCATTATTATGATACCAATCATTGTAGATGTGTCTGTGATAAAGATATACATAATACATAGTAGGTACCATGTTTTTAGATAGATTCCCACTTTTTTGGCACCACCAATTCCCTTCTTTTACACCACCACCACCCTTGAAATTTTTGTCTAACGCCACCACCCACCACCTACTCTTTGACACCAAGGATGCATGGACTCGGACACGGATACGACACGGCGACTCGGCAATTTTCAACAAAATAGGACTCGGCGACACGGTCAAACTTAATTTTTTAATATATTTTTTTTGTAACTCATAAGAACATAAAATCATAAATAAATTAATAATACTATTAAACAATCAAAACATATCAATAATACATTCATTCAAATTTACAAATGCATCATAAAGTCAAATTCAACTGCCCAAGTCATACTCATAAAGCATAAGCAATATAATTTCATTAACTTGATAATGTAAATAAAATGTAAATTGATAATTTTAAAAACTCACCAGCGAGGCGGCTACATCTCTTCTTCTTCATTAACTAGCGGATCAATTGTCACATTTTCATCATCCAACAGTCCAGCCTCTAGCTCAGGTTCATCAAGTGAAAGACTGGCAATCTCAAGCACTCCAGTAGCATCCAAATCCAACGAATCAATAGTATATCCTGCGACATCCCACATCCTTGTCTCACCTTCTTTGTACTCTTGTTTTCTTCTTGACAAAAGACGAAGGTTGGAATGCACATACACTAAATCTTCAGCTCGTTGTGGGGTCAATTTGTTCCTTTTTAATGAATGGATGTTATATGTGCTCCAATTTCTCTCACAACATGAGGAAGAACAAAGTTGCCCAAGTAACTTCAAAGCAATATTCAAGAGTAATGGTGCACAGGTACCATGAGAAACCCACCACACATCAGGTTCTAGGTATGCTCGTTGAAAACCTTGCATACTCTGTAATAACCACTCTTCTGTCTTCAATTAGAGGAAAATATCTCTTGAAACACTTATCTCTCTCATTTGTAATCTCAAGATCTTTGTGTGGCGCAATACGATTAGGATCCTCTTGCAACCATTCTCTGCTATAATACCTATATATAAGCAATGTCAATCACAAATTAATATATAAACATTAAGTGCATAACTCATGAATTCTAGTCTTCTAGTCAAGACTCAAGAATAAGTAGAATAAAAAGTTAAAAACAATGTAATTATTTACCTTGGATTCAAGGAATGTGCTAAGCAATGCAGTGGTGTGTTGTTTTTCTCCCATCAATCTACCAATATCTGATGCACCACTGAAAAAAACTCTGACTCCTCACTAGTATTTTCCTTTCCTTCATGACGGTAAATAACTTGTTTCACTTTTTCAATCATAACATCCCACATCTCATACACCAAGTGAAGACAATACTTATCTGTATCAGCCCTCCGCAACATTGAATAAATAGGCTCTGTGAAACGAAGCACATAGTCCACTTTGTCCCACCACAAGTCATCCAATAGTTTTCCTTTCACAATCCGTGCTTTATCAACATCATCTTCCTTATAGGAATCCCACTGATCTCCAATCACCATACTTTGGATGCTACTTTTAATGTCTTTCAACCTCTTGAGCATAATTATGCTTGAAGCAAAGCTTGTCTCTGCTATGGAAAACAACTTCAATCTCGAATGCTCATTAAACATATGCAACCTCATGGAATGGTTCATGATAAAGTTCTTGATCAGCATTCCATCCCCAACAATATCAATAATCCAACTACACAAACTGTAGGCCTTTTCATTTGCAGGCGTGTTCTTTGGAGCGCATATGTTCTTCAAGGCAAGGTTGAGAGTGGACTACACAAGGTGCCCAAAAAACCTCAGGATACTGGCTCTCAACAAGTACACATGCAGCCTTACAAACTGGAGCATTGTCGGTTATAACTTGAACCACATTACTTGGCCCAACCTCACGTACAACTTCCTTGATCAAATTAGCAATGAAGAACTTGTCTTTGTATTCCCCTTCACAATTCACAGCCTTCAAGAACATTGGACCACCCTCATTAATCACTATGAAATTAATGACAGACCTCCTTTAAGAATCAGTCCACCCATCACAAACAATTGTTGCCCCTTTAGTAACCCATGTGAACTTTGTTGCCTCCAACAACCGTTGCCCCTTTCATTTTGAAGCAATGTCATCCTCAATGCATTATACCCAGGGATCTTGTAACCACTAATGGACTTTGCTTTATTCGTTGCAAAGGTGAAAGCCTCCTGAAAATACGGATTCCTTGCAAGGTTGAATGGCAATGCAACTGAGTAGAACGCCCTTGCAATCAAAGCATCCAACTCTTGACGCTCACTCGTATTGAAAGCATTTGCAATAGGATTATTAGTGGCTCTCCTCTTCCTTTGTTCATTGTATGGAACTGAAGGACCAACTCCCCCACTACTTGAACCCGGGTGCGGGTGACTACTTGATCCCACTGAAGGAGGTAAAGGAACACTTCGCACCCTTGAACTTTCTGCTCTCAATGCAGCTTCATCAACAAATTGCCGCACCTCTCTAAGTTGTATGGGGGAGATTTTGGTACAAATAGCTATCCCACGGCCTGTTATCTTCAACAAGTGGTCCTTCAATCTAGTAAGAGATCCCGTATAATTTTTCTGACAAAAGTTGCACCTCCATCTAAGGTTTCCCCCACCTTCACTTCTTCTTAATATTGTCACATGCTTCCAAAGATCATCTCCAGTTTCTTGGCCTAAAACCAGTTTTAGTTTCTTATTTAGTTTTCAACCATTAGGTGCACGCTCAAATATGGGGTATTTGAAGTATTTCATGCATGCTTTGCTTTCATATATATTCAGAGAAAGAAAAGATAATGGCAGGAAAACAAAAGAAAAGAGAATGGCAGGAAAAGAGAATGCTTTTAGTTTCATATATATTTGAAGTATTTCATGAATCGCAGGAATGGCAAGAAAAAGAAAAAAAAATCGCAGGAAAAAAAAACGAAATACAAAATCGTAGGATCGATCTCAGGAAATCGCAGGAAAAAAAAACAAAAACAAAACAAAACGAAATCGCAGGATCGATCGATCGATCTCAGGAATCAATCTCAGGAAGATCGATTGATCGATCGATCGATGAAATCACAGGAAACAATAACAGAGAATACTCAGAATAGCAGGAAAAAAAAACAAACGAAATCGATCGATGAGGACGCCATGAATTCTTTGTTCCGACTTCTCTTCTCTCTACCTCCGTCTCTCGATCTCTCTACTATCCTCCGTCGATCGATTTAGGGTTAGGGTTTTTTCGATTTTTCGGTGCTCTGTGGAAGAGGAAGGATCGGGCGGATTTATTTGCATTTTTGAAGTCAACGAATTTTGACTACTCTGGTTGAGTCTTGACCGTGTCCAGGCCGTGTCCAACCCAGTCAACGAATTTTGATCGTTGACCCCTTGTCCAATACGTGTCCAGTGCGTGTCGAGCGCAAATCCGTGTCCGACACGCATTTGACGCGTGATACGGAGGTTTTCCGGAGAGTCGGTGCATCCTTATTTGACACCATCAATAAAAGTGGTTTTTTGTCACCGCTCTACTACAGGCCACACCACCCGACCCCCCACGCCTAACCTTCTCTCTCATCCCCTCTCCTCCTCTCTTCTTTATGTTACCCTCTCTTCTCTTGAACAAAGACGAAGCAGTAGCAGTCACCCCGCCTTCTCCTGTCCTCATTTTTTTTCCCTCTTTTTGCCCTTGCACTAACCTCTGCGAGTGACGAACCCGTCCTCGTAGAGCTTGCGCGGGAGCGGAATCCCCACTGGCAGAGGTCCACACGAGGGCGAATGAGGAAAAATGAGGAATGCCAGTGGGGATTTTGTAAAGATATACTAATTGATACATTTGAAACATGATAAACAATTTTCTATTTCAATTCTTCACCCCACCACTTTGTTTGTCGTGTGCTCTGTGGTGAGCAATTTCTTTCCTTTACATTATGGATGAAACAAATTGGTTCATAACCTTATGTGGGCAAGACACTTTTCCTCTGGTTAATCTTAAACTATTTCAAAAATTCATCATGGTCTTGATGTCTATTATACAATGAAGGAACATATATGATAAATATTATTTTCATCCAGATGACCAACCATCATTTTCATGTTATTAAGATCAATTTAGATCTCGATTGCATGTTCACTTTGATTTTTAGGTTGTAACTCAAGCAAAATAGACCAATTGCATCGAGCGTCTGCACTCGTGGACCTTGCGAGTGAGGATTTCGTTCCCACGCACGCCATTGAGAGGACAGGTTCCCCACTCATAGAGGTCCACGCGTGGGCGAAAGAGGAAAAAAAGTAGCCTTTGAGAGGACGGGTTTCCCACTCGCATAGGTCCACACATGGGTGAAAATGGAAAAAAAAAGGAGAAGATAGGGGAAGAGAGAATGTGTGGGGGAGGCATTGGTGCGATCGCCGTCGGTTAGT
Source organism: Berberis vulgaris (assembly GCA_963556465.1). Classification (NCBI taxonomy): domain Eukaryota; kingdom Viridiplantae; phylum Streptophyta; class Magnoliopsida; order Ranunculales; family Berberidaceae; genus Berberis; species Berberis vulgaris. Next base: position 30,599,825 of record OY747127.1, on the reverse strand, counting down.
GGTTTGTTGTTGCTGGTTGCTAATCTTGAGAAGAGAGGGTGAGGGGATTTGGTGGTGTCAAAAAGTCACCACTTTTTAGATATTGTCTATACATGTATTGTTGCTTTTAGATATATTGCCACGTAGGATTGTCACTTCTTTCTTCCATAAAGTTCTCGACTAATATTCTCTATTATAAATTTTTATCAAATTGTACCCTAACTTGTATCTTCTTTTTTAAGTTTTTTATTTTTCTGCTACATGTTTCTTTCTCCTTTTCTTTGAATATTCTCAAATCCCATTTCGGTTCTTTTGTAATGAATCTCCCCATAACTATTTTTTCCCTTTAATTAGATTTTGTTCAAAGTTTGAAATTAGTTCCAAATGTCAAATGTATTGCATACGTATGATTAGAACAGTATGAATGTTACTCAAGAGTAAATATCACTGTCATATTCTTTCATGAGGCTATTGACTAGTGGTTTTAATAAGATGTTGCAGATAGATTACGTTTTAAAAATTTCCTGTATTCTTAATGTATCTGAACATTATAAATAAGAAGGTTGTTTAAATAAATCAGTTGAATTGGTTTTGGAAGACGAACAAACGATGAGTATCATAGCTTTGCCATATATTTCTGATGTAAACTGAAATTTAAAAAGGTGACAATATTAAATTGAGACACTTAACTTTTGTGTTTTGTGTTTTGTGTTGTACGATAATTTACTTTTGGGTTCTAGGATTTATTTTAATTGCTTCTCTTCCTCATTCTTGGTTTTGCATGTTATTTCATAGGTGCCTGTTGGAAGGGCCACCCTGGGTCGTATCATGAATGTTATTGGGGAGCCTATTGATGAGAAGGGAGACATATGTAAGGAATATTGAAGTTTTGTCATGTTTTAGTTTGTGGATGATCATTAAATATTAGCAATTCATTTCTACTTCGAAGGAAACTGAATTATTTTAATTTTTGTTGCAAATAGCGACCGATCATTTCTTGCCCATCCATCGTGAAGCCCCAGCATTTGTTGAACAGGCAACTGAACAACAAATCCTTGTCACTGGTATCAAGGTATTGTGATTATCATTCTTACTGACCAACTCCCTCCATGTTTTGAATCTTAATTTACTTAGTCATATTGTTTTATTCCATCAAATAGGTTGTGGATCTCCTTGCTCCTTACCAAAGAGGTGGAAAGATTGGATTATTTGGTGGTGCTGGTGTAGGAAAGACTGTGCTTATTATGGAACTTATCAACAATGTCGCCAAAGCTCATGGTTGGTTTACATATAATGTTCATTTGGAAATGTTTTGAAGTTATACAATATTTTGATATAATTATATTTGTGTGCTAGGTGGTTTCTCTGTCTTTGCCGGTGTGGGTGAACGTACCAGAGAGGGCAATGATTTGTATAGAGAGATGATTGAAAGTGGTGTTATTAAGTTAGGAGATAAGCAGGTTTGCATGTCACACTTCCATAATTTCTATTTTCATTTTCTGTGATCTATGTAACAACGACATAGATACACACAAAGTGTCGGATGCTTTGGTCAGAAACGCACAATATGAGATATGCTAAGGGACACATTGGTAAATTTTAGTATTATTTAGCGTTCCTAAGTTTTGAACTATTAGTCATATTCATTCACTTGTAGTTACAAGTCAATATTGCTACTCACATATTACTAATTTGCCATAATATGCATGTAACATTAGTATATAATAAAAAAAAATTCAAAGATATGGGAAAAACTTGTACTAAGGATAGTGTCCAATGGTAGTATCCATGAGTGTCAACATGATTATCCGACACACTTTCTTTTGGTAGAAATAAAGTGTCATTGTTACATAGCGTAGGATAGTATAATTTTGGGTGATACCACTATTGGTCATTCGCCACTTTCTTAATTTTGGGATTAGTGATTATAATTATATCCTGTCTCTATCATTCAGAGCGAAAGCAAGTGTGCTCTTGTTTATGGTCAAATGAATGAACCCCCTGGTGCTCGTGCTCGTGTTGGGCTTACCGGATTGACTGTTGCTGAGCATTTCAGAGATGCCGAGGGACAAGATGTGCTCCTTTTCATTGACAACATTTTCCGATTCACCCAAGTAAGATTCTTTGAAGATCACTCTTGTTTCTGCTTGATTAATGCTAATTTGCCCTTTATATCTAACAGGCAAATTCTGAGGTCTCTGCTTTGCTTGGTCGTATCCCATCCGCTGTCGGTTACCAACCAACTTTGGCTACCGATCTTGGAGGATTACAGGAGCGTATTACTACCACCAAGAAAGGTTCTATCACCTCTGTCCAAGCTATTTACGTGCCTGCTGATGACTTGACTGATCCTGCCCCAGCTACCACTTTTGCTCATCTTGATGCAACAACTGTTTTGTCTCGACAGGTATATCTTATCAAGTTATTCATCTGAATTGCACAATTTCCACTTGATTTCTTCCATGCGATATTATCTTCATACTTGTGTGAACATATACACACTCACAAAGAAACATTAACATGTGTATATTTGCTCTGACATTGAGGCTGATGACATCATATGTAGATCTCTGAGCTTGGTATCTACCCCGCTGTTGATCCTCTAGATTCTACATCACGTATGCTCTCGCCTCACATTTTGGGAGAAGAGCACTATAATACTGCACGTGGTGTACAGAAGGTTCTTCAGAACTATAAGAATCTTCAAGATATTATTGCCATTTTGGGAATGGATGAGCTCAGTGAAGATGATAAGTTGACTGTTGCTCGGGCACGTAAAATCCAGAGGTTCCTGAGTCAACCTTTCCATGTTGCAGAAGTCTTCACTGGAGCACCTGGAAAGTATGTGGAATTGAAAGAGAGTATCACCAGTTTCCAGGTAATAAAATTTATTGCTGCTCAATTATAAATTACCCCTTCTATTTTCTTTAGGATAGAAACTTATATACTTTCATGTTCACTACATCTACGGCATTTAAGAATTATTATTTTCTTCTAAAAATGCAGATACAACTATCATTTGTTTGCAAAACTTTTCAATTTGTGGTTCCCAGAGTTACTGTAGAAAGGTTTATTAAGTTTGGGAAATGGTCCTATTAAAATCCACTGCTAGCGTGCAGTTATTATCTTATTGCATTCACCTTGTATGATTATTTTTCTTAATCATTGTAGATATAATGTTGTAATGCTATATGGATCTGTTTCTGACTTTCTGGTATTTATGTTGCTACATTAATTTTAATGGCCATTAGAATCTAAGCTCTCTCACCTTAGTATTAGTGGAATAGAATGCATTTTGATTAGAAGGTGAGATTGAATACTTGTCCATAAGCAATTAAATTTATTATATATATCAAAACCAGTTAGGTAGAATATCCAAGTATCTATGAGTGTTCCAGTTAGTTATGGTCTGCGTACTTTTTATTTATTTATTTTTAATAGCTTTTTGCTTCCCTTCTCTCCCTTGAAGCTTCATTGGACTTGAACCTACACTTGCGCACACTACACCAAACAAGCCATGGCTGCTGTGATGGGATCTTCTTTCCTAAACTCCCATCTCTCTGAATTGGCTTGGGTTGACTTGTGTAAGGAGGGAAACAGCAGGGTTGGATACCTGGATTAAATCAGTGTATTAAATGTAGAGAGGGAGGAGACAGGAAGTTCCAGTCAAGCTGGAGACAGCTTGACAAGAGTACAGTAATGTTGGAATTGGAACCATTAAACAACAACCATATAATTGCCATCGGGTAAAAAAAAAAATTAGAGTGATAAAGATTTTGTGAAATAAAGATGAAATAATGTTGTATTTTAGGAGAAGCATGGGCATCTTTGCTGCGTTTTAGGACATTTAGATATGGCATTTGCTGTGGTTTAGGATTATAAGATGTTTAGATATGTTGGATGTCATCCCTGTAGCCTTCTTTATATCCCTCTCCTCAAAAAGCTATAAGAAAATGTAAAACCAAATATTGCATTTATGTTTTGGTTTAATAATATTTATAATATGCTACCCTGCTGTCATATGCATTCTGTTTATATTAGTTATAAACTGGCATAGTTGTTTTGTAATTATAGCAGCAAATATCCATGGTTTCTGATGCATTGTTTGTTGGGTACATTTTTTTGGCAGGGTGTATTGGACGGTAAATATGATGATCTCCCTGAGCAATCATTTTACATGGTTGGAGGAATTGAAGAGGTTAATGCGAAGGCTGAAAAGATTGCCAAGGAGAATGCATAAGTTGTTGTGCCTGTGTTTTTCTTCACAATTTACAAAAACATGAATAATTTAGATGGGGTTTGGTTGGAGATGCCATGCACCCGGAGCTACATTTTTGAGATAGACTATAAGGATGATGCTATTGTTCATCTTGTGTTATTTCTTAATTTTGCAAGATGATGGCGATCGGTAGGGAAACAGGGGTCTGTACCCTCTTATTTTGTTTTAGTTCAATAAGCGAAAAAAGAGAAATTGTGGAACTTAATTCATTTTATCAATAGAGGATGCTTGGTTTAGTCTTTCAATGAAAGTTTTTTTTAGTTCCCTCTTGGCCCCCCTTTTCTAGTTCTGAAGTGTTTATAATACGTAATACGTGTACATATGATTATGCGATGATTTGTTATAGGGGTGGGCATCTTATTCTGCGATTTCGAATCCATCTCAATTCCGTCCCGTCTCGATTTTTTTTGGTCCTTTTGGGATTGCTCAAACTCATTTTGATTATGTCTCGTCTTGATCTAGAGTGGGTTGTGATCGGGATGAAGATTTTCAATTTCGCCTATCTCATCTTGTTTTCATGTAAGATGAAATTCTATATGAAATCTAAATGAATTGAATATTAATTTTAAATAAAATTTAATATTTATTTGCCTTTCAAAAAAAGTTTAATATTTATTTATTTAATATCTATTTTTATTTATGATGTAAGTTATATGTGTATAAATTTGACATTATTAATGTGTGAGTAATTAGAGATAAAACTTTTTTTGTTATTTTTATTGGCGGACTATTTAGTACGTGTTCATCTTGTCTCATCCCGTCTTGATCTCGTTTGAGAGGGGACGAGGTCGGGATGAGGTATATCTCGCCCCGTTTTGATCCCGAATGAACGGGATGGGATAGGGACGAGTCCATCCCGTCTTGTGCCCACCCCTACTTTGTTATACCCTGCTAGATTGAGATAGTTAACAAGTTACCCAACAACGATTGATGGGATGTCTTCCATCGTGGTTTATGCTTTTAAAATCTGTAATTAGTTCTAAGAAAAAGTGAAGCACCGATAAAGGGGCAAAATAATTTAATATTAATAAAAAAAATTAGGATTTTATTGAGTTCAACAATCATTAGTTTATACCTATTAGATTTTGACCCTTAATTTGAAAACTATTTCAGTCTAACCCTCGTTTTCTTTTAATACTGTTAAGGCCACGTCATTGACCGATCAAAATTAATTCTCAGACCTTTTTGCCCTTACCTTAGGTTAAACCATAGTTAAGCCCAAAAGAGTTGTTGGAGAAGATGAGTACTAAACACTAATTATTTGAAAAATTGCAGGGGTCAAATAATATTAATTTGAGGTTTTTTTTTTTTTTTTTTTTGCTTGTGTGATCTAGTACACAATAAAGACGAGTTATAATCTAACAATAAGCATAACACCAACACTAAGAGGGCGTTTGTTTTTTTTAAGTGCTTAGAAGTTAACTTCTAACTGTAGTAGTTTTGAATGAGCTTCTGAATGAACTGTTTGTTTTGCTTCTGAATGGGCTGCTTTAGAAGCTGTAAAATTAAAGTATTTTTTTTAGTTGTTGAATGAGAACTGTTTGACAATTTTGCCCCACTGAGCTTAATAAAATTGTGATATAAATATTGTACTTAAAATCATACCCAATAAATGAACCTAAACTAAACTAGTGATAATCATTCAAAATTGACTTGAAAATGAACCTAAACTAATTTTCCATTGCTCACCCCGGCAACGGCGCCAAAACCTTAATCGCTCTCAAATCATATCGCAAGCGCAAGGTTATCTATTGAGTTAGATAATGGCAAATATGGGTCGAATCCCACAAGGAGAGCTATAAATCGAAAAACTAATCTTTAAATCTATCTTAAAACTCAACCTAGTTAGAAAATAAGTGGTTGATGAAGTGATTGAACTAAAAGCTAAATAAAAACTATGTAAATAAATTACAATCAAATATGGAGATACTTAGGGCTTTAGAGATCATCACCTTGGGTTGATGGTTCTCTTATGCTTATCTCAAGATTTTATTCTTCCAACAATAACTCATCCTTAGATAGGTTCCCACTTCACCTAAAGATGAGAAATTATAAAATGAAACTTATGTAATCAAACTAATTGGATAATCATTTCTAAGATTATAAGTATGATCTAAAAGCATATAAGGAATCCATACTTAAATGAAATACCTAATATCTAACAAATCATGTATAACCTTATACTACGATCATACTTAAAGCATTAAAGGGATGAGTTTGTTTGACTCATACTAGTGAAGACATCTTGAATCTATGACTTTAAGAAAGATGCAAGAGCAACAAATGTATTCATTATTATGTAAAACAAAATTTCCATTGATTTCATTAAACATTGACATTCAAGTACATAAAGTATGCTAATCACAAAGTTGGTAAAATACTTTGAGAATACATAATTGAGGTCATCCTCTCATGGGGCTCACTCACACCCTAAGAGGGTGTTTTGCCACTCATGGTAAACCTTAGGTTTCTCATGGTGATAAAAATAAAGAAAATGGGAAAACTTACAAGTAAAACTCTTCAAGACTCTATATCTCTAAATCTCAATTTTCTTTTCTTCCAATTTCTCCTCTTTATACTCCAAGAATGAAGTATGTGAGATGGTAGAATGAGAGGTGGAATAAAATAAGGAAAAAAAAAAGGAATATGATGGAATAGATGGTGGAATAAGGAAAAGATAAAAGAATATGGTAGAATAAAATAAGAAAAAAGATAAAGGGAATATAAGGAGAATTAATGGTGGAATATGTAGAGATTTCTTTTGGCTAGAATGAAGTTGCCATGTGGATATCCAAATCTTTAAAATAATTTTCTTGAGATTCATAGATGATGGTGTTTTGTGGGCTTGACTTCATGGACCTTGGGCTCGAAAGTCTTTGATAATGCATGTGTTTATCATTAAATGGGCTTTGTAGTTAAATTTAGTCTTATTGTGTCATTTTGTGTATGTTTGATGATTAATATTTGAATTCCTGCATTATACACAAAATACACATAATGAGAATATTTTATTAATTAGTAGGACATAACAATTATAGAATTAGGGACGTTAAATGTTTCATTTATAAGCCTATCAAAATGATGATGTACACTACTACGTTGATATGTTTCAATTTATTATAAAAAAATATTTAAATAATATTTTGATTCTAGGTAGTTGTGTCATTTTTTGTATATATTTGCTTAAGATACTGATCAAAATGATGATGTATGCTAGTATGTTTCAATTTATTATTAAAAAATGTTAAGACCGCCTAAGTGAAGTGAGGCGTCCGCCTCGCCTCACGCCTGAGCCATTTTTAGGCACGTCTGCCTCGCCTCTGCCTCAACGCCTTAACTACAATGTGCACTATGATGAAAGTCACTTGGATCATAAGAGCATTGTCACGCCCTGACCCGCCACGAGAATCGCAGCGTATCGATGCGTGAACTAATCCGTAATACAGGCGGATCGTAACCGGCCACAACATCATAATATAACACTTTCTTGAAACGAGAATTAAACGGAAATAAAAACTACGATAAATTTGAACAAAATAAGAGTATACGATTCGCCCCGCTAGAGTCATAGCGACAAAAACAATATATACAACCATCTAGTATTTAACAGGATAATACAAAGGCAGCAAAACATACCCGTATAGGGTAGACACGACTAAACAGCCCAAAACAACAACTGAAAACTAGGCCTAAGCGCCACGATTAGCAGGAACGCCAACACTGCCTGCACTCCAATAGAAGCACACCCCTTGTGGGGTCAGCAAAGCACAAAGCTAGCTGGTGCGAGTGAACTAAATACAAATAACAGAATAATATACAGGAGAAATTCATGCCACACAATAATGAATAAGTGAGTAATCATAGATGCATGATCCATAAAATGGAAAAGGTGCCCCTGTACAGGTTCTAAAGTCCAAATCACACCGTGTCTCTAAGGATAATATTTCTAAGTTCAAGCACCAACACAAGCATTTCAGATTCAACCATAACTACAAGTTTACGAGATATGCCGGTCATTACAGGTGATTCAAACATGGTAACTATCAAGCGAGGAAAACAAAGACAAAATAGTAATCATGCATAGCCTCCTAGGTATGACAATCAAATCGAAAGTCGAAACCATAAAATTTCTACTTAAGTGTCTCATATCGTAGGTATCCACATACACTACGAATGTGTCTCACCCAGCCACATCCCACAACGTGCACCAGTATCACTTCGGGTTTGTTTGTATCCTAATGGGGTGTCATATGCCCGGATACAAACTCAAACGTCTCGAACGACTGGCCTAACACGACCAACCTAATACAAATCCAACTCAAGCGCGCTAGGAGGGAAAGTGAGTAATCTCCAAAGCACGTCCTCCGGGACCCGTCCTACTGCACTCTCTAGTGGCAAGTGCGTGCGGGAGCTCACCGCACCTTAGCAAGCTTGCCACATACAATAACGTCCTCAATGTCTGGTGCGAGTCATCTCAAGCACCATCCAACTCACGATGCAAGCAAGCTCCTAAGCATCGGCACAACATGCATTATAGCGGGGTAAAGACACTTACACTAATATCAACATGCACATACTACGAGTCTGTACAAAATCAAATGTAACAGACGTGCAACCATAATCAGTTAGGCAATTTTCATAAATCCACGACTACGCTAGGGTCCCAACATGACCCAATTCACCACAATAAATTCATACGAGTCGAACTATCATACATGCTCAAAACTCGGCAATATACGGTAAAACATGACATACCATGCAAACTCGAAAACGAAGCATACAACCATCTACTCAACCACTATTCGATTTCATTCTTGTATATCATGCTTTAAGAAAACTCAATACATAATTCATTCACAAAAGAACTAACACAACCATCTAAACCTCCAAAAACCCCAAATTTTAGACTTGGATTCAATTATACACAATCGACGGTATAATGTAAAAATTAAATTCAGGATTTAAAATAATTATTTCTCAAAATAAATATTATAATTACACTCACCTGAGCGGAATGGGTTTTCGGAACCCAAATCCTACCGGTCAAAGCTCCTAACTTGCAAAACAGCGAATGCGGGACCACAAAAAATTTTTAAACTGCAAGGCGGACTCAAAAGTGAGCAAACTAGTCGAAAACTGGAAAATGAAATAAGTTACAACTGGCGCGTGACTGAAAGAAAAACTTACAGGTAAATAAAATCCGGCAAACACCCCGACGAAACCCAAAGTTCTGCGAAAACTCGCCGAAACCCACCCTACTCCAGTCTGATCGCCTCCGAAAAGCACAACAGACCGGAAATAGGTCCAAGAACACCCGAAATCACGAATTTGCAGCTCACCCACGCGCCCAAAGCCCGGATTCACGTCGAAGAACCTTCCTAACGGACATGCACACTGATTTTTTTTGAAAATTCCGGCCAATCCTTAAACCACCCTTGCATGTGGGGTTTACAGGTTCCAAATGACGCCACAAATGCCCCTGAAAGGGCTGATCGGAGCTACGCAATCCGATGAATCAACCCAACATCGTCAAACCCAGAATCTGAAAATTGTTTTTTTTTCCGCGAAAAAACGAAAGAGAATGAAGAGGGAAAGAAGAGAGGAAATGAAGAACAGGGAAGAGATTTCGCGAAGGAATCGCTCGAACAAAATCCGGCGAATAAGAACTCTGCGAGCGGAGGTACGCTCTGTAAGAAAAAGAAAAAAAAAAGAGGAAGAAAGAAGAGAAAGGGGGAGTTTCTCTCTTAAGGGGTGGGTGGCTATGTGCCCGCACCAAATTTGCTGTGTACCCCCACCCTCTAAATAATTTTTTTTTTAAAATCTACAGATATTACAAGCATCCTCTCCCATGCCATCATAGAACTCTAAGCAAAATTCATCGTAAGACCCAATGGAAAAATCAGAATAGTTGCATCTCCATTCAAGAATGACCATGGAGGGTCAATCCAGAAGAGTGCATGGAACTCGGATGTCACACAAGAACTTAAGTTGGCAAATGCTTACTCATAAGATTTTGACTAGATTTAATAATGTCATTTGTTGATACCTTTTATTGAACTAGTTAAGCAATCTAAATCAGACTGGGGACACCACTAACTAAGCAAAACTCATACATATTACATAGACATGTTTTGTTTATATACCTCGAACAATTTGGGAAAATAAATAGATAACTTGAAAATATATGATGGGTTCATGCAAATCATGTATTGGTTACTGTAAAATGTAATATAAGAGTCAGACTGATACATCCTGTTTAATGCCTATTTCAAGCAATACATGGATAAACTAGAAATCAAGCATAAGACTATTGTCATAGACAATATGAAATAATGAAAATTTGATATGTGTGCATTGTGTTGATAGTCCATCCTGCTGTGTACTTACAACGTAACCATCAGGAGTCCAATTGATGATATCCCATTTAATCGTGATATTTCCATTTGGATCAAGTGGGTCATAGACTTATGCAAGAAACATTGAGCAAACAAAGTTAAAATGTGTGATTGGAAGCCTATCTAAACAGAATAATACTATTGACACTCTATATTATTCAATTATGTGCAAACAAACTATTTGTTGGCAAAATATCACAACTTCAATGTGAGGACTAAATCGCTGGTTGTAACCAAACCCATTAACATAACCCAGAAAACAATATTCATGCACAAATTTTCACAAGGCATTGAACTGCTGAACTTGGAATCGATAAAATGGAGCCAAGATAATCCAAATTAGAGATCTACAATAAGAAACTGGACAACTTGACTTCCTAAAATTTTCATTAATCCAACAAGTCAATTCTTCCAATCTTAACTTCTCTACATTAACTTTTTATCACGAAATTAAATTAGCTATGAAAATGCAATTTCAAACATATTCCACCTCAAACTGCAATTACCTTTGCTTGGATTCTCTTTTCTCGCCACGACTTGCTTATGAAGAAATTGACTAACATTAATCAATGATCTCAAATCAAATTTGTCCCTAAAACACAAAGAAACTACGAATAGAGAGCAAGTTAAGATTCAAAATCTAGTTGAAATTCATACATAAAAACGGAGAAATTAAAGAGGTGCATATCTCCCTTGCCTTTGACTGAGACTGAGTGCTAGTTTGAGATCGATCGAAAGAGTAAAGAACTGAGATCAATGGAGAGATCAATCTAAACTGAAGAAGAGATCTTTGAATTGGGGCTTTGCATCAAATTAGGGTTTGAGATCAATCGAAAGAGTGAAGAACTGAGATCGATGGAGAGTAACCTTTTACGTTTGGAATCGATCACCAAACTAATTTGGGTTGATATGGAGAGTGGTCTCTAAATCATAAACCTTTAAGCTTTTGTTTTTCCAATTTGTTTGTGCTAGTAGTCAACAATTTGGATTTATTATTTAAAAAAAATAAAATAATAATAATAATAATAATACCAACAACAATAATAATAATACTCTAATTATTATTTTTCATTTTACTAATTAGTAATTTAACTAAATATTATTTTATTTCTTAGTTATTTTATAAATATATTATTTATAAAATTACTAATAGTAACTTAAGTCAATAATTAGTAACATCTTTTTGGGTTAAAGGCCTTGTAACACAATAAAGAGTTACAAATTAAAAATATTGATGTTACTAATTACCCATTTTAGTATAGTGGCATTTTAATTCCATAGTCGTTTTACGTAAATTTTACCGAGCATCTATTTTTTGTAACCCTCGCAAATGAATGTATTTGCATTATTTTACGAGATACCAAGCGGGGCCTACATTGCATTAGTTTGCGGGCTCTTGGTAGTAACTAAAGAAAATCAATACCAATCAGATAAGTGAACGTGGGTGGTGTTAATGATGGTAGTGGTAACTGTGGCATGGTCGTTGATGATACATCAAAATAGACTGATCATCATGACCGTACACATGACATAAAGTCTCATCACGAGAATACAACACCCGATCCATTGAGCCAGCTCATAAAGCTCAGGAGGATTGAGGCCAATTATAGAGGCCCAAACTAGGCCCATCTTTAAGGAGGCGTTAGCAGGATCCGAATCCAGACCCAGACTAATCAAAACCCAAATTCAAGCTCATTACACGTTATCTTATAAAGAAGAATAACGTTGCACCAAGAAAAAGCCGTGAAGGGACCTACGCCTCCACGAACGCATCTCCTTCCGTTGCGCCTCACATACTTACGTCACGCAGAGAGTTAACTACGACCATTATAAAAGGTAAAAAGAACATTTGACAAAGGTATGCAACTTTAATTGAGTTTTGTAAGATTTACATCATTCTTCCAATAAAGTTATTGACTTAAGCATCGGAGTGCCTTTGGCCACCAAAAAGGTGGTCCTTGACAATCTAACAGTTGTTTTGCAGGTCAAACTCAAAGAAGGATGATTTTTGGACGCATTAGTTTGGCGCCGTCCAAGGAAAACGATGAGTTTCCTCTTTTTAAACGCAAAAAAATTGTGATAGAGTTCACCACGATCTAACAAGATATCCACAAACCATCGGAGGAAATGATGCAAACTACAAATCCCCAATACGGGAGTGATCGCGACCACTCTCCCGCTGACGCATCGACAACGGCTCAAGAAGATACAACCCGAATCACCAGACCAATAGCATCCGAGAATGAAGATTCGTCTCACGCAATAGTCCCGACAAATGTCGACGCTACCACGGATCCTCGGGTAGATTCGCTCATAACCCAGATGGAACACATAACAATGATGCTGGAAAGGATCGCACAAAAGAACACTCAACTAGCTAACCCGGTTCAAGCACAGCCACAACAAAACTCCGCCAATCGAACTCAAGATAGTGGAAAAATCCCAGCAGAACCCCAACAAGGAAATTTCGAAAGCAACGAGCTTCCTCGAGGCAAAAATCCATTATATGAAGGAACACTTACCGAAATCCTGTTCAGAATAGGAGTCATGGATCCTAATGTATTATACGAATTGGCAAAACCGCCATTCTCTGATGCCCTCATGAAAATAGTTATGCCGAAAAGGTTCACTCCACCAAAGTTCGAGGCATATGATGGTACTTCCGACCCAATTGATCATCTGATACACTTCTATCACATGATGGCTCTGAAGGAGACCACATAATCAATTTTATGCAGAACATTCCCAATCAGCCTCACTTCTACATCGATGAACTAGTTCAATAGTCTGCCACCACTTTCATCACCAGATTTATCGGAAGCCAACAGATGAGGAAATGGTCACACTACCTCCTGCATATCAGAAGGAAACTCGAAGAAACAACACGAAAATATGTCACTCGTTTTACCAATGAACTGACAATGATCAACGGATGTAGCAACGACACAGTCGCAGCAACCTTCGTGGTCGGATTAAAGAGAGGCCCCTTCTTTGACGTTCTTAACCTGGAACCCCCAAATGGCATGACAATCCTGCTAAAAATAACACAAAAGCATATCTCCCTAGAAGAGATGAAGGCAACTAGGAAGAAAAATGATCAAGAAAGTGAAAATTTCTCAAGAAAACGATAACGAAATGAAGAAATAAGGGAGGACTACGAACAACAGGAAGGTAGCAACCCGTCAAAGAAACATCGAAGTAGCTGAATGAGTGGTTCGCGACAACTAAAATTTGGGAGGTTGCAACCAACACGAGCTTGACACGAACGGGTAACGAATGTAATGAAGACCATGTACTAACCATACACAACTCTGAAGACAAGTCGAGCAAACATACTAAAACATATAGCGAAGCGGGATAACATTAACCGACCACTTCGGATGAGAGGGGACCCAAAAGGGAGAGACAAAAGCAAATACTGCTCATTCCATAGGGATTATGGGCATGATACCGAAGAATGTTACAACTTAAAATACGGAATCGAACACTGGGCTAAGTTGGGAAATTAACAACTAAATATTTGTATCACCCATAAATTTACTTCTCTACAATCTCACTTCCATCAAGAAGTATACTTTCAAACATGGGGTAAATAAACAATAAACCAATTAAATGTCTAAACAAATGCTAGGATATTTATGCAATAGAGTGAACAATCGAGTTCACAAATAAATAGTGAATAGGGTACAAAGTGTGTATGACAATGCATACCTGTATGTTTACTGAACACTTACTGCTTTCTATTTTTTTTCCTGCATAATATTTTATTGGTATATTATTTAACTAGTTTTCACGTGTTCGCTTTTTCCTATTCACCCATAAGGATTGACTTTTTCTGTTCACTTTATCTGTACAAGTACTGAGATTCAACAATTGGGTCATATTTTTTTCTTCCTGTGCAAGTATTGAGATTCAACAATTGGGTCATATTTTTTTTCCTGTGCAAGTACTGGGATTCAACAATTGGCTTTTCCTATTCACCCATAATATTTTTTTTTTCTCTGCACAAGTACTGAGATTCAACAATAAAAAAAACACTTCCCAAGTAAGATTCATCACATCAAATGTCCAAGTCATATTAACATGAAATTCAACAAATGTCCCAAATCATATTAACAACGAGATTCAACAATTACGAGCCACTGAGAGAAACGTTGAAGAACGGTAGAGTTTACTCACCGTTTTTTTGAAAATCCCAAAGTTGAAGAAAACTTTTTTTTTCTCTTCGCCTCCTTTTCTTCTACATAAGTTTTTCTTTTCTTCTGTGTGTGTATCCAAAGAGAAGAGGTGGCTAGGGTTTTCTTTTAAAGGGTTTTTAATTAGGGATTTACTAGCTTTAGCTAAACACACCCACCACTCCTCCTTTACCCACCACCAATCTAAACCTAGGTCCCAAATTCATATCATAAAATATATAAATATTTGTAAATATTACCGATAAATAAATATTATTAATTTTTAATATAGTAACATTATATTGGTAAGTGATTTGGCGGGTATTACAGAAACGCTACCCAGTTACATCCAGAGAAGGTGATAAAGAAGCAGGAGAGGAAACATGAGTAATGGCAGGATCAATATAAGTTGGAACTGGAGAAGAAATCTTTTTAGGAGAAGGGAACATCAACAGCTTTAGAATACTTGACGATAGAAGGGGCAATGACTCCTCTGTTGCTGAAGCATGTTCCTCGGCATCATCATCTTCAAACGCTTCACCGACCAAGTGATGATACTTCGACAAGTCTTTGCCGAGCCATTCGATATAATCAAGAAGATCAACCTGTCCATTAACAACTCGCTTCCAATCTTCAGCTTCGACCACACGAAGCTTATCCTTAGCAGCATCGAGTTCATTTTTTGCCGCGACAAGCTGCTCTTCAGCAGTGGAGAGCATACCGGAAGCATCTGCCTTGACATCATCAAGTGCAATAGTTATTTGTTCCACCTGCCCCTTAGGCGCCACACATAAGGGACTGCTCCAATCTAGAATAAAAAGCTTCATTGAAAGCCGCTTTCTTAGCGAATAATTTTTTTCCACATCGCGAAGACGAGCGCAAACCTCATTTAGCTTAGCTTTCAAGGAGTTAAGATTAGCAACAGGATGCCATCAGAAAGAAATGCCTCCACGGGAAAACGATGAAGCTTAGAAAATCGTTCACTAATCTTATGCTCCTCAGCGGATAAAAGAAGATCCTTCCGCCTATTGGGGACTCGAAATGATCGAAAAATCAAACGACATCTCAATTGGAAGTAGCCAAAATTAACGGAAGCATAGAACCAAGACCGCGACCAATCGCGAATGTCATCACTAAAATTCTTGAAACAATCAGGGGAGTGAAGGAAGCAGATCTCCTTGTACACCAACAGACCGACCACCGAATGCAAGATCCTAATGGTTAAGGGAATACCAGACAGAAGAGTCCTCGCGTAAGAAGAAACCATCACCTTCCAACCATTCGGGCCCATTTGAGCAGGAGGAATGCCCAAAAAATCAGATATTCCTAGAACAATTTCGGAATAGGGAATCAAAAGCCAGAAGAAAACATGCACGAGTACAATGCGATGTATCCATTCTTCGAGTTATAAGGGCTATTGCCCCGTCCGGGCAAAACAATCTCAAGGTCAGGCGGGAGATTATAATCAGAATGAAGGGTCAACAAAGTCGACTGAGAAGCTCTATTAGGAGAATATTGAGCCTCACACAGGGCTAGCGACTTACCACTTAACTTGTCACCAACAAACATCGTTGAAGAGCGAAAAAACAATGAAGATGAAGAGAATGAAAGAGTAAACAAACCCTAAATTCAAAGGTGGCGTGAAAAGGGAAAATGTATTCGTCACATTTCCTTTTATAGAGCCAAGCAATGAAGAGACGGCTCATTGGATAGTGTGTGGGATATGATGGCTATGAGAAAACCAAAAAATGTGCGCGAAAGACGAACATGCAAGCAAAGGATTGATGCACCAATTCGCGAAAAGCAATTGACATCATTAAATACAAGGTAATGGTGAAATTGAAAAGCAAACAGCCACAAAAGTTAGTGACCACGTCAACATGCCTACTAATTAAGGGGAGAGTAGCTGATGATACATCAAAATATATCGATCATCACGGCCATACACATGGCATAAAATAAGTCTCATCACGAGAATACAACGCCCGATCCATTGGGCCAACTCATAAAGCCCAGGAGGATTGAGGCCAATTATAGAGGCCCAGACTAGGCCCACCTCTAAGGAGGCGTTAGCAGGATCCGAATCCAAGCCTAAATGAATCAAAGCCAAAATTCAAGCCCGTTACACGTTATCTCATAAAGAAGAAGAACGTTGCACCAAGAAAGAGCCGTGGAGGGACCTACGCCTCCACGAACACATCTCCATTAAGGAGGAGTCTGTTATAGAAACATCTCCTTCCGTTGCTCCTCATATGTTTAAGTCACACAGATAGTTAACTTCGACCATTATAAAAGGTTAATGAAGTATTTGACAAATGTATGCAACTTTAACTGAGTTTTGTCCAAATTTACATTCTTCTTCAAACAGAGTTACCGACTTAAGCATCGGAGTGCCTTCGGCCACAAAAAGGAAATCCTAGGCAGTCTAATAGTTGTTTTACAGTCAAACTCGCAGGAGGACGATTTTTGGACGCATCAGTCATAGTGGTGGTGGTTGTGGTTGCAAATGTGGACGATGATGGTGGTGACAATAGCAGTGGTTGTGGTGATGGCTGGGTGGCCATGGTGGTTGCAACGTGGTAGTAGTGAATGTAGTGGTGGTTGTGGTGATTATGCCATGGACCATGGTAGTAGTGGTGGTGAAGGTGCAACGATGGTGATTGTAGGAATGACGACAACAATGGTGGTGATGGTTTTAGTATGGTCGTCATGATGGTGGGATGGCGGTAGTTGTGAAGGCGGTGGTTGGGATGTTTATGGAGTTGAGAGTACTCGATGAGATTATGAGAATGTTAAAAACTAGTGCAATGGATTTTTGTCCCACAATTTTTTAGAATTTTATAATTAGGAGATGTAGAGATCTTGAATTGAATTCCAATAACTGTTTTCGGTAAAGTTAATCAAATACCCAAGTTTATGTAACCGCCATAAACTTTTATATTATGCATTCGTTTACCATGTACGAAGCGGAGTTGGAGATTTTTCCAATACAAAATTGTTACCTTGGTAGTAGTAGTGTAGCACATACCATTTATTCTTCTAAAAAGCGAAAAAATCCAACATGAACCTCATCCTCACACATTCCAGTCCAAAAGCAGCAGCACCACAGGATGGATCCCAAATGTTTGGATTGGATAGAGATAGATAATGGTGATCCCCAAACACCGTAAGCATCCATTTACCACAAGCCCTCCTACGCCGGCGGTACCAGAGAAAGAACCCAGCACACAACTAACTCTTCATAAACTCTGATGACGTCCATTTCGTTCACTTCGTCTGCCTCCACTCTCTCCTCCCACCACCACCACAACCGCCTCCATGCCTACCACTCCCCCTCCTCCATGACTCTCCTCCGCCACCTCACCCTCCGCCACCACCACCACCGTCGCTTCGCATCCGTCGGCGCCGCCGCCGCAGTCCGCCAAGACACAACAATCTGGACCCCAGCTCCACTCTCATCGGTCCAACAAGCAGCGGAGTCTCTCTTCCATGTCTCAGTCGACGTCTCAGATTCGCCATTTCTCGCCTCTTCTTACACTCTCCCAGGTCAATACTTGCAACTTCGAGTCCCAGACGTGGAGAAACCCTCATTCCTCGCCATCGCATCTCCTCCGTCTCTCGCCGCCTCCAAGGGGGTCTTTGAATTTTTGATTAAGAGCATCTCTGGTTCCACGGCTGAGCTTCTTTGTAATTTGGGCAAAGGTAATGTTGTTGAGTTGACTCAGGCCATGGGGAAGGGTTTTGATACCTCTCAGATTTCTCCGCCCCAAGACTTCCCCACTGTTCTCATTTTCGCCACTGGATCTGGAATCAGGTTATTAGCTTTTCTCAATCAAGTTTTGCTTTTTATTTTGCTTAATTATCTGATTTGAATGATTGCATTACCTGCTTCCTTTTCAAATGCTCAATTCCATCGAATTTTCACTCTCGACTTTCATGTAAACAAGTACTATACTAGATTATATTGGTTTATTAGTCTTTACAGTGATTTTAATTGGTGTAATCGAGCATTGGGGTATTTGATTCAGAATATAGAGACTAAAGGAGAATTTATAGAAGATGCCATGTCAAAACCTGATTGCCATTTTAGTTTTGATCTGGAGTCAAGTGTTTGACATGGCAAAATGGTTTATGTATTGAGACAAAGCATGTAGAAGAAGAATAAGAGATAAGTGCAGGCATTTGTTAATTGACTCTGAGATTTTCTAAGAATCTATTGGTATGTGGAGATAGTATTAAAAAAACCACATTATTTTATAATGTTCTATATAAATTAATGAAACTCTTGATATTAGTGATGCCCGATGTTAAAGCGACAAATAACTAATGCCACAACAATATAGTATCTCTAAAGTTGGGAAAATTCTACACAAGTAGCATTGAGGAGGTAGGAAACTATGACATCCTATCCTCTTTCTAGTTTTGTGGGTAGTATGTGGCTCAAGAATAAGTAAGTAGAAAATAAGATTGACATTCTTTGGGGTAATATATTTGTAAGTTCTCGATCTTTGTAATTGGGCTCGGTGAGACCCTCCATGAATGATTTCTTCTTTCGGTTTAATGCAATCTCTACCTCGTTTTAGTGAAACATTATCAATAGAACACCCAAATTGTTAATGGGGAAATTGTTATTTATGGAAGTTAGTAGTTTGAATTCTATTTCCAATATCGACGCAGACTCCCAAATTGTTAAATAGAATTCAGAGTCTTTTTCCCAACCATTTATAGTCCCAAAACTAGATTCTATTTCCACTATGCACTTCAAAAGAAATGTTCTTTGCCACACTATCTTTAAGCTTCATAATCCTCCTCCAAAGAAGCCAACCATAGGTAGGAGGCAAATCTTTAGTCACTGGAGAAGTTCCATACTTGGAAGTAATAATTTGTGTCTACTGCATCTCCATATCCACTTCAAGAAGAAAGCTTTGTTAAACTCTTTAAATTTCACCCAACTTAATTCTAAATCCTTTAGATTGGCATATTTTCTTCCAATTGAGAAAGTTCGTATTTTTTGGAGTTGGGGGGTGTCTCAGAAAGGAAGTTTCTCATGCATTCTAGTAATCAAACAGGTCTATTCAAAGTTTGTATTATAATGTTCAATCTAGTCATTACTCTCTCCCAACTTCAACAACCTAATCATCTTAAAAGAAAAATTGAAGAATAAGAATAAATGAAGTCACTTGTGAGTCGAGGAACACAACTGCACAACCACACTAGGAGGCGAGGTGGTGGGCGTTAGTTAAGCAAGACAGTTGAAGAGATAATGTGCAGGATTACATGCTAGGCGAGGCAATCAAGTTGCGCATCACGCCTAGGCTAGTAGGAGGCACAAGGCACGCCTTTGGTAACACAACATATACTCCTATTCCCATCAAACCAAATGCTCCAACAACTTTGGGAATCAACTTGTGAACAAATTTACCCAATTCCTTTTAGAAACAGTACACCTCCAAC
Organism: Berberis vulgaris; assembly: GCA_963556465.1. Classification (NCBI taxonomy): domain Eukaryota; kingdom Viridiplantae; phylum Streptophyta; class Magnoliopsida; order Ranunculales; family Berberidaceae; genus Berberis; species Berberis vulgaris. Next base: position 30,579,543 of record OY747127.1, on the reverse strand, counting down.
TTCTAAACAAATCAATCAATCTATTTGGCCCAAGAAGCTACATGGGAATAATAAGAAGCTCAGACTAGTCTTCACAAGGTGTTTGCACCTCCATTTTCATTCAAAGGCACCACATGCATTATCTGAAAAGCAAGAAATTTTGGATGGGATGTGTTTCAAGCAAACCAATTTTATAAACCAATTTTATAAAGAAATTCTCATGAACAGCTAGAGGAGTGGACACTTTCACCTTTATTGAGTAAAGAGCTACCAAACTTCTCTTCAATCAACAACATTAGGTTCCAATAGCAATAGGTTAGATTCTTCAGTTTCAATCTCTCAAGGGCCTCCTCAAATGGAGGTTCCATCTAAGGCATCCTTTGAGTTGTAGCAAAGCTCATTGACAGGACTCTCATCTCGTGCATGACCATAAAGTCTAGGAATGATTCTTCTGAAGGCCCCAAATCTCGTTGTCTAGTGTCTAACAACCATTTTGCTCTAATATAACCCTTGTGTTAATTTAATGCTTGATCTTTCTGCTAGTCTAGTTTTTGTGATGATTTGATCAGTTGTCAATGTCTTTGCGATTCCGAGTCCTATATACCTTAATCACAATTATATGTGGGTTTCTACTAGAGATGCACATTCTCTTTCTGGCAATGGTGCTTCAGTGAAGTTACTGTCTCTGAGATCTGGCTTTTTGTTATTCTCCAATATTAGTTTTCTATGAAGCACGGATACAAACACCACTACATGGCAATGTCAATCTAGAAAGCCTAGGATACCAGTACAGCGAGGACATGCCACTAAAATAATATTTGATCTTATATTGTAAAAAATAACATTAAATAATCAATATCTTGGTTCATATCTCATCCATACAACACAAAAATCATCAAGCCATTCATATGTTTAGTCAACGACTTTATTTATAAAAAAGAAAAAAAAAAACCAACCATGTCTGACATGGACACTTTTTCATCATTTTCTAACAAAAAAAACACCATGTTTCCTTTATAGAGTCAAAGATCTGGCATATAGCTCCTAAAAAGTAAGCCTTTCGAGAATGGGGGACCAATCAACATAATAATTAGTTTTCCTTAAAAAAACACTATGCCATTCATAATACAACTTTTACTTAATGGGGGCCGGGCCAACTGACACTATAACTAGTTTCCTTTGCTGACTAAAAACACTATGCAGTTCCTTATTTTGTGTATTAAGTATTAACCCATATTTTATGATGTTTAGACTCTTTAAATATATTTTTATAAAAATAAAGTATGAAAATATTTAAAAGTATATAAGGTAATATAAAACTTTATATATAAGCAACGTATCTATATCCTTGTTTTTCTTATGTTGCCATATCCAATACCACGTGCCCGTGTTGGATACTGACACCTGTACCCTCGTTGTTACATAGGTTAACCAGTATACTTGTTGTCATTGTTACATAGGTTAAAAGCCTTTGAAACTGAAACAAGCTAATGTTGTAACAACTAGTAGTCCCTTATCATTCAAGTGAATTAGGAAAATGATTTTGAATCATAACTCATAAGTAGGGATGGCAACAAGGCGAATTTGGGCAAATCTGTCCTCGCCCCGTCTGGGATTGCGGATTCTCGAGTCCGCCACGAATATCCATTTATATACATATATTTTTAAAACCATCGTTGCTTCGGACGGATTGGCGGATATCTATCCTGCCCCAATAAAAAAACTATCTTAACGCTTCATCTTCTCCAATACACACAAATCTCTCTCTCTGAACCAACGCCTGGAAGAAGATAGAGAAAGTAGCAAAGCAAAATGGGTTCTCTTTTGCCCATCAGAGTCGACACAAACCCGAGTAAACCCAAACGACCTTTTCTTCCTCTTCAAGTCTCAACAAAAGTACCTCAATTTCTTCTTTCAAAACCTCGATCCAACCTAAACCTTGAAGAAGAAGAAGAATATTAGTAGCGGTGGTACCATGGGCATGAATCGAATAAAGTGTTGTACAACAAGAGAAATCCAATCCCCTCATTCGTCAAACCATTCTCTCGACCTCATAACCTTCATCTCCTCCCAATCCTACACTGGCATGATGGCTTCCACCATCTTGAATCTCTCCTCCAATGTCATCCCTTTGCTCAACACCATCATCTCAGTCAACGTCATTCGCTCCACCCTAGGTTTGCATAGTCGTTGTTGTCGTTTCCTCGTCTTCCTCCACCTCGATCAAAATTGGAGGAGAATTTAATGGTGCTCTTATGAGATTGTGAAGCTGGTAGAGGATGGGGTTTTCTGATTAATGTTTGGGTTTAGGGATGGGAATAGGAAAATAACACACATAAACGGTCCATAAGGCGTATATGGCCAAATCCGTATATCATTTGGATCACTGAATCCGTTTAGGCAAACTCAAATCCGTCCATGGCGGATATCCGTGAAAATCCACCCCACTTCTAACCCTACTCATAAGTTGAATTACGTATTCTTATAGTAATATTATGTTTGCCCAAAACTAGATAATTCATTATCATGTCAAATATCAGAACATAACATAACATAACAGATTGAAAGAATTCCAATCTCTTGTTCATTTTGTTTATCAAATTTCAATTGATGCCCCCCCCTCCCGGCCGGACACTTGATAAGACCGCACAACCTAAGACTTGTCTAATAAGTTCTAAGGCCTGCCCACCCAATGACGTATGGAATCTGGTTTGACAAGTATTATATCCAACATGATCCAGCACAAACACAATGGACCGATGAAGTATCCACGCTTCCTAGTTATAAATGGCAAGTTCTTCAGATTTTAAATGCTAGTGCTACTATTAACATGGCTATAACTTCTAGCAGTCCTACAGTCCCAACTCCATCTTAGCAACCATTGCATTTTCCTACAAGCTCAATATTTGTTCTTTGTGAACTGTAGCTTCCATACATGTATTCGTTAGTTGTGGCCTATTCTTTTTATCATGTTGTGGGTCAGTTGGTCCTCTTTAAGCACTTTTTTAGTGTGTTGGAAGTTATACGTGCAGAGATAACATGTTTGGGTTTTACAGAAATTCATGAATGTATTTTATTATTACTGATCTTTTCTGTTTTCCCACTTTCTTATGTGCAGTCCTATCCGGTCTCTTATAGAATCAGGTTTCAGCACCAGCGAGAGATCTGATGTGAGACTTTATTATGGTGCTAGAAATCTTAACAGAATGGCTTATCAGGTTTGAGACATGAATTTAGTGTACTATGACATTAGTGTTAAGTTAATACAAAATTAATATGCTCTATATGCCCTAAACAAACTAGTATTGAGTGTCATGGGGATCTTCCTCTGCCAGGATAGGTTCAAAGATTGGGAATCTAGTGGTGTTAAGATTGTCCCTGTATTATCACAGCCGGATGATAAATGGAAGGGTGAATGTGGCTATGTCCAGGTATATTTTCCGCCTCTTGAAATTGGCTACTTCCTAATTTGGTGAAGCATTTGAATAGAAATTACTCTAAATCTACACCCCCCACTTGAGTTTAAGGCAAAGGATCAGATGTTAATTCCTTGAAAATTGATCACGAGCATTTCCCTTTCTTTCCCCTTTCCTTTATCTAGTTACTTATATTTAATCAATTTTGTTCAGAATGCTTTTGCTAGAGCCCAGCAGAAATTCAACCCTCTGTCCACTGGTGTGGTGCTTTGTGGACAGAAACAAATGGCTGAGGTTTGTCTTTATTTATAGTTATTTAATTCATTGTGCTGAATGTATTTATAATGGTATTTTCATGTCTCACGGAAGCGGGTGCTCGTTTTCTTGTAACTGATGCTCATTATTTTATTTGGGATACCTTTGATGGTAGATTGTTTTAGTAGTTTCACTTTCAGAAGCTAATGATATGCTTAAGAAACACCTTGCAAATATTTGTTGATGTCTTCCTAGATAAATCAGTAGAAAGTTGAGTTGATACGTATTTACTTGTTAAAGATGGTGGGGCCTTGGGTTGAGGGAGCAAGATGAGGAAGAAGACTGGTATTGAAAACAAATTTTTCTTGCTGAAAATTGCTTCAAATAGGTTGCTCCTAAATCGTGTTGGACAAGTCCATCCAAAAAATTCCAAAAGAATGGGACACAAAATGGTGAGGACATGGAATTCAATGATATTATGTTTTCATAGTAAATGTTATGAGCATAATTAAATTTATTAATAGTTAAGTATTCTGATTTAAATAATATACCTAAAAAAGATAAAAGAATGTATAATCATCATTCATCAAGTGCTTCATTCACTGGGTTATTTATACGACAATTAATGTCGATTAATTTGCGATACGGTGTAAATCGGGGTAGACCGATTCAAACTAGGTATTTAATGGTTGGATTTAGCGGTCATCGACTAATCGGTGAGTCACCAAATAATGGTTTGAATCGGTCTACCCCGATTTATCTCGTATTTAATTGATGATAAATCGAGATTGTTTTGTTGGATGTAGTTGTCGTTTTGTTGGGTGGTGGTGGTTGTTGCTCTATAATGTGTGATGTTTTGGACATGATTACATAATTTGCTTTATAATATGAACTTTGTTGCTCTATAATACTTGTCTTATTAATCTTTATTGTCAAGATATGTTATTTATTATAACTTACATTAGTGAGGGTATAAAAATGTATACTTTGATAAAGTAGATTGATTAATCCGCTTAATCTTAAATCGGTCCTAAACCGCGAATGGTCCGTTATCCGCATTTACTACATAGTTCATTCATTAAAAAAAGTACTCTAAGCAACACGTTTCAAAATTTGAAAATATATTATCAACATTCACCACATTCCGCATTTTAGCTAATAGTTCAATCATAAACTTGCTGACTTTTAAGAAAAATTGTTCCTCTAAAGCATTTAATAGTTCAATCTTAAAATTACTAAATAATAAACCAATGCTATCTGTATTAAATGTACCACATGCCCTTTGCTGGTTTGTCTTCTCCCGTCAGTTGAAGAAGTTTGTAGCTGCAATAAAACAGGGAATGGAAAGGGTGATGGGAGCTTCTTGTGGTGACTAAGAGCCAAACTGTTTGGAATGGAAAGGGCGACAACGGTCGCAGGGAAAATAAGGATCAAGAAGAGTGTCTCTTGCTTAAGAAGGCGAGATTCTATCCTTTGCTGGTCGAGATAGCCAAATGGTCAAGTTGAAAAATAATAATTCAAAAGGTCACATCAGTTTTTTTTTTTTTTTTTTTGTGTGTGTATTGGGGGGGGGGGGGGGTGGCTGCAGCAAGAGTCTGGCTCCATCTAAAGCATGATGGCCAGGTAAATCTTGAAGTTGCAACGGTGTCAGGAGAGAGGTCAGCACTTTGGTTTTAGGGGTGGGGGTCTTTGATGCCATTGGCGACTAACTTTTTGGCATGGAAAGTGAAGGGTTTGACATGGAGAGCATGGCAAGACTTATTAGGCCCTGGGATGTCAAAGCATGAGACACGAGACATCTATTTTGCTTATATGGAAAAACAAAATTGGAGGTTATTCAACAGTCTGATTTGAAGTTATGGGGCAGTGAGAGGTGGGATGGGTAGAGGTTCACTTGTCGGGAAGATCTGGCGGCATGGTTGCAGTGTGGGATAAGCAAGAGTATGTTCTAGATTGCATGAAGGACCTTGGTTTGGCGGATTTGCCAAGCATCGGTGCTTTGTGCATGTTGTCTAATAACAAATACAATTTGGTGTTGTGCAGACTAGACATCTTCATCTCTTAGGAATAGGAGCACTTGGGAATGGTTGAGGCTTTGGAAACGAAGCACTTGGGTCCGGATGTTTTCCACGTGGCTTCGTTAAAAGGTGTTGACTCTTATGTGGAGGATATCATGGAGGTAGTCAAGGAGTTTCCTGAGTTCATTTTAGAAATTTACTATCTTTGCTTGATTGATGTGTAAACCATACTTCTCGCACTCCCAAAATGAGGTGCTTCCATCGTTAAAAAATTTCGACGAGTTAGCTTTCTTGGGGCTTGTACAAGATCATTGCAAAACTAGCGTCTAAAGTCTTGTCTTATTTCTTTAGTTTGTGCTTCCAATATGCTTTTGTTGAGGGAAGGCAAATCATTGATGGGATTTTGTTGCCATCTATTTTTTCTCGGGGGACGCCTAGGCAGGTAGTTGGGCCTAGTACTGCCTCGCTTTTGTTAGGCTAGAAGGTTTTTTGTGTTGTCTCGAGCAGTCGCCTGGGCTACTACCTCATTTGAGGCCAAAAAAAAGGGATTTTAGCAATTGGGTCCTCTAGTTTGTATTGTTCCCAAGACCACATTCACTTGTTTGACTGTTAAAAAACAATCATCTAGAATGTCTAATATACCTCTAAAGTTATTGATAATTACAAAAAAAAAACCATAAAAATAACCCCTGTTAAGTTAGATATCTAAAGCGTAAAACTAGGCAATCCAGTGGTTAAAATTACCCAAATTGAAAATAAATAAATTTAAAACCTAGCCTTCTTTCTTGTTCACCATTCTCATTTCCACAAATCTTCTGTCATGCAAACACAACACCGCCACCATCCCCCTTCTCAACCTCCTTTTTCTAGCGAGCAATTTCGCCAGCACCATCACCCTTCCTCATTCTCTTTTCTGTCACGAGACAACGGTGCTGCTCCCACCCATTTCTCCTCTCCTCTTTGTCACGTGACGATGCCACTGCTTCCACCTCCCCTATCCTCTTCCCCTTTCTATCATGAACATCACCACCATCTGCATCTCCATAAATAAATAAATAAATATTTCAGAGTTGACGTTAACATCCCTATTTTGCCCAATTGATCTAGGGTTTCGCATTGAGTTCTATGACTTCAAAATGAAACCTAGGGTTTATCATGAAAACTCGTTCTATACTTGAGAGAGGCTTTCGTGATCGAAGAGGCACCGACGGAAGTTGTCGATGGCGCCCTAATTTTTGTCGATAAGGTTCGATGGATCTAAACTAGAAGCGATGGCTTTCAGTTGGTGCAAGTGGGGGCGATGGATGGGGATGTTTGTGGTGAAAATTTCAGGTGGAAGTGGAGAAAATTTGGGAGACTTTGTTTCAAATGGAGGTGGTGGTGAAAATTTCAGTGGAGGTGGTGTTTTTTGGTGGATGAAATTCATGGTGGTATACAATTTTGAAAAATTAAGTTAACTTGTTGACAGAGAATAAACAGTCAATGTGGTCTTGGGACTCTGACTCAAAACTTGACAACTTGGGACTCGAAATAACCAACCAAAAAATGTGTGATTCAACCGTGTTTGACTAAAAAGAGATTGTTGTTGACTTAATATTTATGGAGAGAAAAAAAATCTCTAGAGGGAGAAATTAGAGATAAACAAGAGAGAGTTTGAATTAAAAATTGCTTACAGACCTAACATGAGAGTTCTAATTAAAAATGGATCATGGACCAACATTGAATTGTCTCCCCCAAATCCACCAGGAAAAGAAAAGACAACTTTATGAATCATCAACCAAAAATATCATGATACTTAAAATATATTAGTATAGTAGGCATGCTTAAAGGTGGTAGTTTTTAGCTATGTACTTGGAAGTATTTAGGAGAATAGTGGGTTTATTGTAAGTTAGTTCTTATTGCAATCTCAAAAAAATTAGGGTTCTTGGTTTGAATAAACTAGGGTTTTGTTTTCTTTCGCTTTGATATTGCGAGGAAGGGCTTTGCAGGCTTGTTCTTTCTCTTACAGAACTATCATAACTCTTACAGTCCTTATTTCTAGCTTATTTATTCCCTTGATTTAGAGCGAGGAAGTCAAATTCCTTTACAGCCCCAGACATTTGAGTAGTACAACAACTGCACCACAAACCATTAGCATCTACCATGGCAGACAACACCACTCATTTACTAAGCCGTAGTCTAAAAAAAAAAGGCAGGAATTTGGATAGATCTTTTTTCTAAAAATCTATATCACTAAAAACATTAAAAAGAGACCATACATCATATCTGACTTGCCTTGAAGTCGCTTGATTCGGCCGGTCTGGCTGTCTTGTAAGTAGGACTGGATCGTTACTAGCCCTTGCTTGGGAGGGGTGGACCCTGGTGGGAGGTTGTGACCATACCCTAAGTTCATCTGGTGAACTTCAACAAATAGAGGATACAAAATAAAAGAGAATGCCAATTGAAGCATATTGGTACTGAAAGACGAGCTACGAACTCTTGTTCCTAGTCTATATACGAGGATTTGAAAGACCCATTTAAGATTATGACAAGTCCATGATTACCCCGTTGAATACAAAGAGCTTTCACTGACAGAACTGAGCACTGAACTAGAATCAGATTGATGCTTTGAAGGTTGATGATGTCGATTCTACATCCAGGTGGCCTATATCGAAAACTCAAATGTGATAATTCAGACGAAGGAAAGGTCGACCTTTCTTGTATACCTGCCTTTCCCTGCCCTTACCTGCCAGCCTTGAACTTGAAGTGGATCTCCTATCTATTGCTTAGAAGTAAGATTTTGTTTATAATCCATTGATGTAATGATAAATGACCTACTAAACTCAGTGGTTTAGAGTATTGCTTTCATACGATCTTGATTAAATGTTATTTGTTGCGCCTGTTTTATCAATTGGGTATCAAAACAAGAATGCTCCAGGAAGGTTTCGACAAGCGTATCAAACCACGCATGAACAAGATAAAGAAAACACATCGAGGAAAGGAGATGGCTTCGACGCCAGAGTCGCCAATAAAAAACAACCATACCAGAGGGTCCGGTGGAAGACAAAAAGGAGCCGCATTAGGCATCCGGTGGTGCATGCACGTTTGGCGGCGTGTGCGACCTGCTCGGCCAACCTGATCTTCACCTTGCGCACACAAGTCTGCACGACCGTGGGCATGGGTTTTCTGTGGTTCTCGGCGGGTTTTCGGGGATCCCTTCCAGAGTTGTGGGGGTTCGATTTCGGTAGGTCATTTATATTGTTGTATGTTAATTGATAGCTTCCCTACATATCCTTGTTTTTCAGTTTCTCCTTTTGTTTGTCGTGAAGAACCCTCAAATGAAATTGCTTGGAGGGAACACCACTTTTTTTTGTACTCAATGCAATTGCAAAGGAAAGATTTGTAGTATGATTATTAGTGGTGGTTCTAGTGAGAATTTGGTTTTCAAACTAATGATGAACCCTTTGGTGTTGAAGGAAGAGTGACTACCTATACCTTCTGCAGTGGGCTGGTTCGATCTGAGCAAACAAAGCAAGGGCCGCTACCAAGTGTTTAGTACCTTTGCCCATTGGACAATATCATGATCAAGTATACCATACTGTCATCTCGATGAATATCTGCCACTAATTGAGGAGACAGTGGCAGTTTCAGCAACAAGCGATTGATGATGGGTATATGGATACTTATAGCTTTCTTGATTTGTGGGGCACAAGTTTCTACTACAGCCGCTCGTCCCACACCAATAAAAATTCTTGACAGATAGGGATGAGATAATGGAATATCTACAATTACAGTGCGGGAGATCCTTGATCATATTTATGAGCCGGATATAGTCACATCCCCATTTTAGCTGTCAGATGTGCCCATTCGACATTCTTGCCAGATTTGGAGACGTGTAGTGATGGAAGTGGTTCCTTACCACCATTGTGGAATATTTAGCACACCATCGAGCTAGAACTAGGGGCTCCAATTCCTAATAGGCTTCATTATTGCATGATACCCAGGGAACATGAAGAATTGCAGCGACATGTGAATGAACTCTTGGCCAAAGGGTACATTAGAGAGTACTTCTCCTAGTGCGGTTCCCACTTTGTTAGTGCTCGAAAAGGATGGTTCTTTTTGTATGTGTGTGGATTCTCGAGCCATCAAGTATTGTTTTCCAATTCCCAGTTCCTAATCTGGAAGATATGCTTGATAATTTGCAAGGCGTCATGGTCTTTAGGAAGCTAAATCTTAAGAACAGATATCATTAGATTCCTATACACCCGGAGCATGAATAGAAGACAACTTTTAAGTTATCAAATGCGGTTGGTCATGCCTTTTGAGCATGAATAGAAGACAACTTTTAAGCTAAATCTATGAGCAGTTGGTCATGCCTTTTGAGTTATCAAATGCCTCATCGACATTTATGCGGGTAATGACACCTACAATCCTTTATCAACTAATTTGTTGTTAATATCCTTATATTTAGTCGCACAAAGGAAGAACACTTCTAGCATGTTAAGACTATTTTGGATGATCGGTTCCATTGGAATTTGAAGAAGTGTGTTTTCATGGTGTCTTTAATGACCTTGGGGTATGTTGTGTCAGAAGGTTGGATGTCTGTTGATCAGTCTAAGATTGTTACTATTTGTGATTGGCATGTGCCCACCTGTTCTTTCCAAGTAAGCAGTTTTCATGGGTTGGTCCATTTTTATAAGCGCTTTATTGAAAATTTCAGTTATATCATGACACCACTGACTAATTGTGCTTATGAAAGATGTACCATTTTATTGGAATGTTGATTGTCAAGCCGTTTTTGATGCTATTAAGCTTAAAATGAGTATTGTTTCAGTTTTATCTGATTTGGAAAGACATTTAAGCTGTTTCGTGATGCGTGCAAGACATGTGTGGGGGTTGTATTACCTAGTAGGGGCGACCATTAGCAATCTATAATGGGAAATTGCAGAAGGCCCAATTGAATTATTTCACTTATGATGCTGAGTTATTTGTTGTAGTCCAAGTCGTACATCATTGAAAACATTGTCTTATTTACCGCGATTCATTCTTACCATGAAACCCTCCGTTTCCATTTGGAAAGACATTTAAGCTATCTCGTGATGCGTGCAAGACATGTGTGGGGGTTGTATTACCCAGTAGGGGCAGCCACTAGCAATTTATAGTGGGAAATTGCAGAAGGCCCAATTGAATTATTTCACTTATGATGCTGAGTTATTTGTTGTAGTCCAAGTCGTGCGTCATTGGAAACATTATCTTCTATACCGCGATTCTTACCATGAAGCCCTCCGTTTCCTTAACTCGCAGAGACATGTTAGTAGCCGAATTAGTAATTGGTTAACGAAATTCAGAACTTCACTTTTACTCTGAAACATGTTATGGGTTCTCAGAATCGGGTAGTCGATGCTCTCAGCCATGCAGATTATTTGGTAGTTTTGCACAGCTCAGTTGATGGGTTTTATGAGTTACGAGCACAAAATGTATCTGATCCTTTCTTTGGTCTTATTTATTTTGCTTGTTAGACCACGCCCCATTACCCAGGTGAATTTCTTTTACATGATGGTTTTTTTTTCACGATGAAGTTTTATGTATTCTTGTCAAACCATGCCCCATTAATCAGGAAAAGATGATTGCAAAGCTTCATAGTGGTGGCCTAGTTGGTTATTCTTGTGAAAGTAAGATGTTATTGTTACGGGAGTGCTACTTTTGGCCCACTATGCGTTCGGATGTTAATACCTTTGTACGAAAGTGTTGTGTAGCAGACTATCAAGGGACGATTAAAGAATGTTAGTTTGTATTCCCTTTTGCTCATTCCTGAGAAGTCATGGTTATATGTTTTCATGGATTTTGTTTCGGGTTTTCCTGCACCCCAAGTTTACAATTGTTTTTGTTGTGGTGGATTGTTTATCTAAGATGGCTCTATTCATTCCTTGTCGAAAAGTTGATGACACACAACATGTTAATTTATATTTTCGAGAAGTAGCGCGGTTTCATGGAGTTCCCAGGAGCATTATGTCTGATCGCAATACGAAATTTACGGGATAGTTTTGTATAGTTTTTAAGTTTTCATTGCTTTTCATCCACAGATGGTCAGACGGAGGTCGTTAATAGAAGTTTGGGTATCTCTTGCGGTGTTTGGTTTTTTAACATGGTACTTCTTGATCGTCAGCTTTCTCATATACAACGTTTGTGTATAACAACACTATCAATAGGAGTATGGGACATTTGCATTTTCAGATTGTGCAGGGTTTTCTCTTATGTTCCCCTAAATTTGGCACCAGCGAATAGTTTGGGCTCAGTGAGTAGTGATGTGAATGTTAAGGCCGAACAAATGACTTTGATTCACCGACGGGTTTGCCAACATTTATCTGAAGGAATGACCGATAAGAGTTTTTAATCGTCATAAGCATTTTGTTTCTTTTGAGCCAGACGATTTGGTTATGGTCTTTCAGAAAGGGCAGCGACAGGCGGGGAAGGGATCTAAGCTCATGATGCAGCTCATAAGACCTTTTTCCCATTGTACGTAAGATTGGTGATAAAGCCTATGAGGTTGACTTGTCTGATAGTTTTGGATGCACCAACGGTTAACTTTGTTCATCTCAGTGGTGATGTTGCACCTCCTATTCCTTTATCAATGGTGAGCTCCCTTTTTCTATCACATGATGACAGATCGTGTGGAGTGCATCCTACAAAGCTCTGATGTTGATCCTTTTGACAATATACCCAGCCGGTTTTTAGTTCAGTGGAAGGGACGTTCTGCTTTCGACAACTCGTTGATTTCTTATCAATTTTTATCTTCTATGGATCCGGAGTTGTTGACTTTATATGTGTGCAAGAACTCAAGGTTGAGTTCACCGCAACCGGAGGAGGGTGGTTGTATTCATAATATATTAGTATAGTCGTGCTTAGTAATAAAGGATGTTATTTAACCCTGTAGTGAGAAGTATTAAGGGAATAATAGGGTTTATTGTAAGTTAGTTCTGATTGCAATCTCGTTCTTGGTATGAATCAACTAGGGTTTCGTTTTCTCCTGCAGTGGTCTTTATTAGTATATTTACATGCTGTTATCTGTTGTGCCTGATCCATCAAAAAGTATATAAAAGGGTGTCTTGCGCCTAGGTCATGCCCTGGCTAGCTAGGGGCCTAAGTCAAGCCGCTCGCCTCGCCTAGCGCCTGGGACAACATAGGTTTCCATATAATCACTGTTTCAAGGTTGAAGTCTAAAACCTCAGGTTTGGTGTGTAAAGTTGACTTTTGAAAAGGCCTACGACCATGTATCATTAGACTTTCTCCTCTCTGTCATGAAAATGATGGGGTTCTTCCTCCAGAAAAAGGATGGGTTTTGGCAATAGATGGTTGGAATTTGATATGAATGGCAGGTGGAATTTGATTTCTCAGCTGGGTTTCACATGGAATCTGGTACCTCATTAGTATCACAAGTGTTACGTTATTGGGAAATTACTAATTTGTGGACGAAAAGAAATGTTCGTTTTGGACTCCCTGTTAGCCGAATAACTGTCATATTTTGACAAATTTAGTTCACTAGGTTTTACATTCATTCTCTTTATCTGTATTGGTTTTGTATTTGCATGTGTGGGTGACAATAAATAGGTCTTCGTAACCTTTGACTGTAGTATCAGATGGTTTATTTCCTCGTATTTAGTTGCTTTCATTTATAAACAAAATGAAAGAGTGATAATTGTTGTTAATAAATCTTCTTTCTGCAGGAAGTGACTTCTGCTCTTGTAGCTGATGGAGTCCCGTTAGAGAAGATATTGAAGAATTTTTGACAAGATAAATTTGTCTCTGTTGTATTATCATCAAACCATATTCTTTCACTTCTCAGTGACTGAAGGTCAAGTCTTCAAAGTAGAACCGATGCTCTGCAGAGATCTTGACCTCCAAGTTTTGTTCTGTGTTCAGTATTACATGATTGTGTCCTAAAGCTGAGGGGATGACAACTCACTTAAAGCACGCAAACTTCGTCGAAACTGTTCAATGAAAATTTTTAGGTGGAAATAGGTACAAAAGGCAACTTCCTGCAATTAGGGTTTATGTAAGTTTTCATAAGTTGATTTGAGATCCAATGATGAAGTTGACTGGAGCTGTAATTTAATAAGAAATGCATTCACGTTGTTAGGGGATGGACCGTCTCCTCCCAAAATTACTAGTTGATTAAAAAAATGAGAATATGGGTGCAATTGAAGCTTTCCAGTTTCTAACCTCTGTGTCATCCACAACCTTGCAACATTTCAAGGAACATGAATTTTCTCTTGGACATTTTCAGCTGGACTCCTAGTCTCTTGGTAATTTAACAAGGGTGAGTTGACCTGCATGTGATGGGAGTTTGTCATCCAAGCATTGAGCTGTTCTTGAGATTTTGGAGAGAAGGTATGAGTACTGTGTGCTCATCGAAACGCTTTTAAGATTAGGTATTCCAAGATACCTGATTTGAGAGAAATTAAAAGGAATTTTTACTTTTTTTTCTTCATAATAAACCCTTATATGTCTTGGAATAACATGTTTGATGATTTATGAAAATTGATTATTCACCCTTAAGGCACAAAGTTAAGATGAGTCTTTTAAAAGAGGAGACAATAATCTGCAAAGAGTAGATCGAGAGGTCCTATCCTTGCATCTCCAAGACTCTTGGTTTACTTCTCCAAGGCTCTTTAGTGAAGGTTATTGGAGAGATATTCCCTGCAAATGATAAGGAAAGGGGGCTTCCTTGACGAAGCCCTCTGTGAGACTTGGGAAGTGGCGCGAGTGCTATTTATAGGAAAAGAGAGATGATGAAGAAATTTGACATTGCATAACAAAGCCATGGTAAAATAACAATTATTCAAATAAAACAATTTTAAACATTAATCCCACTGAGCAATGATGATTGACCGACAAAAACCACTTCACTATATTTGAGGTCATTCTATTCAAGAACAGAAGAATCCAGAGAACATGAGCACAAGAGCGGCACAGCATGGCTTTTGGAGATTGCATTCTTGTTTAGTTGAGATTACCCTGTTCTTTAGTTGAGCAAAGAAGAACATGAGCAATCAACTACAAGCTTGATACTGAAGTACTATGGATAATGGGTATCTTGTTTTCACGTCAACTCAACCTGTTGTACTTCAACACCGCATACTTTGATGCAAGATACCAAATTAAGAAAGATTATCTAGTATCTAAAAATATATGGTCATGCTGCCGAAGCTTATTAATTCAAGTAACCCAACCAGCAAAACTCTAATGTCAACCAAGATTGTGTGACAAAGTAAATTAAAAAAAAATAAAAATGAAAGCAGAGTGAAGGTAGGATGAAATCCTTGTTGATAAGCTAAGCATCAGACATATAAACCAGATTGGTAATGTAAGTGGCCAGAAGGCTAGGAATTAGTAAATCTGGTAAACAACCTTGGTGTTGTAGTTGAACAAACCAAGGTCTGCAACCTCGACCTTACTTACATCTTGTATACCATAGTAGTCATCTATGAAATAAATACAATTTCAGTCACATCCAGGAAAATCCCGTGCCGAGAAGCAAAATGAGTGGTTACTCCCCAAGAACAATGCACGATCACCTAAACTCTTTTCCTTCTTAGACCACCATGCCTCCCAAGCAAAGTCTGAGATCTCCACGTTCAATTTGAATATTTTGAAATCAACTGTTTTATAGCACCCATCGTGGTTGACAATGTCACGACCAACTACCAATAGATCGCCCAATGAATCCACTAAATACACCTTGGTAGGACTGCCAAGGCCCCTGGGGGGTGGAACTCTTTGTACTAGTATGGGAGAAGAATCCAAATCACAGACTGTGTACACTGCCCCATCCTGGTCTACCACAAAGAATTGATCTCTGTAGAACATGATATCAGAGAAAATACCATTCGAAGTTAGACCAACAGTACTCCATTGCTTGTCTCCGTGTTTGCAAACAGCTAATCTCGAACTTTCGCCATAGATAGCCATGTAATTAGTAGTAGTACCAAGTGATGCTGAAAATGCAACCTTCTGAATGAAATTTTCACAAACCCATGCTGAACTCTTTCTCGTTGGCATTCTACATTCTTTAGCAAAGTTGATTGTATACTCTTCACCAACTCTTTCAAGGAGATATTCCAAGACATCTGGAAAAGTAGTAATGGGGGGAAGCTTGCTGCAGTTGATTTTTAAGGAGTGGGTGTATGAGATAGATAGATGGACCTTTTCCAATAGCAACTATCCAACCATCATGAGAACATCCTCTAAACAACTTATCTCTAACATCAGGTAATTCAAGCTGATAAACCTTGTTATCAAAAAGACTCAGGAAACTGTGGTGGGTTTGCATTGGGTGGTTGGGGAGAACTAGACATGGGTATCCATCATGCAAGGCCTTTAGGTTCTGAGGTTTTGTTGATCTCCGCCAACCCACACAAACTGAACGAAATCGAATGTAATCAGAATGCGAGTCAAGCTTCTCCTCTATCTTGTTAAGCAATGCTCTGCTGAGTTTTGACCAATTTTCTTCCATTAGTAACCAAATGCACAGAACATACTCACTGGCTGCCAAAGGGTTAGATTTTTGGCTGGTTGGTCACAAAAGTTAAAACTCAAGAATGCTTGTTTGATTCGCAAACCCTGGAAAAAACACATGAAATATCAATAATGACCGAAAATACTAGGGTATTAGGAATTAATCATAACTAGGCAAAATAGTTTCAAGTATAGGTTTCAGCCAAGCAAAGCAAAGCAAAGCACCCAGAGCCATCCGAAGGAATCCCAACACCAAACTCTCAATTAGCACAAGGATATTGAGAAATGGGAATGAATGTATATATGTACTTCACAATTACAGACTTTGTTGTATTCTAAACAGAGAGAAATTCTCTTCACAAGTAAAATATAAGAACAAAACTGACATACCCACCCCAATACAATACTCGTAAAGAAATTAAGGCTGTGTTTGACTGTAGAATACAATTCCACAGATAAAAGGGTAATTTCCCCACAAAAGGAATCCTTCTTTGGGGAACTACACAATTCCACTGTTTGGTGGAACTTTTAATTCCACGGAAATATGCAGTTAGGATGTTATTCAGGACCGGACCTAAGTTCAAAAAAAGAAAAGAAAAATTTCACCAGAAAGTTTTGTTTGGGAGAGACATAGAAGGGAAGGGAAGGGAAGGGGTGAAAATAATACATTGTTGTATATACAAGAATCCAAAAGAAAGATGCATGATGTTTGTAACAACATACCTTCTTTACCTTTGTTGTTCTTCAACTTAGCTTCTCGCTCGCTTGCTTGCTTGCTTTCTTTCTTTCTTTCTTCAACTAGAGAAACCCCAGCCAAAGAAAATAAAGAGAAGAGAGAAGAGAAAACCAACCAAGCCCAAAGCAAAGCCAAAGCCAAAGCCAAAGCCAAGAAGGAGAGAGGTTAGAGAGCAGAGATAGAGAGCGAGAGCTGCTGCTATGCAATTGAGAACAAATTCACGTGAAGATTAGGCCTGCAACTTGGGTTGGGTTGGGTCGGGTTCGTGTTAGATCGGCCTATCCCAACTGCACTGCAACATCCCAAGCCCTAGCTCAACCATTTTCTCTTTCTCATACCATACTACTCTCTCACACCACCTACTTTCTTTTTCACACCACCTATATAAACAAAAACCCAATTTTTTTTCCCTCATCATTCAAATTGACAAACGGTTCCTCCCTCCCCCATTCGAAATTCCTCCATCTCACACATTCAAATCTCTTCTAAATCTCTCTCCCACACTCAAATCTCTTCCATCTCCCTGGAAAATCCCCTCAAAATCGAACCCCAAATCGCAACCTCCCAAAACGCAACCTCTAAAAAATGCAACCTCATTTCAAAACATTTTCAAGTGATTCAAGTTGTGTTTATTAGATAACTAAGAGTACTACAATATTTGTGTTTTGATCAACTTGAGAATCGGTTTCGATCGAGCACATAAGTTGGCCGAAAGTCCAGAACACTATCCCGTTTTCATTGCGAGACAAATTTGCACGACTTTAGTAAAATGACTGTAACTTGCTCATTTCAAAACATTTTCAAGTGATTCAAGTTCTGTTTATTATATAACTCAAAGTACTACAATTTTTGTGTGTGGATGAGCTTGAGAATCGATCTTCATCGAGCATATAAGTTGGCCGAAAGTCAAGGACACTATCCCGTTTTCATTGGGATACAGATTTGCGCGACTTTAGTAAAATGATCATAACTTGCTCATTTCAAAACATTTTCAAGTGATTCAAGTTGTTTTTTATTAGATAACTCATAGTACTACAACTTTTGTGTTTTGATGAGCTTGAGATTTGATCTCAATTGAGGGTTTAAATTGGTCAAAAGTTACCCTATTTTGCATTTTTTTGATTTGAGTTTCTCTGTTAAGTTATGCATATTTATTGGTGGTGTGAGTAAGTAAAAAAAAAAAAAAAAAAAACCTCAATGGTGGTGTGGAGCAGTCGCTGCCTACATTATATGGGATTGGGGTTTGAGAGATGTGGGTTAGGGCTTCCGTTTAGGGGTATATTCTATTTCTATATATAATTAGCTTTGGAAATCCCTGACCACGGGTTCCAAAGCTAGTAATAATAATCATAATATATAAAAGAGGAGTACACCAAAAAAAAAAGGAAGAGTCCGAAAGAAATATATTTTATATAAAAATAATATAATATGATTAAAATAGTCGGTCAGTTTGGTGTTATTCTGGTTTTAGTCGGTTCGGTTCGGTTACGATTTGCATAAATTAGAATCGGTTCGGTTTGAAATTTTTGAAACTGACCAAAGTCGATTCAATTTACGGTTTTCAACTATAACAGAAAGTTTGTATATGAAATCTTAATTGCCCCAAAGATGTGGGTGGATACGGCTGTGAATTGATTTTTGAATGACAAAGTGTCATGGTGAGAGAATTTTGATATTTCAATTAAATGATATTGATAATTTGTGATTCCTTAAAATTTTAAATCACATGGAATTGTATCACTTAGAACTACCACACATCTTTTTGTTTATGATTTCCCCTATCTTATAGAAAAACTAAACAACCTTTGGGTTGTCTTGCGGATGTGAGGCATCTCTTTCTTATAGAGAAATTAAAATAACTTTCGGGTTAGTCTTACGGAAAGGTGATGGATTTTTGAAATGCCTAAAATACGCTTGAGTATTTATTCGTAAAAAATGTGACGTGACTTATGTGCATTGTTTGCGTAACAATGGTTTTTATTATACTCGTATAGTTAGTGGTATATGGTTATGCATGTATGTATGTGATGTGTCCCCACTTAAGCATGGATGACAAAGAAGTCATTATTTTATATGAAATAGGCATACAAACATGTTCATTCGACACAGAGGTGGTGTGAATGTGATATAGTCTAAGTGATTAATTCATTATAATTGGACAATTGGTTTAAGATAAATAAATTTATGGGTTGATAAACTCTAACTAATTATAATATTATCCATGTTTGTTTTCTAACCATTTCGTATGGGATGACAAGTCCACTAACTTTTCTGTAGTTCAGACTTGTCATGGTCAACTTCCAGATAGTAAGTATAGGTAAGGTAAATAGCTACTAAAATATATTTAAAATTTTAATTAGCTTTACACATTTGCCACGTGGAGGAACTACCTTGGTTTGGCTGATTTTGATGTACTTTGTTCCTATCATTCTATGGTATTTATTGATTTTGAGGAAAGAAGAAAAATTTCACACCAACTTAATTTTTAACCTAAGTGGGTGTTGGCTTATTAGGTACATTCCCTTGGGAATGTAGCCGACTAACTTTGTTTCAGGACTAGTAGATTAGGGTGAAATTAAGGGTTTGTTTCGTGGAGAGCGGGCGTTGCTGAGGAGTTGCACATTGAGAGTGTGTTTGGTTGCATGGAATCGTATGCCATGGGAATCCATGAGGGGACTACCTAAATTTAAGCTAATTTGATGTTCACTCACCAATCCACCATTAGATTTGTGATCAATGGTGAGAATGAAAGTCTCATGAATATGGGGATCACATGCTTTTAGAGAACTAAGGAGTGTGATTCTCATGATCATGAGATTTCCATTCCTACCATTGATCACAAAATCAAATGGTGGAGTGGTGAACAAATCTCAAATTAGCTTAGATTTAGATGGTCATCTCGTGGATTCTCATGGCATAGGATTTCATGCAACCAAACACACCCTGAGAGTTTTATTTAAATTTGTAGGTGATTGTTTTATCCTATTGTAATAAAACAAATAACAATTTGTTTCATTTAGGGAGAATTATGTCTTTGGTTAGTTAAATTTTGATAGAATTAGATCCACGAGAATTCGACGTTAGTTTTCTTTTATTTGGTAAAATATTAATATTGTCTTGCATTTTTTCTACTATGGTAAATTGTGCAATTAATCGTTTCTCGTGGATGCCAACTGTTACTATGCGTTGATGGATTTCATGCCCTGGATTTCGGAAAATTGACTATCTTACGTGAATATTAGGATTTTGGTCTTTCTTGAAAATTGGGGCGTGACAAACTATAACCCCAAAAAGTCTTAAAACATTCAAAAACAAGAATGAAACTACACATTAGAAGTCCCTTTTGAAAATTATAAAATCCTAAAACTTTATAAAAGTAGTATAGCATTCTCAATAACCCCACCAAACATCATAATCATATAACTAAGTGAAACTTTATAAAATTGATATAGCATTCTCAATAACCCCATCTGTAACACCCGTATTTTTTTTTCGGTTGTTTGATTTTCTTAACTTCGGAGTTTTTGGAATTTTTTTTAATAGTATAAATTTAGTTAGATTTAAATTTCGTTTAAAAAAATAAATTTACGGGTATTTCAACACCACCAAACATCACAATCATAGTTATACTCTACCACACCAACAATAGTAAAAAACATGTAGTAAATTCGATAAAAAAAACATCCTAGTAATCTTGCCTCAACACACTATTGAAGGTAAACACCCTTATGGTCTACCAAATCAAGCTTAAATGTGTCTTTTAAAAAACAAAGTCTGGAAGACACATTCAATCTTCTCTTCTAGAATGAAAGAGTTTTTTTGGCAAAAAGTTATTGTGCAACGGTAGCAAAACCAGAGTGACAAAGACTGAGATTGTAACTAAACCGATTAAAAGAACAAATACCTATGATTGAACTAGTCACTTGACTGCTAAAGCAAGGATGTTGACTGTGTTGAAAGAATAGGTCATCGCCCATACTTATATTATTGGTTTTAACACTACTTTGCTATCTGAATAGGGAGATTGGTATTAAACCGAAACCGTAACCTGGAGTGGTACGGAGAGAAAGAGATGGTTCAAAGTCTTATTTATGTTACATGTAGCAACTCTTCTTGTTCAATCCTGACATGTGCTCTAGGAATGATGAGAGAGTGATTTCAAAGTATTCACCACCCGATCAATTTATGCTCCTCCTTTTGCAGAAAAATTGTGGTTTTCAAGAAACACAAATATAGTAGTATCCCATATTTCACCAATTACATAAAATCCAGAAAATCAAAACCCTAATTAGTAGTAAACAAATAACATAAATACAAAATATGTTGCATAACCAAGAAAAATCAATAACATACAATCAAATCCATAATCAATAACATACCATGTAAACAATTTAACCCAAAAAATCAAATCGATATTGTACTAGTAAGCATAAAAATGAGATAAAGGCAAAAAATCTATGCATAGTAAATTACATATAGTAGTCAACAAATGGATAACATAAACACCAAAAAATTTGGCATAACTAATAAAAGTCAATAAATACAATTAAATCAATAATGTATAACACACCATGTAAACAACTTATTTATCCAAGTGCAACAACAACACATATAGAATGGGGCAACAAATTAAAGGACGCAAGAGCTACTCAAACAACATGAACACGCCACATATATATTACTGTGAAGGTGTTATAACTACTAATACCTTGAAAATCTCTTCGACATTGGGAGAATATAATTTCTTTCCCTTGAAAAGTGGAGCAAACGTATTGGAATAAACTTTAAAGGAAAATCGCTAGCAATGATTATTAGTTTCCTAAATGAAAGAAAAACCTTCAGCCGTGTCTATTGGAATAGCATACTTTCCTCAAAGTTGTAAAACAACAGCAATAGTCTGTGTTTTTGTATGTACAAAATACAAAATTGAAATTTATTTATTATATATATTTGGTCGGTTGGGTTTTGTCAGTTAAAATCACATAGAAACTGAAAACCGAACCGACCACTTCGGTTTTGAATTTTTTAAAACTGAACCGATCGGTTCGGTCGGTTTAATCGGTTTTTTGTTCAACCAACCCTGCTTTCTGTAATAGAGCGGGATTCAAAACCCATTTAATACAAGAAATACATTCTTTTTAGCAAAACAATTTGCATAACAATCAAATTTAAATTATAAAAATACAAATACAAATTCGTAGAACAATGCAATACCCAAATTTATCTCATTTATGATAAATCCTCAAATTTAATCTCAGGTTACACATTTACATTATCATCATCCATAATTTCAAATCTTAACACATTATTTTTTTATTTTTTTTAGAACTTATAAACCCAATCCAATCAGTAACCCAATTTCTTTGATTCCAAAATTGAAAAGTCAAGTTCATATCATAATCCATTCTCTTTAATACCAAAATTGATAAACCCAATCAAAGTCCAGCCCAACCAATTATTCAATTAAACAAACTATTTTAGAGTTGAACTTAACTATCCAACCCAACCCGAATAATTATTCAAACAAATAAATTAATTTGGTTATGGGCTTAACTACCTAGCCCAGCCCAAATGTGTATTCAACTGAACCGCCAAAGGTGTGATGACTCAGTTTTTGAGCAGTAGCGGATGTTATCACTAGGTCACGGGGTCGATCTCAGCCGGCGGCATCTGGGGTGGGAGGGGTTAAGGGATAAAAAAGAAATTTCAACCGAACCAAACTATTATAGCTTTGAGCTTAATTGTTCAATCCAGCCCGTTCAGACAAACAAACTATCCAGTCCAAATAAATCAGTAACCCATATTCTTTAATTTCACAACTTATAAGCCCAGTCGAGTGAACAACCCATATTCTTTATTTTCTTAACTTATAAGTTTAGTCCAATCCGAAATTCATATCCTTTATTTTCTGAACTTATAAGCCTGTTCAATTCTATCCCTTCTTCTCATACACATAGAATGATCTCATGTAAATACATTTAATCCTCCAACATAAGAAAACAACTATCTTCAATTGATTCAAACCCAATGATCAAAATATATTCAGTTGCTATAACAAGACTTAAATCTAATCAATCCTAAAGAGAAACAAGATTACTCTCAAATATTGTATTTCACACTCATAAAAACTATAATCTTCAACTATATTCATTGGTTAATTTAAAACAGAAATAAAAGAGTACGAAGAATAACTCACCTATTTTCCTTCTCCTTGTTCTTCCTATTTTCTTCTTTTCTCCCAACTTTGTTCCCTTTTTCTCACAACTTTTTATGGCTAGAGAATGAATAATCCCTAACTTAGACGTAAATAAGGTAAACCCTATTAGATTAGGGTTTTAAATAAAATTTTATTTGCACCCTTTTTTTTACCTACAAAAATAACTAGTAAATTATTACAAGATAATATTAGAAAAATTTAAGGTCGTTACATAGTTGCTCATTTTTTTTAATTTAGAGTTATTTTTACTTAATAGAAGTGGCTGGCATGAATATACTCTTTTCAAACGTTTTGGCAAAAAATCACATGTTGCGAGTACTTATTATATGTGTTTCCAAAGCAACGAGTTCATAGACTTATGACATAATAGTAGTGAAATCACCTGTGGGGTACTAGCTCAGTTGATAATAGTAGTTATCAAGGGTGGAGAATTTTTTTTTCCTACCCGAGCTAGTAACTAATAAAAAAATATAACTATAAAAAAATACATTGCATATATCAAATTGAATCCAGTGTAGTCCAATTTTAAGCAAAAATAAGGTCACAGTATTGAGTGATAACCTTAGCAAGGGGCAAACGAACGTAATAACTAGAATATATAACTATAATCACAAAATAATTAGGATAAGTATCTAGTTGAGCTAAAAAAATTTGAAATTTGTGAATATAATAAGATCCTAATACAATTTCATAGAAAAAATGATTTATATGTAGCCCAGTTTTGTACGAATTGTCTAATGACATATATTTTCATTGAATTCTATAGTTATTATTTTAGATATTAATTTCAAATATTTTTTGTTGGAGGTTTTATACCACGTGAACAAACCATTCATTTCATTAATATTTGCAATTACTTATAAAATTACATTGAAAACAAAAATTTCATTAATAAAGTAATAACTGTTAATAGCCATAAAAAAAATCATACGCTCCAAGAGGACTGAAATAAGTTTTTATTAAACTAAACAATTTTTTTAATGTTTGCAATTACTAATAAAATTGCATTGAAAAAAAATTAGGCTAGTAACAATGATAAAGAATAGTAATTATCAATAAACATACAACTGTATAGTAAATAGCCATAAAGAAATCTTGCACTCGAAGAGTATCGAACTCAAGTCGTTTACTAAAACAATTTCAACCATTACACCAATAGAGACATAAAAATAATTGAATGAACAATTTGCATATTGTATTATACATTGTATAATTGAAATTTTTTTGTAAGCCTAAGTATATACTAAAAATATTTTGAAAGTTGGGGGAGGGGAAGTTGCCCCTCTCGCCCCTTAGTAGATCCGCCCTTGGCCATAACCGCCATCGTCGCACCACCACGACGACCACTATAACATAACAACCACCACCGCCTCCAACACCACCACCACTGATGCTATTACTAAAACCACAACTAATGCCATCTCCATGGTCACCACTACCATAGCATAGTCACCACAACGACCACTAACTTTACTAGTGCCACCATAACCATCGTTGTCGCCGCCACAATTATCATAGCATAACAACTACTACCTTCACTACTACTGCGCATCAACCACCGTAGCCACTACAACCATCACCACCACCACCACCACCACCACCATTTTAACAACCACTGTCATTGCCGCCACCACCACCATAACCATGCCACAATTACAATTACTAGCATCATCAACCACCCACGATCACTTGTCTAATTTGTATTGATTTTACTTAATTACTACCAAGTGCCCGTAAAGTAATGCATTGCAAACTAATGCAATGCACATTAATGTATCTGCATCAATTTGCAAAATGCATTATTTTACAATATACCAAGTGAAGTCTTTATAGAAAGCATGTGTATTAATGTTACGAATATTGTGTTTAAACTTCAATTCATTTGAACAATAATAAGAATGACACATGTAATTTGAGGAGCAAGCTGAAACTTTAGACGTCATTTGTGATGTTAATCCCCTTGATATCCTACAAATTTCAATTGAATACTATGAAGGAAAAGTATAGATGATGGTAACAGGATCACATTTTTAGGACATATCTCCACAAGTAGCAGAAATGCGTATGTTAAGGTGGATGTGTGGTAAAACTCGTAAGGATAAAATTAGAAATGAAAGAATTATGAGATACTTAGGTGTAGCGCCCATAGAGGACAAAATTAGATAAAGACGTTTAACTTGGTTTGATCATGTGCGAAGGAGACCAAGCACGACGCCAATTAGAAAATGTCTAAATTGGCAAGTTAATGGAGGGTGTAGACGGAGGGGACGACCGTTGAAAACTTGGATGAAGGCGGTGAATGAAGATATCATTAAGCTTGGATTAGGCGATGATATCTTGGAAGACCGCATTGCTTGGAAAATCAAAATCCATGTAGCCGACCCCGAAAATATCGGGAATGGGCTTTGATGATGATGATGATGATGATGATGATCTCGACAAGTGCATGCCAAAACTGATTAACAAATTGTCATTTTTTCCCAAGTAAGTCCCTACCCAACCTAATTCTCCATTTTTTTTTCTTTAAATAATCTTCACCATTTCAATTCAAAAAGAAGCGAACCGTTTCTTTGTTTGTGCCTATTTGTTTGGGTTTGGGTTGAGTTGAACGTGTGTCCTAGTCTCTCTCGTTGGCTCTACTCTGTCTCTAACCACACCATAACAACAATGCCAAATATTAAACAAAAAACTTCTTCTTCTTCTCTCTCTCTTTTTCTTTATCGAGAGACCTCAAGACATCCATCCCAACTATCACATATACCCCTCCACACACACAGTCACAACAACAACAAGAGGCGAATTCATTTTCCCTGTCGTCAATTCATTTCTGGTACAATCTCAACACCATTTTGGATTCGATTGATTTGCTTATCATTTATCCATTTATTTGCATGCCCACCCACTGTTTGATGAAAGTCTTTTTTTTAGTTTTTTCTTGATGAAATGTTGTTTACCATTTATTTATAAGTAAATACCAAAGTGATTGCAAACAAATACCTTATAATATTAAATGATTCAGAAAAATTATAATTGGATCAAACTACCAAACTCAAACATACTACATACATTTAGATTGTAGTTTTAAGGGAGTTGAATGACATGAGAAAGAATAACCAAATATTGGTAAAATCATGAGAAAGCTATTAAGCATTGCATTGTACAAGTCAGTAGCTAGCGTGTTTGAGATATTCCAGTGAGATGTCTGATTTTACATTTATACTTTCTACAATATTATGATTTTATGTCATTTAGGTGTTTCTTTCTGTTGTTATTATAAAGGCAAGACTATTTGGCACCACAACATACTCTCACCCATACCACCCATCTAATTTTTTCTTTTCCACACCATGCACTTTCTTTCCCACACCATGCACTTTCTTTCCCACACCAATGTTCTCTTCCACACCACCCATATAAGAAAAAACCTAAATCTTTCTCCCCTCCCAAATTGAAACGATCGAAAGCTCCTCTGTGCTTCCCCCCATGTTCTATTCTTCGATCGAAATCTCCCACTGCCTCTCCCCTCCCAATTGAATCATCACTCTCTCCCGCAATCTCTCCCATTCGACTCGCCCAAAAGGGTTCATCGTCCATCCGTTACTTCCCCTCTCAAATTCAAACCTGCAAAAACTCCCTTTCCCCTCCCAACTTCCTCTTCTCTTCTACAACGGTCGGTGAGAGACGACCGCACCGCCAGCCTCCCGTTTTCTCCTCTCTTCCTAAAACAGCCTAGCACTCATTCAAAACATAAAAACAGGGTATTGTCCTTGACTTTTGACCAACTTTGACGCTCAACTAAGATCAATTTCAAGCGCATCAAAACACGAAAAAAGTAGTACTCTGAGTTATGGTCATTTTACTAAAGTCACTCAAAACTGTCCGGTAAAGAAAATATGGTATTGTCCCTGACTTTCAACCAACTTTAACGATCGATTGAGATCGATTCTCAAGCTCATCAAAACACAAAAAATGTAGTACTCTGATTTATCTAATGAACACAATTTGAATCACTTGAAAATCTTTTGAAATGAGCAAGTTGTGGTCATTTTATTACAGTCACTCAAAACTGTCCAGCAACGACCAAGTCGCAAAGGATCATCCAAATGTAAGTCTCTCACTCGCATGATCAACTGCAATCGAACAGTTTTGAGTTAGTTTAGTAAAATGACCGTAATTTGCTCATTTCAAAACATTTTCAGGTGATTCAAATTGTGTTCATTAGATAACTCAGAGTACTATATTTTTTTGTATTTTTATGAGTTTGACAATCAATCTTAATTGAGCGTCAAAGTTGGTCGAAAGTCAGGGACAATACCCTGTTTTCTTTATTAGACAAATTTTAGTGACTGCGAGGGTCAAAATTTTTACCCTCGCCGCAGCCTGTGCGAGTGGGGAACCCATCCTCGCAAGGTCCGCCGTGAGAGTGAGAAAAAATAACAGAAAATTGGAGCGAAAGGAGAAAAAGGAGAGAAACGTTGACCTGTGCGAAAAGAAGAAACAGTGGGAGAAGAAGAGAGGGAAACTGAGAGAGAATGGGAGAAGAAGAGATTGGGAGAGCTGGGAGAGGGGAAGGAGAAGAAGATGATGGAGAGGGGAAGGAGAAGAAGAAGATGGAGAAGGGGCGACGGTGGTTGTGGCTCCATCTCCTCTATCTCTCGCCATCGCTGATTATCTCTTACCGTCCCTTGCAATCGATCGCCACCTTCCTTGCTACCCCCTTCCATGTTGTTTTTGTTTTTCTTGTTCCTGTTCTTGAAAAGAGAGGGTGAGAGAAGAAGAAGAAGAATAGTGGTTTAAATGGGTAGTGTGGGAGAGCAGGTAAAAAATAAAAAATAAAAAGATGGGGGTGTGGGTGAGAGTAAGTTGTGGTGCCAAATAGTAGACCATTACCACAAGTTCTCAAATGATATAAAATTATAACAATGTCATAAAAGAGGGACCTTCAAAGATTGGGTTTCCACGGAATAGAGGGAACCAAAAGTGTCATATTATTTAAGAGGAGTATGTGGGTCTGAACTTTGGAATAGAAGCAATAAAAAGGTTCTCCTTGATAAATTCTTCAAAATTTTATATTTTTAGTTATGTTTGAGTATATGATAAATAAATCTTTAAGATCCATACGGTATTACTTGCATATGCATATCTAAACCTCGAACATAAATTATAAACTTAACCTTAATAAACTATCTTCATGGTTTTATTGTATTTTTATTCGTGATTGTAATTCCTATTATGGTGTTTCCATTTTTTGGTTACAAATAATCTAAGGCTTTCTACAAAGAGAAAAATGTTGTTTATTTGTGCAATAAATGTGCCAAGGTTGCTAGTATGTATACAAAAGAATCCCTGCAATTTTTTGATTTATTTCTGCTATCATGTAAAACAGTAGTGAGATATTCCTCATACTTGATGGAGAAATCACATTTCCTCAAATTATTCACTTCAACTTTTTATCTACATCCAATTGAACCAAGCAAGTATGTTTGTTTATTCTTGCATTCTCAATTCCTTTCCTCTTCGCTAGCAGGCTTGTCAAAGAGAAGTTGATCATTGAAAGATACAAGCTTAAGTTTAACAAGAATGATGAACATAAGCTCTCTAAGGTTATTCTTCCTTTACTCGATGCGATCTTTATGTTTCACCTCACTGTCATCCTTTTCTGGGACATCACAACCACAATCTGAGATTGGCAAAAAATCTCGAACTACTCAGAAAAAACACGCGGGATGGAGATCTATGCCATACATCTTAGGTATTTCTTTATATCACTTACTTTTTTGTACTCTCTAGGATTGCTAAACAAAGTCTAGTCTCTATAATATATAAAACCAGAGGGAAACATTTACTAGAAGGGGAATGACCTAGAAGTCCTAATTTTGCGACTAGTCGGCAATTTAGCCCTAAATTTTCACAAATACCTCAAAATTCCTAATTTTGAAATCCAAGTTAGAACCTTATGCGTAATATCTTAATTGCCCCCTCGACTTAACCATACGTGTTATTACAACTTTGCTTTCAATTTGTATTACATGCTCTGATTACAACTTTTTCATTTATGTTTACGTGCAGTAATTGCAACTTTGCTATTAATTTTCATTACGTGTAGGTTCACAAAATTATTGACTGTTCTACATGTTTACAAATTAATTGCACATCCATTGGTGAACTTCGATTTTACTAAGAGCCATAAATGAAAAATATAACACATGTCTAATCTTGGACTTTAGGATTAATTTCAACTCGCACATGGATTATGCAATGAGATGTAGTTTGTATTGCAAAATAACATGGTAATTAGATTACGATGAGTATTAGAAACTTTAAAACTGAACCACTCAATTTTAAGTAGACAAACAATGTCAAAATTGACAAATAGATGGTTAAGTAAATCAAATTTGATGGATATAATGGGGACAGGAACCATATCTCAAGTGAAAGAGAAAAGAAGTTTGTGAATACCAAAACGCTGGACGCTTTAGATTTATGTTAGAGCAGAAAATCCCAAGGGTGTATTTAACTAAAGGAGTCATGGTTTGGCATCCTCAATCTGATTTGATTTTGATCTCAATGGAGGACATGAAAAGGAAGTCATTCTTGGTAAGGGGTGTATTTGCAAATATGCTGATTCGGGTGAACTAAGGTGGAAAATCTGTGATCTATCCTTTTTCTTTTATAATATAGAATATTAACAGAACTTAATGGTTTGTTAGTGATGGGCATATGTGTGTATGTTAATCAAACATGATAAGTTTGTGAATCGAATTCGATGGGTATAACTCTATATGTGGGTATGTCAATCAAAACTTGTTGGTATATCAATTAGAAGTGATCAGTATGTTAATCAAATTTGATAGGTATGAGTGAGTTTGATAATTAAAATTTATTTTAACATATTAATCACATTTGATGGGTGTGAGTGGGTATGTCAAAACTATAATCACATGCAACCCTCTGTGGATGGAAAAGGTTGAGGCTTAATCACATCAAACATTAATGAGGTAAAATATAGCTTACTCTTTATAATTTCCTATTGGAATAAAATCAAAGTCTATACAATGGACGTGCAGTCAATTTGACATGTAGAATCTGTCAATCTATTTGTGAACTTACATGTTATACAAACTCACTGTTAACCGATGGCAAAGTCTTAATTAGTACAAATTAATGCCAATATTCTAGATATATGATAAGTGGAGGAGGTATTGAACGTATTTCAGATAAGGTTTTAACTTGGTAAGTAAGTCAGGACTCCAGTCTCCAAAGGCCCAAAAAGTAGCGTGGAGAAAAAAAATTAGGCGTAAATTGCTTAGGTTTTGTTTGTCATTTTACCTGAATAAAACATGTTTCATAAAGTAGAATTCGGGCATTCAATACATTATCACCATGTCAACCAAGAATCCCACTGTATTCATCAGCATCACAGCTGACAAGGAAAGTGTGGTGTATTTTTTTACAAAAGTGTGTGAGATCAGGTGACTATTTGACAACCAAGTTGAAAACAACTGTGGTTGCTCTATTGTCACCGTCAATGAGAATATGAAAGATGATGGTCAGTTGGTTGCTGACCGATTTTTCGAGAAAGGAACACCTTCTGCTTCCCCATTTAGGCATTCACAAAAAAGCATGAAACACTCCATCTTGCTCATTGACCCATAATACACACATAATAAAGGATGGACCACTGAGTAATTTGGTGAGTGAGTTTAAAATTTGGGTCTCAATTGACTGGTGAATGTTTGATTATCTTATGAAAATTTGTGATTTCAGGGAATGAAACTTTGGAGAATTTGGCAACATTTGGCTTGATGGCAAACTTCATGATTTTTCTAATGAATTACTTTCACCTGCCTCAAGTGTCTGCTAGTGTGCTACTTACTGTCTGGGGTGGCACTTCCAACTTAACGACATTGGTTGGGGCTTATATAGCTGATTCCTACCTCGGCAAATTCCGAACCCTCGTCTACTCCTCCATAACATTTTTAATGGTTTGAACCACAATCAAACATCAATCGTTTTCTCTTATTTACTTCAAATGATTTCTAATTTCTACACAGTAAAGGGTATATATGTGTAATTTTGAACTCCCCATTTTCTAAATCTAGTGAGGATAACCTCCATTTTCTAATAGATGTTTGGTCCACTGTCAAAGACCCAAGTCAATGCGCGTTTTCCCTTCCAAAGAATTTAAACAACTAAAGATTTTCCCAATCTAATTCAATCAACCCTAGTAAGACAAAATAGCCTTTTTCCTAAATGCTTAAGCTGAGAAATATTAATGGGGGTGGATTCATTCTGATTTGATCAACACTGATTTGATTGGGTAATGGGTCTTCTCAGAGCAGCATATCTTGAAGAAGGTTGTGGGGATCTAAGGACTTCTTACATTTGAATAGTCCAACAAAAGGCTGGAGACTAGGGGAAGAGAGACAAATGGACTATTTGAATCAATTGAGATATGGGTATTAGGCCAGAGAAAACAAATTGAGAGTTGTTTTGACTTTTGAGGATTAGGAGTATGAGATTGTTAGTGCTTGATAAAAGCAGTGAAATGGAAGGTTTTTCAAAACTGAGTGCATGGACAGCAGTAGCCTTTGTCTTAAGATAAAACCCTCTATCTGACAATTGCGTCATGCTCATGGGACTTTAAACATGTTAACTTTGATAATTTTATGTACCCGGCCTTGTGGCTCTATTTAAAATTTAATCTAGTTTTCTGTACTCCCGTTGTGCTTGTGTTGTGAAGCCATCCTTCACGTTTGAATAAAATTTGTTTTGCTTATCGAAAAAAATAAAAAATAAAAGCAGTGAGAATGAGTTTTTCTGCAATGTTTCCATTTGATTATCATTGGAGATGAAAGATTGAGATAGATGAGTGTGAGAAAGACATAGGAGGTGGTGGTCGAAAATTTGGGGATGAAGATGAAGGTGATATTCATGGGCAGCAGAATGTAGATATTCTCAAAGCTAAACTTTGATTTTGGAAGTGAAGAGTAGATGCACAAACGTAAGGGTACTTTAAGCATTAAAGCACAATGACTCGGGCCTTTGATGGCAAACCAAACATCTGTTAGAAAATGGGGGGTATTGCCAAAAGATTTAGAAGAACAGTGGGTGACCCTTATTAATCGGTATATATGTGAATATGTGGACCAAGTGTCTATGCTAAGTTTCCTACTTAATCGCCTTTTATGTACTTGGAAAATTGGAAACTCATTGGTTTTTTGTCAGGACGATCGCCTCTCCCTGTGGATGAACCACTCGGAAAATCATCCGCTTTAAAATTTTCTAATCAAATAATGGTCTTAAAGTGAGTGGTGAAACGGACACTTGTAACTCTTCTATTAGAATATTTGTTAGCATTGATATACATGGTACAGAGGACCTCCCAAAGATCCAATGAGTTTCGAATATTCTAAATACATCAAGAGTGACCTCGAAGGGAACTTAGCATCAATAACCTTAGTCAATGGATCCCTTCTCTACATAAATACATAACAAATAATCGAGAAGTGGATTTTAATTGCATCACTGTCACTATTATCATTGTTCTTTTGGTTGTGAATCATAAAGCAAAGTTATAAGATGATTAGAGAACCACATTTGCTAACCCTTTGAATTCATGGCATCATATTGTTGCCAACAAGTCATTTGGTACGGTCTTAATATTTACTAGAAATCTACAGAAACTATTTTGGTAATCAAGCATAAGTTTGCATTTGGATCTGAATGCATGTCTTTATTGTTTGAAGATGATGTGAAAATGGTTTATAAAGATTATTGTTGTCCAAGGTCAATAATTGAAAATATGAAGAAAAAGGTAGAAAATAAAGAAGATAATAATAATAATAATAATAATAATAATAATAATAATAATAATAATAATAATAATAATAATAAGAAGAAGAAGAAGAAGAAGAAGAAGAAGAAGAAGAAGAAGAAGAAGAAATAATAATAATAATAATAAGAAGAAGAAGAAGAAGAAGAAATGGATTGTTTGCATTATTATATAACAAGAGAAGATTATGTTTATATTCAAATTAATTAACATTGTAAGGATATGCATCTGAGTATCACTAATTGGTTGATTGACAGGGATTGGTAGCCCTAACACTAGTGCCGCTAGTTCCTAAGCTTCATCCACCTAAATGCACGCCCCAGCAACAATTACAGTATCAATGCATCAAACCCACTTCTGGCCAGATGGGATTCCTATGCATGTCTTTGGGATTATTGTCAATTGGATCAGGTGGAATTAGGCCATGCAGCCTCCCTTTTGGTGCAGACCAATTTGATTTCAGCACAGAAGAAGGAAGGAAAGGAATAAACAGCTATTTCAACTGGTACTACTTCTCATACAGTGTTGTTAACATTGCTTCTAGCACTATCATTGTGTTCATCCAAGACAGAGCGGGTTGGTCATGGGGATTTGGCATCGTAACCTTCTTCATGTTTTGCTCCATCATATTATTCTTCGTTGGTATGCGGTTTTACATTTATGTCCCTCCTGGGCAAAGCATCTTCGCCACCATTCTACAGGTATTTGTGTCTGCTTACAAGAAACGTGGTCTTAATCTTCCGAGTAGTGAAGAAAATCGTCATGCATTACTATACGATCCCCCTTTGATTGATGGATTAAAAAGTTCTCTCACTCCCCAGTTCAGGTACATAATATATCTATCCATCAACTCACACAACTTTTGTTCATGAGAGTTGTAAAACTTAATGCTATCATGATTAATCTTTACTTTAGTATACATTAAGGCATTTTTTTTAGTTGATCAAAAGATCAATTAAGAATGCAAAAAGGACCTCCGCTAACAAAAGCATTGAAGCTGTCTAGTTGGATATTACATGGCAGTTAACACTCTCCCAATTGGACATTTAGGTGGTTAACAAAGGCTGCAATAATAATTGAGGGTGAAGTAAAATCAGATGGTTCTTGTACGAATAAATGGAGATTATGCAGCATTCAACAAGTTGAAGAGGTTAAAGTGTTGGTACATATTATACCAGTATGGATTTCAACCATCATCTGCTTCCTTTCAATGACTCAACAGTCTACCGTTGTGATGACGCAAGCCAAGAATATGGATCATCATCTTGGCCATTTTCAGATACCTACTTCAAGTATAGCCGTGATTTCTAATATCACACTAGCTCTATGGCTCCCAATTTGGGATCGTGGGATTGTCCCCACACTACAAAGGATTACCAAGATAGAAGGTGGGCTCACCCTTCTCCAGAGGATGGGACTTGGACTGGTTTTCTCAATCCTTACAATGGTGGTTTCTGGCCTTGTCGAAGAAAAGAGGAGAGCTTCAGTTATTGCTCCCATCAGTATTTTCTGGCTTACACCTCAACTCGTTTGCATGGGTTTTGCAAATGCATTTGCCCAGGTTGGAACAACTGAGTTTTTGTATAAAGAGTTCCCGGACCGCATGAAAAGCGTTGCCAACTCCCTTTTCTTTTTAACCCTGGCTGTGTCAGGCTATCTAAACAGCCTGCTGTTGATCATCATTAATAGCATCACTGGGAAACATGGCCAACACAGCTGGTTGGATAATAACATTAATGTTGGCAGGCTCGATTACTGGTACTATTTTATCGCGGGCTTGGGAGTGTTGAATTTTGTGTATTTTCTAATATGTGCTAATAGGTACCACTACAAAAAAAAATTATTAGGTACAAGTGAAGGAAGTGTGGTTGATATGCAATTAAATTCATCTGATAAAGAGATGAGTGTTTAAGAAGAATGATTTGTTCGGGAAATGCATGTTTTCTAAGTTGTAATTAAAATAAAATTTTAGTTTGGTTACAATGGGTGATATAAACAGTATTTGCATTTTCTCCGCATATATGAGTGGTGTAAGTTGATGAAGGATCCAAACAATTGATGATGCCTGGACCAGTCCACCAAATAGCTAACATATAGATTACACTTGAATCTTCGTAGTATTGGCTGTGAATATGTCATTCCATGGGGAATGTAAGGGGGGATGAGTGGATTGGAAAGGAATACAGAAATGATGCTCCAATATTGTCATGAGAAAGTATGGTTGTAGACGATTCCCCTTCCCCTTCCCCTTCCCCACCAAAAAATAAATAAATCATATTCTCATGTCATTATAAACATGGGAATGGCTCCTATAAATTCGAGGAGGTTCAGTTGCAGGGCCTTGTTGAAGATGCCGTGGAGAAGAAGACAGGTTGATTTTTCTTTCTCTTTCTTTATTTATTTTTTACTCTCCACCATCAAATTTGCATCGATATGAAAGTTGTTATCTCGAGGATGAGGGTTTTAATAAAACTCTCATGGAGATTGAATTCTTAAGTCTTAACTAGGGTCGCTGATTTATTAGAGCAATTTTGTCCCTTCAATAAGCCTCAGCCAGTGAACTAACGAAGACCATGAGTCTGAGGGTGATGCTAATTGTAGATATCTAGGGGGTCTTAATTATATATATATATAGGGGATATCACTAATTAACCCTAAAAGGATCAATGTGGTTGAATGTGATAGCACTTCCGGAAACCTTGGAGTTGGGTTGGATTGGATTCCATCCAATATGATTTCATGCACACCCTTAATTCTTTCGTTGTTGCTCTTTGAGCTGTGCTCTATTTTCTCAAAGCGCCGAGGCACCTCTAGTTCAAACTTGAAACAAATATTGTTGTAATAAGTGGGGTGCAGAAGAGGTCTATAGAGAAAGATTATAGATTGTTTCTGCACCTTAATGGGTAGGTAGTTGATGCATAACAACAAACTTTTAGAATTAGCATTTGGCTTTTGTTTGAATTAGCTAGAGATTCGCCAATTTCAATTATCAATTGTTTGTTCATAAGATTAGATTTATACAGATATTCTTCATAAGGGCAAATTCTTAATGTACAACATGTCAACAAAGCGAACCACTGGGCTAAAGCTAAATGCACATACACACACACCCGTATTCATGGCTACGATGACTCCCCCATTTGTTTATGCATGGTTTAAAATGTTATCTGTCCTCATATATTGGGATGGTTGTCAAATTTTGAAGGGATGAATGCAATATTGAAGGATAAATTGATAGAATGTGCCTATTGAAAGGTACGCATTCATGAATGCACATATAATGACAATCAGTTGATAGAATGTGCATTCATGCGTACTATTGAAAGGTACGCATCCATGAAAGGTACTCGTAGACGCAAACAAAGTCATACTAGATGAAAAAACGAAAAAAGGCAGTTGTGAATCAAGTCATTGCATGTAAAGATTCAATAGTTGAAAAAAAATAATCCAAACTTGTATTTACCTGACTCCACTCTAAAGGTGCGACTCTCTGGGTTTAGCTTCATTTTGTATTTTCGAAGTTGGGCGAAAGCCTGTTTGAGGTCTGTAACATGGTCTGTTCTGCGTGAGCTTTTGACGAGCATATCGTTGATGTAAACCTCCATCAATTTGCCGATCTGATCTCTGAACATCATATTTACTAGCCGTTGATATGTTGCTCCCGCGTTCTTCAACCCGAATCACATTACTCGATAACAATACATCTTCATTTCCGTTATGAAAAATGTTTTTTCTTGGTTGAGAGGGGGGGGGGGGGGGGGTACATTTGTATTTGGTTATACTCGGAGTACGCATCCATGAAGCTCAACATCTCGTGCATGACAATCAGTGTTCTAAAAAGCGCTAGGCAGTGGGCGGACGGCGAGCAGGTTCCTAGGCGGTCTTAGGTTTTTTTATTATAACTTTAATAATTTACAAAAGTTAAGCATAATACCTTATCAATTACATCCAATTTAATGCCAAGATACATATGCAAAATTTAAAAACATGAAAAATTAACAATCATGAACAAAATTTATTAAGACTCAAATGACTGAAGTTTGTCATACTTTATACAAAGTTGAATTTGTGGACAAATATCCAAACCTACTATTTTATTTTTCTTCAAATTGCATGAATAACCTCAGTCATGTTTGATAAAATCTACATTACTAAAATCGGTACCGGTAGATCCTTTGAGAATTCCATTAAGTAATCATCATTTGCTACATTTAGACATATACTGAATAAAAAATAATTAAATTGTTTATTTCTAAAAAAGAGGAAAGAAAAATAAAATAAGAACACAATCAGCCTTATTACAAATAAAAAATAAAAACTAGCCCAAACCGCCTAGGTTGCCCAGACCCGCCTAGACTGCTCAGAACCTGCCCAGCCATTAATCTGGGCGTTTTTCTACCTTCTAGCGCCTAGGCCAATTTTTAGAACACTGATGGCAGTTGCATCCACTATTTGGTCTATTCGTGGAAGTGAGAAGTTGTCTTTGGGACAAACTTTATTTAAGTCGGTGTAATCCACACACACCCTCCACTTCCCGTTCTTCTTCTTTACTAGTACAGTGTTCGCCAGCCAATCCGAATAGTGAGTTTATCTTATTATTCATGCGCTGAGCAAATGGTGTACTTATTCATTTATTGCTTGATTGCACTCCAGGGCCATCAATCTTCTTTTTTGTCTAACCGGTTTTTTCTCTGGATACACTTGCAATTTGTGGAAAATGATGGATGGATCTATTCCCACCATGTCTTTCATTGTCCATGCAAAAATATCTTGATTATCTTTTAGCAGTTGGATCAGCTTCATGGCGAGTTCAGGTTAGATTTTTGTGCCGATTCGGACTACCTTTTAGCTTCATTATCTAAATGAGCCCTTCTAGGTAGCGAGGGAAAGGGGCGAGGGATGGGTGGTTACACCCATCCCTCGCCCCCTAGAATTCATGTTGTCTAAATAGACCTCGACCGTTTCTTCTTCCGATTGCTCGGTGTTGGGTCGAGCTCGAGGACTGGTTGGAGTCATATTGTCGTTTGGAGAATCCAAACTTGTTTCATCAGATCGTTGCAAAGACTCTTTCAGTCGTTGTAGTAATTACTATTTGTAAGGAGTCTTTATAGCAACAAAATGACACTCCCGGGCTGCTGGTTGGTCCCATTTTATTCTTTCAACGCCATTGTCGGTGTGGTACTACACACATTGGTGCATAGTGGAGGATACTGCACCCATCTTGTGTTGTATCCATGGTCTCCCGAGCAGCATGTTGTATGCAGTAGGAGCGTCGACGATGAGAAAATATGTCATTAGCACTCGTTGCTTCCCTGGTTCTCCCGTTTCGACAGGTAGTCGGACCATTTCTAGTGGGTTACATTGTTCCGCACTGAAACCTACCATAGACTAATCGTTTGGTAAGAGCATCTCAGTGGTGAACTGCATCCTTCAGAAAGCTGTTAGGTATAATACGTTTGCCGAGCTGCCGGTTTCGATCAATACCCTTTTGATTTCCAATTTTGATATCATGACTGAAACCACTAAAGCATCATTGTGTGGGAAATTAACTCCACCAACATCCTCGTTTTAGAAGGTTGGAGTCCTTTGCATTGTCCTTGCACATTGTGGGAATGGTTCCTGGAATCTGATATTTGTGCGTAAGTCCTTGACTATGCGCTTTCTGGATCGATTGGATTGCTATTTTTCTCTGCTTGTGCCATGCAAGACGTAAATTGTTTCATTCGCTTGCTCCTTTGAAACGATTGTTTCGTCCTCGAGTTTGGCGAACTCTTTGAGTCGTCCTTGTTTGATATGGAGTTCAATTTCGTCTCTTAGGCTGAGACAATCTTCGGTATCATAGTCGTAGTCATTGTGGAAGAGACAATGTTTGCCCTTGTTCCGCTTCTCCGAATTTCCTCTCATATGCCATTTGACATCTTCTCTTCTTGCCATCGCTTCAAGAATCTCGCTTCAACTTGCTGTCAAAACCGAGAACGCCCTATCATATTTGGCCTTCTTCAGTTGTAGACTTTTGGGAGTTCTCTGATTGCATTTGGAGTTATTGTTTGTAGCACCCCGCATTTTTTTAATATTTATTAAATTTAATAAATTATATATATATTTTTGTGTGATTGTCTTCATGAAGTTATGGGCATATGCATGAGCTATTTGTTTGTCCATGTGATGTGTGGTTTGTTTCTGAAGGAGGGTGAATCGAAAATCTATTCTAGAATAGTTTATTATTTGGACTCTAGTGTTGTTTCATTTGGTAAGTTGTTGGCTTATTGAATAATTAATTACCTACTTACCTCTTCTATCAAATCTCGGGACGAGATTCTTTTGAGGTGTATATATTGTAACACCCCTAAATTCTCGAAGACTAAATTATTTAATTATGGAGTTTTTGGATTAAAAACAATTTTTTAAAATTTATTAGAAGTTAATTAAATTTTTAGAAATTAGTTTTTTGGAATTTTTAGTGGATGCCCTAAGATTTTTAGTGGGGCAAATAACTGCCCACCCTATAAAAGTGGCCTTTTCTTTTCTCTCCTTTTTCCCCTGTGCAACAGAGAGAGCTCTGTTCCTCTTATTCATCTTCATCTTCTTCGATGATGAAAGCCTGTGTCCGTGCGTTGCTGCCCATTTCTCCGCTCTAAACCCTAATATTTATCTTCCTTTTTCCTTCATTTCTCTTCCTGTTGAGTTCGAAGGGGAAACAATTGCGTGAAAGAAGAAAAGAAAAGAAAAAAAAAGGTCGAGATGGCATTTCGATGTGGTGGAGAGTTCGTGAGGTTGATGGAGAAGAAGTAACGATGATGGATTGGGTGAGATAGAGGGTGTGATGTTAGGGTTTGTATGCGATTTTTTTAAAAGGGGAGAGGACGACGAGGCTTGATAGCGAGATGAGTGAGTGATCAGTTGGCCGGTATTGGGCGATCGGTGCTGCGACTTGTGTCTGGTTAGAGGGATGCGCAACGGTGTGGTTGCGTGTCCAGAGAGAGATGATGGTGGTTGTGGGGATCAACGACGGGGCTGCGTGGTGGTTCGAGGTGCTCATTAAACGGTCCGAAGAAGCGTTTTCGGTAGAGAAAATCAGATGTGAGTTTTCTTCATTTCCTTGGTTCTTTCAGTTGAATTTAGGGATTTTCTTGCTATGTGATATGTATTGTTTGCTTTGATGATTGACTTGTTATTGTTTTTTTGTTTAGTTTATGGGTTTGGATTGAAATCTTAAAAAAAAAGTTAGAGCTTAATTGGGGAAAAAAGAAAACCTGGATCACAATTTGAACAAAATGAGATAGTATTAATTCACCAATGGAGGGTCTGCCATTGTTCTCCTAAATCTACTATTGATGATGTTGTTTTATTTTGAAAATTTTCAAGCCATTCGAATCATGCTCTTGAAAAATTTCAAACCACAAGAATCGAACTGAATCTATTTAGTGCAAGTTATGAATGGCTGGTTTGATTTGCTTGGGTCAGTACTTTGTTCCCCTGAGTAAATGGCTGGTGAATACGTAAATATTTTATCCTTATTGGGATAGGCATGGAAATACATATGATGTGAATGCTTGCATGTTAAATTGTTCTTATATGATCTTATATGGGTGGTGATTTTCCATACGGATATGAGCATATTTTATATGGTATGAGCATATCGTATCTAGATGGTGATCAAGTACTCATCAAGTACATATCATTTGGTTAATGTTTTCATATACATTGTTCTTATATGATCTTATACGGGTGGTGATTTTCCATACGGATATGAGCATATCTTATATAGTATGAGCATATCGTATCTAGATGGTGATCAAGTACTCATCAAGTACATATCATTTGGTTAATGTTTTCATATACATTGTTCTTATATGATCTTATATGGGTGGTGATTTTCCATACAGTATGAGCATATCTGATGAGTATATCTTAGATAGAAGTTGATCAAGTACTTATCATTTTGATAATCCTTTCATGTACATTATTTTTCTCATGGTGACAGGGTCAGTCATAACTAGGGATCATGTTTTGATCTAATGGGGCTAATTAGCATGCTAGGTGGTTTTAGCTACTAGGTTCATTTTGGGTGTGCTAGAGTTTCACCATGTAAATAAACTTGGGTATTAGTAGTGTTATGTAAGTTAGTATTTGTAATTTTATGCTATGACTTGAAATACGTGGTTAGTATGTGATCATATGATAAATTGCATTTGATTGATATGGAAATTGTCTTACTAAGGAGTATCATTATATGGAATGGGTTTAATCCATGTTTTCTGTTAAAAAAATTATTTATAAAAATGTTATTTGCTTCCCCAAAAGAAAGGGTGAATATTTGTGGTCGATGTGTTTAGGGTTGACAAAGTGTCACCGTAAAAGAGTTTTGAGGATTAATTGATTTTTTATGCTCTTTTCCAAAACTCCAAAAAATAAAATGTGAAAAAAAGAATTTTTTTGTATACAGACTTGCTTGTATACGTGTGATATAATTTTGGGTATGCAGACTTGCTTGCATATCGGTACGTCGTTCCATGTGAGTTCGGTAGTACGTGTAGTATTTAGGAAATGCTTGCCATGGATCGAACTTCGGGTGAGATGACATGTTCCTCCATGTGGCACCTCACTTGGAACATGTACACTCCGAGTGGTTTCGAAGGCAAGGGAGACACACTTGGGTGAGGTGTGTTCGGCACAAGGAGGGTAGTGCGATTGTGGAAAAAAAATGAGATTTTCATTTATGTGCATGATTGCCTTAATGGAAGAAACTAAATGCTCATTCGATCTTATAATGAGAATTACATGTCTTCCTTAAAGGTAAAATGTATTTGGTTGACATTTAGATAACGGTGATTATGAGTAAGATCTGTATTTATTTGAAAATAATCGTACTTATGAGGAACGATAAATTAGAAATTTTATTCATTTATTTCTAAAACGTTCCGTATAGGATGGCAAGTCTACTAACATTTTTTTGTCAGACTTACCACGTCCAACCTTCACTTTGTACGTGTTGGTAAAATAATATATATTTTAAGCGTGATAGAACTTTGTAGTTTGACATGTTTGCCTCGTTGAGGAACTACAAGACTTTGAGTGTTATTTTCTTGTTTATGAAATTTTCATGTTAAAGCATATAACTATTTTATTTATAAGGATGAAGATTACTCATACCAGCTACCTTGCTGACCCAAGTAAGTTTATGCTTCTTGGGTACGTTCTTATTGGAACGTAGCCATTTAGCTTTTCACGGGTTTAAAGATTTATGAGCAACGGAGTTATTCTAGACAGCCCGGGTAGGCTGCCTGGTTGTTGCCTGGGGGGGGGCAAAATACAATTTTGCCCCCCCCCCCCCCCTCTTTAAACACCTTTTTGGAGACCAGGCAGCCT
This sequence comes from Berberis vulgaris, assembly GCA_963556465.1. NCBI lineage: Eukaryota > Viridiplantae > Streptophyta > Magnoliopsida > Ranunculales > Berberidaceae > Berberis > Berberis vulgaris. Next base: position 30,537,224 of record OY747127.1, on the reverse strand, counting down.
CTCCCAGGCTGTCTAGAATTTGGGTGAGCAACGTTATTGGAGTTTCATTAGTGGGGCTAGCGACGTCAGAGTTTCATGGTTAGTTTATTTTTAGTTTGTTTTAATTTTCTAAATTATGTTTTAGTTGTTGCTGCTAATTGTTTCTGTTGTTATTGAATTTTACGTGGATTTTAGGACTTTCATTTTCTTCAAAAACCGAGGCGTGACATTGATAGCCCGATGTTTCTTAAGTTGGATGATTTCTTCTTGAAAGTTGTTTCCTTGTAAGTTTCGAATGATCCTATCTATCATTCGATCACGTTGTCCATCTGAGCCATAAGCGTTTCTGCTCGAGGATCCGAGGGGATTCCCCATGATGTCAGAGACGTTTGAACTGTTACCTGCTAGAGTTCTCTACCGGTAGGTATGGTTGTCTCGATGGTTTCTTTGGATTGGTATTGAACGGCATGTCGTATTTGTTATCGTCAGACCAAAGATTTGTGGAGTACTCCATTGATCTTCTATCAGGTTGCGTGAGCTTTGTCACTGAATCTTATTCTTAGGAAAAAAGGAAACTCATCGTTTCCCACAGACGGTGCCAAACTGATGCGTCCAAAAATCGTCCTCATGTGAGTTTGACTTGCAAAACAACTGTTAGACTACCAAGGACCACCTTTTTGGTGGCCGAAGGCACTCCGATGCTTAAGTCAGTAACTCTATTGGAAGAATGATGTAAATCTGGACAAAACTCAGTTAAAGTTGCATACCTTTGTCGAATGTTCCCTTTACCTTTTATAATGGTTGTAGTTAACTCTCCGTGTGACTTAAGCATATGAGGCGCAATGGAAGGAGATGTTTCTGCAACAGTCTCCTCCTTGATGGAGATGCGTTCGTGGAGGCGTAGGTCCCTCCACGGCTCTTTCTCAGTGCAATGTTCTTTTTCTTTATTAGAGAATGTGTATTGGGCCTGGATTTGGGTTGTGATTCGTCTGGTCTGGATTCGGATCATGTTTACACCTCCTTAGTGGTGTGCCTAGTCTGGGCCTCTATAATTAGCCTCATTCCTTTTGGGCTTTATGAGCTAGCCCAATGGATCGGGTGTTGTATTCTCGTGATGGGACTTTATGCCACGCGTACGACCGTGATGATCGGTCTATTTTGATGTATCATCATATTATGAAAATAAACACCATCGTAAAACTCTGTGAGAAGAAGAAAAAGGCTGCTTGAAATCAATCAACCCCGAAGCCACGATTGAGAAAGAGAGAAAACTAAGGTAGTCACTGATTACGCCCAAACAGTACACGCGATCAATTACAAAAAAGATTGGGGTGTCGATCCCACGAGGAAAAGTGATCTACAAAACAAGGTCAAGGAAGAAAAACTACGCGAAACTAAATGTAAGAAATTCTAGCAATTTTAAAATATGAAATTTAATTTAGTTTAATAAAAATCAAGTTTAGAAAAGTCACAAGGTTCCAAGAATCCCTCCTAGATTTCACGCGCCAACTAAGATTGATTCACTATGATGACTTGATTACGTGTTTCACATCCCAAACAACATAATCGAAAAAAATAGTCTTTAATGCACCAATATATTCTAATGTAAATGGATTTTAGATTTTCCTTTTTCTAGAAAGTACACAGGTTGGTCATATATGATATCCTAAATTTACGATATATCCAGAGACAATAACGTAATAAAAGACAATCACATATAACTAACCTACTAGAATTAATTGATCCTTAAAAATTCCACACATAAGAAAAACGTGACTAAACTTATATGGAGAAGAAAAAGACAACCGCCGGAATAATAATCTACGAAGAAGTTGATGAAATCTTTGTCACTAAAATAACATAACTCCTATATTAAATAAAAGTGAAAATCATAAACATCATTATTCTTCGTGAAAGCATAAAACAAATCAAATACTAATTAAGTGTGTTACATCTAGGAGTTAAACTCTTCGCCTTGCGTTGAGTTTAGTGACACATGGTGGAGGTGATGACAACAATAGCGGTGTGGAGCTTCATCGGCATGGCAGCGCGTAGTGGATCAGCGATGCACACCCTGCTGGACAGCGTCTTCACTGTTGCTCTGGACATCGTTTCCTGCTGTTCTACACAGCGTATCCTCCTATTCTGCTGATGCGTTTCGACTGTTGTTGCTGTATTCCCTGCTATCCTGCGCACTCTACTTGTTGTTCATGCGTAGCGTATTTCCCTCTCTTTAGTCTTTGGCTGTTGTATTTATGTTCAAGAGAAACACCTTCTTTGTTGTCCTCTATTCTCTTTTCTATTGCTATATTTATGGTAAAGAAAATAACACTTATTGGCAACTCAATTGGAAACCAAATACCCAATACAAATGGAAACCAACTACAAATTGGAAACTCAATACAAAAGGAAACGAAAAGGGTCCATGTACAATTGAAAACCAAATATAATTGGAAACCACCCCTTTTGTTTAGATTCTTTTCTAGGAAATGTGGGTTTGGCTATATTCATCCATATCACTTCTTTGTTCCACCAAAATTCAAAACTAATTTCCTTTATTTTTTTCATTGGTTCTCTTAATCTTTGGCTTGAGTGTTTCCCGCTCCACTTCGTCAATTTGTCTATGAATTTCCAAATTCGCCACGCTAATGCACTTTTGTCATTTAAACTCCAAATCCTACAAAATACAAAAATAAAATAATTAAACTAAAATATGTTATTCGAAACACTAACAAATATAAATTATGAGGTATATTATGTAATAATTATGTTAACATCAAATACCCCCAAACCTATATTTTGCTAGTCCTCGAGCAAAACAAAATTAAGAATAAAATCCTAACTCACTTTCGTAGGAATCACGGTTGCACTTACCTTAATGTGCAACAAGGCTTTAAACCCCTAGATTACCTCTAGTGGACGAGTTATAGTCTCGTGAGGGTTTCCAGAAATGTTACCCCCAAACATTACTGACTCAATAAAACCAAATCTATCTTCTAAAAAAATAATGCAAAAACATGAGCATTCCCCTTTATTTTCCTTAGAGTAATTTTCTGATTGCTTAAAATTCAAGAAAAACAACAAACTAAAAATGTCACAAAAGTATATCAATAGTGTACAATAATTTTAATAGTATCTAAAGGTTAAATAAATTTCATAATCATTCTCAACTCAAAGTGTGTGTGAGAAACCTTATCAACATAACTCTTCATCCCATAGTAAAGATGTGACGAGATGACCTTTAGTAAGTATGCTTCGACTACAAACCTCTCATGCCACTCAAAAATAAAACACTCAGAGATTGAGCACTCAGTTTATATGTGAGAAAAATGATATAAATTATGGAAAATGCAAACGTCTCACATATAATCATCATGAAAAATGGAATTTTCAAAGAGTGAAATGAATATGATCTCATGTACAGGAATATTGATTACTTTTGAGAATGTTGAATCAAACACCATAGTTCTTCCCTATTCAATCTCCACATCTACCGAACCAACTTTCACTTAAGATCAATTAGGTCTTTACTAGGTTGTAATGGAGCTTGGATTATGGCAAACAATAATGGACAAAAAGGATACAAGAATTTCATGAGAATGGCTACACCCTTGAATAAACACATAGGGCATTGAAGAACAAATCAATGTTGTACACCATTAACTTTTTCTTAATTATTTTCTTCTTCAACAATTTTTTTCTCTTTTTTTTTTACATGTTTTTTTTTTTTACATGTTTTTCCCCGTTTATACAATCAAACACTTTTACTTTGAGGGCGCATGAAATATCTATTTTCAACTCTTTCTATTTGCCCATTTCATAAATATATCTCACCGTATACATTCTCAGAAAATTGGGTAAGGATAAAATAATATAGGTATTACTCCTTGATTGGAGTAGGTAATGGGAATGAGGTTAACAAAAAGAAGGCTATTTAAAGGCTCAAAGGGCTGCAAATGGATATTTAGTATTGGGTAGGCTAAAAGGCTAAAAAAATGGTTTAAAGAAGAAAAAAAATGCTTATGTCACTTCATAAGTTCTAGTTAGTACTAGGACATCTCAACTAAATAAAGCAAGAAGTTCTAGTGTAAAAATTCAATTTTTATGTCATTCTTAAAGCAATCAATAAGAAAGTCAAGAATAATGAGATCATCAACGAAATAATGCGGACTCAAGAATAATCAGAGTGTAGTTAATAACCCTAAAAAAATAAAGAATGGCTCAAAACTCACAAGGGTTAAAGTCTCCACTATTATTCTAAGGTTTTCTAGTTCAATATCTCACTAATCAACTTCAAATCATGTTGACTTGGCTTATAGTGCACGAATAGTCGAGTTGAAAAGTCTCACGAAATACATCTAACATAAGGATAATATCAAATATCATGTTTTCTACTAATATAACTATGTGACACGTGTTAGTATGTGTTTTCTCAAAATTAAAGGCAACAAAAATATTCTCTAAAATTAAAAAGACTCAAAACCTTTTTTTTTTAGTTTTTTTTTTTTGCACAATTACCGTAATCATCTAAGTATTCAATGGAGATTGAATAGAACACAAAACATGACTCGGTTAAATTGTAAAATACGTTTTAAGCTCAAAGATTTTGAAAATTGCACAAAAAATAACCTAAACCGAACATTGTCCTCAATGTATAAAATAATAATCATGACAAATGAAGGAAAAAGAAAAGAGGAGGGTTAGAGTGATATTACCATGGTGAAGCTTTACCAATTTCAAATAGACAATGTCCTCACAGTCACCAAAATATAAGAAAATCATACTGGCGGGAGAAAGGAACACGTGGGAGGGGCTCCGAGTGACTCCAGTAGCAACACCTAAAATAACCTGAAACACTAAAAGAAAAAAAATAAAAGCAAAAACCTAAACCAAACTAAAAAATAAAAAAATAAAAACCTAAACTAAAGATAGGGTAGAGAACATCAAATCAAGTAGACAGGGGCAACCAGAGAGATCTATTCTGGCACCTCTACCCGCTCCACATAGTGCTTCAAATGTTGCCCATTCACCCTAAATACTCTCCCATCTTTTGGATCTTCAATTTCTATGGAACCATTGGGAAAGACTTGTTTTACCATGAATGGGCCCGTCCATCTCGATCTTAGCTTGCCAGGATGGAGATGAAGTCGTGAGTCATAGAGATAGACTCGTTGATTGGGCTCGAAATGTTTCCTCAAAATTTGCTTATCATGCGTTGCTTTCATCTTCGCTTTGTATATTCGGGAATTGTCATAGGCATCATTCCGCAACTCCTCAATTTTAGCTAACTGAAGTTTTGACTGAATACCTACATCATTGAGATCAAAGTTAGTGTTTTTTACGGTCCAATAAGCACGATGTTCTAACTCAACAGGTAAATGACAGGCTTTTCCATATCGATACGGAGACATCCCGAGAATTGTCTTATAAGCGATACGGTAAGCCCAAAGTGCATCAGGAAGGCGCAAGGACCAATCCTTCCTATTAGGATTCACCATCTTCTCCAAGATTTGTTTCACTTCTCGGTTTGCCAGCTCGGCTTGGCCATTTGTCTGTGGATGATAGGCATTGGCGACCTTGTGATGAACTCCATATCTGCGCATCAAAGCTTCAAAAGAGCGATTACAGAAATGAGTCCTCTGATCACTAATAATGGCTCGTGGTGTACCGAAATGAGATAAAATGTGTTCTTTGATGAACCTGACAGTCATTGTTCCGGCATGCCATAGTCTCTACCCATTTGGACACATAGTCCACTACAAGCAAAATATACAAATATCCAAAGGAATGTGGAAAAGGTCCCATAAAATCAATCCCCCAACAATCAAATATCTCAATGACTAAGATGGGGTTAAGGGGCATCATGTGTCTCCAGGACAATGCACCTAACTTCTGGCATCTATCACAAGAACGACAATAATTGTTAGTGTCCTTAAACAATGTAGGCCAATATAATCCAGACTGTAAAAATTTTACAGCGGTCTTTTTCATAGAAAAATGGCCTCCACAATCTGCACTATGACAAAAATGTAAGACACTTTCAATCTCACCTTCAGGGATACAACGCCTCATGATTTGGTCGGGGCAATACTTATATAGATAAGGATCATCCCAATAAAAATTTCTTACCTCGCCTAAAAATTTGCGTTTATCTTGAGCACTCTTTGATGATGGAACTTCGCCGGAAACCAAGTAATTAACAATGTGTGCATACCATGGTACTTGAGTGACGACGAATAGGTGTTCATCAGGGAAGTCATCACGGATGGGTGGGCCATTGGCAGAGTCACTGAACTCCAGATGAGACAAGTGATCCGCCACAACATTCTCGACCCCCTTCTTATCCTTTATAGTTAGATCAAATTCCCGCAGAAGTAAAATCCACCTAATCAATCTTGCCTTAGCATCCTTTTTAGAAATAAAAAACTTAAGGGCCGCATGGTCAGTAAAACAGTGATAGGTGTACCAATCAAATAAGCACGAAATTTATCTAAAGCAAAAACTACAGCTAGCAACTCTTTTTCAGTAGTCGAATAATTCTTTTGAGCGTCATTAAGTGTTCGACTAGCATAGTAAACAACAAAGGGCTTCCCTTCCCTTCGTTGACCCAAGACTGCCCTCACAGCATAGTTGCTTGCATCACACATTATCGCAAATGGTAAATTCCAATCCAGTGGCTGCATGATGGGGGCAGAGGTGAGCCTATCAATGAGTGTTCGGAAGGTGTCCTCACAATCTTGTGTCCATTGAAACACGGCGTCTTTGACCAGGAAGTTACTTAATGGTCTAGAGATGGCAGAAAAATTATGGATGAACCTCCTATAAAAACTCGCGTGCCCTAGAAATGATCTCACATCCTTGACACTTTTAAGTGTAGGTAATTTAGAAATCAATTCAATTTTAGCTTTATCAACCTCGATTCCTTTATCAGAAACTATGTGTCCCAGAACTATTCCATAAGAAACCATGAAATGACATTTTTCCCAATTAAACACCAGACCCTTCTCTTCACATCTACTTAAAACAGCCTTCAAGTGAAGTAAACATGAATCAAAGGAATCACCAAAAATAGTCAAATCATCCATGAATACTTTCATATATTTTTCAACCATGTCACTAAAAATACTCATCATGCATCTCTGAAAAGTAGCCGGTACATTACACAAACCAAATGGCATACGCCGAAAAGCATAAGTACCAAAAGGACATGTGAAAGTAGTCTTATCTTGATCCTCTAATGCAATCTCAATCTGATAATATCCTGAATACCCATCTAGAAAGCAATAGAAAGAATGCCCAATTACTTGCTCTAAGATTTAGTCAATGAATGGAAGTGGGAAGTGATTCTTGCGGGTGGCAAAATTAAGTTTCCTATATTCAATGCACATGCGCCACCCTGTCACTACCTTAGTAGGAACAGGCACCCCCTCATCATTAGTCACCACTGCTATTCCAGATTTCTTGGGAACCACTTGAGTCTGACTAACCCACTTGCTATCAGAGATGGGATAAATGATGCCTGCATCTAACAACTTTAAGACTTCATTTTTCACCACCTATTTCATAGTAGGGTTAAGTCATCTTTGAGGGTCTCTACGGGGATTAGCTTCTTCTTCTAAATGAATCCTATGGGAACATATTAAGGGGCTAATACCTTTGATGCCAGCTATAGTCCAATCTAATGCAGATTTGTGCTCACGTAACATATTAATCAATTATTCTTCTTGTGAGCTATCAAGCACGAAAGAAATAATAACAGGAAAGGTATCACCTGGTCCGAGGAATGCATGTTTAAGTCTCTCAGGCAGTGGAGCTAGGTCAACTTTCAAAGTTTCCACGGTGGATGGTTGTGGTTTCTGTCTTTCCTTTGGCAACTCCTCAAAACATGGTTTCCATTGTCATCCTCCTTTATCCTTTAACCCTGAAACAACAGAAATATCAAAAGCATTGTCAGGATAAAGTGAACTCTCAGAATCAGAAATAGAAAGGAGGTACTCTAAGGTTTTAGAGTTTGCGCTCAGGAGCGCCTCCTCTGATATCAGCGTGTCTATCATGTAGGTAGTGTTCTAAAAAGCGCTAGGCGGTGGGCGAGCGGCGAGCAGGTGCCTAGCACCCAAGGGCCTAGGCGGCACCTAGGCGGTCTTAGGTTTTGTATTATAACTGTAATAATTTACAAAAAATTAAGCATAATACCTTATCAATTACATCCAATTTAATGTCAAGATACATATGCAAAATTTAAAAACATGAAAAATTAACAATCATGAACAAAATTTATTAAAACTCAAATGACTGAAGTTGGTCATGATGGGTACTTTATACAAAGTTGAATTTGTGGACAAATATCCAAACCTACTCTTTTATTTTTCTTCAAATTGCATGAATAACCTCGGTCATGTTTGATAAAATCTACATTACTAAAATTGGTACCGGTAGATCCTTTGAGAATTCCATTAAGCAATCATCATTTGCTACATTTAGACATATACTGAATAAAAATAATAATTAAATTATTTATTTCTAAAAAAGATGAAAGAAAAATAAAATAAAAACACAATCATCCTCGACTAGACCCCGCCTAGACTGCCCAGAACCCGCCCAACCATTAATCTGGGTGTTTTTCTACCTTCTAGCGCCTAGGCCGATTTTTAGAACACTGCATATAGGTATGATGACACTCATCATCATCACGTGGTTGCTTGCTAATATTGAGTATGTTGACCTCCAGAGTCATGTTCCCAAAAGACAGCTTCATTAGACCGTTCCTGCAATTGATAAAAGCGTTAGTTGTGGCAAGAAAAGGTTGACCTAAAATAATCGGAATTGTAGACTCCATATTAACCGCAGAATGACTGTCTAAAATAAGAAAGTCGACGGGATAGTAAAACTTATCAATCTGCAGCAAGACACCCTCGACTATTCCTCTTGGCTTCTTAACCGATCTATCGGCCAATTGTAGTACCACAGATGTGGGTTTAATCTCTCCTAGACCCATTCGCAAGTAAATAGAATATGGCATTAGATTTACACTTGCTCCTAAATCCAACAAGGCTTGGCCGATTTCATGAGTCCCAATCTGGCAGGTGAATGTAGGACACCCTGGATATTTGTACTTGGGTGGTGTCATCTGCTATCAATCACCGCACTTACTTGTTCTGTCAAGAAGGCAGTCTTTTTGACATGATGTTTCCTCTTGATAGTGCATAGATCCTTGATGACCCTCGCATAAGTTGGTACCTGTTTAATCACATGCAACAAAGGTAAGTTAATTTTAACCTGTTTCAAGTGTTCTAGAATCTCACCATGCATTTTCGATTTCTTTCCATTAGGTCGTAGTGCTTGAGGAAAAGGAACTAGAACTGGAATGTTATTGTTGGGCTCATCCTCAGGGATGTTCTCCTTTGCACTTGGGGAGGTGCCTATAGTCGTGGACGAGCTTGATCCATCTAAAATCTTACCACTCCGAGTAGTAATGGCATTAACCTATTTGACATTATGAGGGTCTGAAGTAGAGGTTTGTGCCATAAGTCTGCCCTTTGGATTTGCTTTAGGCTGTGATGGAAATTGGCCCCGCTCTTGTATTGTTAATGAACATGTCAGCTTGGTTATCTGGCTTTTGATTTCCTTGTTCTTTTCTGCCAACTGTGTCAATGCAACCTCAAATTTTTGATTAGTTTTACCTTGTGCCTCTATAAATGCATGTAATGTGTCTGATAAGGAACTTCTGTTAGATTGCGCATTGTATGGAGGTGTAGGGTATGACCTAGGTGGTTGTGCCTATGAGTATGTAGGTTGGTCTACTTCGGACCTCCAGCCTAAGTTAGGGTGATCTCTCCAGCCAAAATTGTAAGTGTTAGAGAATGGTGAGTAAGGCTTCTTGTACATCACTAAGGCGTTACTTTGTTCCTCATAAACCCCTCTCATCTTAGTCAAGGTTGGGCAATCCTGTGCGAAGTGATCAACTCCCCCGCATATAAAACAGGCGTCCTATAGCTCAACTCTGGCAACAATATGTGTGGGCCTACCATCATTGGTCTTAAGTGCCTCTAACTCCCTAGTTACTCTATCCAATTGGGCTCTAAGGTTGTCCTCTTCCCTAAGTTGGTAGACTCCAGCTGGGTGTGTTTTATCCGTGCTCTCAGTAGCACTTGGACCAGTCCAAGTATGAACCTTTTCATCCAAGTCATTCAGGTACTCAATGGCCTCGTCGGGGTCCTTTTGCAAAAACTCTCCATTACACATCATCTCAACGAACTGACGCTCTCTACTGGTGAGCCCCTCATAAAAATAACTGACTAAGCGCCAACTCTCATACCCATGGTGTGGACATGTATTCAAGATATCCTTGAACCTCTCCCATGCTTGATATAATGTCTCGCTATTCTTTTGGGTGAAGGTAGAAATCTGTCTCTTTAGACCGTTGGTTTTGTGGTGAGGAAAGTATTTATTAAAAAATGCTTGGGTCATCTCCTCCCACGAACCTATAGAACTTGGTCGCAAAGAGTATAGCCAACTCTTCGTTTTTTCCTTAAGGGAAAAAAGAAAAAAAACCTTAGTCTAACCAAGTCTACAGCCTCAACTTTGTTGTGGAAAGTGACCACAACTTCCTCGAATTCCCTAATGTGAACATAAGGATTCTCACTCTCTAGGCCATGAAAAGTGGGTAATAATTGTATCATACCCGGCTTAAAATCTAACTTTGGTGTACTTGGTGCAAACATGATACATGATGGAGTAGCAGTGCGCGTGAGGTGGAGATAATCCTTTAGCGACCGAACATGGTCATCTTCGTGATTACTCATGGTGTTAGAATTAGAAGTAGAACTTAATTTGGTCTCAATGTGAATTTGTGGGTGTTCTAAATTTGGGACCCTAATTAGTCTCCCTAAGTGGTCTCTATTCCAACTCACACTCGCCCAATGTCCTTTTTTGTTTTTGTTTTTTAAGAAAAAAAATAAAAATAAAAACATAAACTAGACCTAAAACCTAAAAATAAAATAAAACAATGAGCAAGAAAGATAATACCCGAAACCTCCCTTGTAGAATGACGCTTGTTCCCCGGCAACGGCGCCAAAATTTGATTACGCCCAAACAGTACACGCGGTCAATTGCAGTAAAAATTGGGGTGTCGATCCCACGAGGAAAATTGATCTACAAAACAAGGTCAAGGAAGAAAAACTACGCGAAACTAAATGTAAGAAATTCTAGCAATTTTAAAATATGGAATTGAATTTAGTTTAATAAAAATCAAGTTTAGAAAAGTCACAAGGTTCCAAGAATCCCTCCTAGATTTCACGCGCCAACTAGTATTGATTCGCTATGATGACTCGATTACGTGTTTCACATCCCAAACAACATAATCGAAAAAATAGTCTTTAATGCACCAATATATTCTAATGTAAATGGATTTTAGATTTCCCTTTTTTCTAGAAAGTACAAAGGTTGGTCATATATGATATCCTAAATTTACGATATATCCGGAGACAATAACGTAATAAAAGACAATCACATATAACTAACCTACCGGAACTAATTGATCCTTACAAAATTTCACACATAAGAAAAGCGTGACTAAACTTATATGGAAAAGAAAAAGACAACCACCGGAATAATAATCTACAAAGAAGTTGATGAAATCTTTGTCACTAAAATAACATAAACTCCAATATTAAATAAAAATGAAAATCATAAACACCATTATTCATCGTGAAAGCATAAAATAAATCAAATACCAATTAAGTGTGTTACATCTAGGAGTTCACCTCTTCGCCTTGCATGGAGTTCAGTGACACATGGTGGAGGTGATGACAGCAATAGCAGTGTGATGTTTCATCGGCATGGCAGGGCGTAGTGGATCAGCGATGCACACCCAGCTGGACAGCGTCTTCACTGTTGTTCTGGACAACGTTTCCTGCTGTTCTGGACAACATTTCCTCCTATTTTGCTGCTGCGTTTCGGCTGTTGTTGTATTATCTGCTGTCCTGCACACTCTACTTGTTGTTCCTGCGCAGCGTATTGCCCTCTCTTCAGTCTTTGGTTGCTGTATTTATGGTCAAGAGAAACACCTTCTTTGTTGTCCCCTATTCTCTTTTTTGTTGCTATATTTATGGTAAAAAGAAGAACCCTTATTGGCAACTCAATTGGAAACCAAATACCCAATACAAATGGAAACCAACTACAAATTGGAAACCCAATACAAAAGGAAACAAAAGGGGTCCATATACAATTGGAAACCACCTCTTTTGTTAAGATTCTTTTCTAGGAAATGTGGTTTGGCCACGTTAATGCACTTTTGTCATTTAAACTCCCAATCCTACAAAATACAAAAATAAAATAATTAAACTAAAATACGCTATTCGAAACACTAACAAATATAAATTAGGAGGTATATTATGTAATAATTATGTTAACATCAGTCACATAATGGGATCCCTTTTCTCTTCTTCTCAGTCTGGTGTCAATGGTGGCGTTGATTCAAGGGTTTCACTCTTCCACAGAATGGAAGAATCAGTTTAACTCCCTCAAAAACTCCCCAACACTGGTATCTTTTTTTTTCTCTTTTATTAAATAATTTTTGGTCTCTCTTTTACCTAACCTTACGACTGTTTCTTATTTTTAATTGAATCGAAGATGGTGATTGATTTCACTGCAACATGGTGTGGGCCTTGCAAGTTCATGAAGCCAACTTTCATTGATTTTGCTAACAATTACAACGATGTTGTCTTCGTTAATTTATTAGATCAGTCAGCTTTGCACTGGTAAAATCCCTACTATTTTGAACCTTCTACTAGGGTTTAAGGTAGTTCACTTGTCTTGCATTGTTTTATACACTACACCTTGTGCCTTAGGAATGAGTTAGTTTAGTTTAATGTTACTTGGAACTAGGATCGCTTTGATATGTGGTACAAAAGTTATGGGGTTGCACACAATTAATATTTTGCCTTGAGCAAACAATTGAACCACAACGTTCTCGAACTAGAGTAAAATCAAATATAACAATACATAATATCAAAACAACTATTGTAAAGTTCAGAGATAGATTTCCAACGTTGTATGAGACGTGAAAGAAAGATTAGGAGGGTGCAAGAGTTGGTTCAGATGGAGGGCGTTATGGAGTGGAATTTACACCTTGAAAGGGTTGTTTTATTAGTAAGGGACTTGAATGATTATCTAGTGTGTTTGAGCATAGGTGGGTGTGGGAAAATGATAAAGATAAAGGGCTTTTTGGTAGCATTTTGTATTGTCTACAGATTAGCTGTTTCCTAGTCGTTATAACAATTTTCCCACAATGATGTGGAAAATAGGCATACTGGGGACAGTCGTTTGGTATAGAATTCCTTCAAAGATGGAGTGGCTCGTAGAGGCATAGAGATTGATATGGCATGTTTTGCAATATAAATCAGGATATCTCATTGCGGATGGGTATACATGATGGATGCATTTCATGGGGCAGTTTGGATTATAATGGTTTTGCTAGCGTTGGTGGAGGATTTGTTGCAAGGCTGAAAGATACCCATGCATCTTACAACTAGGGGAAAAGTTTTGTGGAAGATACTCCCATTTGCCTTGTGTTGGTTAGTTTAGGAGTGGAACAATTGGATCTTTTCCACCTAGGTTTTTTTAATCATTATTTTGATTTTGATTCAATTGTTATGGAGGTTTGAATCACATTATGGGTTGTGTATGTTAAAAACAGACCAATAGATTGAAAATAAACAGAGAACGGAGAAGAAGAATACCTTTAACACAAAATCGGCTTGTCGGCAACCACTATAAGATGCTGGAATCTCAACGGCCACCATCGTTGACGAAGGATGAGTTGGATCTTGGCTGGAAACTTGTTGGATCGTGAAGAAGATAAGGCTAGAAACTTGTTGGATCTTGACTGGAACTTGCTAAAAGAAGAAGAAGGTGGTGAAACTCTCCATCACCGCCTCACTCCACTGCCTCTCGTAGGCTATAAAAGAAGAAGCCATCTTCTTTCTTTATCAGTCATTTTCTTCCCATGCTTGCATGTATGTTTGTGAGAGAAGCCCATTTTGTATGTGTATGTGAGAAAAGAGTTGAGATAGAGAGAGTTTGTGTGAGATATACGCACCTCGTGTATATCAGTGGTGTCGTTTAGACACATGTGTATTTAACATCATTGACATTGTGTAGCTCTTTCCATTTGTATTCTTCAATCTCACTAGTGAAACTATTTGTTTTTCTCATGGACGTAGGCAAACTTGCCGAACCACGTTAAATTGCTTGTGTGGTACGTGTTTTTATTTATTTTCATTTACTTTACATTGCCTTGGTTATACTTTGGATTTATTACTTTCTATTGCAACTATCAATTGTGTTCCGCATCTGTTACGCATTCGCGAGGCGCAACAAATTGGTATCAGAGCCGAAGGTGTTTGTAAGTGTGTGAATTGGTAGTTGTGTATGAAAGTGTTGAAGAACATGACAGAGACATCAAGTTCAAGTTCCAATTCGAAAATGATTACCGCTACAGTTGGTAAATTTGATATTGAAAAGTTCAGCGGGAAGAACAATTTTGGCATTTGGCAATCTGAAGTATTGGATGTGCTAGCATAACAAAACTTCGAGAATGCTTTGGGAGATAAGTCGGATGCCATGGGAGAAGAAAATTGGAACAAGTTGAATCAGCAAGCATGTGGGTCTATCTGACTGTGTTTAGCGAAGGAACAAAATACTTCATTATGAAGGAAACATCTGCTGAATTATTGTTGAAAAAGTTGGAAGACAAATATATGTCGAAGAATATTCAAAATAAACTCTTTTTCATGAAGTCGATTTTTCGGATGACTATAAGACAAAGTATTACTTTGTCTGAGCATCTGGATGAATTCAATAGGCTGATTGTTGACTTATTGAATTTAGAAGAAATTATTCCAGAGAATTATAAGGTTTTGTGCCTTTTGAATTCCCTTTCGAAAGAATATGAGCATCTCGTGACAACTTCAGACGGAAAAAAATCATTAAATTATAATGAGATTGCTACAATATTGCTCAATTATGGAAAGTCCATAGGGATGCAACGTCTAAAACATTGACTGCAAGGGGAAGATCGAAAAGTCAAAAATCTAGTGGTAAAAGAGATAAATCTCAATCTAAATCGATAAGTGGGTCAAAGGCTCTGGCGGTAGATGCGTTTACTGTCATCAAAAAAGGCATTGGATCAAAGGTTGTCTGAAAGTCAAAGAAAGGGAAGAAATGCACCAATGTGAATATTGTCGAGCGTAGTGATGAATATTCTGATGAGTATTCCTTATCTATATTTGTGTAATATGTTCCACTGACGAGTGAATTTTCGATTCGGGTTGCACTCAAGTGTCCCCATAGGTGCTGATTTTCTAGCTTTAAAAAAATAGATGGTGGAGTTGTTCTGATGGGTAATTATCAGGCATGCAAAACAGAAGGGATAGATACAATCCGACTCAAGATGTTTGATGGTATAATTCAAGGTTTGAAAGAAGTCAGACATGTTTCTGCTTTAAAGAAGAATTTCATCTCAGTGGGTTCCTTAGATACCAAAGGTTACAAGATATCAGTATCGGATGGTGTTCTCAAGGTTGTGTCTAATGCAATGGTCGTGATGAAGGCAATCAAAAGAGATAATTTGTATTTCTTGATCGAGAGTGCAATTACAGGTGATGTTGTAGTTACTAAGACTGCAAGTGCTTCTTGTGATATTACAAGATTGTGGCACATGCGTTTAGGGCATGTTGGTATGAAAAATATGCAAACTCTTGTAAAACAAGGTTTGTTAAAATGTGCTAAGACCTACAAGTTAGAATTTTGTGAACATTGTGTAATGGGCAAGCAAACTAGAGTCACGTTTGGCATCACTATCCACCGTACTCATGGGATTCTTAATTATGCTCACTTGGACGTTTGGGGATCTGTCCAGCAAGCATCATTGGGAGGTATGCGCGATTTCGTCACTTTTGTAAATGATTATTCAAGACTTGTGTGGGTGTATACCATGAAACATAAAAATGAAGTCTTGAATTTTTGAAAACTCAGATTGGAAAAAAGATTAGAAGGCTCCGTTTAGATAATGGAAATGAATACAAGGTTGATCCATTTTTGCAAATATGTCAGGATGAGGGAACTGTCAGACACTTCACGATTTGAGGTACTTCGCAACAAAATGGGGTGGCAGAACACATGAATCATACATTGCTGGAAAATGTTTGTTGTGTGATGTCCAATGCTGGATGGGCAAAACATTTTGGGATGAGGTTGTGACATATGTCTGCTGTCTCATCAATAGGTTGCATGTGACTGCGATACTCCTATTGAGGTATGGTCTGGAAATCCTTCTAACGATTATGATAGATTGCATATCTTTGTTTGTCCTATTTACTTACATGTTTAAAAAAGTAAGTTAGATCCCCGAGCCAAGAAAGTTATTTTCTTGGGTTTTGTGGATGGTGTAAAAGGCTATAAGTTGTGGGTTCTTGAATCCAAAAAGATTGTTATTAACAGGGATGTGACTTGATGAGGCTTCTATATTGAAGCTAAAGAACTCTCAGTTGGTGGAGAGTTTGACCATAGAGAATTCGCGGCAAGTGGAGATTGATGCTACTCTACGTGTTCCAGTTAGTCCCATATCTACAAATGTAGTACTTACTGATTCCACAGTGGGTGCAGATGATGACACAAATAATGAGACTGCAGTAGATACAGTTGATGATGGTCCAAAGACTTTTATTTAGGAGTCAATTGCAACTAGTAGGCCAAAGAGGAATATAAAACGTCCTAAAAGGTTTAGTGATTTTGTCGCCTATGCACTTCCAGTAGTTGAGGATGAAGTGTCTTCTACCTATAAAGAAGCAATTCAAAGTACCGAAGGTGAATAATAGAATAAGGCTAGGGATGAAGAAATGCAATGTTTTTACAAGAATGAAACATGAGAATTGTGTAGCTTACCGAAAGGTAAGAAAACTATTGGATGCAAATGGGTATACACAAACAAAAAAGGATCTTCTAGTAATGGTGTGTGCTTCAAGGCAATGTTAGTTGCAAAAGGTTATGCTCAGAAGGAAGGTATAGACTACAATGAGTCTTTTATCCAGTTGTGAAACATTTTTCTATTCGAACTTTGCTAGACTGGGTTGCACAATTAGATCTTGAGTTAGCTCAATTAGATGTGAAAACTGCATTTTCGCATGGTGAATTAAAGGAAGTGATCTATATGACTCAGCCAAGTGGGTTTAAGGTTGTAGAGAAAGAAGATTGTGTGTGAACTGAACAAATCCTTGTACGGGTTGAAGCAGTCTCCAAAACAGTGGTACAAACGGTTTGATCAGTCTATGCTAGGGCAGAAGTACACTCGAAGTCATTATTATCATTGTGTCTACTTCTGAAAGCTTCGTGATGGCTTCATAAATATTTGCTCTTATATATAGATGATATGTTTATAGCCTCCAAAAGCAATTATGAGATTAATAAGTTGAAATGCCAGATGAGTACTCAGTTTGAGATGAAGGCCTAAATTCTACCCTGCCCCAGTGCAAAGCTTGGAAATGTTAATCTAAGGCAAGATAGAGCTTGAAAGCATAGCATAATGTCCTTCTACGAGCCTAAAATCCTGAACTTGATCAAAATTTGCTTGAAAAAAACACATATTCTACCATCACCTTTGATTTGGACCTTTGAATTAACCCACCTTTTTTGGCTCTCAACTAATTAGTTGAGTAAAACAACCTTCCAACGGTTGAGAATAAGAGTGGAGGGAGGGTTCTCTCTACCTTATTCCTCAAGAGCTATTGAAAAAAATCATGTTGCTCACTATTTATATAGATTAAACATCTAGCAGTGGATATATACATGGTTTAAGAAAAAAAACATTGTGAGGTTGCGATTTGAGGCTATGCTCAATGTGAGGCTTATGGTTAACTGCCTCAATGTGATCGAGATAATCCCCAATTCAAGCAAAAAAAAAACCTCGAACACATGTAACCTTCTCATCCAAAGTCGCAATTTAGGTGGGAATTTCGTCTTGAGGAGGATAAACCGAGATAATCCCCAATTCAAGCAATAAAACTCCTTAGCGAAGTCAAGTTTACAAATCAGGAAATCTTCTGTCATAAATTATAAAATTATATGTCAATAATTATATAACCAAGAAAACAAAAATAAAAAATTATAACATCTGCCCCTCACTTGCACTTTTTTTTTTTTAAATTTCAAATAATCATCATATTTTCAACCATAGTCATATTTCCAAATCAAGCCTAACACAACCTTACTACCTTAGATATGTGAATTAGGGTTTGTACGGTCAGCTAAGGTTGATAGCTGGGCTCCAACATGTAACAAATAAAATCGAGGATTATCCAAATTCAACGATAATAAAAATGGAGATTAAATTCATCATAATGCTTAACTATAATGTTATTTATGTAATGTATCGATGAATTAACAACCGTGATGGTACAAGACGTCGCTCAAGAATTTGGAGTGCGGGCAATGCCAACATTTGTGTTGCTAAAAGAGGGAAAACAAGATGATGAGGTTGTGAGAGCTAAGAAAGATGAGCTTAAGAATATGTTAGAATGTGTAGGGCTTGCACTCAACATGGCCAAACCCAAGTCCAAGATTGATTCACCTCTACAAGAAGGAAAGTACAATAATATGAAAGTTAGATAGGAAAATCAGGATAGTTAAAGAAGTAAAGTCAGAATAAGAAGTTTTAAGTTTCATGTTTCCACAAGGTTAGGTAAAAGTTAGCTTATATAAGCTTGTATTCAGTCAAAGAATAAAACAACAACAATAATACAATTCTCCAAGTATTTTCTTTACATGGTATTAGAGCAATTTTCTTTGCTAACCTTAGACTCCAAGATTGATTCACCTCTATAAGAAGGAAGATACAAGTATAAGAAAGTTATAATAGGAAAGTCATAATAATTAAAGAAGTAAAGTCAAAATATGAAAATTAGGAAAGTTAGAATAAGGCTCTATTTTGTATAGGAAGTTTTAAGTTCATGTTTCCACAAGGTTAGGTAAAAGTTAGCTTATATAAGCTTGTATTCAGTCAGGGAATAAAACAACAACAATAATACAATTCTCTAAATATTTTCTTTACAGAATAAGATCTGAAACACGCTACACTTGCACAGGCTTCAGTTTTGTCACTCGAGAAAACTATGCAACATTTTATGTTCCTATTCTCCCTTTACTATATAGTTATATTTTGAATTGGTTTCTTTATTTAGATTTTGCTTTTTAGTGTTTCTCATGTGAAACAAAGAAGGAAGTAAAGTCCTTCCCAAGTAAGGACTCACAGTCCTTTGTGGATTGGCTCCCAAATTTCAGGGACATGCATGGACTATGAGTCCCAATTGTGTGGGACTCAAAGTCATACAAGGACAAGAGATTCTCTCTTTATAACAACATGCAAACACAAAGATTAGAAGAAGGACATTCAACGTGTGCAAAGAAGAGAATATAACACAGCAATAACGCAGCAGCAACACAATTCAAATTGGTAGCAAATACAACGCTGAATCAGAGCAGCAGTGTGGCGTGAGTGCGGCGTGAAACAAGTTGCAATAAGGCCGTGAAACAGGCTGTGATTCGGTGTGTGTGCAGCGTGAAACAATAGCCAAGTAGAAGGATGAGAATCGAGTGATTTCGGGTAGGGGTGGGCACGGGACGGGATGGGATGGGACGAGATATACCCATCCCTATCCCATCCCGTTCATACAGGATCGGGACGGGACGGGATGGGAAAAACCCCATCCCGACCTCGTCCCATCCCAAACGGGTTCGGGATGGGACGGGATCAGCGGCATCCAAAAAATTTGAAGCAACATCCAAAAAATTTGAAGCAACATTTGCCAAAAAATTTGAAGCAGCGATCCAATTTAGCATCGTCTGGATGATGGGCTGGCAGGGACTGCTCTACTCTGGAGTTGAGTAATAACAGTAATTTAGATGCCATTAAGGTATCACGGCTTCCATAACATGCCATGGCAGCGTCATGCTGTGCTAGAAAATGGTTATAGTGATTTGAGGCGGCTCTGGAGGAAGAGGGGGATGACATTCTGGGCTATGGATAATGAAGCTCTGGATGGGCTGAGAAACTGCAGGAGGAATGAGGAGAGATGTGAGGGTCCCCAACTGGTTCTTCACTTATATAGAGACATGATGGGTTGGTGGCCAAATACCGAAATAGGATACAAGATCTCAATAATTTGATTAGCTTCTCACTTTCCTTTGATGGAGATGCTTGTCGATGGTTAAAGCACCTGCTAGCATGAGAGCAAGACTGCCTATCAGTTGAGAACTCAATCACCTTTACTTGGAAATATGAACATAGGTTTAAGCCATGCGATTATCTAGATATGTGTCTGATGAGGTTGATACACGAGTAAGATCAGGCTGAACATCATGTACTGATGTGGAATAACTGTTTACTTTGTTTATCTTGTAAGTAAGAAATGATGCAGTGCGTGCAGTAGCACCACATTTAGATAGGGTGGACATGTCTTGCCTGCTGGCCCTAGTCAATTGAGGTATACACGTGTTTGTGAACTCTAAATACAGGTTTCAGTGCGATGATACACGTGTGAGAAGATATGAAACCTGGTTACGATCTGTCTTAATTTCGTGTGTCCAGGTGAAACAACTGTGCCGTGTGCTATCTGTGTGCTTATTTGGAAAGGAAAAGATGGAGTGGATTCATTAGTCTCATTTGTTTAGCGTTCAATCACACATATCAATCATGATAGGTTTGACAGGGTCCTAGTCAAGTCCAGGCATTGTGAAAGTAAATTTTTGCCAATTTTGATATCTATGAATTTTTACAGTAAATTAGTAATTTACAGGGACCCACTAATGCAAGTGCGTGATACAAGGAGAGGATCTTAGATTACTGCAAATTATGTTCCTAGTCCTATTACTTCAGGCTTAAAATTTCTTAGTCTCCAAATCATAAAAGATATGGTATATGATTTGTAGTTTTGCACCCAAGGAATAATGTTCTTCTCTTTGTATAATGTTCTTCTCTGTGTGAACTCTTTCATATCTGAGAAACAGTGTTCTACTTATTTGGAAAGGAAGATATCCGGTGTATGCAAATGTAATAGTACCATATTCAGGCCATGTTCAATCATATATGTCAATTATGTATGTCTAGTCTGACGAGTATCTGACTGTAGACCCTAGTCATAACTGTTTTTTGCTTGCTTTGAAGGTAAGAAATATTGTGCATATAGCAGAACATATGTTTTAGAAAGTCAGCTATAACATACTGATCAGGCTATACTTGCAGGTTCCCAGTGAAATTGAGGCAGAAGGAGAAGGTCCAGACTAGATATTTTTTAACTTTTAATTCAGAGAGAGGAGACTTGAGAGAGTGAGTGAAAACTGTGAGATATTCATGGAGATGTGTGAGATATTCATGAAGATGCTAAAAAATTAAATATGTTATATACATCAGTATATTTGTATGGGCATCCACAATTCTAAAATAAATAATTAAATAAAAATATTAATAATTAATATTAATAAATTAGTTCGGGACGGGACGGGATTGGCGGGATTGAAAATCTTCATCCCATCCCATCCCATTCTAGATCGGGACGGGACGGGATCGGGACGGGAACGGGATCGGGACGGGAACGGGATCGCGGGATGGGATGCCCACCCCTAATTTCGGGTGTTCTTCGTTTGCGAGTTTCGTCAAACTTTTGGTGGTATTGTTTGCTTGAGATTGGGTAATCTCAAGGATCGTTGCTTGACAATGTTGTAATCTTCAATTAAGTGTTTCCATATCAATAAAATAGTTACAGAGTCGTCGTCCGTGGAGTAGGCAAAGTCGAACCACGTAAATATCGGTGTCATCTTTATTTTCTACATATTGCTTGTTGTTTGCTATTACTTGCATAACATTTTTAGCCATTCACTATCACCACATAGGTCCAGGACTTGTGTTGGAATTATTTGCATTAGCAGGTATTCACCTATCAAGTGGTATCAAAGCGCCAGTTTTGGTGTTTGTGTTTTGAATGTGTCAATTAAAATCGCTAAAAGGTCTTCTTCATCACGTGATGATGGTTATGTGAAAGTTCATAAGTTTTATATTGTTCGATTCAATGGTAGGAACAATTTTAAAGCTTGGCAGATGGATTGTAAAGATATTCTGGCTAGTTTGGATCAGATTGATGCACTAGATGAGAAAAATAAACCATCGTCAGATAAGGCGACGGTTGAGGTTATCAAGAAGTGGAGTAAAATGGATCAGAAGACATGTAGTACGATTTGTTTATGTCTTTCTCACAATGTGGCTTACAACTTCGCTGATGAGATGACGACTCAGGGTATTTGGGATAAGCTTCAAGCTATGTATCTTCAGAATGATCATATGAATGTGATGTACCTACAGAAGAAACTCTTCACTTTCAGGTTGCAACCAATTGAACTCATGATTGATCACATAAATGAATTTGAATGTTTATATTCAGATTGTGTTAGCTTGGGAGCTAAATCTGAAGATAGTCAGAAAGCATTATTCTTGTTAATTTCTTTGTTACCGGAATTCCTACAGAAGAAGCTCTTCACTTTTAGGTTGCAGTCAGTTAAACTCATGACTGGTCACATAAATGAATTTGAATGTTTATATTCAGATTGTGTTAGCTTGGGAGCTAAATTTGAAGATAGTCAGAAAGCATTATTCTTTGTTAATTTGAAGATTGTGTTAGCTTGGAACCGTTTGTTGATCAGATGACAAATTGAAGAAAGAGAAATTTGTATAGTGATATTGTTCAAGCTGTATTTGCAAAGGCTTCCAGAAATAGTGCTTCAAATGAGGAGGTTCAAGCACATGGTCTTTCGGTGACAAGGGGAAGAAATTACAAAAGGAACAATTACAGAAGGAACCGATTTAAATCAAAAGGCAGAGATATGTCTAAGGTTGAATGTCACAAATGTAAGCGCAAAGGCCATTACATAAGTAATTGTTCAGACTGGAAGGATAATCACAATAAGCAAGAGAATGAGCATAAGGGCGTAGTGAATGTTGTTGAGACACCGGATGTGGTAGAAGATATTATAATCGGGGTGACTTAGCACATGCACTGATGGCAAAATCTTATGACCATTTGTATGACGGTTAGATGTTAGATACAGGAGCTTCGTATCATATGTGTCCCGTAAGGGAATGGTTCAACACTTATTGTGAGGTTAAGGGCAGTTCAGTTAAAATGGGTAACTCTCGGCCTTGCAAGACAATGGGTGTTGGTACAGTCAAATTTCAGTTGGCAGATGAGTCATGTAGATAGCTTACCGAGGTACGTCATGTCTCAGCTCTTTCAAATGGGCTGATTTCTCTTGGCTATAAACATATTGGTGAGAATGGGTATTGCATTGTTTATTTTGGTGACAGGTTGCTTATGATAGCGGTTAGGCATGCCAATTTGTATTTCCTTCAAGGCAATATAGTTGAAGGTGGAGCTATGGTTTCTACAGTTGTTGATGAGAAAAGCTTGACACGCACACAATTATGGCACATGCGATTAGAGCATGTAGGTGAGAATGGACTAAGAATTTTAAGCAAGTGGGCCTTGCTTGGCGGTGATAAAATGGCAAAGCTGGATTTTTGTGAACATTGCATCTATGGGAAGCAGTGCATAATCGGTTTTAGTGATGCTACTCATAGCACCGCGGGGATTGTGGATTGCATCCACATTGATGTTCCCTCTAGAGTTGCATCCAAATGGGGTTCCAGGTATTTTGTTTCTTTTATCGATGACTTCAGTCGGAGAGTATGGGTGTATACCATGAAACATAAAAATGAAGTCACTGATATCTTCAAGAAGTGGAAAGCTATGATTGAAAAACAAACAGAAATGGTGATCAAAGTAGTGAGATCTGATAATGGCGGTGAGTATACCGAGGATCCCTTGTAGCGGTTTTGTTTGAAGCATGGCATTAGAAGACACTTCACAGTGAAGTCGACACCACAGCAGAACGGGGTAGCAGAGCGGATGAACCGTACCCTATTGGAGAGAACACGGTGTATGTTGTCCAATGCAGGTTTGGGCAGAATATGGTGGGCTGAAGCAGTAAACACGGCGTGCTATCTCATTAATTGCTCTCCTTCATCATCTATTGAGTCTCAGATTCCTGTGGAGGTATGGTTTGGTATTTCTTCAGATTATTCTAACTTGAAAGTATTTGGTTGTCCAATATATTTTCATGTTCGGGAAGATAAAATTGGAGTAAGGGTCAGGAAAGCTATTTTTTCTCGGTTATTCAGATAATGTGAAAGGGTATAGATTATGGTGCCCTGACTTGCAGAAGTTTGTGATCAACCGAGATGTGAAGTTCCATGAGGAGGCTTTGTTACAAGCAAAGTGTGAGAGATGCAAAGATGGTTCCCCTATTTGGAGGGGTGATAGTTATGATAAAGATGAGGATGCTGGAGATTTTCGGCAGGTGGAATTTGGAGCTCCTAGATCTCATACAGAGCATGATGTTCCTTTTATTGAGGGAAAAAGGTGATACATATATGATGCCTAATGAGACAGTGGCAGAAGATGAAGTTCCTACTGATGGGGACATGGATTCTACACAACAACAGGTTCAACAGTTACAAACACCGTCTTTAGCAGGAGGCAGAAAACCTAGAGTCAAGCGTGCACCACTTAGATTTTGCTATGAGGATGGCGCAGCTTGCGCATTCTCAATTCTTGATGGGTATGACGATGTTCCTACCACATATACGCAGGCTTTGCGAAATGTTCAGAAAGATGAGTGGGAGGAAGCTTTGGATGAAGAGATGTTATCTCTTCAGAAGAATCATACATGGGAGCTTGTGACACTCCCTAAAGGGAAGAAGTCAACTGGGTGTAAGTGGAATTTCACAGTGAAAGACGAGATTCCAGACTCCAAGGGTACGTGTATAGGTATACGATACAAGACAAGATTGGTGGCTAAAGGATATGCACAGCAAGAAGATGTGGACTACAATGAAGTATTCTCCCCGGTGGTAAAACACATTTCTATCTGAGTCCTTTTGGCTTTAGCAGCGCAATTTGACTTAGAGCTCGAGCAACTTGATGTCAAGACTGCTTTCTTGCATGGAGATTTGGAGGACATATACATGTCTCAGCCCAACGAATATGTTGTTGTTGGTAAGGAAGAAAAGGTATGCCAACTAAAGAAGTCACTATATGGGTTGAAGCAATCTTCGAGGCAGTGGTACAAAAGGTTTGATACTTTTATGATTGAGCAGGGATATGCGAGAAACTACTATGATCCTTGTGTATTCACACAAAAGCTCAAGGATGGGTCTTTCGTGTTTATCTTACTGTATGTTGATGATATGCTCATTGCTGCGAAAAGCATGAAAAAAATTGATAAATTGAAGTTGAAACTTAGCATGGAGTTTGAGATGAAAGATCTTGGTTTAGCGAATAAGATACTTGGGATGAAGATAGTGAGAGATAGGAAGAAGGGCAGACTGACATTGTCACAGAGACAATACTTAGAGAATGTTATTCACCGTTTTGACATGGATACATCTAAGCCAGTAAGTACTCCTTTGGCTGCTCACTTTAAGCTCTCGGGTAAGTTGTCTCCTAGCACAAAGGATGAGAGGGAATACATGTCACAGGTTCCCTATGCTAATGCAGTTGGTAGTCTTATGTATGCCATGATCTGCACACGTCTGGATATCGCTCATGCAGTCAGTCTGGTTAGTAGGTTTATGTCAAACTCGGAAAAACAATATTGGCAGATAGTGAAGTGGATATTGAGATATCTTCAGGGTACGTTGGATGTTGGTTTAGTATATGAGAGAGGAGATGTATCAAATATGATCTGAGGTTATGTAGATTCAGATTATGCTGGTGATCTTGATAGGCGTCGATCAACTACAGGTTATTGTTTTACATTGGCGATGGGTCTGGTGAGTTGGAAGTCTCAGTTACAGTCTACAGTTGCTTTGTCTACTATTGAAGTAAAATACATGGCTCTATCAGAGGCGGTAAAGGAAGCCATTTGGCTTCGAGGCTTGGTTAGTGAGTTGGGTGTTACTCAGGATGACAGTCAGAGTGCTATCCATTTGGCAAATAACCAGATTCATCATGCCCGGATGAAGCACATTGATGTGGAGTATCATTTTCTGAGGGATGTCATTGAGGATGGCGAGGTTCTCTTGGAGAATGTGAGTACTAAAGACAACCCAGCTGATATGTTGCCAAAAGCGGTTCCAAGGATCAAGTTTGAGCATTGTCTCAACTTGATCAGGCTCTCTCAATGCTGGGGGCAGGACCTTTAGGGGCATGACGACGATTCTTGTGACCGAGTAATGGATTTTGGCGGATTTTCATGCCAAGGTGGAGATGCTTATGTGGTTGTTTGTGATGTTTGTGTGGTGGCCTGAAATTGTTCGCCAAGGTGGAGATTGTGAGACAAAGAAGGAATTAGAGTCATTCCCAAATAAGGACTCACAGTCCTTTGTGGATTGGCTCCCAAATTTCAGGGACATGCATGGACTATGAGTCCCAATTGTGTGGGACTTAAAGTCATACAAGAACAAGAGATTATCTTTTTATAACAACATGCAAACACAAATATTAAAAGGACATTCAACGTGTGCAAAGAAGAGAATATAACGCAGCAATAACACAGCAAAAACGCAACGTCAAATTGGCAGCAAATACAATGCTGAAACTGAGCAACGGTGTGGCGTGAGTGCGGCGTGAAACGGGCTGCAATAAAGGCGTGAAACAGGCTGCAAGTTCGGCGTGATTCGGTGTATGTGCAACGTGAAACAATAGCCAAGTGGAATGATTGGAATTGAGTGATTTCGGGTGTTCTTCGTTTGCGAGTTTCGTCAAACTTTTGGTAGTATTGTTTGCTTGAGATTGGGTAATCTCAAGGATCGTTGCTTGACAACGTTGTAATCTTCAAGTAAGTGTTTCCATATCAATAAAATAGTTACAGAATCGTCGTCCGTGGAGTAAGCAAAGCCAAACCACGTAAATCTCGGTGTCATCTTTATTTTCTGCATATTGCTTGTTGTTTGATATTACTTGCATAACTTTTTAGCCATTCACTATCACCACCTAGGTCCAGGACTTGTGTTGGACTTATTTGCATTAACATGTATTCACCTAACATTTCAAATATGGATATTTTTTGTTGTTTTTTTTTTCAACAAGTTTGGTGACATTCGGTATTCCTGAAGATGCAAGATCTAGGAGAAAATATCAATTTTTTTATGTTTGAATGGGTGTAACACTACCAAAATTCACAAAGTATCATTTCCGGCACATACAATGGTTTTTGTGGAAGAAGAAGAATCAGTGGGCATTCCATGGTATTCATCTTTGTTCCTTCGTTTTAGTGGAAAATATTTACATGATCATAGAACGTGAAGTATAATGCTTTGCCTGCAAATATCTCATCTACACTATTAGCTGCCATTGCAGTTTCGATATCTACATGCTCAATACTTTTCTGTATCATTTGGTTATAGCAGGCAAGAAAGCACAAGTGATAATGCTCATTGATTTGAGTCATGGTTGCATGATGAAAATGGTCTTGTGATCTTTTGAACTATGTTTAATGTGGTGAATGTCAGAAATGGAGGCTTCGGCTTAGTGAGTTTGCAAATTTCTGTGGTATGGTTCTGAGCTCTCTTGTATTCATGGTGATTTGTGTCATGGGGGGGAAAAGCTCAAATTCGTTTATAAACTGATTATTTCTCTCAGCAACCTAGTTATCCAAAGTTGTATTCTCGACAGTGAAATCAAAATGAGTCATTGCTTCAGGCATTAGTCATTTGCACTTTAACTGCCTGCCATAGGGCATGGGTTGTCATCATTAATTTACTATTGAACATGATGGCTGCAATTTGTTTGTGGGTACAAAGTCTTGGCTAATGAGCTAATGATTGGGCAAGAATTGTTGAAAGCCTTTGCAATAGAGGCATCGATAATGAAGTTAATTATTGAGCAAGAATTTTTTGTAAGGTTGTGATCAATTAGTTGGTAGAACTTGCAACAGTTTGCACACCTGCTTGCACAAGGCCACATTTGAAGATTTCTAAGTATCTTGGATTCCATGCACTGAAGGTCGGGAAGAATTGTGTAATAGTATGGTATTCATGTACGCTGTCTGATCAACCAACAAATATACATGAAGCCATTGCCGCAGCCTGAGCAGTCCCTTGGGATAGTGACATCATCGTCCAGATGAAAATACTAGGTCAACCAACATAAGCATTTTTTTGTTCCCCTTTTTAAGCGTACTGTGTTACACCTAAAAGAGTTCCCTAGGTAGCCTTTACAATCTCCTGCAAACCTCATTGAGTCGTTCTACGCTGCCTGGTAAAAAGTGCTTGAAGGCTCTCCAACACGTGAGGTGGTGTGTAAATAACCAACTCTACCCCTCTTCTAATCTTCTTCCATCTTCTTTCTTCCTGCAAAGACCATTCAACACCTCCACCCACTGCTCAAGCCCCTCCCCCAACTGTTCCGGCGAAGGTGAAGGTGGAAAAGAGGCTTGAGGAGGTGGTTGAGAAGACGAGGTGGATCAGCAAGGGGTGGGGCGGCTTTGGTTTACTGGTGGTTGTGTGGTTGGGGTGGTTCAACAATGATGAGGGTAGGTTGGGGTTCAATTCACATGTTGGAGGTGGGATTGAGGCATGTGGAGGGTGTTGGTGGATTTAGGCTACCTGAGGCATGGATGTTCTGAAAATTAAATTTCATAATTTACATGCTTCAAGAAATATCAATTGTATATACAACTCTTACAATTTTAAAGCATGAAGATGGGTGGGTGAATTGGTGGGTGTGGTGGCTGCGGCAGGACTGCGATGAAGGAGGAGGGAAAAAGGGTAATCGAGGAGAAAGGAAGTGGAGGAAAGGGAAGGGTAGATTAGGCACTCACATGCGGACATCCTCCCCAGGCACGACTCGGTGCTCTAACTCTAGGCACTGTAGAATTTTCGAACCTCATTTGCTCCATACTCTAGATTATGTGTGAATGAACCGAACCACATCTCTTATTCCGCAGCGTTTGTTTTCATTAAGAAATAAGAAGTTTAAGCTCTTACTCCAGTGAGAAGTCACTTTCTTTTTCTTATTAATAGGTCAAAGTTCTTATTCAGTTTGCTTCTAATTAAAATTAAAGAAAAAAAAACCCTTCCTCTGCTTCCATTAAAACCTTTTTTTTTTTAATGGATAATACATGGGTTCTTCCCTGGTAGGCTATATTACAAGCTACAAACATCCTTTGCTTGACACCAACCCCCATCCCCACCTGTATGCCATTGAAATCAAATGACAATGCACTTTCTCTACTTCTCTCGTAAGGGTCAACCAATGCATCTTTTCATAACCTAGTCCAGACCCATTAACAATCAGCTCCCATTGAATCACAACTATATTATGGCTTGGATCAAAATGGCAAAAAAAAAAAACAACTCCGTCAAGTAAACATGAAAGCCCAGGGCCTGTCCAGTGCGACCGCAACAGTACAACATTTATCGTTGGATATAGACCAAAAATATTTAACGTATCGTGGATCTGAAACAAATGAGGAAGAAACTGAACAAGAAAAACAAAAGGGACGAGAGCCGGTCTGAGCTGAATGCACAAGTTACAGGCACTAATACAATAGGCTACACTACAGTATACTGCTAATAATTATGGTCCGAGTTCACTGAGTTGTGATGGTACAAAGCGGGTGAATTACATTCAGCAACAGTAAGATTTTAGCTATTCAGCTCCAGCACAAAAATATGTATACATAGAACGACTAACTGGCCTTACTCAAACAGTATAAGCTTGCTGGATTGTGTCTATGTCGAGTCCCTTCAATTTCACCACTGATTCCACATGACCTTTCAGTGTATGTAGTTCTCTCAACCTGCAAATGCACAAAATTGTGTAAGTTCATTTGTCAACTATTTTATTTTCATCAGAAAATTTTAATAACAGATTATTTTCCATGATCTTGACATCAAGTTCATCTAATTGTTCATTGTTAGTTATGTGTAAAATGTCTGGCTTATTAATTATTAACATACTACAACAAGACATGAGTTTATTCAACAGATGGATTTTGTATCATCAGGGTATTCAATTAAAAGGAAACGGAAATTGCTAATATATGATCATTTCTTCAGCTTCTGCAAATATTATATTAATTAGG
The DNA here is from genome assembly GCA_963556465.1 of Berberis vulgaris. Classification (NCBI taxonomy): domain Eukaryota; kingdom Viridiplantae; phylum Streptophyta; class Magnoliopsida; order Ranunculales; family Berberidaceae; genus Berberis; species Berberis vulgaris. Next base: position 30,507,056 of record OY747127.1, on the reverse strand, counting down.
GATGGGCATCCCATCCTACGATCCTGATCTCGATCCTGTCACGTCCCGATTTTTTCCGGATCCTTTTGGAATTGATCAAACCCATCCCAATCCCGTCTCGTCCCAATCTAGAGTGGGATGGGTTCGGGATGAAGATTTTTAATTCAGCCCATCCCGTCCCGAATTTATTTATTTAATATTTATTATTATTAATTTTAATCAAATTATTCTTCTAAAGGAAAGTTTAGGATGTGATGAAATTAAATCAAAACACTTGATTTGGTACTTTTTGTTTAAATAAAAACTTCAATTTGGATATTTTATGTCAAACAGATCCCAAAAAAATTTATGCTTTTTTACATTTTAGATTGGTTATAGGATGATTATTCATGTAGAAAATAAAGGGAAATGATGGTTTCAGTTAGTTTTGCACTATGAGTTATGTAGTTGGAGAACATTGCTAAAAAATTGTATCTTATATGAATGATATTTCAATTCTTGCATAAATATGCAAGACAGATCTATGGAGGAACTCCTTCCATCTGCCATCATTGCACTTGACAAACTTAAATCCATCGTAAGGTAACCCTCCACAAATTATATATACAGTTAATATTGTTATGATGAAAGTTGTGTACATAGATTTGGCATTATTGGTGTGTGAGCAATGTGAGATGAAATTCTTTTATTATTCGTCACTGAATGACTATTTAGCACATGCTCATCACGTCCCGTCCCGAACCCATTTGGGATGGGATGAGGTTTATCCCATTCCGTTCCCGAACGAGTGGGATGGGATAGGGATGAGGTCCATCCCATCCCATGCCCACCCCTAATATTAATCAAAGAATTGATAACACCCAAAGCTTTTATATGCAATTGCAAAAAAAAAATTGTGATTGTAGAGGAATAAGTCAAATAAAGTACTTGTAAGATTAAATATTTTGTGATTAAGAAGACATACCTTGCAATCTCAGCCCGTCTTTTGGCCTCTTCAGCCATCTGATTCAGATCAGTGAAACCTGAGCGGTCATTGAACATTTTGGTGTCAGATGGGTGTAACCCGTGCAGCGTTCTTTGCGCATGTGCCCACTTAAGCTCGCGTGCTTCCTTTCCAAAATCCTTCTGCCTCGTGAAGGCAATCTGCCCATGGGGAGAACACAGCAATGACGTATTATACAGGAATCTCAATTATGTGCATATGGGAATTAGTGCTTAAATGCAAATCATACCCTTTGCTCAATAACTAGATCCCATGCTCTCCCGCTCAGAGCATAGCGGATTGCAAACTTTATGATATCAAGTGGAAAGTAACAGACAATGTTATACAGCCATATAACGCCAGCCCAACCCCATCCAATACCTTCAATTGCAGCAAAGCCCCAGTTTGCATATACAGCAATCAGAGTAGCAACCTGCAGATAATGACAAATTGGTGAAGCCTATAACTTCTCCCACTAAAAAAAAAAAAGAAGAAACAAAAGATAATCCAAAAGGAGTTTAGTGAAAGAACTAGAAAATCTGCTTACCAGCTGCGCAACTGCAAAAGCTGCTACAAGCAGTAAGCCTGGTCGCTCACAGAAAGACCAACTGCGTGACCTTGTCACAAATATGAGGGCCTGACTGATGGTGCTCACTTGAAGGTATATAGCTGAGGCAAGTTTTTTTATGTCATCTTGAGCTTCTTTCTTAAGACTACTAACATGGAATGTCCTCTGGAAGATTAAAACACGAGGACCAAGGATTAAACCAATTATTAATGAACAAGGTAAGTCCTATTAAACTATGAGTGATGAATCTATAAACAGAATACATCTTTGAAAAATGTACGACTCTATATAACACATTTAGAATACTATTGTACATGGGTGTCTGATTTTGATCAATTGCAAATAGAAGAGAAGCACATCAACAAAACTAGTGTATTTAACAATTACAAAGAAATATTGCTATGAAGCAACCAGCAAATCTAATAAACGAGGTTTCCACATTCTGATAAAGGAACCTAAACCATCCAATGACACAAGATCATCCCCTAATAAAACAGTCTAAAAACACAAAAGACATCAAAGACTAAGAGCAAAAAATATATAAATTATGGTTTTAGAAAATCAATACTCATAAGTATGCTCCATGCCCAACGAGAAATCAATATTGATGAAATATCTTCTTACAGGAAAGAAATCTGTTTTATATGCTGCCCAAAAGAAAATGACCGTCATCATTGCCAAGTAGCCACCAAGAATTACTCCTGTAGCAAAGATCTCGGACAGCTTCCAGCTGTCTGGTAGAGGAGATGGCTTCACTCTGTCCTTTGATATTGTCATAATCGTACCTAACATCAAAGAAAGACAGTCACTTTCCAAAATAGTAGAAAGAGGTGAAGCAATTATAGTGCACTGAGAGAAGTCCTTGACACAGTCATAAAATGAAAATATGAAGAACAGCGTGGTTCCGTGAATATCAACTGAAGAAGAAAACCGAACTACAGGACATTTCATGTTTGTTATCTCAGTCCAACAACTTACAAGTGTGCACACACAGTCAAAGAAAAAAACACAGAAAAGAAAAAGGAATAGATACAAGGAGTAAAAATGTGTCTACAAACCATCATTAAGGATTGCAATGATTAGAACCATGAAAGGTGGAAAGTCAAACTTCCAGAGAAGCGCAAGCAGCATGAAACCAAGCTGTCACAATGAAAATGAAGTTGAAATTCCTAGATAAGAACCATAAACATGAGGTGATAAACACCACCCTTTCTTTCATAATATTATGTGAGAAGTACAAGCATACTATTAAGATTCAATAAAAGACTTCAATACCCGAAAACTTACCACAATACGTATAGTAATGGAGACCGCATATATCTGCACAGGAATAAATGCAGTATGAATATGAGATAGATTTCTAATTTAATAGAATAAACATTTTCTATTTTAACATAATAAAAAAGTAATTTTATTGCAAAGAAAAAGTACAAGGCTCTGATTAATTTAAACAGCTAAACTTGGGCAACTCAAGATCAGAACCAAAGATTACCGTGTAATTTTTCATCCTCTGAAAGATTGCTCTACTGGTCAATACGGCACTTATGATGACACTGAGACCAGGTTCTGTCAAAACAATGTCAGAAGCACTACGAGCTGCATCAGTTGAATCAGCAACTGCGATTCCAATGTCAGCCTTCTTAAGAGCAGGAGCATCATTGACTCCATCACCCGTCATTCCACAAATATGTTTCCTTGCTTGCAATCGTTTTACAATCTCGTATTTGTGTTCTGGAAACAAAAAAGACCAGGGAGTGAAAAACACTCAGAATGAAATGGCTGTTTCAGTAAATAAAGCTACATTTAAGTAATTGCTGACATGGGTATAAAAACAAGCTACGGGTAAAACAGTACCAGGGAAGACCCCAGCAAAACCATCTGCTTTCTCTATAAGTTCATCAATAGGTAAGGCTCCAATTGATTCATCCTTATTCTGCCCTAGCAAAGCAGATGAAGGATACATATTTGTTCCCATTCCCAGACGACGCCCTGTTTCCTTTCCAATTGCCAATTGATCACCTGATAGAAGTTGAGAAAGAGTAATTGACACAACTACTTGAAGATCTGTTGACAGAATTAAATAGAAAGAGAAGTGCAGAAATAGGATCCATCAAATATTATCAATCATAACAAAGTATGGCAATTGAGGGAAGTAAAAATTACAATTCTTGTGGACAAACAAACGCATCATACATGTGCATTCCAATATTTATTTAGTTTGCTATTGGGTTTTTAAGATTCAACCCTGTTGGGGTTTTAGTTGCTTGATTGTAATTAGGTTCCAATTAGATTGTCCTAATTAATATGGCTTGAATTGTAATTAGTCAGTCAATTGATTCAGATTCTTTCAGTTCATTAGAAGGTAGGATCAATTTATATGTGTTGAGTGCAACCCTCTCGCTTTAGGTTAACTTTTTCTTGTTACATTTTCCAAAGACCAGTTCCTTCTGATGTTAATATATTTATGAGGCCTATTTCTGCAGCAGTGGTCTCATTAGAAGCTTGTTGAAGGTTTTAGCCTTCTCTCTCTATCACTAGAGTTTGCCTACATTCCCACATCTTTGAATAAATTTATTAAAACTAATAAAAATAAGTGAAAATAACAATACATGGATGACGAGTAATATGGCCCACCCTGTAAAGCCTCTTTCCTTTTCTTGAGCTATGAACTCATATAGCATCCCTGTGCTTTCCAAGGAACCACACCTTTGATCGAAAGGGCTTTTATTTATATATTCTACACATGACTTAAAGCTTTAGTCCTAATATAAACATTTTTAGGTTTCCCAAGAATGCCACATTCCTCACTGATCCTATGTACTAGCTGGTTGTGGTTAGTTGAACGTTTTCCTTTTGCTATCACAGACCACCTTTTAAGCATGCTGATGGATCCTCATGGTCAGAATTACCTCCAGTAGTATCATCTTATGGACCCCTCATGAAAGTCCTTGCATGAAGAAGTTAATGTTGATGATCCTATAAAAACACATGAGTTACAGACAAAGTTTAAAAAATCGTAATCGGGATTTGAGGCAAAAAAATTTGATGAGGCGTACACAGTACAAACTAGAGAGGCTAAGCCCCAGTTCTCAGAATTTTTTGACAAGGCATGAGGCATAAGCCTGACTACGTTTTTTTAGACTATGGTTACCGATAGGGATAGTCGATTAGGGGACTTGATAGGGATGGTACAGAACCTTATTTTCATCTAGTGTCATGGAATCTTTCGAGGCAATCCAGGAGATGTTCTCCCAAGATAATCTCTCAGGAATATGGGTTGTTTGAAGATGTTGAACATGAAGCAAGGAGATAAAGTTTGGTTAGGGATGGCAGTGGGGCGGATTTTCACGGATATCCGCCCCACTCGCCCCGTTTGGGGCGGATTTGGTAAAAGGTGTATGGAGGTTGGGGCGGATACGGATATCCAAACTGCATCCGTTTATTATTCGGGGCTGATACGGATTTTTCCATATCCGCCCCACAGATATCCGTTTAATCAGTGAAATTACGAAAATACCCTTGAACCATATAAAGGGTAAAGTAAACCCTAGATCTCTCTCTCATCCAGATCTCTCAGTCTCACTCTCATCTCACAGCTTTCACAGCTCTCTCCATGGACGCCTCGAAGAGCTCCAAGAAGCATCATCGCACGCCAGGTCGGTTTCTTCACCTCCACTGGACCACCCAACCGCTCCCTGCTGAATCTACATCTCCGCCGGCCCTGCTGAATCCACATTGCACGCCAGGTGGGTTTCTTCACCTCCACTCCGTCCCTGCTGAATCCACATCTCCACTGGCCTCCAACCTCTCTCCCTCCGGGAACTCTCTCTTTCATGTCATGATACCACCGCCACATCACGCTTCCAACAACCTCGCCTCTGAGAAGGATTTCCATTGGTAAGAATATGCCCCTTGGGAGCTACAACCCTTCCGTGTCTCTCTTGGGTTCGTCTCCGGTGCCTTTGCCTTCCAGCAAGGCCGATGATGGTGAGTTTTTCGAGGACATGTCGTCGTCGGGCAAGGGCTGGGCCAGGAAAGGCAGACCCTTGAAGGCTGCTACCTCTTTGCAGCTTCTCATACTCTCTTCAATCTAGCGAGAAGAAGTTTTTTTTTGCAAAATTTTGCTGAGAAGAATTATTTTTGTAGGAAAAAGATTTTGATTTTGAAAATTTTTGTTGGACTTTGATTTTGAAATTTTTTGCTGAGAAAAGATTTTTTTGCAGGAACACATTTTATTGTGAGAACACATTTTATTATTGCAAATTTTTGCTGAGAAGAAGAATTTTTTTTGTTAAGCGATTATTTGGGTGGGGCGGATATTCGCAAATCCGTCCGGGGCGGGGATGGATTTTAAAATTTTGTATAAACGGTTATTCAGGGCGGATTCGGGGATCCAAGATCTCCAGCGGGGCGGGGATGGATTTGTCCAAATCCGCCCCAATCTGCCCCGTTGCCATCCCTAAGTTTGGTGAACATTACAAGACACATTTGCATGACATGGATATTGTACCAAAAAATCGATGAGGTAATTCAGTTTCCCATATGGTTACCGTGATGATTTCAGGTAAATGTAGCTGGAATCCTAATAATATTCCTTATAGATTATAGAAGCTGAAACCAGACAAATGTTGATTGGACAATGAACTAACCATTTTTATCCCCCCTAAGTGAACCAACTACTAGACTATAAGCTTCTCCCATGGTTAAAAGAAAGTATATTCTTCATCATTAGCATTCCAATATTATAAATAGGTTCAACATTTGCACCCAAGGAACATGTAATATGTACCTTGAACTAATAAAATACTAAAAAGAAAAAACCTACCTGTAATCATTTTGACATTTACCCCGAGGTTGAGAGCCCTTCTAATCGTCTCAGCACTGTCATGCCTGGGGGGATCAAATAGAGGCATTAAGCCAATGAACTGCCATGGACCTCCTAGGCTCTCTTTCCTTGCTTCTGGAACTTCCTGTGCCGAAATTAAGGTACAAATAAATATGTAAGCCATACAAGAATACGTAAGTAACAAGTAAAAATAATCAAGAAGCGAAAATAAGAAATTCATACTTGGTATGCTACTGCAAGGGACCTTAAGCCTCTCTCTGCGAACTTATCAATTACAGCATGAACTCTACGCTCAATGTCGGACTTATTGTGTGCAAGGTTAAGAATCTGATAAACACCACACAAAGTATAAATACAAAACTACCTACTATCCTGGACCCACCGAATGCAAGATAATGATACCTGCTCTGGTGCACCTTTGCTGACTCTATGCATTTTTCCGTCACTGTCAATATATGTCAAAGCTGTTCTCTTATCGGTTGGGTTAAAAGGAAGGAAGTGAACTTCTTGAATACCAGCTCGTGCCTTTTGATCAGGAAAAATTTGGAGATAAAAGAATAAAACAAATAAGAAATAAAAAACAGCAAAACAACTCTTCAGTAAACAATCAATATGTATTATTAGACAGTTTCAAGCTCTTAACTGACGCACCTCTTTTGGATCAGCAAGCATGCTAACTATAGCAGTATCAATTGCGTCCTGGTTTTCAATGCGGGAGGCTCGGGCTGCCATCAGAACAACAGTATCTGGGTGCACTCCTTTTGAGAAAACCTGAACAGAACATTGTCCAGTGTTTAGGTCAAAATTTCCATACTCTCTTAAAGTAGATCTTTCTAGCATTCCCTGTCTAACCTCAATAAGATTCTTGTCAACTGTAAGCTTGTTGAGTGTCAAAGTTCCAGTTTTGTCACTGCAAAGCACATCCATTCCAGCCATTTCCTCTATCGCAGTCATTCTCTTTGTAATAGCTCCCTGCCATTAGTTACATTCAAACAGCCAAAGTTGATATTTCATTCCTCAAGAAACAAATACTTGCACCACGAAGAACAATGGAAAGGTCATTTAGGCCAACCTGTTGAGAAAGGCGATGGGAACCAATTGCCATTGTCACTGACAGAACCGTGGGCATGGCAATGGGAATCCCTCCAATGAGAAGCACGAGGAGATTATCAATTCCAGGACGATATTCACGATCTTGTATTGGATACATGACGATAATCTCTACTACCATCCCCACAGCGATGGAACATATGCAGAAATTTCCAATAGCAGTCAAGACCTAAGATAAGTGAAACAAGTATAAATTGTACTGAAAATTGAAATATACTCAAAATTATGATGAATAACGCAGTATCAATTCCCTAACCTTTTGGAAATGACCAACTTGATTTGTAGAGTCTACAAGGTGGGCAGCCTTGCCAAAGAATGTATGGACACCAGTGGCGATAACAACAGCTTCAATTTCTCCCTGTTTGCATGTGGAACCAGAGTAAACCCCGTCCCCAGGACCTTTTGTGACGGGTAGGGACTCCCCTGTGAGAGCAGACTATGCGTCCCAAAACCAGATTATACTTCAAAAAATGACATGGTTTCATCATCTCAAAAACAATTCATCATTACTCCTACACTAGCAAACCTGGTCAATTTTCAGCGGGTCTCCTTCAAGAAGTCGGGCATCGGCAGGTAATATGTCTCCGAGCTTGATACTAACTACATCACCAGGAACAAGAATAGCTGCATCTTCCTCACTCCACCTTCCATCTCTAAGAACCTAAATTATTTCATTCATCGTTCAAACCCGACTTAGACTAAACGATCAAGCATACTTAGTAATGTCATCAAAATGAAATGGAACCAATGTCTTAAACAATTTAATTCAAATGACCAAGTATCACACAACAAAACCAATTGTGAATTGAACTAAACCTCTAAACCCTATTACTTAAACAATAACATGAAAATAACAAAATGCAACAAAAATCAAATCCATCATCAAATGAAAAGAAGCCAATAATTGAAAACTAAACCAGAATAACACAAAGTGACAACATCAAATACCCAAAACTAAATTCTCATAAGTAACATTAATACCTTGGCTTTGGGAGCTAGCCTAGCCATGAGAGCTGCAGCCGCATTACCCGCATTGTTCTCTTCAATAAAACTGATTGTTGAGTTGATAATGAGCAGGGTAATGATGCCCACAAAGTCCTGCCAGTCAGGAGGCTTCCCCTGCAGATAAGAACCGGAAAAAAAAAAGTTAACAAAACAGAGAAAATTTGTCAAAATTATAAACTAAACGATAAAAAGAATAAAGTGACTTGGAGTGTTGAGTTGGTACTCACTCCTCCATTGGCAAGGGCAATAGCCATGATAGCAGCAGCCTCCATTACCCAAGACAAAGGGTTCCACATGAACCCTAAGAACTTGATGAACTTACTCTCCTGAGACACCCAGAAAAACATTTAAAAAATAAAATTAAAAAAGAAATGAGAGCAACCCAATCTACAACTGCGAAAGCAAAACAGTGGATAACCTTCTTTTCCTCAAGTTTGTTGTGGCCAAAAATTGTAAGCCTCTCTTGAGCTGCTTCAGTAGTGAGACCCTCTCTACTACATCTGAGATTCTCAAAAACTTCCTCAATGGGTATGTTTTCCTGTATTCAGAAAACCCAAATCCATCACAAAAAAGTTCAGCCACAGATAAGAAGCAAAGAGAGATTTTAAGGTCAGATCCAGAACCAAGTCCACAGCTTCCTTCAACACAGCCTCCAGCACTTCTGCCTTATCCCCCATATCTCTCGCTCTTTGTTTCACTCTACAAAACCCAGAAATAGTTAGAAAGAAAGCTTGTACGTACAAGCCTTAAATGAAAGAAAGAGGAACAAATTTGATGAAAACGAAAAACACGTACCAACCAACCAACAATGGTTAGTAGCAGAGTAGAAGAAGAAGAAGTGGGTCAGTAACACTATAGGCGTTTTATCTCTCTCTCAACTTTTCCGTTTTATTGTTTTTCTTTTTCATTTTATATTCCTCAGTTACCCCTTCATTAAAAATTTCAAATTATTTGTTGAGGGTAGGCACGATCGGTACCAGCAGCAGCAGTAGGAGTGGGAACCGCATCTCACCGAGGGCCCACCATAGAAGAACCCTTCCCGAATCATAGCATTACACCGGCCTGGCTAGCCCGGCTCTCTAGAAAAACTATTATCTTACACGAGTGTTGCAAAGATAAATGAGCACTACTACGATGCCTGGTAGGGCCAGACACCGTTGATATTGTATTGGGATAGGTGTAACACTCATCTCCAAGCAAGATCAACGGTGTCTGGCACCTACCAGGCACATCACCAGGCATAGGGCCAGGCATCCTAGAATTTTTGAAGATAAATAGCTACCTACAATGGTCACTTCGTTGTTGAAGACAGTCGACGGGAATTAGGGGATGTGATGTGATGGGATAGACCTTATTCCTATTTGGGATTGAGATGATACAGGACGAACAGACATCATCTCGCCCCAAACGAATTCGAGACAGGATGGGACGAGACGGGATGAGCATGTACTAAGCTTTGAAGTCAAAATTTAACATGTCAGATTGAAAATTTTGGATTTACCAAATACAAAACTCTACTTTAAGCTATTGGTTATTACCCATTTCATTAGCTTTTATTCCTTTTTTTTAGAATCACTATTGAAGATATCCATTTTTTTGTACATTGCTAACGAAAATGATCAATGTGTTTGTCATTAAAAAACTACGAGGAGCGCACATGTTGTTGTCAAGAGTTAGGAAGAGGAAAAAAAAAATTTGTGTTAGATTCATTACCTAGGTAAGTCACATGAAAGCTTGTGAGAATAAAATAGTCATGTCAACAAATAAAAGTCATGTCAACAAATAATTTCATACTACATATTTCATATTAAATATTAAAAAAATCAGTTCGGGATGGCGGGATTGAAAATCTTCATCCCTATCACATCCCACTCTAGATCGGGACGAAATGAAATTGATCAATCCCAATATGACCCGAAAAAATTGGGACAGGATTTTTTATCAAACTCACTCCCGATTTTTTTCGATTATTTTGGAATTGATCAAACTCATTTCCATCCCGTTTCGTCCTGATCTGGAGTGTGATGGGATCGAGATGAAGATTTTTAATCATGTCCCGTCCCAAATTTATTTATTGTTATTAATTTTAATCGAATTACTTTTCTAAATGAATGTTTAGGATGTATTGAAATTAAATAAAAATATCTACCATTTGAAAAGTACTTGCTTGATTTTAGTGACGGAGCCAATATTTGTTTGAAGGGGGAATAGTAACGAGTCATAGTTAATTAACAATAACATAATAATTCATTATTTCAACATATATTTTTTATTTAAACAATATATAAATAACTATACAAACCACCAATTTCAAAACAAAACTCCATCGGGGAAAAAATGGATCCAAAATCTACTTTGTGAGAATAAATATATGGGGAAAATCAAATTGGTATATATTAAGGGGCAAAAATTAATTTCAAATGTAAAATTATATGTGGACAGATTTTTGTGTTATTTGCTATTTGCCCCCTATAAAAAAAACTAATTAGATGTTATCACTATTGCAGCCTTCCCCGAGACTAGCAATCAACATGACTGTCAAAAGGCTCACGCTGATTACCAAAATGTCCTTCAAATCATAACCCATAGATGAATCTCAAGATACAAACATGTATCTTGAGGAAAAATTAATGGATCAAAATTTTCATGTATCTCCAAAAAATACCCTATGAATAAAATATAAAACTAGACTCTAGATACAAATTCATCTCAAGAAAAATACTTAAAAAAAATCTTCTTCTTCCTCAAAACAGGTAAGAGGGGTTGGGGTTGCTTGTGGCTTGTGGCTGGTGGCTGGTGGCTGGTGGTGATTGTGGTAAAGGAAACTAAATCAAGCAGAGATGAGGAGGTGGAGAGGTTGTTTTCTTGTGGTAAACAAATAGAGGGAGCAAAATAAAGGGAATGAACAGGGTGGGGTCGTCAGCGTCGCAGAGAACGGAGGGAAAGAGGAAGGGGTGGAGCACGACTGTGTTGCGTTGTAGGGGTAGGCAAATCGTAAATAATAAAAAAATTCAAAAGTCAGTGGGGGTAAGTGCCTCCACTTGACCTCATGTAGATCCGTACCTGCTTGATTTAGTACTCTTTATTTAGATGAAACAATTATTCTTGTAGAAAATAAAGACAAATGATGGTTTGGATTAGTTTTGCACTATGAGTTATGTAGTTGGAGATTTTGGTATATGAGCAGTATTTTTAATTTTTGAACTTATATTAAGACAACTTGATAACATTGCTCATAATTGTATTTTGTAGGAATAATATTTCAACTCTTGCATAAATATGTAAAAAGGATCCATGGAGGGGCTCATTTCATTTACCATCATTCACTTGATAAACTAAATTTCATTATAAGGTAACCTTTCACAAATTTTATACGACATTTAATACTGGTATGATGAAAGTTATATGTACATAAATTTGACATTATTGGTGTGTGAGCAATGTGAGATGAATTTATTTTTATTATTCTTCATTAGATGACTATTTAGTACATGCACATCTCATCCCGTCTCAAACCCATTTGGGATGAGATGAGGTCTATCCGATCCTGATCCCAAACGAACGAGATGGGATGAGGTCTTTCCCGTCTCGTGCCCACCCCTAGTTGAGGTAGTAGTAGTAGTACAGAGTGTAGAGTCGTAGGTCTGTCAAAATTCCCAAAATGCCTTCACACCTCTCTCTGTTTTAGTTTCTCATCCTCACCACACCTTTGTTTCACTCCCAAATAGAGCAGAAGCCATGAACAAAAATGTCTCCATCAATGAACAACAAACCCAAATCTCTAGCGCCACTAAACGAGGATAAAAAGAGTGTATAGAAGACTTACTCGCCCTTTCTATCAAGTCTCCAAGGCATAGTAGAGATTACAAATAACAGCGGCATGAGAAGCCAGAGTCTCTTCTCAAATTGTTTTTTTTTTTTTTTTGGCTTCTTATTCACATTTTTCAACAAATCGATCCCTCCTCAACACACAATTTCAATATGATCTTCCAAGGTAATCAATCTCACCTTTCTTCGATTCTTTCGATCTCACTCTTTACTAGCGTGTCTTAACACAATTTCTTTCGATCTCAAATTGTTTTTATCTACTGATGTCGTCTTTATTTCATTCGAAAATCCGGTGTTAGCTGTAAATAAACAAAATTTCTTATCACCTTTGTTTCAAAAATTTTGGCAAAAAAACGGAAATTTCAATTTCACAAGTTTTCATTACGTAAATTCAAAAAAGGGGTTTTATGGGCACGATTGACCACTATATGAAGAAAACGGTTTAAAAAATATTAAGGTGTAGACAATGATATCAGCGCTTGGGTTTTGTATTTGAGCGCCCAAATGCATCAAAGTGCATAAGGGTGAAAAAAGGAAGAATAATCATTCGTTTTTACTAGGCCTATGATGAAATTTTCTAGCATAAGTTGTGTCACGGACTAGTAATCCGTGCGGCACTAGCTATCCAATTCACTAGTAAGCCTATGAGTAGTTACTTTGACGAGCACAAATATTAACTTGAGAATGCACAATATCAATCTGTAGACAATATAACAATGCACAATAGTCAGTAAAAGCTCTCATTCACATTCAATAGATTACAATGGGGAGGAACGTTCGGAAGGACGTTGCTCAAGACTAGTTCGATGCTATCGATCGATGGAAATACAAGTTTGAAGTTGAAAAGCAATGCAAAGAAAACAATAAAAATGCTAGCGGTACAGTCTGGCCCGACTATGCAATGGAGGCAACACGTCCTCACAGTCAAGAGCTCAAACCTTCCCCCTATAATATAGATGCTAAGCATTTGGGCACTTTTCAAAAGGGAACATTGAGTTTTGAGACCATTAGGAAAGTCTTGAAAGGCCTCTGAACCTTGATTTCCCTAACCAATGGTACTAGTCCTGACACTCTCCCACACTCAATTCGCTGACGCCCTCGCAGCGAACTTTTCCAAGTACTCTTCCAGTTTTGAGAGGTATGGCAGCAGATGCTCAACTGGCTCCCAACTGATCTCTGAAGGAGGTTCATCCTGCCACTTGACCAAATATTCTCTATCCGGGCCTGTGTTGTTGATGAGGCGGTCAGCTAAGATTTCTTCCACTTCTCGATCTGGCTTAGAAGGATGCTTAGGCAATGCTCGGGTAGATACATTTCTTGTGGGATCAGCGGCATCGGCATGGTAAGACTTCAAGTTACTTGCATGGAAGACAGGATGGGTGAAACGGAGCCAATGTGGTAACTTGACGCGATAGGAGACTTTGCCTACTTTCTCAATAATCTGTACCGGTCCCTCATACTTGCGAAACAGATTGTTGTGTGCTCTAGCTGTCCGTTTATACTTGTTGAACATATCTAGCTTCACCAATACCAAGTCCCCGACTTCAAAAGGATCGATTCGTCGTTTCTTGTCGGCCCATTTCTTCATGTGACGGGAGGCTTGCTCAAGATAGGCTCGAGCAACTTCAATGTTTTTCTGCCAGGCTTTGACAAATTCAAGAGCTCTTGGGCTGGGTCCTTGGTATCCGGTCAGCACTGTATGTGGTGTCAATGGTTGCTGACCAGTGACTAATTGAAAGGGGCTGGAGTGAGTAGCTGAGCTCTTTTGGAAGTTGAAACAGAATTGTGCAACATCAAGTAGTCCCACCCAATTTTTCTGGTTTGCACTTACAAAATGACGAAGGTATTCTTCAAGCATAGAGTTAAAGCGCTCAGTCTGTCCGTCAGATTGGGGATGTTGGCTTGTCGACATATTAAGTTTGGATCCCAAGAGCTTGAACAACTCCTTCCAGAACTTTCCTGTGAATCGAGCATCACGATCGCTAACAATGTTTTCGGGCAGTCCCCAATACTTCACTACATGCTTGAGGAACAATTGCGCCGTATCTTCGGCTGTGCAAGTTAGTCCGGTCGGCACAAATGTCACATACTTTGAGAATCGGTCAACAACTACAAGGATGCTCCTGAAATCCTCCACTTTCGGTAACCCAGTAATGAAGTCCATGGAAACACTTTCCCAAGGACGAGTTGGAACAGGCAGGGGCTCTAGTAAGCCAACTGGTCGATCTCTTTCAACCTTATCTTGCTGGCAAATAAGACATGTTCGAACATAGGCCATTACATCCTCCTGTATCTGCGGCCAATAGTACCCCCTCTCTAGCAATGCAAGTGTCCGTCTCCAACCTGGATGTCCCGCCCAATGGGTGTCATGGCATTCTCTCAAAAGTTCTTTCCTCAAACCAGAAGTTCTCGGAACATAGAGGCGATTACCAGTTGTGAGTATTGCTCCATCTTTTATCCAGAACCGTCGAGTTTTGCCCTGCTTGATCAACTCTGTAATCGCCTTCGCTTGTGGATCCGTCTGTAGGCCTACTTTGATCTTCTCCAAGATGGTGTGACTCGGACCAGTATGGGTTAGCACTGCAAGGTCTGCCCTTCTACTGAGTGCATCAGCTACATTGTTAGTGCGCCCTGGCTTGTATTCCAATACTAAGTCAAATTCTGCTAATTTTTCCTGCCATCGAGATTGCTTGGAGGTTAGCATCTTCTGAGTAAGGAAATGGCTTGCTGCAGCATTATCCGTTTTAACAAGAACTTGAGATCCCAACAGGTAGTGTCTCCACACCCGTAAACAATGTACAATGGCTAGCAATTCCTTTTCCTGAGCTGAGTAACGAGACTCTGTATCATTCAACTTTCGACTCTCATATGCTACCGGGTGACCATCTTGAAGTAAAACTCCCCCTAATGCATAATCAGATGCATCTGTTTGTACTTCAAAGGGCTTGGTGATGTCTGGCAAGGCCAATACTGGATCTTTCATCACGGCCAATTTCAAGTCTTGGAATGAAGCTTCACACTGCCTATCCCATTCCCATGTTCGGTCTTGTTTCAACAAATTTGTCAGGGCAACCGCTCTCTTAGAGTAGTCCCTTATGAAGCGACGATAATAGTTTGCGAGTCCAAGGAAAGAACGTAGTTGAGACACGTTCTTAGGAGAGTTCCAATCATGGATTGCCTTGACTTTCTCCATGTCCATCCGAATCTTGCCATCGCCAATAACATGACCCAAGAAATTGATCTGGGTCTGGCCGAATGAGCACTTTTCCTTCTTGACAAAGAGATGATTATCCTTAAGGATTTGGAACACTTCTCGCAAATGATGTAGGTGTTCTTCTATAGTCCCACTATAAACCACAATGTCGTCAAGATAGACAACCACAGACTTGTCCAGAAGGTGACGGAACAGGCCATTCATAAGGGTGCAAAATGTAGCTGGAGCATTGGTCAAGCCGAAGGGCATTACTAGGAACTCATATGACCCATATCTAGTAGAACAAGCAGTTTTGGGTTCGTCACCAGCAGCAATGCGGACCTGATGGTAACCTGATCTCAAGTCGAGTTTTGTGAAGTATCTGGCGGATCCAAGTTGGTCGAATAAGTCTGCAATGAGCGGCAACGGGTATTTGTTCTTTATAGTGACTTTGTTCAAGGCTCTATAATCAACACAAAGGCGAAGACTGCCATCATGTTTCCGCTGAAAAAGAACAGGTGCCCCATAAGGTGCTTTAGAGGGCCGAATGAATCCTGACTCCAACAAGCCATCTAGTTGTGTTCTCAATTCGGTCAGCTCTGGAGGGCTCATGCGATATGGACTACGTGCGGGTGGCTTGGCACCAGGGACTAACTCAATTTCGTGATCAATGAGCCTTCTGGGAGGTAGATTCTTTGGCAATTCATTCGGCATCACTTCGCTGAAGTCAGCAATAACTTGGGCAACTTCCTCAGGGATTTTGCTAGTATCATCTTCCATCTCTAGCTTTGCCACAGCTAAGTATGTATCTTCTCCTTTGGCCAAGCCCCTCTTGACTTGGAGCGCCGACAATATTCTATCATGAGTTGTTGGTCGAATTGAGGTTGGTACAATGCGTAGTCTGGGTCCGAAAAACCCCAAGGAGTCCATGAAAGGTAATGGTCCTGCTGCAGCTCCTCGGAAGAATTCTTGGCCAAGAATCACCTTAAAATCATCAAGTGGAACGGCCAAGAAGTTTGATCTTCCTTCCCATGGACCAACCTGTAGTGGCACAGCTCTAGCCACACCATTAATAGAGATTGCCTCAGAGTTGACAGCTTTCAACTTACCCACATCTCCTTCTAAGTTCAGACCCACACGTCTAGCTTCATCTGGGGCAATAAAATTGTCTGTCGCTCCGGAATCCAACAATGCTTGGGAAGGGAACCCATTGATAGTGATGTCGATGTATTGTAAAGCCTTCTTGTGTGGGTGCTCATACATTTCTCCTTTGACAGCATTGAGCTTGCGTAGAGCTCCCATTTGGGAGGTCTCACTGTTGGTGGGGTTCGAGCTCGATGCGGTCGGGTTAGAAGGTTCTGCTTGAAGCAAGGACATTAATGAGTGTAGAGCTGGTTTGGATGGACATTTGCCTGTTGGGTGACCCCTGCTATTGCAAAGAATGCATGGGGCAGGGGCAGATGGTCTCCACTGCCCAGAGTAATTTTGCCCTCCTTTGTTGTTGTAATTTGAGTTGCTAGAGCTGGCATTCCAATTTTTGTTGGAACTCCAATTCTGGTTGGACGGCCGGGAATTATAGTTTCCTCGATTCTGACTTGAGTTTCCCCAGTTTTGGTGAGGTGAGCGAGCATTCGACCCTGAGCTTGAATTGGTACTGCCAGTTCTAGCTGTGGAGTGATTGAGCGAAGTGGATCCAGTCATGGGCATATAATCGCTAAATCTTTCTGCTGCCGCAATAGCACTTGTAATGTCTGTCACCTTCTGCCTTTGCAATTCTGCTTGTAGAAGCGGCTGAGCTTGTTCCATGAAACAGAAAACTTTGTCCTTCTCAGACATGTCTCGAATATCTAGCAAGCAAGTTGAGAATTGTCGGACATAGTCTCGAATATTGCCTGTTTGTTTGATGGTGTGGAGCTTCCTCCTTGCTAAGAAATCAGTGTTCTCAGGCAAGAATTGATTTCTGAGTTCCTTTTTGAGATCTGCCCAAGTTCTAATAAGGATGCGACCTTCTTCCATATCTGCATATTTGGTTCTCCACCATAGTTTCGCATCACCTGCTAAGTACATGGTCGCCATGGTAACCTTGGCTTCTTCTGATTCGGGGTTCACCGCGCGAAAATACTGCTCCAGATCAAACAAGAAGTTCTCTAACTCCTTCCCATCTCGTGCCCCAGCATATGATTTTGGCTCGGGTACTTTCATCCTGGGGTGGTCAATCGTCCCTGTGGCCTTAGTAAGCAAGCCAACCCTTGCAAATAAGTCCTCCAACTGTAATTGGAAGTCACTCATCACCTGAGCTGTGGGGTGAGGCGACTCTTCCATTGCGACTGTTCGTCCCTCTAAGTTATCAACATGCTCGGCCAGCGAATCCACTCTGTCTGCCAGTGAAAAGAGTCCATCCAACCGACTAATCTGTTCTCCCAAAGTGTTCAACTGGTCCATTCTGCTTTCCAGTCTATGCATTCGACTGGCCTGTCGTTCCTCCATAGCGCTAAGGCGCTCATTTACTTCCTGCATCCTGGTTTGCATTCAACAAGCTCTGGCTCTGATACCAACTGTCACGGACTAGTAATCCGTGCGGCACTAGCTATCCAATTCACTAGTAAGCCTATGAGTAGTTACTTTGACGAGCACAAATATTAACTTGAGAATGCACAATATCAATCTGTAGACAATATAACAATGCACAATAGTCAGTAAAAGCTCTCATTCACATTCAATAGATTACAATGGGGAGGAACGTTCGGAAGGACGTTGCTCAAGACTAGTTCGATGCTATCGATCGATGGAAATACAAGTTTGAAGTTGAAAAGCAATGCAAAGAAAACAATAAAAATGCTAGCGGTACAGTCTGGCCCGACTATGCAATGGAGGCAACACGTCCTCACAGTCAAGAGCTCAAACCTTCCCCCTATAATATAGATGCTAAGCATTTGGGCACTTTTCAAAAGGGAACATTGAGTTTTGAGACCATTAGGAAAGTCTTGAAAGGCCTCTGAACCTTGATTTCCCTAACCAATGGTACTAGTCCTGACAAGTTGATAGTTTAAGTAGATGTTGGTTTGTTGTTCAAAGATATAACTACTTAATAATTGGGAAAATTAGCATAGACATTCTAATGACTATCAAAGACATTAGATGTGGTTGACTTTCAAAGAGTTTGTTTTTCATGACGATCAAATGAGGAGGGCAAGATAAACAAATGATTTCTACAGACCGCTAGAAGCTCACATAGAAATCATAAATTCAGGGATTTTATCATTAATGAAGGAGTTGGGGTGTTATTCCAATGGGGGTGGTTTGTTGCTTTGATAGTGGCGGTTGCCTCTCATTATAGTCAAGGTGGATTTAAGATGTGGCAATGAGAGTTGCTTTTGACTAAAATGGTCTATAGAAATACTTTATTTTTTTTTTATGAAGGTTGTAATTGATAAAAAAAAAAAAATTCATTTGACCGAGGAGATGAGGATATGTGGAGGTAATAGATATTTACGGTAGGTTACCAAATATGGTGTTCATTCCTCTGATTGTGGTTAAGGAGTTATGTATGAAACTAAAATACGTAGGAGGTCGAGGGAAGAAGGTAAGAAATCATAAATATAAGATGAGGGATGTGTTAGTGTTACCAAATATCCTAGTAGGGAGTGGAATATGCTCAAACCTATCTTTGCATATTATTTGAGTCATTCGTTACTTCTTTACATATCTAAGAAACAGGGACATTGGCAGATGAAAAATGGAATTGTATCAGCTAAACTTTTTTATTTTATTTTCTCGTCCTTGTGGTCACTTCTCTCTAGAGCATATTAATTATAATTGTTGCTTACTTCCTTTTGGATCTAAGAGCATCCACAATAAATTCACAAAATGTGAGAAAAATATCTAAATTTGCTCATCCGAGCACTCACAATAATGTGCAAATATGTTCATTGTTGTTAGTGAGTGTGTAGAGCTCAATAAGCTATCTGAGATGGCATTGCGGCATCTCATATTGATGGCATGAAGGCACCATCTCAAAAAGTTCACCCCATCAAAGAAGGGATTCACGTAGTTAATAAAGGGTTATAGCCATGCCATCTAAGATGGCGAATTTGAAAATGTTATTTGTGAATAGGTAAAAAACAATATTATTTAAGCTTGTAAGAAAATGTTGAGTGAAACATTATTGTAAAAATGTATGAATGAATTATAAAGTTGTGCATATTGGGTTGTGTGTGATCGATGAAATTAGATCATTAAAATGCGAACGTGAAAGAGACCATGGACGAAGTTAACTCAAGAGACCAAAGTCAAAAATTGGTACAAGGTTTAGTGGGTTTTGGACATAATTGGTACAAGGTTTTGAGGACAGTTGATCTCCTCCTGACTAACCTTGCATGTTAATAAAGACAAAAATTAATTATTATTCCTAATTTATTTTATATTATGATTTAAAAAATTTACTTTTTTATTGACCAAAATGTAAGCTTTGATTGCTAATTTTCATTTTGAAGAGATAAGATGAGATGAAAGTGACAAGTAGAAAGCATCACAAGATATCCAAATAATCTGCATTACTGTAGTGTCTGCTTAACTAGTTTGTAAGATTCGGGGTGTCTATTCGACCATATCATCATTGAATACTCATTTTTTTATTCTATGTAATGTAATCTGACATTTGTGCAAAAGACAAGTAACAAAATCAAGTTCGATCTGACTCACCATACCATGTGCATATATAGACTCCTCTAAAGTATTCTATTTATTACAAGGCTTTTAAGTTGAGCCCATGTCGATTAGCAAAAAGCTATTATAAACTTTTCTAGATTTATTTTCATTTACTTTATCATGGCGAGTAATGTCCATGTGGAGATATAATATTATGGGCTCTCCATTTTCCCTATAAGAAATAGAGATAATTTTTCGTATGAGAAATCAATGTATGTTGCATGCCGAAAGTCATCTTCATTCAAAATACATTGTTTCTGATTTTTATAGTGGGGTATATATTTGCGTTTTCTTCTTTAACATTAGATGTAATGTATGAGTTTTTGAAATGTATTGTATTTTTCAAAAAAAAAAAAAAAAAAACCATCTCATAGCATGTAAGATGGTTGCAACAGATGTATCCAAAACTAACTATGAGACAATACGATACGTGGTGTAAACAACTCATATTTAGCATGAAACTGAAATTGGAGGCAATGTCAACACATTTCAGATATACAAATAAATTTAAAAAAAAAAAATCATCCTTTTTAAAAGTAGCAACTGTTGAAATTGAGAAATTGAGATCATGATCAATGAAAATCTTCTCTAAATTGATCTTCAGAACATAAAGGTGTGTTTGGTTGCATGAAATCTTATACCATAAGAATTTATGAGGGGACTTCTATATTTTAGGCTAATTTGAAGTATCACTCCATATTAATCATTTGATTTTGAGATTTTCATGTTCATAAAACTTTCATTGCCACCATTGATCACAAAATAAATGATGGATGTGAAGTGATATATCAATTTAGTCTAAAATGTAGGAGTCCCTCATAAATTCTCGTCATAGAATTCCATCCAACCAACCACACCCTAAGTGTATTAACCAAAGAAGAAAAAGTTTGTTGTATAAAAGATTTTCAAATTTGTATATTCTGCAAATTAATGTATAATGCATAAATGCAATAGGGCGATGAGCTAAATTTGAACCCTGACAGATAGAAGAAGGTGATGAGAGTCTGAGTCTGAAATGGTTTACCAAATTTTCTTCTCTCAGTCTTTGGCATCTGTTTGTGTTAGCTCTACCTCTCTGATCAGAGACCTACTAGTCCAACGTACGCCCCAACTATCATAATTATTTTTGATTGTGTTTGTTTCCATGGAAAGAATAGAGAGGCTATCTGTCCTAATTGAATTTTTTTTTTCACAAAATTATCAACTCCTTAAAATGTACAGTTATCTTTGTATTTTTTTTTTTTTTTAAATTTTGCTTGAAACTGATCAATATTTAATTGTATGAATTTTGCCCAATTTAAGTAGATAGAAACAAAGTTAAATTAAACAAATAAGTTGATAGCTTGATTACAGGAAAATTGGGAAACCAGTCTTGAAAGTTGAAACTAGAAGCATGCATGATCAAACAGCATAAACTTTTGTATGTTATAACTTGTTTGTAAGATTGTTGAAATTATACGTACACATCAAAGGCTAACTAACCAATACGTCCTGTCATATTGCTTGTATTTATTTATTATTGTATTCTGATTTATTAAGCAAAAGATTGCATATCATGAAATTATCCAAGCGAATCTTTTTCTTAAGTGTGCCAAACAAAACCACATGGACAGCTAAAAAGAGTAAAAACTTGGAAAAAAGAAACACAAGTGTGCAATTCTCCTTTATTAACATGAATGACAATCTAAGCTACCAAAAGTCTTTGAAATCTTTTCCATCTTGCTACTTTATTAAAGTAGGTAGTATTTTAACAAAAATAAAATAAAGTAGGCGAAATGTAGAGGAGCTAAATGGAATCAGAAATTCTAGGTGTCGAGGAAACCAGCGAGGAAATGAGCGAGGGGAGGGAGGTGGCGGGGTGGGAACCGTTCACCTCCCTCGGGATGCGTGCCATCTTTTTTGGTGCGTGCATCCCAAAGGAGGTGAACGGTTCCCACCCCGCCACCTCCCTCCCCTCGCTCATTTCCTCGCTGGTTTCCTTGACACCTAGAATTACTCGGATGGAATTGGAGAATGGTACGTGCATTTTCTTAATAAAAAAAATGCCAAATTGTGAGGAGTCATGTTGGGTGTAAAAACTCAACAAAACACAATCATGACAGTGATGGAATCCCAATCAACATGCATGCAATGCAATGCAATGCAATGAATAGGCACAGAAAGTAAATATTAGGTTACCAGTAGAGAAACACAGTTGAACTAACTAATTAATTAGAATTGCTACACGGATCAATTCAATATGACTTAACAAGGGTTCTTAGGTTAGGTAGTTGAATCGACGACAAGATTCGATTTTCATTGTTGGCCGGGTAGAGATAGAGAAGACAGTGAATGGATTTTGGTTTAGTTTTGAGTGAGTCAGTCGTGGTTGCCACTCACAAACTTTTTTTTTACAGGAGGACCCCAATCCAATTCAACTCTAACATGGAAAGCATAATATAATATATATAAATGGTCATTTGCCCATAGCATAGCGGTCGGTATCCATCCATATTCGATCTCTTACTAAAGAGACCGACGTGACGTACGACACAAATGGTCCACAGACAACACCAACACCAACTCAACTCATCATCATCATCTCTATTATTATTATCTCAACATTTTTAACTTTATTGTAAAGGTTGTAATTATTATTCTTCCAAGGATCACTTGATTGTAATTGTTCATAAAAGGAAGGAGGATTTTGCCTCAAATTAAAGCAATTTGGCCAAAATCAGCACCCAACCCTATAATTTAATTAATTGTGTTTGGGTTGCACCTTTCTGGGATTCCAAAAATCCATCATGCTTTTTATACATACAATAAAATAGGTTTGGGTTAAAGGAATACCTACCTAGCTTTGGGCTGCAATTTTTGACATCAGGGTTTGTTTTTGTTTTTGTTTTTGTTTTTGCCAAACAACCCCACCATGATACAACAACCCAACATGATTTTACACAACCCATCCAGTGAAACCCATACCAAGTACTAAAACATGATTTTGCATGCTAACTTGATCTAAAAATTTCGTGATTGACTGATGAGAATGAAGAAATATAGGCAGTGGGATGAATGTTTTATGTTTATACACAAAGGAACATTGCCCCAAATAAAACAAAGAGTCAATCTTAAACTGCTACAAATATTGACAAATTGCATGGTTGATGACTTAGAAGTTTGAATAATCTACATTGTTGATCAAAATCAACTATATGACTGTTGTCAGAGTGTGGAAGGCAATAAATAAATTACCAATGGTATCAAAATGAGGGAGAAGAGGCATGTGGGTACAACAAAAGCTGCAATTTCTATTTACTATCTTTTCTTAATGCAAACTATTAGAGTTGTTGGTGCGAAAGCTTCGGTTTTAAATCAAACCATAATCACCGATTTGACAGAAATCCAAACCTAACCAAAACAATTAAGTATTTATTAATTTTTGTATTATATATAAATTAAAAAATATAGGTATCCGTTCGGTTTTCTCGTTTGTTTAATCTCAAACCAAACCCAAATTGAAACAAAACTAAAGCAAATTGATGGGGTCGGTTTGGTTCAGACAATCTCAACTTCATATTCACAACCCACAACAAGCCATAAAGCATCCCAACACAGGAGCTACAACCATTCGCATTGCAGGCTCTTCATACAACAGAAAATTATGTAAAATCAAGCTCAACATTTCAAAAGAAGATCCACCGACAACCACACTCACTTATCCTCTTAAGATACATCTATCTAGTTAGTGCACAGGATGTTAGTGTTAGTGCACTCTATCCATTGGTTAACTGCCGGAAAATAAAATTAAATAATAATGATTATATTCATTCAAGGAAACTTAATCAAGCTAGGGATCAATAAGTTGCATGTTTCAGAAACCTGTTATCAGAATCGATTGGGTCTACCAGTCACCAAGTTTGAAATGTGGGGTTGCAGGTTTATTTTTCAGGAAAAAAAAAAAAAAAAAAAAAAAAAAAAGAGGTCTACATGTTCACTGAGTAATACAAAAATGGTCCACATGGTGGGGAGACATGATAAGCATTATTGCCCTTCATGCCTCAACAAAGATGATGCACGAGTAACCCATTCCCCAAACTTGCACTCATTCTAATGCAACTACTATTGGAATCACCAACAAAAGTTTTTGGGCTAAAACAAAGCCCAAAAGATAACCTGGTAATGCCCAACTTTTTTTAGTTGGAACCCAATTGTTTCAACTCCAATTATTGAGCCTTCTATGCACCATCAATGGCGGAAGCGAGAGCGCATGTCAAGAAATACAATGTTAGCAAACAAAACATGTGTACCAACCACGGAAGTTGAGGATCAAAGCTTTTATTTGGCAGTCAGAGACGATGATATTCTATTAGAGACAGAAAATTTCCAGACAGACTAGTTTCATTTAGTTTGATCCTTGTCAATAGGTTAAAGGCATCATCACAGTGAAAGCTTATACGATGATGATTAAACTGTTGTTGATTTTGAATCTAGAATGATGCACCATGCAACAAGTTCAAGAGTAAAAAATACACAGATAAGCTAAAATTTAACCATGTATAGAGACAAAAAATGAAATCTTCATATTTCATGTTTCATCTTTATAAAAGTTGGGCGAAGTCAATCAAGCATTAACATATGGAAAATAATGTTTTTGAAGTTCGATATTATCAAAATTTGGACTACCCTTAGCTACAGTTGTTTCTGTACATGACTGAATGAAAGAACCCATATAAATAAAAAACAAATTTGAAATGGAAAAAAAAAGTACATAACATGATCGCCAATAGCTACTTCCCATTAGCATGGACATGCTTATGGAAAGGCCACAAGTTCACAAGCCGTTCTAGCACTGCAGCACTCTTGGAGAAATATCCCGAGAAACCCTGTGGAGTAGTAGGAGGTGGAAAATCTTCTGCTGGCATTGCAAATGGACGTATCATCTTCTCCATCTTATCTAGGGTAAGATACGAACCAACTTCTTGTAGCCTCTCTGGGCCCATTATTGGAAGTGTGTGCTCTTGGTGCAATGAAGCGGCCTCACCATCCTTATTCTGTTAAGCAGACAAGTAAAGAGAATGAATTCAAATCAAACAACCTCGGACTGTTACTGAAAAAATTACATTCAGTCTCGAGCATTAGAAAACCAACAATTAACATATGGTGTTAAAACCAAAAAGCACACAGGTATTAGTGGTGCACACAACTTAATTCTTAGATTTCAGTCTAGTTTTAGGCTTCTCTGCTAGGCAATTTTTTGCTCTGTTCAAGTATTCAAGTTGCCCTCTCAAAGAGGTAGTTCGTGATAGAATGGCATGAAGCATTTTCCATGTATCCCCCTCTCCATGACTGAAATCTTGGATATGGAAATTGCTCTGATATATTAAGGCCAAGCCACTTCGCCAAAATCAATTTGTAACTCAATATTTAAACCATACATATCATCCACTAATCGACTTATCAGGACAATCGTTACACAACTAGCCATGAAGTGGTTTTCCAATTGGCCACTTGACTTCTATTTGATTGAGGATCCTAATATAGATCAGAAATCAAGACTTCCATATTGCTTGAAGAAAATATCCAAGGACAAAAGAAAAGAAATAACATATTGAGTAGTTAAAGCATGCCTAGTAATCTAATCACCTTGGCCTTATCGCATCCAACAGTGAGCGACATCAGCGGTATGTGAGTAGATCATGTGAAGGTTTTTCTATAATTTTTTTAATAAATGAAAAGCTTAAACGAAAGAATAGTTACCTCCAGAGGGCTCAAGTCTGCTCCGCGGCTGAATGTCATCTCTATTCGGTATCTTTTTGGATCTTCTAAAGCAACCTGCAGCTCAGTTTCAAAGGCATTTTTCACTAACCAGTTTTGGTAGTTCTAGTAAAGCTCTGACTTGTACAGTAGGATTGGAAAAAGGTCAGTTGCTATCAGTAATAATATTCCATGCAAGAAGTCGACGTTCATTGTCAATCATGATGAGAAAGGAAAGTATTATCAGATATATGAAGATGCATCCTACCAGGTCAGTACTGCTAATGACAGGGTTTTGAACAAACCTTACGAAGTACACAATTATTAATTTTTTTTAGAAAGGATCATATGAATGTAATGCTCACAGTTGCTAACCTTTTGTGGACTTTCTCATCATTTTTCTCCCTTGAATGTTTAAATAATCAGTAAGATCTGTTTGCCTTCCTACAGGTCTACAGTAAATGCTATAAGACTAGTTGCGCTTTCTCCTAATTTTCCTTCCAAATTTACATTTAAATCCCACTGCCTGAACTAAAGGAGATAGTTTAGCCAGTAAAAGAAACGTCTTACTCCACTGTTAAGAATGCAAGATCGCTTGGAAGAGTCATGTAACTCTCAATACACGTTTCCAATTTTTTTTTGATAAATATTCATTAAGACAATGATATTTGATTTAGCCAGTCCAGAGAAACATGTCATGCAACACTTCAACACATGTTTACAACACTTCATGTTAGGTTGTAGCCGTTACATTTTTGTTCTGGCAACAAAGCCACAGGCAGTTGAGATCAAATTAAAAACCCTCAAAAATACCTCCAACCATTCATTTGTGGATGACTTATCTGATATATTCTCTAAACTCTAAAGAGAGAAAAAGCAGGTTCCATGAAATCTTATGTGCTAAGTTTGATAGGGAAAAGATAATTCTAGTATTGTTATATCGTTTGTGCTTTCTTATAGCTCAATAAAGATCACATTTCACTTGTGTTTGCATTTCATTTGCGAATTAGTGTAGTTTTAATGTTCAAGGAAAGCATGGGGATGTTTTTTTTTAAAAATTTATTTGAGGAGGATTCTGTTGAGGTCCTGTGTTGGGCACTTCTCTTTATGAGATTAAGAATGAATGGCTGAACAGATCCCCATGTCCCTCTTCATTTCTCATCGTCGATTCCAAATAAGAACAAAAAACAAAACAATGATAGAAGCATAATTTTTCACCATCAACGCAAGGACTATATCTTTGTTTACGTTTCTAACAGGACGACGTTTGTAATTGAAGAAATGAAGGCTGAACATGATTGAGTGATTACTGAACATTTTGTTTTCGAAGTTTGAACAAAGAATTGATATGAACAAATCAGGAATCAAATCCATCACTATTCTGTTAACTGGATTAATTTAATAAGAAAAAGGGTGAGCGCGTGTATGTGATGGATATAAGAATATACGAAAATATTTGAATATTATTAAATAAGTGGGGCTGAACCCAACATTAGTAGTTTAGGGCTTTGCTTTCGTACTTGGAATTAAGGATTTTAAATCAATTAGGAGTTGAGGCTTCTCTTTTGTTTAAGTAACTACTTGCTCAGCAAGCTTAGGTTAATTATAAATAGAGGCCACTGGCCATTGTAAGAGACAAATTTGGGAGTTTAGATGTTGAATTCAGATTGAAAATATATAGTTTTTATTTTATTTTATTGTGTTATTAGGGATTTGCCTATGAACCCTAGGTAGTGAAAGATTTTATTTTATTTATTTGAATTATTCCGGTGCAATTACCTATCAATTGGTATGATTGCTCTTGGGAGAAGTAATTGAATTACTGAGAGTAGGTATAGAAGAAGAAGCTTGGACGAGAAGTAGAGGGTCGATGAAGAGGGACAACCTCATTGCACCGGGCACCTTGTACCACCATCTACTTGGGCTGATGTGATTCTGTTGAAGAACCCTGAAAACAACCCTTTTGGGCTCTTGTTCGTGTTGGAAAAGAAACTTAACTATCCTTCTTTTTGAAATTTTAAATAGATCCCTTACAATTTAATAGGAGATCCTTGGTTTTGAATTTTCAGAATAGTCCCAATCCAATCAGGTTAAGTGAACCCCTTTTGTTTGCTTAGGCACACCCTGAGCCAAATTTCAGAGAACTGCAAAACAATCCCAGAAGTTCTCTGAATAATTGCACATCGGTCTATGGCAGTCCAGGAAGACTATTTGCATCCCAAAAATAGTAAGTGCACCCAGTTTAGTTCTTTAAAAAAAAAATCAGATATGAGTTACGCATCACAACCCAATACCCAGGTGTGTTTTAAGGTAGTTACCCAACCATGATGATTCTTACACAACCGTCCTATGGATTTCTAGGACTTCATACTTATACCAATGCCTACCATCTACAAAATTATGTTCCTCAGCCTGGTTGCTATTACCCAACACCTATATAGTATGTTAATCACAATTCTCCAATTGCTACCCCTCTTATGATGCGTGTTCTACCAACCACTACACAATTAGTCCAAGATGTTGAAGAAAGGCCATAAGTTCAGAGGGAGCTCAAGGAAGAAGTTGAAAGAGATTATTGATCCAGAGTTTAAGACATCATTGTTGAGGTTGAAGGTTCAAAAGAATTTTCTTTATTTGATTTCTTCCCTAATTTTGGAGAAGATATGGGTGAAATTACACGTACTAGGTTCCAATCATGTGCATCATTCAATACGTGACTTGCTTTTTCCGATTTTTGGGAACGAGGTGGATGATTTAGAGTCAAATACAACATATAACAGTGTTTTCCTTGATCCGTATTGGGAATCATTGGTGGAAAGAGCTTATGTGAAGACTAGGGTTGGCAATTTGGCCCGAGCCTGCCAACCCGACTCAAAGCCCGGTTCGGGTTGAGGCTTCAAGGGTTTCAGATCATTTCGGGTCAGCCCACCCAGCTCGTTAAGTTAAAGGGCCGGGTTTGGGTTTAGTATGTGTAACTCCTTTGGACCGCCCGTGAGCAACAAAAATTGCAAGAATTTTATCTCTTTTATTTTTGTGAATTAAGAAATGATTTGAGCTTGACCAAATTAAGAAATAGTTGATTTAAAACTTCATTTAAATAAACATTTTCAAAACATTTTGGAATATATAAATCTATAATAGCTATTAGATCAAATATAATCTGAATTGATATTTTCCTTGCAGCAATTATATCATTTCTTAAAATAAATTTTATTTCACATAAATGGGTAATGATGGGCCGAGCTAGCCGGATTATACGCGAAACGGGTTTGGCTTTTGTATGGATGTGTGATAACCAATCGGGTGGGGGGTTCGAGTTTGACTTACCTAGCCCGCCAACCCGCATACCAACCGGACCCATTGCTAGCCTTAGTGAAGACACATAGCAAAAGGCCTTTCGCGAGTTATTATTTGGGTCACACTGTAGCATGTCTAAGTTTGTTTTCAATCCATGGTGAGTAGTTATCAAGGCAAAGTTCATGGATGTTGTATATGACAGTATTGGGCCAAATTTTATCATTCTTGGTGGTTCGTGGATATAGGTACTTGACCTTTGGCTAGTGTGTTTCGTGGAAAATTTCATAGGCGTTTGTTGCGACTTTACTTCGCATTGTCCTCCTTAACATAGTTCTTCAGCTATATTGGCGATTTCTTTGCCTTTCAAAAAAAAAAAGCTCGAGGAAAAGCTTTTTTTCAGAGGAGAAGAATGATGGATATAGGAATATAGGAAAATATTAGAATATTATTTAATAAGTAGGCTAGATCCTACATTAGTAGTTTAGGGCTTTGCTTTCGTATTTAGAAATAAGGATTCCAATTCAATCAGAAGTTGGGGCTTCTGTTTTATTTAAGAAACTAGTTACTTGCTTAGCAAACTTAGGTCAATTATAAATAGAGAGCATTGGCCATTGTATGAGACAAGTTTGGGAGTTTAGATGTTGAATTGAGATGAAAAGATATAGTTTCTTTAATTTTATTGTGTTATTAGGGTTTTTCCTATGAACCCTAGGTAGTGAAAGATTTTGTTTTATTTATTTGAATTATTCCACTACAATTACCTATTAGTATGTCATACATTTTGACGAACTTATGAAGATGCACATAGGATGCTCGTGCATGCCTTGGGCTGGCTAAGATGTAATGGTGAAGAACTTAAGCTATTGGGTTTTGGCGAGGTAGGATAATTAGCCTTGCTAGTGATTCCTGATGGTCATGCAATGTTCTCTTTAGGAAATTGCCAAATGCTTAGCATCTACTCTAGAAAGGAACTCTTGCCAGCTTGCCTCCAGTGCTTGGCTTGGCCTAGCATGACTAGTCTGTGGGCATAATGCTCATAGTCGAATGGCCTTCCTGGCCGCAACCCTTGGCTGCTCGTGCAGATATCTGAAGGGATATGTCATGGGTATTTCGATGTGTTGAGAATGCTTAGGGAATACTCTCATAGTGGGAGTTGAGAGTAGGCTGTTCGATATGAATAAGGTTTGTTTATGGATGTCTCTATGAGGGACACTATCCAACGCGCCTATGCCAATACATATCCTCGGCGTATTCAACTATCTCGTACTACATGGGTCGAGGATCAGACTATAGTCCTTGGGGAAGCTTTGGTCTCATGATTCATCAGTGATACGCACGCTAGTACGCTGCACAGACCTTTCCATTATCATATTATGCTTCTGCTTTGATACGCACTATTCACAATGCGAAAAAATAAAGAGAAGACAATTTGTTCCAACCTTTGCTAACTTATTAACTAACAAACGTTACAACATTCTCTCAAGAACAAACTCTCGAGAGACTAATTCCTGCATGCCTAGAACCCACATAAAAGACAATATATATAGGCTAAACAAGTCCAAACCAAACAAGGAAAACCTACTCCAAACAGGAAAGTGATTCTTGTATCAATTTCCTTATCCCGTTTTTGTTTCCAACATAAAACAAAATTGGAACCTTACAGAAGTCTGTAGACCTTTTGGACATCCTTGAACCCCGAAAGCTGACCTTGTTGCTTGACCCCCGTGTCAAAGCTCTGTGCCAAACCAAAGTTCCCAAAGGAGGATACTTCCGTGTCATGCCTAATAGCAAATCCGTGATAACATGAACTGTGTTATATTTTCCTACTGCCTTGAGTATGGGTTGGTGCTTGCTAGCTCAAGACATCTCTTCTTGGTAAGATTATATATCCATTAGGTGTTCCCTTTATATATTCCTTATCCTTATATGCCATTCTTTGCGCTAATTTTCATTTTATTTGAATAATTGTTTATTTATTTATTTGTATTTTATTCAGTTACCAAAAAGAGAGCATTCAATGAATAAACCAGGAGCTCCACAGCCAGTACAATGGACAAGAGCAAAAACAAAGCTTCACTTTCAACCAAGTAGGCATGTTGACTTGGAATTATCAAACATAAACAATTTCATTCTTATATTTGGTTAAGACGTTCATAAGTTCCTACATGAATAGAAAAAGAATCGAGGAAGACGAAGTGTTGATCCCCAAGTTGGAGCTTCTCCAACTAGTCTCCAACCTAATTACTTTATTTGAGAACAGGGGAGATAATGCCTGCTTTGATGCTTGATTTAAACTCATGAATTGAGGGGAAGCGTGTTCATGCTTTCCATAGACACTTCTTAACTCAACTATTCTACAGTGGGCTTATTTTTCCTAATTGAGGGAGAGCTAGAGGTGCAACTTGGGCGTGCTAGGAGCTCAGTCCAGGCCCAACTCGAAGTATTGATAGGTCAGCACGTAGAACGCACAACCCGAGTATGATTTTTTGGGCTTGACTTGAACTTGGGTTGCTCGAATTTTGAACATAGAAAGTAAATTTTCTAAAATCCTTTCAAATTTGGAGGTAAATGAGAATTGAATCCATGTTCTTTTCTAGAATTCAACCACTGAGCCATAAATTTTACATAGAAATGTTTATATGTTAATAATAAAGTTACATATTACTAAAATCTTCGGGTTGCATAGGTTTCCAATGCCCTGGCCCAAGCCCAACCCGAATTTTGATTGATCTTAAAATTTTGAATCCATGGGTTGCTCGACTTCAATCTTTTCTATCCAACGGGCCAAAGTTTTCGGGTTGGGCCTTTCGCAATGTTGATAGCTAGGAAGGAATATTACAAGCAAGTCTATTATGTCTATGTTGTCAAGGGATTTGCCCACTCTTACAACGTTGAATGCACTAAGTTTTTCTCAAATCTGTTTGAATTTTAAATGTTTTGCAGAAAACCCATGCCTAACTTATCTTAATATTTTAACCTAATTTAGGGGTATTTCACAACATACTCAAAAGCAACTTATTTGCTTATACCCGTCGAAAACTTGTAGCTAATATTTTTTTACTTTTGACTTATTAAGCAATATGGCTTCTAAAATAACTACCCGTCACCATATTTTTATAACACATGTTCTCCACCTTTTTTCCTCATACAAATTCATTTATACCTACCTATTTTGTAGCATGAGTACTTTTAAATAAAGAAGTGATTACGCTTTTGGTTGCCAAACGGCCCCTTAGTATTTAATTTACTAACAAAACTCAATTTTGAAATTTTTTTTAAAATAAAACCCATTTGACTTCGACTTAACCACTTTCAAATCTTTTGTTTTTGTGTTTTTGACCATGGATCAAATTTGAGAAAAGCTACCTAAACCATGACAGTTTGCTGATGGAGGTTCCCGCCATCACATCAAAGCTCCACCACCACCTGCCGAAGATCCACCACCTCTCAATTTTAGCCCCACCTCCACCACCTACCACCATCAGAGAAGACGAGCACCACCACCAACATCTAAGATTTCACTACCACTACTTGACTCCACTAGGGAACACAAGCTACACCAAAGAAGATGCCACCAGAGATTACGAGATCCACCAATACTGTCTATATATTTGAGTCTTGGGTTATAAAACCAAAACAAGGGCAACAAGGAATTTTGAAGTAGGGTTTTTTAATGAGGGGTAGATCGATATTTTTTATGATGGGGTAGTTCTGTAATGTATTCCCAAATTGGTACCCATTTTACGATTCCCTTAAAACAAACAGGACCATGGAAAACCTAAAAATGTGTGAGTTTGTGCAAAGTTTAATGTTTTTATGTCCTTGAATTATACAAAATTGGGGTATGAAAATTATAATTTACGAAACACTAGACGTGAAACATATGCATCATCATATATTTATACAGTTTCACTTTCACCATTATGTTTAGACAACATGCTCGACATGGACAACGCGGATTTGAACAGCTTGTACCATCCTACAATTGATTCTTATGAAGTGTTTAGCCATCACCATCGTAGTATTTCATTTCTGATGGTTAAAAAAAATAACACCATCGTAGTATGCAAGAAGAAGAGAGGAGAGAGTATTTGAGAAAGAGACAGAATAACTTCCTCAAGTATTGAAATTCGGTGATGCATCATGCTATCAGATGAGGTCTGCATCTGAAGTTGAGAGTAATAACTTTGATCTAGAGTCATCCTCA
The DNA here is from genome assembly GCA_963556465.1 of Berberis vulgaris. Classification (NCBI taxonomy): domain Eukaryota; kingdom Viridiplantae; phylum Streptophyta; class Magnoliopsida; order Ranunculales; family Berberidaceae; genus Berberis; species Berberis vulgaris. The sequence continues at coordinate 30,473,598 of OY747127.1, read as the reverse complement.
AATAATTTATCTTACACATGATTAAGTTCTCAAAAGTGATATGCAGAACTGCATATGGGCAAGTCTTGTCCACACCCAGTCTTATAGGTCACCAAGTAAAAGTTCAACTAAAGTTCAACAATTAAAACAATGGACTAAAGTCAGATGAGGCCTTTCAAGAAAAAAAGGGACGATGAGGCCCAGTTATTATTACCAAAAAAGATCTCAACCCAATGCAACCAAATGTAAAAAGTCATACCTACATTCGTAGTTTCAAACATTCTCAAAATTATAACTAGCAGTCATAATCAAGCGTTTTAAATAAGTATATTACAAGAAATTATTAATACTTGCATTAAATTATTAAAGCTTTACTTCATCTAATGCAACAAAATTTATTAAGAATCCACATACCTCTGTGTTTTCAAACATTCTCAAGACGATATAACTCATATAATCAAGCTCCCGTGTTCTAAACAAACGGTCCAAACCACTATGGCAAACAAGGCTATCCTCTCCTTGTAGAGATTCATCCAAGTTACAATAGCGCAGAACATTCATCAGAGAGTGTATATGTGACTCCTGTCATTTACAAGTATCATTGAAACAAATCAGAAGATGTTCAATGTTAAGTTTTTATTAACAATTACAAGATCAAGGTTTGACAAGCAACACAGAGAAAATGAATCTATTAAAAACACCAGTCACTCACACTTGCGACGCGTACAATTTTTTTTTTACTTTCATATGATAATTCGCGTAACTGGTTTTAATTTTGTAAAGAAGTTTAATAGTGTGAGAAGTTTTGTAAGGATACCATACAAACTTAAAAAAATCAAGGCTTTTTTGTTTTTCAACCTCCTTGCAAATAAGTTTTCTGAAGGCAACAAGTTATAATTTACACGTAAAAATTATGAGTGCTAGAAAAAAATAATAATAAACCCCTGGCACAATCCGATTTGGGCTTCGGGTTGAGAGCTCAAATGAAGCCCTAAATCCACGTATCAGAGCATCTCCAATAAAGATTTCAATCTCAAATTCAAAAGGGTGGATTCATTGAGGGAGGGGTGGGGGGAGGTGCTCAAATAGATCATTCAACAAAAGTACAAAACTATTTTTTTTTTAAATTGAAAAAAATTATTTTAGGAGGCAAGTAATTATACCTTTTGTTTTGTGGGCCTAAGGTAACATATAGAGATAAGATTTAGAGTCAATAGAGAGATGAATGTACAAAAATGAGAATTAGAGGCATGTAATTATACTTTTTTTTTGTTTTTTTTTTCAGACTTTTACATGGGCGAGAAAGTCATTTTCATTTTAGAATAGGGTATTTTTGTTTGACACGAAGTTGGACGTTGAATTTACTGTAGCTGGGGGGAGTTTTCATTATAGGTGTAAGAAAAGCACAACTGACAACTAAAGATCCATCACATATAAGCATTAAGCAACTGAAACATAAAAATACACAGAACAAATGCTTAGAACAGTACTATACTTACAGATGTAAAATAGAGACGTGTTCGCACATGTCGTTCAGGAGTTTTGACGTTGGCATACCTGAAAGGAAAATATCATAGTAAATTGAAAGTATAACACAGTAAATAATAAATAAAAAAGGATCAAAAGGGTACTTTGGATCCAAGCGATATTTGGTCTCTTTATCTTCTTCATCATCTTGGTCGACTGCCTTCTCACTCATGGAGTTGGTTCTTCTCAAATCTTCATTCTTAATTGGAGTCTTAAAATGATGATCGATATCTTCCCTCCTACTTTTCAAGGGTGAAGAACTTTGATCTTGATTGCCTTTCAGTTCTGCAACACTAATAGCTTCTTCACGAGTATTCCGGAGATCAATTAATATCTTACCCAACAAACGACGGGCAATCTGAAATAGAGAAATCGACAATAGGTTGTTGAACAAACAAACAAACAAAAAAAATTTCTGGATTTTGTGACACAAGAATATACTTAGAACAAAATACACTCATCAGCATCGCCACTACCATACCAAAGCGGTATTGAAAAATTAAGCAAAGTGCATATATAGGAATCACATCAGTGCCATAGGAACTTGGATGAGAGTTAAATACATACCATTTCACCATTCAATTCTACCCACTTTTCTTTACCTGATATAGCCATTAATATTATGTAATAGTATGCAACAAGGACTAAAATTTAGGGTTTGTTTTACTATTACCCCAGTTTATTTATGCCCAACAGATTTTAGCTCCCATTTTGAAAACTAACCTAATCCCCATTTTTTAAGAAATCAGTCTAGTGGCTGATTGGTCAAGATGAAACTTGGGACAAAAATACCCCTTAAGTTAAACGAGGCATGTGTTAAGTCCTAAAAACCACCAATGACCTCCGATTGCACAATACAGATCTCAATGTACTCGTATGATCGATATATGTAAGAAAAGGGTTTTTCCCTTTTAACTCCATTAGTTTAGGGCAAGTCTTGTTTGGCATCCAAAGTCTTGGGTATTCCAATCAGACACTCCCTAATTTGGGTGTTGTCTTGACTATGAGGTAAAAAATGTTGACCCATTCCAACCATCCATATTCTACTTAGACCAGATTTCCCATGCTCTTTGAGTCGTGTGTAGCAGATGCCATCACGACCTTCTTCAAGAGTGAAGGAAATCTAACCATATAAATTTTGTTAAATGCATCTCGAGGTAACCTCATACTCTTCTTATGCCCAAATCTTTGTTTCTGTTCCTCTTCTACTCCCTAACTGTTTCACCTCATCATCCATGCCTCTGCTAGTATTCTATCTCAAATCTCTCATTATCTCTATCTCAAAGCACCTCCTTCTCTCCCAATATTCTTTCTCATTGTTCTTTTACTTCAGAGCTTGATTGGATGATGCCAAGAGGTGGTCCACGGTAGCTCAATTTTCTCATTTTTAATCAAAGAAGAAAGAATTGGAGACAATCAATGAGAGGAGTAATTGGCAAAGATTCATACATTATTCCTCTAATCTTGCTGCATTATTTACACGATTTCCATACTCAAAAGTCAGAAAACTGTGTTTTCAAACCTCTATCTCCCTAACTTGCAGTAAGAAATGATTGAGCACAAATTAAACAAAAACAGTGAATCAGTCAAATCTGATTGAGGTTCAGTTGAATAAATTAAAGAACGAATCAATCACATTTGCCCCATCTACCCATGCTCTGGATGTGCAATTCACAATCTGTACTTATTTCACTGCATGAGTTATTCTTCTTCACAAAACATATAGTAAATCAGATGCTCATGAAACCATTGGCTTCAAATTTAATTTCAGAAACAAAAACCCCATTAAACCAATCCGTCCAGTTATTGTGTACAAGAGTATCTTCCTTTAGGATCTTAGCCCTCTTTGGGTTTGCATGACTCAAGGATGGATATGACTTTACTGTGGATCCAAAGTCGGTTAGGACTTTCCTAAGCATTGCACCTACTATTCTTGGATGTGATTCCCTTGGTCGATTAGGACAAAAAACATTTCTACAAATATAGCAGTCGTGTAGTAGATTTAGAGCTTGATAACCATTTTGCCTTGAGATATTGTTCTTGAGAGATTGTAATCCTTGTTCTATTATAGGATCGGACAAACTCTCATTTTGCCTTCTTATTTTTATCGTTTCCACATAATCTTTAAGTTGTTGCGTATTAAATTGCTTCGCCGAAGCTGTAAAATCGGCTTATGGAAGATGGATCAGCGAGTTCTCACCATGAATGACATGTTGCGATGATTGATTTGCCTCGGTCCATGGCTATGGAGATAAATTGGGACACAAAGGTTGAAGGTGAAGTTGGATGGGGTGGGGAGAGCCCTAGCTGGACTATAATGGCGTCAAAATTAGAGAGGAAAAAATAATCTAAGAAGAGGAAATAGAAAGGCTAGAGACAAGAGAAAAGAGAATAGTTGCAAAGAGAGATTATACAACAAGAGATTAATACAAGAGAATGGTAAGGGAGGACTAACCTATCTGTGTTTTTTTAGTTGGAATAAGAGATTTGGGAAAGGGTTTGAGGTTGCCTTGAGATTCATCTTTCATGTATGGTTATATTTTTTTCAATCTCGAAGAAATTAGGTTCCTTCGCTAGTAAGCTATAAAATCTAAAGAGAGTTGGTCCCCTTTGGATGCCTTCATACCATTTCATATTTAAGAGCATGAGCTATCTAATCTTTAAGAAGTGTATGGAAGACCAGAGCGGATCAACATTGTCCGACTCTAAGTGAGATACCCAAACTTGGCTGCCAAACAGAAGTAGCCCTAAACTAATAGTGGCAAAAGGTAAATAACCTCAACAAAAAGTAACACTTCCTCCACGTCTCTTCTTTCCCAGCCCCCCTTTTCTTCTCTTCAAAATGCAATACCGCCCCTACCCAGCCGGCCCTACACCTACCTGAATCTCTTGCACTAAAACCAATACCCTATGAGGGAGTTCACAATACTACCATCATCATCCCATCACTCTCTCTTGTGTTCTCTCCAATACCCTAAGAATCCTAAAATTGTTGATGAAAATTGTGATTGAAGATAAGTCCAATCCGAGTGTTGGCTAAACACTCACAGAAAAAACAAGAGAAAAACTAGTTGGTCGAACATATTACAAAACTAGTGACGGCGCACTTGGATGACAAGAAGAAAAGGAGTTGGGGAGTTTTGACGAGTGGATGAATGGAGAAATGACGCAGAGAGTGATGCATGGCTTATGTAATGGTTCTTCGTGCCCAACAAACTGATAGAGGCAGGCGGTGGAGATGGCGCATGTCAACAACAAATGTTTAATTTATTTGTTTATTGAGATAGAGCAAGGAGGATCTCTTGATGGTGATGGTTAGGTCTGAAAATGGAGGGAAGAGATATCTATTTGGGAAGAAGAGCATGGGTGATTTTCTCTATGTTTTGGTTATAGTTTATAATTTATAAGGTCCTTTACACTATTTGAGATGTGTTTGAGCAGATTTAGCTCTTGGATGAATTTCTGTTGGTTTATTTAACTTCGTACTTGTCTCACAAATGTTGTATAGACTAATGATTAGTTTGGTCCCAATTTCCACATTGACCAATTCAAATATGCTAGAAATTGGTGCTAAACCTGTTGAGCATAAACAAATGGGGGCCAGCTATATAACAATGACACTATTTCTACAAAAAAATTCTTCGACACGTATCGTGTGTCGGACACTCGTGTCGACACTCATGGATACTGACATCGGATAGTCCATACTTAGATATTTTTGAATATCTACAAGCATATTATGGCAATTATGAAATACATGAGTAGCAATCAACCTACAAGTGAATGAATATGACTATAATTCAAAATTATTGCTAAAATAGTAAATAATACTACAAGTGTTGAATGGTTTCTGGGTTTGACTTACAAAGACTACACCTATTGGCAATCACAAAGCTTCTATCCACAGTTAGGAGTTTATCATGAGCAAGAGTCCAGGTGAAGAAATTAACTAGAGAGTGAACTTCCTTCAACCAAAATATCTTGCTACAAACATAGAGGGAAGGTCGACAAGATTAGTGAGCTGGATAGACCTGCTTATGATGGTAGCTCTAAAATGATAATCTCTGAACTAAGAATTTTCCTATTTTGTCTTCCCAAACCCAGTCATCCTCGAAAGGGAGATGTTATTTAAAACTTCAACCAATCGCATAAGGTAATTCATGATCTCTTACACACCTTCTCAAAGCAAGGTCCTAGGAATTTGAATTGTTTTGCAATCCCAGATATAATTGAGATGCTACCAACTTTCCTAAGAGAAATATCATAGATGGCTCTGAACGTGGCTTTGAGACATATGTCCCATCCTTGGTAACAATTGATATATGTCCTTGTTCCATATGATACTATTTATCCCACTCAAACCAGACTACATTTCTAACATAAAGATGTAGGTGTCACAGATGTTCGCATATTTAGTAGGCTTGCAATGAAGAGAAACATCCGATGAGAGTAATTCCACAATTTGAGTGTCAGGAAGAAGGCTAAAAATATTTCTTCTCTGGATTATCCCCATGTTAATTGATATCTAGTCTTCTGATATCAACTTTTGATGTGAAGATTAAGAAAGAAATTAATAAGTTGCAACATTTTCTATGCCTTGAACAGTTGAACTTCAAAATAAGTGATGCATGAAAATATCAAAATCATAATTTCTGGATTCTACCATTCTCATTCTCACTATCTAAACATGAAATAAAGTTGTTACAATATACTAATGCTAACGGTATATTTCTTCAAATGAAACTAACACGTAACATCATCATTTCATCAAGTTGTATTTCAAATTTCTATCATACCATATTTCCATGAAAATGAACGGGTGGTGTCATTCAATCTATGGATGCCGTTGCAATGGAAGAGTCAGACTTTTTGCAAGGAGCCGCTACGCATCTCAAATTCCCGTCCCAAAATTAAATTTTGCCTCACAACATTGCAATGGAGAATTTTAGCCACAGGCCCACAACGTGTCGATTTTTGGGCTCCAATAACCAATTTTTTAATTATTTATTAATATTAGTTTAGTTTTATTAATAAGTAATTAGTGTTTTAGTTAATAATTAATTTAAATATAAACACAACCAAAAAAAATGTACGATCTTGTAGGAAGACAAAATATCTTTGTATTTTGTTATGGATTGGTTGCGTAGTTGTCTTGTTGAGTTATGGATTGGTTACTTACTTAATAGTCATCTTTGTCTTGTTTGAATTATGGTTTATTAGTAGTATGCAAACTATATAATATTATGTTCCACCTAGTTGCAACAGAGGTTGGCACTTTGCCCCCGACTCCCACTTCAGACAACATAGCATAGAATACAAATACTGAGAGCTTCTAAATGCCTTATCATCAATGTTTATGAAGACTAGAAAAAGATAGCCTGGATTATAACATATAGTTCATAAGTCCATTATAAGAGAAAATGGGAGAAAGCTACATTAGAGTTCATACCTTTGAGCCAATTTTTAGTTTCTGATATGGATTTATTCCATATTCATTTGGAATGACACCATCCGCAAGTAACTGAAATGATTGATAGAGTGGCAAGTTTATTTAATGACCACATAACCCTTTAAATGGTAGGAGGAGAAAGATAGCAATACAAACAATAAGTGAATAACAATCTCAGTTTTACAGGATGCTGGATTACATGCATGCACACTGTCATCGTACAGCAGGAGCTTTTGTTGAAAATTGGTGTGCGGTATATTTATCAATTTAACAGGTCACAGTTATGAACAAATAGCAAAAGATAACATTACAAATATCAATATGATACAGACCTGAGCAACTTTGAAGAGCTCATCCAATCCATCAAGATTAAGATGTGCATTGTGCAAGAGATCATACCTGTACTCCAAAAAACCCAAATTAGAAATATAGTACGTGATAATACTAAAATCAACTAAAACTAGATAGCGGTCTACGTAGAATGAAAATCCCCACACTAGTGGAGTATGGATAAAATTTCCTCATAATCTTAATGGATACATTATATTTCATTTTGACTATATATTACTTTTTATATTTATGGAGGTTTCCAGATCAGCTCCACGTGGTAAAAATAAAAAATAAAAACCTAAGAATTCTTTCAAGTGAGACTCCAGATTTGGATTCATAAGCATTCGAAAAGAAAAACATCTTTTGGGCCTGCAGACATTCAAGTTTTCAAGTTATTATCCTAGTGCATGTCATTCTGTTAGAAAGACATTTAGCTCAGGTTTGATGAGAAACCAAAAGAAACAGAGCTAGATCCAAGCTCTGCATATTCTGCATACCACAAAATTTTCAATGTAATCACAAACTGAGTAACACATGCACGTTGGTTACTTTGACTAAACAACACAAAACAAAAATAAATCAAACTGCATGAAGACAAGGATGATGACTTACTTGCAAGAATCATATACATCTGGAATTTGTGTTGTATCATATCGTCTGCATCAAATAGAAAGTTAGTATTACTAAAGGCAAGATACTCCTGGAAGCGCAGCACATCTACTAGGAAATTATAACCATTTTGTTTAATTGTGAACACTTACTCCTTGCGTTCATTATATAGGTCTCTTTCAAGCTTCTTCCAGCGAGCAAACATCAAAAGGAAACCCTCGCTTCCACAAGGTAAGCCAGCAGCAATACGATCAATATCAATGTTTGTTTTTCCAAGTGCCTTTGCTTGGTCATAAGGAGGAAACACAGCATATGGGATTGTTTTTGCAAGTTTCTCATCCTCATCATTAGCAAGTAGTTCCACTTGAGAGGTAACTCTCTTAGTCAATTTAACCTATCCACACAACTTATGACTTTAAAACTTATAAAGATATAATACAGTTCTGAAATTAGTAAATATCCAAAATTATGGTTAATAAATACCAAGAAAAACTGCTAGACTATGAAATAAAAGATCCATTGATAGATTATAGAGCAATGAGTGGAAGAACACATGAAAAGAAGACACTAAATGAGGACAGGAAATAGAGCAATCTTTTAGAAACCTAGTAACAGAGGGCAATACTATTAACTAAAAAATATATCCTGTAAATTATACACACGGAATCGACCTTATTTTATATTTTTCTTTTCCTTGATAAAAAGCCTTGTAACCTAACCAGAATCATTCCGAGTTTCAGACAATTTTCACTTCAGATGAAAGGATGTGTCAATATGTTACATAAATGTACTGTTAAAATATACTTGTATTAACAAGATCCTCTCTCACTTGATCATAGGGTTTTGTACAGTGTATTTTCTATCCCCTACAAACTATAAAGCTGCCTGTACCAATGAATGTAAAAAGGGGAAAGTGAGGCTAACAATTACAAGTTTTAATAATGTGATATAACGTCTTGATGCATATTATTGAGGCCTCTCATAATTCATAAAAACATAAAATAAATCCAATCTGATTATTCTGACTGCTAGTACCAACATCTGGGGACAAACCAAACAAAAGGAGTACTCATGGTTCATTGCAATCTACATGATAATTGTATGGTAGCAGCTAAAAGTATTGAACTATCAAAAGAATATTACGATTAGAAACCAAATATCTGAATCAAGTTAACATGATTATTATTTTATGGTATCTACTGCTGAAAAGTCATAAAATGTTTAACTGATAAAAAGCACACATAAATTTCCTGAATCAACAGTATAATTACCAAGGTTGGAAGAAGTTCATAGGCGTTAGTAGGCAATCCAGCACCATCAACCATCCAAGGACATTCATCAGATCCATTGGTAGCCAATATCTTTGCATCAGAAGTTATGATCTCATTCAACCTTGCCTGCCAAACAGGATGATTTCACCACTAGATAAAGAAAAAGACTATAATGACATGCAAGCTCTGTAAAGGACAATGTGAAAAAAAAAATTAGAAATAGTGTCAGTGAGTTTTGTATACATTTTCTTATTATCAAGTCAATTTTGGATACTTCTGATGAACCCAGCAAAGTTGAACATTTGCTTCACTTCATTAAGTATATGTGTGCTGAAAACACATGATGCTGCTGTAAACAAGATAGTTTCATTTTTAGATCGAGAACTATAATGAGAAAACATGGAATTGACTCTCTTACAATTTTAAAATCCATTATAACAGGAGCAAGTTAAAGAACTCACATTTCCTGCAAGGTTGTATTTATTTATTTATTTATTTATTTTTAGGACTCAATATCATCAAAAGGGGAGTCACAAAGACCACCACAACGAACAACTAAAGCTGCTTAATCAAAGAGTTTTTGTATACGAAAAAGAGATTATATCCTTTCAGACTAGGATTAGGAGAAGACCAATCTTCCCTCAATCAAGCTTTTGTTGTTGAAGGTGTGACTGCTTACCAACAAATAGGAAGAGGAATGATCTTCCACAAGCTTCTGAATAAAGGAGAAATGGCAATGCAACCTCCAACTACAAAGAAGATCTTCTACCAAACCAGGACTGAGTGAATGACCCAAGCACAAAATGACAGTGAAGGAAAAATGGGAGATACTTGCTCAACTTCCACCATACAAAACTCACAAGAAAAATCAATTTGCATACCCCTTTGAGATAGGACATCTTGGGTAGGCAAGCTATCACGAATTAAGGCCCAAACAGAAAAGAAATTCTAAACCCAATATCCTACATACACACCCTCTTGCTAACAAACTTATGAATCTTGACCGCACGAAAACTAGCAATCACAAGCTTTAAATACATGGAGCTTAGCCTCTTTATCTAACATGCCTAGATTTTAAACTCTGACCTCGCCTCTGTGGTACTTCCAGTCTGATTCAATTGCAAAGATCTTACTGTTGCTAACTATCTTTTTCCTCAAATCTCACTTTGGCTTAATTTTGTAGTTTAGTCATGATTGTCACTTATCTGGGAAAGTGTGAAATTCAAAGATCATACCTTTCTTTCTTAACGTGTGATCATCTAGGACACTTCATTTTCGAAACATTAAAAATTCCCACATCTGACATCCGGACATCTGCTGCTATGGCGGCAAGTTACTAATACATATGTAGCAATATTCATCTACAAGTAAACAACATGACTAAAAAAATAAGTTTATAGTAGAAAAAAGGGGTAATACTCAGGCATGTCCCTCATATGAGGTTTTTTTAATTTGACGTGTTCAACACCTTGAATCCGTGTTAGTGTCATTGTTGATCTAAAGGTATACAGACAGCAGAGTACATCCTAGTTGAACAAGGAGTATCTGTAAGATCTACTCCCAACAGAACATGCTCTTAAAGTTGTCTAATGTTTTCATGAACTCGTATAACCCCCTTAAAGATTATGCTCGAGTTTGCCCTCAGATACCTCAAGGAATACTTGGTGAATAGCTAAGACAATGAAATGATGGTTTGTTAGGATAATTACTATTACGGCACACTTCTCAACATTCCAAAAGGGAACAATGGATTTTATTGCAAATACTCTGATGTCTTGTTTTCACATGTTTCTACCAACTCATATTCTAAAATACTAGAAAGATGGAAAATGAGGTTTTGGTGCTCTAAAGTATGACATAGGCTCTCGAGTTAGCATGTGGATTTGACAAAAGCACTGCAAAGATGCAAGCTTCAGTACTCAAAAATCATTTTGCAATTCAAATAAACTCAAGAATCAACAAGCCAATTCACAATCCTATTGGATAAAGGTGTTAAGTGATGCCCCAAATTTTTTACTTATAGTACGACTAGAAACAAATATTTAGTAATTGCATTAGATAACTAGATATGATTTTATTTTATGGAGATAAGTATTAAATAAAGTAAAATCCTCGTGATTCATACTTGGTTTCTTTGATAATCTTAATTGCCATCGACACTCACTGAATATCATATTCTGTATAAAAATTACATCATTATATAGACATCTGAAATAGATCGAGCAATAAAAATTTTGGACCGCTGGAGGAAACACGACTAGGCTGACCGATAATGGAAATAGTTAAGATTATGAACCTAGGGAATAGCCGTATCTCGGATTACTCGTGCGAATCCATCGCATGAAAGTGTTGATATCAATGGGTGACAACCCATGAGGTGTCACACCTAGGACATGTTCCAACCCATGTTGACGTGTCAAATTCAAGGACATGTGCCAAAACCATGTTGACAGTGTCAAATTCAAGGACATATGTCAAATCTATGCCGAACTAGTAATGAACCCCATCACTATATATATCCCCCCTTATAGTGTTGAATTTCTCAAAAAAAAAGCATATAACAAATACAAGTACTTCTAGTAGGGAAACAATATCTATCAAAGAGACTTGGGAAGGAAACAATGAATATCAATTTAGGTAAGTACTCTTACTCACTTAGACTTTGACATTTACAGCTACATCAAGTTATGCACTTTCCAATTTAGGATTCATATGTTAGTTTGTTCAAATACATTCAACTGAATTCTATGTAGTTATAGTTCAATTAGAATTGCGTATTTTTTAAACCTATGTTACTATAATTTAAACTTTGATTAGGTACAGGGAGTTGAAAATTTTGAACATTTACAGGGAGGAATTGCAATTCATATACCAGGTTTGTTGCTATACTAGCTCTATTTCTATACTAGGAATCTTGATGAATAAAGAGTTGTGAATTCCGATTATGAACAGGGAAGAGTTACAATTCATATACTAGTCAATGTTTTAAAAAGTTTTGTACCTTACACATTTGTTTTACGAAAATGAATAAATTCCTACCGTACAATTGCATTTTTTTAATGATTTCAAAAGGCGTTTAATGTATAAATTTGTCAAAAATATTTGTTTAAATACGATTGACGTGTGATTGGAGGACCTAAGTATACATGTATGTCAGATTGGCCTTAACATGAGGGTCAATTGACCCTGGATCTCTAGAGTATCTGCATATGTCTTACACGTCTGACCAGCATTTTAATGGGTAAGCGTTTGACAACATGTAGTGATCATCGTCTAACCAACGGATACATTTTAGTAGTGAGATGTGTTTGGCCAACACTAAATCGGTAACGTATGACTCCATACGGTACGTTGGAGCATGGGTCAAGGAAGACCTCATTCGGATATTGACAACTAAAGGCAATAATGGGCGTCCATCCAGTTAATTTGGATAAAGATACCCTAACTGAGGTGTTGCTAAAACCAGTTGTATAACTAGTGGTCCAAAGAAAGTGTTTGGGTAGCAAGTACTCGTATTATGAATGTGTTACAAATATTTGAGAATGTAGTTCTCAAATAAATGATTATATATTGCGTGTTTGATAATAAGTGAACACATGAGTAACACTAAGTATAGGCATAGATGTTACAACTTGTCTCCACAAACATTATTGCATCATCTCATCAGTTAGGTAGTTTTATTGTTCTTTTTTAAAAGCTGAGACATTTTTATACATGGTTTATTTTTCTTTTATTTTTATTTTTTTTTTCTGATAATTAAATATCCTAGTTATATAGTATTTTTATGACAAGGTAAGGGTGGTTTGGATACTAAGTTTTTCCCAAAACTCACCCCAGTATCAATATTATTTTCAAATAAAGAATTGCATATATCACTTGAGACTGAGGATTCTCAAGAGACTTTGTAAATGAGGAACCTATTGAGGATGAAGAACCAAATTTTTGCGTTATGTCGAAAACCTTCCCTTTTCTACTATAGTGTAGAAAGTTTTTTTGGAATAATTTTAATATGAGCATGTGTTGCTAGAATAGTACACTTTGACTCTATCAAATGTATGATAGTATAATCCTTTCCGATGATAAAATATGTTGTCCTGGATGATACCTTATATTTTATGTCTCAGATTTGGGGCGTCACATGTAACCATGGCTATTGACATGGCATTTAGTATGATCTACGATATGTAGGCAACTGGAGGAGATATTTTTCTAAAATTTTCTCCCTTATCCTCCAAAAGTCAAAATTACTGAATTATTAGGATTGTGTTCTTTCCCCAGTTTATGTTGTAAAAACACGCAACTGGACAATTTTATAACCATCATTTCTTATTCATATAGCAGTTGAAGTTTCTTACGGATGGTCATCATCAGGGACTATCTCGAGTCATACCTTCCCCAAAATTTCCTAGCTAACTTCTCATGCTTACAGTGACACGCCTCACGAGCTAAGTTTATGCTTAGTAACCCAACCACCTCTTTAAAATGAGAAGAAAACAGTTTTAGCAGAGAATGTATAAGCTTCACAAGATCTGTTCGTCACTAGCATTTCTTTTAGCAATCATTTATGTAATGTCGTCTCATTCGAACTCAAAGGGCATGAGTAGTTTTACATACATTATGAAAGTTATAACAAATTAATAGCATTTCCCTTCTGATGATAGGGTCCCACCTTAGCTTCCTTCATCTTAATGCTGGCATTATCTAGTCCATCCAACATAGAAGAGTCTTTGCTCACAAGTGAAACCTGATAAAGAAAAAAGACTTTGATATAGTTTCATAATTTATCACTTCAAGTGTACAACCAATAAAATACTTCAGAGAAACAGGGATTACATACCAATATCGGCGTTAATTGCCCCTCTAAGTCGAGAAGACCTTTGGCAAATGCAGCTGCTGACATCTACATGCATAAGTTAAATAGTTGTAACTCAACAGTGGGCAAACATTATCAGATCTTTAAGTGACAAAGCACCTAAGTGATATTCATTTTAAAGATCAAGATAGCAAATAGACAATTTACGTTACAGTAGGGTAGCACACCTGAACACGACCCTCATCAGAGCTGTATATTTTTAGATCGTGACGGTAGGTGCTGTGTAAGCGAAGCAAACCTGTACCTTCACCTAAAACAGAAGTATCATAAAATAATATCAAAATATGGTAAGCCAGTCAATGTGATAGATACCAACTGGTCTGGTATGTCATTACATTGATAAAATTCTCTCAAGACCTACCAAATAAATCTGCACTACAGTTATATACTAGGACATATGGCCATGAATTGGGTTTGGGTCTTTCATTGAAACTTACACCAGGTCTACTCAAAGTTTACAAAATGCTAAACACGTGAACCTCATTTCCATCCCTAATTAATAGTTTTATAGCCATTATTATACATTATTGAAAAGCTAGGGGCTAGTGAGGAAAACCACTAGTCCTAGAATAAAAGGTTACAATATCAGCTTGTATTATGCACAACAGCTATGATACATTATGTTAGCCGGACAAGAAGGTAGTCAGTTTAATGCTTAATCAATGGCTGCTATGATATACGTCAAAATAAGGAGACACAAAAGTACATGTCTGATGAAGCAACAATGATATTTTATGCCTTCTATTTTGAAAGTCGATGCACATCCGTGGGCAAATTAGTTACTAATTTACTATGATGAGTATATAGCACTCATTGTATGAGTAGAAATATTATCCTCCAAGTAAAATATGATTAACAAAGTCATTTTATAACTCGAACGAAAAAATGAAATACACGGGCGTGACTCAGTTTTGGTAGAATTTTCCCTCAACACATGCACAGCACCCTGTACTGTGTCAGACACAGCACACTTA
Organism: Berberis vulgaris; assembly: GCA_963556465.1. Taxonomy (NCBI): domain Eukaryota; kingdom Viridiplantae; phylum Streptophyta; class Magnoliopsida; order Ranunculales; family Berberidaceae; genus Berberis; species Berberis vulgaris. The sequence goes on along the minus strand of OY747127.1, from coordinate 30,458,586 downwards.
CCAGTGTTAAACATTGGCAATACCTACGTTGTTGGTACATAATAATAATAATAATAATAATAATAATAATAATAATAATAATAAATCATAATAATAATAATAATAATGGAGATTGCGATCTCGTTGTTGTTCAGCTGGACCCTTCTCTCTGACCTGTTTCGTGGCTTGCAAAACCACTACTGATGTAATGGAGATTGCAATTTCAAAGAGATCGTGAAGCTACATGGCAAGAAGCAGGACTGAAAAGAGGAACTAGAGAACCGGGCTACGACCTAGAAGCCATAAAAGTCAAGGTTCTCTCCACGAACAGTGCCCCTTTCTCCCTATCAGTCTTTGCGGGCTTTCTTTTTTTTGAGGAAATCATTTAGTGATCTCCTGCCACTGGATTGCATACTTCAGATAAAATTTTCTGTAATAAATTTTTAATCAAGATATCAATACTTCAATATCTATGCTTATAGTATTGATCAAATAAAACTAAAGTAGCTTATTGCCGTATTCACACCATACTTGTGTCCTAGTTTAACATTTCTTGCATCGTTGCAGCCATATCATATCAAAAAAAAACATCTGTACCCCAACCCATGGGCACAACGAGTTTACAATATAACCAGAGAAGGCCACTTTATCAGGCGGTGACTTGGGTTGGTTTATACAAAATTAAACAAATGCTAAGCTCATATTGGCAGCAGACCTTTCTAAATGATCCAAATAGATGCCTTGATAATACAACTTTTGGTGCCCTTTCATGGATGCTATCTATTGGCAACTTGGTTAGTAGCAGGGGCTTATGAAGTATTTAGGTTTGGAGAGCATGAACCTCACATCAGGTGCTTCGTGTCATGACTCCAGTTGAACTCATTAATAAAAATGTAGCTGCAAATTTAAGTCTGTGTATTACCTGGATACATGTTGTTTCTGAAGTATCTACCCAACTCTTCAGCCTGCAACAAATAGGGAAATTAGAGAAAGTTTAACTTTATGATTGAAACAAGAAGGAAATGAACAATCAATGAGCAACTGAGAAAAATTAAGGAATGATTCCTCGTAAATTCTGAAATGTCATATTAAGACAGATATAATCATGATCAACAAAATCAGCACATACAAAAATTAAGTATTGGTAAAATCCAACCAAAACATTCTGGAAAGCAAATAGCATGAAACAAGACCTGCTTTCTTCCTGCATGAGTTAGAACACCTCCGTATTTGAGAACCATTAGAGCTTCAACAGGGCGTTCTTCTTCATCTTCTCCATTACCTTTTGGCACTTTGACCCACTTCAAAGGCTTTAGTTGGACTTTCCTATAAATCCCAGAAAAATGTCCTCCCTGGATACATAGCATTCATAAATACTTCGGAAATCAATTTATGAACAGCAAAGTGTCCTAGTGATGAATCAGATATCGATAAATTGTGACCCGGGAATGTTCAAACTTCCATGTAAATGAGAACGCAAGTAAAGTAAAGTTGGTCATTATGAAGTAATGTAATCGGATGCACAGCACCAAAAACCAATAAAATTACTTTTGTAACAATCAATTTTACGGAAGAATCATAACATTCAATGCAGTAATATGTTCCAAGTCTTTCTAAAAGTTGACATCAATTTGTGATTATTTACAGTGCGTATTAAGCACTCAAATTGTACAACTGCAATTCATAGAGTTAATCTCAGAAAAGACAAAAATTAAAAAAAAAAAAAAAATCAGAGCTGCATGACTAGGCTAAGTAATGCCTAAAGTTCGCAATCAGATACACCTAACAACTGAGACTGAAATTTTTTATATTTAACTTTTATTTTTAATAGATGCTAATCAAAAGCCTTACTCAACAAAGTATGAGCATCGATAACTCTGTATCTCTAGCATGAGAAACACAGATACGAGTTTTCAAAGGGATCTCTGATGAGGAAGACCATGTTATTTTGAGTACCAAGAGTTAACCTCTACTGTTGGTGCAAAGGTTCTATTTTTAGGTTATGTTCAACTGGGAGAACCTTTTATTTCCTAAGTTCATGCACACTATTCATTAATATTGTCTGTTTCCTGTCGTAGGCTAAGACTTGTAACACCTTGCTATCTTCCTTTAGTTATGTAATGAATTCATTTTACTGGTAAAATAAAAAGAGAGAACCTCTTCAAGTACTGCTTTGACTTGCCGGAGCTTTTCAGCATGCTCAAATTCTTCTGCATCACTATCACTTTCTGGACCACACCTTATAGATTCAAAAATAGTAAATAATCAGTCCAGAAATCATTATATTAAGTTCATAAATCACTATAACAAAAATTTTATGATTTAATTCATACATTAATCTTCTAAATCAAGTGGTAAATTAATTGAATGTTATTGTAATTCTTACAAGAAAAATACCCATGCCAAAACTCCCATATCAAGTACTACAAAGAGGGAGACTATATGTAAGAGGAGACGATATCAACATGGGGGGAGGCAAAAAAAAAGAAGAAGAGATAAAATAATGAAAATAAATAAAAAGTTTTAACATGTCATCTTTTCTTAATTGTTTGTTTGTTTTTATTTATTAATTGGGCAAAACAGGTAAATTTACTGAATAAATGAGCCTTTAGTGAGAGAGATTCACTCAGGCCAAAAACTAAGAGAACACAAGTAGATATTACTCGAAAATAATATGGTCCCAGTTGAACATGAAATCATCCAACTGAAGATTCCCCACCATCTTGGCAGCAGAAGCCATGATGATGACAAGTTGGAGCAACATAATATGAGATGTTGATGTCATGTACCATCTGATGACATCATAATATTCCTATACAATAACTTGTAATAAAGTGGAAATACATGGTGTACATGTATCAGTTATCAGGCCGACACATGTATACAGATATATTCAGTAAAAGCAATGAAATAAATATCTATTCATGGATGTGTACCTAGTACGTGGTACTAGCATGCGTGTAGCATCCAACAAATCTTGCAACTGAATAGCACTTTTGAGTTTTGTCTGTCACAAGAGATCAAAAAGGAATAATAAAATCCAGCAAAACTTTAAAAAGGGTATCGGGAAAAATTTCGGAAAAATTTCGACAAAAGAGCAAAGGTTTAGAAAGGAATACCTCAGATCTAGGTCTCCCACCATTGTATTTTAGCATTAGGTTTAAGAGTTTTTCCTCTGTAACCTTCAACTTCACCTTCTGCTTTGGAGTACGATCACCACTGCCAACATAGTAATAATGCAGTTAGTGGTAGTAACAGAAGATACATAAACAAGTGAAAAAAACTGGACATGTGATCTTACTGGCGAACAATAGCAATAACACATCTTAGCTCTTCAGCCTGTCCAAATGTGCCAATGATGCCACTCCCTTGACGCGTCAACCCCTCGCAAGGTTGAATTGGTTCATTTTCCTTCCAGGGAAGGGTTGGTGGAATTGTTGAAGAAAGATGAGGGGCTTTTGCATCTAGAAACATTTTCCGCAATACACAAGCAGCGTCATCATAATACCTGTAGACGGAAAGAATCAAATGGTGATTCCAAAAAAATGGAACAAACACCAATAGAAACTTTCATGAAGTTTGCATATCGTTAGAAATTTTAGAAACCCTTCACTTTTTATAAGAATGGTGTTCTGATGTTCTCGCTGTGTAGATCACTTCCACAAAAAAAAATCAGCTCAAGCATTCTAACCCCCTTATCTTCACTGTTAACTTCAGATTTTATGGTACTAGGAATTTGAAAATTGTCTGAGTTTCTGTGGATGGACAAGATCTATTTGAAGATATCATTCAAGCAAAAACTTGGCTGATTTTGAAATTCCAAACCATGTAAACCATTTGAGAGCTATGACGACAAATGAAGGTATATTGGAGGTGTATTTCCCTCTTCAAACTTCATTGTGTTCTGCAAGACTTTGCAACTTAAATCAAGGACAGAAATGACTAATGAAGCAAGAGAAATACTTGTGTGAGTTCTTCACAAAACTCCACCCATTAACATCACAGACATATGATTTTCCCTCTGACCGTAGGAGATCAAACCCACAAACCTGCAAGTAGCATTTAACCAAAACAACATTACTTCTTTTCTATAAATATCATGAGACCCTTTATAATAACACTCTATTTAATATATTATTTGCCAAAGTTACAAAGCACTTGCAAGATATTAACATGTCCAAAGCATTCATGTATTCAATTTCATAATGAAAACTTTACATGCATGATTGTAAAAGAATTGGAAAACTGCCCTTGAGGTTCTATTGTTATAAACTTACGGTTGTCAGCTGAAAACTAGGAAACTTCTATGCAAGTATCTTCATAAGTAAGAAAGCTTTAGAGTGATAAAACTTACCAAAGCATTATACAATGTACGTATAGATATAAACTATAGGCACTGAATCTTACTCCCAATATCTCCAATGACCAAACTAAAAATTGGAATTTCCTGAAGCAATCTCTTGACATATACTTGTCATTTCTTTGCTTAATCTTTTGGTGTAAACAACAATATCCCATGATATCAGAGCAATTGGTGTCAAAAGAAAGGTTTCCAATATAGGTATTGTTCCCTTGACTTTAGGACAATATTCATGAACATTTGCATTTTGTGTGAAAACAAATGGTAAAGAGAAAAGAGTTTCCAAGAAAATGAAAAAATCTGGAAAGAATAAAAAATAAATATAAAAAAAGTTATTAAACTACAGAACACATTAAAAGAAGCATAATACACTAAACAAACATCTCCACATTAAATTACGCCTTTGCAGATTTACATTTAATGGCAAACAATATAAGCTATGGAGTTAAAAATGACTTCTAACACTTAAACATAATTCATTGCTAACACAAAACTATTAAGTGATTTTCTTAAAACACATTTAAGTTGTGCTCATTGCTAACACAAAAAGTTACAAGCAATTTTCTTAGAACCCATTTGGGTTGTACGGAAGGATCTGTAACAAATTTTCAACCTTCAACACTTCATCATGTCTTCACCGTATCATCAAATTCATCTCTTGTTCACTAAAAAAGTCTATCACACCTTGCAAAAAAATTCTGAACTTGATCTCTCAAACTCAATAATATACAAATCGTTGAATCGCTTTGGGTATCTTCCACTGGAAGGTAGATCTTGGCCAGAGACATTCACATTATCATGTGGCCATTATGGAGAGAAAGGAACAGCTGAATCTTTAATGATAAATTTGGATATGTTGACCGGTTGTTTGTGTCCATAAAAGAGGATATTTGGGTGTGGCGCTCAGCTTTAATGAACATAGTTTCATATTCAATTTGTTGTCTTTTCTTTAGATGACTTTTTTCTGTTATCTTGTAGTTTCTCACTCACCGTTTGTAACCTCTGGCTGTCTGCTTTTTTTTTTTTTTTTTTTTTTTCTCGTATATAGGCATTTGTGTTTTGCCCCAAAAAATGTTATCAATCTCTAACCCAAAGACTAAGGCTTATTTATAGCCACTAACAACCATCAAGCCACATTTCATTACAAACATAACCACTAAAATGTTATAACTACTTGAAAAAAAAATAGATATCTTACCTAATACAAGAAGTCGAGCCCAATCTTAACCACTTCAAGAAAGTTGAAACTTTCTTAATCTTATGTTACCAAATGACTTCTTAAAGCTTTGCTATGAATGTTTAAATAACAATGAATGAATGTTTAAATAATTTATATATGGTTAAATGTATAATTTACATTGTAAACATTGAGATAACTTTACCGCTTGCCTAAATGCTATGCAGACATCTCTTGCCATTTGCTTCTCAGATGGAGTCAATAGTACCGGATATCTTATCTGCAGAATGAAATTATCTTTACAAAGGATATACCAATTATCAAAGCTCTAAAAGTAGAAGACAAGATTAAATAGCAAAAGTAAGATCGCTTATTAACTGAATAGACATACTTTGTTGGATAGGACTAGATGCTACATTGAACAAAGGAAAAAAAAATGTTTATAACACTAAAAATAATGAAAAGTGAGGATGTTTATAAGTTCTCTAGTCATCATAATGTCTTACTTCACTGACAAAAGAGAATTCTATGTTAACTATAAACTAATTTCCTCCATCAGTTAACAAGGCAAGGAAGTTTCACATCAATAAAGACCTCACGAGAAGTATACAACATAATTTGAACAGAATGGCCTCACTAGAATCACAGCTAAACGATCAAGAGAAATGACTCCACATCATAGTTAGAGTAGACTAATTCCTTCACATTGTATATTTCTTCAAGGATTTTTTTCCATAAGTTTTGAAATGTTAAAAATTGAAGTCATGGAGACATTGAACGGAGATGCGAAATAAAACTAAAAAAAAAACGTTTAATTCTCTGAGCACATTTAATTTATGTTTCTTTTCCCACAAAAACACGTGCAAGCTTTCAATTGTAATGTTTTCTTTAAAAAAAATTTAATAATAACAAAAAAGAAGGAAAGGTTAGAAGGTTGGAACCAGACACTAAACGTAACTGTCTTAGAAATTTGGCTTTGAAACCATGTCCCAACATAGCATCAGAGAATGGAGATATGGAAGGAATGAAACCAGAGAGTTTTCTACAACAGGTCTGTCCTCCCTCATCACCTTAGTATAAAAAAAGAGCCTCTATTTGGAGCTTAGCCTCGACCAACAATGTCATCAAGGACGCGCCCATTGATAAGTTCATGTTTGTTTGGGGCGCCTACAGGTGTAATTTAAGGTTCGATCTCTATGTAAGGAGTTATCTTTTTGTTTCAGTGACCCAGCCCATCACTATTTGTAGTTTCTTTATTAAATTATATTTTTTTGTTTAAAAAAAGATATAGCTTACTCATTGCTCTTATACTCTTTGCCTGACAAAGAACTTTGCTTCAATCCAAGATACTTGATGAGATGCTAACTCGAAGAACCAAAGAACGTCAAGAGTTGGCTTCCATGCCTCTTTTCTTCAAATAGCTCTCATTAGAAATTGACCAAGTGTTCTACTACTATCCACTTCCTCTATTGCAGACATACCAATCTACTATTAAACATATATTGAGTTTCGAATCCTCTAATATTTGCCATATCTTTCCCCAACTCTTTTCTCTTCTATCAACTGACAAATCAACAAAATACTCTGATTTGTGAAATTCCACTTTGTCTTATGTTGTTAAGCGATTTGTCACAGCTCAGCCAAGGCTCTATATTTTATTCAAAGCACCACGGCCGAGCCTTGGAACGATGTATTGCCACATCTTAGTCAACCAAGCTCATAAGACACGACTAAGTAGTTTTTGAAATACAACTTACACAGAGATCTTTATCAAACATCTTAAGAGTTATTTCCCTGATTACAAGAGATAATTTCAAAAATCAATGCTGAGGAAAAAAAGGAGGAACAACAGTTGCAACATAGGCCGATAATCAATCAACTTCAATTTTCACTGTAGAGGTGTGACTCTGTTGCTTTTAACTTTTCTTTTATTGCTCTGATTGGATTGTAAGACCCCTTTGACTTCCCTTTCTTTCTTTATAAATTTTTTTATTTCCTAATCAAAATAATAATAATAATAATAATAATAATAATAATAATAAATTGCAACTCATTGAAGGTAAAAAAAAAACTTTCAAAGACAGCCCAGTTGGTGGTGAGCCTCACCCTTAGAAAAGCCTCAATGTGTAAGCCTCCAATGCCTTTGAAATTATAATTATAAGGTTAAACTATTAAAAACAACTATATAATAATGATACTCTATAAAAAAATAATAATAATAATAAAAAAAAAAGTGATATGCATGTCACAACACTAAAAAATACTATCATCAGCCACTCCATGCTTAGATCATTAAAATTTTCACACTTCTTTGAAAATTTTCAATTCTTTACAAATGTCAAAGCGTATTATGAAATGTTAGTACTACATGTGTGACCTACAAGTGAATGAATATGACTAATAATTAAGAAATTTATTGCTGAAAAAGTAAATAACACTAAAATGTTCAAGCATGTCCCCAACGTGTATATTGTGTTTTTTTGGCCAACATAACCACCTGTACCAGTGTTTGTGTCGTTACGTCAATAAATAAATAAATAAATAAATAAATAAAATTTACATGCAACACAAATATATTTGAAGAGGTAATGTAAATAGCATGGTAAACACAACAAACTCAAAAAAAAAAAAAATGGGATGCTTATGCAGAAAGATGGTAAATTATGTTACTTCTTTTCCATCCGGATTCCTCATAACAACACCATCAACAACGGGAGATTTCCTTGCCTCAGCATGAGCATACTCTGGACCAACTGTATAAACCTGTATCAGCATAGCAAGAAGTTCAAAATATAATAACGACTTAAATGGTGAGAAGATACCAGCCAACATAATCTCTGGTGAACAAAAATATGTTCGCGTTTGGAAGCACTGATTGTGGAGCCATATGATAGACGTCATGGATGAGTCTCATGATGGCATGCCCAACTTTCAGGGGGGAAATAGATAAATAAATAAATAAAAGAATGAACGAAATGAAGAAAAACAAAATTATAATTTCATTTTTTTCTATAGGTTGCAAGTAATCGCACACTACATAAGAGAATTTTATCAAGAAAATATGTCTTTCCTTACATTTGGATCAATCTCCCAACACCAATGCATTCCACTCAGTATAGCATACAAACAATCAAAGAAAATTTGCTAAAGATGAACGCTAAGATACCCAACCACAAAGAGTGACCAAAAACCGGCTAAAGTCCAAAGCCTTGTTGAACATCCTCACTTTTCATTCTTACCTCAGGATCCAATAAATAGCATAAGGTACCTCCATAAGACCTTCCCTTTAGAAAGAAAAGATACGTCCTTCCAACACCTCAAAACCGCCTCCATGGATCCTAGGATCAGCCAGGCCAAACCAAAAGAGAACCAAAATGCCACCAAATTGGGATGATATACTTAAAGGAAAGTACAAGTGGGAGAGGTAATCATTGTACACCCATAACAAAAGGCAAACATATAAGTTGCAATCAGAAAACCCCACCAGGAATGAAGCTCTCAAAAGGCACATTATGAAGAAAAGAAAGGTATGGCCCCCAAACCAAATCATCGCTCTAACCTAGAGGAAAATATGCTCAACTGAAGATATTTTTATTTTAAATTCTCTGGTTTCATTTATTTTGGAGGCACGACAAAATTGTATGGGGCATTCTTGCCTAGATCCAGTTTCCCTTTCTCTTATAGCTCCTCTTCTAGATTAATGGAGCCAGATAGAAAGACTCTCATGGTGCCTGCAGAAGTGCCGAACTCTTATTCATATTATGTCACATGTCTTAGACACGTGATCTATAATTTCTTCACCTTCCTTCCGTAGACCCCATGTACTAGGGATTGTCAATCCCCCTCTTTCCCAAATTAACAGTGACGATCATTCCATGGGTTAAGGTCCACTGGAAGAAATTGATTCTATGTGAGAGTTGTTTCATCCATATTCTAGAATGGTGAAGAAAATTAACATTAATTATTGAGTATTACCCTTTTCTAGATGCTATAGGGAGGTTACAAAAAGAAAAGAAGGAAATCCCTCAACTAAAGGGGGTAGCAGCATGACTCTGTGTTTTTTAAGTATGCTGAAGCAAAACACTTTTCCTATTCAGATCAGTATCAAGGACACGGCATTCTCTAGGAAATATGTAATTTGGCATCTGTTATCAAGTATCAGACACATCAATGCACACTTAAATAGCATAATGCTAATTCTAAGTGTATCGGAATCTTTATATCAAAATCCTATAGAAGACCATGTGAATATTATGTAACAAAGGATTAAAGAACAAAATCCAATAGTAGCGTAAATTAGACAACCTTGACATCAGTTCCTCCAGTTGGCATGAACTCCTCGTATATATAGGAGCCTTCACGCCTCACCCTTCTGACATCAGGATGAAACTCGCTAGATCTGTTCCCAACCTGAAAATTAGAAACTACCATAGAATCATGCGTCTAAGATATAATTACAAATGAAAATTCACAAGCATTAAAGGATATACAAAGAGAAGCCTGACCTTCCGAAACAATTCTTTCATACCCCCACCGGCTGAACTAGGGTAGTATATCATAACACTGTGGTCGTCACCTTCACAACAGCAGAACAACAGAAATAGAAATTGTTAGCCATATATTGTGAATGCCGATTGGTAAAGACATATTAAAAATGAATTGCCACAAATCATCATTTCAAGATGGCAAAACAAAAAAAAGTACTGAAAGATAGGGTTGAACACATTCAATCTAAAGATTTGTTGGCCACGACCAACAAGCAAGTTTCCTAGTAAAGCCAGTAATAACACTTCTGAAACAAGCAGCTTTTAAAAGTTTTTTACCAATGACTACAACAAGCTTAGACAACATCACAAACCTAAATAAATAAAATCAAAACAACAACAGAGACCATCACTAAGATTCTTTGCTAACAATTTTTTTTACTCAAGTCTGCAGTGACAACTTCGAGGATCCGAATCAGCAATTACAAAACTTTGTAGCACAAAATACGGACATGAACAGATAGTTTTAAGTGCAGAAGTAATAAACAAATAATAAAAAACTTGACTTAACAAAGTTTCAATTGATCTAAACTTAAAAAAAAAAACTAACTGATTACAACTCTAAAGCCTATTTAATCAAAATAAAACCCTAAACCTAATTGGACTCGTACTCCTAGTTGGGCCTTAACTTGGACTGACCCAATCAATAAATAAAAATAATCCATATTGACATTATTCTCCCCCAATTCAAAAAAGATCGTCTTCAAGCTTAGCCGTTGTTAGTAAAACCATCAGCGACCAAGGAAATGTGTTCCTGACTAACTTGCCCACAGTCGAAACATTTGAATTAGTATTGCAAGCAACAATATGTGCAACTGGTTTAGCAGGTGTGGTAGGGACCAAAGTTGTCTAAAATGTAACTGAAGTAGTCAAATCATATTGTAAACGTGCTTCGACTTTCTTAACATACTGCTCTGCTTTTGCCATGGTAGTAATTATATCTAAAGCCTCCTGATTAGGCTGAGAAAGTCCATGCAAATACATGTCAACCTTTTGTTGTTCAGATTCATTCTTCAATCTATTGCTCAGTGTATTAAAAACTAGACTTCCCCTATGTAAATTTATGCAACCTACCAAATAAATCTCACAAATAATTTTGGGGATTGAAAGCACGAAGTACTAATTTTTCATCTTAGGCCAAGTTTTAACTGGTGTGTTCCCTATCAATTGTCTCTTTGTAATCAAATCCCTCCACCAGTTAGATGTGGTGCCTATAACTTTGTTGCAACTAAATGCATAGCTCTAATACCTGTTAGAGACTCATATTCCAAAACCTTGTCCATTTGGTCATCCAATCAACAAAAACATCAGCATCACCAGGACCAGAATAAATTGGAACATCTAATTTAAATCTCCTCCATGTTGTATGCGTTCCAAGTAACTAACAAAATGATCTAAATTCATAGGTAAAACATCGAAATTATTCTCACCTCCATAAGCATCATTATGGACTCGTCCTCTTTGATTGGGAAGACCAAAATTGGCTCATTGGGGTGGTTTATAATAGTCCAAATCGAATCATAAGCAATGTCTCGAAGTGGTACATAACCTGTCCATAACTTGTCCATCAGAATTTGAAGAATCTGAATCACGAGGTGGGACATAGTTATTTTTGGAGTGGCGCATAGTGTCAGAATCAATTGAACTTGAATCAACCACATGCGGTGGTATAGACAAATAAAAATAATCCCATTCAGGTTGAACCTGCTCTACAATTTTTCCTTTAATTTTTCTTCTTGTTCCTCTTTGAGTTTGGAGGTTAGGGTTTTCATCATCCCTCGTTTTTCAGTTCTCTGACTATGAACAATCAGTTAAGGGCTTTGTGCAAATCACAACTCTTGATTCACAAGTTTCGTTTCTCTAGCAACCCTAGACCTGGGGATTTCAAACAAATCGAGGAAATTAAGGTTGTTCTCCACAATCAGCCATTTTTTTCTTTCAATCCTCTTCGAAAATAGCATTGTTGCAATCAACTGAATTTGGGTATTGTTCCTCCAAATCGGTAACACGAGTTTTCATGGCCTCACATCACGACCATTGGTGGATAACCTGAACATCTGACTCTAAAACGTCAGATTCATCTTCCTCACCTTCATAGTCATCAAACGAATACGCCTTTTTCTAAACAATGGCAGTGGGGTTCACCTTCCCTTTTTCAGACGAATCTGAAAATTTTAATCTCGTTGTCCACCCTCACGACGCAACTTTTCGCGAATACCTTCAGATTCACGAACCAGGACATCAGTCAACTGGTCTATGTCCACAATGGCTTGCTCCATGCACTTCATCCTTGCGTTGGTGACACTAGTTCCCTTAGGCGACATTCTAAAAATTTTACTGCTCTGACACCAATGGGTAGTTTTAAGTGCAGAAGTAATAAATAAATAACTAGAAGAAATTGACAAAGTTTCTTCATTCTGATAAATTTCTAAACTTCAAAAAGATAAACTAACTGATTACAACTTCTAAAGCTTACTTAACCAAAATAAAACTCTGAACCTAATTGGACACTCCTGGTTGGGCTTTAACATGGACTGACACAATTAACAAATAAAAATAACCCATCATCATGAACAAACCAATAAAATGCATTATATAATGAAAGTATATGTGGGTGTCGCTCTGTCTATGCAATGCCAAAGCAATGAATACACTGCCTCAGTAGCAATGAATTCCTAATTTAAGTGCAAGGATATTGGTTTCTTTGGGATTTAGAGGGCAGGGTGGTGTAAGTGGGTTAGGATGGGAAACGAAAGGCTATCTATATTTCATAGTATCAAGTTCTAACAATTTCCCTTAAATGACGGAAAAAAAAAAAACATGTAAACTTTCAGATAGAACTCACCATGAATAGGCTTTTCCACAAATGGCTTCCAAAAGCGCTTCCCATGCACTTCGACAAAATCTTCTTGTTCCACAAAATAATCAAGCTCTTGACAAGGGGCATCCCTATTTACCAGTGCATATCTTGGAACAGGGATTCCAAACATTTCAAGACACTTGATTTCAAGAAAATTTCAGTATCCAACTCTCCGAAAAATATTAAGTATGTAACTTACAACCAAACAAGATCAAGATCATAGAAATAAGAATATCATACACAAGACTTTCAAGACGAATAGCCAGGTAACTCCATACCTCGTATACCTTCCTTCTATCATGAAGTAGATGTTGTGGTACCAATTCATTTACTAGAAATGGCCTACAAGCACCAGAGATAAGATATTTACTATAAAAACCATTGTGGTAAAAACTGAGAATACAAATATGTAACCTCCAACATATTAAAGACAATAAATGTTACATAAAGTAAAACTATAAGAAATTTCGAGAACATGCACAAAGATTGTGAATTGAAACTCAAATTCGTCATTCCAAATTTGGAAAAAGTAAATTTTGGTGCAAATGTACTAAAGCTTTTTTTGGGAAAAAAATGAGGTTATCCTGATCTTGACATTTATTTATTTATGTAACTTTTTATTATCAATAAAACAGGGCGTATAATATTTATACTAATCCCAAAAGGAAAAAGAGAAAGTCAATAAAGCAGTTCACCAATTAAGATGCAACAAGCAAGAAATATATTACATGAGGAAGATGGCTAACAAGACAAGCTCAATCTCTGAATGTCGTGTGAAACATGTGCCTCATATGCTACCTCGAAATTTACCCAAAAAGGATAACAAAGGGAGCCGTGTAGTGAGACATGTAGGGGTGGTGGAACTTGAACGGAGTGGTGGGAGCTCGGTGTGACATACTAATATCTCTGACGTCAGTGGTGGTTGTGGGGGTGGTTTGTCGGAGTCTCTTCTTCCTCACTCCAGATGTTTTCATTGCTTCAACATGGGTTTTCCTCTATTTTTCACATTCGCGCTTCTCTTCCTCCCATGTTTCTGCGAACAGGCCCCAAAACATCTTGATCTCTTGAACAAGATCTATCATGCCCCGCTCACCTCGTGTCATAGTGGGTGTATGTTGCTAATGGGGGTGGGGTGGGGTGGGGTGGTATTGTAGGGTAAATGGGTTGAGGTTAAGGTTAATATGGGTCATAAACGTATTCTAGTGGTGGATAGTAAAATTCAAACTACTATTAAATGGGTTTCCCCGCTCCACACAGGGAAAGACCCGAATATTTAAATTCAACCCAATTTTTAAGCCCAAAGGCCTAGAGTTAGGTTTTAAAGTCTATAGACTCCATTTTTTGTAGAAGCAACTAGAATAAGAATTGTTTGTAGAGGATGTAAGAGAAAGTCTTTTAGACTTGCAACATGTAGGAATGAAAGCCCTAGTGTTTTTATATAACTACAAGCTTTTTTAGATAAAACTTAATTCTGGTGTTTTTATAGAACTACAAGCTTTTTTGGATAAAACTTAATTTTGAGAGTCACAACACCTTGGAAGGGGTTGTTCCCACATTTCCCAAGTTAACGCTACCATTCAACAAAGAATTTATAAATTCTTAGTCTTCAAATTTAACAAGGTTATTGATTCCATGATTCTCATGGTGATACCCGACGGTTCCCATGGTGGATATGGAAAATCACTTTAACTGTATAAAAAATCACTTCAACTGGGTAAAATAAAATATTGTCGCGTGGGAAACTAGGGTCCAGCAGATTGAGGTCTTATCCTTGGCTCCGCTCTGAAACCAAGTCGGATTTTGATACTAACCCCCACCCTAATCCCTACCTCAAAATATGTTTATTGTCCTCCATATCAGCCCCATTAGGGAGGTTGGGGTTGGGATCCACGAAAACATGTATTAGTGCCAACCCTAAGTACTGATGAAAAATCCCAATGCATAGCGCATCTTTAATGTTAGAAAGAGTTGTGCGCCAGGAATGAGAATTGCCATTTGAGGTTGGATGGGGTGAGGTTCAGTTCAAGCAAGTGTCACAAGTGTCGCAACAGAGTTTCCAGAATTGGGACACTCAATCAACAGAAAAGAAATTATTTCACAATGAAAAATCTTCCCACAAATGTTGCATATTTATGGATGGGTACCAATTGGAGTTATTCAAAGAAAGGATCAAATTTCATAGAGAAAAGAAATGTTGAATGCGGTGAAGAACTTTATTTTTGGATTGTTGGTCGAATGTAATGTTGATGACACTCATTCCAACATAGCAAGGTGAACAAAGAATTGAAAAAGAACTACAATAAAGTGATTTCAAAAAGGGTTAACTGGCATTTGGGTCTTGTAGTTATTATATTTTGAGGTTGGGTTTCAAGTTTGTCCAGCTTTGAGTTTGGATCCCAAGATCACGTTGACCCCATTCACCGTCAACTCTCAGTTACAAATATATACATAAACACAAAGTTGGTATAAATTGTGAGACCTAAAGTTTGAATTCAATCAATTACTGAACGGAGAGTTGGTAGTCAACGTGGTCTTGGTACCCAAACTCAAAGCTAGACAATTTAGGACCCAAACTCAAAGTTTGTATAAATCATAGGACCCAAATGCAAATTACCCTTTCTAGAACAAAACAACAACAGTAGGAGGGAATTGGTGATAGTTTGTGGATTGTGAATGAGATAGTCGACTCAAAATGAAGACAAAAGTATAGCAAAAATCATATGCAAGTTAGATTTAGATTTTTTTAAGCAGTTAATTTGGAATAAGAATGTTACAAAATTATGAATTTTACACACCTTTGTTAAAATGATCAACTATAACTACAATATAGGTATAACTCACCGTCGCAATGCAGCATATGCCTCGGCCTTTTCAAGTGGATAACCAGAAGAGTGGAAAGCAATCAGGCAATCGCAGATCGGCCAACTGAGACAATAAAGATAGAACTAATTTCCACATCATTTTCCAACAGCTGAAGAAGTACTCAAGCTGTAGTTATATACCACTATTAAAAATAAAAATAAAAAATTCACGAAGAAAATGAACATAAATAATCACAGAAGTGCTGGACAATATGAAAATAAATAATCATGTGTACTGGAAGTATTGAAACAATCCAAAAGCCCACCTAGAGGCTTCCAAAAGTTTTTGCCATCTATTGATTGGGCCTGTTGGGTGGATGCCATTATAATCCAAGACAATCAGATTCCATATCAGAACGGAGGATGGGCAATAAACAGTGAGTGGGGAATAGATTCTTTTATTTATGAACAGACCACAACAATTACAGATGATCAACCCTCTTCTCACTAAATGATCTATGACGAGGATGCATCCGTGTGCATGCATCCATATAAAGAAAAAATGTGTCTCTGCACACTTGCACACTCGACCCTACTGAGGCGTGCACTTGCTCAAGTTGTATGTTGCGCCAAAAACTTTTTGAGGCAAGAATTTTCTGAAGCAAAGGGGCAGGTTCAAAAAACAGGTCTTCGCGAGTCAAAACGTCGTTGCAACGGAATACAATGTAGGTTTTTTTTAAGTTGACCTTCATATCCGAGACAACTTCAAACTAAAGACAGGATTTAAGAAAAATTACTTGCTCTACACATGGGCTATTGAGAACGCCTCGACCACAACTAAAAACAACATAGGGATAATGAGTCGCCTTGTCAAATGCCACATGATGCACAAAAAAAAAACCTTTTTGGAGAATCATAGATATTAGTTGAGAAAGTGGTTGTCTTCTACCTTATCCATTTTCCTTCAAAGCCCAATGAACTAAACAAAAATTCAATACAGTTCTAGTTGATCTATCCAAAGTTTTTTGAAGAAGACTAAGATTGCCTTACTTTAACCAAGTACAATCAAGGACTAGGAGTATTTAAACCAAGTACAGTCAAGGACTAGGAGTAGAAGAATGACAATTATTGATAAGGAAGATAAAGAGAGAAAGGAGTATATATAATAGAGGGAGTTTAAGCTATGTAGTTTTGGGGCTAAGAGAGACGAAAGAGAAATGGTGTCCCCTGGGCGCCTAGGCCTCTGCTACGCATTTTCAAGCAATTTTTTAAGATTCACATATTGCATTAATCCAAAATAATTTGAACCCATATTTATCCCAAGAATTAAAATTGAAGCATGCATATCCATAATCCAACAACAATCATAAGAAACCAAGTTAATAAGACAAGACCAATCATACCATAAAATTTAATTACCATTCAAAATCACACCAAAAAAGGAAAAACTCAACAACAATAAACATATGGTTCAATTGTTCTCATCTTACGCATAAATGAGCCCATCATTTTTGGAGGGTCATACGGAAAAAATAAAATAAAAATAGGTCCCCAACATGAGTTGAGTTTGTGTTTTTTGTAATGTTGGGAATAGATGACTTACCTTTGACTACAGACTTTTGGTTCCAGCATAGGAAAAATGAGGCTATAAGTATTTTGATGAGGAGCAACATTTACTACATAAAGTCAAAGTCATAGCATGGTGGCAATTATGGTGCCACTCCCTCTAATTCGTTTAATAATCCCCCACCATGTCACCCATGGCTGCTCTTTGTGGAACGGTATCATGAATTTCAAGAGCTCCATTGAAAATGCAATCACCTTTGAGGCCCGTAACAAAGAGAGAATTCAATTATGGAATCACAGGATTGGTACTCAGCCTCTCAAGACTCTTTCCCCAACATTTACAATATCTCTACTCTCAAGGAAGGTACCATAGTCAGTTCTATGTTTTAGAAGATGACACTCAGACCTGAAACCTGCACTTAAGAAGGAATCTTAATGATTGGGAGATCCCTCGCCTAGCTAACCTCTTCTTCTCTCCAAGAAATTCACCTTGGTGAGGGTCAAGACACTTGGAACTGGAATTAGAGGGCAAGCAAGCATGACACTTTCTCTGTCAAAGAACGTTATACCAATATTGACCCTCAAATCACCTTCTCTTCTACTGACCACAAAATTAACAAACTGCACAGCCTCATCTTGGCTCAATCAAGTTCCTCCTTTTTGCTCTGGTCAATCTTGCATGGTAGAATCTTAAATTTTGATAACTTCAACACTAGAGGCCTCATCATCCCAAACAATCATGTCCTGTGCAACCAGGACTCTGAATCCATTGACTGTCTCCTCCTTTCCCGCCCTTCTATCCAACACATTTGGGGTAAATTTTTCTTGCCCACTTTGTTTCTTCAATGAGCAGAACTCTGGTCATCTACCACACCTAGTTAATTTCAGCTTAATCACTTTGGTGTTTGGCTATGGGATCGCATGCTCCATGCTTTCTCTTGGATTATTTGGAGGGAGAGGAGCAACAAAATATTCAGGAATGTCTCCAACTTATTCCCTTTGGACAAAAATTAAAATTACTCTATGTCTATGGGGTATCACATGGGTGTTTTTAGATATCCCTCTTTCGCTTCTTGTATGTATGACTTGGGTCATATGATTTAGATTTAATTGAATCTTTAGATTTGTGCAAGGATGCACGGACACGCGTGTCGTGTCGGACACGGATACGACACGGCGACTCGGCAATTTTCAAAAAATTAGGACTCGGCGACACGGCGAAACAGTCAAACTTTACTTTTTATTAATTTTTATTTTTTTATAACTAATGAACATAAACAACAACCTAAAGCTTAAAATTGTTTAAAATTTTTATTTTTGAAGCTAGAAGATGAGAGCTTAACAAGAGAGATAGAAAATTTTACAGAGATGCTCGGATAGTCAAAATTTACTGAGGAGTGTATCTAATTTACAAATTGTTTCAAAATAGTGTGTGTAATTGTGTATCTAAGAGCAAATCAATCATCAGAAACAGATAAATCAAATTACTGAGAAATTATATAGCAAAATACCATTTTTTTGTGTATTGTATCTAATTTAGAGTGAGGAAAGAAACGACCTTGATGATGTCTGATGTACAATCAAATGAAAATGTCAGTCAAGAAGTTAAGAACCCTCAGATTGAGTACGACGTGAAGATGTGCTCTAATTAAAGCAACTCCTCTCTCCGACTGAAGGAATTGAAGAATTGGCGATTGCAATTGAGTGCAGTAGAACTTGGTGTTTCTTCAAAAACTACTTTCGAAAATCAGCAGAGAAAAACAGGAAAAAAACACTGGCCGAGTCGGAGCTGAGTCGGGGTCGTGTCGGTCTCAGTCAACGTGTCTTGACCGTTGACCGCGTGTCGGGCGCGTGTCGAACGCGAGTCCGTGTCCGACACGTATCCGACTCTCGAAACGGGAGTTTTCCGAAGAGTCCGTGCATCGGAGGATTTGTGGATAGTATGTTCATGATGGAATACATTGTATACTTTTGTTTCCTTTAGGTATGGTCTCATGCCCTCCCAAAGGCCCCCCTTTTGTTAATACAATTCTACAACATGCTTTTACTGATCAAAATAAATAAATGGTTTGCCTTCGTTTTGTGGTTATGTCGCATTATTATATTTTGTCATTTCATAGCAATATACATGTTGAGATTTTGATACATAATGTCTCTAATATGCATTTTTAAAAACAATTAAATGTTATTTAGAAGGTGGATAACCTTAGTTTGGTGAATTAGTAGAGTAATTATAACCTTAGTTGTAGAGTAATTATAACCTTAGTTTGATGATTAGTATAGTAATTCTTAACCACGCCACTAGCAACTCTACGGACCAAATAGTGAGTTATGCCCGAGTAAACTGCATTGATAATGAGTATTCTTTTCTTTTTTTCCCTGACCTTGGCGGAAGGTTACATTTAGGAGACGAGGAAGACAGATGTATTTGGTTTTTGGTTTCTTTTTCATTTTTGAAAGATTGGCCACTAGCACTATACCATATAAACTTATCATAACTTTCCAATTAAATTAGTATGAAAGAAAGGGATTCCAGCTAGGGTTTCTTTCTTATGTGGAGTTTGGGATAGGGTCACTTTAAAAGAGGCATTAGTTAGTAAGGGAATGAATATTGACGTAATATGTCAACATATTACCTTTAAAAAGGAAAACTGTGTGCAACAAAATCTTAGTACTAAACATGTTACTCTTCAGAGCTCTTTGCCCAGCTTGATTTAGAGATACTTTTTGGGTTGGATTGGATATGCCAAAACAGGTTCTCTTGAGATGTTGGAAGGCTCGATCATTTTTTGTCTTCTAAAGGTGAGGATAATTTTGTTTGCTATTTGATGAGTGTCGTGTAAGGAAATGAATAATAAGATTTTCAACAACAAGGTTTCCGCATAGGAGTTGCGATGAACATTATGGTTACATACGTTGGGTGTCCTCATCACTTACGAGATATATATTTTTTCTCTTTTTGTAAGTTGGAACGCTTTAGTTTTTGGCTCTCAACTATTTTAAGAACTTCTTCTGTAAATCTTGTTAAAATAAAATAAAATAAGTTGCATGATGTAATAACACTCACTCATTATTATCACTAACCACATTGTAGTAAGATTTTATAAAAATACTACAATCCACGGAGCTTGAGTGGATGGTATGGTATAATTTCCATCAGTACACAATAGCTACTACCAGTGAGATAATACTCTAATAACAAAAGCAACAATACCTGAAACATCCAATCTCAATATGTTAGATGTTTCATACCATTTAAAACCTATTTCAGTAATGAATATTGTATAAAAACCAAATCACATTATTATATTCTTTCTCTACATCAAATATACACGACACATGGGCCATTATCCTCATTTTAAGATCAATGCATTACTTAACCAACGCCTATATAACTTTATGACAAACCCTGTGTTCTCAAGGGCGAGGCACTGCCACGACGGAGCCTTTTTCTAGGGTTGAGATTTTAGTGTAGTAACCTCCATCTTGACTAGTGTATGGCTATGCGGCACTCTAAGACTAGGATGAGACGTTTAAAGAAAAAATACAGCCTTGGCAGAGTCGCAGCAGAGCCCGCAAAAACATAGCTAAAGGCATAGTGTTTCCTTCATAGGAACTTATTGTGTCAATTAAACCAACAAATAGCTATAGTCTTACTCACACTTGCAGCAAATCTTAGGTTCTCCAAAATGTCATTAGTACCTAGAAACTTTTTCAACATTAGTGAACATAAAGTGTACTTAAACCATTCAAAACATTTTTTGAACACATCAGATCTTTCTTTCGAATTATGCACGTCTAACAAACTACAAAGAGGAAAAGAAAAGGCATCAAAAACCCATATGTTTATATGAGGTGTTAGCTTTTCATTTTTTTATTTATTTCGAGTGAGAAGTTCCAAATTGAAAGGAACAAACAACTATGCAATGAATACGATCCCTTGTGGAAAAAAATTGATTCGCTAAGATGGAAATATGGATATCAGATTTCAACCACCTATGATCAACCAATTGGGAGAGAATTAATAGATTCTTTTCGGTAGCGATTCATCCTTCCCTTTTGATAATATGGCCGCGATCCATCATTACGTACGACTATCTCCACTATAGAAAGAGGGAAAAAAAAGAGAAAATCACTACAATACAACGGCTAGAGCCTTTGTACCAAGAATGTTAATGAGATATTATTGAACCTTCATAAATTGTTCCCCTTATAGCATCAATTGAGTGAGTAGAGCACCCTAAAATATATAATGAGAAGAACACATCTAGCAAAGAGCACCCATTACATCCATCCAACACAATCCCCTGAGAGGAAGTTTAAAAGATTTTGTTATTCCTCTCTCGCCAAATGATAAATAATAACATTGGGATAAGGGATCACGTCAACCCTCCTCTCCCTTTTGGAAAGGCTCTACTTTCCACCATTGTTTTAAAAGGTGATTGATGCGAATCATCTAAAAATTGTTTCAATGCATGAGTTTAATATTGGTTATAATGTGCACCATGATTGTTCTTATTCTTTAACGCCTCAAATATTTTATGATTGATTTCATGTGGTTTCTTGTTATATCTTGCATTGATAATCGTTTCATACTTTTTTAATTAGTTCATGATTTTAATATTTTTAATCAATTTTCTTCTTATTTTTTTCTGAAAAGTCGAGGTGTATGCCTTGTTACGCATCAATGCCTCACTTCACATTAAAAAAAAAAAAAAATCAGTTCTGGAAATTTTTTTTAAACATTACTTTCCACACATGGAGCACATCTCAGCGAGCATCGGTGTCATCCAATCCACCCCGCATACAAACAAAGCTAGCTAAATCACAATTCAGAAGAAGATGGATTCATCACTCTACACCATGAGGACACACCCTACCTTTACGTCCACCTCCCCACCCCTTTTAATGAGCTTTTCCTATATTTATAAATACACACAAAAAAATAAATGAATTCTCAACAACATCTCCAAATTGATGCAAAAGTATAAAATGAAATATATGACTAGCATTTTGAAAAATATATGATCAAATATCAAAAAATGCTTACATCAAATAAAGCGTAGCATTAGTATAAATACCTCTCTACTGGATGTTCAAGAATAACCTTATCTCCAAAATATATGACCTGTAACAAACACAACATAAATAAACAAATAAAAGAAACCAATAATTTCATTACACAAATTTCTCTAATTTGTTAAGCTACACTCCGGCTCTTGTTTATACTAAGCAGACCCAAAAAAATTTAATGTGCAAACGCTTAAAACTTCAATTGTTCAAAATCAAGGAAAAGGAATACAGCAATGTAGCAGCTTATTAGTAGATACAAGTAAATTTATAAGAAAGAAAAAACTATAACATACCTCGAATTCGCCAAATGATTGTAACCTGTTGAGGATCTGTTCCATAGGACCAGAAAATGCCTGAAATGAATAAGAAGGAATGTTAAGAGAAAGTTTGTTGTTTTGCGTAGAGGCCTCACATTAACTAGTAACGTAGAAGAGATAAGATTTTCGGTAAGTGGGCAAAAGATAAAGAACCTCCGATCCGCATTTCACCTTCTTTTCCATGACGCAAACACCAATCTTAATCTTGCCTTCCATCTCCATCTTTCTCTCCGTTTGTTTCTCTCTCTCTGATCCTTGTTTGAAATATGAGAATCTCTAATGCTCAAGCTTTGTCTACTGCTATATATTCAAATCAAGAAAAGAAAACAAGATTCAGAGATGTATAGAGAGAGAGAGAACAACAGCCATTAGAGAGAGAGAGAGAGAAAGAAAGTGAGATTTCTCTCTCTTCTCTTCTTCCTCTTGAGATAAGTAGTTATGACTTGTGAGACGAGAGTGTATTGCGGAGGAGTAGAAGACTGGCTTACCTTTTCTGCTCTCGACATTGAATTGAAGCGCCTCTCTCTCTGTGCTCGACTTTATATGGAAAAAGAGAGTGAGAAAGGTGTTTTTGCCTTTGCCTTTACCTTTTTGTTTGATGAAAGCAAGTGAAATCCGTGTCACGGAGCGCAAGCGAGCAAGCGAGAACCAACACAACATTCATGAATTGGATTGGACTGGATTGGCGTGGAGGAGTGGAGAGAATACTTGAATATTCATGTGGGCTTTGCTTTGAAGACGTGTAAAGCTCTTCTATATTTAGCCATGCTTACCATATAAACTTTTTCTTCTGTCCTTTTCAGTTTATTTCGTAAAAAAATCTAGAAAAATTGCTATTTCATTTATGTAATAAAAAATGTTGTGTGTTTCTTTGTGTTGTGCGTATGGGGGCCACCCTCATGATTTTAGTGGTGTGGTGCGGGGATGGGGATGGGGATGGGGATGGGGATAGGGATAGGGATAAACTTGTTGGGGGTCGTTCACAGTTATCAAAATTGACCATGTCTGACTCCCAGTCTAACAAACCCATTTTTTTTTTTTTTTTTTTTTTTACACCAATTCTAATTGTCGAGGAAAACAGCGAGGACCCTCCATCTCCCTCGTGATACGTGCAAGAGATGGGATGCATGCATTACGAGGGGGTGGAGGGTCCCCCTCCCTCCCTCGCTGGTTTCCTCGCTAGTTAGCCAAGTTCTTTTTTTTAATATTTGATTCGTCAATTATAAATTAGGAATTGGTAAGTTCTTCGCAAATCATATTTTATAAATAGCTAATTAAATATGAACATGAATGTAATCATTTTTCATACTGTTGGTTTAAGATTTTGGAATTAGCTAGCTTAGCTGTTTTTGCACTGATTTTGATGGTTTGGGGATCATACATATACGGTCTTATTTGATCGATTATCCTTTGTTTAATCACTAAAGTTTATGAGGATGATGTTTTCTTAAAATAAAAATGAGTCTTGCTACGCTACCCGGTGTTGTGCTTGGTACCATGCCTAGAGGTACCAGGCACATGCCGCTTGATGAGGTGGCATCAAAAGCCAAAAAAAAAAAAAAGGAAAACAGTGAAGAAACAAAACTAGACATCTAAGAGTATCAATGTTTGGAACATGCAATGTTTTTTAACATGAAACTGCTACTTACCTTTGCAGGTCTTGTCAGAGCTGGCACCATTTGTGATACTGGCGGAGAAGCTAGGAAGGCTAGCTATGCAATTGGCAATTGGTGGTAGTGGTGTGAAGTCGGTGAAGGTGACTTATGCATCTGCAAGAGCTTCTGATGATCTTGACACAAGAGTGCTCCGTGCTATGATCACCAAGGGGTTAATCGAGCCAATATCCAGTGCATTTGTGAACTTGGTGAATGTTGATTTCACTGCCAAACAAAGGGGACTGAGAATAACAGAAGAGTGTGTCCTACTAGATGGTTCACCTGCGAAACCACTCGAATACATTCAGGTTCAAATTTCTAATGTAGAATCTAGATTCCCAAGTGCATTTGGTGAGACAGGAGACGTAAAAGTGGAGGGAATGGTGAAGGATGGAATACCCCATCTAACAAAGGTCGGGTCCTTTGATGTGGATGTGAGCATGGAAGGCAGCCTGATACTCTGCAGGCAAGTTGATCAACTGGGTATGATTGGGAGAGTTGGTAGCATTATGGGTGAGGAGAATGTGAACGTTAGTTTCGCGAGTGTCGGAAGGATCGCCCCTCGAAAGCATGCAGTGATGGCAATTGATGTTGACGAACAACCAAAGAAGGAAACACTTAAGAGAATTGGAGAAATATCAGCCATTTAAGAGTTTGTTTTCCTAAAACTATAGTTCCAGTTTTGAGATAAGCAAAGGATAAAGATCATTCAATCAGTCTCCTTGATTCCCAATTTTTTAGCTTCAGATCCCTTTTTTTTTTTTTCAAGCCAGCCACGTGCCTGGTACCATGTGCTGCACGTGCCTGGCACCATCCAGGCATGTAACACCAGGTAGCGTAGAATTATTGAATAAAAATGGTTGTATCTCTCTCATATTGTTATTACATTTAAGACTTGTTAATTTTTAAAGGTGAGATACTGTAGGTTGTGCATATGTAAAAACACACATGTAAAGTCTATGGCATTTAGCTAGTACTAGTATACCAGTCGTGCCTTCAATACGGCCATATACTTTTCATATAGTGTGTACTCTTGTTGTTGGCATACATTCCCTAGTTCTTTGGTCGTGTCTTTGAAATTCCCCAAGAAGGTCACTAAACTACCAAATATGAAAACAAATTATGAGTTGTCACTTAAAAAAAATTAAACCTTCTGTCATATGGTTTGCAAAACATACCTCAACATAAGATACTTTCAAGAAATATTATGAAGACTTTTCTTAATTTTCCATTTAACTAACTATTTTTACTACTCTCTTTATTTTGATTTATATAGATAAGAATTTTCAGATGCTTGCACTATTTCATAGGGTGTAAAATCCTTGCTTCATGAGAATTTCACTAAATTTATTTTTTTACTATTTATTTAATAAATAGACAATACTTTAGTTCATCCTCACTGTTACGTTTGACATTAATCTACACACTGCAAATGATTTGGTTCATAACTCAATGAGAATGCAACAAATTGTTAGCAAAAACACATTTTGGGCCTTTGGGCCAATTCAAGTACTAAAAGTTCACTCTTGACTCATGGGCTAAAATGTCCAGAAAGAAGCCTGCATATTCAAGTAAATATTTCTGTTATAAAGCCCACAATGGCGGTGAGAATTTTTTTAAGTTCTATAGGAGTTGTTTGGAACATTATAAGTTGGTGTCTCGTGTGTTTTATTTTATTGTCTCGTGTGTTTTTTTATTGTCTCTTCTCGCCTTTTTTATTTTATAGGGGCAATTGGGGGGGGGGGGGGGGGGGAGAGGAATTGACATAGTTGTTGGAGTCCATGTCCATCATTAGAGAAGAAAGCAGTGACAGATGCATCATGGAAGAAGTGGAGTGGACTAACTGACTGATTCCCTTTTCCAATTATATCTTATCTACTATTGTATTGTTTATTTGTTTTTGTTCTCGAGATCACAAAGGGGAGTAGGTGGTGTAGTGGAGAAGAAACACAACATCTGATACGTAGGTCCCATGCGATGGTCAGAGTCTCTCTGATTTCAAAATTTTGCAGGGGTAGTTTTGGGGGAAAAATTGATAGGACATCCGAAGCAGCTGCTTCACTATTCCTCCGGGCAATTTTCATTAGAAAATAGATTAGGTTTTTTTTTTCTTTGTTAAAGAGCTAGTATTAGGTTGTACACAGAAAAATCGTGTTGTCATTTTACAATACTTTTGTTTTATGTATGTTAAAGATGATTGTATAAGTTGCATAGACACGAGGGATAAATAGTTGGTAAGGTTTCTTTATGAGTGGGAGTCTAGCTGAATCGAGTCGTCAAGGCAGCTAGATGAATCACCCAAAATGTGGTAGAAGATACATACATCAAGTGATAAAATCCAATAACTTTTTTAGTTGCTAAGTTAATAAAACTAAGGGCATTTATCCATTTTGTTCTCTTAAGACCCTAGGTTGAACCAAATGGCTAGATGTAAGATGTGGATGGCTATTTCACAACCAAACACCGTTAGCCAACTCATATATGATAAATTTGTGTTCTATGAACGTAATGAAATTTTACTACAAACCATAAATTTTGTTTTACTTTAAAACGTTGGAGCTACTTATGAGAGACTAGTAAAATAATAAATGTCTAAAGATGAAATCGTTCATAGGCAGAAGTGCACATTGTCGACATGTTGGTTAAAAGTGAGATGCAGGGAATCACCTGAAGCAAACGTTTGATGCTGAAAAGTTACAACAAAAAGTTGAATTCAGAAAAGTGCACGTTTTGGTGTATCATTAGGTAAATTATTGGGTTATTGATGATTTGGAGGGTGATAGAGGCTAATCCCTCATGGACAAGGTGTACCAGAATTAAAAAGGTCCTAAAATGTTCAAAATGGTGGGAAAGAATATGCCATGAAAAACCTCTTAGTATATGATGACCAAAAAACTAGAGAGCTAGGGTGGCTTCCTGTACGTGGGATTGTGTTCAAATGGGGGGTATTGGGCATCTCTAGGATGATGGAGGGTATTGGGCATGCCCTGGCTCTCTATACAAGTTCGATGGCTTTAGAGGGTGAATATGCTTGTGGGCCAGAGATTGGAAAAAAATGTCAAGGTTGAGAGGATGGCAGTGGGGCGGATTTGAGCAAATCCATCCCCGCTCCGTCAGAAATAGTGGATCCCCAAATCCGCCCTGCCAATCCATTTATAATTTTAATTAAAAACCATAACCGCCTCGTATGGATTGGCGGATATCCGCCCCGCCCCGATTGTGGTGGTTGTAGTCGTTTTTCTAATCTCTGGCACGACCCCTCGTGCTTGGCACCGGTTCACTGATTGGGAAGGCAACCCTCAATCCTTCCATTGGAACCACCATCACCATCAGTATAAGAATCATTTCTCCGAATCTCCTCCTCTGCCTTATTTTCCTCCATTTCCTCTTCCTCCGCCATCCTCTTCCTCTTCTTCTTATTCTCCACCCTCCACATCTTAAGATTTGACTCTCAAACACATCGTCTTCGCCATAGCTGGTTCTTCGCAACTCTAGAAATGCTGGAAGGAGTTCATTCGCCTCTGGTGGAGTCCCAAAGACATGCGAGGCCACGTTTGGTTGGAAGAGCAGGTTCTTATTGGCTGTAGTCGCTCTTCTACAGAGAGAGATGAGAGGAGAGCGTTGAGTAGAATCAGAAGAGCCACAGGGAGGGAGCAGGGTTGAGCGTTGAGCGTCGAGTAAGAGACGGTGAGTATGTGAGAGGCTAAGAGCCGCAGGGAGGGAGCATTTGAGCCGCTTGATTGTTGAGTGTTGTCGAGTGAGAATGTGATATGAAAGTGAGAGATCTGATCTAGGGTTTATTTCACTTTAGTAATTTCCCTGGTTAAACAAATATCCATGGGGCGGATATGGCCAAATCTGTATCCGCCCTGAATAAGAAACGGATACAGTTTGGATATCCGTATCCATCCCAACCTCTATATGAAAGGAAAACAGTGAAGAAACGAAACTAGACATCTAAGAGTATCAATGTTTGGAACATGTAATGTTTTTTAACATGAAACCGCTACTTACCTTTGCAGGTCTTGTCAGAGCTGGCACCATTTGTGATACTGGCGGAGAAGCTAGGAAGGCTGGCTATGCAATTGGCAATTGGTGGTAGTGGTGTGAAGTCGGTGAAGGTGACTTTTGCATCTGCAAGAGCTCCTGATGATCTTGACACAAGAGTGTTCCGTGCTATGATCACCAAGGGTTTAATCGAGCCAATATCCAATGCATTTGTGAACTTGGTGAATGTTGATTTCACTGCCAAACAAAGGGGACTGAGAATAACAGAAGAGTGTGTCCTGCTAGATGGTTCACCTGAGAAACCACTCGAATACATCCAAGTTCAAATTTCTAATGTAGAATCTAGATTCCCAAGTGCAATTGTTGAGACATGAGACGTAAAAGTGGAGGGAATGCTGAAGGACGGAATACCCCATCTAACAAAGGTCGGGTCCTTTGATGTGTATGTGAGCATGGGTCCATGAAATTACTCAAATTTCTAGGTGATCATCGATAATTCACCTTGATCATTCGATAATTCACCTTGATCATTTGTAATCTCGTGTCCTTTAACAAAATCTACTGGCTAAGGGCAACTATAAAGGCTCAAGCCTTAGCAAATTTTATAGTAGAATTCACTCATTCCTCAACCGGGAAAAAATGTCAACCAGCAGATCAGTGTCGCGACCTTCAACAAAATCTACTAGCCGATGACAACTATAAAGGCTCAAGCCTTAGCAAATTTCATAGTAGAATTCACTCATTCCTCAACCGGGAAAAAATGTCAGCCAACAGATTAGTGTCGCGTCCTTCAACAAAATCTACTGGCCGAGGAAAACTATAAAGGCTCAAGCCTTAACAAATTTCATAGTAGAATTCGCTCCCTTCTCAACCAAGGAAACAAAGGCAAACAGCAGATCAGTGTCACGTCCTTCGATAAATGAAAACTCATCAACTCATGCTAAAACATGGGTAGCTAGCCTAAAGATGTGTGGCATTTATAAGTGGATGGGTCGTCAAATCACCAGGATGTCGAAGCATGACTTGTTTTATTCACCTAAGGATGATCCTCTATTTGAACAAAGTCCAAGAGCCCGTGAAATGACTATGTATGAGTCATCCGGTAGATCACCCCATTTGTAGCAAAACCTCTACATGCAGATCATTTTGTCTTCAGCATACTACATTTCAACAACAGTAGAAGCCTCTACATGCAGATCATTTACTTGTATCAATAGAGACAGGTAAGTCAGCAAGATTATGGGCATTCTACATTTATTTTTGGCGGAACTCCTCAGTGAAAATACATCTCCCCTACTTTTAAGTTAAAAGGGAAAAAAAACGGCCATCTCAAAAGCAAAGGAGATGAAGGGCATTTGTGGGAGCCAAAAATAATCTTTGGTCCAACAGGATAAGGAAGCCCAAAGATTTGGGTTGTTCCCGAGAAGCCCAAAAATTACTCACGAAAGTTACAAATAGAGAAAACCCAAGCTTGGGCTCAGTATAGGTCAACAAAACACTCTTTTCTCAGCAGAGGAGTAGTGCTCAGCGTTGACCACCATGCTCAGCTGAACACAAAAGCTTGCAGGAGAGGTGTCTCCAAACAGAAAGTTACAACCGCCAACGGAAGTTTACAACTATCTACGAAAGTTACAACTACCTGAGAGAAGTTACAACTACCTAAGAAAAGTTACAGCCGCTTGCAAGCAGATGACTCACTCATCTGCCACATGTCTTACTCATCTGCCACGTATCTCACTCATCTGCCACGTGTCTCACTCATCTGCCAGCAGTTTACTCATCTACCTCTATAAATAGCCAAACACAAAGCCATCTGGAGGTAACTTTTTTTATTGATTCACAATTTTCTCTTCAAATACAAAGAAATAAATATTTTCCTAAAGGCATTATTCTAACTTTGGCATTGGAGTCCCCGTGACAGGCACCACACCAGTGTCAATAATTAATCTTCATCTTATGTAGATTGCTCATTTCAGCACGTGATTTGGTGGAAAATTGCATCCACACCTATAATTTAATGTTTACGTACCTATTGCTACATGCCTTCAACACCCCGGTAAAATTTAATAAGTAAAAAATGCATAATAGATTTGCCAATTTGTGTAACGAGAAAATTACCAATGCTATCTTTTTACAATTTATTTTATTTAATTTTAGTTGAAGTGAAAATATACATGTTTTAATTATTAATTGTATTCATTACTTTTATATTATGTGCTTAAAATCCATAATTGCTTCAAACTCGTGCTCAATATGAGCATTATGTAGCTTGTAAAATTATGAAATACCATGCCCTTAAACCCTAAACCCCTTGTAAATTAGTAATAAACACCAAATTGGTAAGTTATAAATTAAACCTTAAATTATTTAGAAAATTTAAATAAAAAATGGATAAACATATAACTCTAGTTTTGCTAGATCTTGTGAAGAATACAAGTGCGAGAAAAATCTATGAAAACAAGAGATGTGACAGAAGCTTGCAGAATGCGGGGACGAAAAAAATAACAAGAACGGTGGGGTATAAAAGAAAACACAATAGTCGTATGCAAAAGTGAAGAAATGGGGAAAGGATGGGACTTAAATGAACAATTCTTAAGAGCCAGGCCTCTAGTCCCAGGGGAGCCTCAAGAACGTGATGAAGATGAAGAAAATAGATGAGTATGAAGAACAGAAGAACAAATGAAGAACAGAAGAAAAAGAAGAACAAATGAAGAAAATAGGATGATGGAGGGTCTTGAGGCTCCCTTGGCGCTAGGGGTCTGGCTCTTAAGAATTGTTGGACTTAAATAGACGAAACAAATGCCTTATATTGAGAACACTGAGAGTGTGGGACAAAAATAATATGAATTATCAAGTACTCAAAATGTACAAGGATTGTTTTTTGAAGAACATGCTTAGTGTTGACTTTCTAAAACCTTATAACCTTGTGAATAAACCTATGGGTACTGTATCTAGTACGCTTAGGGCGTAAAGGGCATGTGCAAGAATTGGGTGCATTTGTAACATAAAGCAGGACATTAGTGGTGTTGCATAATTCAAGTGCAAATAAATTAGCCAAGGTATGAACAAATAAAGTGAATCACAATAGGTCTTGAGGACCTCAAGGGACAAAAAAGTGACAAGACACTTGGAAGGTGACTATATATACGTGATAAAAATGGTGTAGGTGATGAATAGACAAATGTTGGGTGGTAAATAAAAGATTGGGCATGAGTGTTAATTATGAAGGTTCTTATTGAGTATGTGAGAGGGCTTGAAGGAAAAATAATTAAGGGAGAAGTAGAGGAGGGGGGATGGTATAACAAGGGAGGTGAAAAGGAGGGAGGTCTCAAAGTGGTATATAAACCCCATCCCCACAAATTCCAGTTGGGAAAAAGGAAAATAGTGCACTTCAAAAATGCATACATGGTATTTGATGATGAAAACTCTCCCTAAAGTCACAAAATCTCAGCATAAACTTTTCACTTTCCAATGTTGAGCAAGGCACCCCATAACTATTAAAAGTTCCTTTGGCCAGTTCCAAACCCTGTATTTTTATACCATTCGTCACGAGTCTTACTAATTGAGATAATGTTCGTTATATTAAATATACAATGTCGTATATAAATAGATGATATTGTACATTCAACGTCCCTCTAATATACTGACCATACCAATTTTGTACTTTTTTTTAGCTTAGCTACATCATGAACATTAGTAAAACGTTACACTTTATGATTTTAATTAATAATTTTTAGTCACTTTAGTCCATTAGTTTTTAAAATTAATAATCCACCACAATTTTGTCCATCAACTAAGATCATTAACTAAGATAGGTGTTAGTGAATTGTACTCAACCCTTTTGAAAAGGAAAAATTATAAGGTTACAAACAATTAATCAATTTAGTAGTAGAACAACTTTGTTTAAGAACTTGCAATTGGCATTTTATTTGGTGGCACGTGAAAATAAAGGTAAAAACACACTAGAGGTATGCCAAACTTAAAAATGTAACATCTATTGTTGGTTCAAGATTTGAAATCCTCGTGATACGAGCAACACCATGATCTCCAAGTTGACTTTCTGCAAGCTCTCGCTACGCCCTTCTGCGTACACGAGTACTATCTCGTGTTTTGAGCCTCTGACCCTCAAGTTAGAATACAATCAATAACTGAAAACTAGGAGAAAAATGGAATTTAAGAGTAGAACTAAGAATCTCTAGAGCTCTTGAAGTCCTACTATTTATCAATTGTCCAATAGCCTATATTCATACTAATTTAGGCTTATCAATGTCACCATCTTGAGAATTTAATGCTCTGCCAACATATATTTGGAAATTAGATCTTGAGCCGAGGTCTAACATTTTTGAGAGACTTGCAATTAGGCTCAAGTTGTTATCCTATCTAGTTGACCGAATCTCTTCGAGATTCACGCGTATATCTTGGATTAGCCTAGGTTGTTTTCTAGCTTGTTTGACCAAATTCAACAATTTAGGCGACATGCCTCTCCCTGATTGGCTGGCTTGTTCTCCAAGTCACTCAGTCTATTAGGGCAACCTGCCTCTCCCTGCCAACCACTTTGCTAACTTCCCATTGGCCCTGCTCGACTTCCCACATCAGACTGCCAGCACAACCAGGAGCACCTATCATGTGTTCCACTCCAAGAAACCTTATTCCTTTGAAGCCATGTGTTATGTCTGTACATGCCCAGGTGTTAGTCACATATCTCATCCTTGGTCTTTTTTGCATGTTGATCATGTGCACCATGTGTCACGGGCTTTTCTTTTCTCAAGTACTTCCCGTGCGGCACTAGCAAACTTTGCCCCAACTTATCAAAGAAAGCTAGTCAGCCTTGCTTACGAAAGACTTACTTATAGAGTGTGGAAAGCTAAGCAAGCTAAGAACGCACAAAAGAGCTTAAGAGAACTAGAACTTGTATTGTTTGAATTATCTAAGGTGATTACAACAAATGAGGCCTTAGCCTATTTATACAATTCCACCTCCTCAATGGACGGTGTTGATCAATTTGATCCAACGGTCTACAATGATCTTCTACACACTTCCTTAGAAATTTCTAAGGACTATAATCCTATGGAACTCTATGGAACTTTATGGAAGATTCTAGAGAACTCTCTAGAACAATGTGGAATACTCTACATTATTTACACTTGTTAACCTCACTTGGCTAGGCAAGATAGTTGTGACATTTTCCCCCACCTAATCAGACGACGTCCTCGTTGCCTTCAAATCCTCGTACGCTTGGATTTGCTCCTTGAATTGCCACAAATGTTGGATTGGCTCCTAGCTAGTTTCACTTTCTGGCAATCCTTTCCACTTGACGAGTAGCTCATGTATGAGAGGTTGGTTGGAATGGTGCACCACACGATCTGACAAGATAGTCTCTACTTCCTTGTCATGTTGGATCCTCATGCCCATTGGTCTTTGTGAAACCCCTCTACTTGGATTATCCTGATCTTTCTTATACGGTTTCAATAGGCTCACATGGAAGACTGGATGAAACTTTATCCTCGGCGGCAACTCGACCTTGTATGCTTGCTTTCCCACTTTCTTGACTATGGGGAAAGGACCCTCATATCTCCTGATAAGGCCACGATTCAATCCTAAAATTCTGGCATGAGCATGCATCTTGACAAGCACAAGGTCTCCAACTTGAAACTCTCGAGGCCGTCACTTCTTGTCGGCCCACTTCTTCATCCTCTTGGATGCCTTCTCTAGGTAAGCTCGAGCCTCATCAGCTTGATCATTCCATCCTTTGGCAAACTTATAGGCTGATAGACTCACTCCAGTGTAGCCAGTGGCAATAGAACTCGGGGTCATAGGTTGTTGTCCCATGACAATCTCAAATGGGCTACGACCCGTCGCTTCACTCTTCTGCAAGTTGAAAGAGAATTGGGAAACATCCATCAACTTAGCCCAATCTCGCTGGTTGGCATTCACATAGTGCCTAAGATATAACTCCAGCAAGGCATTCATCCTTTCCGTCTGACCATCCGTTTGAGGATGAAAGCTAGTAAAAAAGTTAAGGTCGGTACCCAACAACTTGAACAACTCAGTCCAAAATTTCCCCGTGAATCGAGTATCCCGATCACTGATAATAGATTTGGGCAAACCCCAATACTTCACCACATGTTTGAGGAATAAATGTGCGGCTTGCTCAGCTGTGCACTCCTTGGGTGTGGGAATGAAGGTGGCATACTTCAAAAATCTGTCCACGACCACAAGTATCCAATTGCAACCTTCCGATGCGAGCAAACCAACTATAAAATCCAAGGAAACACTCTCCCAAGGTCTCTCTGGGATGGGGAGAGGTTCAAGTAAGCCGACAGGTGACTGTTGTTCCACCTTGTCTTGTTGGCATACAAGACAAGTCTTTACATATGCTTCGATATCATCCCTCATATGTGGCCAATAATAGGACTCATCCATAAGAGCAAGAGTCCGATGTATACCTGGGTGTCCCGCCCACTTGCTATCATGGCATTCTTTCAAGATTTTCTTCCTTAGGTTGTCAAGATGTGGAACATAGATTCGCCTTCCCTTAGAGTATATCAAGTCGTCCTCCACCCAAAACCGTCTTGTCTTCCCATCTATGACTAGAGATATGATGGTTTGAGTCGTGGAATCATGTGCCAATCATTCCTTTATGCGTCCCTTCAAGTTGCTTTGAGGTTGACTTATGTCAGCAAGTTCTCATTTTCTACTCAAAGCATCCGCAACAATATTAGCCTTGCCAGGCTTGTATTCAAAGTGTAATCGAACTCTGCCAAGAAATCTTGCCATCTAGCTTGTTTTGGTGTGAGCTTCTTCTGTGTCTGGAAGTAGCTAGTGGCAACATTGTCGGTCTTGACCACAAATTTGCTCCCAAGCAAGTAATGACGCCATGTTCGCAAGCAATGCACAACCGCAGTCATTTCCTTCTCTTGCACTGTGTACCACCTCTCAGTATCATTGAACTTCCTACTTTCAAAGGCAATAGGATGTCCTTCTTGCATCAATACTCCACCAATAGCAAAATCGGAAGCATCCGTATGTACCTCAAAAGACATAGAATGGTTGGGAAGTGCCAACACCGGTTCCTCCACAATTGCCTTCTTCAATCCTTCGAAAGCTTGTTGGTATTTTGAACTCCAATCCCAACTTCGTCCCTTTTTTAGCAAGTCCGTCAATGGAGCGGCTATGGAAGAGTAGCCTTTGATGAACATTCTATAATAGTTCACCAAGCCAAGGAAAGATCTTAACTCGATGACTTTGGTCGGTGGTTCCCATTCTTGGATGGCTTGTACCTTGGACTTGTCCATACGAAGCTTGCCCTTGCCAATGATATGACCCAAGAATGTCACCTCCTCTTGGGCAAATGAACACTTCTCCCTTTTGACATAGAGCTCGTTCTCCTTCAAAAGTTTGGAACATTTGCCTCAAGTGATCCACATGTTCCTCCAATGTCTTACTATAGATCACAATGTCATCAAGGTACACAACTACGAACCGATCAAGGTAAGGAGCTAGTACCTTATTCATTAGAGTGCAAAATGTGGCCGACGCATTAGTTAAACCAAATGGTATGACTAAGAATTCGTAAGACCTGTACCTTGTAACACATGTCGTATTTGGTTAATCTCCTTCGGCTATGCGGACTTGATAATATCCCGAGCGCAAGTCAAGCTTGGTAAAGTACATTGCATCACTAAGTTGATCAAAGAGATCCACAATAAGTGGAATCGGGTACTTGTTCTTGATAGTGACCTTGTTGAGTGCCCGATAGTCAATACAAAGCCGTAGGGATCCATCATGTTTCTTTTGAAATAAGACCGGCGCACCATATGGAGCTTTGGAGGGTCAGATATAACCAGCATCAAGTAAATCCTTCAATTGTCTTCTTAACTCCTCGAGCTCAGGAGTGCCATACGATAAGGAGCAAATGCAGGTGGTTTTACTCCAACTTCTAACTCAATTGCATGATCCACCTCTCTCCTTGGTGGAAGCTTCTTAGGCAACTGATATTCACATAATTATTACATAATATATCCCTTAATTTATATATGATAGTGTTTCGATTATTATATTTTATAATAATGATTTCGTTTTCATGTCTTTGCAGGAATTTGAGCGTGAACGATGAAATCATATTAAGGCGACAATTTAAGGAATGATAATTGGTCGATTCTAGCAGTGGTACAAAGTAGATGGACACATATCTAAACCTAACCCTAATAAACCTAGGTCCACCTAATTTAACCTAAGCCCAAACCCAAAATGCTAACCTAAAAACCCAAGCCCAATATAATAGGAGAACCCTATTTAGTTCCCCCATCTTAGAGAAAGCAGCCTCTCTCCTTTTCCCCGTTCTTTCTCCCCTCCTCTCTTTTCCAGCCACCACGCCAATCCACCCTGACGGCAATCCTCGCTCGATAGGAGAGCCGACAGCGCGATAACCCCGCCATCACCACCTCGTCCTCGTCCTCGTCCTCCACTATCAGCCGCCACCATCTCCATGTCCCTGCTCCTCTCCCCTGTCCACACAGCCACCACTACCATCTCGTTCTCCCACCATAAGCCACCACGCACACCACGAAACAGACCACCACCGCCACTAATCACCGTGAAACAGGGGCGTGACAACCCTGTTTCACGTTAAATACATCACCTCGCCACCGAGCCTCGCCATCACCACCATCAACCTTCTCACTGTTTCTCTCTCTCTCTCTCTCACGACCACCGTTACGACCAGACCACGCAACCACTGTCGCCGCGAAACAGACCTCGCGACAGAGCATCGCCCTGTTTTCTTCTCTCGCCCTGTCTCCCTATTCCATTATCTCCCTATCCTTTTTCGGTCATCCATCTCCCATCCCTCTCTCTCTCTTGCAAGGACGTGATCTCGCCGGAGGAGAGAACTCGCAAGAAGTAGCAGAAACAGGGAGGCGCTCCCTGTTTCACCATCTCTGTTTCGTTTCCTCCTTCGTGTTCTTTTTGTTATCTCATTATTTATTCACTCTCTATTTGTTCTTGCAGGTACCGGAGTCGGTCGGGAGGAGAGGACACTCGCGAGGAGCGAAGCAGCAGCGGCGAAGCAGGCGCTGTCGCGCTGGGAATGAAGACACAAAGAGCGATTTTGGGCGGGAATAGGTTATTTGCAACCCCAGTTTCTGCTCTGTACCACCACAGAGCTTGTGTAGTTCATTTTCTCGGGATTCGCGTCCGTGCACAGATGACTTCCACCTCCATTGATGCTGTGACCACCGCTACCATGGAGAGCTAAACCTTTCGCCAAGGCTACGATGAAACCACAAGGTTTCCTAGAGTTTGTAGTATTTAAATTTATTGTTTTCTTTATGCTTGAACGTTAAACACATTTGATTTATGATTTTCAATAATTTACTTTCACCGATTATATCCTGATTAATTATCTAGACTAGTCGGTAGTTAGAAGTACCCTTTGTTGAAATTTAAAAGCCTGATTTAATCAATTAATCTGAATATGTGATTGTGTGTGCCGTAAGAAGACACGCAATGCTAGGGGTTTAGGATTAGTTAAAATAAACTTGTGATTGTGTGTGCCGTAAGAAGACATACAATGCTAGGGGTTTATACCTTTGCTGAAATCAATTGCGAACTTAGATTAATCTTTAGGTTAGTCATGTTAATTCTTGAAAACAATAATTTGGATTACACAAATCTCAAATTCTTAAAAACTTGGACTACAATAATTTGGATTAAACAATAATTTGGAGTCAATGCCTTGGTTTCCCTTCTCATATTCTTAAAAACTTCTTATTTTGCTTTTTAAATTGATTTTTAGTTTAGATATTTTAATTGCTGTAACCCCATTTAAATTAGTATAAGTCAACTCTGAAAATTTAAT
This sequence comes from Berberis vulgaris, assembly GCA_963556465.1. NCBI lineage: Eukaryota > Viridiplantae > Streptophyta > Magnoliopsida > Ranunculales > Berberidaceae > Berberis > Berberis vulgaris. Next base: position 30,420,387 of record OY747127.1, on the reverse strand, counting down.
TGCAATCACAGTCCTTGTGGGATCGACCTGTACTTGCCCTTGTCTACCAGTTAGACATTGTGCACTTGCAGTTATTACAAGTGGGTTAAATTAACATATTTATTTAAGTTAGTTAAATCTGCATCAAGTTTTTGGCGCCGTTGCCGGGGATAACATCATTGTGCTCCTTGAGAACATCTTGGACGACCTTAGGTGTATTCACCCCTCCATCCATGGGACCTTCGTCTTCCTTGAGGGTAGCCAAGTAAGTATGCTCATTCTTCTTTACTCCTTTAGAAAGTTGGAGAGCAGACACCATTCTCTCCTACTTATCTCCCGTACCACGAGCACAACACAAGGTTGTCCCTTCTCCATGATGCACATGGTGTTGGCATATGGGACCAGGAAAGCCTTCACCATGTCCAAGAAATCTATACCTAAATAGAACTTGTGAACATCAATTGGAGCAATAGTTATGTCGACTTTACCTCGCCATTGTCCAAGCCGAATATCGGTGCCACGAGCTACTCCTTCAATTGGGAGACTTTTAGCATTGACTCACTTGATATATCGTTTCTTCTTAGTATATGATAGGCCAATTTCTTCAGCAAGGTCCTTGGCCATGTAGACTGTGTCGGCTCTGGTATCCACCATGGCTTTCAAAGTCTTGTTCCTGATCTCGGTCTCCACGTACATCCTTCCACGTGGTTGTTTCTCGACTTTAGCTTGAATGGCACTTAGGAGATTCATTGAGGCGATCCTCCTTTCTTCTTTTGCTTCTTCCTCCATGACAAGCGCGACAAGTTTCCCACGTTTTGGACACTCAAATGCCCGATGAGGTCCACTACATAAGAAGCAAGATATCTTATCTCTTTTCTCCTTCCCCTTGTCTTTGGAGCTCTTGTGTTCCTTGGAGGACTTCTCTTTGTCTCCCTAACCTTTGCCATCATTACTCGGTTTTTTCCCTTGCCCCTTGGATGAGTCATTTCTCTTGAACTCAATCAAGGACTCGGCCGCAGCCATAGTCGTTGCAAGGTCTTGCACACCTCGCATTTTCAACTCCAACTTGACCCAACCCGTTAGGCCATCAAGGAAGCTAAACAAAGCATCATTTTCTCCCATGTCAGGAATCTCCAAGAGCAACTCCAAGAACTCCTTCACATACTCCCTTATGTGACCTTCCTTATGTTGAAGGCGGCAAAGCTTGGCCCTAGCTTCGTTTTCGGCATCCTCCGGGTAGAATTGTCTCTTGAGTTCCTTATTGAATTCTTCCCAAGTGTCGATGGTGCACAATCCCTTATTGACATCATCGGACCTTCTACGCCACCAAACTGTAGCAGCATCATTCAAATATAAGGAGACACTACATACCTTTGCCTCTTCATCCCTTGTGCCAACCGCATCAAAGTAGCGCTCCATGTTCCACAAGAAGTTGTTGATCTCCCTTGCACTCCTTGCCCCACCATAGGCCTTAGGTTTGGGGGCTTCGACTTTGTGAGTGATCGTCCCTTGTGTAGCCCCACCATTGGCTACCGTAGCCATGCACACATTGAGTTGAGTTTCAAGCTTCTCAACTCTTTCCTTGTAAGCCTCCATCTCCGCATCCTTAGCAACAACTTGGGCTTCTAGGGACTCAATCTTCTTGGACACAATGTCCACTACCGCGTTTAAGGCACCTTGCATCTCTTCACGAAGCTCTTGGTCCTCCCCATTGGACACTTGCCCCTCGATGCGTTGGTCCATGTCTTCGACTTTTCCCTCAAGTCGGACATGGTGGCACACAACTTAGCCAACCTTTCATCCATCGCAGTGATCATGTCCTTCGATTTGTCCTTGCGGACTTTCCCACCTTTGTCGTTGTTGCCAATTGATGGGTTGTTGATCTCCGACAACATTCTCTTGTGTAGAATGATTTCACCAACCTTGCCAAACCTGGCTCTGATACCAACTGTCACGGGCTTTTCTTTTCTCAAGTACTTCTCGTGCGACACTAACAAATTTTCCCCCGACTTATCAAAGAAAGTTAGTCAGTTTTGCCTATGAAAGACTTACTTAGACTGTGAAAAGCTAAGAACACACAAGAGAGCTTAAGAGAACTAGAACTTGTATTGTTTGAATTCGCTAAGGTGATTACAACAAATGAGGCTTTAGCCTGTTTATACAACTCCACCTCCTCAATGGACGGTGGTGATCAATTTGATCCATATGGAACTTTATGGAAGGTTCTAGAGAACTCTCTAGAACAATGTGGAATACTCTATATTATTTACACTTGCTAACCTCACTTGGCTAGGCAAGATAGTAGTGACAGATGACACTCGTGTCATCCACATGATGTTGAGAGATTGGGATACAAGCATCCAAGGATTGTCATTTTATTTTTCGAGGTAATTTTGGTAAGTTAATTTTAAGAAATATTCCGTTGTGTATAGAAAAATAAAATAATTTTAGTGGTAATTTTGAAATTATCAATATAATTTACTACATAAAGAGTGCCACAAGACTCATAATATAATACAAACTACATATTGCATAAGAATCACTTATATAACAAAAATTTAATACTAAAACATGATGTATGGAAATTGAGATTGGCAAGAAATAAATATTTCGGATTTCAAAATAAATTTCGCTAACTCGAAAAAAAAAAAAAAAAAAAAAAATATATATATATATATATATATATATATATATATATATATATATATTTTGTGAAATTTTGAATTTTTTTGAGAAATCACAATCCTTGCAAACATCTATATTTTGTCATTCCTTGCCCCCTTTAAAAATTGAATTTTCATATTGTCATAAGTTTAAGACTGAATGAGATCACACATGATCCCAACCCTTTGATTCTAACAACTATAAGGTTCAGATGCTTCCAATCACAGATTATGTTATCTTTTTCAAATTAATGTGTTTAAAGTTATCGTTATTGTAACGACGGCTTTAAAACGCGTTGTATCATGTAGAGCCAAGCTCGTACATATAAAACACATCACCCTCCCGCACCCAGGCGATGTGAGATTATGATCCCCCTTGAGTAGCTCGTCCAACCCCTCTTGGGATCCACATGCCTGTTGGGCTTATTGGGCTCCAACCCTCACCCTCCCCCTCAGGTCCGCCCACATAAGGGTATCACAGTCCACCCCCCTTGGGAGCGCAATGTCCTCGTTGGCCACACATGCCCAATGTCCACGTCGGCACACTTTCGGCTGAGTCAGGCTCTGATACCATTTTGTAACGACCCAGTCCACATGACACAATATTGTCTGCTCTGGGCCCAAACCAGCCCGCACGACTTTAAAACGCGTTGTATCATGTAGAGCCAAGCTCGTACATATAAAGCACGTCACCCTCCCGCACCCAAGCGATGTGGGACTATGATCCCCCTTGAGTAGCTCGTCCAACCCCTCTTGGGATCCACATGCATGTTGGGCCTATTGGGCTCCAACCCTCACCCTCACCCTCCCCCTCAGGTCTGCCCACACAAGGGTATCACAATTATTATTATGATTATTATTTTGATCATGAAGAATGTTTAGCAATTTGCAATAAAACAAAAAGTAAACACTTGGGCAGGGTTTAGGCCCCCCCCCATATCACTTTCATAAAACACAGAAAAAAAAAAATCCATCAGTCATTTTCACAAGACAATGCCCTTCATACAGATTTGACGATCAAGCCACCAGATTTTCCCAAGAAAAATACTCCAATGCACCTAATGATAGCCTTAAAATATTGCCATTCTTTGGATAGAATTGAAAATTAGATAAAATTTAAGCCAAACAAAAAATATCAATCCGTCCACTAGGTGGGAAAGAACCATCCAAGTATATAGAACAATCACATGACAATTAGTTTGTTAATGATCTGACAACTAACTAAAACATCCATGCATTCCCCCTTCAGAACATGCAATAGATGAATTAATTTGACGAAGGATCATGGTAAGACAAGCTTATATAAAAACCAACACCTTGAGCTCGGATTTATTTTCTACCTGTTTTTAATAATCTCAGATTAGTATTACAAATCCACATTCAAGGCGTTGGGCACATCTCCGTGGTAATCTACTGCTTTACCTCCTGAACACTATATAGTAAAAATTCATTATAGCTGACCGTCAATGGTACCTCCAGCTTGAAGCTTGCCTTCTACTATTCACATTCATGCATAGGTATTTACATCTTGTTTGTTCATCTGTTGTAAGTCGAACCTGAAGACTGTAACCAACATCAGCCTCCTCCTAACACCGTTCTCAGATTTGATTTCTGTTCTGCAGTGAGAATTGATGGGAATTTGACATCAAATTTGATCCGCAGGTTTCCTTTCTTCCCGCGTTCCTTTGAGATTGGCATTCCTTCTCCAGGAATCACCATTTCAAAGCCTGGACTAATGATCTCTGTAACAGGGATTGCAACCTTCCTATTATCCAGGCTGATTAGATTCATAGTCTTTCCTGTCAGGGCCTCCACCAGTGATAGCCTGTGATTAATCACAAGATCATGTCCATCCCTCTTGTATACTCCATGGGGTTTCTCATCAACCAAGAAGACAAGGTCTCCAGTAATGGCCCCAGCCTCACGAATGCCCATCCCAGGGAAAGTAATTTTCGTTCCCTTCTTCCAACCAGGCTTAATATTGATCGTCAAGATTTCTTCCACGGTTTTTGTCTTACTGCAAAATACAAAGTGAAGTATTAAAAAGCAACAAAAATACACCTCATGATCAAGAAAATAATGACAAAGACCATGGTTTTTTTTTTAAGAATTAGAGTTCCCCTAAATTACACAACACATTACTGATAACTTTTTTTGGGTACAAAGGTAAGGTGGGTCAACATAATACTAGATACATTAAAAGGAGGGGGATCAACATACCTCCCATGTCTTACCCCCACCCTTCCTCCCAAACAATGTTCATGGTTACAAGTGAAATTTAATGGCGGCATAAACATATCCACAAAACTTAGCCAGTTTAGAAATTTTACCTTAATGATGAAAATGGATGGTCCACAAGTTTTCAACTTGTACATCGAGTTACAAATAATAAAATGACCTGAAATTTTCTGGAAGTGGCCTAAACATTAAAAAGATCATCCTGCAAACTTTCAAGCCATATTAGAAGGTAAGGTTGGAGGTATAATTACGAAATTACTTGCAGAATATCATTAAAAGTGTCTTCTATAAAAATAAAGCCCCATAAAATCTGCCCATGATATTGAATAATATTGGAAGGTCCCCCGCAATTAATTCTAATAGGCAAAGTCAGTCCATGCAGGAAATATTATCCTCAAAACTGCAGTGTACACCCTTCAATGCCAGAATGGAACAGATACCATCACCAACAGGTCATTAGCATTACGAATATATGAACCAGTCCCCAAGATTCAAATGGAGCTAGCTACGGGTTAAGTATGGTTCCGACAACATTTTTAACAGTCTGGTTGAATGACACTTTAGAATACTAAAGCTGCAAAAAGTTTTGTCTTTTTAAATTTAAAATGACTTCAAGAAAATAAAGGAGGACAATTTCTCTTAAAGTACCCCATAGAGATTGAGCACAAACCAATCTACTTTTGGTGGGAACCATCTAAAGAGTTTATTGGGATTGAATTGATACTTGATATTCCACCTTGCAATAAGACCAGTTAGTTTCCCACTTCATGATCTGCTGGATGACCAATGATGACTCGAGTAAGTCTAGCCAGACAGGTTTGCTGGCCAGGTCTTGGCTATTTTACATTTTTTACCCATTCTTTTTAAAACACAATCACAAACATCACTTATAGAAGGGGTATAAATGTAGAATTGTAAATGGGCCAAGACCTGTCCCAAAACTGGCCAGCAAACGTGGCTGGCTAGAATTGGGGATGATGACTCTGTTATGTTTCATCTGTTGAGGATTTTCCTCTATGCTCAAGAAAAGTCCAATGGGATTGGCAGCATTCAACTAATCTAAAGATGTGCTTTAATTAGCTAATGCATTACTTATACAATGGGTAGACTGTTTTTTGCCAGCTATCTTGAAAACTAGTTTAGAAATAGTTGTTTGTTCCAAGAGTTACTCATTCAAACCCCTTCTTCTCCTCTGAATCCATTTCAAGAAACATTGGTAGGGAATGAGCCTTCCAAATTAAACACTATAGGAAATTCAAACTAATAAAGGCAACATTAAAGACAATGCATTAAGTCCAAGCTCTGTGATCGCCATTACTCATCCTCATCCACCATGGGTTTCCTATTCTCTAAGGAGAGAAACTAATAGTGTAAGTTTCAATAAACTAGGTTTGCCTTGAAACCTAACAATGACATGGACAAGAGTGTTAGTGTCAGACACGGATACGAGGTATTAGACATTTCAACTAAAAAAACACAATAGGGGATACGCCTATTCATGATGGCATTAGTTTACTTTTTCAGCCATAAGTTCTATATTACTAGTCATATTCTTTCACTTTCACTTGTAGATCAATATTGCTAAATATGTACGTACTACTAACTTGCATAATACATTTAGGAAACTTCTGAAAATATATGAAAATGTCACTGATTTATGCATATTGTCTCCAATTAAGTGTCCGACTTTCGAAGTGTATGATACGTGTATGGCAAGAAATATTTTTTTGAAAATGGTGCCGTTGTTACATAGCTTGAGATCAAAATTTGCAACACATGATCATTACTTCCATGCATTAGGTGAGCTAAGCTTGCCTCCCTTGTTGTTAGATAAAAATGGGTATACTGAAACCACTGAACTTCACCAAAATTGGAGACTCCCACTCCCTCTCAACCTCTATGCAAACTGCAAATATTTCCACAAATTTCAGAAATTTTCACTCTTCTCCTTATCCCCCACCCAAATTTACAACCACTAATTGTTAATAAGTAACATAATAACCAAAGACAAAACGATGATAATTGAAATAAATTGTTCTAAATTCAAACCCTCCATATCTCCACACTTTATGGAGATTCCCTTTCACTTTTCTCACTATCTGAATTTTGGTAACACATTCTTGACTAATGGGCCTGAAATTCATGATAGTTGTTTCTAAGAAAAATCAAACTAGTCTATAACTTAAAAAGATCTAATAAGATATACAAAAGAAGAATTAATTAAAAAGGGAGAATATGAGAAGACATAAATACCCATAAGCATCAAGAATGGGTCTTGAAATCTTCATCTTCTTAATTGTACCCAAGTAGAGCTCCTCCAAACTACACATCAAAGGCTTCTCCATGAGTGGAGACTTTGGGGCACCTGAATTGGGATGAGACCCACCAAAGACTTGCTCATAGATGTCATCATAAGAAGTTGGAGCTTGACCATAAGAAGCTAGACCCTCTTCGCCGTAACGATCATAGATCCGACGCTTCTCAGGGTCAGTGAGGACATCGTAGGCCTCAGAGACCTGCTTGAATTTGGCTTCTGCTTCTTCTCTCTTGGTTGAGGGGTTCTTATCCGGATGCCATCTGATTGCTAGTCTCTTGTAAGATTTCTTCAGATCTTCTTGATTCGCATTCCTCCCGACTTTCAATATGTTGTAGTAATCAACCCCCATTACGCTTTCGAGTTAATTGTAACGAAGAGGAAGAAGATAGTGGTGGGTTGGTGGGTTGGGTGGGATTGAAAGAAACTTGAACTCAGCCTTGACTTGAGTGCTTGGTGGAAAGAGAGAGAGACAAAAGTTCGACTTGGTGGAGCAGTGAAGAGCAAGTCTTTGTGTGTGTGGAGTGGAGACTATGGAGAGCCTCTCTGTCAAAGTTTATCGTTCAAGACTTGACAACGCATGCGTGCCGACTTCTTCTGATTCCAGTTGTATTTGTGATCAACTATGTTTTACGCTAAGTGCGGCATGAAGCAAAAAAAAAAACGAATAATTCTAAGGAGCCTGGGTTTGCTGCGCGGGGGGGGGGGGGGGGGAAATTACCCTTTTGCCCCTCTTTTGTTGTGGTTGTATTTAAAGAGTGATTAAAGAGGTAGGGGCAAAGGTGTAAAAATGCCAGCCAGGCAGCAAACTCAGGCCGGCTACCCAGGCTCCCTAGAAGCACTAAAAAAAAACACAACGTCACCCAATTTGAGATCAGTCCTTGAACAAAGGCAGCGACACACCACCATATCCTCCCTCTCACACCACAAATGTAAAATTTTTTTAACACTTTCTCACACCACCAATAAATATGCATAACAGATAAATTCAAAATCAAAATGAAAATTTCGACCAATTTAAACTCTCAATTGACACCGATTCTCAAGCTCATCAAAACACGAAAGTTGTAGTACTATGAGTTATATTTTGAAATGAACAAGTTACGGTCATTTTACTAAAGTCGCGCAAATCTGTATTGCAATGAAAATGGGATAGTGTTTCTTACTTTCGGCCAACTTATGTACTTGATTGAGACCGATTCTCAAGTTGATCAAAACACAAATGTTCTAGTACTTCGAGTTATCTAATAAACACAAATTGAATCAGCTGAAAATGTTTTGAAATTAGTAAGTTATAGTCATTTTACTAAAGTCGCGCAAATCTGTCCAAAAAATAAAAACAGGATAGTGTTATTTACTTTCGGCCAACTTATGTGCTCGATCGAGACCGATTCTCAAGTTGATCAAAACACAAAAGTTGTAGTAGTTTGAGTTATATAATAAAACCAACTTGAATCACTTGAAAATGTTTTGAAATGAACAAGTTATGGTCATTTTACTAAAGTCGCGCAAATCTGTCAGAAAAAATTTGTGTTCGCAAAATTTTCCTGTTCGCATTGTGCAATGCGGGTTATTTTTCCTGTTCGCATTGTGTAATGCGGGATACCCCGCAATGCACTATGCGAACAGAATGTTTTTCGGACAGATTTACGTGACTTTAGTAAAATGACCATAACTTGCTCGTTTCAAACTATTTTCATGTGATTCAAGTTGTGTTTATTAGATAACTCAGAGTACTACAACTTTTGTGTGTTAATCAACTTGAGAATTGGTCTTGATCGAGTAAATAAGTTGGCTGAAAGTCAAGAACAATATCCCATTTTTATTTTTCAGACAAATTTGCGCGACTTTAGTAAAATGACCATAACTTGCTCATTTCAAAACATTTTCAAGTGATTTAAGTTGTGTTTATTAGATAACTCATAGTAATACAACTTTCGTGTTTTGATGAGGTTGAGAATCGGTCTCAGTTGAGGGTTTATATTGTTCGAATGTTACCCTGTTTTGTGGTGTTTTTTGTTTTGAGTTTGAGTTTCTTTGTTATGTTAAGTTATGGATATTTATTGAGTTTGAGTTTAAGGGTTTCGACTTTGAGGGGATTTTGATAGTTTTCGAGGGAGATGGAGGAGATTTGCAAGAGATTTGAGTGTGGGGAGAGATTTGAAATAGATTTGCAAGAGATTTTGAATGGGGGAGGGAGGAACCATTGTCGATTTGAATGGTGAGGGAAAAAAAAATGGATGGTTTTTGCTTATATAGGTGATGTGAGAAAGTATGGTGGTGTGATAAAGAAAATAGGTGGTGTGAGAGAGTAAAATAGTGTGAGATAGAGGAAATGGTGGTGTGGTGTAGTCGCCGCCTTGAACAAAACCAGGAAACGATTGCATCAAGGTGTTTGATCGTAAGTACCGAAAAGGGAATAATTTGGCTTTGGCAACGACTACTCCACACCCCCTAAAGTACTATCTCACACCACAATGTACTTTTTTTCCTACTAATCCACACCACCCAAAAAACTGTTTTTGAAAAAAAAAGTAACATAAATTTCGACCAATTTAAACCCTCAAATTTCGCATTGATCTGGGCAAAGTTTTGCCTAATGCGAATAGGTGAAAACATATTTTTTTCGGACAAATTTGTGTGACTTTAGTAAAATGGCCATAACTTTCTCATTTCAAAATATTTTCAAGTGATTCAACTTGTGTTTATTAGATAACTCAGAGTACTACAAAATTCATGTTTTGATGAGGTTTAGAATCGGTATCAATCAAGTATATAAGTTGGCCGAAAGTCAGAGACACTACCCAATTTTCACTGCGAGACAGATTTGCGCGACTTTAGTAAAATGACCATAACTTGCTCATTTCAAAACATTTGCAAGTGATTCAAATTGTTTTTATTAGATAACGCAGAGTACTACAATTTTTGTGCTTTTATGAGGTTGATAATCGGTCTCGATCGAGCATATAAGTTGGCCGAAAGTCAGAGACACTACCCGTTTTCGTTGCGAGACAAATTTGCACGACTTTAGTAAAATGACTATAACTTGTTCATTTCAAAACATTTTTAAGTGCTACAAATTTTATTTACAAGATAATTCAGAGTATTAGAATTTTCGTGTTTTGATGAGATTGAGAATCGGTCTTGATCGAGCATATAAGTTGAACCAAAGTCAGGGATAGTGCCCTATTTTCAGAGACAAAGAGGGTGGGTGTTGGTGGTGCCTGATGGAAAAATAGGGAGAAAGGTGGTAGTGGCGATGGCGAGGTGGTGGTGATTATGGCGGGATGATGGCGGTGTCTGATGGAGAAGAGAGGGAGGGAGGAGAAGAAGATGAATAGAGGGGAGAAGAGAGAAAATTTTGAATTTTAAATTTTTATTGGTGGTGTGGGAGAGAAGTGGTGGTGTGGGACAGTACTTTAGGTGGTGTGGAGTAGTCATTGCCTTTGGTTTTCAAGGCTTTTGATAAGGCATCGAATTTTGACACCACCACTTTTGCTGAAGAAAACCATTACTCCCTATTTTCTAAACACACCACCACTCAATGAAGGACACTACTAATATAAACAAAAAAGCCACCACCACTTCTCTTTTCTTCTTCTATTCTCATTTCTTCTATCTTTAGGAACAACACAATCTCACCCCATCACCACCTCTGAACTGGCCTCATCTCGCCACCACCGCTCGCCCACTCACCGGATGGTCACACCTCTCACTTTATAACTTTTTTTCTTCTTCGAATTATTCTCCCCTCTTTTCATTCTCTTCTGTCTTCTCTTCTCTTCTTCTCCATTGTCGGCGACACCACTCCGCCCCCACCTCCTTCTTATTTTCCTTTTCTTTTCTCGTCTGTTTTTTTTCCCACGAACAGATTCATGCGCATGGTGGTGAAAAAAATTTGATGTCTTTTGATAATAATTGCTTGGTGTTAAATAGTATCGAGAGGTGTAGGCGGCTGGTAAAGGCACTCAAATTTTATTTCTAGAGCTACCACACAAAATTTACAGCACCCACCCCCTAGTTTATTCATCTCCCTCCCATGTAACAACCCCTTTTTTGTTGACCTTTTATTTATTTCATCCATGCCTGAAATGGTTGTCATCTAACATCCATGTCGCCTTCACCTCACATGAAGACTTGTTTCGCTCTGGCTCACTTAAACAACTACATTCCATATATGAAGGCTAATCAACGAGGATTATATGCACTCATAGTAATCGAGTAAGAACTCACTATATTTCACTTGTGAGCAAATGTCAAACCAATTGAGCTACATTTGGAGGACCTCCTATTGTAGCAACTTGTTACTCAGTGGAACACCCACGATTTTAGTCAAGGGGAAGATGCGAAATGGCAAAAAATTAGTAGTTGATATGGTAGCTATCAAGGGTAAAGCAGAGTCGAACCAAAAACATTTTCCTAACCCAAGCTAATAATTTAATATAATTTTTTTTACTAAATCTATAAGTAGGCACTAAAATTATTAAAAAAAAAAATTGTAATTGTATTCCTTGTGACTTCAAAATCTAAATTGTTTGCTGAATAAGGATTGAACCAAGGTCAAATGGAAAAACATGTTGAGTGCCAACCACTACACATAGGGCTGGTTTTTGGACAAATTGGATCAGAAATATATGTTCCGATTTCAATTTCAAAAACTTCCAGGACTGAAATTCATGAGTTACTCTTGAAAATTTTTGAATTTTAAGATTTTTTTCGAAAAAAAAAATGGAATTGAAATTTCTACAAATGGGGGTTTGACTAAATTAAAGTTTAAAATAGCTAGGGTTCAAAGTCAAACTCTATTGTGCATTTACTAATGGGGGCCTAAGGGAAAAACACCTAACTGTACTTACAAAAAATTATATATATTTGTCCATTATAATATATATATCTTACATTATTAATATGAAAGTGATGCAAATATATATGATGATACATCAAACCGTCCTCTGGTCAGCATCGTACGCGTGTCATGATAATCTCGTCAACAGAATAAAACATGCATGATTGCACGCCCAATCCAGTAAGGCCCAGACAACACTAAGCCCATTATTGGCAGGATCTAGAAGGTTGAACCCAAATTGCAATGCCCACACGTCACGCGGTCAAGCCCAATACTTGTAAGCCTTGATAAGGCAAGTATCTGGGGGTCGACCAAAGACATGCATGCCTGCAATACATTGGTTCCGATTAGGAAACAAATACTAGAGTATATGTCATGTAGATCCAGGAACACAAGTCGTGTAGGGAAACTTCTCTACATGGATAACTCCCAACAAGGCTCCAACAAGATCCTTTTTCCTAAACTATGCCACCAAAAGCCTAGCCGAATAAGGATTCTCTCACTGTAAATAAGAGATAAGGTCGATGAACACAGGTATGCTACAGAAACCCAATTTAAGCTTTAACCATCTCCTAAGCCTTATCTAACTTAAGCATCGAAGTGTCATCGGCTGTCACATGGTGGTATTTGGCTCACGTGTGTTCCCTGTGCAGATTTAGGTAAAAACGTGGAAGGAGAACAAGAATCGACTACATCAATTTGACGCCGCTCGTGGGGGCTGACAGAGTTCCTTAGAAAAACAGTAGTACCACCTTTCCCAGAAAGCCAGAAAGATGGTGACAACAAGGTCTCGCAACAATGGAGACACTACTGAACCCTCACACGCTTGAACTAGCAAAGCGCCGCAAACTCCCGTGCCGCCACCACCACGAGAGGAACCCTCTCAAAGCCCCACGCCGGTGCAACCGCGGCAGATTAAAGGGCTTTCAACCCAGATGCAATAAATCACACGAGTAGTGGAGATACTCAATCAACAGAATCATCCACCCGCATGAGGAGACCAAGAGCAACGAAGAGCCCAGTCCCCAAAAGGTTTCAAAGAACAAGTTCTGAAGAGCCGCGCTGCCCCTGCAGCTTCAAAAAGGACCAGAGGTGGAAAAGCAGCCAATAGAGACCCAACGTCCAGAGCCGACAGACTCGCCTTGCAAAACCCCATTCGTTAAGGAGCCACAAATCCAGACGTACTGTTCAAACTCATTGTCCCTCCATCCATGATGACGAACTGCTACCGAAAAAGTACACTTCGCCAAATTTGGAGTTTTACGGCGAGACGGGAGACCCGTCCGATCACTTGCTCCACTTCCAGCATGTGATAGCATTCCTGATGCGATCATTCCCTACTAGCCTGCATAAGTTAGTGCTAACTTGGTTCCACAGCCTCCCCCCGAGGTCTATCGACTCATTCCAGACATTGGCGATTACGTTCCTCACACGCTTTGTGGGTAGCCAACGAATTAGGAAGGGCTTACACTATCTGATGACCCTGAAGCAAAATCAGAATGAGACATTGAAGGAATACGTCACTCGTTTCAATGATGAGTTGACTTTCATCGAAGGCTGTTGTAATATCTGCGTTTAAAAAAAAAATTGGGCGGGGTGTACTCAGTTAATGTGGTGGGGCACATAGCCACCCACCCTTTAAACACAACCCCCCATTTTCTTTCTTCTCTCTCTTTTCTTTTTGTTTTTTCTTTCTTTCCAGTGAGCGACGCGACGAGCTCTTCGTCTCCTTCTCCAGCAGATTTTCGGCAGTTTTGTTGATTTTCGTCCCCCAATCTCACCTCCTCCTCCTCATTTCTTCCTCTCTTCATTCCCTCTTCGTTATCGGTTGGTTTTTCGCAAAAAAAAACAAAAAAACAAAAAAAAATCATTTTTCACATTTGGGTGGTGTTGGATTTGTTTAATCGGTTTCCTTAGCTCCGATCAACCGTTGAGGGGCCTTGCTGGCGTCATTTGGAGCCTTTAGACCCCACATGCAAGGGTGGATTCGGTGTTGGCCGGATTTTTCAAAAAATCAGGGTGCATGTCCGTTTTGAGGGTCCTTCGGCATGAATTCGGGCTTTGGGTGCGTGGGTGAGCCTCACTTTCGTGACTCCGAGTGTTTTTAGACCCATTTCCGGTCTGTTGTGCAGTTTGGAGGCGATCAGACAGGAGTAGGGAGGGTTTCGGTGTTTTCGCCAAACTTTGGATTTTGGCGGGGTGTTTGCCGAATTTTTATTGCCTGTAAATTTTTCTTTCAGTCACACGCCACTTGTAATTTATTTATTTATTCAGTTTTTGGCTAGTTTACTCATTTTCGAGTCCGCCTTGCAGTTTTAAAATTTTCTGTGGTCCCGCATTCGTGGTTTTGCGAGTTAGGAGCTTCGACCGGTAGGAATTGGGTTTTGAATATCCATTCCGCCCAGGTGAGTGGAATTATAATATTTATTTTGAGAAATAATTATTTGAAATCCTGAATTTAATTTTTACATTATACCGTCGATTGTGTATAATTGAATCCAAATTCGAAATTCGGGGTTTTCAGATATTTCGATGATTGTGTTGGTTATTTGTGAATGAATTACGTATTGGATTTTCTGAAAGCATGATATACTTGAATGAAATCAAATAGTGAATGAATTTTGGTGTGATTAGGCTTTGGTGTAATGACATTGGACTTGTATGCTTCGTTTTCGAGTTTGCATAGTATGTCATGTTTTACCGTGGATTTTCGAGTCTTGAGCATGTATGATAATCGACTCGAATAAATTTATCGTGGTGAATTGGGTCATGTTGGGACCCTGGCATAGTCGTGGTTTTATAAAAAATTGCCGAATTGTTTATGATTGCACGTCTGTTACCTTTGATTAGGTACAGACTCGTCATTTGTGCATGTGGATGTTAGTATAAGTGTTTTTACCCTGCTATAATGCCTGTTGTGCCGATGCTTAGGAGTTTGCTCGCATCGTGAGTTGGATGGTGCTCGAGATGACTCGCACCAGACATTGTGGACGCTATTGCATGTGGAAAGCTTTCTGAGGTGCGGTGAGCTCCCGCACGCACTTGCCACTATAGAGTGCAGTAGGACGGGTCCCGGAGGACGTGCTTTGGAGATTACTCGCTTTCCCTCCCAGCGCGCTTGAGTTTGATTGTGTTAGGTTGGCCATGTTAGGCCAATCGTTCGAGATGTTTGAGTTTGTATCCTAGCAAATGGCACCCCATTAGGATACAAACAAGCCTGAAGTGGTACTGGTGCATGTTGTGGGATGTGTCTGGGTGAGACACATTCGTAGGGTATGTGGATACCTACGATATGAGACACTTATACAGAATTTTGCAGAATTTTTGGTTTCAACCTGATTGCTATACCTAGGAGACTAGGAAGAATTATGAGATTGTCTTTATTTCCATCGCTTGATATTTACCATGTTTGAATCCTGTGTAATGATCGGCATATATTGTAAACTTGTAGTTATTGTGGAATCTGAAATGTTTGTGTTGTTGCTTGAACTTAGAAACATTATCCTTAGAGACACGGTGTGATTTAGACTTTAGAACTTGTTGCTTATTCATTGTTGTGTGGCATGAGTTTTCCTTGTTTATTATTCTATTATTTGTATTTAGTTCGCTCGCACCAGCTAGCTTTGTGCTTTGCTTACCCCGCAAGGGGTGTGCTTCTATTGGAGTGCAGGCAGTGTTGGCGTTCCTGCTGAGCGTGGCGCGTAGGCCCCGTTTTCCGTTGTAGGCGCGTTTTGTGGCGTTTGGTCGTGTCCACCCTGTACGGGTATGTTTTGCTTCCTCTGTGTTATCAGGTGTACTATACTTCTATACTAGATGCTTGTATATTGGTTTTGTCGCTATGACTCTGGCGGGGTGAATCAAATATACTTATTTTGTTCAAATTTTATCGTAGTTTTTATTTTCGTTTCATTTTCGTATCAAGAATGTGTTATATTATGATGTTGTGGCCGGTTACGACCCGCCTGTGTTACGGGTGAGTTCACGCATCGACACGCTGCGATTCTCGTGGCGGGTCGGAGCGTGACAGCTTTAGTGATGATACTGCCGTTTCATCCTTCACCTCGTGTCTTAGGAGAGACAAGTTTTATGACTTCCTTACTCTGGACCCCCCAAAAAATATGGCAGACCTGCTGAAGGATGCCCAGAGATATATCACTTTAGACGAGATGCTGACCGCCAAGAAGGAGGCAAAATTTGAAAAGAAACCCCCTATCCCCAAAGACAAGAAAGAGGGGAAGAAGAATGAGGACGACAACGGGAACAAGAGGAAGCGCAATGACAGTAAGACCGATGATGCACTATTTTACTAGCACACAACTTAATACCCTGCTTTGTGATTGTAGTAAAGAATAAGTAGAGATCGTTCTGGACCGGGGATTAAAGGGTTTGCCAACTAGCAATAAGAATAACTAAGAGACAACTAGCAACCTAATTAAGAAAATATTTGGGGATTGGATTTTTCTAATTTAAACTAAGAAAATAATAAAACTTAAGAGATGTAGATGGTGAGAAATTAGCAAAGGGTTTATCTTTACACACCAAACATATGTTCATAAATCAATATTCAATAATCACTTGCTAACTCATGAGAGACAATGCTCAAGATTAACCAAGACCGCACTGCATTAATCTTATTATTTTCCCAAATTCAATGAATTAAACTAAGCGTCGCTTTCAAACTATTCTTTTCATGCTATCTAATTAGGAATCGCAAGTTAGATAACAATCCAAGATCAATAACTTTTGTGGAAAATATGAACACTGACTAGGCATTTACAAGTATGATCAACATCTTGTTCTTAACCTAGGTTTTTACTTAACCTTACCAACGTTCCTTGGTATTTACTACTTATGAGTAAAGGATTATAACGATTATGTGAAATTTTTCTATACTCTAGCCCCAAATTCTAACATGCTTACTAAGTTGGCCACCTTAACAAACATACAAAGAAAATTTTTCTATAAAGCAGTTAAGAAAAACACAATCACTAATTAGAAATGAAAGATTAAATTCAATTAATTCATAAAGCACATGTTCGGGACTTCGAATCCACCCCTAGCTAAAAGGAAATTTAGCTAGACATATTAATTAAGTTCAAAGAGTAATCCATAATCAAATATCAAACTAAAATAAGTAAAAAGATGAGAAGAAACGTTGTCGCCTGTGCATGGTGGTGCGAAGTGGACTTCTGGGGTGCGAGTAGCAAAGAGAAAGAGAAATAAACTTCTCTTCTTCTTCCTCTCATGACTTGCTCATGTTCTCTGTGAGAAAAGAGTTCAGACAGGGATAGAGATGGATGGCAGTGGCGAGCGGACGAGAGGGGCTGCGATCGGGTGACCGGTGACAGTGAGGTTGCAGGCGGATGGCGTTGAAAGGTTTCAAGAGAGAATGTCTGAGATGGTGACTCTGTAGTGAGACTGCGATCTAATTGTGAGCGAGGGTTTCGATTGGGTTTAGGGTTGTGTGATTGCGATGAACAGTGGAAGAGATGGATGATGGATGTTGGTGGTGGTGTAGCTGATGTCGCAAGGATGGGTGCTTGCTGTTGCGAGGATGATGGGGCTGTGATTGCGATGAGGGATGCGTGGCTGTGGATGGGTCTGTGGCTGGTGGTTGTGACGGCTTGCTGTGGTTGCAAGCGTGATTGCTTCAGGGCAGGTATCATTATCTTTATAGTTATTTTCTCTAGGTTTCCTTCTTTGTGTAGTTTCCTTTTGCAATAAGTCTTTCTAATTCAAACCAATTTGCACCACTTAGCTTCTATTTTGGAATCTTGTTATTGGAAACCTATGCAAACTCGAAAATAGCAATTACTACCATAATTAACAAGTAATAGCCAAAATTATACATAGAAATATAGTACTAAAATAACATAATTATGCTCTTATCAAATTTCGCCACACTTATCTTTTGTTAGTCTTCGAGCAAATTAATGAAACAAAAATAAAAGACTCAATGACTCAATCTATACTTTCCAACATTTGTCTAAGAGATTTTCAACGGATCATGACATGATAAAATTCTTTACAAACACAAGATTAAATCCACATCATTCTAAAATTAATACACGTTCATAACAATGATATAAAAATTTACAATTAAATCAATCTAAGTAACTGTGAAACTCAAGCGCACGCCTAAAAGAATTAACCCAAAAATATCAATGGATGCACTCTTTTCTTTTTCTCTGATTGTTTGGTAAAATCACTCCTCCTATTCTAGTTATATGTGAGAGGATTGATGTAAAAGGGAGACAAGTAACTCACATATGATATAACAAGAAAGAAAGGCATTTTCTGACATGTTTATTTATTTATTTTTAATTTTCAGATATACGATCTCATGAAAGGATTGCTACTAGTTAAATGCAAGAATTAGTGACACCATATGATTGTACCTCATTCAAATCTCCACATCGTGACATTGCACCACACACTCAATCAAAAGGTCTTAATTTAAATTGTAATGAGGCCAAGTGGTCAAGGGAATAAAAAGAACGGATAAGGAAATAACAAAGGGCTTAAAGAAATGGTGAAAGCATGCAATAAGATTAGAGACGTTAGCAAGAAATCACATGGTTCAAGACATAAGTAGGAAAATGAAAAGGAAAAAAAGAAAAGGCGTCTTACTGATAATGAATAGTTTCAGCAATTATTTTGTATCTACTGAAAATGAAAAGAATTAGACTATTTGTATAATAATGAAATACTGAATGAATATAGACAAGGACTTGTGTCCCTTCTGTAATTTTGTACCAAAATTTTTTTTTCAATTCTTCTTCTTGAACTATCCACCATAATGGCCTTCCCCCACACTTGTTTTTCAACATACATTGAACCACAATAAAGTTTCTGCAAATCAAATTATGTTTTCCTCTTCTGATTAGTTTAGGAATGAAAAATGAGGGTAATGAAACAAAAAGTCTTAATAACAGGCAATGTTTTAAAAAACGTTTTTAAGCCTCGAGGCGGTCAAACTTTTTCCGAGGCGAAGCGAGGCATTTTTTTGTAAAAAATAATGAAAAATATATATAAAAAATTCAAACAAATAAAGAAAAACAAAATCAATCATCAAGTGAAATAGCAATATAGCATTATATTGAAAGAAATTTAAATCACACCATTATCACCTTATGTATTTCAGTATTTTAGTATTTATGCATACATGTATTGTTTGTTGAGTTGAGACTATCAGACTAACCTTATTATTGTAATTCTATAAATGCATAAATCAAAGAAAATTTTGAAGACTCGTAAGGATTGTAGTAATTAGTGAAGAAGAAGTGGAGGATTAAGACTTCACCTGATCTTGCAGATTGTAGACTTGTAGTATTCATAGACTCATAGCACACTCAGTTGTTTCAGGAAATTTAGCATATGTTACTGAAATAGAGAAATAGAGAAATTTAGCATATGCACATCTTAAATGATGAATCATGAATTAAATAAAGAAATCAATTATTCAAGAATGCGTACCGTCGGCGTCTACACAAGTAAAGCATATAAAGTGTGTGTCCACACGACCACACTCACATTGATGTTTGGAGCCCGCTAAAACAAAATAATATGTTTGTCAGTAAATGTGCATACAAATACAATAGAACAATTAGCTACAAAATATAGATTGCCACCCCACCTGTTCAATCTCCTAAATATACCAGTTAGCTACAAAAATGAGCATACAAAAATGAGAAATATAACTAATACACTCCAGTAGACAGTAGTAAATGACTAAGTCACCTAATTGAAGAAACAAACAACATAAGTTAACAAAGTAAATGATTGTATGTCATCTTAGAGACACCATGCAACTCTCTAGTTTGCTTTTGCTTACAAAATCAAAGTTCCAAAACCTAAGTTAACAAAGTAAATTAACAAGTTAATGATTAACAAACTCCTAGTCGTCCTCGCCCTCATCAATATCATCACCATCATCACTAATACCATCCACCACATCATCTCCCTCGTCTGTAGCAATCTCATGTTCCATCCAATCTTCTTCTTCCTCTTCATCAATCAAGTGCATTGGAGATTTACCTAAGCCATTTAGAGTGTGAGTGTGGAACATCAATCTTTAGCATATTGAAATGAAATTAAAGCAATAACTATTTATATTTAATAATCATTTACCTTTTCCACTAGTTGAACCTCCATGTGTTTTCGCTTGTTTTCTTCCAATGTCAATAGATACGCCTTGGCCTCGAGCTTGAGTGGGGGTAGACTTCTCGTTTGAGTTCTTCCTTTTTCTACTTTCATCATTCTCACCTTCTTCGTTCCCATCAAGCACAATAGCATTAACATCAATTTCATCCAGATTTTGATGCCATAGAGCTTCAGGACAAGGGTTTGAAACCTTTGGCGCTAGCTCTTGGGGTGGGTTCCCTACACCATTTCCATCATCTGCGGTTTGAGTAGGGGGTTCAGCTTCAGTATCAGGCTCCACTAGCCATTCATTGTCACTATCTACTGCATCCGAATCTATTGGAAATGGTGCATCTTTAGCTTCGCTTGGTCCCCTCAACATCAATTTTTTAGCTCTCAACCTTTTGTTGTACATGACATATACCAATGCATTAAGCTTTGTTGCTGCTAATCTGTTTCTTTTCTTTGTATGCACCTAAAAAAATGTAACAACCGATAAATTGAAATGCAAATAGCAATTTATTAACACCATAAACAATTAAAGTAATTATTACTTACATGGTTAAAGGTTGACCAGTTCCGCTCGCATGCTGATGATGAACAAGTAAGGCTCAACACTTTAATAGCAAAGCATGTCAAGTCAGGTGTATTATCTCCATAACTTCTCCACAAACGATCTGTAAGTATAAAGGTTCAAAATAAACATATTTATTGAGCAAGAAAAATAATCTTAAAAATAAATATAAGTATATAACATAAACACAACTACAAATAAGAATACCAGGATTACGTCTGTGCCTTGTCAAGTCTGGTTCATTTCTACCAAATAATCCTTTTTTCTCTATAAACATATCCATTTGAATAAGCAATTCTACCTTGCTTGATTTGGAAGCATTCTATCTACGCAAATTGTAAAGACTTTGCTTAAGTTCAAAATTGGCTGGGCTCTTTTGATCAACATCCATTTGTGGGTTGAGATAATAAGATGCAGCATGAAGGTCCCTATGCAATTGGGTATCCCACCTCTTATCTATGATATCCCATATTTCCTTGTACTTGGCCAACTGATATTCACATAATTATTACATAATATATCCATTAATTTATGCATGTTAGTGTTTCGATTATTATATTGTATAGTAATTATTTCGTTTTCATGTCTTTGTAGGAATTTGAGTGTAAACGATGAAATCACATTAAAGCGACAAGTTAAGGAACGACAATTAGTCGATTTCAACGGTGGTATAAAGCAGTCACAAACCTAAATCCGAAACCTAGTTCATAACCCAATCCATAACCTAATTCATAACCTAAACTCAATCCATAACCTAAACCCAACCCCAATGCCAAGCCCAATCATTCTCCTACCCTCATTGATGTATCATTCCCTCATTTCATCCATATTCATGTTAACAATTTTCTATAAATAGAAGATGATAGGGTAAGAAAGGGAGAGGAGGAAGAGAAGGGAAAAGATGAGAATTAGAAATCAAAACCTCTTCCTCAATGGAGATTTCCTCAAAGGAGCTCCTCTCTCAAAGGTGATTCTCACAAGGTCACCCTCACCACTCATCCATCTCTCAGCAATCACCACCTCGCCACCACCATCACCCTAGCACCACCTCCACCGCCAGACAGCACAACCGCCACCGTCACCACCGTGAAACAGGGGTGTGACAACCCTGTTTCACGTCAACTTTTCACTCCGCCACCACTCTCTGCTCCTCTCCCCTGTCCACACAACCGCCACCACCTCCGCAAGAGTCCCACCACCACAACCTCCGCACGAATCGCCGCGACAGAACCGCCACAACCACGCCGCGAAACAGAGTCGCACCGCGACTCTGTTCCGCCTCGCGATAGAGCCATACCCTGCGTCCTCCTCTCCTCTCTGTCCTCTCTTCGTCCAGGCCCCAAACCATCTCTCCGCCACCGGACAACCACCACAAACAGAGCCGCACCGCGGCGCACCACCATCGCGACAGGAAGCGAAAACAGGGAGTCCCCTCCCGATTTCTCTCTGTTTATTTGTGCTGTTTTATTGGTGTTTCCTCACCTTTGCTCGTCTTTCGCAGGTTCTAGAATCGATTTGAGGTCGAGGACGGTCGCGAGGAGCGAAGAACAGGCCGCGAGACAGCCGCTGTCGCGCTGGAGAAGAAGGTGGAGCAGCGCAGAGTACTGTAGCAGAGGCGGGAATTGGTCAAATTCAGTTATTTGGCTATTTACACCCCCGGTTTTGCTCTGTACCACCACAGAGCGTTTTGGGACCATTTTCCTCGGGATTCGTGCACAACCACCTGCTGATCTGCTGAGTGCCACCATATCGAGCTTGTGATAAACGGGTTGTATAAGTTATTTTGATTTATTTTACTGAATTGCGTGCTTAATTGTTAATTACAATTTATTTCTGAATTTTGATAAATTGTTTTCACCTTGCATGTTCGAGAAATTAAACTTGATATGTTTGGTAGTTAGAATTACCTTTTATTAATATTCAAAGCATGTGCTAAAAATATTAAGCTTAAACTTTGATTAAGTGTGCCCTAAAAAGACACTTAATACTTGGTAAGAGCGTATTTGCTTGAAATAATTTGTTAATGTTTGATAGAAACATGATATAAGTTTAATTGAATTTTAACGATCACATATTCGGTGTAAGCAAGGGATTCTCATCCCTAAAGCTTCTCGTTTAAATTCAGTAATTTAGATTTCAATAATTTTGCTAACTCATTAGTGAGTCCAAGCCCACAAAACCCATTTCATCTATCATTTAGTTTTCTTATTTTTAATTTATTTTTAGTTTAGTTTTAAAAATGCTGTAACCCCATTTTCTCTAAATTAGTTTAATTAAATTCTAAAATTTCAATTGCATCCACCTTCTTCGTGGGATCGACCCGTACTTGCCGTTGTCTACCAGTTAGGCACCGTGCACTTGCGGTTATTACAAGTGGGCTGAATTAACCTATTATTTTAGGTTAGTTAAACTCGCATCAAGTTTTTGGCGCCGTTGCCGGGGAAGGTTGCGGTGTAATTGAATTTAAGATTTATTTTCACTAATTATAAAAAAAAAATCATAAAAATTCAAAAAAAAAAAAATTTAATTTAAAAAAAAAAAAAAAACAAAAAAAAAATTTATTTTTATTTTTATTTTGTTCTTTTTACACTCATTTTGTGTTTGATTTTGCAGATTACACGCTTCTCGAGGATATTGGACGATCCTGCAAAACATCAAGCAAATTTTAATTTTTTTTATTTTGTGAGGAGAGTTTTAATTTTATTTTCACCTCGTTCTACGAGTGTGTGGTGTAATAATTTTTAAATTTTACTGTTTTCCATTTTGTTTAAGTAAAAAAAAAAAAAAAAAAAAAAAAAACCTAAAATTCTCTAAGTCAAAAGAAATTATAGGGAAACAACTCTAATTGTTACCCAATAATTTTTATGATTTAGAAATCCGACTTCTAAGACCAAGACCAGTAATTTGATTGCATATGCTTGTGTGCTGATTGAAACAGATAAACAGAAGTCGGACTTTTTTTTGAATTGTGCTAACTTTTTGTGTAGATTGGAATACACACACTGTAAGTATTTCTATCACACGCAATGTATTAGCGACCGGGTGCTTTGTGTAATTGTTTGAAATTGTGTGATTGATTGTTTAATTTCTGTAATTGTGGATGCTAAACTTTAGTAATTCATAATAAGCAGACCCAGCTTATAAATAGAAACTGGTGGGACTTGATATCCTCACCTCATCACTCCAGCTGTGTGCAACCAATATCTTAACATAATTAAAATCAATTAGCAAGTTAGATAGTGCATTTTTAAGGTACGGTGTTCATAGGACAACCAAGACCAAGGTGAATCTAATAATTTTTGTGTTGACCAAGCTAAAAGTGACGATGGGTTTAATCATTCAATGAACTCCGAGAGGCCACTACCACAAGGGTAATTTACCTGGTACGCCGAGTCATAAGTAAGCTATGATCCACAAGAAGAATTGGTGTAACCAACAGTTTTTTTTGTTAGGAACACAAGCCTCAAGTGTGCATTTAACATCACATCATTCTCACATCTATTGGCTTACAGAGCGGTAGCACAAGAAAGTACTTAATTGGACTTGGACCATTGTGACCTCCTTCTCTTGTGCGATAATCCGGTTTCTTTGAAACAAAACTCTAGCCTACTGATTTTGAACTTTGTGGTGTAAAGTGTACACTCTTAGGATCAACTTGTAGCACCCATTGCTGTGTCATAAAGATTACATAAGAAATAATTGTTCCCCAAAGATAAAAAGATAATTGATCTAAAAAACGTTGATTGCTTAGGGAGGCATGTTTCTTGTGCATTTATTGGTTGCTGATTGCATGTGAGCCTGTGTATATTTTTAGAGTTAGTGCTTTCAAAAAAAAATAAAAAATAAAAAATACATAAAAAAATATGAACACAAGGGATTATCCAGCCTATTTTTCCGAGCAAGTCAATCCATTTTATGACATGCGACGACCTGATTATGATCCATATTTAGATTATTACAACCCAGGTCTAGCCTATCATTCTGACTTCTCATGGGCTCAGGGTCAGTACCATGAAGGCCCTCTAGACACTCCTCAGACTCCTCAAGCTTTCATTCCTGATAATGAGTTAGAGGATATCATGAAAAGTTTTATAGAGCGAACAGGAGAAATACTCGAACAAAACTCTCAGGCTATCACCGAACTAAGAACACAAAACTCTCAGGCTATCACAGAATTGATAGCTAATTATCAACAAAACTCTCAAGCTATCCGGAAACTTGAGATGAGTGTGAGTCAAATAGCTGAGTCATTTCCTGAGATAGAGTCAGAAATATTCCCTAGCCAACCTATTTTCAACCCAAATGGTCAATTTGAAATTAGTGGTACATCTGAGTCGGACAGTGATGATGTCCAATTCATTACTACCTTTAGGAGTGGAAAACTGGTTGACAATCAGGTAGAAATGCCTGATATGGGTGTCATTGAGTTGTCTAGACAGGTTGCATCCTCCTTTCATACGAATGCTGATAAAGCCTCATTTATTGATGAACCTGTAGATTCTGAGACACTACAGACATCTCCTTCCTATGTTGACTTATGCGTCCCTAGTGACTCATGCATCGAATCAAACTGTGAACATTTTTTAGAGTCTCCCCTTGACTGTTTAGAGGCTTGTTTGACTCAATTTAGTTTAGACTTTGATGTTGATGATTCCATTAGGGAAGTCAATGATTTGCTTGACTCAGTCCCCATTGTGGATCCTAGTTATAAATGGAAGTCTAAAGTGATGCCTCTTCCACTCAGTGAGTCAAAACTAGCCCCATCAGTTGAGCCACCTGAACTTGACCTTAAACAATTACCTGACACCCTCAGGTATGCATTTTCAGGTGATGAGTTGTCTAGACCAATATCTCTACCTGATTCATGTGATGAGCCTGTACCACCTGATATATCCATTGTCTCATCTACTTGCATCACATTCCCATTTACTAAGGCTACTTTCACCGATCCCTTGTGCTGTATTGAGGATTTCAGTTTTCACCATCCTGTTGTGAAAATTATTCAATCTTCTGATTTGGAACCAGACATAGGATGTTCCCTTTTTGGAGCACGCAAGAATCCTCAGTTGTGTATGACTACTGGTCACTTTTGGGATGTCCTAGTGTATTTGGTGCCCCATGTGATTGCTATATTTTGGTGGACTGATCCTCAACTATTCAGGTTGTTGATATACGACCATGGACTAAGTGTTTGTCATGTTCTTCCTCTCCACTATTTGATACACCATTTTTTATGAAGAATATTTGTCGGGCTGATGACGATAAACCAAGCGCTCCTAGGAGGCAGCCTAGCTTTAGTTGTGTGTCTTTGCTGTTAGTCTGGATTGATTTTCGAGTACCCTATTTAGTTGTGTTTCACTCATACTCGTTAGCTCCGTAACAGTTTTGACTTCCAACTTGCCTTTTCTTTTTAGTTTTCTTTGTTAGTGTCGAGTCTGCATTTTATCGATTTCTAATGAAAACTCCATGATTCTTATGTTTATGAGCCTCATTGATGGATGACTTCTTGGAAATTGGTAAAATCTTCACCGCGGTAATACTGTTCTAACCTCCTCTCATGTACTTATTTCATTCTTTTGTAAGAATTATTGTGTTAAACATTGAGGACAATGTTTGGATTAGGTTTGGGGGTAGGGTTCATGAGTCGGTGAATTTTTCGTAGTATTTTCTTTTCTTATCTTAAAAAAATAAAAAAGAAATTGTTCTTTTTTTATCTTAAAAAAAAAAAAAAAAAAAAAATTGTGCTTTTTCTGTCAAGAAAACTTGGTCTTTTGCGATTATGAAAATGGATTTTAAATGTTTTATACTCAAGAAAATGCAAGCCAACTTGACATATTGGTATATTGATAAAGACTGAAAGTTTAGTATGATCCTTAAGTTAGATCTAGTTCATAAGAATTTTCAACTCGATTATCTTTGCACCATGAGCCATGTTAGCATAACTTGAAGTTGATGAGTGAAATATATACTAGAAAACCTTAGAATAATAGTGGAGACTTAACCCTGAAAGTTTTGAACCTTTCTATTTTTCTGAGGGTTATACATAAACTCTGATTTTTCTTGAGTCCGTATTATCTCGTTGATGATCTCATTATTCTCATTTTTCTGATCAATTACTTTGGGAATGACATCAAAATTGAATTATTACACTAGAACTTCTTAGTTTATTCAATTGAGATGTCATAATACTGACCCGAACTTAGGAAATGATCTAGGCATTTTTTTCTTTAGACCATTAACTAGCCTTTTAACTTACCCATAACATTAACCTTTTTTGTAGCCTTTTGAGCCTTAGATTAACTTTTATTTGTTAACCCATTAACCTTTACCCAATTTTTTCTGGAAATGTGTACGGATGAATATACTTGGTGTAAAAAGGGCATGAAAGAGCAAAATATGAGATATTTCATAAATCCTCTATGAAAGAAAAAAAAAGAAAGAAAGAAAAAGAAAGAAAGAAAAGAAAGCAAAAAAAAAAAAAAAAAATGATTCTTCAATGAGGATAAAGATGTGAAAATGAAGAAAAAAATTGATGGTGCGCAACATTGATTTATTCTTGACAGCCCTAATTGTTCATATAATGGGTGTATACATTCCTATAAATTTTTGTTAGAATCCTTTGACATCTCTTATTAACCATTACCCAAGCCCCATTACAACCCAATAAAGTCCTAGTTGATCTTAGGTAAAGGTTGGTTTCGTAGATGTGGAGATTTAATAACCAAGACCTATGGTGTTTGATTCAACATTCCCAAAAGTAATTGATATTCCTGTCCATGAGATCATGTTCATTCCATTCTTGAAAAGTCCGTTCTTCATATTACTATATGTGAGATGATTGTTTTCCATTATTTACTCTTTTCCTCACATATAAACTGAGTGAAATACCAAATCTCTGAGTGCTTTATTGTGAGTGACATGAGAGGTTTGAAGTCAAAACAAACTTTCTACAGGAGATTTAGTCATTGTTTTACTCTGAAATGAAAAGTTATGTTGATAGTGCTATCCACACACACACATTGAGTTGAGGATGATTGTGAATTTGTCTCAACTTGTGGAGAATATTAAATTATTTGGAAATTTGTTGATACACTAAAATGACACTGTTGGTTTCTTGCATTTCTTGAAGTTTAAAATGAATATTGTTTGACCAAGTTTTGATTGAGTCAGTAATGTTTGTGGGTAACATTTCTGGAAACCCTCACGAGACTATAACTCGTCCACTAGAGGTAATCTAGGGGTTTAAAGCCTTGTTGCACGTTTAAGGTAAGTACAACCGATGATTCCTGCGAAAGTGAGTTAGAATTTTCTTTTTATTGTTTTGCTCGAGGACTAGCAAAATATAGGTTTGGGGGTATTTGATATTCACATAATTATTACATAATACATCCCTTAATTTATGCATGTTAGTGTTTCGATTATTATATTGTATAGTAATTATTTCGTTTTCATGTCTTTGTAGGAATTTGAGCGTAAACGATGAAATCACATTAAAGCGACAAGTTAAGGAACGACAATTAGTCGATTCCAACGGTGGTATAAAGCAGTCACAAACCTAAATTCGAAACCTAGTTCATAACCCAATCCATAACCTAATTCATAACCTAAACCCAATCCATAACCTAAACCCAACCCCAATGCCAAGCCCAATCATTCTCCTACCCTCATTGATGTATCATTCCCTCATTTCATCCATATTCATGTTAACAATTTTCTATAAATAGAAGATGATAGGGTAAGAAAGGGAGAGGAGGAAGAGAAGGGAAAAGATGAGAATTAGAAATCAAAACCTCTTCCTCAATGGAGATTTCCTCAAAGGAGCTCCTCTCTCAAAGGTGATTCTCACAAGGTCACCCTCACCACTCATCCATCTCTCAGCAATCACCACCTCGCCACCACCATCACCCTAGCACCACCTCCACCGCCAGACAGCACAACCGCCACCGTCACCACCGTGAAACAGGGGTGTGACAACCCTGTTTCACGTCAACTTTTCACTCCGCCACCACTCTCTGCTCCTCTCCCCTGTCCACACAACCGCCACCACCTCCGCAAGAGTCCCACCACCACAACCTCCGCACGAATCGCCGCGACAGAACCGCCACAACCACGCCGCGAAACAGAGTCGCACCGCGACTCTGTTCCGCCTCGCGATAGAGCCATACCCTGCGTCCTCCTCTCCTCTCTGTCCTCTCTTCGTCCAGGCCCCAAACCATCTCTCCGCCACCGGACAACCACCACAAACAGAGCCGCACCGCGGCGCACCACCATCGCGACAGGAAGCGAAAACAGGGAGTCCCCTCCCGATTTCTCTCTGTTTATTTGTGCTGTTTTATTGGTGTTTCCTCACCTTTGCTCGTCTTTCGCAGGTTCTAGAATCGATTTGAGGTCGAGGACGGTCGCGAGGAGCGAAGAACAGGCCGCGAGACAGCCGCTGTCGCGCTGGAGAAGAAGGTGGAGCAGCACAGAGTACTGTAGCAGAGGCGGGAATTGGTCAAATTCAGTTATTTGGCTATTTACACCCCCGGTTTTGCTCTGTACCACCACAGAGCGTTTTGGGACCATTTTCCTCGGGATTCGTGCACAACCACCTGCTGATCTGCTGAGTGCCACCATATCGAGCTTGTGATAAACGGGTTGTATAAGTTATTTTGATTTATTTTACTGAATTGCGTGCTTAATTGTTAATTACAATTTATTTCTGAATTTTGATAAATTGTTTTCACCTTGCATGTTCGAGAAATTAAACTTGATATGTTTGGTAGTTAGAATTACCTTTTATTAATATTCAAAGCATGTGCTAAAAATATTAAGCTTAAACTTTGATTAAGTGTGCCCTAAAAAGACACTTAATACTTGGTAAGAGCGTATTTGCTTGAAATAATTTGTTAATGTTTGATAGAAACATGATATAAGTTTAATTGAATTTTAACGATCACATATTCGGTGTAAGCAAGGGATTCTCATCCCTAAAGCTTCTCGTTTAAATTCAGTAATTTAGATTTCAATAATTTTGCTAACTCATTAGTGAGTCCAAGCCCACAAAACCCATTTCATCTATCATTTAGTTTTCTTATTTTTAATTTATTTTTAGTTTAGTTTTAAAAATGCTGTAACCCCATTTTCTCTAAATTAGTTTAATTAAATTCTAAAATTTCAATTGCATCCACCTTCTTCGTGGGATCGACCCGTACTTGCCGTTGTCTACAAGTTAGGCACCGTGCACTTGCGGTTATTACAAGTGGGCTGAATTAACCTATTATTTTAGGTTAGTTAAACTCGCATCACCAACTCATTATTAAAGCTAGATGCAATCTCCTGTTTTGCTTTTTCCATTGCATCATACAAGAAACCCATAGCAGGAGTGCTTTCTGAATCCACTATCCTCAACACATGGAGTAAAGGCTCTGTAGCCTTCAAGGAGTAGGAGACACCAGGCCAAAAATTGTTATCCCTCAATATTATTTTTCTTATGGCTTTACCTTCAGTTTGCTTAGCATACTGACTCTTTGACCACTTGCTGGATGCAAACATTACCTCCAACTTTTGTCTATTCTTTTTAATGCTTTCAAGAGTCAAACATCCCGTGCCAAACCTACATTTAAAAGTCAACTCGTAAATGAATATATAAGTATTGTTAAAATAAAACCTTAAAGTAATCTAAAATACATTAAAAGTATTTATGGATTACCTAGTAGATGCAGGGCGAACCAAATCTCTTCATGTGAAACTCCTCATCAAAGCAAGTACCCAACAATGATTGTATATGTAATTGCTAACTTTCTTAGCTTTGCGATAGGCATTGGCAAGTGTAGGCAGGCTAAACAAGTCCCCAAGCATCAAATCTATGCAATGTGTTGCACATGGTGTCCAATACAAATGCTTCCTCTTCTCCATTAACTTCTTTCCAACAGCTTTGTAGTTAGCTGCATTATCAGTGACGATTTGTACTACATTCTCCTCTCCCACCTCCTCAACAACACTATCAAGAAGCTCAAATAATGCATTTGCATCCTTTACAATATCTGAGGCATCCACACTCTTAAGGAACACAGTTCCTTCAAGATTATTTACTAGAAAATTGATGAGTTGGCGACCCCTCATGTATTTCCAACCATCAGACATGATTGTAACTCCTGAGTGAGGCCATGTTTTTTTTTACATCGTCAACTATCACATTAGTTGACTTCACTTCCTCCTTTAGAATCCAAGTACTTAACTCATGGGCTGATGGTGGTTTCACACAATGTCCATTGTTGTGAGCTGCATATTTCGAAACCGATAAAAGCATGCTGGTAAAAGAATGACTACTCGCAACATTGAAAGGAATGTCATTCTCAATAAAGAAACGCCCAATGTCTAAACAAACTTGGTTCCTATACTCTTTTGCATTTACTGGTTGTGGTCTCATTTCTTGTGTAGCTCTACCTCTACCTAGATCCATGTCATTATTAGTACCACTACCCACCAAAAACCTATCCATTGGCCCCCTCACAATGCCATCAGAACATGCATTGGCATTGGATCCACCACCACTAGGACCAGTGACACTCACACTTGGAATAGAAGCTCTGCCTACATCTTCATTCACATTTCCTTGATAATATGAACCTCTATTAATTTGAAACTCAGTGTCTTGTCTTTTCATTAGCTTCTGTCTTTGACCAACCTCTAAAAAAGCCTTCGCTTCATGGAAGACTTCATCTGGTACTTTAGAACAAGGTTTTGTGTCCTTGCGCGTCTTTTCAAGGTGATTTTTCAATCTAAAAGTTCCCCCCTTGACCACTTGCTCACAAAACTTGCATTTCACGTAATTGATCCCGTCTTTAGGACCTTTTACACTTTGGCCATATTGCCAAAATAGGTCTCTTCCATCACTAGTAGTCGTATTCGTAGTCCTGCGCGATGCCATATAATCTACAGTTACAAAATTGAATTATAAATACAAAACATGCAAAACTGTAATCCATCCATTCTTCAAGCAAAACATACAAAACATGGAATTTTTATAGAATTAACTGATTAACATACAAAACATACAAATTAGAAAGAAAAAAAATACAGAGCATTTCATTTCAAACATACAAACATGAAATACTGATTAACATACAAACATACAAATACAAAACTGTAATTCATTTCATTCAATTAAAAAAAAATGCATTTCATTTCATTCAAAGAATCAAAATATAGAGCAATTCATCTCAAAATACATCAAAGCAAACATGCACAGGGCTAGCTCTAATTCATTCACAAATTAGAAGAAGAAGAAGAAGACTAAGAATTGAAGAACTAGAAGAAGAAGTATACCGTATACTCCAAAGTGTGAATCGCAGATGAGAAACAGCTTCAATCGACCAAACTCCAAAGTGTTCGACCGTGGTTCCTGGTTTGATCGGTCGATCGGTGGTTCCTGGTTCGATCCTCTCTTCTTCTTCTTCAGTTCTTCCTCTGTTCCCCTCTTCTCTGTCTACAAATGAAACGAGGAAATCGATTAGGTTAGGTTTTTGCAAATGAAAGTATAATGTCAGCCGTTGGATTTGTTTAAAGATCTGAAGCAGATAAGATGATCCCGAATTATAAAAGCGTGCGCCTCATTACGATTCAAGTAGTACGCCTCGAAGCGTACGAGTCGGAACATAGAGGCGATCGCCTTAAACTAGCAACGCAACTCGTACGCGTAGAGGCGATTTTTGTGCGCCCCGCCTCGACTCGCGCCTCAAGGCGTACGCCTCAATCGCCTTTTAAAACATTGATAACAGGCTCAACGAGGGCTAACCTAAAGGAAATATATCATGGATTAAGCTTATTTGACAATGGTGGAAACTAGGTGCCTTTATCATGTCAAACATGTCGTGCAATTCAATATAATGCTTTAAACAAAATTAATACAAGTTTTAGTGTTTAGTTCTAGATTATGAATGCAATCCAAATGGCAACCAAGACAAATAAAAATGAGATCATGCAACGAATTATTATTGCCAAAAGAAATGAAAGATGACCTAACTAAAAACTCTCAAAATCAAAGGAACAATAGGCTCAAAACTCACATATGGGTTATAATGAGTTAAATTCAATTAAGCATACTATGAGTACCAATTACTCAGTTGATTATATGTGAATTCACATACGATAGCCATGAATAAGTATTAACTAAAGAATAATATCAGACCTTAAATCATGTTTATAAGTCACCTTAAAGTCATGCAATTAAAAACCAAATCTTATCATTGTGTTGGAAAATATCTTAAGACTCAAAACAATTATAAATATTTTTTTACTGACACTACCAACAAAGAAAACAAAAACTAACATTTTTTTTAAAAAAAATTTAGTGGACTCACACTTAAAAAAAATTTCAAACAAAAACAATGTTCTTCCCCCCACACTAGGGCTGAAAACCGAACCATCGGTTCGGTTTTTCACCTAAACCGTGAACCGAACCGACCTAGGTCGGTTTTAAAATTTTCAAACCGAAACCGAACCGACCATTAACAAAACCGATCCGAAACCGAACCGATTCTAATTTATGCAAATCGTAACCGAACCGAACCGACTAAAATCGAACCAAAACCGAAATAAAACCGAACCGACCGACTATTTTGAACATATTATATTATTTATATATAAAAAATATATTATTTATTATATATATTCGATCGGTTCGGTTTGGTCGGTTAAAATCACATAGAAACCGAAAACCGAACCGACCACTTCGGTTTTGAATTTTTTAAAACCGAAACCGATCCGAACCGAATTTAAATCGAACCGATTTATCGGTTCGGTCGGTTTAGTCGGTTTGATCGGTTTTTTGTTCAGCCCTACTCCACACTTAAACCTAATATTGTCCTCAATGTTGACAGATTAGAGCACATGTAATGAAAGATTTAAAAGAGGAAAAACAAACTACTAACAAACAAAAGCAAAAATAATGAAAAGAAAATAAAGGGATAGAGAAAACAAATCCGATTAGGTTGCCTCCCAAGAAGCGCTTGTTTTAACGTCGTGCAGCCTGACAGTATCTCCAATTAATCCTCAGAATAAGTGGGAACATGGAGTGATACGTCCTCCACGTCATGTTCCACAAATGAACTCATATTAAGTTTTCTCAAGCTCCGGATCATACTCTAATAAGGTCTCGCTGGATCTCCTATTGCGCATGAACTAGTACCCTAGATAAAGACAGAAAGAAAAAAAATCAAGAAAAAGAAAAACTAATGAAGTAATTAACAATTTTACTAATCCCCGGCAACGACGCTAAAAATTGATGCACTATTTTACTAGCACACAACTTAATACTCTGCTTTGTGATTGTAGTAAAGAATAAGTAGGGATCGTTCTGGACCGGGGATTATAAGGCTTGCCAACTGGCACTAAGAATAACTAAGAGACAACTTACAACCTAATTAAGAAAATATTTGGGTATTGGAATAATATTTGGGTATTGCCAACCTAAGAGACATATTTAAGGAATAAAATAATTTATTGATTGCAATGAAAGTTGTTACAAAGCTTGTCGACCAACTAGTACAGAAGTTTACACACTACAAGTATCTAAGTCCGGCGCAAATATGCACCAAATATTTGGGTATTGGAATAATAAAATGAACTCATTCAACGTTTTCATTTTATCTTTGCAAACGTTTGTTCATTCATCTCACGTCTTCTCTTCTACTCTCCTTTTTGTTAATTACAATGCTCGTATAAGAAAAAATCTTCCTTTTCAACTAATAAAAGATGATGGTGAATCTTGTTTAAGACATGTTCAACACGTTGAAAACATAACCGCGTCGTGTATTGCTGCAATCCAATATCAACAAGATGAAAAATATCGAGGTTCTTCTCACAGGGATTCTTGTAAAGGAAGGCAAGTCATTGAGGGTAACAAAGAAGGTCATTTATGACTTTGGAATGACTACTTTGCACCAAAGACAACTTATCCGAAATTAGGGACGGTAATGGGGTGGATTTGGGCACCTAAAAGGGATCACGGATCCCCGAATCTGCCCCAAATAACCAATTAATATTTTTTGTTAAAACCAACTCCACTCGTTACAGATCATTAATCGTTAAAAAAATTGTATTCTTCTCTAGCTATTCTTCCTCCTGAAGTGAATTTCAGGCCCATGATCTGCTTTATTAGCTTCTCATCATTCCCCATGTAGATCCTATCAAAGATTTTTATTATCAAATTGGAGATCCGTAGATAGATGAATTGGAGGAATTGGGGGTTAGGGTTTGGGGTGAGTTTGGTATTGGAGGAATCGATTTGCTTTTACTCAAAATTAATCCCAGTTAATTGCTTAGAAATCTCTTGTTTTGTAGCTCCATCATTATCATCATCAGGCCCACTAACCTTCTTATCTCAACCAATTTCTTCTTTCGCATTTGAAATTTTGAAACTTTCAAGGAAGAAGAAAGAGATGGGACATTTTCCCATCCAGCTACTCTTATTGCATGTATACCTCCCCACAAACCAACAATTTATCTCATCTCATGCTTTTTGTTTCATCATAAAAAAAAAAGCACACCAAGAATCAATGAAGTTTGGCAAAATGTTTGCATCTCAAAGGAGGTGATGATGAAGGCGATTGCTATGTTGAATAAACAAATGGATGCTTTCAATGCTTTTAGGATCAGAGTTGAGAATCTAGAGGTGAGTGTTGATTGGTCTGTTGAGATGACAAGGCTAAGATCTGATATCTTTTTTTTTTTTTTTTTGCCTTTGTTACCTCATCTGTGGTTGAGAAGATGGAGTCATCTACTACACCTAGGGATTCATCTCGCGATTTCTCCCACAATCCCGTCTTCCACCGCCACTTCTGTTATTCCATCCTCCACCCCACCACCACCCAAACGTCCACCAGGTGCACTACCACCAGATCCATATCCCCTAAATCTTGTTCTATGGGACCTCCCCAACGGTTCCCACCAACCCCAACCTCAGCAGATCTGTCATTCACAGGCGCAATAGCTGCACGCACAGGATCTGCTGATGGTGGTTGATTGCGAAAATGAGGCAGAACATATGAATATCTCCCTCCCTTCTTCACTTGAAGCAGATGGTGGTCTCGAAGATGTGTGATGGTGGTGGAGGCGTGGAACGACGAATTCTGTGTGATGCGATGGAGAGAATTAGAGAATTAGGGTTAGAAAAAGAAGTTAAATAACATTATATAAACGGATATTCACGGGGCAGATATATGACCAAATTCGTATCCGCCCCGGATCCATGATAAATACAAATTGGATCCCCAAATCCCCCTCGAAATCCATTAAGGCAAACCCAAATCTGCCCTATTCGGGGAGGGGGAGGGGGAGGGGATGATATCCATGAAAATCCGTTCCGCTATCAACCCTATCCGTGATCTTATTTTCATCGTATCAATAGAATGAGTAAACTTGTATTCATCTGCATCTTGAATGCATTGGAGGAAAATAATTTCTACTTTCAATTAGGCGTCCATGCAATAAGGCATTGATGCAATTGGGACGAAATGTCATTAGTAACGACCCGATTCACATGGTATGATATTGTTCGCTTTGGGTTTAACCACCCTCACGGCTTTAAAAGGCATCATACCAAGGGGATCCAACCTCGCACATATATAACACATACCCTTCCTTCACCCAGGCGATGTGGGACTATAACTCCTAGGTAGCCTGCCAACTTCTGAATCCGCCCACACATCGTAGCCTGTCAGCCTCACCGCCCGCCTACACATGGTAGCTTGTCAGCCTTAGAGCCCGCCCACACAAAACTGTCACAATCCACTCCCTCAGGGGCCCAACGTCCTCGTTGGCACACTTTCGGCTGGGTCCGACTCTGATACCATTATGTAACAATCCGATCAACATGATATCAGAGCCGGACCCAGCCGAAAGTGTGTCAATGAGGACGTTGAGCCAATGATGATTTTTATCCATCATCATGATAACTTATACTCTATTGCACAACATGATCATTGAAGACGAAGTTGATTTGGATTCTGAAAACTTCCAATCATTAGCCCATGAATTAGAACTAGTACCAATGACACACATACCATTGCTTGTGTTACAATCGTTTTTGAATTTGTATAAGATGCATTCAAAGGAAACTAATTGGTAGCTGGAGCATGATTTAATTGAACAGTTATGGAAAGCTTCTGAAAACACTTAGTAGTTTAATTTGATTATGTATTGTTGTAGTTGTTTTTGTTGTGTTGTTGTATATTCTTTTATTGTATTGTTGCATTTGCTTTATATTGAATAAAAAACAAATTTGCTTGAAATAAAAACATTTAGCATATTACATATGCAAATAGACCATATATCTTTCTTGATAAATAAACCTAACACAATAAATAAACTTAAAGACTAGTTGTAGAACCAGATCCAGTGCCGCCTCCCCATCCATAGGGTCATCTGCAGAAGGAATGACACTCTTCCTTGCACAATATTGTTTGAATATCTCTTTCTGCTTGTCCATCCAATATTGTTGTTGAAGTAGATTGAAGGCATAAAATTCATCATCATAATGTTGTCTTCTTGGATCTCTTCATTTATCTTAGCAATCTGTAGCTCCAGCTCGTACTCATTTTTAGCAATTGCGACCATCATGTCCAATCTATTCCGTGCATGAACGAGAAAGTCTTCCATGATAGGATTTGAATAAGAAGACCCACTGCGCTGACTGCACTTTGCTTGGTTCATTCGAATAGTCCTAGCCAAAAGATCCATTTTCAGTACAAGCGAATCTTTGTCCT
Organism: Berberis vulgaris; assembly: GCA_963556465.1. Classification (NCBI taxonomy): domain Eukaryota; kingdom Viridiplantae; phylum Streptophyta; class Magnoliopsida; order Ranunculales; family Berberidaceae; genus Berberis; species Berberis vulgaris. The sequence continues at coordinate 30,382,883 of OY747127.1, read as the reverse complement.
CGTTCAAAAACACTTATGTCGATGCTGAGCCTCCTACAACATGAGGATAAGTAGCATCTGATGGGTTTCCATCGAAATCTCCTCCAACATTTCTCTTGTTGGTTCTTGAGTCATTAGTCACATCATTATTCCACTGGTGCCACTTAGGCATGTCTTTGAGTATAGTCCCACAAGTCTCAAACTTGAACGTCTCACTGTTTAGTTGACTATAAAGCATCTTTGCGTCATTAAGCTATAGAAACCAAATCAAATAATATGAAAAACTAATCAAACATCATTTTGAAAACAATAACAATAATATGAATTTAAAATATAAATAATAAATAAATAAAATGTTTAAAATATAAAGGTAATTTACCTTATCAATGTGTTTTTTCACATTGATTTTGACACTCTATATGGTCAAAATTCCCTTGGAATTTGTACAAAGCCGGCTGAATCATTTTCTATCGATGTTGGAGTGCACTAGATGGACAGTTGAATGGATTTCCATGCAAAACTCAATAAACGAACCAAGTATGTGCTCCCACATTATCTGGCCTCATTGATTGGTGCCAGTAATCAAATCTTCTCCGATAGCTATCCAAGCCCTATGTATCGCTTCAAGTTGAGTGAAGTTGGGGTTACGAGGCGCCCTAGATTTAGCTTGCGGAGATTGAAAGAGAATTGCAAGAGAATGAGTGAGAAAGAATTGCAAGAGTGGGAGTAATAGATTAATTGGATGGCATTTTGTCAAAATTTTATATGCCAACGGAGCAACTAGCCGTTGCAGGTCGGACAAGCCTTCAACCCAAAAACTATCCATTTTATGCAAAATTGTGCTAAGTCATCTCGCATAGATAGGAATATGGATGGATATGTTTTATCCCTATCCATCTTCTAGCATTTGAGATGGTCTAAATGAGTTTTTCTAAAAAGTGTTGTTTCATGTTAAATTTTTGGAAATGCTAGCATACTAAAAAAATTTGAAAGTTGCGAGAAGGGAGGGGAAAGTCCCTATGTATCGAAAGGTGGAAGAAGGGGGTAGGCTATGCTCCTAATTTGTTGTACCTCTCTCTTTTCCCTGAGTCGGGTGATAGAGAATAGACAGATCCGCCGATGTTCTCAGTCATTCATTGTACTCATCTCATTCACACCCTCTTGTAACTGTCATTTCCTCTATGTCTCCTTCCCTCTTTATCCACTCTCAAATTGGAATATTAGAGCTTATGTGTTTCAAAAGGATTGTAGAAAAATATCAAACATGGAAGTGTAAATACACACAGAATACAACTACATCATCGAATTTTTCCAAAATAAGTAGGTCATCGCCAAACTCGTTTTAGCAAAAGTAAATGGATACCTAGAACATGTTTTCCCAAACACCAAGACAAATTATTCACCCCATTACCTTTGGCAAAACCTAACAGTGTAAAAGGACATTTCCCAAAACATGATAAGGTTATTTGTTCAAAATTTGTTTCATTGTTCAATTTTTTTGTAAGTTTGGTTTAAGTTTTCTCATACAATTGAACTTTTTCATAAAATGTGAACAAGTACTAACATATACTTCTCCATTACATTTTCAAAATTATGTTATTTGAATCATGTTTAAAAAAAAAAATTGGTTGACCATTTTTATTTATTTAGTAATCCATACCCAAAGGCTGCATAACTGGCCCTATATGGTTTACCAAACTAGGTCCAAAGGCTACAATATTGTTGCCACTTAGGCTCCGCTTGGTACACTGTAAAATAATGCATTTTCAAATTAACGCAGATGTATTAGTTTGCATTGCATTGGTTTGCAATGCATTACTTTACGAGCGTTTGGTATAGTTAAATAAAATTGATGCAATCGAACGAGTGATCGTAGGTGGTGGTGATGATGGCAGTATTTGTGGTTGTGGTCGTGTTGATGGTGATAACGAATGTGGGCAATGATGGTGGTGGTGGAAATGGTGGTGATTTTAAAATGGCAGTGGTTGTGGTGGCTAAGCTTTGATGGTCCAGTGAATATAAAGGTGGTGGTGATGATGCTTGTGGTGGTTGCAACAGTGGTGGTGGTTGTGGTGATTATGCTATATTGGTGGTGATGGTGGTCGTGGTGATTATGTTATAGTAGTGGTGATGGTGGTGGTGCTATGGTAGTTGTGGTGGTGGTAGTGGTGGGAGAGAGGACGGTTATAGTGGTGCTAGTGAAGTTGGTAGTGATTGTGGTATGTTATGATATCGGTGATCTTGGAGGTGGTGGTGATTGTCGTAGTGGCAGTGGGATGGTTGTGGTGGCAATGACGGTGATTTTAAAATGGTGGTGGTTGTGGTGGCTAAGCTATGGTGGTTCGGTGAATATAATGGTGGTAGTGGTAATGGTTGCGGCAATGGTAGTAATGAAGGTGATGGTGGTTGTGCTATGGTAGTTGTAGTGGTGGCAATGGTGGCGGAGAGGATGGTTATGGTGGTACTAGTGAAGTTGGTGGTGGTTGTGGTATATTATGGTATCAGTGATCTTGGAGGTTGTGGTGATGGTGGCTATGGTGGTGGTGGTAATGGCAGTGGAGTGGTGGTTGTGATGGTTTTGTTATAGTAGCGGCGTCGATTATGGTGGTAGTAGTAAAGGTAGCGTTGGTTGTGGGTGATTATGCTATGGTAGTGGTATTGGTGGAGGTGGTGGTGGGGTTGGCAGAGGTTGTGGTAGTGGTAATGGCGGTGGTTGTTATGGTTATATTATGGTGGATGTGGCGGTGGTGCACGATGACAGAGCGGGTGGAGGTGGCTATGGTGGTGATGGTTACGGTATGGTAGTGGTGGTGATGGTGGTACTTGTGAGGGTGGTGGTGGTTGGGGTGTTTATGAAGGACTTGAGAATAAAATTCGAGTAAGAGGAGATGATGAGAGTTTTGCAAAGTAATGTGGGAGATTTTGTCCCTTAAAGTTTTGCAAAATTTTATAACTAGGAGATGCAGATGTCTTGAATTCAAATTCCAATAACTGTTTTCCGTAAAGTCCACCAAGCACCCAAGTTTATGTAACCGTCATAAACTTTTGCATATGCATTCTTTAACCATATACCAAGCGGAGCCTTAATATCCTTGTCGCCTTCATCTCGCATGGAGACTTGCTTTCGCTCCGGTCCATTGCCTCCACCTTGCATGAAGACTTGCTTTCGCTTCGCTCCGATCTAGTCTATCTAAGCAGCTACATTCAATACCCGAAGGCTTATCAACGACGGAGGAAATGTGCTCCTAATAATCCGATAAAAACTCACAAAATCCTAACTGGTGACTTCGAACCCGCGACCTCTCACAAGGAGAGTCGATGTCCGACCAACTGAGCTACAATTGGTGGACATTTGAATCATGTTTTGGTTAATCATTTATCTCATTATTTTCCGATTTCCCAAACATGACAACAATTTTTGCTCACAAATTCTTTATTTGCGAGGATCGAATGCTTAGATCAATGTCGCGAGTGGTGCGAGAAGGAGTAAAACATGCTCCCTAAGTTTTTCTCGATTTAGAGAGTAAATGAAGGAAGAAAAGAGGAAATGGAGAAAGATGAACCTTTGGTATTAAAATCAGCGATGTGGTGCCTCTCATTCCATTAGAGGCTGTTGGTGCTTTTGATAACTAGTGGTACCTCCAAAGTAGCTATTTCGATGGTGCTTCTCCTCCAAACCAAGTGATTGGATGCCTTATTATCCGCCTAATGATATTTGTTTCATTTCACTATAAATCTAACCTCACTAGTCTGGTTGTAAGTAGAAATTGTCAAAATTTTACAAAGCACCCCGAAGATTGGACCTTATCACTCTTGGACTGTCATTTAAAAATTGTAGATGGAACTTTTCGTCTTCAAATTCTTCACAAATTAGGATTATTTGACAATTGAATCTCTTTACTTTCCAAATCATTTATACTATTTTTCTCTCTATATTTTATTTCATGGATATCTATGTCTCTCTTTCACCTTTTTCATCTATCCTCCATAAAATTGGTTTGGGGGTTGGGAAATAAAGATATTCTAAAATTCAAAACATATTTAGAAACTTTTCTAGTTTTAACTTTCAGTGACGAAAATTGGAAACTCAAAGATACCCCCCCCCCCCCTTTTTTCTAATCTTTACCGAAGGTGATGACGATTTTCGAGCTTTGGATAGCAAAGGTTTGTAACGGAATATTTGAACTATGATTTGATTGTTACAAAAAATAAAAATAAAATAACTTAATCCTCGTTCATAACACAAAACAAGGATAATAAAATTCTTCATTGCACAAATTATATTGTATTTTTGGCAATCCCACAAATCACGTATAAGTTGAAGATTTAGAGGGCATTTGTCTTTGCTTCTAATTAAAAGCAACTTCTGAATCAAAACTTTGACCCATTCAAAAAGTTCTTACTAAAAACAAACACCACTTTAAAATACTAACACCACTTTAAAGTTCTTACTAAAATTTTTTGACTTCTACGATGTCAACCTTCTTACTTCTTATAAAAAAAACAAACACCACTTTAGAGTGAAAAAATCTTGCAACAATAGAGTGATATATGTAGACAAAAAAACATTGTTGCAAGAAAACTATTGCAAGTGGGATAGTGGAGTGTTGATCATCTATTTCATAACGAATATTAGGCAGAAGAGCAATGAAGTTGATGCCTCTATTGTCAGGTCACATTTTTGTTCCCAAATTGCCCCTATATAACTTGCAAAATTCTCACTTTAGGAAAAAAGCTTCTCAGATCGGAGTTTGGACTTGTAAAATAGGCCCCCAAATGAATCCAACCACACAAAATTATTTCTTTATTTGGCACTAAATTGACCTTTACCCAAATATCCAAAAAAGGCATCCCATCTCTCATAATTTTGTAATTAATAGATACTGAGAGGGATAATTTTGTTTTCACTTTACCTTAGGAGTGGGCACAGGACGGGATGGACTTCATCCCTATCCCATCCCATTCGTTCGAGACCGAGACGGGATATACCTCATTCCGACCTCGTCCCATCCCAAACGGGTTCGGGACGGGATGAACATGTACTAAATAGTCTTCTAATAAAGAATAACAAAAAAATTGCATCTCACATTGCTCACACGCCAATAATGCCTAATTATGTAGATGTAACTTTCATCATATAACAATATAAATGTCATAAAATTTCATCTCACATTGCTCTTAATTATATATTGTATGAATAATTATATAAGTTCTCAAGTTAGTCTTAATATAAGTTCAAAAATGAAAATGTTCATTAACCAAATTTTCAACTATATAATTCATAGTGCAAAACTAAACCAAAAAATCATCTGCCTCTATTTTCTATAAGAATAATTGTCCTATAACCAATCTAAACTGTGAAAACACATAAATTTGCATGGGTTCTATTTGACCTAAAATAATGTCTATCTAAAAAAGGAATACCAATTCAAGCAAGTTTTCAAACAATAGATATCTTGATTTAATTCCAACTCATCCAAACTGTACTTTAGAAGAGTAGTTTGATTAAAATTAATACTAATAAATATTAAATAAATAACTTCGAGACGGGACGGGATGGGCGGGATGAAAAATCTCCATCCCACTCTAGATCACGACGGAGCAGGATCGAGATGAGTTTGATCAATCCCAAAATGACCTTAAAAAATCGGGACATGATCAAGATCGCGGGATGTCCACCCCTACTTTACCTCGTGATGGCATGCATATAACTACATACGTAATGGGTTTATTTACATGTATATGATCAAGCATGGGTTTCTTTACATGCATACACCTACATACGTGATGGGTTCATTTACATGTACATGAGCAAGCATGGGTTACCTTACAAGAATACACCTACATACATGATGGGTTCATTTACATGTACATGACAATGCATGAGTTACTTTACATTTACATTTCTATTTATAACTACAATTGAAAATGTTAAGTGTTAGTGTGTCCGTGCAGCACAAAATTACGAAAGTGCCCCTCCCCATTCGCCAAATCTTGACAATGTCACTCCCACCCCCCATTCACCAAATAACGAAAATGCCCATCTTCATTCGCCAAATCCTGAAAATGCCCCTCATTCACAAAATTACAAAAAAAAAATTCACATCATAGCAATGTTTGTACTTAGGGTCCTTGCATTTAGCTGTCTTTGGTGAGGTTGGAAACAAACATGATGGAGAGTGTCGAAGGCACGGCCCAAGGACCAAGGTATCATGCCGAAAGCATAACATATACCGGTGTCAACAACACGAGTACACACTACATGGAAAGTGTGCGGCCGTGTCGTAGGCACGGCGGATACACTAGTCACAAATAATGAAAAATGCCCATCTTTCGACAACTTCTAAACCAAAAGCATTAAATTTTATTTTTTTAAAAGATAAATATTTGTAGCAAATAAATGGCTGCTAACATATATTAGAAATAGAGAAATAAATGATATGCTTAACTAGTTTGTTCAAAGGTTCCAAAATGAACAAAATGAACTAACTGAAGCACTTGGATTGCGTAAATGAGGGTTGTTTCTATCAGGTAATTTCCTCCATACAGGAAGTAGCTGAAGCCAGCTCGCCAATACTTGTTCCAGCAATGTATCCACCAGACCAAGCATTCTGAAAGAGATAAACACTGGAGAATTAACTTGGATATGGAATGCCTTAAGACAACAAAATAATTTCATATGCCCTTCGAATGTAGGCATATACGAGCATGGAAAAGGAAACTACCGAGTGCTTTTTACTTTTTAGGAAGCAGCCTGAGGTTCTGTTGTTTTGAGAACGTTTTGAATTCCATGGAATTCAACCATCTCATGCCTCATAAAAAGTGTGTTTAAACTCCCCCCTCCCCCAACAATAAACACCACGAATGTACACACTTTGCAGAACACAACTTGCAATCAAACACAGGCTTACTGAAAATAGAAGTTGCCAAACAGATTAACCAATTGAGGCAATCATATGTAGAAAACACTGGGAGACAAGACTTGTACTATCTGCATTTTGTGGCTATTTGACACATGTGACAGAGGCATTCTGGATACTGATTGCATTTAACAAAAAAAATACCGACTTGCATGTGGAGCCATTAATTTTTTTTCCTCACCTGAAAATTGAACCCACCGGTGATTCCATCAATGTTCAGTACCTAAAAAGAGTTGCAAATTTTTTTGTTACATGTGATCCTTCAATGTGATAGGACAAAGTTTTATGTAAAATGATTTCTAAAATCATCTTTAGCAGACAAATTACTACCTCTCCTGCAAAGAAAAGACGTGGTTGAATTTTGCTTTCCATGGTTTTGAGTGAGATCTTCATAGAATGGAATAAATGTCAATAACATACCCAAAAAAAAGGGAAAGATTGAGCAAGAAGACACTGAAGAAATGAATTTGAAATGGAGAGAGAAGCCACCTCAGACAGTGGGACACCTCCAGCAGTGACGAATTCCTCTTTAAATTGTCCCTAGAACACAAAATGATATTATAATTTCTTTAAAACACAATGAGAGGTTATTAATAGATGGATTGAAAATAATAATAATAATAATAATAATAATAATAATAATAATAATAATAATAATAATAATAATAATAATAATAATAATAATAATAATAATAATAATAATAAAATCTAAACAAAAATAATGTATACCTTCCCTGTTACTCCAAATGAACACTGCTTTAGCAGGGATGACACGGAAATCAGGGAGTTCTTTGAAATGGAAGCCCAAAAGGTTTCTCCATCCAATCCCTGCATAATGATTGCGAAGTAGGTGAATCACCTGGAATAGAAAAATATATAATATTCACAGACTAAGTGATAAGTTGTATGACCTCACGCTCCAATACATATTTCCAGAATCTCTTCACCAGTCCAAACTGAGAAGGAAAGGAATTTAGCACTTTTTGTTTCTGCAAAACTCAAATTATTCAGTCTCAATAAGGTTGATTTCAACCAAACAGCATAGGGCAAGATATATATTGTGCAAAACAATTTGGAAACCATGAACTTCGGTTTGGTCTCAAGTTCATTAGAAAAACAATTTTGTAAAACCCAAAGTACAGCTAGTTAACAGTTTAAAATTCCCATTTGCACATCTATCTCATAGAATTATGATAAATCATGAAAATGAAGAATATCCAATATGCAGTGATTGATTATGTGTGAATGGGGATTTAACAAGATGAAAGAATTGGGACTCGTCACAAAAAGATAAATTCTCCACGTATTAATGAAAAATGGAAAGGTCAGCATCACAAAAAGAATGAACATAGAAAACATTATAAGAATGTACTTCTCCAATATATATCTGTAAAACCTGGGCAATAAGCCTCCCTGCTTCACATCTATTGATCTTACTTGCAACAGCCTGTGCATCTTTACATTGTTAAGCTCATGTATTACTCGTAGAATCATATTTCCAGAGTATTTTGACAGTGACTAAGCTAATTTTGACTTGTGTCTTGATATATTATGTCTGTGTGCAACTATTACAGTGTCCTTGCAAAATCTTTATCTTAGACTGTATAATATCATTGGAGTTCGACTATTTTCCACATCCATACATTAGTCTTATGCTGCATATTCTATATTGTATGGTGTTTGGGGTTCGGGGTTTGTTAAAGGAACTCTTAGTGATTCTATATCGTATAATGTTCGCGGTCAGGGTTATTGACAGTTCTCGCAGCAGAAATCTAAAGAATCAAACATAATTTATTCCACAACTAGGGTTAACCCATAAAACATCAAAGAAAACCCTTTCTCGATCTGTTCTATCTTTATTACTACAAATATGTCTTCTATTGTCTACTTTAGCCATCGTTTATAGTCTCCTACACATCCTATTGCTAAAATATTAAAAATCCTAAGCCCAAATACATGTTTATTCAGCCCGGCCCATACTACCCAGTGCTGGAACAACTCTAGGAGAAGTGTTCACCCTAATAAAACCCAAGTCTTAACAACTCGTTAACCTGTCGTTGGAGCTCGTCATGCTCTTTTGGCACCATACGATAATGAGGCCTATTGGGAATGGGTGAACCTCGCACTAATTCTATAGCATGCTGAATACTTCTTAATGGTGGGACATATTTGTGAGTGGGCGAACAAACATCAAGGAATTTACGCAACAAATCAGCCATAGCAGACAGAAGAGAACTATCGTGGTGAATCCTCACCTGATCCAAACTCCGTGCTCAAAGCTTTCACCACTTCAAAAAATTTCATCACATTTGTTGTGTGAGAAGAGTTATCCTGTGCTACTTGACGCGCCTCTCAGTCAGTCGAAGTTGTTAACGAGTGAATCTAACTCCTGCAATCGAGAAACTATGAGTATTAAGATACCCATCATGAATAGCTTTCTGTTTAAACTGCCAAGGTCGTCCCAACACAAAATTTCATTAAAATAACGTTAAACCAAACTTCATCGTAGTACTCACCAATGCTTGCCTCATTTCAGAATTTGCTACAGGATCCAACTATCCCACCTGTAACGGTTCCTCCTTAAGCCCCAACCTGTCCACTATGTCTTTAGACACCAACTTATCACTTGAACATCCATCAATAATAGAGTTGCAAAGAGCTCCTTTACATGTGCACCGCGTGCGAAAAATATTGTGTTCTCTCTATGAAATATCATCATCAAGACCATTCGGGTAAAACCTCCAAAGTGTAAATACACAATTGATCCGGAATGGAAGTCACTTCCGCAGCACCAGGAAGGTTTCTAAAATTACCCATGAGTGCAAAAATTGCATCACCCTTTTCCCACAAACCGGAGGGGCACAACCTTGGGTCTGGCAATGGCGGCATCCATGTTGGGCTGTCTGCGTCGCCCTGGTCGATCAACCAGCAAGGTGGGGCGGCTCGGTTGGTTATGGCAGCTTCCCCCCGCCCCTTAGTAAGTCCGCCCCTGTTGTTAGGATTGGTAGTGGGGTGTATATCACTAGCAGGTGGGGGAGGTGGTGAGTGGTATAAGAGAAACAGGTTCAAGTTGAGGTAAGAGACATAGGTGTATTGTGATATAGGATAATAAAAATGTATGTAGTCAGCATATGACACCACTGGATATGGGCACCGACTTGGGCTATGTTGGTATGTGGGATAATAAGGGTATGGATATTGGGAATAATATGGTATGTGAGATATATATTTCATTGTTTGGTGCTCTTACAAGTTTAGGGGTGCACATAACCTGGCACGTCCAAGGACTGTAGGGACCTTTTGTAAGTCAGAGCACAAGTATACACAACCACTTTTTGGGGTTTAAATAACATGTTTGGACCAGGGACTACTTAAAAAACTTTAAATTTTCATAATAGGACCTAATTAAAATTATTCTTGAGGGACCTGGTTATGAAAATTGAAGGATTCTTCTCCAACACGATCTGGAACACAAAAACAGAGGAGGGGCTGCAATGGTGATGGCGGTTGCGGCTTGTGGCTTGCGATGGTGACGTCGGCTGATGTCAGTGATATGGAGAAGCAGATGGTCATGGCTTTGTCTTTTCTTATTTCACTTTCCTCTTTCTTTCTCAACTTCTACTCAATCTTCAATTTCTTCTTTTTCCTTTCCTTCTTCAAATGATCAATTCTTCTTCCTTGGAACCTTTTCCAAATAAATCAACGAACAAGAACTGTTTCGGCTCTGACACTAGATCTAGAGCTACGCTATACTAAACTACGATAAACCCTAGCAAAAGATAACAAGAGATAAATTAAAATAACTCAAATTTCATTAATCAATCAACCAACTTCAATCTAATTCTCAAGTCTTGTTTAGAAGCCTAACTAATATGGCTTTTACTATACAAGGCCCAATTACAAATAATATTACATAATTAACCCGCATACATCATTTTTATGTTCTACACATCCTATTGTTAAAACAATAATTAAAAATCCTAAGCCCAAATACATGTTTATTCACCCCGGCCCATACTACCCAAAATACCATCAGTTATAAAACACGAACTCTTCGTTGTTTGAGAGAAATAAACAAGGTATTGCCTCATCCTCTTCTATAGCTATGTTCTCAGCCCTGTAAAATTTGGTAATAGTATAATCCTATTTGTTTATTAGTAAGCTCCATGGTTGCCACGCTTAGAGGATCCTACGAGGAAATGCATTCCCTTGAATAATGTAAGATTATAAAAGATCCTTGAAAAAGCATAAGAATGACAAAAGAAAGCCTAATTTTGGACATACAGACACAAATGAGTGTCATGGTTTTCATTAAACTTCACTCTATTAGAGCCCACTAACTGCTTGGACTTGCATGGCTTTGGAAAAGATCATGACCCCAGCAAGAGATAAAGCCTCAATTAACATTCCACAGGTAAAGTGAACCCCTCTATTATTGAGACTCCAAGTTGTCTTGATTTCTTGCGAGGATGACATTGTCACCATATAGACTACTCCCAGAAAACATGAATGCATTATGATATATGCAACATCATTAAAACTGCTTTGCGAAGTTAAATAATTGCAATCTATTACTTTTACCATGAATTTCAAACAAAGTTAAATTAAAGATCTAAAAAAAGAATTGAACCGCAAATTGATCTTTGTGCTGAAGCAAGATTTGTTTCACATCTTCAATGTGAAGATCGGGAATAAGATCTACGAGAAGGATTCCTGCAGTTTAGATTCAAAGGCTATCAAACCAAGGATAACAATACTAACAATAGAAACCAAAGACATAAAGAAACTTTCTTGCCTCGGTAACTTGAACCAAACATTTCACGCGCACCCCATGCAGACAAACGGAGGATTACAGGTCCACTAAGCCCCCAGTGTGTGACCAACATGGGACCAACCTAAAAGTCAACAAGAATTTATTAAAAAAACACATATGCTTGAGGTTTCAAATGATAGTAAAAAGAAAGCATGCCTGGGTAAACTGAGATATATTCCTCTGAACATTATCTAATTTCAGCTTTGCTATAACTTTAGGGAATGTAACCTGCACAAAAACAAATAATTAACTTATAATGCTACATTAGTGATTATGCACAAGTGACTGGTGGGAGTAGAGAGTTGAATATCGCTTTCGATTAAAAACCATCCTTTAGGTAGTTAGACAAAGCTTAGCAAATCCACTTGCTATGTAACTTGCTTGTAGGTGAGGAATGGGTTTCTTTATGTGGCTTGTCATGTTTACATCAGGTCTCATCTTTATCATGCAACTTCATGTGAAGTTCATTATATTGATGGCAAATCGTCAAGTAAAAGAAAGCAGTCAAATACCATGTTTTTGCTCCATATAAAGTACTCTGTAAATAAAATACACAAATATTCACATAAATAAGAAAGAAATGCATATCAAAGTATTTCTGTATTGGATGACTATTACCCCAGACAACTCTGCCAACCGTTTGTCCTCAATCTTGAAAGTAAATAAACTAGGTACAGGATCTACAATTGAATGTCCCAGCTGAGTAGCAAGAGCATAACCCTGTGAAAGTAAAACACACAAAACAAAAGCTATCATACACGAATTCAATTTCAAAATTGGTCCAATAGAGGATATAAGAATTGATGGTTAAATGATAAGCTTAAATGATGGCTATCTACCAACCTGCTGGCTACTCCCACTGGCTATAAACAAATAATTGGCTTCAAGACATTCAACCAAGTCAGCTGTACGCTTCTCAATCTTCAGAAGAAACTTTCCACTTTTGGTAGTAGATGCATTAGTTACAGTTTTGCCAGTCTGCAACATAACTGATTGAAAATTTATTAAGATGAAGTGCAAAGTTGAAGGAATATCTAATACAATGAGACCAATGATAGTATAAGTTCTGAAAATAAAGATGGCATCATTATCATTTGAAGGAACACTTACCACGTCTTCGTAGGCCAACATATCTCGAAAACACATGAAATGCACAGCATGACATTGTCAAAGGCACACTAGATTGTAGTTTTTCCTATTTGTTTTAAGCAAAAGACTTAAGAGGGGAGGGAGTTAGGCAGACCCTGACCAGTATAGTAACACAAATATATCAAGGGTCTACATTACATTCTAACATGATTTCCTCATATTTTATCATGCATTTACATCCTCAGATTGACTAGGTCAGTTGGATGCCTATCTTTGCCAGTCAATCTCAAGCTTTCCACCACTCAGATATGCTAGGGAACTTTTACCAAGCAACAGAGGCAAACAGATAAATAGATTCAAGTACATAGAGAAAACTTCTATTTTTCACCTTCACCATAATAAAGGACAAAAGAAAAAAACTAGAACACACCGACACTTGTGCCATATATTTTTTTATATTCTTATATTCATATGAAATAAACCTTAAACATAATAAACATCCAAATACATGATGCATATCTCATAAGCATAACCGAAACTCATAAGTGAGTATAACTCATAACTCAAAAGTTGCTCATAACGGCAAGGAAGCACAAACTCTTCGAAAACTTGCCTTATCTGTGTCCGACACATATCCGACACTCGCTCGACACGCCTCTGACACGCATCAGACACTTGGTTAACGTGTCGGCAGGCGTGAGACACATGGTCAATGTGGTCAACGTGTCGGACACGCCTCCGATACACCTGAAACTTGGTCAGAACACAGTCAAGACTCGAAAACCAATTTTGTTTTGTTTTTCACTTTTAGATGTTTGCAAATAACCACGTAATATAATGGTCGTTGATCTATCTGAAGTGAATGACTATTTCAATTAAGATTTAAGGTAAATAGGGCAAAAAACCACTAAAGCATAGAGGTAGTCTATGCTTCTTCTAAATCTTTGCTTCTTATTTTTCTCTCATTTGCTTATTCTCTCCTCTACTTCTTCTTTACTATACTTTTTCTTTACTTTAATTTTTTCTTGCAACAGTGTCATCTTCTTCAAGACACTCTAAGAAGGCACTTTATTAGATTATTATTTATATTTATATGACTTATTAAAAAATAGTATGACGTGTCCCTGAGTCCTAGTTTTTGAGAAATTGTCGAGTCAGTGTGTCGTGTTCGTATCCGACACAACACGCGTGTCCGTATCCGTGCATCCTTGCTCATAAGTCTTTCAAATCACAAATCAAGATAGATAATGAATAACAAGTTAATAACACAACACAAAAGTCTCAACTTGAAACATAAGCAACGTCAACAAAACTCAAAAGGTCTTGATTCCTTCATATATCTCATCCTACATTTAACTCAAAAAACAACTTACTCAACCGTATCTAGACTAAGTCTGACTCTCAATTAAATTCCTTCGATTCGTTGACCAGGTCTTGAACACGGATACTACGAGTTTTTTGAAGTGTCGGTGCTTCCTTGAAAGAAAGCTAATCTTTTGAGTAATAATCTCACCAATTTTATGGTGTGAACTCTCTTATGACAGGCTTAAGTTTTTCTAGGATATAAAACATACCTCCAGTCCTTTTTGCTTCACGCATCAGACAGTCAATCACAGAAGATGAACTATTGCTCACAGGAAACACTCTTCCATCATCTTCAGTCTGAGCAAAGAACAGTAATTGCAATGGTGAGAATAATCTTAAGGTTTACAATAAGCATTGAAAAATAAACAGCCTCCTTCAAGCAACCTTAAGATGAACTCCACGGTCAGAAAACCATGAAATTGTGTCCACTGGGCCATGCATACTGAAGAAGGATCCTCGTAATTCCCTGTTACCCCTAGGGTAATTTTCTGCCAAAACCTACATTAAAGGGTGGTGCTTTAGATTAAAATATATCAGGACAGACTCAAATTTGATATGCAAACAATAAGTTCCTTTTCAACATCAGAAAAACCAAGACTGAAAAAATTGGTATACTTACGCCACCTGAAATGATAGATCAGCAGCCTCAATGTTTTTATGGTTTACATTTTCATATATGTAAGACATGTTGGATAAGGGTAAAATGACTAGGAATTGGGATAAGGACCTGTTGATATTGGTAGGGAGTAGCATTATGCTATGAGCTATGAATGGATCAAACCAACAAAACAATTGGTGAATCAGAATAGCCTCCTGAAGAGCGAGGGAAGGAGCTACCATGGAATCAGAGAGCAATGAAGTTTGGCATGAAAATCAAGAGAGACATTATGTCATCCCTTTGCTGTTTAGCGAGTGGTAACATGAGGATGGTTCTTGAACACATTGTGAGAGAGCGCCACTACCCTGAAGTGGTTGCCAAAAGACCTTTGTTATGAAACTACTGATGGCAAACTATGTAACGACACTAAGATAGATGTCGGATATATGAGGTGTCAGACACGTCTGGACACGCCCGTAAATTATAATATTATCTACCATTTTATCAATAAGTTTTACTAATTGGTGTAAAAATTAATCGTCGGTGTAAAAATTAATCGTAGAAATAACAAATTAACCACTAGCTTCCCTCAAGAAAAATAACCCACTAGGTATGTGATATTTAGTGAAAGATACACTCATTCTTTTGTTATATGTATTCATAGAAACAGGAGAGGATAGCAATACATCATCGATGAACAAATAACTGCTTACCATTTGGTCAACACAATGCCCATTTGTCACATTGCATCTACCTCCTCCAGAAATTTTGACCTGTCATTACAAATTTTTTAATTAGTAGTGCTAACTGTCAATAAAAATGTGGACATCAATTCAGCCATCAGTCTAATAAGATAACACGTTTCAACTATAAAATACATCATATAATGCAGATACATGGAGAAATTTTTGAATAATTGATGCTAGTAAGTAAACAAATGTATCTTTAGTATTTACTTTTAGTTTAAAAAACTTTTTAGTAAGAGTTTTTAATGGCCCGAAAGCAATGTTCTATAGCGAAGGCATAATAACATGGGCATTCCCATGGCCCGTGAAACCTCCATAAGCTTAGGTTGACATAATTTCGTAACAAAATTGGAGTTTTTGTTTTAGATTAGGTGAGTTCTACAATAACCGCAATGAAGTATAAGTCAATAACTCAGAATGATGCTCATCAATCTAAGCCTACAAACTTGACAAGCAAACGATGGGTTTGTAAGACCATAATTGCCTTATGACACCTTGCAAATATGTTTTACAAGGTTTTTCAACTCAGAAAATTATTTCAATATTAATTAACTGAAAACCCTTGATAAATAGTATGTTACAACTCTGCAAGTTTTGACTAGATTTTAAAGTTAAATAGGTGAAGAATAGAACTCGATCTATTGAGCGAACAAGTCAAGATAAGAGTTTGGCTTACCAAAGATGAGCTCCGCCCTTCAGAGAGACAACTCGCACACACAAGGCTATGCAGTTAAATCGGAAAGCGGTCGCAGCGCGTTTTAGGACCGAATTACGATTAATCGGGATTGATCGGATTTAATCGCTCTACTTTAAATATTAATATATAATTTAATTTTTACTAATTTACAATTAAATTTAATTATGCAGGTACCTAAACTTGTTTAGGAACAACCAACACAACACAACAGCACAAGTAACAGCAAGTGATAGCAAGTTATAACTTAGCAACATCACTCTACCAGTAAATAGCAATATGTAAACTCTAAAATTAACATTCAATCATTAAAAAATAAGCCGATATAAGTTATATCAGTAAAAATAATTTGCATTCAATCATTCATAAATAAACCGATATAAGTTATATCAGTAAAAATAAGTTATAGCGATAAATCGGTGAGTCGACTGGCCGATTAATCGGTGACTCGCCGATTTATCGTCTATTTTTCAGAGTTCGCTAAACCCCAACCGATTTCACCCAGTTCGATCCGGTCAAACCCCGAATTATGATTAATCGGCAATTTTTCGCAGCGTTAATAACATAGCAAGGCACTCGACACAATTCGAGCACATAAAATAAGTGTGCTAGCAACGGTTTCAGGATGATTGTTGGGTGTCTAGGTATCATGTTTTGAAAAGTCCGCCATTTTGACCTGATGTTTGCAAAGACTTTTATGTGTTAAAACTTAACACATTCTACATTATTATCTCTATGGTAGGTAAGCAAGAAATGTTTTGGTGTTGGTATTTCCTTGATATTATACGATAAGGTCATTGAGGCGAGCTTCGGTGGATAACTCATTCAATGTGGAAGGTAGAAAGGTTTGGTAAGTGGTATGAGTAAACAATTTTTAATCTATGTCATTTCATAGTGAATCTTTCTCTAGATTGTAACTTATAGAATTGTGATTACAACACTATACGTGAACCACACTATGTGTTAAGTTCATTCCATCCTCTTTAGTTGTTATGTTGTTATATATTTGATTATCAGAAAAGGAAAAAAAAATATGTGTTTAGATTTTGTAGTGAACGTTGGATAAAGATAATCTTCAATATCGTTCAAAGATATGTTACAACATCTATAAACTCTAAAGTCCAATGTGATTGAAATTAATAAGGGCTTGCAATTTCAGCGAAAGCCTACACATACATAAATAATTCAACGAAATAAAAAGAAATAGAGAATATGCAACAGTTCTTAGTTTCAAATTAGATTTTTTTTATTCCAATCACATATTTGCATCTCGTTGAACTATCTGATCAAACATTCAAAATTGAGTCTTATCCATCATTCAAACAAAAAGCATCATGCCATGCAATTTCGTAAACAGCACGACTGAGAAGCATACACCTTGTAGGACATATTCTTAAAATTAAATAATAAAAACATGAAAAACAAAGCAAAGTAACAAAAGATGACATAAAACATAACATAAGGGTCCATATGCCTCACTTGCACGTTATGGTCAGATCCATATGCCCCCACATTTTTCAAAACTTAGCCAAGCTTTTAATTTTTAATACTCTAAGTGCTAGACAGCCTTTGCCTTGTAAAGGAATGGTGAAAAGGTCGTAATGTCACACGTGACTTGACGTGAGAGTATCAACTTGCAAATGAAGTAGTAGTCCATATTTTCAAACTTATTTTTTGCAACAACTTTATATTCAGTCTTATATTATTATTATTGTTTAATTAATTAATTAATTATTTTTTTTGTTTTTGTGGGGGGGGAGAGAGAATTGATTAAAGGTTCAAATCACATTGTTTCATACCAAATAGGTCAAATATGCTTTTTTACACTTGGAGATCATGAAATCACAATACTTTGCAAAATTGCCCACAGTTTTAAGATATTACACATCCAATTTTTTTAACAAATAGCCCAACTCCTACGATAGTTTATGGTGATCAGTTGCCCCTCTTTACTAGCACAATCTATAGACGTTAGTGATCAAATAAAAAAAATAACATGCACGCTTGTTGACCACCGTCGGGCTGGTTTTTTTTGCATTTAAAACATTGAACACCATAGTGGTTAGTTAAAAATAAATAAATTAAAAAAAAACGAAGGTGCCCAAGAATGTGTCACGTTTGATGCGTATCTCAGGAAGCACTTGTCAAATTTAGATGTGTATCTCGTGGAACGCTTGTCAATTGTGTTATAACTTAAATAAATTATTCCTGGAGGTAATCCGCATGTTTCACAAATTTTCAGCTCAAACGAAGTCACGAAAAGCATTTTTCATGTGCAACTCGTCCTTGAAGTGCAAAAACAAATAGCCTAATGGTATGAAAATTTGGTTTTAGACCCTTGAAGCCTGTACTAATGTTGTCGTTATTGTTATAATAATAATAATTATTATTATTAAGTATGAACTCTCCACTGAGGAAAAACTCAGTGAGAGAGAAACTCATTGAAAAACTCCTAATTATTAAAGAGAGTGCAATTACAAAACAAGAAAACTGCCCTAACCATATAAGAAAATATCAAATGTTATATTCTTTAAACACCCCCAGATATAACACAATATGCCAAAGAATAGCTTCAATTTCTCCAAGGAACTGAAAGTGTGTGTAGTGATGATTATGAAAAATACACCCATTCCTATCCTTCCAAATCATCCAACAAACAATCAACAAAATCCTTGTCCACAGCCAGTCTCACCTATGGGTGAGAGCTGGTTACATCTTCATGTTATCAGCCATTCGCCAAGTCTCAAATAATCCTTGAAGACCAAACTCAATCATAAAAATCGACAAAATCACTTTCCAGAAGGGGAACAGAATTAGACTATGCAAAATACATTCTTCGTGCCACAACATGTATCTACCAAGCACAGTAAAGCCTCTCCTCTTCAAGTTAACTAAGGATTCTACCATCGATGGTTATCCACATAAAATAAAAAACAATAAAGAACGCTTAGAATGACGCCTGATGATCTTGTCGAGAGAAGCATTCCTTTGCGAGTTGAGAGAGTTGGCCTGTGTAGAGATCATATGCAACTTGCAATTTCAGTGCTTGCCTTGATAATGCTACAGAAGAAGGCATTGAACTTCAAATAGAAAGATACTTGAGATTTGTAAGTCAAATAAAATCCTTTGAAAAGATATTTTCAGAAAGACATATGAGCTGGCGGTAAAAAACGTAGGCTTTCTCGGAAAGTTACTAGAGTGTTCAACCACCATTTCCTATATCCTTGAACAGCAGAGATTCCAACCACTGTCAATACACATTCTTCATCACAATGACAGCCAGAAAAATTATTTATTTTATCAGCAAACAAAACATATATTAATTCATACTAAAAACAACCTGGTGACTGAGAAAGTCACAAGGGGAAGGAATAACAAAAACTATTCAATTACTCTCCACTCAAACATGCAAGTATATAAGGGAATGTTAAGCAAGACACCCCAGACATGATCCCAGAACCAAATAAGAGCTTTGAGATCAGTGCATATAGCAAGAAACTCTTTCTTGCCAATAGTAGCCTAGTTAGTTGGTTAAGGTTGTGGTGGTTTAACCCCCATGTCTTGGGTTCTATACCCACCGGAAGCACGCTTGCCTTTCAAAAAAAAAAAAAAAATCTTTCTTCCTATTTTTGAAGAATATTTCATTCCTTTCTTTCCAAATCACCCAAATACCAGCAAATACGACTCTTTTCCACCGTCGATGACCCTTAATGGATTATTTTTGTGCAAATTTGCAGTCGCAGTGGTGGAAGTGTTGGCTTCTTCACATATAGATTGCCAAATTTGCTTGGAAAAAATGCAACTAAAAAATAGATGGTTACTACTAATTCCTCTTCTCTTTCACAAAGGTTGCATCTGTTGGGGATGATCATGCCTCTTCTAGAGTAGAGAGATTGCCCATGGCTAATAAACCAAATAAGTAAGTTAACTCTAGGGGCTAGTTGTTTGAGCCAAAGGAATTGTGGCCAAAATGAGGGCAGAAAATCAATCTTCCTTGCAACCATGCTCTCTTTATACAAACGCCACTTCAAATTGGGGTAGAAAATCAATCTCCTACGTATCAATCTTCCTTGCAACCATGCTCTCTTTATACAAACACCACTTCAAATTGCCAGAGCCTATCAACCACTCTTTTCCAAGTCCTGGTCCACAATAACAAGCACACTCACTTCTACTACTCTTAAGACTTGAATGACCCCAAAAAGGAGACAAGAATAAATCACCCCCCCCCCCCCCCCCCCCTGCGAGAATGTCCTGATAGTTCTGTTTCACAGATGTGCAAAGTCTGAATTAGCTAGGACAAAATGTGAAACATAAAATAAAATAAAAACCTCTTCAACAAATTCATGTCTTGAGGCTTTTCTGAAATCAGTACTGTATGTCACTGCCAACACTGTTTAAGATGAGGAGCTTGCTTTCCCTCTTATAGAAAAAAGAAGAATGCACATGAAACATATGAAACCCCAACTTCAATTTTCTAGAAGCAGAACTTGCGAAAGAACAAGAGAAAGACTTCCATTCAGTGCCACATCTTCCTCCTACCTCTTTCCAAATCCACTCGGACCGATCATCACCCTCGCATAAGTAAACATAATATAATAATTTGAGTAACCACGTAAAGAAGGTTCCTTCACCTCCCTATCAAATAGGTTTCTTCTAGGATGAATGTCTCATTTCCATGCATTACTCACTTTGTTCCCAAACTCTGCAATGAGCTCATATTTTCTTGAAGACACCATGACTACTCTAGGAAAATCTTCCTTTAGGGATCTACCACCAACCCAAACATCATGCACAATTTATAAGATTTCCTTTTCACACCTTAAGCACCACCCCTTGTGAAAACTTGCTTTCATAGAAATTATCATTCCCCGTATTCTAATCCCAAAGTGCAATTGGTTTTGTTGGGGGGGAGCATTCACTATTTTTTAGCTTGTACTTATCCAGCGGCCCAGCACAATTTTTCTCCAAAAATTATCTTCTTCCTTTTCGAACCACCAAAATCATTTGCCAAGGAAGGCTTGGTCTACAACTTTGAATGGCCTAATGGCTCAGGCTCCCTTTTCTCTTTCAGAATACATGCCAAGTCCAGAGCATGGAAACCTTTTGATCATTCCAAAGAAAATTACTAACAAGTATTTCCATCTTCTTGACAACAGAGCCTGGGAGGCAAGGCAAAGACATAGCAAGCTTAACACAACAGTCTCCCACTTGTAGATAGGAGCATACCATCCCACAAAGCAAGTCTCTCTCAAGAGTTCCAATCAATGAAATTTCCGTCTCCTTATTGCTTCAATTGTGCCCCAACAACAACCCCGAACGAGTTCTTGAGTTGTTGATAAGTACCCCACATTATAACAAAATATATGGTGGCTTCATGAATTATGAAAGCCCCTCGTAAACCCAAAAAATCTACTCTTTGAAGTGCAGTTTCGACCCCAATGCACTTTTCGAATACTTTGAGGACAAACTTGAGTTTTCTCTCCTGTTCCTCTTCTTTCTTTTAAATAAAGAATGCAAGTTAGTCATTTCTAAAAGCATTGGAGATTCAACAGTAAGGTTTATCAAGTTATTTATTTCAATATTTTGAAATTTCAATTCAAGTAGTTGGGTCTCTCTAAACTATTCAAAGGGTTTAAAGAACTGACCTTTGATAGAGGCTTTCCTTTCTCAATGACCAGAACCCCCAAATGGGGTGCTAGAGTTTTCGCTCTTATAGCTCCATACACTCCAGCTGCTCCACCCCCAACCACGACCAACATCTCCTCCCCACTTCCCTGACAACAAAAGAAATTGAAATTCGTGAGACTGTAAGCGAGAGGGGAATGGAAGAGTTGAACTCCCAGTGTACCTGCTGTGCTCTGGGTAAGCATGAAGTGTTGAATCTTCTTCTTCTTGTCTTCTCCAAAGGAAAAGGAAACCCAAGTCGGTATAAGGAAATGCGGCTTAAGCTGAAGCTTCTTATCATCATCTTGGCCGCTGGCATCTCTGTGTTTCTGTAGCCAAGGTTTTGGCCAGCCTATTTCAAGCGCAGGAATTTGGGTTTTTGAAACAGAGGTTTTTTTTTTTTTTTGGCAACGACCAGCTCGCACCACCAATTCTTCTCTCTCTCACCATTCTACTCTCCCACACCACCTACTTACTTTCTCACACCACCTATATAAACCAAAACCATTCATTTTTTTCCCCTCGCCATTCAAATCGATAATAGTTCCTCCCTCCCCCATTCGAAATCTCCTCTTCCAAATCTCTTCCCACACTCAAATCCCTTGCAAAGCTCCTCATTCTCCCTCGAAAATTCTCAAAATCCCTTCCAAGTCAAAACCCTTAAACCCAAACTCAATAAATACGCATAACCTAACATAACAAAGAAACTCAAACTCAAAACGAAAAAAATGCAAAAGAGAGTAATTTTCGACTAATTTAAACCCTCAATTGAGACCGATTCTCAAACTCATCAAAACATGAAAATTGTAGTACTATGAGTTATCTAATAAATACAACTTTAATCACGTGAAAATGTTTTGAAATGAGTAAGTTATGATCATTTTACTAAAGTCACGCAAATCTGTTCAAAAAATGAAAACATGATAGTGTTCCTGACTTTCGACCAACTTATGTGCTTGATCGAGACCGATTCTGAATTTGGTCAAAACACAAAAGTTGTAGTACTCTCAGTTATCTAATAAACACAACTTGAATCACTTGAAAAATGTTTTGAAATGAGTAAATTATAGTCATTTTAGTAAAGTCGCGCAAAACAAAAAGAAAAGAAAAATTATGTTCACAGAGTGCACTGCAATGAGATACCTCGCATTGTTCCTATAGAGGAGTTGGATGGAATCCCTTCTCTGAATTGTTAATAACAAGGTAGCAGTGACTTGAAGGGAGGTACTCCTGGATTGAATCTGTTCAGTGAAAAGGGCAAATAAAGGGGGATCAAGTTTCACTGTTTTAGTTGGAAATGAATCAAAAAGCAGAACAAAAGGCAGATTTACTGGATCGTTTGAGCCTGGAAGATGTGAGTTTCAAAAGGAAGGCCCTACTTACAGAGCTCTTGGATGTGATGGACTATCTTTGGAAAACTAGACTCGCATATAATAAATTCATGAATGAGGAGCGGGTGCATGAGATCAAGGAAGCACTTATGATTTTATGTTCGCAGTGTGCACAGCACAATGCGACGCAGTGCACTCTGCGAACAAAAAAAAAATTATATTCTGCGCGATTTTACTAAAATGACCATAACTTGCTCGTTTCAAAACATTTTTAAGTGATTCAAGTTATTTTTATTAGATAACTGAGAGTACTACAACTTTTGTGTTGACCAAATTTAAAATCGGTATCGATCGAGTACATAAGTTGGTCGAAAGTCAGGAACACTATCCCGTTTTCATTTTTCTGACAGATTTGCGTGACTTTAGTAAAATGACTATAACTTTCTTATTTCAAAACATTTTAAAGTGATTTAAGTTGTGTTTATTAGATAACTCAAAGTAGTACACCTTTCGTGTTTTGATGAACTTGATAATCAGTCTCAATTGAGGGTTTAAATTGGTTCAAAAGTTACCCTATTTTTTCATTTTAAGTTTGGGTTTGTCTGTTATATTAAGTTATGCATATTTATTGAGTTTGGGTTTAAGGGTTTCAACTTTAAGGGGATTTTGAGAGTTTTTGAGGGAGTGGGAGGAGATTTGCAAGAAATTTGAGTGTGTGAGAGATTTGGAAGAGGAAATTTCGAATGGGGGAGGGAGGAACCATTGCCTTGTCGGTTTGAATGGTGAGGGAAAAAATTGATGGTTTTTGTTTATATAGGTGGTGTGAGAAATAGGATATGGTGGTGTGAGGTAGTCGTTGTCTTTTTTTAATAGAGAAAAACAACTCAAATGAGCCATCAGGCTTGGAGCCCGACCGATCCACATATACAATATTACCCGCTTTGGGCTCAAATCTCGCAGGGCTTTAAAACACATTGTAATAAGGGATCCAAACTCTCACATATGTAGCACATCTCATTCCCTTACCCAGACAATGTAGAACTATTAACACCTAGGTAACCTGTCAGCCTCTGAGCCAGCCTACACAAGGTAGTCTGTCAGCCTCAAAATTTGTTCACACAATGAACCGCCAACCTTTGAGCCCGCCCACACAAGGTTGTTACAAGTTTTGAGTTTTTAACCACTTCAAGACCAACTAGCACATGAAACATGCTTTTTGGTAATCCATTTCAGCTAAAATTCCAAGGAATTGTGTAGATTGATATCAAGAATAACATGCTAAAGTCTTGAGCTAGATTCGACAAATGCTCCTTGGGTTATGTAGAACACATTATTTTGAGGAGCAAATTGCACATGAATTATATTTTTGTTAATTAATTCAAAAATACTTAGGAACCAGAATTTTGCAACCATAGATGATGTGCACAATCTAGGAGGATGATAGATTCCTCGAGAGCTTGCCACATCACTTGATTGAGAAATTCTAGTTCCTTAACAATGTTCAATCCATTTGAGCAAACATTTTGAACGATAGTTAGTTGTTACAGTTTAAGCTAAAAATTCGAAAAATGTGATACCAAAAATCATTTCAAGGACCATTTCTCACATAAACTATCTATGTATTCCGAAGCTCTGTTTGAGGTTTTTTTTTTTTTTTTTCCGAGGAACATGTGGAAAACTGTAAAGAATACTGTGTTAAGGTATCGACTAACATTATGGACCCTTTTTAAATATTTGATTTTTTTTGTGTTTTTAATTTAGAAAAAAAAAATTTTGAGTTGGGTTTTTGGTGACGAAACCCATTGAGTATAGCGTTTGGCGGGTTATGGCAAGCTAAAAAAATATTTAGACCAAGAGTTATAGTTAAAACTAGATAATTGATTGGTTGAAACTTTCCATGAAATATTATTTACTTCTGTACATCACTATCCAAGAGATTTTATCATTAAGGTTGTTGCATTGAGTGAAGAACAAATTGCAAATGGGCTTGTAGTCATTCTGAAAAACCAAACAGAATATTGTTTACTAGATTCATCCCTAGCTGATGAGTTACAAATAAATTGGCGAGTTTGCCTATCCCGTTAAACGAATGCAACTTGATCCTGCAATTTTTTTCACATTTTGTTCAAGCATCATCTCTCTAATTAGTTATGCCTTCTCCCACTGCATACAAGTAAAGATATTAGAGTATAAACCCTCCCATTTTTTTTATCTGGAGTCATCATTTTCAAAACTCGTTCTATTACTCTCTCAGCCATACCATATTGCTTATGCTCCTTACACGCTGCAGTAGAGAAGTCAAGACAACCACATTGGGTTCGATTCTCATAGATGATGTATCGTAGGCTCCATAAAGTTAGGAATATGGGTTTATAAGCTTCTTCTAGGTACCTTTTCCTGACTTTCCTAACAAATCCACCATGCATCCATAATGTTGTATACTAGGCTCCAGCTTGTACTTTTCAATCATGTTATGTAATAGCTCGATACCTTCTTCAGCCAACCCTACATGATTACATGCAATAAAAATCCATGTTAGAGTAAGCTCGTTAGTGATGATACATCAAACTGTCACCCGATCGTGGCCATACACGTGGCGCAAACCACCATTACTAGAGATTGTTGTTACGAAGAAGATAAGTCATGGCGAGAATCACTCCCCCAAGGACACATCTCAATTAAGAGAGGGTCGTTAAGGATATAAGTCTTGGTTGTAATCACTCCCCCAAGGACACATCTCAATTATGAGATGATCGGTAGGAAGAAGATAATTCATTGCAGGAATCACTTCCACAAGGACACATCTCAATGAATGAGGAGACCGTTATGATATATGTCTCCCTTCATTGCGTCATTCGAGCTTAAGTCATGCACATAGTTAAATACACTTATTATATAAGGTAAAGGAAAATGGATGAACAGGGAGGTACAAAAATACATCACAACTATACTCTGTCCAAGTTTACTTTCTCTTACAGTTAACTGACTTAAGCATTGGAGTGCATTCGGCCACCAAACAGGTGGTCTTTAGCTACCTAACCTTGTTTTGCAGGTCAGATCTCGAGAAGAACAAATTTGGACGCATCAGCTTGGCGTCGTTCGTTTGGAATGACAACTTCCTTTAAACAACGACAATTTTTTCTAAGTAAAAATGGAAACTCACGCTAATTCTCATGTTGATGGTGAGCAAGTCATCGCCGATCAAGAACGTCCCTAACTTAGAGTTGGGATGGCAGGAAGCGCAGAATAGTGCCACTCATGATGTTTGGTATTAACTAACCACTTGATCCACCTATCTTTTGGGCTTTATATCTAATATTTGCAGGAATTCGACGCGTGCAACTAGCAGTGGATACATGCACAAAAATAAAAAATAAAAATCGAGCAACAAACAATGAGTAACAACAAACTCACAAAAAGACTAGTCTTGCCGTTCAACTGGTCCGCAAATCCGATAGAAGACTAGTCCAAAAGCAGATTGTTCCGCATGTCCGACAACAGAGTGGTCTGACAGCAGACTAGTCCACAAGTCCAACAAAGTCCGACTAGAGACTAGTCATACTGACTTCATCTGGTCTAGACTCATGCAGTTTGACTACAATGACTCCATCTAGTTCAGACTCATGCAGCTGACTACGACGATTTGTCATATGACTTCATTTTGTACAGACTACGATGACTTGTCACACAAACTACACCTGGTCCAAACTCACAAAGTCCGACTATGATGACTCGACACAAAAATCTTCATCTGGTCAAAACTCATACAGTCTGACTCTGATGACTTCATCTGGTCTGACCTCACACAGCTCGGCCCTGATGAGTTATCCCACTGACTTCACAGTCTGACTGAAGAAAACCATCATGCTGAGACAGGTCTGATAGGAGACTGGTCCGCAGGTCCGACAGGAGACTAGTCCAACAACAGACTGATCCGCAAGTCCGACAATAGAGTGGTCCGACAACAGACTGGTTCGCAGGTCTGACAGAAGACTAGTCCAACTGGAGACTAGTCACACTGACTTCCAGACTCACGCATTTTGACTATGATGGCTCATCTAGTCCAGACTCATGCAACTGATAACGATGATTTGTCATATGACTTCATCTGGGACGAACTCGCACAACTGACTATGATGACTTGTCACATACACTGTATTTGGTCCGAACTCATGAAGTCCGACTACGATGACTTGTCACAAAAAAACCTTCATCTGGCTCAAACTCATGCAGTCACACTCTGATGGCTTAATCTAGTCCGAACTCACACAATCCGACCTTGATGACTTGTCACACCGACTTCACATTTTGACTATAGAAAACTATCATGACGCTGCGCGAGCTCCCATAATTGACAAGTTAGTGGCCATGCAAGCAAGCCTACTAACTAGGGGGAGTAACTGATGATACATCAAACTGTCACCCGATCTTGGCCATGCACGTGGCGCAAACCACCATAACTAGAGATGGTTGTTACGAAAAAGATATGTCATGGCGGGAATCACTCCCCCAATGACACATCTCAGTTAAGAGAAGGTCGTTCCAAATGATATAAGTCATGGCCGGAATCAATCCCCCAAGGACACATCTCAATTATGAGAGGACCATTGCGAATAAGATAAGTCATGACGGAAATCACTCCCACAAGGACACATCTCAATGAAGGAGGAAACCGTTATGATAAACGTTTCCCCTTCATTGTTCAATTTCAACTTAAGTCATGCACATAGTTAAATGCACTCATTATATAAGGCAAAGGAAAAAGGATGAACAAGGAGGTACGAAAATACATCACAACTATACTCTGTTGAAGTTCACATTATTCTACAGTTAACTAACTTAAGCATCGGAGTGCCTTCTGCCACCAAACAGGTGGTCTTTGAAAATCTAATCTTGTTTTGCATGTCAGATCTCAAGGAGGATGAATTTGGACGCATTAGTTAGGTCTAACATCTTCTTCCTTCATCATCTCGAACAAAAGGAGTGCCTCATTGCCCCATCCATGGTGTGCCAAACCACATATCATAGTCCAAGTCATCACATTCCTCTCCTGCATCCTCTCATATATCCCAATTGCATTTTTTAACAATCCGCATTTAGTGTACATGTCAACAAGTGCAGTACCTAACCGCACATTTAACTGCCACCCATTATTTTCTACAAAACAATGTATCCATTTTCCTACAAACAATCCAAGAAACCTCATTTGAGTACAACCTGATAAAATTGATATGAATGTTACATCGTCAGGTTTGATGTCCACATTCACCATCATTTCGCGAAACAATTCCAATCCCTTCATTCCATTGGCCACAGTTCATGTACCCAACAATCATGGCAGACCTCGTCGAGAGGTCCCTTACAGTCATCCTGTCAAAAGATGACGAGCCATTTTGACAATATCAATTAAACTTAGATGCACAGAAATCGTGGTGTTTTTATGTGCAATATTTTTGTCAGGAATTTCATCAAAAATAGTTTACAAGCATATTGAAATGAAGACATAAGATAAGCATTGAGAAGAGAAGCAGTTACATAAACATGGGAACTGATCCCAAACTTGAAAATATGGGCGTGGAGATGATGGATGAGAGTGGGGTTCTTGAGAGGAGCACAGGACTGAGAACAAACAATATGGCATAGGTGTTGAAGGGGATGGATTGGTTGTGCATTTGGGTGTAGAGGTGTAAGGCTTGTTCAGGAGTGGATGCATTTTTAATGGATGAAACCCAAGCCCATGAACAAAGGCTTCTTCTTCTTCTTGGGAATGTGGTGAAGATGGATAAATCAATGAGGTTAAAGCGTAGCATAGCCATCCATAGACATTAGAGTTTGTACTTCATTGAATTGAAACTCAAGTTCAACCAATTCTCACTAACAGCGTGTTAAGCAAGTTCAGTGGGAGGAGGGCCGGGAATGTGGGGAACTTTCGCGCTCGAGCCTGTGAAAGATGCTATTTATAACCACATTCGAAACTGTTCATCCACATGCTCATGCACCCACATGAAAATTTGAATTTTGCTAAAATTTGAGAAACGGTTTTGAAAAGACGGCGAGATATCCTCGTGGCATATTTTCTGATTTGAAAAACATACAACCTCGAAGGAGCTGAAACAAATGATGACAGATATCATCTTCATTTCGACCACCACCACCTCTTGGAATCCGACATCTCCCCTTCTCAGTCTACTAGTCTTGACTAGTCTCAATCCACTAGTCTTGACTAGTAGCGAAGTCAATGGATTACTTTTATTTTTTAATTTTTGTCTAGCACCCAAAATCTCAAAGCCGGGCCTGTAGGCAAACCATTGGTATAGGTTCATTCGTTGTAACATGGCTTACAAAGCAAGGAATCCTTTGTGGTATGAAACCCAAATCGCCACTAGCATGAACATAGTCTAAATCACATTTTAACACGCATCTCTCGAAGCATGTGTCGAGACAAGATAAAACGTTAACACATTGTTTTTGTATTGTTCAAAATTCCAGCTCAAACGGGCTACTGGAAGGCTGTAGAAATAAGATAAAGAAAAAATAAATTTGCACAGATGTATGTGCAAAACATGTGCAGTGCATGTGTTGCCCAACTTTAGGGATTTGAATTACAATAATTAGTAGGTTGTCATTCAGAGTACACGTTAGTGAAAATGAACAATTTGTTGTTCCATTTCTATAATATATAACTATTTTCATCTTTTCTAAACAAAAGAATGACCTACAATGTGGTGGAATAACATATCCAACATCGAATATATTTCAATGCCAAGCAGGTGAAAAAATCTCCCGCAACAAACTCGTTCAATTCTCCATTCACCTCAATCACACTACACACCCAAGCGTCTTATTGATACCTGTATCACCCATAATCTTCCAAAATTTTTCCACACCATCACTTCTCCGTGCATTTAAGTAAGTGTTTGAAAGTTGAACATAAGCAGCATCATCTTCAGTACTTTGATCATGTTCAAGCAGCAAAATTTCTCTAACTATCAATGTTGCCAGGGGTTCTACAAGAACTCATCAAAAAACCCCAAACAGAAGCAAGTGGTTTCAGCATTGTATGTATAAGCTGAAGTGCGTCATAAAGCTTGACTACTCTTCAAAGCAAATCAACTACACAACTATAATTAGTGTTCATGTTTGGGCGAAATTTCATACCGAGCTTCCATGTTTTCTAATAAAATTCGACCATTTTCTTCAAGCTCTACATGGGTACAAGCAATTAAAACCCCAAGAAGCACACCCCCGGCCGGCCTAACCCCATTTTCCTTGAGAATACTCTCTAAGCAATAGATAGCTTCTTTAGCAAAACCATGTAATGCATACCCACCAATCATAGAAGCCCACGAGAATGCATTTCTCTTCAGCATCACCTCGAACACTTGAACAACCTGGTTAATATTGCTGTTGAAACAATATGCTGTTAATTCGAAATAAATAGTAGGAACGATGGTACCAGTATTCCTTGGGTTGAGTCGCGGACTAGGTCGCTCTCTTTAAGACGTTTCGCGGCTCTGCCCAAGTTTGTGCAAGCAGTTTCGTAGCCCCGCCGTCCCCAGGATAAAACAGCCCAGAATCTCTGTCTCGTTCACAATTTGCACAGTATATGAACGGAATACAAATCACCCTCTTCTTAATTGCTCGGAATCAAAATCGGCAAGAACAAGTATAAAACCCGGACTGTTTTGTTTTGAAGAACTAACACCAGACTGTCAAAACTTGCAAGAACTGGATTTAATTTCGTTGAAGCTGAACTCTGTTTGTAAACAACCAGAGATCTCACACCAAGAGGGAAGACTCTGGAATCTGTTCCAGATTATACAAGAACTGATTTCGAAGCTCTGAGGAAATCTGTTTTTTTTTTGAAAAACAGTTTGAGTAGAAGCTCTCTGTTTTGCAAGAACTGGAAGCTGAACTTTGTTTGCAAAAAACTGGATGCAAGATCGTTTTGAAGAGAGACTGTCTCTGACTTTGTTTGCGAGAAACTGGAAGCTTAAGAGCTGAGCTCTGTTTCTCGTTTTGAAGAAGCAAAACTGGAAGATGCTCTTCGTTTTTCTTTTTCGATATATGAAGCTCTGAATT
Organism: Berberis vulgaris; assembly: GCA_963556465.1. Lineage (NCBI taxonomy): Eukaryota > Viridiplantae > Streptophyta > Magnoliopsida > Ranunculales > Berberidaceae > Berberis > Berberis vulgaris. The sequence goes on along the minus strand of OY747127.1, from coordinate 30,351,599 downwards.
GAAGAGATTATTTAAGGACTGAAAACCGACAAGGTAGTCGTTGGCTGCTGAAATCGCGGAACCGAAAGCAGAGAATTCCGCAAAACAGGGAACCACTTAAATATTTGTTTTAAGTTTCATTTGACCAAAAAATGTTTTTTTAGCAAAAACTTAATATGCTTTCTAAATGACCCGTACCCGTACCCGTCCCGACCGGACGGACGGCGGCGGGCGCGAGGGCCTATCTCTCCCCTCCTCATAAAAGAGTGGTACCCCTTAGGGGTCCAAACCCAAGTCCTACATATCTTCTTATATACTCTACCTCATAGAGATATATAGTTGATATGGGACTATCCATTAGAGTGTAATTCAAAACAGGGGAGAGGTCCAGGGTTCAAAACCAGATAACCACATATTTGGTTTTTTCAATTTTTGTTATTTTAAAAAGACAAAATCTCAACAATCCCCCACTTGGATTTTTAAAACAATTTTCATCGAGCAATCTATAACATATAAGATTGTGCATAAACAAAAGTGTCTTTCGACTTGAACTCTTGCGTAGTGTTCATGCTTTAGAATATACTAGAGTAACTCGTAGTTTTGAACTCTATCTCTAACAGACATTACACGCACAACCTTTTCCTGGGTGAAGTCTAAAAAGCCCGTGCTTTACGGCCATGCACGTATATCCCAGTAAGTGAAGGCTCTAGGAATTTTGCCCACAAATTCCATAGGAAGCGGCCAAACTTCCACAATCACTTAGGTGAGTCTATCAAGAGTACTCCTGTAGCTAGGTACTCCACTCCACATAGAGTATAGACATCATTAAGAGTTTTTGACTCATCCTTCTATCGCTTCAGGAATTCATGCTTAAATCTAGGAATGGGATTTCTATTTTGTCAGCATGATTCACATCATATCATTCACGACTTGTTATTACCCATTGAACCTATTTCTTGGGATCTCCAGTCTATAGGTTGGGTTACCGTCATGAATAACTCATCAATCTAAGGGCGTTAGTCCCATTCCTTTCGAGGTTTTGAAAACCTTCTCTCTAGCTAATCCTTTCGTCAAAGGATCAGCCAAGTTCACATCAGTTCGTACATGATCCACTCTCACAGCACCAGTAGATAGAAATTCTCTAATCGTACTGTGCTTACGACGTATTTGTCGTTTCTTGCCGTTATAATAACGGTTCTGTATTTTTGCAATAGCCGCGGTACTATCACAATGGATCAAGACAGCTGGAATCGGTCTTTCCCATAAAGGGATCTCAGCTAGCAGGTTTCTTAGCCAACCTGCTTCTTCACTAGCCGTAGCTAATGCTATAATCTCTGACTCCATCGTGGACTGTGCCAAAATGGTCTGTTTCTTTGACTTCCAAGAAACAGCTCCACCAGCTATATTGAAAATATAGCCACTGGTGGCTTTGGAGTCATCTGAAAGGGTGTTCCAATCAGCATCGCTATATCCTTCAAGGACAGCGGGAAACTTTTGATAATGTAATCCGAGGTTCTTAGTCCTCTTCAGGTACCTCATGACCCGTTCTATAGCATGCCAATGCTCTATACTAGGTCTACTTGTAAATCTGCATAGTAATCCAACAGCGTAAGCTATGTCGGGTCTAGTGCAATCGGTAGCATATCTAAGACTACCAATAATGCTCGCATACTCAGATTGTCTAACACCGTCACCGGTGTTCTTGAACAACTTTACACTAGAGTCATAAGGAGTACATGCAGGTTTACAGTCAGAGTAATTATATTTCTTTAGGATCTTCTCGATATAATGTGATTGATCCAAAGAAATTCCCTTTCCAGATCTAGTAATCTTTATACCAAGGATTACACTCGCTTCTCCAAGGTCTTTCATATCAAAGTTTGCACATAATAAAGCTTTTACTTTATTCACGGCATGGATATTAGAACCAAATATAAGCAAGTCATCCACATACAGACATATTATAGTGCAAATGCCATTTTCAGCTTTATAGTAAATGCATTTGTCACTTTCGTTCACATTAAAATCATGTGCGATGACGAGGTTATCAAATTTTTCATGCCATTGTTTTGGAGCTTGTTTTAAACCATAAAGAGATTTATCTAGTTTACAAACTTTGTGTTCTTGTCCTGGAATAACAAAACCTTCAGGTTGGTCCATGTAAATTTCTTCTTCCAAATCGCCATTAAGAAACGCAGTCTTAACGTCCATTTGGTGCAAAACTAGGTTATGTATTGCAGCAAGAGAAATTAACACTCGAATAGATGTAATTCTAGTTACAGGAGAATATGTGTCAAAGAAATCAACATTTTCTCTCTGTCTATACCCTTTGACTACGAGACGAGCCTTGAACTTGTCAACATTACCATCGGGTTTCAATTTCTTCTTAAATATCCATTTACATCCTATTGTCTTACAACCTGGTGGCAGATCGACTAAGTGCCAGGTTCTGTTAGACTCAAGAGAGTACATTTCATCATCAATAGCCTCTTCCCAAAAATTGGCATCAATAGAGGATAGAGCCTCTTGAAAACTAAGAGGATCCTCTTCGACTGAAAAGACATAGAAATCGGGGCCAAAAGTCTTAGAAGTTCGTTTACGTTTACTTCTTCGTGGCTCAGATTCTATGATTTTTTCAGTTTCATTAATCCTGATCAAGGGTACATTGTTTGAGGATGTACCCCCACTATTCCTCGAAATAAAAGGAAATTTATCTTCATAAAAGTCAACGTCATTTGATTCTATAATAACTTGATCTTTAATATTATAGAATCTATAAGCTTTGCTGTTTATGGCATATCCTATGAATACACATTCATATGCTCTACTGGCTAACTTATTCCTTTTAGGATCAGGAATTCTAACATAAGCTAAACAACCCCAAGTTTTCAAATAAGACAAGTTTGGTTGTCTATTTTTCAGAATCTCATAGGGAGATGTTTTACTTTTCGATTTGGGAACTCTATTTAGCACATAACAGACTGTCAAGATGATTTCTCCCCACCAGTGCGATGTAGCACCGGAGTTAAGCATTATGGCAACTACTAACTCAGTAAGAGTTCTATTTTTCCTTTCAGCTTTGCCATTCATTTCAGGAGAATATGGAGCAGTTGTTTCATGAATAATTCCTTGAGAATTATAGAATTCAATGAAAGTTCTGCTATCATATTCAGTGCCTCTATCACTTCTAAGTCTCTTTATCTTTCTATTAAATTGATTTTCAACTTCAGTCAAAAATAATTTAAACATATCAAAGGCATCACTTTTATTTTTCATTAAGTATACAAAAGTATAATCAGAACAGTCATCGATAAACGTAATAAAATAACGTTTTCCATTTCTAGTCAAGATACCATCAAGTTCACATATATCTGAGTGTATCAGATCTAAAGGTTCAGATTCTCTAACTACAGATTTATGTGGAGTTTTGGTTATCTTTGCTTGACTGCAATAGTTGCACTTTTCAAAGTCATTTAAGGACAATTTTGGAATTAGTCCTAAATTACTCATGTTTTTAATAATTCGTTTATTAACATGACAAAGTCTAGCATGCCAGATATTAAAAGTGCACAACATATAAGCAGAACTAGAAATTTTATTCGCTTCAACATTTAATTTAAACATTCCATCAGTAGCATACCCTTTCCCCACAAATACATTATTCTTAGTAATGGTGTACAAATCAGCCCCTATGATCTGAGTAAACCCAGCCTTGTTCAGAAGAAAACCAGAAACTAGGTTCTTTCTCATCTCTGGAGTATGCAAGACGTCTTTCAGGGTAACTGTCTTTCCAGAGGTAAACTTCAGTTCGACTGTTCCAGTTCCAGCAACTGTAGTGGAGTGGGAATCACCCAACAACACTTTCTTGTCCTCAGCTTCAGAATAGGACTTAAACATTTCTCGATCATAGCAGACATGTCGAGAAGCACCAGTGTCAATCCACCATCCCTCGGATCCACCAACAAAATTGATCTCAGAGATCATGGCAATTAGTTGGTCTTCGGTTAGGTTCGCCTGAGGTGCAGGGCGAGATCCGTTCCGGCAGTTCCTGGCCATATGCCCTGGCCTACCACAGGTGTAGCAAAGGAACTGTGCTGATTCATTCTTGGAGGGATGTTTCTGTCCATTCTGATTTCGCGGAGGATTCTGATTCTGATGGTTGCGGTTCTGATTGTTCCGGTTATGCTGGTTCCGTTTCTGATAGTTTCGATTTTTGTTGTTATTCTGATTTTTCATAGTCTTCCCAGTGGGTTTCAGAGAAACAGGGGTAGACTTCTTATTGTTTGAAATAATCAGAACTTCATCTTTCTGATCTTGTTTCCTGGCTTCCTCCTCAATTCGAAGTCGGGTTATCAGGCTTTCTAGGGAAAACTCTTTAGTTTTATGCCTAAGGACATTCTTAAAATCTTTCCAGCTAGGGGGCAATTTGTCTATCACAACAGCTACTTGAAACTGCTCATCTAAAGTCATTCCCTCAGATATAATTTCATGAGCAATCTTTTGAAGTTCGTGTGATTGGGTTTCCACAGACTTATCATCAGTCATCTGAAATTTCAGATAGCGACTGACAGCATATTTCTTTGTGCCAGCCTCCTCAGTGTCATATTTCTTTCTAAGGGCATCCCAAATATCTTTTGCGGTTTGTTCAGAACAATAATAATCATAAAGGTCACCAGACAGACCATTCAGGATAAAATTTTTACATAAAAAATCATTTCCAATCCAACGGTCTAATTCTTTGGTTTGGGTTTCAGTAGGTTCAGCAGGCAATTTCGGTTTTTCAGTATCACAGACATAAGCAACATTTTGAGTTGTTAGAAAAAACAGCATCTTTTGTCTCCATCTTTTAAAGTGTTGGCCCTCAAAACGAAAGGGTCGATTAAGGTCTTTAGCAGCAATTTCAGTAGTAGCATTCATGGCAGCAGACATAGAAATTCGTCTTAAAATTGTTGAAACAATATGCTGTTAATTCGAAATAAATAGTAGGAACGATGGTACCAGTATTCCTTGGGTTGAGTCGCGGACTAGGTCGCTCTCTTTAAGACGTTTCGCGGCTCTGCCCAAGTTTGTGCAAGCAGTTTCGTAGCCCCGCCGTCCCCAGGATAAAACAGCCCAGAATCTCTGTCTCGTTCACAATTTGCACAGTATATGAACGGAATACAAATCACCCTCTTCTTAATTGCTCGGAATCAAAATCGGCAAGAACAAGTATAAAACCCGGACTGTTTTGTTTTGAAGAACTAACACCAGACTGTCAAAACTTGCAAGAACTGGATTTAATTTCGTTGAAGCTGAACTCTGTTTGTAAACAACCAGAGATCTCACACCAAGAGGGAAGACTCTGGAATCTGTTCCAGATTATACAAGAACTGATTTCGAAGCTCTGAGGAAATCTGTTTTTTTTTTGAAAAACAGTTTGAGTAGAAGCTCTCTGTTTTGCAAGAACTGGAAGCTGAACTTTGTTTGCAAAAAACTGGATGCAAGATCGTTTTGAAGAGAGACTGTCTCTGACTTTGTTTGCGAGAAACTGGAAGCTTAAGAGCTGAGCTCTGTTTCTCGTTTTGAAGAAGCAAAACTGGAAGATGCTCTTCGTTTTTCTTTTTCGATATATGAAGCTCTGAATTGAAGAGATTATTTAAGGACTGAAAACCGACAAGGTAGTCGTTGGCTGCTGAAATCGCGGAACCGAAAGCAGAGAATTCCGCAAAACAGGGAACCACTTAAATATTTGTTTTAAGTTTCATTTGACCAAAAAATGTTTTTTTAGCAAAAACTTAATATGCTTTCTAAATGACCCGTACCCGTACCCGTCCCGACCGGACGGACGGCGGCGGGCGCGAGGGCCTATCTCTCCCCTCCTCATAAAAGAGTGGTACCCCTTAGGGGTCCAAACCCAAGTCCTACATATCTTCTTATATACTCTACCTCATAGAGATATATAGTTGATATGGGACTATCCATTAGAGTGTAATTCAAAACAGGGGAGAGGTCCAGGGTTCAAAACCAGATAACCACATATTTGGTTTTTTCAATTTTTGTTATTTTAAAAAGACAAAATCTCAACAATTGCAACAAAACTTTGCATACATATCAGCAAGTGCATTCCTAACAACATCTTTCTCAAACCCATCTCTCTTGTCAACATAATTATGCATGCATCCACATTCCTTGATGAAGAGAACCCAAATGAGCATAAGCCTCAATCCCCGTGGCAATGCAGTGCTCATCCGGTTCCACTTCCAAAAACAACAACTCACGAAAGGCATTCAAAGCCTCCGAAGCAACCCCACGCCCATTTATAAGAATATTCCACGGCACCACATCCCTCTTCTTAATTTCATGAAACACTTTCCGAGCATCCACCAAACTATCACATTCCACATACAGCCTAACAAGGGCAGTCTGGATATGGGATCAAATGACACCAACCCATCCTTCAACACCCAATAGAAAATTATCTCTTCCATACAACACATGAGAAATTTTCACAAGCGATGAGAACGAAAGGGAAGGTGTGGTGATCAGGAACAATAAGAAGGTCGACGTTATTGTAGTGGAGGCAGTGAGTGATGAAGATGGTGTGGATGGTGATGCGTCCAAATTCGTCCTGATTGATTCTTGGTCTACAAAATGAACAACACTGAGCTAGGGACCACCGTTGTGGTGGCCGAAGGCACTCCGATGCTAAAGTCAGGTGACTGAGTAAGGATGGATGTAGACTGTAAATTAGATCGTAAGTGCAAACATTTTTCATCCCTTTTGTTCACATTATATAGCGAATACTTTACTCCTCCATTGACTTTATCGTCGAGGCGTGATGGAGGGAGAAGATTCCGCTGATGATCTTACCCTTTCATGACTGGGTTGCATTCGACACTTGGCTCTATTTGGGACCCAATACTTGATTGGATCAAGAGTTATACAAGATAGATCTTGGGCTTGTGACAGCCTAGAGATATGCTTTTGAGCCTTATTGTTCTGGGATAAACCCCATGATTTGTGCCACGTTGGGCTCGCATAATCTGAGCTTGGGCACTAACTTACGGGTTGAACAGTGATTTGATTGAGTCTGGGTTGGACGTGTTTGGGCCTGCTCGAGACTGCGCTGAGGCCTTACTATATTAGGGTTGTCATATGCCATGTGTATGGCTATGGCAGGGTGACTGTTTGATGTCTCATCAATTCACCCCCTAGTTAGTGGGGCTGCATTTAGAGCTACAAACTGATTTGTGGGGGGAATGTGCATAGTCATGATGGCATATTTTTGCTCCTTTGCGAAGTTAATGATTTTCCACCAATGCCTATCTCAGACATTATTCAACCGGAGAATATCAGACGGAGTGTTTTGTTTTCTCGTGTATCTGGTGTCCGTCGTTGTCGATTCTACTTCTAGCGCTGACGCGCAAACACCTGGGTCACAGAAAAAAAAAGTGCCAAAGATGCCTAGTCTGTCGAAAATGAAAGCTCTTGAGGGACTCTTTTCTCCCCCTCCCCCCGTCGGTCAAAGATGATCAAAGTGGAGCAGCTCATGTTGTCCATTTGAATGCTCCAGAAAGGGACCTTATGGACCGGACTACTGACGAGAAGGAGTTCCTGAAGGCTCCTGCCACCGACGACTCAGTTGTCGGGCAGCTCGTTTTGGTCAGTACTGCTCTGGAGGGGTTTGACTGTTGCAGTGCAGTAGCCGGCTCTGAAATTCATTGCCCGTGGTTCACATGTGGACCTGGATAAATGCGAGGAGGGGATTGGCCCGTTATCTCTTATGTGTAATGTTGATCTGCAGACTGGACGATCGCCCGAGCTCCCTTTTCTTGTTGCTGACAAGGGCAAACAAGTTGTTGAGTCTCCTCCTTCGAAGTTTGCAGAAAGGGGAGAGGGATTGGTTCATGTTCCTAAAATGGTTATAAAGAAATGGTTTTCTTGGATGGTTGGCCAGATGACGCTGGAGGAGGCAGCCGTGGGGGATCATCTCAATCAGGAAACAAAGCATCTGATGCTAGTAAGTTAGCAATTGTCAGTTTATTGTTGGACCTTTCGTCACACTTCATTGCTCATAATCCTGTGCATGTTTTTTTATTTAAGGGATGGCCCACTTGACCCGTGCTGGCATGGCGGGCACCGAAGTGGAGTCTGTGCTGGATAGGCTATGTGCCTTAGTACAAATATATGTTGTGTAGCAGAATCAACTTCCGCACGCTTGTGGCAGGGCAGGTTAGTTGGAAGAGCAGTTGGCTACTCAGGCCGAACTAAGGACTTAACTAGGTGAGGTCCAGAAGGACTTGGACAATGCGATGGCCGTTCGATCGGCCTTGGAGTCTCTGTTGAAAGGGCTCAGGAAAGCTTGGACAAGGTTTGTGCTACCCATGATGGTCCACCGACTCTGTCGGTGGACCTGAAGGATGCCCAGGAGAGCAGGAATAAAGCACTAGCTGAGCAGACAATGTTTATTGACGATTGGTGCATGTCGTGTGATTTGTTACTTTGATTCAGAGTGCAGTAGCCGCTGGACGCATTGAAGTGGTTCGTCAATGAGATTTTCATGAGTCCCTTCAAGCTTGGTCAAGAGTTGGACTCTAAGCGTGCAAGTCAAACTGAGGTTGGCCTTAAGCTGGCTGATTCTGAAGGCAATCTGGCCAGAGCAATTGAGGAGTTATCCGTCATGAAGGCTCAATGGGAGGCTAGGGAGAGGGAGCTAACCGAAGCCGCCAACTCTGCATAGTTCAGTAAGATTGTTGTCGGTAGCTGCTCAACTATATTGAACATGATCACGAGGACTGGGACCTCTCCACTTACAGGCAATTGCCCTATGTTCGTTTTGAGGAAGTGAATGACTCTTCCACTTTATCGTAGGGTGGTCCTATCAATGACCCGAATGCTATGCAAACAACCGCCACCCTTCATGTTCCAAAGCTTGCCTTTGACCCTATCGTTCAGAAAGTTGTCCCTAACTCTGCCATTCGGGAAGCCGTCCCAACTCTAAGTTTATTCCCATTACTTTAGCGTCATTTTGTATAAGAGTAGCTTTTTTTTAATACAGTTTTTGTCTTCCTTGCTTTTGCACTTGTGTTATAGTTGCTGTACTTGCCACTTTAATATGTGCTTAGATTAGATCGGGCAGAGGCCGCTAATACTTTAAGACTAGATTTAGGTAGTCAAGTTCCCTTCCGTCTGTAGTAGTGTTTAATTCGGACTGGAGCCTTTTGTTTAGCTCGAATGAATCGGCACTTGATAATAATGTTAACTTAATCTTTAAGAAGGCTTAAGTTGCAGAGTAGTCATTTTTCCTTGAGCGAATTAGGTTCTTGTGGTGTCATAAGTCTTGCCTCGAGGAGAAGTCAGACTTCTGTAGACGTTGTCTAGGTGACTAGGTTTCCCTAACAAATCTCAGCCCGGTGTAGAATTATAGAAATTGAGGTGTATGTAGGGAGGTCATCTATGCTACGGTGAACCCTAGAATTATGTGGTATATGGCTCAATCCTGAAAAGGAGTTGAGCTGTCGGTAAGTCACTTTTTCGAATGGGTTAGACTTCCATGATGAATCCTAATCCTAAACAGAAGTTAAGTTATGGATAATTCATCTTGGTCCGAACGGACTAGGCCTCCATAGTAAATGGCTCAATCCTGAAAAGGAATTGAGTTGTTAGGGAGTCGTTTGCCCGAATGGTGTAGACTTCCATGATGAATCCTAATTCTGAATGAGAGTTAGGTTATGGAGAAGTCATCTATGTACGAAACGGACTAGACCTCCGTAGTAATGGACTTAATCCTAAAAAGGAGTTGAGTTGTCGGGAAGTTGTTTGCCTGAATGGTGTAAACTTCCATGATGATCTCTAATCCTAAATAGGAGTTAGGTTATGGAAAATTCATCTCTGTCCAAATAGACTCGACCTCCGCAGTAATGGACTCAATCCTGAAAAGGAGTTTAGATGTCGGAAAGTCGGTTCTTGAATGGGTTAGAATTCCATGATGAATCCTAATTCTGAACAGGAGTTAGGTTGCGGAGAAGCCATCTTGGTCACAACAGACTAGACCTCTATAGTAAAGGGCTCAATCCTAAAGAGGAGTTGAATTGTCAGGGAAGTTGGTTGCCCGAATGGGTTAGACTTCCATGATGAACCTTAATCCTGAACAAGAGTTAGGTTATGGAGAAGTCATCTTTGTCTGAACGGACTAAACCTTTGTAGTAAAGGGTTCAATACCGAAGAAGATTTGAGTTGTCGGGAAGCCATTTGCCCGAATGGGTTAGACTTCCTTTATGAACACTAATCCTGAACAAAAGTTAGGTTGTGGATAAGTCATCTTGGTTTGAACGAACTAGACCTCTTAAGCGGATTCGGTCACTTGTGCGGTGAGCATCCCGAATAGGACTAGACTCAGCCGATGTTCACCATCTCGGTCCCTTACGTGTGGTAGGACTGGACTCAACCTACTTTGCAGCACCACGGTAAGTCGTCGTGAGACTGGGCTCAATCCGCTTTGTGGTGTCGTGCTTCCTTAGGCAGACTAGGTCATTTAGATGCAATGAGTTGTTAACATCCTCAATAGGACTAGACTTGGTCGTTGTGCGCCATCGTGGTCCCCTTGGTTAAACCAGGTTGTTCGTGCGCAGTGAGCTGTCGTGAGACTAGGCTCGGTCCGCTTTGTGATGTCATGGTTCCTTAGGCGGACTAGGTCACTTAGATGCCGCGAGTTGTCAACATACTCAAGAAGACTAGACTCGGCCGTTGTGCGGCATCGTGGTCCCCTTGGTCAGACCAAGCTTTCCTTTGTATACAGAGTTGAGTGTGAAATGACATCGTTTTTCAAAGAGAGTACCCTTATTGATAATTATTCTTTAAACATTCTACATGATATTCTCTTTACTCAAGTCTTCTAACCAGTGGGCTCTTGGCTCATTGGTCCTTTTTCAGGGAGCTTTTTAGGGCAAAACAGGTATTTGCTTGACAACTTCATTGCCACATAGTGGCACTCTCTTGCGGTGGACTGATCTTCCCTAATAGTCCTTGCCTTATTATCAGCGAGGTACTTGAGGCATTGGTACTGAGTAGAGAATACCACTCCCATCTAGTAGAGCCAGGGTCTGCCCAGGATCACGTAGTATGCAGAGGGGGCATCTTTGACAATGAATTCCATCATTAGGAGGGTGTGTCCACCAATATGAACTTCATCATAAGGATCTTCATTGGTTCCCTTACTCACGGGTAGGTTGATGTTCCCGATTGAGTAACATCGGGGGGCGCTAAAACCAACCATCGCATGGTTGTTCAACTTCACCTCCTCTTCTCTCAGCCACATCCTACGGAATGCTTCCAGGACTATGATATTGGTTGAGTTCCCATGTCCACCAACGACCTATTGACACCCCATTTCGATATGTCAATTGTGATAACCAGGGTGTCGTTGTATGGGGAGTGACCCATTGCATGTCCTGCTCGGTGAATGTCAAGTTTGGGATTGGGTGTTCCGCCCGGGTATGTTGGATTGGGCGGTCTCCGCTGTGGGGACTGACCCGCAACTCTCGGATTGCCCGCTTCCTCGACCAGTTGGATTTTTTCAGTCTGTTGTGGGCGCTGTGCAGAACGTAGATGATGTATGCAATTTTTAATTCGGCCTCTAGGACTGCTTCTTCTTTCTCATGGGGTGTTTCTCATCAGAATTTATGCATTATCTGAGTCTTCCCCTTCGAAACCGGCCAGTACTCTAGATCATTCTTGAGACTTAGGCAGTCCTGGATAATGTGACTGTGATCCTTGTGATAAGCACAATCTTTACTCTTATCACACCTTGAATAATGTTTTTGATCTTAGGGGCCACTTGATGTCCTCCCAGTTTATCATGGTGCAATGGATCTTGGCCAAACTGGAGTTGAGGGAGCGAGCTCAGTAAACCTCGCACCGACATAGTCGGTAGCCTTGTCGGGTTTGGCCATGTCGAACCCGGTCCTTTTGTCATTTTTCCTCTTCTTTGACCTGTCCTCCTATTCGCACATTTTTTCCTTCATCCTGTCCTGGGCACTGAGGCCTGCTTGGCCACATTTTCGCCTCATTTCTTGGCGGCCAATATTTCTTCCAGAATTATATATTTTTGCATATTTTTCAGAAAGTCTGCCATATCCCTCGGGGGTTCCAGGGTGGGGAGTGTTGTAGAACTGGCCTCCTCAAAGGCCAGAAGTCAAGGCGACAACCAATGCATCATCGCTGCAGCCGTCGATCAGGGTCAGCTCATCGTTGAAACGAGTGACATACTCTCTGAGGGTCTCACCCTGCTTCTGCTTGAGACTCAGCAGTAGTGATGCACTTTTCTGATTCGCTGGCTTCTTACGAATCTTGTGATAAACGCCTTCGCCAAGATTTGGAACGAATCGATGTCTATTGGCTGGAGACTGTGGAACCGGGTTACCGCAACCTTTTTCAGGTTGTTGGGAAAAGTTCAGCACATGATGGCTTCTAAACTTTCTTTGAGGGCCATCATGTGGTGGTAATGGTATAAATGGTCTGACGAATCTAATGGTTCGTCATAGAACTCGAGCTTTGGGGTGACAAACTTCTTCGAAAGTGGGGCGCTTATCATCTCCTCTGATAATGGAGGGACAATAAGGTTGTACAAGACGTTTGGATTGGTTGCCCCCCAGTTGGAGTAGGTTCCTGACCGTGGTACTGTATGTTCTAGGGGCATGGTCCATGTGATTTTTGCCGTTTTTTAAGTTCTCCTGCTGGCTAATTTTTTGATCCTCCATGGGGAGGTTTTTGCTTTCCTGGTGTGGGATCTCCCCGGATCTCCGTCATTTTCGTGCGACTGCTTTCGATCCTGAGTGAGTCTCTCCACTACCTGCGCTAGATGATCTGCATGAAGCAGGATTTGATCTATGCAAGGGTCAGTCGTGGCTGCCTCAGCGGCTGGGTCGTGCGACTGCTCTGCCCCATAGGTTGGATCGGTTCGATCCTATGGGGGGCTCTCTTGCCAAAGGGTTGTCTGGTTCAACATTGTTGAGTGTTGGGGATCTGGTGTTGGAGACCATTTCTCGATGCTTTGCTTAGCTAGAAAGAACTTTGTGTATTAGTTTAAGGGAAAATCTATCGTTGTCTTCCCCACGGACGACACCAATATGATATGTTTAGATCTATCCTCGCTGATCCCGATGATGTTGAACCTGCAAAATGAGCAATGCTAAAGCTCAGGAGCACCGTTGTGGTGGCCGAAAACACTTCAATGCTTAAGTCGGATATCGGTACAAGGAAGAGTGAAGACTGTATGTAAATTGCAGTGTGTATGCACCCCTTTCTTCCTCATTTCATCATCTTTTATATCGAGTGTTCCTCCCAACTGTCTCTATAATCGAGGGCGTGATGAAGGGAAGAAATCTCGCATAAGATCTCACCTGTGCATGATTGAGTCTCTTCGGCACTGAGCTCTGTTTAGGACCACTGTTTGATTGCGCTAAGAGTTGATTTCGTGCGAGTGAACCTCGGAGTTGTGACAGCTTCAAGATTTGTTGTTCGAGCCTTGTTGTCCTGTTCCAAGCCCTAAGATTCGTGCCTCTTGGCCTGGCGTATGTGCATTTCAGACCGAAAAATTGGATCAAACCGGGAACTAGACCGATTGGGCCAGTCTTTTTAATTTAATTTAACTTTTTGGTCCTAGAAACTGAATCAAACCGAAATTTTCGATTTGGTCCCGATTCAATTCCCAAAACCCGCCGGTTAATTGGCCCAGGTATTTTAAAAAATACCGAAATTTTGGCCTAAAAATCTATTTTGTGTATTTTGGCCTAAAATTGTATGTTTCTACTTTCTCTACAATATGTATTTTGGCCCAAAAAGATATTTTTCTACTTTTTCTATAATAGGTATTTTGTGTATTTTGGCCTAAAATTGTATGTTTCTAATTTCTCTACAATAGATATTTTGCGTATTTTGAACTAAAAAGGCAAATATTCAGATTTGGACTAGAAAAATAACAAAACAATTTGGGTTGAAATGGGGCTTGGGCCGAGACTGGCCCAACTCAGAATTTTTGTTACCCGAGACTAGTTAAGCGGTCTCACTCGATCCCTAAAAATCCGTTTCTAAAGGTCGGTCTAGTTCCCCGGGATACTCGGCCCGGTTACCCGGACCAAGCCCAGCCGTACATAACACCAGAATGAGCCCTACCCTATAAAATACCGAGAATGTTAGATGGTGTGTTTGGCTAACCCACCTTATGTGGGTCAATAAAAATCTACTAAAAAAAAGTGCCCATGGACCACATCCATTTTTTAGAGGACCACTGGTAAGGAAACCATTAAAAATTCGTATACTATTGTCGAAGCATGATGAAGGATCAACATGAAACGGTCACATACATCAGGACCGTGGTTGTCAAGTCAATAAATAAATGTTTTCTTTTTGTGCATTTCTTTTCTTATTCCTTGGCAACTTAATTTAACGGTAGTGACTAAATGACACTACCAATTCTGCTGAAGGACACCACCATTGCCCTACTTTTTGAAGGACACCATCTCCTACTTGAGGACACCACAAAAAAAACCTTACCACCTATCTTCTTCTCTCTCCCTCTTTTATCCATGAAACACCACCACCACTTCTCCCCTCCACTACCAGTCTCACCGACCCGTCACCTCTCCCTTCAACGACTCTTCTTCTTTTGTTCTCTCTCTTCTCCATCAAGCACCACCACGCCCCACCTCTCCCCTCCACTGTCGGCATCATCGAGCCGCCATTTCTCCCCTCCCCTCACATCTTCTTGTTTTCTGAAAAGAGAAGAGAAGGTGAGGATAGTGGTGTCCTTCAACAGATTCAAAAATAAAAATAAAAATGTGTGGTAATGGTGTCTTTCAACCGAATGTCATGAATTGGAGGATTCTCAGATGGCGGGAAATTTGAAATAGGAATCGAGATAATTACAGAAGGAGGGAAATTTGAAATAGGAATAAAAAGGAGTACAATTGTAATATTCATTAGGAGTTAGTTACAATCACTGTGTAATGCCACACATGTCAACTGTTTAGTGGCTAATAGATGGAATTCTGTTACAACCTCTATAAAAAGGGGAAGAGCAGAATGAACAAACAAGAAAAATGTTATCTGTATTTTTGAGGGACGATTGATTTCAATTGAGAGGGGCGTAAAACTTTATTTTCTTCTTGTTATTCTCAGTTCTTTGGTTCTTCAATTTGCTTGTCACACTTGACAATTGGTATCAGAGCCTCTCTGATCCAAACCCTAGAAACACAAGATGGAGACGAAAGCTAGAAAATTGGAGAATTTCATGAAAGAAACCAAGAAGTACATCACTGAGAACTCGGGACAGATGGATCGATGGAATGAAAACGGAGATGATACGAATTGCGCAAGCCACCGACGAACAAGGAAAGAGCTTGGACTCAAAGATAGATCAGCTGATTCAGATGATCCAGGGGTTTGCAGGAGGTCATCGTCAAGGGGAATCCAGCACACCACAGGTGACAAAGATGCATAACGATCAGATGAGGACTCCCTCCCACCCTCCCAATGAAGGTGGAGGTAATTTCTTTCGCTTTCCTAAGATTGACTTTCTTCATTTTGATGGATCGAACCCCCGTTGCTGGGTGAAGAAATGTGAATGCTATTTTTATTTACACAATGTGTTGGAAGTGAATAAGATTCCCATAGCCTCCATACATCTGGATGGCAAAGCCGATAGTTGGTTCCTTGACTATCAAATTGGCAAACCCCATGCCCAATGGCCAGAACTTGTTCATGATCTGTGTGCTAGATTTGAGGATCCCATATCTGACAATTATGTAGATGCTTTTAATAAGCTCTCTCAAACCCAGACCGTGGAAGAGTATTATGATAAAATTGAAGAACTTAAATCTTCAATGCTCTTACACAACCCCACCTTAAATGAGCCATACTTTATATTGAGTTTCTTCAGTGGTCAAGAGGGTTGTCACCCTAATGTTTCATATTCAAATTCACATACCAGGTGCTAGTACCCTGCCAATACCTTCTCCAATACTTGGTCCAAACCTCAAGTGCCCTCTGCCCAACCACTATTAACCAACCCAACTTCAGCATTCACATCCCCACATCAGAAACAACCTCCACCTTACCACCCTCCCCACACTAGTTTACCATATCACCACAAAGAACCCTTACCAAACCCTCCTATTAGAAGACTTAATTATGCCCAAATGAAAGCTAGAAGGGACAAAGGGTTGTGTTATAATTGTGATGAAGTGTATAAACCAGGTCATCTATGTACACATCAACAATTGTTTATGTTGGTTGCTGATGATGAGTTACAGGAAGACACCCCACCTGATCATGATATTACTGCTGACTTCATTCAAGAAGTATCTTCTGAGATGGAACTTTCAATCCATGCCCTACATGGAAGTTCTTTCTCCAACACCATCTTACTAAAAGGCTTTGTCAAACGAAAACCTATTTCCATCCTTATTGATACAGGGAGTACTCATTCATTCATAGACCCCAAAGTCATCAAAGCAACAAATTGGCCTACTTCTCTTACCCCCCAAATGATGGTTAAAGTTGTTAATGGTCAACTACTCGCTAGCTCTTCCATTTATAACCCTCTTCAATGGACTATGCAACACCACCAGTTTGAGAGTTTAGTAAGAGTCCTTCCTCTAAGAGGGTATGACATGGTATTAGGGGGGGGGGGGGGGGGGGGGGGGATTGGCTCAAGCCTTTTGGAAACATTGTGCTCAACTTTCAAACCTTACAACTCACCCTATCTCACAAAGTCCAGCAAATCACACTTCAGGGAGTTCAGGATTCAGCTTCTATACATCTCTTAGAATCATCCAAATTCTCTAAATTCTTCAAAAAACATGCCCCTACTCTTATAGGTCAGTTTTTCTCTATTACTCCAATTACAGAGACTGACTCTATTGATCCACATATAACTTTTGTACTGAACTCCTATGCTGATGTATTTTAGCAACCTACCTCCCTTCCTCCATCAAGGGGTTTAGACCATAAAATCCCCTTGAAACCAAAGGCCATGCCTACTTCTCAACCACCTTATAGGCTTCCCCATGTGCAGAAAGATATGGTTGAAAAACTGGTGCAGGAAATGCTTTCTAGTGGTTTAATACAACACTCCAATAGCCCTTTTGTTGCCCCTATATTATTGGTTAAAAAGAAAGACCTTTCATGGCGATTTTGTGTTGACTAAATGAACTCACCATTAAAGATAAGTTTCCTGTGCCACTAATTGATGAGTTATTAGATGAACTCCATGGGGCCAAGATCTTTTCTAAAATAGACCTTAGGTCAGGGTATCATCAGGTCTTAGTACATCGTTCAGATGTCTATAAAACTGCTTTCAAAACCCATCATGGCCATTTTGAGTTTAGGGTAATGCCCTTTGGTCTCACTAATGCCCCGACTACTTTTCAATCTCTCATGAATCAAGTTTTTCAACCCTATCTAAGAAAATTTATTCTCGTTTTCTTTGATGACATTCTTGTCTACAACACATCTCTTGAACTCCACCTACAACACTTGGATATCACTCTTGCCACACTAAGGCACCACTCCTTATTTGCAAAATTATCTAAGTGTTCCTTTGGCCAGCAGCAGTTAGTATACTTGGGCCATATCATTACTGAAAAAGGGGTTCCGGCTGATCCGGAGAAGGTATAAGCTATGCTTAACTAGCCTATACCCACCACAGTCAAAGCACTTAGAGGATTCTTGGGTCTCACAGGTTATTATAGAAAATTTGTCAAGAATTATGTTAGTATTGCTAAACCATTGACAGACCTACTGAAAAAATAGGCTTTCCAGTGGAATGAAAGTGCACAACATGCCTTCTACACTCTGCAACAGTCCATGATCAACACCCCTGTCTTGCAGCTTCCAGACTTCTCCACTCCTTTTTATGTAGAAACTGATGCTAGTTCTCATGGTGTAGGTGTTGTTCTCTCATAGCAGGGTCATCCCATTGCTTGATTTAGCAAAGCTTTGGGTCCTAAAAACTTGGCTCTATCTACGTATGAAAAGGAACTCATGGCAATTGTCCTAGCGGTTAAAAAATGGAGAAACTATCTCTTGGGGGCCAAATTCTTTATCCTGACAGATCATCAGAGCATCAAGCACTTCTTAGACCAGAAAATTACTACAATTATCCTGCAAAAGTGGCTTTCTAAGCTATTAGGATATGACTACACTATCAGCTATAAGAAGGGGAGTGAGAATATAGTGGCCGATGCCCTATCAAGAACTACCACAGTCTCAAATCATTGCCTGACCATATCTATTGTCAGTCCTCAATGGCTTCAGGATGTGCTCTTAAGCTATGTTGATGACACTCTGGCTCAAGAATTACTACCCAAGCTGCTCATTCAACCTGATGTTGTTCCACCCTACTCATTAAACCAAGGAATACTGAAACACAAAAACTGTCTATACATAGGCTATACAGGGGAGCTCAGACTCTAGCTCATTAAGTCATTACATGACTCAGCAGTAAGTGGTCACTCTGGGATCACTGCTACCTGGAAGAGGCTTAGAAATCTATTCTTTTGGCCTGGAATGAGGAATCAGATACTACAATTCATCTTAGCTTGTGATACCTGTCAGAGAAACAAAGGCTATCAATCCGGGTACGAGGGTCTCCTTCAACCATTACCGGTTCCAGAACACACATGGCAACATATAAGCATGGATTTCATCGAGGGCTTACCCCTGTCTCACGGAAAATCTATCATTCTGGTCGTAGTTGACAGACTGACTAAGTTTAGTCATTTCATCTCCCTGGCCCATCTATATACTGCCACTGGTGTTGCTGACTTGTTTTTCACAAATATATTCAGGCTTCATGGTCTCCTTCACTCCATCATCTTTGACAGAGACAAAATTTTCATCAGCTCATTTTGGAAGCAACTTTTCACTGCATTGGGTACTTCTTTGTCACTTAGTACATCATACCATCCTCAAACGGATGGACAGAGAGAGAGAACAAACCAGTGCCTAGAGACGTACCTTCGATGCATGACTGGACACTCCCCTTCTAAATGGTCCAGGTGGTTATACTTGGTTGAATTCTGGTTTAACACCAACTACCATTCCAACTTGCAGACATCCCCCTTCAAGGCCCTATATGGTTACTTTCCGCCTCTCTTAGCGCTGCCTCCAGTCAAATCAATTGCAATTCCAGAGCTCAAGCAATATCCGAGACAACGAGAAGACATGGTCAATATTCTCAAGGAGAGATTACATAAGGCCCAAGAGAGGATGAAACACTATGCAGATAGACACAGGAAGGAGCATAAATTCTCTATAGCGATTGGGTTTATCTAAAACTTCAGCCATAACGACAAATTTCAGTCCAAATCCGCAGGAACATGAAGCTCTCAGCTAAGTACTGTGGCCCCTTTCAAGTTACTGTCACAATTGGGAAGGTTGCTTATCGCCTTGCACTACTTGAAGGCTCCAGGATACATCCTGTTTTTCACGCGTCTCAGCTCAAATTGAAATTGGGGGCATCCACCATACCATCCCCAACCTTGCCATTGGTCGATCAACAGGGAGAATTCATCGCCATACCAATTGTTGTACTCGCCAAACACATGATTCCAAGGAACAACCAAGCAATTACACAATGATTGATCCACTGATCTAATAGTACCCCAGAGGATGCTACTTGGGAAGACGCCTCTGCCATTTCTACTAGGTTCACTTCTATCGATCATTGAGGACAAGGATAATTTGGAGCAGTGGGTATTGTCATGAATTGGAGGATTTTCAGGCGGGAAATTTGAAATAGGAATCGAGAGAATTACAGAAGGCGGGAAATTTGAAATAGGAATAAAGAGGGGTACAATTGTAATATTCATTAGGAGTGAGTTACAATCACTGTGTAATGCCACATGTCAACTGTTTAGTGGCTAATAGATGGAATTCTGTTGCAACCTCTATAAAAAGGGAAGAACAGAATGAACAAAAAAGTTGTTATCTGTATTTTTGGGACCCGGGGGGGGGCTCCTGCGCACAAAGCGCAGGACCTCCTCATGTGCATCAAGGGTAACCATTAGATTCAAGTAGATTTTTATGTGTATCAATCTGGGCCGTTAGATTTATTGGACGGTTCAGATTCACGGATTTGAAATTTTTTTTTTTTTTTTTCATCTCTGTCTTTCTCAATTTTTTTCTCTCTCTCAAAATTTCTCAAAACCAAAAACAGAGCAAAGAAGAAAAGCAGAGAAGAAAAAAAGAAGAAATCAACACCACCACCAATCTCTTCTCTTCTTCTCCTCTCTCTTATTCTCTTCAAACAATTGAAACAAAATTCTCTCTTTCCCTCTCTGTTTTATCTTCAAAACTCAGATTTCAATTTCCCATTTTCCCCTTCTCTGCAATGCCCCAATGACCCCACAAGACGAAGAGGACGAGGCAGAGGTGTTCTTCGAATCAAACGATCGAATCCTCTCTTCTACTTCCACCTCTGCATCATCTGCTGTTTCAGATGAAGATGAAGAGACCCTTTGCTCGAATTCGTCGAATGGGGCCTCTTCCTCTGCCCCCCTTTTATTTCAGTCTTTAGCAAGAGCAAAGGTCTAAATAAAAAAAGTGGAAGTTGTCGAAGAAGGAGGGTCAAGGAGCTGGATCTTTGACCTCATCAACAATCCCTTTTATGAGAAACTCCAGGAGCCAATCTTCGACCTCATAAAAAAATGGGTTTTGTTGATTATGAGTTTTAATGGAGTTTCTTCAATGGGTTTCTTCATTTGATGAGAACTGGAATGGAATCTCAATCCCCCATCTAAAAAAAAATGAGAATGATCCATCACTTCAATCAATGTGAACTACAAAACTTGGATCAACAAAAGCTGAATTCATCAATCAAACTCACAAATTGACATAAAAATTAGATTTTTTTTACAATGATTCCCTTCAATTGCTAATCAAATTCAGAAAAAAAAGAACTGCACATGGATAAAAATTGAACCTTTTTCATAGTGGAACTTCTGAACCTCTTCATTTTCTCATCAAACACACACAAAAGAAAAAGTTTGAAACTTTAGACAATGGGGTTCTTCAGAATCTCTGTAATTTCCACAAAATCAATGAGAATTTGAGAAAAATGAAGTTTTTTGACAATGGGGTTTCAAATTTTTCTTTAATATCTCATTTAATTGTCTCTCTGTTTCTTCTCTTCAGATTGGTACAATTTCTCTGTATCAGTTACAAAATCCAACTTTGATGGTTGAATCCCACTAACTCTCGAAAAGCAGAGAAGAAAAAAAAAAGTAGAATCAAAATCTGTACAAAACTTATATCTCTTCCTTCCTTCCTTTTTTCCCCTCTCTTCTCGGACGAGCAAATCTCTTCAATTGAGCTTCTGGGTGCTGTACCCATCGCATAGAACGAAAGAAGACACTAAAACAGATTCTTCCAAGATCTTCAAATCCCTTTCAAATCGATTTCAATTCCACACTGCATTTGATCTCAAATCCTCGAATCTCTTTCAATCCTTAATGAATCCCCATAATCCCTCTAACAAATAAGCATTCCAACACTTTCTTGTGAAAGCACATCTCCTCTTCGCCGAACTGGAGTTTCTCATAAAAGGGGTTGTTGATGAGGTCGAAGATAGGCTCCTTGACCCCTCCTTCTTTGACAACTTCCACTTTTCGTCCATGTCGAACTGCGATGGAGCCTGATGTGAAGACCCATTTTTTTATTTAGACCTTTGCTCTTGCTAAAGACTGAAATAAAAAAATCTTTACATCCACAGATCCGAGCTGTCCATTCAGATCTGACGGCTGTAATGAATGCGCATGACCCCCTCCTGCCCTTTGTGCGCAGGAGCCCCCCTCAATCCGTATTTTTGAGGCTGGATTGATTGATTTCAATTGAGAGGGGCGTAAAGCTCTCTTTTCTTCTTGTTCTTCTTCTCAGTTCTTTGGTTCTTTAATTTGCTTGTCACACTTGACACCGAAGTGGTGGTGTCATTTAATCTCCTACCTGCCCTGCTCAACCCAGCCCATAAAAAGATTCTCAAGAAAAGAACGAACACAACATAACTTCTTGAAACCAAACACAGAAAACTCACTCGTTACCTCTTCCACTCTCGTTAGAGAGCTCTTCAATGGCTGCTTGAGTTCGCTCGCCTCCATCGCTTTTTCAATCAATCAATCAGCATTAACAAGTAAGTCCTTCTGTCTTTCGTTTCAACCAATAAACGGAACTTATTAGTGTTTTTCAATCTCTCTTTCGTTTATTGTTTGCTCTGCATGTAGATTAAATATTTTTCAGTCTAAAAACACATCCAATGGGACACAAGAAGAAAAACCCTACTCCCCGCTCCAAACCTATCCCTTCTTCGACTATTGATGCTTCATTGGTAGCCTCACTAAATGCTGCAGCAGTAGATGATCTTGAACGAAAGAGCATTCAAGAATCTGTTCAATTGGATGCCAATGTGAAGCTTGAATTTGAGCGAGCCCTCAATGCGCTTCGGCGTGGAAACCACACCAAAGCCCTTAGGTTAATGAAGGAATCGTGTCATCAATACAAGAACTCGGTGATTCTTAACAGGATTCAGGGCACAATTTCTGTCAAAATAGCTTCCCTGATTGATGACTCCAATGCTAAGCAGAGGCATCTTAGGAGTGCCATTGAATCCGCTAAGAAGGCGACTTCTTTGTCCCCGAATTCGATTGAATATTCTTATTTTTATGCGAGTTTGCTTTATGAGGCTAGTGATGGGAAAGGATATGAGGAGGTTTTGCAAGAATGTGAGAGAGGGTTGTCGATTGAGAATCCGATTGATCCTGCCAAGGAGAGTTTGTACGATAAGTCATGTGCAACAAGAGCTTCGTCTGCTTATTCAAATTGGATGAAGAATCTTGGTAATGGGAATGGCAATGGTGAGAAGATTCAGTTGATACCGATGAGACGGATGCCGGAAGATACTATGGATGTTGGGTTGGTCCAGAGTAAGCGATCGAATGAGATAAAGAAGGCGACTAAAACGTCAGAAGAGAGGAGGAAGGAGATTGAAGTTCGTGTGGCTGCTGCGAGGTTGTTGCAGCAGAGAAATGATTTGTCTTTACCCATGTCTCCACAATATGATGAAGAAGATAGTGTACCTCCATCTCCTCAAGAGGTGCATCGATTGAGTGAGCATCGTAAGTATGCTAATTTACGGAAGGTTGTATCAATGGTGGATAGGATTGATCAGGTTTGACCATACTGGAACTCTATGAGTCAGGATCAGAAGAAAAGTTAGTTCAAAGTAAATATTTATGATCTTTAAGCCTATTACAGTTCATCCAAGGATAATTCGATGATAGAGGCTCTATCTGAAGCCTTGTCTTTTGCTGAGGCCACTAAAACGTTGAAGTATTGGACGTGCTGTTGCTGTAACCAGAAGTTCCCTGATTCTGATTCACATATTCATCATGTTGTGAAGAAGCACATGGGAAGCATGTTGCCGAAATTGCAAGCAGTCATTCCTCAGGAACTTGATCCTGATTGGGCGGGAATGATTGAGAATATATGGTACTTGGAAACCAGTTGATGTTTGTGCAACATTACAAATGCTTGAACAACAGTCAAATTGCCAATCTCCAAACATTGTTGATGGATCGACTAACACATCAAGAGTGGAGGATTCCACTGAGGTTCAGTGCTTGGATGATACATGGGAGTCGAAGGCAGATAATAATTCCAACTTTGATTTAATGAAACATGATAGCAATCACTGCGAAAAGACATATTTGCTTGCAAAGAGTTGGCCGTATTCTGATGATTCTGAGTGTACAAAGCTCCTTGAAAAAGTTCGTGGTATGTTCCAGGTGTTACTGAAGCATAAATTTCTTGCTTTGAGCCATTTGAATAGGGTTATACATTATGCCATGGAGGAGCTACAGCGTCTTGCTCCTGGTTCACCTATTCTGGACATTGGGTTGGACCAAACACCCCTCTGCATCTGTTTCATGGGAGCTTCCCAGCTTAAAAAAATTGTCAAATTTTTGCAGGAGATTGCTCATTCTAGTGGCTTAGGTAGATTTACAGAGAGGAATAGCATCATTCTCCAATGAGATGCTCAGCAGCATTGCTGGATTTGAAATCAAAGAGAGAATCATTCTTACTGGTGACTTGTTGTATCTCCTTTTGGACGAGTGTTTACTCCAACATGAATTCACTCCACCAAGTCTTTCTGACAAGAATACCTCAGTTGATGATGGAACTTCAGCAAGTTCTGTTCTACTTGGTGCTTAAGAATACATGGGACCACCCAACAGCGATTTGTTGTCTTGGATTTTCGCAGGCCCTTCAAGTGGAGAACAACTTGCGTCATGGACACGTCTAAGAGAAGAGAAATCACATCGTGCAACTGAAATTATCTGTGTGCTCGAAAAGGAATTTCACTTCCTGCAGAGTTTGTGCGAAAGGAAGTGTGAGCACTTCAGCTACGAGGAAGCTTTACAGGATGTTCAAGGTATCTGTCTTGAAGAGCTTAAGAAAAGGGAACAAATTGGAGAATTTGTACCTCAGAGTTATGAGATGGTCCTTAGGAAGCGTCAAAAAATACTTGTGGTAAAGGATAATGATGTACTGTTAAGAAGCAGTAGGTTTGAGTTAGATGCCATATCGAATGTTCTTAAAGAAGCACAGACTTTGGAAGCCACACATTTTGGCTATGAAGAAGTTATGGAACGTGTTGGAGATGAAGATTGGAAAATGGAGGATATCCTGCATCAAACAGACAATTGTGTAGACGTGGCAATACAAAGGCAGAGGGATAACATCTCCACAGAGGTGAGTCTGTTGCTTGTTTTATTTGTAAGACAACTAGAATTTCCTGGTCAGTATCATTTTTCTTTATAACGACTCATTTTGTGTTACAGATCAGCAAAATCGATGCTAGGTTGATGCGAAACATCACTGGTATGCACCAATTTGAGAATGAGCTTGGGCTTTGTTCTGCTTATGATTGCCGGACAATCATGTTGCCTCTTGTGAAGTCGTTCATTCACGTCAGCACTCTCATGCTCTGACTGCTTTGATATAATTCCTCATCTTTCTCGACCAAAATTTCCATGATCTTGCTCTCTTCCTTTATTTGCAGGTACGACTTGAGGAACTTGCAGATAAAGATGCTACAGAGAAATCTGAGGCTGCCAGAGAAGCATTTTTAGCTGAACTTGCTATTGATGCCAAAAAGAGTGTGAATAAAGGAGGTGATCACTCAAAGCATATGCAGGAGAGATCAAAGGATAAAAAAAAAAGGATTACAGAAAATTTAAGGATACTAAGGTTTTAACAGCATCTATCCTCGTTTCATTTCTTTATGAAAGAAAAATTTATACTCCATACCAATTTCATTTCTTGATGTTGGGCTAATGGTTTTCATAATTATTGCAGACCACTACTGCTAATGAACAATTTCTCCTTGATCAAGAGACCGAGGAACCAGCGTATGTGTCTTCCATGCTCTTTGCTAGACATGGACAGGCATGATCTCTAAAATTCTGAGTTTTTTGTTTTTCTCCGTTCACTATTGGTATTTTACTGCTTTTATTTGCCTCATTACTCATTAGTATCTTGCTGCAGTCAATCTCTTGCTGTCTCAGATGATCATCTGGATTCTGGGGTTGTGACTATGTCAGGTGGGCATGACTTAAGAGAAGAAGAAGAGGAATTTAGGCGCAAAATTGAACTTGAAGTGGATGAAAGAAAGCTTGCAGAGACTCTGGAATATCAAAGGCGACTAGAAAATGAGGCTGGAGAGCTTGCAGAACAGCAGAAGAAGGGTAGTGGAGGAACTGCTGGGAACATTGTATCAGGATTGCCTGTTGCTGACCCAGTGGGGCACTGTCAGTCGGTGACCTATATGGGCAGTGTACTCTGCCCTGTAAAACAGACAGTTACTTTGGAACCCATTTCTAGAGTTCCCTTTTACTCAGATAATCAGAAAATAGAGTTGGATCAGTCAAAAAGGCATACTGTGCAGAAGCCTCAGGAGTTTTGTGAAGATTCATGGAAGTCAGAAGGCACAGTAGACATAATTGTAAAGAATGCAAAGGGAAATGCAGTGGCAAGAAAATCTTCTGGAGGTGAAAAGATTCAAAGAACAATCGATCATTCTGATGGAAAAGTCCAGCAAGGTTACCATCACTTTAACAGATATACATGATTTACTATTGTTGATACGTCCTGTCTTCATTTCCTTGTCAATTTCTCTATCAATTTACTATGTTAGATAATTTGGAAGTTGGGCACTGACTCATCTTCAACATTTGTAGTTGGACCTGACCAAGGAACTCCAAAAGATGTTGTTTTGCCAATTGTGCAACAGAAGGGAAGCCAAAAGAAACAGCTGTGCAACTTAACAAAATCATCAGGAAGGATGTCTCAAGCTTTGGCATTTGAGAAAGAAACCCATGAAGTCAGAAATTCGCAAAACGAAGGTTACAGTAGAGAGCAAGCTGATGCAAGTCTTATAAAGGCCCGTCCAGCTGGTAATGGTAAGTGTGCATTTCTTTGCCCTCTAATCCCAATTTAAATCCAAGTGGAGCTTATTGTCGTAATCGTTGCTAATACATGCTATTACACTTGGTTAGTGTTTTGGTGAAGAGTCCACTATAGGTACTAAAATGGGTCGTATTCGATATTGTTGAAGTATAATCATAGCAGAGGTTGTGTCGAAGCGTAAGTTTATTAGGTCGTAACATTTTAAAATTGTTGTATGAAAATAAAAAATATTATATTTGTAGCTGTATGTATTCCTCTACTTAGCCAAGAAAATGTAATGACTGTGTCTCAATTTGTTTAATACAAAATTCAGCAATTGCTTCTACTAAATTAACAACTAACAAGCTTAAATAGTCATCCCGATCATTTACCCATTTCCATTCAGAAGATCCATCTATTCATTTTATAGTCATTGTTCAAACGAGTAGGCAGTGGCCAATCTCCAAAATGTAAACTTAACAGAATCAGTTAGTCTCTGGGCTATCATGAACATAAGGTGGATATGCTATGAGTTTTCTTGCCCTTTATTGTAGACAAAGGGTGGAAAAGACAGTTGCCTCTTATGAAACTAGCATATTACCCGTGCAATTGGCACTCTAGATACACTTTTTGTTTTGCTGCTAATGATCATGCACTGGATACCCTCGCCACCATCCCCACCATTGCCCTCAATCGATATCATTAAAAAAATCATATTCTAGAATGTAAACTAATTTTTGTGTGGTGTAAGCCTAGTTTACGGTAAAAATACTAATTTCTTTAGAGTCAAACTCGGTTAAAATTAGAATCGATTGAATTTTCGGGGATTTGTTTGAATGTTCATTAATATCCGTCCGTTTCTTTGAAAAGTATTATACTTAGGCATGAAAATATTAAAAATACTTATCTCTCTCTCCCACATATATATTCCACCAATTTTTTCATTTTCTTTGCCCTTCTACATCTTTTATATTTACAAACATGTCATCATAGGAAATGAATCTCAACCCTCAACACATTTCCTAACTTTCAATCCTAGCTATTTTTTATCTTCAATGCTTGTAATTTGATGTTTGTCCCACTCAGTAAAGCAACACTCTGAACTGTAATGTAGATTAGTGTATTACCCGTGCTGTTGGCACGATAGAAAGTGAGTCGTGGGATTAAGTCAAACTTGTTTTTAAAAAAAATGTATTAAAAAACCCCCGTAGTGAATTCTTTCTAACCTTTGATTTTACAAAATATGAAGTTCAGGGTCTTTGTTTAAGTGCGCCTTTAGATGTCCGTCTCATACTTTTATTAATATTAAAAATTACGTCGTGAAATGCATTAGACAAAGTTAAATGAATATTTTGAAAATTTAAGTTTTTGTATTGATCATTGGTTTCATTGGAAAGATCTTCCAAAATGCATTTCAACAATGTCGAATTTATTAAAATCCGACAATTAAATAGATAGTTATAATGATTTTAATTATGAAAAATAAAACACACAAAATTCTCTCTCCACCTCTTGTACATTCCACCAATTTTTTTACTATATTTTCATTTTCTTTGCCCTTTTACATGTCATACCATTATGGTGAATGAATCCCAACTCTCAATATCTTCGCAACTCTCAATCCTAGCTTTTTTTTCTCCAATTCCTTGTGAATAGTGAAACACCATTATTAGGAAGGCGGATGAGTTGATTAAAGACTTAGTCGAAAAGGGTTAAACTTTATCAATGAAAGAAGAACATGGTGGAGGGAGGGGTTAGAACTTAGAAGCACAAAAGTTCCCATCATACAACTAGGTTTGAACATGGAATTTTAGGATCAATCCTGAGCAGAATCGGAGACTTCACAACATCGGGGTGAAATAAGAATGATATTCAGGGGGACCGGGACATCTTTTCTGCCTGAGGCGAAAGGCTAGATGAAACGGACCATGGATTTTATTTATCTACTTACTCTGACCGAAACAGATCTTAGGGTGTGTTTGGTTTCATGGAATCCTATGCTATGGAAATCCATGAGGGGACTCCTATATTTTAGGCTAATTTGAAGTATCACTTCACATCCATCTACTGATTTTGTGATCAATGGTGGGAATGGAAGTCCCATGAACATGAGAATCACATGCCTTGGGGGACAGTGTGATTCCCATGTTCATAAGACTTTCATTCCCACCATTGATCACAAAATCAAATGGTGAATGTAGAGTGATACATCAATTTAGCCTAAAATGTAAGGGTCCCCTCATGAATTCCATGCAACCAAACACACCCTTAGTAACATTTACATTCAGAAAAAGAAAAGAAATGAAATGAAAAAGGCAATATATATATATATATATATATATATATATATATATATAGCACCAAAAAAGATTCTTTGCGGGATGAGAAGTTACAATACAACTTCAGTTGCGAAATTTCATTTATGGTCTAATTTTGATGCAATCATGACCATTCTTGTAGAAATTAATGAATCTGAATATTTACATGATTAGGTTTGAACTGCAAAAACTATGGATGTATGGCATTAACAATGTTTGCCTTATTTAATTGAAATTATGCCTGCACTCTGGGGATATATGAAGCGGAAATTCATTGAATTTGGTAAAGTAGGGCGACACTGAGACGGATCTTGGTGGTGAGAGTCAATTTTAGGATACTCAACTTACCAAAAGACATATCTCTTTGATAGAACTGAGTGGGGAAATGTGTGTCATTCATCCAACTTGTTGGGTTGGGGAGGTTTATTGTTGTGTACTTTCATTAAATATCCTAATATTTGCCTGATGAAACCTTAAAATGTTAATTTTAATATTTTAAAAAAAAACTGATGTAAATATTAGGTGTAAGATGCATATCGATGTCCACATTTTGAAATCAAAGAAATGGACGATCACTTACTAGTATCTAGATAAATATCCATATCTTGACCTATTCTAGTGATGATAAGATTCTAATCCTAGCAAAAGCCAACATCATAAACCTACGAAACCATATTGTGGATTGGAATACGATGGCTTCCGCGTCGGATCTTAGACATTTCCCAAAGGTTTAGTTAAGTTTTACGAAAGAAATTTTTTTTGCTACTTAATATTTCTGGTTACTCATCTGAAACTGACTGTATCTGAATTTAAGAATTTCTCTAGTTGTATGGACCACAAAGATGACATAATTGTTTGAAGAAGATAGTTTATTATGAAGACTACAAGAGAATAAGCATAAGGGGGAATTTTGTTCCCATGAGAGTGATTGGTTGGATGAAAAAGACATCTTAATGATTTCCAAATTCGATTATTTTCTCGAGTCTATTTAGAATTTGTAGTTGATAGGTCCTTGCTGATGTATCCTCTAATTAAAGTTGTTCGTTTGGAAAGGCTTGCCGTTGAGAATTATTATTGCAATGTGATTAGTATCTATGATGCTGTTTTGTACATTTTTTATGCAATGGCATATCTCATATCAAATTTTGATCACTCTTTCCTTGCAAATTTAGTGTTGAACTATGACAACCTAGGTCATTGCAAACTTTATTATGATATAAGAAAATTATTGGTAATATTCTTATCTCCACCGTGTTGCTTTGTTTTCAGACATTTATGTCGAAATGTGCCAGAGGTCCCAAGATCAATTGGGTCTTTTTCAAAGGTATCTCCAAAAACATGTGATTTTGGTGCCTTAAAAAAAATGAAATAATGGTCAAGAGCATGGATGGAACAAAAGTGTTTGGCACAGGGCTGACCAACGAAATTGGTGAATACAGTTGCTTTTTGAATGTAATCATACAGGTTGAGACTCCATCATGTTTTGAGAGCTTTACTTCTCTAAATCTACGATTTTGCAAATATTTTACTCTAATTTTCTTGATACTTGAACTTGCGTTTTAATTTTTTTGTGAGAGTCCTTATGGCATATAAGACGGTTTCGAGATGAGTTATTGGGAAAAGAAACATTATCGCATGCTCATATTGGAGGTCACTGTGTTGTCTGTTCATTGCATAAAATTTTTACTACACTAAGCATGGCAACTACGGATACAGAACAACAAGCAGTTACTCCCTACTTGTCTGAGAACAGCTCTGTATCCTAATAGCAACTTCTTCCAAGAGGTAAATGTTGGAAGTATTGAAGTATCTTTCATTATATGTTAAAGTCCATGAGTTTTTGTTTTACGGATTTACACATGCAATAATAGCAATTTTAGGAGTGATTGTTTTTTATTTATCTTAATGTGGATTTGCAGGCACAAATGAATGATGCTTCTGAAGTATTGGCAGTAATGTTTGATTGCCTTCATAGATCATTTACTTCTAATTCTGGTGAAGTTGATGACAATTCGGAAGAAACCAATTGCAGATGCTCCTGGGACTGTACTGACACTTTCTGTATAACACATAAATATTTTGGAATGAACATCTTTGAGCAAATGAATTGCAATAGCTGTGGTGTCGAATCCAGACATCTGAAATACACTTCATTTTTTCATAACATAATGCAAGCGCGCTCCGAACAATGAAGGTATTTTCCTATTGATTTTTTATTACCTTTTTTGTTTTGTTTTGTTTGTAGAATCGTGCATAGTTGCCAAGTGGGAAACAAAAAGATTCTAGTTGAGGATTATTAAAATTGTATATTATCAGATTTGGTAAAGCTTTGCATCAAGTAGAATTTCTAATCACAATAGAATTTTTTTGTTCAATTGTATTTAAAACTTTTTTTTCAAATTATTGGACCACAAATCAATGAAAAATGAATTATGTTGGGTTGGCAATGGTGATCTCGAATAAGGAGCATTTGGAGCTTGGGCATCTGGCCATTTGGCTTCAGGGTTTTCTTTAGGATCCAATGCCAGTGTGGGGGTGTCACAGTAAGTGAACTCTAAGGAGGTGAAAGGTCTTCCTACGTTGCACTTTCTCGACACATTAGTTGAGAGGGAGGAGAGGGAATTGAAAGTGGTGGTGTTTCTCTAGTGTACTTATTTTTTAATATATATATATAATTTTTTTTTCTTTTCATTTTGGGGGTGAGGCCGTCCAGGATGAGTCTCTGGGTTACCCCAATTTTTTGAGTTCCCAGATTTTTGGCTTTACTTTATTTTGCACATGGGATTTTCATGGTATTATTTCTCTTTATGTGTGAAATTTTGAGCTTTAGAAAATGTAAAAAATAATGCATGACTGTTATATGCATTTTGAAAATTTTTGTTATTGGTATAAAGTATATGTGCCGTAATATGATTGACCTGAGATGTAAACCTTGCATTATTTTTCTAAACCAATTCATAAACAAAAAAAAGAACTCTAAGTTCAGCAAGGTTATTAAGAACAATTTCATTGTTTCACATTTTAGGGTACGTCGACAGATAGCTCTTTTGACGAGCTTTTGAAACTTGTAGAATGAATCATCAATTACCTTGTGACGGAGAAGTTGGTGGCTGTGGGAAACTCAACTATATCCATCATATACTTTCAACTCCTCCACATGTATTGACAACAGGTAAGTTCTCAAATGTGTTCAATGATGGTTATATCTGCTACACCATGCAGTTAAATCGTTAATTGGACCCTATTCGGTTAAGGTGCTTATGAGATTAATCGGGGTTAATCAGGATTAATTGGAATTAATCGGCATGTATTTTATAAACAAATTTGCTCTATCCTTCTAAGTAATATGATTACTACAAGGGAAAAAATTGAAAATGAATGAATATTGAAGTAGTAAATATGAAAAAAAACAATGTTAGATAATGGTGCGGCTTTCCATATTCTTTACTTTTCGACCTTTTAGTTGATTTTTTTCTTTGGTCGTTTTTCTCCTTTCTCTTAGGATCTTTTTATGTATTCTCTTTGATTTTTCTCTCTCTAGCCTTTTCAGACACTCAATGGTAGAGTATTGATGATGTTAGGGATTTTTTTTGAAAATATCATTAATATTTCTCATTTATTTATGGCATATTGCTATGAACCGAACAATCGGTGAGTTTAGAAAGCGATTAATTGGTAACTCGGCGAAAAATCGTCAATTCTTGTCGATTAATCGGTTAGAGATTATTCAAGTGATTAATTCAAAAATCGTAACGCTCTACTAGCGAGAAGGGATTAATCGAAATTAATTGCCGATTAATCATTGACTAAATAACATAATGCTACATAGCGGTTGCACATTTTTCACAAAATCGATAATGTATCTGGGTTTTATCTTGCAGTTGTCGGTTGGCAAAATTCCTGTGAAACTGCAAATGACATATCTGACACATTGGCAGCGCTAGCAACTAAGTTGGACATTGCTGTTTTATATCGTGGTCTCGATCCCGGGAACCAGCACCATTTGGTTTCAGTGGTATGCTAATTTAACTTCTCTCACTCAAGTATTGTTAGTACTAATTTTGTTGCTAACATTGATGCACTAGATATTTGTTCCTGGATTTTCTTCATTTGTTTGGAAGCAAAGTGCTTCTAGTGAAAAGTAGTAGTAGTAGCAAGGATACACGGACACGTGTGTCATGTCAGACATGGACGCGATACGACGACTCGACAATTTTCAAAACTAGGACTAGGCGACATGTCAAACCTTATTATTTTTTATAACTCATGAACATAAACAATAATGAATGATCCAAACAGATAAATAAATACAACAACCACAATTGAGAGGTTGGGTGCCCTTTGTGTGGCCATGGTTTGATGACAAAAGTCTGATAAGAAGTCATTTGACCTATCGTGTCCTTGTCTAGGGCCCCAAATTTACAACTTACAACAACCAAAAAACAAAGCACCTCTCAAGTGTGTAGGAGAGAGGGAGCTCTCTTGAAAACCACTCAATTCCATGTCCTTCATTTCTTTTTACTCAACAACAACAACAACCAGCTACATACAACAACAACACGCACATGTCAGTCTTCTTTTCTGCTACTTCTCTTATTTTCTTCTCCCTTCATCCCTTCTCACACATATCACACCAGCCTGGCACGCATAACGATCAATCATTGCTGCAGTGTTGTGGTCGATCTCTTTTTCTTAATTTGCCTCTCTCTTATTCTTCAAGTGATAGATCGCACAAAGATCCCCTTGAACCCTAGCGGAATGGAGAAAAAGTCACAATTTAGGTGTTATTTGTACCCAATTTGGATGCTATTTGCACCCAAGCCAAAAAAAAAAATTATCATGTCCAAACTGAATCTTGAGCGTGTCGGGCACGTGTCCGACCAGGTCAACTCCCCAACTCCCCTGACATGTTGACCACGTGTCGAATACGTGTTCGGCGTGTGACCATGTCTGACTCGAATACATGGTTTTTTCTGAGAGTCTGTGCATCCTTGAGTGGTAGTCATGATAATAGTAACTATTCTATAAATAAATAATTGATAGTATTATATTATTATTTTTATTATTATCATTTATTTATAGAATTGTTTTAAAGTGTGTTGAATCTTCTTATAAAAGAAAAGAAAAAATAAAAAAGATAAACATACTGAACAATTGAGCTTAGATGCAAGGAATATGAGTTTCCACAAATCTGAAATGATTGGGAATGGGATTAATGCTTTGCTGATGATTGTGATCTTTTTGTTTTCAAAAGCAATCTGATGAAAAACGACACTCCGGCTCTTGGATACACATTGAGACTCCCACTGACATTCCATGCCTACATGATTAATTTTTTTTCGCGTCATCTCTTTCGAAGCTTTTAGTTATTTGGAAACACTAAATTGTAGTCTTTTTTTAAAAAAAAAAATTGGGTTGTTGACCATTTTTATTTATTTATGAATCTATGTCCGAAGGCTACATGACTGACCCTATAGGGTTAACTAAAACAAACTCTCACAAGAGAGAGGATTCACCAATACAAGCCTAGACAATAAACAAACTCAGCCTTTGTACCTTTTGTTTGCTTTCTTAGTTCTATTGGATTTCCGGGGACAAAGACTAAAATCTTTGGTGTGGGTGTTAGAGAACGTCTTTGCAGCCGATTCTGTAATCACATCATCATCACTAGAGAGGCCTGACTCATGCTCTTCTTCAAGAACCTGTTAATTTTCCTGTCTCAATCTATTGCGTGTGCGGTTCTTATCCTCTTCCCATACATCTTTTAACTAAATGTAGACTGCCTTCACTTCTTCTTTGCCATGTTTTGCAATAGCTTCTTCTATTGTAAAAGGAACTTCGTTTCCCTTTTCGTATTCATTTATCATCATTAACGCATATTCAATCTCAGGAAGAGTGAGGATACCTTTCGCTTCATTCAGTTCTGCTACGGTGAGTTGTTTCACACTGTGGTGCCCGAATTTCTCACCATCATTGACATCCTGGGAGTTGTTGTCTTCCTTTGCACCTGAAATATTGGCTGGCGGCATGTTGTTGACTTCTCCCACTTCAATATCATGCAACTGATAAGAGGCTATGTACGAAGCAATAACGGCCTCTCTAGCATCCTGCGCAATCGCCAGAATTGGCTCCACAACAACCTCCCCTGCAACCCTGTGATGAACGTCCACTGCCCCTGCTCCCACAACTTGGCCTATGATGTCATTTTTATTAGGGAAAGACATCCATGTTTCATCGCCTAACCCCTGTGTCGCAGTGATCAAAACATCATGCATCACATTGGCTGAAACATAGCAAGAATTCTCGGATTTGGGAGAAGCATCCAGGATATTTTCCTGCTATGTTTTGAGCGATCCAGAGTGCGCATGCACTAGTTCCCCATCGTGCCATCTTGCATTATCACCTGCTCCATCTTGTTGATTCCCTGTTGTATCATAGATAGTGGTATGTAAAGCCTTGTCAACTTCACTAGTCGTATAACCCGCCTCCCTTAAAATGTTTTGAGTATTTTCAGTTTTTTGGGAAGATTCCTCCAAATTTATTTCATTTTCCTCATTGCTATGGTTATCCACCTTCTTATTACCATCCTGAATTTGCTTTGTTTCCTTGTCGCCATCGACAACATCCTCTTCAGAATTTTCATCAACTACAACCCCAAACTTGTTGGCCAAGCTAATGTTAGGAGCTCCCCCATCCCGTGATTTCACACCTTTTTCTTGTTCACGTAGAATTTCAGCACCTTGAGAATCTTTCGCCCCACTAGTCCTTATTTTCTCCTTAGTTTCCAACGATTTTTTTTTTTTTGGTAGTTATTTGTATCTTATGATACACATGATAGATTAATTTATATGCATCGCATCCAAGCCACACCAATATGTAGCTTATAATACACCGATAAACCTATAAAAGGACGAGCTGGGATGAATAGACGAATTATAAGCAATAGTTTACTTGTTATGTTACACAAGTCATATCATTATAGTCATGGCGTTGAGGTGGAGGCAAGGCGGATGGGTTTGAAAACGCGTGAGGCGAGACGGACGCCTTAGTGAAGTGAGGTGGTCTTAACAATTTTTAAAGATTTTTTAATAATAAATTGAAACTTTTCAACATAGTAGTATACATCATTATTTTGATAAGTATCATAAGCAAATATGTACAAAAAATGACAACTACCTGGAATCAAAATGAAAATATAATAAAGTTATATAACATAGCGAAAAGAGCACTACATTAGTTTCAAGTAATTTGCAAACATCCACTAAATTATTAGAAATCAATAATCTTGAAAGAATAGAAACTTGAGAATATTGAGCATTTGTTAGAAGAATTGTTTGAATGGTTGATAAAAATCCACAAGTATGATCACTATTTGTATTCCAAAAGCAAAAAAATCATTGAACTATGCTATGATAAATCTTTGATCATAGACTGATCAAAACACGATGTGTGACAAATTTATCAAAACTTAAAATTTTTTTATCTAGTTTTTATCAAATTTATCAAATATTACACAAAAAACATAAAATCCTATTATAGAGTGGGTTGCAACCTCTTTTTGCTGCAATTGGGCTGCAGATGGGTTGTAAATAGGCTGCAATTGGGCTGATTGCAACCATTTTTGGGCTGAGGCGGTCCGAAGCGGATGCTTCATTTCACTGCATCGCATTGCCTCACTTTGAGGCGAAATTCTGTAAAAAAATGCCTTGAGGTACGCCTAGGCGGTCGCCTTGACTACACCGAGTCATATTATTTGTTTTCTGGCATACTTGCTTAAATAAATGTTATTTATGTCTTATATTTTGTTTTTGCCTTTTATCTTACGATATACAATACATTTCTATGTGTTTTCTTAATTTTGATACATGATATGATACAATGCACATTTTGATAAATACAACTATAAGTATTTTATGTCAAGTTAGTTGAAAAATAAATTATATTATAATGTTCGGGATGCCTCATATTAATTGGTTTTAGCCATCAAAAGAAAACACGTCTTTACTTGGTACTATTCCAAGCTCATCTACCAAATCAGTGTCTGCATAAACTGAAGGGCTGCAGTTATGGGCTCGATACTGAATTATTTCTAATAATGTGCAGAGTTTTGATGTTATGAAAAGAACTAGAAAAAGACTTAGAATTTGGCTACAAAAGAAACTGTCTGCTCGAATTGACCTTCTATTGCTTTCATTAGGTCCATGGAGTCTGAGAATGTTATTCAGGTCCCCTTACTTGCACCAACTTTGTTGGTTCCGCTAATGTTTCCAGTTCAGATTCAAAGCTCGGATACACATGAAGCCTGTACCATTTATACATTTGCCGGCAACTTCCGTGTCTAAAAAGGCAAAATTTACTTCGCTTTGTACCCATTGAAAACTGCACCAATGATAACAAATTGGGGTTTAAAACGTCAGGTTTGTTTAAAGAAGTTGGGTTTGGTTGGGAGGTGTATGAATATGGTCATTGTGGGAGTGTGGGTAAGTGTCTCTTTTCACCAAAGCCATGCAGTGGTAAAAGTTTCGTTGAATGCACCTGCTGTTCTAGAAAATCAGTTTGTTTCCAACTTGTCCAAGATGGGATATTATAGCTGCATTTTTTGGACAAGTTGGCCATGCCTATTTATCAAACTCTCGGAGCAATTCAAAACAAACTCTCTTCTGTACTTCGGTGGATGTTTATGAGAGAAGATGAGTAATTTGAGGCCTTTTTTATGTCGGTTTTGCGAGAAAACCTGATTGATTCAGTTTGGAGAACAAAACTAGATTTTTTTCACTAGGCAGTTCGTATGATTCTAAATACACTTATAATTTTGATTCGTAAATTGTACACAATTTGATGTAATATAGGTATTTTATTTATTGTATTATTTAATTAATAATTGGGTCGGTCTATGTTAGGGGTCAACTAGGAGTACAAGTCCAATAAGATTAGAAATAGGGCTTTTGCAGTTAGAATTAGGAATTCAATTCAAGTAGGAGTAAGGGTTTCTATTTTTGTTTAGGAAACTAGTTGCTTGCTTAGCAAGCTTAGGTAAATTATAAATTAAGGCCATTGGCCAATGTAATAGTGGAGTTTTTGTTGAATTTGGAAAATACATTGAAGTTGTGAAACATTTTTTATTTATTTTTTTATCAAGTTTCATTTATGATTTGATTTGTAAGCTTCCGCTTAATCCATCAATTTGGTATTAAAGCAGTAAAATCTTTGGAAAAAGATGTTGCCTAAGGAAATTAGAGTCACCAATGCAAGGATGGAGCCTATGGAGAAAAACTTTGCAAACATCTCAGTGTAGTTGACTGCTGTCTTGGTTCGTTAAGAACATGAAGCTATCAGCAAAAAGTTGCGTCGTGAGGCTGGACAATGAGATAACTTTTCAGATTCATCTGAAGCAGAAAAGGTAACCGTACTGCCGTTGATTGAAAGAAACAAACCGTATTTGATATTTATGAAAGGTAGACGGTTATCCGCAAGTCATTGCATTGTGAGGCCAAAACACATCACATTTTTTTTTTTTTTGCAAACTTTCACGTCAAAGAAAATCAGAAAATCGAAGAAGTTCGTCACAAACAAGGATGATAACCATAATATCCCCAATTTCGCTATGATCCTATTTGGGACATGTTTGAAGCTTGGTTCAAGAAAAGTTTGCGCATAGAAATATTATCACAAAGTGGATGTATTATGTCCCGGGGATTTGCTATGAATATTATATTTGGCAGCCAAATTCATATTTGATTGTTCGAGGTACTAACAACTACAAAGGAAGTATTCGAGGTTGAGTCTTAGCGTTGCATTTTTCAAAGATGTCATCCTCAAATTTTGAGGACGAGCTTTTCGAAGCAGGGAGAATGATGTAATACGGGTATTTTATTTACTGTATTATTTAATTAATAATTGGGTCGGTTCATGTTAGGCCCAACTAGGAGTACAAGTCCAATAGGAATTAGAATTAGGGTTTTTGCTTTTGCAATTAGAATTAGGAATTTAATTTAAGTAGGAGTTAGGGTTTGTATTTTTGTTTAAGAAACTAGTTGCTTGCTTAGCAAGCTTAGGTCAGTTATAAATTAAGGCCATTGGCCATTGTAATAGGTAGTTATTATAGAACTTTAAGAATACATTGAAGTTGAGATCCTTTATTTATCAAGATTCGTTTATGATTTGGTTTATCAGCTTCCGCTGAATACATAAAATTTGATAAGGAAGATGTGGAATGATACTTTGTTTGGAATTTCCTATTCTCTTGTTGTTCCAGATGTATTTGGGGATGAAAAGGAAATGTATGTGCAGTGTCAGAAATGAGGTAAAAGGGTTGCTTTGTCTTTCAGTGACTGGTTTACCTCATCCCATTTTGTCTTTGGTGATTGAGTTGAGGTCACCATAATCAACCAAGGTGTGACCAAGCTCTCACCAATAGGGTGGTTTGAATAGGTTTTTAGGTAGGGTTAGGTTTATAATATACAAATGTTATGGTAGGTGCTTGGAAGGAAGAAAATGTCTCAATGTTATGTCGATGTCATTAAGGATATGTATGAAGGGGCTGTTACGGGTGGGCACGGGACGGGATGGGACGAGATAGACCCATCCCTATCCCATCCCGTTCATACGGGATCGGGACGGGACGGGATGGGAAAAACCCCATCCCGACCTCGTCCCATCCCAAACAGGTTCGGGACGGGATCAGCGTGCTCTCATTTTTTTGACAAATTACTGCTTACCCAAGACCCAATTTGCTTAGTTGAAAAGAGGCAAAGGCAATTCGTAGAGCTACACATAAATGATAGCCTTAGATTGAGTATGCAACATCATAATAAACTACCATAAATGATAGCTAAAATTCACCCTATAATTAAGATTTCTGCAGAGTTTTGAATGACTAAGAGGTGGACAGTATAATGGCAATGGTGAACCTGCTCTACTGTTTCGAATAGTGAACAAAAGAATGAGTAGATTTGGGGTGCTAAGAAGAATGTTTCATTGTTGCTTTAAAAAAAAATAATCATTAAATTCATTGTCTTGACACGAAATAAAACTCTCCAATGTAGTTAGCAATCCCATTTTGAGTTTTAAAGAGTTTGCAATTAAATAATTCATTTAGAATTCTAGAAATAAACCAATATCAAGTAGTTGCAGATATAGACTAATATCAATTACACTGATTTCAACTAAATTCCATTTTCTTCAATTACACTAATATTGCAATCCTAAAATAAATAAATAAATAAATAAATAATAAATATTGAAAAATTAGCTCGGGACGGGACGAGATCGGGATGAAATTATTCAATCCCATTAAGAGCCGAAAAAATCGGGACGGGAACGAGATCGCGGGATGGGATGCCCACCCCTAGGGGCTGTAACAAGGCAGGATGTTCAGTGAATTCTCAGTATCAGTAGGACTACATCAAGGGTCGGCCTTAAGTCCATACCTCTTTGTTTTGGTTATGGATGAGTTGACGAGACCTCTTCAAGAAGATATACCTTAGTGCATGTTTTTTTTTACAGATGATATTGTCTTAATTGATGAGGCTAGTGAAGGTTTAAGTCGGAAATTAGATAGGTGGCAGGATGCATTAGAGAGTAAGGTTGTTTAGAGTTAGTCATTCGAAGACAGAATATCTAGCGTGCAACTTTGGTTGTGAACCACGAGGGAGTAGTAACTCAATTGAGATGGAAGGCGTGGAGGTTCCAGAGTATAAGGCTTTCCAATATCTAGGATCTACAATTCAAAAGAATGAGGCTATTGGAGAAGATGGTTGGACGAAATGGAAAATGACGTCAGGAGTATTATGCGATAGAATGATGCCTGCAAAGTTAAAAGGGAAATGCTTTAAGATAATTGTTTGACCAGCCACGCTTTACAGTTTATAACGTTGGGCTACTACGGGACAACATACACATAAAATGGCTGTAGCAGAAATGCGTATGTTAACATGGATGCGTGGTAAAACTTGTAAGGATAAAATTAGGAATGAAAGTTAGGAGACACTTAGTTGTGGCGCCCATAAAGGACAAATTCGAGAAAGACATTTAACATGTTTTGGTCACATGCGGAGGAGACCAAGCACGACGTCAATTAGAAAATCTCTAGCTTGACAAGTTAATGGAGGATGTAGACGAAGGGGACGACCGTTGAAAATTTGGATGAAGGCGGTGAAGAAAGACATTCTTGAGCTTGGATTGGGTTAGGATATGTGGGAAGACCGCATTGCTTGGAGAACCAAAATACATGTAGCCGACCCCGAGAGTAGCAGGAATGGGCTTTTATGGGGAATGACATTGGGGGTTGGTTTTGTGGCTTTGTTGTCTTTTGGGAGAATGGACAGTCGGCCAGTGCACCCTCATCATTTGCTTGACATAGAAGCCTTTGTGTTGCAATATCACTTCCCACCGCATGCTTTGTGTTCACCAAACATACTTTGGATGAGGAATTTTTTTCTTCAGTAGATCTAGATGAGAATTCAGGATGAGCGCCATATTTTATTTTCTTACTATCACTGCACTGAAGATAATTCACAAGATGCATAGGAAAATCTTTGATGAACATGATGACTCACCAGTGTTTTACTTAAACCTTTTTGGAAAACTATATTGAAATCCAGCTTCATTCTGTTTCAAAACCATATACTCTGGGCAAGAAGACCAAATCAAGAAAATAATTTGGCCGGTGTCAGGACCAGTCATGTGACCTGAGACAATGACTGGTCCTACCGGACTATTTTTGGTAAATTATGACAAGAACGGTTCAAAACAAAATCAGATTTGTCCCCTTACCTGGAACATGGCAAACACAACCTTGAACCCTTGCTCTACTTTTGACTTATCATGGAACGAAGTTAATGGAGAGGGTGAGGGATTGGAGTTGCGGTAGTCATTTTTCTGTTTGGTTTCAGTTTAAGGGGCTGTGGTTTGTTTCCAGCCAACATATAATACATGTGTTTAGGTTTCTCAAGTTCTTGACATATCTAAAAGTTATCAGGTCCTTCATTTTAGGATACCATCTTTCTCAGTTATACTACTTTTTTCTTATTCAATGGATATTCTGCCTTTTGATTTATATTTAAACATATAGACTAGACTCTGTTCAGAAAGCACTGATTGAATTCTTACTATGGCTGCACAGGTTTGCTATTATGGG
Organism: Berberis vulgaris; assembly: GCA_963556465.1. Classification (NCBI taxonomy): domain Eukaryota; kingdom Viridiplantae; phylum Streptophyta; class Magnoliopsida; order Ranunculales; family Berberidaceae; genus Berberis; species Berberis vulgaris. The sequence goes on along the minus strand of OY747127.1, from coordinate 30,309,686 downwards.
AAACATTATCACTGCTTTGCATATAGTCATGACCATGAAAAATGGATCATGTATGACGACATTACTGTCAAGGTAACGTTTCTTGCCTAAAGTATCTAGTTCTGTTGGCTCTATCTATTATTTGGTCTAAATGATCTTATTTTTCTCTATTGGCTCCACCCAGGTAATTGGTGATTGGAATGATGTTCTTGACATGTGCAAAAGTGGGCATTTACAACCTCAGGTTCTTTTCTTCGAAGATGTTAAGTAGAAGTTAGCTGGAGATTCTGTCATTCTCCGCTCTGATGGGGTGTGAAACTTCGGGGCGGAATGAAATTTTCAGCAATGGCACATCCTCCCAGTGATAATTGGTCATGTGATTGGGGGCCAGACTTGTGATGTATAGTTTAGAAGCAATCCAAGTTTTGAAGTCGATAGAAGAGAAATTGTAGGAGTAACTAGCCCCTTGGAGGAATACAACGGACTAAAATAGGTTTTAGGAACAAAGTCTGATGATTGGATGACTTGAAACATGAGAAGTTATTTGCACCGTGGAGTACAAGTGGGTGCACCTGCTGCTCCCCTTCTGGCTTTCAGCAATGTGAAGCATTTGAACCACAGCTTTGATGAAGTGAAGGTGCTCTTGGTGCTGACATCTTAATGGAGGGTTCTTGATAGAATACAGCGTATAAAACAAATTTTACTAGGTCCAATACTCCCATAGTTTTTTTTTTTTTGGAGAGTTACAGAGTTTTGTGCATAGAAACAAACTCTGATCAATGGAGAACCATTCAAAGCATGATGCAAAAATGGAGAAAGGTTATTCACAATTTTTCTTATTTCAGATTCCAAATTACTTTACTCCTTTTGTTGTGACTGCAATCGTTTATTTCTGAATTTTGAATATGAGTAAAGGCATCCACATTGGTCAGGTGGCTGACCATTGTTGTTGAGACATTATCAGGTGTTGTAGAACAGTGGAAGGATTCTGTGGGAATTAAAAGTGTCAAGTTAAGAGATTAGAAGGTATATATAAATGTTGGATGGAGCTGACAATCCTCTGCAAATGATATCAACCAGGTGAAAATTCTAGTCTTACTGAATTTTGCTGGTTACACGGACCTATAAACTTAATCCTTTTTCCAAAATATCCATCAACCTGAAACTAACAATGACCACTCTTGGGGGCATGTGGAATCTTTTCCAAACTGATCAATTGATGAGGTTGCAGAAAAGGTCGTGTTTTTGTGATAAACAAATCTTGTTCGATGGAAAAGAATATGGGTGGTTATATATTGAACCATTGGTGGTGGCATGTTAGGAAAGCTCACTATGATGCCCGCGCAGCTGCAGCCGGATTTGAAAAAGGAATTGAAAATTATGCCATTACAAAACTGACCTCCATGATTTCGAAGACATGCATTACTTCTAGAATCTTTACAAATTTTCATATGTAATACTTCTAAAATATACAATTCTCCTGTTGCGCGTATTATCTGAAAATTGAACAGCTTTGATGCCAATTGTTATATGTACCCTAACCATAAAATGAGAAGAAAATTGTTGGAAGTGAATGAGTTGATTAAAATAAACATATATTAGAAGTTTTGGTAGTAAACTCGGTTGGTGCTGAATCAAAAGATGTAGCATCTTCTTGTTATTATTCCAGGACTAAAGTGTCAGGAGCGGCTCTCTCTCTCTTGTAAGATCGATTGAAGTGTGTAGAAACAAATTCTTATACAGAAAATGAGCTTCTCAACCAGCGGATATACAGAAAATGGGCATCATCATTCTTTACTTTACACATGAATCTGCCCTCCAATTCATGTCACGGCATCTCTTACTTTGCAAAATCTTTTGCCACTGTAACACAAACACAATAGGTGTGTTAGTTTATAACAGAAATTTAATATGGTAATTGACGATTTAATGTGAAGAAACATCGTACATACCATTTGAAGACGACGGAACAAGTACAAGATGCATAGTAGCATTGTTTGGAGGAAGCTGCAATCGAAGAGGATAAAGCTTCCGATTCAAGGGGCTCTTAGTGCACACAATAAGGTCTGCCATCCCAATCTCTTCCTCCAATTTCTGTGTCAACTCATCAACCCCATTTCCCTTAAAAATATAGGAATCCTCTTCATTGTTGTCGATATCATCCTCATCCACAGCAAGACTATAGTAAATTGTGCGACCATCCGGCACCACCTTTTGTGTTGCTGAAGAATCATGCCACTGCACAAGAAAAGAAAAAAGAAAAAAACCTCAATTAGTCCCAACCAAAGCAATGGGGGTATGTATGTAGACAGCGTCGCTGTCAATAAATTTGGTCACACACCTTGAATGAAGACTTGAAGGAATTGAAGGAAGAGGTCCTTGAATGCGGAGTAGGCGGTTCAGATGGCTGAGACCGAGTAGGAGAAGGAGGGTCTGATTCCATTTCCGCCAGATGTGGAGCTGATGGTGTGTTGAAACTACTCTTATAGTTAACCTGATCAAGTTGAATCTCCAAAACATCGACATCCCAAAGAAACCAAGAAGTTGTATGAGAAACATCATGAGTAACTGAGTTTCTCCAAGGAGGAAGACCCCCATTAGCTCTCAAAAAATTCCCATACCGAGTCTTCAACTTCACCTTGTGATTCATGTGGGAGCCTCTGATGGGTTCCCATTCAAGAGAAGAGTCAAGTTTTGTTGGAAGAGTTTGAAGCACCTTGCGACCTGTCATCCCGAGTAGAAATGGGAGGCTTGATGCAGTTAAGTAGTTTCCGAAACAGCTCTTAAGGCGGACGAAAGTGTGGCCTTCTTCTCCTGGGTCACGGATGAACTCTACGGTCCATCTGGCTGTCTTTGATGATCCGTTGCGGTCTTGAGTGACGGATTCTTGGTCGTCGTCTGCTAGGAGGTACTTGTTGTGGTGGCTTCGCAGTCGGATCACCTTTGCATTGCGGAACAACTCCATTCCTAGCTGTTGTGAGAGATGGGGCCGGGGTTAGTTTGAGAGATAGATGGTATTAAGTTAAAGAAAAGCAAGTAAGTAGGGAATGAGTTGGCGAAGGAGGGAGGTAGGTTCATTCTTGACATTTTGTAATTGCAGGGTCCAGCAGTGCAGTAAGAAAGCGTTACGTTGGTGTTGCCTACTAGTTTTGACATTTTTTTTTTTACTTTGACAGATGGGGGATTTGGAGCAAGTGTTATGAATGAGAGTGTCAGGAGATCGAGTGTGGGGACGGGAGCGAGGAAGGCGCATACTGACTGACATTGGGTACCTGCTATCTCTTTCTGTCGCATTGCATTTGCTTGTGACTATGTGAGCAACGAAACAGATTCCTATGACAAATGCACACGTTTATCAGGATCCATGTATGTATTTCATGTGTCTTCAGGTCTCTCCTCAATGTTTTTTGTTTGCTTCCTAATAATCAATGATTGTAATTTCGCCAAATTTTCAATTTTCTGAAATTACAGTAATAAAAAAAGTCGAAAGAAAAAATTATATTTTTTTTAAAAATTTTCAAGTTTTTTTCGAAAATTTCAAATTTTTTTTGTAAATTTCATAAAAAAAAAAAACAAAAACCAACCACTAAAAATTACATTTTTTTTAAAGATTTTTGAAGTTATTTTGGTAAATTTAGATTTTTTTTGCCACTTTATGCAAAACTTCACTTTCAAAATTGAATCATCATTCAAATGCTTTGTTTCATCAATCTTTTGATTTTTTTAATGATTATATTTTAATGTATATGACTAAACACTCAAAAATATTCAAGTTTCTATTTATATACATACATATAAGGATTATTCATAAATCTAACTATGTATGTTGTCAATCTCAATAACCTATTATTAATAATTAGTTTTGTTGACTTTATATTAATAAAATAAAATGAGTGAACCTCAAGTTAATGTTTTAAAAAAATTTAAGAATAAAGTTGTAAAAGTATATTGCATATATAGACACCCTTAGACGCTTTGAACATTAACATAATTTGAAGTTTGAGCGCTCTCGCTCTCACTCCAGTATCTGCTCACGCTTCACGCTCTAGTGACTAAGATTAAGGTTTGCACTGGGTATTGCCTCATTGGATCTCATTCAATGAAGTGTAACCATGCTCGGCCATAATTTTTTTTACCAAAATGTATAAATAACATTCTCAAATTTCTCGCAAAATGATGGAAATCTACTTTTTTTATTATTAAGGAAATGTACTCTCAATTCCATCATATGAAATATGCAAATTACTTCTATAGCCAATGATACCATTAAAAGAGTGTCAATTAAAATTGCATATTCCTTATTAATTTTAATTGGTTACAAAGCATAAGGAAACCATATGAAGTTATTTTAATCACTGTTACAGTACAAGATTTTCATCCTTTAGTGTTCAAGTGAAAGTATCTTGATATATGCAACATATCCCATTATTTTAAGAAAGGGGAAAAAAAAAAAATCAATTGCGAAAGTCCCTATCAGGTTGGCTCAATTTCAATCCACCTAAAAAAAAACAATTATATGTGATGCGAAAATTAGGTTAGTTGAGAATTTTAAAAGTGAAGCTAATGGAACATTGACTCAGCCTTCCTTGTATGTCGATTTGGCTTTGCACACGCATGTTCCGACTACCATATGCATTGCATTATGTCTCTTCTTCTTTTCAAAGTCTTCCCCATTTTAAATGGAGACCACCTTGTTAACCTTCAACTTAGTTTCATCTCTTAGCTTTCTTCATACCAAAGTTTTGCAATAAAAACTTTCTCCTCATCATTTCAAATAAACATCTTGTGAAAGAAAGAAAAATAAAACTAAATTGCCAATATTTGCAAAACTTCTTAATGCATTTTTATTTTGTACAAGATGAGTTGGGTTTCTTCTAAATATATAAAAAAAAAAAAAACTAATCTAATTGATTTGTACTGAAAAATTACTTATCCAATTGGAATCTTATGTAAAATATTCCTCAACCACAATTGTGGCCAACTTAATGAAAACAAAATCAATCTATTTACCTATATTTGTAAGGGGAAATTCTAAAATATAATAATAAATATACAAATTAATTGACACTTGTGTTCCTGTTGACAGTTTTATTTTAAATTTTAACTGAATGCTTGATTATTTTAAATTTTAGTAGAAAAATAACAAGTTACGAGGACGAAATTACCTGTGGTGGAGACAACATTGGTGATGAAGCAAGCGACGAGGCTGAATTGGGTGAATCAAGATCATCAAGTTGAGAGGAGAAACTGGAAACTTGTGATTGATAATCAGTAATAGAAGACTGAATTCTTGGCAAATCATCCACCATTTCAACATCCCAAAGAAGCCAATTTTTAGTAGCACCTGTACTAGGCTTATCATGAGTAACTGAGTTCCTCCATGGTGGGGTAGACCCATTTGCTCTCAAGAACTTGCCACCAACTGTCCTTAACTTGACTTGAAACCCATCTCTAATAGGCTCCCATGACATCAAAGATGATGGAACAATTGTTGATGCACTTTGTATAAAAACTTTGAGACCAGTCATGCCCAGTAGAAATGGTTGTTCAGAAGCTGTAAGGTAGAGACCATAGCAGCTCTTAAGACGGATTGTTTGAGGATTGTTGTTGTTGTTTGATTGGAGAATCTCCACCGTCCATCTGACCTTGCTTGATGTTCCATTTCTACTTTGCCTTACTGTCTTTTGGTCTTCTTCTGCATATAAGTACTTGTCTAGGTGGCTTTTGAGTCTCACCTCCCTTGCTTTGGTGAAGAATTCCATGACTGATGATGTAAACGAAATAAACTATGAATATCAATCTTCTTTTTGTTGTAGAGACAGAGTGAAGAATGAATGAATAATAATAATTAAACAAAAAAAAGATGGTTTTTGTCTTTTGATGATACCTGGAAGATGATGGAGGTGTTTTGTTGTTCTTGGTGTCTCACTACCCTTTTTGCAGTAGGTAAGGTAAGGTAAGGTACCACCTCTTCTTCTATACTCTCCGATGACTCGAAGAAGATTTAAGTGGAGATTTTTGGGTTTAAGGACTGGCTGACAAACTAAACTATACTGTGGGATTGGGTTTATTTGACTTTCCTTAATTTTCTTGTGTTTAAAATATACTAAATAATTGAGTAAATAGTTTGGAAAGAAGTTCAGAGTCCATTTAGTAACTATGACTGGTGTGGTGAACGACCTCACCCCATGTTTCTATATTTTTTGTGTGATTAACATAATAATTAAATAATGATGATGTGTGTTGTAGAACGAAGGGAATGAATGGTGTGTGATTAATCATGTTCCTCCTAAGAACTGCTGCTTGATTTTGATTTCCATGCCGCGTGGAGGAGGTTTCACGGTACTTTCGTTTTGTTTTTTCTAATGAAGTGAGAGCTGGTTTTGACGGAGACTCTGAAATGATCTCACTCGTTTTTGCCGTATAAGAAATTGTGCCAGCAATTGCATCTACGTGTACTACACGGTGACTTCAAAACTGGGCTCCATCGTCAATTAGGGGTGGACACGAGACGTAATGGACTCGTCCAAATCTCATCTCGTTGTTTTATTTTTGGGATAGAATAGACATCATCCCGACCTCGTCCCAGTTTGAGACGGGACGGGATGAGCATGATTGAATTTTTGTGCAATTACTAGGTTATTATGATATGCATATTTAAACGTAAATTCTTATAATTACTATATTATCAATTTTCTCATTAGTTCTACTTATTTGTTCCACATTATGCTAGGTCTTATTTTTGCAAGTTTCTATTTATGTTCCTATTTACATCATCAATTCAAGAATATTATAGTACTTTCTATCATTATGCATATTAAGAAGTTATTTATTAAAGTGTTATTGTTTTAAACTATAATACACTTATTTGTGATGTTAAGTTCATACAACTCCTCAAAACTTTATTTACCACACTTAATTTGACAAATAAAATTTTGAGTTAATAAATATTAAAATTAAAATTAAATAGGTTCGGAACGAGACGGGATGGACGACATTAAAAATCTTCATCCCAGTCTTATCCCACTCTAGATCGAGACGAGACGGAATCGAGATAAATTTGATCAATCCAAAAAATACCCAAAAAAATCGGATAAGATGGGACGGGATCGGGATCGTGGGATGTGATGCCCACCCCTGACCCATCTAGCTTATTTCAATATCCAAAAGTTCAGAACAAATAATGAATTAGCATTACGCCAAGTTTCACAGGCTTTCTTAAACACCCCAACCCTAATTTCAACATATTTTTTTAGAGCACACACAATACTCATATTGATATGGTTTGATCCAATGGTCTAGGCCGTCAATTGATCCGATTTTATCCAAAATCGGATTCCGCCTATCCCATAAAATTGAGTTTTCAGAATCGAATATAAAATTAAACCCAAATTACTTAGAGATAAAAGACTGAAGATCAAAAGTATGAGAGAGAAGGTTTATATATATATATATATATATATAGGTTTAGGGTTTTAATGGGCCTATCATTTGTTTGACTTTTTCAACTGTCATATGCAACTGGTTCATATTTTGAATCTTTATTAGTGATAATAATGTGATTGGTTTAGGTCAGATCTACCAAACCCAATCCAAGATATGTCGAATCCATATGGTCGTGTTTGATTCCAAGATCACACGTGTGTGGTTCAGGGATGTGATCGTTTTTATATATCATCAATTACTCCCCCGAGTTAGTGAGCCGTCACATCGGTTCGCTAAGTCATCCCTTTGAAAAGATACGCTGCTCATAATGATTGAGTATGAATCGCTGCTTGAGTCGCGCGCTCAATTAATTGAATGCGCGTCGGTTCAACGAAAAAGATGCGAGAACCTAATCCCTATTTAAGTCATCTGTTTCCTTGCTTTTGAAGCTACCACTCTGTTCATCTTCTGATTATAAAGGATTGTTCATCTTCTCCATGGCTCAACAAAACCTCTTTGATGACACAACCTTAGCCAATGGGCCTGGAGTTCTTCGAAGACGGGTTGTTTTCTGAGTCTGGCATTGCTGAAATTCATACGAAGTTCGAGATCCCCGAGAACCTGCCATTGTATGTCTTTAAAGTTGATCAGACGCCAATGTCGCCATCGGCGGAGTTCATCTATTTGCATCGAGGGATGCTTCAAACTGGAGTGTGTTTTCCTGTTCTGGATGTGATCTGGGAATTCTCGAATCTTCTGGGGATTCCTCCGGCCTAGTTGGGGCCATCCTTCTCATCCTGATTAGGGCGAAGGAGGTCGGCGTCCGCGTGACTCTGCGAGTAATCCAGTTGTTGACTCCTCCTCAACTGATGAGTAATGTTATGAGACCCTTGTGTGGGCGGACCTGAGGGGGAGGGTAAGGGTGAGGGTTGGAGCCCAATAGGCCCAACAAGCCTGTGGATTCCAAGAGGGGTTTGACTAGCTACTAAGGGGAGATCATAGTCCCACATCGCCTGGGTGCGGGATGGTGATGTGCTATATATGTGCGAGGTTGGATCCCCATAGAAAGAGGCCTGTGGAGCCCCAGTAGGTGGGTGGAAGCAACAAATCCTTGAGGTGAGGGAGGTGCGGAATGCTGCCCAATAGGCCAAAGAGGACAATATCTGTATGAGTAGGGCCAGAGAGGGGCCCAGTATCCGCTGTGCATACTCTGAAAGAGGCCTTTAAAGCCGTGCGGGCCGGTTGGGCCCAAAGGGGACAATATCTTACTGTGCGGATCGGGTCATTACAGAATGGTATCAGAGCCTGACCCAGCCGGAAGTGTGCCACGTGGAGGTGGGCCCTCGGGCAACGTGGACGTTGTGCCTGTGTGGCCAACGAGGACGTTGGGCCTTAAGGGGGGTGGACTGTGAGACCCTTGTGTGGGCGGACCTGAGGGGGAGGGTAAGGGTGGGGGTTGGAGCCCAATAGGCCCAACAGGCATGTGTATCCCAAGAGGGGTTTGACTAGCTACCAAGGGGAGATCATAGTCCCACATCGCCTGGGTGCGGGATGGTGATGTGCTATATATGTGCGAGGTTGGATCCCATAGAAAAAGGCCTGTAAAGCCCCAGTAGGTGGGTGGAAGCAACAAATCCTTGAGGTGAGGGAGGTGCGGAATGCTGCCCAATAGGCCAAAGAGGACAATATCTGGATGAGTAGGGCCAGAGAGGGGCCCAGTATCCGCTATGCATACTCTGAAAGAGGCCTTTAAAGCCGTGCGGGCCGGTTGGGCCCAAAGCGGACAATATCTTACTGTGCGGATCGGGTCATTACAAATGTTGTCTGTGAGATGACATCGCCGACTTGTTTCGTGAACTTGCTAGATGATTTTAAGTTCTGGCAAAAGTACTGCTTCTTAGCCCTTGCGGATTCAAAGTATTTTTGGTGCAAGGGTCGTCCGATCGAATGAGAGTTCATGCCGCTTTGTAAGTTCAACTTTTTCTCTTGAATTTGATACGCTTGATTACAGGCTAGCTGATCATTGCGTGTGTTTCTTCACAAAAAGGTTTCCCACTACTCCCCTTACCCTAGAGGAGCAAAACACTATGGAGACGTTTTGTGGCTTGTCGACAAGGAACGTGGTGGATGTCATAAGCGTCCCCAACTTCATTTGTAGTAGGTTGTGGGACAATTGGCACATGGACCTCATTGTTTACCGAGCGTTGTGAGTTAAATCGGAAGATGGGGTCCCCTATAGAAAGAGGAAGGTTGTTGGGACCAAAGCTTTCATTCCGTCTGACGTGGAGGAGCCGTCTGAAACGCTTGCTTTTTACGTGAGTTCGAAGAGGTCCCGTGTCAGGAATGGGTTGCCTTCAGCACGACCAGCTCTAGTAGGTGAAGTGTGCGAGTCTGATCGGCCTATAAGGGCGGAGACTGATGTGTCCGACTGGGAGAAGGACTGTCTGCGGTTTGCAGGGGTTGAAGACAAGTTGAACCTCAGTGATGTGCAGGACGAAGCTTTGAATGAGCGCCTGGTGCGGGTTGTAATGGCGGCTTCTACCGGTGTTGATTCGCGTGGGACTGTTCATGTGGAAGGCTTTAGTGAAGATTTGCCTGAGGTTGTAGAATCTGATCGTCCCGTGCGCCGTCTGAAAGTAGTCGCGACACATGCCAAGTTTCTTGCAGTTCGCATTGTTTACCATCTCGTTCCAAGCCACAACTAGAAGTGTTGGGGTCCTTTGGATAATTCGCTTCCTCCTCTTCCTCCGGACCATGTCGAGTTGTCTCGCACTAAATGGCCGGTTGTTCGTGACAAGGGAAAGGCCACGAAAGAAAGCCTGGGAATAGTGGCAACTGCGAAGGATGGAGCCGTCGTAATTCCTGCTCCGGGAAAGCTTCATTCAGATGTGCGGATAAGCTTGTTTGCACCAAACTTGGTAAAGATGAGCTCTCAGGTCTGACACCAAGAAGTTGATATGGAGTACGCTTTGAGGAAGCGTATAAGCAGGCGTCACAGCTGGCTAATGGATTGCGCCCCGAAGCCCGAGGAGGATACATTGGAAGGGTGTATGGATAAGGATTTAAAATACCTTATGCTGGGTATGTCTCACTTGAGTCAGGTAGTCATTGCTGGGATGGAAGTCGAGGTGGCTCATGAAAGGGTATACACCATGGAGCGTGTATTCTCGCACATGCAGGCGTTGTATTCTGACGCGCTCTACGAAATTGAGCGGCTAAGGAGAAGAGGCTGGATCAGTCAATCGATGCCGCTGAGGCTCAAAAGGCTCATTTGGAGGCCCTTGAGCGTGATCTGGCAGAGGCGATGTCTGAGAGACAAACTCAAACAAGAGTTGAGTCGGATTCGTCGAGACATAGAGGTTGCACAGGAAGCTGCGGCTAAGGCGTGTTCTGAATTGCGATCTCTTGCTGATGAAGGAGGCCGACTGGGCTGCTCAGAAGCAACAACTGTAATCCGATGTGGAATTCAATGCTCGAGAGGCAAGGAAGGCCGATGACTAGCTCGAACTAGAGTGGCATGAGCTCAGTGCTGTGAAAAGCAGTCTCAGGTTGACGCGCTGACTGGCAAGTTGGAGCTGTTGGAGCGTGAACTTGCTGACTCGAAGGTGCGGGAGGAAGAGCTTTTGCAGGAACAAGGCATATGCGAGTTCCGTTGGATTGTACACGATAGAGTGGAACTGCTGGCGCTAATGAAGGAGGAACATCCGGAGTGAGATCTCGATCGGTATAAGAAGATGTCGTATGCAGACTTGCCCGTTGCCTTTGCGTCGTCGAACTTGGAGGACAGCTTGGGCCCTGATGCCCAGGCCGTGGTGCGTTCGGACGCAGCTCCTGCTCCTTCTTCCACTAAGCTTAGCTATTTCATTTTTATCCCTTCTCCTGATAAGGAGTGAATTCTGTACTCTTGTACCCATTTTGTCAACCGTTAATGAAAACAATTTTATCCGTTTTGTGTTTGTTGTCTCTATTGCATGTTTTTCGTTTCGCCTTGTCGTCTTGCTTTGACATAGGCTGGTTGAATCAATAAGACGCCTAGTGGTCTGTTTGTAGTAGAGAGTTTGACCGCTTTATATTACAAATGACTCAAGATGATTGTTTGCGTAGTCATGTCCGATAGTGAGCATGTTGCGGACAATTTAGCTGGGGATTGGGTTGTCGAGCTATGCCTTGTCCCTAAGGTAAGCTACTTGAGGCTTGCCTTGCTTGTCTGATTGGTCGGTTACAGTTACTGCTATGGGTGAGTTGTGATGGTCGAGCATATGCGACAAAGTGTTTGTGCCGAGTTAGGTGTCGTAAGCTTGGGCGGACACATTATGTAGTGTTTATTCGAGCACTGGTTGTACGATCGGTGTATCAGCTCGAGTGACCTTTGCTGGTAATATGATGCTAGTCTGTTTGAGCGTGTAGACGCTGATTGGCTGTACGATAGCTGCATGGGACTCCCACCTTCCGAACCATTTATGTCCTAACGATGTGGACTACAAGTTCGAGGAGTAAGGATTTGGTGACTATGCTGAAGAGTGGTGGTCCCATGGCAAGCCGTTGACATCAGTCGAGGATTGACTAGTCTCCCACCTTTCAAACCATCTATACCCGCACGATGGGGGCTACAAGTTCGAGTCAAAGGGGTTCGGTGACCAGGCTGAAAAGTAGTGGTCCCGTGACAAGCCGTCGAGATCAGTTCGGGACTGATTAGACTCCCACCTTCCGAATCATCTACACCTGTGCGCATCAAGCTACAAATTTGAAAGTTTTCGACGGCCACACTAAAATGCAGTGGTCCTGTGGCAAGCCATCAGAATCAGTTCACGGCTGACTAGGCTCCCCCTTCTAGACTATCTACACCCGTACAGTGGGGGCTACAAGTCCAGGGTTAGTGATTCGGCGACCACACTGAAAAGCAGTGGTCCCGTGGCGAGTCGTCAGAATCAGTTTGGGACTGACTAAGCTCCCACCTTCTAAACTATCTACACCCGCGCAGTGAGGGCTACAAGTTCAGGGTTGGTAATTCGGCTGCCACACTGAAAAGTAGTGGTCCCGTGATGAGCTGTCAGAATCATTTCGGGGTTGATTAGGCTTCCACCATTACAACAAAAAACCTCATTTATAGCATGCCAAAAACGCTATAACATGATATGATAGCGTTAAATGACATGCTGTGACAGCTCCCGTTATTAAAAGTTTGGCCTCTATGATAGCGTTTTTTGTTGTGCTATTAAAAGCGTTTTTTTAATAGGGTTTTAAATGTTGTTGTAACACTTTCAATTGCGCTTAGAACATGTTGTATAATGTTAAACGCTGTTGTAACATTTTACATAGCGTTTATTAAATGTTGTTACATAGTTTTATATAGCGTTTTTAGAGTGTTGTTGTAACATTTTTCATGGCATTTATTAAATTTTGTTACATAGTTTAATACGTTTTTAGAGTGCTTTAAAATATAACCACACACTTTAAAAGTGCTATTAAAAGTGTACAACATTTTTTTTTTAACTATATTGGTATCATTTGCAATGTTGCACCTGCTATTGAAAGTGCAACAGTAAAATCCGACAATGTAAAAAAAAAATTCTTCATTTATAGTAAAATCATACTAGTTTAATACATGGTAAACTAAATAAATCTCATTAGTTATTACAAAACATTTAAACATTTAAAAGTGTTATTAAATCTCATTAGTTTAATACATCGTAAACTAAATAAACCTCATTGGAATCATTTTTTCCTGTCATGACTTTCTTCTTCCTCATCATCACCTGCCAAACATAAAATTGGACGACCAATTAAACCAATTCAAGCATTTAAGCATCATGAAAAGTGAAAGAAAATCTAAACTAAAGTCTTGCAAGAACAGAATAAGCCATTTTTACAAGCTTGAAGCAAACACGTATAAAAATCTTAAAGAAACTAGCTAAAATCTTCCAAAAACATAATAAGTCATTTTAACAAGCTTAATATTAGATTGAAGAATCAACAGTAAACTAATTTTGCTAATAATCAGAGTAAACTGATTTTGTTGAACACCAATAACAGTCAAACAAATAGAATCAACAGTAAATTGCAAAAGATATTAGTACTCACCCAGTGTCTAGTTCGAATGGCAGAGGGGCAAGACTTAATACTCACCAAGTTTCCAATTTAAACGACAGAGGGCTAGTGAAGCCTAGTAAGTATCTGACTATTGATTGAGAGACCACATTTGTTGAGAAAATCAATAGAAGATTGAAACAAATAAACACCATATACAACTTCATTGTTTGGGGATTCACATGTTCTGGCACGACTTTTAGGCACTTGAACCTCCTCTACTTTTAGGGATTCACATGTTCTGGCACGAATTTTAGGCACAACATGTGAACCTCCTCTACTGAAACTGCATTGAATGTTCCCAAGACCTCAGCCACCCTACAATCTGTAAACCAAGTGCATTGGGGGGAACAAACACAATATTACCAAAATCCATCAAATTAACGTTTTACATGCATTTCTTCCCTACATGGTCCTAACCAAGTGCATTGGGGGGAACAAACACAATATTACCAAAATCCACCAAATTAACGTTTTGCAGGCATTTCTTCCCTACATGGTCCTTTGAAGCAAAAATGACGGAACCCACATGAAGATGATGAAATGGGGACTACAGCTTGAGTAGCTTGATCGATATCCTCTTCAACTTCATTTGCATGGGAGTTTCCCAAATCTCCTTGAAAAATCGAAGCATTCTTTGCATCAAAACATGATATTAACATGACTTTAGTTAGTTAAGAATTTAAAACAAAAATTATATCAAATTGAAGAGCCATACAACACTTCTAGTACTATAAACCTATCAAAATTATACCAAAACTACTGAACTTTGTTTCAGTATTAAATTGCCCTTCTTTTTCAACCTCTTTAACTTTAGAGTTGGCATTCAATGTCATCTCATAATAATTTCGAAGAGTTTTAAACAGCTTGTTGGCAAGTCTGAGAGTTTCCTTCCCTTGTCATGAAACTTCTCAATTGCATCATTAAACAGTGTTGCTTGTATTTCCAGAATACAAAATGACAAGGTGTTAACAAAGTCACTTTGCTAACAGAATGGATTCGATGTTGTTTCAGTCACTTTGCATCAAACACTATTACTATCTAATCCGATGATTTGCACTATGGGGAGATACAAAAAAAATAAGGGAAGTAATTCAGATGATTTGCACTGTGGAGAAATACTTGCAAGAATCTTCGCTCTTCAAGATATTGCTTAATGGACATGACTTTATCATTTTCATCTTTCCACTCATTACTTACCACTATTGCAACTTGACTAGCCGAAACTTAAGCTCTAGCTAGTTTTCTCTCCAGCAACCTCTTTTCTTCCTAGAAAGTGAAAGAGTACAAATTATTATAGACAAGTACTCTAAGTTGGTTTAGACATCATGAACAATTAAAATAAAACCAACAAAATTCAGGGCAGAGCCTTACATTTAATTCAGATATCTGACACTGACAATCACGAACTGTATCGGCAAGTGCCCCACCTGCTAGAACAGACTCCTCAAGTTCCTGAATTGCTAGGCTAAGCTTTTCAACTTCAATAACCTTTTGACGAGTAGATTTATCAAGTAGTCTATTCTCTTTCTAGACCAAAAACTGATGTTAATAACCTGTGTCATCAAACAAATAAAAATGAGAAACACGCAAAATGAATCCCTAAAAGCCATGCCTAGCAGATCTCAGTCTGTCTCTTTAACTCCATGTTCTGGTTTTGAACCTCATCTACTATCGAAGCACGTTCAAGAGCACTTGTCAATATCCTTTCAACGTCAAGAAGAACAAACTATTTCGACTTGTTGAGACGTTCCAAAGCTTTCTTATCGTCATGTAGAGTTGCAATCTAAAAGAAAAATAAGATATAAACATTGTGAACCAATTTGCAATTATGAATTTATGGAATGTGAACCTAAAAACTTTTATTGTCAATATATGGAATGTGAATGAAAGAAATATAAAACAATTAGGCTTACCTGGGTTGTACAAAGGCAGGGACACTACACGAAATTGAGTGATTCCTAAAGGAGGCAACCAAGATGTGACACAATAGAAAGGTCTGAAACCTAATAACGATATTGTTGAACCAAAATGTTCATGATCTTTTAGGGCCACATCACTTTTTATGTTGTGATTTGTGTATATGTTGGACATATTATCTAGGGGTAATCAAAAGTCCAAAAGTAAACAAAAAGTTGATATTTCATGATGCTACACACAACTTACTCTTCCATGCTCAGTTATATCTTTCTTAATACTAATATCATACCATATATTGCTAAGCGTTCAAGCACTATAAAAGGTGGACATATACTAAAACAGGTCTGACAATTTAGTATATTCAAGTTCATCAGATCCATAATTCAGAAAAAGTCTCCACTATTCACTCATGAAGGTACAAATTCCTCAGTTCAAATGGTAATTACCTTAGGAACTCTTGGTAACAATCAACTTTGAAGGCAGAAATACCATAAATAATAAAATTGACACTCATAAGTTTTTCTTCTTGTTCTTCTAAAATCTTGATGGGTAAGATTGAGGAAATGAGAGAAACATAAAATCATTGGCATGGTCGAATCTACAAATGGGTATGAAGGGTTTTGGTTGGTTTTGCAAATAGCGAGGAGGATTTGGAAGAAAAAAAGATATTGAGGAAGAAAATAGTTGGTGGTTTGAGAAGGAGATTAGTAGATTTATGAAGAAGATGCAAGTTGAGCATGGAAACTGATGCGTCAAAAAATCGTCCTCCTGTGAGTGTGATCTCCAAAACAATCGTTAGACTACCAAGGACCACCTTTTTGGTGGCCGAAGGCACTCTGATGCTAATGTCAGTAACTCTTTTGGAAGAAGGAAACAAATCTGTACAAAACTTAGTTAAGGTTGCATACATGTGTCAAATGTTATCTTTACCTTTTATAATGGTCGCGGTTAATTCTCTTCGTGACTTAAGCATGTGAGGCGCAACAGAAGGAGATGTTTCTTGTAACAGTCTCCTCCTTAATGAAGATGTGTCCGTGGAGGCGTAACTCACTCCACGACTCTTTTTTGGTGTAACGTTCATCTTCTTCATGAGAGAACTCATGACGAGCCTGGATCTGGGCCTTGTTTATGTCTTCTTGATTCGGTTATATTCTTTTTGGGCTTTATGAGCTGATCCAATAGATTGAGCGCTATATTCTCGTGATGGATTTCTATGCCATGTGTACGCCCGTGATGATCGATTTATTTTGATGTATCATCAGCTACTCCCCTCCTTAGTTGGTGGGTATGTTCATGTATCCACTAACTGTGTGACAGTTTTGTTTTCAATTTCAACATTACGACACATTTAGTGCTCTTATTATCTATTGTTACTGTTGTCTCTCCGATGTTCCATCACCTTGTTCATTTTGGCACGATTTTGGAATTTTGTGCAGTTGTCATGTCTTGCACGTTCTCCCAAGAGCAGTCCTTTCACTGCTCATCCCTATAAAAGAAGAAGTTTGAGTGAGTTTCACTTCCTTTTGCACCTCCTCATTTTTCAGCTTTTGATTTCTTGAGTTCATTTTGTAATCATGTCTAACTTCAAGGTTTTGAGCGGTGATATTCTTGATGCCTATGAAGTTTTCTTTTTCCCTAAGTGGGCGATGCACGCAACTCCTGGACAACATTCGTCATAATTATTCGTTGCTGACTGATATGGAGATCATTCTTCTCGGAGAAGGCAATAGTCCTTGTTGTCCAAAACATGGGTACATTGTTTTGTACCCTAATATGTTCCACTCTGGTCTCAGGCTTTCGGCTCCTACGATCATTTAGGAGTACTTGGATTTGGTTGGTATTGCTCCGGCCCAACTGGTCCCTAATGATTGGAAAGTAATGATTTCGACCTTAGCAAGGGTTGCCTCGGTTTGTATCCCTATGAATTCCAGGGTTCTGTACTCTTTGGTGTAGTTAATCGTAAACCCCAATCGTACATGTTGTCTGTGTTCCTTTTCTTGTTTCAAGGACCTGTGAGAGGAGTATGGGGGTTGGTCGAGGTCTTGGTTCTACGCATCCCTTTCTTCCAATCACTTTAGGCTTCACGAAAATCAAATTCTGCGATCGTTTTGGGAGCCTAAGAAAGCAGAGTTGTTGTTGTCTCTAGAAGAACATGAGTTCTGTAGTCGCTTTTGCGATCTTCCCCGGGTCTCGGTGGAAGATTTTCTCACTACGGATGTCATTATCCGTAGTGGCTTATATTCATCAGGTGAAGTGGGTCGCGGTTCGGAAGTGACCGTTGCGCGTGTTGGTAATGCAGATGTCGACCACCAAGAGGGGTCAGTTGTCGAGCGCGTAGGTCGTGTTGCTTCAGTCACTACCCGTGGTTCTGGGGGTGCTGGTTCAATTGTGAGAAAACGAAAAATTCCTAGGCCTCCTAGCCCTTCCAAGATGTTGGCTGTCATTTTCAGCCGTGTATCGAAGAGGAAGAAACTTGCTTCCTCAGTTCTTGACACTGCTAAGGCTCCCTCTCGTCTTGCTTCTCTTTGGAAGGGAGGTCGTGGTTCGGAGGATGATTCTTTTATTTCGGAGGACGATGTGGTAAACCAAGTTCTTGAAAGGAGTAAGAAAAAAGTCTCCCGCCCTTTAGACGACCGAGAGAAAAATCTTGTTGCCTCTTGTGATTTGCCCACCTCTACCGGCCTATCTATCGATGATTCGCGTATCTTTGAGAATAAAATGCTTCAGCTTGGTCTTTGGCAGTCGAAGAATCCAGAGAGTACCAAGACCTTTGATGACTTCGAGTATGATCCGTCAGTGGAGGATAAAGTTGCTGCCCGAGCTCGAGATTTCAAGCTGACTATTTCTTATGTCGTGGCTGGGACCTCGAGATCACCTGCTACTCCCTTCGCGTCTCGTTCTGCTCCTACTATTCTTGGGGAGTCCTAGCATTCCGAGGCTGATGTGTAGGACAACGCTCGTAACCTCATTGGCGGTTGTCACGGGCGGTTGGCTAATAGGGCTCATATGCTCATATGACATCCACGTGGCCATATTGACGAGGGCCTCCAACATCTTATGGAGTGGATGACGCACCTTACTTATGCGGCAATGACAGGGTCGGATTGTAAGGCTTCTCGTGACCAGGTGGTGCACATCGAGCAGAAACTATCAGAACACATCCTGGTCCTTTCTCATGTTCTCCGTCGATTGGATTTGTTAAAGGCGCAGTGAATAGAGCATGAGAGGGTTGCGAATTCTGCGTGGGTGTCGCTGAGGGAACTCAAGGCTTTTCATGATACATTTGTTTCTGACCTCGAGACGTTCGAAGTGGAATTTGGCAAGTTGCGATCCCATATGGAGTTGTTGATGAAGAGTTGTCTGATCGAAAGGCTGAACGTGATGAGGCTGTTCATTCTACTGAGGAATGTTATGTCAAGCTCAAGGCTTCTACTATTCGAATCGTGCAGCTGAATTCAAAGTTCGTCAAGACAAAATAGGCGGTCTTTACTAAACTTGGGGGCGTTGACAGAGATTTAGCGTCAACTCGAGTTGAGCTGTCAACCGTTACTGAGAAGTTGAAAGCGGTAGAGGCCGCGGATTGGAAGAGAGTGGTCATGGGTCGCCAAGATTTCTTGGAGTTGCAAGGTTTAGACATGATCCAATACCGTTTGCTTCGCTGAGTAGGAATTTGATGATGTCGAGGAAGTTGTTCCAGATTTACTGGGTGATCTGGATATCGGGGAGCCTTCTGATCTTATGTTGCTTGGAGATAATGCCAACAACCTCGATTCTCTTTCTTAGTTGTTGTTTGCTTCTTTTTGTAATCTCCTTTTGTAGAAGATAAATGGAAATTTTTTATTTTGCATTTGTTGTGTCCAGTATGCCTAACTTGTTAGCTTTTATTTACGACATTTCTGGGAGATTTCTGACTTGTTCGTCCGGATTTTTACGAATGGCTTCGATGTTCGACATTCTAGTCATATAGAAGCTCTGGTTTACAAAATCTTGTTTTACATTCGGATTACGACATCGCACATAACAATCAATGTAAAAGTCTCGCTCTTATGTCCTGGTACTTTATTACTTCGTGGTTGATAAGATATTCTTAACAATCAATGTAAATTCTTATTGTTTCGAAATTGAAACTGAAAGACTTTATTGATAATATCTTTTCAAGTGTTCTACATTCTATAGTCGAGGTAGCATTTCATCATCTTTGTTTTTGAACCAGTATGTTCCTGGTCTGTTGATCATTGATGCTCGGTACGGTCCTTCCCAGTTTGAGTTTAGTTTGCCCGCGCCATACTCTTTCATGTTGAGTTAGAATTTTCGTAGCACCCAGTCTCCGACATTAAAAGTTTGTATTCGCACCTTCTTGTTGTAATATATTGTCATACGTTGTTGGTAGGCTGTTATTTTGATGGAGGCTGGTTCTTGTTTCTCTTCGAGGAGATCCAATCCGACTCTTAATGTCTCAACATTGTCCTTAGCGCGGTTCGAAATGTTGGCATTCCGATCTCCATGGGTATCATTGCTTCTAACCCGTGCATGAGGGCGAAAGGTGTTTCGCCTGTCGGAGTTCGTTTTGTTGTTCTGTATGCCCAAAGGATGCCAAGTAACTCGGATGTCCATAGCCCTTTTGCTGTCGCAAGTTTCCTTTTGATCGCTTCCAAGATTGTCCTGTCCGTGACCTCGGCTTGTTCATTTGCTTGTGGATAAGTTGGTGCTGAGAAATGTTGTTGGATATTCAGATTTTCGCATAACTCCTTAACCTTCTTGCATTCAAATTGCTTCCCAAAGGAATGTACCCAAGAAGCAAAAACTCACTTGGGTCAGCTATTTAGTTGGTGTGAGTAATCTTCATCCCCAAATCAATAAATCCACACGTGATAACATCAAACTAAACACAAACAATAAACAACCACACCAACAGTTAGTTTCTCAATAAGACAAAGGTGTCATGCAAGAAAAACACAGTTCAAATAATTTAGTTCCACAACAAGGCAATCATGTCACCCTAATAAGTAAATATGTATTTACTTGTACTTACACTGTAGATGTTGACTATGACAAGTCTGACCTGCAGAAATATTAGTTAACTTGCCATCCTGCATGAAAATGGTTATAAACAATATGAATATGACTTCTAAAATAGTTGGTCTTTTATCGGTTAAAATAATAGTGACCATAAATTATTTGACTTGATTATATTATTCATTTTTAATGAATTGATTCATTTTTAACGGATTGATCACTTAGACGCTATCACATTCGCACCACCTCCGTGCTGAACATACATACCCGTATGCCTCTCTCATATAAATGAAGATTTCTTCGTCATTCATGCCCAAGTGGGGACACATCACATACATGCATGCATCACCAGATATTCTTAACTATATGAGTAACAAAAAGCCACTCTTGGGCTATAAATGCGTATAAAGTCACGTCACATTTTTTACGGATAAATATCAAGCCTATTTTAGGCATTCCAAAACCACCACCTTTCCGCAAGACTAACTCGAAAGTTATTTTTGTTTCTCTATAAGAAAGGGGTGTCCCACATTCGCAAGACGGCCCGCGGGTTATTTAGTTTCTCTATAAGAGAGGGGAAATAATAAACAAAAAGAGGTGTGGTGGTTCTAAGTGATATAATTCCAGGTGATTTAATTTTCAGGAATCAAAGTTTATCAATATCATTTATTTTGATATTTCAGTTTTCTCTCACAATGACACTTTGTCATTCATAAATCGATTCACCACAATATTCGCCCATACTTTTAGGGAAACATAGCATTTTTGTAAACAATTTTTATATAGCAGAGCGGGGATCAAACCCATTCAATAAGAGGATTCAAGTTCCTACGAGTATGGTAACATAACACTTTCAATCATAGCTCCTTATTGAGTCTAATTCAAGCTACGAAATAAAACATCATTACTTAATAACATTGTTAACCATAAAAAAAAACCCAGCATATATATATATATAAACCATACTCCAATTCTCACTATCATACATTACTGCATATAGCAAAGGAGTTCAAATGTTCATCACAAGAATTGCATTTATACCAACCCATCCTTTAAGGCAAAGTAAACAACTAAAATGCAAGAGAATCGGAAACGGATTTGCATTTTAGATCCATCAAACTGTAGAAATCGAAGCATGAAACTCAATAAAAAGAAATTTCTAAATTCAACTAAAACAAACAGCTTGGATTGATTCATACAACAATATATATCAACTAGAACATCCTCCTAAAGACTAGTTTCAAGTTAGACTAGTTTCTCCTCTCATCCTCCTCTTTCTAGATCAAATAGAACATTGAGATCTCCACGAAGAACATATCCCCTCCCCTCCACACAGATGATCCATCACGAAGAACAAATCAGCTCCACTCGAGAACATATTTGTGCCACTTCAATCGTTTGTTGGTCGTTTGGGTTGTTCCTTCCACGACTGTAGATTAACGAGTGAACTTGACCCAACCATGATCGTTCCTTCCACGTGATTTTCATGTCAAGAACGAAGAAGAAGAAAACTAAAAAGTGAAGAAGTGATGGATATAGGAAAATAAGGAAGAGACGATAATGATTTCGACAGAGAAGATTCGAGTGGGTGATGGCGGTGGTGAGTGTTTGTGGGAAGAGGATAGATTGGGTGAGTTTTTTTTTTCTGGATAAGTGAGTTAGGTCACCACAATGATTTGGGAAAAAACACGAGAGAGAGAAATGAAGAAGTGAAAGTGAGTCAATGAGGGTGTTGAGTTGAATTTGGGTGTCCTTACGAATATTTTAGTAAAATAACTTATATAAATGAATATTCGTGGGGCGAAAGTGGCCAAATCCAAATCCATAACGAATATTGTTTAAATCTTCGAATACGCCTCAAAATCCATTTAGACAAACCCGAATATTCGTGAAAATCCGTCTCACTGCCAACCATACAAATATTTCTTAAAATTATAAACCGAAATAGGGATGGCAATGGGGCGGATTGGGGTGGATTTGAGCAAATCGGTCTCCGCTCTGTCAGGGATCGCGGATCCCCGAATTCGCCCTACCAATCCGTATTCATTTTTATTATAAAAACCATCCCGCCCCGCATGGATTGGTGGATATCCTTCCCGCCAATCCGTTTACAGATCTAAGGTTTTGCTGGTTCCCCACCCCGACCACCTCGCCAAGATGTTTTGGGCAAAAAAAAACACTCACCTTTGTTTCAACCCTTGCCCCCTCCCTACCTCCGTATTTAAAGCTTATCACATGGAATGGCACCGCATTAGCATCGTCATCTCCACAAAACTGAAACCCAAAGCCTCATCAACATATCTTCTTCTTATAATCTCCCAATCAGTTCCAATGAAACCAAAAGGCCCTCCTCATTTCCAATATTCTCCACAAACCCCTTTTTTCTAATAAAACTCTAACACCAGTAACAAAATCACAACAACCTTTAGTAGTTGTTGGGTCTGCAAATCAAGACATCTATGTTAAGATTGACTGACTCCCAAAAGAAGAAGAAACCATCTATGTTAAGATCAAGCTCTTGCTAGTGGTAAAGGTGTCAATCAAGGTGTTTGTGGTGGCAAACTTTCATATCCCATTTACTTTGTTGGCTAAGTTGGTGGGGTTCATCTTGATCATCTTAATAATGTTTCTGCTGCCCCTACTGGACATGTTGTTATGCTGCAGGCTAATGGCGAGAATCCCATTATTATTGTTGGTGGTGCTAATATGTCCCGTGAGCAAGAAGAAGAAGACATTCGAAGAGGGTAAACGTGTTTGATTCAAACACCATAAAAGAAGTATCTAGGGTTTGAAGAGATGGGTTTTCAAGACGAAGAAGTGAAGGAGAGTGAGAGGCTGAGTGAAAGAAAATGAAAGATTGATTGGGTAGGGACTTAGGGTTAGGGTTTTTTTACCTCTTAAGAATCAAGGGTATTTATATAATTTCTATATTTAAACGAATATTCGTGTGATGGATATGGTCAAATACATATCCGCCTCAGAACCCATTTAGACATATTCAAAAGCGCTGCAATCGGGACGTGAAAATCCACAGCTCTGCCATCCCTAAACCGAAATTAACTCAGAAAAACGAAATCACCATCTTGGTAGCAAGACCAAAGTCCAAGACGAAGTAAAAGAAAATACAGTCCGCGAGGGTCCCAAATCAACTAGTTTCCTCAATCTTGGGACCCACCCACTGAAACTCTAAGGGGGTGGTATTCAATTACGAATTTTAATGGATTGTGTTGGTTTTTAAAATCTATTAAAATTCAGGGGTATTCAATTAAGGATTTAAAATGATACATGTAAATCTAGGGGTATTCAAATACTGATTTTAAATGATTGTTTTAAAATCCATCAAAATTAGGGGGTATTCAATTCATGTTTTTCAAAAATCCACCAAAATCAGGGGGTATTAAAAAAATGGTGGATTTTAATGAATTTGTTAAAGTTGTGGATTTTGAAGGATTTATGAGTGAAAAGTATATATAACAAGAGTTATTCCAAATTCAACATTCCCCCCTCATATTTCAACGGATTTGTACTGGCTATTGTTAAATAACACCACCATTTCCACTAAAGGACGCCACCATCCCAGTTTTTTGTGATCTGTTCAAAGACACCACCACCTTCCCTTCTCTTCTCTCTTCACAAGAGCAGCACCACCTCGCCCCACAACTTTCGTCCACACCACCATGCCCTACCACCACTGGCTGCACCACCACCCGCACTTCCTCTTCTCTTTTGTTCTTGTTCTTCTTTTTTGTTATTATTCTTCTTCTTTTTCTCATTCTCTTCCTCTTATTTTTTTTTTCTTGTTCTCTTTTCATCTTTTTTTTTTTGTTTTTCTCTTCTTCTTTTCCCATTTTTTTCTTCTTCGCTCTTGCGGAGGTTCCCCACTTGCCAAAATCTTAGCGAGGGCAAAAAGAAGAAGAAAAAAAAAGATAGGAGAAAAAGAAAAAAAAAACAAAGAAAAAAAAAGTGGAAAAGGAAGAGAAGAAGAATAAAAATGAAAAGAACAGAGAAGAAGAAAAGGTGAGGGGGATGAGGTTGAGAATGAGAAGATGAAAATGGGTGGAGGTGGTGATTGATGGAGAAGAAGAAAAAAAGAAGGGGGGGGGGGGGGGGTGAGGAGGATGAGAGGTGGTGGTGGTGATTGAAAAAGAAGAAGGGACGAGAGGTGGCGGTGGCGAGAATAACAATTTGAAGTAAAATAATTATTTGTATTACTTTTGAACCATCTTCAATGTATTTGATTTTTTTTAATTTAAAATAAAATTCTCGTAACATACAAACAATTGTTTAATTGATGTTTTGAGCTATGTTTTATGATTTGTATTGACATGAATAACAATGTAGGTGATTTTTTTTATTATTTTCTATGACTAATAACACATTTATAAAAATCTATTGAATTTATAAGAATTCATAACAATTTTTTATAAAATCTACAAAATCCAATCATTTAAAACTCATTAAAATTCAATAAATTTTGTAAAATCATTTGAAACCTTTTAAAACTCACGAAATTTAAAATTCTTTAAATTCCATTCAAATTCCCAATTCAATACCCCCACTTAAATTTATTGTATTCTCTCACTCACGAGTCACACACCTCTCGCTGCTGTCTCGCTCTCTTCTTCTCTGCTCTCTCTTTTGTTCTCTGCAAACACACTTAACTCCAATCAGACGTACAGATTCAGATCTCCTCTTTGATGCTTCTTCAGCTGCTTCTGCTCGTAACTTTCCGATCACTCACTCACCCAACATTCGCCCACACGTGTCCATCTCCTTCCTTTTCTTCTCCATGTCCACCTTTCATGGCTTCTTCTCCTCTTCCCTTCCCATTCTCTTCCTCTCCTGGTTGCGGCCACCCTTACTTTCAGATCCATTGCTCACAACCCCACTCTATAATTTCCATCAACAACTCCTCCTTTGCTATCGTACGCCATCAACCCAACTCCGTCTCTCTCATTCTCTCCGCTCTGCCTCACCAACCATCGACAACTCACTCACTATGCTCTTCTTCTTCTTCTTCTTCTTCTCTGCTCAATCGATCTATCAGTTTATCAAACACCCCATTTCGATTTTCCGAGAGTTCTTGCAATGAACTGTCTCTACTTAGACCTTGTTCACCACTTCAGATCCCAAATTGCAGTCTTTGCAGCTGGGAGTGTGAGCTCTTCAAGTCCCCTGTTCGTCTCTTACAGGGCTGTCAACCCAATCGACACATTGAATCGGACCAAACTTGCAAACCTGATATTCTATTTCACTTAGACAGCTTTCTCAAGTCTGGGTTTCAAGTGGAATGGAGCCAAACGGACCCTTTCTTCTCAAGTTGCAAACTTTGCCAATTACACAATGGGGTTTGTGGGTACAATTCATCCGACCCCATGAAGAGATTTGTATGTTATAATTCAGAGTTTGAATCTCAGTATCTTCATTCATCATCTCAACCCACTTCTTGGATCCGCAGAGACAGTCCGAATCGGATTGTTATGCTATGCACTCTCTTCATCTGTACTTGTGTGTTGTCACTTGTAGCAATTGCAACATTGATTTACAGGTTCAAAGGGTCGAAGTCTTTGCAAAATGAAGAGGACCCAACAATGTTGTTTCTACACCGGCATTGCTCAGCAAATCTCTTAGCGCCAGTGTTCAGCTATGAAGAGCTGGAGGCTTCGACGAATGGGTTCGATCCTAGAAGGAAAATTGGGGATGGAGGATTCGGATCGGTGTACTTGGGTCAATTGAATGATGGGAGAATTGTAGCAGTGAAGAAGCTTCATAGACCACAAACAATGGGCAGAGCAGCCTCAATGAAGTCATTCTGTAATGAAATATTGATTTTGTCTTCGATCAATCACCCAAACTTGGTTAAGCTACATGGGTATTGCAGTGACCCCAGAGGGCTTCTTTTGGTTTATGATTATGTTCCTAATGGAACCTTAGCTGATCATCTCCATGGGTCCAAGAGATTTTACAGAAAAGAAGGATCTTTGAAATCATTGCAGGTAATAATCAGCACTCTTTCTTTGCTTTATACTATTATGCCTTATTCAATGGATTTTGTTCGAATTAGAATGCAATGTATGTTATCCCTTGGCATCAAAAGAAAAGGAAATGCATTTTGGATGTAGATTTCCACCTCCAGATGAATATTACACTTTAAACATATACTAATTTGGAATAATACCATTTTTAGGCTTATTCAAAATTCTTAAACTTCGGATTAGTGTGTAGAATCTCTACTAAAACTATATTAGGGTATAAAATATTTTACCCCTTCATCACGGCCTCATTACATTTAGGGTGTAGAATAGAATTTCGTCGCTTCTTATTTCTATGCCTTCACTGTGGCCGGATCATCTCAAATCGTCCCTATCATTAGTACATTCCAAACATTTGTCAGTCCTGCGTAGTATATATGCACTTTGGGGGCAGATGATCCAATAAATAAACTCTACAAGAATCTTTATCAAGAAAATCAACCAAGTCTGGCGGTTTTAAATTCTGCACCTCTTTGCATATAGAATACGTAGCTTTAATTTCGAATTCTGCACTATCGGCATGACATACATGGGGGTGAAGTGAATGTGTGGGTTTGAATTATTGCTACATTGCGAGTGTAGGATTGACACTACCTCGTGTATACCTCATGTATATGGATCATGTGCCAGTGTTAGAATCAAATTAATTAGCAATATGTTGTCATTGTGTGCTGATGTTCTAGATCTTTTCAATTAATAGTCTTGTGTACATTGGGTTGTGGAATTTGAATTAGCTCTACAGCAACTGTGCCTTGGACTGGTATAGATAATTTCAATACAGTTTTTATAAACGAATTATGATTATTGACGTGACTTATTATTCTACTGTAATATTTCCTTTGGCCCTCTATGTTGGTTTGCACAACTTCAAAAGTGAAAGTCAAGGCCCTGGCCAACTGCACCTGGCGTAAATGATTTGAATTGATTTCTATATAAGAGATTCTGTTGCATCTTATTGCAATTACAGGTACGAGTAGAAGTTGCATTGCAGACAGCAATGGCACTTGAATACCTCCACTTCTCAGTTGAGCCACCTATCATTCATAGAGACATTACATCATCAAACATTTTCATAGAGAAAGATATGAGAATCAAAGTTGGAGATTTTGGTCTTTCAAGGCTTCTGGTCTTCCCTGATTCTACTTCGTCGTCTTCAGGTTATGTATGCACTGGGCCACAAGGTACTCCAGGTTATTTAGACCCGGATTATCACAGGTCGTTTCGATTAACTGAAAAGAGCGACGTGTACAGCTTTGGAGTAGTGCTGTTTGAGTTGATTTCAGGAATGAAAGCTGTGGATCTTAATAGGGATAAGAGAGAGGTGACATTGGCTGATATGGTGGTTTCCAAGATACAAGTGGGATCTTTGCATCAGGTGGTAGACCCAGTTTTGTTGGTTGAAGGGGACACGATAGGGCCTGTTGATGCAATGGCAGAACTGGCTTTTCGATGTGTGGCGGTTGATAAAGATGATCGTCCCAATGCTAGAGAAGTAGTTGCTGAGTTGAAACGCATCAGAAACAGTATGCGTGGACAGCATTATTCTTGCAATTCTGATGTTCCAATTCTCCCTCCATGCAGCATCAAGAGTTAGTTGATTTTGGAGCTCAAGTACCATTGTAAATATGAACCCCCCTCTCTTCCTCCTCTTGGACTGGATTTGGTGGGTGGCTGTACTCAGTTTCTTGAATTAATTCAAGAAACAGATGTTCAATGTACCTTACCATTACCATATGAAAACTAGTATAATTAACCAACAAATAAATGTTACTATGTAATCAATGAGCAATTCTAGGCAGCCTGGGTATTGCTGCCTGGGGGCGAATTTTCCTCTTTAAACACTTTTTTGGAAAAGGTTTTAAGGGGGGGGGGGGCAAAAATGTAAAATTTGCCCTCCAGGCATCAATACCCAGGCTGCCTAGAATTTCTAGTAATCAATACCTCTTAGATGTTTAGTTCTGGTCAAAGTCAAATGAAACGATGAAGGGCTTACAGGGGAAGAGGTGGATATAGAAAAACTCTACTTTGATATCCAATTTTTACTCCCTTAGAGCATCTCCTAAAATAGCTAAAAAGCTAATTTAGAGGGCTCGTGGGGAAAATCCATGAAAGAACCCCTAAAACTAAACCTATTTTAACTTTACTTCTACCTTTCCCTATATTTGGAGGTATTCATACTATCTTCAAATACTAAAACATATTAAAATTCTTTTAATTTTTCAAATTAAAAACAAAAATTCTACACAGCCTGGGAGACTGCATCGACCCTCCTGGGCACGTGCGCCTCATTTGGAGGCAAAATCAGCAATTCTTCATTTTTCATTTTCACTTTCATTTTTGGCTCCAAACAAGAAACCAGAGAAGGAACCCAGATCTTGTCCGCTCCAAATTTGGCTTGCTCGAAATTTGATTTTTCATTTTCATTGTTGGCTCCAAATAAGGAGAACCAGAAACCAGATCTCGCTTGGCTCCAAAACTTAGATGCTCAGATGCTCCTTCAACCAAAGAACAACTCAGATCTCGTCCTTCAACCAACTCAGAACTCAGACGCAGATCTTGTCCTCACAAACTCAGATCTCGTCCTCACAAAGCTTTGGTCCTTGTTCTTATTGACGATCCGACCCTTTCAAGGTCGGAATCTAGAACTGGTGGGTGGTGATTGCTCTCATCTTCAACATTTCATCCCAGTTGTTCTGTTTGTGCACTTATACTGTTTGAAGAAATTCCCCAACAATTGAAAGTCTGAGTTTTGTTCTAATCGAATTGAAAGTGTCTTAAAAAAATGTAATTTTTTTTATGGCCAATGCACCACAAGAGAAGATCTGGGTGCTCTCCTCACCCTAGTTGTTGTTCTGGGTGCCAAAATGGGGCACCACAAAATTATCTTGAATGAAATGTTGAAGATATGGGTGCTCTCCTCACCCCATTTTGTGCACTTCTGAGGAGAGCACCCAGATCTTCAACATTTCATTAAAGATAATTTTAGTGATTGCTCTCATCTTCAACATTCCCATTTTTCAATTTCAATTATTATCCAGAATATACTACTAATACACTATGGTTTCATTAGTATGGGCGTTTTATGGTTCGGCCAATTGTAAGTGTTGAAGATTCAAAATTTTATCTTGAAATCATAGGTGGAACAAACATTGCATATGAGAGTGTTTAAAGTTCAGTGAAATGTCATAAGACTTGAGAAACTGTTGGTTTTTGTGTCCTAACATCAAAGTCTTGATTTATTGGAAGTATTATGTTAGAACACAAATTTAATTATTGCTTGTGATAGAAATTTAAAAATTCAGTAGTGCTAAGTGCACATGATGTAGTGGTAGCGGTCAGTGGGATGACCATAGTTTGAGAGGGGTGGTGGTGATGTAGATGATGATCTGGAAATGAGGGGCACAAATCAGTTGTGGTGATGATAAGGGTATTGGTAGTTAGTACTGGTGATGTTAAGATAGGGAATGCATTAGGCGGGTGGGGAATAAAAGAAGATGAAAGGTCTTACAGGGTGTGGGTTCATAAGAGGGTTAAGTGTTTGTTTGGTTTGACAAATAAGCACGCTAGAAAAAGTAGTGTGAGTAGAATCTTGCAAATTCAGACGATTAAAAATTACTTTCTTAAATGGCACTTGTATTACTTTTGTGCTTTGATCTCTAAGTTCAAGTTGAGCTTGTAGATTTGTTTGCAAGTTATACTCTTTGAAGGTTCATATCTTAGGTAGTATTTGGTTACTCTGGTTTCCATTGAATAATGTTATTTGATTAATCTTAGGTAGTTTTGACATTTTTAATGTTTTCTTCTTAAAAAAAAATTCTTCCTTTTATCGATTTTTTTATCGTATGCAGGAGAGGTTTAGTTGTTGTTCGTGACCTTAAAAAGCTTGAACTGGTTCTCAGAGTTCCCAAATCGGCTTTGACGACAACATAGAGTCTCGCATCCAAGGATCATAAGCTTGCTTGTTGCGTTAGAAGACAAACACATCTCTCGTCTACTCAGGTAAATTGAATTTTTCTCTAAAATTTTTAATGAATGGGGGTTTGTCATTTTTGCTAATTAATGTTTGAACCAAAGTTTGCTAATTAATTTTGTTAATGACCTCCGTTTTTTAAACCTCATTTGATTTCCATGTGAATTGTTAATGCGGTGGGTTTGTTTCTAAACGATACATTGTC
This sequence comes from Berberis vulgaris, assembly GCA_963556465.1. Classification (NCBI taxonomy): domain Eukaryota; kingdom Viridiplantae; phylum Streptophyta; class Magnoliopsida; order Ranunculales; family Berberidaceae; genus Berberis; species Berberis vulgaris. The sequence goes on along the minus strand of OY747127.1, from coordinate 30,279,052 downwards.
ATTAACTTGTATTGTATAGTACTTCTATTGTAGTCTATTTGGCCGGAACTACCTGTATAACAACTGTGGTGGATCCTTAGTTGCAGCATTGTTCCCCTAAATAGACTATAGAAGGTAATATTACTAGGGCTATTAGTTGTGCATTTATGTTATAACAGTTGTTGTATGTTATAACACATATTTCAGGAATGGATAGTGTAGAAGATAATGAATTGATGGAGAATGAAGAAAATTTAGAAGAGATAATGGATCCTACATAAGGGATGGAATTCAGCAGCATTAATGAGTACCAATGATATTATCATGCCAAAGGGGCTGTGGTCGATTGGTTAAGGCGTTGTGGACTTGATCCACAGATCTTTGCTTCGAGACCCACTGGAGGCATCTTTATTTCGGGGTGGTGTTCGACCCGTAGGTCGCATCTCGGGAGTAGGTTACGGATCCTATGCTGAAAAAACCGGCTTGCCTTTCAAAAAAAATAAATAAATAAATATATACAAAAATCAGCATTGTTAGCTTGCATTTTTTGCAGGTAGTTATGAATGGCCTCCGCATCCCCCTCCCCAAGCCTCAACCTCCTCATTCTATCCAGATAATTGTAACAATCTTTCTGAGAAAAAGGCAGAATATCATGACCACCAGCTTCAACCACACATGAAGAAAAACTCTTATTTGGCCTAATACCCGCCCTATCATTATAATCCAGCATCTTCTTCACATACGAGCTCATAACTCTATTTTTTGGATAAAATCTTGATTTTTCGGGGCTCAATTCATGATTGTGATCAAGTGTTACTCTTGTCACTGACACTGTTCCATCAGAGCGTATTTTACCTCTAACTTTAGCCAAACATCCACATTTAGTTGTACCCCGCTTTTTTACAACACTTTTTGATTGACTTTTATGCTGCCCAGACCGACCACATGCAAGCGTAATGAATATAGGTTTTTCATTTTCATCTTTTTTTGTATTCTTTATTTTCACTGGAAATCCTATTTTATTACCATAATCATATAATCACTGATCAAGATAGGGCAATGAAGAGGGTCATTGAAATTGTATTTCCCAACACATGACACAGATGGTGCTTGTGGCATATTATGAAGAAGTTGCCTGAAAAGTTGTCCGGTTGCAATCAATATGAGGCAATCAAGTTTGCAATGCAAAGAACAGTTTATGATTCCTTGTCTCATGAAGAGTTTGAAGTAAATTGGCATGGTTTCATTGAGAAATATTGTCTGCAAGAAAATGATTGGTTGAGAGGATTATATCTTGAAAGAATGCGTTGGGTGCCAACATATCAAAGATCTACTTTTTGGGCGGGGATGTCTTCAACTCAAAGGAGTGAAAGCATGAAAGCTTTTTTTGATGGTTATGTAAATTCGAAGACCACTTTGAAGCAATTCGTTGAACAATATGATAATGCACTACGAAGTAAGGTTCAAAAGGAAGCTGAAGCGGACTTTAAATCGTATAACCGACAGATCCCTTGCATTACTTCTTATGCAATAGAGAAAACTTTTCAAACTGCCTACAGTACAAAAAAATTTAAGGAGTTCCAAGAAGAGATAGCAGGGAATATATGTTGTACAATTCGTAGTGAAGTTATAGATGAGAGTGGCTTTGAGGTATACACTGTTAGACAAGACTTGGTGATAGGAGATAGACAACGTTCGGTCAATTTTATAGTATATTTTAACGTTGCCGACTTCAATATCAAGTGTAATTGCCAATTGTTTGAGTTCAAGGGATCTTCTGCAGACATGTATTGAAAGTGTTGTTTGAAAGAGATATTCATGTTGTACCAGATAAATATGTTCTTCGGAGGTGGAGGAAAGATATGAAGAGGGCTCATACGACAAAGGTTAAGATTGTTTATTCAGATTGGAGAATGAAGCCTGAAAATCAAAGGTTTGACAAGATGTGCAGTCACTTCTATGAAATGGCCGACTACGCCGCTGAGGATGAAAAGAAGACATGCCAAGTTCATGAATGGATCACTTTGAAAATGGAGCAACTCAAAACTGATGATAGTGATGAGGGTGTTGATTCACATGGGTTTTTGGAATTTGGCTCCAATACTACTAGTTCTGGGATGCAATCCAACATTCATAGTCCATTACCGGTTCGTAGCAAAGGTCGGCGCTCTAATTCAAGGATGCAATCCACAGTTGAAAAAATTTGTAAAAAAAAAAAAAAAACAAATAAAGATCAGGCCCTTGAGAAGAATGTGGTATGTTTTGCAATATGTGTTTTATGAATATTTAATTTCTTAAGTCTAGAATATTAAATTTTATGTACACATGTCATTTGTAGGGTTGTTCCTAGATTGGAATTGAAAGTTCAGAATATTTGACACCTCATTCATTTAATCCAAATACACAAGTTTGCTTTTAATATATTTACTGATGCGTAACTATCACTTATGATTTGTATTTGTCAACTTGAAGGATGAAACAATGGGGTCACAATCTGGTATTCCAATATCAGGAATGGATCACTTTTATTCGTTGTTGTCATAGGTATATAAACCAAAGGGGTCGCACTATTTCTTAGTAATGTTGTTATTTTTGCAGTGCAATTATTTATTATTTATTTATTTATTTATTTTTGCAGCCACCACCTTCAAACAACGACGTGGAGTTGCCAGACTATAGGTGGTTGTGAATTCAAAATGTTGCAGATCAGTGGCAGTTATTGTAAGTTTATTAATGGCTTGCTCTTAAATATATGCTTAAACCTGACATAAACATTCCCTAAAGGGCTAGTTTCATCATTCCATAAACAATCAGAAAGAACAAAGAGGTTGTGTAAGGACTCATTTTTTTGCTTCTTCTATGATATATATAGGAGGTCAGGCTGCTTGAACACTGGGCATCTGGACTAGTTTCATCATTGATATACCTCAATTCTGAGATTCATTTGATTCCAATAATTCTCTGGTTTTGAAAAACGAAACTTTTACTGATTTGCCTTGTTTATTTTTGTTTGAAGGATATCCAACTGAAAATTCTGCAGCACTGGGACCAACGAGTTTCAAGAAGAAAGGTGATAGAAATTTCATTGAGGGATGGTAAGTTATGATCGATCTTGGCAAGGTGATAGAAAGGATATCCAACTGAAAATTCTGCAGCACTACTGTTGGATCTGTGAAGATTGTTGCTTATGATAAATGGAACCCAAGGATGGATAAAAAGAGGATTTTTGACTGAAAATATAGTAGATCAATCAACTAGTTTGGCTTTGATGATGATGTCTTCTTTCAAATTCTGTATAGACATAGTTGAGTCTATTTATGTGTTTATGGTTTGTTGAATGGTGGAATTTAGGTATCTCTGACTTTGTTGAAAACATATGTGTGTTTCAAGAGTTAATTCAAGTAGCAAAGAGATGTGATGTTACAATGGATAAATGAAACTGTAGTCATTATATATATCTTTGTCTGGAGAAAGGTGATTCAGATCCATTTCAATTGGTTCTTTCATTTCCCATTGTGGAGTAAGAATTTAACTCCATAGATTCAGATCCATTATTGTTGGTTTAAGTCATTACAATTGCAAGATAGATTAGGCTACAATTTTGTCTTGGGTATCTTGAGGAGTTGCTATTGCTCTATGGTATATGGCAAGGTAGAATGGGAACTAGTCAAAATTGATCAAAGCAAAAAGAATTCCAGCACACTAGTTTTTGCATTGATACCCAAAGTTGAATGATGGATTTATGTCCCTTTGAGCTTCTTTCCCTATTCAACCACTAGTAAACTAAATCAATACTCGTCAAACTCTGAATCATCATAACTATCTTGGTCAGTGCTAGTGATTAAGTATATAATTGAATCATCAATTGTTGCTAGTCTAATGATGAACGATACATAAGGAGCTGGGTTTATTGGATCGATCTTTGTAGTTTTTATTTTCTGTGGAGTGAAGTATCTTTAAAAATGAATAAATAAATGATTACGGGATTAAATGTGATAATGTTGGCTCGGGGCACAATTTAGGGCCATGAAAAAGGTGGCATAAACAAGCAAGAAAACAAACCACACAAAACAAGCGCATTCGGGTAAGACCCTTTCATTCACACATAATTTCATCAAACACCTTTTCATTCAAAGTCAAACCACACAAAACAAAATGAACAAAGAAAAGTTGAGTTCCATCATAACTTTATGTACATATTACATTACACATCTTTACATCATTCGGTCAAGAACTTAAGAATTAATAGTACAATTAAAATAATAATTACTATTATTAAAGTGTTGATTAAGTCCTTCGTAAAAGCCACACAAAACAAAATGAACAAAGAAAAGCTGAGTTCCATCATAACTTTATGTACATATTACATTACACATCTTTACATCATTCGGTCAAGAACTTAAGAATTAATAGTACAATTAAAATAATAATTACTATTATTAAAGTGTTGATTAAGTCCCTCATAAAAGCCCAAAGATCATTGTTACCTTGGGTGTCATTTCTTTGATCATTGACTTGAGCGGCTTGATCGTTAACTTTGACATCTTCATTGTTGTTTAATTCTTCCCGGTTTTCTCTCGCCACTTCTGAGCGAACCCACATCTCGTATGATCTTTCAATTTCGGCAGCTGACATAAACCCCTTATAAACAACACTGCGGTACCCTGATACCGCAGATAAACATGTTAGCCAATCCAGATATACTCCGGGCCTACGACCACGATAGACGACATATGCTCTGAATGCCATTCCTGCATTTAAAAAAAAATTCATAAAAGCAATCATCACACAAAATTCATTCTCACTGCTTTGCTTCAAAACCATCCAAAACCATCCAAACTTCATAAAAAAAACCTATAGAAAACAAAAACTTAATCAAAATCTTCCAGATACTCTTGTTGTTATAGAGTCTGGAAAAACAAAGACTCAACAAACAATCGTCTGATTTATTCAAAAGGAAAATGTGTCAAAGTTTAATGCAATATGGCAAAATGTGTCATTCAAAAGGAAAATCCCAAATGTTCAACAAACAATCATCTGATTTCTCACGAGTTGAACACAGGTTAAAATGATGGCAGCGACAACTATTATGTTTGTTCCTTACTCGATTTGTGCAACAAAAAAATTGAGTTCTCAAAGTCGATCCCCTAAATGAACATCCCTCCCGCGACTTACTTTGGTCGTAAAGAAACCCTAAAAAAAGGATTCGGGGGATGAATCTTAGAAAACAATGTTGTAGATGCTATGAATGAGATCAAATTTCTTGAAGCATGATTACTTGAGCAGCAAATGGGTAACACTTACTCTGAAGAGATCTGATGACTTGTATGTGCGTTACTCTGAACCGATCTGAAGAGCGTGGGTCTTTCGAGCCAAAAACCAAACTCAAAACGAGATCTGAGTCTGTGAAGAGGAGAAGGAACTTGTGAAGAAGTCTAAGTCTTGTGGAACTTGTGGACGAGATCTGAGCAGTCTGTCTGAGATCTAAGTTTGTTCTTGTTCTTTGGTTGAAGAACGACATCTGAGCAGTGAGGACGAGAAGAGCAGTTTTGTTCTTGAATCTGGACGAGAAGAGCAGTGAGGACGAGATCTCTGGTTTGTTCTTCTGAGGCCTGTGAAGAGCAAGAGAGTTTGGTTTCTTCTTTGGAGTTTAGCGGACAAGATCTGGGTTCCTTCTCTGGTTTTCTCCTTCTCTGGTTTCTTGTTTGGAACCAAAAATGAAAGTGAAAATGAAAAATGAAGAATTGCTTATTTTGCCTCCAAATGAAGCGCACGTGCCAAGACCCTCCCAGGCGCACGTGCCCAGGAGGGTCGAGGCAGTTTCCCAGGCGCTCTACCTAGGCTGTATAGAATTTCTGAATTAAAAATAAAAACAAAAACAAAAACCAAAACAATGATGAAAACGTGGAAGATATATTTAAATAATGATGAAAAAATTAAAATAAGGAATGTGGTTGGAGTGATGAAAAAATAGGGGATTCCTAAATTTAGCTTTTGGTTAAAATGAGGATGGTTGATCCCCATTTTAACTTTTACCCCTGGAGATGCTCTTATACGACTCTAGTGACATGGTGCCCTCACATTTTCATGTTAATCAATTTTCCCATGTTTGATTGTCTATTTAACAACGAGAAATCAATTACGCACGTGACTAATTTTTCCATCACTAACGGAATCCATTCTTTGGCACATTAACAAAATACGAATTCAAGGAAATGGTTTCAATTCCATGTATGTTTTCCATGCTACCAAACCCGCACTTAATGGTGTTTGAAAATGTGCATTTAGGGAGAAAAAATGGTTTTTACTAACCAGAAGGACTCACTTCATTTTTGTTTAGAATTAAGGACACTATTAAAATTAAAAAAAATATATTCTTAATTTGTTTGGATTGGAAATTTTGGAAAAATTACAAATTATCACTAAAAACAAACCAATACTTAATGGTGTTTGAAAAGAAGTTTACGGAGAAAAGTGGTTTTTACTAACCAGAAGGAACCACTTCATTTTTGTTTAGAAGAGTAATTCTAGCCAGCCCGGCCTCCCGGCCTGGTTTGCCCGCTTGGTGGGGCGATTTTACACTTTTTGTCCCTCCTCTTTAAAACACAACCACAAAACACTTTTTGGAGGAGGGACAAAAATGTAAAATCGCCCCACCAGGAGGTCGGGCTGGCTAGAATCTCTGTTGTTTAGAATTAAGGACACTACTAAAAAATAAAAAATTAGTTCTTAATTTGTTTGAGCTAAATTTTTTTGAAAAATTACGAATGACCACTAGACACAACGTGCCAAAGTTTCAACCCATTTTGACATTGTTCCTCGAGATTGGTGTTTAGGTCAACGCCATTAAATACTGTACTTGCGGGTGTTTAAGGACCACTCTTTCAGATGGTCTTAGACAATGGGTGATGGTCGGCCAGTCCATGTCATGCTCAAGGTGACTCTCGCTCGCTTCGTGATTATGATAGAGAAATTCACTTTTTCTAATTTAATGCGTATCTTGAGACACATGTGTCGAAATGAGCTAAACTTTGAAACGTTGCTTCTAATATTGGTCTTTAATTTTTTTTCAAAATATTCATCAAGTATGTGTCAGTGTTCCTATGTACAATAGCATAATCAAATTGTTTTTTTTTTTTTTTTTTTTGTCCCCAAAGTAAAAAATTGGATATTATGCAAAACCAATAATGTAAAGCCAAGAAATTTTCTATGAGATACAATTATCGAGATTTTTTATTATTATAATTATAATTCTACGGTTTCTCTCATTCTTGATGAACTTCTATGAGGATAATTTTATTGGAAATACCCCTAAAATGACCAACCCACTTTTATTTATGTCTATACCCTACTTTTTTTGCCATTTCAGAAATACTAATCACAATAATTAGAGATAAAAATAGCAACCAATAGCCATAATGACAACCTTTAGCATCCTGCCTGCCTCTTCTCTTCCTTCTTTCAAGAAAGAAAAGAAAAAAAGATTTGGTCTTGAACTCAAAACGTTGAATCCATTATTCATCAACTGTCACTCTGTCACATTTTAGAGTAATTGAAAAGAATCGAAAATCAAATGGCGCCAAAATAGAAAACAGAGGCGCCAAATGAATTAGTTTAAATTCGAAACTGAGGGCAATAGAGTAAAATCACCTTGTCAAGTTGTTATAAAACCATAGGGACCAAACACGTGTAATGATCTTAATGGTCTCATTTGAAATTATGTTACAACTACTGTAGATAAATAGAGGTGAAGAGAAAAGAGAAAGGCAGAGAAGAAAATTGTATCTGAGGCTCTCTGGGTTGAGTTCACCCAAAGGAAAGTTGTTGCCTTGTATCTGTACTGTTCTCATATCAATAATAGTATTCTCATTTTTTTTTCCATTCTTGATTTCTTCCATTCATTCTCTTGCTTGAATCCAAGTCACAACTGTGACAATTGGTATCAGAGCAATCGTTCCTTCGAGACTGTGAGTTAGCACCACCAGTGCAAGCGATGGAAACTAGGGCGAAGGAGATGGAACAATTCATACGAGAGACCAAGAAGAACCAGAGTGAGACGGCTGGTCGGATTGAATTCTTAAGCAGTGAATTCAGCAAATTAGCTCTCGCTCATGAAGGATTAGCGAAACACATGGATTCAAAATTCGAACAACTCTTCCAGTTGATTCAGCAACCAACCGCTCCAGTACACTCCACTGAACCGAGTTCATCCGCTACTCCAAACTCTAATCAGACCGACCATCGATCCAACTCCCAACTTCATTGGGAGAATTCAAGTACGTCTTATCGATTACCCAAATTGGATTTCCCTTATTTCGATGGCACAAACCCCAGGTCATGGGTGAAAAAATGCGAGAAATACTTTGAGTTTTTCCAAGTTCCAGAGGCTAATAAGGTCGGAATGGCTTCGATTCATCTATCGGGTAAGGCTGATCTGTGGTTCCTCGACCACCATGTGGGGAACGAAATGCTTCAGTGGAAACAGTTTTGCAGTGATCTCTGTGAACGTTTTGAGGAAGCAGTATTGGACAACTTTGTTGATTCATTTAATAAACTCACGCAACATGGCACTGTTAACGAATACTTTGATAAGTTTGAAGAGTTACGATCATTAATGCTGACTCACAATCGCCACTTAGATGAACAATATTTTGTATTCAGTTTTTTGAGTGGATTGAAAACTCATATCAAGGCTATGGTCCAACTCTTTAAACCAACCACCTTGACCCAGGCTTTCTCACTGGCACGGATGCATGAGGCGTCCCAATCTCAAACTAGTTCCAAGCCATCTCACACCTACTCTTACACCAATAAACCAAATACATACTCCACCACTTTAGCTTCCTCAGCAAGTAAGCCACCTACTTATACATCACAATTCAACCACTCCAATCACTCCACTTATAACTCCAATTCATCACAAAGACAACCACCCTCATTAACACATCACAATGCTTCTCGCCCTCATCCTTCAATACCCCCTATCAAACACCTCACACCCAGCCAGATGCGCATACGCATAGAAAAGGGACTCTGCTACAATTGCGATGAGCAGTATAGGCTGGGCCACTTGTGCAAGACTCAACACTTATACATGTTGATTCCAGAAGAGGATCCAACTGATGACACCGAGGATTTCCCTGAAGTTGTACCGAAAATCTCTTTCACGAGGTGCCCACTGATATGGAAATCTCCTTGCACGCCATTCATGGTTGTTCTTCAACAAACACTCTCCTAATCAAGGGGTTAATCAAGAAGAAACCAGTGTCTGTCTTGATAGATACTGGAAGCACACATTCATTTATCGACCCTAGAGTTGTTAAAGCTACTAAATGGCCTACTTGTCTCACGCCTCAGATGATTGTCAACGTAGCTAATGGAGATCAACTAATAAGTAATGTTGTATGTCAGAAACTTCTATGGACAATGCAAGGTGTCTCATTCGAAGGGAGAGTAAGGGTGTTACCTCTAGGAGGTTATGACATGGTTTTGGGCGGCGACTGGTTGAAAAAGTTTGGCGATATCACACTGAATTTGCAGAAACTTCAATTGACATTATCTATGGATGGTCGATCTGTTACCTTACAAGGAGGGTCAGACTCAGCTGAGTTATGCTTATTGGAGGCCAAGGGATTGACTAGGCTATGGAGAAACCATGCTAGCTCCTTTTTCTGCCAACTCTTTTCTATAACTGTCGAGGATACATTGCAGCAACCTGATAAGGAACTTGATACTGCCATACAACAGATCATCTCACAGTTTAGTGACATTTTTAAAAATCCAACTGACCTACCTCCAAGTTTATTGAGAGATATGGTATCATTGTTAAGCCACTAACCGATCTCCTCAATAAAAATGCTTTCACTTGGTCTCCTTTGGCAACTACAGCATTCGTACAGTTGAAACAAGCTATGTGCGCAGCCCCCTTGTTGGCACTTCCTAATTTTCAGGACCCATTCCACCTTGAGACCAATGCCTGCTCCATAGGCGTAGGTGCTGTCCTCTGTCAAGTTGGTCGACCAATTGCTTTTTTTAGTAAGTCTTTAAGTCCCAGAAATCTTTCATTATATACTTATGAGAAAGAGTTACTCGCAATTGTGATGGCTATTCACAGGTGGCGTTCTTATTTGCTTTGGTCCAAGTTCATCATCTTTACCGACCATCAAAGCATCCGCTATTTTTTAGCCCAAAAAGTCACTACAATGACTCAGCAACGATGGTTAGCAAAACTACTGGGCTTCGATTATGAGATTCGATACAAAAGAGGGGTAGACAACAAGGCTGCAGATGCTCTATCCAGATGTACTGATAACAAGGGCCAAGTCTTGGCCTTATCAACCATAACTCCAGCTTGGATTGAGGAAGTATCACACTCCTATACACAAGATTAGTTCATGCTATCTCTAGTGCAGAAACTACTCGTGACGCCTGACTCTTGCCCTCCCTTCTTAGTGTCTCATGGACTTCTTAAGCATCACAATCAACTTTGTATTGGATCCACAGGAACTCTTCGCAAGCAACTCCTAAATGAGCTCCACACTTCAGCTCTAGGGGGTCATTCAGGGATCAACTCCACTTACAAACGCCTCCACCAGTACTTCTATTGGCCCAGAATGCAAACCAATGTCCTCAAATACGTCTCTGAGTGTGACACTTTCCAATGCAATAAGACAGACAACTCCGCTTATGGTGGTCTTCTTCAACCTCTACCCGTCCCGGAGCACGCTTGGCAACACATTTCGATGGACTTCATCGAAGGGCTACCACTTTCAAAACACAAATCAGTCATCTTGGTGGTCATTGACAGACTAACTAAATTCAGTCACTTTATCGCCCTCTCTCATCCATGCACCTCGGCCATGATTGCGGACATGTTCCTGCAACACATTTATCGCCTTCACAGCCTCCCAACTTCAATTGTGTCAGATCGCGACAAAGTATTCTTGAGCTTCTTTTGGCAATATCTTCTTTCAGTTTTGGGCACCAGCTTACACCTCAGTTCATCATACCATCCCCAAACCGATGGCCAGACTGAACGTGTCAATGCTTGCCTCGAGAACTACCTCTGCTGCATGACTAGTGACGCTCCACTACAATGGTCCAATTGGCTTTACTTGGCGGAATTTTGGTATAACACCTCATTCCATACGAGTCTCCAAACTACCCCTTTTGAAGCACTCTATGGATATAAACCTCCACTGATGGCTCTTCACCTATGATTCCACATTCAATCTCTGATGTACAACAATTACTGAGAGACAGGGAACACATGTTGAGTATCATCAAAGAAAAACTTCATCGTGCTCAAGAACGCATGAAACATTATGCCGACAGACATCGAACAAAACGGGAATTCAATACTGGCGATTGGGTTTATCTGCGCCTACAACCGTATCACCAAACATCTGTCCACCTTCGCCACAATCTCAAACTCTCGGCCCGATTCTATGGGCCCTTCCAGATACTGGAACACATTGGCACAGTTTCCTACAGACTCAGTCTTCCCCCAAACTCTAAGGTGCACCCTGTTTTTCATGTATCTCAGTTGAAACGAAAATTGGGTGCCCACTCTATGGTTGTCCCTTTACTTCCAGTGGTTGATCACCTGGGATCTTTTCAAACTGAGCCTGTCGCTATCCTCGCTCGGCGACTCATTCCTCGTCACAACCGAGCCGTCACCCAGGTCCTGGTCCAGTGGTCAAACTCCTCCCCTACAGACGCCACTTGGGAGGATTGGACGCACCTTCACGCCTCTTTTCCTCACTTCAATCGTTGAGGACAAGGATCTTTTCGTAGGGGTTGGCATTGTCACATTTTAGAGGAATTGAAAAGAATCGAAAATCAAATGGCGCCAAAATTAAAAACTGAGCCGCCAAATGAATTAGTTTAAATTCGAAACTGAGGGCAATAGAGTAAAATCACCTTGTCAGGTTGTTATAAAACTACCGGGACCAAACACGTGTAATGATCTTAATGGTCTCATTTGAAATTCTGTTACAACTACTGTAGATAAATAGAGGTGAAGAGAAGAGAGAAAGGCAGAGAAGAAAATTGTATCCGAGAATTGTAACATAATTACATATTTATGCATTTTGTTTTCTTCTTGATTATTCTTCTACAGTAATATGCAGGGAGAACTTGCAATTGCATTTTGTAAAATGAAGTTAAAAAAGAAGGGGATGCAATGGAAGTTTTGAGAAGAGGAAAGGAGCAGTAAAATCATTTGAACTAGTACAGAATGTAAATACATTGTTCAATATGAGGAATTTCTCGATCGGAAAGGGAATCCTGTTATAAAAGAGGTTAGCACGGAAAACATTACGCCTCGGCCACTACTTGGTGAAAAGAGATGGATAGGTTGTCGATGATATAACTAACGTTTTCGATCTTGACTATTGGAAGAAGGGGAAAGTTGCAAAGATCCCGAATTGTGATCGGTTTGTTATTAAAGTATTTGGTTCCATTCAACTGAAAGAATTTCAACAATATAATCTAAGGGTTGGCTAGCTTTGCAGAACAACAAATGGGTTGTCCTTGAGAAGGCGGTATGAGATGAACCACTTTATCATCAGTCACTAAGATCCCATTGTCTACCTTCTTGAAATTCCCATACTTGTAAATCACTCCACATTGTTTAAGTGTTGTTGTCGTGTTGTTGATTGCCACAGTTTGTGCAGATAGACGAAGTAGAAAATTTTGTTTGGAAAGAAGGAACTAGAGTGAAGAAGAAGGCTAGAAAGAAAGTGGAGAATGAAAAGGCTGAGGAAGATGAGCAGAAGGTATTAGCTAACAATGTGAACTATGTGAACTAACTTCACACTATATGTGAAATTTGTGATTTTAGTTGATAATGTTTTATTTGAAGTATGTTCATACTGATTGAGTTGAAGTTTTATTTTTAAATGTTGATAAATATATATTATATGCAGGTCGCCGAAGAAACGAAAGAAATTTTGGATGAAGAAAAATTGGCTTATGAAGAGGGCAGTTAAGATGGTATTTGTAGGTCAAACGCTGTGTATATTTGATTTATTTCTAATGAGAGGAGATCACCAGTTTATATTTAGTTATTGCTCAAACTAGTATATGTGAAGTATGTTCATACTATTTGAGTTGATGTTTTTTTTTTTTCTTTATGTTGATGCACATATAGTTTGCTGAAGACAACAAAGAAATTCTGGATGAAGAGATGGTGGTTGAGGCAGAGAATAAGAAAATAGAGGAGGATGAAGAGGTATTGTTTGGTTTAATAGAAGTTGGTTGTCACGCCCCGATTTTCGAAAAAAATGAAAATCCTAAAATCCACGTAGGATTATCCGTTTCCCCAAAACTCGGGACGTGAAATTCAATAACAACAGAAACATTTAGCAGCAATGACAAAAATATAGTTTAGAAAATAGGAACAAACTAAAATTTATAACAAAACTCTAACCAGGAAAAACTGACGTCGCTAGCCCAACTAGCGGAACTCCCGTAACGCTGCTCGAAAGTCTCTAAACCTGAAAGGCTAATTGGCTACATTCCCAAAGGAATGTACCCAAGAAGCAAAAGCTCACTTGGGTCAGCAATAAAGCTGGTGTGAGTAATCTTCATCCCAAAATCAATAAAAATCACACGTGATAAACATCAAGCTCAACGCAAAAATACACAAACACACCAACAGGTAGTTCCTAAACGAGGCAAAAGTGTGATGCAAGAAAACACAGTTCCAAGAATTTAGTTCCTTATCGAGGCCATCATATCATCATCCCAATTAAGTAAAAATGCATTTACGTATACTTACCCTATAGGAGTCGACTATGGCAAGTCTGACCTGCAGAAATATTAGTGGACTTGCCATCCTGCATGAAAAAGATTAGAAACAACATAAACGTAATTTATTCGTTTTTATTTGAATTTGATTCATCTTTTTAACGGAATGATCACTTAGACGATACCACATTCGCACCACCTCCGTGCCGAACATACATGCTCGTATGCTTCTCTCATATAAAGGAGGACTACTCCATCATCCATGCCCAAGTGGGGACATCACATACAAGCATGCATCGCGGATACCCCTAACTATATGAGTACCAAAAGCCACTCTTGGGCTATCAATGCGCATAAACTCACGTCACATTTTTACGGATAAATATCAAAGCCTATTTTAGGCATACAAATTCACCTCATTTCCGCAAGACTAACCCGAATGTTATTTTAGTTTCTCTAGTAAGAAATGGGTGCCCCAACTCCGCAAGACGACCCACTGGTCATTTAGTTTCTCTAGTAAGAGAGGGGAAATAATAAACAAAAGAGGTGTGGTAGTTCTAAGTGATACAAGTCCAAGTGGTTTATATTTTCAGAAATCAAGGTTTACCAATATCAATTATTTTTGATAATTCAGATTTCCTCCACAATGACATTTTGTCATACATAAATTGATTCACAATCTATCCACCCACATTTTTGGGGAAAAACATAGCATTTTTGGCACATTACCAAATCATAATCAATCTCATCAGGATATCCTCCCATTGTTCTGGGGCAATCTACATTTCTCATATATAAACTTTTATGTACCAACACGAGATATCAAGGCCCATTTAATACCATAAATAAATTTCTTTTCAGCAACGCAATTTGCAAAACAACCAAATTTAAGTCATACACATACAAATGCAAATTCATAGAATCATGCAAATACCCCAAAATATGAACCCAGCAAGCTAGGTAAAACTCACACATCAAACAGATCAAAAATAGTGGAGATCACGCGTTTGCGACACAAAACGCCACAAATAAGGCAACCTCATTCTCAAACATGCCTAAAATTTCATAACGTATTACCTCAAATGAAACCAATCATTTCCATACAAACCTCAAATTTTCCATATGAGCATTCATGCACAATGCTAACCAAAGAAGAACTGTTGTTACCTGCAAACAAAAACATCCCTAGAAATTAACCTTACTTTGACCTATCGAATGTTTCAACCAATCCATTGTTCAAAAATCAAAGCTTCCTCAAATTACATCAACCATACATAGCACAATCTACTCTGCCAATCAATACAAACTCAAAACTTAAATGATATACAGCTGCTTCAAAAGATTCCACACACTTCCATTAGTGACCCAAGTTATCCAATACACAACTCCCTAGCTTCATGTTCTCAACTAAAAATTCTCAATACAACCATGAATTCTAAACATGGGAAGATGTATGTATCAACCACATGCACAGTGATAGCCTATCCCAACCCCAATCGCAATGAAATTATAGTCATAAACTATTGCCCATAGTAATGGATACATTCAAGCAAGTACTAGTCACTTAAACACAAAACACCTGAATATAAACTCACCTAATCTATCCTAAGTAAATAGGTCCAAAGAAATACTCCACAGATAATATCTCCCCCAAATCCATCAATTCTAACACTTTTTGATAAATGAATTCCTCATGGAGATGAGGACCAAAGTAAGATCACAAGTCACTTTTACAAATTCCAGCGGCTCCCATTTGGACATGCACATGAATTTAGTGATCACCTGAAGGTTTTCCCAAAAACAATTTCCCTTTTTGCAACTAAACACCAAGAACATGAAAAGTACTTATCTATACCAAACACCTACAAGATTCAGATTTCCAATCTCCATAATTCATGCATCCAGGATGAAGTTATCACTCAGAAAATCGACTCCTTTCCAGCGAATTATTCATATACACTGGAATTTACTCCATGATAGAACCATTCTCAATCGACAAAACTACTTAAGCATTCCCAAGTCCATATTATTCATAATAATCCCTCAACAAACATAAGGCCCATGCGACAGAAAAATAAACTCAAGATTTGAACTAAACCACCGATAAATTCATGAAAGAATTCAAACCATCCCAGGTATTAAAATCCACATAACAAAAACTGAATCAATCAAGCAATAATGAAATCAGAAAATGTAAAAAGAAAAACTCACAGTAAAAGAGAAGGAAATGGAGAAACTCACCTTTAATCCAAGAATCGAAACTCAATCAACACGCGCTAACCATCTAGTAACCTCGCCCAATCAGATCATGGAAAAAGAGGCTGGAGTCTATCTTCGTTCCTCCTCTTTGTAATATAAAAATGCAGCAAGCAGCAGCTGTTCCTTCACACTCCCTGCAACTTTCATGTTACAATCCCTAAATCAACTACGAATCATACCCCAAAATAGTCCTGATTCAGCCCTCTTTGACGTGCTGATTCAACCCTTCAAACAACTCTTATTCAGCACTGAATTAGACCTGAAACAAACCCTGATTCAACCATTGAAATTGCCCCCCAAATCAGACCTGAAACCAGCTCCGAATCAGAGGTGAAACACACCATGTTCAAGCCCTATAACAACATTGAATAAACCCCCTGCAACAGCTCTGAGACACGCCTAAAACGAACTTGAATCAGCTCTAAAAACCTTTTGATTTAGCCCAGAAAAGAACCTGAATCAGCCCCCAAAACGAACCTGATACAGCCCTCAAAAGAACCTGATTCAGTCGAGAAACGAACCTGAAACAACTCCCAATAAACTCTATTTTCTTCCTTTTTTAGTAGCCTCCTCCCTCTTTAAGTAACTTCTAAATCCCCATATTTTCTCTTCAATTTGTGAGGACTTGTTGATAGAATTTCGTGAGAGGTTGGGAGATTCGTCACAGTTCTGGCCGCCGGATGAGAAGAAGAAAACATGAAGGAGGAAAAGATGAAGGAAGGAGGAGAAAAGAAGAAAGAATGAGGAAAAAAAGAAAAGAGGGTTTTGCACAAGAGAAGAAAGAAAGAAGGGTTTTCTCTTTATAAGGTGGGTGGCTATTCGCCCCCACTGGACTTCTGAAAGCACCCACCTTCTAAACTCACCAAATAAAACCCTAAATTTTGAAATTCACATTCAATTAAATGTAACCCTATTTTATTTAATTCAAAATAAAATAAATTAGTTTTATGAAATTTAGGAGTGTTACATTATACACACGTTAAATGGAATCTCGTCCCGAGATTCGGTAGGTAAGAAAGTTTACTGAATTTCGAAAAATACGACTTGTCAAATAAAAGAAGATTTTTTTTTAAAAAAAATACAAATTTCAATTGAATTTTATAAACATAAATATTTATTGTCATTGAAAAAGTAGGGGTGTTACATTATATACAACTCAAAAGGAATCTCGTCCCGAGATTCGCAGAAAGTGTTAATTGAACACTACGGATATCAAAACCCCTAAAAAGAAAACAATACGGAATAATGTCACGCAAATATCGACATTATAAATAAGATTACTCGCGAGCCTCATCATGAGATTCACGAAGAAAATGAAACAAAACTAAAGTTTCAAGGTTCAACCTTGTCACTTCATCTTAAGACTTATACACTCCTACACACCCATATTTTATTGGAAATACCCCTAAAATGACCAATCCACTTTTATTTATGTCTATACCCCACTTTGTTTTTGCCATTTCAGAAATACTAATCACAATAATTAGAGATAAAAATAGCAACCCATGGCCATAACCATAATGACAACCTTGAGCATCCTGCCTGCCTCTTCTCTTCCTTCTTTCAAGAAAGAAAAGATTAAAAATTTGGTCTTGAACTCAAAACATTGAATCCATTATTCATCAACCGTCACTCCACTGTACTTAGATTTTCAAAATGTAATTTTCATGAAAGGGGAGGATTTCTAGAGTACGTTCGACCTGCTTAGTGAAGGGTTGAACCTTGACTCGAGCGTAGTCTCTACTGTATTTAGATTTTAGATGAGCAACAATGTTGTCGACCATTTTTGAACTTCTTGAGATTGCACGACTCGAGACGGCCGAGGAGCTTGTCGAATGAAATGTTCGATCGACCTCCTTTCTGTTTCCCCATTAGCAAAGTGTATGAGAGAGAGGGGGAGAATTCCTTCAGACTAGTTACTTTGGATGATTTGATTTGAAGGTTTAGGGTTTATGGGTTGGGCTTGTATTGTCATTCTTGAACTTAGACACAATGATGAGAAAGTTTTCAAAATCTTGGGGGTATAGCTCTAGTTTGGTTCAAGACAAAATTTTATGGTCACCATTTGATATACACGACGATGATTGGTATCTTTTGAGCATATATGGAAAAAGGAGCTGGGAGAGGGTTAGTGGGATTGAGGAACCTTGCAAATACTTGTCTCTTAACAGTTCTATCCAATGTCTTGTGCACACCACCCCTCTGATTGAATGACTACATGGCAGACATTAACAAAAACAATCTTTTAAGAAATCGAGTAGGGAATTATCACTTTATGCGAGCTTTTCATTCTATAGGAACTTATTCTTCATGTGAGAATAGTAACATAATTACATATTTTAAACTTCATAGTGCTCTAAGTCTGAGTTGCTTAGACAAAAATATGCATAAATCATTCACTTTGGAAGTGACCCAATACTAAAACATGACCTCATGGGACATAGATGGGATAGTTTTTCCCCCAGCAATGCAAGGAGAAACGATATCACGTGAAGTGTAGAGACAAAGTGAGACTCCTCTTACCAGCAATTGCATCCCCCAAGCCCTAGCCCTCTCCTCCTCCCTCTCCCTTCTTCTCATGCACAGAGCAACTCATGCCCTTCTCAATTTTGCCGTTGAACCATTCTCATCTCATCCTGTCCCGATCTTGATCTCGTTTGGAATGGGATGAGGTCTATCATGTCCCGATACCGTCTCGAAGATAAAACAATGGGATGGGATCGAAATAAGGTCCATCCCATCCCATCCCGTGCCCACCCCTATGACTAACTATGTCCTTATTTGTAGTTTGATGTTACTCCAATGAGACCATCGAATGATGAAAAATCACATAACGTATGGAGGGATTGTTTGTTAAGGTTCCTGATATGGAAGAGGAAGTGGATGTTAATGTGGAAGAAGGAAAATGCGGTGTCCACGTCGATCAGGAAGGAGGGAAAACAAGTTTTCATGATGATTTTCATAGGTAATTTAATGTTTATAGGTGATAAATACTGAAGTTGTTTGATTTCTGTCATGCCCCGATTTTCGAGAAAACGAAAATTCTTATATCTACGTAGGATTAGGATTATCCGCTTCCCCGAAACTCGGGACGTGAAAAATTTAACAACAGAAACATTAAAAAAAAATTAACATAGACAAAAAGTATAACCAGGTAACTCTTTGGAGATGATCGCTCCATAAAATAAACCGCCAAAGATGCCGCCCCAAAACTCTATAACCTGTGAAAGGCTAAATGGCTAAGTTCCAATAAGAATGTATTCAATAAGCATAAACTTACTTAGGTTAGCGAGGTAGCTGGTATGAGAAATCTTCATTTCTTATAAATAAAATAAGTTGGACACGTTAACATGAAAATTTCACACAATAAATAATACATCACAAACTGGTAGTTCCTCTATGAGGCAAACATGTCAGACTACTAAGTTTACCATCTTCAAGTAAACATTTACTTATCTAATACTCACAACATGGTAAGTCAGGCCTGCAGAAAGGTTAGTAGACTTACCATCCTGCACAGAACAGTTAGAAACAAATGAATAAAATTCCTAATATATCGGTCCTCATAAATATAATTTATTTTCAATCAAATACAAATCATAGTCATAATACACCAATATTTAAATATCAACAAAATACATTTTACCTTAAGGAAGACATGTAGTTCTCATTCAATGATCGAATGAGCATTTTGTTTTTTTTCCCTTAAGGCGACCATGCATGTCACGCCTCGATTCTCGATACACAAAAATTGAGACGCGACGCAGTCTTTTAAAAAATAATTTTGGGTTGCATTGCATCTCAATTTTTGGTATATTTCGGTGTATCGAGAATCGGGGCGTGACAATGCATATAGACAAAATCTTTGCTTCTTTTCCACAGTCACACTCTCCTCCTTTACCGAACATACATCGCCTAAGTGTGTCTCCTTTGCCTTCGAAACCATTTGGAGCATACATGTTCCAAATGGGGTGCCACATCGAGAAACATCTCATCCCACCCGAAGTTTGATCCATGACAAGAATTTTCTAAGCATTAGGCGTATTACCGAACTCACATGAAATGGCGTATCCGATATGCAAGCAAGTCTGCATACCAAAATTATATACCACGTATAAAAGCAAGTCTGTATACAAAAACATAGGGTTTTTTTTTTTTTTTTTTTTTTTAGAGTTGTGGAAAAGAGCACAAAAATCAACTAAAACTCAAATGCAGCTCAACAGGTCAAGTGCATCACAATCAAATACTAATATTCACCCTAATGCATTAACATATATTTTCCAACCCTTAACATTGTAAGGATCACTATTAAACCAGAAGTCAATCTGCATACCAATCAAATTCAAGTCATGCTATGCACATGCCAAATTACATAACAATACACATACTCAAATTCATCTCATCGGGATGAATTCTCGAAAATTAATTTCAACGTATTTTACAACTCCATCCTCTAAACGTGCACACGCAGCAAAATATACATCCACAAATATTATCATAATTTATAATGTAGACATCTAATTTTAGTAAAAATGTATTTATTACCATATTCATAATAGTTTCACATAATCCATTCACTTAATTCTCACACAAGAAATAAATTACTTTAATGGTTTAGTTTCAAAGATATAGTCACTCCACATATATAAAAGTTCAGCAATAATTCTATTCTAAACATAATATTATAATTCTTGAAACTCGCTTAAATGTGATTTTTATTTGCAAATAAAAACGTAAAGTAAAAATAATATAAAGGGTGTACTCACAAATGCAAGTGTGCGAGAAAAGCATTCGAGAACCACCGAATAGTCAAATCTCCGCAAGTCCAGAAATAATGTAAATGGCACAAAGATCTGAATCAATGTACCAAACACGAACATGTGCACTCAAATCCCGCATCCCAAGCCGCAATAAAGTATCCAAATCAAACCTAAACTCGAACCCGCGTGATAGAATGGTATCAGAGCCGGATCCGGTCGGAAATGTGCCAACGAGGATGTTGGGCCCTAAGGGGGGTGGATTGTAACACCCTATGTGGGCGAGCTCTAAGGTTGGTAGGCTACCATGTGTGGGCGGGCTCTGAGGCTGGCAGCTCCATGTGTAGGCGGGCTCTGAGGCTGGCAGGTTACCATGTGTGGGCGGGCTCTGAGGCTGACAGCTTCATGTGTGGGCGGGCTCTAAGGGTGGCAGACTACTAGGGGGTTATAGTCACACATCGCCTGGGTGAGGGAAGGATATGTACAAGTTTGGATCCACATGACACAACGCGTTTTAAAGTCGTGTGGGTAGTTAGGTTGGGCCCAGAGCAGATCAGGTCGTGACAATTTCTGAGTTGTTTATATGAAGTATTTGAAAAAAAAAATTAAGAGTGTAAAGTGTGTGACATAGATGCACATACTTCACACCACTTGTTAAACCATAATTGTTTGTTGTGTTAAATAAAATTTATGTTTTTCCCAAGCTTTTGGAGCTGCAACAACTGTGAAGGAGCTGGTTGCAGAGTTTAATATATTCCAGAGTGAAGTGAAGGCTTCATTGGCAGCCATATCAACAGAGAATATGGAGATCAAAGAAAAATTGTGCTGCCATTGATCTCCTGCTTCAGTTCACAGCCGATAGCAAACATGTTCAAAAGAATGACCCAATGAGTACCCCATATGAAGATGGAAACCAGACTACAACCGTAGAAGACCGAAAAGCATTTATGAAGTTGTTTTGGGTTAAAAAAACTCTGATGATATTGGTTTTGTGGGAGTAGAGTATGATGACATACAAGCTTACTCACAGAGTAAGTGTGTGACCCTAAACCATGTTACTCTAGTGAAGGAGAAAAATCCAGATGATGTAGCGCCTAAGAATAAAAAAGTTGATGTTTGTATAGCGCTAGTAGGGGAGTTGATTGAGGAGAGCTGGTTAGGGGAAGATTCAGAGCCATTAGATTAGATGACCAAGTCTGAATATCTTGAGAAACACTCATCCAGAAGACCCCCAAAACCAAACTGAAATGTGTCTGGTATCCCATAGATGCCAGATGAGAAGGGTAGGAAGAAAATCATCACAGTTTTTAGTGACTTAAAGGATCCACTCAATGCATCTGACTTAAGCAGCAAGTTTAAGATTTGGTATGAGAAGGGTCTGGTGTGTGGTAATTCGTAAGCAATTCATTTTTGTGAAGTGAATTCACATACTTCATACTGATTGTATCTGGTGCCAATATTTAATATGTTTTGATTGTGGTTAATGGATAATTGCATTCTTTAAACAAAAAGAATCCCTTTCCCGAAAGTGGCGATTTGGGGGAGGATGAAATATGCGAATTGGGCAGATGGTGGTGACCAAAGAAGGCATTTTTTCTTCGGGATTTATGAGCCAAATGTATGGCTAATGGATGAGGTAATAATATATAAAAAAAAGATTTAATGTATTGTGTGGCTTTTAATTTTATTAATTTAGCCTGTTATGTTCTATACAGGAGTTGAATGTCATTTGGTACTACATTCGAGAAAAACAACATTATTGTCCATCTGCAATGATGAGGAAGACCACCACAGCATATACGTACTTCCAATCGTATTTTTGTGCACAATGGGCAAAGTACAAAGAGTTGAAGAGTAAGGGACAGTGGTGGGATGTTGAGCCATAGTTGCAGAGATACGTGCTGAGGGCAAGTCCTAGGATTGACAAAACCTTGGCTCGAGATGAATAATGTCATCTTCCCCCATTAATGTGTGGAACTACCACTGGTGCTTGGGTGTACTAGATCTCCCAAACTGGAAACTCCTTGATATTTGACAGCTTGAGAGAAAAATCACATGATGAAGGAAGTTTTACAAGTTGTTAACCTGGTTGCATCAATGGTGTTTTATGTACTTGATAGTTGTGGCTATTTTGATTATAAAAAACAACTGCCAGAGAAAAGGAACACGAAAATGGTAATGACTATCACAATTCTTTTCTAACAATATCACTTAAGTTCATATTGTTCACACAGTTAAAAAAATAAATTCCTAAATTGATTTTTATTTTCTTATTTATTCGTATTTGCAGTGGGGATTGTGGCATGTTTTATTGTAAATTTGCAAAGTTTATGATCTCCAACAACAGCCATAAGGATGTACTACATGAAGATATGGCCTTTTACCGTGAGCAGTATGAGGTGGAACTATTTATGCATGGTTGCGAGAAAAGAGATTCGTAATTGTTAATTGTTAATTGTATTGTTATTGACATATATGTGTTGTACTCTTTTGGAATAGTTGAAACAGTTATTAAGCCAGGGTAAGCACTTCTTTCATTTCCGTCATGTTGAAATAGTTTAAGTTTTGGTTAATTTTAAACAATTGTTGAAAAAATTAAAATGGCGTGGAACCACTTCACACTGTTATTAACATCATATTAGTGAAGTGAAAGGACAAAAGAGAGAAAAATTGAATCTTCTTAAACTTCTAAAAGGTGGGGGGTTTAGACATAAAAATGAGCTATTTTAAGGGTATTTCTAATAAAATTATCCGTCCACCTTTACCTTCAAGAGAATTCTTAACAACTTTGGCTCAAATAAGCATTTGGATTCTTTCTATTAGAGTACGTTTTTATATTTTTATAATAACTCTTAAGGTTATCGTAACACGGATCTTGTTTCCGTAAGATTGAAAATTGAACCGAGTATTATCGGTTTCAAGTTTTTTCAACCGAAACCGATCCGAACATATGAGAAACCGAACTGACCATAACGGCTTCAAATTTATGTAAACTGAAAATCGAACCCAGTTACTAAAACCGACATAAAACCAAATCGATCGACTAAATTAAACGTATTATATTATTTTTACATATAAAATCGCTTAAAAATCGAACCAAACTAACTACATCGGTTTCAAATTTTCCTAAACCGAACCGATTGGTTCGATCGGTTCATTTGGATTTGTGTTCAACCATAAGCTCCTTTGTAAATTCTTAAGGGAAGCAAGGAAGTGGTATGCAGAGGGAAGTTGGGGAAAATTACTTAAAATTTGGCTTTTTAAGTCACTCGATGACCAAGTTCCAAGGAATTCAATTTGCAATCAAAATGTGGAACTTGAGTCCAATTCCACCAAAACACTACTGATGTGTTTGGATCTGTCTTTGCTGATCTCGAGCCTACAAATATGAACAGCAGTAAAGCCAAGGACCACCGTTGTGGTGGCCGAAGGCACTTTAATGCTTAAGTCAGATATCGATCCAAGGAAGAGTGAAAACAGTATATAAATTGCAATGTGTATGTGTACATTTCTTCTTCCTTTCACCATCTCTTATAGCTAATGTTCCCTCCTCAATTGTCCCTGTAATCGATGGCATAATAGAGAAAGGAGGTCTCGAATGAGATCTTACTTGTGCATGACTGAGTCTCTTTGACACTTTACTCTGTTTAGGACCCAATGCTTGATTGGGATAAGAGTTGATTTTGTACGAGTGGATCTCGGGCCTATGGCAGCTCTGAGATCCATGTTCGAGCCTTATTATCCTAGGTCAAACCCTAAAATCCGTCTCTCTTGGGCTGGCGTGTCTTCGGCCTGGGCTCCTGGCTTACATGTTGAACACCAGTTTGTGAATGGGTCCGCTTGGGACCGCGCTGAAGCTTTTCTCTAGGGTTAGCCCATGTCACGTGTACTGTTGTGATCGAGTGACTGTTTGATGTCTCATCAAATTACATTTCCCCAAATCCATAGAATTCACATTAGATCAAACACAGCCTTAAGAATTTGGATTCTTAGAATTCATAAGGGCTTGAGTTTTTCTACTACAACAACGGTTAGAATCTAGGGGCACAAATTTGTGACCCAATCTTAGACCCAAATTTTATTTCACCCACTTAAAAACCATGGCAATGCACCTATAGTTGTGTTTCTGTTACTGTTTTCACATTAAAGTTATATATAAACTTTGGTTTGTTTTATGTATGCAAATCATTTCAAAATAATGAAATAATTTGTCAAGAGTAAATGCATGAAATTTCCAAGTCCATCAACACGAGAATTAATAAAGGTGATTTGGATGTTGTAAATTATCTCTAGTCTCTATTTAATTGTAAGTTGTAAATATGTTTTTTTTTTTTTTCTTTTCCTTCTTCGATATATTGGTAATTTAGAGATTGAATTGTGATATTATGAGTTTAAACTAAGTTAAAGAAGTACTACTCTTTAATACCGTGAACTAATGCATATGTTATCAAATTTTAGTAAATAGTAGATTGATTAAAGAACGCAACTTATTAAAGTGTTCAAAGTCATTTGTATCTAAAGAAATTCATCATCAAAAAAATGAGGCATATTGTTCATGAGGCAAGCAGCTACTTGATAGTTTAAGGAATAAAAGTGTTTATTGAGTTGCAAGTCACTGTGCAAAAACTAAAGGGGAATTCTAATTGGCGAGGAAACGAGCGAGGGAGGGGGGTGGAACCCTCCATTGCCTTCGAGATGCACGAGTGCACACATCTCGAGGGGGTGGAGCCCTCGCCCGTTTCCTCGCCAATTAGACAAGCCCAAAACTAAAATAGTCAGTTTTCTGTTATGCATGGGAACATATAATACCATGTCGTAAACTCTAAAACAAATACCACCGATAACACAATTCAAATTCAACTGATTGATTTATTAACTATTTTCGTGACAATGCCAAAGCCTCATTCTCAAGTATCTAGAAAAATAAATTTTGATTATTAGAAATAAGAGAGATTGAATTGAAAGAGAGGAATGTGATCAAACTTACACGTCCTACATATCTTCTTCTTTGTTTGCCTTGCACAGGACAGGACAGGACAGGACTGTTTTCAAATACTTTTGAATCTCACAAGATTGATCTCCTCAAATAAACATCATTTATATACAAATAAATAAATAAATAAATACTCCTAGTACCTATCAAATTTTAAAGTTAATAATCAACATAATAAACTCTTAAAGAGTTAGAAAAGAAAAGCCAGGCCTATTTATGGTGTTGCAAGCATCAGAGTGAACTAATATCTTGCATGAGTAATGTACATATAATATTGATGAGATTGAACTCAAAAATTTAGAAACAGCAAACAAATAAAAGGAAATCATATGACTAGTACTCTTAACAAGTCAGTCTAAAGACTTTGAAAGTTTGAATAAAAGTAACAAAGTAAATAGAAATCCCGAAATATTTGCAAGTCTATCCTATAAAAATTTACCAAATCCTTGATCACAGCAGGCGTAACAAGTCTAATCTATCACTGCTTTTAAAAAGAGAAGAGAAGAGAAGCTCATCTTCTTCTTCTTCTCTTTTCTGCAACAAAATACGATCCACTTCTCTCTATGTTACAAAATCAGATAAAGTGATGACAGTGAAAGGTGACGCCAGCCAGGCCTGTGCTGCTTGCAAGTACCAAAGGAGGGGATGCACTCCTGACTGCGCACTTGCTCCTTACTTTCCTGCTGATCAGCCCAAGATGTTTCAAAATGCTCACAGGCTATTTGGTGTCAGCAACATTTTGAAAATCCTTAAGCCATTGGACCCATCCCAACAATCCGAGGCTATGCGATCCATCATCTATCAGTCTAATATTCGTGATAAACATCGTGTTCATGGCTGTGTTGGGGTGATTCACCAGCTCCGGTGCCTGATTCTTCAAACCGAAATTGAACTTGAAACTATTCTCAGTGAACTTAACATTTATAAACAAGAACAATATTCCCCTTCATCGCACTTACCACCCACCAATCCTTCTCTTATTTCACTATTTCAGCCACACCAATTCAACAACATCATCCATCCACAACTATTTACTGGACAATTCTCAAAACTATTTGCGGCTTGATTCTAAAGAAAACATGATGAAACCAGTATGGATGCAACCAGCAACCAGCAACTCAACAAAGATTTCCACTTGACCAATATGAACAACTTCAAGAAAGGCAATACAATCCTATCTTCTTTGATACTGATGGAATCAATGATAGACAATCTTATGTCATAGATTGCAAGGATCCACCGTATGAAGCAAGGTACAATCAGTTTTGGCAAATTATGAATTATACCATCATTACAGTTTTCTTTTCTAAATATACAAATATCTTATTGTTTGATCATCTGTTTGCAGTTGTTCCAAGTCATCATTTAAGGATACAAAACATGTGATTGATTATGTGAAAAACAATGAGCTAAAAATTGCGGCAGCATGTTTCAGTCTCACCAATGTTGATTTGAATGGATGATAGCAAACCCTAAAGAATGTTTCAGTCTCACCAGCATCAATTTGAATGGATGATGGCCAACCCTAAAGAATGTTTCAGTCTCACCCGCATGCCGCATCAATTTGAATGGATGATGGCAAATCCTAAAGTGTTGATTGATCGATGAGAAGTAATTTTTTGTTTGAGCCATTAGATGGCCTACCCTAAAGAATGTTTCAGTCTCACCAGCATCAGGTACATCAAATTTGACAATTTTGAGACGAGTTCGAACACTTATAGGTAGTCACTGGTGCTTTATTTATATATAAGTCGATAGATTAGAAAATAAACGAAATGCAATAAACGAAATAGACGATAAACTAATAACGAAATATTATTCAATCACCCAACTAATAATGGGCAGCCTATGCCTTATTTATAACTAACCTATGTTTCAAATCAAACTATAAACCTAATATGAAACAAATTGAGAACCCTAATTTGAATCCCTATTACAAGAATAATAGAATTGTCTAATATCAATAAAATATATCACTGTTCCTAATATTAATAACTAACTTAATTCTATCATAAGTATTTACATAATACTTATATACAAATAAATATAAGAGTGGCTACCCTAACCACAATCCTTATTGTTTTTGTATGGGAAGATTGAATAAATTTATTGGTAAATATCTCATTTTTATTCGTTGCTTGATTGCTTATCTTCATGACTTTCTGTAATGCATTTCTCTAATGCATGTAAAACCAATTCTTATAGTTATAGTATGCTAACCATGTACCTTAGGTCAGAGGACCACTAGCAATACCTTAAAAAAGCCCCAATTCTAGAGAGCCAGGGCTACCAGCCATTTTTTTGGCAAGAGTTGGGGCTCTTTACACTTCTACCCCTTCTATAATTTATGTTTGTGGTTGTGATTTAAAGAGAATGGGTAAAAATATAAAAGAGCCCAACCCTGGCCAAAAAATGGTTGGTTGTCCTGGCTGCCAACTTACTCAAAAGTTCATCTTTGCTAATGAAGAATCAGACTCTCCCTCTTTGTCATAATGAATCAGTTACTGGAAGTATTTACTAATGAATATATTTTTATGACATTGGATAGAACTTTGTTGTCTTTCTTTACATTCTACAACAAAAATTTAACCAAAATGAATGTGAGAAATGGGAACCAATGGTTAGAATCTTGTCTTATAGCAAGTAAGCTCATCATATAGTAGATCATTTAAGAGAAAAATGATGGAAAATTAATACAATAAGCTAGCATGACATTCATAGGAGTTCTTTCTTCAAAGTGTTATTCGCCAAGGATAATGTACGGTGGAAGAGAAGTATGCTAGAAGGTGTCAGTCGTCAGATAGGTTGTGTTTCTAGGAGGAGCTGAGCTAGAACAGGGCAATTCATGACTAGAACAGTGATAGTGAAACCAATTTTTACTTTAGGAGGTTTGTCCATTTTGCCGCCACTAGTAAATATCAGTCAATGCATACTGTTGAAGTGAAGTATCAAACCTTCCAAATTCCGACACATTTCCTATGTAATCAAAACAGATGATAGATCTCCCATTTTTATTTTTATTTTTTTGCGGATGTATGTGTGTTTACTTTTTCATTTTATTTTATTTACCTGAGTGCATTTTTCTTCAGCAATTTTCTTCATTTTTCTCCAACTTACCTCTTGGCATTTCTTCCAACCCAAAATTTTATACACATAGTTCAGTTCATATTGGATTATCATTTATTACATCATTAATTTCCTTCTGAGCTTGCTGATACATACAAATGGTCTCACATCTTTACAACTTGTATTCTAAGTTATTACTGGTGTGTTTTCTCCCGGGGACAAGGGAATTAGGATCAGTTGGAGTACGGTCTGATATTTAATAAAGATGATGACGGTTATAGTTAAATTTCAAGCATTCAGTGAACAGTGCCAAAATGCTCTTGAAAGTCTGTATTATGGTAATAGTGTTTGGTTCTGATAACTCGAATGCGGAAGATACTTCTATATTGGTTCGACTTCAAGTACAAATGAAGATAAGGTTGAAAAAAGAAGAGTATTTATAATTTGATTGATGTGTGGATGTCTGTGCTACAAGGCTTGTTATATGGATTTCAATGTGACAGCTTTTACAGCCTCGTTATGTTGAATTG
This sequence comes from Berberis vulgaris, assembly GCA_963556465.1. NCBI lineage: Eukaryota > Viridiplantae > Streptophyta > Magnoliopsida > Ranunculales > Berberidaceae > Berberis > Berberis vulgaris. Next base: position 30,249,716 of record OY747127.1, on the reverse strand, counting down.
TTTACACCTTCCCATGTCAGTCATTTTGCTAGTCTGGTCCGCTCTGTTTCAGTTTGGATTTGCTTCCAATTTTCTCTGTACGGGTGTTGTAGTACGACTGTTTCGGATTAGATGATATTGTCCAGCCTTGGTTCAACATGTTGCCTGGTGAAGTTTTACTTGGTGTTCACAATGCGTCCTAGTATTCCTGGCGCGGATGCCATGTGACATGGGTGAGTGTTTAGTTATTATTAGAGGTGTCATTAGCAAAGTTAATTTGGTTGTATGGCTTTCCGGGATTAGCTTTATTTGGAAGAATTGTGGAACTTTTCTCCCTGACAATTAGGGGTTTTGGCCCAAATCTAATTTCTCCTCCTGATTCATCAAAATTGAATACTGCTTCTGTATTCAACCTACATCAAAAATCAGGAATTAGAGCTCGTTTGAATCCAGTGGATTCGGTATTATAGTATTATACTCCCATAGCATGGCAAAGAAGAATCCCTAATTTTTTGATGAGTTATGACTTATGAAGATCTATGGAGGTTAATGAATTACCCATCATGATCTATTTCTATTTTTATTTTTTGTTTAAAATTAATATTAGGTTCAATGAATCCTAGGTTTTCGAAAATTTCGCCTCCTTGTCATATTTGAATTGTGTATGTGATTCTTGGCTGGCATGCTTAAGATTGCCAATATTTCTCTTGATGAACTTGAGTTTGAGACCATGCTATTTGATTATGGGGATGAGGCGATTGATAAGGTTGTTTCTAGTCAAGACATGGACGATGAAATATGTACACAAGGAAATTAAGAACTTTTTAATTATTATTTTTTTATGTTCCTTAGTTTGAGTAGATATTTTTGAGTTTTGTATTAACTTATTATTATTATGGCTTGTGATGTGTAAGACTTGTGTCCACTTTTGAGTTATGAGTTATGACTTATAAACTTCGTGGATGTTTACGAACTAGCATTATTTACTCTCTTTGTTCTGAAAATAAAAAATTATATTAAGCTTTAACGTGTCGTCGAGTCGGTGTGTTTGTCTTGTGTCTGACACAACACTCGTGTATGTATTCATGCATCTTTGAGCTACAAAGATTCAATAATGAGATGGAAATCGTTCAAATAGGAATGAATCAAAGCTTCAAAGATTATTGAAGCTTGTCGTACAATGCTAGAAAGGCTGGAGCCTTCAGTCAAAGTTGTCACACACGAAACAAAAAAAAAATCCTTAATGAAGATGTTCTTTTTCGTTGTCAACAAAGAAAGGTTTTGCCCTTTCACACAAGAAAAAGGAATTAAGGAAAAAGTAGAAATAATAAAAAGGCATATGCCTTTATTTATTGATTTGGGCAATTTCCTAGTTCACAACTGACCTATTGGGTTCAATCGGACAGGGTCCCAAATGATTGGTCTCAACCCATCCTGATTATCATTAATTGTTGGGTTCGATCGGACTAGGGTCCCAAATAATTGTCCTGAACCCATCCTAATTATCATTAATTGTCGAACAAATAGGTGATTGAAATCGAACCCATGACCTATACAACTACAATTAAAATGTTGTCACTGCAGTAGTCAAAACTAGAGCGCATTCAAGTGACAATTTCAACAAAAATAATATAAAACAAAAAACAATATAAACATGCATACTAGGTCGGGTCTAGGTCATGATCCCCATGTCTGGACTCGATATGACTATGTATTTTTATTCTCATAATCACTCGTAGGTCGTTTAGAGACTCAAAATCGACCCATTAGAACAGGCTTGGCCAGGTACCGGACGCGTCGGGTGTGCGACATCACCAGTCGCAACCATCACCACTAAGCGCTTTTCCAAGGGATCACCATTCAAGTGGAGGTTTTAAGTGTAAACGTGCTAATGGCACGAGAATGTGACAATTTAGACGGAAAAAAATTTAGAATCCTTCAATTGGAGAAAATAGAGAGTTTAAAAGAAGAAAAAGAGTATTAGAGAAGAATAAAAGTTGAGGTTGGAAAAGAAATTGTATTTGATGAAATAATAACTTGGTTGATTCCTAAATAAATAAGCCGTCTCCTTTATATAGGATATGGAGGATGGTTTTACAAAAAACTACAATAGCAATATCCAATATACTAACAATTAACTAATTGACTAAAATAAATATTCTCTAACTATTATAGGAATTCTATAGAAAATAGGAGTTATCATCACCAAAATAGAGAAGGAAATTCTATCAAAGAATATAAACTCCACTGTTTCTGTTTTCGGTCAAAAGCTAACAAGAATTGAATAACTTGATGTCCTACATCATGTGCACTCTTCTGACATCCACCAAGGCCTTTTTGACTCAACAAACACTATAATGGATGGTATCACAAGTCAAGGTTTGATCCCTGTCAATACTGATTTGTTGGTTGATTTTATTTGAGCTAAAAACCCTACAGCTCTGAGGGGTATTAAATGAAGATGATATTGGTGGTGCATGAGTGGGTTATTACAGTTGGTATTAGAGTCGGGGATGGCTCTGTTATTAGGTGGGGAGACTGCAAAACCCCGACTCCTAAAGAGGTAGAGGGTAGTGGTGTACTACAAAGGTGCCTAGCCCCTAGGGCTGAACAAAAAACAAAAAAAAAGGACTAAACCGGCCAAACCAAACTGAACCGACCAGTTTGGCTTGGTTTTATTTTGGTTCAGTTTGTAACATTGTGAAACCGAAGTTATCGGTTAGATTTTCGATTTTAGGATGAAAATAAAATCTTGGAAACCAAACCAGATCGATATTTTTATCTTTTAAATTATATATTTTATTAGGAGATAATACATAAAACACTTAGTTTTTGTCAGTTCAGTTTGCTTTTCCATTTAATTGAATTTTATTTTGGTTTGGTCTGGTTCGATTTCATATTACATGTTAAGTTTGGTTCAATTTAGATTTTTGTCAAATCGACTCATATGTTCAATTTGCGGTTTCAGGTTGAAACTTAACCAAATCGAACCATGAACAACCCTACTAACCTATGGAGGCGTGATGGTTGGGCTAGTTGAAGTCCCACTCGCTCAGGCAGTCGTCCAAGGATTTAATAGGCTTGTGGTGTTGCTTTGATTAGTTCTACATCATGTATGAAAGTAATTGGCAAATGGTTCATAAGAAGCGGTTCAGTCCACCCCTTAGTTTGGTGAGGTCTTTTTGAGATAAAAAAAACCCACACGCAGAAGTGTTGCTTTGATTAATCCCACATCATGTATGAACAGAATTAGCAAATGGTTCATAAGAATGTCATCTTAGTTGTTCCGAAACTTACTAGCATAGGTACTCAGTAGGATAACGGCTTTGCCAAAGAAATTTGTGGAGGAAACAACCTATATTAAGTATCAAGACTTGTAATAAAATCAAAAGAAATGTTTTACATCCTACACGATAGATCTGAATATAGAGTTTGAGACGAGGATTGACATCTGTGAATAAGACGTTAAAGAATTTATCATCTTCTTGTGCAACCATTTGGACCTCAATTTATGTTAATGCCATCAATCATGCTCAACAATCAAGAATTTGCACAATTAGCCTCTATATTCCCCAACTCAGGCTCTTTTTGTTGTTCCTGCAGCAACTCCTACTTCAGTTAACAAGCCACTCACCTCTTCATCTTCCAAGGGTTTCAGTTGTGGTGAACCAGGTCACCATTACCTAGATATCCCAAAGGTAAAGAAAAAAGAAGTTAACTCTCCTTGTTTGTGGTGTAGAAAATTCCAGTGATGATGCAAAATTGGCATAGCATCTTGCCTTAGAGGAGGCAGCCACTTCACTATTGGTAGAGGAGGTGCACTGGACCTCTAAGCTCGAGGCCAAGCTTTCTAAAAGTGGGAGTATGGGGTGGACGCCATGTGACACCAAGTGTGGTTGTGTTTAGTTATTATTAAAGGTGTCATTCGTTAACTTGGTTTTATTTGGTTATTAGGAAGAATTGTAAAGTTTTTGTCTGAGAGATTGGAACTTTAGCCCCAAATCTAATTTCTACTTCTAATTATTAATTTAATATTGCTCCCGCATTCTACACCAGTTCCTGTTCGATTTTACGTGGTTTTTCTGATTGAATTTCTTAGTGCAAACTCAGTTGTGAGCTTGGGGGAGTGTCAGAATGTGCTACCCTGCTGAATAGGCGCCTAACCCAAGGATTAATGATGGTTACATCAGGTTGTGTCCCTCACACATAGGCAGCCGTCCAAGGAGAGATTCAAGTAATGATTCACACTCTTTGGACAATGAGGCCTCTTTGGCTCTACCACAAAAGCTCTGGCAAAAGGCATCAAGGAAACTATATAGAGGTCAATGTCTGTGGTACGAAACTATGTTTCTATTACTTTTTAATAAGTTTTTTTGGTTATAAAACTATCCACAAGGAAAATATGTTTTCTATTACATTCTAATAAGTTCTTTTGGTTATTAAACCATCCGCATTTCACAAAATAAGGTTCTTTTAGTTTATATTCTAACCTATCAAGATGATCTTTAATAATTTCTAATCCTTAGTATGGTATCCTTGAGATGCAACCAGAACCTATCATACAAGTTATTGCCAAAGCTTTTACAAAATTTATGGAAAAATAGAAATCAAGAATTCATCAAGAAGCATGATTGGGTTCTACAAATGAAGAAAGATGATCCAGTTTCTCCCAGATCCTAAATGGTTAGAAATTTGAGCGTGTTGACAACTATTGAGAAAGAATTCGTAAAAGCATTTATTTATAAAACAGTTGGTACCACTTCAGTCAAGCCAGACGGGTGTTATAGGAACCGCAGTGAGGACATTTATGGTACAGCCAATGAAAGGGAGCGACCCCTCTTTTCTCACAATCATTGCACAATATCACCTGTAGTACGCATTTACTTTGATCAGGATAAGTTCAGGTAATAGTAGCTGAAACAAAGATATAAACTTGCATGGGAGTGAAAGAACCTGTGTCTGGGCATGGTACTCTTGAGAAACTTTCTCCTCAGCCACCAAAGCATCAAGCATCTGAAAATACACCTGCCAATCATCAACAAAAAATTTATAAACTTTGTTGTTCATACTTTGTGAAATTTTGTGTGTGAAAGAAATTGACCGACGGGGCCATAGCCTAAAGAGGTACACAAAAGAATGGTTCATCACGTAGAAGGCCAGACAGATGGAAATTAGCAGGATTCAAAACACTAGACTCCACCGTAACATAATAGTCATCCAAACTAACCTTTAAACATAAATAACCACAACATACATAGAAGACCTCAGGCCAAGTGGTGCAACACTTCTCTTGAGTGGCATGATGGAACATTCAAGTGAGCAGTAATGCATCCTTTTTTCTTTATCTTTAGAATGGGTAGATCCAGGACCAAGGAACCTCAGCCTAAGATTGGATGAAATCCATCCATGTCCCAGTTATTCACAATGGTATTAAGCCTACCCAAGGAAAAAATCAACACCGTCCAACTCCTAAATGATCAGTAACAAGGAATAGTTGTGGCAGCTAGCATTCTTCAAGTAACCAAGAACAACCAAATTGGGAAACCTATAACTGTTTTGACTCTTGAGCATTGTGCAAAGTAAGAAAGCAAAAGGTAATCCCACACATCAAGAAGACAATACCATTACTGTTACTCCAGTATTTTGTTTTGTCAATTTCAGGACACAGAATTCATAGTAGATTGAGGCTTCCATGATAAAAAATAAATTTAAAAAAAAAAAAAAAAAAGAGCAAGAAGAGTTGATGGAACAGATCAATCCATATGAAATCCTTCGAAATTGTCAGGTAAATACAGAGTGTAAAAGGGCTTAATGAAAACTCTCAAAATTACAAGTTTGAATTGTTTTTAGAAATTAATTTAAAAAATATCTATTCAAAAATTACATGTCAAAACAACAACTCAATGACACGCAAAAGAAAAAAGGAATGAACAATTTTGAGCTATAAGGAAGAAATTATGATAAAGAAACAGGCTTGCTTTAGGGTGATAAAGTTCTAAGTTATAATGAAGAAATTATGATCAAAATACTGGTATGCTCGAGAGTCTGAATTTCAGCTCTAGGTTTGAACCTGGTCATCCCAGGAGCAAATTATAAGCTCCATGCTCGAGCTTTGAACCTACGAAGTTAGTCACTTTGCCAAAGGCATTTAGGGATCAATAAAAACCCTACTCAACCTTATAAAAATTAAAATTAAAAAATTAAAATAAAATTAAAATTAAAAATTAAAAAAATTAAAAATTAAAAAAAAAAACTAGTGTAAAGATGTTTGATTTTTGAAGAAAATTCTTGAGATTTAGAAATTGGTTTTGAGACATAGAGAAAGAAGCTTTTGAGAAGATGTACCACATCTTCTTCAAAGAGAAGCTTTGATTAAGCCTTCCCAAACTATTGTTCTACATGTGATTGGTTACTCAAATTGTGTAACCGATATGTGGAGATTGCCATAATCCAGTGCACGTGCTCTAGATTATCTTGATTGAGAAGGGCAAAGCTGTGAGTCAAGGCCTTGAGGGTCGTGGTGTTGTTCAAGGGATGGATAGTAGAAAATGATAAGGGGTCATGGGTACATCGATCTAGGTTGTGGGTATCGTTTTGGTAACTTATACTTGAAATCTTCTCATAGTGAAAGTTTGATTTCAGAACCCTGGTTTTTTAAACCTCTACTTTCATGTTGAATTAAAAGATTTTTTCCAAATTATATATGTGTCAATTCTTATTTATTGCTTATTGTTATTAAATATTAATAATTTTGATATTAATATTGTTAATCACTAAAATCAACCCCGACGTATTTCATTTACGTGGTGTGTAGGGATGGCAGTGGGACGGATACGGATATCTGCCATGCCCGAATGGGGCGAATTTGGGTTTACCTCAATGAATTTCGGGGGGAGTTCAAGATTCCAAATTGTATTCATCACATATCCGTTTATATATTGTAATTGTTGAAATACCATTATTACATAAAAACCCTAATTATAAACGAAAAACATAATCAAGCCCCACCATTCCACTCATTCACTCATTTCATCAAACAAACCGAAGAACCCTATCACTCTTCTCTTCTTCTTTTTCCCACCTCACCTGTATGACTAAAACAACAACTGCGGCTGCAGAGGCAGATAGTTAGAATGGAGTCGTCCAACTTTTCTTCTTGGGCGGCCTCTCCAACTCCTCCCAGATGGAACATTGATCAACCCTTTCTCACATGACACTTTCACCATGAACTCAAATCCACCCAAACCAAATCACCTACCTTCAGGTAAATTAATTCCCTTCCCTAAATCTGCTTTCAAACACAACACTCTCTCTATCTTTCTGTTTAAGTTCATGTTTCATCCAACCTATCAGTCCAGGTTCCGAAACCCCAATTGGACTAGGAAGCAAGATCAAGGTTCCTCTTCCAGTCTCGATTCACCATCGTTCCATCGCCCAAAAACTCAAGTAACTCGTTACATTCGTATGTGTCTTCATTGTTCTTCTCTTCTCCACTCTCTCCATCTTGTACCTCGAATTCGAAACCCTAAGATCTATCATTCTCTGGTTCTTTTTCCCCCTCCTTGTGGGCCCATTTGCTCCTTCTTCCCTTACTGGTGGAGATCCAGTATCCACGTGTCAGTCAAGGCCAACCTTTGGAAACACCACCATCTATTCCTTTTCATCATGATCTCAATCAAAACTCCCAATTTGATGAAGCAAAAAAAAAAAAAATTCGTTTTATTATTATTTTTTTAACGGTTAATCGGGGTGGGGCAGATATCTGCCATTCGTGACAGTGCGGGGATGGTTTCAATAAACACAATTCATCGGTTATTTGGGGCAGATCGGGGATCCGCCATCCCTAGAGGAGCAAGGACGGATTTACCCATATCCACCCCGTTGCCGCCCTTAGTGGTGTGGCAAGATTCTTGATGCTTATGGACTATGGATGCTCTACATCAGTAAAAATGATTGTCTCCATCGTTGTTTTACAAAATGTGTGAGGCTTACGGCTTGAGTCTCGCCTCTAGGCAAGACTTGGTCAAAACGCATCCAAGGCTTACATTAGGGCCTAAATATATCAAAGCCCTAAACCTTTCATAAGCTCCATGGCCAATGTATGAAACTTTGTTGGGTTATATTTTCCAAAACCTTCTACTCCGCACACAAGATTTATAGATTATACTTTTCCAGTTAGTCCGTAAGGATTAGACCATTGAAAATTGTATTTTAGCATGCAAGTTAAAAGGTTTAAGTGCATGCTAAACTTAGTTAAACTTTATAAACATTTTAATCAAACTCGGTCAAATTTAATCGCTTAAACCTCATTTTAAAATTTGAACATTTTGTACTGATCACTGGTTTTATTTTTCAAACATGCATTTCAACAATACTAAATTTATCAAAATTGGACAATTAAATAAGTTATTATAATTTTAAGTTTGAAAATTTAAATAATATTCTCTCCGTCACATGTACATCATATATTCTTCCACATAGATTTTACTTTTCTATTTACATTTTCCCCCTTTTAGGTAAACTTTATTTACAACCCATGCCATTATGTGAGTATGAATCGTGACCCTGGACCCTTGACAACTTTCCAATCTCCAATCCCAGCCATTGACTATCTTTGTCTCCAAGACAAACAAAAACCTACTTGCCTATTATACTGATAAATATCACTTTCATTTGTGGGGTTATGAGTTATCTACTATTTTCTTAATCCTAAACATTGTTTATATAATTGTTTATTTAAGTATGTATGCATTGAGGTTTACTCCTCGCGTCATACCTTCACGTTTAAAAACCTTGGTTTCCATTAACCCCAAATTTGTTGTCTTGTATTTTTCTGCTTTTTCAAAACTTGCAAGAACTTAAGCATTCCATGAGAAAATAACCTTAATTTTAAATGAACTAAAATCTAGTCTTATTTCTCATACAGACAAAGTGATAGAATTAAAGGAAAAACGAAACATTAAAGTTGAATTAGATGGAGTAATACTGAAACAACAAACATTAATCAAAACAACAATAATAAAAACTCAAGAAAAATAACTAAGAAGTTAAATATTGTTTCAATAATCAACCGAATAACAATGAACAACCATTGCCTTATTTATAATTGTCCTAACTTCTCTGACAATTTAACAAACCAAACACTATGGCTAATAATATCCTAACTACTATTTTAGTTTCTTACTGAATAGACCCAATTATTCTTAATATTAATATTACTAATCTAATACCACAATATTGTACTGCTTACATCAACCTCCCCCGGTTGAAGAAGTTTGTCCACAAGCTTCAAGGGTGCAAACTATGCCTTCTAAAAAGATGAGTTCGCCTTCGCCATCAACCAAAGAGACCTGGTCCATAAATGTTTGTTCATCAACTTCATCCATCAGCAGCATGGACTTCCCTTTCGAACAATTATTACGGACATGGCCAGGCTGACTACACTCAAAGCACTTAAGAGGGCCCTTAGGAGCCGATGGCGGTGTGTAAGAAGTGGAAGTGCGTGGTAGGGGTGCCAAAGTCTTCTTCTCAGAGCGGTATTGCAACTGTAACTTTGTTTATGTAGCATAATCAGTAACTATGCACCCGTGTTAGGTAACTCCAACTAACCGTCCAAAGAGCCCTTGCTCATAATCCATAGGAACAAAAATAGACCCAATCAACTCATGCATATCATCTCAATTGTTAACACGGTAACCTCATTGTGATTCGACATACACATTCCTCCTGCCACCAAAGATTTGCAATACTCATTAACTTGGTAGCCACTAATTGTATCTCCTTCAGACCTCGAATGTTTTTAAAATCAAGTATATGGTCAATCTCTAGGGACCAATCCATAAAAGCATCACTTAGGGAAACTCCATTATAAAAAGGCATGTTGAGCTTAAAACATTTACTATCCTGTCGCTCAAAGACAGTTATCAGCCAAGTCAACTAATTAGTATCAAAATAAGTACCTCCATCGAAGTTCTGGTCACCTAAGTTAGGTGGTCGAAAATGAGGATTACTTACCTCGACCCAAAGGAGGTTGAAATTGTCTTGTCTTACGCAGGCAACCAAGGTGGATTATGATCTTGATGTAAATAGTATTAGCAATATTATGGTATTCAATTAGGAATATTAATATTAGGAATAATTTGGTCTATTTAGTAAGAGCCCATAATAGTTAGGGCATTGGTTTTCAATTAGGGTTAGGTTTATTTTCTTGCTAGAGAAGTTATGACAATTATAAAGGAGAAGGTTGTTTATTGTTAGACAATTGATTGAAGAAAAGAGTTTTTATTTTGTTTATGTGTTTTATCGTAGATTTATTTTCTTTCAATTCCTGCATTATCTTTCAATTCTTGATTGTTTTCAGTTTTAATTCTATCAGTTGGTATTAGAACCGAAATGGTTCTAGTTATTTAGTTCAATTTGAAGAAAATTTGTTTGAGAAGACCATCTTGGAAGATGATAGAAGAAGAAAGACTCCAGCTAGCAAAGGCACTGAAAAAGGGGACGAATGAGATGCGAATGTTGCTCACAGAATTTATGGCGGAAAAGGGGATGAAGGAGATGTGACCGATGCTCACAGAATTTTTGGCTGCCAAAGAGGCCATATGACATACACACACAACACTCCCAGCTCCGGCAGCAAGACACGCCCTCCTACATCACTGCAGGCGGTGGCGGCCAACCAGTGTAGTCAAGGCGACCGCCTAGGCGTGTCTCAAGGTGTTTTCACAGAATTTTGCCTCAAAGTGAGGCAATGCGGTGCGGTGAGATGAGGCGCCGCCTCATCCCCAAAATGGTTGCAGCCGTCCTAGTTGCCGCAAAAGAGGTTGCAACCCACTCTATAATAGGGTGTTATATTTCTTGGTGTAATACTTGTCGTTCCTCCTTGTTACTGTCGTTAGACTCAGAGCATTCATCTCATCCTTGCCTTCAAATCAGGTATTCCCAAACAACAAACGAGATAAAACATTTTTTAAGTTTTGATAAATTTGTCACTTTTTTTAATATTTTTTGAAGAAAACATATCATGTTTTGATCAGTCTGTAATCGACATCAATCTTGACTTTTCATAGCATACTTCGATGATTTTTATGCTTTTGGAATACCAATAGGGATCATACTTGTCGATTTTTACCAACCATTCCAACAATTTCTTCTAACAAATGCTCAATATTCTCAAGTTTCTATTTTTTCAAGATTATTGATTTTTAATGATTTAGTGGATGTTTGCAAGTTACTTGACACGTAGTAGTGCTCTTGCCAAGGCAAGGGGCCACGACAATAGAGAAAGGTCGGGGTTCTTTTCGAAGAATAAGTAATCATCGCCATATGATAAATAGTCTCTGTGTGCTCGACCTCGGCAGAAATGACAACCCAAACCGATGAGTAAAGATAGGGAACGCCAATTTTTAAGTTATGATTCGAACTCCACCTCTGAAAGTGCCTGATTTTTTTCACTATGCTATGCAACTTAATTATATTTCAATTTCGATTCTAGGTAGTTATCATTTTTTGTATATATTTACTTATGATACTTATCAAAATGATGATGTATACTACTTTGTTGATATGTTTCAATTTATTATAAGAAAATATTTAAAGAATGTTAAGACCGCCTCACTTTACTAATGTGTTTGCCTCGCCTATCGCCTCACGCCTCAAGTGTTTTCAGACCCGTTCGCCTTAATGCCTTAACTACAATGCGCCAACCCCACAATGTTTTGGAGTCGATCGAACAGTTCAGCATAGGGTCGATTGCCCCAATCACCCCCTCTCCTCCTTCGTCGTCCTCAACGCCCCTTCCAGTGCCCTCGTCCAACCCGCACCACCCCTCCCTCATGCAACCATCGATCAACCACCCACCATCAATGGCCCCAAACCCCCATCGATCGACTGCAACAATCGATCGATCTCCTTCCACCTAAGCCTCTTACTGGTATCAATCATAACCATGTCACAGTCATCACTTCCCCTACCCAAACAACATTGTTCGACCTACTCTAACCATAAACAGGTCGATCAACATCCTGACCAGACCTCCCCCTTGGTCGGTCGACCTCTCACGCCCTCTCGGCCTCCATCAAAACCCCCTCCCCCTCCTCAAATCCCTCTGTCGCAGCCCCTTCGTCTCCATCACAGCCCATGTTTCAATCGATTTGGGAAGGAGAAGAGATTTTTAAACAAGTCCCTACTCCCAATTTTATTCAAATCCTTGCACAATTTTTTATTTAAGTCCTTGGTCCCTTCAGGTTTTTGGCATACAAATGAGCACTTAGGCTCTGATAAATAAACGAAATAGTAAAGCTGAATTAAACGAAGTAATATTCGAAATAACGAACAGTAATAGAAATAACAATAATAAAGACTAAATGAAAATAACTAAGAAATCAAATATTCTTTCAATAATCAACCTAATAACAATGAAAAATCCTTGCCTTATTTATAATTGTCCTAACTTCTCTAGCAAACTAACAAACCTAACCCTAATTGGCTGATAATGCCCTAACTACTATTTTGGGCTCTTACTAAATAGGCCAAATTATTCTTAATATTGATCTTACTAATCTAATACCATGATGTTGCTAATATTGCTTACATCACAAATCCATATACAGATATTAAGAAGTCATGGTAATAACTTAAAAATTGTGGTGTTTCACTTCATTATTCTTCAGGTAAAGCTACTACGTATTCACTGTTATGTGATAACAAACAAAAAACAAAGCTTTCAGTAAAAGTAAGAAGAATGAGGTAAAATCATGTGTATCCTTGATAAGAACTAACCTGCATATCCCCCAATGACTTGCTACAAATTGGGCATGTATAGTGAGTACACGTGTAGTCCTGTTGGTGGCATCAGAAAGAACCCAACATATTATTAAAAGCATGATTCTAGCAAACAAACAGTCAAAACACACACAAAAAAGTGTACCTGAAAACAACTAGAGTGCATTAAATGCCCACATGGAAGAGACTTGACAGGAGAGCAGGATGTGAAGATATCCTCGTGGCAAATCGGGCAGTTGGACTCAAAACACTTCTCTCTGCAGACATGCAAGGAAAGGGACTTTGACATGCAAGCATTGCAATTCATGCAATGAAAGTAGTCAATCCCTAATCCTTTCCCAACTCTACATAAATTGCAGTAAGGGCAGTGGTATATTTCCCTATTGAATAGCCAGAATATCACAAAAGAAATACAGAATCTGCAAGATTAATATACGAAAAAAAAGGCAGGAAAAGACAGAAAAAAGCATACTATTCAAATGTCATGTTGGGGATTCGACCCTTCACCACCATAACTTCCTCATGGTATTTATAAAGTTCTCAAAGATAAATAACATCCATAGGCTTATTAGTTGTTATATAATCAAACAATGATCAAGTATAAAACATCAACGTAAAAAATTACAAAGAAGAATATCACTCAAATAAATCTTTCTAAAAATCTTTTTTTTTAATTTAACATCAAGTTTTTCTTCATTTAAAATGCAGTTCGAAATTTCACCATATATTGGTCATTCCTTCAATAGGAAGCAACCCACCACTGACATCATCTTCAGAGCTCAATAACATCTTCAAAGTTCAATAACATCTTCAGTTGAAGAATCCTTGAGTGCCATACTCCATTTGGTATTTTTTCAGTTCGTAGAACCAATTGTGAAGCCTTATTGTTTGAAAGGAAACAATTGTGGTGGATTATTTCTCTAGCTACCATATAATTTATGTTGAACGGATACAAGCATGTTTCTGAAGGTATGGATAGAGACAAGGAAGCACGGACTCTTTGAAAACTTGTCGTATCCGTGTCCGACACGTCTCTGATACAGACACTCGCTCGACACGCCTCTAACACGCGTCGGATACATGGTTAATGTGTCGGCAGGTGTCAGACACATGGTCAATGTGTCAGACACGCCTCCAATACACCTGAAACTTGGTCAAGACACAATCAAGACTCGGCAACCGACTTCGTTATATTTTTCTACTTTTAGATGTGAACAAATAATCACCTAATTTAAGATTGTTGATCCCTCTGAAGTGACTCTGTCAATTGAGATTCAAGATAAATAGCGCTCTATGCTTTTTCTTCTTCTCTCATTTACTTTTCTCCTCTACTTCTTCTCTACTATATTTTTTCTCTCCTTTGTTTTTTTTTACAACAGATTTTTCTTCTTCTTCTCCACCTTTGCACCTTTTCTTCTACTCTACGTTTTTTTCTTGTGTTTTTTATACTGGCAACAAAGATGAAGGCACTTTAGGAAGACACTTTATTAGATTATTGTTTATATTTATATGACTTATTAAAAAAATGGTATGGCGTGTTCCGGAGTCCTATTTTTGGAAAACTGTCGAGTCGGTGTTTCGTGTCCGTGTCCAATATGATGCGCGTGTCCATGTCCATGCATCCTTGGACAGAGATTACCAATTGGAGGAAGTTGGACCTTGTCTATGCTTATCATCAACATGACTTAGTAAGGCATGTACTTCAGTAGTTCGGTTCAGCAACATATTGGGTTTCAGGTAGGTGATACCATAAATCTGCACTGGTTGGTTGCTTATCAACATGACATAGTAAGGCATGTACTTCAGTTTAGCAGCATATTGGGACTGTTATTTCTGAAATATTGGACCTCTTTTGTTTCAGCTCGATCATCCATGAAACATACTTGGTGAAACATGTAAAGACAAGCATCTCATCCACCTCATCTTCTTTTTAAACCCTGTTAAGCTCAACTCTATATAACCTGCAAACTATGGATGGTTACCTTAGGTTGCCCTCAAATTAATTATTATTTGACCCCTACAGTTTTTCAAATAATTAGTGTTTAGTACTCATCTTCCCCACTCTTTTGGGCTTAACTATGGTTTAACCTAAGGTAAGGTCAAAAGAGTCCAAAAATTAATCTTGACCGGTCAATGACATGGAACGGTTCCATTAGAAAACGAGGATTAGACTCAAATGGTTTTCAAAACGAGGGCAAACTCTAATAGGTATAAACTAATGAGTACCAAACTCAAAAAAACCCTAAATAATATGATTTGATTAGTAAAATCAGTATGGATGCTTAAAATGTCTTTGAGTTCTCTGTGAGGAATTCAGCACAGCAGTATGGGATTTTTTTAATGATTCAAAGGATGGTAGAAAGGCTTTTACTGGACAGTCGTTGTTTCTTTTCAACCCTCATGGTCGCTTTTAAGTTTTAACTATGAAAGTAGCAACAATTACACTACAAAGAAAGTATTATATATGCACAACAAAGGCAAGTAAAAATGGACAGCATCCTCATAAACCTAGATAAAATATGTTTTTTTTTTTTTTTTGCTTCATACATCGGGTTAAAAATGCTAATAAAAAGGTTACTTCAACGTGTCACCTGTCACCACTAGGAAAAGAAATAAAGGAAAGGATTGGTTGAGCAATTACCGTTCATCATCGTATAATCTGCAGATTCTGCAGAAGTATTTTGCCATGGATGAACTGCATGAAGAGTTAATGCACGCTGGACCAATCAGTTGAACTTGCAGGCATTTCATGCACATCATCTTGGTGGTATCTTTCCTGCATATACAATTGTAAATTGAAGACACACTCAACATAATAAAAAATGAATAAGACCAACCAGTAAAAGCAAGTGCACATTATAAAATAGAAAAATTAACCCATAACACACACCTATCCATTGCATGATTGGCTTCCTCATCATGGCAATATCTACAAGTAAACAACTTGTTGCAACAAGCAGCAAAAAGCTTGCAGTTCCGCTTGTAGTGTTTGCAACCAAAAGTCAGTGGATCTCGGTAAGATGGATACTGGCCAATAATTTGTCCATCAGTACTCGTAAAAGTTACTTCTGAACAAGGCCTTTGCTGGGTGACAATCCAACGGCTGCAACACCAATTAAGCTCTTGTCATTTCTCGCGTGAAAGTAATCCAGAAATAGCATAGAAGAGTATAGAAAACTAGAAGGCCTAGAATAAATTGGCACACAGTGTACAGGAAGGAAATCAAGACATCAATTAATGGATATTTAATCTGAGCTCGAAAGTTAAGCATTCTGATGCTATATAAGTGAATCTCTGAAGTCAGTGCATTTGATATAAATACTCCAGAGACATTCAAGGTCAGCATCAAACAATACTACTTCTGTTGCAACAAGTTGTGCATAGATCAACATTTAATTCCTTGCTCCAGTGCATGCGTCTCCAAGCCAAGAAATGGTCAGGTAACTTTGTTCTTTGGTGGTTGACAGATAAAAGAACCAGTAAAGCTAAATAGTCCGCACAAGCAGGACAGTGCAACAGTGCTTACTTATGGAACATCTTTAATGGGAGTGGTAGGTTCAGCTTCCTATCGGGGTTCTTCTTGTCAAAGCATAGTGTATAATTTGATTGTTTGACATAAGACTTTTGTTGTGATCAGTTTAATACAATGTTGTTAGGTTGTACTATGAATGTGTATCTTAGCATTTAGCTTGTAGGGTCCTAGCACATGATGACATTTTTCATACCATAATATGCCTTTTATGGAATTCTCCACGTAGCTTCAGGTTCTCTAGAAATAAAATATTAAAGTATGAATACAAAGCTTAACATATCTAACGCAAACACCACACCACCATTAATATTTGCTTAAAAATAGAATAGTAATCAGAACCAAATAGGAAAAGAAAAATTAGTATCAACCTCATGAGCAGGTTCTGGATGATATAGGCCTTTTTTTTGGAATCTAAGGTGGTATCACGTGACACTCTTCTAATTGCAGACTCCAGATCTTCTTGACTCATTGTTAAAAAGTGTTCTTCATGATACCTTAATTTCTTAGTAACGGGTGTAAATTCACCTGATTGCTTGACCTGGTTCTTAAGATCCATTATTCCATGGCCTCTTTCCTTGTAATGTTGACTATGAAGTTTAGTGCAATCTGGGCAATGATCACTATGCATCTCCACATTCAGAAATTTTGTTTCATCAGCTCCATTGGCAATTTCTGAAGGTTCAAACTTAGCACCTATAGAACCACTTGAAAGATATATCAATCCTTTATCTTCAGGAATCTTTTTTTCAAATTCAGTGATACTTTCTTTGGATAGATATGTAGCAGCAATTTCTAGTGGATCTGCTATTCCAGAAGGATGGATATCTGACTCACTTACAGTTTCTATATCATGCTTGCTCATGCCTTCCCACCATTCCTTTAACCATTCATTAAACATTGTATTCCTTGTAACCTTGCGCCACAATGACATCATAGCATGTTGTTCTGCAGCAGACAAGGATGCCATAAGCCAGGGTATCATTTTTTGTAGAACTTCAGCTCTTGTCCTTCCTAGCATGGATCCTATGATCTTTTCCTGTTCTTCACTCGACAAGTATTTTGTAAATAAAGGCCAAAGTTCAATTTCCTCTCGCTGAACGTGCTTTCCCAACATGATACACATTGTTCTACACATGCCATGGAGCTTCAGACACAGCCGGCGGTACCTCAGCATCAACTGATCCGGTGCTACGTCAGCAGTTGGCATTTCAGAATGAAGAGAAACAGTCAATTGTGACATTTCATCTAGAATGTTGGAGATACTGTTCACATGCTCTAATTCCAATTTGTGGTCCATTGTGTATGGCAAACTAATGTTTGTAAGTTTCCCTTTGGCCTCTAAAGCTGGAAAAGCAAAAACATCTTCATTATCACTGTGAACTCGATACAGAAACTTCATGAGATGAAAGCGATGTCGAAATTCATTGAGAAACACAACATTTTCGGCCATCTCAGCGGATGCACGGACCAAGTAATTCAGATCATTCTTCAATGCTTTGTGGAACAGAAAGATATAGTCAATAGGTTTGAGTTCTATAGTGAGACTGGAACCAACATCAGCTTTCTCGTCCTTCAGACAATTAGGGAAAAATATATGCAGATTAATCGCACTTGAGTATAACTTGAGGTACTTCCGATCCAAGTCATTGGATAAGTAATCATAAGCATGCTCATTTGTCTTGCCAGCAGAATTTGGCTTTACTTGACCCAGGTGGAATCTGTTGCAAGAATGGACATCATCTAGCAAAGTTTCATCGCTCTCAATTTGTTCAGACAGAAAAGAGCTTCGATTCCTGAAGATATCCTGCAACTCTTTTCTGAACTTCTCAAGGGAACTTTTACCTGAATAACCAATACGTATCCACTCATGTAACAGTGATGCAAATGACATGTCTGCTTCAGATCCTGTGTATTTAAAAGAGGAGAGAGAGATGAAATCCTTAATGCACTTTGAGTAGAAAAGACCATTGCCATCAAACTACTGGAAGCACTAAACTAATCTGACAGCATACCTTCCAGCTTTATGCTACAAAGAAAAGCCTTTGATTCAGCCTCAGTTAAATGTGTTGAAAGCCAAGATATGACAAGTTTTAGCAAGCCCAAAGGCATCAGATGAAGACTAGTGTATAATAGCTTTTGTTGCATTTCGTGGTGGACATGCTTACATACGAGAGGGAAGACCTGGTAAGAGTTTCATATAAGAGCAAGTTGTGACAATAAATGCAAACTCATTGCCCTTTATAAGTGTTCAGTGATATTCTAGTCTTTGCTATGTTATTCCCATAAGTTCTTCAGTGTTTGCACTTTGCACCCAACCATTAGCTTCATTGGTCAATATATACGAGCCCTGATGGGAGATCATAGGGAAACCCAAGGGGGCAGGGTCTTGATTGTAACTACAGGTAACCTACTGCCAATAGGGTGGAAATATTGAAAAACAGGACTCCTGGTCCTAAATGGAAATTTTTAATAGAAGTTTACCTCTGTTTCTTGAAAAGTGAAGTGGTTGCCAAGGCCCGTTAGGAACGCTTCCAATTTCCAGCAGAGTTTATCCACAAGCTTGCACAAAGCTATTTCATCTTCAAAGTCAATGTTTTGCAGCAAATGTAAGAGACTTTCAATCTGACTGCCATCGAGGAAACATTGGGTAGAGAAAGACCCATCTGGAAGTTCATTTAACACTGAGAAGAAGACTTTCTCCAAGGCTTCACTGTGCACAAGTTCTTTGTTGTTCAGAATATGACTCAAGAAAGAAAAGAAGAAGAAAAAAAATAAACCACAAAGAAAGAACAAGGTTGATAAGCAAAAGACCCATTTGCAAGTTTATTTGACTTCTACCTGACACTTTGACCAAGCTGTAGGGCACAGAAGCAATCAGAACGTTACCTGTAAAAGATGAGAACATCCGCAAAAAACTTTAGCTGGGAAGTGATGGAAGCTAAAGTTGATAAAACCTTAGAGCTTCTTATTTCACAAAGCTCAGCTAGAATATCTGTTAAATCTTTCTTGATGGCAGCATTCCATAGACAGAGGCCATCAATAGGATGATGTTGACGATTGTCTTGGAGGCTGTCTAAATTTTGTTGACTGCAAGTTTCTCCATATAAGCTCATCCAAGACGAACATATTTTCCGAAACCTCTTCAAGTATAGAGCCTCATTAAAACTTGAAGCCACTTCATCATTTGCTCTAGCATTGAAATTACGAACAGAAAGTTCCATTGTCCTACCAAGCCAGGATGCCACCACCTTCATGGACAAACAATTGTTCAAACATTTTTTTAATGATCAGATTTTTCTTTTGAGAATTAAAGGATTTTCATGTGGTTATACCTCTTGCAACAGATTTTCCTTTGGAATGACTTCTCTAATACAGAGGACAGCATCAGCTTGTTCATTGCTAGGAAGATAAGAAGTCATCCATGGCAAAAAATCCTCCAACAAAATGATGGGAACACTGCATATGAACTGCCATACAAGTGAAGCCTGCTCTTTGTAAGAGAACTGCTGCACCAGCAATGGAAAAACCTGCATGCAGATACATTATAGCGATTTACCACTCTATCTTCTTATCATGACCGAAGAATAGGACCTGGTGAAAAGTATCCAATCACAAAGCAAAAGGTACTTTTCAAAGTAATAAGTTGCCAGCTCGCATAAATAGAAAGATCCAAACGTGTGACTTAATGTAGAGAGCCATAAAAGCTATGTAACAACGACACTTCATTTTCAAAAACTTGACGCATATTGGACACTCCAACACCCGGACACGCCATGCTTAGATCACCAACTTTTTTACACATCTTTCAAAAGTTTCAATTCTTTACAAATTACAAGCATATTGAGGCAAGTTAGTACTAAATTTCTAGAAATAATGATATACAAGTAAAAGAACATGTCTAGAAATGTAAAACTTATTGTTGAAAAGTAAATAATATAATAATGTATAGACGTGCTCCTGTATCTTGTTATTTTAGTTGACGTGTACAATATCCCGTATCTAAGTCGGTGTTATATAGCACAATAGCTTAGATAACAAAAATAATAATAATAAAAAATTGAACATCTAATTATAGACCAAAAACTCATCACAATAAACTTACAAAGTCTGCTTATAGATTACTAAGATCCAATATACCTAGTGGATACAACCGCTAACACAATAATTTACAAGAGACTAATCGGAATTTGAAAACAGTGGTTAGCAAGCCACAAAGTTGTCCACTGGGTCTGTGTATCGGCTAAACAACACATTATTTACCAACAATGAGAGCTATTTGCAAAATTAGCATGTCACATTGTCACTCTCTAAACATGCAGCCTACACATGTCCAGCTTTATACAATATATATTATGTATACCTGCTCTTCCTCTTTGAGCATATGCTGACTAATCGATGCCTCAATAGTGGCAGTGCAAAGAACCAGGTTCTGAAATTGTTTGAAAAACTTCCCATCGTCCTCCAGCAAATCATTTAAACATTGAAAAATAGATTCGAAGAGCTCCTCTATGCCTCTGTGCTCAAGAGAATATGAGCATGCAACATTACCAACCCGTAGGTCCAAAGCTTGAAAAATCACCTGCGGAGACATTCAGGATAAAATTATAGAACCATACATGGTTAATTGTACTCAAACTTTAAATTTCTCGACAGAGATCAAACTATATAACATATAACTATATATCGTTGAAATCGGAGCAACTTTCCTTACTCTTCAGTTTCAATCAGGTGCTCGTGTTGACAACTTCACTCATATAGACATAGTTATCAAAACATGTACCGGAAACCTAAATTTAAGATATATCATCGTGTATCGTAAGATAATGTTGCAAAACTAAATGTACATAGATATAAATATATATATTTAAGCATATAAAAGACATAAATAAGACTTCTTCAAACAAGGAGGTCCTAAAAACACTTCCATTGATATATATAACTTATGTAACACATATCAGCAAGTTATTGCTATCATCCATCCATTCATTCACGTCACTTGTACAAGGACATCCCAGCATCATCTTATATATGTGTATTGAAAGGTTACACCATATCGATGAGGCTTAGATACGGTATGTATCGGATATTATATTGTGCATATTGTAAGATATTTATGCATATCTATATAGTCTCGGCGAGGCCTAGACACACTAGGCGAGATATAGTAGACCTCACCGCCTCGCCTAACCTAGGCCTACGCACCACCTAAATGTTTAAAACAAAAAAAAAACAAAAAAATTTGTAGCCAAAGGCTCTCGCCTTTTTACAATTAGCTTGTAGCCTTTTTCCCAGGGTGCTAGAACTAGGCGCCCAGGACAGACTCCTGGCCTAGCCTCACCTGGAGGCTGGAACTAAATAGGGTGATGCCTAGGCGCACAAGGCGAGCGTTTCTTGACCTCACTGTATGACCTAGCCCATGCATCGCCTAAAATTGGCGTAGTCTCGAGTGGTCACCTAGTTCACCAGGCGCTCACCTTTGACTACATTTTCTTACATTCTGTTGTTGCCTTTTGACCTTTTTTTTTAATGATTGTTATTGGATTATAATTGTTGATGCTTTAAAGACCATGTTTTTAGTTAAATGTGTGTGAAATTAACCTGTGAAACTATGTGTATATAGAGCCTTCAAAATTATTCCTAGAAAGGTTGCCCAAGGCGCTAGGCACCCAGGCCAACCTCCTTGCCTCGCCTCACCTAGCACATGTTACTACGTAGGTAGCGGATGAGGAATCTTAACTCCCTTGCTACTCCATATTTTTAATCAGTTTATTGACATAGAATGACTCACTAAGTCACTAGAATATTGATAAATCCACAATCAAATTAGAAGAATTGAGGGAGCAAATTGATCCAGATCAAAGCCATCACATACAGAGATCAGTTGTATCACTTATATCGAGAAAGCTTAATGAAAATCTAAGTTTACCAAAGAAAGACTTTTGGTTTGTATAATATAGTTTTTATTAAACTATTTTATTTAGATATCAAAGTACAAACTTAAAAAAAATCCAATTTTGTAAAGTCTGAGTTAAAAGAAATAAAAATAGAAAGCTCAATTCTATATTGCTCGAATTGAGTTTTGGTTTCAAAATGGGATTTTTTAGTTTCGAAATTTCTCTAATCGGTTCCCAACTTTGATAAGGATTAGTAACTTATAAATACTTGAATTTGGTAAACAAATAGTCAAATTTTTCCAATTGATTCAAGAAAAAAAATTTGAGACATAGTTTTCCTTTGTGAGAGAGAAAGCCTCTGAAGAAGATGAAATACATGACTTTTGTAAGCCAACTTCATGAAGGCTTTTCCAAGAACTTGACCATAGTTGACCTTCACTTTTTTTTCATTTTTTTATACAAAATATAAGAATCATTTTAATTATGTTGGTCTCCAATTCCCCATTGTACCCTGATAACTATAACACCTATATTTCTCCATCAAACATAAATAAATAAATCCCCAACAATTTCCTTTCACAAGGAAAAAACCAGATGATGGATCAAAATCAAAATCAAAATCAAAATCAAATTCAAATTCAAAATGAAAATCTAAAAAAACAAACTGACCTGGTCCTCAGCAGCACAGTGATACTTGTAAACCAACCTAAGAAATTGAAACCGATTGTGAACATCAACCACAAAATCAGGAGCAGGGCAGCCAGTCTCCAGCAAGGACGAAGTAATTCGCTGCAGCTCGGCGAGCTCGGACCTCAAAGCTTTGTGGAAGCAGACCAGGAGAAGAATCGGAGCATCTATGATCCGAACAGAAGCAGCAGCAAGTGGAAGAATTTGTTTCTCCTCCTCCTCCAAAGCACATTTTGGAAAACTTCCACCATCCATCCACCTTGTCTACTGCTTCGTCTTCGTCTTCGTCTTCGTCTTCTTCTGCACCAACACCCACCATCAACGGATCCACTAAAAGGATCAACTCCAAAGCCCTTCTCTCCTTCTTAAACATCTTCTTCTCCTTCTTCTACCTTATCATCAGATTTGCTGAGTCCATCTGTTTATTAAATTAATTGAGAGTTTTCTCTCATTTTTAATTTTTGTATGATAGAGACTTCGTACCTAGCGGCCTCCTCCCTCGTGTGTCTCTTGTTGGCTTTCTGATGAAATTGGAAATTAATATTTTGATTTCCCGCCTAGCCGGTTTTGGAGATTAAAAATGGGGCTCCGGCATTTTTCACGCCGGCTGTGTCCTGTCGTCACGTGAGGTTGAATCTTTTGAGTTTTTTTTTTTTTTTTTTGGTGGTCAAGTGTCGGACATGGGCGTGTGGTGTGCTTGGGGTGGCCACAAGCTTGCTTACACTCACCACGTTTTACTGTTTTTGGCTTCTTTGGCTCCCCAAAGGGATCCCACCCGCAAAGCCCATTCCCGATTATAAATAAAGTTTTACTAGGCCACATATCATCTTTTGTACATGACAATTAAAAATCACAAAACTGGCACAAGTCCACTTTTTACAGATTTACAATTCTATTGTTGATGATTGCTTCAATAAACTCCAAAGTGTTTGAATTCAATGGACTGAAAAAATACCCAAATTTTCACCTTATCACAACACCAAATAAAACTAACTCTGATAGTTTTCTAGCCAGAAAACATGACGACTTTCACCATCGATTTTGAAGTCGATTTCCCATCTTCTCCATCCACCATCGATTTTGAAGTCGATTTCAACTTTCAACCGTCGGTTCTCCACTCCATTGAAGGGTTTTTGGTCGATTTTGAAGTTGGTAGAAGCGTTTGTGTTCGATTTGGAATAAAAAAAAAAAAAATTTGAAGATGGATGAAGAAAGAGTTTGATGAAGAGTGTTGAGATGTTGTTGATTAGATTTTGAAACTTAAAATATCATGAAAGTTACTCACGGTTCTTTTTTCTCAGGTTAAAAAAAAATTGTGAGTACCATGAAAGTGAGTAGTTTGTGAAAGTTCGATTTGAGAATAAAAAAATAAACCATACTTGCAACCTATGTGGAGATTTCCATGAAAGTTACTCACAATGGGTTTTTTTAGTTTGGCACTCATTAATTTATACCTATTAGAGTTTGGCAATCGTTCTGAAAACTATTTGAGTTTAACCCACGTTTTCTAACGGAACCGTTAAGTCCACATCATTGACCGGTCAAGATTAATTTTCAGACCATTTTGCCCTTACCTTAGCTTAAACCAACGAATGAGATTTCGCCTAAATCACAAAACCATTTTTCGGAACCTCCTCCTTGCAACACATCTCCTTGCGACGAAAATGTTCCTCCCTGCGACGAAGATGCACATTCTTTCCTTCTCCCTGCTGCCATGGTCAGCACCCAACAGAACTCTATCGAGTGCAATGCAACCTTAAGATGCTTTAGATGTTAAGAGAATATACCAAAAGTTTGAGAGACAAATTCAATCAAAATTTTGAGATACAAATCCCTTGGGCCCAACTTTGAAGATTGAAATCTTCAGCAAGATGGTCACTAAGACATTTTTTGTTTTTAACAATTTAGATGGAACTTTTTACGTCACGTTGTAGAATATCTCATTGTCTGAACTCTAAAAGAAGGTTGAGGTGCAATCAAAAGTCTGGTGATTTTTGCTTAGCTTAAATTTGGTGCAGTAGGGAGCGGGAGGTGCATCTCCATCGCTGGGAGGAACGTCTTCATCGAAGCAGAAAGGAGGGAGATCGCCACGAGAAGGAAAAAATGAGGTGTGTCGCAGGAAGGAGGAGAAGTTTCCAAAATGTTTTGTGATTTAGGCGAAATCTCATTTGTTAGTTTAACCTAAGATAAGGGTAAAATGGTCTGAAAGTTAATCTCGATCAGTCAATAACATGGACTTAACGATTTTGACAGAAAACGAGGGTTAAACTCAAATAGTTTTCAAAACGAGTGTCAAACTCTAATAGGTATAAACTAATGAGTGTCAAACTCAAAATAACACTTTTAAACAAAAAAATTCTAAAGAGCAAGGTTCGATTTGAGAAAAACATTTGTGAGTGAGCTTCATGGTACTCATAGCATATGAGAAGAATACCAAGAAGGATACTCACAATTTTTTTAATAACTTGAGGGCAGTTTTGGGGAAGGTCAACATAGTGATGGGAGTAGAAGTGAGAGAGAAAGTAAGTGATAGAGTGGGGATCTGAGTGGTGAAAGCTGTTGACAGTGGTGAAAAGTAATGTGGTTGCGAGGAGAAAAGTTTACAATTTGAGTGTGGTGGAGGAAGTAAGTGGTGCTGAGAAGAAGACTCCATGGGTGTAGCAAATTTTAAATTGAAATAGAAGCTCACCCATAGACCATAGCCATAATAATCTGTAATTGTAGGTCATTGATGATACACCAAAACGTCCTATCTTCTACACAATACACGTGTCATGATGATCTCTAGGAACAACAGGCCCAAGTGTCAATCTAGCACTGATCCAGCCCAAATGGCATCAAGCCCGCGAAGTACAGTCCGCTAGACGGACCTGAATTACTGCGTATTGCTAAGCCCATACGTCTCACAGCCATCCCCAATACCCGTAAGATCTATTTAGGCAAGTATCTCGGGGATCAACTTTGGACGGGCAAGCCAACAACATTTTGTCTCCAACTAGGAAGCAAATACCAGAGTATACATCATACGTGAAAACTTTCATCTATGGACAACACTCCAATTGGGAACTATCTCCCGCATATCTAGGTGCACAGGTCTAACAAGACAACTTCCCTTCTCAAGACGACTCCTAATTAGATAATGATCTCCAAGAAGATATATTTCCCTAAACTACGCTACTGACCTGGTCGAACTAGGACTCCAGCCCTATAAATAAGACAGGAGGTTGGTGAACAAATGTACGCTACAAATTTCATGTTTACAACTTTAAGCCTTAATAAGATATTTGTCTGACTTTAGCATTGGAGTGTTATATCGGCCACCACAACGGTGGTTCGTGGCTCACGTGCATTCCTTGTGCAGATCAACAGGTCAAGGTCCTTGGTGTCGTCTGTGGGGATGACAAAGTTCCTAGCAAAGCATTAACATCATCTTTCTTTAGAGTCTAGGAAGATGGTGACCACCAGATCCTGCAATTATGGAGACTAAGGGGACACGTCAATTGCTTATACTAGCGTTATACCACTGCTTCTAGTGATACCGGCGACAGGGGGAGCAGGCTCGCACCCCCATGCCAGCAGCAGCGGTGACGAACCTCAGAATGGATCTGCTATCATCAAATATACAACAGATCGCTAAAGTAGTGGAAATCCTCACTCAGAAGAACCCTCCACCCGCCGATGGAGATCAGGAGTGGCACAAACCTCAATCTCCAGACGTCAATAGCGAGTAGGCACATGAGAGTTAAGCCCCCGTCAGTTCTCACAAGACTAGAGGCGACGAAGCGGTCAATGGGGATCCAACTTTCAGGGCAAATATACCCGCCATGCGAACCCCCTTCGCCGAGGGGCTCATAACCCATACGTGTTGTATAGTCTTTATGTTCCTCCGTTCGTGGACCACACCGTGAACAAAGATTTGCCAAATAAGTTCATCCCTCTGAAGCTTGAGTTCTATGACGGGACCGATGACATGTTGATCCTTTGCGTCGGTATCAACATGTGATGGCACTCAAAGAATGTTCTGAATCGGTGATGTGTAGAACGTTCCCTACTAGCCTAAAGAAGTCAGTCATGACATGGTTCCATAACCTCCCGCCAAAATCAATCGACTCATTCAAGATAATGGCCAAAACATTCCTTACACGCTTTGTTGCCAGCCAGCAAATCAGGAAAGGCTCGCACTATATACTCTCCTTGAGGCAAAAGTCAAATGAAACACTAAGGGAATATGTCATGTGCTTCAATGACAACCTGACGCTCATTGACAGCTGCAACAACGATGCCTCCATTGCGACTTTTACTGCGGGGCTAAGAGAGGGAAAATTTTACGACTTCCTCACCTTGGAACCCCCCATTGGATATGACAGAACTTTTGAAAAGCGCCCAGAGGTACATCACCTTGGAAGAAATGAGAACAACCAGGAAAGAAATTGAAACAGAAAAAACCCTCTGGTTATAGAAACAGAAATGAGGGAAGGAGATACGAAGATGAAGATAGAAACAAAATGAAGCGCAACGACAGCAGGTCGAACTCTGGTCGTGCCAAGCTAGAAAAATCTTTCAACTATGTCGGGTCAAGGACTACAACCCCCCCCCCCCCAACTCTAGCTTGACAGACGTTCTTAATTCCATGAAGAATTGGGAGGATCTAAAATGGCTCCCAAAGCACGCCAGAGACTTCTCCAAACGGGACAACAACAAGTATTGCTCATACCACAAGGAGGGTGGCCACGACACCAACGACTGTAAGAGTCAAATGTACGAAATCGAGTATTGGATTCGAAAGGGAAAACTGAAAGAGTTCATGGGCTCGAGAAAAAGGTAAAATCGGATTGAGGAAAGAGGAGATGCGGTTAAAGAAATAAAAAATGAGGCTCCAGACATTATATATGCCCTTCACGGAGTCGAATCAGAAGAAGAACAGTCAAACAAGTCTCGAAAGCGGACATTTCTTGAGATGCAGACACAAGCCACCAGCAAGGATCGATGCGTGTATTACTCGCGAGTACAGAGCCCAATCCCGACCTTGACTTGCATAGATAAGGACCTCGAAGGCGTCCGTGCACCAAACAATGACGTTCTTGCCATCTCAGTTTCTATTGCAAGGTGGAAAGTAAATAGGGCCCTGGTGGACACGAGAAGCTCCCTCATATCCTATTCTACAATGCATTCCGCACTATGGACCTCAAGGAAGAGAACTTAACACCTTCCGGATACCCGTTGATTGGGTTTAGCAGAGAAAAATATTTTTTGATCGGGAAGATAAAGCTAGCAGTGGTGGCAGGAGAGCCACAACTGATAAAGGTCTTGTTCCCAGACTTCATGGTGGTAGACGCACTGTCTACCTATAATCTCAACTTGGGGAGGCCCTGGCTTCACCAGATGGAAGCAGTGGTCTCCACCCTTCATCAATGCGTCAAGAATACCGCCAACCACTCAGAGGGGACAATTCGCGGGGACCAACCAACAGCACGAGGCTGCCACTATAATGCGATAAAACAAATAGAATGTTCTCAGATACAGCTGGAGCCCGCTAAACAAGTTGAGCAGAAGCCAGATGCAGAAACTGGGGAGGAGTCATTCCTCCTAGATAGGGACAAAGACCCAGTAGCAGTGGCTCAACTTAGCGACGGAAGACAGTCCATCATTACAAAAGCGGTCTGCCTTCTAGCTGGATAGGACGACTGGCCTAGCGGATAGATCATTACAACCACAACTGTCAACGAGTACGGAAGGACCCTCCCACGCAAGGTTTATTCTTCAGTAACCTCAACGACGTTGGTGAAACTTGAAAATTCTCCGAAGGTACTTACAATCCAAGCAAGGGCCATGCGAATTTACTTCAGAGCCGAATCAACTTCTCCCCGCCAACAGTCAATTTATCTAGTTGTGTAGCTTTCTTTCAGCAGTCAGTTTAGAGTTTTAGTTCTTTGGAACTTATGTGATTTGCACTCATTTGAGAAAAAATGAAAATTACGCAAACACACTCTATTGATTACTGGAAAAATGTTACAACGTTTGCTCAGATGGCAGGTACAAAAGATTACAAACTACATGTATCTAAGTACGATGCAAACATCTATCCGCTGAAACAAGGGTAGAAACTCTGATTTGCTAATCCACCTCCAGAAGAGAAGGTGGCTAGAGTGAAGCATCCGCGATAGAAGACGAAAGAGCCGCACAAATAAATGTTTCATCGAATCACCCCAGAAAGACGATTCAGATGTGGCAAGCAAAGTACATGAAGAGGGTTGCGAACACTCCCTCAATTTTTGCTTCGCCAGTCTACCTCACGAAGATGAATAGAAGGAAGTGGCAGATGCTGACGAAAATGTCCCGGAACAACGGAATCGTCGATGTTTCGCAATGCTACCAAGTAGATATGCCTTCCAAGCGTATAATGCCTGGGGTGACGCAGAGATACCACCCCAGGAACGAGGGTCACGACCTCCAACGCTCCCATCAACCATAAACTAGTTACGAAGACAATCCCTCAACAGCAGGTAACAGATGAGAGAGTGCCCGAGCACTGGATGATGGAAACCAAACCTGACCCCCGAGAGGAACTCAATAATTTTTATTTGCAATGTAAGAAGACATTACAATATCTCATGGGATAAACCTGGTGCCCACCCAGATCAGGCGACACCGCATAATAACAAGTCTTATCAAGACTCATCGGCGCAAATGTCAGAACATTCGAAGACTCTAGTGGAGAGGATCTTCCTTCAGCCTTTGGAAAACCCAAAGCATATTCTTTGAGTAAAAACAAATGAAGATTGCACTATGTAGAAGATAATGCCCACAACGGTGAAGAAACACCATTATTTAGACGAAGTGGCTCACCAAACGAGTGCATCGGCATTAAATGCATGCCAGCATTGAATACCATATAAGAAACGAGGAGGCGATGGTTCCCATGAAAAATGCACAAGTCCACGTTCAATCAATTAATGATGTTGCACACAACCCCATTAATTGAGGGAATAATCGATACTCTACCGTCTCGCAATCTACACCCTACACGTGGCACCATAATCCTGCGATAGGACCTAGTTTTTTCTTATGTAGCCTACTAGCTCGACCCACTATCCAAGCGGCATGGTACCACGTGCACTAACGCAAGTAGTAGAGACCCTAGTCACTCTTGACACACTAAACACACTTACATATCACCAGCTGATTTAAGGTACCTATTTTTAAAACTTTCGTTGAAATTAGTGGAAACTAATCCGCACAATGCAATCCGATTTCAAAAGTAGGTTTGCACACCTGTAATAGGAGGAGCCCCAACCTAGCCAGGTAAGCTTAGTCAGTTTTGACTGATGACGACGACTTCTGGTTCATCGCGATGCCTAATTCGCTGTACGCGAATGTTGATGGCTTAGGAAGTGGGAGTCTAGTCAGCGCTCTCACGCCTGATGACGATGACTCACAGGGATCATCGCCCCCACCACGGGCGATGATCATCGAACCCAATCAGGTAAGCCTAGTTAGTGACTACTGACGACGACAACTTCTGGTCAGCTCCCAAACCTGTAGCTCACTCCGCATAGGTGTAGATGGTTTGGAAGGTGGGAGCCTAGTCAATTCGAACTAATGTCGATGTTTTTCCACGAGACCAATGCTTTTCCATAGACCATGGTCACCGAATTTCCAACTCCCAAACCTGTAGCTGTTGCGCACGGGTGTAGATGGTTTGGAAGGTGGGAGCCTAGTCAGTTCCGACTAATGTCGACGGCTTGCCACGAGACCACTACTCTTCTGCAGACCATGGTCGCTGAATTCGTTCGTCCCAAGTTCGTAGCTAGCTTCGCGCGAGTGTAAATGGTTTGGAAGGTGGGAGCCTAGTCAGTTCCGACTGATGTCGATGTCTCGCCATGAGACCACTGATCTTTTTCAAGATAGTGGTTGTCGAATCTGATCACGGCTCAATCAACATCTTCACGACCGCATAAGCTGACATCCCGTTATCAGCAATGGCCACTTAAACCAACATGAAAACTAATCCGCTAAGTGCGGATGAATGCTACATGGAAGACCAACCCGAGCTTACAAAAACTAATATGCTAAGCGCGGACGAATGCTACACGGGAGACCAGCCCGAGCTTACGAAAATTAACTCGGGACAAGCGCTTTTTGCTTAACTACAGACGACAACGCATGTGCTCAACTACAACAGTTCACTCATGCCAATGACCACAACCGACAGTCAAATATACAACTTGAGATTCTAACGGCTTACCTCAAGGATGAGTTGCAGCCTGGGTAAAGTAACCCACTGAAAAACCATCCGCAGAATGTTCACTATTGGGCATAACCATGCAATAACAACTTTGAAACCTCTTGGGAGTACAGATCAAAATTACTCGCAACAAAAATGATCAAGCTCACAATAGTGGATAGACCATTCGGATCCCTGCTAACCCAACATGACCCATGTGGACTGCAAAAAGAGGGTCCACGCTTCCTTCTCCGAGGAAAGAAAAATAGTGGGGAACATCCTTACAGAGAACACACACAACGATTGGCATACAATCAACACAATGGAATCAAATGACGAAATTATACTTACGAAGTGTCCTGAACTCTCGCTCAAGCGGGGACCATTGAACTCAAAATACTTCGAATCCGAATGAGCCAGGAACCAATGTTTCTGCTAGAACTCAAAGTCATCCGATAGTTTCTCGAAGCAAGTCGTCGACTTCATCTTACACATGCATGGTCGTTTAGTCGAGGATAAGTTAATAACTGAATCACCCTCAGAGTCATGCGGACACTAACGTCCTTTGCCCTGATCAATAAAAGGAGAACAGTCCTGTACCCATTCGGTACGAACTGGGTAGGAGGGATACTAAGTAATTTTAGAAAGCTCCAAATCTCGTCGATCGGAGGAAAACAGACTCCCGTCTGGACTCTGAAGCATGCCACGGTGCAAGCAGATGAATTCTTCCAGAAGAAACATTGGCATTTGATCAGCACTCAATGTGTAGAATGGCAGGTCTTCAGGGACCCCATATGTCTTTCAAATCTCAGTCAGGATCGATTCAAAAGTCGACCTATCTTCAAAGAACTGGAGGCTCCTATCAAGAAGATTATAATCAATTTGATTTTGGCGAACCATGAAAAAGTAAACAAGCTTTCAGTTAAAAGTCGAATAGAGCAGAGTCTCTAAAAACGAAGAAGTGAAATAGTCAATCTCTACAGAAAGGGAGATCTAATTAGATATTGATTTCTCACATTTTCTCCACTGAACTAACACATGCTTAATTAATGGAGCGCATCGCTCAAGTAACGATTCAGACTCAATCATCATGAGCGGCATATTTTTTCAAAAAGTGACTTTGTGGACTGATACGATGGCCCACTAACTCGGGGGAGGGGCAACTGTTGATACACCAAAACGTCATCTCTTCTACACCGTACACGTGTCATGATGATCTCTTGGAACAACAGGCCCAAACGTCAGTCTTGCACTGATCCAACACAATGGCATCAAGCCCGCGAAGTGCAGTCCGTTAGACGGACCTGAATTACTGCGTCCTGCTAATCCCATACGTCTCACAGCCATCCCTAATACTCGTAAGACCTATTTAAGCAAGTATCTCAGGGATCAGCTTCGGATGGGCAAGCCAACAGTACTTTGTATCCAACTAGGAAGCAAATACCGGAGTATACATCGTATGTGGAAACTTTCATCTATGGACAACACTCCGATTGGGAACTATCTGTCCCGTATCTAGGAGCACAAGTCTAACAGGGAAACTTTCCTTCTCAAGACGACTCCTAATTAGAGAAGGATCTCCAAGAAGATCTCTTTCCCTAAACTAGGCCACCGATGGTCTGGTCGAACCAGGACTCCAACATTATAAATAAGGCAGAAGGTTGGTGAACAAAGGTACGCTACAAATTCCTTGTTGATAGTTTTAAGCCTTCCTCATATCCCTGTCTGACTTTAGCATCGGAGTGCCATCGGCCACCACAACGGTGGTCTGTGGCTCACGTGCGTTCCTTGTGTAGGTCAGCAGGTCAACATGTCAAGGTCAAGCTGAGTGCGAAAATCGACTGCATCAGTCATGATTGGGAGCTTCATTCAATCTCCAGTCGTTCGTCAGAAATTCAATCCATATTTAATTTGAGCTATAAATCCACAAGTATAATAAATGTTTGAACAAAACAAACTCCAACGTCAGATGTAAGATGTTTTTTTTTAAATCCAATATTTTCCCCAATTATTTTGATACAAATGTGATTGTATTTTAGTTGGCACAAGGAAGATTGTGTTACCTTGAACAATAATAACGATGACTAAGATTTGTGGACGAGAAATTGGGCAACAATTATCTTTAATTGGGGCAAACCTTGCGTTTCCAAATTTCTTCTCAAATAGGAAATAATAATTGTTTTAGCAGTTGAACCTTGGTTAACAATGTGATATTGTTTGCTAAACTTGCTTAAACTCATTTTGTAGCGCTTTCAGTTGTTTCGTTATGATTTCCCTAAAAAAAATTGCCTTGAGAACTGTTGTTTATCAATTCGTTAAAAGAAGTATGAATGTTGATTATATGTCGAATGAGTGCATGTTTATTAGTTATTAGTACCAGTGTACCAGTTGCGTCGTACACTTTCCACATAGTGTGTTGGCATGGGTACAACCATCGTGTCCCCGGGTCGTGTCGAAAGTGTGTACTTGTGTCGTTGGCACGGGTACAGTATCATGCCTTCGGCATGCCACCATGGTCTTTGGGTCGTGCGTTCGACACTCCCAAATTAATAGGTCACTAAATTACCAAATATGAAGCCAAATTACTATTAAAAAAATCAAACCTCTTGAAAAAAGAAAAAAAATCTAACATTTATAATGCGAGAACAAATGGAAAGATATGAGCCAATATGTTTTTTATTCAAAGAAAAAAAATGAAAAGAACACACAAAATAAGTAAAATTTTAAATAAATAATAAGACACAAATGAAATTAAAAAAATGTGTATTGATAAAATTTATAATTCAAAATTATATAAATCAATGGGAAAAACATAGACTAAGGGGGTAAATTTCAAATATAATGTGCCTTGAGACATTGGGGATTTTTTTCAAAATGTCATGGGTTCTCAAAGAGAAAAATGTACATAATAGTGATTATAAGGAAATCAAAGGGGTAAACATGGAAAACTCAAAATGTGTCCGACACACGCTCATTTTTGTTACTGTTCACTAAGCCCATTCTCGTTATAGGGTTAGATTACTTCAAAACATCTAATGAATGTATAGAAGTTATGAAATTAAAAGGGGGCATTCTCGAAAATAAAGAATAAATTGTGGGGGGCAAAATCGGAAATTCGCAGGTGTGACACATGTAAGCACACATTTAATCCTCGAGATATGTGTAAGCCTTCCCACGTAATGCCACGTCAACCTGGTTGCAAAAGTTGGTTCCCTAGTAAAAACTTATATTAATATGCAAAATTACCTTCTTATAAATTAAAGATTCACTATATATATAACATAAAAAGATTTGATGTATGTGTTTGGGTAAGCTGAAATAAATACATCGGTAAAATTTATCCACTAAGAGAGTAACACTTATCAAAAGATTCCTCTAAAAGTTTTGTAATAGAGTTTGAGCCTTACGTATAACAAAAGAAAATCAAAGAAATATTAAAAGGGGGGTGGCATGATCGGAGTTAAATAATTAAGTAGGGGCACAATTAGAATTTTGATGGTGTGACACATTTGTGCACACCAACGTCTCAATTCGCGTTATAGATTTTAAATTGTGCAAAATGAGTTACATGCTCTAATCAAGCCCGAGGGACCCAAAAGTCATTTTTATGTCCCCCATCTGCCCTCTGAGCAATTTCAATCGAATTTGGCGAAAGTAAGCGAGATTCAATACAAAAAAGATCAAAACCCGTGTCAACAAAAGCTGCGTATTTGGACTTATTTATACCACATGGCGCTTTCCCGAAAGAAGCTTGGTGGGAATGAGTTCGCTGATTTAATGAAAGACACAACAATGTCATCCTAGCTTCTTAGGTGTTTGTGACTTTTTTTTTGAAAGGCAAACGTGTCACCGGTGGATATAAAATCCAGACGTGAGGGTTAAATCACCATAGCCTTAACCATCCAACTAGATTACCATTGGCATGTGTTTGCAACAAAAATTAAAAATTAAGGTGAAAAGCATTGGCTTTGTTCACGTGAAGAGATTGTTGTTTGGGTTAGAATTATATTTAACAACAATATGTTGTAAATAATCCATTTTTTAGTGATAGTCGTCATTTGTGTATGTAGCACTCGCAATAGTCATTAAGGTAGTTTTTGGTTTCTTCTACAAAAAATTAATATATGGGGAACAAATCAAATTGGTATATAAATTTAAGGGACAAAAATTAATTTCAAATGTAAAATTAGATGGGGACTAAAAAATCGAGTTATTTGCAATTTGTAACCTATCATAAATAGCTAATTAGATGCTACCCATCATTAATCACTACTGCAGTCTCCCCCAAGACTAGCAGTCAACGAGCATTGACTGTAAAAAAGCTCACGTTGATTACCAAAATACTCTTCAAACAATAACTCACATATGAACCTCGAGATACAAACATGTATCTTGAGAAAAAAAATTAATGTATCAAAAGTTTCATGTATCTCCAGAAAAATTCTATGAATAAAATACAAAACTAAACCTCAAGATACGAATTCATCTCGAGATAATACATTTTTTTAAAACATTCTCCTTCCTCAAAGCAGGAAAGAGAGGTTGGAGTTGCTAAGGCGATGGTGGAAAAATGACTAAA
Source organism: Berberis vulgaris (assembly GCA_963556465.1). Classification (NCBI taxonomy): domain Eukaryota; kingdom Viridiplantae; phylum Streptophyta; class Magnoliopsida; order Ranunculales; family Berberidaceae; genus Berberis; species Berberis vulgaris. Next base: position 30,214,038 of record OY747127.1, on the reverse strand, counting down.
TCAAGCAACAAGGGAGAGAGAATAAGAGAGTAGGAGGCGGGGTGGTTGCTGGTTTCTAAACAAAAGAGGGAGTAGAAGAAAGGAAAGGGGTGGAGCAGGGATGGAGAAGAGAGAGAGGAAGAGGTGGGACGAGACAGGGTCAGCATATTAGAAATAAAAAATGGTTAATTGCAATTTCCCCCTAAAATATATAGCTAATTCAGTTTTGCCCCCAATTAACATTCATATTGCACTTCCCCTTAGACTAGTGGTCAACGTGCCTTGATTGTCAAACACCTCTCGAGCCATCATTCCGCCTACTTTGGATGACGAAAATTCCCTTCACGTGCTTATCACGCTATGTTGATAGCATACCAATCCCAACCGTATGTTACCTGAACCAGGCACGTGGACGACTAGGGATTACTCATTGTCAGCTCGTACCATTCCATTGAAGAGACAGACCGTGGAGGGAAAACTCCCTCCGTTTTCATTATCTCTGTTTTGTTTCTTCTCTCTTCTCTCTCCCTACTTTCTTCCGCTTTCTCTACATAAACCCTTGTAGTGTCCTCTCTCCCCAATCCTCGAAAACCCCCATCTTCATCTTTTTTGTGTTATTTGAAGCGAGCGGGCCAGAAAGATAAATAGACAGATAAGAGAGATGGGTGATCTTGTTTAATGGTGGAGGGTTCGGTCTGGACTCAGCCCTAGAACCCTGAGTAGTGTCATAGGGGATTGTGGGTCACCCCGATGCGCGAAAGGTAGCCGAAATGATCCTACGGATGATCAAAGAGGGATTGTGTTTTCAGTGGAATTCCTTGGCAGACGGGAAAATTCCAAAGTGATTTGTAGAGTTGTCTTGTCAACTTGAATGATACAATTTTCTATGTGAAAATAATCAACAAAAGCGAAAACTAAATCAGTGATGGACAAGACTCGAGCCTTGAATATTCGTGGATCGGACGAGTCAATCCAGTGAACTGAACCGATCTGACGCTCGCTCGATAAGTTGTAGAAGTAGAGTCCAGAAGAAGCGTCGACAGTGTGCATCATTGGTAGTGGTGGTGTTGGATCCTACGGTGGCGACATCCGTCCAGATGCGACGTATTGAGGTGATCTCTTCGAGGTGAGTCCAAATCATCCCCGTGTGATTGAGATTCCAGTCGTAGGCAGAAACCTGACCTCCACCATGAGCAATCAGACATAACCGTTGTCGGCGACAGCGGCGGTGAAAACGGTAGGAAACGCCTCGGCGGCGGGTCGGATGGTGTTGACAAGCAAAGCGTCGATGCCGGACAGTGGATGAGGAGAAATGGCGGATTTGAGTAGCTATTCGACGCAGTAGTAGAGAGATTCATCGACTAATTCTTGTTTGGAGAATCGAGTTGAAAAAGAAGGGAGGTAATTGGTTCAGAGCAAATATATGATGACAGATAAGATTTGAATGTAATATTGGATGACATAGTAGAGATTTGAAGGCAGGCGGATGGTATTTTCATTCTCGGAGCTTCGGGATGCCACAAATAATTTCAGTAGGTTGCTTAAGATTGGAGAAGGTGAATTTGGGAGTGTCTATAAAAGTTCCATTAGGCCTCTTGATGGTCAGGGCGATCGAATTGTGGTCACTGTGAAAAACTTAAAAGAGATGGCATACATGTATCAATCCTAAAGTTGCCAACATCTATTAGTTCTCAAGAACAACAGAATAATTGACTTTTGGTAGGCATATGATATTCAATTACTAGAATCGAAGGAAACTTGATATATATTTTCGAAGTTCATGCCACAAATGAATTGAAGGAAACTAGAAAATCATGGAGTACTTCATCAAATAGATTAAGAAGTCGTTCTCTGCGATGTTTACAAGAATGGACGTGGTTGTGTTTACAAGAATGGACAGTCATTGGTATTGATTTTGGTACCACCTATTCATGTCTCGGTGTCTACAAGAATGGATATGTTGAGATCATAGCCAATGACATGTTGAGCCATCCACTTCAGGTTGTTAGGTACTGAATGATATTGCATGCTTGTAAATTCACGTTGGTTTTGTGCAAGGATGTCAGACTTTTTTATGCTTATAAATTCAGGTTTTTGCAAGGATATTGTGCCAAGTTGTAAATTCAACTTGTTTATTGATGCTTGAAAGTGCTATGTCAGAATTTGAATTGCAAGGTTGCTTGTTGATGCTTGAAAATGCTATGTCAGATTTTGAATTGCAATGATATTGTGTCATTTGAATTGCATTGTGTTATATCAGGTTTTTGCAACGATGTTAAGGCATTTGATTACAATGTGCTATTAAAATTCAATGAACATCAAATGAATTTACATTGTGTTTTAACATCCAATGTACATGTACTCTTTCAAAATCTTGTCTACTTCAAACTTCCTATTCACTTGTTTGATTGTGCTTGTGACACCATGAGATCCGCAAGGAAATCAATTAAGTGTTGTTAATTAACAGTAACTTAACCCCTTAAAATATATTACTAGCAAAAACTTAACCCCTTAAAATAAATTTGAATGTAACTTTGCCCCCTGCAACAAAACTGACCCAACAGATGATGAAGATGAGCTGCAACTCAAGCTTGACATCAAAATTTGGCAAACTTTTCCACTTATTGATGCTTGAATATTTAATTTACAGTGAAATAACATGTAGATGTAGTAGTAGAAGCAGAAGTGAAAGTTATTGGTGGTGAAGTGGAGACTGTGGTGGTGAAGGAGGAGTTGGCAGGTTATCCCAACGTCTTAGTGGGAGTTTGAATCTCGGTCATCGATTTTAATTGCATCAACTTTGAATCTCAACCTTCAAATCATTATAGGGTATTTTAGGAAGTAAAATATGACATTTTTGAAGCTAGCACGTGCTTAGACTATTAGTCTGAGGGGAAAAGTGTAATATGAATATTAAATGGAGACAAAACTGAATTAACTATATATTTTAGGAAAACAATTTTTAACACAATAAAAATTAAAAATAAAAAATTCAGCAAGTCGAGTGCCCCCGCTTGCCCTCCACATGGCTCCGTCCCTGGCAAGGTAATAACACTGCGAGCAAGATCATTTGTGTTGTGATACCATCAAAAAACTACAAGCGTGTCTTTCAAGTCTTAACCCCCCTTGGTCGGCACCATATCCCTTCATCAACTCTGTTATTGGTCTTCCTCCTCGTTCTCTCTCAACTTGTTCAGTCTTCACCGCCGTGGGCGTGGGGTGTACTAGTATTTCTTCCTCTGATCTATCGCCCGCCTTTTCTCATTAACCCCACCAATCTCGCTTCTATAATATAACCATCAAGCACCTTCGACCAATCAATCTCATCTCGTAAACACTAGCCTGAAGTTTCTTTCCCCAAGCTCCCTTATTTGTCTCTCTGCAGATCCTTGTCACACTAATGGTAAGCAAGTTTCGCCAACTTTTCTTGTTTTTTTGGGTTGATTTCGTTGCCACATCCCAAGATGTATTTTTCCTAAATCTAATTTGGTGTCTTGGATTATTTTAGTCGGCGATCTTCAATTTCCATTCGTTTCTTACCGTGGTGTTGTTAGTGATCTGCACTTGCACTTACGTTAACATTCAGTTTCCCACTATTCTACAACAAAAAACTGGGTAAGATCACATCCCTAAACTTTCTTTTCTCTTGTTTCCTTTAAAACGTGTATTACGGGTGCACATAGTGTCTTGGATTCATAATCGGCCATTTAAAATGAAAATCTTTGAATTTGACATACATAACGCCTGTAATTTTATAATAAACTTCTACAAAAGCATTTGTTCAGTTATTTTAGGGTAGGATATAAGATACACATCTTTCAATAAACAAAGGTTGTAAACAACTTATCCTATTAAAGAATCTTTAACCCTACACAAGGGTTAGTTGTTCTTAGGATATCACAAAAAGGAAGATGTCGAGAACGACAGCCAACAAAGATATCCACTAGAGCTCTCACGAATCATGAGGAGACAAAGAAGCTTGAGAGTGGTTGTTTTCAGTATATGATTAAGAGGACATTTTGTTGGGAGCAAGGGTCGTGTTAGTTAAAACTTAAAAGTGAAGGTTATAGTGGATTTACAAGTGTCTAAGTGATTATGATGTCTCCGTCTATACCATGAGTTCCTTTGAAAAAGGAAGAGTCAGTTTCTTAAGTTGGGCTTTGTTAAATTCGGGAGGACGTATGTGGTGGGCATGATTGGCACGATTAAACATCAACGGAAGTACTCCAAAGCTAGTAAATACTTGAGTATGGTACGTGGAGGATCGACTGTTTCTTTTTGGATAATTATGGTGTGAAGAGTTCGTTAGCGGTAATAGGTATGGCTTGCATATAGTGCTTGTGGTGTTTGCTCGTATATAACGGGTATGGTGTGTTTGTTACTAGGGCATGGCGAGTTGTTTACGTGGTGAAGCCTTGTTTTAAAGAGCAGAGATTTAGTGTATAGTCATCCCCTTTAATAGTGTATGATCTTACAACGTTCTAAGGCTAAGGCGAGGCGCATTGAAGAAAAAATTAAGCCTTTACGGAGTCCATGCTGACATAGATTGTGGGGCTCTTAAATGCCTTTGGATTTTATGTAGGGTACTAGCAAATAGCCAAATAATGAAATGAAGGATTTTTACTTCTATCTGAGTCATTGGTGCATAATAGGATTGGCTTCTTGGTAGTGGGTTTCATATACAACTCTCGTCTTCCTTCGACACTCTTCGGTCACTTAGATATTGGTTTCATGAAACTTCAACTGCAAATATACACATGTTTGGGTTATCATTGTTCTTTAAGTTGATGTTGTTGGTTTCTCGACAATGAGTACTTCATGGTTTCATAATGATTGATTCAAGGGTATTTCAATTCTATGGTCAGCGACAATGGTTGATTCGTTCTCATGGATATGCATTGAGTGTGATGGTTCGTAGAATGATAGATTGGAAGAATGAGGGCTTGTTGCCTTCCATATATGACTTTACAAGCGGTTAGAGCATCTCCAAGAGACTCGTAAAATACTACTTAATGCATAGGTGGCAATCTTTCACCAAGCGAAACCCACTTTTTTTTTTATCTCCAATAGTCTTGGTAGATATTGACTTGGCCATAACGAGTAACACCGAGTTGTTTCTCTTTCCCAAAAATAGGCTCGTTAAAAAGAGTGGACACATTTCTACCATTGAATGAATTTTAGAATCTCACAATACTTAACTACCTAGAATAGATGGAGAAATAAAAGGAAACACAAAATAAAATTCCTAAATTTTCTCTCCCTCAATGCCTTCTTCTTCTCCACCACTCCTATTATATGAATCCCACTTTGAATGTATAAATCTTATCAGGATACAAAAAAGAATAAATAAATAAATAAAAACCTCAGTAGTAGCTTCTTCTCCATGGAAAATAGAACTGGTTGTGGTTATGGTCTTTCTTTATGATTTTATTTTATTTGAGGGAGCTTGTACAAGAAAATGAGAGTTGTCGAGGGAGAGAAAATTTAGGAATTTTATTTTTATGCATTTCCTTGTATTTCTTCTTATCGTATCAAATTTGACTTATTAGAGACCGTTAATAATTTACTACTTTACTTTGTAACATTGTAATAAGCAAAATTATTTGTGGGCAATTACAGACAAAAATTATTTGCCCTAAATTACAAACAAAAAATGTTATAGTGAAAAATAATAATAAGGAAAAAAATAACAACTGAAATGCAAAAATAAAAAACTTAAATGAAAAGTGATAAAAATAAAGAAATTAAGAAGTGGATAAGGAGACCGTTGGAAGAGAGTGTACATGGTGCTTCTTAATTTAATGATTCAAGGAGCCTGTTTAGGAGGCTCTGGGAGATAAAACATCTCCAATAGTCTCCTTAACTCCTTAATTCATTAAAATAATGTATATTAAGGAGCTCGTAGACAATGAGTATGAATTTTCAAATGACCTCCAAGAGCCTTCTTAAAAACCCTATTTCATTTATATTTTATTATTTTTCTTTTAGCATGTGGGTCAATAAGTATACAAAACTACAAAGCATTTATTATTTTGAGTAGATAGTGGAATCTACATAGGTTAAAAATGATTACATTAATAGTAACAACATCTCCTTAAATTCTCCTTAATGCATACATGAATTCTTTTTAAAGAAGGATATGCTACTTTTTCCTCCAACAACCTCCTTAAGTATCATATGACATTAAGGAGCCTCTAAGGAGTGCATTATCTCTCCCTAAACTAAGGAGGGTGAAGGAGCTATTTAATACTAACTTAATCATTTTTAACATATGTGGATTCCGCTGTTTACTTATAATAATAAATGCGTTGTAGTTTTGTATACCTATTGGGCCCACATATTAAATAATAATAAAATATTGATAAATGAGGGTTTTTAAGGAGGTTCTTGTAGGCCGTTTGAAAATCCATGCTCATTATCTAAGAGCTCATTAATATATACTATTTTAATGAATTAAAGAGTCTCTTCGAGGAAACACTTGGAGATGCTCGAACGATCTCTTTCACACTCCTTAGTTTAGTGAGCGAGAATGCACTCCTTAGAGCATCTCCAAAAGACTCCTTAAAGCCTTCTTAATGCATATAGACAATTTTTTAAGGAGGATATGCTACATTTTTGCCCCAACAACCTCCTTAAGTATAACATGGCATTAAGGAGCCTTCAAGGAGTGCATTCTCTCTCCCTAGAGCATCTCCAACAACCTTCTTAATGGGCTCCGTAGAGTCTATGTGGCAGTTTCAAGGAGTAAATCCTTTTTTTTTTTTTTAACCTCAAACAGTCATGTTAATTACTCATTCATGTTAATTACTCATTGAGGTTGAGCTGGCGTTAACGAGTTATCAAATTTTCTCTGTTTCTCGTCAAACAATCGAGGGTGGAAAGACTCGTTAAACTGTTTTTCAGTAGTGTCCATCACGTTTCAAAGTGAATATCTCCACCTTTTTGCTTAATATTTCCCAAACTCTATCAATATCTCTCCAATGCTAAGTTTCTCATTTAAAAAAAATTCTACAAATATATTTTAATGGTTGGGAAAGTTCCCCAGTATTTTCAAAATTGTATTATGCTACAAATACTTACTATTTCATAGACTTTCAATGTTTTCAAAATTCGAAAAATAATCATTTCTTACAAGTACAAATTCTATAACGATTATAAAAAAACTCTCAAATTCCATATATTAAAAAAAATAAAGTAATATTTTATTTTGACACTGATGTAATAAGAAAATTGAACTTTGGAATAAAGTTAGAAACAAATGTAGAAAAGAAAAGTAATAGGAAAATAGAAGTTAAGGAGTCTCTTGGAGTAGAGATGCAAAAATATTTACGTTTTGCTTGAGGAGCTCCTTAAACAAGTATTATTTTCATAAATTAAGGAGCTTCTCTAAGGAGGCTATTGGAGATGCTCTAAATTAAGGAGTGTGAAGGAGCTCCTTAACACTAATTTAATCATTTTTTATCTATGTGGATTCCACTAGCTACTTACAACAATGAATGCTTTGTAATTTTGTGTACTTATTGGGCCCACATATTAAAAGTAAAAATAAGAAAATATTGATGAAGGAGGGTTTTTAAGGAGGCTCTTGGAGATTTTGAAAATCCATGCTCCTTATTGTCTAAGAGCTCCTTCATATATATATATATATTATTTTAATGAATTAAGGAGTTTTTTAAGGAGACTCGTGAGATGTTCTTAGATTCTCCTTAATGCCATGCCACACTTAAGGAGGCTGTTGGAGCAAAAAATTAGAATGTTATCCTTAAAAATTGCCACATGCATTAAGGAGACTCTAAGGAGTCTCTTGGAGATGCTCTTAGTGCAGATTCTTTCTCAATGAGTGGAGAATGATGTAAAGTTTATCCATGGAGTACATGGATTGGGAAGACAAAAAGTGAATCCATGAAGCAGTCCAAAGCATGAAAACAAACCTTAAATCAATGCGAACTTTCTTGAGTCACTTCCAGAAATTTTTTTGAAAGCAACACTTGAATCAATCTGGTACACTATGTAGTTAGGGGGGAGGCGAGGCGCTACCACGGTGGAGCCTTTTTTTGAAAGAGGGGAGATTTTAGTGTGGTAGCTTTCACCTTAACTAGTGTATAGTCCCGCGGCGCACTAACTCTGAGGCGAAAGCGCTTTAAAGAAAAAATAGATCCTTTAGAGCCTTGGCTGAGTCGCAGCGGAGCCTCCACAACATAGCTGGTAGATTGAATAGTCTAGATCCCGTTTGACAACTTGAATTACGTCAATGATTTTGTAATCAACCTACATTTACTTCAGAAAATTTAACTCTTTTTTTCTCATCTCTTTTATGGGCTGTGGTAAGAACCTAAGTCCATAAAAGAAAAAGACTTTTATGGGTGCAATGAATTTTTCAGATCTTTTGTCTTTTCAACTGTGATTAGCAGAGTGTATAAATATTTACTTCTCTTATTTGTAAGGCGTCATAACTTGGGTTCTGGATGAATTAGTTATAAAGATGGAGATTTCCCAAGTTTGGATGCCTTTCTTGTACAAGCAATCTACCTAGATTAGGCTGGTCTAGTGTCTGCCCAGATTAGGAAGATTGATTGGAATATAAGAGAAGAGGATTAGGTTTGAAGTAATCTCGAGAGATATCAATTGGCCCAAGTTATTGTTGGTTTTAGGAGATTCATTCCTAACGTTGTTAAGTCATTCCACCCTCGAATTTCACTTTGCATCACCAACACCTTCACCACCATAAGTACCATAGAACTATCATTATCTTTTGGACGGCACCGATTAAAATTTGCCCAAAATGGTTTTTATAAGAAATTTTCTTCATCCGTTCTCCACAAAAGTTTGAGCTTGCAATATGGTAAAGTTTTCTTTCTTTTACCAGTTGGTAGGGAGAAAATCAGAGGGGTGCATTTAAATTGTGTGTAACAGACTAGAAAGAAAAACAACAAAAAATAAAATAAAATAAAAAATAAAAAATCAAGAATTAATTTATGTTCAGACCTCTTCACTCCCCTAAATAAAATGTAACCACATATATGAGCTGTGTCCGTGCTTAGTATGTTTTACCTTGTACTGTTGTACATTTTTTTTACTTACTATCAATGCCATTGAATGGTAGAGTGCATGTCCTCCAAAGTCGATGATAAAGTTTTAGTTGATAAAATTACCATACTATATTCTCCTTATTGAAAAGGCAAACAAGTACTTTTAACCTCAACTTTTCCACGATGCTCATTAGAGAAAACTCTCCAGTTATACTGGTACTACTGTGCTTCCTCCAGTGACTTGTACATTTTGACAGATCCATTAATTCTAAGCTTAAAACCTTGCAGGTTTCGAGGTTTCTTTTGGAAGGCAGCAAGAATAGGTACGTTCCTGTCCTACTGATTTATTGGACTAACTGCTCTAGTGATAGCGTGTGTCGTGCATTTGAATATGGCACATGTTTAGTTCCTATGTTTTGGTAGCATTCTGATTGTTATTTGATTGGATAAAAGTTGATGTTTTGAATTATTAAATCCATGCACCTACACTAGATCTCTAGAAATTGGCAGAGGTTATAATCAATATTTTTGGCCCTTGACACTCTAGTTCCTCTAATTCAGGAGTGTCATGAGCGAAAATCTCATCTATTCACAAGGAAATCTTTTTACTGGAAGAATTTGATGGTGGCAGCAAAAACAAATTGGTTTGAAAATCCAAACTCATGACTATATTGTTAGTTTTCAAAGCCAAACCGATATCCTATATTCATAAATAAACTGCTGATCTATTATAAATCGATACCGACTAAATTCATTTTTAAAGAGGCTACAGTTTCCTCAGAGTCTCCAGCTGAAAATTAAAACTTGATCTTTACCCTTAATGTATTCAACTTTGCAAATTGAAATCTATTGACCGCTGTGTAGATCTCTAGAGAAGATTAATATACTTATAGATAATTGTAAAGTGGTTGTCTTGGTTGCTAATGGAGATTGGCACATGCCAAGTGAGTGGAGTGATACAGCAACTGTGGAGGGACGTTCATGCAAGCCAAAGGCTTCCATCAAATCAGAATAGACAAGCACCTGCGTATAAAATACCTCACGCGTAATGTGGAACTAAGGTCTTCCAAGAGCAAAGTTAACCATACCGGTAGAGTATGAAATAAGGTGGTTCATGTGTAACAGAAATACGGATACGGGTGACGGTGTCTGATATGGATACAAGGTGTCCGGACATTTTGGTTAGAAAAACGCAATAAGGGGATATGTAGATTTTAGCAATTGCTTTTGTAATTAATCATATTCTTTCACACGTATATGTCAACGTTGCTACATATGTACCAATAACATGCCATGATATGCTTTTAAATTCGTAAAGAATTAAAACTTTTGCATATGGAGTGTCTGATGGGAATATCCAACGAGTTTTCAAGTGCCAAATACGTATCCGAGACAATTTTTTTTGAAAGTGAAGTGTCATTGTTACATAGGGTGGTTCTAACTTGAGATTTCCTTGTGGCTAGAGGCCTTCTTAGTTTTTCAAATGTTGTAACAACATACTAGGAACACTTCATTGAAAGATAAAAAAATCGGTTTCCTAGGCTTTAGCCACTACATACCACTGATTGTTACCATGTCTTTATTATCATTTTTATTTTGTACTATAGTTTCAATTCTTTGAATTTGCTATTGGATACTATAGTGAGATGGTAATACATAATCAATATTGATCTGCAAATTGTGATGCACGATGCACAGACAAGGATATTGGTTAATTCGATTTGTTGGCATTACCAATTGTTAACTTATCCATCATTCTTTATTAATTGATAGTTAATGTTGACTTGATCACTTGAACAAGATCTAAGAACTTAAATTCTAGTCATGTGTGCACTTGATCCCCATTCTGAGATAGTCATTGTGATGCAATGCTCTTTATTCGAGATCAAGAAATCATCTTTAATATTGAGTTGATCATTCATCTTGTGGATGCAACAGGTGAACGGTTGAGCCCTTGGGTGGCATTGGGATGCTTCACGATGGGGGTTTCAATAATAGTTTTTTGAGCAGCGAGTCCTAGTGATATACTTGAAGTAGCCAAACGCTAGCAACTATACCAATAGGCTAATGATGTTGTCCTTTTTTGTGTTGTTTTGTAATTTAAGACTGACGATATGAACTTTTTACAATTGCATTCAAGTGGTTTAAGATTCATTATTGATCAAATTTGGAACCATCAATCTGTCATGTTCAAATGGGAGAGATAGGTAGTGATAGCGAAGTGTACAGATTAAGCTCACTCTTTTGTAGATTATTTGTTTCATCTTGTTTTGGGAGATAAAAAAATCTGCGCTCTTGCCAGGAAAACCTTTCCATGTGGTCAGGAGCATTGCAAGACAAGCCAAACTTCCATGTGCAAAATGTTAATCTCTGTTCTCTGCATCAATATCCTGAATTACATCACCACACTTGCATACATCGACTGCTGAGCAAGTATTTGATGCCACAACCAAGCCGCTACTAAATGTGACCAACATAATTACAATCTACGAAAAATTAGCATATTCATCTGGAACTACCCTCGTCACGTTTCTTTTTTAGTGCTTTCGTGCATTGATTGTTTGCATTTCCAAATGAGTTTTCACTGGAATGTAGCCCAACTTGAATTTCTAATTGTCTGCATCCAAGGATTGTGATTTCGTTTTTCGAGTTGATTTCAGTTTCCCGATTTAAGAAATATTTCGGTGTGTAAGGAAAAAAAAAAAAATTTCGAGGATACATGAAATATATAATGAGTTTCGATAGTATATTAAATATGTGAAAAAAATAATATGCAAGTAAATAAATGCATTAAACATATTAAATGAAATCAAAATACCTATAATTAGAAAATCATGAGGTTGTTTAAAAAATCAATATATAAGTAGAAGAAGCGATAAATTATGAAATTAGACGGTGATTTCAAAAATCAATAAATAAATGATAATTAGAAGAAAAAACTCGAAATTTATGAAGCAATTTCGAAAATAATCATAAAAAAATGTAAATTTTAGTAGTGGTTTTGTATTTTTATGAAAAAATGAAATTTACGAAAAAAACCTCAAATTTTGTGAAATCACAATCCTTGCCACTTTTCTTTTCGAAATTTTGTATAATTTTGCGAAATCACAATCCTTGCCTGTAACTACAAAAGAACTGGGAGCTATATGACATCCTTCCACTTTGAAGAATGTCCTGCTCTCATAATCACTAATCAATATTTTAATTTTCCATGTTCTGCTCGTAATTTTAAATAAGTTCATTATTCTTTATGCAAATAATAATAATAATAATAATAATAATAATAATAATAATAATAATAATAATAATAATAATAATAATAAAACGTGAACCTTTACTCTCCTCATCCATTTCGGGTTAAGTTAAGAAGATGTGTAAGAACAGTGCCTTCCGAGGGTGGGAGAAAAGGGATGTCATAATTGGACGATCAATAAGAATGAAAGGTGTTAAGCTTTTTATCATCCTGGCGTCGAGCTATTTCTGCAGGACCTCCCCTACAGTAACGTCACCGTAGTAGAGTTTAACAACCGAGTTCGTGATGGATTGGTGTGGTTCCTCTATGCCTAGGACACCAGAATATCGAACCATAAACGAAGAAAGGCATGAGAGAAAAATATATATTGGCTAGTGATTGTAAGGCCCTAAATTCTTGACTGAAGGGGACACCAAAGGCCTCTGCCCTTCCATCCCTAGGATAGGTAGAGAAGGAGGGCATAACTTTTGGCTTTTTCATGTTGTCAAAGAGTTGAACAATGAAAATACATGGCGAGTGCCTGATCGAATTGATCGGGTCATGTAGGAACAAGGTTCAAGTCAGATAGTCTGTTAGGATGCCTTAGTTGAATATATCACTGCACTTCCACTTGACACCTATCATAACAATAATGGCTCATCTCCCGATGACCTTCTCTTGGATTTTCAAAACTTCTATCGCTCCATCCCTGCAGAGGCAGAGAACCCGTTGTTGTCCCAGCTGTGCTACAGAAGGCTCTGGGGAAGTCGAAATAGGAAAGCACTCATCTTGAGGTGGGTTTCTTACTAAGATGCTTTTAGCAGTTATCCGCTCCGCACTTGGCTACCCAAAATTTATTGTGGGTACGATAACTGGTACACCAGAGGTGCATCATTCTTGGTCCTCTCGTACTAGGGAAATGTCCTCTCAATGCTTTAATGCCCACATTGGATATGGACAAAACTTTCTCACGAAGCTCTGAACCCAGCTCACATACCGATTTAATGGGCGACCAACCCAACCCTTGGAACATACTACAAGTAGCGAAGAGTCGACATTGAGCTGCCAAACCTTCCCGTCGATGTGAACTTTTGGGTATGATCAACCTATTATCCCTAGAGTAACTTTTATCCCTTGAGATGGTCCTTCCACTCGGCACTGTCAGATACTAAGGCTGACTTTCGTCCCTGCTCAACGGGTGGGTTTTGCAGTCAAGCTCCCATCCCGCTTTTGCATTCGAGGGCCAATTTTTGTCAGGCCCAAGGAAACCTTTGCACGTTTTTGTTACCTTTTGGGAGGCCTACACCCCATAAAACTGTATATCTGAGAATGTCCCTTGGCCCATAGGACCTGACACAAGGTTAGAATTCTAGCTCTTCTAGAGCAGTATCTCACTGATGGTTCGAACCCCCCGGAAGGGGGCCTTCTTCGCCCTCCACTGCCCAAAGCCAATCTCAGGGAATAGTAAAGCTTCATGGGTCTTTCTGTCCAGGTGCAGGTAGTCTTCATCTTCACAAACATATCTATTCACCGATTCCTCTCTTTGAGATAGTGCCCAGATCGTTACGCCTTTCGTGCGGGTCAGAACTTACCTGACAAGGAATTTCGCTACCTTAGGACCATTATAGTTATGGCCGCCATTCACCGGGGCTTTGGTCACTGGCTCTCCTGTTATCAGGTCGCCAACTTCCTTGACCTTCCGACATTGGGCAGGCAACATCCCCCATACATTGTTTTACGACTTTGCAGATACGTGTTTTCGATAAATAGTCACAAGGCCTAGTCACTACGACCCCCTTTGTGAGGAGGCACCCCTTCTCTTGAAGTTACTGGGCTATTTTGTCGAGTTCCTTAGAGAGAGTTGCCTCGCACCTCTAGGTATTTTCTACCTACCCACCTGTGTCGGTTTCGAGTACAAATACCCATTTGTTGAAGGTCGATCAAGCTTTTCCTGGGAATATGGCATGGGTTACTTCAACGCCTTAGTGCCTGGTACTCGAACATTGGCTTGAGGCATTTTCTCTACCCCTTCTTATCCTGAAAAACAAGTTCACCTTGCATCCTTGAATCGATAACCACCTTTTGGCTAACCTAGCCTCCTCCGTCCTTCAGGACCAATAAGGGGTGGTACAAGAATATTCACATGTTGTCCATCGACTACGCCTTTTGGCCTGATCTTAGGCCCTGACTCACCCTCCATGGATTTTGATTAAATCACGCATCACAATATACGAGGCCTTCTAATTCCTTAAGAGGTAAAAGATTCGCAATATAACTAGGAAGACGCTTCAAATACCACACATGAGTTACTAGACATGCCATTTTAATGTATCCCATTTGATATCGCCGTACCTGAGAATCAACAAATGCAATGTCACATTGTTCACAAAATTTTAGGTCTTCCTTTTTTTTTTTTTTTTTTTAATCTCTGATTTAGGGATGGCAACGGGGCGGATTGGGGCGGATTTGTGCAAATCCATCCCCGCCCCGCTGGAGATTTCGGGTCCCCGAAACCGCCCCGCATATCCGTTTATCATTTTTTTTGAAAACCATCCCCGCCCCCGGCGGATATGCGGATATCCGCCCCGCCCCATTTAACCCAAACAACAGCAACCCAAAAAATTTTCATCAACATACAATAAATTCACACAAAAAATTAAAAAAAAATACAACATATTACAAAAAAAAAAAAAAAAAATTTCTACAGATCAGATCTGAGTTACCTGATCTAAAAATATTACAACAAATAAAAAAAATTTCAACAAATTCAAAAAAAAATTACAACATATACAAAGAATTCGATCTCTGAGATCAGATTCACATCTTGAAAACTGATCGGATCAGATCATACCTTGATCAGATCAGATCAGACCTTGATCGGATCTTGATCAGATCAGATCTTGATCGGATCTTGAACAGATCTTGATCTTGATCGGATCTTGATCAGATCAGATCTTGATCAGATCTTGATCAGATCAGATCAGATTTGATCAGATCAGAACAGATTTGATCAGATCTTGATCAGATCAGATTTGATCAGATCTTGATAGATCTTGATTTGATCAGATCTTGATTTGATCAGATCAGAATCAGACCTTGATCAGATCAGAATTTGATCAGATCTCAGTCTCGGATCTTGATCTTGATCTCGATCTCTGATGGGAGGAAAAAACCCTTTTGTCGGATTTGAAGCTTGGACATTGAGGGAGATCTCGACTGTGAGACGAAGATCTTGGCGATGAGAGGTCACGGCGTGAGGGGAGAAGGGAGTATCTCACGGCGTGAGGGAGCAGGGAAGCAGATCGCGGCGTGAGGGGAGCGCGAGAGAGATCGCGGCGAGGTGGGGATCGCTCTGTGAGAGGGTAGGGATGAGGGAGAGGTCTTCGCTCTCGAATCGCTCCTCGGTCGGCCCCTTTGCATTCTTGTGTGAGAGGCAGAGAGGGAGGGAGAGGCGGGTGAGGGACTGAGGGTGTGGTGTGTTCTCTGTCTGCTTGCGTTCTTGTGTGAGAGGCAGAGAGGGAGGGAGAGGCAGTGAGGGGGGGAGGGAATGAGGGAGAGGAAGTGGGATCAATGGGTTTTTTAATCCCTTTATAAAGGGAAGGGCATTATTGTAATGTTCAATAATAAACGGATAAACGGATATCCGTGGGGCGGATATGGCCAAATCCGTATCCGCCCCGAATATTTAATGGATGTTGTTTGGATATCCGTATCCGCCCCAAAATCCGTTTAGACATATCCAAAACCGCCCCAAACGGATTGGGTGGGGCGGATATCCGTGAAAATCCACCCCACTGCCATCCCTACTCTGATTACTCGATACAAATTCCACTCTTATAGGCCCAAAAATTCTTTCACAAAATAATCCATCCTTTACCGGTTTATTGCTTTTGTAATGAAAAGTACAAGGTTCTGTCACCTCTCCACCATTTCTCCATTAGGTAGGATTTTATTGGCCAAACACTTATTTATTGAGGAGAAACTGCTCCAATTCGAAGTTGTTGATGTTTATACCAATTGATCATAGAAAATAATTTTGATTCATTTCGATCAAGCTTCCTTCTATTTATCTGGAAGTTATTCTTAGATACAAGGAAATGGTTTAGTTCTAGAGCCAAAGATCGCAGTTCTTTAACAAGCAATCGAAAAGATTCTGGAGCATCCTCAGGGTTAGGTATTGTTCCTCCAATGATCGTAGTACCAAGTACTTCCTGATGAGCTCTAATATGATCAGATTTATAAGTAAGCATCTCTTGTAAAATATAAGTAACACTAGATCCCTCTGGGGCCAAACTTCCATTCCTTCTACCCACTGTCCCCTTTGTTTGGCTCTTCTTCTAAGGAGTTGTTGTATAACAAGTGTGTAAGGTCCACTGGAACGTCCATGGATTTTATCATCGACTTGATGAATTAATTTCATGATATAAGAATTTTCTATTATAATAGGTTGTTCGAAAGAATCGTCTGTTTTTCCATCAAACATTCTGTTTTTTCTTGGGTTTTCAGGTTCAATACCCACGGATTTGCTGTTAGCTTACTGGCTTCATATAATTAAGAAAACACTAGTTATCTCGAAGCCTCTTGCTCATATCTCTCATCAAAGGGTGTTATTCGATAATGCATATCTAGCCGATCCTTCGCTAACCCGAGCGAGCATTCAAATATTTGTCCTACATTCATTCGTGAAAGGTACTCCTAATGGGTTGAAGACCATATCAACAAGTGTTCCTTTTTGCAAATAAGGCATATCTTGTCTCGTCAAATTTTTTGAAATGATACACCAAACCATCCGATAATCCGCAACGTACACATGTCATGATGATCTCGTCAACAGAGTAAAGCGGGCCTAGATGATCGCGCAATTTGGTAAAAGCCCAGATAATACGAAGCCCACTTAGGCAGGTTCCAGAAGGTTGGACCCAATTAGTGGTGCTCTATTAAGCTCATAAGTCATATGGTCAAGCCCAGTACCCGTAAGACCTAATAAGGCAAGTATTTAGGGGTTTGACATAAGACAAGAAGGCCAACATCACATTGACTCCTACTAGGAAACAAATACCACAATATAAGTCATGCATGTAAACTCTCCTGCATGGACAACACTCCATAAGAGAAGACTCCCCAACAGATATCGGAGTACAAGTCATGTATGGAATCTCTCCTGCATGGACGACTCTCAACGAGGAAAGGATCTCTAAACAAATATCTTTCCCTAAATTACGCTACCAAAGACATAGCCGAACAAGGACTCTCGCATGATAAATAGGGCTCAAGGTTGAGGAACAAGTGTATATTATAGAACTAAATTAAAAGCATTATACCTTTCTCAAGCCTTGTCTGGCTTAAGCATCGGAGGCCATCGACTACCACATCGGTGGTCTTTGGCTCACGCGTGTTCCTTGTGCAGGTTAAGGTCAAGGAGAATGGAAGGTGACACCATCAGTACCTTCATTTCCATGTCTTCAAGCTACTTCATCACCTACTTTGATTTCACGTTTCTTGAAATATATACACAAATCATTTCCGAATTATAGTTCGAACCCCCTTTTTATGGATCCATCTCGCATCAATAACTCAGCCTCTACTTGAAGTAGATGCCTGAATGCCAAGTATGGCTTGAGTTGGACATGCTTAATGTTTTAACATGAGAACCAGATGGTTGTTTCACTATTTTATTACTTTATCCCCCCAGTCCCAGTACACACCCATTGACTCAGCTTTTCGATTAAAACTATGTACAACAACAATAGACCGAAGTTTGATGTTGTTGTCTCCTCTAACAATCATCAACGCCACATTCTTTCTTTCTTTTTGCTGCCTGATGAAATCAAGACTTGATCAACAATTACGTATAACTAACGTTGTCAAACTCTACTAGAACTTCCTCAGCATTCCTGAAGGAGTTTGTTGCTTGGAGTCAGGTTTTCTGTTAGGATTTTTACTAGTTTGCTGTTTGTTTTGAATAAGCCCTAGACTTTAGGGATATTGTTTCATTTGAATTATTCCAAGTTCTGTCATTCACGTAGCTAAATTAATGCTATCGTGAGCTGCATTTACGCTTTCAGTCAAGATTGTAGTATGGCTATAAAGCAGAGTTTGTATTTCAATAAAAGAGGTCATTGATTCCATTTGTTGAGAGCCTTTGCATAACTTCATTCAATTGTTTCTAACAGTGGTATCAGAGCCAGGTTGGGACTGCGAGAGAGGAAAGCTGCAGTCTTTCGATTGACTTCAAAAACAGGAGAGTTTGAGAGAGATGTCAAGTGAAGGTTCCTTCGTACAATCAGCCATCCCACGCTTCGATGGTCACTACGACCATTAGAGCATGCTCATGGAGAACTTCCTAAGGTCCAAGGAGTATTGGAGTTTGGTCGAGACAGGGTTTGAGGAGCCAGAAGTGGGAACAACTGCGACGGAGATGCAACAAAAGAAGCTTGAGGAGCTGAAACTTAAAGATCTTAAGGTGAAGAACTATCTTTTCCAGTCGATTGACAAAACTATTCTGGAAACCATATTGGACAAGGGTACTGTTAAGAAGATCTGGGACTTGATGAAGAAGAAATTCGAGGGGAGTGCTAGGGTGAAGCGCTCGGTTCTTCAAGCTTTAAGGAGAGAGTTCGAAACTCTGGAAATGAAGGTAGGAGAGAGCATTACTGAATACTTTGCTGGTGTAATGACAATAGCTAACAAGATGAGGGTGAATGGAGAACAAATGAAAGATGTCACCATTGTGGAGAAGATTCTTAGAACTTTGACAGACAAATTCAACTATGTAGTTGTCTCGATTGAAGAGTCTAAGGATATTGATGCACTAACTATTGATGAACTACAAAGTTCACTCATTGTGCATGAACAAAAGTTCAACAGGAGCAATGGAGAAGAGCAGGCTTTGCAAGTGACTATGGCTGAGAGAAATGGAGGAAGATGGCGTGGCAGAGGCAACTTCAGAGGAAGATGTCGAGGAAGAGGGCGTCAAGTGATCAACAAAGCCACCATCGAATGTTATCGTTGTCACAAGCTCGACCATTTTTAGAATGAATGTCCTACATGGGACAAGGAGGCAAATTATGCCGAGTTAGATGAGCATGAGGAGATGTTGTTAATGGCCTATGTTGAAGAAAATGGGGCCAAGTGTGAGGAGGTATGGTTTTTAGATTCGGGTTGCTCTAATCACATGTGTGGAGATGCAATGATGTTTAGTGAGTTGGATGAAAATTTCAGGCAGCAAGTAAAGCTCGGGAATAATACCAGAATGACAGTAAAAGGGAAAGGAAATATCAGGTTGCATGTGAATGGTTTCAATCATATCATCACAGGAGTTTTCTATGTGCCAGAGTTGAGAAATAACCTCCTGAGTATAGGGTAATTACAAGAAAAGGGGCTTGCAATTCTCATCCAGGCAGGAATGTGTAAGATATATCACCCATACAAAGGCTTGATTATTCAAACCGCTATGTCAGCAAATCGGATGTTCATGTTGCTTGCTAATACACAAGGAAAGAAGGCAACCTGTTTTCACACGAGTGCACAAGATCTTTCTCATTTATGGCATCGAAGATATGGTCATTTAAGCCATAAAGGTCTAACAACCTTGCAAACCAAGAATATGGTACGTGGTCTACCCCATCTTGCTCCTACCACAGTGGTGTGTACTGATTGCTTGAGAGGTAAGCAACACCGAGAGTCCATCCCTAAGAAAAGTGCATGGAGAGCAACTCAGAAGCTGCAACTCATACATGCAGACATCTATGGTCCAATAACTCCTACGTCAAACAGCAAGAAGAGGTATGTCTTATGTTTTATTGTCGATTTTAGTAGAAAAGCATGGGTTTACTTTCTAGTAGGAAAGTCAGAAGCCTTAAATTCATTTAAATGCTTTAAGAAACTGGTTGAGAAAGAGACAAGCATGTATATTAAGTGCTTACGCATTGATAGAGGGGGCGAATTCAACTCAAATGAGTTCAATGAGTTTTGTAAACAATGTGGCATCAAAAGGCAGCTTACCATTGCTTACACTCCACAACAGAATGGGGTAGCCGAGAGAAAAAATCGGACAGTAATCTTGGTTCGTTCAATGCTCTCAAAAAAGAAGATTCCAAAAACTTTCTGGCCTGAGGCAGTGAATTGGACCATATATGTTTTAAACAGAAGTCCCTCGGTAGCTGTTAAGGATGTCACTCCTGAAGAGGCATGGTCTGGTGTGAAGTATTCAGTGGAACATTTCCGAGTCTTTGAGTGTGTGGCACATGTTCATGTGCTAGATGCTAGGAGGACTACGCTTGAAAACAAGAGTTTTGAATGTGTGCTTCTAGGAGTTAGTGAGGAATCAAAGGGCTACAGGTTGTATGATCCGGTATCTAAAAGAGTGGTGACTAGCAGAGATATAATCTTTGAGGAAGACAGAGATTGGGAGTGGGACGTGAGCTATGAAGATCAGGTGTTGTTAGATCTTGAATGGGGTGATGATAAAGATAACACAGAAGAAGAACATGCGGCTGAAACAAATGAAAATGAAGCATCAAATGAAGACAATGGAGAAGCTGAGGTCAGTGAAGAAGATCAAGAAGTAGGAGATGATACATCTAGTCCTGCGAATGAAGAAGAGTCCAGTGCAAGAGCAGGAAGAGTCAGACAGGTCCCCATTTGGATGGAGGACTACGTTAGTGGTGAGGGTCTTTCCGAGGAAGAAAACGAGCTCAACATGGCCTTGATTACACCTGAAGATCCCATCAGTTATGAAGTCACTGTAAAGAGCTCGAAGTGGAGATTGGCAATGGACTCAGAAATTAATTCTATTGAGAAGAATCAGACTTGGAGGCTTACTGATTTACCGGCTGGAACTAAAACCATTGGAGTCAAATGGATCTATAAAACAAAGTTAAACGAGCATGGAGAAGTTGACAAGTATAAGGCTGGATTGGTGGCCAAAGGGTATTCTCAACAGCAAGGAGTAGATTTCACTGAAGTTTTTGCCCCAGTAGCTCGAATGGACACAGTGAGGATGATAGTAGCACTTGCAGCACAAAGGGGCTGGAAGATCTATCAGTTGGATGTCAAATCAGCGTTTCTTCATGGTGAACTCAGTGAGGACGTGTATGTGGAGCAGCCAAAGGGTTATGAACAAAAGGGGAGTGAGCATAAGGCGTATAAGCTGCACAAGGCTTTATACGGACTGAAACAAGCTTCACGAGCTTGGTTCAGTCGTATTGAGGCTTATTTCATTAATGAAGGGTTCCAGAAATGTCCAAATGAGCAGACTCTATTCACCAAAAGGAGCAGTGACAATAAAGTGTTGATAGTAAGTATTTATGTGGATGATTTAATTTACACTGGTGATGATGAAGATATGATGGTTGATTTTAAGAGCTCCATGATGGAAGTGTTTGACATGACTGATTTGGGGAGGATGAGGTTCTTCCTTGGCATTGAGGTGTTGCAGAAATCCGATGGCATTTTCATTTGTCAAAGGAAATATGCCACTGAAGTGTTAAGGCGTTTTGGGATGCTTGAGAGTAATTCAGTAAGTAGTCCGATTGTGCCAGGGTTCAAGATATGTAGAGATGATTATGGGGTCACAGTTGATGAGACCAATTTTAAGCAGTTGGTGGGAAGCTTAATGTATCTTAATGCAACTCGTCTAGACATAATGTTCAGTGCTAGTCTGATCAGCAGGTACATGGCTAAACCTACTGAACTTCACTTACAAGCTGCCAAAAGGATATTGAGGTACTTGAAGGGCACTGTCAACTATGGGATTCTCTATAAGAAGGGAGGAAGAGATGAAGAGCTGCTTGCCTTTACAGATAGTGATAATGCAGGAGATGTAGAGGATCGTAAAAGTACATCCGGGTATGTGTTTCTCTTGAGCTTAGGAGCAGTTTCATGGTTATAAAAAAAACAACCCATAGTTACTTTGTCTACCACCGAGGCTGAATTTGTGGCAGCTGCTGCTTGTGCCTGTCAAGCTATATGGATGAGAAGGGTGTTGAAGAGGTTAAGTCATGCACAGGAAGGTTGCACTACCATTATGTGTGACAATAGTTCAGCAATTAAGCTCTCACGAAATCCAGTCATGCATGGGAGGAGTAAGCACATTGATGTGCGGTTTCATTTCTTAAGAGACCTTACAAAGGATGGTGAAGTTGAATTAGTTCATTGTGGAACGAAAGAGCAGGTAGCTGATTTGATGACAAAGCCGTTGAAGTTAGAAGCATTTCAAAAATTCAGAGGGATGATGGGAGTGTGTAAAGCTACAGATGTAAACTAATTGCATTTTGCAGTGAGTTTAAGGGAGGGAATGAAGGAGTTTGTTGCTTGGAGTCAGGTTTTCTGTTAGGATTTTTAATAGTCTGCTGTTTGTTTTGAATAAGCCCTAGTCTTTAGGGATATTGTTTCATTTGTATTATTCCAAGTTGTGTCATTCACGTAGCTGAATTAATGCTATCGTGAGCTGCATTTACGCTTTCAGTTAGGATTGTAGTATGGCTATAAAGCAGAGTTTGTATTTCAATAAAAGAGGTCATTGATTCCATTTGTTGAGAGCCTTTGCATAACTTCATTCAATTGTTTCTAACAATTCCCACTGACAACTTAGAACAAATCACTCTCTTTTCTCACAACAATCACAGTTTAAGTATTGTCTCTTCTACCTATATATTAGAGACAGCTCTGTTTGCTTCTGTATTCAGCCTTGCACAGTTTAGAACTACCATGATAGAGATTTTGATAATTTGGACTACCATTCTATTACTCTCACTTGGGGCTCAACTTCTTTTTTCGCTTCCTCTATGCACTGACTCAAGTTGGTAGTTGTTGCGCCTTATTGCGGAAGCGGGTAGACACCAACAATTGCACACAAGTACCACAAGGATCCAATCAATTAAATAGAGCAACTAGCAATGAAAGAAATTAGAGAAAATTAAGAACATACCACAAGAGACACAAGGTTTACGTGGTTCAGCAATTGCCTACGTCCACAGTGAGGTGATTCCACTATATTCAAGAACAAGGTACAAGAAGATGACAATTCTCACACAATCTCTCAACAAGAGATGAAACAATTTCAGCAATTGTCTTTCTCTACTCCTTGTGCATCACAGTTTTTCTAGGAGCAATCATCATAATAAAAACACCTATAGTTCCTAGTATATATAGGGACAACAGTTTTCTGTTTGGCAGCAGTTTCCTGTTTCACAGTAGTTTCCTGTTTCACAACAGTTTCCTGTTTCCTAGAATTTATTTCCTGTTCAAAAAACAATTTCCAGAAGTCCAAACAATTTCCTGTTTCAAACAGGAATCCAAACACTTTCCTGTTTCAAACACGTTTCCTGTTTCACAATTCTCCACCTCGGCGAATTTTTATAAGGAAAAAATGAGCCGAAACAAGGCATGAGAATAAACTGATCAACACTCCATCATAGCTTTGTCACCTCACGAAACCGCCTCAAAGGGCAACGCCCCAAAGGGCCCTCAATCAACATGAGTCAATGTGGAGTAAGTCCAAACAATGTTGGAACTTAACTCCAGGAACAACCTTTGTCAACATATCAGCAGGGTTGTTTTTTGTGTGTACTTTCACCAAAGACACATCACCATCCTCAATTACATCTCGAACAAAGTGATATCGGACGTCAATATGCTTAGTCCTTGCGTGATGAACCTGATTTTTAGCCAAGTGGATGGCACTCTGACTGTCACAGAGAACCTCAACACTATCTTGTTCCACACCCAAGTCATTTACAAGACCTTGAAGCCACAATGCTTCTTTTACACCTTCTGTCAATGCCATATACTCTGCCTCTGTAGTAGAGAGAGCCACTGTATCCTGAAGCATAGATCTCCAACTAACCGGAGCACCGTATATCTGAAATACGTAACCAGTAGTAGATCTTCGTCTATCTAGATCACCAGCATAATCAGAATCAACAAACCCACGAACCTGACATGAATCTCCACCGAAGTCCAAACCCACATCCAAGGTACCTTTTAAGTACCTAAACATCCATTTCACTGCCTCCCAATGTTTCTTCCCAGGGTTTTCCATATACCTGCTCACAACACTAACAGCCTGTGAAATGTCAGGGCGTGTACACACCATAGCATACATTAAACTGCCAACTGCACTAGCATAAGGAACATGCGACATGTATTCCTTTTCTTCCACTGTGACTGGAGATAACTTTCGAGAAAGTCTAAAATGTGAAGCCAAAGGAGTAATAACCGGCTTTGCGTTTTCCATGCCAAACCGTGATATGACCTTCTCAAGGTACCCCTTCTGTGAAAGAAATAATTTTTTAGTCTCCCTTTCTCTTCTTATCTCCATACCAAGTATTTTTCTTGCAGCACCCATATCCTTCATCTCAAACTCAGAAGCAAGTTGAGACTTCAATTTATTTATCTCCACCATACTCTTACAGGCAATGAGCATATCGTCAACATAGAGCAAAAGATAAATAAAATCGCCACTACGAAGTTTTTTCAAGTAAACACAACAATCATACTTACTTCGTGTGAACCCATGTTTCAACATAAAAGTGTCAAACCGTTTGTACCACTGCCTAGGTGACTGCTTTAACCCATAAAGTGATCTCCTCAAACGACAAACATGGTCTTCTTTTCCAACAACCTTAAAACCTTCCGGCTGATGCATATAAATTTCCTCCTCTAAGTCTCCATGCAAGAAAGCTGTTTTCACATCAAGTTGTTCAAGCTCAAGGTCACCATGAGCTACCAAGCTCAACAACACACGAATAGAAGTGTGTTTTACCACAGGCGAAAATATCTCATTGTAGTCAACGCCTTCCCTCTGAGCAAAACCCTTAGCTACTAATCTTGCCTTGAACTGAGTACCAGACTCTAGAGTAGTCTGTTTCTTCTTAAACACCCACTTGCAGCCAATTGCTTTCCTTCCATTAGGCAACGACACTAGATCCCAAGTATGGTTCTTCTGGAGAGACTCCATCTCACCCTGCATAGCTACTAACCAACTCTGACTATCTGAATGACGCGCGGCCTGCTTGTAAGTAGTTGGCTCATCATCTTCCACAGAGAGTGCATATGCAACCAAATCAACTGTATTCAACTGACCATAGTGCTTCAACGGTTCTTCAAAGCCAAATTTTTGAACTTGCTTAACCGATCGTTTTGACCTAGTTAAGGCCAAAGGTTGCTGCTGGGATTGATTATCTTCAACTGGTTGTTGTTCCTCATGGTCTTCAGGCTCATAATTCAGATCATGTGTGCCTGCTTCAACCACTTGTTCATCTGCTGCATCCACAGACGCTTCAACTTCCACTTTCTGAGTGTTACTAGATTCACCACCACTATCAACCAACTCCTTAGCTTTAGTACAAGCTAACAAGGAATTCTCATCAAATGTAACATCTCGACTGATCACAAATTTATTATCCTCTAAACACCATAGACGATAACCCTTCACGCCTTTTGCATACCCCAAGAAAATGGCCTTCTTAGCCCTAGCATCAAGCTTATTTTCTTTCACATGGTAGTAGGCAATACAACCGAAAACTTTCAATACACTGTAATCAGCATGTTCACCTGACCACACCTCATAAGGTGTTTTGCAGTCTAATGTAGAATGTGGCGATCTATTAATCAAGAAACACGCGGTGGCTATTGATTCAGCCCACCATTCTCTGCCAAGACAAGCATTGGAGCGCATACACCTAGCTCTTTCAAGCATAGTACGGTTCAATCTCTCAGCAACTCCATTTTGTTGTGGCGTGTTTCTAACAGTCCAATGTCGAACAATTCCTTCCTGATCACAAAACTGTTTGAAAGTACCCTCAGTATACTCGGTACCATTATCAGACCTCAAAGTCTTCACCTTTCTTCCAGTTCTATTCTCAACCATTGCTCTCCACCTTTTAAATGTCTCAAATACTTCATTCTTGGACTTCAAAAAATATACCCATGTGTAACGGGAATAATCATCAATGAAGGAGACAAAGTACCTGGAACCTCCCTTAGAGGCGACCTTCGCTGGTCCCCACACATCTGTATGCACATAGTCTAGAATACCTCTGCTCCTGTGCTTACTTGTACTGAATTTTACCCTGCATTGTTTTCCATATACACAATGCTCGCAAAACTCCATAGTCGGTTTCTGCATACCCTTCAGTAACCCTTGCTTGCTCAGTAGAGACAATCCTTTTTCTGTCATATGCCCAAGTCGCATGTGCCATAACCTAGTGCTTTCCGATGAAGAAGTTCCCACTGCCACATTTCCTGTTACCGTGTTACCCATCAAGGTGTACAAGTTACCTTGTTTGATCCCTTTCATGACAACCAAAGACCCACGGACAATCTTTAAAACTCCACCTACTGCTGTAAACTTACAACCATTGGAGTCTAAAACACCAAGTGAGATAAGGTTCTTTTTCAAGGCTGGGACATGCCTCACATCAGTTAAGGTTCTCACAACACCATCATACATCTTAATCCTCATTGTTCCAATTCCAACTGTCTTACAAGCGTAATCATTACCCATTAGAACAGTACCACCATCAATGTGCTCATAGGTAGTGAACCACTCCCTGTTTGGGCACATATGGTAAGAACACCCAGAGTCAAGGAGCCATCTCCCAGAGATTTTTGTGTTTTCACCCGCAACTGAATAACATTCTTCATCCTTTTCCATACTAGATGCATAACTTGCTTCACTAGTATCACCCTTATCTTGCTTTTTCTTGCCCTTCCAACTGTTATCATGATTACTCTTACCTTGATTTGGACAATTTTTCCTAATATGCCCCCATTCTCTACATTTGTGACATTGTGGACCTCTAGACTTTGATCTAGATTTTCCACTATTTGAAGATGATTTCACTTGAGACCTTCCTCTAACAACCAACCCTTCAGCTTGATCTTTCCCATTACCATTTGATGAAGTTTTCTTCCGAATCTCATTGGACAAGAGTGCACCGGTAGTTTCATCAAATGTAAGTTCATCTTTCCCAAACAAAATTGTTTGTACAAGATTTTCATATGACTGCGGCAAGGAGTAAAGCAATATAATTGCTTGGTCTTCATCCTCAATCTTCACATCCACATCTCTCAAATTTGAGATAATCCGTGTAAACTTGGCGATATGATCACCAATTGGAGTGCCCTCATCCATTGCTAGTCTGTACAATTGGGTTTTCAAGTATAACCTGTTTGATAATGTCTTAGTCATAAACTGTGACTCAAGCTTCAACCAAACATCAGCTGCCGTAGTCTCTTCATTAACTAAAAAAACTATGTCTCTATCCAGACACAAGCAAATAGCAGCACGCGCCTCCAAATCCAATTCTTCCCATTCATCATCTGACATGGTTTCAGCCTTTTTATCCTTCCCTAGTAATGCCTTGTGTAATTTCTGAGAAATAAGCAAATTTCTCATTTGTATTCTCCAATATCCGAAATCGTTCTTACCATTAAATTTCTCGATTTCATACTTCCCCACATGTGCCTTGCTCACCTTGGATGCCATTGCAAACAAAACCTGTGACTTTCTAGACAAGAAGCTTCACTAAGTTTTTTTTTTTTTTTTTTTTTTTTTTTTTTCAAACAACTTGTGCACAAACAAATCCTAGCACTTTTGAATCTTCACAATCTTGAGTAGAACAATTCAAGATCAATTTCCCTTAGTGCTCTGATACCAATTGTTGCGGCTTATTGCGGAAGCGGGTAGACACCAACAATTGCACACAAGTACCACAAGGATCCAATCAATTAAATAGAGCAACTAGCAATGAAAGAAATTAGAGAAAATTAAGAACATACCACAAGAGACACAAGGTTTACGTGGTTCAGCAATTGCCTACGTCCACAGTGAGGTGATTCCACTATATTCAAGAACAAGGTACAAGAAGATGACAATTCTCACACAATCTCTCAACAAGAGATGAAACAATTTCAGCAATTGTCTTTCTCTACTCCTTGTGCATCACAGTTTTTCTAGGAGCAATCATCATAATAAAAACACCTATAGTTCCTAGTATATATAGGGACAACAGTTTTCTGTTTGGCAGCAGTTTCCTGTTTCACAGTAGTTTCCTGTTTCACAGTAGTTTCCTGTTTCACAACAGTTTCCTGTTTCCTAGAATTTATTTCCTGTTCAAAAAACAATTTCCAGAAGTCCAAACAATTTCCTGTTTCAAACAGGAATCCAAACACTTTCCTGTTTCAAACACGTTTCCTGTTTCACAGTAGTATCTTGTTCTCCACTCTTTTCTTCTTCTTGAATCCCGAACGTGTGTGTATTCATTTGTTTTGTTTCAATTTGAATGTGTGTGTAGGTGCACCCTTTACTCCAAAGGCCCCTCTGTTCCTTTGTCCAAACTACAACAATGGGAGTGTATGCTGTGATGCAGTTGAAGAGTTTAAAATACAAAAGCAGTTTCAGTCCATGAATATCTTTATCAAATCCATTCTCTGCGCTGTAAGTAAAACCTTCAATCTGTTTCATTCTTGTGTTACACCATTTCTTAATTGGATTTCTTTATATTCCAAGAGCTTATTAAGCACGTTGTTTCTTGGCATTGCATAGAGTACCCACTCAACATAGTAAAAAACATACAAAATGGCAGTGCTCATTTTGCTTCTCCTCCTAATTTTCCTTTTAGGGTCTGGTGGCAAATGAAATCCAATTCCCATGTCAAGTAATTTTCCGCTGCTTGGTTGTTTATTTAATGACAGAAAATAAGAATTCTGCATGTAAGTAGTTTTCCCTTCTCTCAAGGGAAACCAAATATCCCCCCGTGAAGAAAAAATCCACACTAATTTACAAATACATTATATTGCACCCACTGCAATTGGCAAGAAAATACCCCAATTCTCCCTGGGAAACAATCCAGTCATCAGTAAACAAAACATTCATAATTTTTTTCTTCTTTAGTTTTATCTTCTTATTGCTCTATGACTTTTTTCATTATTGTTTTTATTAAAATCAGAGTGGGGTTTTTGTCGAAACCAAAATCATTTTTCGAATTTACACTGTTTCCGATAATTGTAAAATTTGAACTTTGTTACTATGAGCTTAATGACATTACTCATGTTAATGGGTTTGCAGAGATGCGACCAATTCTCAGCAGATCTCTTTACAGCTAAATTGGGACCTCCTATTCTTTGCAGGTCCACTGTTTCAGTGTATTCGTGGAAATCCAAACATGTCAAGGATGACTACTGTTCTATTGTCTGGGAAACATGCCAAAATGTATCAATGTTGGATTCTCCATTTGCCCCACTGTAACGCTGGAAAACCAGTCAGTTCCAAGTTTTCTAAACTGACTGATTTCTGGTATTCAAAGACCGTTTTCACAGAAAACTTCTGTGGATCATCTGATGATATATAGTGCAGTATGTTTTGATGGCAAACCAGTTTCATTAAATTATTCTTCTGACTCTCAACCTCCAAATGGTCTCTGTGTTGAGAAAATCGATCATGGAAATTACATACATATGGTTGCTCATCCTGATGGGTCTGACCGTGCCTTCTTGGCTGGCAACTATTCCAAAAGAAGGGTATGGAGGAAAAGTGGGAATTGATGAATCCCGTCCCTTTCTTGATTTAACTGACAAAGTTCATTATGAATATGATACTGCATGTTCCCATTCTTGCTATTGCATTTCATCCTAATTTTGAGCGCAATGGTCCGTTTTTTGTCTCATTCTGTTGTGATGGAGTCCAATGGCCAGGATGTGTTGGACGATGTTCATGTAATTCAGATGTTGGCTGCGATCCTTCGAAGCTTAGTTCTGATAATGGAGTAGCACCATGCCAATATCACGTTGTTATTGTAGAGTTTACTGCTAACAGCTCTGTATCACAGCCTTCTCAGGTACACATTCTGCACAGATTAGAAGTATGTGACATTCTTTTACCAAAAAATTATTTGTCTTTTGATAGATTTTCCCAAAATATCTTATAGCTCGATCTCTATATGATTTTCAGGCCACAAGTGCCAATCCATTAGAAATGAGAAGGATATTCACAATAGGGATCCCATATGAAAACCATCATGGTGGCCAGATTCTTTTCGGACCAGATGGGTTCTTATACTTCATGCTTGGAGATGGTGGAAGCAGGGACGATCCTTACAATTTCGCTCAAATTAAAAGATCCTCACTCGGAAAGATTCTTAGGATTGATGTAGATAACATACCGAGTGAGTTATTTCAACCATACAGTTTGTATTTAGCGTTTCGGTCTTGTTCTTCACAACTATATACTTCTTTGTGCATTTTTCTCTTTTATGGAAATTTTATTTATTTATTATTATTTTCCAATCTTCTATGGGAATTGGCCAGAACTATTTTGTTAACGAAATATAGTGTTTCAACATTGGTACTAAGAAGATAGTTGAGATGGATGATAGAAAATCTCTGTCGAATTAATTCATCTTACAATATTGTGTAGCTGATTTATATTAAGAAAAGTTATTCTGATCTTGGACTTGGAAAGTTGTATACTTTTCCCAATCCAGGAGAGGAGAACTTTATGCAATTACATAGTCACAAACTAAGCAAGCCCAATCCTTCAAAAGAAAAACTAAGCAAGCCCTGTATTAGTTCTTGACATTAAATATAATCGTTTACCAAACCTATTCATGGCATTCAAATAATTTTCGCTCTATACTCAGAGCGAAAATGATGTTTGGAGAAATGCAATAGCTGTTGCAAATTATACAAGTAAAACTGAATCTTCCTAGTCATTCCAGAATGAGATCATGCTTGCATTATGAAGTCATCTTGAGCTCTGTATAAAGAACTTCATTGTTTTGTTTAATTTTGTATTAGGCAGCTAGGAGTGGGAAACCATTATATCAGTCTCATATGCAGTTTTAAGCTAACTGCAGAACATATTATTTGTCGTTACATTGTTATCTAAAGATTTTCTATGTTTTCAGGTGCAAAATTGTTAGGAGATTATTTAGGAGGTTTATTATTCCTTTATTCTAGGATAACTATATATGGGTACTTGCTTTGTTATAGGAAACTACTTCCTCAAGAAGTTTAATATTTCCTAAACTATTGCTAGGTATTATGAGAAATTAGGGAAGCTACTGTTGGACTTCTTGTATAAATATTTTTCCATTGAGTTAATGAGAATACAGAAAAACAATTATCCTAAATCTTTCATGGTATCAGAGCCAAAATTGCTTCTTCAAATTTTTTTTTTCTCTAAACCATGGCCGGCGGCGCATCTCTTGGGAAGCCGAACCCCGCTCCTGCTACGCTACCTCTTCCAAGTTTTACTGCAGAACAGTGGGCGGCGTTAACAGCCGCATTTGGTACTCCTCACACTCCTTCTAACAGGTTGCATGGTAAGTTGGAAATAGATTCTTGGATAATTGATACTGGATGTTCTCATCATGTTACTGGTGATGAATCTTGTTTAGTTGATACTACAATAGTTTCGCCATGTCCCGTGGGCCTTTCGGATGGTCAAACGGTGGTTGCTACTAAGGAGGGTGTCGTGAAACTCACGGACAAAATAATCCTCCAACATGTTCTTTTTGTTCCTAAGTTAAACTGCAATTTAATTTCGGTTTCACAACTAAATGATGATCTAAATTGCTTTGTCCAATTTAATTCTAACTTGTGTGTTATACATGACCTGCATTCGAGGTAGGTGATTGGCACGGGTGAGAGACGGGATGGACTTTACTATCTACGGCATGGATTACAGGTGCAAGCGGTTTCGGTTGATAATTCGAAGTCCTTGGAGCTATGGCATAGTCGTTTGGGTCATCCTTCCGAGACAGTAGTGAAGTTGCTTCCTTTTTTTTTTAATAATTATAGGAGTCATTTGAATAAAGCATGTGAAGTTTGTCATCGTGCTAAACATTCTAGAGATCGCTTTCCTTTAAGTGCCAATAAATCAACTAGGATTTTTGAGTTACTACATTGTGATTTATGGGGTCCGTATGATGAAGTTTCTTCGTGTGGTGCTCGTTGTTTTTTAACCTTGGTGGACGATTATTCACGTGCTGTGTGGGTTTATTTATTGATTGATAAAAGAGAAGTTTTCAAGATGTTTATGTCCTTTATTGCCATGATTGACATTCAATTCTCTCAAAAGTTGAAAATTATACGTAGTGACAATGGAACAGAGTTTAACTGCATGAAAGATTTCTTTGTGGCTAATGGAATTTTATTTCAAACCTCTTGTGTGGGTACCCCTCAACAAAATAGAAAAGTGGAAAGGAAACATAGACATATTCTCAATGTCGCTCGTGCATTGAGGTTTCAAGGGGGGTTGCCAATCTATTTTTGGGGAGAATGCGTTTTGGCCGTTGCTCACCTAATAAATCGAACTCCCTCTAGTGTTCTCCTAAACAAAACTCCATATGAAATGCTATTTGGTTGTACACCTTCTTTTAGTGACTTGCGCTTTGTTGGTTGCTTAGCTTATGCCCATAATCAACGCGCTAAAGGTGACAAGTTTGCCAGTCGAAGCCGTAAATGTGTTTTTGTGGGTTATCCGTTTGGTAAGAAGGGATGTAGTTTATTTGATCTTGAGAAAAAGGAGTTCTTTGTGTCGCGGGATGTGAAGTTCTATGAAAATGTATTTCCTTATTTGAATGTTGAAGTCACAAATCATACTCCTCCCCTTGACAGTGATGTGACTTATAATGAGGGAGCTCAGGAAGAGCTTATTGAAGGTATGGGAGATCATCAGGTGATGCACGAGGATGCCATCGTCGGTCCTCAAACGGTCTCTCCCATGGCCTCTCTCACGACTAGCGTCACGCCTAGTAATGCTGAGCCACCGTCTACCGCGTTCGTGCCAAGTGAAAATGCTCGAGATGTGCCACAAGTGGACGCTTCATCCTTGGCTGTCGGGGGGGGGGGGGGGGTAGATGGTGCTCCCGACGGAACAGGGAGGGACAATTTGGGCCGCGGGTTCCGGGAGAAGTTCCCATCAGTAAAGTTGAGAGACTTCGTGACACATACGGTTATCAAGGGCAGTCCATCTCTCGCTCCATCTGCTCCGCCATATCACACTCCCTCAGGTACGCCTTTTCCTATAACACATTATGTTAGTTGTGATCAATTTACTGTGAAACACCAGAATTTTCTTGCAGCTGTAATTGCAGGTGTTGAGCCACAGTCTTTTAAGGAGGCTACAAAAGATATAAGATGGTGTACTGCTATGCAAAAGGAGATTCGTGATTTGGAAAATAATGGCACTTGGACTATGGAAAAATTACCTCCTGGAAAGAAAGCTCTCGGAAGTAAATGAGTGTACAAAATTAAGTACAACTCAGAAGGTAGCATTGAAAGGTTAAAAGCCAGATTAGTTGTTTTCGGTAATCATCAAGTTGAAGGAATTGATTATAATGAGACATTTGCCCCAGTCTCGAAAATGGTGACAGTTAGAGCTTTTCTGGCCATTGCAGCATCCAAGCATTGGGAGTTGCATCAGATGGATGTTCATAATGCCTTCCTTCATGGCGATTTAGATGAGGAGGTGTATATGAAACTTCCGCTAGGTTTTAGCTCCACTGATTCTGATCTGGTTTGTCGTTTGCGTAAATCGCTGTATGGTTTGAAACATGCACCTCGATGTTGGTTTGCAAAGCTTGTGACAGCTTTAAAGGGGTATGGTTTTCTTCAATCCTACTCCGATTATTCCCTCTTTACTTACTCTAAAGGGTCTGTACAGATCAACGTCCTAGTATATGTTGATGATTTGATAATCTCTGGTAATGATTCCGCTGCGGTGACGGCTTTCAAAGCCTATTTGAGTCAATGTTTTTATATGAAAGATCTTGGTGTGCTTAAATATTTTCTTGGCATTGAGGTGGTTAGAAGATCCTCAGGGTTGTTTTTATGTCAAAGGAAATATGCCCTTGATATTATTTCAGAGGCAGGACTATTGGGCTCAAAGCCGGCTTCATTCACGATTGAACATAATCATCAGCTGGCGCGTGCCAAGGGGTCTTTTCTTACGGATCCCGATCCCTATAGGCGTTTGCTTGGGTGTCTTATCTATTTGGCGGTTACTTGTCCTGACTTGGCATACTCGGTTCATGTCTTGTCACAATTCATGCATGAGTCGCGACAAGAACATTAATTGCGACAAGAACATTGGGATGCTGCATTACGAGTTGTTCGCTATTTAAAGAAATCCCCGGGTCAGGGCATTCTATTACGTTCAGACAGTGAGTTATCTTTGACAGGTTGGTGTGACTCGGATTGGGCAGCCTGTCCCCTTACTCGGCGGTCTCTCACTGGGTGGTTTGTGTTTTTGGGGCATTCGCCAATTTCATGGAAAACTAAGAAGCAGCATACTGTAGCTCGTTCTTCGGCAAAGGCCGAATATCGCTCTATGGCTTCTATTACTTGTGAATTAAAATGGTTGAAGGGTCTACTTTTGAGTTTGAGAATCCATCATCCTAAGGCGATTCCTCTTTTTTGTGATAGTCAGTCCGCGTTGCATATAGCGCAGAATCCGGTATTTCATGAACGCACGAAGCACATTGAGGTTGATTGTCATTTCGTGCGAGATGCTATCCAGGAAGGTCTTATTGCTCCGTCTTATGTGTCGACGACGGACCAATTGGCGGATATTTTTACCAAGGCTTTGGGGAAGAAGCAATTCGATTTTCTCCTTGACAAGTTGGGCATTTTAGACTTGCATGCTCCAACTTGAAGGGGGGTGTTAGGAGATTATTTAGGAGGTTTATTCCTTTATTCTTTCCTTTATTCTAGGATAGCTATTTATGAGTACTTGCTTTGTTATAGGAAACTACTTTCTCAAGAAGTTTAATATTTCCTAAACTATTGCTAGGTATTATGAGAAATTAGGGAAACTACTGTTGGACTTCTTGTATAAATATTTTTCCATTGAGTTAATGAGAATACAGAAAAACAATTACCCTAAATCTTTCAAAAAGAAATAAGCGACCTTGACCTATGGGGAAACTACTCCATCCCGAGGGATAATCCGTATTCTAATGACAAGGATTCACGGCCTGAAATTTGGGCCTTGGGGCTTAGAAATCCTTGGCGTTGTAGTTTTGATTCAGAGAGGCCTTCTTACTTCTTATGCGCAGATTCTGGCCAGGTTAGATTTTGACTTTTTGGACTCTTAAGCATTTTCTGTTGAATGTTTCTTTCAACATCTCAACCATTGTTTTTTATATTTTATTTTAGGCTATTTTGCACCAGGGCACTGATAGTTGCAATGTGTTGCATTTTCTTTTTAAGAATTTTATACCTTCAAAAATATTTTACGTCCATTTTCCTACTTAGAACAGGGCGCAAGTTCCTTATCTGTAAATTACTTCGTTTGCTTGGTTACTGTTGACTTATTTTCTACGTATCTGCTGCTCTCTTCTGCGTTTCTAATAGGAGCAATATGAGGAGGTGGATATAATCACAAAGGCTGGAAACTACGGATGGCGTGTCTATGAAGGCACCCTTCCTTTCTATGCTCCATCTCCAGGAGGAAATATTCCTTCAAGTTCCATAAATGCCATCTTCCCTGTTATGGGATACAACCACTCTAATGGTTCCTCATCAATCATAGGTGGCTATATCTATAGATCCACAGCAAATCCATGCATGTATGGAAGGTAAGTTCTTTGCATGCAACATAATGAATAACATGAAGTTAGTGACTGGGGTTGTTTATCATGCTGTTTAAGAATGGAATTTCAGGTACTTGTATGCAGATTTACTAGTGCTCAGGTTCCTTTCACTTGTGCTCACGACTCTCCAGTACAATGTCCCTTGATGGATGGAAGCCATCTCCCAGATTGGGGTTACATCGTTTCGTTTGGGGAGGACAATAAGAAGGATGTTATATTCTTGACAACCACTGGTCTATTTAGAATAGTTACCCCAAGTCGCTGCAATTACTCTTGCTCTTTAGAAAATAATTCCAAATGCAGTTGGTACACCAGTGATTGGTTCTACTTCTTCTCCTCGTTCTGATTCTTGGTTTAGTGGTTTTTTTTTTTTTTTTGGAAAGCGAGCTGGGTTTTAAGGACCCCAAGACCTTTATACAAATGAAACAAAAGCAAAAACAAAAATAAAAGAAAGAAACAAACTCTCACAAGAAAGAGAATTCTAGTAAGAGTGAACATGGTTACTAGGCCTATAGAAATCTTCAACTAGCATCGGCCAAAGAAGAAACCTCTTGTTTTTTATCCCTGTCTCCTTTGTTAAGGAGGAAATGATTCAACCTTTGTACTTATTGTTTGCTTTCTTAGCCCTAGAGGATCTTCGAGGGCAGAGACTAAAATCTTTAGTGCAAGATTTTGAAAACAAATCGCTTGCAACCTCTTCACTAGAAGGATCTTGCTCATGTTCCTCGTTACTACTCTGCTCATCTGTTGTGGTGTTCTCTTTGTCCTGAGTCGGTGTGTGTTCACTTGCCTCCACATTAGCACTACTCTCAAGCATTGGGTTGATAAAAATAAATGGTTGTGGACTCTGCGTTATGGCATCATTCTGGTCATCATTTATGTTATGCTCTGCCACATTGGCAGCCTCTATACTGGGCACATTCCCTGCTTTTTCTGTGATAGGCCCTGGACTCCCCTCTAAACTGGGTGGAGTCTTCGACTTGAATGTATGTCTACCCTTGGCAATCGTCCAACCATCAGAGTTTTGTCTTTCTAGTGGTTGGGTCCTACCCGTAGCTTGCCATACCATATGGCCTGGAGTATTAATTTCATTGCTCTTTGAATACTGCTGTTTTATATGGCCAAAAACTGCACAAGAACTGCATTTAACAAGAATCCATGCATACTCAACTTAAACTATTTTTTTCTTATCTCCATTGATAACCACAGGGATGTCTTTGGGTAATTGGTTGTTTACATCCACCTCCACACACACCCTCGCATACGCTAATCTTGTCATTTCTTCAGTAGCTTTGTCAAGCATGATAACACTCCAATAAAACTAGCAATCCTTTGAATACCCTTTGGATTCCATAGAAATAAAGGAATTTTCTTCAGTGTAACCCAAATAGGTATCGAGGTAAGCACCTCGACATCCTCGTCCATAGAAGGTGACCAGGCCCTGAGGATGAACAACCTGCTTGCAATATGCAGAGGTCCCATTTCCAATACCTTACTTCTATCTTCTTTCTTATTGAATTTGAATACAAAATTCTTATCTCCGTGTATGCTCATCTCAAAATCTCGAATTCCCCACGTCCTTATCAGCCACTCTTTGACATAACCATATGCCAAGCGCTTGCCCACAAAGCTGCGAATGACCAACCTTTCACATTTTTCTATCCTATTCGCAAAGTCAGCAGTTTGCACTTGTACTATTTTCCTTCCTTCAACAGTAGCTGAAGGTTCATACCTAAGTTTTGTAGAGCCCGTATGCTTGCTTTGCTTAAGCTTTGATGCCCAACTCATCCTCGCTGGTGCAACGACAGGGTTTGTTGCCATTGCTTCTTGAATTTTGCTAGGGCCAGAGGATGTAACACTGGTTGGCATTGTACATTCATCTGTTTTATGCAGAACCTCTTCATTCCTTTGTGCTGCAGCCTGCTCTTGACTGGCTGACACCCTTGCAGTTAGCATTGCCCAGTTTTTGGGGTTTATCATCATTTCCAGTCCTTCTGCACCTAGTTTATCTCCATTTTTGACAGCCACTTGATATTCATTTGTGAGTAACTGTAGCAATCCATCGCCATGAATGTTGTACTTCTCCTCAAAAGCCATGAACACCTCCTGTGCAAACACGTTCGCACTGACTGCGTCTCCACCATTTGTTCCTGTCATTCAATAGACCGGAGATGGGGTATCAGATCTAGAAGAAGATCTGACCTCCCTTTTCCTTCCTCCCTTGAATCAGACCTGGGCGTGATTAAGATCTAGAGCCGCTCCCGACACCTGCGACGAGCCCTGCGGCTTCCTGCGATGCGACGAGCCCGGCGGCTGCGACCGAGCCTCCTCCTTGAAGCACTGCGACGAGCCCTGCGGCTAGGGTTTTCCTCCTATTGGTTTAGTGGTTGGCAAAAGGAGTTGGCAATTTATTGTTTTTTGTTTCTTCTACTTGGTTCTATCAGGTAAGATAAGCTGATGTATTTTCAAGTGCTGGCTGTGGTATTGGAGTAATACGAGGATGGTCATAGTTCTTATCAGAAAGAGTTGCAGCATCGAGTCAATTTCTTTTCCAATGAGTGACTGCAATATTTAGTACTGATGCTTGCTGTAAGACAAATCTATCTCTATGCATTTGCACCATTCCCCCCTCCCCCAGTCAATCTCCTTTCTTCCATTCTATGTCTATGTCCCTTTCATATGCTTCTTCAAGGGCAACCTCAACAACTCAATTAATATAGTTTACAATTCTCAGAAACTTCTCTCCGGCTAGTTGCCAAATTGCCCCCAACCCGCTCTCTGAGTATACTCAATCAAGCTTCTCATCTAATTCTCTTGATTTTGTATCTCACTGCCTTTCTCGCCTCATCCAGTCTTAAAATAAATAAATATTTCATGCACACACTTATGTTACAATCAGCTCAATCAAGTAATCCCCTTATATATTCAAGGTCGGAACTAGCTCCAGAGAATATTTTCGAGTTCAAAGACATGAACTACTAGTGCTATACTGTATAGGCTATACAACGAATAAATAGTTACAGTGTGGTGTGGGTTTAACATGTTTGATTCTGTCAGCAGTCTGAAGCTTCAAGCTCTCCAAGGACGTTATTGTTAGTGTTAGTAGGGTTCGTGCTGCATAACCATTCCTTGAATTAGGTTTCCATTTTGCATAAACATTAATTGCACTAAACAGTTACCAACAGAGAACTCTTGCATGTGTTAGGATCCTTGAAATGTGGAAATTTTCAGCTATGAGGGCGATAAGCATGTGGTTATATACTAAAATGCACGATAAGTGCATCTTGAAATATTTTTCAGTGTAGATCCCTTTCGTTTCCACTTTTTGTGCTACAATTTCTATTAGACGGGCCTTCTGAGCTTATTCAAATTCCACATCTCTTGCACGCCTTTCCATGTCTTCCTTCAAAAGAGCTTCACGATTTACTGCTTCTTCACAAAATTTGGTTGTTTTTTGGTTTTGAATTTCTTTGACTTCAGATATTTGTGAGCTACATTGTTTGCTCGTTTTCCAACCACAACTTCTTTTAAGGCTTTGTTACCATTGGTCTCGCGGTGCTACCCTCACTTAGACCTTCATTAGTAGGCATTCAAGGGTATGGGGTGTTATCTTCACCAATCTCATTGTAAATCCCTTGTCACCACTATAACGATTCACAAGAGTAAGGTTGAAAATCGAACCGATGGTTCGGTTTTTCAAACCGAGAACCGAACCGAGCATTAAGAAAACCAAACCGAAACCACACCGACTAACTGAAACCGACATAAAACCGAACCGACGGACTATTTTAAACATATTATATTATTTTTATATAAAATATATACTATTTATTATATGTATTCGGTCGGTTCGGTTTTTCCGGTTAAAATAACATAAAAACCAAAAATCGAACCGACAATATCGGTTTTGAATATTTTAAAACTAAAACCGAACCAAACCAAACTTAAATCGAACCGATCAGTTCAGTTTTGATTGGTTTGGTTGATTTAATCGGTTTAGTCGATTTTTTGTTCAACCCTACACAAAAGATCTTGAATCTGTATTATCTAGTAAAGATGGTGATGGAAATATGGGGGTTGGCAAACTAGTAGTTGTAAAATTTCATTTGAGAATTCTTTTAACCCATCAACATTGTCATACCGAAAATTCTTCCCCATTTTATGAATCAGCTAGGTGTTTCACTATAAGGAAATTGAGATAAAATATCGCTAGGATGGAACGCTGGGGAAGATGTTGAGGGTTGAGATTCATTCTCTATTATGATATGATTGTAATTATAAAACATGTAAAAAGGAAAATAAAATGAAAAAAATTGTGAAAAAATGTTTGTAGAATGTACATAGGATGAAGAGCGAAAATTTTGTATTTTTTTTTCTCAAAAATTAAAATTGCCATAAATATATACTTAGTTGTTGAATTTTGGTAAACTTGATATCGATGCAATACAATTTTGAAGATCTTTACAATGAAACCAATGATCACTACATGCGCTAAAAGTTAAAAATATTTTATTACTAAAAAACGTATAATGCATTTCACATCGTTAGTATTTTTCAAAGAAATTATACTGGTCGATCATACAATGGAAAAAAAAACATGAAATGAGGCAATTATCATAATGCACTTTAAACGAAAATCCTGAAATTCATGTTTTGGGAATTCAAAGTTTAGGGGAGAAATCATTCTCGGCGTTTGTGTCCCCAACTAATTCAAGTTTTGACTAAGTCTAACCCTAAAGTTTATAGTATATATTATTACTTTAATATAGGTATGCGCTACCAAACTGATTAAGGGCGAAAGTGGGGATGGTGGAGGGGGTGTTCGGTACATGATATTTAGCATAAAAAATAATGTGGAATGCCAACGGCAAGGGGAATACCTACTCTATCTTATAATTCAACTAGGTGTTTCACTATTCACAAGGATTTGGAGATAAAAGAAATGTAGGATTGAAAGTTGGAAAATATGTTGAGGGTTGAGATTCATTTCATATAATGACATGTTTGTAAATATAAAACATGTAGAAGGGCAAAAAAATAAGAAACAAATGGTGAAAAATTGGTCGAATGTATATGTGGCGGGGAAAGAAATTTTTGTGCAAGTTTTTTCTCAAAATTAAAATAGTCATAAATATTACATGGTTATCGAACTTTGGTAAACTTGGTATGGTTGGAATGCATTTTTGAAGATCTTTCCAATGAAACCAATGACCAATACAAATGCTAAATTTTAAATATATATTTTTTTATTAAAAATGTTTGTTGCATTTCACGCCGCTAGTATTTTTTAATATTTTCAAATAAATGAGACGGGCCGATCATACCAGGAAAAAAATAAAATGGGACGGGCATCTTAACTCATATTTAAACAAAAACCCTGAATTTTATATTTGGGCAAATTCAAAGTTTGGAGAAAACTCACTCTAGGCATTACAATTTTTTTCCAATTGATTCAAATTTTGACTGAGTTTAACCCTAAAGTTTATAATATATATTTTTACGTTAGAATAGGCTTGCACTTCAAAATTGATTGTGGGCGAAAGTGTTGATGGTGGCGGGGATGTTCAGTACATGATATTTAGCAAAAAAATGTATGTGGAGTGCCAATGACACAGGGAATAACCTAGTATATTTATAAATCAATTAGGTGTTTCACTATTTATAAGGATTTGGAGATAAAAAAAAGGGTTAGGATTGAAAGTTGGGGAAGTTGTTGAGGGCTGAAATTCATTTTCTATTGTGTCATGTTTGTAAATGTGAGACATGTAGAAGGGCAAAAGAAAAGAAACATAAAACTTAAAATGAGTGTCGGAGAGATAAAATATTATGTTTTTTTTCTTCTTAAAATTGAAATTATCATAACTATCAACATAGTTGTCGAATTTAGTATACTTGATATCCTTGAAATACATTTTCAAAGATCATTCTAATAAAACCAAAGATCATTACAAATGCTTAAACTTTTAATATATGTATTTATTATTAGAAAGAAATCCGATGCATTTCACGCCCTAACTATTTTCAATATTTTCATTGAACAAAACAAATATTTTAAAGCTCATTTAAACAAAAATGCCGAACTTCATATTTTAGTGAAGTCAAAGTTTGGGGGTGAACTTGTTCTCGCAATTTGAAAATATTTTTTTTTCTTGAGTTTGACTCTAATGCCACAACCCGCTTCCTATCGCGCATACAACACATGTAATACACTAGTCTATATAATAATAAGAGAGGTTGATTTTTGTTTGTTTTGGAGACTGGGATAACCAAGGGCTAGGATTGAAAGTTGAAAAATTGTTAAGGTCAAGATTTGATGACATGGGTTGTAAATAATTTATACCTAAAAGGATAAAATAAAGATATAAAAGGTTAAAACTATGTAAAAGAAGATATGGTTGTACCTAGGGGAGAGAAAAAAAATGTTTATTTTAGATTCCCAAACTTAAAATTATCATAACTTTCTATTGAATTGTCCGATTTCGACAAATTTGATATCGTTTATGCATTTTTGTTAAATCTTTCAAATAAAACCAACAATCAATACAAAAGGTTGAGAATTTAAAATTATGTTTATTTTCAACGATCCAACGATTTTGGTTGATCTATTTTATTTGTCCTATCCTTTTTCTTTCTCTCTCCCTTTACTCTAATCCTTTACTTTCTCTGACTCGGAGAGTGGGGTTGATGTTCAAATTGGGTTGAAGGTGAAGGCAAATCGATGGTGGTTGAAAGAAGAAGAGGAGAGGATGGGGGAGAGGCAACTGATAATTGTTCAACAACACTAACCACCTCATCGTCAACGACCTCTTCGACTTCTTCGACGACATTCCTATTGATGGCACCTTCGACTCCATCAATTCCTCCAACCTGAATGTCGTCGTGACACCTTCATGTTGCTCAATTTTGATGCAGAGAAAGTGAAGACTCGATACGGTGTCATTGAAGGTCGATTGATTGTGTAGCTTTCATTTGTAGGAACTAATTAAAATGCTTACTTGATTGGTTTCATTCCCCATTCATCACTTGTGGTTTGCTTGACCATTTTTTTATTGCCTTCTTTATAACTTGCCATCGATGCTTCAAAATATCGTGAGTACTAATTATACCACCATTCCCCAAGAAATTTGTAGTATTTCTCAACAAACCTATCCCAAAATGTTTTTTTAGCCTCTCCACGTGATCCCATCTTCACTGATATTTTGTAAGCCTTACAAAGTGCAATATCCTCTTCAACAGTGAAATTATCTCATCTCATCAATTCAAACATGTCTTGCTCATTACCACTAGTTTCATCTTCATCTTCAAGTACTGGATCGCAATAGCTAGCGCTAACTTGAGCTTTGCCCTTCAACCTTCGAATATTTGGTCCATCATGTATGCTTTCACCACGTGCACCCCCACCCCACCCCTAAATAGGACGTTTGTAGCTCC
The DNA here is from genome assembly GCA_963556465.1 of Berberis vulgaris. Taxonomy (NCBI): domain Eukaryota; kingdom Viridiplantae; phylum Streptophyta; class Magnoliopsida; order Ranunculales; family Berberidaceae; genus Berberis; species Berberis vulgaris. The sequence continues at coordinate 30,170,764 of OY747127.1, read as the reverse complement.
ACTTCATTGTGCTCGATCACGTGCATCTTGAGGGATTGGTTGAGATTCATTTTGCCAAATGTCAAATGGGACATTTAGTTTTGAGGAATAATATGATTGAGGTGGGGATATTTGAGATTGATTTTGGGGTAAGGACTATAGATTTGTGGATATCTTGAAGGATCATGAAAATATGAATCTTCATAACCGGATTCATTATAGTAAGTATAATTTGAGTAGGGTTCATCTTGGGAGAAATTGTAGAATTGGTTTGGTGTTCGGTCTTTCCATAGTGATGAAATTGAAATGAAATCAAGTAAAAGATAATGGAAGAAGAGAGTTGTGGAATGCAAATAACATTATAAAATATGAGTTTCTCTCATAGAAGAAGGGTGTATATCAAAGGTACAAAAAACATAGCCGTTATTGGGGAAATGAGGGGTTTGAGTTTGAAAATGACAATCGAGAATATTGTTGTTACTTGGGAAGTGCACGAGGGGGGGAATAGCCATTGAGAAAGTGTCACACTTGCCGCGCTATTTGAGATGGAGCGTACAATTTAGAGACTGTTAGCGGGGTGTCAAATTTGATATCCCACTAATAGAAATGTGCACATTTGATACAAAATTTGGCTTTACTGGGATGGTTCAGCGTGTAAATTTACATACCACCCCCATTTTGGCGCTTACTGTGGATGCTCTTAGGTTTTCGGAAATGCTCTCACTACAAGGCATAGTTAGGTAGTAGGAATTTTTTTGTTTGTTTGCATTAAGCTAATCTCAATGAGCATTCATATACTGTATGTAGAATATTTTTAGTAGGCAGATTGTTTTTTTTTGGCATTAAGCTAATCACAATGGACATGTACTGTATGTAGAATATTTTTACTTTTAGACCATTGAACAAGCTCACTATGACTTTTGATGTCTTCAAGACGCATCATAGTTACTGATATAACTAATATACTTTCATCAATGTTGAGGGAATTACCAAGTACTAGTCGGCTAAGAGGTCAAACCCAATTCCAGAAACACCGAAGATGTAGGAGCACTAAGGGCTCGTTTGGTTACTCGATGGAATGGGAATGAGAATGGGAATGGTAATAGGAATGGTAATGGTAATGGGAATGAAAATGGAAATGGGAATGGTAATGGGAATATGTATGTTTGGTATACTTTTAAAATGGTAAGGTGGTAATGTAGAACTTATTTCTAAAAATACCCTCACTTAGTTAAAATGGGGGAGGGTGAGAAGGGTAAAAATGGTCATAAAGTAACTTTGACCATTACAATGGGAATGGTAATGGCCATTCATAGGGGGGGAAGGTAGGAATGGCCATTACAACCAAATCTGTAATGGGAATGACCATTACGATAGTTTTATGTGATACCAAACACAGAAATGCCTTTGACCCATTACATTGTAATGGTCAAACCATTACATTACAACGGTCAATGGGCTAACCAAACACGCCCAAAGAGATTAAACTTGCTTTGAGTAAAAAGGACAGATCTGACCTGATTTCAAAAAAACTAAAATCTGGTTGTTCCAAGAACACTAATTAAAGAGGTCAGACTTGGTTGAACTAATTAACAACCAACCTAACCTACTTTTTAATGCTAAAAAGTTTAGGAGAGAAGTGAGATTTGATAGTTTTGGGTTGTGCATTGGAGCATGAAAACCTATATAGCCGCGAAACTAAAAGATGTTATTAGAGCTCGTTGTTGAATGCTTTTCTTTGACTTGACATAACAATTGAAATCATCATGAAAACGTCAAGACCCGGGTGTTAATAGTGGTGGTGGCTTTCTAAAAAATAAACATCGGAGTTCTTATAGCTTATAACTTCACCAAGTTACATTCTTTTGGGTGGTGTAGTTAACAGATTCACAAGGAACTACTGATGTGCTAGGGGAGACCCAATGTGGGATCCTGGTTGGATGTGGGAACTTGGGGGATGTGACTTTTTCCTTGTGCTAAATTCTTCCACTGGCCCAACCCAACCCAACCCCACCCCACCCCAGTGTTCCGGTTCCGCCTTGCCATCACTATCTCAACGAAATCAAAAGCACATGGAGAGCCTGTTCTTCTCTCACCCTTGCACTTCCATCTTCTCTTTCTTCTTCAGTCAACCATTTAAGTTATTGCTCTGCCGCCCCTGACCCTACATCTTATCTATTTGCAAGAAATAATGGATACAACTACTTCCGGACCCGGGGGGCTCATGCGCACAAATCGCAGCACGAGCTCCTGCGCACAAATCACATTCGTAGGATCTGATCCAACGGTCCATATTCATGGATTTGAAAAAAAAAATTATTTCAAAATTTTTTTTACTGCAAGGAAACAATTTTTACTAGTGCATCCCAGGGATTCAAACTTAAGAGTTGAAGCTTGACCCTTCCAACTCAAATTTTATATTCGCACCATCAAACATTCCCCACCATTGAAAGCCATAAAATGATTTGTGATTTGTGCGCAGGAGCCCCCGGGTCCACTGCTTCCACCCAAAATGGGTATTGTTTACTCGCTCTAAAAAAGCTCCATAATGACCCAACATTATAGCTTAATCGCCATTTTCACATCTGTGCTTTGACTAAAGAGAGTGGGACACAATTATTTTTCTACTTGTTTGGGTGCAATTCCAGATGGGTATTTGAGATTACAGTCTTTTACCCACTTTTTAATTCTCATTTTTCTTCCACCCTTTAAAAGTAACTATTGATTTTGTTGTGTCATCCCTTCTCTTTTGTCTCAGCTTTCAGACCAAACAACAATACCAATTAATGGTTGCACATGATGACACCATAACTTATCCAATTTACATCTAACTTAGTCTTCTTGTTCTTTTTCAATTATAGTCAAATTCACCATTTTTCCTTAAATCATAAAAACCACCATTAATAGTTTTGGTAATAATGCACACACAAGTCAAACATATTATTTGTGATACAGCTATTCTATCTGCCTAGCATGTAGTTGAATTTAGTATGTTGAAAGACTGTACATGATCAATAGAGGGATTAAAAAAGGAAAAAGAAGTTTAGTATTAGTTGTCAATGGATGGGCAGAAACATTCAAAATCCATAGCTTTTAGTCTGCAAAGCAAACAATTTCATTTTGTTGTTGGGAACCCATTGGAAACTCTGGGAACATGACAGCATGTCTCCCTTTTTAAGTCCACTTGAAAGAAACATACCATAGAAGAAAGGGTGGGTTTCTTTTTAGTTCGTTAGTCTTTCTGATAGGAAAGATGGGTGGTGGGATTGTAATCTTCATATTTTGTCGCTTGTTGCTACTTCCATATCTTAGTTATGCACTTCCTTTGTGCACCAACTCAAGTGGGTTCCTCTCTTTCTACTCATCTGAAACTTTCTTCACTGTTTTTCTATGCTTGTGTTTTCTCTGCAGTTGTTATGTTTGATGTCTAAAGTGAATTAGTTCTTCTTTTTCTTTGAAGTATCTTATACTGTAAAAGATAGCGTGCAAGTGAATAATTGTTTAGTGGTGTTTCTTTGTTTTGATTTGAATAGGAGCACCCTTTACCCAGAAGACCCCTCTGACCTTTTGTCCTAACAATGGAAGTGTTTGCTGTGATTCTGCGGAAGATATTCAGTTACAGAAACAATTCCAAGCAATGAATGTCTCTGATACTGCTTGTGCTTCTCTCCTGAAATCCATCCTCTGTGCGGTAATACTTGTTTATTTGATACTCAAAGCTTCACATTCTTAGTCAATTGGTTACTTTACACTTGTTTATAACATTGTTCTTTCTTCCCCAGCCTAGAATCGAAAATTCTGTATATAGTGTGATATTGAAAACTTTGTAGTCAACTCCAAGGAAAACTTATGTTCATCCATAGGAACCTATTTAGGTGGGATGCCCATGTCCAAAATCATTTTTAACTTGCTAAAAGACAATTGACATATGTATAGTATAAGGAGTTCTCTTTGGTTATGGTTGTTAGAAATTGTCAAGTTTTGCTGAGTCTGACCTCTTTAGTATCTCAGTATTTATATCCAATATAATATTATAGTAATCCAAGCAAAAATTTCTCAATCAAAGCATGACTTCTCTTGCATGATGTGGTTTAAAGTAATCTCTTTCTAGATATGAGCTTATGTTCGTCATTTGTGCTCTGGAAGGTGTGTGTTGCAAACTGCATCCACGAAACACATCTTTTGAAAGCAATCCTTAAAAAAATAGAATTTTCTATGAACAAAAAGTCTTCGGTTCCTGAACGGCCAGATGAAATAACCAAAGGCCATTAAGTTCATAGGAAAGAAAGATATATTGTGATTTATTAATATGTAGTTCAACTGAAAACATTTATGATTTAACTTATAGCCAGAGAAGTCATCTATTGCATTATGAACCTCACTTGATGGCTGCAAAACCACTCCTACCCTGGTTGATATTAGAAAGTCTGTATTCAAATTGATTGTTTAGTTGTTGATATGTCTTTTTTCTTCTTCTTCTTCTTCTTAGTGTTGTATATAGATATCCCAATACAATGACAATGTAAAAGGAAACTGGCTTGGGTTAAAAAAAAAATGAAAAGCAATTTGGACTGAAAGGGAACTGGATTTTACTCATTTGCTAAGTTATCCTGCACGGACAGGAATTAGAAATCACACAAACTCTTTTTAGGCTTTGTTGACTTTTTCATGGCTAATTCTGAGATTCCCTTATTTACAGAAATGTGATCAGTTCTCCGGAGATATATTCACAATTCAATCTACTCCTCGTACTGTTCCTGTATTGTGCAACTCAACTCAGTCTAAGAGTGCAGCCAATGACTTTTGCGCTACAGTGTGGGATACATGCCAGAATGTATCTGTATTAAACTCTCCATTTGCCCCTTCATTACAAGGCAGAGCTGGCAAGCCGATTAATTCCACTGTATCCAAATTGACCCATCTCTGGCAGTCAAAAACTGTTTTTTGTGAAGCATTTGGTGGGTCTTCCACGAATGACTCCGTTTGTTTTGATGGTCGCCCAATTTCACTAAATAATACCCAAGCTCCTGCTCCACCTACTGGTCTCTGCCTTGAGAAAATTGGAAACGGATCTTATCTTAATATGGTTCCGCATCCCGATGGATCTGACCGTGTCTTCTTTTCTAACCAAGCAGGAAAGATATGGTTAGCAACTGTTCCTAATCAGGGATCTGGAGGTACACTAGGTCTTGATGAATCCAGTGCCTTTCTAGATTTAACTGATGAAGTACATTTTGATACTATATTTGGTATGATGGGAATGGCGTTTCATCCCAATTTTGCCAGCAATGGTCGCTTTTTTGCTTCATTCAATTGTGATAAGGTTCAATCTTCAACATGTTCGGGAAGATGTTCTTGCAATTCTGATGCAAACTGTGATCCATCCAAGCTCATTCCCGACGATGGATCTCAGCCCTGCCGATATCACACTGTTATTGCAGAGTTTACTGCTAATGGTACCGCAACAAAAGGATCTGTGGTAAATATATGTTCTTTCTTGTATCAAGTGTTAAACTTTCCATAAAATGGAATCTTATGCAAGTCTTACTTGGCAGAAAACAAATGCAAATCCATCAGAGGTGAGAAGGATATTTACCATGGGACTTCCATTTACAGGCCATCATGCAGGACAGATTCTTTTTGGACCTGAGGATGGGTATTTGTACTATATGATGGGAGACGGAGGAAACAAAGGCGATCCTTACAAATTTTCCCAGAACAAGAAATCCTTGCTTGGAAAGATTATGAGGCTCGATATAGATAAAATGCCAAGTGAGTGTTAGGACCGAGCATTATGCCCATGAAATTCGTTTTGTTTATTGCTCGAATTTCATCCTGCTTTATACCTTTCAATTTCTTTTATGATTTTAAAGATGCCAATATGCTAATTCATATACCAATAGTAATAATCTTACATGAAACAAGGATATGTCAGTTCATTTTTTGAAGTCATTAACATATGGATGTCCATGTAGAGTGTCCCATCCTACTCATCATCTCTGATCTCTCCTTTACTTTTTAAGTCATGAGAAGATACAATTTTTTTTAACGTCTCAAACAGGGATGATAACATACACAAGTTTTTATATACTTATAGATATATTTTTATTTGTTTTGTGTTACAACTGGACCTGAAGGCTAACACCATTGGCCATGTAATGGTTATTGAACCGTGTATGAAGGCTATAATCACTGCCCTGAAGGGTAATTGTCAAGGTCGTTGGCTCGTTCCTAAATCATCCCCGATGCCTTCTTGTCGCGTGATGATGACCTAACTTTCGTTACAGACTTATAGTTAAGTAAAACCTTGCCCAAATTGAACAGGGATTCAACCAATGGCTCTAGAAAAATTACACTCGAAGGCTATTGGAGCAATTAGCTCCTAAGGATGACACAAGTAGTACTCCCTGCGCACCGTTAGTGAGTTTTGAACTCAATACCTTTCAGAAAGTATGAGAAATGAACACAATGACTGATCAACCATGTCAACCAGGCTATCCAGCCAAAGTTTTTGAGTTTATACCACATAAATCATATTCTGTTAATATCGTCTGCAATAATATGCATCTACATTAGCCCTAATAGTATCATCTGAATAGTTAACTTGTGCTCGAATATGCATTTACATTATAAAGAAGATACTAGGAATTACTGCAGCAGTTCTTGATAAAATTTTATCTTTCAGTTCATACTTATCCTTTTCAAGATTCCACAAATAATCTAGTGACTCCTCATTGCTTGACTGAGCCTACTCTCATCCAGTCGGAAAGATTGAAACAGTCCATACTCTTGAAGAAATTCTGCATTTTATGCTGGAGAGATTCAGTTACGTTGGCACAGTGGACTCTGATTATTTATATTACTTTGATGAGATTTAAGCAAGGGTGCTCAGACACGCGCATCATGTCGGACACGGATATGGCATACTGGCTTGACAATTTTCCAAAATCTAGGACTTGTCACATCTATTTTCAAGTCATATGAACATAATAATAATCCAATAAAGAAAGAATTTAAATAAATAGAAAAAAAAAGTATGAAGATGAAAATGAAGCACGCACGGTGCTTGCACACACGGTGCTTTCATTCCTCTTGCAAGTAAAAAAAAAGTAGAAAAGAATATGAAGAAGAAAAAAGTAGAGAAGAAGAATAAAAGTGGAGAAGAAGATGACAGTATGTCTCAAGAAAAAAAAAACAAAGTCGAGTAGAGAAGAAGTAGATTAGAGAAGATGCACAGGAGAGAAGAAGAAAAACATAGATAACCTCTATGCTTTAGTAGCTTTCCATCGCCTTCTTTGTCTCGAGCCGCCTCTTTCACTTCAAATGGATTAACAACTTTCAAATTAGTTATTTGCGCCCACATAAAGATAAAAATAAGATAAAACTGGTTTTCTAGTCCTGACCGAGTTTTAGGAGTGTCGGAGGCATGTCCGACACATTGACCATGTGTTTGACACTTGCCGACGCATTGACCATGTGTCCGACACGTGTCAGAAGTATGTCGGAAATGTCGAACACAGGTACAATAAAATTTTCAAAGAGTCCGCTTCCTTGAATTTAAGACTTGTGGACTGTCAAAACCCCTTATAAAGCTTCTGTAGCAGGACTGATTCTATGAGAAATGCTAGGATGCCAGAAATCTAGAGTTTGCAATATGCGAAGAGGAAGCTCACTAGGTCTAGAATCAATAGGTGACTTATGATGATTAACTGCTTCCATAGAGAAGTTATCATTCTTCGTATGAACCCATCAACTTATCAGGCCGACCTTGACTTTTTTAGGGACGTCTTAGAAATTTCCGTAGCTATGTGAGCAGGAAATATACCGTTGTCTATGCAATAGTTCCGAACTCCTTTGTCCATTCTTCTTACACAAAGCTTCCATGCAGTCCTGTCAGAGCTCAATGGGGGAAAAAAAACTTGTCTCGTCTTGTATCTTCTTTTTAGGGACGTCTTAGAAATTTCCGCAGCTATGTAAGCAGGAAATATACCGTTGTCTATGCAATAGTTCCGAACTCCTTTGTCCATTCTTCTTACACAAAGATTCCACACACTCCTGTCAGAGCTAAATGGGGGAAAAACATACTTGTATCTTGTCTTGTAGAATACCTAGAAGTTGGACTGTCCTTGTTTGGTAGTCTATATGCAACTTGTTTTTCTATTTCATACTTTTGCATGTGTTGTGATTCCGTATATTTATTTAAGACTAAGATAAGCAAAAGCTTCAAGAGAAATCTTTTGTAGCTCTTGCATTTAAAATCAAACCTGTTGCATTTCAATCTGTTTTATGATCATCTTCAGAAGGGAAAATTATCTTCAATTTTATTTGCCCTAAAGCACATACTAATGTTAATAACTGTAAAGGATATGCTGTAACTTTGTTCTTATACATATTTCTCTTCTATTTAATTATCAGCTGTCATATTTATTTAAGATTTTTCTTTATATTGGCCTGGTACACGTTTAGGGGTAAGGATCCGCCATTTTATCTTTTTGGATATATCCTCCCAAGATCAACTGATTTTCCAAATGTCATTTACGAAAATGCTAGCAGTGGACTGATTTTCCAGATGTACCTTTTTTGATTTCAAAGTTTGGTTTGATTCTTAAACCATCTCATACTACTAGAGCATCAATTGGTAGAAGACATGATATTGAATTTCATGGAAGGCATGTTTTGGACTAAAAGGCCGTTTACTATACTATATTGTATCATTTATGTTTCACAAATGATTTGCTTACATTTGTTCCTACTTTGACATGAATTTCCAGGTCCCAGTGAAATAGACAATCTCGGGCTTTGGGGAAACTATTCTATTCCTAAGGATAATCCATATTTTGATGACAAGGATTTGCAGCCTGAGATTTGGGCCCTAGGGATGAGAAATCCTTGGCGTTGCAGTTTTGATTCTGAAAGGCCTTCCTACTTTCTATGTGCAGATGTTGGCCAGGTTAGAAACTATTTTATATTACCCGCCTTAGGTTTTGTCCATATAGTGTCTTGTGTTACCTTGGAATCTCAATTGCAATTTCCAATCTCTTCTCTTTTTGTCAAGTTTTACCATGGAAAAGTTTCTCTTGAATCAAACGCAGCCTAAGTGGTTTTGGTTAAATCTATTGGTTTTGGAGCTAAGGTGAGTTAATTGATTGGAGAAGATTGGGGTATGCTGTTGGATTTACGGGTTCAAATGATAGATCTAGAGTAGGAAATTAGATCTAAGATTTTAGGTGATGAATGAAGGTGAATTGGCACAAATTAGCAGGATCTAAGTTAGTAATAGAAGATAGAGATTGTGACACCCCACTGGGAAAGCGGTGCCAAGTCCAAGGAGTGGTGATGGCTTAGAGCACACTCAAAGGAAATCTCTATGGATCTGATTTGTTGACTTAATGATACCCTTGGCTAGAATGAAAACTATACTTCTGTAAACGTGAAAAGAGGCAGTGCTGCTCTGATAAGTTGGAGTTTTCCTGCATTTAAAAGACATCTGGCCTTCCAAGTTTGAACACTCTTCCTCGTTCTCAGCAAGGGGAAGATAGTTAATCTTGAAGCTATAGGTCAAGACCAAGACTTTTTTAGGGGAATGGATCCCTTTAGAATTTGCAGAACACTAGACATTTCTTCAACCTCGAGGGCGCTCATGCCACTGCACAGAGAGAGAGTTTTTAAGGACTCACGAAGGGAGATCTTTTAAGATTCATCGACAGTTCAGATGTCCTTAAATTTGCTGTGCACACTTGATGTAGTCTTTTATAGAAACTGAACAAGTCATCAGCAAAACAAAGGGGACTAATCCTTGGCTCTTTTCATTTAGAGTACAAACTCGATCTGCCCTCATGAGGAGCAACATTAATCTAAATAGAGCAATACGAAGAGGACATGCGTGTCTTGAATCAACGTCTTCGGAAGAAGCCCGGGCTTTTTGAGAATGTAAGAGATAACAGTCAACTTTTTGAAGATTGGCTTCAAAAAGCGCAGACTGATTATTACTCACGTTAAGGGGGCTAATTGCTGGGATTCTGTCAAATATTTTGGATATGAATTTGAATGACATTAAAACAAGTCTATTAACAGGAGGAGGATTGTCTTTTGGATTAAAATCAATAAATCTGGCATTTTTACCTTTCATTTTGGAATATATGAAGAAGTTGAATACAGCTTTGGTGAGCTCATCACTAAATATTTCTGAAGATTTCTTGAAGAACATTAAATTCATCTTGTCCTGTATAGAAGGTCACATGTATAACTTAACGTTGAAGTATCTTAATGAATAGGCCTGCCTCTCACGGTCTCACCCATATTCAAATATACTTTTATCTCCTTCTACACTTGCCAGTCTTCTTTTGAGTATATCAGTAACCATCCAATCACATCACTAATTATGATTCCATGCTGATTAAGTTATTGTATCCTGTCTATTGAGTTTTTGAAATTTTTTATTTACCTTGAAAGCTCATTCTCAGATACTTTACAAGTCTTACTGTGATCATTTTCTAAGTGCAATATTCTTATATTATTGGTTTTATAGGAGGTATATGAAGAAGTGGATGTAATCACAAAGGGTGGGAACTACGGCTGGAGTATTTATGAGGGTGATTCCCTATACAATTCTACTCTTTCTGCTCAAAGGAATGCGTCTGCTAGCTCCATAAATACTATCTTTCCTGTGATGGGTTACAACCACTCATCTGTCAATAAGAATGAAGGATCTGCATCAATAACAGGTGGCTACTTCTATCGATCCATGACTGATCCCTGCATGTACGGAAGGTGAGAAGTGGGTTCATGCTTCTCAACTGATCAATTCACAAGAAATTAATTATGTTCGTACTATTTGTTTAGAAATGTTGCTAATAAAGAAAATGGATTTCAGGTACCTTTATGCAGATTTATATGCACATTATCTGTGGGCTGCTGATGAAAACCCAGAAAACAGTGGCAACTTCACTTCAACCCAGATACTATTTGCTTGTGCAAATGATTCACCGATTCATTGTGCCGGAACTCCTCAGCTCCCTACTTTGGGTTACATATACTCATTTGGAGAAGATAACAAGAAGGACATTTTTGTCTTAACAAGCAGTGGTGTGTACAGAGTGGTTAGTCCAAGTCGCTGCAATTACAAATGTTCAAAGGAAAAAATAACAGCTAATGTTAGTCCAGGCCCCAGTTCTTCCCCTTCTTCTGCGAACCAGCTAAGTGGCCGAGGAAAAGATTTTGTACTGTTACTTTCTAGCTTACTAATCTTAACAGGTTTAATCATATAAGCATGGATTGCGGTTGTACTAATCTGGTGGTATCGTTAGTTCTTGAGTTTTTGTATATTTATGACAATGCAATAAGCTCTGATACTTTCTTATTTACTTGTTATATTACACAGCGTGATTACCTTAATGGATGATGTGTTGACTTCTTCCCTTGTGTAGTTTTTGACAAACTTGCACGTTTTTGTTATGATGCATTAAGATGTATATTGCCACAAGTCCTAGGGATCAAGTCTCAACTGTATCCTCCATGCTAAGCATTGGAACTTCAATTAGATTCGTCCATGGTCATAAAAGATATTTCATCATTAGCTGAAGTGTTTCAAGTTATAAGGGGTTATTATATACACCAAAAGTACAGAAAAACCAATCCCCAAAATTAAAAAAAAAGCCAAAAATTCTTGAGTGCACTGGTAACTTGCCTGGTGTTGTGTCTGGTAGAGACTTACTCTAAAAAAGCTCCTCCTTCACTTGACCCATAGAGGAAGACTTGTCAAACATCAATATTAAACACTAAGTGCACTCTCACCTATCTTCAACTTGTCTTCCGTCAATTCAAGGCCCTCGTCACAACAATGCCATGACCTTGAACTTAATCTGCTTCTCTTCAATTCCCTCATCTTCTTCTTCCTAACTTCAAACCTGCAAAAAAACGTGGTGATCAACCCATTAGATACCCTTTTGGCAGTGGGCCAGGATACGGTGATCCTCGAAAGATAAGCTCACTTTCACCACTCACATTGGTACTTACACTATCTCCAATACTGACTGATGATACATTAAAATAGACCGATCATCACGGCCGTACATGTGGCATATAAACTAGTCATGATGATATATCGTTCAGCCTATCGAGCCAACTCATAAAACCCAATAAGAATAAAGCCAATTACAGAAGCCTAAACAAGGCCCGCTAATGAGAAGACGTGAACATGGCCCGACCAGGCCCGAACGAATCAGAGTCTGAATCCAGGCCCGACACGAGTTCTCTCATAAAGAAGAGGAACGCTGCATAAAAAAAGAGTCGTGGATGGAGTTACGCCTCCACAAACGCATCTCCATTAAGGAGGAGACTGTTACAAGAAACATCTCATTCCGTTGCGTCTCACATGCTTAAGTCACGCAGAGAATTAATCGCAACCATTATAAAAGGTAAATGAAACGTTTGACACAGGTATGCAACTTTAATTGAGTTTTGTCCAGATTTACTTCCTTTTTCCAACAGAGTTGCTGACTTAAGCATCGAAGTGCCTTCGACAACCAAAAAGGCGGTCATTGGAAGTCTAACAATTGTTTTCCAGGTCAAACTCACAGGAGGACGATTTCTGGACGCATCAGTTTGGCACCGTCCATGGGGAACGACGAGTTTCTTTTCTAAAAACAAAATAGCTCACCATAACCTGATAGAAGATCAATAAGCCATCGGAGCAAATGACGCATTCCGCAGATCCTCAACCCAGTGGTGATCAAGACAACTCTCCTACTGACAACAATGCATCACTGACAGCTCGCAAATAAGAAGAAGCCCAGATCATCAGACCAATAACACTCGAAAATGCGGATCCACAGCACGCAATAGCCCAGACAACCCAAACATCTGGCGGTACTGCTACGGACCCTCGGGTGGACCTGCTCATGGCCCAGATGAACTACATGATAAATATGCTGGAAAAATCACCCAGGAGCGCATTTAGCCAGCTGACCTTGTTCATGCACCGCCTAAACAAAATTTCGTCAACCGAACTGAAGGAAGTGACGAAGCCCTAGCAGAACTCCAACAGGAAAACAACGAGCTCCCCCAAGACAAGACCCCACAGTGCGGAACGCTTGTTGAAATCCCATTCAGAATTGGAGTTACGGATCCCAACATATTGTACGAGTTAGCCAAGCTGCCATTCTCTGACACACTCATGAAAAAGGCCAAAAAAGGTCACTCCGCAAAAGTTCGAAGTGTACGATGGTACCACTGACCCAACGGATCACCTAAGAGATTTTCACCACATGATGGCCCTAAAAGGAAACCACAAAGTCGATCCTGTGCAAAACATTCCCAACCAGCCCCACTTCCACAGTGATGAATTGGTTCAATAGCCTACCACCAAGGTCGATAGACTCCTTCCAGGCTTTAGCCACCGCTTTTATCACCAGACTCATTGGGAGCCAGTGGATGAGGAAAAGACCTCACTACCTCCTACACATCAAACAGAAGCCTAAAAAAACAATACGAGAATACATCACCTTCACCAACGAATTGAAAATGATTGATGGATGTAGTGAAGACACAACCGCTGCAACTTTTGTCGCCGAACTGAAGAGAGGCCCCTTCTTTGATGCCCTTAACCTGGAGGCTCCAAAAGGCATGGCAATCCTGCTGAAAATAGCACAGAAACACATCTCCCTTGAAGTGATGAAAACTGCGAGGAGGAAGAATGAACAGAAAAGGGAGAACCATTTGAGGAAATGGGAAAGGAAAGAAGGCGAAATGATGGACCCCGGGAAGATAACAGTCATCCAAAGAAACATCGAAACGACGAAAGAACCGAGTCCAACCAGTGGGAATCTAGGAAGTAGCAATCGGCACGGGCCAGTCATGAGCAAATAATCAGTGTACAAACCGTACACAACCCTAAAGACAAGCCAGACCAACATCTTAAAACACATGGCAAATTGGGAGAATGTCAATTGGCCACCCAGAATGAGAGGAAACCTAGAAGGACGAGACAAAAACATGTACTGCTCTTTTCACAAGGATCACAAATATGATACCGATGGCTGCTACAAATTGAAAAAAGAAATCGAGCATTGGGTCCAAAGAAGACGACTTGATAAATTCATCGGAATACCAGACAAGCAATTCAAAGGAAAAGAAAAAGCAGATACCACCGCCACAAAATCAAAAGAACGATCCAGGGAACTGATGTACGTTCTACACTACATCTACCCCAGCAAAGAAGCATCTCCCACTCGAGCATATCTATATCGACTCGGGGACTCTACTAGCGGATACAAATCCAACCAAAGTCACTTACAAATGAATTAAACTCTATCAAGCTTCAACAAACAATGCCAAATGAGGAGCAATAACGGGCAAAGCAAAGGAGGTCATAAATTAAACAAGGAGCAACATATGCATGAAACAGCAACACGGGATAGACATCGACCACACAATGATAAAAGAAAAATCGCTTCATAATGTAACGTAATTGCGCCAGAAAAATGATCGCTAGAAATGGTCAAGACATCCAAATAGGAGAATCAATAAAGTTTCAATTTCGTAATCAATATCACATGAAGGCGAACAACTTCAAAGCAAAGCTATGCAAAACTATCAGCGTATAAAGCCAAAAGGAATCAGGAAGCAAGTCAGATATATACAATAAACTTCTGGTCTGATCAACCAAAGAAGTAAAAGTTTGACGAACGAGTCAACTAAGTAAAACGACTTCGGGTCAACTAGAGTGTCGAACCAACGAAGCCAAAATGGAAAAATGAGTCAACTTGATATAAAAACTTCGAGTCGACTGAAACGTCGAGTTAACGAAGTAAAAGTTGGACGAACGAGTCAACTAAGTAAAACAACTTTGATTCTACTAAAATGTCGAGTTAACGAAGTAAAAGTTGGACGAACGAGTCAACTAAGTAAAATGACTTCGGGTCGGCTAGAACGTCAAACCAACGAAGCCAAAGTGGACAAATGAGTCAACTTAACATAAAAACTTCAAGTCGACTGAAACGTAGACTTAACGAAGTAAAAGTTAGATGCACGAGTCAACTAAGTAAAACGACTTTGAGTCAACTGAAATGTCGAGTTAACGAAGTAAAAGTTGGACACCCGAGTCAACTAAACACAAAAACTTTGAGTCGATCGAGGTGTCGAATTAACGAAGTAGACTCCAGGTCGACTAGATCGTCGAACCAACGAAGCCAAATTAAAAAACTTTGAGTCGACTGAAACGTCGAGTTAACGAGTAGAGGTTGAACGAACAAGTAAAAAACAACTATGGACCGACTGAAACGTCGAGTTAATGATGTAAAGGTTGAGCGAACGATTCAATGAAAAAGAAACAACTTCGAGACAATCGAATCAACAAACCAACTTGAAGGAGACATATTTCGTCTTTGATCAGACAAACAAAGCAAATAACGGAAGAACAAGTCAGCACGACCCAGGAGAACTTTGGATTAACTAACATACTAAATCAACGAAGTAGAAGACAAACAGACAAAACAACTCTTCACAAAAGCTTCGAGACGACAAACACAAGGTCGAGACATACGTACTGAAGCATAGAAAAATTCAAATAAGCAAATGACTGCTAAGGATATAGTTGTGAAAAATCAAAGCTTGAATATAAATCATTATGACAACAACGAACGAACGAAGTCAACAAGAAGAATCCTTCATTCAAATTCTATTCTATTACATTTGAAGGTAGCAATAGAAGATTAAGGAGAACGATTTATAACATCCTCAGCAATACCATCTGCAGGAAGAGAAGTAGTCGGATCATCGACACGGACTCTTCTTTAAAAGGAGAAGGTGGCGGCTCTTCAGCCATTGGATCACCAGGAGGGTCTTCAACACCCTCTTCATCCTCGAAGGTCCGATAGACCAGATGACGATATTGAGACAAGTCAACATTGAGACCCTCAACGGTTAGAGCTTGGCGGATGGCACCACTAGGTCATGGGTTCAAACCCAGCTTGCGGCATCTTTATGGGTTCTGGGATCCTATAAAAAACCCTGCTTACCTTTCAAAAAAAAAAAAAAAAATTGAGACCCTCGGTATAATCCAGAAGCTCAGTTCGACCATCGACAACACGCTGCCAATCCACCACCTCCATAACACGAAGCCTATCCTTAATAGAAGCAAGCTCACCTCTGGCCGTGATAAGTTGGCCCTTAGCAATAGTGAGCATCGCGGAGGAATCGACCTTGACCTCGTCAAGCAAAGCCAGTAATTGCTCCACTCTTTTTTCAACGATGTCGCGATTTTTAGAGTGTTCTATCATGGCACGCACGACCTCATCATGAAGTGCCTTCTTTGCGGACAACTCTTTCTCCGCATCGTGCAAACGTGCATGAATGCCGTCTAATTCAGCTCTCAATGACTCAAGCGTGGCCACAGACTGATCCCATGCACCCTCCACCCCAGCCAACGAAGTTTGAGCAACCTCAGCTGCTTTAATCGATTCAGAACATCGCGCTTTTAACGCGTCATATTGATAAAGAACAAGGGAAATACCAAAAGCAGCACGAAGAGATTCCTCTCAAGAGAAATCACAAGATTGTGATTGACCTAATGACCCGAACCCATCACCCCTGCATAGGCAAGATGGGTCATCCCGTCCATTACAAGCCTAACAACATCTTCAAGATGAAAGCTCGGATCCAGCACGGGCATCGAAGGCCTTTCCACCGACCGTCTGTGCCACTCATTAACCAGCTTACGCTCACCGTCTTGTACGCCAAGTCGGGAAAACCAACAAAAATTTTCGTCCGATTTGACCCGAATCTCTTCAGGAGTAGGTTCCTTTCAACTGATCCGCGAATGAAAAACGTGAGGTTTCGGTAGTATGGAGGAACCACCTCCCACAACCAGAAAAGTAGAAGGAACGACAGGTGAACCATCCTTACTTTCTCGTTGCTCAACAGAAACTGAACGAGTGGCGGTCCCAATAAGAGCAGAAGAGCCCAAGCAGGCTGTAGAAGTTGGGACCTCCACCCCTTCATCAACATGAGGGGAAGAAGAACGAAGAGACTGCACCTCGAGAACTCGATCAAGATTGCCAAACTCCTTAGATTGGACAATAGCTAGCTGGAGCATCTTGTCGTCTAAGGACCGAGGGTCATCATTAGAACACTTAGAAACATCAAGGTCGCTATAAGCACAGAGGATCCTCTTTTCGCCATCGTCCAGTGTGCAAATGATATCTCTCT
Organism: Berberis vulgaris; assembly: GCA_963556465.1. Classification (NCBI taxonomy): domain Eukaryota; kingdom Viridiplantae; phylum Streptophyta; class Magnoliopsida; order Ranunculales; family Berberidaceae; genus Berberis; species Berberis vulgaris. Next base: position 30,153,580 of record OY747127.1, on the reverse strand, counting down.
CACTCCTCTCCAATGCCAACTTCGTCTCTTCTGCCTCCTGCAGAGAGTAGCGGTCTTCCCTCGAAGGTTTTCTATCAACAGAACCCGAGTAAAGAGAAGTACGACGAACAGAGTCAACGAGTTGTTTCTTTTTTGAAACACGGTCAAAACTTAGAAACAACCGTTTCGACAGACTAACAAGCCTTAGTATTTTTCTCTTCCTGGAAGACGGATCGGTAGCACCGCTAACAGGAGCATTGAGATCGGTAACACCCAAGCTCACTTTCCGATCAATAACAACGTTATCACCTTCAACAACGACAGCACGGGTCACAATCTTCGTGGCGTACCTTTCGGTTAGCAGAGCCCACTCGGTTTCACTCATGCTGTATAAACCGTTGCACCTTACCATATCATCAGTAAGATAGGCGTCAAAAGGAATTACGAGAAGCTGCAGGAACGCTCGCTGATAACCTGCTATTCAGCGGTCAATTGCAGATTTTGCCGCTTGATAGGAACTCGGAAATACCTTACTATCTGCAGACCCCGTAAATTGAAATAGCCAGAGTCGACAGACGCACACAACCAATCTTGCGACCAACCCCTGATGTCATCATTGAGATTGCCAAAACATGCAGGAGAACGAAGGAAACAGGTGCGGTTGGGTTTCACGCTAAACCCCACCAAATAATGCAAGATTCTAGCAGTTAAAGGAATACTAGAAAGGATGGCACTGGCATACGTGGAAACCATAACCCTCCATCCATTCGGGCCCATCTGAACAAGAGAAATACCCAGAAAATCTAGATAAGACTAGAATAGCTCCAGAACTGGAAACCGAAGACTGACATAGTACATGTGAGGGTAAAACACAATATATCCTTTCCTCGGACAACAATGACTGTCATTTTCACGAGGAAGAACAATCTCAAGCTCGGAAGGCAAAACGTAGTTGGAAGCGACACTATCCAAGGTAGCCTGAGAAGTCTTCTTTGGGGAAAAATGAGCCTCACAGGAAGCAAGCTACTTATCGTCTAGTAGGTCACCAGCAAACATCGTGAATAAGCAAGAAAAGACGAAAGAAGGCAAGAGAAAATGAGAAATAACAATAATAACAAAGATGGCGTAAATGAGGGAGCAAAGTAGTCACGACACTCTTTATACAACCGAACAACAAAGAGACTGCCCACGAAGCGACATAATGGCGCGCTAAACTCTAAAAAAATATGCACGAAAACGAAAAGACAACAAAGTAATCGAGATGATCAACCGACCGAAAGTTATTAACAACATTAAGTTCAATGCAAAAGCGCAATCAAAATATCAACTGACACGCAGTTAATAGATACGTGAACATATCTACTAACTAAGGGAAGAGTAGCTGATGATACATCAAATTAGCCCGATCATCACAGCCGTACACATGGCATAAAAACTTATCACGAGGATATAGCGTTCAACCTATTGGGTCAGCTCATAAAACCCAAGAAGAATAAAGCCATTTACAGAAACCCAGACAAAGCTCGCCAAAGAGAAGATGGGAACAAGGCCTGAATTCAAGCTCGAACAAATCAGAGTCTGAATTCAAGCCTGACACGAGTTCTCTCATAAAGAAGACGAACGTTGCACCAAAAAAGAGTCGTGGAGGGAGTTATGCCTCCACAAACGCATCTCCATTAAAGAGGAGACTGTTACAATAAATATCTCCTTTTGTTTCGCCTCACATGCTTAAGTCACGCAGAGAGTTAACGACGACCATTATAAAAGGTAAAGGGAACTTTCGACACAGGTATGCAACTTTAATTGAGTTTTGTCCATATTTACTTCATTCTTCCAACATAGTTGCCGACTTAAGCTTCGGAGTGCCTTTGGCCACCAAAAAGGTGGTATTTGGTAGTCTAACAATTGTTTTGCAGTTCAACCTCACAGGACGACGATTTCTGGATGCATCATTGACTATACAACAACGTGATGTATCTTCAAGTCCAAAGGTTCGATGTCCACATGCTTCTCCATACAATCACAACCTAGTCAAGGCTTAAGCCTAGACTAGGATGCCCCGTTTACCTTCATGGATGACAGTGTCTTTGCACTATTTGGTTGCTCCATAACTTCGTCACCCCTCTATAAATCTAGAACTGAAGTAACAGTACGTAATGGTGCCTTTATGTGATCCAAGGTGCACGTATATGTAGTCTTCTTTATTCCTGTCCAGCCATTAATAGATTAAACTTGCCCATTTCTACATGTTGTGTTTGTTCACCTGTGGATCTTGGGCCTGCCTTTGACATGGATCTGAAAGCTACAATGTAATTGGTATGCAGAAGTCACTACAAAAAAAAGTGAGTTCAACATCATCTTGTCGTTGCTAAGTATTAAAAAAACGTAGCTGCAATGAGTCGGCAACAACTCAATGACCGTTGCAATACCGTAGCTATTTGAATCGTTGCTCCAGTATAACAACAATGGTGGATTTTCCGTGGCTATCTGGCAACGGTTTGTGACCATCGCCAAGTTGCAAAGAATCCGTCTCTAAATCAATTTGAATTCGAAGGTTTATTTGAGACGACGATTATTAGAGACAATTTTTGAAATTTCTGAGACGGCTGAAGCCGTCGCAAATTGACAAAATAGAGACAACATTTGCCGTTGCAAATAAGGGACGGTCAATTAGCCGAGGCAATATAAACAACTAGTTCAAATCAGCAACTAGAATACTGCTGTTGCTAACACTAACCTGTTGTTGTTAGTAATTTAACTATAAATTGATTAGCCAATAAACAATGAAAATTCAATTTTAATGGAATTAGTTTTCTCTATTAATGGGATTAGCTCTCTCTATTAATGTGATTAGTTCTCTCTATTAATTTTTAATGCAATGTTCCAAGTGATGTGCCAACAATAATAATGACGAAATGGTGAAAGTTTTGTAGTTATATTAGAGGGACAAAACCACACTTAAACTAGAATATACAACACTCTAAAAATAATGAAATTAAACAACACACAACATCAAATATAATACAACAGTCTCAAAATAATGATTATATTGCTCTTACAGTTTCTAGTCTTCACTTATTTATAGATGATCGAAACTTATTTTCCAAAGATGGATTTAAGCCACCAAGTGCCCTTGTCTTTGGGGCCCTCTCCCTCTGGTGGAGGGTCACTTTGTGGATTCTTATGGAGTTTCTTTACATTCAGGTACTTTCTGAACCAGCTCATTGTAGATTCCTTCATCTAATTGAGTTTGCGTACACAAGATCTGCAAAATACCACAAATGAGAAAAATGAATAGATTAATGACATTGAGGTAATTACTGAAAAGTATTAAATCAACCTATTAAAAGAAAATTAAAACATAATCCTCATCAATGAACAAAAACACACTGAACATTCTTACTAAATTCACAGGGACTAACTCAGCTATTAAAAGAAAATTAAAACATAATCAAATCATCATTTGACCTAAAAAGTATCCATGAAGTAAATTCAGCAATGAATTCAAATTATCCTTTGACCTAAAAAGTCCAGAGTAAACAACAATAATACTCAAATTCGATTAAAAATTTCGCTAATGGTCAACAAATTGTCCGTTCTACCAACACGAAACAAAATGCCTCAAATACAGAACTAAATTCTAGGGTTTTCGACATAGAAATCAAGCAGAAGCAACAATTTAAAAAAAAACCGAATCAAAGAAACCCTAAAATTGTGATGCAGATCTTACCAGGGGTTCGATTCGGGGGGAAGTTGGAGCCACCTGAGATCTGGATCGATTGGAAGGTTTGAGTTGCTTGGGAGTTGGAAGTCGGAAAACCTGCGAGAAGGTTGGAAGAAGGTTGAAGGAGGAGTCCATCGTCGAAGCTAGTAGAGTTGTGAGGAATAACTGTGGAAGAAGAAGACGATTCAGATCTTTGGAGGTGTGTAGGATGAGATCTGAAGGTAACAGAGGATGATGAAAAAAAATGGACAAGAATCTTACCTAACAGTGGTGGATGCTGGAGCTAGAGGGGGAGTCGACTGGACATTGTCAATTTTGTTGGCGGCGATGCTTGGTAGTGGATGCTGGAGCGCCGGAGGTGGCGGTGGAGGTGAGGTGAAAAATGAAGATTGAAGACTTTAAGGCCTTAAAGCTTATAAGCAAAAGGAGTTTAGAGTTTAGGGTTAGGGTTGTTGTTTAGAGTTGGGCTTGGGCTTGAAGCGCCTCCCAAAGCTTCTTCTCGCCCAAAGCTTCTTTATGTATATATATATATATATATATATATATATATATATATATATATATATATATATATATATATATATATATATATATATATATATATATATATATATTTGTTTTAAATCCATCAGAGACGACACATACTGTAGCAACAAATTTTTATTAGTGACGGCCCTTCCACCGTCACTAAGTAGAGACGACATATACTGTAGCAACGAGTTTTTATTAGTGACATCCCTTCCACCGTCACTAAGTAGAGACGACATATATCGTAGCAACGAGTTTTTTTATTAGTAACGGCCCTCCCACCATCACTAAGTAGAGATGGTAAAAGTTGTCCCTACGCTAAAAATAATTGAAATAATAAATAACTTACCGACGGCTAAGATGTCGTCCCAAATGTTTGAATTAGCTACGGCTTATTATGAATTAAGCCACGGTTTTCCCGTCACAAACATATTTTTTATGATTATGGTCTTGGGCAGCTACCAAAAGCATCAGTGATGGTATTTTGTTGTCTCAAATCTTATAATTAGAGACAGAATCATACTACCGTCTCTCTTACTTGTAGCAATTAATATATTTTTTTTGTAGTGTGTACAACTTCAATGGTCGGGAAGCCAAACCGGAGAGTTGGAAATATTGCATAGCTCTGAAATACAATTTTAGTGTGTAGAATGAATATCCAAGTGACTGTAGGGTTGAGTAATGGAGTGTGTGGATACACTGGGGCTTATAACTCATTTGTATGCAACTGTGCTGGTGGGTTGAATACTACCACTGATTGTTACTTTGCTGCATGGAGTAATGATGCAAAACTCCTTAAAAAACTTGCTAATGTTGCGGATCTTCTTCCCAGTATTTATTTATTTATACTTATATATATTTATTTGTTTTTGCTTAGTATGGCTAAAGTATTCGTATATGGGGTTTTTTTTTTTTTTTTGGAAAGCGAGTTGGGTTTTAAGGACCCCAAAACCTTTATATAAATGAAACAAAAGCAAAAATAACAATAAAAACAGAAACAAACTCTCACAAGAAAGAGAAGTCTAGTGAGAGTGAACATGGTTACTAGGCCTATAAAATTTTCAACTAGCATCGGCCAAAGAAGAAACCTCTTGTTTTTTTTTTTTTATTATTATTATTTTTTATCCATGTCTCATTTGTTAAGGAGGAAATGATTTAACCTTTGTACTTTTTGTTTGCTTTCTTAGCCCTAGAGGATCTTCGAGGGCAGAGACTAAAATCTTTAGTGCAAGCTTTTGAAAACAAATCGCTTGCAACCTCTTCACTAGAAGGATCTTGCTCATGTTCCTCGTTACTACTCTGCTCATCTGTTGTGTGTTCTCTTTGTCCCGAGTCAGTGTGTGGTCACTTGCCTCCACATTAACACTACGCTCGAGCATTGGGTTGATAAGAATCAATGGTTGTGGACTCTGCGTTATGGCATCACTCTGGTCATCATTTATGTTATGCTCTGCCACAATGGCAGCCTCTATACTGGTTACATTCCCTGCTTTTCCCGTGATAGGCCCTGGACTCCCCTCTAAACTGGGTTGAGTCTTCGACTTGAATGTATGTCTACCCTTGGCGATCGTCCAACCATCAGAGTTTTGTCTTTCTAATGGTTGGGTCCTACCCGTAGCTTGCCATACCATATGGCCTGGAGTATTAATTTCTTTGCTTTTTGAACACTGCTGTTTTGTATGGCCAAAAACTGCACAAGAATTGCATTTAACAGGAATCCATGCATACTCAACTTCAACTATTTTTTCCTTATCTCTATTGATAACCACATGGATGTCTTTGGGTAATTGGTTGTTTACATCCATCTCCACACACACCCTCGCATACGCTAATCTTGTTATTTCTTCAGTAGCTTTGTCAAACATGATAGACACTCCAATAAAACTAGCAATTTTTTGAATACTCACTGAATGCTACTTGGTGTGTTGCAGGGATTCGGCTAGTGAAGTACTCTTCTCTGGTATGGTTTCTCCTGGCTGGGGGCAATGTTGTAGATTAATGGTTTCTTACTGCAACAACATGCCAAGGTTCAAATTTTCCTTTCTCGTTTTCTTCTTTTACTATATGGATCGAACGTAAGAGCATTTCTAAATAAGTTCAGATTAAATTGCCTTTTGCAGCTGACTTGATGACTTGGGTTAGTAATTAGATGGTTAATGGAATGAACAGTTATTACGATCAGTGGAATAATAAATTGTGAAGCTTTTAGAAGCAAACAAATTTCCCACTTTATTTATTTGAAAATATTTCAGAAAAAAACAAAAAATTAAGATAGGATAAAAAATAGACATGAAAAATGAAACTGTTTTCACAAATTTCGTTTTTGAGGGGGACTAAAGATTTGGATTTCCATGAGAGATGGAAAACTAGCCACATGCATAATTTTGTTCCCGTGCAACCAAACAACAGAAAATCACTTGATATGGGAATTAGATTCTATTTCCCATGAAAAAATGGCCAACTAAAACAGAATCTAAGATTGAAAAAATTGAGAGAAAATGAAAAACTCGAAGAAGAAAAGAAAAAGATTTTTCTTGGTTAAGTAGTTAAGTTTTTGTCTAGTGAGGTGGAGAGTAGCATATTTAAAGGACTTTGAAAATCATTAGCTATTTGGAGGTTTAAATTGAAGGGGCCGAACTAGTCGTTAGAGCTACCCATATAAAAAAAAAAAAAAAAAAAGGTCTTGCATTGCAAGCGCTGGCTCATACTGTTTTTTCTAGAATAGAATAGTCGGGGTAAAACATAAAAATAATGTTTTCTGTTGTTCATGGGAGCATGAAAGTGCAGTTGATCCTCAAGGAAATGTCAAATTTGACTTTGAAGCTTGCCTAATAAGGATGCTCGTGTGTTTTTAAAAGATTTTCAAAAATTGAAATATTGTTGAAAAAGAATTTTGAAGACTTTTCATTTGAAAAATGAATCGAAACTCTTGTAGGCGACATTCCAGAATTTTACTTCACCCTTTTACAATGAGTGAAAAAAAAAACACACTTGATAATCCATTTTTTTAGGGCAATTGTTGGTGATGCTCTCAAGTTATAACTCCTACATGTTGCAAGCGCCCGCTATGCGTGCACATATATTTCTTTTTACGATTAATTACATTTGACATTTATATACTCTTTACGATTTTGCTTTGAATCTATGTGCAACTTGTTGTTGAACACAAAAAATGAAATAGTGCTAATATATGTTGTTTTTAATGTCACTCACTATAGTTATGTTTATGGTTTTATGCAAAATGTAATTACAAAATAGTTATCAAGTTCTATAGAATTATTATGTCACCGAACTCTCGCACAAAATGTAAATTTCAAAGGGTATTATATTAAAATGTGCAAAATTTTTTTCTTCTAATTTTGCAAAAATTATTATTGAATTTTCAATGATTAGAGTGGCAATTCATAATTCAAGAGGGGTTCCAACTAATTAATGAAGGCCTTGTTTTGAATATATCAACGTTGGCGGTGTTCATTGTAGGTATAGATGTTCTTTAAGTTGTGTTCACACGGATAATGCCTAACTTGCCATAAAACAATATGTGCCTATTGGGTGCGATTGTAGAAAATGTGACCTTTGAGACATGGAAAATTGTAGATATTATATTTATATATAATAGTGTTTTTTTTTCCATTTAAAAGATACAAACACCTATTGTACTGTACTGTTCATCTACCTATTGGCTCTTTTTGTAAATAGTAAGAAATTAGGAAAACAAAAGTTAGAGATGATACTATTCATATAAGGCTTTGGTGGTTGTAAATTAGTTTAGATTTTGAGGGTCAGCCACACATTCCAAACGGCACTTTTTTTTTTTTTTTTTCTTTCAAACTCTAGATGCTTATTTGTCATTCCTTTTTGTTTAGACACGGAGCGCACGAGTAACTTGTCATTCCTTTTTTCGTTTAGGCACTACTACGTGTGGGGTACGGAGCCCACGAGGAAGTAGGGTTGTTCATCAATTCGCTTTCCTCCAAAGCCAATCGATCGAGATGGGAATTTTCCTTGCGTCATTGGGCATGCATTATTTTCAAAACAAAGACTTGTCAGTTCACAATTATTTTTTAACAAAAGTAACGTATTGGACATTCAAGTGGGAAGCCAGCCACCCAAAAAAGTCGAAACAACACATTCATTATATAGTTGAAACCTCTTTTCCATGCATCATAAAAAGAAGAGGTTGATCAACAAGGATCCTCCACCTCCTTCCTCATTTTTAAATATGTATTTTGAAAAAGAAAAATTCTAAAAACCAACCATCCATTTTAGGTTTAGGGAGCATTGACAAATGAAAAATCTTACATTGTCATTGTCGATGTTTTACATGAATTAAAGGTTTCACGGAGCAAGGAGCAATTAGACTAGACGGTGTTCATAGACCACTAAATAACTAACAAACACCACCTCAAACAAGAACCGATTGCTCCCATAACCTTCTACCACATTGCAATTGGTTCCAGCCAGCAAGATGCGCCAAGTCATGATCAATAATTCCAAAACACTCAAATGCAAGCTGTTTGCAAAGTTCATGATTCAAAACAGATAGGAAAGGTTCTGTGCAAGATTGCAAAATTAAGCAACTTTCTATTGGGATTAAGACCCAGAGTCTCGGTCTGATAGAATTTTCTATACAATATGAGCCACTGACAACCCTTCAATATCATCTAATCTAAACCACAAAAGCAGATACGAGAAAGAATGAATGAATGAATGAATAAAATGAAAATCTATGCTATCACTATACCACATCCTAGACAACTGCAAAACTTGCATTAGGGTCTCCTTTTAAATTTCAAGATTATCAGGTAAGAGCTCTACTTTCGCCATTGTCATCTCATATTGCAGCACTGTGGCTTCCCCTGCTTTTGCAATTTGTCCCACATGCACATCATTTGTCGAGGAGACTGGTAATGAGCGGTATAGTAACCTTCAATGCACCCAAACTGGCAGTACTTCAAGTCATGTACATATTCCACTGGTCTTGAAGCATTGAACTGCTCAACCCACATTCCCATGCTCACATCTTCCATCTTGACCAGCTGCATAGATAACTCAACAGTTATCAGTAATCATAATTCACAAATACCAGCTATCCAATCCACTGGGCTACTACAATGAAGGAAAGGAAGTTCTAGAAACAAAATATATCAACAATAATAACGTACTCTCAATTTGTGTTTCTCAAACTCTGATACAATGTATTGTGCAATGTCAGATGACACGATGTAGCCTGGTCCATTTGCATATGGTGGATAGTCTTCTTCTGGCCATTCCTAAAAATCAAAAGAAGAAAAAAGTTGTTAAGAAACTTACAGAATTGCATTTACAGCGAATTCTTAAGATAATCAAATAGTAAAGTATCTATACAAGAAAAAACAATGATAACACCCTTTTTTTTTAATATTTTTTATTAGAGCACCATGAGTTTATGTAAATATTTTTCACGCTTTTTCATCCAAAGATTAGTTTGTTTGTTGTGCACATCCTGTTGGAAAAATAATGTACTCACATATTTTCCTTGACATGTATGATTACAAATCAAAGTGTGCTATTCGTTTCTCCCATCCGTTGGAAGTTCATGCACATATCTAAAAAATTCACACAACCACCACTATCACCAAATACCCACCACTGTTGCGACCATCACTACAATTACCTCGACATTTACCAATCCCATCACCCCAATGACGATTTCCTTTTTTTTAATGGATTTATCAATGATAGTCAAACCATGTTACGCTTGGAAAATCTTTTACTAACTTACTATGAAAGAGAAATTACACAGCCAACAAAAAACACACAAAACATATTTTGTATAGTAAGCAAAAGCAAGGAACAAATACTTTAGTAAGAGAAGTCACAAACACCTATTTATCAAAGTCAAATCATAACAAAAATTTACAAACTACAACGAGATAATAAACAAATCATAAATAAGAAGTTGAACTACCTCTCCATTTATTTTCAAAACATTAACAATCATAGATTAAATAATAAAATATTATCATGCGATCAAATAGAGATAATTCTTCAATGGCATTAACATCCAAGGTCAACCCATACCTCATAGGTCACCGCCCATTTACCATGTCGCAAGGGCTTATGGTAGTAGTTTATGTTCCCAACATACAAGCTCCTATCCTCAGGAACTTTCTTTGCTTCATTGATCACCTCATCCACCCTAACAAATGTGTCATCATCACATTTCATGATATACTTTGCAGAAACAGCGCGAGCCTGCAATAGAAAAGGGTGTCAAATCCAATGCAACAACTAAATAAATAGTACTTTCTTTTCTGATTCATATATACCGAGATTAGCCTTATTTCACCACTCACCCCGTGTTCACAGATGGCAACAGTCTTTAGAACAACAAGATCATAACTATCCATGAAAGGCACTATAACTATATCACCGAAGTATTCTGCTTCTTTTTTCAGCTCAGCATTTACTTCCTTTCTCCCATTCTGTCCAAAATAACCCTCAAAACTGTCAAATTTTGCTAAATCAAGTTTTCAAGCAAGTGCTCGTTAACTTGTTACTCCATATACACACGAAATTGGGAAAGACAATCCTTACCAGCGCTACAAAAAAACGAGCAACCACAATTGAAGATTTGATAAGTTCAGACTGCATCCAAGATTTCCTCACAGCCATCCTCTCAGCAAAATGGTTTCCAGCAGAAAGAACACCAATGAAAAGTTCTGCAGGCCCCTTCGGTAGAGGTGGGGCTTGCCATTTACTCAACATCTCAAGATGCTTTTGTGGTGCAAAACTTGGATGGCTTAAGGGTAAGGATGCAGCTAATATTGATTGTGCTTCAATGTCCCCATTCAGGTACAGACCAGTTGCATCCTCGAGAGTAAATCCCTATTCATATGCAAGAACAAGCTTTAGTGGCTATTCAATTTATGGGAAATCAGTAGAACAGTTTAAGAGGTATGCTGATAGAACTCACGGTGCGATACGGGAAAGACGAGACATGCCTCCCATCAACACTGACGTGATAACCTTCCAACCCAGCACTGAGAGTAAGAACAAATATTTTATCCTCTACGAATGGGTATGGCCAGTTGAGAGGAACCTTCTTAGTTCGGCCTATTAGCCTGTTTAACCACCATGTGGCCTTAGATTCCTCAGAGTGATCATTGTCATCACGAATCCAGCTCTCACACTTTACCTGTCCATCAACTGGAAACACATGATTAAAAGAAAACCCCCCAATGATTAATGCACTTTAAGAGCATAAAATGTCAGAGCAAAAAGTTCAAACAAGGCATTATTGCCGAATGCCTAAATCACACTAGGTAATCATGTAAGATACAACACATTTGACATGTAAAATCAATTGAGCATCCCCAATTAAGATGTTAAAGAAGAGATACATAAAAAAAATATATATATATTAACAAGTTAATCAAACACAAACATTTCGAAAGTTGATTTTAGTTTACATGTAAAAAATAAATGTAAATCCAGCAAAATAATTCAAACTGATTGAAAAATGCAAGGTTGTACATAAGCATACCAGTTTCTTCATCTGCCTTAGATTTCCAGCCGTCGCAGCGAAGGGAGGATCCCCATTGCATCCTATAGCAAGTGTTCTGCTCAATGACAGGTTTGCCACTCCAATCCCCTTTCAACCTAGGGTTGAAATGAAGAATTTTGGGTGGAGCTTCTCCATCAACTGCTTTCAACCCCTGTAATTCCATCATAAACTGAGAAAGTGACTCCGAATCACCTTTCACAACCTCATGAGCTGATTTCGGCTTCCCCACAATTGTAATATGTGATCCCAATGTCAGGCCACAAGGGATCAACATAAGCTTGCCTAGAGCTTGAAATTCCGCCCCCGATAGCGAAATCGACTGCGGGCAAGATTCAGATTGACTCACCACCTTCTTCTTTTCTTCTTCTTCATCAATCCGAACTTTACCTGACTCAAGCTCTTCCCACATCTGCTTCCCTACTACCCAAGCATCCCTGGCTGATTTCTGGAGTACAGAAAACCCATCTTTTGTACTAATGCTATTAATTGAATCTTGAAAATCAAAGCTCAACCCAGACACAGATAGGGTCTTCTCTCTCATCTGCCTCTTTGGGATTGTGGTTTGGGTTGTTGTGGGTGTAATGGATCTCTGAGAAACCCTGAATGGAATCACAGAAGGCCTAACTGGGGCTTCTCTCTTCTCCATCTCCTCTTCAGTTTGAAGCCTATTAAAGGGTCTAGCGAAAAAGCCATTAAAGTTCTCCCCAGATGAAGATATCCCAGAGAAGCCTTTGTTGAAAACAAAAGGGAACTCCAAGCTCATCAAGATGAGATATAGAAACCCAAATGCAATCAAAATCTGGGTTGATCTCTGCCTACTCAGAGACACAAACAAATCCATTTTTGCTTTCTTCATCTTAATACTACTGTTCACCAACCCAACAGTTTTTATCTCTGATTGAATTAGGGGGTTGGGTGAGTTTGTGCAATGAAAAAGAAGTGAGGGTTCTTAATGAAAAAAGCTTCAGTTACACAATGAAATTTAGAAACTCTCACTCAAACACACATACACAACTCTCTCTCTCTTTGTGCTCAAATAACACAAACGCTTCACTTCATAGAGAGAGGGGGATGTAATGGGGTGTAAGCACTTGAGTTGTGTTGTGTTGTGTTGGTGCAGTTGAACAAGAAGAAGAAGAAATCGAGCTTGAGAAGGGAATTGGTGCTTTCAGTGTTGGCTTTATTGGACTTGGAAAGAAACTTTCAAAGGACACCACACGACAACACAACCAGTCACCTCTAATTATTATTTATTAGAATTCTAATTAATAACGAAAATTCAATATTAATTAATGATTAAGGAGTTAAGCGAATTGACCGACATGTTTAGGTTTGTCCTTCTTTGATGGAGGAATAGAAAAAAACGAGAGTCCAACGCGCCGGACACCATTTTTTTTTTTTCTTTTAAAAAATAATTCAATAAAACATTTTAATCTTTCTTGTTTTTTTCAATAATTCAATATAAACCCTGTCATGTGGTCATCTTTCTTGTTTTTTTTTCTTTTACTATTTTTCAAATTTTCAAATACTTACCTTATTCTTAAGTTAGCGAGGTGTTCAGTGTACTTGGATTAGGTCTTTGAGTTGACCTCTTAAGACCATTAGTTATATTTTGACTGTTTTACATTTCATTTAGTACACAACATTTAATATCTACTGCTAAAGCAACAACTCCACAAATGAATAGTATATCGCCAAATTTGGAGTATCCATTTTGCCCTTAATCAAATTAAACAATTCTTATCATATCCTTGTACTCTCCCTAACTCTATATAATCTCTCTTCCTCCCCCTCACCGTTGTCCTCATCTTCTCCATCGTCTCCTCCTCCGCCAACAAAGATCTTATTCATACTAGAACCTTCCTCTGTCAACTACACAAAACAAAGAGAGACTGATGTAATTGGGATAATAGTAATATTAACAATAATAGTATTTTAGGCATATTAAAAATTATAGTATTATTAAGACATTGTGTTCCTATTAGGTTTATGATTTGTTTTTTTTTTTTTTATAAATAAGAGCATAGGTAGTTCATTGTAATCAATTGATTGATGAAAACAAGTTTAATTCGTGTATTTATCGTTTCTTTTATTTATTGTTCAACTATTTGATTTTCAGCATTATTTTTCAATTTTTGATATTTCGCAAGTTACATTCTATCAATTTGTATCAGAGTCGAATGATTGTAGTTTGTTTGATTTAAAAAATAATAATTTGAAGGAAGAAGAAGATTGAAAATCATTGAAGATCAAAGAGAAGTTGAGAAGAAAAATAGAGAAAAAACAATAAAAAATCAGACCTGTCACAGTCACCCGCCTCGCAACAACTCAATTGCAGCAACTTCCCATCTGACGCAGTCAGTCTAATCAGTGCCTCTCACCGTTGCAGCCTTGAACCAGGCCATTGCAACTTCAGAATCAATCAATCAACCCCTTCCATAAACATTGTGATCGTTGCAACGCTAGCCACCGCCACAATCACACGTCCACCGTTTAGATCAATTGATTGATCGACCCCTTCTATCCATCGATCGATCCCATCCATCCACCAACCACCATCCATCTTCCACCCTTCCCCCCACCCCAAACCCCCCCCCCCCCCCCCCCCCCCCCCCCCACAAAAAAAATATATATATATATAGTTCGTCACTCTCAATCATAGTTGCAAGCCCAACCTCGTCCGTTTCATTTGATACGAGGATGAATGTTCATTTTTTTTCTTTAGTCTTTGTTTTATTTTTTAATAAAGTCACTGCCATTTTATTTTCACTTAAGTCCCTAGTCCCCCTCTGCTATCACACCATAATTCTTATGAGAACACCCCACTTTATGAGATTTAAAAAAAAGTAACCCATATTATGACCTGCATCCATATCTCTATTATTCCTACCAACACTCGTCATATTCCCCGTCCACATACCAATACCAATATAGCTCAAGTTTAGTTTATTCACCCACAATGTCTTATGGTGATTATCCTCAAATTTAACGAACTACCTATGTTCCCTCTTACACACAACCTGAACTCGTTTCTCCTATACCACCTCTTCCTCCATTGACCCATGACATCAAACCACTACAACTTGAACCAATTTGCCTACACCGCTACCCCTAGTTGCTAGTGATGTACATCCACTATCACCTCTACCATGATGAAGGTTGAGGTAGATTCAAATACGTCTTGAAACGAGATTGTAGCAATGTACCAAGAACTGCGCAAGATAGCTACCGACAATATTTGAGAGTTTCACATGTTTATCAGAGCCGGATGACCTTACCCAAGATAGCTAACGAGATTGTAGCAGATGACCTTACCCAAATGCGCCAAGAGCCGGATGAACCATCATGTTTATCAGAGTCCATCCCACTTTTGAATAAGTTCAGGGCATCGTCACACATACTCGATTTTTGACTTGTGGCTCATTTGACTTGTGCGACTTTTTTTACCATTTTTGAGCAAATAGAGGATGTTTCTACAGAGGCAGACATGGTGAGTGACGATCTTATGTTGATCCGTATTAGGACATTTTTGTGACACGAGCTTATGCACAAGCGTGTTCTCAGGTTTATTGTAGCTTTTGGTTATTTGAATCATTTTAGTTTCTTTCTGAGCTGGTTCATTAGTTTTTAACCAGTATGTATCGGTGGGAGTTTCGGGAAAAACTAATTCGCATGCATTTTGCCCTATATTCAGTGACCGATTGCTTGTGCTCATTAGAAATTTTCGACTTTAAGCTTGAGGACGAGGTTCTTCAACCTGGTGAAATTGATTTAATTACAATAACAGTAATATTAGTAATAATAGTATTTTAGGCATATTAAAAATTATAGTATTATTAGGACATTGTTTCCTATTAGGTTTAGAGTTTTTTTTTTTAAATATGAGCATAGGTAATTCATTGTAATCAGTTGATTGATGAAAACATATTTATTTCGTTTATTTATCTTTGATTTACTTTGTCGTTCAATTTATTTGGTTTTCAGCATTATCTTTCAGTTTTCGTTATTTCGCAAGTTATATTCTATCAGAGATCGAGAAAAAAGTCGCACAGATCACAATCCATTGCCGCCCTTCCACCAAAACCCTCATCCTCCCCTCCTCCCACCACCGGCCTCCCACCGCCACCGTCTTCACCACCACAGATCGCCAGATCCCCTCCCCATTTTTTTTTCCTCACTCCAACTCTCAACTCACTTTTTTCAAATCCAAGGTCAAAGGCAATGAGATATCTCACTGACTGACATTTCTGCCACCAACAGCAGCGGCAGATGGAGAGACCTCGATGAGCTCCGACTTCATATACGCAATAAAGAAAAATGCAACAATATTCTTTAAAAAAAATACAAACATTAACTTTTTACAGTGATGAGAAGAAGAGAAACTAAAAGGGGAATAAGGAGAGGATGCCACTTAATCAATGGAGGACAAACTCTTTTACCTATTTTTTAAAACTATATTTTTAATGATTTTTAAAAGAAAGCAATGGGAGCTTTTGTTTTGAATCCTGTGAAATGATTATTCGTTAATTTTATTAAAAAAAAAAAAACGAGGCAGTGTATTGGTAACTTAGTTTACTAAATTTCAAAGAAGAAAGGTTTTAGCCCCCTTTTGTGGGGATCCGGGGGGGGGGGGGGGGGGGGGGTCTTCTGCGCACAAAGCACAGGACGTCCTCCTGTGCACATTTATCAGCCGTCGGCTCAGATTCATGGATTTCAAAAAAATGGATTTCAAAATTCAAATTTTTTTTTTTTGAAATCCACGGCTGAGAAATGTGCACAGGATGTCCTCCTGTACTTCCTGCGCATGACCCCCCTCAATCCCTTTTGTGGTGGTGGTGGGTTGAATGTGGTTGGGTCCAAAATTTAGGGAAAAAAGGCCTAATCCAACATTGCCCTTCTCTATTTATATTTTATGCCATAATGCCTTTGCCTTTAAAAATATTAATTTGCACTTATTGATTTTAAAAATAAAATAAAAAATAGGCAACGACTACCTCGCACCATACCATATCCTCTTTCTCACACCACCATTGATTTTTATTTTTATTTTTTACTTTCTCACACCACCTATATAAACAAAAACCATCCATTTTTCCCTCACCATTCAAATCTACAAGGCAATGGTTCCTCCCTCCCCCATTCGAAATCTCCTCTTCCAAATCTCTTGCAAATCTCCTTCATCTCCCTCGAAAACTCTCAAAATTCCCTTAAAGTTGAAACCCTTAAACCCAAACTCAATAAATATGCATAGCTTAACATAACAGACAAACCCAAACTCAACAAAAAAATGAAAAACAAGGTCACTTTCGAACCAATTTAAATCCTCAATTGAGACTGATTCTCAAGCTCATCAAAACACTAAAGTTGTTGTACTCTGATTTATCTAATAAACACAACTCGAATCACTTAAAAATGTATTGAAATGAGCAAATTATGGTCATTTTACTAAATTTGCGCATATCTGTTTGAAAATGAAAACGGGATAGTGTTCTTGACTTTCGACCAACTTATGTGCTCAATCGAGACCGATTATGAAGTTGGTACAAAAACGTTGTAGTAATCTTAGTTATCTAATAAACATAACTTGAATCACTTGAAAATATTTTGAAATGAGCAAGTTATGGTCATTTTAGTAAAGTCGCGCAGAACATAAATTTTTTGCGCGACTTTACTAAAATGACCTTAACTTGTTTATTTCAAAACATTTTTCAATTGATTCAAGTTGTGTTTATTAGATAACTGAGAGTACTACAACTTTTGTGTTGTGACCAACTTCAGAATAGGTCTCGATTAAGCACATAAGTTGGTCGAAAGTCAGAAACACTATCCCGTTTTCATTTTTTGGACAGATTTGCGCGACTTTACTAAAATGACCATAAGTTTCTCATTTCAAAGAATTTTCAAGTGATTCAAGTTGCGTTTATTAGATAACTCAGAGTACTACAACCTTTGTGTTTTGACCAGTTTGAGAATCAGTCTCAATTGAGGGATTGCTTTGAAAGTTCACTACAACAAAAATGAGCATTTATAGCTTTTGAGAATAGCGGTTTTTACACAAATGCTATAAAATGCTATTGAAACACTGTAAACAATTGTAAAAAGCTATCAATCCAATTTCATTTGTGCGCTAAATGAAATGTGATGAAGGCGGGATTGATTTCGCTGGGCGCCAACTATCCCGCGCAAATCGAAAGAAAAAATAAAAGCTAACAAAGAAGAGGGAAGGAAGGAAGAAGAATCCCGCTCGATCTGTCTCCCTCTCCCTCTGCATTCTGCTCTCCCTCTGCATTCAGCTCTCCCTCTCCGATCGTTCTCCCTCTCCCTCTCCGATCGCTCTCCCTCTCCCTCTCCGTTCTGCTGTCCCTCTTCGATCGCTCTCCCTCTCCGTTATGTTTCTCCCTCTCCAACGTGTTCTACTCATCGCCGTACGTGCTGTCGCTCTCCGTTTCAGGTCGGTATCTGATTCTCAACACACTCACTCTCTCATGCTTTGCTTTCACCGCAAACCCTAACGATTTTTAATTTGTATCATTTTTTGTATCAGTTTATGAAGTAATTTGTATCAGTTCATGAAGTAATTGTGGAAGTGTTTGGAAGGCTTTGAAGGATCAGTATTTGTATCAGTTTTGGTTGATTGAAGGATCAATTTTTCAGATAGGTAATTCTCGAATTGAAATTTTTTCCCTTTCCTCTTTGATTTCCTTATTAGAGTATTAATTTGGTTGAGTTGTGTAGTTCTTCATTTTGAGTAAAATTCCTGCATTTTTCTTGAAATTTCTTAGGGTTATATGTTTATTTCTCATTCTGATTGAGAGTATAATTGTTGGGTGCATTTTCATGTGGAGCAAGCTATTTATCAATCCTACCCCACCTCTGCAAGCTATTTTCCTCTGGTTGTGCTCATTTTGATTTGTCAGATGATTTTTTTTTTAATGGAAAATTGATTTAGAGACTATCTTCCTCTGGGAATTTTTATGTTTTCATGTTTCATTGACAATTAAGTGTGGTCTTGTTTTACAGTATAACTTGACAAATGTAGAAAATTTTCAGTTGCTAGTTAATGGATACAAGAAACTAGGTTGACTGCCTACCGGTGATCCTAAAACATATACTGCCTTGTTGTCACTCTTCTCCCAAACCTTCAATTTTACTTTGCCAGTTATCTAATAACCAGGTCTATAAGTTCTTTATCGCTTTAAATTGATCTTTGAAGAAGATTTATTTTTGCTTGTTACATTGTAGCCAATCTTGAGCGGCTGGAGAATTCGATGACAGCAAACAACCATATAAATAACATAAATTCTCGCCCACAAAAAAAAAAAAAAAAAAAAAGCAAATGACAAATGACAAAATTAAAGGAAACTAAAAATCTTATGATTCAGGATTTTCCCATTTTATAAGGTGTGCAGTCTCCCATGGCAATCCATATATACTCAGGTTTTCTTAATGAGGAGGAGATCTTCATGCCGCTTTTTACATTTTTCACAAAGCATTAGTTCTGTTATGACTTATGAGGTTGCTCACACACTTATAAAGTGCATGGATACGAGTAGATGACTTTGCGTTTTATTATTTACAATAGACCATAGCTTCTCTCAAACGAAGTGAGTCCCAAATGTTTTTGTTGGACTTGTATGGTTTGATCAGTAGGATGATAAGCTTTGAGCTGGTGTTTTTCAGGCGGGCCTTTTGCAAGTGCAGGACTATGGAATTAGTGTAATTAGTGGTTGTAAGCTTAAGAATGTAAAAAGTATGTAGATTAAGCACTATTTTTCAGTCTCGTGTCTCAAGAGGGGCCAGGAACTTGGACTCGAGCCTTCCTCTTCTTGTTTCTGTTTAATAGTAATATATAGATATCTTATTATTATTATCACAAAAAGAAAACATTTTTTGTGAGTGAGGGTGTCAAATGGATCAATTTTCCAATTTAGCTTTACCTTTTATTGTTAGTTTAGAGTTCTTGTTCGTAATAATACCATTTTAAAGTTTCTAACCATGTACACCATTTAGGAGAAAACATGAGTAATTCCTCATAAACACGTAATTCTTACTTTTATACAAGTACATACCCTGCAACGCTTTAGGGAGTAAGGTCTTAATATCATACATATCGACTAAATCAGCAGAATGATTCCAACTTTAGACTCCTTTAGTGATCAGGACCTACATTTTACATTCTCTCTTTGCATGAACCTCATGAGCATGTTTGTTGTTGCAACCAAAAGGGCTGCAGAAGGCCACTAAAAAAAGCTTTAAAATCCAAAGTTCCTATCTCTTTTTTCATCTCCACCATTAAAGTTAAAATTCCTCCAAGCAAGAAAGAGCAAAACCTTCATCCTCCCAATTCTCATCTTTGGCTTTCTTAGGGGTTTCAACTCATAGGATTCCAAAATTTACTTATAAAGAGCATTTTAATCAGAGAAACTAAGGTGGGGAAGATGAGGAATAATTCTGTAAAAATAGTATTTTTGAGAACAAAGTAGCCGATGGGGGCATCTTCTTTTGGTCCATGCGTTTTACTGTCATACGTCTCAAGTGCGATCTTTACATTTTAAAAATTATTCAACTTTTGCTTAACTTCTTGTTTTTATGTCATTTTTACCGCTTAAAAGTTGCTTGCTCATCAACCCAAACTTGTGTTCATATTGCTCTGTGTATCAAAATCAAATATAACATTGGTTAATCCTGACAAAGTGTGATTATGGAGATAAGAATGAGTGCGAATGTGACAGCGCGGAGGTAATGAGCTCAAGACATTGAGGATCAAGACACATTATGAGTAATTGCTTTGCAATTTCAATATTTTTTTTTTCTTTTGTTAATTAGTATGGACATTGAGTACTCGCTAATCTAGTGGTCTTTTCTAGGGTTACTCATAACTTTGAAAAACTGAGGCTCTATTTCTTTCGGTTAATTTATCAAAGAGAGCCAAGATGATGATATCTAATCTTCATCATCAGTATGTGTAGCTATGGAAAAGTAGAAAACTACCTGCAATCATCCAGCGGGGGTTCCATTTGATTGCTGAATCCGACTACTTTAGTAAAGCAGACAGTATAAGCCAATAAGCTATACTAGCATGAATGAAAGATACCATTGCATGCAAATTCTACGGCAAACAAGTTCTACAGCTAGATAGTATCCATTTTTGTATTTGATACAATGGGGTTCACAACAGGATTAGTTGAAGATACGGAACGAGAGTGATCGAAATCTCAGTGTAGAACTAGGGACCATATATAAGATATAAATAAAAGAAGTTTGGCCTACAAAAGATATAGATAATGCGAGGGGAGATTTCAATTTTGTAAGCAAGTGATGGTCTGGTCAGGTGAAAAGGCCAAAATTTATCCAATTTGAACCCCTTCATCACATTTATGTTGTAGCATTGTGTGATTTTAATTTTTGTGTTTACGTTTAACATTTATGCTGCCAGTTTGTAATGCTTTCAGAACGGATATGAATATGTATTTAGTATGAAATTGGACTTCCATTCAAGTACTGCTTATATATATGCCTGGAGAAAACGGAACCGGAAAGACAACATTCATTTGCATGCTGGTACTTTCCTATAGATGTTGGTTTATTTCAACTATATATGACAGTTCATCTCTCACATGGGTTGGTAACTGATTATGGTTAGAATGTTTAGGATCACAAACACGTGCAACATATTATAGAACACTTATTATTAGAGTGTTAAAAAATGCTGGTACGACTAGACTCGACTCGACTCCGATCAGATTAGATAAATCCACAATATTGTCATGCAAAGAGTTTGGGTTTTCTTGTCGTACTAAGGTTTGGTTTACAAAAGTTACCCTCAGTATGAATTATATTTTAGGGCCAAAACTGTTTATTTTTACAGCCTTAAATTTTCTCTCAACATGTCCCCACCATTTCTAAACACTTGCTAGAAACTCTCCCACGTTATTTTCTATCGAAAGTATCTCAACATACTAATTGTCATATAATTATAAGTCTATATAAAATACATCAAGCAAAAAAATCAAAGGAACCATATAAATCGATTTATTATACAACTACTACTACATCAAAAGGGGGGGTTTATGAACAAAGCAGCCTTGGTGTTAAAACACTACTAGCAAATATTCGCGATGAAGTTCAAATTTGGTAAATCATAGAGTACTTTGTAATGTTGTTTTGTTGGGAATATAAACCAACATTCATTTGCATGCTGGTCATATATAGGCATGTAACATTTTCATTTTTTTTTTTTTTTTTTTGATAATTTGATCTTTCATAACTCAGGAATGGACCCTATAAATGGAAGGAATATGTTCCAGCAACTAGTGCGCGTTGTTAGCCAACTGTTAGGCCCCCTATTAGGTTTACCTATACTAGGAGAAGGAAGGAAAATCATAAGGAAGTCTGATGCTGCTCTGTGACTGCCTATGAGGTGCTCTGACTGAGAGTTCAAGTCTGATGCTGCTCTGTGACTGCCTATGAGGTGCTCTGACTGAGAGTTCAATCTGTTACATAATGTAGGTGCTCTGTTACATAACAGATCTCTGTTAGTATCTGTTAGTAAGAGTGCTATAAAGAAATAGGAGATTCTGTTAGTCTGTTAGAGAGAGTGCTATAAATAAGAGCCATAAGGAAACTTTTCTCTATTCATTGAATTGTAAAGAGTAATACAGAGCTTGTGCTCTAGGAGAGATTGAGCTTCTCGAAATGCTCTAACAGGAGAATAGCCTTCTCGAATTGGCTTGATACAAGATTCTGTGTTACAATTCTTTTCCTATCAATACAATTTCTTTTCCTGAATTCATACAATCTGAGCAACTGTCCATTGCAAGCTATTCTTCCATTCTGCAGTTCTTGGTTGCTATCTGAGCTTTTGCTTATTTGAGTTGCTTCTTTGTTTACATCCTGCAGAAAAGAGAACTATGAACCTTTTCCTATCTGTAAGATCCAGTCCCTAACTCCTTATGTTTTACTTTGCTATATGATTTAATTTCTTTAGATTTAATAATATATTCCTGGATTTAATTTATATTGCTATGGAGAACACAAATAGCACATGTACATACAAGATACTGCTGTTAAAAACATAGCACAAAGAACATAAAGCAAACAGCAATTGGCATGAAATATTTGTACTGCTAATCTTTTTTCGTCATTTATTGAGTTAGGAAAGTGTTGGTTTTTGTAGATGGACAGAGTTCAGCCCAGTGGATGGTGTTTGAGAGACAAATTCGAGAATTGAAGGCTTAAACCTATGTACGACCTTTGATCGCCCGATGATCGCCCGATGATAGCTGTCTGGCAGTAATAGCTGTTGTTGCTGCTGCTGCTGCTTCTGTTGATGTGGCTTCTGTCTGGCAGTAAATTCTTTTCTAGCTTAGTTTAAAATTTTGAGTGATTTCTCTCATCCTCAAATAATGATAGAAATTGGTCTAAGAAGTTAATTAACATTCAGCTTGATTTCTACTCTTTGCAGGGTGTCTTTTGGAGAAACTGGTGTAGGTGCTGTTTCACAGCAGCTTTATTCGTCACTTACGAGCATCCAAATGGGCCTTGCAGAGGACAAACAGGTTGGAAAAAAAAAAAAAATTATTTCAATTTATGTTAGCATGTCCTTTGAAATTGCTAGTCTTGTGTTTCTAACCCAATGCCTTGAACATATGGTGGCATGCACCTATCTAGGAACTGTTTGTCATTTTCTGTTATTGTACAAAAACATGTCTGTATATATCCTTTTCTTCTTTATGAATGGCTGTTCGCATTTTCGTTTTTTACTTGGACATGAAAACAAAAGAGCATCTACAAGAGCATTCCCTTATTTCATTGAATAAAAGTGTTGATAACATGGAGGATCACACAAGATTCCCTTGTTTTCTCACAGCCACGATTACTAAAAAACCATTCCACCAGTAGAAATATCTGTTAATTCCTTTTCTAGTGTCAATGTATTGTCTGCATCTTCTCCCTGAAACACATCAGAGCTTACTGTGTAGAACCTTTCTTTCAGTTTACATCATCTTACTGTTTTAGAAAATTCTAGCTGATTTCTCTGTTTATTTTTTATATTCGTTGGGAAAACTATGATATTGGGGTATTGAAGCAGCTTTATTGGTATGCTACTTTAAGGTGCACATTATAGTTAGTGACGAATAACTTTGAATTATCTTAACGTACTGATAACTTACAGTACTTGTCACCATTTCATGGATTTACATAATCTAGAGAACCAGTTTTAATGCGTGTTAGCATGTGATCGTGCATATAGACTTTTATGATATACTGTTAGCTCAGCTTTCATTTTCTTTCTTTTTTTTCCCGGCCTTATTTGCTTATGCATTTATTTTTATTTTTCAGGTAAGAACTATGAGAAGGTATGTGAGATTTGCCACATTACACTTAATAAAAGTGCTATATTTGGTGATAATGGAGCTATATGTACAGGGGGTGTGAGGATAGGTATGTATAAGTTTCTGTCAGTGTTTGCTTGTTGAAATTCAATATCTTCATGGGTTGTCAATCAGCTTCATACGTAATTTCACCAGGTACTGCTATGACATCTCGAGGATGCATAGAGGCCGACTAAATAGGTGCATCTGTCCTTGAGCACCATGGCTCCTGTTTTCCTGTGCGGCTCTGGATGAATTTGCTGGGTCGTGACAGACCCTGGAACAACTGTGAGGAACGACTGCAGGGACAATCTGTGGTGTCGCCATCTGTTGATTATGGTTCGTGAACAAATTCTCCACTGTTTTGTTACAGGAAAATATACTACTGCTTCATGATTTTCTCGACATTCTACCAAAGGTTTTTGGTGCATTTTCTGACAGCTTATATAGTTTTCTGACAGCTTATATAGTTTTTGGTTATAGCTTATATAGTTTTTGGTTATATAGCTTATATAGTTTTTGGTTTTTGGTGCATTTTCTGACAGCTTATATAGTTTTTGGTTATATACTACTGCTTCATGATCACTCTTGCACTTGGTACTTCTTTATTTTCAGAGAAGGAGAAAGGAATGGAGGAATTACAAAAGCTATTGCAAGAGAATGTTCCTTGGCAATGTGAGGCAATGCCTTCAATATCAAAAGCTCTGCTTGACCCAAAAGCTAGTAAGAAAAATGGGACTTGGTTATTGATTCAAGGGGATGATTGGATGGGCAAAAGGCGACTGGCTCGAGCAATAGTGGAATATTCCTTTGGTGGGTCTGGTGATCAGTTAGTTCACATGAACATGAGAAAAGAAGATGAGCCCAACCCATGTCAAACCCTTGGAGAAGCATTAAGAAAAGACAGAAAGTGTGTGATTTTGATAGAAGGGGTCGACTTTGCTGATACCCAGTTCTTGAAATTCCTTTCTGATGGCTACAATGACAGTAACTCCGAAGTATCACTTGGGAGAGAGGTGAGTTTTTCGCAGGCTATGTTCATTTTGACTACAGGTGCTAATCAGGAGAGAAGGGGAACTTCAGATGGCATAATCCACATGAAATTGCACATTGAAGATTCAGTTGAATCTGGTCACAAGCGAAAAGCAGAATGGGATTCACCAAAAGAATCCAAATATCGAAGAACAAGTGATGAGGAAGACAACATTTCATCAATCAAGCAAAGTGAAAAGGTGTTCTCAAGGCAATTAGCTCAAACACACTTGACTTGAACATCCTAGCTAAGGAAGAGGAGGACAACAACAAAAGTGAAATCCAGGTGCAAATCAATTTGTTGATTCATTACTGCTGATGCATCAAACACACCTGTCATTCATTACTGCTGATGCATCAGGTGCAAATCAATTTGTTGATTATGCTGATTCACTTTAGAAGCATCTAACTGAAATCCAGGAGTAGGCAAGTGTTGTGTTGAATATTCTGCAGTAGTTAGTTGTTCCCCTTCCTGTTTTTGAGAGAATTATTGTGCACCATGAATGGTTTTGTATTGGTACATTTTCAAGCTATTATTCAAATTTGTTGTCAATAAAATGTATTCCATAATCTTGTGTCTTGATCTACTTTCCTTTTCAAGTTTCCAGATTACGGTGAACTGGCTCTACTACAAGAAAAATGTTGATTAATAGCTTTTCAAAACGCTATAATATTAGTCTACAATATCATTTTTAAAGGATATAAACATACTGTAGCATTTCAAAACCGCTATGGTATAGTATATAAGAACGTTTTATAGCAGTTTTAAAACGCTATGGTAGACTATAAATAGCGGTTTTCAAACGCCATAGTAGGCTATTCCATAGCAGGTTTATAGACTGCCATAGCATTTTTAAACTGCTATGTATAGTCTACCATAGCGGTTTTAAAATGCTATAGTAGACTATTCCATAGCAGTTTTATAGTCTTCGATAGCGTTTTTAAACTGCTATCTATAGTCTACCATAGCGGTTTTAAAACGCTATAGTAGAGTATTCCATAGCGGTTTTACAGTCTTCGATAGCGTTTTTTAACTGCTATGTATAGTTTACCATAGCGGTTTTAAAACGCTATAGTAGAGTATTCCATAGCAGTTTTATAGTCTTCGATAGCGTTTTTAAACCGCTATGTATAGTCTACAATAGCGTTTTTAAACCGCTATAAATAGTCTACCTACCATAGCGGTTTAAAAACGCTATGATAGCCCGTGTTTCTTTTATAGCTTTGGCTGTCATAGCGGTTACTAAACCGCTATAGTAGGATACCATAGCGGTTTTGAAACGCTATTGATGAGACTTTTTCTTGTAGTGGTTACCCTATTTTTCATTTTTTCGTTTTGAGTGTGGATTTGTCTATTATGTTAAGTTATGCATATTTATTGAGTTTGAATTTAAGGGTTTTAACTTTAAGGGGGGATTTTGAGATTTTTCGACGGAGAGGAAGGAGATTTGCAAGAGATTTGAGTGTGGGGAGAGATTTGGAAGAAGAAATTTCGAATGGGGAGGAAGGAACCATTGTCGATTTGAATGGCGACGGGAAAAAAATGAATGGTTTTGATTTATATAGATGGTGTGAGAGTGTATGGTGGTGTGAGAAAGTAAGTAGGTGGTGTGGGAGAGTAGAATGATGTGAGAGAGAAGAATCGATGGTGCGAATTAGTCGTTACCTAAAAAATATTGAATATACAGACACGTGGTGCACTTCCACTCCTAATTTTAGTAATATATAATAAATATATGCTAGACTAATGCTTCTTACAAGGTCGCATGGGATTCAAGTGTAATACCTACAAATGTACAATTCAATTGCTACTTTTATGTTTTCCCCTTCTCCCCTTCGCTTGAAACATCTTATTTGTCCAATCTTGCCAAATCGAACAAAATTGCCATACACATGGAGGAGCGGTTTAATCTTTTAAACAATTACAAAGTGAAAAATGTCAAATATTATGGCTTTTATAGCCTTTTTATCGTTCATTTAGTAGTAACAATAGAATGTAAAAGTGTATTATTAGATTCAGTCTGTTCAAGAAACATCTGCTATGCATGCACCTCCATTAGTCAGTACATGATTTTGTTGCTTGTATAAAGCCATTATTTCTTTTTGGCTGCGTACCACCCAAGCCAATTTTTTTTTACCTACAAACCCATACCACCACACTTTTTCCAACAACTTCTTCTCTGATCTTCTTCTTCTAGCATCTTCTTCTTATCTCATTTCTCAGTTCGAGCAAAATCTCAACCTTGATTCCGCCGTGGCCCCTCTCCTTATTCTTTTTCTCGTCCCCCTCTCATTTTCTATTTTTTGTCGTCCTTGCGGCGACCTCTGCGATGATGGGTTCCCCACTCGCAGAGGCTGTCGTGAAGGCAAAAAAAATTGACCCTCGTGGAGTCTTCTGCAAGTGAAAAACTCGGAGTTGCGGAGGAAGAAGAGGGAGAGGGACGACGACCTGTGCGAGAAGAAAAGAGAGTGAGATGATGATAGCTGCTATGGTTGTGTTGGAGAAGAAGAGAGAGTGGGATGATGATGGACGAGCGATGATTGGAGAATTGGGGGGTGTTGTGATGACCACCATTGCAGCCCCATCTCTTCTATCTCTCGTCGTCGTCGGTCATCTCTCACTGTTCCTCGCATTTGGTCGCCCCCTTCCATGCCGTTGATGTTGTGGGAGGGGAGAAAGATTGAGGTTTCGCCTTTTATGGGTGGTGTGGAAGAGAAACTATTGTGTAAGACAGAAAGGGAGTGGTGTGGGAAAGAAAAAAATTAGATGGGTGGTGTGAAGTAGTGGAATCTGTGGTTAGGGCTGAACAAAAAACCAACCAAATCGATTAAACCGACCGAATCGATCAAAACCAAACCGATCGGTTCGATTTTAAAAAATTCAAAACCGAAATGGTCAGTTCGGTTTTTGGTTTCTATGTGATTTTAACCGACATAACTGAACCGATCGAAAATATATAATAAATAATATACATTTTATATAAAAATAATATAATATGTTTAAAATAGTCAGTTGGTTCGGTTTTATTTTGGTTTTAGTTCAATTTTAGTCGGTTCAGTTCAGTTACGGTTTGCATAAATTAGAATCGGTTCGATTTTGTTAATGGTCGGTTCGGTTTCGGTTTGAAATTTTTGAAACTGAATAGAGTCAATTCGGTTCACGGTTTAGGTGAAAAATCGAACCGTCGGTTCGGCTTTCAACCCTATGTGTGGTGTTAAATAGTCTTTGCCTTTCTCTCTTGTTCATTGACATCTCAAAATTTTGAATTAAGAGAATGTTCTCTTGGTGTATACAAATAAGTAAACAATGACAAAGGTTGATCAAGGAATATATACTCCATCCTATAATCCCAGACTGTAGTTAATGGGGTCAGGCTAAGGAGTTTCTACTAAATTTACGGTCATAGAGACTTACAATTCAATAACATCGAATCTTTTTTAGTAAGCAGTCTAGGGGTGGCAATAATAAGGGTCACAATTAGTGACTCGACATAATAACTCATCGTGACACAACCCGCTTCATAGCGGGTTTGGGTTAGGAAAAGTATGACACAACTAATAACTGTCTTGACACGACATAACCCATCAAATTTGTAGGTTGGGTTTGGGTTTGAAGTCTTGACACAAAATCACCCGCTTCTTAGTTCATATTTATGATTTAAAGTATATTAACATATATATATATATATATATATATATATTTTTTTTTTTTTTGATAACTATATGGTTTTGGTATAACTATGGACAATAAACAAAAAAAAAAAAAAAACCCCGTGCAAAACATGCAATTGGGTATGCACAATTGTTTAGAAAAATGGCTTTGACATGATTAAAAATATTGTCTAAAAGGTAATAATTATGATCAAATGCATGAAAATGGGTCAACATGATACGACATAACTTAGAGTCGTGTTGGGTTTGATATCTTTCACACGATTACTAAAAGGCCAGGTTTGAGTTTGACAAGTTAACATGAGATTTTACCTCAACATGACACGACCCGTTGCCACTGCTAGGCAATATGATTTAGAGAGCACATAATAAACAACTTAATAGTAAATTATTAGGTTAACTAATCATATATTAATAGTGATGTGAACTCATTATTTTATGGTGTAAATATTATTGTTTGCACACACAAAAATTAAACGTTGAAAGTAAATGAGACATATATATATATAACATGGCTCATCAATTGTTGCAAACTTAGCTATGGGTTGTCATGGAGATGTCCTATGAAACACATATCTTGGGGGTGCAAGAGTCACGTATATGAAGTATAATTGATTTCATAATAATATTGTAACTAGGGTTGGGCACGGTCCGGATCGATCTGGGATTGAGCTTGTCCCAGTCTCGGTTCCGATCCAATGAAACGGGACCGAAATGGTCAGGGATACAAAATTTTCTTAAGCACACCCGATTGGTCCCGAACCGGGACAGTCGGGTCGGAACCATTCTATCCCGATTAAAATTTCACAATCAAATGGCCCAAAGCCCACAGTAAATTTAAGCCCAAAGAGAGATTCTAGAATGACTGAATGAGAGAGAGTGGGTTCAAGTGCAGGGGCTGGAGCTAGCCGATGGTGCACTGGTTTTGTCGGCGGTGGTGTTGATCTCGTTGCCGACCGTGATGTAATTGAAGACGACCTATGATCTGTGATGAAGACTGGATCCATGTCGGCTTGGCTGAAGATGGCTTGCGGTCTGTGTTGGTTGTAATTGAAGAAGATTTGTGCCCGGTGATGAAGATCGGATCCTCGCTTCATGTCGAATTGGTCAGAACACTCGAACTGATCTGCTTGGTGAACTTGATGAACTAATTTTCTTTGAACTCGATGAACTGATCTGCTTGGTGAATGAAGACGAATTACGATCTGCGATGATGCTCGTTCCATGTCCTTGTCGTTTTTCGCCAGTGTCATGAGATTGTTTTGTTCATCTGACATCTTTAGATGAAGATGGTGAAACAACTTCAGGTGTTTTCGATTCCACTTCCATTGCTGCCCTTTCTTCTAACACTTTCAATGAAGTTGCCTTCCTATATATCTTGCATAGCACTATGTCATCCTGTACCATATACATCAAATTTCAATTTTATAAGTTTGTGTATGATGCTGGTATTTAGGGAGGCAAGAATCAGTCTATAGTTGATGCATCTGCGAGTTGCTCGTTGAATGTTATTATTCCAAGTAATCTCGTTGAGTTGGGAGTCCGAATTTGTGAAAACCGGTTCCGTTTCGATTTCAACTAGTTCGGGACCGGGATAAAAACACTAGAAATCGATTGGTCCCGATTTGAATATGTTCGGAACCATACCTTGTGTTTGACACTTGGGATTGTCTAGCTGGCGAAGGAAACGCGCGAGTACGCATCTCAAAGGGGATGAGGGTTCCACCCCCCTCCCTCGCGCGTTTCCTAGCTGGTTTCCTCACCAATTAGAATTTCCCTTGACACTTGACACATCTGGAGAATTATAATTTAGCATTAGGCAATTCAAAGATACGTACATACAAATATAATATGAGAGTTATTTTTAGATTGAAGAAATTTTGTCAATTTAAGTTTCTGTTATTTGTTTATTGTTTCCTCACCAATAAATAAATCTATTGGAATAAGAAGAAAAAACTTAATTTTTCATTAGAAAGATAAGTGGCAAAATTCTAACTCAATTTTAGGAAAACTGACACTAAAATTGAATTGGAATTTTGACACTTATCTTGTTATTAGAGTTACATATGGTATTTTTGACTCCAGAAAGAATGCAACTCTTGTTATTAGAGTTACAACATATGGAGCATTGGACAGAACATAGTGGACCTGACCTATCGAGGAATCCCATGATGAACTTGAAAATTCTACAATTAATATAGGCGATGTTTACAAAACTAGTTATGTTTGAATGTGATTCTGAATGCCTAATTATTTCAATTGTTTGACCAGCCATAGAAAACTCCGCAATTAACCGATGATTGTAAATAACTAGCTACCATGGTTGGACCATATTCCCTAATGCTCGCAACTGAGCAGAAGAATGATTTAAGACAGATTGTAAAAGAGTGAGGGCCTCAGGCTCACCGGATAGACAAAGTTATATTACACGTCATTGGTAGTAGTTTCCATGATAAAATATCCATCAAAGCTTTCTTCCTTACGTAAGTAATAAGGAGATACTGAATGGAATAAGAAGAAACAGAGTGGAAGAATGAATGGTTTATTTATCCATCCATCCATCCGTGTTCCATCTCTTACTTGGCACTTGGCATTGTTTCGCTCATCTTTTGCCTTTGTTTAATCACAAAATTAGTTCAAATAATCTAAAGACAATAATCTAATAATGTTTTATCTTTTTGTTTAGAGTGCTTCTAGGGAGTCTGGGTCTGCTGATTGGGTGGCATTTTTACATTTTTGCTCCTGTCTTTTTAAACACTCTTTAAATATAATCACAACAAAGGAGGGGCAAAAGGATAATTTTGCTCCCAAACAACAAACCCAGACTCCCTAAAATTATACCTTTGTTTAATAGATTTAGTTCCGCATTTCTCTTTTGTTTAAAGACTTACAACGGCTACATTCTGTAGCTTATTTGGTCCATCTATCTATCTATCTATCTCCATCATTGTTATTCTTGTCTTGCCTCCATTTGATCCATCAATAACCATTGATATGGAAGGGAATTTGGGTTGGGACCACAATTCAAAACCTTGCAGTGAAACAATAACCTCTATTGCACAATCGGGTTATGCATTTTTTTCGCAAGGAATCAATCCAGCACGTGGGGGGGATTATGATTCCATTTTACTAGTTCATTTCGATATCCCCTGATTTTATGAAATATTTTCTAAAAATATTTTGGTGTGTAAAGAAAAAACGTACAAATTTCTAAGATACATCAAATATATAATGAACTTTTAGGGTATATGAAATATGTTAAAATAATAAGATGTAAGTAAATAAATCTATTAAACGCATTAAATGAAACCTAAATATCAAGAAATGAAACAAACTTGGAATCAATATATAATTAGAAAATAATAGAGTAGTTTCAAAAGTCAATATATATGAAATAAATGATAATTAGAAAATCAAGGAGTTGGCTTCAAGAATCAATAAATAATTAGAAGAAATTATGATTAGAAAAGTTCGAAATTTATGAAACTTTGTGTTTGACTATTTATAGAGGCAGAATGAGTAAACTGTTGGTAGATGAGTTAGACATGTGGCGGTTGTAACTTATTTTAGGTAGTTGTAACTTCTCTTGGGCCATTAAAACTTTCGTATATAGTTGTAACCTCTCATTGGTGGTTGTAACTTTCTGTTTGGATACACCTTTCTTGCAAGCTTGTGTGCTCAGTTGAGCATGGTGGTCAGTGCCGAGTACTACTCCTATGCTGAGAAAAGAGTGTTCCCTTGAGTTGTATTGGGCCTAGACTTGAGCTGTATTGGGTCCAAACTTGGACTTTCTCTACTTGTAAATTTCGTGGGTAATTTTTGGGAGTAGCACAAAATTTTGGGCTTCCTAATCCTGTTGGGCTAAGTATTATTTTTGGCTCCCACAAATTTCCTTCATCTTCTTTGCTTTTGAGCTAACCATTTTTCTTTTTATTCTTACTTAAAAGTAGATGATATGTATTTTCACTAAGGAGCCCTACAAAAAAATGGAAGTAGAATGCCATTGATCTTGCTGACTTATTTGTCTCTATTGATACAAGTAAAAGATATGCCTGTAGATGCTTATGTTGTTAAAATGTAGTCTGCTGAAGACAAAATGATCTGCATGTAGAGGCTTCTGCTGCAGATGATGTGATCTACCAGATGAGTCACACATATTAATTTCATGGGCTTTTGGATTTTGTCCAAGTAGAGGATCATCCTTAGGTGAATGAAACAAGTTCTGCTTCGACATCATTGTGATTTGACGACCCATCCACATATAATTGTCACATATCTTTGGACTAGCCTGCCCCTGTTTCAGCATGAGTTGAAGAGTTTTCATTTATTGAGGGACGCGACACTGATTTGCTGGCTGACTTTGTTTTCATGGTTGAGGAGGGAGAAAATTCTACTATGAAATTTGCTAAGGCTTGAGCATTTATAGTTGTTCTCGGTCGGTTGATTTTGTTGAAGGACGCGACACTGATCTGCTGGCTGCCTTTGTTTCCCCGATTGAGGAGGGAATGAATTATGCTAAAGCTTGAGCCTTTAAAGTTGTCATCAGCCGGTAGATCAAGTGTATTGGCTCAACTCTATTGCCTATTTCATGAGTTTTTGACAAGCATCTAGGAGAAAGTTGTGCCCCAACTCTTCGTTGATGAGAACTGAGTTAACTGCTACATTTGAAACTACCAAGTAGATGTCCAAGTCCTCTTATGGATTTGTCTACTGATTTACTCAAGAATTGATCCAAAGCTGTTGTTCTACAAGTGTGATTTTGAATTCTTTTGGAGTTGATGGTGACTTCATGTCAAGTAGTGGTTTTCTTTGCTTTTATGATACCCAAACTTTGTGTATGTTTGTTGGACTGCTGACTTAGAAATATTTTCATTAAGGGTGCAAAAGCTTGATTGGCCTCTTTCATGAGTTTCCAATAT
Organism: Berberis vulgaris; assembly: GCA_963556465.1. Taxonomy (NCBI): domain Eukaryota; kingdom Viridiplantae; phylum Streptophyta; class Magnoliopsida; order Ranunculales; family Berberidaceae; genus Berberis; species Berberis vulgaris. The sequence continues at coordinate 30,119,803 of OY747127.1, read as the reverse complement.
GCTTAAGCCGGAATTTAAGCATAACTTGAAGAAATTATCATGGATTCAATTCTATTTATCTTGGAAATTGCATGGAAATATTGTGTGATCTGCTTCCATTTGACAAAACTTAAAGAGATTTAAGTAGTCTTGAGTAAGACGCTTCTATACTTAGTGATTGATTAATTGAATTATTCACTCACGGAGAGTGACATCCTCTACTGAGGCATTTGGTTTTTGTGGTTTGTTGACCACTTGATTAAACTTAAATGGATTTAAGTAGTCCTCAGTAAGATGCTTTTATGCATTGAATTACCTACTCACTGAGAGTGCCATCCTTTACTGAGATATTTGTTTGTGTGGCCTGCTGATTACTTGACTAAACTTAAACGAATTTAAGTAGTCTGGAAGCAAGGATTGTTATTTCGCGAAAGTATACGACCAAAATTTTCGTTTTTTTTGAAATTACTAAAAGAAAAAGGGTGAAAGAAAAAAAGTATATTTTATTCGAAAAATTTTGAGTTATTTTTTTTGTAAATTTTGAGTTATTTTTTTGTAAATTTCAGTTTTTTTTTTCTTCTAATTATCATTTATTCTAATTATTTATTGATTTTTGAAATCACCCCATAATTTCTTTATTATCACTTATTCTACTTATATATTGATTTTTTAAACTACCCATTGATTTTCTAATTATATGTATTTTGGTTCATTTAATGCGTTTAATATATTTATTTACTTGTATATTATTTATTCACATATTTAATATACCCTTGAAATTCATTATATATTTCATATATGCTCGAATTGTTTTACATTTTTTCTTTACACACCGAATTATTTCTTAAAATTAGAAGACACAAATTAACTCAAAAAACGAAATCACAATCCTTGGTCTTGAGTAAAACGCTTTTATGCATTGAATCACCCACTCACGGAGAGTGTCATCCTCTTCTGAAGTGTACATAAATGTTTGTATTTCTGAATGTCTTCTACTGAAGGACATGTAGATCGAATCCTCGTATTTCACTATTTCAACTAAAAAAGGTGTGTCTCTGCTGAGAAGCAAAATAACATATCTTCTACTGAGGTATATGTAAATATTTGTTCGAATTTTTTTTGGAGGATCTCTTTTCATTGGTGGTGGTCTCTTCAGCCAAGGTTGGTTCTTCTCGTGGAGAATTTGATTGACCGGAAGGGAGAACTTTGTGTATGTTCTACTGGATGAGGAGTCTATCATTGAAGATATAAAATACAATAAAAAGATAAAATACAATGAAGAGATAAAATACAATCAAGTTTTTCTTATATGTACATTGCTTCTATTTTTTTAAAAGATAAAAATAAAAAATCTAGGATGCCTCAGCTTTAATCCACTTAGTGAAATGGTCGATTGCCACAATCATCATATTCTTTCGCGTTGAAGAGTTTGATTGATTGGAACGGAAAACTCCGTGTATGTTCTACTGGATGAGGAGTCTTTTATTGGGGAGTGTGTTCTACGCTTGTCACCCTAGTTCTTTTTATCCTCCTTCTGATATGCATTTGTTTGTGCAGGTTGACTATCTTTCTCAGGTGTATCTGGTGCCTTAGCACTATTTTTTTCGTCATCCCACAATGCGTCACGTTTTGCCATGGCGAAGATTTCGGCAAGAGTTTTGCCCTATTTCATGGTCAATTTTCCATACAATCATATGCGGGCAAACCCTTTTTGAAAGCTAAGGATGCAGTTTTTTCATCACATCCGTTTATGATCACCATTTCTGCCTTGAATCTTTGATGAAGTCTCAAAGAGATTCATTTGACTTTTTTCTTCATGTTGAAGAGGTGGTCAACATGCTTTTTGATGGTTCGATAGGATGAATACTCATTTGTGAAAACAAAGGAGAGCTCCCCAAAGTTGTTGATCGACCGAGGGGCCAAAGTAGGGGTGGGCATCCCATCCCGCGATCCCGTTCCCGTCCCGATCCCGTCCCGATCCCGATCCCGATCCCGTCCCGTCCCGTCCCGATTTTTTCGGGTCTTAATGGGATTGAATAATTTCATCCCGATCCCGTCCCGTCCCGATCTAGAATGGGATGGGATGGGATGAAGATTTTCAATCCCGCCAATCCCGTCCCGTCCCGAACTAATTTATTAATATTAATTATTAATATTTTTATTTAATTATTTATTTTAGAATTGTGGATGCCCATACAAATATTTAATTATTAATATGTTCTACTCCTACCACAACATAAATTGTACACACTCTGCAGGTTCCTTCACACATTTAACTATTCCTCTGGAAATCGAGATAAACATTAGGAGAATGACTTATAGAAGTCACCCTTCCATCTTAGAGTCAGCACTAGTATGATAGGAGGCTCTATGTAACTCTGAGACAACAAATTATAAAGTTGGTACCCAAACGTGTTCTATACAAACTTTGAAATATAGTATAATATATATCAATCAAATTATATAGCAATACATTCCAAGTTCTAGCTATGAACATTGATGAACCATTGATGAACCACCATCATATAGATAGTTTTTATTGGTCTGCAACTGATCTTCCAATTTCATTTAAGAAACCAGTTTAGTTCATTTGCTATAACCATGCTCAATGCTCAATGCTGCAACTGATTTGCCTTACAGCAGACTCAACAGGATGGCAGTTTTAACCAATAATGATGGTTAGCTCAGACTCAAGACTGTTCCAGGCTTCCAGCAGACTTCCATGCTTCCAGCAGACTCAAGGCTTCCAGCAGACTCAACATTATGTTCCAAGCAGACTGTATTTTAAGTATGCAGACTGTATTTTAAGTATGTTCCAGTTTGATTATGTATTTTTTTGAGTATGTTCCAGCAGACTTAGTATGTTCCAGTTTGATTATGTATTTTTTGAGTATGTTCCAGCAGAATTGAGTTGATTTTAATATGTTCTATGTATTTTAGAACTTCAGACTTCTAGACTTCTAGTTGATAATATGTTCAAAATGTATTTTCCAGATTAGCACGTTGATCCCGTTCCGTCCCGATCCCGTATGAACGGGATGGGATAGGGATGGGTATATCTCGTCCCATCCCGTCCCGTGCCCACCCCTAGGTCAAAGTGTGGAATCAATCTCGAGCCATTCCTTGTAAAGTCATAGCAAATATTTTTGCACATAAGTGAGTCATCATTTTTGTGTAGAGTCATGATACTTCGGAAATGCTTCAAGTGTCTCTCAGAATCAAAAACTCTTTGGAAATGAGTAAAGGTTGGTATGGTAAACTTTGCCGGTAGAGGATCACCTTCAATGTCATTTGTAAAAGGTGAAGTGTTTATCAAGGCCACCACTCTGCACATAGCATCATCTAGATTTTTCATGACTCACGAGTTCCTCAACTGCTCATTGATAATTCATGTTATATCATTAGCTCTCAAGGGCATCGATGCATCCTGTTGATCGACTGCATGGTAGGGTAGTCTACGCCACTCAACAATATGGCAGTTTCAGGACAAGTTAATATAATGATCCTGATTTGATCCTATGTGCTGTTCACATCCATTGAGATTCTGTCTTCTGCGTCAACCACTCATATCTGGTGTCATCTGTGACCCCAGCCTTGAGTGTACAGTTCTTGGGAGCCCAACCTTGAGAATACTCTTGTTTGAGGTTCGAGCATAGAGTGCACATTTGCTCGGGGCCCTAATCTTGAGTGAATGCTTCTAGATAGATTATTTCTTCTCTGTGGATGACTACTTCTTCTCCCATGCACATGGTCTACTAGTAGACGATGTGTCTTCTGCCTTGGCTGTATACTCACTAATCGCTCTACCGGCAGAGTTTGGTCCTCCAATATTTTAGTCAAATTGGCGATCTGACTTGCAAGATTTTCTTGTTGTTTTATCTCTATTGGGCTCGGTTGTTGGGTGGAAGGTTGCACTTGATGGTTTGCAAAAGTGGTAGATTCACTTCCAGTGGTGTCCAGCTGGTGATGGCTGAATCTGTCGCAGTGATGGCGGCACTACCCGGGCAGATGATTGTGCAGTAAGTGGAGTTGACCCTGAGGGACAAGCCATCAATTTTTTTTTCCTAGTTTGTTTTTGAGTTCCCACCATTATGTTGAAAAAGAACTTCGAAAATAAAATTGTTTGTGAAAACAATTTATAGTGAATGAAAGTTTTTTTTTGTATCAACGTAAGAGAGCTTGCAATGTGTTTGATTCAAGCTCTCATTAAAAGCACCAATTTGTAAATGCAAATTTCCACCGGATCACACGTGCTGATAATGCAGAGCAATTTGCATAAGATGGATATTAATTCTTTACACTAGTGTGGTGCCTGCCACAGGGACTCCGATGCCAAAATTAGATCAATGCCTTTAAGAAATCATTTATTTCTCTGTATTTGAAGAGAGAATTGTGAATTTAAAAAAATGACCTCCAGATGGCTTTGTGTTTGGCTATTTATAGAGGCAGAATGAGTAAATTGTTGGCAGATGAGTGAGACACGTGGCAGATGAATGAGTCATCTTCTTGCAGGCAGTTGTAACTTCTCTTAGGTAGTTGTGACTTCTTGTTGGTGGTTGTAACTTCCTGTTTGGAGACACCTCTCCTGCAAGCTTGTGTGCTCAGCTGAGAATAATGGTCAGCGCCGAACACTACTCCTATGCTGAAAAAAGAGTGTTCCGCTGAGTTGTATTGGGCTCAGACTTGGGTTACAATTGCCCCAAACTTGGGCTTTCTCCACTTGTAACTTTCGTGGGTAATTTTTGGGCTTCTCGAGAAAAACCCAAATATTTGGGCTTCCTTATCTTGTTGGATTAAGGATTGTTTTTGCCTCCCACAATTTTTGTTAACTATGATTCATCACTCCGCCCCCTTCAAAAATCCTGCCTCTTGACGAGTGCACAATAGTTTTTTTTTTGTTAAGAGGAGTGCATAATAGTTTATTCATTTATTTTCAAAATCAAGTAGTAGGGCATGGGTTTAGAAATCAAAGACTTCAGATAGCCCTGCCTTTGCTATGTTAAACTCTACACATATCACACAAAATGCAATAGAGCTCAACTGCAAATATTTTTCTTGGCCACGTGTTCTTTATTAAACATATAATTTTTCGGTTTTTTTTTGGTTAAAAAAATTGGACCATTTCTCGAATTGTGTGTCATCCTTGTGCAGGGGCCATGCTAATCTTCCCTGTATCGTTCTAGTGATGTTGATGGTGGAGTTGCGGTAGTAATGATTTTGGTGGTTGTTGTGTGGGGGTTGTGGTTTTTTCACTAAATTGGCTTCTTATTATTGCACCATAGCTACCCTATTTTGCCAAGGTGCATCAAAGTTAATCACCATCACTCTAAGCAGTGGGAGTAGAGGGTTTATCACCATTTTCCTTCCAGTGGCTACTGTGGATGCAAATTTTCGTCGGATCACGTGCTGATCACGCGGAGCAATCTGCATAAGGTAGAATCACGTGTTGATCACGTGGAGTAATCTACATAAGATAAAAATTAATTCTTGACACCGGTGTGGTGCCTGCTACGGGGACTCCGATGCCAAAGTTAGAACAATATCTTTAGGAAAATGTTTATATCTCTATATTTGAAGGGAGAATTGTAAGTCAGGAAAGTGTTACCTCCAGAAGGCTTTGCATTTGACTATTTATAGAGGCTGAAAGAATTAACTGCTGGCTGATGAGTGAGACACGTGGCTGATGAGTAAGACACGTGGCTGATGAGTATGTTATCTACTTGCAAGCGGTTGCAACTTCTTTCATGCAGTTGTAACTTCCGTGATTGGTTATAACTTCCTGTTTAGAGATATCTCTTCTACAAGCCCATGTGCTCAGTTGAGCATGGTGGTTGGCGCCAAACACTTCTTCCCTGCTGAGAAAATAGTGTTCTACTGATACTGAGTTTGTATTGGGCCCGGGCTCGAGCCTTCTATACTTGTAGCTTTCATGGATAATCTTCGGGTTTCTTAGGAGAAGCCCAAATCTTTGGGCTTCTTCATCAAATTGGGCTAAAGGTAATTTTTTGCCCCCACAAATGCCCCTCATCTCCATTGTTTTTTATTTTTACTAAATAAAATAAAATATAATAATTTAAACAAAGGATATGTGCTTAAGGAGCGTGCCAAAAAATAAAGCTCCTTCTGTACTGAGACACTTCCACCAAGTAGTTTCATCTAGACCAGAAGTCTTCTTGTAATTAAACATCTTTACTGAAGAGTTTTATCTGGATTAGAAGTCTTCTTGTACTTAAACATCTTCTTTAAGGAGTCTATCAGGACTAGAAGTCTAGCTTGAGATAAATTCTCCTTTTCAAAAGGGTTATCTTATTCCCTTTTTCTGAATTTACCGATCTCTATTTTTTTTATTCCCCACAAAAAGGAAAGAATTTCTTATTTCTCCTCCATATCAGTAGACGGTAAAACACAGGAGCTTGCACTTCCTTTTTTTTTTTTTCTCGACTTGGCTAATTGTAAGGTGAGATTTTCTTCTCTCTGTTTTTTTTTAACCATGGAAATACAATCACTGGGTAGTAACGTTTAGGAGGGGTTTAAATCAAAAGTAGGTTTTCGTCCATCACTCTTAAGTCTGTTAGTATTTTCTTTATCTGGGGATGTGCGATGAGCGCGGCGATCATACGCCTGTCGACGATGGTGAAAGAGATATTTTGGGCTTTCCCATCTTCTCGTTTACAGTTGGGTGATCGTCGACTATCGACGGTGGTGAAAGAGACGATTTTGGACTGACTTCTTCTCTTTCTGCATCACTGATGAATAACATATGAATACTCACCCTTATTGGGCGGTCATCGACTGTTGACGGGGCGAATGGAAGAGATCGTCGGCTATTGGTTATCGACCATTGGTGGATCTTTCAGATTTTGGCCGCATTTTTCGCAACACATGTCCATGGCGGATGGTACAATCTCCCTTCCCCCTTTTTATATCTGCCACGGCGCCAATTGTTGTGCGCAATCGAGAACTTCCACTATTTGAGCCAATAGGGTGCCAAACTGAATATTTGGTACATTGTATTCCTTTTCCGGCGACGCGCATTGACCGCGAGTGGTGGTGATCATTGGTTGTGGACGGTTGGGGAACATATCTTGTTTTGATCAAACTCTCACATGGATTCAATATCCAAATTGGATTTCACCAATATATGGATTCAAAATCCAAATCAAACTGAGTCTCTCATATGGATTCAAATCCAAATTGGATTTCACCAATATTGGGATTCAAATCCAAAACAAGTCTCTGTAAATTTGAATTAATCACCCCAGCGATGTGTGGCGAGGGTGAGTGATCATCAATTGTCGACGGTGGTAAGAATTGTTCATCCATGGATTACGAGGAGTCTTTGTCGGCGATGATGAGAGCCTCTGTAAATTTGATTTCTTTTCTTCCTTATCTGGCGACGCGGCGTAGCGATGATGATCCACTGTCCATGGTTGTGGAAATTTCCTTCACCCAATTTGGATTTCACCAAGGGATTCAAACCCAAATCAAATTTGGGTTCGCTGTCACTATAATTGCAAAGAAAGATTCATGATTTCTTTTCTTCCTGTTTATTTTCTTCAATTGGAAAAGAAAGGGGCTTTGTGTGTATACGCATCTACCATTTTTGCTATGTACCACCGTCACATTATTTTTTTTTCAAATCCAAATACATTTGGGTTATCCTTGTAATTGTGTTTCTTTGCTAACCCGTAGGTGGGCTTTTTCTCTGATTTTATTCCGTATATGGAACCTTGGAGAACCTTTGTATCGCCAAGGAGGTTCTGGTAATAATTCTGTTTCTTATGATGAGGAACCTTTGTATCGCCAAGGAGGTTCCATTTCTCATTTTGGAAGATTTGTTCATAACTTGGAGAACAATGATTCCTTTTCGAAATGGTTTGAAATTAATCACTCCGCCTTTCCCGAAGGAGTGCATGTAAGATTAGTTGACTCGAGGAGTGTCAAAGAACCTTGCATTGCTCCTGATAATAGAACCATCAAATTTCATCCATTCATGTGTTGACTTGACTAAAGATTCATGTAAGAAAGAAAGATTTATGTAAGGAGATAGTTGACTCGAGGAGTGTCAAAGAAAGATTCATGTAAGATTAGGCTTGACTTGACTAAAGAAGAATTTTTCTTCTATTTTGAGGTGAGAAGGCATGGTGATTATGCTCAACTTAGAGTCAAAAATATCAAACTCTTTGATGAGCTCAGCGCTGGCGACCATGATTGGAAGAAGGACACTTTGGAAATCAACGGTGCCTGGGAAGGTGATATGGCAGATGGTCTTCCTGTGCCTATCTTTTTTTGCCCATGTATGCATTTTCAACCCCTTTAATCTATAATTGCATATACATATACATGTATTTTTGTATTCTGCACATAATGCTTACTTTGTCACATTTGTTTGCAGGTGAGGAGATAGTAAATAAAATCTCTATCAAGCCTGACATGGACAAGATTCGAAGGGCGCGTGGCATACCATCTAAATATTGTGAATGGAGGTGGTTGTTGAGCCCATTGAGAAATGAAGAGAGAGGTCTTCCTCCGACCGAAAACATAGAAAGTTGGAAGAAGAATGCTCCTGATCTTATTGGATTTTCCATCTCTACTAGTGAGGCTCCTTCTGAGGGTTCTTCAAAGAGAAATAAGAGTCCCCAGGAATCTGCTTGAGTTGAGGTTGACTCCTCTACCGGGGAGGAAATATCTATTAAATCTCTTAAAAAGAAAAAAAACTTCTAGGCTATCTCCCTTGGTTGCAAAGGGATTATCCGCTAGATCTGAAGTTTCTTCTGAAAAATCTCTTTCCAAAAAGAACAGCTTGAAGAATATAACGTCTCCTCCGTCTGGTCGTCCTCCTATTCCGAATACTAAGACTGTCCAACACTATTCTGCCTCGTCGACTAAGAAATCTGCTAGCCATAAAGTTACTTCTTCTTTTCCCCAGAAACTTGACTCTACCCAACATTGTTCTGCCACGACTGAGAGATCTGTTAGTCGAAGAGATGTTCTTTCTCCTCCATTAGCCATGAAGGTTATTCCTTATCTTGGTGCATCAAAATCTCAAGTAACTGAAGATCGTGTCGCAAGTTTAACTCGTACTCCTCTTGAAGCTAGGCTCATGCTGATATTCAGAAAGTCTGACCTCTTGAAGCAGAACATAGTTGATACTCCTGATATAAAACTAAAAAGTCTTGGCTCTGATACGCCTGCAACGGATGTTCCTTCTAAGTTAAATATTGTTCCAGGACCCTTTCCCATACAGGAAAATTTTGTCGTGTCTCCTCATATATTGAAAGCTAGTGAGCAACTCCTAACTATGCAGAATACTCCAATTGAGGCCCCTACTTTCAAGGTATTGTTGATTTTTTTTTTGTTTTTTAAAAAAAATATATTTTCTGCCCGTTGATCTGCCTTCATTGATATGTAGATCACGCCTTCACCTTCTAAACCGATGTTGATTGATAGCAACGGTGAATCCAGTTCGGCGAATATTGTTCCCTTAGCTGATCTACTGAAAAAATATCTTCTAGCTGACAAATCTGGGTGTACTAACTTGGTTGAACGTCTACGTAGATCAACCGACTTCAGTAAGTTTCAAATGAGTTCATCTGTCGAGCTACGTGAAGAGGCGTTCTTTTCTCTTTTGAGAGGCGTCATTATGGCTGAAGAGTCTATGAGACATTTGTCTTATGTGTCTGAGTTTGCTACTGTTACTGCCCCTACTGCTGATCAGCTGAAAAAGTTAAAGGAAGAGAATGAGAAGTTGAAGGCTGACCCTGGAGGTATTGAGATGGTTCTTGAAGCTGAGCAGAAGTTACACCAAGAAAAGAGTCTCCAGATCCTCAAATTGGAAAATAAGTGTGCTGATCTGCAAACTTCTCTGTCTAATAAAAACTCTGAGCTGGTCTCTCTGAATCTCAAGTTTTATAATATTACCTTGAAATATGAAACTATGAAACTAGACATGGGAGAGCTGGAGACCTTGAAAAGAACCCATGAATTACTTGGAAAGGAATGCAACAAATTCAAGTTGGAGGCAATTCAGGCAGTTGAGAAGCGTGCAAAGGTTGAAGAAGACTCCTATAAGCTCGGTTATGTTGAGGGTAAAGGAGGATGTTCAACTGTCGTCTCCCATACCAAAAAACAATGCATGAGCAATAAATTTAGTGAAATATTTTCATAAAAAATTTATCATATATGCATGGATGTACCTTTCACTTATTGAGAAGAGGATGTGTCCTTCGGTTGAGGAGAGGATGCGTCATTTCATCTGCCAAGGAGTGGTACTTTACCTTTCACCTACTGAGGAGAGATTGATCTCATGCACCTGCTGAGTAGGGTTTACCTTTCGCCTGTTGAGGAGAGAGGTATTCTATTCTCTGCTTATAAGGATAGGTGTCCTACCTTATGCTTATCTGAAAGAATAGTTGTTTCATACATTGTTGTACAAGAAAGAACTTCAAATTTGAGTTGTGATCTACCGTTTTCCTTTCTACCAAATGGGGAATTTGAGTAGAATCGTGAGTGAGAACTCAATCTTGGGTTGTATCGTACATACTCTCATCTGCTGAAGAGAGATATGTTTTTTTATTCGAAAAAATACAAGTACAACCTTTTATAAGACTTTTACATTCCTCGAATGAAGAAAGAAAAGTGCAGTGCTTACACATTTCCAATAGGAATGTTCCTTTACTGGAAAGGGTAAATACAATCAAGTTTTTTTAGTATGTACATTGCATTTTATTTCTAAAAAGCTAAAATACTATAATTTACTTGATAGGTAGTCTGCCGACGACAAAATGATCTGCTTGTAGGGTTCTCTGTTGAAGATGAGTTACACAGTACTTTCTGAGGTTGTTGGCGTTCCATTGTCTAGGGATTTTTTTGCCTTCAAGAGTGTCCAATGTATAGCTTCCCCGACCACCAACTCTACTCACTACACACGGTCCTTCCCAATTAGGATCTAACTTTTTTTTACCCTTCTACCTTCCTGGTGACGAAGGCTTTTCTCAAAACTAAATCTCCAGGTTGGAATTGTCTGATTTTGACTCGCTTATTGTAATAGGACATAAGTTGCTGATGATAAGCGACAACTCTTGTGATAACTTTATCTCGATTCTCTTCTACTAGATCCAAGTTAGTCGCCATTTCATTGGTATTTGCTGCTAAGCTGGATACTTCCGTTCGCATGGAATGGACTACTATGTTGGGTGGGATGATAGCTTCGGTTTCGAAGGCCAAGGAAAATGGCGTTTTTCCAGTAGGTATCCTTTTGGTTGTGCAGTAAGCCCAAAATACTCCAGGTAACTCCTCAACCCATTTTCCCTTGGCTTTATCTAATCTTTTTTTGATGCAATCCAGAATAGTTTTGTTGGATGCTTCAGCTCGACCATTTCCTTGTGGATACGTAGGAGTTGAATTTTGTCGCTTTATGCCGTGTTTCTCATAGAAGAGTGTAATTTTCGTTCCCACAAATTGAAGACCATTGTCGGTCACAATGGAATGCGGAATACCAAATCGGCAGATTATGTTTTGCCAAATAATTTTTTTTACATCTGCTTCCTTGGTAGAGGCAAGAGCTTCAGCTTCAATCCATTTTGTGAAATAGTCGGTTGCCACAATCATCATATTCTTTTGTGCTAGAACCATTGGCATTGGCTCTACAAGTCAATTTCCCATTGCATGAAAGGCCATGGACTGATATGCAGATTCAATTCTTCTGCGGGCTGAGTAGGAATTGGTTTGAACAGTTGACATTTGTCACATCTTTGTACGAAGTCTCTTGCATCTTGATGCATGGTTGGCCAATAGTAACCAACACTCAAAGCTTTTTGTGCTAGTGATCTGCCCCTAGAATGATTTCCACAAGATCCTTCATGAATGCTACTCAAAACTTCAAGTACTGCTGGAGAACTAATACAGGTGAGGTCTGGCCCCAAATATGATCTGTGGTAGAACTTTTCTTTATTTACATAATATCTTGCAGCCTTCTGTTGGAGTTTCTTGGTTTGCACATTGTCTGTTGGCAGATTACCATTTAGTAGAAAATCGATAATAGGATCTTGCCAATTAGGATTAGCATCGATCATCATCATCTCGACTTCTTCTTCAATACTTGGCGTCTCCAAGTGCTCTACTGGGATGGAGCGCTTGAATTAATAATCTAAGGATGACCCCAAGTTCGCTAATGCATCTACATGAAAGTTTCTTGCTCTAGGGACCTGCTTAATTGTGAAAATTGGAAAAGCCTTCAAAAGTTCTTGGACTTTGTCTAGGTAGAGGATCATCCTTGGGTGCTTTGCAATGTATTCACCAGATGCCTGACTGGTTATAAGCTGAGAATCTGAATAGATGGCTAGCATTTTAGTGGACAACTCCTTTGCTAGGAGTAGTCTAGCAAGCAAGGCCTCGTACTCTGCTTCATTATTGGAGGCTTTGAAACCAAGTGTAATGGCTTGTTCTACTGTGGTTCCATTGGGCGTGAATAAAACAAGTCCCGCTCCGGCACCCTTGTGATTTGACGACCCATTTACATATAAGTGTCACATATCTTTGTGTTGATCTGCCCTTGTTCCAACACGAACTGAGGAATCTTCTGCTGTTGAAGGGTGTGGCATTGCTCTGCTGGCTGACTTTGTCTCAGCAACTGAGGAAGGTGTGAATTCTACTATGAAATCTGCTAAGGCTTGAGCCTTTATAGATGTCCTTGGCTGGTAGATCAAATCGTATTGGCTTAACTCGATGGCCCATTTCATGATTCTTTGAGAAGCATCCGGGTTGTGGAGAATTGACCGTAAAGGATATTCCGTCATGATAACCACTCGATGGGCTTGAAAGTAAGGTCTTAACTTCTTTGCTGAAACCAAAAGTGCTAAAATTAATTTTCCATTGTTGGGTACCTGGTCTCAGCATTGAGAAGAGCTTTAGATATGTAAAATACTGGAAGTTGTGCCCCCAGTTCTTATTTGATGAGAGCTGAACTCACTGCCACGTTTAAAACTGCCAAGTAGAGGTACAAGTCTTCTCCCGGCTGAGGTTTTGACAGTAGAGGAGGAGAAGATAAGTAAGTTTTCAAATTTTTAAATGTAGTTTCACACTCTTCATCCCATTTGTTTCTCTATCATTTTTTCAATGCTTTAAAAAATGGTTTACACCTGTCTGTTGATCTGCTTAGGAATCGATTCAAAGCAGCTGCTCTACCTGTGAGACTCTGGATTTCTTTTGGAGTTGATGGTGACTTCATGTCAATGATGGCTTTGATTTGATTTGGATGAGTTTCAATTCCCCTCTGGGTGACTAGGTACCCCAAAAATCTTCCTGATGAAACTCCAAAAGTGCATTTATCTGGATTTAACATCATTCGATATTTCCTTAGAAGTCCAAATGTTTTTTCAAGATTTCTGATGTGATCTGCTCGCTGAGGACCTTTAATTAGCATGTCGTCTACGTAAACCTCCATGGTTGTTCCAATTAAATGTTTGAAGATTTTGTTCATTAACTTTTGATAGGTTGCTCCGACATTTTTTAAACCAAAAGGCATTACCTTGTAGCAGTAAGTCCCCATTTCGATGACGAATGAAGTTTTGTTTGTCGGGTTCGTACATCATAATCTGATTATAACTTGAATAGACATCCAGAAAGCTGAGCAACTGGTTACCAGATGTAGAATCTACTAACTGATCAATGCGAGGTAGATGATAGTTGTCTTTGGGACATGCTTTGTTGAGGTCAGTGTAATCTACACAAACTCTCTATTTTCCTTTTTCTTTTTTCTTGACTAATACCACATTTTCCAACCATTCAGTGTAGGATACCTTCTCGATGAAACCAGCTGCCAAGAGCTTGTCGATCTCGGCTTCAATGATTGCTACTCTTTCTGGGGCAAAGTTCTGCCTCTTCTGCACAATAGGCTTAAAGGTCGGGTCTACATGCAGTTTATGGCAGATCACAGTTGGATCAATTCCAAGCATGTCTAAGGCTGACCAAGCGAACACATCTTTGTTGCTTTAGAGGAAACTAGTAAGCTCTGCCTTCTCATCTGCGCTGAGTCGAGAGCCAATTTTTTCCTTTCTTTCAGGCAGATTAGGATCAATAATTACAAGTTCTGCGTCTTCTTCTAGTCTCCATCCCTCCTCAACTGAGGATTCGAATTGAACTTCTCCTTTTTGATCCTGATGCTGTAATTGCTATTGGGGGTAGAAGGCTTCTTCCCTTTCACTTCGGCTGAAGTGACATGAATAAATTCCTTTTGTTTTGTTTCCTTCAAGACTCGGGCTGCACACCTCCTTGCAATGGCTTGATTACTCTTTATTTCTCCAACTCCACCTTTTGGGATTGGATATCTGATTTTTTGGTGTAGATAAGATGTGACGACATCAATTTTAGTTATCCATGGTCTCCCCAAAAGTCCATTGTAGGGAGAGGGCTCATCTATTATCATAAAGGTTTGCCAGCAGATGACTGGTAGGGAGTAAACGTCTAGAATCATAATGCCGATTGTTACTGATGTAGCCCCATTGAAGGCAGTGAAGACTTTTGTCTTTTTGGTGATAAGTGATTCTAAATTCATCTGTTTGACAGGCGAAAGTTGAAGTATATTGGCTGCACTTCCCTCATTTACATGAATTCTATCAATCATTGCATGAGCGATCTGAATGCTGATGACGAGTGCATCTTCATGTGGTAAATCAAGGCCCTGCAGGTAACTTTTAGTGTAACCGATCATCTGATTTTCGATTGAGGAACTAGTTGTGGGGCCATCGACTGAGGCGGTTTGTTTGATCTTTCGCTTCCTTTCATTATTTGTGAAACCAAAAAGTTCAGATTCAACAAAAATTTCATTGATTATTATGACTTTCTTTGGAGATTCCTTGGCTGCATCTCTTTTTTTAATTTGCTGAATGGCTTTTTTGGCTACATACTTCGTGCAATGTCCTGCTTGACTAACTCCTCAAGGTGGTCCTTCCATGTTCGACATTCTTTTGTCAAGTGACAAGTGGCTCCATGGAATGCACAATATTTATTCGGATCTCTTTTTGCCGGATCTCCCTTCATGGGTGGCGGTCTCTTCAGCCAAGGTTGGTTCTTTATCTCGTGGAAAATTTGATTGATTGGAACCGAGAACTATGTGTATGCTCTACTGGTAGATGAGTCTTTTGCCGGAGAGCGTGCTCTACGCTTGTCACCCCTGTTCTTATTACTCTCCTTTTGATCTGTATTCTTTTGTGTAGGTTGGCTATCCTTCTTGAACACATCAGATAACTTAGCAATATTTTTTTCGTCGTCCCACAATGCATAACATTCTGCCATGGTGAAGACTTTTGCAAGAGTTTTACCTGGTTTCATGGTCAGCTTGCCATACAACGGGTGATCTACGGGCAGAGACTTCCTGAAAGCTGAGGACACAATTTGATCATCACACCCAACTATGCTCGCTTTTTCTGCCTTGAATCTTTTAATGAAGTCTCTGAGCGATTTCATTTGACTTCTTCTTCATGTTGAAGAGGTGGTCAACATGCTTTTTGACAGTTTGGTAAAATGAATATTTTTTTATGAAGACAAGGGATAGATCTCCAAAGTTGTTGATCGACTGGGGGGTCAAAGTGTGAAACCAATCTTGGGCTACTCCCTAAAAAGTCATAGCAAATATTTTGCACATAAGCGGATCATCATTTTTGTGCAGAGTCATGTCACTTTGAAAATGCTTCAAGTGCCTCTCAGGATCATAATCTCCTTTGAAATGGGTAAAAGTTGGTGTGGTAAACCTTGTTGGTGGATGAGCCTCTTCGATGTTATCTGTAAAAGGTGAAGTGTTCACCAAGGCTATCTCTCTGCGCAGAGTATAATCTGGATTTCTCATAACATGTAAATTCATCAACTGCTCTTTCACCATTCGTGCCACAACATCTGCTCCCAATGGCATGTGTGTATCCTACTGATTAGTCGTATGGTGATTTCGATTTTGATTATCTGTGGTAGATGACTCATCATATTCCGAATTTGATTGTGACTTACCTACATGTGAGTGAGGTAGAGTCTCAATAGGATTCGACTGAAGGCTCCTCTTGATTTGACGAGCCTCTGAATGTGGAACGTGGGACAAATCAGTGTAGTGATCTAGATTTGGTCCCCTGCATTGTTCGCATCCATCGGGATTCTGTCTTCCGCGCGACCACTTATATTGGGTGTAGTCTGCGGTCCTAGCCTTGAGTGCACAGTTGCTTGGGAGCCCAACCTTGAGAAGACTCCCCTTTGAGGTCCGAACCTAGAGTGCACATTTACTCGTGGCTCTAATATCGAATAAATGCTTCTAGAGGGATTGTTTCCCTTTGATGGATGACTACTTCCACTTATACGCGCATGATCTGTTGGTAGACGACGATGTGTCGTCTGCCTTGGTTGTTCGCTCACTAATACCTCTACCACCTGGGTTTGTTCTTCCAATATTTTGGTCAGATTGACGATTTGACCTGCAAGATTTTCTTGTTGTGTCATCTCCATTTGGCTTGTGGCAGAAGGTTGCGATTGATGATCAGCAGGCGGTGGCAGACCCACTATTAGTGGCTGTCCGGCCAGTAACAACTGAACCCGTGATGACGATGGCAGCCTAGTATAAACAAAATACCTTGTAACATTATTTTTGCTAGTTTGTTTTCGAGTTCCCACCATTGTATTGAATTGAAAATAAAAGTGTTTGTGAATGAAATTGAAATTGAATGAATGAAAGTTTTTTCTTTTGTGAATGGAAGAGAGCATGCAATGGGTTTGATTCAAGCTCTCATTGAAAGCACCAATTTGTGGATGCAAATTTCTGTTGGATCACGTGTTGATCACGCGGAGCAATCTGCATAAGATAGAATCAGGTGTTGATCACGAGTAATCTGCATAAAATAGAAATTAATTCTTGATACCGGTGTGGTGCCTGCCACGGGGACTCCGATGCCAAAGTTAGAACAATATCTTTAGGAAATGTTTATATCTCTATATTTGAAGGGATAATTGTAAGTTAGGAAAGTGTTACCTCAAGAAGGCTTTGCGTTTGACTATTTATAGAGGCTGAAAGAATTAACTGTTGGTTGATGAGTGAGACACGTGGCTGATGAGTAAGTTATCTACTTGCAAGCGGTTGCAACTTCTTTCATGCAGTTGTAAATTCCGTGATTTGTTATAACTTTCTGTTTTGAGATATCTCTTTTGCAAGCCCATGTGCTCAGCTGAGCATGGTGGTTGGTGCCGAGCACTTCTTCTCTGCTGAGAAAATAGTGTTCTACTGATACTGAGTTTGTATTGGACCCGAGCTCGAGCTTTCTATACTTGTAGCTTTCGTAGATAATCTTTGGGTGTCTTAGGAGAAGCCCAAATCTTTGTACTTCTTCATCCAATTGGGCTAAAGGTTATTTTTTCCTCCCACAGCTACATTCTCGTCAACTTCAAACTTGAGGCACAATATCTTTAGGATTTTTTATTTTCTTAAAAACAAAAGCCTCCTAGTTGCCTTGCAGTTTAGGTACATGCAGAAGGTTGATTGTCTCAGCTCCATTAGAACACATGACACATTTAACCTCCAACGCCTTCCTAATCAAGTTATATCTGCTTGCAACCTTGTCTGATAATGCAATCCACAAAATAGTACAAATACGAGGAGTAGACGCCCCTTCATTCCAAACTCTGTTATGTTCAACCAAGTCATTGCTATTAACAGGGCCACACCAAAAAATTTGTAGAAAGAATTGGTTGAAAACCCACCACTGTTACCTTGCAATTGGTATTTCTCTTCCCCTTCGCACAAACACTTAGAAGTTTAATGATGAGCTCAATCAACTTAGCCCTTTCCCAATCCCTGACTGTTCGCTTCAAATACAGGTTCTACCTCATACTATCACCAGGCTGCTCAATGAAGGAGCTGACTGAGCCGAGTTAATTAGTTGTGATTTTAAACAAAAATGGGAACTACATCATCAATGGGTTGTCTCCCAATAATGAACCATACATCCTGTGAACACAACTTTGGAATCCTCTCCTAATGCAAATGAAATGTTCTTTGAGAACTGATATTTGTCTTCATTATTGCTCTCCAAGTTGAGCATCCAATGGTGTTTCCACGTCTCTAAAGTATACCATCCAACTCCCAGTTCACCATATTTAGTAGAGATAAATTTGCGCCAAATGGCCTCCTGTTCACAACCATAGCACAATGGTGTGTTTTTATTCAGCAGTCAGCACTTGGAAGAAGAAATAGAAAAAAGAATCCGAGATAATCCCTTGTTCCATAGCCCTGGGGCTATTTACAACTAGCCAATTAAGAATTATCAGAATCAATGGCGCAGAGTCAAAAAGGAATTCTGATCGAAGGAAGATAGGATAAGAACAAAATCTTGAAATTGACGGTTGACGCGTTTCGCTGGGGAACAAAACCTATTAAAAACTTCTCCTTTTGATTAGGAGTAAGAACAACCATCCACTCAATATTTAGAAACAAGTTCTGATCAGAACTAAAAACAAATGTCACTCCTAATTCTAATCCCAAGTACACCATTCTGAATAGGGCTACATATTTGATCTCAAGAAACCAAACTGTATTTGTTCTTCACCTCTGTATTATCCCACAAGAAATCCCTCATCTCCCTCTCTAAAACATTTGCAACTGAAATTGGAATGGTTATTAAGCATGTAAGTGGGTAATTCCGAGAGCATCAATTAGATTAGGACTACTCTCCCGACTTTTGAAAGAAATTTATGCTTCCAAGTAGCTAGCTTCTTCTCAAATCTTTCTATCACGTCATCCCAGACTTGTTTCCACTTGGATTTTTCTCCCAATGGAAGCCGAAGATATTTGCATGGTAACTTCAACGTTTTGCACCCAAGTGAATCACCAAATTACTCTATCTCATCAATGTGAATCAGGACAAACAGTTGACACTTAGGAAAGCTACATTTTTGGTGCCGAAAGCTGCCTCTAACCACATTAAGATATCCCTTACTACTTCAGCCTACTTTACTTTGTTTGAATAAATATAACAGAATCGTCGGCATATTGAAGGATATGAATTGAGAGGCTCGTGTCATTGTTTGGTGCACTTCTATGAATAAGTTCATTCTGCTCTGCCAATATCATCATCTATGTCAATCCTTCAGCTGCTATGGAGAATAATAAAGGAGTCAGGGCCATTAATCGATGCTAAAAAAATGGTTGTCCCTAATATAAATGTCACACCTAATTCGCATTCTCCACTTATGTCCCACGTTTTTTCAGGATTCCATCAAGGTAATCCTAGTTTAGATAGTCAAAACGCCATTATTCTCTCTCAAGATTTCAAACCAGATCCTTCATATCATCTCTCAAGATTTCAAACCAGATCCTTCATATCATTTCAAACCAGCATTCTCCACTTTGTGTGTTTGGGTGTTGTGGAATTGTGAAATTATGTTCGTTTCTTCTTGTGTTATGAACCCATTTGATGAATTTGTTGTGTGGGATGATTTTGTGCAGATTGTATTGGTTCAACATTCAATGCGAAAGGGGCGATGCAGTGTCTGAATTGCCGGACAATCAAGAAGGGTCGGTGGCGATTTGGTTCTCACAAATGTCCCTCTGACTCTAGCATGGATGAGTTGATGAACGAGGAGGATTTTCTGTATGATCTTACCTACTCTCATTTGGTATGTTTGATAAACTTTCACTTCAATTGATTTTTCAATCATCAATATTCATTTGTTAGTAATCCCAATTCCCTTCAAAGTCATTATCCTCAAGGAGATGTTGTAGTAGTTGTCTTACTTTGTTGTTGTTTCTGTTGTTCAGGGAGCTGCTGATCTCTTTCAAGAGATCAACTGGATAGAAGCCTCACATCATTATCTTTTATAGGTAACATTTTTCTCATATCATCAATAGGTAGGGAAGCTGTTGTTTTTCCCCCTATTTCAGCTTTCTCATTTTACTTGTCTGTTTTCTTACTTACAGAGATGGTGTGAGCGAATGACAGTTCAGTCAAGTGTTGTTGCATGAGGTTGACGCAATTAGAAAGGTACTTGGTGTTGTTAATGAGTAGAAAGCTTTTAGTCTGATATGGAGAATGCCTTAAATACAATAGTACCTCAGTTCCTTTCTTTAAGTATTTTCAATACGAGTCTTGCATTATTTTCCTTCACTTCTTTTTTGCTTTGTGTTCCTATTTCAGGCTTGCAGTTCGTTGGAGGCTGGGTATCTCCCTTCTATTACCTTTGTCGTGGTGCAGAAAAGGCATCACACAAAATTGTTTCCTAACAATCATGGTGACAGGAATGCCACAGATAAGAGTGGGAACGTTCTGCCTGGTACCAGATCTTGCTGTTCTGGTAAATTGATACATTGAAACCTTTATCGATTATACTACTTTGTTAGGAGTAATTATAATTGTCCTTATATTTCTTACTGAATTATGTTCCAACTTCCAATTATGAACACTAGGAACTGTTGTCGATACCATGATATGCCATCCGTCAGAGTTTGATTTCTATATACAGGTACATTGATTGTTAATTAAATACCATAAGCTCTCTAATTTTGGAAAGTTATGTGTATGACTAAGTGGTTAACAAACAATGACTATATTTATAATTATTTTTTCCTCAATTCTTTTTAGGGTACCAACAGACCTACCCATTACCATGATCTGTGGGATGAGAATCACTTCACTGCGGATGCATTGCAGTTGCTGACCAACAACCTCTGCTACACGTACTTTCTTCATTACTTGCATCTCATAATTTTTTCAGTTTAGATTAGTTCAAATTCTGATCAAATAGCCACTGGGTTTTATGTTTCAGGTATGCGAGGTGCACGGGGATCTCGAAGAAGGCGCGTTTTGGTTCTTGGATTGGCTTCATGAGGCTGGTTGCTCTGTTTGGCAGGTTTGTCTCTAGCAAAATTTGTTGAATTTTAGAGTTCATGTTCCAATTTTGATTTTGTATTTGTGTGAAATGGATGTAATTCTTTTCATTTTGCTGAAATTTGATTGTTTGGGTTTAAAGTTTTTAACTTTATGCGTTTGTGTATATGCATGAAATTGTTGCAAGTAATTTGCTTTGGTTTGAGTACTTGCAAGCAGCTTGCTTGCTGATAGTTTAATTTGCTTGCTTGAAATTACAATCAGATTACTATGAATATATAATCATTGTATGAGTATTAAAATTTGTTTCACAGTTAATTCATTGCAAGTGTTTTTTTAAAAAACGAAAGAAAAACCCAATTGCGATTATTCGACAATTAGGTGAAAGTACGATGTATTCTGTAGTAGTGCCAACGACACGGATACACTACACCAAATTGACACGTTTGTAACAACTCTCAAAACAATATCACTTTTGAGATGTTACAATCTACCAAACAATTTCAAGTCAAAACTAAATTTAGTCAAAAAAATGAAAAACAGTAACAAAAAAAAAATGATACAATAAGTTGGATCACCATGAATAATATCACTTTTATAACTATACTCTTCATGGTGATACAATTATTGTATCATTTTGTTTGTGAAAATGTGTAAAATTGTTAGGTGGATTGTTACACTTCAAAAGTGATACTGTTTTGAGGGTTGTTACAAAAATGTCAATTTGGTGTAGTGGTATTACACTAGTCTCTGAACATGGAATCCACTAGTTCACTCGCAAGTAACGTCACCTCCAAGTTTTGTCTGTTGCCCACTCCTGAACTCTGAAAAGGAGATATCACAGGTTCCATTATTGGCTGCAATCTTGTGGTCAAAATCGTCACAATAATCTTGCAAGTTTTCTTGAGCAGGATGAAGACGTAGTGTCAAGCCTCCAATCTAAGAAACTGTTAGAGCTAACATCTCCGATGGCCACCTCAAAATCTTTCTCCACAAATTGCCAATTCAAAACAAAAGAAATTATCTGTTACCCATTAGGCCCTGAAGCTATCTCTCTCTAAATTGATGCTGCCTCTTTGGCTTCTGCCATAGTGATACCTTAATAAGACAATACACATCTCCTTTTTGTCAATTGTTTTCAAGAGACCCCAATCAACTTTGGAAGCCAAAATTCCACCTCCCTGAAGAGTGTTAAATAAAATGCAATAACATTATCTTGAATTGGCATACTCAACCAGTTTATGAAGTTGTATGAGTGATTAAACCACGCCATTGTAGTCATTCTACACAAGTCCCCCTCTTCTTCTCATTAGCAAACCGGTTTGCATTAAAATCACCACCCAAAATCCAAGGCCAATCCTAGTAACCCCACTGATTGCATTCAACTCATCCTAAAACTCTTCCCTTTCTCACCATGAATTCAGCCCATAAACATTAGCACTTAACCATGCGATCCATATCCAATCCAACATTGGTAAAAGCTATAGATATTGAATATGCCCTTTAAAGTTTCTATCTTGTCACCAAGTCTGTGCTCCATATCGTGAGTATTCCACCCTACAGACCTATTGCTGGCACTAAATCTGGTCCAGGTAAAAGATGCCGAAATGTCTGAATTCTACTGTTTCAAACTTGGTTTCTTGTATGAAAACGAACCATGGTTTATGTTTGGAAATCGACTTATTTAAATTATGCAACTTCTCAGTGTGTTCAAGAGACAAAATTGTTGGCTTCATCGATGATTGTTATCCACCCCCTCCTTTATCTTCCATAGAAATTTCTGCATTCCTACACCATTCCTCTTTTACGCTGTCCTCCAGTCCTCTAACCTCTGAACTAACACAAGACCGTCTTTATCATTCCCATCCGTTGAAATACCAACTGTTTTTGCCACTATCAGCAGTCTGACCTTCTCAGGAGTGATCCTGAGGCAACAACCTCGTCTTTCTCAAGCGCAACCAATCAATGCCTCGATGTTGCATCCTCAAGTGCTGGACCCTCTTGTCACAATCATTCATCTTCTACCACCAGCAAAGACTCGATCGTTCACAACATCAAAAGCGAAAATGCTATCTTCCAATTTTAATTTCTTCTCCCGCAGTAAAAATCACCAAAACCGAAGGTCCTTACAAAATTTTCTATGCCCATGATAAACAAATGAAAAGATAGTTCTATTATTATGAGCCCATGAAGAGGTGCATATGTTTTCATATATATTCACCTTCAATTTCTCATATGAACGCATGAAACAATAAGAATTTTGGAATTACTGATCAATCCCCTGCCAAAATAATAAATTATAACAAATTTAACTTCTAATGAGGTCTGCCCAAAACAAATGGGTGTGAACCGTGCACAACTGTATAAACAGCCTTTTCTCTGTGACTAATGTGAAACTAAAAAATCCTCTCTTTCTGTCACTCATATAGCACCGCAATTCCCTGGAAGAATTAATAAAGATGTCAAGAACCATTGGAACACTAATAAGCTAAGGATTAAGCTTTTTGGTATGAGAATCAACCCAGTTACTCACAAGCTTTATCTCTCAATCTTAGCCAGATATGGAAATATCGGTAGTCTACCCAAGAACTGACTGGAATTCGTGTCTGATTATTAGATTATTCCCAGAATATGTTTAGAATAAATTAAGATGTTTTACTTTCTTCATTTGCAACTAGAATTAGAGTTCCCTTTTTGGTAGGATTAGTTACTCCTAAAGGCCTTTTGGCCAATGTAATAGGCAGTCTTGAGTTGCAGTTTGTTGGAGAATTAATGAAGATGTAGCTATTTACGAATTGGAGACTCTATTCATGTTAAAACCTGAACATTAACCATCTCCACTGATCCCATATTTAGATGGTTATTTTAACTTAGCAAATCAATCCATTTATATTTATGCCCCACCAGTCTGAGAAACTAACCCATTCATTAAAAGCAGTAATGACCAATCGCTAGAGCTTCTAGCCCAGCTTCAAGCCATCAAACCTCATCTATAAAGCAAGAAACCAATTACTATGAACCCCATCTATTCTATGAAGGATAGTCCTCCTTTTCCAGTAGTACAAGAAAGCAATTCAACAGCCCTTGTCGTCCAAATTCAAACCACTACACCTTCTTCCTTTGGCTGGAGCAGGTTCCTTCTTGAGGATGTGTTTCTACTTTCAACACCCAAGCACTTGCAATATGAATTTTCACAACTGACTCTTCAGTCCAAATAACAATACAAAATGAGCTCAGCAGTGAAGGAAGAAACAGTGACGACAAATATGAACATGAAGGTAAAGCTGTTTTATCCTATAACTAATGTGGGAGAATCAGCTGGAGCATCTTCATCGGATGGAAAATCATTTTAAAAGGCTATCTCAGATTGGGAAACCATGCTGAGGGAATTCCCTAACATTTTGGACGAACAATTCTAATAAGTAGTACTCAAATTACATAACTACATATGTTATATCAAGTAGTTTTACTATATATGTTAAAAGAATTTTTTTTGTTTTTTAGTCTGTATTACTATAGATAGCTTTCTAAAGTTTGCTTTCAAGGTTGTAGTTTTGCTCACATCAATAAATTAGTGTTCTGATCAGATATAATGATATTGTTCTCATCAGATTGATGAAACATTTGTGTATTTCCTTGTGAATTTAGATCTCATCCCTCCATTGCTCTCAAACCATGTCAACTGCCTAGCATACCAACAAGTTCCGAAGAATGCTAAAATTTTACTAAACATTGGTACATGTCAACATTGAGTAGAGATATAATACAGGAACATGCCAAACATAGGAGTTTAGGAAATATGAACTAAAGTTCCCAATTAATATTATGATCCTGGGTTTAGCTAGGCCTAGTTATTAGTATTTAGTAATTAGGGTTTAAATTCTAACGGAATGGTTTACTCATGATATACAGGCGAGGGCCTTGGAATACTAGAGATTAAACGTGCATTGTGATTCAAAGGTCACAGCTGTCATACATGAAGAATAAATTACAAGTAAGTGCAATGTTATCTTCCACAATTAGTGTAAATCCTACTTAAATGTATAAATGAAAAAACATTGGATATTTCCATGCTAACTTATGCATACTGCCAAGCGATGGATTAGTGAAATTAAGTAATTTACATAGGTGATCAATGCATAACCAATAATTCACCCAAAATGAACCTGATTCACAATGCTCTTGGAGGCAAGCAATTGAGGCGTGGAGAGAGAAGCAAGTATATTTGCATTCTCTAATTGATAATTTGATCCGATACCGTTTAAGAGAAGATGACATGCGGTTATAGTTTGTTAAACGGGAATGAACCACACATGCATTTCTTGCCTCCACACTTTTTAAATGTTTAAGCCCACCTCTCCCTCTTTCTGTCCGTCCTTGTTCTCTCTACTATTTGTGAGACTTCAACATTACATCACCTCCTCTGTGTCCTTGTTGATTGAGAGAGAAAGAGATCGAGATATGGGAAGACCACCGTGTTGTGATAAATCTAATGTCAAGAAGGGCCTTTGGACTGCAGAAGAGGATGCAAAGATTTTGCATTATGTTTCCACCAACGGACCTGGTAACTGGACTTCTGTTCCCAAGAAGGCAGGTCAGGAATTTCTTTCTTTTGATAATTTTTTGTTTTTTCCTCTCTTTTTTCTTTAAATACTGTTTTTACCAAGAAACGTTATAATTTTTTTTTTTTTGTTTTAATTTGTTCTGTGTGAGAATGTGAAACAGGACTTAAGAGATGTGGGAAAAGTTGCAGGCTTAGATGGACTAATTACCTGAGGCCTGATCTCAAGCATGACAACTTCACACCTGAAGAAGAAGAGTTGATTGTCAAACTTCATAGAGCCATTGGTAGCAGGTGGGTGCAGTTTTCTCCATAAGATTTTTCTTTGTTTATTTCTATATATATTTTTCAGTATAATTTGAGTTGTTTATTTTCTCGCATATTCACATTTAACTTCTTTAAAATACACTTCAATGGAGCTTGTACAAAGGAATCTTAATGGAGCTTCATTTCCGTCAGAACAATTTTAGTAAGGGAACTGAAAACAAAGACATAATCAGTGTCAGGTAAACAACCATTCTTGTGAGCACCTGAATCCATGTATATAAATGGGTCGATACGATATGTGTCATGGGTTTCCCTGAAAAAAAAAAAATTGAGCTGAAAATGCATGCACTTTCCAGGGTTCCCCCAGTGACATAACCAAAACCGAAGGTTCTTCAGGCAACTGCATCCTTACAAAATTTTCTATGCTCGTAATGAACAAATAGATCTATTATTATGAGCCCAAACAAGACTTACGTCTGTTTGCATCTTTTTTCTCATCAAGTTCGCCCCAAATGCTTTAATTTTCTATTATTGATGTATAAAACAATGAGAATTTCTGATTATTTAACAATCCCCTTCCAAAATCAAAAACAAAAACGAAAGAAAATTAGAATATATATAACTAGAGGTTACGTATACATGGGAAATGAGATGCAGTAGCAAACGATAACACGCTTAACTTCCAGTGATGTCTGCCCTAACCAAATTAATGACGTGTGAAATGAATGACCGTACATAACCGTATAAACAGCCTGTTTCTGTTACGAATGTGCAACTAAAATGATTCTCTCATGTCATGACTCCTCAAATTATTATTATTATTATTATTATTATTACTATTTTATTTTCATTTTTTTGTGGGTGCACAGGTGGTCTCTCATAGCAATGCAGTTACCTGGAAGAACTGATAACGATGTCAAAAACCACTGGAACACTAAGCTAAGGAAGAAGCTTTTTGGTGTGGGAATTGACCCCGTCACTCACAAGCCTTTCTCTCAGATCCTATCTGACTATGGAAACATCGGTGGTCTACTCAAGAATACTGGAGGTGCCCGAATTGGAGGCTCTCATAGTAGAGACATGAGGAATGCATTCATGTTGAAACCTGATAATCATCCATCTCTAATGATCCCACAGTTAGATGGTTATCCTAACATTGCAAATCAAAGCATTATGACAATTGGGATCACACCAATCCAAGAATATAACCCTTTCATTAACAACAATAACAACCAATCACTAGAGCTTCTAGCCCAGCTTCAAGCCATAAACATGACTTCCCATCAAGCCTCACCAATAAAGCAAGAAATCAATTACTATCAACCCAATTTCTTCTATGAAGGATCCTCATCTTCATCCTCCTCCTCCTCTTCCAATTTGGGACAAGAAAACAACCTGACGGTCCCAGTCATCCCAGTTCAAACCACTACGCCCGGTTCTTCCTTTAGCTGGAGAGAGTTTCTTCTTGAGGATGCATTTCTACCTTCAATCCAGCAGGACTTGCAATATGGATTTTCATCAACAGACTCTTCAAGCCACATAATAACACCAAATGAGCTCAACAGTGCAGGAGGAGATACTAACCAGCAAGATAGAGGTGTTTATCCTGTAAAGAATTTGGGAAAATCCTCTGGAGCATCTTCGTCGAATGACATATCGTTCATTGAGGCTCTCTTGGATAGGGACAGCCAGTTGCGGTTGGAATGCCCTAACCTTTTGGAGGAACCCTTTTACTAAGTAGTATTCTAGTTACGTAACTACCTATGCATGTTCTATCAAGTAGATATATTTAGGACATTTCTGATTTCTACATATTAGCATAGATAGCTTTCTAGAGTTTGTTTCAGAGTTGTAGTTTTACTCAGTTTAATAAATTAGTGTTTCTAGCTACATGTCAGCTGTAATATCGTTCTCAACTGATAAACTGTATTTGTTGAACCAAGTGTCCATTTACAGAGGAGTATCTTGAAGCCTAAGCACATTTTTTGCTAACGACCATGTTTCACTCTCCTAATGGTAAAAAGAGTTAAATGTGATTTGCAGAGAGAAAAAAACACGCATGTCGATGCGTATCAGTGGTAGTATATGGTGTTTAACAACTCCAGAGCAAAATCTAGGAAAGAAAAATCAGAATTGTCAGTGGAAAGAAAAATCAGAATTGTTAGTGAACTATCCAGGGACATATGGGTATGAATTACTGCTCGTAAGTGCTATGTGTTCAACGAATTAAATTGAGTAACATCATCATGGACTACTTCAATATTCTTTTTCAAACATTTTCCAAAATTGACAAGGTATCAGAATTTAGATCCAATTCTAACTTTCGGACTCTGAGAATTTTTTTTACAAAAACTTGACATGGTATCACTCAGTATGACATCAAAGAAGAAGGTTTCTGACATGGTATTGCTTGGAGTATGATATCAAAGGACAGGGTTTTAGACTTCAAGACCAAGAAATAATTGATTACAATTCTCGACTTCCAAATAGTTTTATTTTGGTTCTAGATGAGTAACATCAAGTAACAGAACCTGAATCATTTCTGCATGAAACTTAACTATCCACTCTAGACACAACAAAACATATTGCTCATGTAGTCCCTAAAATTCAACAGAGTTCAGGGTTTTGGTTGAGGAATTAAATTGAGTAACATCAGCCAGAGGTGGTCCACTGGCGCGAATCGGTGGTGGGTGGTGGTTGTGGTTGTGGTTGTGGCTGCAGGTGACAGATTAGTGGAGGTGGTGTCTGTGAAGAAGAGGGGAAGAAAAAGTGTTGAAGAAGATGAATGGGGAAGAAGAGGGATCATTTGCCCTGATATCAAAAGTAGGGACTAAATCAACATTTGTAACTTCCTATTACTATTATCACACTCACTTAGAAAGTAATCAAACTGAAAACAACCTTGAATTCATTTGTTGGAGTCCTAAAGTAAGTAAATCTTATTATCGTGTGAACGCTATGGCACTCTGTTTTTTTTTTAAGGATTATATAGTGTACCAAAGTAAGTAAATCTTATTATCCATTAATCCTGTAAACACCAATCAGAATAACAGAGGACCTATTAATTCTTAAATGTAATCGGATTACCACAAACTGTTGCACAGTAGATCAGTTGATCCAATTCTCCTGATCAGGCCTTGTGAATGTAAAACTCATCCTCCATGGCCCTCAAATCTTATCATTTGCCATGCATATAAAAAATATGATCGGAGGTACTACAGCATGTTAAACCAAAAAGTTCAGGAGAATGCTACAGAGTTTACGGTTGTGTACAACAAAGAAGAACAATTACCTACTTCAATGAAAAAACTCAATGAATCTATGGTCAACATGCCTTGCAACTTTTCCTACAATGCCCATTACTCCCTTCAGATCCTACCATGAAAGGGGGATTTCTTTGACACTCCCCAGAAGCAGCCCATAAGTAGCAGTAGACATTCTTGTCTGTGCCTTCCGAAGTTTGATCACGCTTCATTGGTTTCTTGCCAAATTTTCTCACACGAGCCCACTTGGTTGCAGACCATTTTCTTGAACTCAATAATGGGGCAACCCCCATGCAAGCTGTTTATATCAGCCGGTGTATTGATATGAAGATTGAACAACAACGCATCACCTTTCATAGGTTTCACTATAAACACGAACCATTAAATGAATTGTGATTTTTGGGAATAGTACAGTTAATTACAGGATAACTAAGGTATTTTTCTATGCTACTGGCACATACATTTTTTTTTTGCTAAATATCATGTACTGAACATCTGACCTCAGCCACCATCTAGACTTTTGCCCTTGATCAGTTTTGTAAGTCTAGTCTAAGGTAAAAATATATACTATAAACTTTAAGGTTACACTCGGTTAAAATTTGAATGAATTGGAAAAAAAATTTCAAATGTCGAGAGAGAGTTCTCCCTCAAACTTTGAGTTCGCCAAAACATGAAGTTCAAGGTTTTTGTTTGAATGTGCTTTAAGATGCCCATCTCATTTATTTTTCCTGTTATGATCGGCCTGACTCATTTATTTGAAAAATATTGAAAATACTAATGATATGAAATGCATTAGACATTTTAATAATAAAATATATAATTTTTATTTTTTAGCATTTATAAAAATTATTGATTTTATTGGAAGGCATTGAATGAATAACACCACCATTTCTGCTGAAGGACACCACCAATAAATAAATAAATAAAACTTAACCTCTTTTCTTCATCTATCACCACTATCACCCCGCCTCTGCCACGTCTCTTCGTCCCTTTTTTTTTATTCCTTATTCTTTTTTTCTCCATCAATCACCACCACCACCACCCCGCCACCTCTCTTCTTATTATTATTCTTTTTATTATCCTCTTCCTCCTCCCCCTCATATCTTCTTCTTCTTCTTCGTCTATGTTAATTTCTTTTATTTAATGTTTCTGTTGTTAATTTTTCACGTATCGAGTTTTGGAAAAGCAAAAATCCTAATCCTATGTGGATATAAGGATTTTCATTTTCTCGAAAATCGGGGCGTGACAGTTTAGTACCAGAGCATTTGGTTAACCTAGGCTGGGGTAAAGTCTAGGTGATCCTCGGAATGTGGATATGAGTGAGTAAGAATGAAAATGTCTAAAGATAAAATGACAAGGGCGAACCTTGAACCTTTAGTATTGTTTCGATTTTCTTCGAGAATCTCGTGGTGAGATTCCTTTGACTTGCGTGTGTGGGAGTAATGATATCTGGTTTTAATGCCAATATTGTGGGACATTATTCCGTATAGTTTTCCTTTTAGCGGTTTGTCATCGCGAGTGTTTAGTTGGCCCTTTCAGTGAATCTCAGGACGAGATTCCTTTTAAGTTTTATATATTGTAGCACCCCGTAATTTTTAATACTTTTTAAATTTTATAATATATCTTTGTGTGTTTATCTTCATGAAGTTATGCACATTTACATGAACTACTCTTTTGTCCATGTGATGTGTGGTTGTTTCTTAGGGAGGATTAACCGAAAATCTAGGAATGGTTTATTTTTGGACTATAGTGTTGTTTCATTCAGTAAGTTGTTGGCTTATTGTAGAATTAATTTACTAGTTACCCCCTTTACCGAATCTCGGGATGAAATTATTTTGAGATGTATATATTGTAACACTCGTACTTTTCACTGACCTTAATAAATATTTTTGTACATAAAGTGTTCCAATTTATTATTTTTAGTTCATTGTTAAAATAATATAGATATATGCATGTAGTAGCGTCGTGCCTGTGTATGTTTGGTATGTAGCTTTGTATGATGTGCAACTTTTCGATGAGTATAAGATTTGAATAATTTCTTATTTGAAAATGTGTTTCTAAGATATAATTTTGGTTTTCAAGTTGTATTTTTGTTAAAAAAAATTTAATTTACATGACTCCCTTACCTTCCGAATCTTGGGACGTGATTTTTTAATGTGTATTTATTGTAATACTCTGCCTAATTACTTGCTAATATAATGTTACTTATTTAATTATTTGGTGATATTTATACTTATATAAATACTTAGAGAATATTAGTTGGGACTTAGGGTTGTGGTAGGAAAAAAAGTAAATGTGGTGGACGCGTTTAGCGAAGATTAGGTAAAACCTAATTAAAACCCTTTTAAAAGAAAATCCTAGCCACCTCATTTCTCAGTATACACACAGAGAGAAAAAAAAAACTTAAGTAGAGAAAAAGGAGGCGATCGAGGAAAAACTTTACTTCGACTTTCAGGTTTTCGCAAAACAGTGAATAAAACTCTAATGATCTACATTTTTTTAATATATTATTTGTTGATTAGATTATACAATCTTATTGTCAAATAAATATTGTCATCATAGACAACACCACTTTGATGAAATTTGTTTTACGGTTGTAAAAAAAAAAAAAAAAAACCTTGATGGTATGCATGTCCTTCAATTTTTATGATGTTAGTTGTTTTATTCATGTGGCTGGAAACACGTCTATTCCCACTCCCACTCCCACTCCCATGTTTATGTATGGTGGATTCCACCCAGAAATTTAGTTCTCAACATCTCATCTTCCATCATTGTAAGATTTCACCTCATTCAAATGTATTATGTATTGAGAGAGAATACTTGCTTTTGGACCTTCGCTTTTGCATTGTTTTATTTATTTTTATTTTTTTAACAGGGAACTAAATCCGATTAAATCAACAACTCTATAGGGAAGATTTTTTTTTTTTTAAGTACAGGTAGTTTAAAGATGTCATGAGTCACATCTCATCAATCATAACTCATATTTTCAAACAGTGGTAAGTTACCAATTATATTGCTACAAGGTTATAATGTTATATTTATATAATGTTATAGTTTTATAAGTTTATATTTTCTAAATTTAATCGTTGTAATGTTTATATATATTTTCCTCTATTTTTAGATTGAGTTTCCTTTTTTGTATTGGCTTGTTTAAAAACTGTTGTAAGGGTCCAAATAGAAGCCAAAATCTGGAAAGTGGCTATCATAGTATGGATACCAAAGGAAAGTTATCATTCTCCATAATAAGGATCTTCTAATATGAAATTTAGTTTTATTCATTAAAACTAAATTATGGATGATGTACGGTTCTTGAAATGGGGCCGTGATGGTAATGTTAATTGATTTGAAATAAAAATGTTGTTGAAATATTCTTTGTTACGTGTAGTATCAAAATTTGAGTGTACATATTGGAATAAATAATATGTTTGAAATCAATTTATATAAATATTCATATTGTGAAATTTAGTGATAGACATTTATGAATTTTATTTGAAGTGTGGAATCGGTGATTTTATGAGGTGGGTTGTTGTGATGTGAAACTTCATTTTATTTGTAATCTTGATTAAATTTGATGTTTTTTTTTACATGTTGAAATGTTGTTGTATTCAACGGTAGTTATTAACTTTTTAACGAGTATTGTTGTAATTATTTGAGGCCATTGTAAAGCCTTAAATGTGAAACATCATTGAAGATGTCGTATTTTAAAATTAGACCTTGAGTAAAATATTAATCGATTGGAAAAAAAAAAACAATTGTTTAGTCACATAAACTTGAAACCATGTGATTAGTGGATAAAAAGTTAGTAATGTTATTTTCCACACTTCCGAAAAAAAAATGTGAAAAAAAAAAGAATTATTTTAGTATACAGACCTGTTTGTATACGTGTGATATAATTTTGGCATGCAGACTTGCTTGCATATCAGGTACGCCGTCCCATATGAGTTTGGTAGTACGTGTATTGTTTAGAAAATAATTGTCATGGATTGAACTTCAGGTGAGATGTCATGTTCCTTGATGTGGCACCCCACTTGGAACATGTACATTCCGAGTGGTTTTGAAGGCAAGGGAGGCACATTTGGGTGAGGTGTATTCGACACAGGAGGAGAGAATGATTGTGGAAAGAAGCTAAAAACTAGAGAAATAAAAAAAAAAAAAACCTTGAATTTGTCATAACATGACAATTTGCATGAATCATTTTAGCATGTATTTAAGATTGCCTTGAGGGAAGAAACTACAAGCTCATTCGATCATCGAATGAGAACTACCTGTATTCCTTAAGATGAAATGCATATATATTTTTTTAAAGATATTTAATTATATAGTTGTGACTTAATTTGTAAGTTTGTTCACACCAGTATTAATATACTGACCCAAATTTAGTATTGTTTTACAAACCTTGAATGTGGTTCTAGCTGCATGGCGATGATTGAGGATTTGACACCTTCCGTTAGACTTTGATTTTATTGTTTTTCCTAAGTAATTAAATGTAGGATTTAGTTATTAATGCTTGGATTTTGAGTCAAAGAGTTATTTGGGATTGATTAATGTAATTCCTTTTTATGATTTATTTTGTGGCTTAGTTATGATAAACGTGACCTCATTTTGAGAGGAAGAGTTTTAAGGAAGTTTATTATTTTATATATTGCTTCATGACTGTACCATTTAAATTGTTCCTATCGTGCCTTGGTTTTTGGACAATCTATTAATTTAGGTTGTTTAAAAATCGGGGCGTGACTTCTCATCTCTCACTCTCTTATTCATCAATCACCACTACCACCTCGCCTCCGCTACGTCTCCTCCTCCTCCTCCATTTTTTTTCTTATTCTTCTTCATCTCCATCGATCACCACCCCGCCACCTCTCTTCCTCCTCCTCCCTTCTTATTATTCTTCTTTTTATTATCCTCTTCCTCTCCCCACCTCACATCTTCTTCTTTTCCTCCTTCTCCTTTCTCTTCCCCTTCTTCTCTTTCTTCTTCATCAAGCACCACCACCATTGTTGGCCGACGGTGGTAAGGCGTGGTGGGGCGAGGTGGTTGTGGGGCTGGCGGGCAAGGTGGTGTTGCTTCGGTAGAGAAGAAGATAAGGTAGGGGGTGTTGTCCATCAAAAAAAAATTGGGCCAGTGGTGTCCTTCATTAAGCACTACCAGTTCACTTAGCTGCCACCCGCCTATTTTTTTTTTCTTCTTATGTGTTTTTTTCTTTTTCTTCTTCTCCTCTCTATTTTTTTTCCTTTTTCTCTTATTTTCTTCACAACCAAATGTCATAAATTAATAAACACAAATTGGAATTTTAGAAATACTCATTTGAAATTAATCAACAACAAACACATTAGAAATAAAATCAATAGAAAAATGAGGAAGGAAGTATTGCCAACAATATGAAAACGTATAATCACTGAAAAAAAATTAGGAAGGAAACATTGCAAATGATAGAAAATGAGGAAGGAAACACTGCAAATGATAGAAAATGGGCCAATCGCAGTGGCCCATGCAAGTAGGATAACCCTAGTCGCAGCGGCAAATGCGAACATAGTTCCCATACTCGCATAAGCCGTTGCGACTGGGGTTCTGCCACACGCATGTGCCGCTGTGATTGGCCCATTTCAGACTCTGTCATTGACTTTTGCTAACTTATACGCTCGCTTCGTAGTGACTCATGCGATCAAGACCAAAATCTCCCCAAAAGACCATTTCGCAGCGGATCATGCGACCTCAATACTCTATTTTGCAGGCTCCACTGCGATGAGGAAAAAAATCAAACTCTTGTCGAAATGGTTTGTATACACTCTTAAAAATTGTTATTATTGTAAAAATACTTTTTGAACATTATCTTCAAGCATTCATATTTCGAGATCTTCGTAGTTGAGTTTTTTTACTCGACATTGTTGAAGTAGTGTTTTTGCAATAAAAATCAATTTCTTAAGAGTGTATTTAAACCATAAAAATTATAAATAGACTAAAAAAAAAATAAAAAATGGACAGAGTCTAATTTTTTTCTCATCACAGCGGAGCTTTTGACAGAGTCTGATTTTTTTCATCACAGTGGAGCCTGCAAATGGGAGACCTAAACTCGCATGACCTGATGCAAAATAGTGTTTCTGGAAATTTTGCTGTAAATCGCGGGACCCGCCGCGAGTTTAATTAAAAATATTATATCCACATAGTGTTTTGCGATTTGGGTTATCCTAATCACATATTAAAATGCCAATGCTGTTATTATACTTGCATATTTAAATGCGAATAAACCAGGTTTCACAATTTCAAAGGCAAACTTTTCTTTAAAAAAAATCACTTTGTAGAACTTATTTTATTTTTTATTTTTATAGTGCACGTGTTTTCTTCTTCTTTATAGTAGCCGAAATTCTAGCTGGCCTGGGAAAAACCAGCGAGGTTGCTGCCTGGGGGGGCGAATTTACACTTTTGCCCCCCTCTTTAACAACCTTTTGGAAAAGGTGTTTAAAAGGGGGGGGGGGGCAAAAGTGTAAAATCTCCACCCCGAGGCAGCAACCTCGTTGGTTTCCCATGTCAGGAAGAATTACTCTTATAGTAGTGCTCATCAGATGGAAATGGGAGCCAATCATTCATCAATGTCGTTTTTGGTTCTGTCATGTTCTAGGTTCTAGGTAGGTGGCCTGGTCCTTTTTGATGATTTTTGTCGTGTCACTCACTAACTTTTTTTCTCTATTTCAAGAAAAAAATTTTACTGTAAAAGAATTAATAGGTCACCTAAATGATCTAGATTGAGGACCCAAAATTATAATTCCATTTATGTAATCTGAATTGGTGGGGTCACCATGATGCTAAGAAATAGTAAGTCCTTTGGATGTTCGAAATTATTCATCCAGAGTGGTGGATCATTTGGATGGGAGAAATCAATTGATTACATAGGAAATGAAAATCTACATTTAAGGTGGTTTCAGCATAGCACTTAGACACTTTTAGACTATTATCTTGAATTTGTTTCTCCATTGGAGCCCTCAAAAAAAAAAAATGCTATAGACCAGTCAATGTCATTTGTTTTGAACACAGGTTTTAAGATTTGTAGTCAATTTCATCCTTAAACCCATCATTTTGGTGTACAGATTTAGTTTCAACACAAAATGCAACTTTTTTTAACTTCAATTTCTGATAGGGATTTTTTTGTTGTTCAATGCAAATATTATGAGCAATCTCTATTTGCAGCAGAGAAGCAATTGGGTTGGAGAAGGAGAACAAGGCGTTAATCGAAACAACCATTTTCATATATAAATATCCAAAACTTAAAAATCGTGGAAGTGTTTAGTCTAAAAAAGAAGAGAGAAGAATAAAAGGAAGAAATGAGAAGAAGAGGGGACGAGAGAAAGAAGGCGTGATGGGGTTGTTCATGAGAAGAGAGGAGATGAAGAAAAATAGAGGATAGGGAGGAGATAATGAAGGTGAGGAGAGGGTTGTTCATGAGAAGATAGGAGATGAAGAAGAAGATAGCAAGGGGAAGATAGAATGAAGGCGGGAAATGGCGGTGTGTCCATCAGCAGGTGGGGCGGGGTGGTGTTCTTCTTGTGAAAATAGGAGAAAAAAATAGAAGAAGAGGAAAAGAAAATGAAGAAAGGACCCTCTTATTGGTGGTGTTCTTTAGTAGATAAAAAGAGTGAGGTGGTGGTGTCTTTCAATAGAAGTAGTTGTGTTATTTAGTTACTGCCTTATTGGAAAGATCTTCAAAAATGCATTCTAATGATATAAAGGCTCCGCTTGGTACAGTGTAAAATAATGCATATTGATGCGTCCAAAAATCGTTCTCTTGTGAGTTTGACCTGTAAAACCACTGTTAAATCGCCAAAGACTACCTTTTTGGTGGCCGAAAGCATTCCGATGCTTAAGTCAGTAACTCTGTTGGAAGAAGGAAGTAAATCTGGACAAAACTCAGTTAAAGTTGTATCTTTGTCGAAAGTTCCCTTTACCTTTTATAATGGTCGTAGTTAACTCTCTGCGTGACTTAAGCTTGTGAGGCACACCGGAAGGAAATTTTTCTGTAACAGTCTCCTCCTTAATGAAGATGCGTTCGTGGAGGCGTAGGTCCCTCCACGACTCTTTCTTAGTGCAATGTTTTTCTTCTTAATGAGAGAATGTGTGACGGGCTTGGATTTGGGTTTAGATTCGTCTGGGCCTGGATTCGGATCATGTTTATGCTTTCCTAGAGGTGGGCCTAGTTCGGGCCTCTATAATTGTCCTCAATCCTTTTGGGCTTTATGCGCTGGTCCAATGGATCGGGCATTGTATTCTCGTGATGGGGCTTTATGCCACGTGTACGGTCGTGATGATCGGGTCATTTTGATGCATCATCAGCTACTCTCCCCTTAGTTAGTGGGTGTGATGACATGTCCACTAACTGTGTGACGGTTGGAATGTCGATTGTGTTTTTGTGCTGACCTTGATAACTTTTAGCTGCTTGATCGTCTCGATTACTTCGTTGCGTATTCGTTTTCGAGCACATTTTTAATGCGCCATTATGTCCCGTATGTCGTTTCGTGAGTGGTCTCTCCGTTTCCCAGTCGCTTAAAAGGTGTTGTGAATACTCTTCTTCTTTCTTTACGCCATCAGTAATGTTATTTCTCTTCTCATTCTATCGTTTTTTTTCCTTGTTCGTTCTCCCCTGCTTACGATGTTTGCTGGTGATATTTTAATTGGTAACCAACTTTCCACTTGTGAAGATCACTTTTCTCCAAACAAAGCCTCTCAGGCTACTTTGGATAGTGTTCATTCCAATTATTCTTTGCCTGAGGACCTTGAAATCATTATTCCTTGCGAAAACGATAGTCCTTGTTGCCCGAGAAAAAATATATCGCACTGTATCCTCGCATGTTCTATGTCGGTCTCTGGTTCCCTATTTTGGAGTTGTTTTTTTTCATATTTGGACTTCTTGGGTATTCCCTCTGCTCAAATGGGGTCGAACGGCTGGAGGGTCATGGTTGCCACGTATGCTAGGGCCATTCTTTTTGGTATTTTTTTAACACCTCGAATCTTGCATTCCTTGGTGGGGTTCAATGTGACGTCCAACCATACCTGTTTTATGTACTCTCATGCGTATTTTGGTAACCTTAATGACGACATTAGGGGATGGTCGCGGGATTGGTTCTATCCATCTGTTGGTTTTGACCACTTCAATTTGCACAGTCTTCCGATGTAAGGTCTTTCTGAGTTCCTCTCAAACATTGGAATATGAGATTGACTGCTGAGGATCATATTATCAGTGAGCGCTTCTTGGGGCTTTCGGTGGTCCCATTGGGTTCCTATCTTACTGATGATATGGTGAGGCACAGTGGCCTATACGTCATGAATGATATTGAAAGGGCTTTGTTGACTGCGAGGCAGACTGCGGAGATAGTTGCCCGTGCTGTCGGCGATGAAGTGGTTGTTGATCGAAAAGTGGGCTCTGATGTTACGGATCTCAATACTCCTATTCGTACTGTCCGGTCCTTCTAGAAAGAGGAAGGTGGTGAGGCCGGTTAGTCCGTCGAAGTGGTTGTTTCTATCTTCTGATCACGTGCTGAAGAAGAAACGACTTGTTGATTCTGTGTGTCGCACGACTCTTTATTCATATTCTATGGACAAATATCCTTCGAGAGAGGACCACTGCTTTCTGCAGGAGGTGGAAGAGTTGAGGTTGGCTCTGGAGAGGAGTGAGAAGGATATTGTCCGTCCCTTGGATGATGGTGAAAATAGGCTTATCTCTACGTATGGTGGCCTTGACGTTGTCAAGTGTTCTGAATAGGATCCTCGATCTTTGGATGACAATATGCTCCAGTTGGCTGTTGTTTAATCTGAAAAACTGGCAGTCGAGGTTTGGCTTCTGAGTTGCAGTCTTGTCCTCCTCCTTCCCCTCTTGTTGACGGGGGGATGGAGGTTCTTTTGTCTACAGTCTACTTGAATCCTTCGACTGTCATTCATTCCATCTCTGCTGAGCGACGAGATGGTGATGAGGGTTCTCATGTTGTTTCCTCGTCTTTTCTGACCATGGGTGGTGGTGGTTCCTCCATACTACCTGATCCTCACGTTATTTATTCGCGGATCAGTTGGAAGGAACCTACTTCTGAAGAGATCCAAGTTAAATCAGATGGGAAGTTCTGTTGCTTTTCTCGTCTTAGCATGCAGGATGGTGCCCGTAAGCTGATAAATAAATGGCATAGGCGGTCAGTAGAGATGACCTCGATGCCGTGTTGAATCCAGACCTTCACCTTGAGGATGGTGTTAGACTCGTAATGGAGGGGATGACTCATCTCGCTTATGCAGGGGTGTCGGGCATGAGTCGTCAAGTCAATCGCAGTCTTATGGTTTCTTTAGAGAAGAAGCTTTTTGTGCTCCTCCTGGTTTTCTCCCATGTTCTTCACCTATATGACGCATTAAAAGCGAGATGTTCTGAACGAACCAAGGTGGCTGAAGTTGCTTGGGCGGTAGTGGCCGAGGTGGAAGGTGCACGGGATCGGTCTGTGGCAAGACTCGAATCTTTGAGAGCTGACCTGGAAGGTGTCCGCACACGTTTGCTCGATGTGGGAAGGAGCTTTCTACTGAAAAAGTGTTCCATGATGAGATTGTGCAGGCCATGGTAGAAAATTCTAAAAATCGCGATATTACTGAGAAAAGGGTGGAACAACTATTGTCTTCGCTTGACGAGGTCAAGGTTGATTCCTTTGAAATGATTTCTACTGCCGAGGGCCAACTTATCGTTGTAAGAAATGAGCTTGCTTTTGTTAAGGATAGACTCCGTGTTATGGAGGTGGCAGACTGGCAACGCGTTGTTGATGGTCGGATTGAGCTTTTGGATTATATTGAGGGTCTTGGTGTCAATTTGACCCAGTATCGTTCTCTGGTGTATCAGAGTTTTGAGGACGAGCGAGATGTCGTTCGAGATGCCGCTGAAGATCCTCCGGGTGTTCCACTAGCTGAAGGATCGTTTCATTCTCTTGGAGAAGGAGCCCATGTTGTTGATCCGGCTCCTGCGGGTGATGTTGTCGAGGATGTTATAAATGTTTCCCCTTGATCTTCTATTGTTGTTTTTGTATTTGAGTGGATTTTGAATGAATGGAATTAGTTCCTTTATCTTCTTTGTTCGCTTGTCGTTGTCTTTAAATTTGCATTTGATGTTTCACGGATGTTTGTAGTAACCTTTCGGTAGTTTGATTTTTCCCATGTTTTAGTGCGCATGCCTTGATCTTGTACTTGTTGTTTCTGAATTGTTGTGGGAGGCTGCTTTGTTTGCGTATTTTCTTCTTTAAATTATTCGCCTGATATCTTGCTTTGCTAGCTTGTCGTGATATGAAGTTGCTTCGTTCAATTGGCTCGTTTGTTCAAGGTGCAATAGTTGATTCAAAGTCATTTTACTTCGTTAACTCGATTCCTCGATTGATTTGAAGTTTTTGTTTTCTCTCTTACTCGGGTGTCCAACTTTTGCTTTGTTTTGTGAGACACTCTGGTCGACTCGAAGTCATTTTCTTTTAGTTGACTCGTTCGTCCAAATTTTACTTCGTTAACTTAACACCTTGGTCGATTCAAAATTTTTGTTCAGTTTGACTCGAGTGTCAACTTTTGCTTCATTTTGTACGACACTCTGGTCGACTCGAAGTCATTTCCTTTTAGTTGACTCGTTCGTCCAATTTTACTTCGTTAACTCGACACCTCAGTCGATTCAAAGTTTTTGTTCAGTTTGACTCGGGTGTCTAACTTTTGCTTCGTTTTGTGCGACACTCTGGTCGACTCGAAGTCATTTCCATTTAGTTGACTCGTTCGTCCAACTTTTACTTCGTTAACTCGACATCTCAGTCGATTCGAAGTTTTTGTTCAGTTTGACTCAGGTGTTAAACTTTTGTTTATTTGGTTGATCAGACCAGAAGCTTATCATGAATATTTGACTTGCATCTCGATTTGTTGTAGGCTTTTGCACCCATTGTCTTTTTATAGCTTTGCTATGAAGCTTTTTGCTTTTGTGAGACGTCGATTCCGAAAATGAAACTTTATGAATTTTTCAACAGTCATTCTCCTGGAGCGGTTTCGTTACATCGTGGAGGGTTTCTTCTTTTATTCCCGCGTTGCTTATTGTGTACCCTTGCGTTGGCGCTCGTGCCTCTGTTATTCCTTATAATTTATGACATTATTTGCTTGCGTGGTTGTTGTTCCCCCTTTGGCCCTGCCTGTTGTGGACTGATGTATTTTGTTAGTTCCTTTGTGATTGATTTTGGCTGAATTTGTCTTTGCTGTTGAGGTCTTTAAAGTGTTGGCCTCTCGACTTCGATATAGGTCTATTCGGGTGGGAGGTGTTTCTTTCCCAGAGCGAATGTTGTGTACGGCATATATTAATTCCCTTGATCACTCATTTGATCCCGTGGCGGTAGCATTTGCTTTTTCCTTGCCTTGAATTGTTTATTTGATGTGCCGACGAACTAGTCCAGTTGTCCTCTTTGGATCCATTGTTCGATCTCTTCTTTTAATTTGTAGTTGTCCTCGGTATCATGCCCGTGATCCTTGAGGAAAGAACAATACCTGCTATTGTCTCGTCCTTCCGGGTCTCATTTCATTCTTGTTGGCTAGTTGACATTTTCTCAATTTGATATGTGTTTTAAGATGTCGTTTTGGTTTGCTTTTAGGGTTGTGTATGGTTTATACCCCTTCCTCATTACGCTAGTTATTCGCTCATGATTGGGTCATGCCGACTGCAATTTCCTGGATTCCTGTTGGTTGGACTTTGTGCGCCCGTCGCCTCGACGTTTCTTTAAATGACTATTGTCCTCTCGTGATCTGCTATCTCGTATTCTTTCATCTTTTCTTTCTCGGTTCCTCGAATGGTTCTCCCTCTCCTGGTTTTTTTTTTCTACTAGCAGTTTTCATTTCCTCGAGGGAAATGTGTTTCTGTGCTATTTTTTACAGGATCGCCATGCCTTTTTGAGGTTTCAAGTTAAAGGCATTGAAAAAGGTACCTTTTTTCAATCCCACGACGAAAGTCGCAGCGACTATGTCGTCGCTGTATCCATTAATCATTGTTAGTTCGTTGGTGAAACGAGTAACATATTACCATATTGTTTCGTCCGACTTTTGTCGGATGTGCAGAAGGTAATGGGCTCATTTCAACATCCGTTGGCTCCCAATGAATCTGGTAATGAAAGCAGTGGCTAAGACCTGGAAAAAATCTATTGACCTTGGCGGTAAGCTGTTGAACCAGTTCATTGCTGTGGAGGTGAGGCTGGTTGGGAACGTTCTGCACAAGATCGACTTCGTGGTTTCCTTTAGAGCCATCATATGGTGAAAACGTCTTAGGTGATCAGTTGGGTCGGTGGTGCCATTGTATACTTCAAACTTTGGCGGAGTGAATTTATTTGGCATTTCCTTCTTCATGAGTTCGTCAGAGCATGGTGGCTCGACCAATTCGTATAGTATGTTGGGATCCATGACTCCGATCCTGAACGATATCTCAGCAACTGTTCCGCCGCACTGCAGAGTTTTGTCTCGGTTGGGTTCACTGCTCTCGACGTTTCCCTGTTGGGTTTTCGCCAAACCTTCATCGCTCCCTTGAGTTCGGATAGTGGATTTTTGTTGAGGTAGTGCATGAGTAGGGTCGGCTGGATGAACGCGTTCTTGATTATTTTCTCCAGCATATTCGTTATGTATTTCATTTGGGCCATTAGCGAGTCTACCCGAGGGTCTGTGGCAGCGCCAACGGCCGTCTGGGCTGTTTGAACTATTGCGTGTAGTGGATCCGTATTTTTGGATGCTAATGGTTCGATGATCCGAATTGTGTCTTCTCCTCCGACTATTAGTGGTGCATCGGAGGGAGAGTTGTCGTGATCTGGGGTATGCATTATTTTATCTGATGGTTGGCTGGCCCTTGGTTAGGTTGTGATGAATCTTTATCACTGTGTGTTCTGTAAAGAGGAAACTTGTCGTTCCCCACGGATGGAGCCAAACTGATGTGTCCAAAAATCGTCTTCTTGTGAGTTTGACCTGCAAAACCACTGTTAGACTGCCAAATACCACCTTTTTGGTGGCCGAAGGCACTTTGATGCTTAAGTCAATAACTCTGTTGGAAGAAAGAAGTAAATCTGGACAAAACTCAGTTAAAGTTGCATACATTTGTTGAAAGTTCCCTTTACCTTTTATAATGGTCGTAGTTAACTCTCTACGTGACTTAAGCATGTGAGGTGCAATGGAAGGAGATGTCTTTGTAACAGTCTCCTCCTTAATGGAGATGCGTTCGTGGAGGCGTAGGTCCCTCCATGACTCTTTCTTGGTGCAACGTTTTTCTTTTTAATGAGAGAACGTGTGACAAACTTGGATTTGGGCTTTGATTCGTCTGGGTCTGGATTCAGATCCTGTTTATGCATTCCTAGAGGTGGGCCTAGTTCGGGCCTTTATAATTGTCCTTAATCCTTTTGGGCTTTATGAGCTGGCCCAATGGATTGGGCGTTGTATTATCGTGATGGGGCTTTATGCCACGTGTACGGTCATGATGATCGGTTCATTTTGATGTATCATCACATATTTTAAAATTAATGCAGATGCATTAGTTTGCAATGCATTACTTTACGGGCACTTGGTTGTAATTAA
The DNA here is from genome assembly GCA_963556465.1 of Berberis vulgaris. Classification (NCBI taxonomy): domain Eukaryota; kingdom Viridiplantae; phylum Streptophyta; class Magnoliopsida; order Ranunculales; family Berberidaceae; genus Berberis; species Berberis vulgaris. Next base: position 30,076,313 of record OY747127.1, on the reverse strand, counting down.
AGAAAATTGATGCAAACCAGACAAGTGATTTTGGGTGGTGGTGATGATGGTAGTAGTACCCGACCATTGTAGCACGTGTGTCACCTAGGGCAAAAGGGGCATGATGACTTGACGTAATTGTAATTGTTGCATGGTCATGGTTATGGTGATTGTGGTTGTGGTGATAGTGATTGAGAATGTGGGCGGTGATGGTGATGGTGGTGGCAATGGCGGTGATTTTAAAATGGTGGTGGTTGAGCTATGGTGGTCATTGAATATAATGGTGGTGGTGGTTGCGGCAGTGGTAGTAGTGAATGGGGTGGTGGTTGTGGTGATTATGCTATAGTGGTGGTGATGGTAGTTATGCTATGGTAGTTGTCATGGTGGTAGTGGTGGCGGTGAGAACGGTTATGATGGTACTAGTGAAGTTGGTGGTGGTTGTCATATGTTATGGTATTGGTAATCTTGTAGGTGGCGGTGGTGATGGTGGTAGTGGTAGTGGCAATGGTTGTGGAAGTGAGGGTGTGGTGGTTGTCATGGTTTTGTTATAATAGCGACAACATCGGTTATAGTGGTGGTAGTAAAGGTGATGTTGGTTGTGGGTGATTATGCTATGGCAATGGTATTGGTGGTGGTGGTAGTAGCGGGGTTGGCGGCGGCGGCGGTAGTGGCAATGATGGCGGTGATGGTTGTTATGGTGATCGTGGTGGTGGTACACAATGACAGAGCAGATGGTGATGGAGGCAGCGGCGGCGGTGATGGCGATCAGGATAGTTGTGGTTGGGTTGTTTATGTAGGAGTTGAGAGTAAAATTCGGGTAAGAGTAGATGATGAGAGTTTTGCAAAGTGATGCGACATATTTTCTCCCGCAAAGCTTTGCAAAAATTTATAACAAGGAGATGCGGAGGTCTTGAATTTAAATTCTAATAACCGTTTTTCGTAAAGTTAACCAAACACCCAAGTTTATGTAATCGCCGTAAACTTTTGCATTATGCATTCTTTTACCATGTACCAAGCAGAGCCAAAGTTTACCAAAATTCGACAATCAAGTAAATAGTTATGACAATTTTAATTTTAAGAATAAAAACATAAAAAAAATTCTCTCCACCATATATACATTCCAAATTTTTTTTTTTACCATTTTTTCACTTTCTTTTCCCTTGTACATATTTTATATTTACAAATATGCTATTATCTCAACATTTTCCCCAACTTTCAATCCTAGCCATCTTTTATATCAAATTCCTTATGAATAGTGAAATACCTAGCTCATTTGTAAGATAAACTAGGGTATTCCCCGTGTCATTGGCATTTCACATGCATTTTTTTTTTGCTAAAATCATGTACTGAATACCCTCACCACCATCCCCACTTTCACCCTCAATCAATTTTGAAGTGCAAACCTATTATAAGGTAAAAATATATACGATAAACTTTAGGATTAGACTGCAACATTTGAATTAGTTAGGGAAATTTTTTTTCGAACGCCGAGAGTGAGTTCTCCTCCGAATTTTAAATTTGTCAAAAATGAAGTTCAAGATTTTTGTTTATAAATGTGCATTAAGATGTCCATCTCATTTTTTTCTTCTTCTTTTTGTTATGATTGGCTTGTTATGCATTAGACATTTTTAATAATAAAATATTCACCAAGTTCGTGGACAATTGTTTTTCTTGGATTTGTTATAAAGTTAGGGGAATTCTAAATGTCGAGGAAACCAGTGAGGAAACGAGCGAGGAGAGGGACGTGGCGGGGTGGGAGCCGTCCACCCCGCTCGGGATGCGCGCACAAAAAATTGCGGCACGCATCCCAAGCGGGGTGGACGGCTCCCACCCTGCCACGTCCCTCTCCTCGCTCGTTTCCTCGCCCGTTTCCTCGCTCTCTAGCATTGCTCATAAAGTTATGTAATGTATGTTTCGGACTTTTCAATGGTATAACTTGATTGTCAACAAATTCAGTTTTTGTTGGATTAATCCACCCTTTGGTGTTGACTTCTTTGTTTTGTATTTGAACCTTACAAATTTTCAATGTATCCTCTATGCATGTTGTGCAATCCAAATTCTCATTGAAACACAGAGGAGCAAAAAAATAGGGTATAAAATTTACTCAAACATTTCATCTCAAGTATATATAGTACTGAAATTACATCAAAGACATGAAATGTACATGAGTCACTTCTTCAGAGCAAAGACATTTCAATCTCCCAGTAGAAACACAAAATACATGTTCTTAATTACTTGATTCCCCTACCTCACATCCAATATTCTTTAGTACAATAACTTCACTAGTTCACTAAAAACCACAACTTTTTTGGTTGAGTAAGAGTAAATTTGCTTCTTAGCAACCCATGACTTTGTTAGCTTCAACCTGGGGCTTCTCCACCACTGTTCCGTCGTTTCCAGCAAGTGCACGGTACTTATCCTTTCTGGTAAAACTTGTGCATTCATAGGAAAGACTAGCAGCAATGGCCCTCTGAATATAGTTTGCCACGTCGTGGCTAGACTTTCCACCGCTACATGTCAACTCATGCGGCAATTTATTCAAAAAAGTCACTTCATATGCTGGACTTGGGTTCATGAAGAAGTAAAATGGATCCATCCCCTTCCACCCTCTTGCTGTAGTTCCATGGAACATACTCATTCTATTTGACATTGCCACAGGAACTATTTGGTCTGTGAGTTCAGCAAACAATGCTGAGAATCTCAATAGGAATGGTTCCCTACAAGTAGTCCCTTCAGGGCATATGACAAGGTCTCCTTCCTCTAGTAGTTTCTTAATCATGGAGGCATCTCTTTCTCTGTCTCTTGACAGTCGAACGGTCTTGATAGGTGAGAGAATTTCCGAGAGCCTTGAAACAGAGTAAGTCACAGCAGCAATAGGGCGACCTAGAGCTGTGGAGAGGAATATGGGGTCGAGTAGAGTTCTGTGGGAACAGATGAAGAGGACACCAGACTGGCCCGTGGATTTCTTAGGAGGGAGAGGTGGTGTGCCTTTCACATAAACGCGTACACCAAGTGCCCAGAATGCATAGTAGACCACTGGCATGGGTAGGAGCGATCCTGCAGCAATTCGTAGACAAGCCAATACAAAACCTACTGGTATCCAAAGGATGGTGATCAAAGCCATTAGAGGTTTGGGTTTTGCAACAAGTCTACCATCATGGAAAACAATGGGCTTCGGCAATTTGTCCCGTCCGACTGCCTCCACTTGAGGCTTTGCTGGAACCACATAACTTTCCTGCGCAGGACAATACAGGATGAGAAAATAAGGTATGTTCATAAATTATTATTTTTTACAAAATATCAATCACATAAATTAATGTAATTTTTTTTGAAAATTTAATTGTATTAGAACTAGAGACTAACCTTGCACAGATTCATAAAGGGGAAATCAGTCTGGCGATCTCCAAGCCCAATTTCAGGTGACACATCTGGGAATAATTCGAGAAGAGCATTGGCTTTGTTCTTCCCAACTAGTATTCCAGGACTATTTATGAACCCAGTTGCTCTACCTTTGTAAGTAGATATTTCTGTCCCAACAACCATATCAGCACCCAAGTACTCCATCAAGAAAGGTTCAACCATGATTCGAGGATTCGCAGTAAGCACACAACGGTTTCCACATGATGAAAATACTCTCCATGACTCTGGGTGAAGATCAGTGGAGTAGAATTTTGGTAGAACAGCACGAGACACTGATTCAATATCCTTAACCTTCATGCCTGCAATTTAACAAAATTGGTATCATTTATCATTTTATTACATCCTTTTTGTATATAATGAATTATCGTACCAACTTAAGAGGAATTTTATTACTCTTATATGGTTAGAAGGGAACTGTGGAAAGAAATTGAGGACTTCCATACTGGAGCTCCTTGGGCCCTCTTAGGCGACTTCAATGCAACATTACATGCTCAAGAACGACTTGGTTGAGCAGATGGATATGTTGGTGGAGCTGATGAGTTTCTTCACTGTGTAACACAGTCTAGTCTATACGATTGCAAATATCGAGGCAACTACTATACGTGGAGCAATAAGCAATTGGGCAGTGACAGAATTGTTTCAAAGATAGATAGGGTGCTACCAAATGGGCAATGGATGCAGGACCTTCCCGATGCTGAAACTGAATTCTTGAACTCAGGTATTTCGGATCACTCTCCTATGGTACTTTCTTTATATGAAAATAACCAGAGAGGACCAATGGCATTCAAATTTTTTAATTATTGGGTGTATGAACATGAGTTCTTCAAGACAGTCGAGGATGCTTGGAATGTTCAGGTGAATGGTAATCCAATGTACAGACTGGTACACAAACTCAAGAGAGTTAAACTAGGTCTCACAACTTGGAGAAAGAACGGGTTTAATAAGGCTAGTACTGCTGTAGAACAAGCTAGGCAACGTATGACTGCTGCACAACAAATTCTACAGTCACCTCCTGTGACAAATGAAGCTGTTCTGGAGGAGCGTACAGCTGTTAAAACTTATGCAATTGCTGCCAGGAATGAGGAGTCCGAGGCCAAGCAAAAATCTAGGTAGCTTACATTTGCGCTAGGTGACCAGAATACTGCCTATTTCCACGGGCTCATCAGGGAGCGCGGAGCTCAAAACAGGATTATGAGTATATTCAGTAGCAATGGCACCAAACTAGAGGAACCTGCAGCAGTCGAGGATGAATGTTTACAATATTTTAGTGGCATATTTACTGGAGAGCACGACACCCAATATGATCCGAATATTATTAATTCTCTCAATTTTGAAAGATTGCTTACGGATGAGATGGGCTATGATCTTATTAAACATATGACTAGAAAAGAAATAGTGGAAACACTTGCTGATATTGACTCCAACAAAGCCCCAGGAGCGGACGGATTTTCATCCTTCTTCTTCAAAGCCACGTGGAGAATAGTGGGAGATGATTTTGTCAGAGCCATTTTAAACTTCTTCAGAAGCTCTAAGTTACTCGGAGAGGTAAATGCCACTGTTGTCGATCTAGTGCCGAAAATTACGTACTAATGCTTCTTGACTATAGGCCTATAGCTTGCTGTAATGTTCTATACAAATGTATTCATCCTTCTTCTTCAAAGCCACTTGGAGAATAGTGGGAGATGATTTTGTCAGAGCCATTTTAAACTTCTTCAGAAGCTCTAAGTTACTCGGAGAGGTAAATGCCACTGTTGTCGATCTAGTGCCGAAAATTACGTACTAATGCTTCTTGACTACAGGCCTATAGCTTGCTGTAATGTTCTATACAAATGTATTACCAAGCTACTGACGAATAGAATGAAAGATGCAGTTCAAAGAGTGGTCAGTAATTCTCAGTCAGCTTTCGTTGAAGGCAGACATATCCAGGACAACATAATGCTGGCACATGAGTTAGTTCGTAATTACCATAGAGATCACGGTCCTCCCAGATGCGCAGCTAAGATTGACCTCACGAAGGCTTATGACATGGTGAGATGGGAAGCTATAATTGATATTCTAAAGAAGCTCAATTTTCCCATGCAGTTCATCATGTGGGTAAAGGAATGCATCACTACGCCTAAGTTTTCTATTAATCTTAATGGCTCTCCTCGAGGCTATATACATGCTTCTTGTGGTATTCGCCAAGGGTGTCCCCTTTCCCCGTATTTATTTGTTATGATCATGGAGATTCTACACGTGCTATTGAGGAAAAAGGTACAGGAAGGGCATTACAAACTGCACCACAGATGTAATGACCCTCTCATCACTCACCTTGGGTTTGCCGACGACCTTATTGCATTCTTTCATGGGGATGGCAACTCTGCAAAGGCCCTATCTGACGCTTTGTGGGAATTTAAAATTTGTACGGGTCTGGATGTGAACAACAATAAAAGTTCTCTCTTCCTGGCTGGGGTCCATAATGATGAGAAGGAACGCATTGGCAACCATCTCCAATTTAATGCATAATCTCTCCCTGTGAAGTATCTTGGACTGCCTATGATATCATGTACTCTTTCCCATATTTAGTGCTCCCCTTTTCTAGAGAGAATAAGAGAGAGGGTTAACTCATGGAAAAACGAGGTTCTATCCTATGCAGGGAGATTGGTGTTGATAAAATCAGTGCTTACTAGCATGCTCATATACTGGACATCTTGCTACGGCCTCCCCAAAAAACCATTGACTGTATCAATGCTATATTACGTAACTTCTTATGGTCAAGAGGAGACACGCCATTGAAAAAAGCTAAGGTGAGTTGGGACTCTATTTGTCATCCTCCTTGTGGGGGTGGACTTGGGGTACGCAATATCGCTGTTGGGAATGAAGTCTCTTGTATGAAACATATTTGGAATCCTGTTTCCTAGCAAGATACTCTATGGGTTCGATGGATATGGAAACACCTCATAAAGCAACGTGACTTCTAGCTTATGCCTTCTCCACATGAAGCTTCATGGTGTTGGCGACGAATATTGGATTGCAGACCAAAGGCTTCCACATCGGTGCTTCACTTAATCGGGAATGGTGAGTCCACGTATTTTTGGAAGGACCCGTGGCATCCTAAGGGTGTGTTGATGGATTGGTTCCCGCAAGAGCTTCTGTATGACTCCATATTCAATAAGAATGCGAAAGTATCTGTCGTTATACGCAATGAAACTTGGTCTGTCCCGCACCGTATAATGAACAAGATTCCTGAAATTGCTAGTTACCTGTCAAAGCTTGAGTTGAACTCCAGCACCAGTGATGAAGTAGTATGGTCAGCTGGGAATAATGGAGCTTACCAAACCAAAGCTACGTATGAAGCTATAAGAAACCGAAAGAACAAAGTTGAGTGGGCGTCTATAATATGGTTCAAAGGTAATGTGCCAAGGCACAATTTCATTACTTGGCTTCTCTCTGTTAAGATCTGAAACAGAAATGACTCTGAAGAATTCTCTATTACATTTCATATTAAAGGTGTACATGAAGAGGCACTTATATATAGCCTTCTGATTAACAAACTAACAAACTTGTTAACCGTATTACTAACAATGTTGACTAGCTTATCATACTAACAAACTAGCTAACAGTATTGACTAGCTGTTTGTGTTTGTTTACATTAACATCCTCCCTCAAACTGAGTGTGGATCTATCAACAACACTCAGTTTGGCACGCAGTAACAGAAATCTAGAAACTCCAAGTGCTTTGGTCAAAATATCAGCAATCTGATCTGAAGCAGAAATGTGAAGAACATGAAGTAGTTTACGAGCAACTTTATCACGTACAAAGAATATATCCAACTCAATGTGCTTTGTTCTGGCATGAAGAACAGGATTGGCACTCAATAAGACTGTGTTTTTATTATCACACCAAACTGTAGGAGGCGCACAAGGAAGCTTAAGTTCAGAGAATAGTGAATGAAGCCAGGAAAGCTCTGCTGTAACTGAGGCCAGACTCCTATACTCTGCCTCAGTATTGCTCCTGGAGATAACACTTTGTTTCTTTGAAGACCAGGAGATCAGATTAGTTCCTAAGTAAACACAATACCTTGAGGTAGACCTTCTGTCATTGGGGTCAGATGCCCAATCAACATCACAAAACCCAGTCAATTTAACCGAGGGAGTAGGAGCAAGCTGAAGTCCAAAAGTGGATGTGGCTTGAAGATAGCTCAAAATCCTTTTTACTACTCGCCAATGAGATTCCAGGGGAGCTTGCATGAACTGACACACTCGATTTACAGAATATGCAAGTTTTGGTCTTGTGATAGTTACATATTGCAATGCACCCACAATACTTCTATACAAGTGTACATCTTGAACAGGATCACTGCCCTTTGCAAATAACTTCTCACCACCACTCATGGGTGTAGGCAAACCTTTGGCAAACTGCATCTTAGCACGGCAGAGAAGATCCTGAATATACTTTGTCTGAGATAGAAACGTTCCATTTTCAAAGTGTTGAACTTGGATGCCAAGAAAGTAATTAACAAGGCCTAGATCCTTCAATGAAAACTGAGCATTAAGCTGTTGAATTAACTGAGTTAGATCAGACGAGTTTGCACCAGTAACTAGGATATCATCCACATAGACTAGAAGAAAGATGGGAGAAGGAACATGTCTAATGAATAGAGAAGAGTCTGACTTAGCAGAAATAAAGCCAAACTGAAATAGAGTATGTTGAAGTTTATCAAACCATGCTCGAGGCGCTTGTTTCAAACCATATAACGCCTTGACAAGTTTGCACACAGCTCTGGGTCGTGATGGATGAACAAATCCAGGAGGTTGCATCATGTAGACCTCCTCTAACAACTCACCATTTAAGAAAGCATTGTTGACATCTAACTGAACAACTTTCCATCCAAACGTGAGAGGTGCTGAAAGAACCACTCTAATGGTAGGTGGTTTAACCACCGGACTGAATGTTTCATCAAAATCAAAACCTTCTACCTGTTGAAAGCCTCGAGCCACTAAGCGAGCTTTATATTTATGGACGGTGCCATCAGAATTCTCCTTAACTTTGAATATCCACTTACAGCCAACGACTGATCTATGTGAAGGAAGGTCTACTAGTGACCATGTGTTATTTCTGATCAATGCTAGATATTCAGCTTGCATAGCCTCACACCAATGAGGTGTGTCCAGAGCTTCATTCAAACTCGATGGTTCAGCAGATGCCATATACACTTTAGGTTTATAGATACCATCTTTGGACCTAGTTACCATTGGATTAGGAGTACAGACATCATGTAGACCTTGTTGCTGATGAGTATTCTGAACATTGTTCTGACCATTATGTTGACCATTTGTCTGAGCATTAGTAAGACCTCTATACTGACCACTAGTAATATCAGTATTGTCCCCAGTATGACCAGTTAAATGCCCATCAGGAAGACCATTTTGCTGAAGAATATGCTGATCACGATTTTGCTGACCAGTATGCTGAGCATCAGACAGGCCTCTGTGCTGACCACCAGTAAATCCAGGAGACATTGCATTGTCACCAGTATGACTATTTGGGGAACCAGTAGTTTGACCATTAGTCTCACATATAGGATCACTACTAATAGTATTCATAGGACCACCAGTAGACACTCTAGATATACGTGCAGGAGTAGAAGCAGGGGAAGAGAGAAGAGGTAATGAGGACTGAGACTGCTGTTTAGAATATGGGAAAAAGAGTTCATTGAAGATGACATCTCTGGAAATAAAGACCCTACCAGTTGGAGACAAACACTTATATCCTTTGTGTTGTAGGCTATACCCAAGAAAAGTGCACTCCACTGACCTGAATTGAAGCTTGTGTGCATTGTAAGGTCTTGTGTTTGGAAAGCAAGAACAACCAAAAACTTTTAGACAGGTATAATCAGGAAGCTTTTTATATAACTTCTCGAATGGAGATAATCCATTCAACACAGTAGAAGGGGCTCGATTGAGTAGGTAAACTGACGTCCGAACAGCCTCATCCCAAAATTTCATAGGAAGAGAGGCATGAGCAATAAGGGTTAACGCAAACTCAATGATGTGTCTGTGTTTTCTCTCAACAATTCCATTTTGTTGATGAGTGGTAGGAAATGCCAACCTATGACTGATGCCATGCTGAGATAGAAAAGTTGAGAAAGATCTATACTCACCTCCCCAATCAGACTGAATACATTTGATTGGGAGACCAAATTCTAATTCAACTTGAGACTTAAACCTCTCCCAGAACCAAACCTTCCTCCTCCTCTTGATGGAAACCTTGCTCCTCTAGATGAATTGGAGACAAACGATCTTGGTGATGGCCTGTACGAAGTCTGAGCAACATTTATAGAGCTAGAAATGTCAAGATCCTTCAAATATCTTTCAATCCTTGTCTCTTGAGCTAGTAACAAGGATTCAACTTCTGCAATGCTATAGACATCAGATCTGGAACTGACTGAGATTATAAAAGTGTCATATGCTTGTGGTAATCCATCAAAGATTGCATTGATATGATCTCTTGACGAAAGTGGATATCCTACGGAAGCTAGTTGATCTATGATGGATTTCAATTTTAGTAGATAATCATTGATTGAAAGATCTCTTTTCTTGAAATTCTGCAACTGAGTTCTAAACTGGGAGACTTTGGCTATGGTTTGAGAGTTGAAGTAAGTTTCAAGAGTTTGCCAAACCTGTTCAGAAGTGTCACAGCCAACTAATCTTGTGAGCAAAGGTTGAGTCATAGAAGAAAGAAGTCATGAAAACAACAGTTGATCTTGTTGTTCCCAGTTGATGAACTCTGTGTTGATAAATCCATTTTCTTGATCTTCAGTCGATAGAAACCTTGGTGGAAATGAATCCTTTTCGATGAATCTCTGAAGTTTATGACCTTTGATTGTGGCCAACACTTGCTGCTTCCACAACAAATAGTTGTGTTCATCAAGTTTTACAGATAGAACATGAGTAAACACAACTGGTTTGGACTCTGTCATTCTTGGATTTGCAAGTGAGGCAGCACTAGAAGATGAAGCTGAATCTGCCATTGATATTACTACGGAAGGTTGAACTCATCAATGATGAAGACGATTGAAAAGAAAGAACATGTTTAACTTCTAAAGAAAACAGAAAACCAAATGACTTTGTCATGGCTCTGATACCACGTTAAGATCTGAAACAGAAATGACTCTGAAGAATTCTCTATTACATTTCATATTAAAGGTGTACATGAAGAGGCACTTATATATAGCCTTCTGATTAACAAACTAACAAACTTGTTAACCGTATTACTAACAATGTTGACTAGCTTATCATACTAACAAACTAGCTAACAGTATTGACTAGCTGTTTGTGTTTGTTTACATTAACACTCTCTAATAGAGCTTTGACAACCTTGAATAAATTGAAGGATTGGGGCAAGGCTCATAATGACCTGTGTCCTCTGTGTGGCCACGAAACTGAAACTGAGTCGCACCTTTTCTTCTTGTGCACTTATTCTAGCCTTGTTTGGAGTAAAATGCTTCGATATCTTTGTTACTCTAAATAAATCCAAGGTTGGGAGGATGAAGTACTATGGTGCTTACAGAATTTTTGCGGTAATGGAGCAGCAGTGACCATTAAAAAAGTCACCTTAAATGCAACTGCCTATCACCTTTGGTCTGAGCGTAACAGGCGTCTTTATGAGCGGAAATATAACACTGGCCTTGAGCTTGTACAACGCATATATGCCGAAATTAGACTTAAGTTTAGCATTGGTAAATTGAATACAGAGGATACAAATCAAAACAGAGAGCTGATGGACCGCTTGCACATTGACTTACAACTTATTAACAGCAGTCCTAAGCTATGCTCTTGGAAGAAACCTATTATGGGGTGGCACAAGATCAATACGGATGGCTCACTGCGAGGAGATGGGACTCTGAGTGGCACTAAAGGGGGCTATGGTGCTATCCTAAGAGATGATCAAGGAGAAGCAATTGCTGCATGCGCGGGCTGTACCACTGGCCATTCAGTTATCAAGCACGAGCTGCAGAGAGTACTAGCAGAACTGAAACTTGCAGAATCCTATGATGTCAAACGCTTAGAGATCAGTACAGACTCTACAAATGTGTTTGCTTATCTTACTACTAGTACCCCTGTGTCTTGGGACCTTAGACACACACTGAGGCAAATAAGGGCTGGTTTGACTAAGCTAGAGGATTTCACGTGCAAGCATGCTTATCAAGAATTCTAGCCAAATTTCATCCTAATTCAAGTTGTGTAGATTTTACACCTAGTTCATTTGCTGAGGACTTGAAAAAGATTGTATTTGAAAATAGAATAGGGAAAAAAATACAGCAAAATGTAATCAATTTCTTTAGTGGTTTGGGGATCCCAAATAACCCCTGCTCAATTTTCCAAAAAAAAAAAACCAAACTAAAAGAAACCGGTTCCTATTCTAAAACTTTTCGAACTAGCGGTTCTGATTTTGCTGCTACTTGTTTCGTAACTACCAGTAGTCCCTATTTTAAAATCTTAAACATAATAAATCTATTATGTGTCAAGCGATGACAACTAATATAAGAGCTGTAGTATATATGGACAGAATATGTACGTACGTACGTACGTACCTGCAAATGTGGCAAAAACAAGGACTTTGATTCCAGCAGATTCAGAGATCAAGTAGTAGAGAAATCCAGCCAAGGGTGAAAGGAAAAGCAAGAAGAGAAGCCTCATAATCCCACCAACCTCAAAAGCTACCAATGCAAAGTAAGGAAATGAAGTACGTCCCCTGAGCAAAGTTCCATCCAAGTCGGCGACCACGGTATGCTTCTCACGACCGATGGTAGCACAATTTTCTATGGTAGGGAAGGTCGCAAAATCTTCATGAACTGCTTCACCCATGATGGATGCTTGCTTAGTTAAGCTACTAAATACTAATTAAGCTAAAACTAAACTACTAAACTAATTAGTGAAGCTTTATAGGATAAAAAGAAGAGGAGAGAAGACAAAACAAAACAAAACACATGGGAGTTGTAAGTTGAAAACAGAACATTGGATCCAACGAGAGGGTATGTGGGCGATTCTTGTTTTTGTAGTAGAGGTGCCAGTTAGCGGAACTAAGCCTTCTTTGTTAATATCGCACCCCTTACCCTTGCTTTTATTCCTCACTTTGTAGTACGTGTGATGCTCCAATTCTTTGGTTATTTAGCCTATCTATATATAGCTAATTAACATGGCTTGTCTAATAACACAAATTTATGCTAGTGACATGGATTGAATGTTACATCAAAAAGGTCATTCATTACGTACAGAAAACTAGGAAAAAAAAAACTAAATAAAATTCAATAATTTGTGTCCAACAAAGACATACACTTTGGCCCTTGCAAAAATTAGCACACCATTTTCTGTTGAAATTTTTGCTTTCTATTATTGAGTTGTTTAGATTGAAATTCAACCTTAACTAAATATAGTTTATTGAGATCATTGGTTAATACAAAAAATATAGTAATTGCTGGTTTTAGGACAGTGATGTACCTTTGATGTTTGAGAATTAAACAGACAGCTCCATCCATGAAAGAGAGAGATGCGCACCTAATTTGCGGTGCATTCATAGCCCATTAGACCAAATATCCTACCTATATTTCTTTATAATGACCCCTTATTTTATTTTTTGTGACATTTTTATTCTCGGTCCTTGTAGATCAGAAAGAAAAGCAAGTTTTTTTTCTTGTGAAATTATATTATAATTAAATGGCGGCATTGATTATTTCTGGGTGTAGTTTAAAATGAGTTTATCTAAGAGTGTGTTTGGTTGCATGGAATCCTATATCATGAGAATTCATGAAGGGATCCCTATATTTTAGGTTAATTTGAGGTATAACTCTACATACACTATTTGATTTTGTTATCAATGGTGGGAATGGAAGTCTCATGAACGTGAAAATCACATGCATTTAGGACTAAGGAGTGGAATTCCTATCATTGATAACAAAATCAAATGGTAGATGTGAAGTGATATATCAATTTAGTCTAAAATATAGGGGTTCCCTCACGGATTCTCATGGCACCAGAAAACAAATTTAAGATTACTTGAGAATCCAGAAATCATAAACTTCCATGCAAATAATTAGATTTGAGAAATCACATATTTAAATGCAAAAAACCGGATTGGACAACAAGGAAGTATTGGTCTAGAGGGTAAAAATAAAAACCATTCTCACTGAATAGCAGCCATGAAATTACTAATTATTCAGAAAATCCATGTATGTACCTAACAATGGACTAAATGCATGAATTTGAGTGGCATAGGCAGTTCCTACACAAATCTATCAATAAAGCTATGGTTATCTCCTCCTCTACCTCCTACTTGAACAAATTATAGATTAGGGGTGGGCATTCCATCTCGCGATTTCGAACTCGTCCCGATCTCGTTTCATCCCGTCCCAATTTTTTGGGATTGATCAACCTTATCCCGATCTCGTCCCGTCCCGATCTAGATTGAAATGAGACCAGGATGAAGATTTTCAATCCGGCCTACCTCGTCCCGTCCCGAATTTATTTATTTAATTATTATTATTATTAATTTTAATCAAAATACTCTTCTAAATTAAATTTTAGGATGTGTTGAAATTAAATCAATGTAAGATGAAATTTTATATGAAATCTAAATGAATTGAATCATTAGTTTTAAATGAAATTTAATATTTGTTTGCTTTCCACAAAAAAGTTTAATATTTATTTAATATCTATTATTATTTATGATGTAAGTTATATGTATATAAATTTGATATTATTGGTGTGTGAGTAATATGAGATAAAAACTTTTTTTGTTATTTTTTATTGAAGGACTATTTAGTACATGTTCATCCCGTCCCAATCCCGAATGAACGGGATGAGATAGGGATGGGTCCATCTCGTCCCGTACCCACCCCTACTATAGATCCATTTTACCATCCCTTCAACCTAATTTTTGTATTTCTCATTTTGCCATCCCAAATTCATGCTATTTATAGTTAAAATTAACCCCTCCCAAACTATATCTAATTATACTTAAGCTGATAACATAATTTATTTGAAATCTTCCAAATATCTATAAACTATAAATATGCCCTTACAACTCTAACTTTTGAATTTTCAAATTTACCCTTCACCTTTAGTACTTTTTACAATTAAATCCAACTCCTCTTAAACATCGATTAATTATACTTAAGCTCATTTTGTTTATTCTAGTATTAATTTATCCACATTATTTATTTATAGCCCCCAATTATCTATAAACTATAAATAGAATCTTAGATCTAACTTTTGAAATTTTCATTTTGCCCACCACATTTCATATTTTTACAATCAAAATCAGCCCCTCTCAAATATTGATTAATTATACTTAAGTCTCTAATATAATTTATTTAAAGCCCCACAATTATCTATAAACTATAAATAGACCCTTACAATAGTGAGAGTGTAATATTTGGTTACATTGTTTTACTCTTTAATATTCTTTTTTAACCTTTTTAATTAATTAAATTAAAAGTATAAATAATTTTTATGATTAGTTTTGCTTAAAATTAGTCAAAAATCATAAAATTTTAATTTTGACTTATTATTGAATTTTTAGACGGTGGGGACAACTGTTGAAAACCTGGATGAATGCGGTGAATGAAGACATCATTGAGCTTGGATTAGGTGAGGATATGTGAAAAAAATACATTGTTTGGAGAAACAAAATCCATGTAGCCAACCCTGAAAATATCGAAAATGAGCTTTGATGATGATGATTAAATTTTTAGAATAAAATAAAATATATTGCATATATGTACACATGGAGCGCCTCCACACCTTGGGAAAGTTTCCAACATGCTATGGGTACTACCTTGGCTATGAGCACGGCGTATCATCCACAGACTGACGGGCAGACTGAGCGGGTAAATCAGATTTTAAAGGATATGTTGCGAGCTTGCATCATGGATTTTGGTGGTAGTTGGGAGGATCACTTACCGTTGGTAGAGTTCTCGTACAATAATAGTTACCAATCGAGCATTGGCATAGCACCCTTTGAGGCTTTGTATGGTAGGCCTTGTAGATCTCCTAGTTGTTGGGCAGAGGTAGGTGATACAGTATTGTTGGGACCAGAGATTGTTAGGGAGACTGCAGGGAAGATTGAGATTATTCGGGGAAGGATAAAAACTGCTCAGAGTAGACAGAAAAGCTATGCAGATCAAAAGCGCAAGAGTGTAGTGTTTGCGGTTGGTGATTTAGTTTTCCTTAAGGTGTCTCCCATGCGAGGTGTGATGAGATTTGGCAAGAAAGGAAAATTGAGCCCGCGGTATATTGGGCCATTCGAGATTGTCGGATGTGTTGGTCACTTAGCTTACAAGCTTGCGTTGCCGCCCAGTTTGTCGATGATTCATGATGTCTTTCATGTTTCGATGTTGAAAAAATGTGTGAAAGATCCAACTCATATTGTTCAACCTACAACTATTGAACTGAATGAGGATTTGACCTATACAGTTGGGCCGGTGAGGATAATTGATTGTGACGTAAAGCAACTACGACGTAAGAAAGTCAACTTGGTCAAGGTTCAGTGGAGTGAAAAGGAGAACGATGTCACCTGAGAGTTGGAGGACAAAGTAAGGCGTATGCACCCAGAATTATTCGCCTAATCCTTATCCTACCGAATCTCGGGACAAGATTCTTTTAAGGTGTGTATATTGTAATACCCGCCCAATTCACTTACCAATATACTTGCATTATTTTAGAAGTTAATAATATTTATTGGTAGTAATTATTAATTGATAATAATTACAAGTAATAATAGTTTATGATTTTTAATTTCAAACTTAGGTTTAGGCTGGTGGTGGGTAAGAGATAAGGGATGGGTGTGTTTAGCTAATGAAACCCTAACTTTTTATTTAAAAAGAAACCCTAGTTTTTTTTTCCTCTTTGCACACACACAAAAGAAAAAAAAAAAAAAAAAAAACCTGCGTTGAAAGGGTGGGGAGGCGCTTGAAAAGAAGAACCTTGGAATTTTGCAAAGAAAAAATATTTGTGAGTTTAACTCTACCGAAATATTTAATCTATGATATCGATTATTCTGTAATTTTTTTTCCTATGTACGAACTCTACTTTCTTTGGAGATGTTAATACTGATATAATCTACTTTTTCCTATGTTCGTAGAGTTCCTATGTACGAACTCTACGAACTCTATTTTTAATCTACTTTCTTTGGAGATGTACAAACTCTACTTTTTCCTACTGTACGATCTCTACCTTTTCTGTGATTTAATACTGAAAAAAAAAAAACAAAAACAAAAACAAAGGGGTTTATTCTTTTGATTGAGAAGGGTTTTGTTTTATTTTTTTATGATTGAGAAGGGTTTTGTTTTGGTGACCTGACGTCTGGAAGAGAGAGGATGGGAAAAAGGGTTTTTTTTTTCTTCGTTTTCTTTTATTGATAGTAATTGGTCTCCTTACATCTTTTCTTCATTAATGGTGATGTGCCATGAGAAGGGTTTATTTACATTTACATCTTTTCTTTTATTTACATTTACATCTTTTGTGATTGACATTTACATCATGGTTGACATTTACATTGTGGTTGACATCTATAACTACAGTTTTAGTCTTCTTTATTCATCTACAGTTTTAGTTTTCTTTAGGTTTAGTTTTCTTTATTTGATGGTCATGGTCATGTGGTGGACATCTATAGTTATTGATTGTCATGTGGAAAAATGGGTCATGTGGTTGACATCTACAGTTAACAGTGGCCATGTTAATATAACCGTGGTCATGATGTCATGATGTCATGTTGAAACAGGGGTCATGATGTCATGTTATGAATATCACCTTGGTAGTGTTTTATGTATATGGTTCTTGTAGGGGGAATGTGATGTGATGTTAATTGACTTGAAAAGTAATGGCTCAAATAAAATACTTGGTAAATGTTCTTTTTCCACAACTCCAAAAAAAAAAAAATGTGAAAAGAAAAGAAACTTTTGTATACAAACTTGCTTGTATATGTGTGATATTATTATGGGTATGCAGACTTGCTTGCATATCGGTGCACCGTTTCATGTGAGTTCGGTTGTACGTGTAGATTTAGGAAGAATACTTGCCCGTGATCGAACTTCGGGTGAGATGACATGACACTCAAGGTGGCACCCCACTTGGGTCATGTACGCTCCGAGTGGTTTCGATGGCAAGGGAGGCACACTTGGGTGAGGTGTGTTCAGCACAGGAGGAGAGTGCGATTGAGGAAAAGAAGCCAAGAATTTGAGAACAAAAATAAATAATTAAATAAAACCATTGAATTGAGCATGCCATGAAATTGTGTATAGATTATTTTAGCTTGTACTAGGTTAGCCTTAAGGGAAGAAACTAACAGCTCATTCGAACCTCGAATGAGAACTACCTGTCTTCCTTAAGGTGAAATTTGCATTTTGTCCTTTTATATTTAATTGTCTTGATTTGTAAGTTTGCTCACACCAGTATGATTATACTGACCCTGATTTTGTATTGTTTTACAAATTTGGGTACATTCTTAATGAGCGTAGCCCCAGAGAACCATCAGGGTTAATTGGAGCGTAAGGAAGGATAGTAGCTGCGTGGCGATAGCTGAGGAGTCGACACTTTTTATTCTTTTTTTTAGATCTTTATTATTATTCCTAGGTAATCAGATGTAGGATTTGGATATAAATGCTCAGTTTTGTCAGATATTTATTTGGGGAATTTATTATTGAAATTTTCATTTATTCGTTGTGGACCTCATTTTTAGAGGAAGAATATTGAGGAAGCTTATTAGTTGTTTTCTGCCTTATGACTGTACCATTTAAAGTGTTCCTGTTATGCCTTAGTTTTAGAACAATCTATTTATTTATGTTGTTCAAAAATCGGGGCGTGACAGCACATGTCATGGTCGAGCAGTCCGCTAATCGCGATGTTGTTGAGAAATGGGTGTAGTTAACATCTGCGCTCGATGAGGTCAAGGCAGGTACTTCAGTGATACTTACCACCGCTGAGGGACGACTTAATGCGGCTACGAATGAATTTGGTGTTGCCAAGGATAGACAACAGATTGGAAGCGAGTCGTTGATGGATGAATGGAGCTTTTCGACTATATCGAGGGGCTTGGTGTTGGTTTATCCAATTACCATCACTTGGTAGATCAAGTTTTCGAAGATGAAGACGGTGAAGAAGGTATTTCAGGTCTTCCTAATGATTCAATGGTTGAACCATCACCTCCTTCTCCTTCCGAAAAGAGAGCTTCATCCCCTCCTGCTAATGATGCGGTTGCCCTTCGTCCGTCAGATGGCAATGTTGTGATTGCCTCCGTTTTATCTCTCACTTCTTACCTTCTTCCCCGGATGTAATAGAATAGTTTTATCAATGAAAAGAACTTTCCTTTTTGGTATTCTTGTTTGCATGTTTTTCCATCGTAGTCGTAATTTGTCTTGGGTTGTGTGTGTTGACTCATTGCACGTGTCGTAGCATGTGAATTGACTCATGCCTTTTACTTCTAGGTCTTTCGTAGTTGTTGAAGTAAGTTGTATTGTGTATCCCTAGTTCGATTTTTTGATCAGCTAGGGGGCCTTTACAACTACATTTTGAATCATGTTCGAATTTCTTGATCCTAATTCTTATACAACTACTTTCATGGTTTGACGCGTTGATTGACCCAAAGTAGGTTGACTTTATTCGTTATTTCTGAAGTGCCAATTGACTCGGAGCTTATTTGAGCAAGTTGACTTTTCTATATTGACTTTTACTTCGTTGGTTTGACGTATTAGTCGATTCGAAGTTTCTTACGAGTAAGTTGACTATTTTGTCCCACTTATACTTCATTGGTTCAACATATTAGTCAACCCAAAGTTTTTATGAGTAAGTTGACTCGTTCGTCTAACTTTACTTCGTTGGTTCGACATAATAATTGACCCAAAGTTTTTTACGAGTAAGTTGACTATTTCGTCCAACTTGTTGGTTCGACATGAAGTTTTTTATGAGTAAGTTGACTCGTTCGTCCAACTTTTATTTCGTTGGTTCGACATATTAGTTGACTCGAAGTTTTTATGAGTAAGTTGACTCGTTCGTCCAACTTTTACTTCGTTGGTTCGACGTATTGGTCGACCCGAAGTTTTTATACTCGCTCGTCCAACTTGTACTTCATTGGTTCATCGTATTGGTCGAGCTGAAGTTTTTATGCGTATGTCCAACTTTTACTTCGTTGGTTCAACGTATTGGTTGATACGAAGTTTTTATGAGTAAGTTGACTCGTTCATCCAACTTTTACTTCGTTGGTTCGACGTATTGGTCGACCCGAAGTTTTTATAAGTAAATTGACTCGTTCATCCAAATTTTACTTAGTAGTTGATCAGACCAGAAGTTTGCTGAGTATATCTCACTCGTGTCCTGATATTTTTTGGCTTGATATGCCGATTACTCCGTATTGTAGAGCTTTAATGCCTTGATTATGTTGTTCCCGCACAAGATGGGGATTTCGAACTTGTAGTTTTATTGATATTCCCCTCTCGAGTATTTTGACAAACCCTAGTGGTTGTTATTTTTCCAAAATGTTACGCTAAGTTGTAGAGTCTTCTTGTAAAAGTTTGTTTTGTCCTTCTAACCTTTGTTCGGTTGATGTCGATCCTTGTGTTGTTATAGGGTTACATACTTTTTTTTTTTTGAAAGGCAAGCCGGTTTTTTAGCCTAGGATCCGTAACCTAGTCCCGAGATGCGACCTACGGGTCGAACACCACCCCGAAATAAAGATGCCTCCAGTGGGTCTCGAAGCAAGGATCTGTGGATCAAGTCCACAACGCCTTAACCAATCGACCACAGCCCCTTTGGCTATAGGGTTACATACTTGTTGCTTTGTTATATATCGTTTTGGAATTTTTCTTCAAGCCGCCGGATTTGCTATTGGGTTAACTTGTTTATTGCATCTCGTCATTCATTGAGTATGTTATTGTAGCTAACGGACTCGGCGTGCTTCCTAATTTGATAACTGAGGTGCTAAATTACCCAATCATGCTCATATCAGTACCAAATTGTCCAATCATGCCCACATCAACACCAAATTGTCCAATCATGCTCACATCAACACCAATTGCCGAGGTCTAATCGAGTTTGTTGTCGTCAACTTCGTCGTTGGTAATACGGGTCAGGTTTACATATGTCACTAGGGTCTTCGAATTGTGTTAGTTGGCTAGTGCAAACTTCTCTATGTTCTTTTGCCATGAATCGATATATTGGTTTTCTAGTTTCGTTTGACAATGTTAATGCTCCTATTTCGATATAGATTAGCTTGAGTGGGAGGTGTTCTTGGTTGCTTCCTCAGTTGGGTTGATTTTTTTCTCCCTCTGGCTATGCAATGTAATGCGTATATCACTTCCCTGGGCTGTTCTTTTGATCTCGTAGTGGTGTCTGCCTTTTCCTTTCCTTTGGGCTACATGTCTGACATTTCGATGAATTCGTCGAGTCACACTCTTTGAACCCAATGCTCAATTTCATCTTTTAGATTGTAGCAATCTTCAATATCGTGCCCGTGATCCTTGTGAAAGGAATAATACTTACTCTTATCTCTTTTTTCAGGTCTCCTCTCATTATGAGTGGCCAGATGACGTCTTCCTGTTTTGCCATGTGTTTCAGTATATTGGCTTGGCTTGTTTTCAAGGCTGTATACGATTTGTATGTCTTTTTCATCACACTTGTTACCCACTCATGTCTGGGCCTTGCCGACTGCAGCTTTTTGGACTTTTGCTGGTTGGGTTCGGGCATCCCATTGGTCTGATGCCTCTTCGACTGAGTGTTATCCTCCCGAGGTCTGTCATCTTTTCTTCTTTCCTCACTCATGTCCCGCTTATTCAAGTGGCCTTCCCTTTCTTGATCATTTTTCTTCCTGGTAGCTTTCATCTCCTCGAGAGAAATGTGTTTTTGAACGGTTTTCAATAAAATCACCATGTTTTTAGGGGGTTTTAGGCTGAGAGCATAAAAATAGTCATTTTTCAGTTCGGCAGTGAAAGTAGCGGTGTTCGTGTCATCGCTGCATCCGTCGTTCATTGTCAGCTCGTTAGTGAAATGAGTGGCGTATTCCCTTATCGTCTCCTCAGGGTTCTGTTTGATGTGAAGCAGGTAGTGTGGTCATTTCCTCACTCGTTGACTAACGATGAAACTTGTGATAAAGGCAGTGGCTAGCGCCTGGAAGGAGTTTATCGACCTCAGTGGTAAGTTGTTGAACTAGCTCATTGCTGTAAAGGTAAGACTAGTTGGAAATGTTCTGCATAAGATGGATTATGTACTCTCCTTTAATGCCATCATGTGGTGAAAATGTCGCAAATGGTCTGTTGGGTCGGTGGTGCCATCATATACCTCGAACTTTGGAGGTGAACTTCTTTGGCATGGGAGTTATCATGAGGGCGTCAAAGAATGGTGGCTTGGCTACCTCGTACAATACATTAGGATCTGTGACTCCGATCCTGAACAAGATTTCAGCAGGTGTTCTATCACTTTGCAGAGTCTTATCTTGGGGAGGTTCATTGCTTTCGAGATTCCCTTGTTGAGGTTCTGTAGGAATCTCATTGCTTTCTCAGGCTCGATTAGTAGAGTTTTGCTGGGGTGGTGCTTGGATAGGCCAACTAACTAAGTGCGCTCTTGAGTGAGTTTTTCCATCATCTTCATCATGTGGTCCATCTGGGTCATGAGCAAATCTACTCGAGGGTCTGTTGCAATGTCGCCAGATGTCTGGGTTGTCTGAGCTGCTGCATGCTATGGATTTTGGCCGTCGGGCGCAATTGGCCGGTAGTTATTGTTGGGTCTCGGTCGTGAGCTGCTGGCAATGTAGCGTCGCCAGTAGGAGGGTTACTGTGATTATTTTTGGGTTGAGGGTTTGTAAAGTGTTCCATCTATTCTGATAACCTCTTGATCGTTGATATGATTTTAGTGAGTTTTGTTACTGTAGATCTTCTTTTCAAAAAGGAAACATGTCGTTCCCCACGGACGTCGCCAAACCTGATGCGTCCAAATCTCGTCCTCCTGTGAGTTTGACCTGCAAAACAGATGTTAGACCGCCAAGGACCACCTTTTTCATGGCCAAAGGTAATCCGATGCTTAAGACAGTAACTTTGTTGGAGAATGAAGTAAATCTAGACAAAACTCAATTAAAGTTGAATACCTTTGTCGATTGTTCACTTTACCTTATATAATGCTCGAGGTTAATTCTCTTGGTGACTTAAGCATGTGTTGTGCAATGGAGGGAGACATTCTTCATAACCATCTCCTCTTTTATGAAAACGCGTCCGTGAAGGCGTAACTCTCTCCACGACTCTTTTCTTATGCAACGTTTCTCTTCTTTAAGAGAGAACTCGCTTGGGCCTGGATTTGGGCCTTAGTTATGACTTCTTTTGATGGGCCATGTTTGAGCTTTTATGATTGATTTTGCCATCTTTGGGCTTCATGAGCTGACCCGATTTTAAGATACCTAATCCTCGTGATGGACGATTTTTGCCACGTGCAGAGCTGTGATGACAATCTATTTTGATATATCATCACAATGTATGGGTTTTATAGTGATTGGTCATATAGAGAGTATGGTAGACTCAAAACCTATATTGTTTGATGGGTTTTACTGGAAATCAAATGCAGTTTGTTGGTTATTTTGATTATTTTTAGCTTATTTATTTATTTATTTTTCCAAATACATTTAGTTTAATCTTTATCTTCGCTAATAATGTTTGTGTTTGACATGTTAAGAGGATTGCGTGACACTGCAAATGTATGGAAAAAATGTGTTTTTTTAAATGATTTTGGTGTTTGTTTTCAAGTTTCATATCCAGGTGTCCAATTCCAAGCTCTAGAGACGTAAAATTTATGAATTTTTCTTATCTTCTTGATTTGAAGCATAGGTAAATATTGAACAAATTTGTTTGTTTCTTTCATGTTTTTGTGCGTTTGAATTTTGTGACCAATCGGCAATTTTGCACGATGATCATGTTTCTGAATTAGTTTTTATTTGCAGGTGTTTAGGTTTGGGAAATGGAGATAATGTGGTGGTGATAATCGAGAAAAATATGCCCCAAAACACACATGCTTTCAACACCAGTATCATAGCTAGGACATTTCCTTGTGTCAGTACAACTCCATCCACGAGTTCACAGATGGAGCAAGGAACTGCAGGAAGACCTAATTTTCCTTCTCAAACAACTTCCATGGTGAGCACTACCCTATGCTATTTATGAGTTAGCTTGGTTACTGATGTCTTTTCATCAGTCCAATTCTTGAAACTAATGCTTTAGTCATCTTATTTGTGATTACTTTCCCTTGTATGCATGGTGGATAAGTTTTTTGTTGCTTTGATGGTGGCTAGGCACCTAGCATCAATTAAACCATGAGTGTGTATTTTATGTACACTCATCTAGAATATCATTATCCTAACATGGTTGGTGCATGTTGTAGATGATTGAAATTATTTAGCTTGAATGTCTTGATAGATGTCAATCCTTAAACTCATCTTATTGGTGCCATGGCTAAATATTTTTTCAATGCTAACAAAATTGATAGATGCTACAGTTGTGGCGTTATCCAGTTTTATCTAAAATCATGGACACTAGTAAAAATTTGGGCGTGCGTGTGTGCATTGGATACCTTCCTTAGACTGTGACATTGTAATTTGCGATCTGTTGTAGTCTGTCCTTGACATGTTGAAAATCTTATTGAAACCTTCCTCAAGACTTGTGAATTGGATGTAATGCGTTTAGGAAAACAAATGGATGTTAACTGTTCTTCATATGGGTTGCAGATAGGTTTTTAATTTAAAAAAATAATTATGATGATAATATTGAAATGTAGTAATAGAGGGGGTAATTTTGAATTTGTACATAAGAGTTTTCCTCATTTTTCTATCTCGTTAAGTTTCCCAGTGAAACGCATCAACGCTCTAATTTCAAAATTTTGTTCTTATCCTATCTTGATTACGGATAATGCTCTTGTTCGACAAAATGTCTATTCATATACAATATTCAAAATGTAGGGGGTATGGTTCAGTGGTAAAAGTGTGATTCATTCTATTACATTCTCTCATTAGAAATGGGCACTGTAGCTGAGCCCCGGTCTTTTTTACGGGCGTTCAGACAGTTGATGTTTTAGTTTGGATGTGTGTCACAGCGTTATTTCAATTACAGCAAAAATGCAAATAGAAACTGTGATTTTGTACTTTTTTATTCTATTCTCAACATGTGGACTCTCCTTTTCAGTTTTTCGGTTTTTTCATTATGTTTTTGTTCATGATGTTGATCATACTAAACCATTTACAGAACACTCTGGTTGAGCCTCGGAAAATTTGCATGAAGCCACGTCATCCTCGCCGTGTGCTCCACAGTGGTGCATTTCCAACGAATGAGAGTTTGTGACTTACAACTATTGGAAAAATGGCGCCCCTACAATGTGCATTCAGGCTAGCAAGGACAATTAAAAAAATTCATCAGCAAGGTGAGCATGCCCAAACTACTTTACCTTCTCAGTTAGTCCAAAAAAAGCTGGAACTCCGTAGTTCACAAAAAAAGCTTAAATACAGCGTTGACATTATATTTACCTAAGCAATTCCTACCATAGCTAGTGTTCCTCCAACTGCTTCTCCCCAACCAGTTAAGGCAGATGTAGGAGACTGTAAAGATAGATTTGAGTAACCAGAAAAGTGGTAATACCTCAAT
The DNA here is from genome assembly GCA_963556465.1 of Berberis vulgaris. NCBI lineage: Eukaryota > Viridiplantae > Streptophyta > Magnoliopsida > Ranunculales > Berberidaceae > Berberis > Berberis vulgaris. The sequence continues at coordinate 30,051,270 of OY747127.1, read as the reverse complement.
GTCCGAAGTTGCAGCTGGAACTCCTCAGTCTCAGCACTCATGGGGAGACGTTTAACATTTATTTGAAGGGTATGATGACCAGCATAAAGCTGCTATTCACAGAGATAGATCAAGGGAGATTGACGAGCAGAACAAATTGTTTGCTGCTCGGAAGTTGTGTATTGTCATGGATTTGGATCACACTCTTCTTAATCCAGCCAAGGTATATTAGGTCCTAAATAGACACCACACCAAATTGGCATATTTGTAACAACTTTCAAAACAGTAACACTTTTGAGCTATTACAATTCACCAAACAATTTCAAGTCATAGCTAAATTTAGTCAAAAAAATGAAAAACACAAAAAAAAAGTGATACAATAAATTGGATCATCATGAATAGTATCATTTGTAGGACCATACTACTCATGGTGATACAATTATTGTATCACTTTATTTGTGCAAATGTTTAAAATTGTTTTGTGAATTGTTATAGCTCAAAAGTGTTACTATTTTGGGGGTTATTACAAAAATGTCAATTTGGTGTAGTGAGATAATTTATTTCCGTTACCCAATGGGAGCGTCTTCTCATTTCTTGCATCTCTTTTCGATTCAGTTTGTGGAAGTAGAACCAGTTCATGAAGAGATCTTGATAAAGAAAGTAGAACAAGATCGAGATAAGCCTCGATGTCATCTCTTTCGCTTCAACCATATGAGCACGTGGACCAAGTTACGGAGCAAGGACTAGAGATTGAAATGTGGATATGAGATGGTCTGATGATAAGCACTTGAGAGGTGTTGCACGTGTACTGAATTATCATTTTGGTGTGGACCATTAAATGTTGAGTTTTGTATGTATCGATGAATCTATGAGAGCAATATAGTGATGTATAAGTCCCAGAATGTTAACAGAAATAATTTTGTTGGAAATATTTCAATTTACCATATTTATTTTAATTTATTTTTAAATTTTCAACTTTATTTATTATAGGTATATTTTAAAAAAAGCTATCACATGATAGCATTTTAAAAGTCATTCATGATAGCACTTTCGAGATGCTAAAACAAACAATTGATAGCATTTATGTGCATGTGATAGATAACACAACCATGACATTCACCAAAATAATTGATAAAATTTATGTACATGTAATATATAAAACAACCAGGAGCGGAGCCAAGATTTTGGTCGATGGGGGCAAAGTTCCATTATAAATTTTTAGATGAACATTTAACAAAAATATAGCATATTTTGAAAAATTATAATAAAATTTATAAGTTTTGAAAAAAAAAAAACAATTTCATGATTATATACGTATGGATATGTCAAAATCAACATAAAATGATAGTTTTTCCCTTCTTTGTACATTTTCTTATTACGATTTTTTCCAAAGAATTACGAGGAAATATATTTACTAAATTATAATAAAAATAGGAGTTGAGAAGAACTAAAAATTGTGACAATTTATCTTGAACTGCTTGTTAAGTAGTTTGCAAATTTGGACATTAAAATCAAGATTTTTTTTTTTGTTAAACATAATGCTTATTAAAATTAAGGATCATACAAAGTTCTACCCGCTATGGATGCGAGATAATAGGCCTCATAGTTGAGTTCCCTACTGATATACATACATTTCCAATTATTAAGTAGTTCAAGAAGACGCTCAACATTACACAAAAGCGGATGCCTGACCCAATCCGAAACAAAAGATGTGCCAACATCCTCCACCACCTTCAGAAAGTTCGTTGAATCTCCAAAAAGAACGCCAAATTTCCACCGTTGGGCTTGAACTAGCATAAGAGCCGCCTCTCCTACAAAGAGCTCAGCCATTTTGTTGTCCAAGACCGGTCCTTGAAACGTACTAGCCACGGTAGCAAGCACATGTCCTCCCAGATCCATTGCTATGACACCTACAACTCCCTGCTTACGATGGTCAAATAAGCAAGCATCAAAATTAACAATCATTGTATCAGGGTCAAGAAACTCCGAGGAATGGATCACAGAAGAGAAAGGGCTATTGAGTCTATGAGAGTTGGCGAACTCAAACTGTTTTCGGATAAGATAAAGCCTACCTGCTACAAGAGCAATAAGGGGACCAAAAGGAACAAGTTGCGGGGCAGGAATATGATGGGGGATTTGATCGGAGCGGGCATAACTCACGATTTGTGGAATTGTGGTTATAGTAAGTTCGGGGCGATCGCTTGAGGTTTTAAACTAGTGAGAAGCCCAATTCGACCACATGGCCTGGAGAGTCGAAGTGAAATCAATGACCCTGAATTTGGAATTATTGAAAATAATATTATTCCGTACCTTCCAAATAGTCAGGAGGACAGCCAAAAAACTGAAAGAGGATTTCCTTTAAGGATGTGAGGTGTTCTCTGGTTGTTTTCCAAACGAAATTGAAAAAGGCTGAAATAGTGGGGGGCGGAAGGATTGGCAAAGCCAGTCAATAGGGAGAAAAGACAACTACCAGAGTCTGTTTGTGGTGGGGCAAGTGAAGAAAAGATGAATGGCATCTTTTTCATGGCTGTGACAGAAGACACGATTGTTCTCGATCAGGACATGAACCCTTCTCAAGTTGGACATAATAGGCAGAAGGTTCTGACTTAATTTCCAAAGGAAGAGAATAGCACTAGGTGGTGCTTTCAGGTGCCATATATGCTGAAGAATTTTTGGTGCAAGAGCAGAGTAAATGGTACCCGAGGAAGAGCTAGCCTCATTACCTGAGGATAGGATACGCGTAGGGCTCTTGACAGAAAAGATACATTTTTTGTCACCGTCCCAGATGAGACAGTCATGGCTGGAAGATGGGCGTATGCAAATATTGGTAATATCTCTTACCACTGGACTAGGCAAAAAAAAGAGGAGTTTCTCGTTCCAAGAAATGGGGGAGGAAGGTGAGATTGTCCAAAGGTCTGAAAGACAAGATGGAAAATTGGGAGCAATTGGATCTGGGACGCAGTCTGCTAAGAACAGACCGGGCTTTATCCAGGCATCATTCCAGAGGTTGATTGTTTCCTCAGAGAGGACTTGCCAATGAAAACACATCTTAATGGCCAGGAGAGCTGTAAAAAAGCCTCTCCAGGCAAAGGAAGCCAGAGCAAGAGGTTTGACTAGTTGGAACAAAGATTTAGAGTTGTAATAGATTGTCTTGAGAAGGCGAGACCTGAGCAAGAGAGGGGATGATAATGCAGTCCACACATTTTTTTGTCAGGAGTGCAAGATTCTTGTTCCTAGAAGTAGGAATATTAAGACCTCCCAAGTGTCTGGGAAAAGAGATTCTATCCCATTTGTAAAGATGCTTAGCACACCCTTGTTCCTGACCGTTCCACCAAAAATTATGAGCAAGAGAACCGATCTTATGCAAAAGAATCGCGGGAAGAAGAAATACCTGCATAGTGTATACTGGAATAGAATTGAGGACAACCTTGATCATGACTGTCCGGCCTGCCTGGGACATAACTTTGGATTTCCAAGTGGCAAGTTTGTTGAAGATTTTATCCATGAGAAATTGAAAATCTTTGGACTTCTGTTTGGAAAACAAGAGAGGGGACCCCAGATATTTGTCTTTCGAATGAAAGGACTTTGATCCCAAAACCATCCTGGCATGTTTGGGATGGACATTCGCATTGAAAAAAATAAAGGATTTGTCAAAATTGACTCCCTGGCAAGATGCTATGCAGTAGTGATGGATAATATCCTTTACTGCATGGGCCTTCGCTAGGAAAGCTCTACAAAATAGGAGAAAATCGTCAGCATAAAAAGATGGCTGATGGAAGGGGATCTGTGTCTGATTTTGATACCTTTTATCATGCCATTTTCCTCAGCTTGAGTCAAGAGGCGAGAAAGTGCCTCAGCAACCATGATGAAGAAATAAGGAGAGAGGGGATCTCCCTGTCTAATCCCGTGGGAGGGAACAATTGGCTCCAGAGGAGAGCCATTTAGAAGAACTCTTAGAGTGGAAATGGAAATACGTTGATGTATCAATTCAACCCAATCCTCGGAGAAACCTAACTGGCGTAATATCTGAAGAAGGGAAGGACCACTCAATCCTATCATAAGCCTTAGCCATATTGATTTGAATAGCCATCCATCTCTGAGTTTTCTGTTTAAACAACTTCATCTGGGAGAAGATCTCGTGGGCAACAGTTCGCGATGGATCTACCTTTCAGGAATGCTCCTTGGGTAGAAGTGATGTTATTTAAAAGAGGTTTGAGTCGATTGGCTAGAATTTTAGAAATAACCTTGTAGAACACATTGCAGAGACCTATGGACGGGTTACTGACTTTCTGCAAAAGTGCCAAGAAAGTCTCATTGAGGTTTAGGTCAAGTCTCTGGGAGGTGAAAAAGTTTTGTACTAATGCAATAACATCCTCACCAAGGATGTCCCAGTAGTGTTGAAAAAAGAAAGCGTGGAAACCGTCCGAGCCAAGAGCTTTTTGGCTCCCGAATGGGAACATCATTTCCCTAATGAGGACGCCACTTGGGACAACAATCAAAGCTGAATTATCGGCTGCAGAGATGATAGGGTGGAAGAGTTGGAGCCATTGGGGGGTTAGAAGTTTTGAAAAGATTAGAGTAGTAACTAGTGAAAACCTGTCCCAATGGCCCCGAGTCATTGTGCCAAGCACCGTTTTGGTCTTTGAGTCGCAAGACAAGGTTCGATTTGCGACGCATCAAAGTGGAGAAATGAAAGAATCTAGTGTTTCAATCGCCATCAAAGAGCCAAGATACCCCTGATTTATTGCGGCACAACAATTCTTCACAGACCAGAAGCTCCACGAGAAGGGCCTCTAAAAAGCCGTGTTCTAAAAAATGGCCTAGGCGGTCGCCTAGGCGTTAGAGAAACGCCCAGATTAATGGTTGGGCGGGGTGAAAAATCGGGTAGGCGCCTAGGTGGGGTCTAGGCGATCTGGGTGGTTTTTTTTTTAATAAGGTTGATTGTGTTCTTATTTTATTTTTCTTCTCCATTTTTTGGAAAGAAACAATTTAATTGTTTTTATTCAGTATATGTCTGAATGTAGCAAATGATGATTACTTAATGGAATTCTCAAAGGATCTGCCGGTACCAATTTTAGTAATGTAGATTTTATCAAACATGACTGAGGTCATTCATGCAATTTGACGAAAAATAAAAGAGTAGGTTTGGATATTTGTCCACAAATTCAACTTTGTATAAAGTACCCATCATGACCAACTTCAGTCATTTGAGTTTTAATAAATTTTGTTCATGATTGTTAATTTTTCATGTTTATAAATTTTGCATATGTATCTTGGCATTAAATTGGATGTAATTGATAAGGTATTATGCTTAACTTTTGTAAATTATTAAAGTTATAATACAAAACCTAAAACCGCCTAGGCCCCTGGGCGCTAGGCGCATGCTCGCCGCCTGCCCACAACCTCCGGGCCAGGAGCTTTTTGGCTCCCGAATGAGAACATCATTTCCCTAATGAGGTCACCACTTGGGACAACAATCAAAGTTGCATTATCGGCTGCAAAGATGATAGGGTGGAAGATTTGAAGAACAGTTGCACTACAAGAAAAATGCTGATTAATAGCGTTTCAAAGACGCTATGGTAGGATACCAAAGCGTTTTAGAAAACATTGTGTTTGCCGGAGCTATAATAGATACAGGGTCTATTTTAGCGTTTTAAAAACGCTATTGTAAGTTGACTATTATAGTGTTTCTGAAACGCTATAGTAACTCTATTATAGCATTTTAAAAATGCTATTGTAAGTTGACTATTTATAATGTTTCTGAAATGCTATAGTAAGTCTATTATAGCATTTTAAAAAATGCTATTGTAAGTTGACTATTTATAGCGTTTCTGAAATGCTATAGTAACAATATTTATAGCGTTTCAGAACGGCTATTGTATACTATACAATAGCATTTCAGAAACGCTATTGTACAGTTACTATAGCGTTTCAAAAATGCTATTGTCTTCTCTCACGTAGCATTTAACAAATGCTATTGTATTAGTTTCTATAGCGTTTCTCAATGCCTTTTTTTTTTTTTTTTTTTCTATAGCACTCGTCAAGTGCTATCAAATGACTTTTTATAACATCTTATAAGTTTTATTTCTAGAAAATAAAAATCTAAATGTGCCAAATTAAACATTTCCATGAATGGAGGCAAAGTAATGTAATTAATAAGATAATGTATTACATCGAGTCACAAAATCTATCAAATAATAAGGATAAGATTACATTTATTTTAGTTGAAGTATGCTCACACCATACCAATTCTATAATTAGAACTGTACACTGTTGTTTTCTACATCCTCTTCGATTGCCATGTCTACCTATCAACTGCTCTCTTTGTCAAATTAGAACTGATATAGAGTTGAACTTAGAAAAGAAGTGCTCTGCATGAAAGAAAATAGGACTAAGATTTGTTGAAGCTTGGGGCACAACATGTTGTTGCAGTGCTGGTTCATTCAACAGGCTCGACCTTGGATCAGTTGCAACGTTAACATTGACCATGCTAGCAGCAAACCCCATGGCTCTCCCAATCTCCCTTTCCATTCTACAGATAACTACATCTTGAACAATGCTCTGATATGCCTTACTCAAGTTGCCATTTTCCATATCTTTTATGGCACGTAAGGCACTAGTTTTGTTTTCATAGATAAACTGCATTGACATCCTTCTCCCAGTAAGACTAGTTGTGATTGCTAACTCCATATCAGACACTGAATGTTTGAAGTCACTGTTCCACTCAAATATCCATTAGCAAAACTGGCTTTGTGTAGAAGCATGTAGACTAGTATGAAAGACTCAGATACAAACCTGGTCTATCACTAGAACTGAAAGATCTTTCATGATTTGAGCAAGCTCATTCACTGATTCTACAACCTACAAACAAATATCAAGCAGGTTAATTGAGGACTTTTTATCTTTAATTCGAAAATGGAGCTGAAAGGAGAATCATTTAAGCTTGCTTGAGTTATCTCTATCCCCCTCTCTGCTGTGAATGCCTCACTTTTCTTCAACCTTGACATTTGGTGCTCATTAAATCTCTAAACTGAAATATACACCAACCAAATCAGAATTTTATCTATTTTATCTCAATGAATTATCTAAAAATTTTCACTTTCATTAGATTGAGATCGCATTTTTTGGATGCTGGAGATACCCAAACTAAGATGTTAAAAAGGGGGGTGGTGGGAGCATACCATGTCACTGAAGTCATCCACTTCCATTGTAGATTTACTTCCATTCAAATTCATCTCGATGTCAACCCCATCTTGACCCTAAAGCATAAATTTTCACCATTTCAGAAATATGTATTGCTCCAAGCACTTGAACATGTTGAGTATTTGAAAGAGGCACCTAGATTGTAAATCAGTTAAAGTATTTATGAATAAAATAACTGCAGTCTTATTCCAAAGAGCAAACCATACATTTTCATTTTGAAAATGGCAAGGTAATCATATGCTGTGTAGAAAACTTTTTAACCAGGTCATATGGAACTACTTATGCTACTAACGTTACAAATAATATTAAGAAAAAGGTAATGTAGACCTCTTTTTGCTGCCGAAGGCTTCAAGTAAGTAAACTGTTTCTTTCGTAGCTCCACTGAAAGATTCTGAAGGTCAGTAGCAAGAGAACGTTGTACAAGAAAAATGAAGTTGTAATCAAAATCCACCACTGAAGGATGCAAGGAAAATGAGATCCAATCACTAGATATTCTAATTCTTAACTATCAAAATCATCCGTTTAAAATGAATGTGCAAGAGGCAATAAGTAATGATCATCGTTATACCTGTACATTTTTCCTAACATTTGAATCCTCAGAAGGCCCGCTTGCAGAAAGACTTTGTAATTCCTTCTCAGATCTTTTCAACAAATCCGTTATCTCTTGCGTAAGGGCCTCAATCAGGTGTTGATCTTCTCTGACATCTGCAAAGTATGTAATCTTTTCAACATAACTGAGAGGAAAAAATTTCATGGTTGTCATTACTTACCTCTCCCAAGGCATCATCAATATTCATATCTTTCACAAACCCGCATGAAACAATGTTTGTTCCGAAATCAAGATCAATGATCTAGGACAAGGCTGCCAGTACATCATTTTAAGCTTTGAGTGATGTTGTAGAAGTGCCGGCTACAAGAAACAAAGTTGTGGCAGATTAGATAGTTAAATTAGAACAAGAATAAGATAAAATGAGAGTTTACCTAGTTGGCATCGATGTTTATATATTAGTACCCGAACAAATAATGAGCATAACTCTCCTATTGTTCCAATGGAGAGAAAAACATACCATGTCATTACTCAAAGGTGGTATTGTCACTGATATAACACTCATGCTTTCGAGTCTGAGCGATAACATTGCATCACAAACTTTCATACCAGAAAATCATTTAGCATAAAACATGTTTCAATGCCTTTCAAAATCCTGTTAGGATCCCATTAGTGAGACCACCTACATCTGTTCTAGCTGACCCAAATCACCTTCATGAAATATTCCTATTCTTCAGCTTTTCAACCCCAAGCTAATGGATCACATGCCATCCATCTGAATGAACACAAATGAAAGTCAAAACAGAAAGTTCCAACAACGTCAAAGAGAAGTTGGCATAGAATGAACAAGTTACCATCTTAGACTTCTCCTGTTCAAGCTCTTTATTCTTTTGAATCTCACTATTAATTCGATCTAATTCAGCCTGAATAACAAACCGCACAGGTGGTAAGTTAAAATTGCATTTATAATCATCCAACATAAAACAGTAAGAGTTACAAGAAGTTAAACCTTCTTCTTTCGAATTTCCTCTTATTTGGCATCTAAGAACTGCTGAGGGACACCACTAGCATTACTCTTAGCACTAAGGAGGAGACCCCAAAGCTCTTTCATGAACTTTCCAGTATTTTTCTCCATGAATCCAGTAATCTGGATTTGAACTTGCTTCCCATTAATCTCCTATATCAAACAGAATAGTCAACAATCTGCCAAAAGAAGCCAGTACCTAAGATACAAGTTCAAATATTTTAAAAGTTTTGGAACCATTGGGGGATTAGAAGTTTTGAAAAGATTAGAGTAGTAACTGGTGAGAACCTGTCCCAATGGCTCCGAGTCATTGTGCCAAGCACCATTTTGGTCTTTGAGTCACAGGATAAGTTTGATTTGTGACGCATCATAGTGGAGAAATGAAAGAATCTAGTGTTTCAATCGCCATCAGAGAGCCAAGATACCCCTGATTTATTGCACCAAAACAATTCTTCACGGACCAAAAGCTCCTCGAGACGGGCCTCTAAAAAGGAGATAAAAAAGGCATTACCCCTGGACAAAGGAGCATTCTGAAGAGCGTCTAAAATAGCCGAGTTTCGAGGATGCAAACTTACATGTTGCGGAAGTCAGATTGATTCCATCTAGATAAAGCGTGACTAAGGTTCTTGATTTTTGTGAGAAAAATGAAGGGGGTGAGCCTTGTCTAGGGGAGATCAAGAACAGGTAATGATGTGATGGCAACCTGGATCCTCGGTTCACATATGAAAAATTTTGAAAGGCTTGATTGAGGAGGTAGATTGAGTGGTCAGTTGGAGGGAAATTGCCTTGTGATTCGAAGAAGGGGCATGAATAGAATGGCTGGAAAATGTGTTACATTAGAAAGTTAGATTGAAACATGAGTTGGATTATAACTTTAAAGATTCAAGTGAAAGTAAACATTGGGCCCCCTTATATTTGTATACTTTAAAAGGATATTTAAAAAATGAGTGGGCCAAAAAATAACTTGTTAAATACAATAAGTTAAAAAAAAAATGAATATGGGACTTACTTAAGCACTACAAGCTATATAGGAAATTTAGAATTGGGGGGGACATAACAGAACTTTAGGTGATTTGAGAGGGGGCAAAAGCTAACCGTGGACATCGAATCATGTACCTCACAGTGGGGCAATTGCCCCCTTATCTTATTAGTGGTTCCTCCCTTGATACAACCATGATAGTTTACAAATGCTAACAAACAATTGATAGCATTTATGTAAATGTGATAGATAATACAACCATAACATTCACAAATGCTATGTTGGGATAGCATTTTTCATGGTAGTTATGTAAAAAAAAATAACATGGGCTATTGTGACTTGCAATAAATGTTTGGTACCCTTGTCATAGCATTCTTGTAATGTCTTGAAAGACCATTTTTGTCGTAGTGTCTGTTGATCGTATGATCCCTCTAGTCTTAGGTTATGTAATCTTAATCGGATGAATCATCAATCAAGTTTCATATAATTAATTCTTGGTCAAGCCTAGTTAACTGAGAATGAGTTGGAACAATAGCAATGTAGTAATTGCTTGGGTAGATATAATATCAACAATGTTTCAGTTTTTTTGTGAACTGCCGAGTGATATCTTGGTTGGGAACCGAATGAGAAGGTAAAGAAGTTTGGTCCTGCTCACCTTGCTGATGGATTTTGAAATTGTCCTTTTTAGCCTGAATGCACATTGTAGGGGAGCCATTTGTTTCAGTTGTTCTGGTTCCAAACTCCCATTCTATATAAATGCACCACTGTGGAGAGTCCACATATTTTGAGACCTCTTGGACAAAATCATACAGAAAAAAAAAAGGAAAAACGGAAAAAGAGAGTAGAATAAAAACAGTACAAATCACAAGTTTCTATTTACATTTTTGTTGTAATTGAAATAAGGTTGTGACTAGGGGTGGGCACGGGATGGGACCAGATATACCCATCCCTATCTCATCCCGTTTATACGGGATTGGGACGGGACGGGATCAGTGTGCTGCCTGTGACTGTCACGAACATTATCATCATATAAGAGCGTGCAAAATAATTTTCTTATAATTAGATATAGATGTGTCATGCAAATATAAGGGTAGTCACTAAATCCCTTAACAATGAAGTCGAGTGGGCTTGACTTTTAGAAAATGACATGATAAATGGAACCCACTAAGAGTATTGTGTCGCTGTGATGGCCTCCCAACTGATTTTACAATTTCATTACTGTGGAAAACAAAATTCATGGTTCCTTGACAAAATGACATTTAATCTTTTGTTAGGGAAAAAATATAGACCTATTGGTAATGCTCTAACATATTCATAATGGTTTACCATCAATACATATATTGTAATTAAAAGAATTTATTTTTACAGCCCGGGACATCTCAAATTCTTGGCTCCGCCCTTGAATATTCCCTTCTGAATATGTATTACTCAGTTAATTGTCATTTTTCATCTTCACCTGGGTATTATCAAGATTTGAAAGTTAAATAATTAGAGCCACTTTTATTGGGAATCCAAGCAATAGTCTGCTATCTTTCTCTTCCTTAATGAATATTTATTTCTTGAAGTAACATTTCTGTTACCACTGCAAACACCATGAGTTTTTGTCAGCCATCTGTAAGTTTATATGAATAAAAATAAATAAATAAAAATATTAATAATAAATATTAAAAAAATAGCTCGGGACGGGACGGGATTGGCGGGATTGAAAATCTTCATCCCATCCCATTTTAGATCGGGACGGGACAAGATCAGGATGAAATTATTCAATCCCATTAAGACCCAGAAAAATTGGGACGGGACGGGACGAGATCGGGATCGCGGGATGGGATGCCCACCCCTAGTTGTGACACACATCCTTTGTGTTTTGGGGCATATTTTTCCTGATTATCCCCACCACATCATCTCCATTTCCCAAACCTAAACACTGCAAATAAAAAACTAATTAGAAACGTCATCCCCCTGCAGAATTGAAGATTGATCACAGAAATCAAAAGCACAGAAACATGATAGAAAATAAACAAGATTTGTTCAATATTTACATATGCTTCAAATCAAGAAGAGAAGAAAAACTCCTAAATTTTATGTCCTTGGAGCTTGAAACTAGACACCTAGATATAGGGGTGGGCATCCCATCCCGCGATCCCGATCTCGCCCCGTCCCGTCCCGATTTTTTCAGGTCTTAATGAGATTGAATCATTCCATCCCAATCTAGAATGGGATGGGATGAAAATTTTCAATCCCGCCAATCTCGTCCCGTCCCGAGCTAATTTTTCAATATTTATTATTAATATATATTATTTATTTATTTTAGGATTGCAATATTTTGATGCCTATATAAAGTCACTGATGTATATTTCAATATTTGTATGTTTCTTCCTTTTCAAACCGTGTTCCCAAACTTCAAACATCAATTATTGAAAGTTTAGTATTTACCATTGCTAACTTTTAAACTGTGAATGTAAAAATAAAAAAAAAAAATGCAAATTTTTAGTAGATGATGTACCAATCATTGTGTTCAAGAACAACAAAGATTTGGGAGTGAAATTCCCATTCAACCAACCCATGAAGCTCTACTCAAGTTTGTGGAATGCAGATGATTGGGCCACAAGGGGTGGCCTTGAGAATACTGATTGGTCCAAAGCCCCATTTGTGGCCTCATACAGAGGATTCCACATTGATGGTTGTGAGGCCTCAGTAAATGCAAAGTTTTGTGCAACACAAGGGAAGAGATGGTGGGATCAAAAAGAGTTCCAAGATCTTGATGCTCTACAATACAGGAACCTCCATTGGGTTCGCCAAAAATACACCATCTACAACTACTGCAATGATAGAGTCAGGTATGCAAGCATGCCACCTGAATGCAAGAGAGACAAAGATGTCTAACCAATCCATGATGATGCTGATGTGTGGGCTGGGGTCTTCTTCTTCTTCTTCAAGTCCTCCACAAAGGAATTTGGAGTTATTTCCACAAACAATTAGTTTGGATATATCTTGGATAAGAAGTCTGCTGCTTTATTAGTCACCCTGTAATGATGGTTTATTTTGTAACATTCCAGCTGTTGTAGTGCCCTTTTGATTCTGTAGTGAATGTGTTGTATCTGTTTGTGAAAATGCTAGGAAACCATGTTTTTGTAACCGGGTTTTGTAACCATGGTGATGTGACGTGATCTTGAAAGAATGATGAAATCCCCAAAGTGTTTATATGTATCTCGAGGTTGTAAAAAACCTCATCTAACGATGCCACATCATCCTGGTTATAAAACCTGATTCCCTAGCCTCACTCATTTGTTTGAGTCATTCCAGGAAGTGTTCTTATTGTTGGTGAGCTGTAGGTACATACTGTTTGAGTCGGTACTTATTTCTAGTTTTGTAACACCATGCATTCCAGAAAGTTTGAGCTTTGCTTAAAGCCCCTGCAGCTCGTGTTTGATGACTGAATGCGCCGTATCTGCACCTGTGCATGCTGAAATAACTTCCCCACTATCATCACAGACAGTGGCGGAGCCAGGAATTTGATTGATGGAGGGCAAAGCCACAAGTTGCTTAAAAAAACAATAATTCTAGCCAGCCAGATTTGATAGCCACTTTTGAGTCAAGTTTTGATTTTTTTACACTTCTGTCCCTTCTATAGATGGTGTTTGCGATTGTGTTTTAAAGAGAATGGGGTAAAAAATACAAAACTTTGCCCAAAAGTAACTACCAAACCTGGCTGGCTAGACTTACTAAAAAAAAAATGATAAGACATCGAGATGCAATACAAAATTTGTATCAATAGTGCATACATTTTAACGATATTTGAATTTTTAATACATCAATCCATTATCTAATCGAATCCGACTTTTTTTTTTTTTAAATCTTTTCTTCATGTAATATATTTCATAACACTATACATGTAACATCATAACAATCAAATGTTCCAATACTTTGATCTTAAAACAATTTATTAATTGAATATTATTAACATTAAACAATTATAAGAAAGAACAAATATTTTACCAATACAATTGACAAACTAATTTACAACCATCCTACAACATATGAGCTATGACACACGATAAACTTTTGGCCAAGGCTTAGGCTACGTACACAATAAAAAAAAAATTGATTTTACACTATTTAAATATAAATTGTAGAAAATCAAAACAATCAATAATTGGAATATGAAACAGTTGAAGGCTTAAAATTTGAAATTGTAATGTTGAGTTAGGTCAAATAATAAAAATCTAAATTGTACAGATGACACACATTGATATATGATAACTTCTAAAGTGGCCCAAATTTGAGGAATGGCAGAAACGTGTCCAAATTATATGGATTCAATTTTAGTTACTTATCAGTTCACTGAGGGGGCAATTTTTTTAATCAAATTGTTAGGGGAGGCAACCAATAACAACACATGTACACAAATAAGACATGCAGCTGCTTACAGGAAATGCATAGTTCGGGGGCTGCTCCCTCTGGCGTGTATGTAGCTCTGCCACTAACCACGAATGATCGCACCATAACCCCCTTTCAGTCCCTGCATGAACCATCTGATTTGAGTTTAATCCATCCCGTCTCCGGCTTTACCCAAGCACATTTGATTGGATTTGGAAGAGTGTAGTGCACATCTAGACCCCATCATGCAAAGAGTTCTCTGTTAGTTAGATTATCTTCTGTTGAGAAATTTGTAGCACTAAATCTCAATCGAACATCTTCGTATATGATCCATCAAACATTATTGGTTTAGAGTCAACCAAACTCTCTATGATCCATCACTATAAAACCCATACACTGATCATAAAACCTTATAGCTAGTGAATAAAAGATGAAAACTTTCAACTTAAACTTGTACAAAACGAAAAATTTTGACTGTGTACACATCAATAATCACCATTATATAGTAAACACAACTGGTCAAAATAGAGGATGAGTTTGGTTATAATTGAATTTGGAAGGGAAAGGAGGTTTTACAACAACAATAAAGAAAAAGACATTTACTGCATAATGAATGAGAACAAAAAGAAGAAAAGTAGAATGATGTGAGTCTTCATACTTAATCTTAACAATTCCATAATCCCTTTGCAAGTTTACCACCTTGTATACCAAAACCTAAAAAGCTCACTAATATTTCTCAATCAAAAGCAACCCCAACACATAGAGATGACAATAAACCAAAATCAGATGATCAAATTCAATTACCCTTAAATTGTAAACCATAAATGATATATCCTATTTTTTTTACTTTATGTTGGTGAAGTTATCTTGTTAATCGTGTACAAAATTTATTAATCTTGCTGTAAAATTGGAGTGGTGACTGGCGAGAAAGCCCTTCACTTTTTGCAACTTTTCAACACTCAACCCAATTCCACAAGATAAACCAAAATTTCTTGATCTCACAGATGATAATAAATGAGGTGCAAACAATGGAATCAATAACTTCTACGTCATAATCCCTAAATAATACGTTCATCCATCAAACAACAACAATTCTAGCTGGCCCGTCCTCACAGCCCGTCCCATGGGACGGACCCTCCCAGGCACGTGGTCCTGCGTCATCCCTCGCACGTGCTCCTGCGTCGATTCAAAAAAAAAAAAAAAATGAAAAAAAGAGGGAATCGAAATTTTTGGAGAGAAAAGGAGGGAACCTCTCCCTCTCCCCATTTCCATCTCCACAGAGACAGAGAAGAGAGTAAATGTCTTCCCTCTCCCGCTCGACACTCCCTTTCCCCCAACGAAGACCGACAGTCCCTCCCTGTCGAACGAAGAAGAAACAGAGCGAAAGAGAGAACAACGATGCATTCGTTCGGGTACAGAGCGAACACGTTACTGACCTTCTCAGTGACAGTTCTTGCACTAATGTGCACTCTCTCCGACAATCTCAACGTCCCCTCTCCATCTGCTCAACTCCAGGTCTCGCTCTCTCTCTCTTCGAAACCCTAATTTCATCAATCAGTCAATCTTTATCTAACTACTACTGTGTCATCTCATCTGCTTTTCATGGTTTCTTGAATTCTCTGTTTAGGTTCTCAATATCAATTGGTTTCAAAAGCAACCTAATGGAGACGACGTGGTAATTTCTCTTCTTCTTCTTCTTCTTTTTCGTCTTCGTTTTTCTCTTAAATCCAATTTTCTTGAAATTATGTAATTTTACTCGTTTGAGTTAACCAGTAGAAATATAAGGAAATGACAAAAGATTGATAACTAAATTCAGATCCCTTATTGGATGACAACAAAAAGATACGAGGTTAACTCAAACGAGTAAAATTACATAATTTCAAGAAAATTGGATTTAAAAGAAAAACGAAGACGAAAAAGAAGAAGAAGAAGAGAAATTACCACGTCGTCTCCATTAGGTTGCTTTTGAAACCAATTGATATTGAGAATCTAAACAGAGAATTCAAGAAACCATGAAAAGCAGATGAGATGACACAGTAGTAGTTAGATAAAGATTGACTGATTGATGAAATTAGGGTTTCGAGGAGAGAGAGAGTGAGACCTGGAGTTGAGCAGATGGAGAGGGGACGTTGAGATTGTCGGAGAGAGAGGAGAGAGTGCACATTAGTGCAAGAACTGTCACTGAGAAGGTCAGTAACGTGTTCGCTCTGTACCCGAACGAATGCATCGTTGTTCTCTCTTTCGCTCTGTTTCTTCTTCGTTCGACAGGGAGGGACCGTCGGTCTTCGTTGGGGGAAAGGGAGTGTCGAGCGGGAGAGGGAAGACATTTACTCTCTTCTCTGTCTCTGTGGAGATGGAAATGGGGAGAGGGAGAGGTTCCCTCCTTTTCTCCCCAAAAATTTCGATTCCCTCTTTTTTTTCATTTTTTTTTTTTTTTTTTTTTTTGAATCGACGCAGGAGCACGTGCGAGGGACGACGCAGGACCACGTGCCTGAGAGGGTCCGTCCCATGGGACAGGCTGTGAGGACGGGCCAGCTAGAATTGTTGATCAAACAAAGATACATAAACTCGAAATTCAAAATTGATTGGAGAAATTCCAAAATCAATATTAATTATCCTTTATATCTCCAATTATACTATACGCCTCCATTTTTTCTTTGTTCTTAATCTTTATGTTGTTAATCTTGTAAGAAATTATATCAATCTAGCTACAAAATCATACTAGTAAAGCAATTCCGTTGATGCACTTCCATTGTAAACCCTAAATGATGCATTCGTACATCAAACAAAGTATAGAAATGTCAAATTCAAGAAAGAAGAACTAACCGAAACAGAATTGGAGATGATGGAGCCAAAGCCATTGAGATCTGGATTCTACACAAACAATCAAGTAATCGTCTGTTAGGAGTTGTACGACCTTCTCTGAGATCTCAAAACATCAAAACAAAAACAAATCGTTAGTAATTGAGAGAGAGAAAAAGTAGATGAAGAAGAAATGAGAATGACTGAAGGGGGAAGAGGATTGACATACTTGTGCAAGAGAAGAAAATCGAAAAACCTGTGCAAGAAAAGAAGATCGAAGAGCCTTTGGAAGAAAAGGAGATCAAAAACCTGTGCAAGAGAAGAAGATCGAAGAACCTATGCAAGAGAAGGAGAAGAAGATCGAAAACGAAAAAGATCAAAGAGATTTGATACAAGAGGGCAAAACACTATGACTTGCAATCTCAAGGGCTTAGTTTACAAGGACATTTGTATCTGTAGAGAGATAAGATTGAGAGGTACCCTATTTATACATCGCAGATACTTCTCGCCATGTTTTCCGATCAAGCAAGATGAAGATGAAGGCGCATAGGCGGATAAAAGAGATGGAAGCACAGTAGGGATGGCAATGGGGCGGATTGGGGCGGATTTGAGCAAATCCATCCCCGCCCCGCAAGGGATTTCGGGTCCCCAAAACCGCCCCGCATATCCGTTTGCCATTTTTTTGAAAAACCATCCCCGACCCGGGCAAATAGGCGGATATCCGCCCCGCCCATTTAACCCGAAAAAAACAGATATACCGAAAAAACAGATCTCAGTTAAAAAAAAAAAAAAAAACCTAATTTTATCCATCTATATATATTTCATTCATTAGATAAAAGAATTACAACAAAAATTATAACAAAAAATTACAAAGGATCCATACAAATATTACAAAAAAAAAAATCGATCTGAGATCAAATATCTAATTACAAAATACAATACAAAAATTTGCAAAAATAAAAAAAACTAAATTTCGATCTAAAGATGATCTGATATCAGAGATGAGATCTTGATCTTGATCTGAGATCTTGATCAGATCTGAGATCACCGTCTACCTTCGCGGCCTTCACGGCTTCACTGTGAGAGAGAAGGGTCGCCTTCGTCTTCGTTCGCGGCCTTCGCTGTGAGAGAGAAGGAAGGGTCGGCCTCCGCCACCCTTCGCGGCGGGCCTTCGCTGTTTTGAGAGAGAAGAAGGGACACAGGGGGGACGAAGAAGGGGGGACGAAGGCGGAAGGCCTTCGCTCTGCTTTGAGAGAGACTGGAGACGAGAGCAGGGTGAGGGGAGGGGTTTCTTCGAGTGGAGAAGGGTTTCTTCGAGTGGAGAAGGGTTTCTTCGAGGAGTGGAGAGGGAGGGGTTTTCTTCGAGTGGGTTAGGGTTTCTTCGAGTGGAGAGGGAGGGATTTCTTCGAGATTTCTTCGAGTGGGTTAGGGTTTCTTCGAGTGGAGAGGGAGGGATTTCTTCGAGTGGGGAGAGTGAGGGATTTCTGAGAGTGCTTGGGTCTGAGAGAGTGAGTCAGTGAGATTCAAGAGTGGGTAGGTTGGTTTTTGTTTTGTATTTTTTTTTTTTCTATTTAAAGGGTCAGGGGTATTTAAGTAAATTTCATACGTAAACGGATATCCGTGGGGCGGATATGGCCAAATCCGTATCCGCCCCGAATATTCGACGGATATTATTTAAATATCCGTATCCGCCCCGAAACCCATTTAGCTATATCCAAATCCGCTCCATACGGATTGGGTGGGGCGGATATCCGTGAAAATCCGCCCCACTGCCATCCCTAAAGCACAGTGGGATAAAGAGGCACAGATGCAGAGAGGAGAAGATGGTGAAATGAAAGTAATGAAGTGAAGTTAGGATGAAGAATAATGCTACGGTGCGCCTGCCCAGGTGCCTGAATCTATCAGACACCGTAGATTTGCATCGAAATAGGAGATAATATTTAATTTGATGCAGATCTACGGTTTGCACCGGGCATAAGGCCGGTGCACTTAGAAAAAGCCTTAGGATGAAATATTCAAAATAAAATGCATTGCTGCCGAGGCTTGAACACTTTGACTTGGGCCACTAAAATGACCTTAACATTTGTAATCTTAAATTCACTTGTAGTAATCTATAATAACATTTTTAACTGATTAATGAAATAATGACAACATTCCCTCAATAATGTTATCTAAAAATTGTTGTAATAGCATTTCTAATTGACAAGCACAATAAATGTTATGAGCCATTTCATTATGAAATTGTGTCACAGCATTTGAGTGAAAATGTCATCATATAATTGTTATTAAAGGTTATTTTGTTATAGTGTTTGTCTTACAAAATATGTTAGTTTTTTCTTTAATAGTTTCATTCTACAATTTAAGAAAAAAAAAATCAAAGTATTCATGGCCCAAATATTAGTGTTGTTCATCAAACCAAAACATTTTTTAATTCTAAATGGCGAGGAAATGGGTGAGGAAACGGGCGAGGGGGTGAGTGTGATTGCTCATCCCCCTCAAGATGCGTGTCTGTGCCTTCGAGATGTACAACTACACGAATCTCGAAAGGGATGAGTGGTAATACCCACCCCCCTCGCCCCTTTCCTCGACAGCTAGAATCACTCTTTTTAATATGTTTATCAAGGTACAGGAAAAAGGAGAAGAAGAAGAGCCAGAGGGAGAAAAACACTAGAAACTTTTGATACGCTTCATTAATAGGGATGGCAGTGGGGCGGATTTTCAGGGATATCCGCCCCACCCAATCCGTTTGGGGCGGTTTTGGATATGGCTGAATGAGTTTTCGGGTGATTTCGGGTATCCAAAAAATATCCGTTCACTATTCGGGGCGGATACGGATTTGGCCATATCCGTCCCGCGGATATCCGTTTATCCGTTTATTAGGTAACATTACAACAATACCCTTCCCCTATATAAAGAGATTAAACCCTTATCCCTCCCTCAAGGGATTAAACCCTTAATCCTTAATCCCTGCCTCTCCTTCGAACTCTCTCTGCCTCTCACACTCACACACAGGGGCTGAGGAGCGATTCGAGAGCGAAGCGCCGAAGGCCTCTCCCTCTCTGCCTCTCACACACACACAGCACAGGCGGAGGACCACAGCGAAGGCGGAACCGTCCGCCTCTTCTTGTCTCTTACAGCGAAGCAGCGAAGGCGGCCGTCCACCTCTTCTTCTCTCTCACAGCGAAGGCTCAAGGCGAAGCTCGTCCTCCTCTTCTTCTCTCTCACAGCGAAGGCGTCGTCGTCCGGTCGTCGCCCATTCTCTTTCTCCAGTTCTCCTTCTCCTTCTCCTTCTCCTTCTCCGATCTTAGATCCAGATCTACGATCTTATCTCTGATCTTAGATCCAGATCTTAGATCTGATCTCTGATCTACGATCTGATCTTTGGATCTCAGATCTGATCAAATTTGATCTTAGATCAGATCTGAGTTCTGATCTGATATCAAATCTCTTCTGATCTCACATCTCATCAGATCTGATCTCACTGATCTCAGATCTCATCTCACTGATCTGATCGTCAGATCTGATCTGATCTCAGATCTCAATAGATCAGATCTCATCAAAGATCAGATCTAAAATCAGATCAAGAGATTGATTTTTTTTTTTTTGTATTTTTTTGTATGAATTCTTTGTAAATTGTAATTCAGAATTTTTTGTACGAATTCAGAGATTAATTTTTTAATTTTTTGTTATAATTTTGTGCGGATTGGCGGGGCGGGGCGGATATCCGCCCATCCGCACGGGGCGGTTATGGATTTAGATTAAAATTGTAAATGGATTGGCGGAACGGATCGGGAATCGATTATTACCAACGGATTGAAGATAGATTTGCTCAAATCCGCCCCGTTGCTATCCTTATTCATTAATATTTTCTCAATTAAGTAGGTCTGACAAAGTATTAGTGAAGCAAACCCGTTACGGTTGAGAGACGTGGACTCTCTGAGCCCAGGGCTTATAGGATAAACAGAGTCATACTTGCAATGAATCTACAATAGAATATTCATACAAATTTTATGTCAAATCATTTTGGTCTCTTTTTTGAAACTGTTTGTTAGTACAAATTGATAGTACTCTTACTGTGATTTTTCCTAGTTTAATGAGATTAGAGAAAACTCTAAAAAAAAATGGCAATGCCGATGACTAGCACGTGCTGAGTACTGATCTATTAACGAGTATCATGGCTCTATGATATATCTAAAACTAAAAATTTTAGAGAGTCTAGTCCGAAAGCATTGATTTGTGTTTTAGGAGGGTGATTCGCATGTGATCGAACCAACTACCCCTCTTCAACTTCTTCAAACCTATGATCGGACCAAATTTTTAACAGATCATAAACTATAAAGAATCGGTATAAACTGCCAATTATTGAAGTTTTATTCAGAAATTTTTCTCTTGCCCCGCAAAACAACTCAAACCATTATAAGATAAACGAAGCAAAGGACTCGGAAACTATTGGTTCCCCAACAAAATAGGGACTTTCGATTACAATTGTTGACTGTCATCCCATTTCTAATTTTCTCTTAACTCATAATTAGCCAACAAATAAAATTCTTCCTTTCCAAACAAATCAGCCCACAAAGTAAGAATAAAAATGATGTTTTTGTTGGTTTAGATAAAAGGTAGCAGAAGAAGAAATTTGGATAATCGGAAGGTTCTAAGAGGATTGGAGTTTCATGACTACATTGCAGAGATCATCTGTTTCGTTTCGAAGGCAAGGTTCTTCAGGCCACATTTGGAATGATCAGCGAGCTGGTGGAGGAGGAGGACCCCTCGGTACTTTGTCAAGAGCTACATCCGATGTTTCCGAGACCCCGAGATATAACCACCAACGAGCGAATAATCCCTTTAGTAATGACATTGCCTCCCCCAAATCCTCCCAATCTTCTCCATCTGCTTCTTCTGCAGCAACTCAGGACAGGCCACGAAGATGTGCTATTTCTGCTGTTTTTGGTAAATGTATGGGATCCCCCACCAAATAGTAGCATATAAACCCAATCTCTCTCAGCTAATTTTTTCTTCTATTAAAAACCAATATGAAGAGGGTCATGAGAGTTGTAGATCATGAACAAAATCATCCTGGTGATTTTTTTTGGCAATCTTGAATTCTTGATATTCAAATATTTATGTATGTGAGATATTTTCTACAAAGTTCCAACATCAAGACTTTTTCGTGTCCAAAGACACTCATGTTCAAAAAATATGTAATTGCTTCTACTTTAAGATCCATTTCCTATGCTATGAAATATTGATCCCCAATGTGACATCAGCTAGCCGGCTTTACTTGTATCCTTCTTATGTGTTTTGATAAAATAAAAACAAATGTTTTGAATGCATATTAATTGGAAAAAAAAACACCACAAATTTGAAATAAAAAAAATCTAGAGAGCCAGGGCAGCATCAGGGGGCTATTTGTGCGTATAGTTGTGTTCGATTAGGGCATTATGAGCATCTCTAGAATGATGGAGAGTATTGGACCTGGCGTGCATTTGAAATGGTTTGAATGTTTAATATTTGAAATGGTTTGAATGTTTAATACAAATCCTGCTCTGTACTTTATCTACAAAATCAATCAATTCTTTTATGATTACCTTGTGTTTTCAAATACCAGATGACATCAGATGTAATCTCATTAACTTAGGCTGTTACACATTTACTCTTTTGGCCTCTAGCTTCCATTATAGAATGCAACATTTTCTTACCGTAGTGTAACTGTGAAAATATGTCACTCAAGCGTGTAATTTATTTGGTATTTTGGTGCAATTAGTTTGTTTCAGTAGGTTATAATTAATCATCGAGGAATTCTCATTATGACGACACACATTGTTTTTCTTCTTTGCTTCTGTCAGAGACCTATGGCCACGATGCCAATTTTGATGTTTACAAGGTATAGGACCATGTCATCCAATGAAAAGTCGGGGTTTTGCCTCTAAATCATTACTTTAGTTTTGAGAAGAAAAAAATGATAACTTGTTGCTAAACTACTAAAATTGGCTGAGTTTTAAGTCGATGGTGTGTATAAAGTCAACAAATCAAAGTGGCCCATCCAAGTATTTTCAAAAACGAATTTACAGAATAAATAAATTGAGAGAAAATATTCAATTTTAGAAAACCAGAGAAACCTCAGTTAAATTAAAAAAAATAAAAAAAAATAAAAAAATAAAACAATTAAAATGACATGGATTAAGTTGTTGAGTAGTCCATAAGAATTGTTGATAGGTCCTTAACTCGCTGTACCAAGCTTTCATACCATTCGAATCTACTCCAAATGTGGATGAGGTGATTTTGCATTGTGGAGTTGCTACGGGATCTTGTGGAGTCAAAGAATTAACTCACAAAGCTTTATGATATGAAGCACTATTGAGATCTATGCTAACGTGTTGTGGTTCAGCTACATTCACAAGTACCTAAACATACCAAAGACTCATCACTAGGCCAAATTGACATATTTGTAATAATCATAAAAAAAGTACTATTGTTGTATTGTAACAGTTCACCAAACAGTTTCACAAATGAAGTAATAAAATAACTGAATCACCATTAATAGTATGGTGCTGCAAGTGATACTATTTGATGATACACTAAAACGTCAAGTAATCTATTCCGTACACGTGGCATGATAATCTCGTCAACATAGTGGAGCGGGCCCAATCCAACCCATAAAAAAGGGAACCAAGCCCAAATCACTCCAAGCCCACTGAGGCGAGTATCTGAGAATTGGACCCAAACAATAAGGCTCTATCCAGCCCGTAAGTCAAATGGTCAAACTCGAAACCCGTAAGATCAAATAAGGCAAGTATCTAGGAGTTTGACCTAAGACAGGCAGATCGGTCGATAAGACATCGACTCTTACTAGGAAACAAACAATAGAGTATAAATCGTGTATGAAAACTTTCTTGCATTGACAATTCTCAACAAGGAAAGGATCTCTAACAGATATCCTTCCTTAAACCACACCACCAAAGGCATAGTCGAACAAGTACTCTCGCATGATAAATAGGACACAAGGCTAAGGAACTAAGGTACGCTACATAACCCTAATCTCAAGCAAAACATACTTCTCTACGCCTTCTCTGACTTTAGCATCGAAGTGTCATTGGCCGCCTCAACGATGGTCATTGGCTCATGTTTGTTCCTTTTGCAAGTCAAGGTCACGAAAAACG
This sequence comes from Berberis vulgaris, assembly GCA_963556465.1. Classification (NCBI taxonomy): domain Eukaryota; kingdom Viridiplantae; phylum Streptophyta; class Magnoliopsida; order Ranunculales; family Berberidaceae; genus Berberis; species Berberis vulgaris. The sequence goes on along the minus strand of OY747127.1, from coordinate 30,027,202 downwards.
AAAATTGATCTATTAGTTTGGCGCTGTTTGTGGGGAACGACAAGTTCCTAAGATAAAAGAATTAACATCCCTCTATTGTAGTATAGAAAATGGTAGCCATGCACAAGATCCCGTACTAATGGTGAGATCGTCGAGCCTTCAAATGCTTGAGCCAGTGCAGTACCACCAGCTCCAGTGGTGCCAGCCACGAGGGGAAAACCACCCCAGTCCCCGTGCTGGTTGCAGCCACGACAGACTCTAGGGTGGATCAACTTTTAGCTCAGGTACAACAAATTGCTCAAGTGGTAGATATGCTTGCTCAACAAAACCCACCATCTGCATCTGGTGACAGGGAGGCGGAAAGGACCCTGTCTCCGCAGGAGAATAGGGAGCGAGTCCAGGAGAGCCACAATGTCCCTTCTGGCTCTCAGGAGACCAAGGACGGTGGGAATCAAGGGAATGGTGCGGTCTATGGAAACTCGACGTTTAAGGTCAACAAGTCCACTACACAAAATCCCTTCTGGCTTGGGGTCACCAATACGGATGTGTTGTACAACCTCACGGTCCCCCTATGCACAGATCAGATCATGTATGCGCCATTGCCTAAAAAGTTTAGTCCCCAAAGCTGGAAATCTATGACATGACAACAGACCCGTTTGACCACCTATGCCATTACCATCACGTGATGGCATTGAAAGTGGGATCAGAAGCATTCATGTGTCCAAAATTTCCCACTAGCTAGAAGAAAGCAACTCGGACTTGGTCACAGTCTCCCCCAAGGTCAATTGACTCGTTTCAGACGCTGACCAAGGTGTTTATCACTCGCTTTGTGGGCAGCCAACAGATCAGGAATGGTCCACATTACTCGCTCAGCCTTAAGCAAAAAACAAACAAAACACTGAGGGAGTATATTACCCGCTTCAATGACGAGTTAACTCTGATTGATGGTTGTAGTGACAATACCTCCATCATAGCTTTCACCTTGGGCTTGAGGGGAGGCCAATTATTAAACTTCCTTACCCTGGAGCCCCCGACGGACATTGCAGACCTGTTAAAAAGCATTAGAAGTACATCACCCTTGAAATGTGGGCCGCTAAAAATGGGGTGAGAGTGAAAAGAAATACACATTTGGCACTCGAGATAAGAAGGAAGTGAGGAAGCAAGAAGAGGACGACAAGAGCAAAAGGAAGTGGAGTGATAATAAGCTTGACTCTGACCGGACAAAATAAGAAAAAGCCTCTAACTTCATCGGATCCAGAAACGACTCCTTCATTCCCCTCAACGCCAGCATGTCCGACATTCTTACTACCATTAAAAAATGGGGAGACGTGAAGTGGCCTTCCAAACTCCAAGGAGATCCATCCCTACGAGACAATGGAAAATATTGTTTCTTTCAAAAAGACAACAGCTACGCCACTAAATGCTGCAAGCATCTCAGAAATGAGATTGAATATTGGGTAAATAAGGGAAAACTCAAAGAATTCCTAAGGCCAGATAAGAGGCAAGCCCGGGCGAAAGAAAGAGAAGAGGTCGTAAAAGAAATAGAATAAAAAGCGGTCGACATTATATATGACCTGCATGGGATATGTTCGAAAGGTGAGAATTCAAACATGTCCCGGAAAAGGACGCTTCGCGAGATGTAGACTCAATCCACCTTCGAGGATCAACAAGTCCAATAGCTCGTGTTCAAAGCTCGAGCCCGTCGTTGACGTTTACGGCTAAAGACCTCCAGGGCGTCCACTTCCCTCATAATGACACCTTGGTTATCTCAGTCCTAATAGCGAAATGGGAAGTGAAGATATCATTGGTAGACACAGGGAGCTCCCTAAACGTCTTATTCCTCAATGCATTCCACAACCTGCAGCTAAAAAAGGAAAACCTGATGCCCACCAGTCACCCCATGATTGGGTTTAGCAGAGAGAAATGTTTCCTCATCAGGAAGATTAGACTGACGGTAGTGGCAAGAGAGCCAGAACTGCCAAAAGTCCTGTCATGTCCCAATAGTTCATGGTAGTCGATGCCTCATCCACCTACAATGTCATCTTAGGAAGGCATTAGATCCATCAAATGGAGGCGGTAGTTTCCACTTTGCATCATTACATTAAATACCCTGCCACGCACGAGGTGGGGACCATCCGAGGAGACCAGCCATCGGCAAGAGACTACCATTATGCAGCGTTAAAGCAGCTAGACAACTAGCAATCACAGTCTGGTCCCACAGGTCAAACATCTCGGAGCCTGAGCCCAGAAATGGAACAAGAGTCTCCTTGCTCGGATGATGAGGCTCTAGTATGCCCGAGGGGAAGACTGAATGTTGACCAACCAGATGAGGAGCCAGTCATAATCTACCATGACAACCCTCATAACAACGGAGCCTTCTAGATAGGCTCCCGCCTAGGCAAAGAATTGACGGAACGACTGATAGAGTTGTTGAGGGAGAGTCAAGACATCTTCGCCTAGACAATGAGGGATATGGTAGGTATTGACCCATCCGTGATCACCCATCGAATGGAAGTTGACCATGAGCAAAAACCAATCACGCAGAAGAAGAAACATATGGCCCCCGAACAGAATCAGATCATCAATGAAGAGGTACAATGGCTACTTAACGCTAACATGATTAAGGAGTCACGGTACCCAGACTGCCTGGCGAATACCATCTTGGTGAAAAAGAAGAATGGAAATTGGAGAATTTGTGTGGATTACACGGACTTGAACAAGGTTTGCCTGAAAGACATCTTTCCACTTCCTTGCATTGATTAGATCGTGGGCGCCATGTTTGGGAACATCCTTCTAAGCTTTATGGACGCTTATTCAGGACATAACCAATTAAAAATTCACCCCCAGACCAAGAGAATACCTCATTCGTAACTGAAAGAAGGATATACTATTGTCGGGTGATGTCGTTCAGTCTGAAAAACGTAGGAGCAACATATCAACAATTTGTGAACTGGATGTTAAAAAATCAAATTGGCAAAACCATGGAGGTCTATATAGACAACATGTTGTTCAAGAGTCTCAGTCATCACGACTATCCAGTTCCCTCATGAAGTAACTTAGTAGATCGACAGGCTGGCTCACTAACTCGGGGGGAGTAGCTGATGATACACCAAATTATCGAGTAATCTACTTCGTACACGTGGCTTGATGATCTCGTCAACAGAGTGGATCAATAAACATTTAATCTGACCCAACCCATAAGATAGGGAACCAAGCCCAAATCATCCATGCCCATTGAGGCGAGTATCTAGGAATTGGACCCAAACAATAAGGCTTTATCCAGCCCATAAGTCAAATGGTCAAACCCAAAACACGTAAGACCAAATAAGGCAAGTATCTAGAAGTTTGACCTAAGACAGACATGCCAGTAAGACAACGACTCTTACTAGGAAACAAACATCAGAGTATAAGTCGTGCATGGACAAATCTCAACAAGGAAATGATCTCTAGCAGATATCCTTCCTTAAACCATGCCACCAAAGGCATAGCCAAATAAATACTCTCGCATGATAAATAGGGCATAAGGCTGAGGAACTAAGGTACACTACAAAACCCTGATCTCAAGCAAAACATCCTTTTATGCGCCTTGTCTGACTTTAGCATCGGAGTGCCATCGGCCGCCTCAAAGGTGGTCTTTGGCTCATGTTTGTTCCTTTTGCAGGTCAAGGTCAGGGAGAACGGAAACCGATATATCACTATTCACGGTGATCCAATTTATTATATCACTTTATTTGTGAAACAATTTTTCAAAGTTTTGCCTGAATTTAGGTTTGACTTGAAATTGTTTGGTGGACTGGTACATCACAAAAGTGATATTGTTTGGGGGTTGTTACAAAACTACCCATTTGGTGTAGTGTGTTGGAGATGTGGCTCGATTTGAGCGTGCTAGTTAGTTCTGAATGGGTTAAGGAGTCACGTCGTGTACAATTAATAAGGATTGGACAAGTCTCTCACTAGCAACGAGGCCTTTTGGATGCAACAACCTCCAATTGGTAAAAGCCCCACGCCCTGGCCCGACATGTGTTTAAGTTGGGAATAATATCGTTATGTATAGTGTGGCCCTAGGGGGGCATGTGCTATCCTGCAATTCCAACATGCCAACCCCAAGGCAAAACCATCGGCTCTGATACTACTTGTTGGGTCCGAGTGTGAAGGAAGTGAAGCCTCCTGGTACTACCTCACAGTGTGCAAATGAAAAATTGTTGACCAACGGACTTGTGAGACTATTCAAGTCAACACCAGTAACCAAACAATTTACACCTTTGGTGCGAATGATCACACATCCTGCAATCCACCGTGTGAATCATCACACATCCTACAATCCGCAACATCTCAATGTACACCTCCTTTTCAAGTGCCTTGCGCAACCACAATCATGTCATCCATAATTTAATTGGAAAGACTTTACTTAGATAAAAGATAAAAATTAGCAAGAACACTAAGCAATGCCTTTTCATATTGAACAACCTCCTCTCCCTCACAACTTTGTGTTTTTCTTAAGAGATTTGATGAAATTAATTAGCTTGTGACTTGAGGAACAAACTCATAGGCCATGATCTTAAGGTCACAAGTTTGATCCCATCTAGCCCAATAAAAAGAACGTGCTTAGATGACAATAAGCATAAACAAGTAAGATAAATGATACCCCATTGGAGATGAGTAAATGGCCTTTGGGATTCAGTAAAGTCCTCATTTTTTATAGAGGTAAAATGGGATTAGCTTGTGAGCAATAGGTGCAAATACTATGACTTTAAGATCACAAATTTGACCCCCTCAAACCTAATTAACACACACACACACACAAACAAACTAGAATGACGAACAATATTGCCCCCCTGAGCAAAACCCTTTTTCAAATGAGTAAAATCCTCACTTTTTGAGATATCATATGGGAATAACATGTGACCTTAACAGATTCAATCACATCTAACCCAACAAAAAGAAGCTCACTTAGATGATGACAAACATAAACAAAAAAAATGAATGATGCCCCACTGGAAATGACCCCTCTAATGTGAGTAAAATCCTCATTTTTCTTGAGAGGTTGGAGGGCATTTAATCTGTGACCTTAGCAACAAATCCAAAAGTTATGACTTTATGTGTGCAAAAAAATAACAAAAGGAAATTATCTATTTAAATAGGCACTTTAAATTATCCAAATTGTAAGAGACATTTGTAAATAAGAAATCGTATTTCTAACCGCTTTCCACTTGAACTACCCGAACTGTATTAGGTATGCAAAATTTAAAAATAAAATTGATGCAACCGTTGTACTTGCCTGTCCGAAGCTGATCCTCGAGATATTTGCCGTAGCAGGGCTTATAGGATTGTGAGACACGTGGGCCTAGCAGGCTGTAAGAATCTGAATCAGTCTGGCAGACTGCATTGGGCGGGCTTAGAACCGCTTGGGCTGAATCAATGTTCAGTTAATGCTAAGGCTTGTTATTCCTCGAGATCATCATGACACATGTACAACGCAGAGTTGGGACCATTTTGGTGTATCATCAGCTACTCCCCCCGACTTAGTGGATCATTACATCGGTTCGCTAAGTCACTTCTTGAAAAGATACGCCGCTCATGATGATTGAGTCTGAATTGTTGTTTGAGCCATGTGCTTCATTAATTGAATGTGCGTCGGTCCAATGGAGAAGAGGCGGGAACCCAATCTCTATCTAGGTCATCCTTTGTACGGAGACTAACTCTTCTATTTTCTTTACTCTTAGAAATTTTGCTCTATTCATCTTCTGATTGAAAAGATTGTTCATATTCTAATTGAAAAGATTGTTCATCTTCTTTATGGTTCACCAAAACCATCTTGATGATGCAACTTTGGCAAAGAGCCTTGAGTTTTTTAAGATAGGTTGTTTTCTCAATCAGACCTTGCTGAAATTCGGACGAATTTGGGGTCCCTGAGGACCTGCCATTATATGCTCTGAAGGATGATCAGATGCCAATGTTTCTACCGGCAGGGTTCATCTGTTTGCACAATGGGATGCTCCAAACTGGAGTCTGCTTTCCTGTTCTTGACGTGATTTGGGACTTTTTGGATTTCCTTGGAATTCATCCTGCCCAATTGGTACCTAATGCGTAGATGATCATTCTTCTCATTTTGATTAGAGCAAAGGAAGTTGTCGTTCGTGTGACTCCGCGGATGATCCAGTTGCTGACTTTTCATCGGCGGAATGATCACGCTATTTGTTAAATGGCGTCGTCGGCTTGCTTTGAGAATTTGCCTAATGACTTCAAGTCCTGGCAGAAGTATTGTATCTTAGCTCCCGCAGATTCAAAGTACTTTCAGTTCAAGGGTCGTCCGCTCGAACGAGAGTTCAAGCCACTTCATAAGTGTAGTTTTATCTTCCGATTCAGTTGCGTTTGATTGTATGCTAATCGTTACTCGTGTTTCCTCGCAGGTTGGTTTCCCACTACTCCTCTTACCCCAGAGGAGCGAAACACTATAAATAAATTTTGCGACTAGCCGACGAAGAATGTGGAGGAGGTCATATGTGTTACAACTTTATTTGCAGTGGGCTGTGGGACAACTGGCATGAGGCCCCCACTCTTTACCGATCATTGCAAGTTAAGTCTGAAGATGGGGCTCTTTCTAAGAAAAGGAAAGTCGTCGAAGTCAAGGCTCTTGTTTTGTCTGACACGGAGGGGTTGTCTGAGACGTTTACCTCCTTTGTGAATTTGAAGAAGTCTCGTGTTAGAACTGGGTCGTCTTCCAAACAATCCACTCTAGTAAGTGAAGAGTGTGAGCTTGATCGACCTACCAGGGCGGAGGCCGAAGTATCCAGTTAGGAGAGGGATCAATTGTAATTAGCAGGGGTTGAAGATGCATCGAATCTTAGGCTCGAGTAGTTGGAATCTCTGAGTGAGAAGCTGATGCTAGCTACAATGGCAGCTTCTACTGGTGTCGATCCGCCCGGGATCGTTCTAATAGAAGGTTCTGATGAGGATTCGCCTGAGGTTCTAGAATCCAATCGTCCCACTGGTGGGTTGTTCGATAGTGGTCGTGGTGACACGAGCCAAGTTTCTCACAGTTTGCATTGTTCCCCGTCTCGCTCTAGACCGCATCTCAAGGTGATGAAGGGTCTGTTGGACAATTCGCTTCCTTCTCTTCATCCAGATTCTATTAAGTCGTCTTGCACTAAAGGGTCGGTTGTTGGTGACAAAGGAAAGGCTACGGAGGAGAGCCTGGAGCAGTGGCGACTACGAAGGGTGATGCTAGCATAATTCATTATTCGGGGGAGCTTCATTCGGATGCGTGGATAAGTCTGTTTGCCCCTGACTTAGTAAAGATGAGCAATCAGGTTTGGCACCACGAGGTTGATGTGGATTATGCTTCGAGGAAACATATAAACAGCATCATAGCTAGCTAGTGGATCTCGCTCCAAAACCATAGGAGGATGCGCTAGAAGGGCGTATGGATAAGGGTTTAAAGTACCTTATGCTGGGAATGTCTCACTTGAGCCAGGTGACCGTTGCTGTGATGGAAGTCGAGGTGGCTCGTGAGAGAGTTTACACCATGGAGCGTGTTTTTTTGAACATACAGAGGTTGTATTCTGACGCGCTTTATGAAATTGAGCTGCTAAGGAGAGGAGGTTGGAACAATCGGCGTTGTCGTTGTGACTCAAAAGGTTCGTCTTGAAGCCCTTGAGTCTGGCTAGTAGAGGCGGTGTCCGTGAGGGAAATATTCAAGCAGAAGTTGGATCTTACTCGTCGTGACCTGGAGATTGTGCAGGAAGCTGCGGCTGAGGCTCATTCTAAATTGCGGTCTCTCGCTGAAGAGAATGCCTTAAAGGAGGATGATCAGACTATTCAGAGACGCTGTAAAGAGTAGTTTGACTACGGAGTGATCTCAGGTCGACGCGTTGATAGGAAAGCTGGAGTTGTTGGAGCGTTAACTTGTTGAAGCAAAGACGCGCGAGGAAGAACTTCTCCAGGAACAAAGCAAGTGTGAATTCCTTTCGGTTGTACATAATAGATTGGAGCTACTGGCACTGATGAAAGAGGAGCATCCGGAATGGGACCTCGGTCGCTATAAGAAGATGTCGTATGTAGACTTATCAATGGCTTCTGCGTCATCAAACGAACAGGGTGATCCAGATCATGATGCTCAAATTGCGGTGCGTACGGATGCAAATCTTGCTCCCTCCTCCATTAAGCTTAGCTATTCTGCTTCTGTACCCTCTCTTGATAAGGAGTAGACTTTATACACTCGTACCTCTTTTGCTTTAACTGTTAATGAAAACAAATTTATCTTGAATACATTCTATATCCATTTTATGTTAGTTTTCCTAGCGCGCGTTTCCCGATTTGCCTTGTCGTTTTACTTTGGCATAGGTTGGTTGGGTCAATAGGAAGTCAAGTGGTCTATCCGCTGTTGAGATTTTGACCATTTGTGTTGCAAGTGACTCGAAGTCACTATTGCTTAGTCACGTCCGATAGTGGGCGTTCCGTAGATGGTTTAGAAGCGGGCTATGCTAGCCAACTGTGGCCCATTCTTAAGGTAAGCCACTAGGGGCTCGTTTTGTCTATCTGACTAGGGGTGGGCATCCCATCCCGCGATCCCGTTCCCGTCCCGATCCCGTCCCGATTTTTTCGGGTCTTAATGGGATTGAATAATTTCATCCCGATCCCGTCCCGTCCCGATCTAGAATAGGATGGGATGGGATGAAGATTTTCAATCCTGCCAATCCCGTCCCGTCCCGAACTAATTTATTAATATTAATTATTAATATTTTTATTTAATTATTTATTTTAGAATTGTGGAATTGCGCAAAGTTCTTGGTAAGTGTCAATCATTAGGATGTACCATATAGTAACCTTATAATACTAATGCTTTCTTAGTATGTGTGAAGTAAAAGGCATAAGTGTCAACTGTTACACCTATGCCTTCTATAGTATTGTGTAGCATGTATGTAATCTGATTTAATTAGTGTCTTTTTTTTATTTAGCAAAAGAAAATGTGTATACTTGTTCAAGCATCTCGACTGAAATACCTATAAATGATACTTTCCAAATAAACAGTATTGTCACTTGTTTTGCTGATCTTGTTGTGTTTGTGAACGAATTTAAGTGGGAACTTGGATTTGAATCCATTAAATTAGACCTTTAGCTATGATCAAATCATAACCATCACAATTGTCGTCCCCAAAAAAATTATATATGATTAGCACGCTGATCCCGTCCCGTCCCGAACCCGTTTGGGATGGGACGAGGTCGGGATGAGGTTTTTCCCATCCCGTCCCGTCCCGATCCCGTATGAACGGGATGGGATAGGGATGAGTATATCTCGTCCCATCCCGTCCCGTGCCCACCCCTATATCTGACTGTCGGTCGCGGTTGCTGGCATGAGTGAATTGTGATAATCGAGCACATGCGTTGTCTCTAAATTAGAACGTTTGTTCTGAGTCAGGTTTCGCAAGCTCGGCTGGCATTCCATGTAGCACTCATTCGCATGTGGGTGGGACGATTTATGGGTCAACATGAGCGGCCTTTGCTGGTAATAGAATGTCAGCCCGTGTGAGTGTGAATATGTTGTTTGAGCTGTGATTTATCTCTGCGGCCGTTGTTTCGAAAGAGAGTGGTGGTCGTGTGAAGAGCTGTCAAGGGCTCTCACCTTCCGCACCATCTATGTCCGAGCAAGGTGGACTACAGGTTTGGGGAGCGTGGATTCGGCGACCATGGTTTGTTGAAGAGCGATGATCCCATGGCGAGGTGTCGACATCAGTTCGGGATTGACTAGTCTCCCACCTTTCAAACCATCTACACCCGCGGGCTACAAGTTTGAGATGAAAGGATTCAGCGACCATGATGAAGAGTAGTGGTCCCGTGGAAAGCAGTTAGAATCAGTTCAAGACTGACTAGGCTCCCACCTTCCAAATCATCTACACCCGTGCGCATCAAGCTACAAATTTGGAAATTTTTGGCAACCATGGTCTGTAGAAGAGCAGTGGTCCCGTGGTGAGCCATTGAAATTAGTTCGGGACTTACTAGGCTCCCACCTTCCAAACCATCTACACCCGCGCAGTGGGGGCTACAAGTTCGGGTTTGTAATTCAGCGACCATAGTCTGTATAAGAGCAATGGTCCCGTGGCGAGCCGTCGGAATCAGTTCGGGACTAACTGGGCTCCCACCTTCCAAACCATCTACACCCACGCAGTGGGGGCTACAAGTTCGGGGTTGGTAATTCAGCGACCATAGTATGCAGAAGAGCAATGGTCCCATGGCGAGTCGTCAGAATCACTTTGGGACTGACTGGGCTCCCACCTTTCAAACCATCTACACCCGCGCAGTGGGGGCTACAGGTCTGGGCTTTGATCAGAAGTTGTCGTTGTCAGTCGTCACTAGCTAGACTTACCTGATCGGGTACGATGACCGTTGTTCGTGAAGGGGGCGACAGTCCCTGGCGAGTCGTCGTCACTAGGCGTGATAACGCTGATTAGACTCCCACTTCGTAAACCATCGACATCCGCACTGGGCAGACTAGGTGTTAGGGTGAACAAAAGTCATCGTCGTCAGCCAAAGTTGACTAAGCTTGCCTGGCCAGGTAAGGCTCCGTCAGCTGTGAGCGTGCGAGCCTATATTAGCGATCGAAACGCGATGTGCGGACGAGTTATGAATGAACAAGGGTACCTTGAATCAGCTGAATGACTAGGGTTTCCAATGCTTGTGTTAGGCACATGGTGGAATACTGTTTGAGTAGTGAGCCGAGCCCTTGGGCCCATAGAGTGATAGCTAGGGTTTCTTGTACGAAATACGCTACGTGTTCGACGTAGATCGCATGGTAACACGTGTACAGCGTAGATCGCATGACAGTTGAGTATCGGTCACTCCATCTCAATTAATGGGGTTGTGTGCAACCTCGTTGATTGGATGAATGTGGACTCATGCAATTTCCTTGGGAACCGTCGTTTCATCGTTTCCCATAAGTTATTCAATGCTATCAGTTAATGCTTAAACGCCCGTTTGGTGAGCCATTAGGTCTATATAATGGTGTCTCTTCAACATTGTAGGCATTATCTTCTGCAAAGCGTATCTCTTGTAATGTTCTTTTTTTTAAGAAAATGCTTAGGGTTTTCCAAAGGTTGAAGGGAGATCTCCATCGTTGGAGTCTTCAAATGTTCTTACATTTGGTCATGATGAGAATCGATGTTATTTGTATTAACCCGCTCTGGGTGTGGACCTAATCGGTTCATTGAGATCTCGTAATTTCTTCTCATATTGATGAGAAGAAGTACGGACTCCCTCCCAAGGGACGAGTCTATCGTTTATGTGCCGGTGCCCTATCGCTGCCCTGGAGCGGTTAATCTCAGAGATAATACCAGCAGCCAACTCCGGAGCGGTCGCCTCCATCACTTCTTTATTAACCCCGCTGTCTCGCCTTGCGCTGGAATTCGGGATCCCGGGATGAGATGGAGTTGGACATGGTCTACTGGATTAAGCCATTGACTTCTGGATGTCCCTCTCATCCCTTCAGCGGGAGGGTGCACTCGATCTGTATCAACCTGATATTTGTCCCAAGTTCATCTAGTCGACCGGATCGAGTGTGTGAGTTGGCTGTAGCTTGCCATAGTTTTTAGCGGGGCCACCGATTGTCGATTTTGTACCACCTCAGATCATATTTAAGGGTTGTGTCTGCAGGGGCCTTGGATTGGATGTGTTATTTCTTGCTGCTTTTGCACATGCTAGTCCTTTGTCCTCCTGTCGCTCATAGATAACGTTCATCGGAGAGTTCGCGTGGCCTACTATGGGTACCTTAGCTCACTTATTGAGTCAGACTGTTTAAGCTAGTCTTTACTTTATGTCGCATCAGATTCAAATGCTCGTAGTATGTAGTCCTTTGTATCTGCCTCAGAGTGCTCGTTGTTACATCTTTCTAGTAATCAATAGAGTGTGTTTGCGTAATTCTTTCTTTATTTCTTAAATGATTGCAAATCACATAAGTTTTTAAGAACTAAAACTCTACATTGACCATGGAAAGGAAAATAAACTACTGAAATAGACTAGATGTTGGTGGAGAGAAGTCGACTGATATTCACATAATTATTACATAATATATCCCTTAATTTATACATGTTAGTGTTTCAATTATTATATTTTATAGTAATTATTTCGTTTTCATGTATTTGTAGGAATTTGAGCGTGAACGATGAAATCGTATTAAGGCGACAATTTAAGGAATGACAATTGGTCGATTCTAGAGGTGGTACAAAACAGATGGTCACAAACCTAAACCCAAAACCTACCCATAACCCCAAACCCAATCCTACCCCTAAAGAATATTCTCTCATTTATACCTTGATGAATGTTCCCTTGATTTCATCCCTCTTCACTTTGATCTTTCTCTATAAATAGAAGAGAATAGGGTGAGAAAAGAAGAGGAAGAGAAGGGAAGAAAAAAAATCATTAGAAGATCAAATCCTCTTCCTTCACAAAAGGGAGGAAGAGAAGGGAAGAAAAAAATCATTAGAAGATCAAATCCTCTTCCTTCACAAAAAGGGAGGAAGAGAAGGGAAAAGAAGAATTAGACAAAAATCAAAACCTCTTTCTCACAAGGTGATTCTCATCACCATCACCACCTATCCATCTCTCACTCATTCTCTGTCCAGATCACTCAGCAATCACCTCCATCATCCATCAACCACCATCACCCGAGCACCACCACCACCTCCGGATAGCACAACCGCCACCACCACGAAACAGGGGTGTGACAACCCTGTTTCGCTTCAGAGCCACCTCCATCACCGTCCCTGTCCCTCTTCCTGTCCATCATCCATCAACCTCCATCCGCCATCAACCTGTTTCGCGACAGAACACATCCGCGAGCCACCACAACCACCGAGAAACAGAACCGCCATCACCGCGACTCTGTTCCGCCTCGCCACAGACCCTGCTCCTCCCCTCTCTCGGCCTCTCTTCGTCTGGACCTCCTTCCTGTCCTCCTCTCTTGCGACCACCGTCACGACCAGACCGAGCACCACCGCCACCACCTCGCGAGATAGAGCTCGCAAGCAGAAACAGGGAGCCCCTATTCCTCGTCTTCCTTCTCTGTTTTTTTGTTGTTATCTCACTGTTTCCTCAACCTCTCTATCTCTTTTTCAGGTTCTGGAGACGGTTTGAAGACTGAGGAAGCTCGCGAGGAGCAGAAATCACCACCGCGAGCGGTGCTGCTCGCTGGAGAAGAAGGCGGAGCGAGGAGCGTTACTATAGCGCACTGTAGCGAGGGCGGGAGACAGAGTCAAACTGTTTTTGGCTATTCACACCCCCGGTTCTGCTCTGTACCACCACAGAGCATTTTGGGAACATTTCCTCGGGATTCGTGTTCTGACCACCTGCTGATCTGCTGAGTACCACCACATCGAGTTTGTGACAAACTAAATGGGTTGCATAATTCATTTTGATTTATTTTACTGAATTGTGTGTTTAATTGTTAATTACAATTTATTTCTGAATTTTTGATAAATTGCTTTCACCTTGCATGTTCGAGAAATTAAACTTGATATGTTTGGTAGTTAGAATTACCCTTTTATCAATATTCAAAGCATGTGCTAAAAATATTAAGCTTAAACTTTGATTAAGTGTGCCCTAAAAAGACACTTAATACTTGGTAAGAGCGTATTTGCTTGAAATAATTTGTTAATGTTTGATAGAAACATGATATAAGTTGAATTGGATTTTAACGATCACATATTCGGTGTAAGCAAGGGATTCTCATCCCTAAAGCTTCTCGTTTAAATTTTCAGTAATTTAGATTTGAATACTCTTGCTAACTCATTGGTGAGTCCAAGCCCATAAAATCCATCTCATCTATCTTTTATTTTATTTTATTGTTCTTATTTTTAATTTATTTTTAGTTTAGTTTTAAAAACACAGTAACCCCATTTTCTCTAAATTAGTTTAATTAAATTATTAAATTCAATTGCGTCCACTTTCCTCGTGGGATCGACCCGTACTTGCCGTTGTCTACCAGTTAGGCACCGTGCACTTGCGATTATTACAAGTGGGTTAAATTAACCTATTAATTTAGGTTAGTTAAACCCGTATCAAGTTTTTGGCGCCGTTACCGGGGAAGGTAGCGGTGTAATTGAATTTAAGATTTATTTTCACTAATTTTCAAAAAAAAAAACAAAAAAACAAAATTTTCAATTTTTTTTATTTTTTATTAAGTTCTTTTTACACTCATTTTGTGTTTGATTTTGCAGAATACACGCTTCTCGAGGATATTGGACGATCCTGCAAAATATCAAGCAAATTTTTATTTTTTTTAATTTTTAATTTTGTGAGGAGAGTTTTAATTTTATTTTCACCTCATTTTACGAGTATGTGGTGTAATAATTTTTGAACTCTACTGTTTTTCATTTTATTTAATCACCTAAAAAAAAAAAAACCCAAAATTTTCTAAGTCAAAAGAAATTCTAGGGAAACAATTTTAATTGTACCCAATAATTTCTTGTGATTTAGAAATCCGACTTCTAAGACCAAGACCAGTAAATTTATTTGCATGTGCTTGTGTGTTGAGTGAAACAGATAAAAAGAAGTCAGACTTTTTTTTTTGAATTGTGCTAACTTTTTGGGCAGATTGGAATACGCACACTGTAAGTACTTTTATCACACGCAACGTATTAGCGACCCGGGTGCTTTGTGTAATTGTTTGAAATTATGTGATTGGTTGTTTAATTTCTGTAATTGTGGATGCTAAACTTTAGTAATTCATAATAAGCAGACTCAGCTTCTAAATAAAAACTGGTGGGACTTGATATCCCCACCTCATCACTCCAACTGTGTGCAACCAATAGCCAAACATAATTAAAATCAATTAGCAAGTTAGATAGAGCCATTTTTTAGGTACGGTGTGCATAGGACAACCAAGACCAAGGTGAATCCAATAATTTTTGTGTTGACCAAAGCTAAAAGTGACGATGGGTTTAATCATTCAATGAACTCCGAGAGGCCACTGCCACAAGGGTAATTTACCCGGTACGCCGAGTCATAAGTAAGCTACTATCCACAAGAAGAATTGGTGTAACTAACAGTTTTGGGTTAGGAACACAAGCCTCAAGTGTACATTTAACATCACATCGATCTCACATCTATTGGCTTACAGAGCGGTAGCACAAGGAAGTACTTAATTGGACCATTGTGACCTCCTTGTCTTGTGCAATAATTCGGTTTCTTTGAAACAAAACTCTAGCCTACTGATTTTGAACTTTGTGGTGTAAAGTATACACTCTTAGGATCAACTTGTAGCACTCATTGTTCTATCATAAAGATTACATAAGAAATAATTGTCCCCCAAAGATAAAAAGATAATTGAGCTAAAAAACGTTGATTGCTTAGGGAGGCATGTTCCTTGTGCATTTACTGGTTGCTGATTGCGTGTAAGCCAGTGTATATTTTTAAAGTTAGTGCTTTCAAAAAAAAAAAAATCCATGAACACAAGGGATTATCCAGCCAATTTTTCCGAGCAAGTCAATTCATTTTATGACATGCGACGACCTGATTATGATCCATATTTAGACCCAGGTCTAGCCTATCATCCTGACTTCTCATGGGCTCATGGTCAGTACCATGAAGGCCCTCTAGACACTCCTCAGACTCCTCCAGCTTTCATTCCTGATAATGAGTTAGAGTATATCATGAACATTTTTATAAAGCGAACAGGGGAAGTGCTTGAGAAAAATTTTCAGGATATCATAGAATTGACAGCTATTTATCAACAAAACTCTCAAGCTATCCGAAAACTTGAGATGACTGTGAGTCAAATAGCTGAGTCATTTCCTGAGATAGAGTCAGAAATATTCCCTAGCCAACCTATTTCCAACCCAAATGGTCAATTTGAAATTAGTGGTACATCTGAGTCGGACAGTGAAGATGTCCAATTCATTACTACTTTTAGGAGTGGAAAACTGGTTGACAATCAGGTAGAAATGCTTGATATGGGTGTCATTGAGTTGTCTAGACAGGTTGCATCCTCATCTCATAAGAAAGCTGATAAAGCCTCATTTATTGATGAACCTGAATATTCTGAGACACTACAGACATCTCCTTCCCATGTTGACTCATTAGACATATGCCTTCCTAGTGACTCACGCATAAAATCAAACTGTGAACATTCTTTAGAGTCTCCCCTTGACTGTTTAGAGGCTTGTTTGACTCAATTTAGTTTAGACTTTGATGTTGATGATTCCATTAGGGAAGTCAATGATTTGTTTGACTCAGTCCCCATTGTGGATCCTAGTTATAAATGGAAGTCTAAAGTGAATCCTCTTCCACTCAGTGAGTCAAAACTAGTCCCATCAGTTGAGCCACCTGAGCTTGACCTTAAACAATTACCTGACACCCTCAGGTATGCATTTTCAGGTGATGAGTTGTCTAGACCAATATCTCTATATGATTCATGTGATGAGCCTGTACCACCTGATATATCCATCGTCTCATCTACTTGCATCACATTCCCATTTACTAAGGCTACTTTCATCGATCCCTTGTGCTGTAGTGAGGATTTCAGTTTTCACCATCCTGTTGTGAAAATTATCCAATCTTCTGATTTGGAACCAGACATAGGATGTTCCCTTTTTGGAGCACGCAAGGATCATCTGTTGTGTATGACTACTGGTCACTTTTGGAATGTCCTAGTGTATTTGGTGCCCCATGTGATTGCTATATTTTGGTGGACTGATCCTCAACTGTTCAGGTTGTTGATATACGACCATTGACTAAGTGTTTGTCATGTTCTTCCTCTCCACTTTTCGATACACCATTTTTTTAGGAAGAATATTTGTCGGGCTGATGACGTTAAACCAAGCGCTACTGGGAGGCAGCCTAGCTTTAGTTGTGTGTCTTTGCTGTTAGCCTGGATTGATTTTCGAGTACCCTATTTAGTTGTGTTTCACTCATACTCGTTAGCTCCATAACAGTTTTTGACTTACAACTTGCTTTTTTTTTTTTTAGTTTTCTTTGTTAGTGTCGAGTCTGCATTTTATCGATTTCTAATGAAAACTTCATGATTCTTATGTTTGTGAGCCTCATTGATGGATGACTTCTTGAAAATTGGTAAAATCTTCACCGCGGTAATACTGTTCTAACCTTCTCTCATGTACTAATTTCATTTATTTGTCAGAATTATTTTGTTAAACATTGAGGACAATGTTTGGATTAGGTTTGGGGGTGGGGTTTATGAGTCGGTGAATTCTTCGTAGCGTTTTCTTCTTTTCTTAAAAAAAAAAATGCTTTTATGTCAAGAAAACTTGGTCTTTTGCGATTATGAAAATGGATTGTAAATGTTTTATGCTCAAGAAAATGCAAGCCAACTTGACATATTGGTATATTGATAAAGACTGAAAGTTTAGTATGATCCTTAAGTTAGATCTAGTTCATAGTTCATAAGATATTTGAACTCGATTATCTTTGCACCATGAGCCATATTAGCATAACTTGAAGTTGATGAGTGAAATATGCACTAGAAAACCTTAGAATAATAGTGGAGACTTAACCCTGAAAGTTTTGAGCCTTTCTATTTTTTCGAGGGTTATACATAAACTCTGATTTTTCTTGAGTCCATATTATCTCGTTGATGATATCATTATTCTCATTTTTCTGATCAATTGCTTTGGGAATGACATCAAAATTGAATTATTACACTAAAACTTCTTGGCTTATTCAATTGAGATGTCATAATACTGACCCGAACTGAGGAAATTATCTAGGCATTTTTTTTCTTTAGACCATTAACTAGCCTTTTAACTTATCCATAACATTAACCTTTTCTGTAGCCTTTTGAGCCTTAGAATAACTTTTATTTGTTAACCCATTAACATTTACCCAACTTTTCTGGGAATGTGTATGGATGGATATACTTGGTGTCAAAAGGGCATGAAGAGCAAAATATGAGATATTTCATAAATCCTCTATGAAAAAAAAAAAAAAAAAAAAAAGGTTGAAGAAAAGAAAAATAGAAAAAAAAATGATTCTTCAATGAGGATAAAGATGTGAGAATGAAGAAAAAATTGATGGTGCGCAACATTGGTTTATTCTTGACAGCCCTAATTGTTCGTTTAATGGGTGTATACATTCTTAGAATATTTTCTTAGAATCCTTTGACATTCCTTATTAACCATTACCCAAGCCCCGTTACAACCCAACAAAGTCCTAGTTGATCTTAGGTAAAGGTTGGTTCCGTAGATGTGGAGATTTAATAACCAAGATCTATGGTGTTTGATTCAACATTCCCAAAAGTAATTGATATTCCTGTCCATGAGATCATATTCATTCAATTCTTGAAAAAATTCGTTCTTCATATTACTATATGTGAGATGATTGTTTTCCTTTATTTACTCTTTCCTCACATATAAACTGAGTGAAATACCAAATCTCTGAGTGTTTTATTGTGAGCGACATGAGAGGTTTGAAGTCAAAACAAACTTTCTATAGGAGATTTAGTCATTGTTTTACTCTGAAATGAAAAGTTATGTTGATAGTGCTATCCACACACACACATTGAGTTGAGGATGATTGTGATTTTTTTCTAATCTTTGGAGAATATTAAATTATTTTGAGATTTATTGATACACTAAAATGACACTGTTGGTTTCTTGCATATCTTGAAGTTTTAAAATAAACACTGTTTGACCAAGTTTTTTTTGAGTCAGTAATGTTTGTGGGTAACATTTCTGGAAACCCTCACGAGACTATAACTCGTCCACTAGAGGTAATCTAGGGGTTCAAAGCCTTGTTGCACGTTTAAGGTAAGTGCAACCGATGATTCCTGCGAAAGTGAGTTAGAATTTTATTTTTATTGGTTTGCTCGAGGACTAGCAAAATATAGGTTTGGGGGTATTTGATATTCACATAATTATTACATAATATATCCCTTAATTTATACATGTTCGTGTTTCGATTATTATATTTTATAGTAATTATTTCGTTTTCATGTATTTGTAGGAATTTGAGCGTGAACGATGAAATCGTATTAAGGCGACAATTTAAGGAATGACAATTGGTCGATTCTAGAGGTGGTACAAAGCAGATGGTCTCAAACCTAAACCCAAAACCTACCCATAACCCCAAACCCAATCCTACCCCTAAAGAATATTCTCTCATTTATACCTTGATGAATGTTCCCTTGATTTCATCCCTCTTCACTTTGATCTTTCTCTATAAATAGAAGAGAATAGGGTGAGAAAAGAGGAGGAAGAGAAGGGAAGAAAAAAAATCATTAGAAGATCAAATCCTCTTCCTTCACAAAAAGGGAGGAAGAGAAGGGAAGAAAAAAATCATTAGAAGATCAAATCCTCTTCCTTCACAAAAAGGGAGGAAGAGAAGGGAAAAGAAGAATTAGACAAAAACCAAAACCTCTTTCTCACAAGGTGATTCTCATCACCATCACCACCTATCCATCTCTCACTCATTCTCTGTCTAGATCACTCAGCAATCACCTCCATCATCCATCAACCACCATCACCCGAGCACCACCACCACCTCCGGACAGCACAACCGCCACCACCACGAAATAGAGGTGTGACAACCCTGTTTCACGTCAGAGCCACCTCCATCACCGTCCCTGTCCCTCTTCCTGTCCATCATCCATCAACCTCCATCCGCCATCAACCTGTTTCGCGACAGAACACATCCGCGAGCCATCACAACCACCGCGAAACAGAGCCGCCATCACCGCGACTCTGTTCCGCCTCGCCACAGACCCTGCTTCTCCCCTCTCTCGGCCTCTCTTCGTCTCGACCTCCTTCCTATCCTCCTCTCTCGCGACCACCGTCACGACCAGACCGAGCACCACCGCCACCACCTCGCGAGACAGAGCTCGCAAGCAGAAACAGGGAGCCCCTGTTCCTCGTCTTCCTTCTCTGTTTTTTTGTTGTTATCTCACTGTTTCCTCAACCTCTCTCTCTCTTTTTCAGGTTCTGGAGATGGTTTGAAGACTGAGGAAGCTCGCGAGGAGCAGAAATCACCACCGCGAGCGGTGCTGCTCGCTGGAGAAGAAGGCGGAGCGAGGAACGTTACTGTAGCGCACTGTAGCGAGGGTGGGAGACAGAGTCAAACTGTTTTTGGCTATTCACACCCTCGGTTCTGCTCTGTACCACCACAGAGCGTTTTGGGAACATTTCCTCGGGATTCATGTTCTGACCACCTGCTGATCTGCTGAGTACCACCACATCGAGTTTGTGACAAACTAAATGGGTTGCATAATTCATTTTGATTTATTTTACTGAATTGTGTGTTTAATTGTTAATTACAATTTATTTCTGAATTTTTGATAAATTGCTTTCGCCTTGCATGTTCGAGAAATTAAACTTGATATGTTTGGTAGTTAGAATTACCCTTTTATCAATATTCAAAGCATGTGCTAAAAATATTAAGCTTAAACTTTGATTAAGTGTGCCCTAAAAAGACACTTAATACTTGGTAAGAGCGTATTTGCTTGAAATAATTTGTTAATGTTTGATAGAAACATGATATAAGTGGAATTGGATTTTAACGATCACATATTCGGTGTAAGCAAGGGATTCTCATCCCTAAAGCTTCTCGTTTAAATTTTCAGTAATTTAGATTTAAATACTCTTGCTAACTCATTGGTGAGTCCAAGCCCATAAAATCCATTTCATATATCTTTTATTTTATTTTATTGTTCTTATTTTTAATTTATTTTTAGTTTAGTTTTAAAAACACAGTAACCCCATTTTCTCTAAATTAGTTTAATTAAATTATTAAATTCAATTGCATCCACTTTCCTCGTGGGATCGATCCTTACTTGCCGTTGTCTACCAGTTAGACACCGTGCACTTGCGGTTATTACAAGTGTGTTAAATTAGCCTATTAATTTAGGTTAGTTAAATCTCCATCATCGACCTATCCCTGAAGTGAATTCACATGGCCCTTGTTGGATCATTGATACTTTCAGCGAACTACCCAGCTTCGCTAATGTCACTGAGGCTATTGAAAAGTAAACCTTGAGGGGGAGTTAATCTCTGCGCCGACGGAATGTCGGGGGTCGCACTTCCGTCTACATTGACCTCTCCATTCTACTGCGTTGAAGAGCAAATTGCTCACGTTTCGCTTGATTGTCCCCCATTTCTGAATTAGCCACTGTTGTTGGAATCTCATGCGAGTGAAGTGGTGCGTCCACAGTCGCAGGGTCTAACTCCATTTCAGGTTGCGCTGTAGGATCCAGTTGGAATTGGGAACATTCTATTTGCTTCAATGTGGCATAATGGCAGCCTCGTGTCATAGGCTAGTTTCCACGTATTGTTCTTTCAGAGTGGTTAGCAGTGTACTTAACATACTAGTGAAGAGTAGAGACTATTGCTTCCATCCGGTGGAGCCATGGTCTTTCCAAGATAAGGTTGTAGGTAGACGACACATCTACTACCATGAAGTCTAGGAATATGACCTTTCTCAATTGTGGCTCTCTCGCCGCTATCGCTAACCTTATTTTCCCGATCAGGAAGCATTTCTCCCCGCTGAATCCAATTAGCGGGTAGTCTGAGGACGACAGGTTCTCCTCCTTGAGATCCATACTGCGGAACGCATTGTAGAACAGAACATTGAGTGAGCTTCCCGTATCTACTAGAGCTCTCTTTACCTCCCACTTTGCAATGAAGACCGTTATGACAAGAGCATCATTGTGTGGTGCTCAGACTCCTTCGAGATCCTTGTCTATAAAGGTTAAGGTGGGGATGGTACTTTGCACCTTCAAGTTGGGTTGTGTCCACATCTCCAGTATAGTTCGCTTGCGGGACCTGTTTGACTGGTCTTCATCCGGTCCGACTCCATGAAGGACATAGATTATGCTCGGAGTCTCCTTCTTTATTTCCTTGACCGACCCCCCCGATCTCTGGGTCTTTCCGGTCGCTTCTCGGAGCCCAGGAATTCCTTTAGCTTGCCCTTGCAGATTCAGTACTCGATCTCGTACCTTAGACTCTTGCAATTGTTGGTGTCATGGCCACATTCCTTGTGATATGAGCAATACTTGTTGTTGTCATGCTTGGAGTGGTCTTCGCGCTGCTTTGGGGGCCATTTCAGATCTTTCCAGTTTTTCATTGAATGCAGGACGTCCGATAGGCTAGAACTGAGGGGGGTCACAACTATTGTGGATGTTTTCGCTTGCTTCTTTTCTTCATCATGACGCCTCCGTCCCTCCTTGTAGTTGTTTTTGCTTGATCCTTTCTTCATCCTCATGCCTTTTTCCCTTCTTTATGTCTTTAGGAGCGAGGGGATTTTTATCACCTTCTGTTTCCCTCTTCACAGTTCTCAACTCTTCTAAGGTGATGTCTGGGCACTCTTGAGAAGTTCCGCCATATCCAAAGGGGGTTCCAAGGTGAGGCATTCATAAAGCTTTCCCTCCTTCAGGCCCGTAGTAAAAGCCGTCACGGTTGTGTCGACGTTGCAACCATCAATGAGTGTTAGCTCGTCGTTGAAGTGTGTGACATACTCTATGAGTGTCCCATTGGAACTCTGTTTGAGAGAGAGTATGTAGTATGGGCCTTTTCGTAGGTGCCGACTTCTGACAAAACGCGTTAGGAACTTCTTCGCCAGTGTCTTGAATGAGTTGATCGACTTCGGCAGGAGGCTGTTGAACCAAGTTAGTACTGATTTTTCAGGCTGGTGGGGAAAGTTTTGCACATCACCGACTCAAATCCTTCTTTGAGTGCTATTACATGGTAGTAATGGCATAGGTGGTCGAATAAGTCAGTGGTCCCATCGTAGAAGTCGAGCTTTGGAGGCGTGAACTTCTTTGGAAGAGCCTATTTCATGATATGGTCCATGAACGGTGGATCAGAGAGATGGTACAGCACGTCTGGGTCGTGCGCCCATCTGCGGAGAGGGTTCTGAAGACCGAGCCTCTCTGCCCTGAGAGTCAGTTCTGCATTAGCCGCGCCGCCTCCTCAAGTCCAATGGGATCTAGTAGGAGCTTGACTCTCATGTGCTTACTCTCTGTTGCCTTCCGGAGATGGAGGCATGTGCTGTTCCTAATCTCCATTAGCGGGTGGAGGGTTCTGTTGTATGAAAGCCACCACCGCATTGGTGATTTGTTGTATCTTAGACGATAGCAAATCTATCATGGGGTTCGTCATTGTCATGGTTGGCGTGGGGGCGTGAGTCTGTTGCCCGTGTGCCACCGGCATCGCTGAGAGTGGTGGTATAGTGCCAGTCTAGGCGTTTGACGTGTCCCTTTGTTCTCCATTGTTGCGCGATTGGTTGGTCACCATCTATGTATTCTGAGGAGAGGTGATGCTAGTGAAAGGTTAGGAACTTTGTCGTTCCCACGGATGGCACCAAACTGATGCAATCGTTTTTTGCTTCCTGCTTGACCTGCAAAGCTGTTGACATGCACAATAAACACACGTGAGCCACGGACCACCGTTGTGGTGGCCGATGGAACTCCGATGCTAAAGTCAGACAAGGATCTAAGAAACGTGTATGTTGTAAACAGGGAATTTGTAGTGTATCTTAGCTTACCAACCTCATGTCTTATTTATAATGTTGGAGTCCTGGTTCGACCAGGCCATCGATGACGTGTTTAGGGAATAAGATCTTCATGAAGATCCCTTTCTAATTAGGAGTCATGTTGTGGAGAGACGTTTCCTTGATAGCCTTGTGCTCCTATATAGCAAGAGATAAATCCCGTTCCGAAAGTAGTCTATAGGTAGAAGTCTCTGTATGTGATACATACTATGGAATTTACTTCCTAATTGGAAGCAAAGAGTTGTTGTACTTGCCCGTCCGAAGCTGATCCTTGAGATATTTGCCTTAGCAGGGCATACGAGTATTGATGATAGTTGTGAGACGCGTAGGCCTAGCAGGCTATAAGAATCTGAATCCGTCTAGGGACTGCATTGGGCGAGATTAGAACCACTTGGGGCCGGATAAGTTTTCGGCTGGTCTCATCATGACACGAAAATGATCTAGATTGCAAGCGAAAACGCAACGACAATGATCCAAATCCATGACTCCCCTCATTTCTAGCTTATCTGACATCCTGAATTTCATGAAAAACTGGGAAGATCTAAAGTGGCCCACATAGCAGCGCGAAGACCTCTCCAAACATGACAACAACAAGTATTACTTGTACCATAAGGAGGGTGGCCATGATACCATCGACTGCAAGAGTCTAAGGTATGAAATCGAATACTGGAACCGCAGAGGCAAGCTAAATGAATTCCTGGGTTCTAAGAAGTGACAAAATTGACCCAAGGACAGGGGAGAGACAATTAAGGAGATTGAGAAAGAGACTCTGAGCATAATCTATGTCCTTCATGGAGTCGTATCGGATGAAGATCAGTCAAACAGATCCCGTAAGGGGACTCTACTGGAGATGCAGACACTGCCCTCATAGGAGGACAAATGCATATACTACTCGAGGGTACAAAGCCCCATCCCCACCTTAACCTTCACAGACAAGGACCTCGAATGCGTCTACACACCGCACAATGACGCTCTTGTCATTTCGGTCTCTATCACAAGGTGGGAAGTGAATAGGGCCCTGGTGAATACGAGAAGCTCCCTCGATGTCTTGTTCTACAACCCGTTCCACAGTATGGACCTCAAGGAGGAGAACCTGACATCCTCATATTACCCACTGATTGGGTTCAGCGGAGAGAAGTGTTTCCCGATCGGGAAAATAAGGTTAGCATTGGAGGCAGGAGAACCACAACTAAGAAAAGTCATGTTCTTGGACTTCATGGTGGTAGACACACCATCTACCTACAACCTTATCCTGGGAAGACCATGGCTTCACCAGATGGAAACGGTAGTCTCTATCGTTCACCAGTGTGTCAAGTATACCGCTAACTACTCAGAAGAAACAATGGCTGCCATTATGCTGCACTGAAGCAGATAATGTTCCCAAATCAAACTGGAGCCCACAGGGCAAGTTGAACAGAAGCTAGACCCAGTGACTGTGGAAGAGTCACTCCACTCACACGATGACAAGATCCCAACATCAATGGCTCAACTCAGAAATGGAGAACATTCAAACGTCACGGGAGCAATCCACCCTTTAACCCAGCAAAGCGGAGAGGTCAATGCACATGGGAGTACAACCCCCTGGCAATCAGTCGGTGCAGAAGAAAACACTCACGCGAGGTTCACTTTTCAGTAGCCTCAACAACATCAGCGAGGCTTAGCCGTTTGCTGAAGGTACTAACGATCCAGAAAGGGCCATATGAATTCACTTCAGGACGGATTTACCCCTCTCTGCCGACAGTTAGTCTATTCAATTGTTTATTTTCTTTTCCATAGTCAATATAGAGTTTTAGTTCTAGGAGCTTATGTGATTTGCAATCATTTAAGAAATAAAAGAGAATTATGCAAACACACTCTATTGATTACTGGAAAGATGTAACAACGATCGTCCTGAGGTGGATACAAAAGACTACAAAATACAAGCAGTTGGATCCAATGCAATAAACTATAAATACTCGCTTAAACAGTTCGATTCCAGAAGAAGATTCAAAAGTAACAACTAAGGTACCAAAAGTAAATTCTGCTCAACAACTCCTCCAAAAAAGATGTCCCAAGATCAAAGACAAATGTGCAAAAAGGGGCTGAAAGGACAAACACAGCTAATTGCTCTCCCAAATCACCACAAAGAAATGGCTCGCCGGCGACAATGTAAACCTTGCAACGAGCTGTAGACATCTTAAATCCGGCGTCCGACCTCTCAAAGGAGGCCGAAGAGGACAGACAAAAATGGTCGCAAGCGACAAGGCACTTAAGGTCTCACAGTGCTGCCTAGCGAGTACACTTCTCCCATGCGCGATACTCAAGGTGACTTAGAGATACCATCCTCGGAAGCAGCAACTCATCTGCCAACACTTTGATCAACCCTAAGCTAGCCGCAGGGAGTGTCTCTCGACAGACAAAGTGGCACAAGGTAACACCAAAGTGTTGGTGAATAAATGACAGACTCATCCCTTGGGAGGGAGTCTGTAACTCTTCCTCGCAATATGAGAAGAAATTACAAGGTCTCAGCAAACCAATTGGGTGCTCACACAGAGCGGTTTGCCACGCATAACAACAAGTCTTATTATGACTCATCGGCGCAAATGTCAAAACATTCGAAGACTCCAGCGTTGGAGATCTCCCTTCAGCCTTTGGAAAATCCAAAGCATGTTCTTTGAGTAAGAGCATCTAAAAAGGTGCGCTATGTGAAAGATAATGCCTACAACGATGAAGAAACATCATTATATAGACATAATGGTTCACCAAACAGGAGCTTCAACATTAACTGTCAGCATTGAATACCGTATGGGAAACGAAGAGACGACGGTTCCCAAGGAAACTGCATAAGACCACGTTCATCCAATTAATGATGTTGCACACAACCCCATTAATTGGGGGAAGTAACCGATACTCAACCATATCGCGATCTATGCTGAATGTGTGTCACCGTGCAATCTACGTTGTACACGTAGCATCTTGATCCTACGACAAACCCTAGTTCTTCCTCTACGAGCCCATGGGCTTAGCTCACTATTCAAGCGATATTCTACCACGTGCCTGACACAAGCATTAAAAACCCTAGTCACTTTTGACACATAGATCACACCTGCATATCATATCACCAGCTGATTTAAGGTACTATTATCTCTTCAAAAGAAAACTCGTCCACACAATGCACTCCGCCCGCGGATGTAGGCTCACAAGCTCGCAACAAGCGAAGCCCCTACCTAACCAGACAAGCTTAGTTAGTTTTTACTGATAACGATGGCTTCTGGTTCATCCCAACACCTAGTCCACCCACCGCGGATTTTGATGGTTTAGGAAGTGGGAGTCTAATCAGCGTTATTACGCCTAGTGACAACGACTCGCCAGGGACTGTTCCCCCTTTGCGGACAACGGTCACTGAACCCGATCAGGTAAGCCTAGCCAGTGATGACTGATAACGATTGCTTCTGATCAAAGCCCAGACCTGTAGGCCCCACTGCGCGGGTGTAGATGGTTTAGAAGGTGGGAGCCTAGTCAGTTTTGACTGATGTCGATGGTTCGCCACAGGACCAATGCTCTTCTACAGCCCATGGTCGCCGAATTACAAACCCCGGACTTGTAGCTCATTACGCGCAGGTGTAAGAGTTTGGAAGGTGGGAGCTTAGTCAGTTCCGAACTGATTCTGATGGCTTGCTACGAGACCACCACTCTTCTACAAACCCTAGTCGCCGAAAACCCCCAAATTTCTAGCTCGATGCGCACGGGTGTAGATGATTTGGAAGGTGGGAGCCTAGTCAATCCAAAATTAATTCTGACGGCTTGCCATGGGACCACTACTATTTTACAGACCATGGTCGCCGAATCCCATCGTCCCTAACTTGTAGTCTGTTCTGCGCGGGTGTAGATGGTCTGGAAGGTAGGAACCTAGTCAATCATGAACTGATGTCGACGACTCGCCACGAGATTACCGTTTTTCAACAGACCATGATTGTCGAATTCTCACATCCCAAACTTGTAATCCGTTTCACACGGGTATAGATGGTTCAAAGGGTGGGAGCCTAGTCAGCCCCAACTAATGTCAACGGCTCGCCACGCGACCACCACTCCTTTTCAATACAGCAGTCTTCGAAATAAATCACAGCTCAGGCAGCGTCTTCATGCTCACACAGGCTGGCATTCTATTATCAGCAATTGCCACTCGCTCCGACCTAAAAATCAACTCGCTGACAAGCGGACAAACGCTACATGGAATGTCAGCCCGAGCTTAGGAAACCTGACTCAGGACAAACGCTCTAGCTCTGAGACAACGCATGTGCTCAACTGCCACGGTTCACTCATGCTAGCAACCGTAACTGACAGTCAGATATGCAAATTAAGTCCCCAGTGTCTTACCTTCAGGATGAGCTATAGCTTGGGTAGCATAGCCCACTACTAAACCATCCACGGAGCACCACTATTGGATGTAACTAAGCGATAGAGACTCTGAGACCTCACAGAAGAACAAGTCAAAATCATTCGCGACATAAATGGTCAAATTCTCAGCTACATATAGACCACTTGACTTCCTGCTAACCAGACATGTGTCAAAGTAAAACGACAAGGCAAAATGGAAAGCGCGAGACAGGGAGACTGAACACAATGCGGGCACAGAGTGTACTCAGAATAAACATGTTTTCATTAGCAGATGAAACAAAAAAGTACAAGTGCACAAAGTCTACTCCTCATCGATAGGGGTACAGAAACATGAGAACTAAGCTTAACAGAGGCAGGAACAAGAGTTGCGTCCGCAGGCGCCTCAACCTGACCATCGTGATCCGGATCGCCCTCTTATTCTGATGTCGCAGATACCACAACTAAGTTTGTGTATGACATCTTATAATACGCAAGGTCCCATTCCAGATGTTCTTCTTTTATCAGCACCAACAACTCTAATCTCCCATGCACGACCCAGTGGAATTCACACTTGCCATGCGCCTTGAAAAGATCTTCCTCACACGCCTTCGCTTCAGCAAGTTCACGCTCCAACAACTCCAGCTTGCCAGTCAGTGCATCAACCTGAGACTACTCCGTAACCAGACTACTCTTAACAGCGCTAAGCTCATGTTGCTCAAGTTGAAGCTCGACTTCAACCTTCCTCGCTACCTGAGCATTGAATTTCACATCGACCTCTAACTGCTGCCTCTGGGCAACCCATTCAATCTGTTCTCCTCAGCAAAGGACCGCAACTCAGAGCGTATCCTATAGCAGTTTCCTGCGCAGCCTCTAGATCACGGCGGATTAGGTCCAACTCTTGCGTGAATTTGTCCCTTGCGAACACCGTCTCTGCCAAATTGGACTCAAGGGCTTCTAGATGAACCCTTTGAGTCTCAACAACGACGACTGAGTGTTGTAGCCTCATCTCCTCAATCTGCTTCCCCAACAGCTCAATTTCAAAAAACGCATCAGAGTACAACTTCTGCATATTCTAGAAGACACGCTCCATGGTGTACACCCTCTCACGAGTCGCTTAAACCTTTGTCCCAGCAACATCCACCTGGCTCAAACGAGACATCCCCAGCATAAGGTGCTTCAAACCCTTATCCATATGCCCTTTCAGCATATCCTCATCAGACTTCAGAGCATGGTCCATTAGTCAGTTGTAGCGTCTATTTATGTGTTTCCTTGAAGCATAGTCCGTGTCAACTTCCTGGTGTCAAGCCTGATTGCTCATCTTTACTACGTTCAGAGCAAACAAACTTATCTGCGCATCCGGATGGAGCTCTCCCGGAAGCAAATTTACGCCAGCACCGCCTTTCGTAGTCACCACTACACCCAGGCCCTCCTCTGCAGCCTTCCCTTTGTCACTAGCAGCTGGCCCTTTATAGAGATGGAAGCGAATTGTCCAACGAACCCTCCATCACCTTTATATACGGCCTGGAACAAGATGGGGAACAATGCGGACTATAAGAAGGATGGCCTACATTACCTCGGCCACTGTTAGATGATCTATCAGTGGAGCGATTGGACTTTGGGACCTCAAGAAAATCCTCATTAGAAACTTCCATTAGAATGGTTCTGGATTGGTTAGAACCAGTAGAAGCCGCCACAACAGCCAACATCAGCTTCTCGCTCAAAGCTTCAGCCTGCTCGGCACTCAAATTTGACGCATCTCCAACCCCTACTAATCGTAGATGGTCACTCTCCCAGCCGGATACTTTAGCCTTCGCCTTGGCAGGCTGACTAGGTTCACGCTCCTCCCTCACTGGAACAGACTATTTGGGAGTCGGCTTAGTCTTAGTACGGGGCCACTTTAAAATTATAAAGGAGGCGAATGTCTCAGAAAGCCCTTCCGCGTCAGACAAAGTAAGAGCCTTTACTTTGGAAGCCTTCCTATTTTTAAAAGGGGTTCTACCTTCAGACTTAACCTTCGGCGTTCGATAAAGAGTGTGGGCCACGTGCCAGTTGGCCCATGAACCACTGCGGCTAAATTTAGCAGAACATATGACTTCCTCTACACTCATTTTCGGCATGTCACGGAATGTCTTCATAGTGTCTTGCTCCTCTGGGGAAAGAGAAGTAGTAGGGAACCTCCCTACGAAGAATCATATGCAATGATCAACATACAATCAACCACAACGAAATCAAAAAATGAAGCTATACTTATGAAGTGGCTAGAATTTCTGCTCAAGCGGATAACCCCTAAACTTGAAGTACTTCGAATCCAAAAGAGCCAAGAAGCAATATTTCTGCCAGAACTTGAAGTCAATTGGCAACTTCCCGAAATGGGCCGGTGATGTCATCTTACAAACTAGTCATTCAACCGAAGAGAAATCAACAGCTGGATCACCTGCGGAGTCACACGGACGCCAACATCATTCGTTCTAATAAAAATAGGAAGGATGATCCTGTACCCATTGGGTACCAACTGGGCAGGAGGGATTTCGAGGAAATCCAAGAAGCCCCAAATCTCATCCAGAACAGGAAAATAGACTCCAGTTGTAAGTATTCCGCGGTGCAACAAACGAACCTTTCCCAAGATAACTTCAGCTTCTAATCATCCTTCAGAGCATATAATGGCAGGTCGTCAGGGACCCCGAACGTCTTTCGAATTTCGCCAAGACCGGAGAAATTGACTTATCTTTGAAAAACTCGAGGCCCTTGGCCAAAGTCTCATCATCAATGTGGTTTTGGTGAGTCATGAAAAAGGTGAACACGCTTTCAATCAAAAGACAAACAGAGCAGAATCTCTAAAAGCAAAGAAATTGAAGAGTCAATCTCCACAGAAAAGGGGATCTAAATGGGGATTGATTTTCCGCCTTTTTTCCACTGAACCGACGCACACTTAATTAATGAAGTGCACGACTCAACCAACGATTCAGACTCGATCATCATGAGCGGCTTATCTTTTCAAGAAGTGACTTAGTGAACCAATGTGATGGCTCACTAACTTGGGGGAGAGAGTAGCTGATGATATACCAAAACGGTTTCTCTACTACACCGTACACGTGTCATGATGATCTCGATAAATAATAGGCCCAAGCGTCAACTCAACACTGATCTGGCCCAAGCGGTTCCAAGCTCGCACAATGCAGTTGGCTAAACGGACCCGTAATAATTACGACGCTTCAAACTAGGAAGCAAATACCAGATTATATGTCCCACATGGAAACTTCTATTGATGGACTACTCTCTGATTGAGAACTATCTCCCGCATATCTAGGAGCACAAGGCTAACATGAAAACTCCTCTTCACAGCACAACTCCTAATTAGAGAAGGATCTCGACGAATATCTTCTAGTATGGTTTATGAAATATGAAAATTTCTAAGGGATGTAAAACCAAAATCTTATTATGTGCTTTTTTTTTATCATACTCTAAAACGAGAGTTGTTATGGACTCTGTAAATACCAAATATGTTTATGAAAGTGGCCTAAGTGCCATCAGAATTGTTGTTTACCATTGCATAGGGATCCAAATCAAGGTCTTTACATCGAGATCCACAACAAACTATTTGGACTTATACGTAACACAAAATACCTTCTATGTACTACCATGCAAGATTGCCTAAACTTGGAAAGACCTCGAGATCTGTGCCAAGTCACATGCATCGATATATGTGCTATTACGGTAAATACTACCATTGTCAACCTAGTATGTATTTGACTAGCGGATTTGGATCATAATAGGAACATCCGATTGAATACCTAAATCCATTTCCTATTAAATATATCGGAATCAGATCGGATTCGGATTAAGATATGATCCATTGACATATATATGTATCATAGGTAATATAGTTGCCAAAATTCGTTCAGAACCCCCCAATGTCCCACATCACACTGGTTGTGATATATGCAGCCTTGAATTTCAGTTAGTGGATGTTGTAAAGTTGAGTCGGAGACAAATTTAGATAAAACAATCATACAAGACCCTGCAGAGTTCAAGTTGGTTGGAGACAAATTCCATGAGGGATAATATGGTTGATTCTCTAAAGATGCTAGATAAGTGAAAAAGGATCTTATTAGGTCCTTGTACGATTTATACTTTTTACAGAAAACATGACTCCAGGAATTCTAGTCTTGGCCAAACTGGTACAACCTAATCTCTATATATAGGAATTGCCTAAAGCTACATGTACAAAATCCAACTGTAGTATCTGCAATTTTTTAAGATTTTTTAAGAGTATCTGCTTAGGTACACTCCTTAGTCTAGATGTGGTTCATCTAGGAGCAATGCAGTCCATCCAACAGTAAGCTTGCAGCCCATGGATCCTCGTCAAAGCATCTCGAGGAAGGTCAAGCAACATATTTTCCCTGGCAAATCCTTTTAGAATTTAACAAAAATAAAATAAGAAGGTAAAAAAAAAATTAAGAATGTCAAATAAAAATGAAGAAAATAATGTAAAGAAAGTAGACAAATAAATCAAAGTAATTAATATGATTACTTACTTCACCTGAAGTTAATGAAGTCTATAAACGAGTAGTGTTTTAAGAAGAAATCAAATCATGAAGAGAAGTCCAATGAAGATAGCAACAAATTTGTCGTTCAAAACAAATCTAAACATTATTGGATAACAAATATATTAAACAAAAGTTGTTCTCTTTATTCTATTTTACTTGAGATATATAATCTACGATAGATTTGTAGGCCATTATAGACAATGACAAAAATCAACAAGAAAATATAGGTATGAGAGTTTAAAAGGGCACCTAGTACATAAAAAGAGAACAAATAAAAAACAAATACATAGTTTAGAGTCCATAAGTCATATCATGGTGCCACCTCCTCAAACATCCATCTCATAAGACCGTCTTCGATGGTAAACCATGGATAGGGATCAAATTTATCTATCCCTAATCTAAT
Source organism: Berberis vulgaris (assembly GCA_963556465.1). NCBI lineage: Eukaryota > Viridiplantae > Streptophyta > Magnoliopsida > Ranunculales > Berberidaceae > Berberis > Berberis vulgaris. The sequence goes on along the minus strand of OY747127.1, from coordinate 29,994,436 downwards.
CCATCCAATATTCCCTAACGCAAGTGCAAATTATGGATAGTTACAGAGCATACGACTTTGGGGTGTTGACTTTTGGTTTGAAAATTGTCTGAAACACCGGACAGATACAAGTTATAGCCCACATAAAATTAATGCGGTTAATTTGTATTTGAATCTTATAGTTTGTACCAGTTTTGAGTCCAACTTTGAGTCTGATCTCAAGACAATGTTGATAGTTAACTCTCCATCCGGTAATTAAATGAATTTTTTTATTTTTTATATGAAAGTCCTGATATAGTTGGTAAGTTCTTCACACTTGGCGAATTAGATCAAAAGATCATAATATTAACATCTAAGTATCCTTCTTATTCATTCTAATTCATGATTTTCTCTCGTCAACTTCCTTACTAAAACTAACTACAACTCCCCAAAATCTCACACTCAAGTCAATCCTACTATGGAGATTATTTTTTTATTTTTTCCTCCTTCCCCCTGTAGAGAGAACTTTTTTGTAGGAATAATTTTTTTTGTTCGACTTGAGCGTGAGATTTTGGGAGGAGAGAAGTTTGATAATATTTTGGGTCTTTGTAGTTAGTTTTTAAGGAAATTGATGACAGAAAATCATGGAATAAGATAAATAGGAAAGATACTATGTAGTTAATATTGTAATCATTTGATTTATCCGACGGCTATGAAAAATAGCTTACAAAACCATATAACGAGCTCTAGCTTGTAATATCATTTCTCTTTATACAAACTTTACGTTTAGGTCTTGTATTTGTAATGGAGAGTTGACAGTCAACGGGTCAATGTGGTCTTGGGATTACCTCAAAATCGGGGAAACATGGGACCCAAACTCAAAACTAGTATAAATTATAGATCTAAACCCAAATTAACCAAATTGATAGGAATTCGTCATTAAATGTAATAATCAATATGCACTAGTCGATTTTATTATATGTTAATAGACTTAGAGGGTGTTTGTTTTTTGTTCTGAATAGACGAAGGAGTCTTAATAAGAAGTGGGTCATTTTAAAAAGAATGTTTGTTTTTAGTTCTGATTAGAAGTTGAAATTCTGATTGAAGTAAGCACCTTGGAGGTGTTGATCACTTAGCGCTGAATGTTTAATGAAAATTAATTTCAATAATAATCTCACAATAAATTCATAATGATTGCTACTACCCTTATCTTCTACCAACCATCCCCTATTGTCTTACACCTCCTTTTTATCATATGAACAATGTTACCACCCTCCCTAGCCTCTCCTCCTTTTCCTCTTTATCTTTATATTCCTCTCTATTGAGGAATGAATAGGGATATATGGTGGTTTCTGGTATTGGTGAAAAGTGATCTCAATGGTATTTGGAGAAGAGAAAACAAGTGGAGAAGGGGATTAATGTTGGTGGTTTGTGGTGGGCGGAGTAAAAGAACTTCAAGTCAGCACCTAAAAACAAACATTATTTAATTTTACAACTTCTAATCAGCATCTCATTCAGAACCAAAACAAGCAGTTCATTTAGAATCTCGTTCAGAACTTCTAACTCCAATTAGAAGTTAGCTTCTAACCACTTTAAAAAACAAACACCACCTTAGTTTCCTAGTAAGTAGAAATCATTGGGAACAGATAAGAATTTGTCGATATTAAATTTAATGATCGATATGTACTAGTTAATTTTATATATTAACAGACTTAGATTCCACAATGAATAAAAATAATAGAAAATCAATAAGAACTGTTTTTTTAAAACCTAACAATCCATGTGTATTAGTTGATTGTGTGTCTTACCAAATTTATGTTCTTCTTCTCATCTTTCCTCCTCCTTTATGTCAATTGAACTTTTTTTAGTTTTTCTTTTTACCCTTAACCTTCCCCACCCCTTGCAGCCGGTCGGGTTCGAACTCGTGATGTGCGATTCCATCCGCCGCACCTCTACCAACTCAGCTGGTACACCTTTGGCGTCAATTGAACTTCATTTTTTTCAAACAACCACAACCCTTATCCTCCTCATTTTCTTTGCCAATCTATCACAACCACCACCCCCATGCCCTCTCTTCTTTGTCAATTGACCACAGCCATTGTCATCATTGTCCTTTGTCTTCAACTATCGACCATTACTACCCCTATATCCCTATCAATTGATCATCATCCACGCCTCATTCTCCAGAAGAATAAGAAGAGGTATTGGTAAAATAAATCAATTGGGTGGCAAAAGGAAAACACAAAATTTACTCAAGTAAGCGAAGCAACTCTCATTAAGAAGGTGGGGTTTCACACCACAAATTTTGAGAAAATTGAAATCCTAATACCCACTTAGGATAATCGATTTCTCTAAGATCTAGGGCATGAAACCCATTAATGAACTAAAAGCACAATTGGCATCCATAAAAAATACTAGTTACACAATTTACCATGATATCAGAAAATATAATAATTGATCTCAGTAATCCAACAAAGAAAAGAAAATAACATTGAAATCTCATGGTTGTGACTATCAAGATTCAACTAACCAATTACATAATTCTCCCAAAATAAAATTTTACTAATAGTTCTATTACAATAGAATAAACCGTCGCCTAAGCAAAATAAAAGAATTTAGACTCTCGGGATAGCGTGTGACTCCTCAGCCAAGCTCATCCCTTACGAAATGAACTTTCCTAACCTCACTCGAAACTAATAGTCCTGAAACTAAGCTAGTCGGCTACATTCCCGTAAAAATGTACTCAAGAAGCAAAATTGGCATCCATAAAAAATACTAGTTACACAATTTACCATGATATCAGAAAATATAATAATTGATCTCAGTAATCCAATAAAGAAAACAAAATAACATTGAAATCTCATGGTTATGACTATCAAAATTCAACTAACCAATTACATAATTCTCCCAAAATAAAATTTTACTAATAGTTCTATTACAATAGAATAAACCGTCGCCTAAGCAAAATAAAAGAATTTAGACTCTCGGGATAGCGTGTGACTCCTCAGCCAAGCTCATCCCTTACGAAATGAACTTTCCTAACCTCACCCGAAACTAATAGTCCTGAAACTAAGCTAGTCGGCTACATTTCCATAAAAATGTACTCAAGAAGCAAAAGCTCACTTGGGTCAGCATTTAAGTTGGTGTGAGAAATCTTCATCTATAAACCACAATAAGATACTAATAACAAATAAAAATATAGAAAATGTGAAAATATCTCATTTCTTTCCTCATTGATTGATGAAGTAGTTGTAATTGGAGACTAGTAGTTCCTCACACCATTTGGAGGCAAACGTCTCACACTAATTAAATTTTGAACATATTTATTGTAGATATATATCTTACCTATACTTACTCTGGGGTGGCCGACCATGGAAGTCTGACCTGCAGAAATGTTAGTACACTCATCCTGCACGGAATGGTTTAGAAACAAAATAGATCAAAATTCTCAATTTCTCACTACATCAGAATTTTGTGATTTCCAATCAAAGTTTGGAAAAACTCAAAGAACAAAAAGAGCTTACAACGCTGATTTTTTTTTACTAAAACTCACAAAAGTAGGTAATTCAACATGTAGAACATCTTTTACTTGAAACAAAAATTCATACTAAACAAAGTTACCAGTTGGTCAGAATTCAAAAATTATAACAAATGTAACAATACATGATTTGTCTTTAAACAAATTATTCATTTGTAATAAATTGATCACCTTAGACTATATCACATTCGCATCCCCTTCGTGCCGAATATACTTGTCTGTATAACTCTCTGATATAAATGAGAATTTATCTGTCATCCATGCCTAAGTAGGAACATCACATACGGGCATGCATCCCTGGATTCTCTTAACTATATGAGTACCATAAAAACCCACACTATAACTATCAATGTGCATAAGATCTCACGTCACACTTGGTGCAAAATTTCGAGCATTCAAAAGGCATTGAAAACCCAATTTCTTGCAGACAGTCCAGTCTACTTAAAACCTGAATAACTCACTAAATAGAGTTACTACTTGGTCAAAATTCAAATATTTCTTATATTAGGTGCAAAATTTCAAAAATATGCATTTCACAAAAGTGTTCATAATTGTGTCTTTTACTTGACTACAAAATTTCATACTAAACAGAGTTACCACTTGGTCAAAATTCAACTATTGAAATAGATGTGACAATACATTATTTGTCTTCAAACAAATTATTCATTAGTAATAAATTGATCAGCTTAGACTATATCATATTCGCACCGTCTCCGTGTCGAATATATATGTTTGTATGCCTCTTTCTTTTAAAAGTAAACTTCTTCGTCATTATGCCTAAGTTGGAACATTATATATGGTGCATCCTTGGATACTCCTAACTATATAAGTATAATAAAAGTCACATTATGGCTAACAATGCACAAAAAATCTCATTTCGCATTTTTTACGGATAAATTATCAAGCCTATTTAGGCATTTCAAAAGCTACTACCTTTCTGCAAGACCCAACCCGAATGTTATTTAGTTTCTCTTTAAGAAATGAGTGCCCTACTCTGTAAGATTAACTCGAAAGTTACTTAGTTTCTCTATAGGAGAAGGGCATCATAAAACAACAAGAGGTGTGGTAGTTCTAAGTGAAACAATTCAATTTGATTACAGTTTATGAGCTCAAGGTATTCCATACCACTTTATTGTGATACCTCAAAATTCTTCTACAATAATACTTTGTCAATCATAAACAGATCCACCCATTTTTTTTTGGGGAAAACTAGCAACCTCATAAACAAGTTTCCTAGAACAAAGCGGGAATCAAACCCATTCAATATAATAATTCATACTCCTTAGTAATTCAATTGGCATATCAATATAAATACTCATAGTCATCATAATGCATAAACATACATTCTCAGACCCTTAACATCTCAAGGATCACTATGAAACCACAATCCTCTACTTCAAAACACAATCATAAATAGTTTTTAAAACACACATATCGATGCATAAATAAGTTTAGGGTAAAAGTGTATTTTTCCCAAATTCAGAAAATTTACATCCATAAAATAGATTTCGAGTTGAGGATTCCATAAATTTATACGCATATCTATCTATGTTTTTGCTTCATTTCCGAACTTCAAAACACAATAATAGATTGGAAACACGAATATCGATGCATAAAGAAGTTCAGGGACAAAAATGTAATTTCCTCAAATTAAAAAAATTATACTACTATAAAATAGATTTCAAGACAAGGATTCCATAAAATTATACGCAAATGTATTCATGAACTTCAAAACACAATATAGATCGAAAAAATGCGCACATCAATGCATGAAGGAGTTGAGAGGTAAACATATAATTTCAAAAAATTTAGAAAATTATAATTATATTAAATAGATCTCAAGATGAGGATTTCAACGGTGAAAACCTTGCTAAAATCTTACTTAAGGTTTACGTTTTATGCTTAGTCAAATCTAGGTCAAAATTAGTCAAAGTTTGTAATGATGACATCATAATGATGTCATCGTATTCTCCATAATTCAATTAATAGTGCATATTCCAGTTTGAAACTCACCAACTTCGTTTAATCACAAAAACAACGTTTATTGGCCAAAATTACACATTATTTATATTGTTGGAAAGCTCGAGTTGTAAGTTTTCTGACGGTATAAGAATTAAACGTACGTATCTTAATTAAAAATATGGGAAGTATCATCATTTTTTCTACCATGTACATCATCTTTTCCAACTGAACAGGCCCACATAAAGCACATTTTAGATTGACCAGACACATCGTAAAACCTACATATCTTAATTAAAAATTACAATCTATATATCATTGAAAATATGAAACAATTAGCTTTCTAGTGGTATAGGATTCAAAACCAATTTCAAACACATACAAAAACTATCACAGTCTCTATAAAGAGAAATTTCAAAGTACTTCACTCAAATTTCACCCTGGAACTTGTCAATGAAACTTCAATCATATCCACGTAACTAAAACAATAATATAGCAAACTACATATCAATCAATTACAAACTAATTCAAGAAGTTTAAAAAGAACAATAGTTACTTTCCCTAATACTAATTAAATCCAAAACTCTACACTAAGAAATTCAAATAACTAGGTCTACTCACTAAGTTCTTTTATAGACTTCAAGAAACACAAATTAAATCAATATGAGACCCAACAAGCCAATCAAATATAAACATTGAATTGTTTAGGTGCTAAATTTTAACCTAGTTCATAGATTAATTCTTATGTTTACCCCCTCTGTTTCTTCTCTCTTTTTTTGTATCTCTTCTTCCTTCATCTTCGTCTTCATTTTTTCTTCAAACATTGTACGGCAAGGGAATCACAACTTTCTATTTCTCCAAGCTCCCACCCAACTCACCAATATTAACCAAAAAATTGGGTTAAAGATAACATTAGGTTCTCACCCAATTAACAAAAATTGTAATGTCTAATAAATCAAGCATTAACTAAACTACCATTTAAGGGATTAGTTTAATTTTTAACCCATACATTATTATGACACATGTCATATTATTCAAACATTAATAAAATATTATTTGGTTGAATTTTAACTACAGTTTTGAAAAATAGGGTTGGTAGATGGAGGAACACAAAATGAGAGTAGAATAGTTGGTAAAAGGGTAAATTCCTTTATTATGGATTACCTATATACGTACGTTTACCCAAACAATATTTTATTTAACTTTTGAAAATAATAAAATTTTCTTCATGGAAGAATAATGTATCCATGGGAGATCACTTGCCTATAGAGATAGTAAAGATGAGCAATGTTTTGAGATTATATTAGGGCTGAAAACGGTTTGATTCGGGTTGATTTTGGCCAAAACTGCACCAAAACCGACCGAACTATTAACCTAACCGAGCTGAAACCGAACCAAAGGATTCGGTCAGTTCCTTCGATTTTGGACAAGCAACATCGCTCTCACTCTTGCAGGAATAATTCTAGGAAGTCTGGGTTCCTTCGATTTTGGACAAGCAACATCGCTCTCACTCTTTGACCTATTTTAGCAAGCCTCGCCAACTTACGCCATCCTTCACTCTGCTTATTGTGCGCCATCTGCCATGTGTCATTGTTTCTTCTTCAATGTGATCAAAAGAATCTCTAGCTACATAATGACCCAAACACACTTTTAGGTTTTGAAAACACAGAGAGAGGAAGAGAGTTTTGTTTAACTTTTGTTGAACCGCCATGCAATGAGGGCAGAAGAAGCTAACTCGGACGAACTCGTCATTGTTACGGCCGTCACCCACGATTCGAGCATCTCGTCAATTTCAAATGAAGATTTCGCGGTAGCTGCTATGTTTATCACTAACGATTCTAGCTGGCCTGGGTCGAGCGCCTGGGTGGCCGCCTGGGAGGGTGCCTCGCACGTGCCCAACTTTGTTTCAAAAAAAAAAAAAAAAAAAGCGGGAAATTTTGTTTGAATTTCGTTGCTGAAATTTAAGAGGGAGGGACCAAAAAACAAAGAAAACCAGATGTGATACCGAGCTTCTCTTCTCTTCAGTGAACAAACAAGCTAGGTTCAGTTCTTCTCTTCTCGTTGCTGAAGAACCCACTGCAGTGAACAAATCCAAATAACATGTGATACCGAGCTTCTCTTCTCTTCCTGGGTGATTTCGAGCTTCTCTTCTGGGGAGAGGGAGAGCTTCGAGCTTGTCTTCTCTGGTCTGGAAGAGAATAACTTCATCACCCCTCCTTCATCTCAGTTCTCGCGTCGTCTTCCACTGCCCTTTTTGTTTAGAAGTTGTACTAAGCTTTTCGTTTGTTGTACTTCTCATTCTTTTCTTTGCTTTGTTGTCTTAAGCTTGACAGCATACTTGCTTCTTTGTTTTTACAGCATCGGTTCCTGATTCTGTCAAGGCTGAGTTGTTACAGCGTATCATCTGCGAGGAATACATTAAGGTTGTTAAACATTTAAATTACTACATAATACTGACTCCAGTGTGCCATGTGAGTCATTGAGCATTTTATATTTTGGAGATGCTTGGCCTAGTGAGCCCTTTAGAGTAATGATTTGCGTAGCTTTAAAAATATGAGGTGTAGAATATATTCTTGGTATTTTGTTCCTTTCTAGCCATTATATGCTATCTTGAAAGGACTACAAAAACTATTCTTATTTGCCAATGTGATTCATGAGGACTTTGTAGTCTGGTTCAGAACAAGCATTCAATATAAAAGCATCCCATGAGATATGATCAATCTTGCTGAGTAATTTTAATATCGATAGTACGTACTTGTACAAGTACTGATCTAAATTACCGTATGAATTTGTTGTTAATACATAATATAGTAACATCCCATTCTAGTACTGATGATACTGTCGCCAAGTTAACATAGTATATGCATGGGTTATCACAAATTACTCCCTAGTTTTGATGTATAATAGACTCACCACATATTTTCATGCTAGGGAACTGTCATATTTATCTTTCAACCAGCAGAAGAAGCTGGAAATGGAGCAACACGAATGATTGAAGACGGGGCTTTGGAGAACGAGGCTATATTTGCAGTACATGTATCTCATCAGCATCCAACGTCGGTCATTGGTTCAAGACCTGGTCCTTTGCTCGCTGGATGTGGCTTTTTTCGGGCTGTGATAAGTAGAAAACATGGACATAAAGGGACTTCTTTACATTATTCCTTCTAAAATTGTTGTTAATGCCAATGATTTTCATAAGAATAGGTGATCATTGAACAAGCAAGTGTATACCGATGCTCAGCCATGGTTGACTTCTTCGAGAAAGAGCAACCTATATACCCACCAACTGTAAACGAACAACGCATGTATGAGCACGTAAGAAGCGTTGCCATTGACTTACTAGGTCCGAAGAACTTCATGGTGGTTCCACCTATGATGGGTGCAGAGGACTTCTCCTTCTACTCAGAAGTAATTCCTGCAGCTTTCTTCTATATAGGTATAAGAAATGAGACATTGGGTTCAACACACACGGGTCATTCTCCTTACTTCATGATCGATGAAGATGCTCTACCTATCGGTGCTGCAGTTCATGCTACAATCGTGGAAAGATACCTTAATGAACACACATGAGATGTATGTAGTATTATGGTTATACATAAGTAATCCAAGTTTAACAACCAATGATCTCAATGAGGACATTCACCATAATGAGACATTAAACTTTCGTTCTGCGAGGAAGACACCTTTTCTTTGAGCTCTACATAAAATGGATTGAGCTTTGCCAGCAGAAACGATAACACCAAACAAGTATTCATCTTGACAAGGAACCCAACTTGGATGAAAAAGGTTTTTTTTTTCGCCTTGCATCCCCTAAAATTTACTGACATTGCAGAAAAGAAACAGTGATATGCTAAACCTATGACAACCAAGCATCAAGCCATCTAACTGTCCAAATTCTACAACATGGTACACAAATGGTAAATTTGCTCAGACAGATGGTACTATCATCTTTTAGATATATTAATGCTAATGCTTCTTATACATAACCATTGGCCAATACAATCCAACCATGAACATCCCGTACAACAGCTTCGAAGTTAAAATTCAAAACTAAGATATAATTCAACCTTTTTTTTACGCCATTGTGCAAATAACACATAAAACATTGAGCACCCCTCTTACAAGAGATGAAAACATGAAAGCCTCCCTCTTGATAGGCCTTTCATTACACACCCGATTAGTTGACTATATTGCTTTCATTTTTTTTTTTAGCTATAACCATACATATGCACTACTACATGAGCTACGATAACTTCTCTGCCACCAGGACAACCAAGTTCAGGCTTGATCACCCTTTCCTACTTAATTCAAATCTTGTGCCACACTTATAAACAACCAAACCTACCAAAGCTTGTGCTTGGTGTAAAAGGCGAGGACAACACAATAGACACATCATTCCACCATAAAAAATGTAGATGCAGCACTACTACCAGGTAACGACTTCCATAGGCTCAAAGACAAACTTTACTGGTTGATGATACCTTCAGAGATGCGCTTGTTCGCAGATGTCAAGTACAACCAAGGTCTGTCAAAACAAACAAAAATAATTCAAAACACCCATTAAAAACATGTTTTTAGCTACAACTACAAATGATAACTAGATTGGCCTTTACATTTTTTTATCTTCCCAAGCAGTAGGATCAATGTTTGATCCTCCAAAACTCACTGCCAGTATAGATAAAGGAAGAAATATGTTACTATTACAAACTTAGCAGTTAGCAATACTATTAAAGTGAGCACAAAGTCTCATGGGATGCTTTTATATTGAATGCTTGTTCTGAACCAGACTACAGAGTCTTCATGAATCACATTGGCAAATAAGAATAGTTTTTGTAGTCCTTTCAAGATAGCATATAATGGCTAGAAAGGAACAAAATACCAAGAATATATTCTACACCTCATATTTTTAAAGCTACGCAAATCATTCACTCTAAAGGGCTCACTAGGCCAAGCATCTCCAAAATATAAAATGCTCAAGGACTCACATGGCACACTGGAGTCAGTATTATGTAGTAATTTAAATGTTTAACAACCTTAATGTCTTCCTCGCAGATGATACGCTGTAACAACTCAGCCTTGACAGAATCAGGAACCGATGCTGTAAAAACAAAGAAGCAAGTATGCTGTCAAGCTTAAGACAACAAAGCAAAGAAAAGAATGAGAAGTACAACAAACGAAAAGCTTAGTACAACTTCTAAACAAAAAGGGCAGTGGAAGACGACGCGAGAACTGAGATGAAGGAGGGGTGATGAAGTTATTCTCTTCCAGACCAGAGAAGACAAGCTCGAAGCTCTCCCTCTCCCCAGAAGAGAAGCTCGAAATCACCCAGGAAGAGAAGAGAAGCTCGGTATCACATGTTATTTGGATTTGTTCACTGCAGTGGGTTCTTCAGCAACGAGAAGAGAAGAACTGAACCTAGCTTGTTTGTTCACTGAAGAGAAGAGAAGCTCGGTATCACATCTGGTTTTCTCTATTTTTTGGTCCCTCCCTCTTAAATTTCAGCAACGAAATTCAAACAAAATTTCCCGCTTTTTTTTTTTTTTTTTTGAAACAAAGTCGGGCACGTGCGAGGCACCCTCCCAGGCGGCCACCCAGGCGCTCGACCCAGGCCAGCTAGAATCGTTCGTTTATCACTGTTATATACAATCTCTATATAAAAAGAAAAAATGGGGAAGAGAAAATAAAAATTAATAGAAATTTATTTATTTAATACTATTGTTTTTGGAAACAGAGAAGTTTTGTATTTCTCACACTTCTCAATCACTTTTCTGCGAAAGGAAAGATAATAATCTCTCCTTTTATTTTATTGCTTCAACAACCATGCACAATAAACAAAAACTGTCAAAATTATATTTTTTCATACTTTTCAAAGTTATGGCAGTACATTTAAAGTTGTTACAATTTAAAATTGATTAGGAACCATTGGATTATAAATATATCAGACACAAAACTAGGATTTCCTATTTGTACCGTCGGTTCAGTTTTTATTCGGTTTACAATATAGAAAACCGAAAACCAAAAACCGAAAACCCTATCGATTAAGAAGGTTTTGACATATTAAAAATCGAAGGAACCATTTCTAAAAAATAATTGAATCGGTCGGTTCGGCTTAGCTCGATTTGTCGGTTTAATTGATTTTTTGTTCAACCCTAGATTATATAACTAAAGATGGCATATGGATCAATGTTACAACAATTTACAATGTAGACACACTAAACATGGATTAATGTTTGCATTTGTCTAGAACACAAAAGAGATCCTATTTTACTCAAAATGAATTCACAAGTGTGTTTATGGTTAAATTATTATTTTATTTTTTTTAAATAAGGACCATCATACCTTAGGCATATTTAGGGGTGGGCAAGAATCCCGGTCCCGACCCGGCCGGCCCAGATCGGTATGGTCTCGAACCTGTTTAAATCGGGACCAACCGGTTCATGTAGTTTTAATCTCGGTCCCGAACGGTTAGTACCGGGACGGAACCGGTTTTCACTAATTTTGTCCCAGACCGTTCCGGTCCGTCCCGATTACTCCAGCAAGCCCAAGCCCAAGCCCAAGCCCAAGATTTTTATCAAGTCTAAGCCCCGACCCCAAACAACTTGATCAAGTCCAAACCAAACAACTTTATCACCATTAGTTTATTAGCTACTAGTGGTGATAAACAAACATGAAGCCCCGAGCCCAAACAACTTTATCAAACCCAAACAATGTTTCAAGGGGAGAGCTATCCTCCACCTCCTCAGCAGCAGCAACAACCTTCTATTGGATACCCTCAACCAGTCCCACCGTCTGCTCTCATTGCCCCTGCTGCTACTCCTCAATATACCCATGCCTATCAACAAGAAGGGGGAAATGATACGAATTTGGGTTATGTGCAGAAGCAATAGCCAAACATACCAACCCATGACATGATCCGATCAACGCTAACTTAACATCAAATTTTAACTGGGTATGTTAGCAACCCCATTTTCAGCATCATCAGTATCTTTATCAGCATGTTCTAACAAATAAACATCACCACCATTCTTAGAGTGAAATACAAGACTGTTTGCGTTGTGGGGTGGCTGTGACATTACTCTAATGGTGTGCATTTTAGTGAAATCTGGGTGGTGTACTATTGTGAGCCAAGACTTACATACGGACCTGCAAACTGCTAAGGGTTTGATGGGTAGCCTTGAAACAATGTCGATAAAGATGTCCAGTGGGAGTTTTAGCAATGCTTTACGAATTTCTTGGGTTTCTGCAACTCTCACCAACAACTCTTTCAAATCATCTACCATTTCTTCCCCCCTTTGCACTTCTTTTGATCAATTTTTGTTCTAAATGGTAGGGCCAATGGTGATTTCTAAGGTAAACAAATGCTCTGCTATGAAGGTAAAGTAAGTTTTCAGACACTGAAATCGAAATGAAATGAACAAAATTATTACAAAACAGTTCTTGGGTCTTTTTTGAACTGGGATGGCATGGTCCTGACCCGGACTGTCCCGGTTCAAAATAGTCCGGTACCAACCGGGTCAGCCCAAAAAATTTTGATTTCCCGACTCGTACCGTTTTCATTTCACTGTACCGGGACCGGAACTGGGATTAGCCAAAACCCGAACCGACTCGGACCGTGCCCACCCTTAGGCATATTCATTTTTTTAGAGGTTTAATGAGATTGTGCCTATGAACACAAAGAAAGGCAATGACCATAAGGTCACAAGCTAGGGTTATAGGTATCCCTAGTAATGTAATAAAAATAGCTTGCCTGTATCAAACAATGAATAAAAATAAGAAAGGTAAATTGCCCTTTAGGGGTGAGCAAAACCTCCCCAAATTTGTGGTAAATTTTGATTGGTATTATTTTTTTACCTTAGCAACACAACAAATTAGAGATGGCAATGGGTTAGGTATGTCTTACCCAAACGTGAATCGCGTCCCTACTAGACATACCAGAATTGCCTCAAATAACCAATTTATTTTGTTTTGGTATACCAAGACTCAACTCAGCAAAAACAACTAATTAATTTCTAAAAGGAATATAATATTTGACATCTCAAAAAAAATAAAAAAATAAAATTGAAGGATCAAACAGCGAAATTGAGCTTAGGTATGGTCTAAAAGTCAACTTTCATACCTGACGTGGACCTGAATAAGACATGCCTTCTGATGATACATAAAAAAAAACAATCATCAATGTCGTACACGTGGCATAAAGTCCTATCACGAAAATACAACGCCTGATCCATTGGGCCAGCTCATAAACCCCTGAAAGATTTAGGCCAACTATAGAGGCGCGGACTAGGCCCACCACCAAGGAGGTGTAAATAGGATCCGAATCCAGACCTAGACTAATCAATGCCCAAATCTAGGCTTGATACACGTTCTCTCATAAAGAAGAAGAACGTTGCACCAAGAAATAGCCGTGGAGGGACCTACGCCTCCACGAACACATCTCCATTAAGGAGGTGACTATTACAGAAATATCTCATTCCATTGCACCACACATGCTTAAGTCACGCAGAAAGTTAACTACGACCATTATAAAAGGCAAATGGAATATTCGACAAAGGTATGCAACTTTAATTGAGTTTTGTCCAGATTTACTTCCTTCTTCCAACAAAGTTACTGACTTAAGCATCGGAGTGCCTTCGGCCACCAAAAAGGTGGTCCTGGGTAGTCTAACAGTGGTTTTGCAGGTCAAACTCACAGGAGGACGATTTTTGGTCGCATCAGTTTGGCGCCGTCTGTGGAAAATGACTAGTTTCCTTTTCTAAAACAAAACACAAGTGACAAAGCTCACCACAACCTAGCAAAAGATCGAAGAAGCCATTAGAAGGAAAAATGCAGTCTGTAGACGCCCAATCAAGTAATGATCGCGAAAACTCTCCCATTGACACATCGCTAACGGTTCAAGGAGAGGATGCATCCTGAAACATTAAACCAATAGCATCCGAGAATGCGGATCAGCTACACGCAATAGTTCAGACAGTCATCAGTGCTACCACGGACCCTCGGGTAGACTTGCTCGTGGCCCAAATGAAATACATGACAGAGATGCTGGAAAAAATGCCAAGGGACGCATTCAGCCAGCCGACCCTACTCCAGCATCGCCTCAACAAAACTCCATTATCCGAACTCAAGGGAGTGACGAAGCCTTAGCGAAACCCCGACAGGAAAACATCAAGAGCAGCGAACTCAACCGAGACAAAACTCCTCAATGCGGTGGAACGGTTGTTGAAATCTTGTTTAGGATCGGAGTCACAGATCCCAACATACTATACAGATCCCAACATTCTCTGACGAACTCATAAAGAAGGCAATGTCGAATAAATTCATTCCGTCGAAGTTCGAAGTGTACGATGGTACCACTGACCCGACTGATCACCTAAGACATTTCCACCACATGATGGCTCTAAAAGAAACCACAAAGTCGATCTTGTGCAGAATGTTCCCAACCAGCCTCACATCCACATCAATGAATTTGTTCAACAGCCTGCCACTGGGGTCAATAGACTCTTTTCAGGCCTTAGCCACTGCTTTCATCACCAGATTCATCGGATGAGGAAAGGACCTCACTACCTTCTACACATCCGACAAAAGCCAGAAGAAACAATACGAGAATATCTTACTCGCTTCACCAACGAGCTAACAATGATTGATGGATGCAGCGACGACACGGTCGCTACAACTTTCATTATCGGATTAAAGAGAGACACTTTTTTCGACGCTCTCAACTTGGAACCTCCAAAAGGCATGACAGTCCTGCTGAAAATACCACAGAAACATATCTCCCTCGAAGAAATGGAAGTTGCAAAGAGAAGAAATGACCAGGAGAGAGAGAACCATTCAAGAAAGCGAGAAAAAAATATGAAAGAAGACGAGATAGCGGATCATAGGAGAACAACAGTCATTTAAATAAACATCAAAACGAATGGAGCCCAACCAACAGGAATCCAAGAAATCGCAATCAGCACGACCCAATCACGAGCGAATAACCAGCGTAATGAGGAAAAATTAAAAAACATACACAACCCTAAAAGCAAGCCAGGTCAATATCTTAAAATACATATCAAACAGGGAGAATGTCAATTGGCCGAACAGGATGAAAGGAGACCCAGAAGGACGAGACAAGAGCAAATATTGTCCATTCCACAAGTATCACGGACATGATACTGAGGACTGCTACAAGTTGAAAGAAGAAATTGAACATTGGATCCAGAGGGGACGACTGGACGAGTTTGTTGACATATCAGACAAACAGTTCAAAGGAAAAGAAAAGGCAGACACAATAACCACATGATCCAAAAGGGATTTGATATATGCTCTACACTACATCCACTCTGGGATGGAAGCACCTCCCACCCGAACAGACCTATATCGAAGTCAAAAGATCAACGTTCTGAAAATCTTAGCAGCAGAGAAAAATTCAACCAAAGTCACTTATAAAATAACCAACAAACTCCACCAGGCCTTAACAAGCAGTGCCAAACAGGGAGCGATAACGGCCCAAGCTAATAAAGTAATAAATTAGAAGGAGTAGCGGAGGCACGAACAACAACGCAAGGGTAGACATGAGCAACATAGGAATAAAAGAAGAAACGTTCTATAATGTAACAGAGCCATTCTAGGAGAACGACTGCTAAAATGGTCGAAGAATCAATAAAGTTTCATTTTCGAAACCGACATCTCACAAAAGCAAAATAGTTTCATAGCACATCTATGAAAAACAATCGGCGCAAGAAGCTTAAAAAAGAATCAGGATGCAAGTCATATATTTACAATGAACTTCTGGTGTGATCAACCAAAGAAGTAAAAGTTGGACGAACGAGTTGACTAAATAAAATGACTTCGAGTCGACTAAAATGTCGCACAAAATGAAGCAAAAGTTGGACATCCGAGTCAAACTAAAACATAAACTTTGAATCGACCTAGGTGTCAAATTAACGAAGTAAGTTGGATGAACGAGTCGACTAAATAAAATGACTTTGAGTCTACTAGAATGTCGCACAAAATGAAAAAAAAAGTTGGACACCCAAGTCAAACTAAAACAGGAACTTCAAGTCGACCGAGGTGTTAAAGTAACGAAGTAAAAGTTGGACGAACGAGTTGACTAAATAAAATGACTTCGAGTCGACTAGAATGTTGCACAAAATGAAGCAAATGTTGGACACACGAGTCAAACTAAAACATAAATTTTGAATCGACCGAGGTGTCGAGTTAACGAAGTAAAAATTGGACGAACGAGTAAACTAAATAAAATGACACGAGTCGACTAGAATGTCGCACAAAACAAAGCAAATGTTGTACACCCGAGTAAAACTAAAACAAAAACTTCAAATCGACCGAGGTGTCGAGTTAATGAAGTAAAAGTTGGACGAACGAGTCGACTAAACAAAATGACTTCGAGTCGCCTAGAATTTCACACAAAACGAAGCAAATATTGACACCCAAGTCAAACCAAAAACTTAAACTTCGGATCAACCCAGACGTCGAGTTGACGAAGTGAAAGTTAATAGGTATAGTAACTCCAAGATGACTGGAGCATCACACCAACAAAACAATTCAAACGAACGAATCAATGGAGAAAAAACAACTTCGTGTCATGACGAGATCGAACGGACAATTCAACAAAGTAGAAAAGCGAGCGAAATGGCTTTTCAAAAAAATTTGGAGACGACAAATACAAAATCAAGACATGAGTACTGAAACATGGGGAAATTCAAATCACTAAAAGATTGCTACAAACATATCTATGGAACATCAAATATGAATTATCAAGAAAACAATAGACGAACAAAGTCGATACAAAGGAAAATAAAAAAGTTGGTTCCTGTCATTCAAAATATATTCAATTACATTTAGCAGTAGCAATGGAAGACTAAGGGGAAAGATCTATAACGTCCTCAACACCACTACCTACAGGAGTTGGATCGCCAGCATGAATTCTCTCTTAAAAAAGAGGAAGCGGTTTTTCTGCCATTAGGACACCCGGAGGATCTTCAGCAGCATTTTCCACGTCCTTGAAAGTCTCATAAACCAGATGACGATGTTGGGACAAATCGACACCAATACCCTCGATATAGTCCAAAAGTTTAGTCCGACCATCAATAAAGCGTTGTCAGTCTTCCACCTCCATGACACGGAATCTATCCTTAACAGAAGCAAGCTCACTTCTTGCAACGATAAGTTGGCCCTCGACAGCAGTGAGCATCGTAGAGGAATCAGCCTTGACCTCACTAATTGAATAAAGCAATTGCCCCACCTTTTTCAGCAATATCGCGATTGTTAGAATGCTCTATCATGGCCCGCTCGGCTTCATCATGAGACGCCTTCTTAAAAGAAAGCTTTTTCTCCATATCGAGCACGGCCACAGATCGATCCCGTGCACCCTCCACCTCGGCCAACGACACCCGTGCAACCTTAGCCGCCTTGGTTATTTCCAAGCATCACACTTTTAATGCATCGTACCGATAAAGAACATGGGAGTACACCAGCAACAACACATAAAACTTCCTCTCCAAAGAAACCATGAGACTGTGATTGACCTGATAACTCAAGTGCATCACTTCTGCATAGGAAAGATGAGTCATCCCCTCCAATACAAGCCTAACACATCCCCAAGATGAAGGTTCAGATTCAGCATGGACATCGAGGGCCCCTCCACCGACCGCATGTGCCATTCATTTAGCAGCTTGCATGCACCGTCCTGCACACCAAGACGAGTGAACTAACAGAACTTCCCATCCGATTTAAATCGGATCTCCTCAGAAGAAGGTTACTTCCAACTGACCTGTGAATGAAGAACGCGGAGATCGGGTAGTATGGAGGAACCACCACCACCCACGGCTGGGAAAGACCAAGAAACTATAGGAGAAACTCCATCACCCTCTCGTTGTTCAGTAGAAACAGAATGGGCGGCAACAGACGAACATGAGTAAGCTGCAGAAGAAGGAACCTCTGTCAGCAAGAGGGGAAGGAGGAGAACGAGACTGTAACTCAGGGACCAAACCTCAACTACCAAGTTCTTCATATTGAACAACAGCCAACTGGAGCATCTTATCATCCAAGGATCGATGATCCTCATTGGAACACTTGACAATGTCAAGGCCACCATAAGTAGAGAGAAGCTTCTTTTCACCACCGTCTAGGGGACGAACAGTATCCTTCTCACTCCTCTCCAGAGCCAGCCTCATTTCCTTCACCTCCTGCAGAGAGCAACGGTCCTCCCTCAAAGGGTCTCTATCCACAAAATTTGAACAAAGAGTCTTGCGACGCACAGAATCAACAAGCCATTTTTTCTTCGGCACACAGTCGAAGACAGAAACAACTACTTCGACGGACTAACATGCCTCACTACTTTCCTCTTTCTACAAGGATCGGTAGTAGTGTGGATAGGAGCATAGATATCCATAACATCAGGGCACACTTTCCGATCAATAGCCGCTTCATCGGCAACAACACGGGCAACGATCTCTGTAGCCTGCCTCTTGGTCAAAAAAGCCCTTTTCAGTCTCATTCAATATGTATAAACCACTACGCCACACCATATCATCAATAATATAGGACTCCAATGGGACCACCGAAAGCCTTAAAAAGCGTTCGCTGATAATCTGCTCCTCAGCAGTCAATTTCATATTTTGATGTTTAAGAGGAACTCGAAAAAACCTTACTAGCGAAAGACCGCGCAAATTGAAGTGGCCAGAACTGACAGACACATAAAACCAATCCTGTGACTAGCCCTTGATGTCGTCATTAAGATTACCGAAACACGTTGGAGAATACCAAAAATAGGCATGATTGGACCTCACGCTGAACCTCACCAAGGAATGCAAAATTCAAGGGGTTAAAGAGATACCAGAGAGAATGGCCCTAGCATACGTGGCAACCATAACCCTCCAGCTATTCGGCCCCATTTGAGCAGGAGGAATACCCAAGAAGTCCAGATACGACCAGAACAGCTCCGAAATAGGGAACCAAAAACCGACGTAGAGCATGCGAGGATAAAGGGCGATATATCATTTTCTCGGGCAACAAGGACTGTCGGTTTCGCGAGGAAGAATGATTTCAAGATCCTCATGCAAAGAATAGTTGGAATGGACACTGTCCAGAGTAGCCCGAGATGCTTTATTTGGAGAAAAATGAGTTTCACAAGTGAAAAGCTGATCACCAACCAACATGTCGCCAGCTAGCATCGCAAGCAAGGAAGAACGAACGGGGAAAAAAGACAGTAAATGAAAAGAAATAACACTAAAGATGGCGTAAATAAAGAGGAGAATAGTCACCGCACCTTTTAAGCAACTGGGAAACGAAGAGACCGCTCACGGAGCGACATACGAGACATAATGGCACATTGAAAATATGCACGAAAACGAATAGACAACAAAGTAACCAAGACGATCAGGAAATTAGAAGTTATTAGGCATCAAGTTCAGTACAAAAACACAATCGAAGTACCAACCACCACACAATTAGTGGATATGCCTACATACCCACTAACTAAGAGGGGGAGTAGCTGATGATACATAAAAAAGATCGATCATCACGGTCGTACATGTGGCATAAAGTCCTATCACGAGATTACAGCGCACGATCCATTGGGCTAGTTCATAAAGTATTGAAGGATTGAGGCCAATTATAGAGGCCCTGACTAGGCCCACCACCAAGGAGGTGTAAACAGGATCCGAATCCAGGCCCAGACGAATCAATGCCCAAATCCAGGCCTGATATACGTTCTCTCATAAAGAAGAAGAACGTTGCACCAAGAAAGAGGCGTGGAGGGACCTACGGCTCCACGAACGCATCTCCATTAAGGAGGAGACTGTTACAGAAACATCTCATTTCGTTGCACTTCACATGCTTAAGTCACGCAGAGAGTTAACTATGACCATTATAAAAGGTAAAGGGAACATTTGACAAAGGTATGCAACTTTATCTGAGTTTTGTCCAGATTTACTTCCTTCTTCCAGCAAAGTTACTGACTTAAGTATCGGAGTGCCTTCGGCCATCAAAAAGGTGGTCCTGGACAGTCTAACAGTGATTTTACAGGTCAAACACATAGAAGGGCGATTTTTGGACGCATCACCTTCCTATTACCAAATCTAGCTCATTGAACATTTAAAGAACACTGAACTTGACCCATTAGGGTCAGCATTAGTACTCGTTTGGTTAGGCCAAATTGTAATCCATAATTTGTACTTAGATGATCAAAAGTAAAAATTAGCAAAAACACTAAGCCATGTTTTTTATACTGAGCAACACCCTCCCCCTCCCAACTTTGTCTTCTTCTTATGAGATTAATTAGCTTGTGACCGTAGCAACAAGCCCATAGGCCATGATCTTAAGGTCACAAGTTTGATCCCATCTAGCCCAATAAAAAAGAATGAGCTTAGATGACAATAAGCATAAACAAGTAAGATAAATGATGCCCCATTGGAGATGTGTAAAGGCTATTTGGACTAATCCTCACTAATCGTGATTGCCTGCTATGCGCAAGGAATGTGTTTTCATGAAATTTCAGTGAAATTTTCATTTTTTTATGTTGGCAAGATACAGTATCTTCGGGCTAGGAATATGCTAGGAATATTGCATTTGTTGAAGATTTTCTCTCCTTATACTTTATTGGCAAGATACGATATCTTCGAGCTAGGAATATTGCATTTGTTGGAGATTTTCTCTTCTTATACTTAGTCTTTATTTTGGGTTAACTTCCTTATATTTAACTTGTATCCTTATTTTGAGTGGTGGGTTTTCACTATATATGTAATCATGAGATATCAATGAAAGGCAACAATTTTTCTGTGCCAAAAACTATCATGGTATTAGAGCTATCAAAATTGCTCTAAAATTGGAGGCTTATACATATAATTGGAGGCTTAAAATAAGTTATATTAGGGCTTATGTATAATTATATAATGTTTGCGAGGAGTTGGTTTTAAATGTAAATAAAATTAAGTTAGGAGGCAAAATGGGTATGGAAAATCAGGTTGAAGACAATTTATAATGTTCACGCACTGTTCACTTGGGTGAATTATCGTGATAACTGTTCAAATTTTTGTAGAGGTCGAATGGGCTTAGCCTGTGACTTTAGCAATAGGCCCAAAGGCTATGACTTTAAGATCACAGATTTGATCCCATCTAACCTAATTAACAACAAAAAGAAACTTGCTAAGATGATGACAAACATAAACAAGAATGATAAATGATAACGGTCCCTAAATCCTCATTTTTTTTAGAGGTCTGATGGGATTTGCCTGAGATCTTAACAATAAACTCGAAGGCCATGACTTTAAGAGCACATATTCAATCCTATCTTAAAAAAAAAAAAAACTCGCTTAGATGATGACAAAAAAAATAAAAAAAGTATGAATGTTGCCCCACTGGAGAGGGCCCCTTTGAGATGAGCCAAATCCTCATTTTTCTTGAGAGGTTGGATGGGATTTAATCTATGTGAAACTTAAGGTCACATGTCCGATCCCATCTTAACCCACTAAATAAATTACTTGCTTAGAACACAAACAAGAAAAATAAACGATGACATATCTAAGTGAGCAAAACTCATTTATATTGAAAAATCTCTTCTAGGATGCTCCATGGAATATCAAATACATTGCCTATCTTAGGGTTACCAAAACTTGTAAGTAACTGTTTCAGAGAAGTCTATTGACACATTTATGTGTCCAAATAAATTATAAAAGGAAATTATTTATTTAAAGAATCACTTTCACAATCCAAATTAAAGGAGACATTTGTAAATAGGAAAGTCGTGTTTCTAACCACTTTCAGGGCCTGAACTTCATTAGGTAGGCAAATTTTAAAATTAAAAATAACTTTCTATCTTTATAGTTGTATTCTATATATATTTGTTTTCCATGAATGCAATTATGTATAAAGATACTAAAACCACTAATAACATTTCCTTGCATTTTTTTTTTCTTCTATGAATCCCTAGTTTGAATATATTTTAGGGTTATTTTTCATTTGACCTCATCACTATTTATCTTTGACCCTCATTAATTTTTGTATTCCAATTTAACACTCATAACTGTGTGTTCAATCACGTTGACTAACAAATTCCATTCAAATATTTTGAAAAGACAAATTTACCCCTAATTCATTTTCTAAAGCAAACAAGATGTTTTTTTTAGGTCCCACTCTCACAAACCCACTCACTCTCTCGGTAATCTCTCTCCTATTCACATTAACATGGTAACATCAATATTATGTCATTTTACATGTGTAAGAAGTCATGATTGACTAAATATGAGAAATTGGATTATTTGTGGGGAAGATAAACAAATTAACAAAAGGGGTGCCATCTTAAACAACATATTATGTAAACAGGGAAAAAAAATCTACATGCTAGGACATATGTTCTTTTAATTAAAACCCAAAACCACGTAACAGAAGAGATGAATGAATGCAATGCACTGCAAGAGTTTCTTCTTTTTCAACAAAGTTGAAGTGGTAACTTTACAAAAAAAATTTGTGACCTCTAGATATAACTCATATAAGCAACAATTCTTAAGAGCCAGGCCCCTAGCGCTAGGGGAGCATCAAGACCCTCCATCATCCTATTTTTTTCATCTGTTCTTCTTTTTCTTATTTTGTTCTTCATTTGTTCTTCATCTGTTCTTTATTTGTTCTTCTTCTTCTTTTTATGTTCTTCATCTTCATCACGTTCTTGAGGCTCCCCTGGCACCGATTTGGCGCTAGGGGCCCGGCTCTTAAGAAAGCCTCGCCAAAATAGCCAAGGGATGAAGAGATCTCAAAGTAAAAGGACAAAATATGAAAATATAGGTGAACTTGAATATATGTGTGACTTGAATAGTGTATAGTACATGGCATGGCATTAAGGTCATAGATAGATAGGGATCTCTGCCCTAGGTGGTCTATATATGTGTAACTTGAATCAGCAATTCTAAATGTCGAGGAAGCCAGCGAGGAAATCAGCGAGGGGGGGGGGGGGGGGGGGGGGGGGGAACCGTCCATTTAGTGTATAGTACATGGCATGGCATTAAGAGAGAAAAAGATAGGTGTTTGGGAGTGTAGTCAAATTGATTAAAAAAAAAAAAAAAAGTAAAAGACTTTATTATGGGAGATAAAGAGAGAAGAAGATGATTTAATGGGAAAATATTAGTATTTAATGTTGTGTTGTTGTGTGATATATAGAAGAGAAGAGAAAAGCTTAAAGGAGGCGGAGTAAGAGGCAATGGAGGGATCTTTTAGCATATTGCCCGGGAGTGACGGGAGAGGTTTTAGGTTTCAAAAACACACATACAGAGACGTACGAGGCTTTAGGTTCTAATTGCCTAATGGGTACTTATTCTCGACCGGGGGATACGTCACAAATCTCGAGGTGAACTTAATTACATAATTTTCCACTTACCAGATCACAATACACCTTGTAAATAATAAACACCTCGGCAGACACTTGACACACCACACTGCAACACACCAAAGCCATTATGTTATTTTTCCTCTTTTTTCTCATGGCTCCCAAGCGCCTTGCCGAAGAGGAAGAGTTGGAATCGGCAGATGTCAACCCCAATCGCCGGGATGATTCCTCGGATAAAGAAGTTGATTTGGAAGAGGAAGTATTTTCAGATGACGAGGAAGCAACCCTGAAAAAAAACCCAAGCAGTGAAATCGATTTCGTCAAAACCAATGAACGAGGCACCGACTGCTACAACAAATACCAAAAAGGCTACTACGACGGCAGCACCGACACCTGTTGCTTCAAATTATGCTACTGCTACCACCCCAAGGAGCGCAAGAAGAGAAAGTTTGATGCTAGTGTTGATGTTGGTGAAAAGGCTGGGAAGAAGGAGATTGATACGGCTAAGAAATCTACCACCCCAAGGAGCGCAAGAGGAGGAATATTTTCTAGAGGTTGTATAGTTTGAACGACGAGGTTGTGATATTGAAGGGTATGGTCAGTTTGAGGAAGAAGGGCAAGAATCTCACCTCTGGATGAATTGCTGGAGAAATTTAAGGGACATTTGAGTTGTGAAGTTAACAAGTTGTCTAGTAAGATTGTGACATTGAAGAAGAAGTACCTCAAGAATCTTAAGAAAGGGGAAAACCTTTCATTTTCAAAGCCGCACGAGGAGGTGTTATATCAATTGTCTAAAAAGGTTTGGGGGAATGTTGCTGGTTGGAAGGCTGAAGATGGCGAAGGGAATGATTGATTCTCTCGGGCCACTGGCATAACTGAAGAGGTGATACCCTTGTGTGGGCGGACCTGGGGGAAGGGTGAGGGAAACCCAAGAGCCCATGGATCCCAAGAGGGTTGGCAAGCTACAAAGGGGAGACCATAGTCCCATATCGCCTGGATGCGAGAGGGTGATGTACTATATGTATGAGATTGGATCTACGAAGTACTACGCGTTTTAAAGCCGTGTGGGCCTTGGGCCCAAAGCGGACAATATAGTACTTTGTGGATCGAGTCTTGACAGAAGAAGAGTGGTAAATCTTTGGAGGGTACTACTGATAGTTGCAATGGGTTAGCTTAGGAAGAAGGTTGCGAAAAGATGGGGAAGATTTATCAATGTACTCGTGCCTGGATTCAGTGGCTAAGGATGGGAAGGGTTTCGGGGATATGGGGACTGTTGTGAAAGATGTTTTGTTCAAAAGACTTTGCTTGCTCTCGTATTCGAAGAAGAATGTGCTAGAAGAGAAGTGGAAGAAGATCTGGGGAAAAGAGGCTGAACTGTTTGTGAGGAAGATGAAGCTAGTTAGGGAAACTACAAATGAGGTGAATGCTACAATTAATTCTCAATATGCTTAAAGCATTGCAGTTGGTTCATACAATAGTGACATGTAGCTTCTTATATTATCATATTCAGTTACATGGATATAGTGCAGGTACTGCAATCGCTGAGCTCTTGTAATTTGGTATTAATCTAGATTACAATTTTTGAAATTGGTATTAAATGTGGTGTGTACATTTGTTTATGTTTAGGGCTTTTGTTTCTCGATCTTATCTAGAGAGCCAGGCCCCTAGCGCCAGATTCGTGCCAGGGGCACATTTTTAGGAGAGAGAAAAAAGATCTTGAGATCTTGAAGATATCTCTCCTAAAAACATGCAGAGGAGTCTCCCCTGGCGCTAGGGGCTTGGCTGTTAAGAATTTTTGTTGTTCAATAAGTCTAGAGAGCCAGCCCTCTAGCCCCAGGCTAGCGCCAGGGAGGCTTTCTAGCACGTGTTGATGAAAAAAGGTTGGAGAGTAAAAAAATAAAATAATAAAACTTAGCTAAAAAAACCATCAAATGATGAAAACCACCACCGAGTAGGAAGGAACCCATAGTTTATGCAAAACCCATTCTCTCTCTTTATATATTGCATTTCATTCCTTCAAGTGCTTATCATCAGAAACAAAACGCAAAACCCATTTTCTCATTGTCAAAGAAGAAACATATTACACCAATACAAAGAGTAGTGTCAGAAGAAGAAAGATGAGTTCATCAACTGGAAAAGCTTGTTGGATGGTGGCAGCAAGTGTTGGAGTTGTGGATGCTTTGAAAGATCAAGGAATTTGCAGATGGAATTATGTGCCCAGATCAATCAACCAACATGGAAAGACCAATCTCAGATCTTATTTACAAGCCAAAAGAGTGTCCACTTCATCCTCAGCTTCTGCAATTGGGAGGAAATTGAGTCAAGAGAAGATGAGGCAATCAGAGGAGTCTCTAAGGAAAGTCATGTATTTGAGTTATTGGGGTCCTAATTGAGTATACCATTGTTGAAGAACAATCAGAACAATGTATAAATTTAAAATAATTAAATAATATAACAATACAAATACTATTTGCATTATAAATTGATTACAACGAAATCAAATAAAATAAATAATTTTACTAACTTGTATTGCAGATAGAGGTTTGCGAAATCACTATCTTGAATTGGCGGAGCTCGTACGTCTTGATTTGTAGATAGAGGCTAGCGGATATGTTATATCCTATAGACAGAATTCGCCCCTACTCGGTGTTGTAGTTTTTTAGGCGTCTGACTACCAGGATTCAACTATCTAATACCAACACCGTAGCACAAAGGTGTTGGCTCTGGCAAATTTACCGAATGCGATCTCTCTCAGAAGTGAAGAAGAATGAATAACTCTAGAAAATTTAAATGTGTTTGAAGAACTTGTTTTTCTCTTCAATAAATAGAGAACAAAAGGGTATGTTGAACAAACACATCCTTTCTTAAATCAAAAGACACATCTTTTGTCTTCAAGTGCAAAACACACATATTTTGTCTTTAATGTTGGTTATTTGCTATACAAACTCCAACAACCATTTGATTGTATATACAACAATTTTGGATGAACTAATGAAATCAGTGATTACCATTGTTGCATGATCTTTCTGTATTGGAAACTTTGGATCCATTACCATTACATACTTTCGTGGTATATTGGTACTCTGTAAGTGATTTCTTTGGTTCACTAACTTTGTGGTTCTTGAATAAGCTGAAGATAACTTGGTGTTTGCTTGCTATGTAATTTGTTGTAAAGTTCATTTCATTATTTTGAAGAAGATGAAGTCGCTTGTTGCTGCTGTTGTTTGCAGGAATTGTACCGGTCCCTGTTGCAGCGATTATCGCAGGCACAACGTGTTCGAGAAGTCGTCGAATCGTCTCTCCATCCGATTTGTGGCCGAGCTCCCTCGTCAATTGGAAAATCCTCGCCGTGCATGTAGCAGGCATCCGAATCCTCCCCCTTCCCTCAACCTTGGTGTTTCGATCCTTAGTGGAAGCTCTTCTCGGCGTCGTCGGTTTAGGTTGCTCTTGCTGTTCCTCTTCATAGTCATTGTTACTTGCTTCTTCTTCCATTTCTTCTTCTTCTTCCACTCTACTCTGTTGGTTTTTTTTACTCTCCTCTCTCTTAAACACATGCTAGAGAGCCTCCCCGGCTGGCGCGCTCCTGACGGTAGGGCCTGGCTCTCTAGAATTTTTCTTTTAAACTGTGAGAGCGGGTCCTAGAAAGTGGAAGAAGGGAGGAAGAAAGGGTAAAATAACATATAATATAAAAAATATGGGCATTTTAAGTTGATCTAAATTTAATTGCATGTTAAGTTCATTGACATTTAGTTGAAACCTTGAGCAAGGGGGAATCCAGGGGGTATGAGAAATTCTAGATAGCGAGGCCCCTAGCACCAAGGGAGGCTCTCTAGGCCTGTTAATAGTGTTCTTTAAGGGGTATAGAGAGTCGGGCCACGCATGTCAGGCCTGCGCCAGGGAGCCTCAATACCCTCCATCATTCTAGAGATCTTCATAATCCACCAATCAAACACAAAACACACACACACACAGAGCTTTCCTGGCGCTGTCCTAACGCTAGGGGCCTGGCTCTCTAAAATTTTTCAGGGGCATAATGGAGTCATGAGACCTGGCTCTCTAGGCCTAACTCTCTAGACGCACTCGGGGGTATAATGGAGTCGCTAGACCTTTTAAGCTCATAACCCCATAAAATCGGTGTTGTGCACATCAACCATTTGACAAGATTCCCCAAAGAGCATAGCATGGCAAGGCACAAGAAGTGTTTAACAAAATGCCCCAAAGTGATCCCATAGATCATGAATCATGTATCCGTCACGACTGACTTTGGGCTATTGATTGAAAAGGCATTATAACTCTTAGCCTCCTATTATTTCATATCCAGTGATGAGCTTTATGGATAGTAATGGAATTTTATATACAGTTAGATTGTTTATCAGGTTTACATGGAATCTTAACTCACCCCTAGTATGTTGTAATCCAAAACGCAATGCTTTCGTCTGTCTAGAAATGCTTCAAGCCCTTTTCTTGATATGTAACTGAATCTGTGCATATCCAAATCAATTTCAAAGTAATTTTCACCCATTGGAAAATGTGTGATGAAGCAAAGTTTGCAGACCCGGTGATGCAATAAACTAATAAAATATGGCATTCATGCAGATTTCTCTTTTTAATCTGTTTCAGTTCCCAGTGAACATATTTTCTGGATATGCTAGAGAGAAGGGAGAGAATGGGCACAAAAGGAAAATAGAAAGAGGTGTCAATTTACTAAAATAGTTTGTGAATATTTTAATTACATTTTGTACTTGACCACTATAATAATGTTCATAGATTTTCCAAAAAATCTAGAGAGCCAGGCAAGCCCACATATCTGGAATGATGGATGATATTGGGTTGGCTTGGCTCTCGAATCTCTCTTATTCGAAATGCTACATAATAACATAGTTTAGCTAGAATAGAAAGAGATAGTTCTCTCCTACTCTCAATGCTAATAATGCCCTAGTTTAGCTAGAATATAAAGAAGTGACTCCCTAGCTCTCTTCTAATCCCAATGCTACATAATGACCTTGTTTACTTTTTGCAAGAGTAAAATAAATTAAGTCATTACCTTGAGTAAAATGAAAGATAATATAACTAAAATACGGTTTTGCCTTTTCAATATCAAAAGTAATAATATTATTTTTATATTATAGATAACATTTCGGTTTGTTATTCGGTTCTATTGACTTTAAAACCAAAAACCAAAAACCAAAAAGCAAAAACCAAACCAAATTTATTGGTTTTACATTTTTCTAAATCGAACCAAACCAAAACCGTAAAAAAAAGGAAATAAATATGTCGATTTGCTTCGATTTTGTGGGTTTTTGGTTATTTGTTCAACCCTACTAATATTTGGCAAATAATGGCAAGATTTTTCTTTGTTGTCATTAACCAAATGAGTGGATGTTATGATACATCATCAACCCTTAACAAGTTCACTACTGATGGAAAGATGTGTTTCCAGTCTGCCTTACCGTATCAACCATTAAATATCCACTGAGGTGCAAATCCAATGCATATAGTAAACTTTCCATTAGGGTCAAAACAACAAGTAGGGGTAGGGTTGTCCATTCTCCCGATGTGTGTCTAATAAAAAAATATTCTAATTATTCCAATTCCTTACTTTCAAGCAAGGAATGTGATTTTTCGAAATATGTCAAAATTTTACCAAATATTTTTTATTCTGAAGTTATCGAAATTCGAAATATGTCAAAATTTTCTTTAGAAAAGAAATAAATATTTTAATCTCTGTATATTTTAACATGTTATAATTTTATTTTAGTATCAAAAGTTCGTTATGTGATTGATTCTTATGTAATATTCAGTTTGTATACTACTAAGAGTCATGTAAGACTTTTTTTATTGTGTATTTAAGAAATTAAAATGCATAATTTATATTGTTAAATTTGAAATCACGATTAAAATTTTTACGTTTTTTCTACATAGGGATCTGAAATTAACTCGAAAAATGAAATCACAGCCCTTGCTTTCAAGTTTTTCCTTCTTATTTTTGTTTCAATAACCACCCTAAAACCCCCTAGTGGGGCAGTACCATTTTTTCCCATAACCATTTGTTTGATGAAATTCCTCATCCTATAGTAAATACCATGTTAAGCACCCTAGCTTTCTCTTCCCCCTTTACCACAACAAAATTTTCCATGGGAATAAATTGTCTAAATCCAAAACACAAAGCGATTGGTCTGTCTACATTTTGCCTCAGTAAACTTGATTTACATCATTGAAATCATACTTGTTTTTATGCCTAGTTATGAACACTACAGGACACATCCAGCAATCGTAAGATCACAGAAATGTTGCACGATGCACATAAAACAAAACAAAATGGAATGGAATGGAATAAAATAGATGTCTACAACCAAAAACTTTGGCTCTGATGAGCCTTTAATACAGTAAAGATAGAAACGTATCATCTTGAAGAGAGCACAATTTGACGGAGATGGCATTGTACATATAAAAGGTTAGTCTGTTGATGCAGCATAGTGATTGATTCTGGGGGCAATTTTCAACCTTGTCGAAAATATATCAGTTAAAGTTAGCTAACCAGACCAATTAAAAGAGGATTGCACGTTATCAAATAGAGATCTAGATTTGAGACCATTAGAGCGTGTTTAAAACAAGAACAATATAATTTTAAAAAGACAATTCACCAATTTGAAAAGAGTAGTATTTGCAAAATTTTCATTATTAATAAAACAAACAAATCAGTTGGATAGTACTTAATTAATTTTCAGTATAGGTTGGACAGTGTTTAGGAAAACCTTTTACTGTTTCTACTTCATTGTCATTTATCCTCTGTTATAAAATTGAGAAAAAAAAGATTGTTAATACTATATGACAATAATATTGAAAAGGAAAAGACAACATTTGTAATTTAATCTGAAAATAAAAACATTGTAAAACAAGCTGCAACTACAAGAGATCAGCATGAATGGTTATTGTAGATTTCCTGGTCTTCTTGTTCTGTGTTCGTTTCCTGATTTCCAGTCTGAAAAGATGTTAGGTCAGTTTAAGTTGGTTATTCACCAGAAAGAGTTGGATTGATAAATTTATGATAAACCCTAATTCAAAAATAAAGAAGAAAATAAATAATCATTCATTTAATCACCATAAAAAAAAAACAACGAAAAATGACTTTTAAGGCATACTTCTCACAAAATAGACCATTTAGATATTGTAGTTAATGTAATGGCTAATTTGTGCCTACTATTATACTTTTATAACCGACAATGACTATTTTATTAACCCAGGTTAACTCATAAAGTTATAGAAGATATTTACCCTTCCTAAACAAATAAAAAACTTAATTGTATATTTTATGACCAACAAAGACTTTTTCTTATTAATGATTCTATTTTTTGTTTTTTTAACCCTTAACCCCTCCGACCCCATGCCGCTGGTAGATATCGATATTAATTATTCTAATTACGAACAACAAATTACAAGTTTTTTTTATTTTTCATTGACTGACAAGTTAATCAAATTATTATGCTAAGGTTTGGTAAATTTTTCATAATGTAGTTAATGATGATCAGAAATTTGGTTTTAATTAATTAATAAAATCAATTTGATGAACTTGTCATAAATTTTCACATTGCAATGAAATTATAACCAAGGATTGTGATTTCGTTTTTGGAGTTAATTTTGGTCTCTTGATTTTAATAAATATTTTGAGAAATATTTTGGTGCATGTGTAAATAAACAAAAGGTAAAAATTTCAAGAATAAATGATAAAATATATATATACAATGAATTTCGAGCATATATTAAATATGTTAAAAATAAGAGGCAAGTAATTAAATGTATTAAACACATTAAATGAAAACAAAATACCGATAATTAGAAAATTTGGGTTAGTCACAAAAATCAATATATAAGTAGAAGAAATATTAATTAGAAAATTAGAGGGTGGGTTAAAAAATTAATAAATAATTAGAATAAATGATGATATTTAAAAATATTCAAAATTTACGAAAAAATCCCAAAATGTTTCGAAAAAAAATCCTCAAAAAATTTAATTTTTAGTAGTTGTTTTTGGTACTTTAACGAAAAAATAATTTTATGAAAAACCCCAAAATTTTTCAAAAACCTTCGAAAATATGTAATTTTTTCTTTTCGTTATTTCAAAAAATTAAAATTTTGTGTAATTTTGTGAAATCACAATCCTTTCTGTTGCCACATTTACAACTTCTCTGTTGAATTTTTTTTTTCTTTTTTAGCATCAATGGTCCTAAGTATTGAAGGAAAAAAAAGAAACTTGACACAAAGAAAATCTAAATTTTATTTAAATCATTAATAAAATAGTCATTGTTGGTCATAAAAGTATAAAATTAAGTTTTCTATTTTTTTAAGAAAGATAAATGTGTGATATAACTGTATGAGTTAACCTGAGTTAATGAAATAATCTTTGTTGGTCATAAGAGTAGGTACAAATTAGCCATTACGTCAACTATAATATTGATGGAGATTTTATTAACCTCAATTAATAAGTTAATAAACCCAACTTATAATACCGCAAGTGCACGGTTGTCTAATTAGTAGACAGTGGCAAATACGGGTCAATCCCACGAGGATTGACGAGACAGTCGGATTTTAAGACTCATTTAAACTAATTTAGAGTTGGGGGTTGCAGCAGATGAAAATTACTAAATTAAGAAAACCAAATTGACAACTAAAATTAAACTGGTAAGATGATAAGAGAGTGGATCGAGACATCGAATTCACCACAGGTTCTTCGAGATTTGTGTAATCCAAATTATTGTTTTCAAGAATTAACACGACTAACCTAAAGATTAATCTAAGTTCGCAATTGATTTCAGCAAATGCATAAACTCATAGCATTGCATGTCTTTCTACGACACACACAATCACATGTTTATTTTAACTAATTTAGACCTCTAGCATTGTATGTCTTCTTACGACAAACACAATCACAGATTCAAATTAATTGATTAAAGCAAGCTTCAAATATCAACAAAGGGAACTTCTAACTACCGATTAGTCTAGATAATTATTCCGGATATAATCGGTGAAAGCAAATTATTGAAATTCAGAAATCAATCGTGTTTAACATTCAAGCATATAGAAAACAATAAATTTAGATATGACAAACTCTAGGAAACCCTGTTGTTTCATCTTCGCCTCGGCACGGGGTCTATAAGATCATGGTGGATGAGTCACAACACTGGTATAGGCGGAATCTATCAATTTCTGCACAAACATGCGACCCAAGAAAGAATGTAAATGCTCTTTGGTGGCTCAGAATAAACACTGGGTGCAAATAGCCAAACTGATTCAAAAATCAATTTTTTCCCGCCACAGGAGCTGCGCCTTGCGTTGCTTCCTCCCTACTCCTCACGAGTTTATTCTTTCTCCGACCAGCTTCGGTACCTGCAAGAAAGAGAGAGGTGGAAGAAAAGAGAGAATGAAGAAAAAGGGAGAAAAACAGGGGCGGTGGAGCTCTATTTCTGCTGCTCCTATTTGGTTGCGGTTGTGCGAGCTGTTGAAAAAGAAGAATAGGAAAAGAGACAGAGGGATGTGACGAATGATGGTGGTTGTCGCCGGTTGGCTGGTGTGTGGACGGTGGTGCAGGCAGGTCTGTCTGGCTCTATTTTAGGGCGTTGTGGCTGAAGAAGATTAGACAGAGATAGAGAAACAAGAGAGATACGAGAGAAAGGGAGATGAGGAAGACTGGGAACTCGTCTCTGTTCCGGTGGCTGGACGATGTTGATGGTGGTTTGCATGTGTTGTTGGTGTGTTGCGAGAGAGGAAAACAGGGAGGTGCTCCCTGTTGCGTTCTCTATTTTGTGCGTGAGGACAGTGATGGTGGAGATTTTGAAGGTGGTGATGGCAGGATGATCGCGCTGTCGGTCCTCTTATCGAGCGAGGATCGCCGGCAAGGTGGATGTGGCGTGGTGGCTGAAAAAGAGAAGAGGAGAAAAAGAAACGTGGAAGATGAGGCTAAAGGAAAGGGGAGAGATGAAGACTCTAAATAGGTTTTCTCTATTCTCTTAGGTTGAGTTTGGGCTTTAGGTTAACTTTCGGACTTGGGCTTAGGTAATAGGTGAATTTGGTTTATTTGGGTAAGGTTTAGTCATGTGATATTCGACTTGTCACCCGTTACTTTGTACCGCCATTTGAACCAACCAATTGATCATTGTTCAAATTGCCGCCTTAACACGATTTCATCGTTTACATTCAAATTCCTACAAAAACATGAAAATGAAATAATTAAAATAAAATATAATAATCGAAACACTAACATATATAAATTAAGGGATATATTATGTAATAATTACATAAATATCAAATACCTCCAAACCTATATTTTGCTAGTCCTCGAGCAAAACAATAAAAATAAAATTCTAACTCACTTTCGCAGAAATCATTGGCTGCACTTACCTTAAACGTGCAACAAGGCTTTATACTGCTAGATTACCTCTAGTGGATGAGTTATAGTCTCGTGAGGGTTTCCAGAAATGTTACCCACAAACATTATGACTCAATAAATTTTAAAAACATGGTAACTTGATCACTCTATCTATTATCCTCAGAGTAATCATCTAATTGCCAAAAATTTCAGAAAACAACTAACGGTGTCAGAAGAATATATCAAAGAGTCTAACAATGATTTAAAAGTACCCAAAGGTTAAATAAACTTCATCAATTATTCTCAACTCGAAGTGTGTGTGTGCGTGTGCAGGGCCTTATCAACATAACTTTCTTTTTCTCAGTAAAGATACGATTAGATAACCTTTAGATAGTACTCTTCAACTACAAATCTCTCTTGTCACTCAGAGATTGGTTAGTTATCACTCAGTTTATATGTAAGAAAAAGAATAAATTATGGAAACACAAACATCTCACATATAATAGTCATGAAAAACAGACTTTCAAAATAATGAAATGAATATGATCTCATGGACAGGAATATCAATTACTTTGAGAATGTTGAATCACACACCATAGTTCTTCTCTATTTAATCTCTGCATCTATGAACCAGACATTTACTTAAGATCAATTAGGTCTTTATTAGGTTGTAATGAGGCTAAGATTTTGGCTAACAAGAATGGAAAAAGATACGAGAAAATTCTCTAAGAATGGATACACCCTTTAATAAACACGTGGGGCTTTGAAAAATAAATCAATGTTGTATACCATTACATTTTCTTCCTTTGAAATTCTTCTTCATTTTTTTTAATTAACATTCTTTCCCCTTCTGCACAACGAAACATTTTAGTCCCGAGGATTCATGGAATATTTAGTTTCAACTCTTTTTTTATTTGCCCATTCCAAAAATACATCAACCACACACATTCTCAGAGACATTGGGTAAGGATAAAAATAATATGGGATATTACTCCATAATTGGAGTAGGAAATGGAGATGGGGTTAGCAAAGAAAAAGTTTATTTAAAAGCTCAAAGGGTTGCAAACGGATATTTCTCATTAGGTAGGCTAAAAGGCTAAAGAACAGTTCAAAGAAAAAAATTGCCTATATCACTTCTTAAGCTCTAGTCGGTATTATGACATCTCAACTAAAAAAATCAAGAAATTCTAGTGTAACAATTCAATTTTAACGACATTCTCAAAGCAATCAATAAAACAAATAAGAATAATGAGATCATCAACGAAATAATGCGATTCAAGTAAAGTCAGAATTTATTTAATAACCCTCAAGAAAAAAAAGAATATCTCGAAACTCACAAGGGTTAAGTCTCAACTATTATTTTAATATTTTCTAATTAATATCTTACTGATTAACTTCAAATTATGCTAACTCGGCTTATAGTGCAAGAGTGGTTGAGTCGGAAAATATCATAAAATATATTTAACTTAAAGATAATATCAAACCTTATGTTTTCCTATTGATATATAAAAGTGACAAGTGAAAGCATGCATTTCTCAAATTTAAAGGCATAGTTGAAAGCACATCCTCTTCATTGGAAAGGAACTTAGATTTTGAATGCATTTTCAAATCGAAATATTTCGACACAATCATAATTAATTATGTATTCAATGGAGATTGAGTAGAATAAAATAGTCAATTGTGAAATACATTTCAGTTCAAATTTTTCGAAGAATGCAGAAATATTCATAAACTTCACCCCCAAACCTAAACCAAACATTGTCCTCAATGTATAAAATGATGATCATGACAAATGTAGGAAAAAGAAAGATGAGAGTTAGAGTGATATTACCATGGAAAAGTTTTTACCAATTTCGACGAAATCGTCCACCAATGAACGCTAAAAAACATAAGAATTGTGGACTCATCATGATAAATTGATAAAAATAATATAAGACACAAAAAAATATACAAATGAAAAAAAGTTACATGCATCAGTTGTAAGTCAAAATTGTTACGGAGCTAACGAGTATGAGTGAAATGCAACTAGAAAGAACTCGAAAATCAATCCAGACTAACCATAATGACACAACTGAAGCTAGGCTGCCTCCTAGGAGCGCTTGGTTTAATGTCGTCAGCCCGACATATATTCTTCCTCATAAATGGTGTACCATGAAATGACGTGGAAGAACATAGCGAACACTCCCCCAAACCTAAACACTTAGTCCACAATGTTGACTAGATCATATAGCAACAACCGAAAAAGTTGAGGATCCGTCCAACATATAGTAGCACCCACATGCAGCACAACAGAAACTAACATATCCCTAAAACGACGAAGACGCCATGCAAAATCATAGAGAAAATGCAAACGAACCCGCGGTCATAAAGAAGTAATAGGTATATGGAGCAGAAAGTTGTCACCAACATGGATATCCAGCAAATGACTCTTTCATACTCCTAAAAAGGTATATCCTATGTCTGGTGTTAAATCAGAAGATTGAATGTGTTGCACAATAGGATGGTCAACATTAAAATCATCCCTTAAAAAATAAGGGATCCACATAGGTAGCGTCAATCACTATTAAAGGGATGGAAAGAGGTATGTTTATAAATATATCAGGTGGTACAGGCTCATGATAACAAAATGAATTGCACAAAGATGATGAGCTAGACAGCTCAACAACACCCCCAAACCTGGAATCAACATTATCTATGAGATGTATTATCTCCAAAGAATATTGAGAATCGGACTTCATGTAGGAGTCACTAGGAGGACATATGTCAAATGGGTCATCATGAAAATGTGAGAAAGGGAATGGGTCAGAAAGCCCAATAGTATCAGCAGAAGGGTTCAGTTTTGACTCACTGACTGGAAGGAGTTCCACTTTAGGCTTCCACGTGTAACCCAGATCCATAATTAGGGATGAATCAAACAAAACATTCACTTCCCTAATGGAATCATCAATATCGAAGTCTAAACCGAAGTGAGTCTAGCATGTTGCTAAGGGATCATCTGATGCAGACTGCAATAAGGAATTCTCCACCAAACTCTCAATCACGTTAACTTCACAAACATCCTCGAACTCAGGAGGTTGTTGGCTTACATTAAAAACATTGAGTTCGACGGTCATGTTGCCAAATGATAGTTTCATGATTCCATTCCTACAGTTAATAATAGTATTAGATATGGCCAAAAATGGATGACCCAAAATAACTGGAATTTGACTGGAGGGGTTGTGAACAGGTTGTGTATCAATAACTATGAAGTCTACTGGAAAATATAATTTTTCAACGTTAATGATCACATCCTCTATAACACCGCGAGGAATTTTGATTGACCCATCTGCCAATTGCAGTGTTACTTTAGTCGGTTTTAGTCCGCTGAGACCTAATTGCTCATAAACAGAGTATGACAACAAATTAACACTCGCCCCCAAATCCAACAATGCCTTATCAATCATATGATCACCGATAACACAAGAAATAGTCGGGCACCCAGGATCTCTATACTTAGGCGGAGTTCTGTGTTGAATAATTGAGCTTACTTGCTCTGCGAGGAAGGCTCTCTTTTGCACATGTAGCTTTCGCTTCTATGTGCAAAGATCCTTCAAAATTTTTGCATAGATAGGAACTTGCTTAATAGCATCAAGCAATGGAATATTAATGTGAACTTGTTTAAAAATTTCATTACATCGTTAGCATTTGTTCCTTTCTTTGCTGAAGCTAACCATGATGGAAACGAAGCCCTAGGAAAATAAGATGCCTGAGTGGGGTTAGAGTCAAGATGCACATCCTTAAAAGGTGAGGCTTTATCAGCTTCCTTGTCAGATGGAGATGCAACCAGCTTTGACTTATACGGATATGCAACGACACTTGAATCAAGCACTTGTATCAGATTGTCAACCTGTTCTCCACTCCTAAGGGTAGTAATAGATTGGACATCTTCATGGCGTGACTCAGATGTACTACCAACTGCAAATTGACCCTTCGAGTTTGGAACAGGTTGACTAGGAAATCTCCCTGACTCTCTCTCATAAGAAGACTGAGTAATCTTACTCATAGCTATCTCAAGTCTATTGAGGGCTTGAGATTGGTGTTGAGTCGTGGCTTTCAACTCAGATATGTCCTTAGAATTTTACTCAATTATACTTTTTGAGCGCTGCAAAAACCGATTAACCATTTCTTCCAAACATGATGTGTTGGATGGAGGAACTTGGTTAAGGTGGGGCTTGACAGGGCTAGGGGCTTGAGGAGCCTGAGAGACAACAACAGGTCCCCCTTGGTGTGGGCCATGGGCCCAGGAGAGACTTGGATGTTTGGCGCACCCTGAATTGTAATAGTTAGGTTGCAGATTATTTCCAGGTCACCGCATCGCATTAAAAGAGCTGACTTGCTCAGCATAGTATGCAGGATAATCATTTTGCAAGTCACAATTAGCTACTGAATGACCAGGACTCGAACATGCAGCACAGACTTCAGATGAAGCGTTTGCGGAAAGTGCAGTTTGAGTCAAATTCAAAAGTGCATCTATCTTTTGAGCCATGCTCATAACAATTGTTTCTAACTTCGAGGCAGAAGGGGAAGAACAAATGTATCTCTAACTTCATATATATCGCCCTTACGCCTATCAGACTCCTTTCTCGAATAATCCCATTGTTGAGAATTTTCGAAAAGCGTTTCAAAGAATTCCCATATCTCATTGACACTCATCTTCATTAATGACCCACCACTAGTGGCATCAATCATACGACGGTTTTGAGGGGTTTAACTGTCTTGGAAGTATTGAACTAGCCGCCACTTCTTGAATTCGTGATGGGGACACCTGACAATGAGCTCATTGAACCTTTCCCAACATTCATAGAAATGTTCGCCCTTTTTTTGTTGAAAATTAGATAAATCTCGTCGGAGAGCATTCGTTTTATGAATGGGGAAATACTTAGTCAAGAACTTTCTTGACAACACATCCCACGTTGTGATGGATCCCGTCTCTAATGATTTTAACCACGATTTCGCCTTATCTTTCAGAGACAAGGGAAATAACCTAAGACAGACCGAATCATCAGAAAAGTTTTGGTACTTCAGGATAGCGCAAATGTCAAGAAATTTTTTCACATGAAGATAAGGGTCCTATTTCTCAAAACCATAAAAAAGGGCAAGTGATGAAAAATAGATGGTTTGAGTTCGAAACTGTTTCATTTGTCTCAGGTAAGACAATGCAAGATGGAACACTACTAGGAAGAGGGGCGAAATAATTCTTAAAGGCCTTCCCCTCAGCCATCTCAGTGGACAAGGATGATGAACCTAAATAGGTAATGGGGACTTCAAAGAACTCCTCGAAGTCTTGTCGGACAAGCCTACTCTTAGAATCACGCACCCAGGTATGCATAAACTATTAGATATCGAAGGTTCAAAGTCAACACTCTTAAACATGCTTCAATTTTTATTTTTTTTAATTGTAAGCCTAACCGCTATATGAAGATGACCTAACTCTAAAAAATAAAAACAACGGAACCCTAAATGATGCACAAACAAAATGAATGGCAGATGGCCCTAGAGTTTTTCTTTACTAATGCAGGGCTGAAATTCAATTCAATTTACCTAACCGTGGGAGAGGCACAATAATTTCCTATCAATTCGCCACTACAGAGTTGCTCCTACCTATTTGTCCATTCTCTAGCTCCAAGTGAAATGTCAGTCCTTCACTCGACCACTTTAAGCTATCAAACGTCAAAAGAGGGTCCCTATGAACGTCACACCTATCCTAGATAATTATCTTGCTAAAAATTTTAAATAGTGAAGGCCTAGGTTCCTAACCCTAAAATAGATGGTGATTAACCTATCCGCGGGAGAGGGCACGGAAGTTTCAACTCAATCCTGCCACTATTCAAATTTGCATGCAATACTACCTAGAACAAGCTAAACGCAAGTGATCACACAGAAACCGCGTGCAGATGCAGTGGGTAGAAATTATCTTTGGCGTGAACCTCTTTCAGGTTACTTGAGACTCCGGGTAGAAGTCGATTTCTGAGAATTTTCTCGCGAATCGCAATATTTCACTTTGTTCCCACTTAAGCTCCTATGTGTATGACCGCCTGTAAAATAAATGCAAAAATAATTCAAACTCAAGCAAATAAAACAAATAAGAAAGTGACTCGTAACACTGTTCCTAAAAAGAAAATTAAACCTAATTTATAAACTAGTAAAAACAACCCTAGATTTCGATTGTACCGTTACATTCCCCGGCAACGGCGCCAAAAACTTGATGGAGATTTTATTAACCTTAATTAATAAGTTAATAAACTCTACTTGTAATACCGCAAGTGCACGGTTGTCTAACTAGTAGACAGTGGAAATACGGGTCAATCCCACGAGGATTGACGAGACAGTCGAATTCTAAGACTTATTTAAACTAATTTAGAGTTGGGGTTGCAGCAGATGAAACTTACGAAATTAAGAAAACTAAATTGACAACTAAAATTAAACTAATAAGATGATAAGAGAGTGGATCGAGACATCGAATTCACCACGGGTTCTTCAAGATTTGTGTAATCCAAATTATTGTTTTCAAGAATTAACACGACTAACCTAAAGATTAATCTAAGTTCGCAATTGATTTCAGCAAAGGCATAAACCCCTAGCATTGCATGTCTTTCTACGACACACACAATCACAGGTTTATTTTAACTAATTCTAAACCCCTAGCATTGCATGTCTTCTTACGGCACACACAATCACATATTCAAATTAATTGATTAAAGCAAACTTCGAATATCAACAAAGGGAACTTCTAACTACCGATTAGTCAAGATAATTATTCCGGATATAATCGGTGAAAACAAATTATTGAAATTCAGAAATCAACTATGTTTAACATTCAAGCATATAGAAAACAATAAATTTAGATACGACAAACTCTAGGAAACCCTGTGGTTTCATCTTTGCCTTGGCGCGGGGTCTAGAAGATCATGGTGGATGAGTCACAGCACTGGTATAGGTGGAATCCATCAATTCCTGCACCAACACGCAACCCGAGAAAGAATGTAAATGCTCTTTGGTGGCTCAGAATAAACACTGGGTGCAAATAGCCAAATTGATTCAAAAATCAGTTTTTTTTCTCCACAGGAGCTGCGCCTTCGTCCTCCTCCGAGCTGCGCCTTGCGTTGCTTCCTCCCTGCTCCTCGCAAGCTTCTTATTTATCCGACCGGCTCCGATACCTGCAAGAAAGGAAGTGGTGGAAGAAAAGAGAGAGAACGAAGAAAAAGGGAGAAAACACAGAGGCGGTGGAGCTCTATTTCTGCTGCTCTTATTTGGTTGTGGTTGTGGTTGTGGTTGTGGTTGTGGTTGTGTGAGCTGCTGAAAAAGAAGAACAGGCAGAGAGAGGGACGTGACGCATGATGGTGGTGGTCGCCGGTTGGCTGGTGTGTGGATAGTGGTGCAGGCTGGTCTGTCTGGCTCTGTTTCAGGACGTTGTGGCTGAAGAAGAACAGACAGAGAGAGAAAAACAAGAGAGATACGAGAGAGAGGGAGATGAGGAAGACTGGGAACTCATCTCTGTTCCGGTGGCTGGACGATGTTGATGGTGGTTTGCATGTACTGTTGGTGTGTTGCGAGAGAGGAAAACATGGAGTTGCTCCCTGTTGCGTTCTCTGTTTTGTGCGCGAGGACGGTGATGGTGAAGATTTTGAAGGTGGTGATGGCGGGATGATTGCGCTGCCGGTCCTTTTTTCGAGCGAGGATCGCCGGCATGGTGGATGTGGCGTGGTGGCTGAAAAAGATAGGAGGAGAAAAGAAACGTGGAAGAGGAGGCTAAAGGAAAGGGTAGAGATGAATACTCTAAATAGGTTTTCTCTATTTTCCTAGGTTGAGTTTGGGCTTTAGGTTAACTTTCGGACTTGGGCTTAGGTAATAGGTGAATTTGGTTTATTTGGGTAAGGTTTAGGCATGCGATATTTGACTTGTCACTCGTTACTTTGTATCGCCATTTGAACCAACCAATTGATCATTCTTCAAATTGCGACCTTAACGCGATTTCATCGTTTACGTTCAAATTTCTACAAAAACATGAAAATGAAACAATTAAAAAATATATAATAATCGAAACACTAACATATATAAATTAAGGGATATATTATGTAATAATTACGTAAATATCAAATATCTAAATTGTCTAGTTTGTGAAAAAGTAGGCACTAAAAGTTATTTTCCGTACTTCTAATTCCATTATATATGTTTCGGAGAGTGATTCTAGAATAAAAATGTCAAAAATAATCAACTTATATAGTTTAACCCAACCAGTGAAAGCAATTGGTTGGTCATAATTAGAATCATTAATAAAAGAACCATTGTTGGTTATAAAAGTGTAAAAGTAGATTTTCTATTTGTTTAAAAAGGGTAAAGATGTCTTATAACTTTATGGGTTAATCCGGGTTAATAAAAGAATTATTGTTTGGTTATAAAAGTATAAAAATAAGCACAAATTAACCATTACATGAACTACGATATCTGAACGGACTATTTTGTGAAAAAATTGGCCTTAAAAGTCATTTTTTTCGTTTATTTTAAATGAAGCTAATGGGGTAATAGCTTAGCCAGTAGGCTTGTGGCAGAAAATATTACAAGTCTAGGGTTCAAACCCAAAAAATGGCATTTTGAATGGGAGGGGTTAAGGTAGTAAAAATAATTAATTTTAAAAAATTAATTTAAATGACATTTACAAAATAAATGTTTGCAATTTTTGGATTATTAAATTTTTGAAGAGGAGGTTTGTGTTAAAAAATATTGTTATTTCTCACTCTCCATATAGAAATGAGAACAAACACCATCTTGAGAGATGGAGATTGGTCTCATTCCTAAATAGAAGTTTCATAATGCTCACCACAAAGGGGCAAATACCAAATATCATCAATATATGCATATGGGTATGCGCTTAAGTTTGGAGGAGGCCGGAAGAATATTCATAATCAATTTTCATTAAAAATAATAATAATAATTATAATAATAATAATAATAATAATAATAATAATAAATAAAAATCTGGGTAGAATGAACAATTGATTTTCCAGATCTTATACAGATTTTCCAAGCAATGGAAGCAATATAGGTGTCCACATGATACAACTTACTAGAGAGATCCTTAAAAGTACTTTTCACTTTGAAATAAATTTTGCCCCCCAATTGAACTTATCACTCAACACGATCATTCAAAGGAAGGGAAAGAATCTGGGTAGCTAAAAAACAAGAGAAAAATTATATGTTATAAGGGAAAAATTCCATGATTGGAAGGAAGGGTAGTGATAAAGAGATAAAAAATTTGGCTATTAAGGGGAGAAAGAATCAAGGGAAGGAACACACAAATCAGTAGAAGAAATGCATTGGTTAATAAGAGTTCTAAAACTTTGGCCATCCATTTTAATGGCCTTTCAACGATGCACACAGATAGCTCTACCAGGGATACAGGCTCCTTGGTTAGAAGAGATGGAAGTGTTCATAAGCCTAAAAGCTAAAAGTTTAGAAACCTCCATCTAAATAACATTACATAAACTAATAGGCTAGAATTTATCGGTAGTACGACTTGTATGCTTTGTTGTTTGTCAATTTACCACTTATTGTCATTTTGACTAATTCTCGTCTACATATTGTCAGTGCTTTTAACAGCCATATTTATTCCCGAGGGTTAGGAATGTTGGCAAGGCGGAGGCGTGCGTGATTGCAAGTTTTCTCCTCTTTCCCTACTCACCCATATTTATTCACAGCTTTTAAATGATGGGTTCTTCTTTTTTTCTTTTTTTCAACCAAAAATAACCAGTGATTTTTACACCTCCACAATAGTAAACACAAATATATCTCAACCTGCACATAACAAATGTGTCCTCTACACTTTTTAGTAGGAGGTGCTTACAAAAATATATTAGGAATCATGAAACGAATACCCCAGTTATATAGAATTTCTAAATCAACAGGTGAACAATCTGATTGTTCGGAAGAAGGTACACATTTCTAATTAACTTAAGAACTTAAAACCGATTCTAAGCACATAAGCTAAAAGCTTAAAATCCATAGAAAACCTTCAATCATCTTCTCTTTCTGGAGGAAGGCCGCAAGGCAGCAGCATTTTCTGCACAAATAAGAAAACAGTATCAAATGTTTATTAGCTTCTTTCAGAGATGAATCATTTGATTACAAGAAAGTGCCGCTGTCAACAAATA
Source organism: Berberis vulgaris (assembly GCA_963556465.1). Lineage (NCBI taxonomy): Eukaryota > Viridiplantae > Streptophyta > Magnoliopsida > Ranunculales > Berberidaceae > Berberis > Berberis vulgaris. Next base: position 29,950,115 of record OY747127.1, on the reverse strand, counting down.
ACACATAACTTTATTCTTGTGTGTGCACGGAAAAATAAATGTGGATTAAATACACCTGCTTGACATGTCTTGTACCAGAAGAGGGTTGATAATCCCTAATTGGTAAATTGACTTGAAAATTAAGGAAATGGAACAACAATGAACTTTAACACTAGTTGCCTGCTGTAACAAATGAGAGTTAATGACACTACAATGAGCTCAGGGGGCGCCAGGTGCAAATAATTTTGTGCATTGATGCCATAAATGTAATGTAACACCTTCATGAGTCTCACAAGGGATGAATTTAGGTAACAATAGTAATGACAATTGCCAAGGCATGTTGACATCTGATAGTGCACATAAAGCGACTGTGAAGTGTTTGGAATTGGATGTAAAGAAGCTTTCAGGTGTAGTGTGCCAAGCATAAGAATCAAAAGCCAATAGAGTAGGACACATATTATGCCCGGAATTGTGTGTGGTGGTGCATTAAATTGATTAACAGATAGGTCAGGACACTGTACAAGGCATGTTGAATGGAACGGAATACAGTGGATTATTTAGAGTAGAATGCCTAGATAGATTGAGGAGAGAGTAGGGTGGCAAATTTGGCCTTCACCTGTGAACCCAAAACAAATTGGCCTGACAAAGCTCCATGTCAAGTTTTTCACGGCTTTCGTGTCATTTTTTTGGGTTCAGTCCAACCAAAATTGATTCAATGACTTTTTTAAGTTAATTTATTCCACGTAACAAAATAACCACATTCCATCATTCCTTTTTTTCTTTTTTCTTTTTTTTGTGTTTTTTTTATGAATAAAACATTTGCATCGAACTGGAGGAAAGAAGTACAACTGAGAGAGAAGATCAACAATAGAAATACAAAATAGCGGAAAGAAAACAATGACAGGAGAAAAGAAAATCACAGTCCTAAAACTAGACTACCCTATTTGTGCAGAAGATCTGAGATTGGTTTATCCAGCACCATACCCCGCGCTATAGCCCACTGAATTGACACTATTATCATCATGAGGCAGATCAAAAAGACAATTCAAGAATAAATTCATTGTTGGATTCGGAGAAGCTCATCTTCCACTAGATTTAAGATGAGTGTGAGAAAGCAAGCTACAAAAAGAAACACCATGGAACAGGAAATGACGCAGGATAAACTGAACTAAGAGATAAAATGGTACAATATCTCCCGCACCCACGGACAAAGAAGGAAAACGTGTAACCAGCATTTAACATCAAAACATGCATTACATTTTGATTTACATGCCCTGTTAGAAAAACATGCCCCAGATTTAAGAGAAAACTCTAGGTGGAGCCTCCTTCCTCCACACCCTTTTTTAACCAGAAAGTAATGAATCAATACCTATAGGGATAGGATCACTGCAAGAGTTGATAGCTCCACGCTAACTTGTCTGTGTCCACCGAACGCACAACCTCATTCAACAAGGCCAAGATAACTAAGAATTCTTCCATCTTGCCCATGGAAAAGCCTTGCTCTCCTAAGTGGAATTCCTAAGAAATGGACTCAGCATTCACCCTTGCAAGATCCTTCCCCAACACATTATTGAGAACCGAAGTGCTTAAAGCCCTGGAAATCAGGATTTTAGACTTTCTCAGGAAACATCATGCAAAACCCAACTTGTCACCCTTTCCCAACTTTACTTCTACGCCCTCCAAAGGAAACATACGATTGATGAGGTTGGATGCTTCGGAAGCCACTTACCCCCCACCCAAATCATCCTTTTTTCCCATTCTTGAGAACCAGACCTCCACAGCCATTTGCTTAGAAGAGATTCACTCCATACGATCTCCTCAACCATTTGCTCAGAAGAGCCTCGTTCATAAGAATAAAAGGACTAATGTCAAGACCTCTAACCTTCCAATCTTCTATCCAAGCACACTAATTCCTAATCCAAATTTCACAGTACGAAATCCATTATGATCTTCATCACCTCGCCATAAAGAGTCTCTAACCATCCACAGCACAATTTTCTTAGCATGTGAAATATTGGACAGAGGCATAGAGCGAGTCTCCTCAATTTGAACAACTTTTTGCTTTTCACAAACCATCTCAATATATGGTGTCATTACTCAATTGGGTCTTATATTTCAAAGCTTAGACAAGGTTCAAGTGAGCTTGCTAGTTGTTATTAGTCACCCATGCCTGGTGTGCTTTTATAAGAACTGTCTTGCCTTTCTTTAACTGCTCCTTTTGGTCTCAAGGACTAATTGTCCTTCCTTCCCTCAGCCTTGTCACAAGATAAGTTGATTGGAATTTATAACTCAAACTGGTTGAGTCTGATATAGGTATCCTGTATAAAATTATAACAGTCCCCTTTATGAGCTTGATTTAATTTATTTTATTTTAATACTTGTCAACAAAATGGGTTGTGAAGGGCCGTGCCAGGTTAACCGATTAATGAAGGAACCTTAATTATGTTAATTAAAATCAAGATACATATGTAAAAGTATACCTGCATAAAGTTGTAGTGTTCTCTTCCAATGGATTCATTTTCAGCGATGGCAAAATACGATAACATGGGGTAATGGCCAACATATGAAGCATAGCTGTCGCGCTGAATATTTACTGCCCACTCACTGCACATCAAAAAATATAAACAATAAGATGACACGCATATTCATGATTCAGAAATACATAAATACAAGTTAAGGGGATAGAAACTTGCAATCTGTTCATATCAGCATGCCCTGTTCCAACATATTTGGCTTGCAGATGCTCAAGCTGGGAGTTAATATTAAACCTGTCACTGGCCTGCAAATGAGCATAAAGGAGTTATCAAGTGGAAATGAAAAAGGAAAGCACATAGTTAGCTCTAATGTTTTTATCATTGTAACATAATCTGAGGCCAACTTAAAAACAGTGGTATCAAAAGAAGATTTTTTGAAAAAAGAATTTGTATCTTCTTTTGTTTATGATTTTCACCTATTTATTACTTTCTGTGGTCTCTCCAGTTAAGAAAACAAGTTACACCCAGGTTGAAACCAGACCTATTTTATAAGCTTCGTGATACAATGAAAGTTAAGAACGGTTTGGAGAATGGTTGAGCTGGTATAGCCGAAACCTGTACAGACTCATCCATGATCTCATCTCACATTATCCATGGTAAGAGGAGGTGGCCCTCAGATATAGCCGGACATGTGGTAGCTTTGTGTGAGTGACCTCCTTTGAAAGAGAAAACCAACAGATTTTTGTTTGAAACTAAGATCTGTTAAGAATGTCTTAGGTTAGACAGCTAAATCACCTTTCAATGCTTAGATCTGAGTTCTCCCACTTTGATGATACTTCCTCCCAATGGCAAATCCAGGATTTGGAGGGGACTGACAAACTTATGTTTTCCAACCCATGATTACTACTTTATTAGATATCCAAAACTTAAACTAAGTCAGTTATCAATACTCATAAATTTCACATTACGGATTAAATATAATGAATATGTAAAAATGCATTACCTTTGGATGTCCATTAATTAAAATGATTTCAACCTTTATTTAGGGCGAAATGATGTGAATCTTTAACACATCCAATGGCACAAACTTGCAATATGATCCTAGAATTTTACGGCCATGCTGGTTTGCAAATGCCGAAAGCCACCGAAGACAGATAATAATTACTGTGTGAGCAGATGCAAATTAGCTCAGTTGGCAAGACCAGTCTCAGGGTTCAAATCCAAAGATTTTGTATTAGTCAGTGTAACTTTGAGAGCTAATTACAAGCAGTGACTGAGGATTCTCATTGAACCCAAAAAACATGAAGGGAGATTACATAAAAGTGGTAGTCTACTCTTCTATCAAAACTAACCATACCTGCATATCTACCAAGCTTCAAGGATCACAAAGAGTTCCACAAATTCACACCTCTAATCTGCCACAACAGAAGTTAGCATCTAATTCTCAAAAAAAAAACAGAGAGAGAGACAAATATAACCGAATATTTTCAAGGATGAAATAATGAATTTCAACATTCTTTGTTTGTGCTCCCTTCCAATTCACTAATTTATTTCCAGAATAGTATAAAAGAACTGATGTTGAAGCACCTTTCAGAAAATTCAATTAAGGTAGTTGTTTGTTAAATTAATGGATTATTAAAGGATAAACTAAACAGAAATAGTATAGTGGTTGTGGAAAGATCACATGGTCAAATAAATGAAAAATCAACTGCCTAAAGCTCTATTGAATCATGAATCAGATGTCTCTACTTTACACTGACACAAGAGAAGAACCAGAAGAAGAGAGTAAATAGAAAAGGTGAAATCTTACTTTTGGTAAGCTACTAGGGGTAGAAGGATTTGGACCATCTAATCTATGCAATTAGGTGTTATTTGCATGGTTCAAGATATAGATATTGCTGTGATATATCGACCTGGAAATCAAGATATATCGCATGGTATTTTCAAGATAATTTGCAAATATCAGATTTTGTCGGATATATTCCACAATATTTAGATATTTGCAATTTGAAATAACGATACATATGTATTGTGATATTTGTTCCATGGTTATTTGACTATACAAAGGTATTGTTTCCTAGGTGGACTCAAGAGAATCTAGTCCTACCTTGACATTTTATGCCTTTTTTTGCGAACATTAGATGAGACTCACATGCAAAAATTATAGCATAATACTTTGTCAAGTGATGTAACGAAAACAGAATCATATGAGAACTTTGTTCTTTCATAACTTTAACCTACAAAGGGTGACGTCCCACACAAATCGATATTTCACATCAGAACTAGGGTAAAATAGCCTTGCCTTGACCCACATCAAATCTAAAATCTTCACCTCTTCTTCTACTAAAACTTTCAAACATAAGCATTTCATCGGACCCCAAACTAAAAAATATCCTCCCTTTACCCACCCCTCCCCTCATATCTCCAATTCTTCTACTCAAACACAGTAGCTTAACCAAATAACTTTGATACTATAAACCACATAACAGAATGTGAAACAGAAAACAAACTCAAATAAACAAATAAAAACCAAAAACTCATGACAGCGTGTATGATAACCATTTATCGGCTTGTCACTCATGTAAATCAATCATAATCATAGTAAGCATTAACTTGGTCATTCTCTTTACACAGATGCAAAACTACAATCAACCATTCAAACTCTTGTGAAGCTTACTTACCCATATCAATATATCATGAAGTGAGGAACTTGCGTAATATATATTATTCTAACATGGTTTTTTACACTGAATCAAACTAAATCATTGGAAACATGCAAACAGAAACCATGGGGTAGGGTTATTCGAGCATGACAAAAGCAAAGACGCCTTACCCATTTCCTACCGTACTCCCCTTCTCTCTCACTGGGTACTGAAAGTGAGAAATGAGAGAGAAATGGGTGAAATTTGTGATTTAATCAACCAAATACATATATAATTGACAAACAAGAATTGTTTCTGCCTTTTAGGTTCAGAGAAACTTGAAGATATTTTTCGAGTAAAACTGCCTAAGTAGAGATTCAAGGAAATCAACAAAACAACTCCAAAGTAGATGAGTTTCATAGTGAGACTGGAAGAAACAGAGAGAAAGCAGGGGATGAGTTTCATACCTGCTACTAATTAGCTGCTCCTGCGCCTGTAGAAGAAGAGGGATTGTATGAGAGGTATTAGAAGAGGGATTGTATGAGGTATTCTCTTCTTCGTATTCTTCTAGGTATCGAGGGAGGGAGCGAGGATGCTCCCTCGCACGTGAGTTTTTTGGCGAGGTAGGGTGCCACGCACGTGCCCGACCTTTGTTTCAAAAAAAAAACGGAAAAACCAAATTTTGGGGGAGAAGAAGAGGGAAAGCTGCCTTCTCCCCATTTTCATTCCCTCTCCCTCTCCCCATTTTCCATCTCGACACATTTCAGTCCGACTCTCTTTCTCTCTCTACAGATCTTTTTCTTCCTCATTTCAAACCAAAGTAACAAACTTTATTTCAAACCCAACTGAAAGTTGAGGGCTTTGGCGTTGGAAGTGGTCACTCCAAGTGCAACTGTTGGATCTGCGGGTAGGTAGATGTGTTGATTTGATTTGCAGGAAATTTCTCCCTTTTGTGAAAGTGATAGATCAAAGTAAACTCTTTAGCTCTTTAGCCATGTGAGGAGACTGAGTGAGTGAAGTGATTTTGCTCTTTTATTATTATTATTGTAGATTGTAGATTTGGCTTGTTATTGAAGTGACATTTTGATATCTCGTTCCCAATCTGAACACTGAAGGAGGCAGCTTTCAGTGTTTGTTGTGATTGGCGATGGAGTCGGATGGAGATGCAGGGGTTAGCATTCAAACATTTCACCCATATTGGTTGTTGATTTGGATAATGAAATCCATTGGGTTGCAACTTTGCTAATTTGATTTGCACCCTTGTCAGGAGAAACCTATTAAGCACTTGGGCAATCAGGTCTGCCAGATCTGTGGGGATAGTGTGGGCACAACCGTAGATGGTGAACTGTTTGTTGCCTGTGATGTGTGTAGATTTCCTGTTTGCAGACCTTGTTATGAGTATGAGAGGAAAGATGGGAACCAGTCTTGCCCTCAATGCAAGACCACATACAAGAGGCACATAGGTTTGTTCACTCTGATCTATTTCTCTCTAAGAATCTATCAATTCAAGTCAATTGTGTTTCTCTCTAAGAATCCACAAGAGAAATACTTTGACTCTCAAAGAGAGAAATAGCAATTGTGTTTCTCTAAGAAATACTAAGAATCATAGCAATTGTAATAAGAATCCACAAGAGAAATACTTTGACTCTTGCTAAAAAATACTTCAATTGTGTTTCTGTCATAGATTTCTTAGAAATACTAAGATATGTCTTTTCTATGATTCTTAGTATGATTCTTAGATTTCTAAGTATTTCTTACCAATTGAAATACTAAGAATCATAGAAATACTATGCACTCTCAAAGAAATACTAAGAAATGTTTCTCTTGTTACAATTGTCACTAAGAAATACTAAGTTAGAGCAATTGTCACAGTATTTCTCTCTATGAAGTCACTTGTTACAATTGTTACTAAGAAATACTATGACAGAAATCTAAGAAATACTATGACAGAAAGAGCAATTGTCACAGTTGATATTTCATGTTACAATTGTCATAGATTTCTCTCTAAGAACCATAGCAATTGTAACAAGAATCCACAAGAGAAATACTTCAATTCAAGACTTCAATTGCTAAGAAATACTTTGACCCTCAAAGAGAGAAATACTTTGAAAGTTAGATCATATCTATTTCTCTCTAAGAATCCACAAGAGGCACAAAGGTTTGTTCACTAAAGTTAGATCATATCAATTCAAGTCTTCCAATCTTCCATCTATTTCTCTCTTTGGTTTCTGTCATAGATTCTTAGTGGAAACCATGATATGTCTTTTTTAATTTCGTTTTTGGTTTACCAGCAGTAGTGAGTTTCATTTCAGTTTAGCTGTTAAAGTTTTAGCTCGTGTTGTCATTAGCTGTGGATTTCATTATCACTGTGACAAATCCTGAATATTTTCATTGGTCTCTAAATTGCTAGCTCCTTGTGAGGGAAGCTCTCCAGAAAGCATTTTTTTTCGCTCAACAAAACAAAAGTAGACCCCAATAGAAACTTGAAGTGTCTAATAATCAGCTTTTGCCAAAAGCTAGTAGTTCTGTTTGTTAATGATGTTAGAGTGACATAGGGTTTCTCTCTTGTTCCGTGTCTTGTTCTCTGCATTTCTCCTCATTGCATTTTGTCTGCTTTGTTCACAGGAAGGATGAAGCTAGTAGTACTGTTGATCCTTTGAAGGAACCACCTCTTGTTACAGCCAACACTGTGTTGTCTATTCTTGCAGTTGACTATCCGGTTGACAAGGTCTCTTGCTACGTCTCTGATGATGGAGTTGCTATGTTGACATTTGAAGCTCTGTCAGAATTATAAAGGCTATTAGGAACTCTTATAAATAGGAGATCAGTAACAGAAATTGTATTCATTCTTCTTTGTAAACAGTTTGTACAAGTGAGCACATTGCTCTTTGAGGAGATTTGCAATCTCGAATTCTGCCTATTACATTCCAGTGTATTCAGTCCATTGTAACCTTTTACATTTTAATCAAACCAATCTTTCTTTCCTGTGATTATCTTGTTGAGGCTTGAAATTCTGCTCGAATTCTCTTGTCAGATCGTATCACTTGCCATCTGCAACAACTTGCATTAACAACAATTGGTATTCGGATGAAAAGTCTATACATCCTTGAGAGATCTTCCACCTAATCCACAAAAGTAACAACACAATTGATATGATCTAACTTTGTTTTATAGGCTCTACAGATTGGAAGCAGTTCACTAAGAATCTATGACAGAAACCAAAGAGAGAAATAGATGGAAGACTTGAAGATTCACAAGCAATTGCTGAAACAAAAATTGTATTGATAATGCTGAACTTGCAATTACAAGATTCAACTCAGAAAGAGTGAGATACAATGTAATATGAACTGAATGATAAGGCTGGTTGGAATGATTCACATATGGAAGAGGATGTACACGTTTCCCCCCAGTGCCTCCAGGCAACGCCATCGAGATATGCTCAGGAGACGCTGAAGATAGCTCCCCAGAGACCTGGAAACATGGCAAAGAGGTACTTACTCCACCTGAAGTTTATATAATAATTCTCTAGGATTTTGAAAAGAAATGGAAAATATGTTTTGCATCAACTCTTCATTTGATTAAACAACAGAAGATTGGATCAATAAATGCACCATGACTTTGCTATATCTCTTTGACTGTCACCTTCTTTCTTCATAATTTTATACATACATACATGCACTCAAACACATATCTTTGATTTTAAAGACAATCTATAATTAATGAAACAAACAACCCCAAATGAGAATCACAGTTAACCAAATGAAAATCAGAGTGAACAAACCTTTGTGCCTCTTTTATGTGGTCTTGCATTGAGGGCAAGGCTGGTTCCCATCTTTCCTCTCATACTCATAACAAGGTCTGCAAACAGGAAATCTACACACATCACAGGCAACAAACAGTTCACCATCTACGGTCGTGCCCACACTATCCCCACAGATCTGGCAGACCTGATTGCCCAAGTGATTAATAGGCTTCTCCTGACAAGGGTGCAAATCAAATTAGCAAAGTTGCAACCCAATGGATTTCATTACCCAAATCAACAACCAATATGGGTGAAATGTTTGAATGCTAACCCCTGTATCTCCATCCGACTCCATCGCCAATCACAACAAACACTGAAAGCTGCCTCCTTCAGTGTTCAGATTGGGAACGAGATATCAAAATGTCACTTCAATAACAAGCCAGATCTACAATCTACAATAATAATAATAAAAGAGCAAAATCACTTCACTCACTCAGTCTCCTCACATGGCTAAAGAGCTAAAGAGTTTACTTTGATCTATCACTTTCACAAAAGGGAGAAATTTCCTGCAAATCAAATCAACACATCTACCTACCCGCAGATCCAACAGTTGCACTTGGAGTGACCACTTCCAACGCCAAAGCCCTCAACTTTCAGCTGGGTTTGAAATAAAGTTTGTTACTTTGGTTTGAAATGAGGAAGAAAAAGATCTGTAGAGAGAGAAAGAGAGTCGGACTGGAATGTGTCGAGATGGAAAATGGGGAGAGTTATGAAAATGGGGAGAAAGCAACTTTCCCTCTTCTTCTCCCCCAAATTTTGGATTTCTCGTTTTTTTTTTTTTTTTTTTTGAAACAAAGGTCGGGCACGTGCGTGGCACCCTACCTCGCCAAAAACTCATGTGCGAGGGAGCATCCTCGCTCCCTCCCTCGATACCTAGAAGAATTGCTCTTCTTTTGTACCGTTGCTTTTATGTGAAATGGTTTGACCGAGTGAACTTGGGACACCCGAGTTGGGGTATTGACTTTTGGTTTGAAAATTGTCCAAAACACCGGATCATACAACTTAGGTGAGTTAAAGTCCACTAGATCCTCTCAGTTTTTTGTCAGCGCAAGTCGTGAAGTTTTGACTGTTATAAAATGCATGCCCCAGGTACATGCGCCATCCAATTTTTTTATATTTCATGAACTACCCGTTCCCACGTAACTCGCACATGTTATGCAAAAAACACTAATTGCCATTTTCAATTTTACCCTTGTTTACATCCATCCATTGAAAATAAAGTGAATATATCCTGGTCGTCCAAATGAAATAGGCATGAGATGGACGGCTAGGATTGAGTTGTCAAAGAACGTCCAATCAAGTTCTTGCCCAACGATTGGTTTTCTCTTCAAACAACCATACTCAGACGGAAAAACAGAGAGGGAAGAATGTTCATGCATGTTTCGATTTCGGTTCAGATCCACATTGAGCAAGTGTCCATGAAGTTGAAAACATGAAATCTTGCAAAAACAATTGAAGTTTGAAGCTCCCATGGCTGGAAATCAAAATCGCAAGAAAAAGTAAGCTATCTTGATGTTCTTCAATTTAGGGATCTAGCTTAATTTGTGCATACTTATGGTTATTTTTGCTTTGTTGGTATTTCGTGGAAGAATAGCAAGAAATCAGTTGGATTTTTTTTTTTTATGGATTTGGCCAAATTTGTGTATATGATGGCTTATTTTGCTATGTTATTTCTTATTTCAGTGTTTTTGTTACTATCTATTTAAGTAAATGATGGATTGAGTAGGCTGTCTCTGATTAGGGTTTCAGTGTGTCAAGTTTTTTTAGGGAATATCATCTAAGTCAATATGTTGTATGTTCTTTGATACCAATTTTGTGTTTAGGAAAAAAGAGTGTTAAATCGGTAAGGTGTTGTCTTAGCAAGATTTGTGTAAAACATTATATGTATGTAAGAGTATATGTTGTTTTGAAGAATACAATAAGTTGTTCATGTCAAAATATAGTAAGTTGATATGTATGAAAATATGACATGAACACTACTATAGCTACATGATACTACACTGATGGTTAATGTACTTGGCATGTAGAGTTAATGAACTTACAAAAGTAAGTCACGTTTGCATATAATTGAAATTAGTCATTTTATTCATATTGATTATCCAACAATTACATAAGAGATCCTACTAAATAATTAGTGAAGTTACTGAAGTATGCTTTCATTTGTATTGAATGTAGGTCCAAGAAGCCTGAAGGTAGGAGGAATATTAGAATTCACTATGATGGTGGTTGGAGGACTTTGAACCGATGGGATTATGGAAGTCATGAAGAGTACAAGAATGAGATGTTTATTGACATATTGAGGCTTGATGTGGAAGTTGCTAGTGTCGTGGAACTGTCTATATATGTACTTAAGTCAGATCCTGATTTGAATGGTTGTGTGGTTAAATTTTATTGGGTGAAGAACAAAAGAAGGATGCTTATATTGAGAGTGGCGAGCAGTTCACTGAGATGTGGTGTGCTTGTAAGGCCGATGGACAAAGTTTCTTGCACATTTTCCTGAAGATTGTTCAAATCAATGTGATGTTATCCGGTTCATTAGATGTTCCCAACAAAGGAAGTTCCACAACCATTAGTGTTTGAGGCTTCACAACCTAAGCTTCCCAACCTGATCTTTCCACAAACACCACCACCCTCACTTCAAGCACCACCATCACCCTCACTTCATGCACCACCACCCTCTCAGGCAACAACAAAAACACATTCTCAGCCTCCATATGGTTGCAGTGGATACATTCCATCAATAAAGAAATCAAAAACCATGAGGCCTATTGGACAAAGGAGTAGTACTTACATGCCAAGATATCAAGCATTTACTGCAGGACTAATCTGTGGCCAAAGAGCAGCAAAACTACCTCTATTCAAACTACCATGGAAGTAGGGGATTGGCAATCAAGATTGTTTAACTTGTTACTAACAAACAAGATTTGTAAAACAAGACAATTTTTTGTATAATGTGAAGTGTTTCACCTTGTTTTGATGTTATTACATGGCTAGAAGTATGAAAACTAGTATGTTTTGTACAAGTGAGGTGGATACCTCACTTCTTTTGGATAAGGTTGTTAATGGTACTTGCAAGGTTCAATTCAATTGATTGCAGCAGGGATACAGTCCTATGTGTTTATGGTACTTAATTGTTATTTAGTTGCTATGATATACCACTTAGTTATTATGGTTTTCTATTTCAAAGTTGTTATGACAGAGTATGTGATTTTTAATTTAGTTTATTGGTGTTAGATGTGATAGCTAGTGCTATGTTGTTCTCATTGTGATTGCAGTCAACTTGTAAGTTATTATGGTTATTCTTGTTATAGTTGTTACTATAGGTTGAAATACAGTTGTTATGGTATTGCATTACTATTTAGTTGTTATGGTACACTACGTCAAAGTTCAAATCAAGTAAATATGTCAGGCATACCTTGAGAGTTCAATTCAAGTGACATGTCAGTCCATGGTACTTCCTTTATGCTACTTAATTGCATGTTATGGTTTGCTATGTCATAGTTGAATTCAAGTGAACACGTCAGTCCAATGTGTGATGATACTTAGTTGTAATGGTTTGCTATGTCAGAGTATGTGGTTTGTTATTTAGTTGCTATGGTTTGGTACTTTGATTAAAGTATCATGAAGTAAACAACGTGCTCTGATGATGGTGTTATGTGTGTTACCTAGTGATATATTGTTCTCATTGTTCTGATTGTAGTCAACTTGTAAATTGTTATGGTTGTTGTTACTGCAGATTGACATACTTGTCAGTGTAAATCAGTTGGTGAATGATAACAAAATGAAACATTCTTTGCTTGGTGGTACCTTCATTACATGTAGGGATAGAAGGAAATGAGTACAATCTAATTAGATGGAGAACATATATAAGCATAGAACTAAACAAACTGCTATTTACAAATGTTAGACTTCCTACGCACATCACAAAGGTTAGACGATTTAATCTCAAATGTTAGATTTTTCTCATCATTATTTTCTCCATCATATTCAATCCATTGAAAACCTTTGTTGCATTTCCCACATGCCACATGCTTCTTTCCTTTGGTGTCAGACTCGGTTGAAGTATTAACGTCTCTCATGCCATCACAGCCCAAACTAGGGCATGGAGTTCCCACCCATGAGCAATCCTTCATCCAATGGTTCGGATCATTACACTTGAAACAAACACCCTTTGAAGATTATGTATCGAAATGTGAGCTTGAAACTTGAGGTGGAGTTTTGAATGGGCTTTCGAATTGCTCACCATAGCATTGTCAAGCTGCCAAACCCCCTTGCAAGTAGAACCCATGCATCTTAAGAACTTCCTTCCCTTGTTATTTTCTGTGTTCGCAACCTAAACTCTATAATGTGCCCATAGTTTGGCAATAGGCATTTGGTGTACAACCATGGACATTTCACCATTGTGTGAGTACAATCATAAAAAATGTAGCGAACATCGTGCAACCACACTGAAAACAACATACAAAATTAGAATAACACCTCCACTGTTATAAATAAATTAGTGTTACCCCCCCCCCCCCCCCCCCCCCCACCCCCACCCCCCAAATTGCTGCCATTAATGCCAACAGTTTCTAATTGCAACTAGGCTTGAAAATATCATTACAAAATCCAAAATGTGATAGTTCAAGATGATTATAGAAGGTTTTGAACGTTACCTTCATACATAGGTTTATTTTTTACCGCCTCCATCTTCTGAAAAAAGGGTATCACTATCATTGTGGGTATGCTGGATTTATGAAGGGTATATTATGACTGTGACTGAGGATCGATAAAAATGTTTGATGACAATTGATGGGGGGATCCACTAATATTTGAACAATATGGTGTCAGACCCTAATTGACCTATTCGAATAAACTTGAAGATAATAGATATTCAAGGAAACCAACAAAACAACTCCAAAGTAGATGACATCTTCGTAATGAGAATGAGAGAAAGAACGGTGGTGAGTTTCATAATTGAATTCTGTAGAAGAAGAAGAGGGATTCTCTACGAAGGTCTTTTCTTCTTCTATACCGCAGCTTTTATGTGAGATAGTTTTCCCGAGTGAACTTGGGACACCCGAGTTGGGATGTTGACTTTTGGTTTGAAAATTGTTCGGAACATCGGATCTTACAAGCTAGGTGAGTGATAGGCCAAAGTAAATTTGATAGGGTTAATTTGCATTTTGAATCCTATAGTTTGTACCAATTTTGAGTTTAGTTCGTCCAGTTTTGAGTATGATCCCAAGACAATGTTGATAGTTAACACTGTTCAGTAAGTAAATGAATTTTTATTTTTTGAGATAATATTGACTTTGGTATAGTTAAATTTGGACTTTCGGTTTCACAATTTATAAATTTTTGACAATTTATAAACTTTTGTTTAGGCCCCCATTTTATACAAACTTTTTTAAATAATATTTTTTTGGTTTACGTTTTATGCATAATCAAAGTCTAGGTCAAAATTAGTCATAGTTCATAATGATGACATCAAAATGACATCATCATTTCCCCCAGAATTCAATTAACAGTACAAATTTCAGTTTTAAACTCTCAAACTTCGTTCAATCACAAAAACCATATTTGTTCGCCAAATTACACATCTTTATATATTTTGAAAGTTCAAGTTGTAAGCTTCCGGATGGTATAAGAATTAAACCTAATTTATCATCAATATAAGAAGTGTCACCACTTCTTTATACGATGTCCATCATCTTCTCCAACTGAACATACCCATATATATCACATTTTAGATTGAACATACACACTTCATTCAACCGTAAAACCCAAATATCTTAACAAAAAATTACAATCCATATATCGTTGAAAAGCCAAGATAACTAGCTTTCTAAAGGTATATGATTCAAAACTAATTTTAAGCACATACAAAAATTATCAGAGTCTCTTTCTACCCAATTCACCATACTCTATGAAGAGAAATTTCAAATTATTTCACTCAAATTTCATTATGGATCCAGTCTGTAACACCCGTTTTTCAATTATCTTTATAAACAGTTTTCTACATAAAGCTTTGGTTTTGTATTTTTGTGGTCTTGTTAAAATAATATAAATCTATGCATGTAATAACCTTGTGTTTATGCATGTTTAGTGTGTTGATCTTTATGATGTAAATTTGCAGTAAATACAAAGCATGAATAATTTCTCACCTGAAATAATAATAATAATAATAATAATAATAATAATAATAATAATAATAATAATAATAATAATAATAATAATAATAATAATAATAATAATAATAATAATAAACCTTATTTCGTTTGCCAAATTGTTTTTTTTTTCAAAATTCACTTAACATTCTTACTTTTCGAATCTTGGGACGAGATTCATTTAAATATGTGTATAATGTAACGACCCCATGATATTACAATTATAATGTGTTATGATATTATTGAGTTTGTGATTAGATTATAAAATAAATAAATAAAAATAGGGGTGTCTATATAATTTATTTAAAACCTTAATCTTGTAGGGTTTATATCTCTTTGAGTTATATTTGAGGAAGACTATTCATTTATAGACATTAAAAAAAAAAAAAAAAAAGAGAAGAGAGCATGTGTGTGTGGGTAGTATGTCATTGAGCGGATGTGAAAGTTTTTGTGCTAAGTTACATAATTGTGAGTATTTCTCACCTTTTTTTTAGTTCATTCACTCTTTAATGGCTTGATTTCTTGATGCTTTTATTTTATATAAATGATTGATTGTGGGCATAAGAATATGTTGTTTGATTGTTTTATGTGTGAACATGTTGATATGGGTATATTTTGGACCTGTTATGATTTGATTAATATGATTATATGGGTTGATGGATTTTGTCGTGAGCTTTCCATACATAAAATCTTGATGAGAATTGACGTAGTTATGATCAATCGAAGTTAGCCCGTTTTCAGCAAAAATAGTTGTTTCTGGTGCGTTGGCAAAAGATGATGGCATCAACATGATGTCATCTATTGACCAGGACTTTGGCATGTTTAACCAAACGTTTTTACTAGGTCTAAAAAATAGCCCATAGTTCTGTTTTTACACCATTTTCACTGTTGGAATCATTTTCTTAAGATTTATTTAATGGAAGTATAATTGTTTGAATTTAAAAATACTATATTTTTATCCCATAACTATTTTATGCCTTGATATGTGTGCTTTCAGTTTATGATTGTGTTTTGAAGTATATGGGTTGTGGTATTATTGAGATGTTAATGGTTGGGGAATGTATGTTAATGCATTATGGTGAATTTTGAAATCGATATTGTTATGCATATTGACTTGTTAATGCATTATGAATAATTTAGATTATTATACAAATTGTCTTGTCAAAGAATAACTTGATTGTTGTTTTATTATAGAGCATTGGTTTATGAAAATAAATGTTTCCCTACAAGAATGGAGTGGATATTGCGGTGGAATTAATTATAAATGACAAAGTGTCATTGTGAAATAATTTTGAGATATCATAATATATGATATTGACAACTTTGATTCCTTAAATTTTAATCATCTGGAATTGTATCACTTATAACTACACCTATTTTTGTTGTGATTCACTCTCCTATAGAGAAATTAAGTAACTTTCAGGTAGGGTCTTGCGGAGTAAGACACCCCTTTCTTATAAAGAAATCAAGTAACCTTCGAGGTTGGTCTTGCGGAAAGGGAGCGGTTTTTGAAATGCCTACAATAGGCTTGATTATTTATCCGTAAAAAATGTGACGTGACTTATCCGCATTGTTACCCTAAGAGTTACTTTTATTGTACTCATATAGTTAGGATTATCCGCTGATGCATACCCATATGTGATGTTCTCACTTAGGCATGGATGACATAAAAATTCTCCTTTATATGAGAAAGACATACGGACATGTATGTTCGGCATGGAGATAGTGCGAAGGTGATCAATTCATTTAAAATGAGTAATCTGCTTACGACAAATAAGGTATAGACACGACAATATTAGTTGATAATTATAACCAATTGATAACTCGACTTGGTGTGAATTTTTGTAGTTAGGTAAAAGATACAATTCTGAACATTTTTTGTGCAATGCATATTTTCGAAATTCTGCACCTACAGTGAGTTATTCAGGTTTTAAGTAGACTGAACAATCTATAAGAAATTGGGTATTTGAGGCTTTTGATTGCTCTAATTACCTGGTTTTGTTAGTTTTAGTAAAGGACAATAGTCTGAACGCTTTTTAATTTTTGAGTTTTCCCAAATTCTGAATAGTTTTGTTAGAAATTGCAAAACTCTGATGCAGTAAGAAACTATGAATTTTCATCAACTTATTTCTAACTGTTTCGTGCAGTATGACAAGTCACTAATGTTTTTTTCAAGTCTAAATTGCCATGGTCAACCTATATAGTGTAAGTATAAGTAAAATATTTATTTAATCAGAGCGTGACATAATCATTGAAACTCCAATCACATCCACATAACTAAAACAACAATACATTAACTACATATCAATCATGTTTCCGTGTTTCATTCAACCATATTTCCTTATTTCATTCAAACCTTTTTTTATCTATAAAAACCCCATACATGCAGTTCAAAGAGGATACATTTTTTTTAGAGAGTTTTTTTAGTTGTAGTTCTTGGCTTTATATTTTTGCTTGGTAGAGAAGTGCATGTACTACATTTTAATTCCATTGAATAAGTAAGTTTTATCTTTGTTTCTCTTTCTCCTTTAACTTTTAGTTTATTCTCACCATCTATTATTTTACTATTCTCTTTATTCTTTAAATTGAAAATCGGATTTGTCTTCTAATCCACGTGAAGTAGTCGATAACCCCTACTTCCACTATGAATTGTTGAAGTGTATTGCAGGTTGAAGGAAAAAATTAAATAAAAACAATAGTTATTTCTTTAATTGATGTTGAAAATCATGCAACGACATTAATGTCAGTTTTTGGTATCTATCACTTACCCTTGCTTTATCATGAATTACGAGTATTGGGCTTGACCATGTGACGTGTGGGCTTAGTGACACGTTGCAACTCGGGTCCAACGTTTTGGAATATGCCAATAGTGGACTTGTTGTTATCTGGGCCTCACTAGATGTGCATGCAATCAGACATGTTTTGTTTTGTTCACGGGATTATCATTACACGTGTACGGTGCTGATCAGAGGATGGTTTGGTGTAGTATATATATATATATATAAGAAAATCATTGGTTTTTCTTCTTCTTCTGTTTATCTCCTCTGTTCCTTCTCTCTTTTTCGTATTTCTTCTTCTTTCATCTTCATCTATTTTTTTCTACAAACATTATATGACCAGAGAATCACCACTTTCTTTTTCTCCAAGCTATCATCCAACTCACCAATATTAACCAAAAAATTTAGGTTAAATATAACATTAGGTTTTCACCCAATGTTACTTGCACCCATAAATATTATTTGCAACAATTTTTTACTCTATTTAAACCAATCACAATTAACAATAATGTAATGTCTAATAAATCAATCACTAACAAAACTATCCTTCAAGCACTAATAAACTACCATAAACAGGGAGGGCAGACCTAGCACTGTTTTTGAAACTGGTGGGATTTCATCACCCACCTCATCACTCCAGCTGTGTGAAACCAAGGCACATAATAAAATCAACTAAGATTAGAGCCAACTAGAACGGTGTTCATAGGACAACTAAGACCAAGGTTATTCTACTAAATTTTGTGTTGACTAAAGCAAAAAGTGATGTTGGGTTTAATCATTCAATGAACTCCGAGAGGCCACTGCCACATGGGTAACTCACCCAGTACGCCAAGTCATCAGTAAACTACGGACCGCAAAATGACGTGGTGTAACTAACAGTTTTGGCTAGGAACACACACCCTAAGTACGTATTTGACACACAACGTTCTCATATCAATCGGTCTACAGAGCGGTAGCACAAATACAGTTCTTAATTAGACCATGTGATCTCCTGTCACTTGTGTAATAATTTGGCTTCTTGCAAGCGTAACTCTGATCTCCTAATTTTGGACTTTATACTGTTGGATACAAGCTTTTAGGATCATCTTTTAGCACCCCTTATCTAATCAGGCAATAATAGATAACAACGTAACGCTCGCTGGTTTCAATCAATCTTGTCCCTCACAGATTAACAAGATATAATCCCATTAAAACATTGTTTGCTTAGATTTGGCATTTGTGTGGTTCAGAAGTGATTGTTGCTTGTGTATGTCTTCTTAGCAATCGTCTAGGGATACTTGATCTTGTGTTTTGTCACTGTCATGTTTCCAATCCATTTTTTTTTTCTTTTTATGAGAGTTTGGGAACGACCCAACAAACGCTTGGTGTGTACCCAAAATATTTCTAGCCACCCTAATCTGTTCTTTGCCTCTTCACCACAAACATCTCCACCTACCTTTCCTCACTCTCCAATCAACATTGAAATGGAAGAACGTACAATTTGGGAATACAATGTTCCCCTTGCTGCTAATGTGCACAGATGCATTGAGCTGCCCCCTATCACCACAGCTCAATTTGAGATTAGACCAGCTATTATTAATATGTTTTCAAAGTTTCATGGGCATGATCGAGAAAGCCCATATGTCAATCTTGGAAATTTTCTTGAAATTTGTAGTACTTTTAATAACCAAAACATAGATGAGGAAAATGTTAGACTTTGTTTATTTCCTTCCTCTCTTGATGATTGGGCCACCTCCTGGCTAAATTCCCTCCCTGCCAATTCCATCAAATCATGGGAGAATTTAGTTAGAAAGTTTCTAGCAAAGTACTCTTCCATGTGAAAGACCGTAAAAATTAGAAGAGAAATCGAGGAGTTTACTCAAACACATGATGAACTTTTTTATGAAGCACAAGACCGCCTTCAAGATTTACTCATTAAGTGCCCCCATCATGGCTTTGAAAAATGAGTGCTAGTGTAGAGTTTCTATAATGGATTTATTGTTGAATCTAGAAATATGATTGAATCCATGCATCAAGGAAAATTCATGCATAAAACTGATACTGATGCTTATACCTTTCTAAGTGAACTTGCTGATGATTCTAGACAATGGACTGCCCATAGAGACTTGAAACCTAGTTCTTCTAGAAAATCACATCTATTTGTACCAAAGGAAGATTCTGAACCAGACATCAAAACCTTCCTCAAGGACTTTGCTAAGGAAATTAAATCTATTGTGACAAAGTCTGCCTCTAAAGCCAAAGAGCAGACTTATAAGCTTTGTACCTTTTGCCTCAAGAGATCATATAGATTATGATTGTCCTTTAACTTCAGGTGGCAATGAACCTCCAGAGGATATGTGTGTATTTAACAGTGAACGTAAATCAAACACATTCGGTCAAACATACACATCTGCAAATCGACTTCATTCTAACATTTCCTATGCTGGTGACTTTTATGAACAACCACCCAGAAGTTCAGGGAATCCTCCTGGGTTTCAACACCCTAGGCAACCTAGTGGACAAGCTCTCACGCACTTATCCCAGACAGGTTCAATATGGACCTCAATCTAACTAGTTGCAACAGAATCAATATCCACCACAGGGAGGACCTCTTTCATACCAGCAAAATCAGCGTGTGAACATTTCTATGGTACATGTCCCTCATAATTCCTATGGTCAACCTCAACTTAGCAACTTCTGGGACGTGGTGCCTCAAACTCAATATGTTGCTCCTTTACCACCTCCAAAACCATCATTGGAGGATATGATGCACCAATTAATGGCAACTAATGTTGTTAATTCTCAAGCCATCCACCAGCTTCAACAACAATTGCAACATTTGACCGTGGGAAGGGAAAAGGGAACATTCCCCAGTCAACCCATCCCTAATCCAAAAGGTGTTCCCCAAGCCCATGTCAATGAAATTGGTAGTAGTGTTGATTCACATGGAGAAGTTAAAGTTGTCACCACCCTTCGTTCTGGCCGAGCAATTGATAATAACAAAGAACAACCCAAGATAACTGATGTGATTTCCAAAGATAGCGTTCCTAAACCAAGTGAGAACGCTAAAGGTTCTTCTCAAACTAGTTTAAACTCACCCTCTCAGCTTCTTGTAGAGCCAAGAAAGTATATACCTAAGGCACATTTCCCAAAGCCCTTTTAGGTAACAAAAAAGATAAGCAATTTCAAGAAATACTAGAGATTTTTAAAGGAGTACACATCAACATCCCTTTTTTGTCTGCTATCCAGCAAGTACCAATCTATGCAAAAAATTTCAAGGACATGTGTACTAAAAAAAGAAAAACGAAAGTGCCTGAAACTGCATGCCTTGCAAGTGATGCCACATCGCTTTTTCAACAAACTGGAGTAGTTAAGTACAGGGATCCAGGAACCCCTACTGTACCATGTTTCATTTTGAAAGACTTTGAAAGTCATGCCTTGATCAACTTAGGAGTGAGTGTGAATATCTTACCTTATCATATATATTTAGAACTTGGGTTAAATGAGATGCAACCAACAAAGGTAATTTTTAAGCTAGCAAATGAGCCAAAACGATACCCTAGATGAATAGTTCTGGATGTGATTGTTCAAGCTGCAGATTTCTATTATCCAGTTGATTTCATCATCTTAGACACTAGCCCGAGCCCAAATAATCAAATTCCTGTTATCTTAGGGCGACCCTTCTTAGCAACTGCGGAGTCCAACATCAATTGTAGAAGCGGTAGCATGTATGTTTCCTTTGGGAACCTTAAAGCTAAATTGAATATTTTTAAGGCCTTGCAAAGGAGAGATGATCTCGATATGATTGAGGAAGAAGAAGAAGTGTGTATGATTCAATCTTTTGAGTCTATGGCTCAATCGTCACCAGATGACGTATTGCTTCGTTGTCTCTCACACTTTGGTATAAACCTAGATATGAACTAGGCTATTGAAGAGGTCAATAATATGTTGGAAAATGTGCCCATGATGCATATACCTTAATCTGAGCCATTATCACTTTATCAACTTGAGTAAGAGTTGTATTCCTCATCTTCTTTCATAGGACAGTCACAAGAGAGTGACTCATCCACAAGTAATCAAAAATCACTAGAACTTAAGGCTTTACCAAATGAATTGAGATATGCATTTCTCGGTTCTGCGAAGAGTTATCCAGTGATTATTGCCTCAGATCTCAGTGAGGAACACAATGACAAGTTGTTGGAGATCTTTAAAGCTCACAAGTCAGCCATTGCTTGGAAATTCATGACATCAAGGGTGTTGACCCTATTGTCTGTGAGCATCATATTTATTTGGAAGATGAAACCGAAACCTCCATAGAGCCCTAGCGACGTCTAAATCTCATTTTGAAAGATGTAGTAAGAAAAAGTGTTGAAACTTCTGGATGCAAACATCATCTATGCTATATCTGATAGCCAATGGGTTAGCCCAGTCCATGTGGTTCCTAAGAAGTCAGGAATTCTAGTCGTAAAAAATGAGAACAATGAACTTGTGCCACAAAGAGTGAAAAAGGGATGGAGAGTATGCATCGATTATTGTAAGCTGAACTCTAATACTCGAAAGGATCACTTTCTCCTTCTCTTTATTGATCAGATGCTTGAGAGGTTAGCGTGTCATCCTTACTATTGTTTCTTGGATGGATATTCTGGATACAATCAAATCCCTATTGCACTTGAGGATCAAGAGAAAACCACATTCACTTGTCCTTTTGGTACCTACGCTTATCGTCACATGCCTTTTGGGCTATGCAACACACCCGCGACATTTCAAAGATGCATGTCTAGCATATTCAGTGATATGGTGGAAAACTTTCTTGAGATCTTTATGAATGATTTTTCAGTATTCGGCTCATCTTTTGACCAATGCCTACATCACCTCTCACTTGTCTTAAAGCGTTGCGAAGAAAAATGTCTTGTTCTAAATTGGAAAAAGTGTCACTTCATGGTGAAGCAAAGCATTGTTCTTGGGCACGTTGTCTCCCAAAAAGGCACTGAAGTGGATAAAGCTAAGATTGATGTCATTTCATATTTTCCGATTCCAAAATCTGTTAAAGATGTGTAATCTTTCTTGGGGCATGCTAGATTTTATCGCCGCTTCATTAAAGATCTCTCAAAGATTGCACGCCTTTTGAGCAGTCTCTTAGCCAAGGATGTTCCCTTTCTTTTTTACGACAAGTGCATATCTACATCTTAAATCTGAACTAGTCTCAACTCTTATCATCCGAGCTCCTGATTGGGCTCTACCTTTATAGATTATGTGTGATGCCTCTAACTACGCTGTAGGTGCAGTTTTGGGTCAGAAAGTTAACAAACTTCCTCATGTCATCTACTACGCTAGCAAAACTCTGAATGAGGCCCAACTTAATTACTCGACCATGGAGAAAGAGATGTTAACCATTGTTTATGCATTAGATAAATTTCGTTCCTATCTCATTGGAGCTAAAGTCATTGTGTACACTGACCATGCAACCCTTAGATACCTTCTCAATAAGAAGTACACCAAACCTCGTCTGATTCGATGGGTTCTTTTGCTTCAAAAAATTGATATTGAAATACGAGATAAGTCAGGTACAGAAAATGCGGTCGTCGACCACTTGTCTAGGCTAACACCACAGTCATCTACTAGTATATTGCCCATTCAAGAGGACTTCCCAGATGAACAACTTCTCTTGGTAGAGCAAGAACTTCTTTGGTATGCCGACATTGTCAATTTTTAGCAACTGAGGAACTCCTTTCACACTGGACTAAGCCAGATCGTGACAAATTTTTGTCTAGGGTCAAGTACTATTCTTGGGATGAGCCATATTTGTACAAATACTGCATTGACCAACTTATCAGAAGATGTGTTCCAGAAGTTGAACAGTTGAGCATTCTCTCATTTTGCCATGATCAAGCTTGTGGTGAGCATTTTAGTTCTAAGAAAACCGCGGAGAAGGTTCTCCAATCAGGTTTTTATTGCCTTACCCTTTTTCGAGATGCCCATGAGTATTGTAAAGCATGTCATCGATGTCAACAACTTGGGCGAATAACTCGTCGACACATGATGCCTCTGAATCCTATTCTAGTGGTTGAAGTTTTTGATGTTTGGGGCATCGATTTTATGGGACCATTTTCATCCTCCCATGGGTATCAATACATCCTTCTTGCAGTGGATTACGTTTCTAAATGGATAAAGGCCATTGCCACTAAGACCAATGATCACAAAATTGTTATTTCATTCATATGGGAGTTTATCTTTAGTAGATTTGGCACCCCAAGGGTATTATTAGTGATGGGGGTAAGCATTTATGTAACCGCATTTTTTAGCGTCTTGTTAAAAAGTATGGGGTTACTCACAAAGTTGCCATTTCCTACCATCATCAAACAAGCAGTCAAGTTGAAGTCTCAAATCGTCAAATAAAGAACATCCTCGAAAACACTATCAATCCAAATCGGAAAGATTGGTCTTTACCTCTTTTGGATGCCTTATGGGCATACCGAACTGCATTCAAAACTCCTTTAGAGATGTTTTCCTATAGATTGGTCTTTGGTAAACCTTGTCACATTGCTGTCGAAACTTTACCTTGATATGGCTGGTAAAAAACGGAAGCTTCAGCTCGATGAGCTAGAAAAATTGAGGTATGATGCTTATGACTTATCCAAGAACAACAAAGATAAAATGAAGTGGATACATGACAAAAGCATCATGAGAAAAGAGTTTCATCTTGGTCAGAAAGTCCTACTCTACAACTCTCGTCTTCATCTCTTTCCAGGTAAGCTAAAAACTCGTTGGTTTGGTCCATTCATTGTACGTGATGTTAAAGACTACGGTGCCATCACCGTAGAAAACCCTACAAATGGTAGTGTCTTTCAAGTAAATGGACAGTGACTGAAGCCATACCATGAACTTCCCACAAGGTCAGTGGAAACCATTCATTTGATTAATTCTAACTATGAGGATTAGTCACGCTCACAAATTCGTACTCTACTAAGCCTGTTTTGGGGTGGTATTCACCACCCTCATCACGTCCGGCCAATGACATTAAACTTAGCGCTACTGAGAGGCAGCCCAGTCCGTTTATGCATTCATTCATTCATAAAAAATAAAAATAAAAAAATTAATAATACATCACCCCCACCAACTCACTCTTTTTCATTGCATGGACGGTACAGATGTTCAACAAATCACCTAAGATAATAAGTTCTAATTTTTATTTCTCAATTTTCTTTTCATTTGTTTAACACCGGGGACAGTGTTCTATTTGTTTAAGGATGGGGGGATTTATCAAAATTCATACCTCTTTTGAAAATCTTTTTCTAAAAAAATTAATAAAAAATGGTGTGGTATCCTAGCTATGATGAGATCAGATTACTTGAATCATTACATTTAGGCAAAGAGATGTTGGAAGTTTATTACTAGAGTAAATACTGCATTTGAGCATTCAGGAACAAATACATTTTTGCACAATGACCACAGATGTAGTTTGGAATACAAAAGTAAGTGACTTCCTGAGACTCTAGAAGAATAATAGTGGAGACTTTAACCTTGTGAGCTATTAGACCTTTCATTTTATGTAGAGAGTTTTTACACAACTCTGAGTCATATGATGACTTAAAATTTTATTGGACATTAACTTGTTGTGAAGTCTCATTATTCTTCTTTTTGGTTGGTCACTGAGGATAACATTTTTTTCGAGTTAAAAGAAACAGAGGTCTTGTAGTCTATTTGAGACTTATAACCATTACCAAATCTTAGAAGGTAAATTAGGCATCTCTTGTCCATCTGAATTTTCTCAAAACCATCTTGCTAAACATTTCATCCAATACCAATGTGAGCCTTTGCTTGGTTTATTATATATATATATATATATATACCCATTTCCCCTTTTATGTTTCTAAAAATGTTAGGAAGATTTATGAAGAAAAATGGGAGTGCAAAGTGAAAATCCAAAGTCCCAGGTACTTCCAAAAAAAAGTTCTGAAGAAGGAAAAAAAAAAGGTTGTGAAGAAAGGAAAATAAAATGAAGTGATTGATGAGTTCCCTATTAAGCTATTTGAAGACCCTACATTTTCAGAAACATTTCTTTACTTACCATCTACCTCACTCTTCATCATATATAAAAAAGAAAAAGTCAGATTCATTTTTATTTTAGAGAAATCTTAATTAACCCTATGGTAAGGTATGGTAAGAAGTGGAGAGTATATAAAAAGATGCTATGGTGGGTAACTCGACATACTTGCAAATGATCAGCATTCCTTCCATGAGACTATTATTCTCTATCATGTCCATTTATTCTTATGAGCGTGTGAAAAGTTTTAATTTTCGCATTTCCTCTTTTCCTCACATGTAAGAGAGAAAATATTTTACTCAAACTCAGATGATCATTTTAGAGAGATTAATTGGTGAGTTTTGAAGTCAAAACGGCTATTCCAAAGGTGGATTAGGATATACGTTACTTTAACACAAAAAATTGCATTTGTTGGTTATTCACGCACACACACACCTTATTCCAAAGTTGCTCACTTGTAATGTGCATTTTAGTAAGAAGTAACATATATCTCTTGTCTTCTATGTGGTTGAATAACAAGGACATTCTCTAAGAAAAATAGAGCACACATCAATTTTGTTTCATAAAAAAAAAATGTTTGTGGGTGTCATCTAGGATAACCCTCAGGAGGCTAAAACTCCTATTTTAGTGTCATGCTAGAGGTTCAAGGTGTTGTTGCATATTGTAAAGGCAACCGAGTCATACCAACAAAAGTGACATTGATTTCTTTGAGAAGTTTAGGATGAATAAAAAAATTTAGTTTTATGTACTTATCTTTCTTTTCGTTGTTCTTTGCTAGAGGACTAACAAAAGGTTGTTTAGGGGTGGTATGATAAGCATCCAAAACATCAATTTGCACACCCCTAAATATACAATTGTTAAGTCCAATTATCAAATAAAATATCCCATTACGTGTATTTTGTGCATTTTGTAGGAATTCAAGCGCAAATCTCAAATCATGCATAAAATGACACAATAAGGCTAAATTCAACAACTAGAAGGCCCAATGGGAGTTCAAATGCATTCATAAGGATTAAAAAATTTCAATCCTAAGACCCATGAAGTCAAGCCCACAAGTAACAACAACTACGGATATCGAGAAAATTATTATGAAGATTTGGACGCCCACATGACCAACTTTATCATAAAAAAATCTCTACAAGACATGTTTCATTATTCAACTCCAACACTATTCCTTGTTTCACTCAACCATGTTTCCGTGTTTCAGGCATGTTCATTTGTTGTATAGGTTCGATGAGATTGTGCCTATGACACAACAAAAGGCAATGACCATAAGGTCACAATCTAGAGTTACAGGTATCCCATTTAACGTAATAAAAAAATACACTACACCAAAAATACCCATCAGCAACGGTTTTGAACCGTGGGGGTAACCCATTGTCACGGCTTAGAGCCGTGGGCTGTAGAGGCGACGCTAAATCCCCAGTAACGGCTAAAAACCGTGGCAAAACATATTAGCAACGGTTTTATGCTCGAGGACGGTTGATGATTTAGCCACAATTATAAACCGTTGCAAAAATGTTAGCCACGGTTTTAAGCCGTGGCCAGGAATAGCCACGGTTCTACGCCGTTGCAATAGTTTTAGCCACGGTTTTAAGCCGTGGCCAGTCCTAGCCACGGTTATAAGCCGTGGCAAGTCATGGCCACGGTTCTTAGCCGTTGCAATAATGTTAGCCACGGTTTTAAGCCGTGGCAAGTACTGGTCACAGTGTTTTTTTTTTTTTCTGGTCACGGTGTTAAGCCAATGCAGTTCTACTGACAGTGATGCAATACAGGCAATGAAGAGAAATTACAGACTGAAGAACTTGTAATTGTAATTCTGGATTGATGACAGTAAATGGAATGGATTGTATTCAATAAGAAAGATAATTCGAGATAGCTAATCTCCTGTAGAGCAAATGCTCAAGTGTACAATTTTCTTACAAATCAATTGAATCCCTTTTTCTCTCTTATGCTCTCTTATTTATAATACTACATTTATTGACAGCTAATTGACAACTAATCTAACAGAAATCCTTCCTAAACAACATTACATGTAACAACATAGCACTCTGCAACATATAGCAACCTGCTCCCTTTAGTAATAGCACTTGTGTTAGCAGCCTGCATTCCATTCAACAACAACAACATTAGGTGATCTGAGCATTTTCAATTACAAAATATACTTATTGCAATTTTCATGTTGATATCTTACCTTCTGCCAACTGGAGATCTGAGCATTAGGTGATCTGTTGGTGGTTCTGCGGCCAATGCCAGCGCTCCAAGAGTATCCATGATGAGATTGACCCAAAGAAGCTGCAGAAAGAAACAGTTCAGACGAAAATCAAACAAAGAGAAATTATGGTACAAGAAGCCATGAGACATACCTGCACTGCATTCAAGGGAACATTCCCGGAATAAATTGCAGCCACAACATTTATTACAAGAGCTGCAACATTAACTGTGAGCTGAAACTGTGAGCTGCAACATTAACTGTGAGCTGCAACATTAACCGGATGTTCTATTCTTGAGCTCATCGGAGAGAACACCCACTATGTTCTCCACATCAACTGCAATGGCATCGGGTCGTTTACTATTGTATGCCCGTACCATCTTTCTCAATACCTCAGCAAAAAGAATATCAGAACTATCCAGTAGAATGCAACATCATTAAATAGTGAGGATGCTCCTAATAGAGCAATGCAGGCAGCTGTTATGCGAGCTGAGGCCAAAAGATACAACCAAAATCAAAACTTTATTCTAATTGAGATTTTGTTTCCATCTTCAGCGATATTTTCCGTAGATAATCTGACTGAAGAAATCAAAATTATAGGTCGTTATACCCCCTCCCAATAAGAGGCTATCTGAAAAGCCTAAGTAATAACAAATAAAAATCAACTTTCTAACAATATCAGTCTATATCTAAGAACCTCAAGAAGTGAGGTGGCATTGTCACACACCACAGACCATATAAATAAAAACCACTACTACCACACACTGAAATACTGAAGAAGACAACTGATGGGAGTTTTCAATTTCTCTCATTAATTAGAAAACAAATAGAATAACAAAAACTTACTTTTGTGTACTTAGAAATGTGTACTCAATGACGTGGTACAAAAAATATAAGATTCCATAAGTAACATCAATTTCTTAGGAAGAGTATAGCATAAGTAACAAACCTGATTATGGTCCGGAAAGGGGATTATAGAAGCACAAACACCTAAGATCAAGGAAGGATGGATTTCGCAGTGGAAAGACAATCTTTATTCTTGATGAAGACAATATTACTTAAACTACATCACTTCCTATCATTGTTTCTATTGGCATTATGGAAAGACAAATTGGCATATTAGTGTGTATGTGTGTGCTTGTGAAGACTGCGGAAACCATAACCATAATGGAGTTCACTGACACATAAAAACTACTTCTTAAATTACTAGTTAGCCTTCCTTGTGATGTACCCTCTAGAATTTGAGGTGTTATAACATGTTGAAGAATATATCATAACCATTTTGTTGATCTTAAGCTTCATTTTCAATAGTGATAACATGGAAGTATGCATTTTAAACTTAGACATGACAAAAGTTACCCGGAGATAGCATTGATCACTACACGGGTCCTTGTTCTCTTCAAGTCCACACTAGCTTGATTGCTTTTCACTCTGTAAGAGAAGAACTTGATTACATGATAAAGAATCAGAGCACTTCAAGTCGATAAACAACAGAATAACAAAGTCCATCAGACGACAATCGAACACCTGCGGAACAAAGTCCATCAGACGAAGAACAATTTCAACGAAATTAAATATCCACCATATCATAGGAGAAAACTTTCTTTCTATAAGTGCTGAAAACAAAAACGTGTCAAATTAATTTACAAGGTATGGAGGGATGCGGGATAGACAATAGAGATCCATTCCTTACAGTCAAATTAATCAAGAATCCTTCATTTGGATTATCAATATTCAAAAGATTGGAAGAAGAATGACACTTGAAAATCTGGAGATACATGAAAACTCAAAGAATAAACAAAACAATAAGAATCGAAGATAAGATAATTAAGTCAACAAAAAGTGGCATATAATTCAGTTAATGACATAACTTGAATATAAATGGATGCAGGTAAAAGCATATAAAAAAAAAAGTTACACCATTCAAGCTTCCCTATATGGAGAGATTTATTCCCTTTTGTGTAGTTAAAGAGTCAGTAATAAGTAATAGTTGTGATGAGAGGACAATATTTCCATGTTTGATATCTCACACCATTCAAGCTTCCCTATATGATTATGATTGTAGTCCTCAAAATGGCAAACTCACTTTGAAAAGCTTGTTTATAAAATTTTCAAACTTCTTGTTACTTCACTCTCTGTCATATTTTGGGAATTGGTTGTATAAGAAAAGAAGTCAGAAAAAGGAGAAAGGATAGATAGAGCTTACCACTTTTCTTGTATTCATCATTTCCAAACTTAACTCCTTGTAGCACAATTGCCTCTTCTAGCTCCCCAAAATCAAAAGCTACATATCCTTGTTGATGACTGATTTAAAAAATAACCAAAACCCATTAAAGATATGATCTCAATCAAGTGAATTAATCAAAGACATTAACACAAAATAGAGAAAAACTTCATTACATGAAATTGTTGGCAGGAGAGTTGGTGGTGAGTCCATGTAACATAGTAGCATATGGTGGTGGTATGTTGTGGTGATGACTTGAATCTGATAGATCAGTAGTCATTCCAACTCTATGACCTTCCATGCAATAATCACTTCTTCTAAACACAAAAAACCATCTACTCTACAAGAAACAAAGTTGAGTGAAAAGATATACACAATTACATGAATGAGTGAAGAAGAAAACACAAAACACAAAAACAACATCAATTTGATAGAAATAGCAACAATATGTGATGATGACTAACAAGCTCATTCCTTTTAATAGATGACTGTCAAGGTCAAAGTGAAAGATGAAGTTATTCTGAATCTCACTAGAGCTCCTCCTTCAAGAACCATCTCATTTGTTACAGGAGCTTTCTGGACAGCTGCAGTTAAATCAACCCCACTGCTTCCTCGGCCTGTAGTATAGACAGCTCTTGGTGCCACGTTGATTATATGCTTAAGCTGACTTTTTGCAACCTCAGGATCCCCCATCAAACAAATGTCTAGTTTGTCACTTAGCTACTAATGATCAAGAGCTATTAGAAAATTGTTTACTGTGTAATGGAATGATCCTCTATGCATAGTTAGAGGCAGTTTACATCTAGATATCAAAGATAATAGACATCAACTTGCAGCCTGATGTGATTACCTTCATACCATCTTTTAGTTTCCGATGAGGGGCACCCACAAGTAATAGAAGTAAAGCCTTTTTAACATCTTCGTGGCCATATATTTGAGGGGCTAAAGAGCGTGCTAACTTATTGTAGATGTCACCATCCTCGGACAAGCGTGTAATTTGCTCTTCCTCGTCACCTATAGAAATAACTCCATCAGTTACTAATCTTGTCATTAGTTATCTTACTACTGGCACACACTATCCATTAGGAGATCAAAAGGTCTGAGCTAGCAGTAATAGCTCATGAATCTTGCATAAGTATGTGTTTCACTGTAATTAGTACAAGTGTTCCACAAAAGCACTCAATCATTGCCATAAAAGGAAAACAACATAGTTTTATCAAAAAAATAAGAAGAAGAGGGAAACACCATAGCAAACAAAAGAATGGTGGAATCATTTATCTCTTCCAAGGATAATTATATATTTTATTAATATATATTCCCTAGAAGCAAAGCAGTTATATGGTTGAGCTTTTGGTCGCACTTGTCCTTTTGAAACGCCGTACTAAAGAACGTCAGCAATAAAATAGAATAGGATGGTAAAGTTGAAACAGAGAACAAACACTATCTTTAATCATTCCTAGCAACTTAAGGAACCAAATATTTATACTTACAGAGAGGATCTTCAAGAAACTTTTGATTATTGGTTCCAACATCTAGCATTACTGGAAGTATCTACAATAAAAATAACAGTAAAATGAGAGTACTAGTAATGGTATATGCAGCAGTATTTAAAGCTGAAAGACATAATATATTGAAGAGAAATAAAGAGAGGGTATCTACTATGCGATGGTTCACGCCGGCTCCAGCAACATATATATCGAGTTTCCCGATGGGCATTCCAATTCCCTGAACTCCAAGATCCCCAAGTCCAAGAATGCGGCTTTCGTCTGTCACCACTATCAGTTCAACCTGTAACAAATGGAAGATAAACAAGAAATGTGAAAAGTATTAAAGAGTGCATACAGTAACTGTTCTCATTATGTAACGTGACAGTCAATCCCAGAAAATTCATCAACATAAAGGAATGACGATATACTGGTCTAACATTAAATGAGATCATGCAAAAAGTCATATATAGAGATAGTTGGGGAAATTTACCGAAGAGAGTTGTAGCTAGAACATGTACCTGAACTTAATTTATTTACTAGCACTGTGAGCAGTAACAACACCCTGCACACTTTAGTCACGCCCAAACCACTACCAAAATCTAGCACTTAATCACATAACATACAGGCAGCAATATATGACGCTCCAGGGTGCGTCAAGACAGAGTACTCTGTAAAAAACAAAGCACTCTGTCCAGTGCCATTCCTGGACAGATTAGTCACCGCGCAAACCTGCAAGCAACCCGGCTGCTCCTCCGTGGTTTTGGCGCATCAAATCGGTGAATACTCCTGCATGCTCCTGAAGTATTTGCAACTCTGACCTCCAGAGTGCATGATCGCACCATGGAATGATCTCCTGAAACCAGTGACGGCCCAATCTGTCTATTAAGCCTGTCCAGGTCCTCGGCCACCAGCCATGCTGCTCCGCAACCCAGCACTCCCAATCTGTGACCTACACTGATTTACCTTGTAGAGAGCCTGAAAGGTGAGGACTTGCTTGGCTATAGAGATGACTTAAGCAAGGTCATCAGAAGTCAACATTTTAGCATGTCCAAAATCACCTGCAGTTAAAAGATAAACTTAAGTAGCTACAATAGGAAGTATTTAAAACAGTAAACCACTACATATAGGAAGCTTTGCTAATATTATCTTTTTCATACAAAAAACCAGGGAAACCATGAATCACTTACCCAAACGTATATCTAGATAACATATAACAAATACCCTAACAAAGAGGAAAAATCACTGACCTTGACATCACGATGAAGAATATGATTCATGTGCAAGTAATTAATCAAGTGCCATGAGGAGTTGAACAATCCATTTGCAAAGTTTCTATATATAATTCAAATAATTGATTAAACATAAATGATAATGAAGGCAACAATTCAAGTTTAAAACACAATATGCATTGTTTAATAGAAATGAATACCTCTTCAGGGAAATGAACACCATTGGCTTTCTTTATAGCTTCTGACATGTACAAAGAAAGGATGCGGCACAACAAAGGTAGTCCAGACAAATAAGCCACAATGAAAGCATCACACCCAATTGGATTGGTCCACCTTTCCTCAAACACTTCAATTAAGCAACAAAATCAACTTACATGTCACCACCCTCACAATAGCCTATAATGATGCATACATAGCAGCCCTGAGAATACAAATATGAACATTGTCAAGGAATGCCCGAATCTACAAGAAAATGTGCGAAGAAAGATGAGATTTTAAGTAGAAATACACAACAATGCCCAATCTACAATCAGTCTAAAATAAATTGGAAGGATAAATAGTGTCAGGTGACACAGATTTTTCAAAGAAAATCAAGGGAAAAAGAAAATTGTTGAAAAAAACTCAAATTTCTGATAAAATTACAAATCAAGAAGGAAACCTTAACATACTTACTTGCTGGAAAAATAGGATTCGAGGGCTCTGTTGACGAGCCATCGACCCCTAGAAGACCAACAAACACATACCCTTTGAGCCATAGCTTCCAAAATACTTCAAAGTCACTTCAGAAAAAGAAAGCAAAACTCTAAGAGGCTGTGGGACTGATTGATTTACTGGGAAAAGAAAAGTCTCACCACCTCATTGAAAGAAAATTTAAACCAACATGACAAAACAAGCGCAAATCTGAAACATACATACCTGAGACTTCCAATTGGCTTTTGCATCCTTCTTCTGCCTACTGAGTGTGGAATCGTCCTTGAATATAAAACCCCAAATCGAAAATACAACAAAACTTATCAGTTTCTACATAAATTCATTGGGGATTCAGAAAAAGAAAAAGAGATATGGATAAAAACCTGATGTTGGGACGCACAAGTGTAGCCGAGAGGATCTGGGATGTCCCGAATCGAAAGAGAAGATGGGTCGGTGAGATCGATACCCCATTTTCGTGAGTAAACACACCTTGAAGAAGAAGAACAGAAGAAGAAGAAAGCTAACGATCCGCTCGGCAAAGGAAGTTCGTCGCTGGAAATCGAAGAGAGGAATTAGGGCTTTGGAGAAGGCGGAGAAGAATTGGAGAGGAGGTGAAGAGGATTCGAGTCAGGAGAGCTCCTTGAGCTTGCTCTTTTTCCCCAATTTTTTTCGACAAATTTAAAGGGCGAAATTTTTTTCGCCAGAGAGCGAAGCTCCTTTCTCCACGCACGTGCAAAACACTCGTATTTAGCCACGATTTTAAACCGTTGGCAGTTCAAAACACCCTTATACCCACGGTTTTAGCCCGTTGGCCATTATAGCCATGGTTTTTGGCCGTGGCAAATGAACCCACGATTTTAAACCGTGGCCATGGGGTAGTGATTATAGCCACGATTTTAAACCGTTGGCAGTTCAAACCATGCTTATACCCACGATTTTTGGCCGTTGACCACAATATCCACGGTTATTAGCCGTGGCAAATAAAGCAACGGCTTAGAACCGTGGCCATCTACGTGTAGCTAAAAAGGCCTTTTGGTGTAGTGATTGCTTACCTATATCAAACAATAAATACATATTAAATTGCCCTTTGGGGGTGAGCAAAACCTCCCCAAATTTTTGGAGTGGTCAAATGGGATTGGGTTTTTTTAACGTTAGCAATACAATCAAAGTAGATAATGGCAATGGGTTAAGTATGTCATACCCAATGTGACTCGGGTTCCTATGAGACACACGAGAATCGCCCCAAATAACCGATTTATTTTGTCTAGGTATATTAAGTAGGGATGGCAATGGGGCGGATTTGGGAAAATCGGTCCTTGCCCCACTGAAGATCGAGGCGGATTTTATTCGGCCCGAAAATTCATTTGTACAAATTTTTAAAAACCATCCCCCAATCCGGACGGATTGACGGATATCAGCCCTGCCTGAATATTCGTTTTAAAAAAGTTTGTCTTTTTCCTTCCTGCAACAACATATCTTACTTTCCAAAATAAATAAATAAACAGACCTCGAATGAATGAACAGAAAAAGAAATGGGTAAAGATGCTAATGGTTTCACATAAGGAAAGCCTAATTGAATTTGGGAGGGGGGGGGGGGGGGGGGGGAGTTTCAATTGCAAATGATGTAGGCAAGGTTGAACCAAATATGGGGTTTTTTAATCTCTTGAATCCATCGATTTTGAAGACATAAATTAGGGTTTTTTGGGCCAAAACGAGATGAATGAACAAAAGAAAAGGGTTTTGAAACAGAGATGGAAAGAGCAAAAACCATTCAAAAATAGTGAAGAGGAGAGACGAAGGGAGAGTGAGAGAGGGGATGAAGAGAGAGTCGTTGATGGGGCCTTTTTGAGAGGTGGGGTTTGCTTCTACTTGTACCCAATTCCATTTTTGGATGAAAGAGGCGGTGGGAGTGAAAGGGGTGGTGAGGATCTGGGGATCTCAGAGTCAAAGGGGACTAGGGCTTGAAGTAGCATTGGGCAAGAAAATCTTGGTAAAGATCGGAGTCTTTTCTCTGCTGTGATCTACTGTGATCGGTTGAAATACGGTGTCTGTGCTTGCGAAACAAAGAGGAGAGAGGGAGGGGGTGGTTGGTGGAGGCGACGAGTCTTCTCTTTGCTATGTCTAAATTGGAGAGTTGGAAATGAGGAATGAATTTAGGATTAGGGTTTGGAGGAATTAATTAGGTGGGGCGGATATCCTCGGGGCAGATTTGGTTAAATCCGTATCTACTCCGAATTTAGGACGCTAGCTGGGTTCGACCCTGTGACCTAGTGATATCATCTGCCACTGCTCAATCACTGAGCCATCACACCATTGGCGAATGATCAAACGACTAAGTTGAGCTTAGGCATGGTCTAAAAGTCGATTCTCACACCTAACGTGGACCTGAATCAGACATGCTTCCTATTACCAAATCTAGCTCATGGAACATTTAATAAACACTGGACTCGATCGATTAGGGCCGACCTTAGTAATCGTTTGTCGAGCCATACTGTCATCCATAATTTTTATAGATGAACGATAAAAATTAGCAAGAACACTAAGCAATGTCTTTTCATATTGACAACCCCCTCCCAACTTTGTCTTCTTCTTAAGAGATTTGATGAGATTAATTAGCGTGTGACCTTAGCAACAAACCCGTAGGCCATGATCTTAAGGTCACAAATTTGATCCCATCTAGCCCAATAGAAAAACGTGCTTAGATGACAATAAGCATAAACAAGTAAGATAAATGATGCCCCATTGGATATGAGTAAAAGCCATTTGGAACTAATCCTCATTTTTTTTGTAGAGGTCGAATGGGATTAGCTTGTGACCTTAACAATAGGCCCAAAGACTATGACTTTAAGATCATCGATTTGATCCCATCTAACTTAATTAACAGCAAAATAAAACTTGCTTAGATGATGACAAGCATAAACAAGAATGATGAATGATGTTAGTCCCTAAGCAAAACCCCTTTGAAAATATGTAAAATCCTCATTTTTTTAGAAATTAGATGGGATTAGCTTGTGAGCTTAACAATAAACCCAAAGGCTATGAACTTAAGATCACAGATTCAATCCCATCTAACCCAACAAAAAGGAACTCGCTTGGATGATGACAAACATTAACAAAAACATATGAATGATGCCCCATTGGAGATGACCCGTTTCAAGTAAGTCAAATCATCATTTTTCTTGAGAGGTTGGATGGGATTTAATATGTGACCTTAACAACAAACCCAAAAGTTATGACCTTAAGTTTACCGGTCCGATCCCATCTAACCCAACAAAAAAAATACTTGCTTAGAACATAAACAAGAAAGATAAATGATGGCCCATCAAAGGCGAGCAAACCCAATATCTATAATGAAAAATCTTTTTCTAGAATGCTCCATGAAATATCAAATACATTGCCTATCTTAGGGTTACGACAACTTGTAAGCAACCGTTTTAGAGAAGTCTATCAACACATTTATGTGTACTAATAAATTAAAAAAGGAAATTATTTATGTAAACATTCACTTTAAAATAATCCAAATTATAAGAGACATTTGTAGATAGAAAAACCGTGTTTCTAACCACTTTCAGGTACACTTAAACTGTCTAAACTTCATTAGGTAGGCAAATTTTAAAATTAGAAATAACTTTATATCTATATTGTTGCATTCTATTTTTTTTTCTTTCTTATTAATGCCATTATGCATAAAGATACTAGAGTGAGGCTAGGGAACTAAGTTTTGCAACCAGGACGATGTGGCATCATTAGAGGAGGTTTTTTACAACCTCGAGATACACATAAGCATTTTTTGGATTTCATCATTCTTTCAAGATCACGCCACATCACCCTAGTTGCAAAAACTTGGTTTCCTAGCATTTTTGAAGACACTAAAACCAATACTATTTGCATTTTTTTTTTCTCCGAGTCCCTAATATGAATATATTTTAAGGCTCATTTGGATGAGTGGATGAATTAGTTACAAAGATCGATAGATTTATCATCTTGGCACCATGGATAGGGAATGGATAAAGTTTTTACATTTGATTAGCGAGCCGAAATGGATAAACTTGGATAGAAATGAGTAATTATGATCCTTATCAATCCACATTGGAGAGGGTCTTTTAATGTATTGGAAAAAAAAATTGCATGATGCCTCTCAGATTTTCTAGTTTTGTTGGACAACAAAATGAATTATTAAAAATAAATAAAAACAATATAAAATGTTTGGAATAAAAAAATTGAAAACATTTTGATTAATCAAACAATACAATACAATACGATGAGCCTCTGTATGCCTACCGCCTACTCACTCTCTCAGCCGGGGGATACATCACAAATCTCTTGGTGAACTTAACTACATACGTTCTACACCCACCGGCTCACAATACCCCTCGGTAAATAATACATCAGCGGACAATTCACGCACCTCACCAAAGCCCTAGCTGTTAGTTCCTCCTCAGAAATCTCTCTCATGGCTCCCAAGCGCCCCGCCGAAGAGAAAGAGTTGGAGTCAGCAGATGTCACCCCCAATCGCCAGGATGATTCATCGGATGAAGAAGTCGATTCGGAAGAGGAAGAGTCTTCAGATGAAGAGGACGAGGAAGCAACCCCGGAAAAACCCCAGGCGGCGAAACCGATTTCGTCAAAACCAATGAACGAGGCACCAGCTACTACAACAAAGACAAAAAAGGCTACTAACACCTCTACCCCTGCGGCAGCACCGGCACCTGTTGCTTCAAAGTCTGCTACTGCTACCATCCCATCTGCCAAGTCCCCTTCGAAGAGGGCGTTGGAGGTGAAGGAGACCAAGGAGCGGAAGAAGAGAAAGGGTGATGCTAGTGGAGAGGATGGGGAGGAGGAGACTGAGATGGCGAAGAAGTCTGCCTCTGCGGCAGGCGAGGATGAGAGGAGGAATATGTTCCAGAGGTTGTATAGTTTGGATGACGAAATTGTGATCTTGAAGGGTATGGTCAGTCTGAGGAAGAAGGGGAAGAATCCCACTTCTCATGTGGATGAATTGCTTGAGAATATCAAGGGATCTTTGAGTTGTGAGGTTAATAAGGCAAAATTGGCTAATAAGATTGCGACGGTGAAGAAGAAGTATGTTAAGAATCTGAAGAAAGGGGACAACCTTTCATTTTCAAAGCCGCATGAGGAGAAGGTATATCAGCTGTCGAATAAGGTTTGGGGGAACGCGGGCAAAGGGAATGATTCTATCATGGCAGAACCGAAGAAGAGTGGTAAATGTACTACTAATAGTAGCAATGGATTGGCTTCACCTAGGAAGAAGGTTTTGTCTTTGAATGAAATTTCGCAGAATGTGGAACCGAAAGGAGGGGACGCAGAGGGGGAAGATTTATCAATGTACCCGTACCTGAATTCGGTTGCTAAGGATGGGGGGAAGGATTACAGGGAAATGGGGACTGCTGTGAAAGATCTTTTGTCCAAGCCGAGACTTTGCTTGGTCTCGTCTTCCAAGAAGAATTTGCTAGAAGAGAAATGGAAGAAGATGCAGGAGGAAGAGGCTGAGATGTTTTTCAGGAAGATGGAGCTGATTAGGGAAACTACAAATGAGGTGAGAGCTACAATTAATTCTCAATATGCTTAAAGCATTGTATTTGGTTTATACAATAGTGACATGTAGTTTTTTGTATTATCATATTCACTGACATGGATATAGTGTAGGTACTGCAAAAAAATTAGATATGCAGTGGTTGAGTTATGATATTGCTGAGTTCTTGTAATTTGGTATTGATCTGGATTGCAGTTTTTGAAATTGGTATTAAATGTGGTGTCGGTGTGTACCTCTAATAGTGCATCCACAGCAACACAGAAACCGTGGTTGTCAAGGCAGTCAAACTGTGTTTATGTTTAGGGCTTTTGTTTTTAAATTAGCTTCTTTTAACTTTTGCGGGGTTTTACAAAGGGATGAGATTGCAACCCTGAGGAAATACACATCAATTGTTGTATCAAGAAAACATTATTGTGTTGTGTTGTAACTGAGAGAGAGTGTCGTGGAAAAGTTGAAGAAAGGGGAGAAGAAAGAGCAAAATAACATACTATATATAAAAATCTCAAACGGGCATTTTACGTATTGCATGTTAAGTTCAATGACATTTAGTTGAAACCTTGGGCAAGGGGGAATCCAGGGGGCATATTGGAGTAACAGAGACCTTTTTAAGCTCAGCAAAATCACTATCAAAGAGACTGCTCACTAGCAAATTAGAGAGATTGCGTGTATGCAGTAGTAGGGTGCGTGCTGCAGATTGTGTCTAGGCAATCTTATATATGGATTGGGTTGGTAGGTGCACTAAAGAATAAGCAATCTCATATTTTGCACACACTATTGGATAAACATTTCCATGAATACTCAGCAGTGTCTTCATGGAGATGGTTATCAATGCGTGGACCAGATTGAGATCCCCTCAACTGAAAGGGTCAGTTTATGTGTTGTGATGTTAATTTTGGCATCTTTAATTAAGGTTGCAAGTTGAACACTATGATTGGCACACATTGAATTCTTGGAGAATGATATGCTTATCAATAACTATACTTTCAAGGGCTATGTGTAATTACATGGACAGGAGAAATGTTGATTATGTTTCAGTAGTGTTAGGAGAAACAGTAGAAAAAACATGTAGGTAAGGCATAGAAACTGTTGTTCTGGTTCCTTCTCTGATAAGATACAATCATTGTTAGAAACGCCTGATTTTTGTTACTCTTGAGCTAAATAGGGATGGTAAAGCTATATTTTGCAAGGCATATTGAAAATTTGAAATTACCCCAGATCTTTCATGAACTTACATGTCTTCATAGTCACAGTACTCGTGGTGAGTGTGGCATATTTGGCAGTGATTCTTCTGCTTGATCCCTAGTAATTAGAAGTTTAATGCTATGCTAGAGATGAACGCACAAAAAATTAGCAAACTTGATTCACGACCCTTGTAAGAGCAACCTCAAGCATGACTTTTGCAACAACATAATCATATCCATAAATTCATTAACTACGAAATTATGGGCATGCTGTTTGATATTTTGTCATATACATGTTGACATATTCACTTGGCCGTGGTGACTAATTTTAGTGAACCCATTCCTTTGATTGTTAATGACTAAGTTATTAATGCGCGAATAAATTGGCGAGAGATCGTTTATCAGGGAGCGACCGATACGAATTGGATATTTAGTGATTGGCTTAGTCACTGATATATAGGCAAGCAATGATGCACGGACTCGGATACACGTGTCGGACACAGATACGACACGACGATTCGACAATTTTCAAAAAAATAGGACTCGGCGACACGGTCGAACTTATTTTTTTAATATATTTTTTTTGTAACTGATTATATGAACATTCAAATTCATTCATTCAAAATTACAAATACATCATAAAGTCAAACTCAAGTCATACTAGTCATAAAGCATAAGCAACATAATTTCATTAATTTGATAATGTAAAATGTAAATTGATAATTTCATAAACTCACTAGTGAGGCGGCTACATCTCTTCTTCTTCATTAACTGGCGGATCAACTGTTGCATTTTCTTCATTCAACAGTCCAGCCTCTAGCTCAGGTTCATCAAGTGAAAGACTGACAATCTCAAGCATTCCAGCAGCATCCAAATCCAACGAATCAATAGTATCTCCTGCGATATCCCACATCCTTGTCTCACTTTCTTTGTACTCTTGTTTTCTTCTTGACAAAAGACGAAGGTTGGAATGCACGTATACTAAATCTTAAGCTCGTTGTGGGGTCAATTTGTTCTTTTTTAATGAGTGGATGTTGTTATACGTGCTCCAATTCCTCTCACAACATAAGGAAGAATAAGGTTGCCCAAATAACTTCAAAGCAATATTCAGGAGTAATGGTGCACAGGTACCATGAGAAACCCACCACACATCAGGTTCTAGGTATGTTCTATTCTGTAGAACATCACTTTCTGCAAACTGTCTAGTACCCGTTGAAAACCTAGCATACTCTGTAATAACCAATCTTCTTTCTTCAATATTAGGAAAGTATTTCTTGAAACACTTATCCCTCTCCTTTGTAATTTCAGGATCTTTGTGTGGCGAAACACGATTAGGAGTCCCTTCAAGCCATTCTCTGCTATAATACCTATACAATGTTAATCACAAATTAATATATAAACATTAAGTGCATAACCCATAAATTCTAGTCTTCTAGTCAAGACTCAAGAATAAGTAAAATAAAAAGTTAAAAACAATGTAATTATTTATCTTGGATTCAAGGAATGTGCTAAGCAATGCAGTGGTGTGTTGCTTTT
This sequence comes from Berberis vulgaris, assembly GCA_963556465.1. NCBI lineage: Eukaryota > Viridiplantae > Streptophyta > Magnoliopsida > Ranunculales > Berberidaceae > Berberis > Berberis vulgaris. The sequence goes on along the minus strand of OY747127.1, from coordinate 29,908,156 downwards.
CTCCCATCGATCTACCAGTATCTGATGCACCACTGAAAAAAACTCTGACTCCTCACTATTTTCCTTTCCTTCATGGTGGTAAATAACTTGTTTCACTTTCTCAATCATAACATCTCACATCTCATACACCAAGTGAAGACAAGACTCATCTGTATCAGCCATCCGCAACATTGAATAAATAGGCTCTGTGAAACGAAGTACATAGTTCACTTTGTCCCACCACAAGTCATCCAATAGTTTTCCTTTCACAAGCCGTGCTTTCTCAACATCATCTTCCCTATAGGAATCCCACTGATCTCCAATCACCATACTCTGGAGGCTACTTTTAATGTCTTTCAACCTTTTGAGCATAATTATGCTTGAAGCAAAGCGTGTATCTGCTATGGAAAGCAACTTCAATCTCGAATGCTCATTAAACATATGCAACCTCATGGAATGGTTCATGATAAAGTTCTTGATCAGCACCACATCCCCAACAACATCAATAATCCAACTACACAAACTGTAGGCATTTTCATTTGCAGGCGTGTTCTTTGGAGCGCATATGTTCTTCAAGGCAAGGTTGAGAATGTGGACTACACAAGGTGTCCAAAACACCTCAGGATACTGGCTCTCAACAAGTAAACCTATAGCCTTACAAACTGGAGCATTGTCGGTTATGACTTGGACCACATTACTTGGCCCAACGTCACGTACGACTTCCTTGATCAAACCAGCAATGAAGAACTTGTCTTTGTACTCCCCTTCACAGTTCACAACCTTCAAGAACATTGGACCACCCTCATTAATCACTATGAAATTAATGAGAGGCCTCCTTTGAGAATCAGTCCACCCATTCACAAACAATGGTTGCCCCTTTAGTAACCCATGTGAACTTTGTTGCCTCCAACAACCTCTGAATGTTGCCCCTTTCTGCTTGAAGCAATGTCGTCTTCAATGCATTATACCCAGGGATCTTGTAACCACTAATGGACTTTGCTTTATTCGTTGCATAGGTGAAATCCTCCTGAAAATACGGATTCCTTGCAAGGTTGAATGGCAATGCAGTTGAGTAGAACGCCCTTGCAATCAAAGCATCCAACTCTTGTCGCTCACTCATATTGAAAGCATTTGCAATAGGATTATTAGTGGCTCTCCTCTTCCTTTGTTCATTGTATGGAACTGAAGGACTAACCCCACTACTTGAACTCGAGTGCAGGTGACTACTTAAGCCCACTGAAGGAGGTAAAGGAACATATCGCGACCTTGAACTTTCTGCTCTCAATGCAACTTCTTCAACAAATTGTTGCACCTCTCTAAGTTGTAGGGGGGAGATTTTGGCACAAATAGCTATCCCACGACCTGTTATCTTCAACAAGTGGTCCTTCAATCTAATAAGAGATCCCGTATACTCTTTCTGACAAAAGTTACACCGCCATCTAAGATTTCCCCCACCTTCACTTGGTCTTCTTATTATTGTCACATGCTTCCAACTATCATCTCCAGTTACTTGGCCTAAAAAGGACAATTACAATGTTAGAGATGTGGATCAATCATTCTGGATTATAGTGGAGCGGAAACATGATGGCGAAAAGATTTAGAAAAGGCTGGATAGCTTCCTCCAACATTATCCAAAAGCAAAAGTCAAAAGAGATCCATATCTAAGGAATTGGTTTATACAGTTTGATTTGGATATCTAAGGAATACATCTAACACAGAAGAAGGACCATCTAACACAACCAAAAGTCTTTTGTGTACATTATCATAATGAAATCAAACTGTATGAACAATGACAATATATAAGGTAATAACAAAACTAATACCATATCAAAAGAGATCCATATCTAAGGAATACATCAAAAATCCATATCTGAGTGTTAGATGGTTAAGTACCAGTATAAACCTTACAAAATTGGTTTCATGACATGCTAATGGTACACAAAACAGGCTCAGGCTTGTTCCTAAGAGCGGTGCAAAGCACCTGTCGAGAGCAGATATCGCAGGAAAAAAAAAACGAAAGAAAGAATCAAAGAACTGAAAGAAGGTACCTGGTGATGGTGATGCTGAGGACGACATCGATCTCTCCCTCTCTGTCGAAATCGATCTCTCTACCTCCGTCCAACATTGTCGATCGATCGAGTCGACTCCCTCTCTGTCTCTGTTCTCTCTTTTATATGCTCTTTGTTACTGAACTTACTGTATTAGGGTTTGTGGGAGGGAGGAACCGAACAATCGAAGAGGAGGAAAATGGATTATTTGCACTCGACCGTGTCCGGACCGTGTCTGGCCGAGTCTGGACCGTGTCTGGCCGAGTCTGGACCGTGTCCAAATCAGTCAACGAATTTTGACCATTGACCACATGTCCAATACGTGTCGGGCGCGAATCTCTGTCCGACACGTATTTGACGCGTGATTCGGAGGTTTTTCAGAGAGTCGGTGCATCAAAGTTGGCAAGTCATGTTTGTGTATATATATATATATTGAAAAAGTAGGCCAATTAAATTTGATTAATCGTAAATCAGTCCTGAACTGTTTATGGTCTATTTTACGTTTTAACTACATAGGTTAGTGATTGTAATTTTACTACATTTGGGCGGATAAAAGGTTTGATAATATTGGCCAATAAAAAATCATGTACCTTAAGAGTATCTTCAATGGGAAAGCTTGAAAGTGAAAATTGATAATTGTCTGAGCTTTGAGAGTAAATTTTCATGCTTCAGTGGAAACTTAAAGCTCAATGGGTTGGAGTTTTCAACTCAAAGAAAAGGGTATGGGCTGGGGGGATTTGGCTAGGCAAGAAAATACTGGGGGGAATTTGGCCGGGCAAGAAAATAATAGAGTTTTGCATGCCTAACTAATTTGACCATATTTTCAACAACAAATAGTATAAAATTGGTTATTTGTCTCCCAAAATTACTTTTGATCTATTTTTTGAGATTTTGTTGAACGATCCATTGGAGTGCATCCACTCTCAACCTCAAATTGTTCAATCTTTTTGAGCTTGAGGTTCAGATCTGCGATGGAGATGATCTTCCCCACAGTTGTTAGTTGATGATGTTTGTGTTCTTTTCATTGAAACCGAAGGTAACAAAAGCTGGAAGGAAGAGATTGACCATGTAGTGTTTTCCAAGCCTATATCACTCATGGCCCAGTTGACTACAATAAAAAAATATTGATCATGGAACATTTTCCTTCTCGTTTACAGAAAAGGAAAATATTTTGTGGTCCAAATTTGGTTGCATTTACTTTCCAATGGAAGTTGTCAATTATTATTTATTATTTATTATTATTTTTTTTTTCGATTCACACTATAAATACCTACATGTCTTCTCCAAATTCTCAAATACAAATCTTCCAAAGAACTATACTTGCATTGTTTTAAAAGGTGATTGATGCCACACATACCACACATTGATATGTGTATATAATGTCGAGTTGTTTGGGCCTGTGTAGTTAAAACAACGTTATAACGTCGATATAACTTTTAATGTGGGTGAGCCGTTACGTTATGACACTATCACGTTATGTTATCACAACTCCGATATAATGGCATTATGTGGTCGTTATTGAGATATTTTTTTTTCTTTCAATAACGTCGTTTTAACGTTTTGTTCTAATACATTAAAAAAATTCACCCATTTAATTCTCGATCGAACCAGAACTCTAGACTCATAGGAAAGAAAGACTAGAGCTCGTCGTCGCCAATCGCCAGAGAACTAGACCATGCTGTTTGACAGAGAATGAGATAAAAAGAAGGGAAGAAGACGAAGTATCAATCACACTCTTTTTGCGATCTCACTCTCATACTAAGGTAATATGTTTTTTTATTAAGGTTTTTTGTTTTAGAATTTAATGTTATGAACATGATTTACTTTTTTTTTTTTTTACTATAATACATTAATATTTTGTGAGAATATTAAAATATATATTTAAAAAACTATTTCGTTATATACCATTATATCTCGATATATTTCGTTATAATCTATAACGCTCTTGAACCGTTATGGGTCCGTTATTCATTTATTTTAAATCTCAATGATATGTGCAAAGATAAAGTGTGCTTATAACAATAGATATACAAGAGTTAACAAAATATAATATAGAAGTTACAACTATCAGTCTTTTATATTATATTGTGGAAGATAATATAGTGGACATATACGCTGAATTAGTAATGCCAAGCCTTTTGAGCACATATAATAATGAATAAGTCTATTGAGGCCTTTGCAAAAAATTGAATCAAAAGTTTGAATCATTGATTGGTTTCATGTTATTTTTTGCATTGATGATTGTTTTATATTTTCTTAATTTTTTTTAGATACTTTTTCATCATTTTTTGAAGTCAATGAGCTACTTTGGATTGAAAAATGCCGGCCCGAATACTCCCATTTCGACATTCCTTGGTCCTTGCTCAAATCTGTTGTGAAAATTTCCAAAATAATCATCCATACATACCCAAAATTTCTTCAAAAGATTCTTTGAAATTATCAATTGAAATCATCGCCATCCTCTGTAGTTACAAAACCCAAACACCCTAGTTTAGATTTTATTTGAGAATACGATCTACAACACAAGCAAGGTTTGTTGCTTGCTTTTGAAGTGGGGATCTGTAGGGAGGTAGGAGATGACAGTGTGAAGCGCCGACCTGTAAAGAGGAGAACAATAAGAGCAGTGAAAGATAGACAAGTGCAAGACGATGTGGAGATGAAAGGAAATGCTTGACTACGATGGATAGATGTTATCCGTGTTTATTGTGTGTATTTTCTTCAAGGCAGAGAAACCAATTCCTAGGGGGGAGTTAGGAATAAATATGGTGGAAAAGGAAAAAATCATGGGTTTTATAACTGTTTTGCCATACAAGTTGAGGCGTCAGAAATATTATCCATGGAAATTTATACAAACGAACACCCATAACACGCATATCGAAACATAATATTTTCCCTTTTCTTAAGAATATTTATGTTTGTTTTCCAAACCACATAAGAAGGGTTTTTATTTTTTTTTTATTTTTATCATAATTAGCTTACTTACCAAATGGAAAAACCAATATCCCAAACTATTAAAAAATTCTATTTTCCTCCCTCATTAGGTCGTAAATCTGGTTATTGTTCCCATTACTATTAGATGGTCTAATACTAATCTTCAAATTTACTTAGTGAATGCATTTAAGGGTGGGCAGAATTTCTCGAAATACTGAAACCAAACTGGAAACGTGCCATCCTGAATCGACCCAAAACTGATCTGAACATTGTTTTACTGTTTAGTATTGGAACCAAACTGAATTGTTACTATTCAATATGATACCGATTCTGGATTTTGGAAATTTTCAAATTTCAGATCATATCGAATTGCAAGTTGATCTTATTTTTTAAACATTGGGCCTATTATGTATTTGAGGAGATGAAGTTTCCTGCAAGATAAACCATATCGATCTGGGTTTAAACCCTTTCCATAACCCACAATCTCAAAAGGGTTTGTCTAAACAGCGAGGGAATGGGCGAGGAAACCAATGAGGGAGGGGTGAAAGTCGTTCACCCTCCTCGAAATGTGTGAAAGCACCTCGAGACATGGGCTTGCACGCATCTTGAGAGGATGAACAGCTTCGCCCCCTCCCTCGCTGGTTCCCTCGACATTTAGAATTTCCCATCTCAAAAACATAGAAGTTCAGTCTCCAACACCTATGCTCCATGAAAACAACCTTTATCATCTAATTTGCTTCTAATAAAGACTGAGTCAACATTAACATCACCTTCCCATGCCATTTGACACCCCATTTTCAGATGCAAATACATTGATTTTCATTAAAATCAATGCTATACAGAGACACCCATATGCATACATCATTAGAAACATCAAAATCTCATACAGGATAACTAATTTCCACGGGCTCATAGAGACAGAAGAGTAGATTGATTTTGTGAGTGGGTTCTCAATTCTCCCATCTCCCATCTCCAGCCAAATAATCGTCTTTGGTTATCAATCAATCTCATGGCATGATTTGGGTTATTTATGCAGTGATTTAGAAGGTATATAGTGGTCACATATTTTTTGAGTCACCAAAAAATCAATGACAAATCGAGATTATTTTGTTGTATAGTGGTCTTTGTTTGCTCTATAAAAGGATTTGTTATCCACATTTACTATATAGAACAGCATAAGTAGCAGTTGGTTCCATAGAAACGAGAGATTAGAATGGCTGCAGTAGAGATTGAACTTCTTTGGCCGAGACGTAGAGCTCTGAGAGAGAAGGAGAAGAAGGAATTAGATTTAGGTATAGCTAGGGTTTTCGTTTCTTTATTTATAGTGGCTGTCTAGTGTAAGGATGGGCCATTAATCTAAGCCCAGCCAGTTGTATTATCAGGGAGGGCTTTATTGTTGCTCGACCCAAATCCAAAATAATGACATTTTTAGGACGGACCAAGGTACCGAACCGGACCGATGTATGGTACCAACTTCAGAATTCCCAAAAGACCGAACTGAGTTGTACCAAAAATACTATACGAAAAACAGTAAATGCATTAACTTTTTTGTGGAAAATGAAAAGAGATAATTCTGAAAAGAAGGGAGACATAATCATAAAAGAAGGTGGTGCAACATTGGACACAGTATGGTAGTTGTCACATGGCGCCAAAATTTTCGCTTAGTTACTTATGAGTCACCAAGTTTGTACTTTTCACATTCACTGTTTAATTACACTATAGTGAACATCTAATCATTTATAGATTATATCTTAGTTGAAACCATTTTGTTTATTGTTTATTTCGAAATTACAACTCACAACCCTTGCATCTCCAATAAGCAAGGTGTTGGCTGAAAATGGCCTATACTTAGCATACAGGTGATTCAAATTAATTTGCTCCCTAGACAACACCTCTTTTCGACTCACAATATTCATTTCAAAATCAAGAAGCTTAGTTACAACCTCATTAGGTGGAATACAGTCCGGCCAGAGAGCCAAGCCAAGCACGTCAGGTAGCCTCAATACCCTCCATCATCTTAAAAATCCTCAGAATCCACCAATCGAACACAAACACACAGAGAGCCCCCTGGCACTGATCTGACACTAATCTGACACTATCAATGAATATTTCTCCAATATTTTCCAATCCTCCAATCCAACTCCTGATCCGGAGATTCACGCCTTACTTAGTTCGATCATATCGGAGACAAATAATGCAACAGTGCTGGCTATTCCCACTGCTGCAAATATCCAGACGGTTGTTTTCGATATGGGCAGTCACAAAGCTCCAGGCCCTAATGGTTTTCACGCTTTCTTATTTCAATATTATTGGGATATTGTGAAAAACAGACGTCGTAGAGGCTGTTACACATTTCTTTACTTCCAGGCAGTTAGATCCTAAGTTGAATGAGACATTCATTGTTCTGATCCCTAAAGTAGGCAATCTTATCTCACCAGATAAATTTTATCCATTAAGCCTTTGCAATGTTATTTATAGTGATATCCAAAATTCTAGACAACTGTCTCAAACCTTTGCTAGATAACATTATTTCTCGTAACCAGGGAGCCTTTCTACGAGGTTGCTTGATAGCGGATAATGTTAGTCTTGCTCATGAATCTTTCTATCAGATGAAGCACTTTCGTAAGAAAAAACAAGCTTGGATGACAATAAAGATGGATATGGCCAAAGCCTATGATAAGGTCGAATGGTCATTTCTTGTTCAAGTGCTCAAACAACTTGGTTTTGGAGAAGGATTGATTGATATGATCAACAATGTATATCCATGACCTTTCTCCAAGTCATTCTCAATGGTTCTCCCATTCATCCCATTAAGCCATCCAGAGGCATCCGCCAAGGCCTTCGATCTCCTTACCATTTCTTGTTGGTAGCAGAGGCGCTCTCACGCCTTTTCCACAAGGTTGAAACAGAAGACAAAATTCAATGTATCAAACTTCGGAGATATTCCCCTTCGATCATTCATCTGCTCTATGCTGACGATCTGATGCTTTTCTATAGAGCCTCTTTAGTTGAAGCCCATTCAGTCAAAGAAATTTTGCAATAGTATTGTCTGGCTTCAGGTCAAGAGTCAATTATGACAAATCTCCAGTCTATTATAGTTCCAACGTCGACCCTAAACATGCTAAAATGATTAATAAGATCCTGGGCACTAGGAGCTATAATCGTAAAGATAAATATCTTGGATCCCCTTTCTGTTTTCCAAGAAGAAAGCTACAGACTTTCAATTCCTTATTGACAAAGTTAATGCTAAACTTTCTTCTTGGAAAACCAAAGTCCTCGCTCAAGCGGGTGCATTGTGATGATTAAATCGGTTCTCAACTCGATTCCCAATTCAAGTCTCTTTATTTCCGAGACAAAAATATATTTCAGCTAGGGAAACCCCCCTCATTGGCTTCCTTCACTTGGAGGGGGAACCTGACGGCCCTTATCAAAATGAAGCGATTTCTTATTTGGCAAATCATGTCTGGGGATCAAACCAACCTATGGATGGATTGTTGGGTAAAACCAAATATTGTTCTTGCAAATTGTGTCACCGACCCTACTGATCCCAGCCTCCCTGTTCTATTTGGGACCTTTTGACCTCTCCCCCTGGAGGTCCACTCCATTGGAATTCGAAACTTATCAATTCTCTTTTTTTCGGGTCCGGTGGCTAGGGATACTCAAGACACTTTAAATCGACCCACTAATAAACCTGACAAACTCCTTTGGACTTTTGACAAATAGGGCATTTTTGGTCAAAAGTGCAATGCGGCTTTCACCATGAGTCATTTGGAAAGCTCCAGTTCCATTCTCCCCTCCCACTTTTGGATCTAAACTTTTGAGATCCATTTAGATAATCAAAACCCCTCCCAGTACTTTGTTTCTCCTTTGGAAGATTAGTCAAATGTTGCTTCCCACGAGAGCCAATCTAGTTAGTATCCATATCCCCATTGAGGATGACTGCACCTTTTGTCAGGCTCAGAAGAAAGATGTGTTCCATATTTTCTTCCTTTGCTCTATTATTTTCTGATTATGGCTTCTCTCTCCTCTCCCTATTGATTGGCTGGCCCAAGCCTCAACCTTCAATCTGTTCTGAAGGTTTTCCAATTCTTGTGGGAATCTACTCAAGCCCATGCAATGAAGTTTGATGAGATGTTTTCCTAGTTTACAACCATTTTTTGTGACTATCTGGTATATTTTAACAATACCAAAGTCTCCCCTATGACCTTTGTATCCCATTGTAACAATCTTTGGAAGTCTTGGTCCAAACAATGGTTCCTAACCAGATCAGACTCAAACACTCCCCTTTTTTCATCGATCCCCCAAATGCTCGCTCCTCATAGGCCTGAACCTAACCTCAGCGGTCACTAGTCCTATTAATGGGACTTCATATTCACAACTTGTCCAGGACCATATCCACTCAGCCCACACCCACAGGCTTAATTTCAAAGCAAATTTCATTCATCCACTTCCACTCTGCCTTGATAGAAATACAATTATTGTCACATATGATGCTTGCTACTTTGAGTGTACCAAACAAGGGGGTGTGGGAGTTTTAGCAACAGACTTGGCTGGGAATGTTCTGTCTTATGTTGCCTGTCAGATAGGCGACAAAGTTTTCGACAGCACGATGGCGAATGGATACGCGGCAGAAGCGACCTTGCTTCTCATCCAGTCTCAACGATGGAGGACCAGACTTCGACTCTACGATCATTATTGCCCGACTTGTCAACGTGTTGTGGACATGCCTTGCACTAATGTTCATCCTTCACATGACCAATCTCAGCATGCAACTAAGGTTCATAGCCATCCTATAGGCCATCCTCAGTTTGTCCGTCTGTCCAACAGTTCTAGCATTACTATTACAAAATGGGGTAGTTACATTTGTGGTGAGTTTAGTTATAGGGGACATTTTTTTTGGTGTACATGTGATTACATAGTTATTTCCATAATGTGATTTTTTAATGGATATTGGGCTAAAAAGGCCTAATTTTTTAGTTTGACAGCCCATTTAGGATCCCCTAAGTTTCATTTACGTAAAATGACCCTAGTAAATGAAAATTATTGTTTATTAATACGTTTGAGCTCCTTTAAGCTGAAATTTTGAGAAAAATTAAAGATTAGCATCAGAAACAATGTGTTAAAGTTTCAGTTTGTTTTGACATGCGTGCCTCAAGATTTGCGGTAAGTGGGATTAAGGGATTTCTCTATTAATATCACAAAGCGAGTAAGAGCACACCTTGAGCGCGACACAAGCAGGCTAATGCCCATAGTCCAAATGACTTAAAGAATGTCGATTAGGTAATTGAGAAAAAAAGAATTATTTGGGATGGTTTTTGTGTTTCTTGAAAATAAGTAATATACGAGTCATCAAACTTCCATTTTGTTTAATTGTTATGCTCAGCTTCAGAATCTTCTTATGCCAAGCTCAAGTGTTTGGCTTCACTCAGCTACCTTTTAATCCTGAGGAGTTGAGTTGACACCTTTGATTTTTTGATCTAGGTAGTTTACTCGGGGCTTACTCGCCAAGTAACAACCCCTTAGGTGTGTTTTAAAAAAGGGACTCGGTCCAATTATTCAGCTTGCATTACTTGCCGAGTAATCAAAAACTCGACCTAGTGATCGGGTTTAAATTGGTATCGGCCGAGTAATTAGGTTCAACTCGATCGGTTTTTCTTTTTTCACCTTTTTTCCTTAGGTTGTGTTATGTAATAAGCTAATTACATTTGATAATTTGAGATGTTTGTAGTACTTATTAGCTAGCATAATTTTATTTGACAATGATGATGTTCATTTGTATAATAATCCAGGATTGTGATTTTGTTTTTCGAGTTAATTTTGGTCTCTTGATTTTAAGAAATATTTCGATGTGTAAAGAAAAAACGAAAAAATTTCGAGAATACAAGAAATATATATAATGAATTTCGAAGGTATGTGAAAAATTAAGATGCAATTAAATATATCTATTAAACACATTAAATAAAGCTTAAATACTAAGAAATGAAACAAACATGAAATTAATATATATTTAGAAAATTAGGGAGTAGTTTCAAAAACCAATATATGAGTAGAAAAATGATAATTAGAAAATTAGGAGGGGTTTCAAAAATCAATAAATAATTAGAAGAAATGATGATTAGAAAAAGAATCCTCAAAATTTATGAAAAAACCTTGAAATTTTTCGAAAAAAACCCTCGAAAAAAAATGTAATTTTGGTAGTTGGTTTATATATATATATATATATATATTTTTTACGAAAAAATGAAATTTATGAAAAATCTCGAAATTTTTGAAAATACCTCGAAAATTTTCAAAAAAAAGCTCTCGAAAAAATGTAATTATTTTTGCCCGTTTTCTTTTCATAATTTCAAAAAAACGAAAATTTTGCCAAAATTGTGCATGATTTCGCGAAATCTCAGTCCTTGATTATAATAGAATTTAAATATTGAATTTCGTAGTACTCCTTGAGCTAATTAAGAGTTCCTAGGCGTAGATATATAATAATTTTTATTAAGATTAATCATCAGAGTTTTGTCGATTATTCTCTGAGTATTAGGTAAACTCGCTTCTCGACCGAGCCCATTACCAAATAGCGTGATACCAAGATTTTGATACCTCTAGCTCTAATTTTATTCTTAAATGGTTATCTTATACACAATTCTGTATTTTTTACTACTATGATTGGTTCTATATGGAGTTTTGAAAAGAGTTTTTTTCAAGAGGGGAGGTTTATATATGTTCTGGTCCCCATTGTTGGTTTGGAAGGTAAACGTATGTTTTCTCGCTCTCAACCTGCTCTAGGTTCCCTTTTATACGCATGATGATACATCTCAATTGTGGATGCCACATTGTCATTCACAGCCATGAGCAAGATAGGCTGATGCAGCATTTGGGTAATTCATGATCGCATGGGGAGTAGATTGACATTTTGTCCAGGAGCGACTAGTAAGGGTGGGAGTCGGCATGGATCATTGAGTTGTTTCCCATGAAGATAGCATCACATATTTCACTATTCTGAATATGAACAATAATCGGGCTTATAAAAAAACTATTAGTCCATTTAAGAATACAAAGTTAAGAATAAGCATGATTAAACACCAATAAGTTAGCACGTGGGGAGAGATAAAAGGTGAGGGATTCAAAACGAGAGGTTCTGTGACCAATGGGATGAAATTAGAGAAACTGTGATCAGTTTTCCTTTGGCAAGAAGAACAAGATGTGGAAGGACGAAAGAAGAGGTACATAGAGATTAATCATTGATTTAACTGCACAGCAGGACTAGTTAACACTCCTCCTCATATGACAAAAGATCAAATACGAGAATCTCAAATGAAGGAATCTATCAAACAGGAAAGATATATCAGTTAAAATTTATATGTGGTTCAGAATGTTAATTTGTGGGTTGATTCATCCCGTAGTAGCCATTACCATGGAACAGAAGGCTAAACAAACCTTTTCTTTCAATATGTGGTGGGACAGAGTTGGCTCGAATAATCCCACATTAACTAAGGTGGAGTCGTCATCTAAGAATATTAATACCAACGAGACCTATTAGAGAAAACCCCACACCACATAATCCCACCCAAAATTGTGGTATTTAAGTTGGAGGGTTCATGCACACTAACTTGATAAGTTAACCAGACAACAATTCTCACCAAAAACCTACAATGGTTTGCAGCCACGACATAAAGTTAACAAGACAATAATTCTCACTTTACCCTTCAGCAAAAAACCTACAAAAGTTTGCAGCCACGACATCTTAACCTGGTGACGTAATACCGTCTTATATATGAATTTGCACTAAAATCTATAATGTGCGGCATTGAATACGAGAACATGAACCAAAATTTTAAAATATCTAGAACATGGATATGGGTATCCTTAGTAATGAACTACTGTTTAGAATAACATAATTTGCAAACTATTAGTACAATAAATAAAAGATAAAACACTATAGTTGAGAATTTAATAAAAATATTAAAAACATTCAGTGCATTTCACAGATGAGCAAGCTTGAGAAAGTACTAAAACATCAATGGATTCCCGCTTAGAGCCCAATCCAAGAAAACTGATACATGACAACTTACAAAATATGCGGAATAAGTCAATCAAAGAAAATCCAACTCATGAAACATTATTAATATAACAAAGATTACAAGGCCCTCTCAAGAATAATCCCTTAAAGCAAATCGCTTGCAACATCCAGTATGGGGCTATATAATTTTATAGAAAATTTTGGTCAAGAAGACCAAGGAAACCCATTCCAAATAGGAAAGCTATTTCCAAATAGGAAAGCTATTTCCTAATAGAATTGAGATCACTACTCCCGGGTGTAGGGTTTTCAATATTTAAACCCTAAAAAAATTAATTTCATACCCACAAATATATTTGTCACGACCCGATCCACAAAGTACTATATTGTACACTTTGAGCCCAAGGTCTGTACGACTTTAAACGCGTAGTACTTTGTAGATCCAAACTCGTACATATATAGCACATCACCCTCCCTCACCCAAGCAATGTGAGACTATGATCTCCTCTTTGTAGCTTGCCAACAATCTTTTGGGCTTCCAAGGGGGGTGAATTATGATACCCTTGTATGGGCGGACCTGAGGGGGAGGGTGCGGAAGAAGCACTCACCCTCCCCCTCAGGGTAATCAGTGAGAAAATGGTATCAGAGCCGAAAGTGTGCCAACGACGTTGGGTACTAAGGGGGTGGGCTCTGAGGCTGGAAAGCTACCTTGTGTAGGCGGGCTCAAAAGGCTAGCAGCTCCATGTATGGGTGGGCCCAGAAGGCTGGCAAACTACCTTGTGTGGGAGGGTTGACAGGTTACTAGGGTTATAGTCCTACATCGTCTGAGCGAGGAAAGGATATGTGTTATATATGTGCGAGTTTTGATCCACATGACACAACGCGTTTTAAAGCCATGCAGGTAGTTAGATTTGGCCTAGAGCGGACAATATTATATCATGTGGATCGGGTCGTGACAATATTACATGGAATTTCAAATGAATCCCTAAAAAGGCCAATGGGTTATCAGCTCAGCAGTAGACCTGTGGCGGATGGAATCATAGGTCCAAGGTTCGAACCCTGCCAGTGGCATCTGGGGTGGGAGGGGTTAAGGAAATAAATAAAAAAATTCCCTAAAAACGGTTACAACATGTTCTTTTCTTAAGGTGTAGAGTTCAAATCTCTACAGTCGGGTGTAGACCATCCAGACTCTTCCTTTTAAAGGCGCATAGCTTAAGAAAGTTCCAAAAATATTATAGGTCTTTCAGGGTACTGCCTTGGAACTTGTGAACTCAACGGAAAACTCCTACCACAATATGTGTGCGCTCACATCCATCCACGAGTCATACAAATCAAAGATCACCAAGCTCCTAAGTGGAGATACTTTTGCATCATTAACACTAAAACAGTTTTTGGATTTTCGACTTGGACCCAACCCCTAAAGACCATAGCCTTTTTGTAACTGGTGACCCATACATAACCAACCTATAAATTGTGAAACCCTTATAAATATGTGAGATCAGATAGCTCGTGTCTCATTCGTTTGTCTATATATTAGTAGGAGTGGAGGTTATGAACCCGTGGTGATAGAAATGATGGATAATATGAGTCAGAGGCAATGAAGAATACAAACTAGCAAAAAACGAAAGGGTGAGATTAGCAAATAAAGACGTGCGCTCTCACTATTTTGTTTTCCTATTTTCTCCTTTTTTTCATCTTTACTTAAAAAGCGTAAGAGGTTAAAGAAAAAAGACAAAAGTTATGGATTCTTTTCCTTCTAGGGTCAGAAGCGTAGACATGTCCAAACCCAGTGTTAGAATAGTGCAAATCCACACTTAGCAATCTTCATTTCTATGATTGTTTAAGTGTGCAAGACACATCCTGGTGCAACCATCACTATATCTTGGGTTGGATACCTTTTAAACGCACCACCTCATCCTCATCCTTGGAATTTTGGGTGTCATAGGGCCACTTTTGAATAAATGAAGCCTAAAATTTTAAAAATGGGCCTTGCCTTGTCCCTTAAAAAAGGTTTGAAATCGTTGGATACACATGACAATGAACAATTCTTAAGAGCCAGGCCCCTAGCGCCCGATCCACACCAAGGGAGGCTCAAGAACGTGTTGAAAAAGAAGAAAATTGATGAAGATGAAGAACAAAAGAAGAAGAACATCGAAAAACAGATGAAGAACAGAAAAACAAATGAAGAACATAAGAAGAAGAAAAAGAAAAGATGAAGAAGAATAGATGATGATTGGAGGGTATTGAGCCTCCCCTGGCGCTAGGGGCCTAGCTCTTAAGAATTGTTCCATGACAATAGGGGACGGATGACACAGTACAACTTAGAATATGATAAAACACTTGGGAACGACCTCCTGAAATAAATTGGCTCCTTAGCCGGTGGATGATGGATTATACTCGCAAAAGCTTCTTGACACACTAATGTCAGTAAGAAGAAAAACCATACCTATCATATTTTTATTACTAAGCTAAATTTCTTTTGATCCTGAGAAAAAAACAAAAGCAAATTACCTACTGTGGACAATTCATAGATAATAGTAAGTAGACCAAAATCTTAAAATAACAAAGGGTGAATGGCAGTCTGATCAATCTGAATAGTTGTTGGAGAAATATAAAATAAGAATCGAAAGAGGATTATTCTATTAGAGCATACTGTTTGTCATGTTTTTTTTTTTAATTTAAATGGAGACTAATGTTGATCTTACAAACCAAAAATGTATGTGTGTCGGTTGGGTTGGGTTGAGTTGGGTTGGGAATCAATATCGAAGATATGTAATTTTATTGTAGACTTAAAATCATAGAGTTAAAAGTATAAGTTTAAAGTTCAATAGTATTTTTTATAATATATTTATTGAACTATCTCAGCACTGTTAGTGAGAAATATCTGAAAAGCTTTTTTTTTTTAGGCCAAACACAAACTGAAATTTTATAAATAATCAAGACGAGAAAACAAAAGTTAGGGTGTATTTGATTGTATAAAATCCTATGTCACGAGAATCTATGAGGGGATCACCTAAATCTAAGTTAATTTAAGGTTCACTCACCAATCCAATATTGATTTTGTGATTAACGGTGGGAATGGAAGTCCCATGAACATGAGAATCATCACATGCTTTGGAGGGACCAAGGAGTGTGATTCTCATGTTCATGAGACTTTCATTCCCACCATTGATCAGAAAATCAAATGGTAGATTGGTGAGTGAACCTCGAATTAGCTTAGATTTAGATGGTCCTCTCATGAATTTTCATGACAAAGGATTCCATACAACCAAACACACAGTGAATTGCTCACATTACAAGGAGTAGAAAAAAAAATCCACGATATTATCCCAACTGAACACAAATCTGTCAAAAGCCACGTGTTGGATAGATTTGTGGGATGATCCTCATTGCCAAATATCCTCTTTAATGCATATCAAACATTCTCGAGGTGTCAAGTGACAACGAGAATTCCTCTCTTCCAAATCCTACTCCCCAATTTTGAGAGATTGCAGGTTTTCCACCCGTTTACCCCATCACCCGGATTGTGCCTTAAAAGCATTGACTTCAAGATCAAGCTCTCACACTTAGCATACAATGACTAAAAATATATGGGATTGGAAGTTACTTGATGACAAACCCATCCCCCAAACATGATTAACACCTCCATAGACATCACACTAAATTCTATTCCTAGCTTTGAGTCCTCCGTCCGTCCTTGGGGGATTTAGGGGGGTAATGTTCCATTACTACTGTTAGCTTAGCTTGGCTTGGGACTCAATTCTTGTCTTATCAGTAGTAGTGAGTCTTCTTCAGTTGCCAAAAATCTTATATAGAACTCTTTCCACACCAACCAACACATAGCAAACAAAAACACTCTCTAAAAAACCATGCCTTTAGCAGTGAGATGCCAAGGGGGTCTTCCAACACTCCAACAAGTCATCCATAGATGTTAAGCATTACCCAAGACAAGCAAAAAGACATATATACGACCTCATAAACCAATTACAATGAAGAAGAAAAAAAATTAACAATATTCTCAGGATCCACCTAAAATAAGAAAATGACATCGATATCCATATCATTGTTTGCCTATCACTACATCAAATTGGCACTTTTGTAACAACCTACAAAATAATAACATTTTTTATGTATAACAATCCACCAAACAATTTTACACATTTTCACAAACAAAGCGATACAATAATTGTATCTCCATGAAGAGTATGGTGCTACAAGTAATACTATTCATGGTGATCCAATTTATTGTGATACTTTTTTTGTGTAACCGTTTTTTAATTTTTGACTGAATTTTGTTTGTGGATTGTTACAGCTCAAAATTATTTCTATTTTGGGAGTTATTACAAAAATGCCAATTTGGTGTAGTGTGTAATCTAGAAGGAAGATGCCACATAAAAAAAAACATGATACCTTTGAAGGAACGCTTCCTTTCCACATCCAAATACCATCAGATACATGGTTCCATTTCCCAGATGGAAAACATGACTTCAAACCTTGGCCATTTTTACATTATTATCAGATTTGCCAATGTCTTCATAGTAGAAGGCCTTCTCCATACTGTCTGAATATTCTGAGGATGATAAGGCACCACTAATCCCACACGTCACGCAGTCAAACCCAATACTCGTAAACTCTGATAAGGCAAGAGTAAGCCCTGACAAGACAAGCATCTGGGGGATCGACCCAAGATAGGCACGCCAACAAAACATTGGTTCCGACTAGGAAAAAAATACTGGAGTATAAGTCGAGCAGGGAAACCTCCTTGCATGGACAACACTCCGAAAGGGAAATCTCTCCCACAGATCTAGGAGCACAAGTCGTGTAGGGAAACTTCTCTACATGGACAACTCCCAATAAAGAAGGATCTTTAGCAACATCGCTTTTCCTAAACTATACCACGAAAGGCCTAGCCAAACTTTTGCACTATAAAAGGAGATAAGGTCGATGAACAAAGGTACACTACATAAACCCAATTTACAGCTTTAAGCCTTTCCTAAGCCTTATCCAACTTAAGCATTGGAGTTTCATCAGCCGCCACACAGTGGTATTTGGCTCACGTGCGTTCCCTATGCAGGTTTAGGTAAAGGCGAAGAAGGAGAGCAGAAATCTACTACATCAGTTTGGCGCCATCCGTTGGGAACAACAGAGTTCCTTAGAAGAAACAGTAGTACCACTTTTCCTACAGAGCCAGAAAGATGGTGACAACAAGCTATTGCAACAATGGAGACGCTAATGAACATTCGAACTCTCGAATTAGTAGAGTGTCGCCAGCTCTGGTGCCACCACCACCGCAGCTGGAACCCTCTCAGACCCTTGCGCTGGTGGCATCCGCAGCAGACCCAAAGGTGGATCTACCGTCAACCCAAATGCAACAAATCGCACGAGCGGTAGAGATACTCAATCAATAAAATCATCCACCCGCTGGAGGAGACCATGAGTAGCAAAGAGCCCAGTCCCCAGAAGGTTTCAGAGAACAAGTTAAGGAGAGTCGTGCTACCCTAGCAGCTTCCTAGTGAACCAAAGGCGGATGACCGACCAACAGAGACTGAACATCCAAAGCCGACACACACATCTTGCAAAACCTCATCCGATAAGGGGCCACAAATCCAGACGTATTGTTCAACCTTCCTCCGTTCATGGATCACGTCATGGACGACCCATGAACGAAGAAGTACACCCCGCAAAAGCTGGAGTTTTAATACAGAACAAGAGACTTTTCTGATCACTTGCGCCACTTGTAGCATGTAATGGCACTCAAGGAAGGGTCTGATGCGATAATGTGCCGATCATTCCCTACCAGCCTGAAGAATTCAACGTTGAACTAGTTCAAGAGCCTCCCTCCGAGGTCCATCGAATCATTCCTGACATTGGCGACAACGTTCCTCACGCGCTTTGTGGGCAGCCAACGAATAAGGAAGGTCCCGAACTATCTATTGACCCCAAAACAAAAGTAGAATGAGACGTTGAAAGAATACGTCATGCGCTTCAACGATGAGTTGACTCTCATCGATGATTGTAGTGATGACACCGCTATCACAACCTTCACCTCGGGTCTAAGGAGAGGCAAGTTCTGCAACTTCCTTACTCTGTACCCTCAACCGACAGACCTGTTGAAGGATGCCCAGAGATATATTATTCTAGACGAGATACTGACCACCAAGAAAGAGGCAGAATCTGAAAAGAAACCCTCTGTCCCAAGGGACAAGAAAGAGAGGAAGAAGAAGGATGACGACAACAGGAATAAGAGAAAACACAATGATAGTAAGACTGACTATGGCTGCACAAGGCAGAACAAGGCCTCTAATTATGTCGGGTTCAAATCTGTCACCCCTTTCAACTCTAGTCTATCCGACATCCTCGATTCTATCAATAATTGGGAAGAACTGAATTGGCCCCCAAGCAGCAAGGAGATCCTGCTCGACGCGACAACAACAAATATTGTGCCTTCTATAATGAGGGCGAACACGATACTGAGGATTGCAAAAACCTCATAGGAAAAGTTGAGTACTAGATCAGGAAAGGCAAGCTCAAGGAGTTTCTGAGTGCGGACAAGAGGCGGGACATAGAGAAAGCCCCGACAACCGAAGCACAACTATGCGGAGACTCAATTCAGAGCTGGAGACTCAATCCAGACCAATATAAAGCTAAGTAACAAAACTTCAACAAACGGGCGCATATTCCAAGAGTTGATAATAAGCAAAGAACTCCCGCCAGCACGAAGTCCACTCTTTAGTAACTTCGCTAGCTTTGGCAAAGCAAGACACTTCGCTAGAGGGACTATGCAATCCGAGCCAGGACCATATACGCCTCCTTCAGGGTCGGATTAGCTTAGTCCCTTCTAGGAGTCAAATTATTTTGTTGCTTTGATTTCATTTTTGTATTCTGTTTTTTTTCAGTTTAGAAGAATTGTTCGTACGAAACATACTCGACAAATAAAACGGATTTTATTGATTGCAATGAAAGTTATTACAAAGCTTGCTAACCAACTAGTACAGAAGTTTACACACTACAAGTATCTAAGCCCGAAGCAAATATGCATCTACTAACACGCACGTCGAAACTTCGTTCAGCCAATCTGCCTCCAGAAAAGGTGGTGATAGTAAAGTACTTGAAGAAGGCCGCAAGCACTCGCTCGATTCTTTGCTCCGCCAATCTACCTTTCAAAAAAGAGGATTTGGAACTAGAGCAGAAGAACGCAGATGAGGATGTATCTAAAGAGATGAGTGCCTAGGGTGCTGCAGAGTTAACGTCCCAGAACCGAAGGTCGCATTCCTCAAAGCTACACTCCGTCAATCTGCCTTCCGATTGTGGCATCACGCTGAAGCCCAATAGATGCAGTGGGAACGACCGCCCCAAAACTAGCTGCGGGGATAATTTTTCAAACTAGATGGCGTGAGAGGACGTGGGAGCACTGAAAGATGGAAGACAGACGTGACCCCTGAGAGGGAGTTTGTAACTCTTCTTCGTAATGTAAGAAGATATTACAAGATCTCATGGAATCAATTGGATGCTCACCCAGATAAGGTGGCATCTCATAATAGCAGGTCTTATTAAGACTCATCGTTGCAAATGTCAGAACATTCGAAGACTCCAATAATAGAAATCTTCCTTCAACCTTTGGAAAACCTAAAGCATATTCTCTGGTAAGATAAATTTGATCAACATACTCTACAATGTTTGAAATAGAGAACAACTAGCCTATATATAGGCGAAGTGGTTTACAAAGCATCGTCAGCCAACAGTTACGTTAGCATTAAATACTGTATGGGAAATAAGAAAATGATGGTTCCAATTGCAACTACACGAGTCCACATTCATCGAATTAATGACCCTGCATGCAACCCCATAACTGGGGAGTAATCGATACTGAACTGTCTCGCAATCTGCGTCGTACACATGGCATGCTGATCTACAAAGATTTTCTTTTTTCTCTCACATGCAAAGACACAAACGGAGAAGCCCTTGAGCGCCCATGCAATAAGGAGTGCGCCTACAAAAAATCCAAGGCGTCCGTGATCGATATCAAATCTTACCGCAAGTGCACGGTTATCTATTGAGTTAGATATCGGCAAGTACGAGTCAAATCCTACAGGGAGATCTATAAAATTCGAAAAACTAATCTTCAAATCTCTTTTGAAATTTGACCTAGTTAGAAAAGAAGTGACCAGTGAAGTTCTTGAAATAAAAATGCAAATTAAAACCTAAATGTGAGAGTTAGGGCTTTGAGTTATCATCATGAGTGGATGACACCATTAGGCCACTCTTAGATTAATCTTTTCCAAATTCATTAACATATCCTAAGGTAGATTCTTATCTCACCTTAGGATGAAAAATATGACATTATGAACAAATAGATTTCAAGCTTAAATTGTATTAGCAACCCAATAATCAAATGTGGATTTAAAAGCATACAATGAATCCATACTTAAATGAAACACCAAATATCTAGCAAATCACAATGAAACTTAGACTAATAATATGTATACACTGTAAGGAGCTTGTTAGATAAATTGTAAGTATAGAAACTTATCTAATCTTGAGCTAAAGAAGTAGAAGAAGAAAACATGAATTGAATTCATATGATGAAACACAAAACGCCTAACTTACCTCATAGATTCATGATACAACCAAGCTACAAGACAATCTAACTACACATGATTCTCTAATACATGAAAATGGAAATAACTAATAAAAAAGATCCTTCTTGAGACTATCCTCCCATGGGCTCACCCACACCCTGAGGTGGGATGTTAACCAAATATGGTAAGCTCTAGGCCAAACTTCACTTATTTCTTTCTAAACTATAACTATTACAACTATTTCTCTGTCCAAAGTGTTTCAAAAGTGTTCTTGTGTGGAGTATTTATAAGTGAAGAAGGGTGAAACTTATGTGTAGGGATAATAGGGTGGAAGGTGGATTGTTGGAGTGAAATAAGGTGAAGTGTAAAAGTGATAGAGTACAGATATGAAAGACTGTAAAAGTGAAATAAGGTGTTGTGTAATAGTGATGGAGTAAAGATATGGAAAAGTGTAAAAGTGATAGAGTAAAAATGTGAGAATGGATAGTGGAGTTTGCAGAGATTTTTTTGCTATGATGAAGTTTCCTTGATATCCGTAGATGATGATACTTTGTGGGCTTGACTTCATGGGTCTTTGGACTTGAAAATCTTTGATCGTTGACAATGCATATGTGAACTTCCAATGAGCTTTTCTAGTTGTTGATCTTAACCTTATTGTGCCACTTTGTGTACGATTTGATATTAGTGCTTGAATTTCTACAAAATACACGTAATGAATTATTTTATTAGATAATTGGACTTAGCAATTGTATACTTAGGGGCATAAAATGTCTCATTTATATGCTTATCAGTCTGCCCTACTATTATTCCACTGTTGTTCATTAAAGCCGGTTAATATGTTATTAGTCTGATCAATTGATCTGACTCCCAAATCAGACCGCTAGGCGAATTAAGCAAATCATGACACCCAAGTCAGACTTGCACCCCCGAAATCTTATTCTGATTAAAACTTAGTCAGATCCGACTGATTACAATAGCTTTTGGTCTGCTCTAACGCCTAGCCCGCCGAATGCAAACGACGATGGGTTAGAAAGTGGGAGCTTAGTCAGCATTCGTAACACTTGACCACGATGGCTTGCCAGGGACCATTGTCCAACTATAGATAATGGTCGTTGAACTTAACCAAAGCTTAGTTAGTTTAGACCTATGATGATAGCTTCTGGTCCCCTCTAACGCCCAGTTCGTTAAACGGGTGCCAACTGTTTAGAGAGTGACAACTTAGTCAGCGCTTTGATGCCTGATTGAAACAGCTTGCCACAGATCATTGTCCAAACATGGACAATAGTGACCGAACCCGACCAAAGCTTAGTTGAGGACGATCGATAACGATAGCTTCTGGTGCGTTCAAAGCCTAGTCCGCCAATAACGTATTTCGATGGCTTAGAAAGTGGGAGTCTAGTTAGCGTTCTCGACGCCTAATTAAAATGGCTTGCCAGGGAGCACCGCTCTTACGCAGACGATGATCGCCAAACCCAACCAAAGCTTAATCAGTGGTCACTGATGATGATGGTTTGTGGTCTGCTCTAAGCCTAGTTCGCTGTGCACTGATTCTGACGACTCAGAAAGTGGGAGCTTAATCAGCGCTATGACACTTGACCGCGATGGCTTGCCAAGGATCGTTGGCCAACTACAGACAATGATTGCCTAATCCTGCGAAAGTTTAGTCAAAACGACTGACGATGATAACTTCTGACTCACTCTAATTCCTAGTCCACCAAAAACGGATGACGATGGGTTGAAAAGTGGAGTCTAGTCAGTGCCCTCGACGCCTGATTAAGATGGCTTGCTAGAGACCACCATTCGATAACAAATGATGGTCGCCGAACCCGACCTTGGTTTAGTTAGTTAGTGATAACAACCTCTGGTCCTAGTAAGCCTATTTCACCATTAAAGACGAGCCAAAAGTCCTGTCAAAACTCAACTTGGAGGATACGCGAGGACTATTTCTGAATATCTACCATGGTGCACGTGCCAGGATCACAATCGGACTAGTTCTCTTACAATAGCAACAACAACTGCTGGTTGGATATACAGCCAGGCTGCCAGACAAAGGGTGAATTACACTCCCCGATTTCTATGAGGATTCTGACTAGAATTGCACGAACTATCGCAGCACAAGCAGTCAGAACTCTCACTAGCAGATCAATCACATGACTTCCTGACCTAGCAAAGCCTCTCATCTGATAACTAATGTTACGATAAGACAAAACAGATAAAAGCTAGTAGGGAAAGTAAAAGAAAATGCGCAACTACAGAATGTTATTCCTTTGCAAGCCAAATGTTCACTCCTCATCAGGAGGAGAGTCGGATACAACAGAGCTAGACTTAGCAGGAGAAGAAGCAAGAGACACATTTGTACGTGATGTTTCTCGATTACCCTCATCAGGGTCACCTTCTTCTTCGGACGGATCGGAAGCCACTCTGAATTCTGCATATGCTACCTCTTCATAATCGAAGAGATCCCAATCAGGATGCTCTTCTTTCATAAGTTGCAACAACTCTAGCCTTCCATGTACGGCTCTACAGAACTCGAACGTGCCCTGGGCCTTGAGAAGCTTCTCCTCACGCACCCTTGATTCATCAAGCTCCCATTTCATCTGTTCTAGCTTGCCCGACAGCATGTCAGTCTTGGAATGATCGACCCCAAGCTTATCATTAACATCACTTAACTCATTTTGTGCCAGAAGTTGTTGCTCTTTCGCGGTCCGCGCGCTCTTGGCATTAAAATCAACATCAGCCTCCAACTACAAATATCGGACAACCCATTCGGACTCCATCTTGGCCTTCTCGACGTTCAGAGCATGTATTTCATCCTGTACTCCGACCACAGTCTCCTGGGAAAATTATAAGTCACAACGGATAAGGTTCAGTTCATTCTCGAACCGATCCCTCGCGGACACTGCCCCCGCCAGGTTGGACTCAAGCGTTCTCAAGCAAATCCTCTGGACCTCTGATCTTGTGCACTAGGACTCCGCTCCAGCATCTAAGTGAGCTTCGAGTTGCTTCCTCAATGATTCAATCTCGTAGATAGCGTCACGATTGGCCTCGACTTCAGTCCCAGTTGTGGCAACTTGATTCAGGTATGACATCCCCAGTACGAGATGTTTCTGCCATTTATCCATACGCTCTCTCAACATATCTCAATCTGGCTACGGAGCACAGTTCGCTAGCCAGTCATTTCACCTGCTAATATGCTTCCTGGAAGCATAAGAAATGTCAACCTCTTGATGCCAAACTTGGTTGCTCGTCTTTACCACGTCCGGAGCAAACAGACTAATCTGCGCATCAGAGCACTCATCCACAACTTTCTCCTTACTCGCAACGACCAGTTCTCTTTTACGAGTCGACTTAGAATCAGTTGATGGGGAAGAAGGAAGTGAGTTATTCTTTGGACCCGTCGTCACCTCAATATGGGGACGAAAGTGAGACGGAGGACAGTACGGGCAACATGAAAGGGACCTTTCTCCATAAGGACAACGGTCAAGTGACTCTTCATCAGGCCTAGCAAAGTCGTGATCCAAATAAGGGCAGTACTCAAAGTCTTTCAATGAAAAGGGACGACCTAGTTCTACACCAGACGAAGCTTCTACGCCTGCCTACAACACTGTTTTGTTCAAAACCTCTACCTGTTTTGTACTCAACTTTGTTGCATCTTCAACCCCCACCATTTGCAGGTAATCCCTGTCTAAGTCAGGAAGGGAAATAGGAGCCTTTGCCCGATCATCATGCTCATCGGACACAACAGTTTCCTCCCCAACGGACGAATCAAGAACTTGTTCGACAGCTTCATGTCCCTCGGACGAAGCTGAACTTTCACGAGTGGGCCTAGACACAGCACGAGGCCTCTTCAGACGAACAGGAGAAGGAAACACCTCACTCTGTTCTGCCATCTTTGAAGGGCTCGAGATCTTAATCTTTGGGAATTTCCTCTTTTTTGAGGAAGATACGCCTTCAGGTTTTGGCATTGAAACCCTAAAAAGATAGCGAGCCTCATGCCAATGAGCCGACAGTCTGTTGCGCTTGATATTAGAAGACTTAACGACATCCTCTATCCTCAAATGAGGCATGTCACGAAACGCATAACGACTCGTTTTATCCTCAGCAAAAAGAAATGAAGTTGGGAATTTCCCTACGAAAAGCACAAAGGTCAATTTGATATGCATTTAACACAAGCATGATTGGATACAAATTAAACTTACTCAGTTGCCTGAACTCCCGCTCGACCAGACGACCAGCAAGCTCAAAATACTTCGAGTTTGCGGAGTCCATGAAATGAAATTTCTGCAAGAACTTAAAACCGTCATGAAGATTGCCAAAGCAATCTGGTGATGTCAGCATACACACATCGTGCTCATTTAGCGTCCTTAGCTCTAATCAAAATGGCGATCACAGTCTTATATCCGTTCGACACCAGTTGAGTGGGCGCAATGTCGAGGTACGCCAAGAACTCCCAAATTTCCTTGATAACAAGAAAGTGGTTACCTGATTGAAGCATACCTTAGTAAAGACAAATGAACCCCTTTGGAGGGGACAACGGCGTCAGATCAGACCCTAGAGTAAAGAGCACCAGATCCTTAGGAATCTAGTATGTTTCACAAAGGACTTCCAGACTCGACTAAAAAAGAGACCTCTCCTCAAAGAAATTGCGACCCTTAGCAAACAATTCATCAGAAAGCTGATTCAGACCCAATATGAGAGATCGTATAAGCTTTATATTATAAAGATTGAGCAAAGTCAAAAGCACGGAATGCGGTACGAAAAAGCAGAGTCTCTGAGATCGAAAGAGTAAAGAAGCCAAACTCCGCAGAAAGGAAATTTATATAGAAAATAAAATTCTAGCCTTTTTTTTATCTTTCGAGCAGACGGGAGCCCAATTAATGAAGCTCCCGCTCGAGGAAGCGATTCAGACTCAACCATCACAGCTACACAGTTGCTTCATGAAATGACTTGGTGGACCAATGAGCTGGCCCACCAACTCGGGGGAGTAGCTGATGATACATCTAACCATCCTCTAATCAGCACCATATGCGTGTCATGATAATCTTGTCAACGGAACAAAGCAGGTCTGATTTCACTCTCAATCCAGCAAGGCCCAGACAACGTTAAGCCCACGATTGGCAGGATCCAGAAGGTCGGACCCAAATTGCAATGCGCCACTAAGCCCACACGTCACGTGGCCAAGCCCAATACTCGTAAGCCTTGATATGGCAAGAGTAATTCCTGACAAGTATCTGGGGGATCGACTCAAGATAGACATGCCAGCAATACACTGGCTTCGACTAGGAAACAATTACTAGAGTATAAGTCAGGCAGGGAAACTTCCTTGCATGGACAACACTCTGAAAAGGAAACGTCTGTTGCAGATCTAGGATCACAAGTTGTGCAGGGAAACTTCTCTACATGGACAACTCCCAATAAGGAAAATATCTCTAGCAAAATCTTTTTCCCAAAACTACGCCACCAAAGGCCTAGCCGAATAAGGACTCTCGTACTATAAAAGGGAGATAAGGTCGATGAACAAAGGTACGCTACATAAATCCAATTTACAGCTTTAAGCCTCTCCAAAGCCTTATCTAACTTGAGCATCAAAGTTCCACCGGCCACCACATGGTGGTCTTTGGCTCACGTGTGTTCCTTGTTCAGGTTTAGGTAAAGGCGAAGAAGGTGGGCAGAAATCAACTACATCACTATCAATTGTTAGTTAAGCCATGTTTGGTTACTCAATGGCATGAGAATGAAAATGGAATGGGAAAATTACTATGTTTGGTTACTCGGTGGAATGAGAATGGGAATGGGAATGGAATAAGAATGACTTGTATCTGTACCATTATGACCTCAATTATCAACCATGGATTTTATTTTTATGGTGGGTAAGGAGACACATATGTTAAGTAAGGAGAGCAAATAAGACAAATGAAGTGTTGATCATTACAATGGGCATTGTAATTTGCATTCATATTTTGAGAAGAAATGTCCATTACAACGAAATTTGTAATGGTCATTCCCAATACGACATTTTTATACCCAACCAAATAAAGGAATGGCTTAAACCATTATAATGGTCATTACCATTACAATGATCACACCCATTTCATTGAGTAACTAAATACACCCTTAGTATTTTTGAATGTCATGGTTGTATTATCTATCACATGTACATAAATGTTATTAATAGTTTGTTTTAACCATTGTAGTGAAAGTCATCCAAAGCCACTGCTTAAAGCCAAAAGCCATGACATCTCACTTCGCCTTGGTCAAAGCTAGGTCACTACCCTGAAGCCACAAAAGCCACCGCTTTTAGCACTTTTTGTTGAAACAAGCCATGGCTTCATTAAACCAAAATTATTTATTTATTTATTTAATTTTATTTTTTTTTGCGTTTTTTGTCTCTCTTCTTCTTCTCATACTTTTTTTTTCTCTTTCTCCTTATATTTAAAGCTTCACGGCTAAATTAGAGAGCTTCAACAGAGCAGGAGTTGGAGATCTTGTTCGAGGTAAGAGGCTTATTACATTCAAAGAGCTTTACCGGAATGTTCACCGTTATGACCCCGAAGAAGGAACCCACATTTATACATTGATTACCTATGCATTATTAATCTATATATTAATAATGTTGTTTTTTTTTTGTTTACTTACGGTGGCTGAGGTGTTTGATTATGGAAGAAAACTGGTGGAGCAAGGGAGATTAGTTCTTGGGAATACATTGGTTAGAAGTATGATGTTGTAGTGAATGGTAACAAACATAATAACATAGGAAACAATGTGAACACATACATTAACTTGAGCTAACACCTCTAAATCTATTAGAAAAATAAAATATATACATTTATATCTTTAAATAATATTAAAATCAATTTTTTAGAGTTGTTTTACTTGCGTAAAGTCATCGCTTTGTGCTTCGCTTTTTGCTTAAAGCCAAATCATAACAAATCACTTCACCTTCGCTTCACGCTTTGATTATCTTGGTTTTAACATATGTGCTATCATGAATTGCCTTTTAAAATGTTATCATATGATATATATCTTTAAAAAAATTAATTAGTTAATTTTATTGATTATTAATAATAAATATTAATATTAACATTAATAATGTAATATATTTGAAAACCCTTCAGAAGTGAACACTTAAAATTTTCAAAAAGTAAAATAAAATCGGCATCAGATAGGTGCATATACAACCAATTGGAATTTTGAATATGAAATTAAAAAAAGAGATGAGAAGGTAATTCAAGGAACAGGCTAAATTATAGTATATCCAACTGAAGCAAGTTGTCACAATTGGTAAAAGAGTAACAACATATTTCACATAAAAGCAAGACTTGAATTGGTTTTATTACGACAACCATGATGCAAGTAATAAAATCAAACAAATAAATAATCATATTCCAATTTCGTCAGTTATATAATTATATCACCAATAGAACGAATGAGACATTTGTGAGAAATATTATAGGAAATCGTCACTCATCAAAGATCTCTCCCGAATGTTGAAAGGGAAAGAATCGCTCCTAAACCAAAAACCAAGTCCGTATCCAATCTCCATAAGCATACATCAAGATCACAACACAACAAATCACACCATTTGAGGGACTCGCATAAACAAAACCACCTTGTAGATTGTACATAGGCAAATCCAACCCCAACCAATATTAGGTAAACATATTTGATATACAACAAAAAATACTGGCCTTTTTTTCAAGACACATCATATTATAAAGGTTGTTGCTAAATAACACCACTATTTCTATTGAAAGACATCACTAATATCTTATTTTCTGAAGGACACCACCGTCACATTAATTTTACATTGGTATGTTTACAAGATTTGAAGCCTTTTTTTTTGTTTTTTCTCTATCAATCCCCACCACTGTCACATCTCCTCCTCCTCCCCTCTTCTTCTCCTTCAATCACCATCGCCACCTCTCCTCCTCCCATCTTCTTCTTCTTTTTCTTATTTTACTCCTCCTCCCGATCCCCTATTTTTTTTTTTTTTTTTGTTCTTCTTCTTCTCCATCAATTTCCACCACCGCCACCTCTCCTTTTCCTCCCCTTTTTTTGTTTTTATTCTCATTTAATCACACCACCATCCTGCCACCTCTCCTCCTCCTCCTGGGTGATGTTGCTCCGGTGAAGAGATAAGATAAGGTGAAGGTGGTGGTATCCTTCAGCATATCCAAAAAAAATTTTGGGTGGTGTTGTCTTTCAGCAGAATTGGTGATGTTATTTAGCAACAACCTATTATAAACCAGTGTCAAAACACTAGAAGTAAAAAAAAAAAAAAAAAAAAAAAAAAAAAAAAGCTTCAAATCTTGTAAACATACCAATGTAAAATTAATTAATTAATTAACAAAATGCTGAAAACTATATATCTTCTTCAACAAGTTGGCCGGTCCCTAAAGTAGATAGATCTCTATTTTCTTAGAAGTGAAATGGTATTAACAAAATGTTGTGTCATGAAGGTTTAAGGAATACTAATTTCCTAAAAGGCGTGAAAGTATTCCACACTCTCGGTCAAGAAATAAATCAAGAAAAGATGAAAAAGATATATATGATTTATGAAAAGCAAATTCTAAGGTATTAATTAGGTGTTTCCAGGAAATAAAAGGGCATTATGCTTGAGTGGTGAGTACTCGTGCAACATGCTTATACGACCCTCAAGGTTCGACAATCTACAGAGTACACTACAACAAAAAATGGCTTTAATGACATATATTTAATAGCATATTATAGAGGATGTTATAATGACCTTTGATTACATTTATATAATGTATGTCATTAATTATTTAATAATGACATTTGGCAAATATAATTGGTTTTTTTTTAATTAAAATTACATATGATGGCTTTTTCAAAAATGCTATAACACAAATTTCATATTAAAAGGGCTCATTTTTGTGTTTGTTAATTAGAAATTGTTATTACATAATGCCCAAGGCCAAGTTTAGGTGTTCGAATACCCACATCCTTTCTTTGTTAATTTATTTTTTAATTATCACAAAATCCTCTCTCATGTAAAGCAATATTGTGACTGGGATCATTCATTTTCATCGTTATATTAGAATGCAAAGTGGCTAGTTAGGAATCCTCTATAACTTACCTCAAGAAAATGGAAATTTTGGATTCTCATCATCAATAATGGATTTTTTTTTTCAGCATAATAAGGATTTGAAATTTTGAAGTATCACCATAACAACAAAGGTCGACTTATATTCATTTTGTTTATCAGTATAGTATTTTACTTAGAGAAGGGCAGTTATCAACCATAACACGATTTGCTTATTTGGAAGGATAGAAACAATAAGGGTCTAGGTAATGGAATATTGAGTTAGCAAATGATAATGTTGTGGATACAATGTCAATACATGTTACTGATGCAATTGTAATTGCGAAGCTAGAGGATGAAATGATGTCTTATGAAAACCCTCGGGATCATCAGTCTGAAGAAACATCTTGTATTACATCTGTTGATGATAGAGATACGTCTTCATACAATCCAGAGCATTCCAATCGAGAGGTTTGTCTACTCCTTATTATGATTTATCACTTTTTTAGATAGAAATCTTCCATGAAACTATGTTTAGAATTCTTTCCTAATGTAACATGTTTTTCCCCTCGTTTGCCTATTCCATTTGTTATTTATCATCTGATTCAAACTCTTCTGCAACGGTCTGGTTGGATAGAATCATCTTTTCACATACCTATTATATAATGATCTACAGATATTTCATGATGTAATCCACAATATGAACTATATATTTGGACTTTGATACACTTGTTCACATATTCGAATTTCAATAACTTCTAAAGATTTTAATTCTTAAATGTGATGATACAACTACTGGACATTAAATTTTCTATTTAACAATGCACATTGGAATGCTTGTTCAAGTAGTCATTGTTAACCTATATCGTCTCCAAGTTTTAATCTGGGGATTATTTGATCGGTTATGATGTCTATATAATATCAATTTAGATGAAAGAGATGCACTTGTCTAGGTCAAATTAAATGGGAATGTAGATAAATGAACCCATAATGGCTGAGAAAAACCTCTCTTGATTGAAGCATGCTATTTATTGTTCCCCTTAACTATTTTTTATCCCTAACCCCTCCCACCCTAAATGTCGTGGGTAGTGTTTGAATCTTGGACTTGTGATTTCATCTGTCACAAGTCTATCGCTGAACTGGTAACTCATTGGCTTCCCTTTAACTCCTTTTGCTTGTTGTCGAGCAACAAGTTGTCACTTTCAAGGTGTTTTACCTGAAAATACAAGCAGTCAGAAAAGGTGGTTGGTATCGATCCCATTTTCATCAAAAACCCCAATCTTTACTTGTGTTTTTATTTTATTTTGCTTACCCTAAAAGATTGGGGAATATTAGAAAATAATTTGAAGAAATTAAGGAGACAAGCCTTGGTTTCTGTTGAGAGCCATCACTAACTCTAGGAAAGTCCAGAGTCCTCAAGCCCTCTTCATATAGAAATGACTTAATAAAGCAGCAAAATATCTAGATATTTCAGAAAAGTTAAGAAAATAACTTCTTTAGAAATCTCCTTTTTTTTTTAATCTTAGATATTCTTATGGTTATCCACCGACCTAAAAATAATATAAGTATGGGACATCTCCATTGGTTTAGGTCATAGAAAGCAAAGTAGTTCTAGTGAGATGTCTCTCCTTGAGTAGTGTTGGTTGTATCGAGAATTGTGGGTGTGAATTAGTTGTGAACAAAGTGTGCGTCAAGATCACATTTGTAAAATATTTTTCAATATAAATTAAAATAGAGTGGTTTTATGTTGAGTGTTCTTCCCCAATTTTAACATGCTTGTATCATGGCAAGGTCGATACTGCCCACTATTAATATGTATGATATTGTGCACTATTCGTAAATACATTACTATTCACGTGAACATTTCCTCTTTTTTGTTCACTGTTTGTGAGACGCTGCTTTCCATAGAACGTTCATGTGCAGTCTGCGACTATGAAGCAAATTGATCTGTGACCAAGCTTACTCGGTAGCACAAATAAGGTTGCACCTTGTCACGATGTGAGATTTCGTTGGCAGAACTGGTGGGCTTACAAAGCTCAACCATCACAATTATAAGAGTTGGCAAACAATGATAAAGTCCTAACTTGTGGCAAGTTGTTGGCGGTAGTGAAATGACACTCCTGCCACGGAAAAACATTGTTGAATTCAGGAAATGGGAAATCAAAGCTGAGAAAACACTTTATGTGCTCAAGAAGATGATCGAGGATGAGCTGCTTCAGCATATTGAAGATGCAGACATGCCAAAAAAAGACTGGAATACATTTGCATCATTTTTTTCGAGAACAAATGATGCCTGCCAGCAGTTCTTAGAAAATTAGTTAATGAACTCTAGATTACGAGGTATGTCTTTTAGAGAGTATTTTTTTTTAAATCAGAAATTTATGTCGTGAAATTTCAAAACTAGACCCTGCCTAAAAAATTAATGAAGATAGGATGAAAAGAATAATAATCCATGGAGTAAAGCCTGAGTATATCGAGATTGTCACAACAATTTGTGGTTGACCAACTCAACCCTTTATTTGGAGTTCGAAAGTATATTACCCATCCAAGAAAGCCTGGTTAAACCAATGACGGGTGTTTCTTTAAAAATTGAGGAAGAAGAGACACTATTCAATAAAACAAACAGTGGATATAAAAAAAAAAAAGAAATTTGTAAAACCAAATAAACAAAAAGATAACAAGCCCATGAATTCCCAAGAGAAGAGTTGCAAGAAAGAGGGAGCTTAGCAAGGAAGAAACAACAATAATCGACAAAAACGATGGGTGCTACAACTGCGGCAAAAAAGGTAATTACGTAATAGATTGCTAGTCACAGAAGAAGACAACTGAAGGTAACTTGGTAACATCTCAGAATCACCAAGACAGTAGTGAAGAAGAATGGGATTCCAAGCATCATTTGCAGCTACTCAGCCTGTTCATGAAATTTTCCTAAAGAATAAATAAAGTTCTCCAAGGATGAGGTGGCCATGGCCTGTGAAGATCAAATACTATAAATCAACTACATCAAAGATTAGATTATTGACTCAGGATGCTCTAATCATATGACTGGAGACAAGGAGTTGTCAAGCATGTGTGAGTATAAAGGATATCGGGTCGTGATAACTGCAAACAACACGAAATTTCTGATTGCTCACATTGGGGAGGCTGCATTCACTCCCCGTTTTAGCCCTAATCAAGTTCAACTGAATAACATCTATCATGTTCCAGGTATGAAAAAGAAAAATATATTATCAGTATTACAATTAACAACATCTGGCAACTACGTGGTGTTCGGCCGAAAGATGTTAAGGTGTTTTGAAGCCTAAAACTGTCAGGTACACCCATCATGAAGGGACAAAAGATAGAGTCTATCTACGTGATGTCTGTGGAATTAGCATATGTGGATAAGACTAGATGCAGTGAAACTTCTAATTTGTGGTAGGCGAGGCTAGGGCATGTTAACTTTCAGAAGTAAAGACGATGATGAGCAAGTCAGTGTTGAAGGGTTTACCCCACTTGGATATACGAGGAGAAACATTTTGTGATGGATGTCAGTATGGAAAAGCTCATCAATTACTATATCAGGAGTCAAAGTTCAAGGCCAAGAAACCGTTGCAACTCATCTACTCAAATGTAGGGTTGGGCAATTTAGACCGAAAAATCGAACCGAACCGAGAACCGGTCAGATCCAAACCGGTCGGTTCGGTTTTATAATAGATTTTTAATATTCGGTTCGGTTTTTAGGCCCGGCCCGAAAATTTCAATCTGGTCCTTGGTTCCAACAATCCTAAACAGTTGGTTAACAGGGCCCAGCCCGAATGTTTAAATAGAGTACCAATTTGTTCCAAAGTCCAACCCAAACTATCCCCACCAACATCAAAACCCAACCCAAACTTACCCCTCTAATATCAAAAGCTCAACCCAAACTATGCCTACAACCTGAACCTACCCCTAAAGGCTAAAACCCAACTTATTCTCCCAATGTGACATTGACACAATTTGTGGGTCCCACCCATTACACTCACTCAAGCAACAGAGAGAGAGGGGTTGACATCATTATTTCTAAAACAAAAAATATGGTCATGAATCATGATAGGCTAGGTGGTTGTTAGAAAACATCTTTCTTTATAGCCTTGTTTTTCTAATGTGAACAAGTGGGATTGATTATTATGAAAATTTGACTCTGAAATTGTCCTAAAGAATTGCGGTGGACCGAGAATGACCCGGCCCGGCCCGAAAAATCGGTCAACCGAACCCTCGGTTAACCGGCTAACCCGGTCCGGGCTCGGTCCTTCAAATTTTTGGGCTTTCAAATGTCGGGCAGGTCCTCGGTTTGGGCTACACGGGCCGGTTAACCAAACATGCCCAGCCCTACTCAAATGTGTTCGGTTGAGTAAAGAAAATATCAATCAGCGGGATGTACTATATGGTGACATTTATTGACAAATTTTCAAGGTATGCATGGGTTTACTTTCTGAAGGAAAAATCATAAGTCCTCAATACATTTAAGGAATTTAAGAAGAACATTGAAAGTAAAGTAGGAAAGAAGATTAAATGTTTGCATACGAAGAATGACGGAGAGTACACATTGAATGAGTTTTCCAATTACCTAGGGAGTGTAAAACATGAGACAATTAACATGTCTAGGCACCTCACAACAAAATGGCATAGATGAAAGGAAGAATCAACTTTTAGTAGAGACATGTCGAAGCATGTTGCATGCAAAGAATGTGCCGAGTTGTTTTTGGGCCAAGTGTGTGAAGACTGCAGCCCATGTCATCAACAAGTTGCCACACGCAAAGTTAGGGTTTGTTTCACCCTTGTAGAAGTTATGAATACTAAACCCACCCGAGTTTTCAGATGTGTCTGTTACGTGTTCATGCCTTATCACCTGCAAAACAAGTTCGGCAAGAAGGCGACTTGTTGCATCTTTGTGGGATACGACAGTCAAAGAAAATGATGGAGATGTTGCAATCTTACAACTGGGCGTTACTACACATCAAGGAACGTGGTGTTCGATGAAGCTTCATCATTGTGGTATGCACAACATCTACTATTGCTAGACTCCAAAAGTCTAGAGAAGGAAATGTATGGAAATGAGTCAACGCATGCAGAAAGAGAAAAAGAAATTGGGCTTAGCTCACCAAAAACCCCAAGTATGTCAATAAGCCTTTGGCAAACTGGTATATACGAAAGAACACTAGAAGATGTTCAAGAAAATCTAGAAGATTTGGAGCAACAAATAAGAAGGTCAACCAGACAAGGTAAACCCAATCCAAAGTATGCAAATGTTGTGATAGAAGAAAACAACATTAGAGAACCCACGACATTTGTAAAAACATCTCAGAACATGGAGTGGCAAAAGGCGATGGAAGAAGAAATCCAATCTCTAAAGCAAAAGCAAATGTGCGACTTAGTACCAAAACACAAGGATGTGAAACCTATATCATGTAGATGGGTCTACAAGATGAAGACCCATCTTGATGGCTCGATAGAAAGATACAAAACTCAATTGTGGCTAACGGGTTCTTTCAGTAATATGGACTGTCTTACGATGAAACATTCAGTCTAGTAGCTAAGATCACTACATTTAGGTTTTTTGCTTACACTAGCAGCAAGCAAATCTTGGAACTTATGGTAAATGAATGTGAAAAATGCATTTTTGCATGGAGATGTTGACCGGGAAATATATATGGCAAATGAATGTGAAAAATGCATTTTCAGTAATATCGTACAAATTGAAGCAAGTACCAAAAGCCTGGTATGGGAAGATAACAAAGTTTTTAGTTCAAAACGGATACTCAGTTGCACATTCGGACTCAAACATGTTTATCAAATTTGAAGAAGGCAAACTAGCAATAGTGCTAGTATACATAGAGAAACTGATTGTCACTGGAGATGACAAAGAAGAAATCTGAATAGTACAAAGAAACTTGGCGGTCTGATTCTAGATGAAGAAGTTAAGAGAACTTGGAATGACTTCTAGAAGAGTCAGTGATGAGGAGGAGTGTTGAAAGTCATCACTAACTATAGACAGTCTAGAGTTTTCAAGGTTTCTCTTTCTAGAAATGACTAAACAAAAGCAACCAAATATCTAGATACTTGAGAGAAGTCTAGAAAATAGCTTCTCTAGAATCTCCTTTTAAAAATCTTAGATATTCTCATGGTTATCCATCAACCTAAATACAATATAAATAGGGGACCTCTCCATTGGTTTGGGTCATAGAGAGCAAAGTAGCTCAAGTTACTTTAGTGATGCGTCTCCTTGAGTGGTATTAGTTGTATGTGAGAATTGTGGGTGTGAATTAGTTGTGAACAATGTGTGTCAAGAGGTCCATTTGTAAAATATTTTCCAAAAAAAATTAAAATAGTGTGGTTTTATTTTGAGTGTTCTCCCCCAATTTCATTAGTTACAAGGTTGATTTGAGCTTTATGAGATGAAGCCAACTCCGCCTCCTGCAATTTTTGCAACTTTCGACTGAACTCTTCTTCTGATTGCTTTTTCTTATGAATTAAAAACACCAGATTTGAATATTAAAATTGAAGTAATGAGATGATGACAATTGTGACGGAGAAGAAGAAGAAGAAACATGGTTCAAATGGTGAACCTGTTTTGTGGCTAATCATTATCTTTCCTGCAAATGAGAACCCTAATTTTAATCTCAACAATGACAAGTGAATGGGAGAGAAAGAGAGAGGAGAGAAAGATCACTCTGAGTTCCCGAGATTCAATAATTAGTGCACAAAGTTGAAGCTTGAACTTGGAGAGTTGAAGCAACTCCATTCCCTCTTCTTTTCCGACCTCAAAGCTTGGCGCCTTTCTTCATGACGTCCTAAAATCTTGATTTTGAGGCTTTTATGTGCACTTATAAACACTGCAGACCACCGCAACATTTCTTCCAAAGGGTAATCAAAGTTTAATAAGTACAAGTTGTCCAATTTCCAACCATTTATCAACCCACATTGCTTGATCTCGGCCATTTCTCAAGTATTTTGCTCAATTTTGAGCATTGTTTGGAAGTTTGTTTTGAGTTTTATGAGGAATTTGTTGAGGAGAATGACATTGAATGCTTACATTAGGGATGTTGATTGTAATTAAAAAAGAAAGTTCATGTAAAAAACTATAACAATTACTTGTTAGTTAGGCCACATGCGAAAAATTCTTCCGAGTTTTATTTTTAAGAAAATCACACTTTGCTTGCAGATGGATTATACAAGAAAAGGTAAAAGGCATAAAAACTTTGTGAATTTTATCTTCCAATTGTTGGAAATTTATATATTTCCATATTTATTGAATAAGTAAATCATACATTATGTAAAATAATTACATAAGGTCATTTGAGTTAAAAATTACTTTAGTCCCATATCTAATATGTAAAGTACTTTTAGCTTGATATATACTATGTTTTAGTTACATGGCCCCAAGGGGTACAATAGGTCCTTATGAACGAAGACTATCTTAACTATGAATAGTGTTAAATATACCACACACGTGCCACCGCCGTCCGGACGGCTCGGATGTGTCTTCTCCTAGTATGTTTCCTTTGTTATAAGGACTTCAAACTGTCCATTTGAAATAATTGAACAATAGCCATTACTACAACAACAAGCATAGAGATAGTAAGAGTTTACCAACAAAACAAGTTTTCTACTTGTTCTTTCTCTAGTCAAAAGTGCATTAGGACACAGATATCTTGGGAGACTAACGACTATAATGTTTGCACCGAAACGGGTCGAATATTGTCTTAAGGATATTGCTACAGCAAGCCATAGATCACATATTTTACAGATTCTTACCATCAATGTTAAGACAATAATATTCCAGTAACTACAATCTATATCAGTTACAGAGTTTGCTTAAAACTCTAATCAAATACATCCAAAGCACATCACTATGGTCAAAACATGTTTGATTGTTTGTCAAATACATCCAAAGCACATCACTCTGGTCAAAATGTATTTGGTTTTATTAACAGACCTCGAATATGTTTCAACTATTGTTTCGTACAGGAAAATTTGTACAGATTTATTGAACATATTGTTCTGTATAGTATGTTTTATTTGTACAACTTTATTTCAACATAGTGTTTTGTACAATACGTTTTTGAGTTTATGTAATTTTAGAACTCTATCTATATTACTGTTTTTATTACAGTAATTTGTACAAATTAGATTCGGAGTTTATAAACTTTAGAAGTCTGATTAAGATTTGTTTTTATAGTACTTCAATTAAATTTTGTGTCAGACTTTGTTATATTTGTATTATTTCTTATAACAATTAGTGATTGTCTTTTCTGTGTGACAAGAAATATGGGAGATAAAAATGAAACTAGTTTGATTGTTGGGGTGACATCTAGAGTCACTAAAGTCCTTGCTCATGATAGGCCAAAAAAATTCAAAGGAGTTGATTTTAAAACATGGCAGAGCAAGATGTTGTTTACTTAACCACATTGGGTTTGGCCAAAGTTTCTCACTGAAGATGAACCAAAGCCAAAAGATGGAGAAACCCAAGAAAGTCACAAAGAAGTATTCTTTGCGATTGACGCTTGAAGACATTCTGACTTCCTGTGCCAAAATTATGTGTTGAATGCGCTATGTGAAGTTCTGTGCAAAGTCTATAGTACTATTAAAAGTGCTAAAGAATTGTGGGGGCTTTGGAAAAAAAATACAAAATAGAGGATATTGGACTAAAGAAATTTGTTGTAGACAAGTTTATGGATTGCAAAGAGGACCGATTCTAAGACAATCATTCTTCAAATCCAAGAATTCCATATTCTCATCCATGAAATGCATGTAAAGGCCACATCATCAGCAAATCTTTCTGGGTCGCTGCTATCATTGGAAAGTTCCCTCCCAATTGGAAAAAGTTCAAACACTACTTAAAACACAAGTGCAAGGAGATGAGTTAATCATCCGGTTAAAAATTGAGGACAACCAAGGAACTAATAAGCACACACAAGTTGAAACAAAAACACATGTAATTGAGAGTTAAAACCAGCATTAGAACTCTCATAAAAGGAAGCGTTCTTCAAATAATAGGGGGAATGACATTAAATCCAAAAGTCATGTAAACTTTTAAAAGTTCAAAGACGCTTGCTATGTCTGTGGCAAGAAGGGTTATCTTGCGAAGGATTGTCGACATCGCAAGGATTAAGACAACGAGGACAAGTCTTCTCAAGTAAATTTGTCAGAAGCGCTTGCATGTCTTATTGAAAGGTTACAAATCAGTGCAAATGTATTTGAAGTTAACCTTGTTAATCATCCTCGAACATGGTGGGTTGATAACGGTGACTCCCACCACATATGCAGTGATAAATCCATGTTCTCAACTAATGGGAAGTTGAATAACAATGAAAAGCTCTTCATGAAAAATGAATTTGTCTTGGCAATTGAGGGCAAAGGAATTCTAGTATAAAAGTATACCTCGGGCATGAATGTCACAATGAAAGACATCATGCATATTCCAGATATTAGGAAAATTTAAATTCTGATTATCTTCTGGTAGAAAATAATTTTAAAGTAGTTTAAGAGTAAGGAAAATTTGTCGTGTCCAAAAACGGGATGTATGTGGGGGCGTGGATACCTAACAGATGGTCTTTTTAAGGCTAATGTAATGGCTATTAATAATAAAAAGACAATATCTTACTGTGGCATGATAGATTAGTTCATGTAAATTTTAAAAAATGAAGAAATTGGCTAGTCTAATCCCTGAATTCGATAATAAATCACAATACAAATGCAAGGTTTTTGTAGAAGCCAAATTTACTAAACATTATTTTCATACAGTTCATAGGAATACTGAAATTTTGGATTTAGTACACAGTGGTTTAGGTGATTTCAAATCAATTCCTACTCGAGGTAGGAAGAAATATTTTATCACATTTATAGATAATTACTCAAGGTATTTCTATGTTTACTTACTAAATAGCAAAGACGAAACAATCAATGCGTTTATAAAATACAAAACTGAAGTCGAGAATCAGTTAAATTAGAAGATCAAAATATTGAGATGTGATAGAGGCGGTGAGTGTGAATCTTTATTCGCAGAGATTTGTGAACAAAATGCTATTGTACACCACACTACTGTTCCATACTCACCACAATCAAATCAAGTTGTTGAAAAAAAAACAACATTGAAAGACATGATTAATACAATGCTTATAAACTCCAATCTACCCGAGAACTTGTGGAGGGAAACATTCCTTATGGAAATCACATTTTAAATTGAGTGTCTCATAAGAAACTTGATCAATTACCATATGAGATAGGAAAGGTAGACAACTATCCTATAAACACATTAAAGTGTGAGGTGTTTAGCAAAGGTTTTTGTTCCCCCACCCAAAATGAACAAACTTGAAACAAAAATCGCTAATTGTTATTTTGTAGGAAATGAATAAAATAGCGGTGCATACAGGTTTTTGGTGCTTAAGTCTTAAATCAATGATATTCATGTAAATACTATCTTGAGTCTAGAGATGCAGTGTTTTTTGAAACTACATTTCCTCTTAGGAAAGATTACATAGAATTAACACCACATATGACTTTCCAAATGTCAAGTTCTCCAAAAAGAACACATGAGATGTCAAATGAAGGGAATGAGCAAAACTTCAATTCCAATAAATATAGAAATGATGACACCCTTAGACGAGGCAAGATAGCTCGAAAATCCAAAACAACCACCAAACTTATGCTCACTAAACATTTCAAAATAAAAGACCTAGATGAAGTAGACATAATTTTGGGAATCAAAATAATTCGAACACCTGATGGGTTAGCCTTGTCTCAGAACAAGTTCAAACAATGTGAAATCAATAAATCAAATAATTTGTTCTATCCATCTCAGGTGTTACATAATAATATAGGTTCAAATATTTCACAACTTGAGTATTCTCGCATTATTGGAAGTTTAATGTATATGATAAATTGTACAAGACTTGATATAGCTTATTGATGCCAAAAACCGACATTAATGTATTTGCATGATTTTCGCATCAATCAAAGAAATAACTTAATTTTTTTTGTTTATATTTTTCCTTCAACCTACAATACACTTCAACAATGCATAGTGGAAGTAAGGGTTATCAACTACTTCACTTGGATTAGAAGATAATATTTGAATTTTAATCTAAAAAATAAAGAGAAGAGCAAAATAATGGATGGTGGGATGTATAGATATGATGATCCTAAAACAAAATAATAACTTATAACAAAAATGAATATAGAGAAATCTCAAGGGTATAAGAATCACCCCATTCCAATATAATGATTGTAGAATGTAATTTTAATTTCTCCCAAAATACTCAAATCACATGGTTTTTCAACCTACATGACTTGAGTTGTGGGATTAAAGAAATAAAAGTCTTTTCATTTTTCTCAAACTTTAACCAAATCCATTGTTTTATTTCTAAAACATCATTGAATTTCGATTATATTTTTCATCAGAAAAATCCTAAAAGATATGGAAATAATTTATTCTTTCGAATCAAAATCGTTATTCATTACATTTAACAAATGAAGTCTTCTTTCAAAATACTTCTTACAATTCATTGTTCTATTATACTTCTGAAAATGAAAGACAATCTAACTATCATTATATCTTCATGGAGCTCAATCTCTTCCCCTTGAGAGGGGAGATTAGCTCTCCATGAATAATGAGAATAAACTAAAAGTTAAAGGAGAAAGATAAACAATTGAAAAACAGAAACAAAGATAAAACTTACTTCTTCAAGGGGAAAATTAAAATGTTGGAAAGTAGTACATGCACTTCTCTACCAAGCAAAAATCTAAAGCTAAGAACTACAAAATAAACTCTCTAAGAAAAACTCTTCACTATGAACTCCATGTATGAGGTTTTTATAGGTAAAAAATGTTTGAGTGAAATAAAGAAACATGGTTGAGTGAAACAAGGAAACATGGTTTGAGTTAAACAATGAAACATGATTGAATGAAACAAGGAAACATGGTCGAGTGAAACAAGGAATGGTGTTGGAGTTGAATAAGGAAACATGGCGTGTAGAGATTTTTTTTATGATAAAGTTGGCCATGTGGACATCCAAATCTTCATGTTAATTTTCTCGAGATCCGTTGTTGTTGATGCTTTATGGGCTTGACCTCATGGGTCTTGGGATTGAATTTTTTTTAACCTTATGAATGCATTTGAACTCCTATTGGACCTTCTAGCATTATTCTTTAATCCTTATGAATGCATGATTTGAGATTTGTGCTTGAATTCCTACAAAATGCACAAAATACACGCAATGAGATATTTTTATTAGATAATTAGACTTAACAATTGTATATTTAGGGGTGCAAAAATCGATGTTTTTTGTGCTTATCACTTATGTTGTGAGAAGACTAAGCAAATATACATGTAATCCGAGTAAAAAAACACTGACATGATTTGATTAAAGTTTTAGGGTATTTGAAAAATACTTCAAACTATGCATTGCACTATGGTAGATATCTTAGTGTCCTTGAGGGATACAATGATGAAAATTGGATTTCTGATTATGAATCAGTAAAATCCACTAGTGGTTATGTGTTTACCATGGCAGGCGGTGTCGTATCCTGAAATTCTTCTAAACAAACATGTATAGCTAGATCCACAATGTAATATGAGTTTATTATAGGCTTAGACAAAACTGGGAAAGAAGCATAGTGGCTTCACCAATTTTTAGAAGACATTCCATTATGACTACAACCATTACAGACCATATGCATACATTATGACAATCAAGCTTCAATAGGTAGAGCTCACAATTATATGTACAACGGTCGATCATGACACATATGTCGAAGGCATCGTACCGTGAGGCAGTTGCTCTCTAATGGCGTAATGTCCATTGATTTTGTG
The DNA here is from genome assembly GCA_963556465.1 of Berberis vulgaris. NCBI lineage: Eukaryota > Viridiplantae > Streptophyta > Magnoliopsida > Ranunculales > Berberidaceae > Berberis > Berberis vulgaris. The sequence continues at coordinate 29,864,733 of OY747127.1, read as the reverse complement.
AAATCAAAAGATAACCTAGTGAATAGATTTACTAAAGGTTTATCTAGAGTGTGCATAAACTGTGCTACGAGGGGCATGGGTTTAAAAGCCTAATACTCACACATTATCATATACGGAAACCTTACTAAGCAACTGGCGATTCCATGAACTTAGCTCAAAAGGAAACTAGTGATGGATAATTCACTGTTGAGCACTTAAGAGTATAATACTCTTTCCATTCCTATGAAGCACCAAATGTCAACCTACTATGATCAAAATGATGAACAATGATACACATTCTTCTTAATAACATTTATATCTTGCAAAAGGCAAGTGGGGTATTGTAGTATACTTCTTATAGAAGCGATCACCTATGTAAGTGTGAGCTGGATTGGCTCAACAAGATTATTATCAGGCTGAAATCTCTAGTAGCAATTACAGAACTAAAAAATATTTATGGCCAAGTCTAACACAACATAGAACACAATTTGAATGGAATAATGTCATGTAAAGTTTATTGTCCGGTTTTACATCAACAACTAATAATTCAAAATGAAATGATTAGTTAAGTAATTCTGACACCCTTTTACTAAGGAGGGTTCAAAGTGAAAGCTACCTATTCTGATGTAGCATTATTCCATATACTCTTGAGATCTCACGATTTTCTCATTCATGTGAGGGATTGTTGGAAATTTATTTATTTTCATATTTATTGAATAAGTAAATCGTACATTATGTAAACTAATTACATAAGGTCGTTTGAGCTAAAAATTACTTTAGTCCCATGTCCAATATGTAAAGTAATTTTAGCTTGTTTATATACTATATGTTAGTTACATAGTGTGTGCCCCAAGGTGCACAATAGGTCCTTATGAACGGAGACTGTGTTAAATACTCCACACTCGTGCGTGCCGCCGTTTGTCCTTTCGGCCTGCTTGACTCGGATGTGTCTTCTCCTGCTACTGTTTTGTTTGTTATAAGGATATCAACTGGTCATTTGAAATAATTAAATAATAACAATTACTACAACAACAAGTAGAGAGAAAGAGTCAAAGTTTACATACAAAACAGGTTATCTACTTGTTTTTTCCAGAGTATTATTCATTTATCTATAGGACACAGAAAGAACAAGTAGATAACTTGTTTTTTCCAAAGTTTACAATATTGTCTTAAGGACATTGCTACAGCAAGCCTGAGATCACATATTTCTCCTTCATATTCTCTATTAATTACAAATTGTTACCAACACCAACAACTTTGAAAAGAAGGTTGATTGTTCAAAACCCACGATCATTTCTCAATACTCAAACATATCCATTTGAGGTATATTTGTTGATTTTTCAAAAAAATTATTCTTTTCAATAGCATGCTAGTGTCATGAAAGATATTTGCATGAAACCCATAGACAAAGAGACTCAAAATGGAGGTTTAAATAATTGTGTGAGAGTAGAGAATCAATTAGGGTTTAATGGTGAGGGAGAGTCGAAGAGAAAATGTTTCAAATAAGTCATGGTATGATTTTATATTCATCAAAATGTGGTAGTACTAAGTAAAACATGGCACAAAGATGTAGTAGCCTCTTAACAAAAGGGAACAACTTTTTAACACCTCAACTTCTACTTAGCATACCACCTTTCTTTCCCACACCACTAGGGGTGGGCACGGTTTGGATCGGTTCCAAATTTTGAGGAACCTAACTCGAACCATTTAAATTTTATCGGTTCCGATCCGGATCGGTTCCTCCATTTTGAACGTTGGAACCGAACCTAACTCGAATCGTGTACAACGGTTCGGTTCCAAACGGTTCCTGTATTATATATCTCAAATTTAATATTAATGTTTTCACTAAACAACCTTTGTTTAAGCAAGATCTAAACTGAAAAATTTTGTGCAAGTTCACTTGTCGTATTCAAATCGAGATAACAACTTGGATCTGTCTGTAGAAATAAAAAATATACAGAGTTTGTGTTTTGAACTATGAAGTAATTGTTAAATAACATTGCAGGCAATAGCACAACTGAAGTATGACATTGGAGAGACAGTGCTCAGTGCAGAGAAGAAGTGTTGAAGTACGACAGCTCATGACCATACTTATAATGCTTTCTGAAAAATAATGCTTTCTGAAAAATACCCTTTCTACTACAAACTCTCAAATAAAACCAACATCCAATGTTTCATTCCATTTTAATTCAGATCGGTCCGCACAGCATATCCAGAATCAGTATATTCTCAACATATGAGAACTTTGGTGATTATCATCAGAGAAACACCTAAAGCAGGTGCTTGGGCTATTCACACTAAAGAACTTTGATATTGGAACAGGACCAAAGCAACCATCAGGATACATTGTGATTCCATTGTGCAACTTTTTCCTTTTTTCATTCATAAACTATTTTGAACTGTTGAGCACTTTGTATACATAGTTTATACATAATTGCAACAAACTAGCTATCAGTATGACCACTCACCATAGAGAGTTTGACATGAATTGGCAGGCAAGACCATGTCAACTGACTCAACACCATGAATATGTCATAACAGACTTGCAAATGCACAACAAGATATCAGATCGGGATCTCTAGCGGAGCTCTGGCTAAACACTATGACTCAACACCATTAATGGGGGTGCAGAAGAGATCTCTAGCGGAGCTCTGGCTAAATACGAAGAACCCTGTGATGAAGAAGAAGACGTCAATCTCTGAGGCGCTTTAGATTTCAGATTCCTCAACTGCGTGCCATGACTTGTCGAAACCAACTTGTTTGCTTGTCACCTCAACTTCATCTCCTTCATTGAAGCAGCCTGACTCCATTTTTTATTTTTGGTCTTTCTTGTTGCTTTGAGAGAGAAATATAAAGGGGAGAAACAGAGTTTCAATGTTTGTAATAATGAGAGATTGGGTCTTTTAAGTACGGGAAATGGGTCTTATATAAACAAAATGTTGGATCAGTAACAAGTGCATCTCCTTCGTTGAAGCCACCTGACTCCATTTTTTGGTTTTTTCTTTTTTCAGATAGAAACAAATAGAAGTGAAGAGGGGATGAAGAAAAGCAGAGCTTCTGTACTTGGTGTAATAATGAGAGATAGGGAAGTGGGTCTATGAGTATGGGAAATGGGGGATCTCGAGTTGAGTGTCGTGCATTGCTAGCAGAAAGGGTAGGGGTTTTATAACAGATCAGAACCGAACCGTTTGAAACTGTAATTTAAGAACCGGAACCGAACCGTTTTAGAACGGTTCCAGAACCAAATCGAATTGTTTCATAATTTATAAAATAAAAACTGAACCGTTTTGGGTAAAACGGTCCGGTTCGGTTTGGAACCGCGGTTCCTCAACTCGTTTGCCCACCCCTACACACCACCAATAAATAAATTTTTTTCTTCTTCTCCTATTTTTCTCCCTCATCTATCTTTTTCTGTTCATTTCTTCTCCATCAAGCATCACCACCACCACGCGATGCCCCATCACTGCTCGACTACTCTGCCACTGCCTCGTTATTTTCTTCATTCTTTTATTCTTATTATTATTCTTCTATTTTTTGTTTTTTTCCCATCACCACCTCTTTCTTCTCTTCTTCGCTTCCTCCTCATCATCATCTTCTTTCTTTTTTTTTCTTTTCTTTTTTTTCTTCTTTTCTGTTTTTTATTTCTTCCACATCGCCCTCACAGAGTACTCCGCGAGGATGGGTTCCCTACTTGCGGCGGTCTTTGCGAGGGAAAAAAAATTTGGCCTTCGCAGAGGTTCCTGCGAGTGGAAAACCCCCACGCGCAGAGGTTTTCGCGAGGATGAGATCTCCATTCGCAGGAACATCTGCGAAGGCCAAATGTTTTTGCCCTTGCAGAGGCGAGTGGGGAACCCATCCTCGCGGAGTCCTCTACGAAGGCGATGGAAAAAAATAGATAAGAAGAAGAAAAGAAGAAGGCGGTAGCGGGGTGGCCAGCAGTGATGGACGGAGTGGTGATAGTGCTGCTGGCGAGTGGTGATAATTGATGGAAATGAGATGAGGAAAGTGGGAGGGAGGGAGGAAGAGATGAAAACAAAAAAAATGTTTTTATAATTGGTTGTGTGACATAATAGAAGCTATGGCATTAAAAAGTGATTGCGGTGAGAAAATGAACCATCTTAAACACACAAGCAGAAAAAAGACTATTGCTTCCGCTCACTATGTCTTCCCCGGAGAAGAAAAAAAAGGGAAAGAGAAACAGCAGCTACTTTGCAATGAGGCTTTTGATGCATAACATGCTCTCATCCAACATCAAAGGTGCTAGAAACGGCTTCCCTCTTGCCATTCAAGTGGAGAAATTCGTTCAAAAGGAGGTCGATTTCAATCCTGAGTTCCTCAAGAACATGGTTACAAAGATCGAATGGAAAGCCCTGGTTGATTCATCCCAGTCCATGGGATACTCAAACCTACCCCAAGAGGCCGATTCATCCATGCTCGAATCGGTTGAGTTCCTCCACAAGTTTCACCACGCTCTCCTCAAACTTCATCTCGAAGAGGGTGCCCTTGTTTGCTTTTAAACTGGTCGCAAGTTCCCTGTCAACAAAGGAATTCCAAACATGCTCCTTCGTGAAGATTAGGTCTGATTTTTATAAAATAAATAAATAAATTTAATGGGTTTTGGAATTAAGGGTCTATGTTTCGATTGAGTAGTTGGGAATTAGATTAATGTGATGGTTGTTTAGTACTTTCGTTGTTTCTCTATGAGAGCTAGAGGCCTAGAGCAACTTAGCATGATTATATCTTTTATTCGGTTGAAGTGTTATCAGTTAGCTAGAAGGATCACTTAATTACCATTACTTGTCCTCCATACTTTGCTATAGAACTATATAATTTTTCTTCTCCTAAGAATGCAAGCCTGCAAGGTAGTGAACATCTTGTTACTTTCATTTTCATATATATAAGATGCAGTTTTCTTATTTACACTTGCAAGAAACTAATAAAGTTCGTCCTAAATTTGTTGTTGCAGATCTATAAACCCAAAAGCATGTTCCTGATTCATTGTTGATTTTTCATTTCATTGTCCACCTAATTATCCTTCCATGGTATTTTTTCTATTGCCCTACTTTTTGGGAGCAAACTCTCCTGTTTTGACTTTTGAATTGGCTTCAGCCTTCAAAACAAGTCTAATTAGCTTTCTCTTGCAAGTTTTCCATTGTAAGTTTCACACACGAGCTAGTATTCTTTGAAGATGTCTATATATTAGGGGTTTAACAATCTTATACATCTATTGGAGAATAATCAGAACAATGTATAAATTTATTTGAAATAAATAATGTAACAATACAAATATTATTTGTATTATAAATTGATTACAACGAAATCAAATCAAATAAATAAATCTACTAACTTGTATTGCAGATTGAGGCTTGAGAAATCACTATCTTGAATTGGCGGAGTTGGTACGTCTTGATTTGTAGATAGAGGTTAGCGGATACGTTATGTCCTATAGACAGAATTTGCCCCTACTCGTTGTTGTAGTTATTTAGGCGTCTGACTACCATGATTCAACTATCTAATACCAACACCCTAACACAAGGGTGTTGGTTCTGGCGAATTTACCGAATGCGATCTCTCTCAGAAGTGAGGAAGAATGAATAACTCTAGAAAAAATTAATGTTGAAGAACCCATTTTTCTCTTCAATATATAGAAAACAAAACGGTTTATGTCTGTTGAATTGAAAGGGTGTGTTGATCAGACACATCCTTTCTTAATTCAAAACAAAGACTTGAAGTGCAAAAGGGAGTCCAAATGACACATCTTTTCTTAATTCAGACACATCATTTCTCTTCAATATTTGTTATTTGCTATAAAAACTCCAACAATTTACATCCATTCATACTGAGAGATGTGGGAAAACTTAGTAGTTGGGCTTGGGTGAGCGATTCTCTATTTAGTGGATAATTTTGAATGCAACTAGAGTGCTACAGAGCCCACAATGATAAATGTGAAGGCTTTTTACTCTCTCCTTAATAATGTGTACCACTGTCGACATAGATATGAGTTTTACCAGGTTTTAGCAGTTTGCAATTGACTAGTGCGTGTTGTTACGGTGACTACATTTTTGTGGAAGGAAAATCTTATTTTCAAAGATAACATGGCTGAGTTGTTTAAATCAAACACGTATCTTAGTAGCATTTTGTAGTTGTATAGACATCTTCATATCTGGCAACAATGTATGGGAGTCCTGGTGTCCAAGTTCACCGGGTTTCTTCTGATTCATGTGTCTTAATATATACCCTCACACATCTGCATTATTATCAAATGGCTACATCAACTATAAGTGATAAGGATAAGTACTTTTATCGTATGTTAAGATATCATCGTTGGTGCCAAATTCCATTGAAATGATGAGATATGTTGCCTTTTTATTGTTGAAATATGCTCTCATGTAGTGGCCTAGACGATATTTGACATGTTCAAGTGTGTTTACATGCCGCCTTCTTGATTGTTAGCAAACCATCACGCTGCCATCTTAAGTGATGTTGCCTTGATGTAATATTCTACATATGGACCTTCATATTATACTTTTTACTTTTAGTTAACTTTCATGATGCCTATGAAAAAACCCATAGATAAGATAACCCTGATCGGTCCAAGTATAATCCTAAAATGACAGTGTATGTGCATACTACTATGTTTGGTGGTCGTGCTTATCATTTCATTTGTTGGTCAAACATGTGCTCAATGAAAGTTGATTGCTCCTCAATCTATGATATAGGCAGGAATATTTTTTTTTAGAAAATGACATAGCATATATTAAATAATATTACATAGTTTATGTCCTGCAGTGGAAGCCAACATATCTACTTCACAATTAAGTTCTCGAGGAATAAAATTACAAGTCCACTTTGAAAGATTAGACAAAAGTGACTTAATGCTATAAACAATAGGTCGCCACATCCAACGTAGATCCGTCTGCTCGTCTCCCAAGTTAGAATGCAAAAGGGAATGTAAAGCACCAGAGTCACCCAAAATCAGGCCCGATGGCCAATGTTGTGCCTGGACTAGCAGAAAAACGGCTTCAGCAGCAAAACATTCGGTCATAGTACTGTCAAAAACTCGGCCTAGAATCTTGTCCACAAGGATAGCACGAATCCTACCAAAAGCGTCCACTGCAATGACTCCAAAAACTCTCTGCTGTGAAGAGGCAAAGAAACAGACATCGTAAGTCACCAAAATCATCCCAGAAGAAAAAGAGGTAGGGATAGTCCTAGGGTTTCTGTAGTGGGTGTTAATTCTGTGATCTCTAACTGGCAAAAGTTGTTTGTGGATTATTTGTAATCTGAAGTCTTGGGAGTTTGACAACGTTTGTCTGGGAGTGTTTGGATCAGGAGAGAGATGGTTAGAGTGGACGGGTTTTTGCCAGAGTAGATGTCCCTAATACTTGGTGTAAGGATGTGGGAATAGACGGGTTCCTATCGTTAGGAGGAGTTTGGAACCATTAGTTATACCAAGCCTTCCATGTGTGATTGGCTTAGAGGGTAAAGTGGGGAATAGAGAATTTGTCCCTTTGGAAGATCATTGTATTTTGAGATTGCCAAATAGAAAGAATTACAACAGTACATTGATAGAACATCTCTTCCCGATCTGGTGGGTTGGCTGCGGTTGAGTCCCAAATAAAATTAAGAGCAGCGTGGTTTGATGTGGGAGGTTGGCAACATTCCAATTGATAGGGAAAGGGAAGAGAAGCCAAAGTCTTTGGACAATAGGGCAGAGGAAAAAAAAGATGAGTGCAATCCTTTTTTTGTTGCTGAAAAATACACAGCGATCCTCAATGAGCATGTGGATGCGTGTGAGATTGGACATGGTTGGTAAAATATTTTGAGATACTTTCCACAATAGGAGAGTCACATTTACTGAGGCTTTGATTCTCCATAATTCTCTAAGAATTTTAGGGTAGAGCTGTCCTACAGCTTGGTTCGAAGAGGAAGATTCCAAATAATAAAAAAGAAAAGCTTTGGTTGCACTCTTGACCGAGAATAATCATCTTTTGTCAAACTTTCAGATCAGCGTATCCTGAGCTAGAGAAGGACGAATGACAATGTCCAGGATATCTCTGACCACAGGAAGTGGGAAAAGGGTGGTGATGAGGTTGACGTTCCACCTGGGACTCCGGTTGTCCTGGTTGAGCAATAGGTCCCGGATAGTACGTAAGGAGGCACCAATGGGCTACTAAGGAATGCAATCAGCCAGCAAAAAAATGGGCTTCACCCAATAGTCATTCCAAAGATGAGTCTAATTTTCATATCTATCTTGCCAAAAAATATGGTTACTCATTTATTATAGTGCTGAAAGGTTTCCTTTCCAGGCAAAGGAAGCGACTGTGGGTGTTTTTGAAAGCTGAAATACACTTTTATTGCGAAAATAAATTGCTTTAAATTGCACACTGTAGGGGTTGTGGGGATTTGCTATGACATTCCAGATACTTTGGCTTTCAAAGCAAGATTATTGTTTCTTGCACTGGGAATATTCAAACCACCTAACTGACGTGGGAGTGTTATTTTGTCCCAAGTACAAAGGTGTTTTGCCTTACTTTCCTCCGTTTTATTCAACCAAAAATTCCTTGCTAGAGTATCTATTTGGGTGGAAATTGGCCGGGGGATAAGGTAAGTTTGCACAATATACACTGGGATGGAGTGTATTATAGCTTTGATCATCACCGTTCTACCTGCTTGAGATAACACTTTGGCTTTCCAAGAAGAAAGTTTGGCTTAATTTTATCGACCAGAAATTGGAAATCAGACGTTTTTTTCTTAGAGAAGAGCAATAGGTATTCCCATCCTTCAAAACTAAACACATACCTCATCAATCCCAGAGGTATTGAAATTCAAGGTTTTAATCATTTGAGGTGCACTGGAAAATTGGTGAAATCCTTCTATGAGTGAAATCCTCTCGGCGAAATATCTATTTCAGTGCAATCAATTTCTAGTGGATTATATTGATAAGTGCCACCATTGCTTGCCTAGAAAGTCGAAAGACACTTAATATTTATTTATTTATTTTTGAAAACTCAAAAGTTGGAACTTAAGATACTGAGAGTGAAAATCTATTAATACTCATAAAAATTTTGAAATCAAAATACAACCGCTAGTCAGATTGAAAATGTAGGTTGAATATTGTTCCACCTTCAATCCTACTTGGAACTTAATTTAATTGTTCCAATTTAACTATACAACAAGATGTATGCAATTCAAATCTCTTCCATTACAAATGCATTGATTCATAAATTAACATGTGTGTGGACCATAAATACACACACCTCGAATCACGTGTCAATGTGCCTTGATATACACAATACCTAAGATCTTTTTTCAGGATAACAATTCTATGATTGTTAAGTACATCTTGAGTCTGGAATCTAGAGTTAACCACTAATTGATTGGTCATTAATTGAGTAATAATGAGCTATTGGTTGCCTATTTAATGGGCCATGGATAGAAAAAAAAACCCTCAAATCATACAAATTATTGACTATCCTTAAAGATACACGACAAGTCTTGAATCTTTCGTGTCGCCGATGAAATCCGGAATAGATGATCAATAGCGTCTAGATACATTTTCACATATGGCAATGGATCAAATTCCATATTAATGCAGAAACCCCACTCATACGAGAGTCTCAATATATCATTTATGGGAGTTAATCACACTTGCATGGGGGTTACACAGGATCATCCTATAAATGCATGGCATCTAAACACTCACTGTGAGCAATCTTTTTTTGTATTTGCATCATCTTCGAGCTTTACACTAATTTGAGCGTCAGAGTATTTTTTACAGGTACACCCCACCTTGTTTCAGTGCTCCCGGATCTCTGAATTCCACCATTTGATCCATACCACTCATTTTACTGTTTAGCACCTCATCCTATTCCGATGCACCCAAATCTCCCGAAGATTTATCATCTATTTAATCTAGATCATCCATATTTTTTGCTTGTTAATACTCGATGTCATGGGTAAAAATTGCTCCGACAATGTGTATAATTTGTCACAATCATGTAAATTTTGCAGTGTTCTAAAAATCACATGGCGGTAGGCGGGCGGCGAGTAGGGGACTTGCGCCCAGAGGCCTAGGTGGGGGACTAGGCGGTTTTTTTGTGTTATAAATTATAATTTATAAAATTTAAGCATAATAACATGTAAATTACTTCCAATTCAATGCTAGGATACATATGAAAAATATATTAAAAAAAATAATCATAATTTTCAATTTTTTTCGAACTGGAAATAAAAAATTAAAAAATTTCAAAAACTGCCCAGGCACCCACATGGGCAGCTCCCAGCCACCTAGGAGGATGTTTAGAACACCAAAAAGTTGTTAAATGGAGTATTTAGGTTATTTTATGACTCAAGAATTCTACCATCCAAATCCTATTGATCCAAGCATATATAAAATTGTTATTTTACGTATGACTTACTTTGCGCAATTTCTAAGGCATAAATTTTACTTTAGGTATCAATTTTTTTGTTTAAATAACTAAACTTTTATATTTAGTTTCGTTCTTCATTGTTTAGATCTTAACTGAAAGACAATTGATATTGTCCTACCAAGTTTTTAGTGATAAAACAACAAAAAACCATTGACGATTGGGTGTCAATGCATATTTCAACTAAAAAATCAAAGCTCCATTCGGGTGAAAAAAGCAATTCCCTTTTATCATAACTACCCCTTTGCTAGTTCTCCTAGGAGAATACCTAGTAAAAAATTTCTTGGTCGTTATAACTTTAAGTTAAAATAAAATTTCAAGCGGTTTGACATGTATTTCATAACTTTTAACTTTATTTGTTTGTTTTAATTTAACTATCTTTTAATGGTGTTGCTTTTTTCTTTGTACTTGAATTTGTCACTTTGGATGGTAGTTCAAATTATGGCATCGTTGGAGAGCGGAAAAAAACTTGTGAAAATGACCCAAAAAAATGAACAATTTGAGGAGTCACTAGAACATATTTACAAGTAATTGGACCATGCCTAGAGTAGTGAGCAAAGGACCCTTGCACGATATCTAGTTCTCAACTTGTCATGCTTTCACGAATTTAGTGTTGGATGCAACTTGTTGCTAGGGAGCCTTGCCCTCGACCATGTTTCTAATTTAGGCATAAGCTTTTTTATCTCACCCTCCTTCTGCGTAATGTTGGGACTTCTATAGTGGTTACTACATTCTCATTCTTGTATAATATCATAAGGACTTGATTCATTAAATTTCTTGGAAACGAGAGATGTTTGGAGACACCAAGGCTCCCTAAAATGATCTCAACTGAGCTTTAGGGGATGGTTTACCTAATCCATGGCCAGTGACGGGACCATGATTTTTATTGAAAGGGGGTGGAGTGATGAATCATAGATAATTAATATAATAATTAATTACATTACCAAATTTTTTGTTAAAATTTGAACACTACATAAATATATACAAAACACCAACTGCTAAATAAACTTCATCTAATCTATAGGGGAGAAAAAATGGATCCAACAAGCTACTTTGTAAGAGCATAAAAGATAAATATATGGGGGACAAATCAAATTGATGTATAAATTTAAGGGACAAAAATTTATTTCAAATGTAAAATTATATGTTTACAAAAAAATATTGGGCATTTGCAATTTTTCCTATAAAAAATAGTTAATTAGAGGATACCCCCAACATTAATCACTATTACAGTCTCCCTCAGGACTAGCAGTCAACATGTGTTAGTTGTCAAAATGCTCGCGTTGATTATCAAAGTGTCTTTCAAACAATAACCCACAGATGAATCTCGAGATCAAAAAGTCTAGAAAGCCAGGCCTCTAGCGTCAGAAAAGCGCCAGGACCTGCTATCTAGCACGTGTTTAGGAGAAAAAGCAATCAACCAAAAAAAAATTCATTTAGTCCCTTGTGTTCTCACTACTCATCCTCATTTGTTATATCTCACAAGCAATGACATAGGCTACTCTTTTTCTTGGTTTTGGCTACCTCATCCTCCACATTTAAAGCACAAGTAATAAGATTTTCACAAAACCACCGATCTAAGCATATTTATATGTGTGATTATATATAGATTTCCAACTTGGTTATCATGCTATAATATGTCAGTTAATTGATCACAGATTCTTCCATTATTGACAGGTTGCAAAGGAATGTGAGTATGAAATGGTGGTGAGCACGGGTCCATCAAGGGGACCGACATACAAGTTTTTGGTGATCATTGAAGCAATTGGTGGCGAAAACATCAACACAACCAACGTCGTTAAGCAATGGGGCAATATGGGTCGTCGATACACCTATTTCTTACCCCCAATTCCCCAGATATATTCAAAACCCGAGGGCCTTGTCTCAAGGCAAACTTCTGCAACATCTTGACCAGAGAAGGAAATAAGGAAGTAGAGATGAATCCTCACTGGTACATAAACAATATCACTGATGCTATCAAGGGAAAAGTGGGTCAAAAAAAAAAAAAAAACCAAAACAAATCTCTATTGGTGTTGCTATAAAGGGATATGGTTTGTGTTGTGGGAAGAAAAGAGAAAAAAAGGTTTTGGGTTCTTTGTTTTGTAAATCTCTTGAAAGGGTTTTGGGGGAAGAGAGAATGAGAGAAGAGAAGAAGAAAGAAAGTGAGTGGGGAAGATGGGACGTAAAAAGTTGGTTTTGGCAGTCTCTCTCCTCAACACGTGCTAGAGAGCATGTCCCGGTGCTCTCCTGGCTCTCTAGACTGGTTGTCTCGAGATACAAACATGTATCTTAAGGAAAAACTAATAAGTCGAATTTTTCATGTATCTTCACAAAAAAATTTATGAATAAAATACAAAACAAGACCTCGATATATGAATTCAACTCGAGAAAATGCTTAAAAAACCTTATTCTTCCTCAAACCAGACAGAAGAGGTCGGGGTTGCCAATGGCTGGTAGCGATGATGGGAAAAGAAAATGAATTAAACAAATAGGGAAAGGGACGAAAAAAGGAGAAGGCGCCCCGGTTGTCGATCTTGCAGTAAATAGATAGAGGAAGCATAAAAGAAGAAAGGGGTTGGACGTCGTTGGCGTCGCAGAGAACAAAGGGAAAGATGAAGGGGTGAGGCAGGATGGCATCATCGGCGTCGCAAAGAACAGAGGGAGAGAAGAAGGGATGGGGCGGGATGGCATCGTCGGCGTCACAGGATCAGCAAATTAAATTAAATTAAAAAAAAAAGGATTTGTGCCTGTCCATGCTGGATGGATGCTGGGAATAGCGAATATAATCGAATTGAAGGGGACTCATGTGCATAGTGCACATGAGCCCATCCAGCAGACCTATTCCATCCTTCTGATTTAAGTAAAACCAATCTAACGGCTACAAATTAAAGCGCACCTTCTCTATCTCCATTCACTTATTACAAACAGAAATTCTAAATGGCGAGGAAAGGGGCGAGGAAACCAGCGAAAGCGAGGGTGTGACCGCTCATCCCCCTAGAGATGCGCAGTAGCGCGAATCTCGAGGGGGATGAGTGGTAAAACCCCTCCCCCTAGCTGGTTTCCTCGCCCCTTTCCTCGACAATAAGAAATGTTCTATTACAAATTAAACCACACTTCATTTATTACAAATTAAACCAAACTTTTCACTTTTTTTTTCACCAAAATCTAGACACTCTCTCTCTCTCCACTCACTTATTACAAATTAAACCACACTTCACTTATTACAAATTAAACAAATTAAACCACACTTCACTTATTACAAATTAAACCACATTTTTCTCTTTTTTTTTTACCAAAATCTACACAATTCAATACACATCTCGAGAAAAATCAAATGATCCATATTTAATAGAACACACATCTCTAGTTAAATCTAACAGTCCAAATTTAATAATACACTCATTTCGAGGAAAATCTAACGGTCCAAATTTAATAATTCACACATCTTAAGAGATATTCTCGAGACAAGTGCATGATTAAATTTGTACCATTAGATTTAACTAGAGATCTTTTACCAAAATCTAAACGGTTCAACACGTACCTCGAGGACAATCCAAAAGTTTGATCTTTCACAAAAATCTAACGGTTAGATTTACCTAGAGATGTGTGAACTATTAAACTTGGACCGTTAGATTTTCTCGAGATTAGTGTAATATTAAATTTGGACCGTCAGATTTACCTAGAGATGTGTATTCTATTAAATTTGGATCGTTTATTTTTCCTCAAGATGAGTGCTGAATCATCCATTTTTATCGAGATGTATGCAAAACCGTTAGATTTTCTCGAGGTACGTGTTGAATCATATATTTTTTTCTCGAGATGAGTGCATTATTAAATTTGACATATATGTACTATTAAATTTGGACTGAGATGTTTGTACTATTAAATTTGGACCGTTAGATTTACCTTGATATGTGTGTTCTATTAAATTTAGACCATTAGATTTTCATCGAGATTAGTGAAATATTAAATTTGGACAGTTAAATTTACCTAGAGATGTGTGTTCCACACTCACTTAATTTTTTTCACCAAATAGAATACACATCTCTAGGTAAATCTAATTGTCCAAATTTAATATTACACTCATCTCGAGAAAAATTTAACGATTCAAGTTTAATAGTTCACACATCTCTAGGTAAATCTAACTGCTAGATTTTGGTGAAAGATTAAATTGTTGGATTGTCCTCGAGATACGTGTTGAACAGTTTAGATTTCGGTAAATTATCTCTAGTTAAATCTAACAGTACAAATTTAATTATGTACTTATCTCGAGAAATATTTCTTGAGATGTGTGAATTATTAAATTTAGATCGTTACATTTTTCTCGAGATAGGTGTATATAACTTAGAGATGTGTGTTTTATTAAATTTGGATCATTTAATTTTTCTCGAGATGTGTGTTGAATTGTTGTGTAGATTTTGGTAAAAAAAATAAGTGAAAAATATGATTTAATTTGTAATAAGTGATGGGAGAGAGAGAGAAAGAGTGTCTAGATTTTGGTAAAAAAAAAAAGTGAAAAATTTTGATTTAATTTGTAATAAAATGAAAGTGTGATTTAATTTGTAATAAGTGACTTCAGAGAGAATATGTGCTTTAATTTGTAGCTGTTAAATTGTTTTTACTTAAATCTTGACGGATGAAATAGGTTTGCTGGATGGCACTATGCACATTAGCCCCCTCAATCCAATCTAATCTTCACTTTTCGGTAGTACTTTTGGTCTTGGGGAGGGCAGGGTGGTGTGGATGTGATCTTTGATTTGTGCGAGTGTGACTCGGTCTTCCCATCCCAGAAAACATCAACTCTCACTCACACACAATCACTTGTTTACAACTCCCGAGGTCTCCCAGTGATCTGATCTGACCCCAGCATCAGTGGTGGTGTGTAGATTTGGAGAAGGACAACACGTTTACTCAACAGAAACCTCACTCCCTCTCGCTTCCATCTCATTTCTGCGTCAAAGTTTAGAGATGGCAAATTAGGTACCAATCTCATCATCACTGATGAATTATATGGATCCTCCCCCTTCCTCTTCTTCTTCCTATAGTCTCGCCGAGATTTGGCCGATCAATGCAAGAGAACCAGCTGGTGGTGCTTTAGGGCAGAATTTGATAGGTGAATTTCAAAGAAATGTGTTTGAGGAAGAGTCAAATGTGTCAGAACAGCAGAGTGGGAGGAAGAGGAGACCAAGAGATGCCCCCGTTTCGGCTTCCGATGACGAATCGTCTAAACTTGTTTCTACTAGCAATTGCACTCAAATGGTATGTTTCCCCCCTTCTTGCAAATGTTGGATTTGTTTGAAACTTAGATGATCCAACTGGAATGAATATAATTTGATCTTTGGTTTGTTTGGGTGATTTGATTTGTCATTTACGCAGAATGGTGGTTCTGAGTCTAAACGTCAAAAACTGTCTCATGGACAAGAAAAAGGCAATAGTAATGTGAAAGTTGAGGCTGAAACTAGTTCGGGCATAGGCATAGGCATAGGCATAGGCATAGGCATGGGTGTGAAGAAGCCAGTGGAAGGAAGCACTCAACCTTTAGATCCATCTAAGCAGGATTATATTCATGTTCGAGCGAGAAGGGGTCAAGCTACTGATAGCCACAGCCTAGCAGAAAGGGTAATGTTTGTTGTCATTCCGTTCCCTTGTGTGTTCATGGTACTGGTCAAGTGCCCAAAATTTAATGTTAGATACTTACTTCTTCATCTTACTCCCACTTGTGTGTTCACAATTCCCCGAGACATGGAACCCTAGTTCAATTATTTTACTCTTTGCAAGAAAGATTGCTTACTCAAGTATGTTTCATCAACAGGCTCGGAGAGAGAAGATTAGTGAGAGGATGAATATTCTCCAAGACCTCGTCCCTGGATGCAACAAGGTGTGATTTTTTCTTTGTGTTTTCATTTCTTTTATTTGATTACATAAGGGAAGGATTAATGGACTAAGATTTTTTTCACTAATTTCCTACTAAATCGCTTTTGAGTTTTATGTACTTTCAAAAATTTGAAACTCATTCAATTTTGTGATGTTGATCCCTTTACCATATATATCATTACCACCATATAACAATGCATTTCGATATTTGTAACTGATAAGTTGACGAATTACAAAGTGCCCATTTCATTGTTAAACTTAAGAATGTATTTGGGGCTAGAAACTTGCAAAGTGTGTTTTTTTGTAAGAGGTGAACTATATGGACAAGTGATTATGTTCATAAAAACCAAATGATTTTTGAATTTTCTAACTAGATCAAAAGTGAGTTAATAGGCAACTTTGTAAAAAAAAAAAATAGTCTACATATCCCATATCCATATATAAATACTAATTACAACACTTGGTAAGTGTGACAGATATAGTTTGCTTCGGGAATCTCCTCTCCAATGCATGATCCAAAGCCAAATGGTATGTGGTTTGGACACAACTCATTACCAAAAAAGAGTGTGTTTTACTATTTGGGTGGAGCTACTCACACGAAATAAGTCTTTTGTGAGTAAACTCCTAACATTACTTGGTAATGATACTCAAGGAAGCCCATTTCATCTCAACCTTAAGTAGGGAGTTGCTTTGTTTGGTCACCCGATCTAATTCTTGGGGCACCTGTGTAAAGTTGGTATTTCTCCTTCTCCCATCCAAGTAATTTTTAAAATTAAATTCGCACAACCAACACCAACAAGTGAACTCTAAAACACCCAAACGATTCATTCTATCCCGCACTACACTCTTTTCTTAAGACAATTGCTTTTTCTTTTTCCCTCTTTCTCATATATTTGTTTGTTTTTTTTTTTTGTTTTTTTTTTATCTTCCTTACTGCAATCACTTCAAGTCTCTCCCAATGTTGATTGAATTTCTCGGTGAAGTCCCTCTTCGGTGTTCAGCGTCGTTGAAGATACGATGTTTTTGAAGATATGATGTTTTGATCTACCAAAACCAAAACTAACAAAAGAATGTGGATGACATTCTCTCTATCTGTTGGAAAGAAATTTCTCACTTGAGACTCATTTTCTTGCTATTGTTGCTTAGATTGAAATTTTTTTTGGAGCAAATCTAGATATTATCAAGTGAGATCTCGTTGTGAGATCTGGTTGATTTGTACCTTTGGTTAAAAGACCGAACCAAACTCTTCACGAACCGAGCCAAACCAAAATGCTTTTGTTTGTTTGGTTTTATCGGTTTATAAAACCATTTAATGGAGAAGATGAGAAAATAAATTGTAGATGAGGGAGAGCGAAATAGGTAAAAGTGGTGGTTGTTGTGAAAAGATAAGATGTAATTAAACTATTGAGTTTGACTTTTTTTTTACCTAGGAAGGAGAGAAATAAAATTATATAAGAGATAGAATTTTTTTTTTACCTAGGAAGGAGAAATATAAATATGTAGTCTTGTCCTTTCCTAGACCTTATCTTAGTTCTTTAATTAGGGCTGAACAAAAAATCGATCAAACCGATTAAACCGACCGAACCGATCTAAACCGAACCAATCGCTTCGGTTCGGATCGGTTTTGGTTTTAAAAAATTCAAAACCGAAGTAGTCGGTTCGGTTTTCGGTTTCTATGTGATTTTAACCGACCAAACCGAATATATATAATAAATAATATATTTTTTATATGTAAATAATACAGTATGTTTAAAATAGTCGGTCGGTTCAGTTTTATTTCGGTTTTAGTTCAATTTTAGTCGGTTCGGTTCGGTTACAGTTTGCATAAATTAGAATCGGTTCGGTTTCGAATCGGTTTTGTTAATGGTCGGTTCGATTTCGGTTTGAAAATTTTAAAATCGACCTAAGTCGGTTCGGTTCACGGTTTAGGTGAAAAACTGAACCGTCGGTTCGGTTTTCAGCCCTATCTTTAATTAAAGTTTGACCGGTAAAGTTGTACACTTTATAAAGGGTACACACTATGTAGGTATGCAGTCTTTAATAAAGTTTGACTTACAAAGTTGTACAACCCTAAACCTTATCTTAGTTGTCATTGTCCTTTCCATTATATTGAGAATCTATTCGGTCGGTTTGATATTCAATTTTAAAAACAGAAAACCGAATCGAGTTGATCGGTTTCCAATATTTACCGAAACCGAACCAAAAATAGGAATAATCGAACTGAAATACTCAGTTTAGTTCAGTTCGGTCAATTTCAATGGTTTGATCGATTATTTGTTCAACCCTATGAAATGATATCAAACCTTACGCATTGATGTTATTTTTCTATGTTATCATTGTACTTAAAACCAATGATAACATGAGAAAAATGATAACCAATGGTTTTAAGTACAATGATGACATGAGAAAAATAAATCAATATGTAAGGTTTGATGTCATTTCAAGTGTCACTTTAGTGACAATGTTAGTTTGTGAGAGTTTAACAATGAGGGAAAAACAAATATAGATTATAAGCTGAAAAAGGGGTACAAAATAACGTTGACAATTGTCACAATTCAAGCACAAGTGTCCACCTTATTCTGTTTTCAAGAAATTTCCCAATTGAAATTGAAGATGTTGAATTTTGTAATGTTAAATAAAGGTGTATACGACACTGTAGATGTTTGAGCTTTGTTTACCTAGAAAGTTGTGTTTTTAGGTTAGATCTGAAGTGAATAGAGTTGTATGTTTTTATGAGATCGTTATGAATTGAGTTGTATGTTTTGTGAGGTCGCCGTTAGTGAAAATTGAAATGGTGAGGACAAGTAGGGAGTGAAAATTGAAATGGTCAGGGTAAGTAGGGATGTGATATGGTTTGTTACCCGAAATGGACAGATACTGATAAACTCGATAACTTTTTATTGGTTTCCACTCTTAGTAAGAATCTAAGTTTGCTATCATTGAAAATCGACTAATACATATCAATTTTTTGAAACTATACAAGATTTGATCTTCATTTTTCAGTAGGAGCCCAAGTCATTTAACATTAAAATTTGACTAACACACAACGCTTTTTTAAATTATACTCGATATGATTTGATCGATTTATATTCTCAATGGGAAGCTTAGTATGGTAACATAACCTACTGTTGTCAATTTGGTTGAATGTATTCAATGGTTTGTATTGATTTTGGACGTACTAACTTTCTCGTGTGTACATAGCCAAAAGGGTTTTACATTGCTTTGAGTAAATTTCTTGGAGTAGGGGTGGGCACGAGAAGGGATCGACCTTATCCCTATCTCCTCCCATTCGTTTGGGATCGGGACGGGATAGACTTCATCCTCACCTTGTCCCATCTCAAACGGGTTTGGGACGGGCTGGGACGAGATGAGCATGTACTAAATAGTCTTCCAATGAAAAATAACAAAAAAAATTTCATCTCACATTGCTCACACACCAGTAATGCCTAATTTATGTACATATAACTTTCATTATAACAATATAAAATTTCATCTCATATTGCTCCTAATTGTATCTTATATGAATGATACAAGTTCTCAAGTTGTCTTAATATAAGTTTAAAAATGAAACATATTGCTCATTGACCAAATTTCCAACTACATAACTCATAGTGCAAAACTAAATCAAATAATCATTTGCCTTTATTTTCTGCAAGAATAATTATCCTATAACCAATCTAAAATGTGAAAAAGCATAAATTTTCATGGGTTCTATTTGCCTAAAATATTCAAGCTGAAGTTTATATCTAAACAAAGTATATCAAATTAAGCAACTTTTTAAACAATAGATGTTTTGATTTAATTTCAACATATCCTAAACTTTCCTTTAAGAGAGTAGTTTGATTAAAATTAATAATAACAAATATTAAATAAATAAGTTCGGGACAAGAAGGGATGGGCGGGATTGTAAATCTCCATTCCGATCCCATCCCACTCTAGATTGGGACGGAACGGGATCAGGACAAGTTTGCTCAATCCCAAAAGGACTCCAAAAAAAGGGACGGGACAGGATCGAGATGCGGGATGGGATGCCCACCCCTAGCTTGGAGTACCCGAGTAGTTTTGACTTTTTCTTTTCAAAATTCCTAGGGGCACCCGACTATACAAGGTGTACAAAAGGTGTGTATTTTAAAATACAATAACGCACAACTGCATATGCTAAACCAAATCGGCAGTTGTAGGTCAAATTTTAAGTGACTTAGGATCTTACTAAGAATGGAAATCCATCGAATCTTGTCGAATATGATTTACTAAGTCAATGTGAATTACTCGATTTTCAATTTTAACATACATTCTTACTAAGAATGAAAATCGATACATTTGTCGAGTTTATATTAAAAATTCTTTCGACTCTAGAATTCTTTCAGTATGTATTGATTTTTTTTATATCGAATCAGATCTCATCTTTATCATCATCATCAAAGCCCATTCCCGGTATTTTCGGGGTCGGCTACATGGATTTTGGTTCTCCAAGCAATGTGGTCTTCCCACATATCCTCGTCTAATCCAAGCTCAATGATGTTTTCATTCACGGCCTTCATCCAAGTTTTCAACGGTCGTCCCCTCCGTCTACACCCTCCATTAACTTGCCAATCTAGACATTTTCTAATTGGCGCCGTGCTTCGTCTCCTCCGCATGTGACCAAACCAAGTTAAACACATTTCTCTAATTTTGTCTTCTATGGGGGCTACACCTAAGTGTCTCATAATTCTTTCATTTTTAATTTTATCCTTACGGGTTTTACTACACATCCACCTTAACATACGCATTTCTGCTACTGCCATCCTATGCGTATGTTGTCCCGTAGTAACCCAACATTCTGAACTGTATAGATCTCATCTCTATATTAAAATAAAATTCAGCACTAAAATTCTTTCAGCGTGTATTGATTTTTTGGATGACAAATCAGATCACATCTCTAGTTCTCACCATCTCCATCACCCCGATGGGGACCTCACAAAAACATACAATTCAATTTGTTCTAGATCATATACTACAAATTAGTTTTCCAGGTAAATAAAGCTCCAACCATACAATACATCTATAGTGGCATATAACCAACCTTTATTTCCATCCATTTGACATCACAAAAAATCAACAACGCTGTCATCATTTTCAATTTCAACTCCACTACCCTCAAAACTTACAGCAACCACTTCTGAAAAATAACTAGCCTCAGTCATGAACCTGTCCCTTAAATCAAATGTCCAAGCACCTCATTAGCAGAATCCCACATAATAAAGCCTTTTGCTGATTTATCAACAACTTTGCAAGCAAGCGAATGTTGATTCAACACCTACATTTACAAACATCCCCAACCTCATTGTCATGGTTACTTCAAAAAAAGGGTTTTGCGTCACCAACTATTGTAAAATACCGGCTTTTCCTTCACGACCAATTCCTTTTCACTTAACCAAATTTGCAAACAAAATAGATCTTTCTGGATCTGCTCCATTTTTTTTTTCATTCCAACTAAGCAACAATGGACTTCACAGTGAGGGTGCTTTTCTCCTCGCCATTAGGGGGAGGGGGACTTCACCGAGAAAGGAAGTGATTGCAAACGGGAAGATGACAAAGCCAAATTGAGAGATGGGAGCGAAAGAAGGAAGGGCAACAGTTGGGAGAGGAAGGTCTATTTGGGTGTTTATCGATTTACTAGTTGGTGTTGGGCATTTTGAAACTAGTTACTCAGGTGCGTGAAGGAGAAATGACAAATTTATTCGGGTGAGCAAAGCAAAATCCCTTAAAAAATAATAGAGAATGAGGTGGAAATTGCGAGAGAAGTAGGGCTGGAGATTCCATATGGAGAGTACATTATGAATGGTTTTCCTCTTTCAACATAGTACTCAGTATAACCAGGGCCGACATTATAGGAGTCCCCATGCGAAGACTAAAATTAAGGGTCCCTTTTTACATAAAAAGAAAAGTAAATAAACTATTTTTATGTCTTAATGTGATATATAACCAATGTTTTCACGTACGAAAATTGAATACACATCTCTCATAATGTACTTAAAACGAAAAACTGAATACATGCATGCTTAAAATAAAAAAATATATATATATACACATAAAGAAAACTCCCTACCAATTACGGTAGGGGTAAAGACTTGAACCCAAGATCTTCCATGAGGTGGTAAAATGAAAATAGTAATTGACCATTGGACCAATAGATATTATTGTTGAAAGGTGAATCCAAGTTAATTTTACCAATTAAAATTTAAACCTTAGTAAAAATTATATAACTTTGTGGGTCCCTCTAATCTAGGCAGCTGCACCTAGCCAGAGCCGGGCCTGAGTATAACATCATTGTTGAGCTGTTAAATACAAGCCTTTTGACCATGATTTATGGCAACGCCTGGTTCTAACAATATTATGTTGCAGGTGATCGGAAAAGCTTTAGTCCTTGATGAGATAATTAATTACATTCAATCACTACAACATCAGGTTGAGGTATGTACACCACTAAGTATATACATTGTTCTCACATATAGCAGTAGTGTACTAGTTTGCATTAGGGTACTTGAATCTGAGTCAAGCTACCTTTTTGCAGTTTTTATCAATGAAACTTGAAGCAGTTAACTCTAACCCCAACATTGAGGGATATCCTGCAAAAGATGTAAGTTCAAGTATTTTGAGGATCTATGTTACATTGAAATATGGATTTCTTTTCTTCAATATATGGTGCTTCGACAACATAGTTTCTTTTCTGCATCAAGAAAAAATAGAAAATCAAATCATCTGAAGCTACACCCAAGTCAATACAATGAATCCCACCCCTCCCCCCCCTCCCCTCAAAAAAAAAAACCCTTATATGCCTGACAGGAGCTGAAAGTAACTAATCAATGTTTAAAGTTTAAAACTCTGTTGGTGGTCTCAGATGTAACCCAAGTTATAGCATGTGGTAATCTATATTCTATCCTTAACCAGATTGCAATATGGTCATAAGTCCAACTGTTGATCCAGTACAGTTGTGGAATGTCGTAACCCAGCTTTCAGAACTTCGTGCGACATTATTCTTTCTTTTTTTTAAAAAAAAAATAAAAATTTGGTCGTTGACCCTTTTTATTTATTTATTAATCCATGCCTGTAAACTACATGACTGACCTAAAGGGTTAACCAAACTAGGCCCGAAGGCTACAATTCAAAGAAACAGTTAAAACCTTATGTCTTATAGCTGATTTTGTGGGGAAAAAAGGATAGTTGTATCCACATTAGGCGAAATGATGTTCCAAACTCTGAAAACCATCCGAACCAAGTTGAAAGGCATAAAAAGATGCTTTGAGGGATGTAAGAGAAGGCTTTAGCAAATCCAGAACTGCTTTCCAACAAATAAGAGCAGATGTTCATTCCCTCTCAAATCACAGATTGAAGATCTTGTGGCACAACAGATAGATGAAGAAATTGCACCTAAATTGGTTAAATTCCCTATTGTTGAAACATCATCGATGCTGCTAATGGATGAGGTCTTGATGGATTTTGTTTAGGTTCTTCATTATGAGTTTGTTGGGGTGGAAAACAAAATATTGGGTTAGCTTTTCAATTTTCACTTTGGATTCCTCTATAAAGGTCAAACAGAAAAATCCATATTTCTTATCTTATCCCTAAATTTTGGAAGTTTCGATTTCAGTAAACGCTCCAGAATGTGTCCAGGCTCCTGTAGACGTTGAAACTTTTTTTTTCTGTTTTTAGTGGATTATTACCTGATTTTCAACTTACCGAAGCTGAATTCTGTGAAATGGGGGAGAAGCAGGCAAATCAATATGGAAGCAATCACTCATCTAACAACATATCTTCTAGGAAGAACACAAACTTCAAAAGCATGAAGTTTTTTTCTCCGTAAAGCAATGTGTGCATCTGGCCCTGGTTGGTAATTCCTTGTGTGGTTTCTCTATGGTGTAGTACCCAATAGTGCCGACCTAACTTAAATACCAGTGTAACATTGTTAAGGATAATCCCTTTCAAGTAGTAGCAAATCATTGGTCCTAAGAGGTTGTGGGTTCAAGTAACGCACGCAACCATTGAGGCATTTTTCAGTGCTTCATGGGGGGAGTATTTGAACTCAAGCCTACTATCTGCCTGTCCAATTTGACCTGACCAAATTGATAGTTCTCTTGTGATTTTTCTTTGGTGCATTAGCAACCAAGGCTCCAGATAGCTACTCTCTAACTACATCCTGCTCAATGTTTGTAATGAGTATGCTATTCAGTTTTGCGTTCCAGAAGAAAATGGGATGGAAGGATCCTAAATGTGTCTTGATAAGATCGGAGTTCAGTTATTCCTTTATTTAGAATTTGTATCGTGCATTCTTTCAATCATATATTTATAGAGATATAATCTGTTCCACAAGAAGAAAAAAGGAAGGTTGATTTGAGACTTTTTCTGTTCTTGATTATATTTTCCTTTACGCATTTAGATAATAGCAGTTTCACATCAACGAAAAAAGGTTTTGAAAGCAAGATGACAATATTTTCAGCCGCATTTGTATCGTATCATACAACAGATCTAAAATGTTCTAATTTGGTGCGCAGACACTTGATACAGCAGGGTTGGCATTTGGGTCACAAGCAGCAGGGGAATATTTCCAGGGATCGCCACCGGAATGGTTGCATATGCAGATTGGTTGTGGTTTTGAACGAGAAACATAATTAAATTAAAAAACCCCATCAAGAACAAGGGTTTCAGATTAGCTACTTCATTTATATGGATTGGAAAATTATTCTTATATCTTCATATATCTTTTCCAGAAGTATATCATGTCAACATTGTATTACTATACCAGAAGAGAACTCCTAGTGAATATTTATACATTTGATCTAACAAAATAATATTTTCAGCTAGTTATTATGTGTTTGATCTCGCTTTCCCATTGGATGTGCTAAAAAGTTGTAAATTCAGGAACAACTAGTTTATCATGGTGCCCTTGGCATTGTCGGTTCTTTTTTTCCTGGACATGTTAGCAACAGTAAGTTTGCCAAGTACCAACCCCAGAGCATGAGCTGCCTGGTCTCCTTCCCTTCCTGGAATGTAGTATTTACGATACAGCCTTATAATTGTTCACCAGTGCATGATTGACGAACAGGGGAGAGTGCTTGTTCACGCAAGGGTTTAGATTTGCTTATTTTGAGGTTTCTCTTAGGACTTGAGATTGTTTTTGTTTTAATTTCTACCAAATTTAGGATCAATTAGTTTTTTAGGGAGATTTACTAAGCAAATCTAGTCCGTTTCATGAACAAGCATTCTCCCCGGTTTTTAACACCCCTCCCCCCCTTTTTTATATGGGCGAGTTTGCATGTCTACAGTGACGAAAAGTGACATGAAACAGTTTTTAATTTCCACCCATTTCCGTGACCGCTGTTGATGTTCATGATGTGAATCATTCATTTGCTTGATCGTGATTTTCACCAAATTTCTACTTAAAAATGAAAACATGAATTGTTCATAGTTTGAAGCATTATTACTTGATTCGCGAATCCAGATTAATAGAATATCTTGTTTAACATATCAAAAAAAAATGGCTTACTTATACACTTGGTTTGAATTTAGGACACTCTTAAAATTCCTCACTATAACAAGCCGATTTGATAAGAGTTTGTTGGAGTGCAAGCTGAAAATGCTGAAGACTTTATTTGTATAAAGATGAGACTTTAGACTTTTCTTCTCAATCAATCTTATATGAATAAATGAACATTCCCATAATGAATTCCACTTTAAATAAAATTCCAAAAAACAATACAGTGATGTATGGGAAACATACAAGTTTTTGAAATCCAATCAATCTCATCAATCAATTTCCAATTACCGATTTTCATTACTCTTACTCTGCTTGACCCTTAGAACCCAGGAAGCTATAAATCAGGACATCATACATGCATGAGAGATTCATCACACAGGAAAATATCATGGCAGGAACATCATCTACAGTCATTGTTGGCTGTGTAGATGATTCCTACTTCTCACTTCTCTTTGATTCAGAAGATGAGATCTACCCAATCTCAGATGAGAAGTATGCAGAGTTGTTGCAGCTGCAAGAGGCACTCATGTCTAGTGTTACAGCTTCCTTGATAATGTCACATACTCATGAAATGAGTTCATCCAAAAAACTCAAAGAACAAGTAGTAGTTGAGACAACAGAAGGTGAATCATCTCAGTTTTTCTGTGATATTTGCATGGAGGGGAAAGCTAGAGAAGAGATGTTCAGAAACAATGACTGTTCTCATTCATTTTGCAGTGATTGTATACGTCATCATGTAGCGGCAAAGATCCAAGAGAACATTACTATCATAACTTGCCCGGATGTGAATTGTGGGAGGGTATTGGAACCTCATGAATGCCAGTCAATTGTGCCAAAGCAAGTGTTTGAAAGATGGGTGGATGCTCTATGTGAGTCTTTGATTTTGGCGTCTCATAATATTTACTGTCCTTTTAAGGACTGTTCTGCTGTCTTAGTTGATGATGGGGGTGAAGTCGTGACAATGTCTGAGTGTCCCAGTTGTCGACGATTGTTTTGTGCTCAGTGTAAGGTTGTGTGGCATTCAGGTGTTAGTTGTGAGGAATACCGGAGGTTGAATGCGATTGAGAGAGGGAGAGAAGATCTAATGCTCATGGAGCTTGCAAAAAAGAAACATTGGAGGAGATGCCCAAGATGCAAGTACTTTGTTGAGAAGAATGAAGGCTGTTTACACATCACTTGCAGGTCAGTGTTTAATTTTCTATTTAATTATAAATACTTGTTCTTCAGCTCTTATAAATTGATTTTTCATGTATTACGTACAGGTGTAAATGTGAATTTTGCTACCAATGTGGATCTATATGGATATCTACTCATCATTGCGTGGCTACATAAATGCTTTGGAGGAAGTGTTTAGCAACTTTTTTTTTTTTTGTGGGTGGCGCTAAAACTTAAAGTGAGAAAGAAGATTAATCTAAATGGTTAAGATGCTGCCTTTGATTGTTTTTTATGTTATCAAGCATTTTGACTTGTGGTTATAAAGTTGCATGTTCTCTTTGTATTCTTCATTATTGCATTTGCAAAAGTAGATTGTTTGTTCATTTGAATCCTTATTATTGCATTTGCAAAAATAGAAATTATTGATTTTTCATTTTTCCAAGTTAAAACTTATCAAATGGACAACTAATCAAATATTAAAAGATTGATTTAAAAAAAAAAATTCAACTTTTGAGGCGTCACTATAATACCACTGGTTAAAAAAAATGCTAAAAAATGAAATGCATGTCCTTATGATTTGTCGCGACATTTATAGATTTAGTGAATTTTAAAAACAAAGGAAAATAAATGTGTGCACTACTTTTTTTTTTGTAACACTTTAAGACCGAGTTCTAGTATGTGATGACAATATTTGCAAACGTGACATACGAGCAAATGATCTTGAATTAAAATAATAATAATAAAAAATAAATAAATAAATAAAATTTGAAATGTGTGCACATTTAGTTTGCATGAAGGTAATAGTAACCTGATATTGGAAACAAAAACATTCACTTATATTATTATTGAGGATTTGAAACAACTCCTGCAACAATAAAACTCAATAGCTCAAGATTCAATTCATTAGTACGTCCCATCGTACCCAATTGAGATCGAAAATGCACCTTATTGTCTTGGATACACTTCGCTGACCTTTGTTTTGGATTATGGGCGTGAAAAGCACGAGGTATATTTCTCGTTTCTTGGAGGCTTTTGAAGCACATGAAGGTAACAACACCCTAAGGCTAAAAGAATTAGGCCAATCATGAGGTTTAAAAAATCATTGTCATCAGACCTAATTGTCATAAGAGTTAGTAGAAATGTGTGAAACATCCTTAATTTAGTGTTAGAATGGGAGGTAGGTCGAAATAAACCTAAAGAGGGTATGTATTTATCCAAAAATGGTATTACAGTATCAGTGGGCTAAAAAAATAATAACTACAATAATTTAAAAAAATTTGGGATCTAATAAATAAATACATAAAATATTGAAACCATGTGCCTAAACGAAGCGAATTAGGAAAGGTTGAGGGGTTGGATAGATATATAAAAAAAAAATAAGGATAGGACGGTGGAACTTGAGTTTGGTTTGATTTTGCAAAATCTTTTCCTTGGTTCTGAAAGTTAGATAAAACAATTTAAGGGTTTTGAATAATTCAGAGTAAATTCTGTTCATCTCGCAATGAAGTATTTTTAGTGATACAAATACAATCCTAATTGGGCAACACCAGCAAAAACAATCATGCCAGTTAATGCAGTACCACCACACGGAACGGTGGCCCAACCATCCCAGACATCTGGTGGTACAATGATAGATCCTTGTGTGGACCAGCTCGTGTTCCTAATGTGCAGAGTTACATTCTCTATCACACTCTTGAAGATTCCTGTGCCGAAAGAGTTTACTCCCTCAAAGTTTGAAACTTACAATGGCACTACTGATCCATAAGACCATCAGCAACATTTCCACCACATGATAGCAATGAAAGAAAGCATGTAGTCCATTCTGTGTCGAACTTTTTCGACCAGCCTAATGTCCACAACGATGAGTTGGTTCAAAAGTCTTCCACCCAAAATCAATAGATTCTTTTCAAAGCATTAGCCAAAGCTTTCCTCACAAGATTTACTGGCAGTCAACGGATCAAAATGACCCTCATTGTTTGCTTCATATCAAGCAAAAGCTCGAAGAAACTATCAGGGAATACGTTACTCATTTTACTGACGAGTTAACTATTATCGATGGATGCAGTGACGACGCAGCTATAGCCACTTTCACCTCCAGATTAAAAAGAGGGCCATTTTTACAACTCTCTGAATTTGAACCCTCCGAGAAACATGGCGACCTTACTAAAAAATGCTCAAAAATACATCACCCTCGAGGAGATGTTGGCCACCAATAAGAAGAACGAGTCCAAAAAAAATCCTTCCCAACAAATCGGGTAAGGAGATAGGAGAGTCAAAAAGATGATATGCCACGGATGGAAAGTGTCCAATCGAAAAGACATCGGACCAATGAAAGGTCCAAATTCAGCAAACAAGAACCCGGAAGACCTACTAATCAATAATCACCATCAAATTCCATGGTCAGTTTCCCTGCATGCACATCAATATTTTTCTTTGCGGTTTTCATGAAGGGGGCCCTAAAAGAAGAGGCAAAGGTGTTCAAAATTCTGAATCTTCCATCTCAAGCACATAGAAATATGCTGAGAATATCAAATGGTTAACCTGCACCAACACATCTTCCAACAAACCTCGAGGATATGCATTAGAACGGTCAGCCAATTGAATAATAACACTATCATTTTTTAGCTTCCCGAGATTCATAGATCGATAAATAGAATACGGCATAACAATAATTGAAGCACCTAAGTCTAGCATTGCATTTTCAATTTTAGTATTACAGATAACATAAGGGATAGTGAAACTACCCAGATCCTTACACTTTGGCGGGAATTTCCTTTGAAGAACTGCGAAAACATTCTCACTCACCTTAACTACCTCTCCGTCTCGAAGTCGTCTCTTTGTTGTGCAAAGCGCCTTAAATTTTTTTGCATATTTAGGCACTTGCTTAATAGCATCAAGAAGCGGAATATTGACTTGGATTTTTCGAAAGGTTTCCAAGATTTTCGTATCCTGTTCATCTTTCCTAGATTTGGCAAACCTACTTGGAAAAGGCACAAAAGGTGGAAAAGGATTGGTACAAACTGAATTTGGAACACTCGCCTTTTTTCCTCGGAGCTTTGGTGTCTCAACGATGGCTGGATCATCCTTCTGTAACTCAGCTTCCCTATTTCGGCTCTGTTTAGGGACTATTGGCTCATGCTCAATTTGCCTACTACTTCTCAATGTAATTGCTTTTGCGGTTTCAAACCCATCTTTCGGATTTGAAATGGTAGAACTAGGAAGTTTTCCTTGCTCGCGAATTTTTCCAATAAACTCAGCTATCTGTCCCATCTGTAGCTTCAAATCTGCTATATCTTTTGCTTGGTTCTGCTGAGAAATAGTAAACGATTTTAGAATCTCATTATAATTAAGGGGCATACCTGAATTGTGTTGAGGTGGTTCAGGTGGTCCTTGAAAGAAACCAGGGGGTGACCGATTTGAAGCTTGTTGTTGAGGTTGTTCTGAATTTCTCCATCCAAAGCTGGGATGATTTCTCCAACATTTATTGTAAGTGTTCGAATAAGGGTTATTCCTATAGTGATTTTGCCCCTGAAAACCTACTGCATTGACATTCTCCCAACCGCCATTCTCAACCAGTTGAGGACATTGATCAGATGGATGTCCTGGCTTAGTACACACGCCGCAAACTTGTGCAACTTCTAGCACATTCGACTTCCCTAGAACCCGAGCCACAAGTGAAGTAAGATTAGCCATTTAAGCTTCCAAACTAGAATTAGTACTTACCTCATGGATTTGGTGTGAAGGCTCTCCAATTCCTTCATACTGTTGGGCATTTAAGGCTCGGTTTGCAATCAAAGTCTTTGCTGCTGCTGAAGTTTTATCAACCAAAGCTCCTCCTGCCACTGCATCTAACATCTATCGCTCAAGACGAAGCAATCCCTCATAAAAGTATTGAATCAGGAGCTCCTCCTTCATCTGATGCTGCGGACATGATGCTATGAGAGTTTTGAAGCACTCATAGTAAGCTGGATATGATTCTTCTAGACCTTGTTGTATAACGCTACTTTTTTCCACAAGATAATTTTGGAAGTTGAAAATAATTTCTCTAGAAACACCTTCTTCATTCTATCCCAAGAAGATATTGTTCCGGAAGGTAGTTCATAGAGCCAATCCATAGCCCTATTAGCCAGAGAAAAGGGAAATGTTTTTAGCTTCAGGATGTTCTCATCCACAATCATTGGCGTCATACTGGAGCATACAACTTCAAATTTCTTTAAATGTTTATTTGGATCCTCCATAGAAAGACCATGATACTTCGGAATATGATGAAGTAGGCTGGATTTCAGCTCGAATGACTCTGTCTTTTCCTGCACAGCTGTTGGATACTGAATGCACAGGGGTGCGGCATTGTCCAAGGTGGATGTCGA
This sequence comes from Berberis vulgaris, assembly GCA_963556465.1. NCBI lineage: Eukaryota > Viridiplantae > Streptophyta > Magnoliopsida > Ranunculales > Berberidaceae > Berberis > Berberis vulgaris. Next base: position 29,833,414 of record OY747127.1, on the reverse strand, counting down.
AAGTTCTTTAATAGATCTATTGTCTCCCATGTCGAACTCTTCAGATTCAAAGCTAGACGTTTGTGACTCTTTTGTTTCTCTCATTTGTCTTCTAAATGTTTTCTCAAGCTCTGAATTGTATTCTAATAAGTTTTCGCTGGATCTCCTATGGCGCATGAACCGGTACCTGAGATAAAGACAGAAAGAAGAAAAAATCAATAAAAAGAAAAATAAATAAAAACTAATTAAGTAATTAGCAATTTTACTAATCCCCAACAACGACGCCAAAAATTGATGCGCTATTTTAGTAGCACACAATTTAATACCCTGCTTTGTGATTGTAGTATAGAATAAGTATAGATTGTTCTGGACCGGGGATTAGTGAGTTTGCCAATTGACACTAAGAATCGCTAAAAGACAACTAACAACCTAATTAAGTAAATAATGGGGGATTGGATTTTCTAAGTTAAACAATGAAAATTACTATAAAGATAATAAAACTAAATGGATGGCAAAGATGAGAAATTAGCTAAGGGTTTATCTCCACACACCAAACATATGCTCATAAATCAATATTCAATAATCACTTGCTAACTCACGAGAGACAATGCTCAAGATTAACCATGATCAGTACTGCATTAATCTTATTATTTTCCCAAGTTCGTTTAATTAAACTTTGCGTCGCTTTCAAACTAATCTTATCATTTTATCTAATCAGGAATCACAAGTTAGATAAACAATCCAAGATCATTAAGTTTTGTGAAAAATATGAACACTGACTAGACAATTACAAGTATAATCAGCATCTCGTTCTTACCTTGGTTTTTACTTAACCTTACCAACGTTCTTTGGTATTTATTACTTATGAGTACAAGATTGTAACGATTAGGTGAAACTCTCTTATACTCTAGCTCCAGATCCTAGCATGCTTACTAAGTTGTCCATCTTAACAAGCATACAAAGAAAAGTTTTCTATAAAGCAGTTAATCAAAACACAATCACTAATAGCAAGGAAGATTAAATTCAATTAATTCATAAAACACATGTTTGGGGTTTCGAATCCACCCCTAGCTAAGAGGAATTTAGCTAGACATATTAATTATGTTCAAATAGTAATCCATAATCAATAATCAAGCGAAATAAGAAGAAAAAAAGAGGTTTAGAGATGAAAAACGTTGTCGTCTGATCCGTGGTGGTACAGAATGGACTGCAGGGTGCGGATAGCAGAAATAAATCTCTTCCCTTCCTCTTCGCGATATGCCCTCTTCCTTTACTACGATATTCCCTTCCTTCATTGATCTGTGCTTCTGCAGCTTCGGTTGTGTGTGTGACGAGAAACTGGGATGGATGTCGGTTGTGGTGTAGCTGATGTCGCGAGGATGGGTGGTTTGTGAAAGGGATGAGAAAGATCCCGTGAGAGATGGACGATGAAATTAGAGAAGAAGGTGGACGGTGGTTCTGTAGGGACTATTGATGGTGAGGTGGTTGGCAATGTATGGCGACGAAGGGGATGACGGCTGTAGGCAATGGAAGCTAGGGTTTCTTGCGATAAGTAAGAGACGACGAGATGGAGGCTTGCTGCTGCAAGGGTGAGGAGGTTGTGGATGGGTTAGGGTTCCTGATTTGAGATTAATGGGTTTGATGGTGATGATGGAATAAGGGATGTGTCTGGGTGTTGTGAAGGAAGACGACGGGATGAGGAAAGAAAATGGAAGAAGGGACTGTGTGATTGCAAGGAGGAGACTGTGGTTGTAAGCGTGAGGAGGCTATGGATGGGTCTTTTCTTCAGTGCAGGTATTGTCCCTTTTATAATTGTTTTCTTCTCGGTTTCCTTCCTTGCATGGTTTCCTTTTGCAATCAGTATTTCTAAATTGTTAATTTGCTCCACTTAGCTTCTATTTTGAAATCTTGTAATTGAAAACCTACACAAACATGAAAATAGAAATTAGTACCATAATTAACAAGTAATAGCCAAAAATACATATAGAAATATGGTACTAAAAATAGCCTAATTATGCTTCTATCAAATTTCAGTCGATACTGTACAAACCAGAGCTATCCGACAAAATTGTGAAATGGGCAGTGGAACTCGGTCAGTTCGATATCAGTTATGCTCGTAAGACTGCAATAAATGCTCAGGGTGTTAGTAGACTTCATCGCCAAGTTCACAGGTGTTAACGACCATTGTTCGAACAAATAACAAGAAAAAGAAAACACCAAACCAACTGCTCACGAATGGATCCTGTGTTGCGACGGAGCATCCAACGAGAAGGGGAGTGGAGCTGGAATTATTTTGTACAACTCAGAAGGAGTAATATTGGAAAAAGGCAATAAAATTCAGTTTCAAAGCCTCAAACAACGAAGCCGAGTATGAAACAGTGATAGCCGGATTACAATTGGCCAAACAACTTGGAATAAAAGAAGCCAACATTTTCACTGACTCCAAATTAGTAGTCAACCAGTTTAACGGTGAATTCGAAGTCAAAGACGCACAAATAAAAACCTATCATCAAAAGGCAAGTGAGTTGATCAAAAGCTTCAAAATAGTAATCGTTCAACGATGCGCAAAAACAGAAAATGATTGACAGCTTTGCCAAAGAGGCATCACGAGTTGAAGAAACTCCACTCGTCACAGTACAGGAGAACTCAATACTGGAAAACCAAGCGCAAGAAACATGTCCAACATATCAGAAAAGCAATTAGATGACTCTAATCTTGACGTACATACAATGCGAAACACTACCAACAGATAAGATGGAAGCTCATAAACTATGAAACAGAGTAGCACAGTACACACTGATTAGGGACAGACTCTACATAAGGTTTGCCACATGTCTGCTGCTAATATGCCTTTCACTCAGCGAAGTCGACTATGTCCTATGAGAAGTTCAATTCGGCATATGCGAGAACCATCCAGGAGGGAGAACATTAGCTCATAAAACCTTGACATTGGGGTACTACAAGATGACAATGCAAAAAAATGCAAATGAGGTAGTCTGGAACTGTGACAAATGTCAATGATCGTTCCACACACTCACATGCCAGGCCAAAACCTAATCTTGATTAGTAGTCTGTGGCCATTTGCGCAATGGGGAATGAACATCATAGGACCACTTCCAGTGTTCGACAGAAAGAAATTCCTCTTCGTGGCAGTAGACTACTTCACCAAATGGGTAGAAGTAGAACCATTAGCAAAGATTGGAGAAATTCAAATTGAAAACTTTCTCTGGAAAGACATAATATTCATATTTGGAATCTCCAGAGTAATTGTCACTGACAATGGAAAATAATTCGAAGGCAAGAAATTCAAAAGGTTGTGTGAAAACCTAAATATCAAGCAACACTTATCAGCACGTGCCCACCCACAAGCAAATAGACAAGCAGAGGTGACCAATACAACAATCCTAGAAGCAATAAAAAAGAAGCTCAGAGCATCAAAAGGATTGTAGCTGTTCGAATTGCCAAGCATCATATGGGCCTACAAAACAATGAAGAGAACTCCTACCGCAAAAAATTTGTTTGCCCTAACATACGGATTTGAACAATGGTACTAGTAGAAATTGGCATGCCAACATTCATAACCGAAGAGTTACGAACAGAGGATAACAACTAAGCACTACTAGTCGGACTGGACCTTCTCGATGATAAACGAGAAAAAGCTTCGATCAAAACAACAGCCTACCAACAAAGAATGGCAAATTACTACAATAAAAAATTAAAGCCCATACGTTCAGCATCGGCGACTGGGTGCTCAGAAAAGTCCAACTCAACACAAAAGAACCAAGCGCGGGTAAACTGAATCCAAACTGGGAAGGACCATACAAGTGGTGAAAATCAACTAACCAGGAACATACTGGTTAGAAGATTTGAAAGGTGAACAACTGCAACAACCTTGGAATGTCAAACACTTGAATAAGTATTATCAATAAACTTTCAAATTCCAGGAACCCTTTGTCTTGTGTTAAAACAATCTAATCCAATCAGGACATCAAAGTCAGATTAGGAATCTACTCGTAAAATTTCTTGTCCGACCAAAATGTTGGATCACAAGGCAAGCTTAAAAATGAAGTCAGGACAAATAAGTTAGACGTAGCCATAAAACTTCTGATCCGATCAACCATGACATGAACTTAATGAGTCTAAACGTATAAGTAAGACTCAAATCTTATAGCTCGACTAACATGTCAGACCATGAAGTATATTTATAGTATGGACGCATAAGTTAGACTTAATAAAAAATCTTCTAGCCCGACTAACATGTCGGATCACGAAGTGTGCTTTAAAGAGTCTGGACATATAAGTGAGACTTACTCATAAATCTTCTGACCCGACTAATATGTCGGACCACGAAATGTGCTTAAAAGAGTTTGGACGTATAAGTCAGACTTACTCGTAAATGTCATGGCCCGACGAACATGTCGAACCATGAAGTGTGCTTAAAAGAGTCTAGACGTATAAGTCAGACTTACTCGTAAATCTTCTGGCCCGACTAACATGTCAGACCACAAAGTGTGCTTAAAAGAGTCTGGAGGTATATAAGTCAGACTTACTAAAATCTTCTAGTCTGACTAACATGTCGGACCACGAAGTGTGTTTAAAAGAGTCCGGACGTATAAGTAAAAAATCTTCTGGCCCGATTAACATATCGGACCATGAAAAGTGTTTAGTTTGGATGTATAAGTCAAACTTACTCAAAAAATCTTCTGGCCCGACCAACAAGTCGGACCACGAAGTGTACCGAAAGAATTCAGGACGCCTAAGTCAAACTTAGTCGTAAAGCCTCTAATCTGATCAGACGAAGTACACCTAACAAGTCAGGATGTATCAAAAGTTTCAGAAAACTAAGAAACAAGTTCAAATGTAGAAATTCAGCCAAGTCTAAACTACTAAGTTAGACAAATAGATACACAAAGTAAGAATGATTAAGTCAGACAATATTTATTGTCTACGACTAGATAACAGGGTTAGTCTAGACGTTGGTCAGGCTATGACTACGACAATTTCCAAAGACACAATATATAAACAGGCAACTTCGCTACATCAGTAGCACGAGTTGGAGAAGGAGGAGGAAGAAACTTAGAACTTTGATCAGTCAACTTCAACCTCGTCAAACATTGGGTTATAGCAAAAGTCAGTTATGGTCTTCGTGCTATTTGAATCACGAGACATCTCCAGGGCAAGTTGTATCATCTGGTTATTGATGACACGAGGATTATCATCCAACCACTTGGCAAGATCATGCATGTCGTGAACTTGATTTTTCTTTTCAGCCTTTTGAGTAGCAAGACGAGCCTCGTCTTCATCCTCTTTTTCAAATGATCTCGGACGAGAAGCAGTTTGACCAACCTCTTGAGCAGAACTAGAAAGCCACTTCCTCTTTGGAACATGACCATGACTAATCACCAGCTGCTTCGTTGGGCTGGCGGGCCTAGGGGCCTTTTTCTTTCTAGTGGTCGAGCCAGCATTAGCAGTAGTAGTATAAGCATCGAGATTCATAACTTTCTTAACGGAGCTCACTATCCCATCAATGCTAGTATCACCAATGCTAACAGGAGCAGTACGTTCCTCCACCTCGTCACAGATGGAAACATTGCCAGCACGAGCAATAATAACTTCAGAACTTCGAGCCTTAAGAAACGCTGCACGTTCCGTTTCGTTCATAGTGTACAAGCCACTACGATCAATGACATCCAGGGTGAGAAAATCCTTCACATGGGCTTGAGGAAGCGAGAGAAATCGCTCACGGATTTCCTACTCCACTGCAGTCAGATGCAGTTTACTCCACTTCCTAGGCTCCCGGAATGACCGCAAAATGGGTCGGTTGTGAAGCTTGAAATATCCATAATCCATGGATGCATAAACCAAGGCTTCACCCAAGACTTGTAATCATCCTTAAGCTTCCCAAAACAAGCAATTGAATGGATAAAGCAAATACGACTATTGCTCACCGAAAGCCTTACTACAGAGTGCAAATCTTATGGCTCAAGGGAGTGTCGGATAGAATGGCTCTCACCATGGTTGCAACTATCACCCTTCATCTGTCAAGGCCCATCTGAGCAAGAGAATGCCCAAAAAGTCCAAATAAGACCCAAAGATCTATGGAGCTGAAAGTTGAAGAATAAACTTGAACATGCCAAGATACAGTGTAATGTAACCAGGCCTCGGACGAGCAAGACTTTCATATATCCTAGGTAAGACAATCTCAAGGTTAGAAGGAAAAGAAAACACCTGACGAACATAGTCCAAAGTACCTTGCGTTGCCTACCTTGGTTCGAAGAATGACTCACAGGCAAAAAGTTCGTCCCTACTCAGAAATTTGTTAGCAACCATGAGAAATGAATTGTGCAAGATAGAAAATGAAGAAAGTGAGAAGAAACAAACTCTGATAATGGAGATAGCGTAAGGAAATAAACACAAATTTCGTCCACCCTTTTATAGAGTTGGGCAACGAAAAAACTAGTAATGGGAAGATGTGCAAGTTATGATGGTTGCACGAAATCCCAAAAATTGCGCCGAAACGAACATGCTAATGGGACATCAGGATAGCAACCGTATCGATAGCTGTTAACGACATTAAATGTTCTGCATAAAAAACATGTCCACTAACTAGGGGGAGTAGCTGATGATCATGATACATCGAATAAGACACGAATCACAACCATACACGTGGCAACTATCATCTATCATGAGGAACAGGCGCTTCAATCTAGGTCGACCCAAGAGTCCCGAAAAGACAGGCCTGATCATTAAAGAGACCCAAAAAGGGTTTTTGATAATAAATCGTAATCAAGGGCCTGAACCAGGCCCAACGAATCTCTTCCCTTAGAGAAGAGATACGTTACAGAGGAAACAAGTCGTGGCGGGAATCACTACCCCAATGACGTACCTCAATGAAGGAGGAGGTCGTTGCAAATAAGTGTCCCCTCATCACGCCCTACATGTCTAAGTCATGCGGAAAATTAATGACGAACATTATATAAGGTAAAGAAAACATTTGACAAAAGGTATGCAAATTCAAGTGAACTATACTCTGTCATAATTTGGCCTTCTCCCACAGATTAATTGACTTAACCATGGGAGTGCCTTCGGCCACCAAAAATGTGGTTTTTGGCAATCTAACCCTGTTTTGCAGGTCAGGCTCTAGGAGACCAAATTTGGATGCATCAATAAGCATTATAGATAATCTTACCTATTGAACTTTGTTTTATTTTTAGGATAGAAACATTTTCCTTATACATTTACACGTCCTCTTAAACTTTTTATCGTGAAATTTGTTAGTATATATATATACACGCACACATTTAAACAAAATTATCAAATTTAAATTTACTTTTTTTTTTGCTTATTTTATTTTATTTTATTTTGCTGGGTTACATACATTTATATGAGTATATTATATCAATATTAAAATATAAACTCTACACTCTCATCTTTATTTTAATATTGCATGGCGATTTCCCTTGTTTTTACTAGTATCAAATACACTCTCCCTAAGTGGGACTATTTCCAAAACGTTTCTTACTTAGAATATAATCCCTTGAATTTCACTGTAGTAATTTGCATCTCACGACTATGTGCATACTAGCACTATGTGCATGCAATGCGTGTACCTATTTAGTTTTTTTTATTGATGACACAAAGAATTGAATAGTGAATTTACTTTTTTTTTTTCAATAAATAAGAACAACATAAAAAATACATAATTATTTTGTTTTAAATTGCAACTACGTATACACGTATCCTCATATTGGGTCCACCTACACCTTTTCCTCTCGATTGGACTATACCACCACGAGATCATACCACCTCTACTTCCTCGTCTTGATCAGACCACCATCCACTGCCACCAAATCAGGCTACCACCAACTTGAATCCACCATCACCACCAGATCTCAACTCCACTTGCATCACCTCTTCTCTATTGGACCAAATCACCAACCATCATCACCAGATCAAGGCACTACCCACTCGAGTCCACGAGCACCACCAAATCTAAACTCTACCTCTACCTTTTTCCTCTTGATTAGGCAAACACTTACACCACTAGATCCAACTCCATCTCCATCAACTTCTCCTCTCATGCAGGTCACCACCACCACCACTGATTGTAATATCAAAAAAGCAAAAAGAAAAAATATATTTTTTCATTTAATGATGACTTAATATATGTATTTCCCTTATCCTAAAAAATTGGAAATAATCTCATCTTTGAATGACAACTGTCATATGCATCAATGTTTTAATAGCATATATAACATAAATAAGCTTTAGATACCAAAAAAAATTGAAGTCACCGACAAGATCACCCACATCAAACTTTGTTTTATTTTCGCGCAAGCAACCTTGTCAGTCAAACATCTTGTACAAACCGCGAAAGAATGGACTCCCCCAATAGAAACTCATGGACTTTTTTATTTTCAAGTCTAAAACCGCAATTAAGTTTGATAGTTTAACAAATCCTATATTGTTGTCAAAAAATACTTTGTCGATCATCAAATAGAATAGCACTCTTACAATGGCATCTTCCAGAGCTATATCTCAAGGTTCATTCAGGGGACACGTCGTAGTCAAAACGCTCTTAAACCATGTGAGTTTAATCCCTTCTGTCTTATATTTAGTTAGATCAAAGTTCAAAAATATTTCGGCAACTTGATGCAGTGTCAATGGTTGACTCATGCTCAAAGTTTCGACATGTCACACATGTGAAACTGAAGGGTGTAAACCTTATCTCAAACTCAGGTACATGCATGAAACATGTGTCATGTTCTACCAACGCTCAACCAATTCCCTGAAGTATTGGCGATCAACTCTTCTATCCTCCATTTTGAAAAGCGACTTAAAACCACTTTGGATTATGAAATGGTTGATGCAAGTGTTGTTGTCATACACTTAAAACAGATCGTGCAATGCGGACTAATTTCTCATAAACTTGAAGGTATTTTCTACCAGCCTCTTCCATGTTACCTAACATTGCCGTAAGGCATATATATGGTTCTTTTCGTCCAAAACATCGACGATCACCTTCCAACGAGTCTAGGGGATAACATGGTTTTCTCATCTTGGAAGTGTACCCATTGCTTGATCATACAAATCATGCATCACTTTACCATCGTCTTCGTTATCATCGAAAGAATTATGTTGAATCCATGTCCATTGCTTTGAAGGGTTCACAATGAGACGATTCATCGAGAATTGATACATCATTCAAAGTGGAAGATTCATTATTACTAGTGGACTGCTGTGGGCAACCCGAACCACTTCCTCATTTGGGATATCACAAATCAGGAAAGTCGAAGAGTGAGTTGAGACTTGTTAGGAATGGGTTGAAAGCTAGTTTATTATGTATAAAAATGAAGAATGGGGTAGATAAAGTTTAGAGGTGATGTATAAGAAGTACGTACGAGATTGGATTGATAGGTAGTCTGGTCGTTGGGGTTTTAAACATATAGAGGAAGAAGAATACTAACTCGTAATCCAACTTGTGATCGTAGCGCCACTTTAAGGGGTGTGTTGATTGATCCACCTTCTTCAAATTTAGGAGGGATTCTAAAATGCCACATAGGCAAAAAAAAAAAAAAAAAATTAAAAGCCTGTGGATGCTCTTATAGTCTTTGGAGGTGTAGATAAAAAAAAGTCACCACCACTACATTTCTCGTAGAGTCATAGTACGGAGAATCTTTCCATATTTGAAAAGAAGCAAAAAAAACGGCAAAAGGTCTAAATAGGCGCGGGAGCGGGACATTGAGACACAACAACATCTTCCAATTGTTCTCTTACGAGACCAAATACAGCGAGAAAAAAAAAAAGAAAAAAAAAAGAAAAAAAAAAGGAAACTCAAGAAGAACATCTCCATCTCTGTCTCTGCAAATCCATCAAATGAAACCACCTAGATTTCTCCCTCTTTGATCTCCAATCGCCATGGCCATGGACGCTCTAACCGATCTTTGCGATCTAATCGCACAGAAACCCGAACAATTGTCTGACAAAGTGGCATGGATTTGCAGGCGATGCCCTCCTCCAGGCTCTCTCCCCTCGGAATCACATTCCGTTACACGCTCCCAACTCAACGCCATTGTCACCATCGCTAGGTTTCTCTCCAAATGCCCTAATCACCAAGATCAAGCCCCCAAATCCATCCTCGTCGAGTTCCTCCAATCCATCCCTTCCTCATTTCGCCCCAACTTCTGGCCTCAATCCTTCCGCAACGAATCCATTGCGACTTTCTTCAATGATCTCTTAGGCTACGTTGTGCTCGCCACTAAGCTTTCTCCGGGTTTGGCCGACGAGATCTGTGATTTCATGGGGAGCATTATAATTTCGGCCACCAATACCCTTGGTCGTGATGAGACTGGAATTTGTAGGGTTTTCTTGACTTCTTTGTCCCACAATTGCCCTCCCGTTTCCGAGAACGATGTTGATGACCTCATTTCCTGTCTTCTAGATCAGTTTTCTGTGGTTACTATGCTTTCATCGTCGCCCAAAGAAGCCAACGGGGTTGGTTTGTGGTCCTTGGATGAATCGGCCAGTCACCTTTATAACTTTGATGAGGATTCTGTGGAGAGCTTGGAGAGGCAGGAGATTGCCATGAGGTTTCTTGGTCACATTGTGGAGAAAGTCACCTCCATTAGTCCTGAAGATATGGAGAAGATTAGAATGGTTATTAAGAAGCAGCTTCAATCTTTATCAGCTTTTCTAAAGGTGATCATTTTGTTTTTGTATATAGGTCTTTCTATCGAAATGGTAAGTTTAGAGTTTGAATTTTATAGTTGTCATTTGTTTTGATGAAATTGAGTTGCTGCATTGTTAGATACGGAAGTCGGACTGGACAGAACAGGAGGCGTCGTCGTTGAAAGCAAGAATCAATGCTTTATTTTCTCTTCATCAAGCTGCTGTTTTGGTCCAAGTTAAAAGTGTAGCATCCCTTGATTCCGATGGAAAATCATCCAAAAGACTATTGCTCGAGACACTAGCACTATTTATAGATGCTGCAGAGGCTTGCGTGCTCTCTGTTTGGAGAAAGCTCAGAATATGTGAAGAGCTATTTAGTTCATTGCTTCTTGGGATTTCGCAAATTGCTGTCACTCGTGGAGGTCAGCTGTTAGGAGTTCTTCTTCTACGTCTTAAACCACTTGTGCTGACCACATGTTCTCAGGTAAATTTTGCACATGTCTTGGACATTTTCAATTGAGATTCTAACGAGTCCAGAAGCAATGGGGTGTTGTTCTAACATGCTTACTGAAATAGGCTGATACATGGGGCAGCAGCCAAGCGACCATGTTTGAGAGCGTCACCAAGACCACTTGTGAGATAATTCAGTTTGGTTTGAACAAGGACCGGGCTCCTGCAGAGTTTGTCAAGGGATTAACTTCATTTTCTCGCGAGCTGAATGGCGATGTTGAGCAGGTTGTGTCTGAATCAAGATTGAAATAAATGCATATATCGATAAGTACACTGATACATACTTGAAAGACCTATGCTTTTGTTATCATTTTTTTCCTAACATTATTTTTTTATTTTTGAGTTCTTATTAATGTTATTTGATCTGTACTTTTTAGATGAAACAAAATGGAGAAAACCTAAATTGGTTAACTAGACCTACTAAAAACACTCATAATATACTTCCCAGTTCACCAGCATGCTTGCAAGTAGCATGCAGGCAACAATTCTCAATAGAAAAAAAAAGCCAATGGAAGTTTTTCAGTAATGGCATCAAAGTACCAAAAATTCCCATCAAAGTTCGACCTCACTATCATGTTTCTGGAGTCTGGACCCACTAGGATCCAGAGCTTCGGCCCATTGATAGTCCTACTTGTAACGGCTTCAATCATATTTTCTAGAAAATGGTTAAGGATTCTAGAGTTTCTTGCTCTCGGGAAAAAAGATGGTTGGTATGAGGCATGATGCTCAAATTGGACAAGTGTGGACAGAAAATTGGAGTTGAATAGTACAACCAAGGAAGAGCCTCCCTTCTTGCTGTCCAAGTTCTGCCTACCACCCACAACCACTACAAATGGGTTGGGAGGTAGGGACATTTGTTGCACTTGCACCACTTAAGGAGGCATCAACTAGGGTTAAGCACCCCAAGGGAGGTGTCCTTGCCGCCATCTGGATAAACCTCTGCGACCAGCAGCAAGTACCTGTGGCATTTCCTCTTTAAAATTATTATCTCCTAAGGGAAGATCCAAGTAAATAGCTGGGAAATCACCCACCTGTTACCCCAACACCTCAGCACAATGCTGCTACTAGTATCTTCTCCTCGCCATGCACCACATACTTGGAAAAGTTGACTTTCAGCCCCAAACAAGCTTGGAAGATCTATAAGAGCTTTGATAACCCCTTAACAAACATCAATACTAGTGTACAAATAACTCCCTCTTATCATGTCTTTGACATGTATTTTGCACATAAATGCTTCTTGATTTTTCTCAAATCATAATAGGTGGTTTTCCTGCCTCTTCACTATCCCACGACAGATGATTCAACTGAATTTGAGCATATTTAGTCGACTTGGTAGTTGCCAACTGAACACATATAATAGCTAATGGTTCCAACCTGAAATGTCCCGGGATCCATTTTTCTTTAAAAAAAACATGTACTTCAGTCTTGATATCCTAATGTAGAGTTTGTTGGGGGCCAGAGCAAAGCCCCCACCTTCCACTGATATTCTCCCCACATAACCACCCAATCGGGCCTTCCTAACATGGGCCTTGGGTGTAGGCTTTATCTTAAAAGGCCTCGGTGCAAGTGTGCCGAATAATAAAATGTTGTTCATCGCCGACTGCATGGAAATGCAGGACTGAGCTTAAGGGAAACCTCACTTTATATTCAAGACTTGGAGCTTTCTCTTTGATGTGAGACTAATGGGTTTGGAACAATTTCCAAACAATCTCCACCTTGGACCAAAGTTCATTTGTCAACCACCCATATACCATCGATTGCGATCTTCTTACGCTTCACCATTGATTGCAACTCTCGAGGAGCACCAACTCGAAGAACTCACTACAACGTACTCCACCTTGAGGATCACCATTGGACTTCACATCTTGAAGATTGCACACTTTGAGGATCGCCTGAGTGTAAGGATGCGCATGTGCGGTGCCCATCTAAACCATGGGATTTGATACCACTTTTTTGGGGCCCAAAGCAAGGCCCCACCTTGCACCGATATTGTCCCCAATTTAATCACTCAATCGGGCCTTCCTAACATGGGCCATGGGTGTGGGGCTTTTATCTTGAAAGGCCTCAGTGCAGCTTAAGGAGATCCTCCCTCTTGATTTCCAAGTCTTGGAGTAGCTTCCTCTTCCATGTGGACTAATGGGCACAATTCCCAATAGAGTTTCCTCCCATGAACAAAGGAGGAAACTAACTTTAAATTGACTTTTATCTATTTAAAAAAAGATCTTATTTGCATCAGCAAAAGAGTATCCACTATACCTATTTTGAGTAGGAGGGAGACACTGTTACTATCAAGGCTGTCCTTGTCATCTCTGCGGTGACAGAGAGGTCTGAATTGGAAATCTTGAGCAATATGATCATTTTCTCCACAAATAAAGCATTAAGTGATCTTTTCTTGTTGTATGTGTGGCACGTTAAATGTAATTTGGCTCTATTGTGTGTCAAATTTATGAATTTGCCGCATTTTTATTTTGGTATGTGCTTCCATATGGACTTTAATAGGAAATAAATGGTTACAAGATTGGGTGTGGAGTTGGATATCACTGTCAAGGCCAAGAGCTCTTTGTTTAGGACATGAAGGATGAAAAAAAGAGAAAATATACAATTTTGTTAGGGTTTTCCAAAAACCAAAATTGCATAACTCGGTAAAGAAAAGAAAGAAAATAAATATTGTGTTCCTTAAGATTAAGAACTTTCTGTTCCAGGGCAGAAGGACAAAAGGAGAGTAAAATAGAGATTCTTTCCATTCTTTCTTACAACAAAATAAATAATTAAAAGAATGAAAAGAAAGAAAGTAAGAAAACATTATGTCTAGCCCAACCTTTTGGAGCTGTGTGCCAAGACACATATTTTCAAAATATCGATGTAGATGTCCTAGTTTTTCTTTTTCAAACTTGGTCTCCATTCCCCTGGGTCCTAATACAATTGCTCCAAGAATGATACAATATGAATCACACACGGTCATCTACAATAACCCTACCTAAACATCCTGAATAATCATTTATCATTCCTCCTAAACGATGCAAAAGCATGGAATTTATGTTTCTACTCTTTTTTTTTTTTTTTTGATAAGCAAGACAGAAAATGATTTTTATTGATGTGAAAAATATGAATGAGTCACTCACAAAGGTTACAATTACATAGAAAGGGATACACAAACAAATTTTCCAAAGAAAAAAAAAGAGAGCGGAAGGGAGTGTTCTTGAATGTGCCCCATGTTTGTCGCCCAGAACCATAGCATCCCATAAATACCCATACAAACCTGATTCACATCTTGAGTTTTACTCCTTAAAAATTATTTTGTTTCATTCCCTCCATAATGGCCACACAATACTATCGCATATCCAGTTCCCCTTGGACGTGAAGGATTTAGGATTCCATTGAGTATACCATGTGGCTAGCGTGTTGCAGCTGGGCATCGACCCTGACTAGCCAACACCAACATTTCCCCAACTTCCTTTGAGAATGGACAAATAAAGAATGGGGGTCTATAGTCTCTAGGTTCTCCTCACATAGGTGACATTTGTTCCTAATCACGAGCGCTACACGAGTTAAATTATCTATTGTGAGTGTTCTTCCATGAGCGCCATAGAAGAAATCAAGAAGTTAGCTCTGTGAAGTCAACAGAGCAGGATTTTGGGTGCATGTGGGGGGGTGTGGACCGAAAACACTCTAGATTGGAATCTCGAACTCATGCATCAGGGAATGAATTTAGTTGCTTCTCTTGAAGCATTTTGATCAGTTGTATAAATGGAATACCAAGTCACCATCAATTACCAGTGCATCCATGGTGTTCATTATTCTCCTCTGTTTACCCCATCGGTTTTCTGACTTCACCCTCCTGTTGATGCAGTCCCTTTTTGAGCTGCTTCTCAAGTTCTACCATTGATTCCATCGTGTTACACTGCTCAATTAGGGTCTCTACTCAGCCAAATACATCCCTGTTCAGTGTTTTCAGCTTCGTTTTTTAATTGCTTCAGCTTCTCCACTGAGAGGTAACAGCCTTGTCCTCTGACGTTAGGCCCTCTCAGCACTCTTTTACAAAATAAAAAGTCCTCTTTTCTCAAACTACATTCTCTTGAACTTGAATGGCCGAGGAGAATCTGTAACTTCAAACGGTTTGAATAGTAGAGCATTATGATCTGTACCTGACTTCAAGAGTATCAATTCGTCGAAGTCCCCAAAATTCTCCAACCATTCATTATCTGCTAACACTATCAATATGTCTCATTAATGGAGACTTTTGCATACTTGATCATATGAATTTACCTCCCTTTAAGCAGTACTCTCTCAGCTCAACATCACTGTTGCATTTGTTAAACCCCAGCATACAACAGTTAAACTTCGCATCCGCCTCTTTTCTCAGTGCGTTCTCTAACTACTTTGAAAGCCCCACCTATAAGCAAAGGTTTCACCCCAAAGTCCTTGAATGACTTGCAATGCTTCCCATAGTTGGCATTTCAAAGCTTTCTTTACCAGACTAAATACATTCGTGCAGACACATACAAATTCATCTTCAGCATTTTTTAACTTGATTGATAAAGTGTAGCCCCATTTAAGTGTATCACAACCTGAAAAATCTCTTGAATCCCGTAGGGCCTGAAGAGGATAGCTGCCCATTTGGAATATTCTATACACAACACTGTTTAACGAGATCTTCACTTATGTCCTTTTACTCTCTTGTAAGATGCAGACGTGTGGTTTAAAATTCTATACTAACTTCCAAAGTAAATCAATCTATTCTTCCACATTTGCAAACTCATCAGCCCCATCCACACCTTGACCGATCTCTGCTTGAACTTCAGTTTCACTATTCCCTCCACTGTTCTCTTAAGAATACAAAATAGCCTCCTTGGGATGATCTCCTGGAGAGATACCAAGTTTCTAACCCACTTGAAGGTTGAACTCTTCTCCATGCCATTTCTACTCTTGTGACTTGCCATCTCGACATCCATAGCAGTACTCCTATTCTTTAACAGACACACTCCTTTCCAGTGATTGTTTGCATTCTATCCTACAGATAATGGTTTTATCTTGAACTTTTCTTGAGTCATTGTTTGTGAGTTGGGAGAGCCTAATCTTGGGACCTTAATGCTTTTAGGACCACTCTGTATTAGTTCGATGCTCTATATCAATAATGTATTTATCCTTAAAAAAAAAAATTTGGAAAAAACCCAGCTTCAGTTACTCAAGGAGAAATCTAGAGTTGCCAAATCCCCAAAATCCTTGCAATCAGAAAATTTGCTTCATCTTAAAATTTGTATTGTTATGAACTAGTTAGGGTGCTTTTATTGGTGTCTATATATTTCTTATTCATCTTGTATGTTCACATACTTTTGATGTATTTCAGGTTTAACTAGTCTCTTTCTCTTTTTCAGGATAACATGGAGAAGCAGGCAATTCCTGTAGTGCAGCTTAATCTTATACGCATGTTGGCTGATTTGAGCTCTTCAATCAATAAGTCAGAAGTAGTAGACATGATAGTGCCACTGTTCATTGAAAGCTTAGAGAACAATGCTTCAACTCCTAGCTTATTACGTCTCCGAGTATGAAAGCTTGACTCATGATCACGTGTCAGATGCTATTGTAGATTCCAGCTCTTCCAATTTTTATTTTTCTTTGATAAGCAATGATGTACGAGAGGAATATCATGACAAAAGAAGAAGATGGAGATAGGAAATGAACCAAAAATATGTTTTCCATCATTGTGACTATTTTGCTCAATAAGTTTATCTAGTTCTTTGATTAAATGTAATGATTTATAGATCCTCAGCTTTCTTTTGCAAATTACTGCAGTTACTTGATGCTGTGTCTCGGATGGCTAGCTTGGGCTTTGAAAAATCCTATCGTGAGATCGTTGTTTTGATGACAAGAAGCTATATGAATACTATTTCAACTGTAGGATCTGCAGAAAGTAAAACAGCAGTGCCTGAAGCTACCACAGAACGTATAGAGGTCTGTATTTTTAATTATTATTGTTTATTCTAAGATGATGAGTGATATATGAATTATACGCAGTCTTAAGTTGCCCTGCAGTTTTGCTGATCGAAATGGATGCTCACTAGTTCAATCACATGTAGACTCTTCCTGCAGGGTTTGTTATGATTGCTAGTGGTCTTACCAGTTCTAAATTGCGGTCAGATTTTCGTCACCGCTTGCTGTCTTTATGCTCAGATGTAGGGCTGGCTGCAGAGTCAAAAAGTGGAAGGTGAAAGTCTAACAACGGATAAGAACATATTGCATTTTGATTGAATTGTTTTAGAGAAGTTTTTTCTGGTGTTTGATCTTTCTCTGATATTATATCACATTTTACATTTCCATATACATTTGTAATATAGAAAAGGCAACCACTAAGTATTCCAATGGCTGGATACATTTAGGCATCAAGGAATTCTCCAATCTTAAACTTAATGCTGGCCAAAAGGCTGGTCTAACTTGGTATAGCTTCTCAGTGCTTCCACACCTAATACTCCATCCAACCTATGCAGGATTGGATCAGATTTTTTGGGGCCTCTACTTCCTGCCGTTGCAGAGACATGCTCCGACTTTGATCCTATAGCTGACGTGGAGCCTTCACTTTTGAAGTTATTTCGCAACCTGTGGTTCTACATTGCTCTTTTTGGGCTGGCACCTCCAATTCAAAAAGATATGCTGGCAACAAAATCAAGCTCTACTTCACTCACTAGTGCGGGAAGCATGAGTGCAATGGCTCTTCAAGCTGTTTCTGGGCCTTACATGTGGAATGCCCAGTGGTCTACTGCAGTTCAGAATATTGCTAAAGGAACCCCACCCCTTGTGAGTTGGAATTGAGAAACATAGCTTCCATAATTTAATAATCAAAATTTATACAGAGCTTCATATTTCGTGTGTTGCAAGTAGGTAAGTCTATGAATACTTGTTTAACTGTGTTGGGGAAGTCTACTCCTTAACAATCAGTTTTGCAACCAAGATAAATTAGATGTGTTTTTATTATTTTGTTAGGCCTTCACTTATTAAAGAGTTGGTGTTTAAAACGCCTTTAAATTTCCAAAACCTTCAAAATTTCTAGCAATTATCATAATTAAATCTCTACATAAATATAATGTATTGAGCCCACATTCATATATATATATATATATATATATATATATATATATATATATATCATACAAAAATATCTTATCAAATTAAAATAATAAACAAATTGCGACCCCAAATAGTATACCCCTTTTGTACCATAGAAACCAACGTACTTCGAATCCATTCCTGTTCTACATATCCTCTTGTTTCCCATATCATGAAACTATGATCTAGAACAGGCCTATGCTGGAATGAGTTAAGTTAGGGCACGGTGGTATACTCGTCTTTTGTCAACGCATTCTTGATGCTGTCACTTGGATTCATCCTTTTAACCATATGCCAATAAGTAGTCAAATTCTTCCAAGGACAAAACAATTTTGATCTTGTTGTCCAACCCATAAAAGCAATATGCAGTATGATGTTTTGTTTCTTGAGGTTTAGCTTGCTAAGGATGTGAAACTCTGGCATATTCATTCATGGTGTGTCCATTTTGCCCTAGAAACATTAGCCTACCAAACGAATCTCTTGCATACATTAAAGCTCCGTTTGTTTCATGAAAAATAAATATTCAAGGAAAAAAATTTAACTTTTATTTTTCCCAAAACTTTTCATGTTGTTTGATTTTGTCGTGGATTAATTTTCAAATGATCAAATATTTGTATAGTGAGATAACAGTTGGGTTGATTGTGGTGACATAAGGAGGTGGTGGTTGATTTGTAGATGATGTGATTGTGGTTGTAGTGGCGTTGGTGGTGATGGGGAGTAAGTTGTGGCATGATGGTGGTGGTGGGGTTATGATTGTGGCGATCGTTGTGCTATGGTGGTGGTGGTTTAGTGGTTGTGATATGGTGATGGTGGTTATGCTATGGTGTTTGTGACGGTGGTGGTGGTGGTGGTAGTGCTATAAAGATGGTGATGTTGGTTGCAATATGGTGGTTGTGATGGTGGCGATGGTGATGTTGTTGTGCTCCATTGTGGGATGGTGGTCGTTGTGCTATGATGTTGGTGTTGGTTGCGGCATGGTGTTGTAGTTCAGAAGTTGAAAGGGCGAGAATAAAAACTAAGGAAAATCCTGGAAAAGCAACATCCCATAAAAATTGGTATTTGATTTTCCACCCATAAAGCTCGATTGGAATAATATTTTTTTCCAAAGATTTATAATTTTTCACAAAACAAAACTAGAAAATAAACATTTCGGAAAATAACTTTCCATGAAACAAACGGAGCCTAAGTCACGTAAAACATCCTAAAAATTAACTGGAGGAAGACACATTTCAGCTCATCAATCACATTCTTGCCACTATAAACAAGTTGTACCTTTAAATTTAGTAGCAACCAGTCATACAACCTTAATTCCATCAATGTTTTTGAACTCAAGAATTCGGTCAATCCGAAACCCCAATCGACAAAGGCGTCTCCTAACTCATGCCCATCATATACAACTACGTCTAGCTCCAAACCCGTGTAATCTATGTACTCCATTACTACTAACAATCTGCCAAATTGGTATTCTTATCATAGTTTTCACCTCTACCAACTCCATGTCCATGGCCAAA
This sequence comes from Berberis vulgaris, assembly GCA_963556465.1. NCBI lineage: Eukaryota > Viridiplantae > Streptophyta > Magnoliopsida > Ranunculales > Berberidaceae > Berberis > Berberis vulgaris. The sequence continues at coordinate 29,813,645 of OY747127.1, read as the reverse complement.
AGGCGACATGGACGTTGGTCGTACATGTTGTAGCTCCTAAGGAGAGGGTTGTGGGTCTACCTGCTGCTCTTCAACCACAAAAGACCGCTTAGTGTGGAAACGGAGTAAAAGCTCAAAGAAATGATTTTGTATCTCTCATAGGGGTCGAGGTTGTCGATCTATGGCAAAAGGGGGTCTCTGTGTTTAGAAGAGAGAAAACTTATCACTAGGTGAGAAGAGATTCCGTTAGAAAGGTTGGTGGATATGTTAACTCGAATGGAAGGGTAAACAAAGGCGAATTGGTTGAGGAGGAGTTACCTGCATCGTTGGCTGTCTGCAATGAACACGGGTTGAACGGTTTTGCTCATCCTGCTGTCGAATGGTTGGACACCCCAGTTGCACCGGTCAACAGTTGTGGTGGTGTTCCTTCGTTGGATGCTGCAGGAGGTGGTGATGCTTGTGAGTTGCTCTGGTTCTGACGGGCCATTGATTTGATTGCTTTTTCAATAGCTCACATATGTTCTTTAACCATAACCATCTTTTCATCTTGCTCTTGTTTCCGTTTTTCTTTTTCAACATTGAACACCTGCTATCACTTTTTCACTCTTTCGTGCCAATCAACTTTTAGTCTCTTTGTTATAGTCTTCCATCCTTTCATTGCTTCAATTGCCTTTGTTCGTTCTTCTCTGTGATCATGGTTGTCTTTTCTTCTGTGTATTTTCTACCCTTTATCTCTGGAGGCTACAATTTCGTCACTCAAATTCGCTTTACTACCAAATTATGTCTTCTACTCTAAAATTATATTAGAGAAAACAACCAAAATTGCTGGAAATTAAAACTGAAATTGAACACTAACCAAACAAAATAAACTCTTCTTCCAATTCAAGCCAAATTTACAAGAGTAACAATTCAGCATTATTTATAACAGAGCTAGGCTTGTTAAGCAAGCCAAGAAAACCCTAAAATTCAATTACAGACCTATTAACTATGGGTTTACAGACCTATTAACTATGGGTTTACATAAGCCCGACCCAACTTATTATTAATCAGAAAATAAAACTCATAAAATAAACACTGGTACTTGTCTTGAATGTTCAGTTTTCATCAGAGACCTGCAAAAAATTCCCTTTCTGGCCTTGTTAATCCAATGGATCCATCAACTATGATCAGATGGCCAAAGGTGTGATGGCTCAGTGGTTGAGCAGTGGCGGATGGTATCACTAGATCACAGGGTCGAACCTAGCCGGCGACATCTGGGGTGGGAGGGGTTAAGGGATAAAAAAAAAAAAAAAAAAAAACTATGATCAGTCCCTCGGGTGAACTTACTGAAACACCAATGATTACTTGTTTTTCTTGATCCGTATTAGGCTGGAAATAGCATTCCTTCCTGACAGTTGAACATGCAATACCAAAGTTCCTACCCTACTCTGATCATATTTTATTATGAATTTTGAGGCCATCTGATGATCCATACGTGTGTTTGCACAACTCAAATTTCTGCTTGAGATCATAAATTTTAACTATTCTTTTTCAAATTGGTAAACCTCAAGAAATATGCTAAAGGTAACTGAGAAGAACTACTGCAATGCCTATCCAAATGCAAGAATTCTGTAGAACAGGTACTAGCCATCATCTGACACTCCTACATATGTCTCATGCAGGTTAACAACTCTTTGAAATGGCTGGAAGATGAATATGAACTCAATGCTCTTCAGAATCCGGGTACTCGTCGAGCTAATGGTAATGACAAAACTGTCATAAGCCAAAGAACTGCTCTTTCTGCTGCTTTAGGTGGTCGAGTTGAGGTGCCAGCAATGGGCACAATATCAGGTAAAAAAAACCTCACGGTACTTGGGGAATTTGCATTCTAAAAATTGTGGTATTTTCTTGAAGTGAAACTTGCTTGCCATGGAAAATAAAATATTTTCCCTACGACCATTTTTTACATAGTTTCTTAAATATTTATATAGAGATTGGGCCAAAAGGCCCAATTTGGGTTTGACTACCAGATAAGGATCCACTTGAGTTTCATTTAGTTAAAACGACCTACTAAATAAATAAAATATCCATTATGAATTCATTTGAGCTGAAATTTTGTGGAAAAGAATAAATTCACATAAAAATGTGTTAAAGTTTATCCCATTTCGATATTGTGTCTCGGGATACGTGTCAAATGTGTTAAAATCTATTATAATAACAAAGTGAGGGACCACCTTGGGCATGACACAACACGACCAGTGCCCATTGTCCAAGACTACCTGAAAAGGTGGTCCTTAAAAACTCACAAAGGCCGTTTATCCCGTTATTTAATGCCGTGGACCTAAACACGTATATCGAGGAACGGTGTCGAAACGTGCTGAAATTTCAACACGTTCCTTTTAATGTTAATTCATAATTGTTTGAAAAACAAATTTAGTTTAGGTAGGGTCCTTTTAACTAAATGAATGAAACTTAACCGACTGCAGTAAAACCAAATTAGTATTTTAAGCCAATGCCCCATATTTATATTTATATATTTGATATTTCTCTAAAGTTTTATTTTCTTATTTTTACAGGTGTCATGGCAATCTATCTCCTTGCAGTAGCTTTCTTGGAGATAATACGCTTCAGTAGCAACGGTGGGATCCTTAATAGTTCAGCAAATTTCATTACTTCAAGGAGTGCCTTCAGCTGTGTTTTTGAATATCTCAAGACACCTAGTCTAACCCCAGCTGTCCTCCAATGTTTGACTGCAATTGTCCATAAGGCTTTTGAAACGGCAGTTTCGTGGATGGTATATTTCTACTGTGGATAACTTGTTTTATTTATGTGTATGTGCATATTATTGATTGATAGCTTCAAGAGGAAGGTTTTCTTTTACCAAGACAAAGAAATAGAAATTGATAGATGTGGTAGAATATTCATTGCACAAAGAGAGAGGTGTAAAATGAATCCATAAATAGAATGTAAAAACCATATTTTATTTATTTATTTTTTGAAAGGTAAAATTAATTGCACAGATAGAAATTAATAAAATTCAAAGCCTAACATCATCAGCATTTTAAAGAGATGATGACAAAAGCTGACTTGATAGAAGTGAACCGAAAAGTGACATTTGTTGGGTAGTTTTATATCAAAATATGAGTGAAACAAAACAGCTTAGAAATTGGCTTATAGTTCTCATCCCTTAAGATGGAAAACTCACATTTTGCTGCTAAACCACTTAACCTTGTGATTGGGATGGAAAAAAAGGAATAAAAGAAGGAATATGGTCTTGAAATATATCTTTTGTCTCATTTAGGTTCTAGATTAGGATCCAGGCCTAGATTTACTTGATATTATGAATATACTTTATATTTCATACCTTTATTTATCTGTACCTGTATGTTTCAATTTGATGAAATTGGATAGAAGAGATACATTTTCCCAAACATAATGCTTCATGAATAAAGTTTTGACTGTTCCGAGTGACATCCTATATATACATTGTCTTGAACTGATCCTTATAATTGATCTTCTAGGAGGATCACGTATCTGAAATTGGCAAGGATGCCGAGGTTAGGGAGTCTACTCTTTCTGCGCATGCTTGCTTTCTCATAAAAAGTATGACACAGAGAGAGGCACACATTCGAGATCTCTCTGTTACTTTGATAATTCAACTCAAAGATAGGTTTCCTCAGGTAAAATTATATTTATGATATTTAATCTCTTCAGATATTATCTCTAGAAATTTCTTTGTAGTATTTGAATAAAAATGGATTTACATGCAGGTTTTGTGGAATTCTTCATGTTTGGATTCATTGCTTTTTTCAGTTTGTGATGACTTACCATCTCTTCTCATCAATGATCCTGCTTGGGTAGCAACAGTTCGTTCTCTGTACCAAAGAGTTGTCCGGGAATGGATAACTAATGCACTTTCATATGCTCCTTGCACTAGCCAGGGTCTTCTACAGGTTTGTTAATAAAACTCAAGCCATGTGAAGAATCACATTTAGTTGATTGAGCTGATGAACTTATTCGTATAATTTTTCCTTTTCGTTAAAAGAAGAACCCATTTCAAGGAGAAAAAATTTGCATTAACTGATACTCCTTTTAAATTTTAGCATGTGATTGTTTATTACAGGATAAACTCTGTAAAGCAAATACATGGCAAAGATCACAGCACACCCCTGGTGTGGAATCTCTTTTATCTGAGATGCAAATTGGTACTGGGAAAACTGACTGTTGGCTGGGTATACGAACAGCTAATGTTCCTGCAGTTATGGCTGCTGCTGCTGCTGCTTCAGGAGCGAACTTAAAGTTGACTGAAGCTTTCAATTTGGAGGTTCTATCTACTGGTATAGTGAGTGCCACAGTCAAGTGCAACCATACTGGGGAAATAGCTGGCATGAGAAGGTTATATGAAAGCATTGGTGGTTTTAATACTAGCACTTCACCAATGGGCTTTGGGATTGGTCTTGGGCTTCAAAGGTTGAGATCTGGAGTGTCTCCTCAAGTACCACAACCTGAAAGCAACTCGTTCAATGAAATTATTATCACAAAATTTGTGAAGCTTCTTCAGCAATTTGTTATGATCGCAGAGAAAGGTGGGGAAGTGGACAAGTCAGTATTTCGTGAAACCTGTTCTCGGGCAACTGCATTGATCATCTCAAATCTGGTAGATAAATCTCTGTTACAGACTTGCTCCAGTTTGCACTCACAATATATGTGTTCAAGTACTGATGCTCTTATCGGTGTATTTCTGTTACTTGGTTGTGGTAATTTTGCCAGGGGTCTGAGTCATGTTCAAATCTGGAATGTTCTTCACAACTATTACGACTTCTTTGCTGGTGTCCAGCATACATTTCAACGCCCGATGCAATGGAAACTGGCATATATACATGGACATGGTTAGTTTCTGCTGCACCTCAATTGGGATTTCTTGTCCTTGCAGAGCTTGTTGATGCATGGTTGTGGACTATAGATACAAAAAGAGGGTTGTTTGCATCTGACATTAGGCACTCGGGACCTACCGCTAAATTAAGACCTCACCTTGCACCTGGCGAGCCAGAAGAAGTTGATCTTGATAAGGATCCGGTTGAAGGAATCTTTGCCCATAAGTTATGGATTGGTTTTTTCATCGACCGGTTTGAGGTAAGGAAAATTCCATGTGTTACCGTTGTTTCTATTTATTATCTTATACCTCTTTTGATTCTTCATTGTGTCAATTGTTAGATGGATGAGATGTTTACGTGGTTCTTTATAAACATCTACATGTATTGCATATCGTAAGATATATAATATATAGATATCCATTTATAATATATATTTAAGCATATCAAGACGCATATATGACATATTTAAGTTCATTCATGTAATACTTGTGTAACATATGCAAGTAACTATCAATATCATAAAAAAGGACCAAAACATATATGACCCTCGGCAACGAAAAGGGCCAACATTACCAATGGCGGGTAAATGTTCATTTCTAAATACTAAATAGATACTAATACTAATAGTCTACTAATCATTAGTAGCCAAATATTGCATGAAGTCATCCCCGACCTCCTCATTGCCAAGTGCCAACATCATCATCCTTGCTTTGAGTGTCTCCACTAGAGGAGACATTTTTAACTACATACAATAACACAAATAGTGGAGAAGAAACTATAAAGAGTTGGGAAAAAAAATGTAAACAAAAGTTACCAACAATAGCCATTGATGAAACTTTCACGTGGAGGCTTCAAACCTTTGATCAAACACTCGCACTACGTGGAGGCTTCAAACCTTTGATCAAACACTCGCACTAGGTGCTCATTTGAAAAAAACTACCCAAGAAGACGGATCGTGATTCTGAGTTGGGAGGAGTGAGATATGAGGATTTTGGTGAGTCTTACAATAGAGCTATTTTTTTTTTCTTCTCTTCTTTCAAAAGCTCTCTTAGAGAAGATGAAGTGGTGTGTTATCGAGCCAAATGGGTAGATAAAAGATAAGTGAAGGATCAAAAGTGTAAAAAGGAAAAAAGTTATATATAAAAAAAATACATTTTTTGGAATTTAGAAATTGGGGTCACGCCATCACATGGTACATGTGACGTACCGACTGGTACTTCCGATAAACTGGTCAGTACACCATGGACTGCAAAACTGGTATACTTAACAGGACCGGTTGATAACTGGTACGGTATATACCAGCCATTACATACTATATTAATAATTATGTCTATATGACTTCAAACAAAACAGTAGATGTACAATTAACTTTTTGTGTCATCAAGTCTGCACTTGAGCCATTGAGTTCCACTTTATGGTTTCTATCATAGCTTCCGATGATTATACTTAACATAAGAGGATAATGGCAACCATGGTCTTGAATTTACTTGGAAACAACAGTTCATCTTATATTAGTTTTTCAATGGCATGGATTGCTTGAAAGTTCATGTCAGACAATACGTGCACACACACCAAACTCCTCCCCCCCCCCCCCCCCCCCCCCCAACTTTTAGGGAATGCTAGTTCCTCCAACTCTTTCCATTGAGTTGATGTAGGGAGTAGAGGGCAGGATTACTTGTTACAAGCCAAACATTTCCCGTCTCTCTCTAGAGGACTAGGGATGAAGGGACCCACCCAGATTGTAAGAAATTTTGTGAACTTCCCAGTCATTTAGATTTCCTATAGAGCTAAAACTGTTATTGGTGTTCCTTTTTTTCTGGAAAAATAACAAGGAACTATCCGGTTCCTAAGGCTTCAATGAAATTGTGAATATCGCACATGCACTACAACACTCAGATGATGGGATCAATTCTTGGTATGATGAGTATCTAGACTAGACTACTAGAGTCCAGAGTGAACAATTGAACTTAAATTAGTTGATAAAGGCAATTTATAATTTTTGGTTTGGTTTTGGTTTGGAATGATTTTTAAACTTTATGTTTATATGTTAATGGTTGTGAATTATGGATATGGGAAAAAAATGAACACAGCAAAAAGAGTCGCGCTCTGTTGTGCATGAACAGACAAAACCATACGTACCCTTGAAAAACAAAAGATTAAAACATTGAGAGAATATTTGGAGTGATCCTTGTTTGTAGAAGCAAATGAAAATGGACTTGGTTACTTGAGGGCAGTGGCGAACCCAGGAATTTCATCATGCGAGGGGGGAGGGGGGAAGCAATAAGTTAAGCTTAACTCGATAGTGTCAAATAAAAAAAATGTAAAGTATCACATTGTGTTGCAAAATTTAGAAATACAATATCTATTTTCAAACATTTGATGGTTCTAATTAATGTTACTGATAATTCAGTATTCGTTTTTAGGGGATAGATAATTTTATAATCAAAACAATTGTCCCATCAAAGGATAAAAATTTCTATGAAGCTAAGGCAGCATAATGGAGGGGTTGGGCGACTGCCCCCTCTAGCCTCTATGTAGGCCCACCACTGCTTGAGGGCAGACGTGTTTAAGAACAAATTTAAACTAAATTAGGTTGTTGTTGAAGTAGTTTATAAAGGTTTTTTCCCTTTATTTAGTTAGTTTTCCAAAAAATAACCTTGTTGCGTCTAAGGCGCGTTCGAGACAAGGCATTTGACATTCCAAGACAACATAGCTTTTAGCAGGACTTGCATAATGGAATTGAAAGGTTCAATAGACCTAGATTTTTGTTTGATTGGTTCTTCTAAGATAGTCATTGTCACTTTATTCTATCCATATGTTTATTATTATTATTATTATTATTATTATTATTATTATTATTATTATTATTATTATTTTATTTTTATTTTTTATTTTTTATTTTTTTCATTCTGTAGTTATGGCATACATATACCTTGCACAACTAATATTATGTTGGTAGGAAGTGTTAGGCCCATGCCACTTAGAATTTAGAATGCAAGTTTTGGTTTCCCTGTACATGGGATGTGGTATACAAGCTAAACTTATTCAACAAGCTGATTCTGTTAAATAATTCTAACCTATGTTGAAATATCTAATTTCTGAGAGTTCCATCATTGTTTGTCCCTTTGCTTTTATAGGTAGTTAGACACCACAGTATTGAGCAACTGATGCTTCTTATTCGTATGCTACATGGAACACTGAAGTGTCCTTGTCGATTTTCACATCATCCTGCTGCTGCTGGAACGTTTTTCACTGTCATGCTTCTTGGGGTTAAGCTGTGCTCATGCCAATCTCAGGGTAACCTGCAGATGTTTAAAACAGTGCTTCAGTTCATAGAGGACCGGATTTATCGGTGATCACATCTTCTGTTTGTTTGCTTCATTTTTTTTATTTTTTTTTTGTGTGTTCCTAGGGCACATGGAACAGTATAATTTGCACATGCTACACTACTTGATCTGAAAAATCATTTCTGATACTTATTTTCATAAAGTCTTCAAGCATACTTTCTGCAAGAATCTGTATTCTCATTCACTTCCTTCTGTGTTTTGGAGCACCTGATGCAGTCCATACTTCTCTGCATGTGATCCCGTTTATAATTTCATAAACCTAATCATGCTCGATGAACCAAATATTGACTTTTCAAAACACATGCTAATTTTTACCATTCATTTGTATCACACGTTCTTATTTCAACAGTAATTGAATTTATTGGTTAGACATCCTCCTCTCTCTCTTTCCCTTTCTCTTTCTGAAGACATTGCATGTACGTAGCAACTGTAGCATCCCAATTAACCAACTCACTGTCATATCCCAATTAAATAAAAAAATAAAACAATCAAATGTTCATTGAATTGCTTAGTAAAACTTTCATAGAGTTTCTGCACCTATGTAAGATGCATTGTATTTCTTGGTACATAGGCCTCTCGGAAGTTTGATGAATTCTAATTCGAGGGCATCGAGATTATGATCTTTAAGGCTGTAGCTTAACTCTGCGTTCATTGTTTTATTCTATTTGTTTGAGAAACAAATTTTTTTTGGTTAATTCTTGAACTAACAACCCCTTGATCTTGTGTTTTCATTTGTCTATCCATAATGAATAGTACTTGAGTTCTTACAAATGTACATATGGTGTCTAAAACTGTTTCAGTGTGCATATTGCAGAGCGTCATTGGGTTGGTTTGCTCATGAACCTGAATGGCATGACAGAAACAACAAAAATTTCGCCCAGAGTGAGGCCCAATCTGTTTCTATTTTTGTCAATCATCTTTTGATGGATCGCACTGATGGTCAGCCAGATTCATCTTTGAAAGTCTTGGGAGGCGAGAATGGAAGTTCTTTCAACGATATGGTAATCTCCCTTTTTCCGTGTACAATATTGATTCTTCACTTTTGAGTTTTTTTTATCTATCTACGAAAGAGCTTTAGGGTGTCCTCTAGGAATTAGTTATTTGCTTTGCAGCTTATTAGTAGCAAATTCATTTCTGCAGAACGATCAGTATCATCCTATCTGGGGTAAGATGGAGAATTACGCTGTTGGAAAAGAAAAAAGGAAGCAGTTATTAGTATTGTTATGCCAACATGAAGCTGATAGGCTAGATGTCTGGGCACAACCTTTAAATACAAAGTAACTTGCTGATTGCTTTTTAAGATGATCTCATATAGCTTTAATGTTGTTGTTGTTCCTTGTATTTATTTTGTAAATTCTCTTACCAGGGAAAGCACAATTCCTCGGACTAAAGTTAGTTCCGAGAAATGGATTGAGTATGCCAGAGCTGCATTTTTAGTGGACCCTCGTATTGCGTTTTCATTGGTCTCCAGATTTCGTGCAGTTTCTTCTTTGAGGGCGGAAGTAACTCAACTGGTCCAAGTACGTTTTACCATCATAGTGCTCCATACGGGTTGCTAAGTTTTTTTCTTTTGCATTACATTTAGAACTGTGAATACAATACGAGTTCGATTTACATGATATGCGGAATGGGATGCCATTGTGACTGGTGTGTGTCTTCTGACAGTTGCACATATTAGAGATCCACAGTATACCTGAAGCATTGCCATTTTTTGTTACTCCAAAGGCAGTTGAAGAAAACTCGACACTTCTGCAACAACTACCACATTGGGCTGCTTGTTCAATTGGACAGGCTCTAGAATTCCTGACTCCTGCATATAAGGGTCATTTACGTGTTATGGCCTATGTCCTTAGGGTTTTGGAATCATATCCACCTGAGAGGGTCACGTTTTTCATGCCACAACTTGTGCAAGCTCTCCGATACGATGAAAAGGTGAGATTTGGCCTGTCATTTGATATTGATTTTATTTCGTTTAAGATTTTGATCAATTTTTAGTTCTATTTTAACATTGGTTGCAATCAACTAGTAACATTGGTTTCCATACATGATGTTCTCATATAGCTTTATGCGTATTACATATTTGGAACATATCATAGATGTTTGATTTAATGTTTAAGCTTTGTTTCAAACTTCTGAATATAAATTAGTGTACCTATGTACAAAACTATCAAGGAATATGTATAATAACATATAGTAAATGCAGAAAGCTTTTGTGCTCTCAAAGTCCTGGGCATGAACCCTGCGGTCTTGTCTCACATAGCTTCACCCAACATCGTACATAAGTTATGTCCTATCAAATAACAAGAAAGATGGTTGTTTCGTGGCAATTTATGATGCTGAAACTGTTTCGGAAACTGATTTCAACTAACCAAATGCATAGTGACATTTTGTTTTCATCCAAGTGAAAATACGATGTAACATAGGATTTGGTTTATTTATTTAATTTAGTTAAGTTGTTGGGTCGGGCCTTATAAACTCATTAAAATAATTGATGATCAGGACTCCAATAGCATTTAGGGTTAAATTGCTTAATTTGCAGGTTAGGTTTAGTATAAATAGGGCCTATAGCCTATTGCTTGTAATTGGTTTAATGATGAATATGAATTGTATTTATTTATCTTTATTTTTTAAATGTAGTTTGTTAATTTTAGATTTAAATTAATTAGATTAGTTGTAGAATTCACTATTTGGTATCAGAGCAGACGCTCTTGAATTCATGGTTTCGATTTGAAGATTTGATTGGTTACCTGAAGAGAAAGCAAGAAGAGAAGACAGAAAACAAAAAAGTTTGATTGAAGAACGCAACAGTTCAAAATTTGAACAAGCCGCCACCATCCATAACGTCGACACCTGCAGATCTGAATCAGATTCGCTGGAAATCATCGCAGCTGTACAACCTCGCTGCTGGCCACAATCCAAACACCTGCCTTCTCCCTCCTGCCATTGGAGCACATCGTCGCCACCATTCAAGAACTTTTTTCCCTATCAGTTTGTGAAGCAACCCCCCTCCCACAACACAGATCAGGTCTCACCGCCACCCTTCATTGTTGTTGGCCACACCGATTTCTACCGTTGAAAAACACAATGGGTTTGGAACCCTGCTACTGGAAAAATAAAGATCAGGAAATTTAATTGTTTTGTGGGGAAGAAGACACACCCTGTTAAGTAGCTGTGTACGCCCATATTACTCTATCCAGATTTTACAATCACACATCCCTCGGGAATTGCAAGTAGTTCTCAGGTCCTGAATTTACAGAGCAGTCCCAAAACTTATACAACTGTACAGAACAATCCATTCAGCCAGCAACCTATGTACACCCCAGTATGAGTACAGGCACCTCGACAGTAAAAAAAATAAGAAGAATATGAGTGACCCATAATATTTCCAATATACACACCCCTATTATCCCTACCTACCCATACTATTCTTCATACCAATATCATTGTAGCCCAAACTCAAATCCAATAATACCCCACGGTGTCCAATACCCATAATCAATTTTACTATCCAGAACCACAATACACTTATCTTCCCCAACCTGAACTAGTTTTTCCTATAGCACCACCACTGCAGTGACCTGGGATGTACACACCTCTACCAATCCCACTAATTGAGTTAGACTAGGAGGAGTTTTGGAAAGATTTAAAGAAATAAAAGTGTGAAGAAGCAAGAGTGGAGGAGAGGTACCAGCGGATGATTGAGATATTTGACGATAGGATGAGAGCGCTTCAAGATATATTGGAGGAAGATGGACTTGCACAAATGCGAAAAGAGAAAGACGAGCCATTTTGTTTTTTAGAGTTCCTCCAGCTTTTTAAGGAAGTTAAAGGGCACCATCACACATACTCGATTTTTGAAATGTGGGTCATTTGACTTCTGTGATTTCTTTTCAATTTCTAGTCAAGAGGATGATGTTTCTATAGCGATAGACACAGTGACTGACGATGATTATGTTGGTCCATATTGCAAAATTTTTGTGGCACGAACTTATGTGCATGAGTATGTTCAACAGGCTTGTTACATATTACTATTCTTGGACTCACCTTACAACTTTTTTGGGTTGGTGTTATTTATGTCAAGTGTGTCGTGGCAAGTTTTAAAGTCGTCTACTGCACATGCACTTTGCATTGTGTTCAGTCATTGGTTGTTTGTGTTCATTTGACTTTTTCGACTCCAAGCTCAAGAGCGAGCTTTTTCGCTCTGGGAGGATGATGTAAAGTAGGACATATTTTTTTATTTATGTAAAGTAGGACGTATTTTTTTATTTAAGTTAGTTTCGTTGTTGGGTTGGGCCTATATAAGGCCATTATAATAAGTGGAGATTAGGGTACCAATACCATTTAGGGTTAGGTTGCTTAATTTGCAAGTTAGGTTTAGATTGAATGGGGTCTATATCCCATTGCTTGTAATCGGTAGATTCATGAATATGAATTGAGTTTATTTTCTTAGGTTTAGTTTGTTAGTATTCGATTTAGATTAGTTATATTAGTTGTAGAATTCATCATAGAATTCATCAGAATGTATTGTTTTACTTTCATTCATGTGAACCTTGCTTGTAGCAAGCACTTCCTTATCATACTTCTTTATCATATTCCTAGTGATGATGGCTAATTTTTATGATCCTCTTTACAGAGGCTAGTAGAAGGATATCTGCTAAGAGCGGCACAAAGAAGTGATATATTTGCTCATATACTAATATGGCATCTTCAGGTGGGTGTTTCTTGTTTCTTGTATTTTTTTAGTGTGAACGGACTTTATTGGTACTGGTCATCGCGATGTTCTTCGTTTTTCGCTGGGGTTGTTATAGTGTCAAATGGCTGAAAGCTTTTACGTGTGCATTTTCTTTCAGGCTATGATTGTTAAGTTTGTTATAGTTGTTGCATCAATGTCTTATTGTTGTACCCAGGTGTTTTGGCTATATATATTCCATTGTTTATAAGCTTTTTCTCTCTTATTTAGTAAAGTTTGAATCTCTTTCCAAAAAAATGGCAGGGAGAGACATGTAGCCCAGAACCGGGGAAAGATGCAGTCACAGGAAAGGTATTGCATTGAACTTACTCACTTCACTTGGTCAAGACTTCGCTAATGCTTTTTAGTATGATATTCGTCCTCATTTCTATAACATTATGAGAGTAAAATTTGAACTTAATCCAATCTATTTTTGAAAGAATTACCACGCATATTGGCACATAGTAGATGTGTATGTAATGCTCTGATGTCAACCCTCCTGACAATACATAAACACGTTCTTTCAACTTCCGAGACTTGAACTCTAGTAGCCCATGTAGGTTATCAACCTCTGCCTTCAACTTTTTGATCAGCTTAATGACTCCAATCCAATCTCCTCATCTATGTCATAATTATTTACTCGAGATATGACTAGCCTTGAAGTACATGTCAAAACCATCAAAGTAGGGGTTGAAATAAATCAACAGAGATTTCCAACCTAATTGATTGATTTACATCAACAGAGAAGTAAATCATCAGAGAGAGGAACAGATGAGAAGAGAGAGAAAAAGAAGAGAAAAAGAATGGCGGAAGGGTGGAATCAATATTATGTCTATTTTCAATTACATATAACTCCTTACAAAATACGATAATTATGCATGTGTCCTCCCAACCTGGATTTTGCAGACCCTTCTAGAAGAGTGGCATATCCATGTCAACTCAGATACTTTTTGTGAAGCTTTGACTTTTGCAATTTGAGATATATACAACCTAAATAAAGAATAGAACCCTGCTATATATTATAGCACAATACTTAATTGTTGTTCATTGTTCTTGGCTATTCCTTAGTGAAATATTAACACGTTGCTATGAATAATTCTTATATGATAACTTTTATATTTATTACATATCAAAAATGTAAAAATGTACACAACCCTGTTTCCCCGAATCTTCTCTTTATAGATTCGTCGTGTCCGACATACTTATCCATATTTGTGCAACCCAGCTCACAACACTCCCCGTCACGTTGGCGTAAAGATGTTGATAACTTGATTAATATATTTAATAATATCTGTATTCAGCCACAATCATCTGTGTTGACATAAAAATTATAAATCAACCCTCCCTGAAGCTTCTTCTTGAAATGCCTATCACCCTCAGTTGACAAGCTTCTCCTTGAAATGCCTATCACCCGCAGTTTACGGCCTTTACGATAGACCTGAAGAATACACTGATTCTTTCTTGCTTCTTTATGAAACAAGATTGCCTCCAACAAGCAGTGTAATCAAGGCGACCGCCTTAAGGCGTTTTTACAAAATTTCGCCTCAAAGTGAGGCAATGCGGTGTGGTGAAATGAGGCGTCAGCCTCGCCTCGCCCCGCCCCACCGCTTCAACCGCCGCACTGCCTTAATCACCTCAACCCAAAAACTAGTTGTAACCAGCCCAATTGGAGCCCATTTGCAACCTAATTGCAGGAAAAAGAGGTTGCAAATAAGGTTTTATGTTTCTTGGTGCAATATTTGATCAATTTGATAAAAACAATATAAAATGTTTTTAAGTTTTAATAAATTTGTTACACTTTTTATATTATTTTTTAGAGAAAACATACCATGTTTTGATCAATCTGTGATCAACATCAATCTTGATTTTTCATAGCTTAGTTCAATGATTTTATGCTTTTGGAATACCAATAGTGATTATACTTGTGGTTTTTTACCAACCATTTCAACAATTTCTTTTAACAAATGTTCAATATTCTCAAGTTTTTATTTTTTCAAGATTGTTGATTTTTAATGATTTAATGGATGTTTGCAAGTTACTTGACACTTATGTAGTGCATCTTTTCGCTATACTATGCAACTTTATAATATTTCTATTTCGATTCTAGGTAGTCTTTTTGTACATATTTGCTTATGATACTTATCAAAATAATGATGTATACTACTATGCTAATATGTTTCAATTTATTATAAAAAAAATCTTTAAAAAATGTTAATACCGGCTCAATGAAGCGAGGCGTTCGCCTCGCCTCATGCCTCACGCCTAAGGCGTTTTCAGGCCCATCCGCCTCACCGCCTTAACTACAATGCCGACAAGTGTGTAGTAGCCTGAGGTAGATGATTGATCAGATCTTGCCCAATTTTGTTAAATACAAAACCTTCTCAGATTAAGGTACTACTTCACTCAATTAAACCAGGAAAAAAAAAAAAACCTGCCAAGTTTACCTCCGGTATGTTTATTTATTCCTAAATCCAGTAAAAAAAAAAAAAACTCTATTGACCGACTTCCCAAACTAATCT
This sequence comes from Berberis vulgaris, assembly GCA_963556465.1. Lineage (NCBI taxonomy): Eukaryota > Viridiplantae > Streptophyta > Magnoliopsida > Ranunculales > Berberidaceae > Berberis > Berberis vulgaris. Next base: position 29,798,218 of record OY747127.1, on the reverse strand, counting down.
TTGCACTCTAAATACGTTCATTTCATAAAATTAGTTTAATTTTATTATTCAAAATTTTCAAATTCTGTAACATGCATTTCTTTACTGACTCCCCAAAATCCAAAATTTACTAACACCTCCACCCCCCACCACTACTCTGTCCCAGAAAATCTCAACAAACTCACTTGAAACTTGATTTTTCAGACCTTTTCAACTCCAACTGATCTAAATCATCAAACCCAAGTTTGAAAATATAGGGTTCATTTACCGTATTTTGCCTGTTATAATCAGTCAACGCTGGCTTGCTTCTTTGCCGTTACACCACTGACTTTTCATCTTTACATAGTCTTTAACGTATTAGTAGGGCTGTCAACGAGGCTGGTTTGCATCCCTTTTTCCCTGACCCCCATTAGCTTTCTCTTACCAATAATAGGGCTGTAGATTGTGTAATATTAGTACGTGTGATAATAAGTTGCTTAATGAATAAAGATTTCTACAAAGGTTGAACAGCGTCATTAACAAAAGGTCATTGTTTCATCACATTGAGAAAATCTTTGTTATTCCACCAATTTTTTTCCCCCGAGAATAAGGAAAAGAATATAAGATTAACCACAAGAGTAAGAGAAAAAGTATGACATGTACCAGAGTAGGGTGAGTTCTCCACCATATCACTTCCTCACTTGAGACTTTATTTTTAGAATATTGTAAAAACCATAAAGGAGCTACTGTAAACAAATGTTACAACAGGCTGTACTAAGAAGAAAATGATCACTAAAAAGGACTCTGAACACCAATTCCAAACCATGGCAAAGAGCTGCTACATGATGCAAAACATGTATTCTTCCTGAATTTTGTCGACTTTTACTTTGCTAGGTTTAAAACTGAAATTTGTGATCTTTTACTAATAAACATGCCAATTTCATAATTTTGCAGTTTTGATGATGCAAAACAAGTAACTCAATATATCTTGTCCCGATTTCTTTTTATTTACTCCATTAAAGCACAACCTAGAAATTGCACAAAGGGTTCTTTCACTTATCTTCGTAACCTCGAATCCTGAGATTCTCTAAACAGCTATGAAGGATAGTGCTTTTCTCACATTAGTTAACTGAGAAAAAAAAAGAATTACATTACCTATAAAGTTATGTTGCAAGAGGTGAGCTTGGCTTGCGCTGTACAATGGTTGTAAAATATATGTAGACACCCTATCCGAGTCTCGCCCTAAACCAACCTGACACTGGTTTTAATCCTCCCCATCCCTGCCCAAAATCCGACTAATGACCCCCATCCTTGTCAGGTCTAATTTCTATCTCTAATCACCAAGATGGACTCTGAGTCTCTCGATCTCTCTATATGGTTATTAAATGTAATGTGGCGAAACTTAACATCATGTGAACATGGATGTAAATGAAGTGTTATTCATCATCTTGTTTGCTAAACACAAAAGCCAATAGATTTGAGTTCCATACCCTTGTGATTTCTTGCTTTAAAATAGCAGTCTTCTATGTTTGATATTCTGGCAGATAGATGCTGCTTGTTCGATAACTTTGCATTTTAAAACAAGATAGATAATTGATGTTTTCACTTACAATTACTTTAAGATACGTGATGTATCGTGAAATTTTGAGTAAAGAGATTCTTACCAAGTTTAACACCAACAAGGAATTTGTCAATTCTTCTCCTTGCAATGACTTGGAAGTTAAACCTTCTCTTTGCAATTGGTCTTTCTATAGAGGAAATACTTTAACAGAGAGGCATCCACAACTCAAGGATCTCTACCTTAGAACCCTTATTCTAAGTTCAAACATTATGTAGGGAGAGAATAGAATTTTTTTATTAAAGTCTCAATCCAAGCCAAGCCAAATAACAAATGAGAAGAGAGAGGTATGTATAACCCCGTGTAAGTATATATGAAAAGACAAGAAAATCCTTTACACCAAGGGTGAAGAAGGGAAATTATCGAATACCAAAATTGCTGAATTAGACCCAAAGTTGATTTTCAAATTAGTATATGTTGCAAACGGATTAATTTTGGTCTTGTGCTAAAGGCTGAAGTCATTTTGAAATCTCAGAATCATTTTGCAACTTCAAGAGACTTCTCTAAAGTCAATTTGAAATCGACATTTTATCCTTTACTAGGATGTTGAAAGCCCCGAATAGATCTTGACTTGGACATCCTTTATCACTTCTCAAAGCTTCTTGTCCCTTGGCTCCATGAAATCCATGTCTAGGCACTCTACATCAATACTGCAAGGAAATTTCTGATGTCATGGTCATGATCTTGAAATTCCAAACTAAAATAACAAACCTAACAGTCAATAACAACTAGAAAATATTTATTTATTTCAGATGGGCTCGTTTCAAACTCTTCTTCCTACTGTTAGGCAGCACATTATAGATGGGTTTAATCCGAAGGCCCGTGATTTGTTCCAACGACAGTTTGATTTTTTTGACAAAGTTACTTCTATATCTGGTGCACTCTATCCACTTCCAAAGGAAGAACGCCGAGCTGGTATTCGGAGGTATTATTTTGCATTTATATTAATTATGTATACATCTTGCGTAAGGAAAGTGATTATTTATTTTTCTTGTCTCAACAGAGAACTGGAGAAAATTGAAATGGATGGGGATGACCTCTACTTACCTACAGCTCCTGGTAAACTTGTTCGGGGCATTCAGTTAAACAGTGGGATCCCACTACAATCGGCAGCGAAAGTCCCCATAATGATTACATTTGATGTGGTAGATAGAGAAGGGGATAGGAAAGATATAAAGCCACAAGCTTGTATCTTCAAGGTAAAGAAATTAAATTTATTCATCTGCATTACTTGGTTGGCTAGTCTGTGAAATTGGTTTCTAAAGAAAATTATGCTATTTTTCAGTTACTCTTTGAAGTTATGTTCCATCTTGAAATCAATGATATTTTATAAAATAATAGCTCAATAATAGCAACAAGAAAATAGGGAGAATCACATAGCTAGTGGCAGACCCAGGATTTCAGTAAAGGAGGGGCGAAGCTAGAAAACTTTGTACTATGGACCAAGGATTGTGATTTCATGAAATATTTCTTTTTTTGAGGTCTCAAAATTTCAAGTGTCGGAAAAGAAAAATATGTTATTTCGAAATATTTCATGTTTCTTTGTAAATTTTGACATTTTCGTATAAAACCCAAAAATTATGAAGCAAATTACATTTTTTCAATCAAAATATTTCGTCATTTTTCGTAAATTTTTTTATATTTCGTGTAAACCCATAAATTATGAAGTAAATTACATTTATAGGGATACTTAAGTATTTAGGCTTCATTTTAATATTTAATGTATTTATTAGGTAATTTACTTGTATCTTACTTGTCCATATATTTATATATTTTGACATGCGCACAAACCATTTTTTAATATACAATGAAATATTTCTTAATATCAAGATACCGAAACTACTTCGAAAAACGAAATCACAATCCTTGCTCCGGATTGATAATTTGATAACAAATTTCTACTAACATCTACAGTAAATACTAAAATAAAAAATATATAATTCTAACTGTATTATTAATGAACTTAATTTAGTACTGAGCATTTATCTGTACAACTAAAAAAATCACATTGTATATATCAAACTAAATCGAGCATAATATTGTAAGCCAAATTGTGATCAAGTCGTCGACAATTTAACAAACGCAAATAGCCTAATAACTAGAATATATGATTAAAATTGCAAAATAATTAAGATAAATATGTACGTTTAATTGAAATTTTTTGAAATGTGTGAACATAATAAGATCCTTGTTACAAGTTTATAGAAAAAATGGGGTGGGGGTTTACGAGACAATCCAACCCCCAATTTTTATGAGTCAAATTATGACATATATTTGCATTGAGTTCTATAGTTTTTGTCCACCAATTGTAGCTCAGTTGGTCGAACATCTACTCTCCTTGTGAGAGGTTGCGGGTTCGAAACTCACCAATTAGGATTTTGTGAGTTTTCACCTGATTATTAGGAGCACGTTTGCTCATTCGTTGATAAGCCTCCGGGTATTGAATTTAGTTGCTTAGATGGACTAAATTGGAGCGAGCAAAAGCAAGTCTTCATGTAAGGTGGAGACAATGGACCGGAGAGAAAGCAAGTCTCCATGCGAAATGGAGGGGACGAGGATATTAAGTGACAACAATATTGTAGCCTTCGGGCCTTGTTTGATAAACCCTATAGGGTCAGTTATGTAGCCTTCGAGCATGAATTACTAAATAAATAAAAAAGGTCAATACCCAATTTTAAAAAAAAATTCTATAGTTTTTTTAGGGTCTGTTTAGTTAGCCATTTTCCTTGGGAAATGGAATCCATTTCCTTTGTTATGCAGATTTTTGTTGTTTGGTTGTCTATTTACTGACAGAGAATCGATTCTTCATAAGACTGTTTTTCCACTACTTGTGGAAATCCAAGTTTGAGGGGGAGGCATCGGCATCGGATTCACAGAAACAATTTCAATTTCCATCTCTATTTTCCATGCAACCAAATAGACCCTTAGATTTTAATTACAGGTTTTATTTTATGACATTTTTTTTTTGAGTTTCATACTACTTATGAACAAACAAGTCTTTATTAAACTATAATTTTTTTTTCTTTTTAATGTACTCATATAATTTCATTCAAACATCTTATTAAAAAAATTCATGGATGGTAATATTTAAAGGGAATCAAACTGGTGTCATTAGTAATGAAGTTTTAAAGACCAACTACTGTACCAAAGAGTCAATATGTCCTTTAATGAATAAAGTTCTATAATATCGTGTCTATAAAAATTTTCAAAAATGCTACATATATACTTTTTTTTGAAAATTGAGGTGCATATAGCGATTGCAGCCTTTATTTCAAATCTACATGCTCAGCCAATACATCTTGTGGAAGTAAAATATGGATAATGAGCGGTGGAAATTGGTTATTGTTACGGTAGCTGATGTATTGGGGTTGTTGAGTATTGTGAATTTCATGGTAAGCTAATGGGGTTGATTGTTGGTACTGTGGAAGGTAGCTAGGGAACAACCGTGTTTTCGAATATGGATTGAGAACGGGTTGGTTTGGGGTTCGGTAGGGTAATATAGGTTGTGAAAAGGAATTTTGGGGAATGGGTGTGTCTTCCCCAACACTTGTAGGTGGGTAAGCCGAATAAGGAGGGATCAAGTCCGATGTTCGTGAAAAGTGAAAACCACCCATCAAGACAAAAAGTACCGAAATACTCAACCCCATGAGGTTTGGCGGACGAACAAGGTGAGGCTTAGGCAGACTGGCCGCACCCTGCAAGGCTGCGACAACTGGCTGGCTTGGTTGATTGGTTGGGCTGTGGTAGATTTTGGCTGGTCATCTGTGGCTACACCGATGCTAGTCGGCGGTACCACTAGTTGGTGTTGGTGGTCGCCACCATCACAAGTTCCTTCTCTTGTTGGTGTTGGAGATGGCTTAGTTGCCATCTCTTTCATTTTTACTTTATTTCCTCCTTTCTCTTCCTCAACCTCTTTTCTTCCACTTTTCTCATATTCTCACAATTTAGGCTATCCATAGTTCTTCATCATATCTTCTCCTTTGCCTCTTTGATAGATGTGAACTTTTATTCCTCACAATCAAACTATTTTTTCTTTTGATTCATGGATTCTTTGTTTCATATCAATATAAACTTAACAATTCTAGCCATCCATGTTTGCTAGCATTTTCTGGGTTTTTTTTACACTTCTACCCTTTCTATAGATAGTGTTTGTGGTTGTGTTTTAAAGAAAAGGGGTAAAAAGTGTAAAAACACCAAAAAAAACCTGCAAACATGGCTGGCTAGACTTACTCTTATAACAAAACAAAACAAATATTGGTAATAAGAGTTTGTTTGGCAGCACATTTTCCATGGGAATGGAATCCAAATCGCATTTCAATTGATTGTAGGCTCTTTGGTTGTCTATTTAATGGTGGATAATGAATTTTGCGTGACTAGTTTTCCCTTCACTCTTGGGAATCCAATCTTTGCCCCCCCTGGGGATCGGAAAATCCACATAATTGGTTTAAATTCCCATGTTTGTTTTTCATGCTACTAAAAAGGAAAAAACAAAAGACTCTTGGAGCTCTTAATCAATTCAAATCCATCTACGACTGGTGGGTGTGGCCCTCAAGCCTTATTTTCAATTCTTGTTAAATAAACAATTGTGCCCTAATTCCTAACGAAACCCTACACAATGGGCTTACAAGCCGGACCCAACTTTAACAAGAATTAAATTAAGGGTCGGGATCCGGGTGAGCCAAATTTAGGCTAATTTTATTTCATCCATTTAACAATTTTAGAATGACTTGATTTTTTGAGGGACTGATGTTGTTACTGTATAGCTCAGTCACTCAAAATATGAAATCATTTGGAGACTTTTGGCATGGTTAAATAAGCTATTAAATTAAAAGTATTATCATTTGTTCATTTTCACCATTAAATTGAAATGATGAAATCCCATTTGACAGGGTTAACAAATTTAAAAATATATGAATTTTTGTGGAGGTGATCTGCCTAGTAAGGAGATCACCTCCACAAAAAAATCAAGTTGTTTTGAAAATTCTTAATTGGTGAAATAAATATTGGGTCTAAATTGGGTCACCAATCTATGTCCTGGGATCCCAACCCTTAAATCAAACCCAGATAATTCTAAGACCCATCAGTTTCTTCCAATTATGATTTTTTGCACTCCTTGGTGCTTTTATAATTGTCAAGTTGAGAAGATTATCATTTTTAGTATCTTTGGTATATATGCCCCCATGAACTCTTCTTCGTTTTCTAGGTTGGAGATGATTGTCGGCAGGATGTTCTTGCTCTTCAAGTGATTTCACTCCTCAGAGACATTTTTGAAGCTGTTGGACTCAAGTTGTATGTGTTTCCCTATGGAGTTCTTCCAACTGGCCCTGAGAGAGGCATAATAGAGGTAACCAATTTCAACTACTATGCAATTGAAGGTGAATTAATATGAAGTTAGTGTGGCTTGTCATCGTTGGAAGACCAATAATTTTTTCCATTTCAACAGCTGGCTTTGTATGATGGAATCCGAATTGTGTCAACATCCATACATGTGTCTTGCTTAATTTTTATAAGTTACCATGCCAGTGCACATCACTTGATCAGCATGCATATAGAAGATGAAGTTTGGTGCCCTTAGTGGTCACAAAAGTGTATTTGGTGCAATCTCAATACAACATTCGGTATTTGTTTAGTTGCTATTTATTTTCATTCTAGGAAAAAAATGTATAATATATATAAACGTTTTTTTCCCTCTTCAGCTATAGTGGAAACTCCCGAATCCAGTGCTCTTTGGCATTCCAACCAGTTCTAACAATGCACTTCTAGGATCAAGAAAGCGGGATTACTTGACGTTGCATATTAGAACTCGTTAAAGCCCGATTCGCATAATTGTGCTCGATAAAAGGAATGAGGGAAGCTCCAATAGAAAAATATTGAAAGGGGAAAAAATGTATTAGTAGCTTATATGCCCTGGGAGAGCTACAATTTTGAAGATGCAGTACTCATTAGCCAACATCTGGTATATTTGGAGATATTTATAGGTGTTTTCATATACAGAAATATAAAATTCAGACCCATGTAACAAGCCAAGGCCATGAAAGAATCATTAATGAAATACCACATTAACAAGTCCATTTACTTAGCAATTTAGGCAGAAATGGAATTGTGATAGCTCTTGGGTAGTAACAGGTGATATTTTAGTAGGTAAACGCCGCAAATGGCGAAAGAATCATCATAATGGCCCGGAGGATAAATTATTATGAGTCATACTTGGCATCTAGGTATCCACTCTAAAGGAAACTTGTCTAAAATTACCTATAGGTGACAAAAGCCTAGTTATTGATGTGAGATGGATCCATAAAAACACGGTTTCTAACTATAATCCGGAAACAATTTGTGTATAAATTTCACAGAAATGTGATATGAAAGTAGGTAATAATGTAGCTTGAAGATATGGAAATAAGGGTATCAATATCAAAAAAATTTCCAAGTCAAGATATAGCCTTTCTGCAAGAAACACCCGATGATATGGTCCTCAGCCCATTGGTAGGACCTTCGCGAATGAATATATGGTAGATATTTGAATGCTCACTTGGTTAGCAGGGATGATGCATTGTCGCATAGCAAGAGGCTTCCAGAAAACTAGTGCTTTCTGAATTATATGAAGCTAGTAAGAAACAACAAATCAAATGGGTATTTGAACCTGAATACCGAGGAAAAAGCAGAACATTGATAGGAAGAGCGGGGGATCCTTTCAAACGATCCCATAGAGGAAGAGCAAAGCAAGGAGAATAGGAGAATGGAAGTTTGGGCCCTAGAGGGATTTGGTGTTGCTCATATGTTTAGTAGTGATCCTTACTTATAAATATGATTGTATTACAGCTCGTAAGGAAGTACTTGGTACTTTGATCTTTGGAGAAACAATAACTAACCCTGAGGATGATCTAGAATCTTTTCGATTGCTCATTCAAGAACCGAAATGTGATAAATTTCATAGAAATGTGATATGAAAGTAGGTAATAATGTAGCTTGAAGATATGGAAATAAGGGTATCATCATCATCATCATAGCCCATTCCCGAGATTTTTGGGGTCGACTTCATGGATTTTGGTTCTCCAAGCAATGCGATCTTCCCACATATCCTCGCCTAATCCAAGCTCAATGATATCTTCATTCACCGCCTTCATCCAAGTTTTCAACGATCGTCCCCTCCGTCTACACCCTTCATTAACTTGCCAATGTAGACATTTTCTAATTGGCGTCGTGCTTGGTCTCCTCCGCACATGACCAAACCAAGTTAAACGTCTTTCTCTAATTTTGTCCTCTATGGGCGCTACACCTAAGTATCTCCTAATTCTTTCATTTCTAATTTTATCCTTACGAGTTTTACCACACATCCACCTTAACATACGCATTTCTGCTACTGCCATCCTATGCGTATGTTGTCCCGTAGTAGCCCAACATTCTGAACCGTATAGCATGGCTGGTCGAACAATTTTCTTATAGCATTTCCCTTTTAGCCTTGCAGGCATCCTTCTATCGCATAATACTCCTGACGCCATTTTCCATTTCAACCAACCAGCTTTAATCCTATGGTCTACATCTTCTCCAGTAGCCCCATTCTTTTTAATTATAGATCCTAGATATTGAAAAGCCTCACACTCTGGGACCTCTACACCTTCGATCTCAATTGCATTACTTCTCCCTCTTGGTTCACAACCAAAGTTGCACACTAGATACTCCGTCTTCGAACGGCTAATTCTAAAACCTTTACTCTCTAAAGCCTCCCCGCCACTTAACTAATTTCTGACCTAAACCTGCACTAGTCTCATCCATTAAGACAATATCATCTGCAAATAACATGCACCAAGGTATATCTTCTTGCAGATGTCTCGTCAACTCATCCATGACCAAAGCAAAGAGATATGGACTTAACGCCGACCCTTGATGTAGTCCTACTGACACTGAAAATTCACTGGACATCCCACCTACTGAGCGAACACTTGTTACAGCCCCTTCATACATATCCTTAATGATATCGACATAACATTGAGACACTTTCTTCCTTTCAAGCACCCACCAAATTAACTCTCTGGGGACCCTATCATATGCTTTCTCCAGATCAATAAAAACCATATGCAAATTCTTACGTGCCTCTCGATATTTTTCTATAGTTTGCCTAAGCAGGAAGATGGCCTCCGTAGTAGACTTACCCGGCATAAATCCAAATTGATTCTCCGAAACCGTGGTTAAACTCCTAAGTCTTCGTTCTATAACCCTCTCCCAAAGTTTCATCGTATGACTCATAAGCTTTATCCCTCTATAATTTGAGCAATTCTGGATATCCCCTTTGTTCTTAATATCAAAAACAATTCCAAGTCAAGATATAGCCTTTTTGCAAGAAACACCCGATGATATGGTCCTCAACCAATTGGTAGGACCTTCGCGAATGAATATATGGTAGATATTTGAATGCTCACTTGGTTAGCGGGGATGATGCATTGTCTCATAGCAAGAGGCTTCCAGAAAACTAGTGCTTTCTGAATTATATGAAGCTAGTAAGAACACACAAATCAAATGGGTATTTGAACCTGAATACCGAGGAAAAAGCAGAACATTGATAGGAAGAGCGGGGGATCCTTTCAAACGACCCCTTAGAGGAAGAGCAAAGCAAGGAGAATAGGAGAATGGAAGTTTAGGCCCTAGAGGGATTTGGTGTTGCTCATATGTTTAGTAGCGATCCTTACTTATAAATATGATTGTATTAGAGCTCGTAAGGAAGTACTTGGTACTTTGATCTTTGGAGAAACAATAACTAACCCTGAGGATGATCTAGAATCTTTTCGATTGCTCATTCAAGAACCGAACATTGAGAAAACTAGTGTTTTCTGAATTATATGAGGCCAGTAAGCAAACAGTGAATCCGTGGTACTTGAACCTGAATACCCACGGAAAAAACATAATATTTAATAGGAAGAACGGGGGATCCTTTCAAACAACCCCTTAGAGAAAGAGCCAAACAAGACGGATAGAGGATAGGAGAAATGGAAGTTTGGGCACTGGAGGATTTGGTGTTGCTCATATTTTACTAGCGATCCTTACTTATAAATCTGATCGTATTAGAACTCGTCATGAAGTACTTCATACCAAGGATTGTGTCTCGCGAAATTTTATGAAATTTCATCGAAAATTTTTTTTTCTTCTGAAATTACGAAAAGAAAAATGGCGATGGAAAAATTACATTTTTTCGAGGTTTTTTCGAAAATTTTCGAGGTTTTTCATAAATTTCGGGGCCACGACTACTATTAAAACCAGAACCATCCCCATAAATCACTTCAGTGGCAATGCTTACATCCTCAACTTCATTATCCTTATGAATCACTTTGGGTAGGTATAGTAGACTGTTACGATCTTTGTTATGGACCTTCCCCTCCTGGACAGCTCGGGCTTTTGGGAGAGTTGGTTGGTTCATAACAATTGGTATCAGAGCCAAACCCCACATCCAAGGTTCGAATCCCGGCAGGGGCGACCTATAGGTTGGATTAAAATAATTTAGCATTATGTATGGGTATAGTGCTAAGTTGTTGAATACTGGTAGCTGAGAGAAGGCTCACTGGGCCAGTGTCGATAGAGTGGGCCGACGAGGACGTCGGATTTGGAAATGTGGGGCAATGTTACGATCCTTGTTATGGACCTTCCCCTCCTAGACAGCCCGGGCTTTTGGGAGAGTTGGTTGGTTGGTTCATAACATAGACACATCCAAAGATGCTGGTATACCAGCTCAAGCTCGACCATGACTATGATCTAGTGCAATACAAACACTAAGCTAAGGAGTCAAAATAATGGTCTTAGATAATATAACGCCTGTCCTGTTAAAGGGAAACTTTTAGTTAAATAAATAATAGAATTCCTACAAAGTTCATTATCCCAATTGAGTAAAGTACCAAATGGAGTTATAGAGGGCGTGTTGGAGCCTAGAAGCACGACGTCACCCTCATCCTAAAAAACAAGCTCAATTCTCGTCTCTGCCTTTCTCGGTAGGGTTTAGATTTTGTCAAGTCTTCTGATCATGAGTAGTTGAAAACCCAAGAAATATAGATGATGCCTCATTTCTGGCCGGACACATGTCAATGAGAGGAAGAGAAGAGACGCGAGCCTATAGTGATAGGCAGGGGCGGAGGTGGCCATGCCCCTGCAGACTTTGAAATTTTTTGTTATAGCATAGAATGACTTGTGTTTGATGTTCTGAAAATCCAATAAATTAGTGCACTTGCGCCCTTCATCTTATGTTGGAGATCATTTACCGTTGGAAACCAAAGAAAAAAATCTTCTTGTCATATCAATTCTCACCTCAGGACCACTTGTCAAAGTTATTTGGGCCCACCACTTCCACAAAACCACCATCACATGTTCTAGGACCTAACAAAATCAAAACTAGTTTTTAAAATTTATGATTTATCTCTTTGAAATCTACAAAATAAAAATAAATAGATAAGAAATCTCTTCATTGCCTACTATTTCCTTAATAACATTTTTTTGATGAAAATTTCCCAAAATAACTTAATAATCTCCTAATTAGCTGATTCCCAAATATTCCGTAACCTTACTTAATAATCTACTAAGTCCCAAATATACTTAATATTTTTCACACTTCAAACATACTATTTTACTTATTGGTTGTGATACTAATGCTACATTAATATAAGTATATAACTACTTATTGAGTTTGACATAAAGTAAATTTCTAGATCCATTATTAATCTAGATTATTGTCATTTGGCTTGTAAGAAACCAATATGCAAATTGCATATAATTTTTTCTAAATTTTTATTTAAGTGGATATTTCACTTGGAACCGAAAGCGAGGCCACATGCCAAACCATGAAACCCGTCAACCTAGATCTCAGGGTAACTAATCTTGGTCATACCTTCGTCAAGACAAAAAATTGGTCAAGAACAACAAGATTGAAAGGATCATAAGTGCTACCATTCATCGACGCTGACATAGCTACTGGAACATCAAGTTATAAGATGCAAAAGTTAAAAAGTACAAGATGAATTTACATATATAAAATTACCATGCTAATGGTTTGGCATGTGCCCATCCGTGCTACCCCCATCCTGGATGCATTTTAGACTTGCGAGCTATCCCTATCCTCTTCCTCTCGGAAGTTTTACCTAGGTAAATAAAGTATGACTTCACGGAGCTTTTTTTTCTCCGTAAAAAAACTAGGCTCAAGCGAAGTACGGTCTAACCATAAAAAATAGGGTAAGCAGGAAGTGTTCTCCTTTTCCATCAAGTTACAGTATAAAAAATCCATTCTATTGAATGACCGATTTCATTACCCTTTCTTTTCAATGAACAACTGGTCAACTGAGTTCTGAACGAATTAGCTCCTTGGTAATGGCTCAATCTATAGATAAAAGCACACCTCCTGTCCACGTGAATCGAAAACCCTTAGTTTGTCAATAAGAATGGGTGCCAGTCTCAAAGATAGCTAAAGAATAGAGTTTAGCCTTAGCTGGGGTGACTATTGGGTTTTGATATTAATGATTCCTGCTTGGAGATGGGAGGTTGTGGTATTTTCTACAGCTAATACTGTTCCTCGATGCAAAACTTTAGCAAATGGTCAAGTTTTAACAATTTTTTTATTTTTATTTCTTGAATTGGGGTCTCTGTTGTGTTTCAAGTTCAACATAAGGAATTTCATACTCCAATTCAAGGGAATGTTAAACCAAAATAGGTTTACTATTTTGTGTAGCTTTATTTTAACCGAGGTATCATTTTGGTGTATGTATTTTTAGGAATTTGGTTAATAGATTATGATAGCTCCTGCTGTGGAAACTTGTATTGGATAGCATGCCTACAGTTACCAAACTGACAAGCCTTTCAATTGGCTTCAATGTAATGTCTGTGATACAATGCACTTATTCCTCTGTAACACTATGATAGCACAGGTTGTCCCTAATACACGTAGCAGAAGTCAGATGGGTGAAATCCATGATGGTGGCTTGTATGAGATTTTTCAACAGGACTATGGGCCAGTTGGTACTCCAACATTTGAAGATGCACGTGACAACTTCATCGTAAGTAGTGCAGGATATGCCGTCGCTAGCCTCTTACTTCAACCAAAGGACCGGCACAACGGAAATCTTCTTTTTGACAAGTACGTATTTTTTTCTTTCACCGAGTCTGCCAGTAGCTATAAATGTATTAAGTTGATGCTTGAAATTTGCAAACCGGATCATAGCTTATATATATATATATATCAGATTTTCTATATTATTATTGTATTTTGTATGGACCTATATGTAATTATGTAAAACTCTCGGTTAGAACTTGAAACAATGGAGATGAAATGTTCTCACCCTCTCTCTATTCTTTCTCTCTTCCTTTCTTCTAACCCTCTTCTCTTTATGTTAATTTACCTAAACAATTAATAACGCTACACATTAGGTGTGAGGCAATTTTTTGTTTCTAGACATTTTCCCAGCATTGGATATGAGAACTCTTGTGAATTCTTTGGACGATTTTCCTAGCCACTGGATCACTGCTTATATTTGCATATAGTAATACATCTTTGGGTTGATCAAATTCTAAACACTATTTAAAATCTCATAATGTGCAACATTCTGTTACACCATTTTGGTTTCATAAGTACGAGTCTATATTAGAGTTCAACTAGTCCGGCAGAGAAATGATTGGTGGTATTATGGATCTCCCAAGAGATTTTCACTAGTAGATGGTGTGAATTTTTCTGTATTACCATATTGGTCAATATTGAGTGTAGGACTCCATGATATAAATATATAGCCACATATTCAGTCATTTCATTTTAACTAATGCAGATAAACTTACAATTATATGCAGCAAAGGAAGGCTTGTTCATATTGACTTTGGTTTTATCTTTGAAATTTCCCCTGGTGGAAATATGCGTTTTGAAAATGCCCATTTCAAACTGAGTCATGAGATGACTCAGTTGCTTGACCCATCAGCAGACATGAAAAGCGAAACTTGGAACTACTTTGTAAGGTAAATCTTCCTTCATTGCTTGTTTTACTGATTTTCATGTGACAAACCGATTTGTTTCAGCTCGTTTCTACCAGAGCTTTATTGTCTTTTGATAATCTGTTTCAACAGTTTGTGTGTGAAAGGCTATCTTTCTGCCCGTCGTCATATGGATGATATTATTAGCACAGTGGCATTAATGGTTGACAGTGGACTACCTTGCTTCAGCAGAGGTGACCCCATTGGGAACCTTCGCAAGAGATTTCACCCTGAAATGAGTGAGCGCGAGGCTGCCAATTTCATGATTCACACTTGTGTTGATGCATACAACAAGTGGAGCACTGCTGGTTATGACTTGATACAATACTTGCAGCAGGGAATTGAAAGGTAGCCAGTTGGCAGCAACCCTCCCTCATTACTTCTTATTAACCATATTGTAAGTGCGTGATTATATGAACAGAAAAAAAAATGTAAAGGCACAAGTTCTATCCTGAGTATTTCACTTTGGCAGTCCATAAATGTTTGTAAAGTATTGTTTCACTTTATACATGGATGAATTTGCATGTTTGACTATCGATTAATTGTTGACTGCAAGCATAAATGTCAAGGTAAACTAGATTCAGTGTTCTAGTAGGTCCACCAGCAGGTAAATACACACTCCCTCCTGATTTTAGTTGGCTGCTCAGTTTGCAAGTTTTCATTCTGCCTAAAAGTTCCAGGTTTGCTGGTAAAGCTCCCTTTTCAGGAGCGAACACAAAATTAAAGTGGTTTTTTTTGTCTTTTATTTATTTTTAATAATAAAAGAGCATATGTGGTCAATTTATGTAAAATATTGAGCATAATTTCATCCACATTGTAAAACTAGACTTACATAAATTTATTTATTTTGGTTGTATTTAATTAACAATTACACAAACCTTATACAAATTGTATGGCTGATGAGGTCCACACTGAGTGATTGAGAGGGCGCTCCAAACTGAAGCACCTCCTTCAATTAAACCATAAACCTTCCTGCCCTGCACTCCAAGGCGGATAGGAGGAGCAATGGTGTGTTCTTATTTTTTTGGAAAGCGAGCTGGGTTTTTATAGGATCTCATAAGCTATCAACAAGGTGCGACCTACAGGCCAACACCATAAGAAAGTAACCACACAGCTCTATCCACTCGACCATAACACCATTGGCGCAATGGTGTGCTCTTAGCTAACCTGAAAAACATTTCTTGCCCAAGTGAACCATTTTAGCCAGTAGTGTTATGAAAGTACTCAACTAATAAAGAAAAGAAAAGGTTTTGAACAGTGCCCCTGCAGATTTACTATGTCATGCTCAAAGTTACTTAAAAAAAAAAAAAAAAAAAAGAGTAAGTAGACATGACATAATCGTGGTTCACTTAGACATGACAATCGGAGATATCAAAAATGTCTTTGTCTCCATATGCCAAGCACTTGGGAAATGGTTGGCAAATTCAATTGGATACTAATGAATGTTGGATATTATGATGGCCTATGGACACAGGAAATTTCTACACCTCATAGACATTGTTTTATGAGAAGTTAGGGTTCATCCTGTAAGTCATCCATGATAAAGGCCTTCTTTCTACTTTCCTAAATCATCTCTCTAAGATTTGTTGCTATTATTGCAAAACTATTGGTTATAACACGTCATTAGCATGACATGGAACCCGGAGATTTTTCTTTTTATTTTCATATCTAAATTGAAGAAATTTGACATTATATATATATATATATGTAATTTGAGATAAAATTTTCACCTTATGGGAAGATTAGTCCCGAGTTAACTTTTGTCTAGAAATACAATAGAAACTTATATATATAGGTCTTTTTTTTTTAAGTTTGATGCTCTAGCAGTATGTCATTTGTTGTACTAACTTGGCAAATATACTTATTATAATCCAAACTAAATTAATTTCAAAATTCGAGTCAATTTAGGATAGTATCATTGATTAATTAATCCCATCATAATACAAGTATATATGTATAATACTTAGGAAGCAGTGGGAGGAAGAATTTTCGACTGATTTCGCAATGGGAGGAGACATCTCATCACCACTTATAATGCATTGGTCATTGCTTTAAGAGGGTCTTTAGAGGAGGGTATTTTCTCGCTCCGGTGGGAGAGAGATGGATGAAAAATCATCCTCAACACTCAATAGGAGATTAGGAGGATGAAGATGATTGCATGAGTTGATGGATTGGGTCTTTTTAAGCTCTATTTAGGCGATTTGGGCCATGGATTAAAAATATCATTGGAGAAATGAGAAATCATACAATACACAATAGTACACCTTTTTTTTTCTTTTTTTTTTTTATAAAACTCAAATTATATTTTTTTAATACTAGCAAAATCAGCGTGTGTATTTTTTCTAACTAATATCCCAAAATTAGTATAATATTTTATTATCCAACTTAAAAATTCTAGGCAAATCACCTAAAATTTTAATTTGTACTTGGTAAATTAAAAAAAATTAATATTGAATATATGCGCACATGGAGCGTGTAGACCCCATAGTTAGTTTTAATACCATCATAAGTCAATAGGCAAGAGAATAACATGTGATATCATCTGTCATAACATGTGTTAGTTGAGTTAAAAAGGCTTCGGTGTTATTGAAGTATAAGTCAACACTTAAGAATTTTAAATTGGATGACTACTTAAGCATGTGAGCTCGACTTGATGCATTTGCAATCTGCTACATATTGTATCAGAGTTGGGAGTGACTATATGCTAAGGTGAGGGACTGTTACACCCCAAATCCTAAGGTGCCCTCTCCAACACGTCATCCTCGTCCCCCTCATCAGGGAGTATAAAAGTTTTAAAATTACAAACTAATTATATTTCACGATATATGATTTAGTTTTTACCAAGTAGGGAGTATTCTAGGACTTGAGTTTGAGGTCTATAAAAGAATAAAAAATAAATAAATAAATAAATAAATAAACCAAAATACCCTTGCACAACCTAAGATATATATAGGACTCGAGTTTGAATGTAACCAACATGCACAGTCTTCGAAGGCATCACTTTTGGGCCCTACGCTTAACATCACCAGAGATGACTGCAAGAACGTGGGATCTTGTCATATGTCACGCATCCACTATTAGTAACAAGTTAGAGTCGTGCACACCCCATCTTTTCCTATCATATTTTCGTAAAAAAAAAAAAAAAAAAAACAAAAAAACAAAACAAAATGCAACACCAACTTCCTTTCTCATTTATTCCTTTAAACATGGGATCAAAATAAGAAGAATAAGAAGGGATCATTCATTCTCTCTACTTTTGGCTCATCGCTTTGTAATATATTTGTAATGATATTTAGGCCTAACGACCCCATGGCTTTAAAACGTATCATACCCATTAGATCCAAGTCCTACATATAAAGTTACCACGGATATCCTCATTGCTCGCATCGAATAGGTGGATTTGGTTTTGGTTTAACAAATTTCAGGGTGGACAAGGATTTGACCATATTCGCCCCGTAGATATTTGTTTATATATATATATATATATATATATATGTTTGTTAAGTTTACCTCTTAGAGGATGTGGGACAAAACATTTTAAACTCACATCTAAAAGAATGCAAATCTTTGTGTTTTATAGAAGGCATTGAATTTTTAACACCACATCTTCTATTGTCCCACACCACCAAACCAAAATAAAATTGACCTGCTAACCCACACCATCAATTTAAATCACTATTTCTTTCTTTTCTCTCACCCACTCTTCTCAAGAACAACAACAACAACAACAACAACATGACTCTGCTGCGATCAACTACTCTTGTGTGTTGTGGTGTAGCGGGAAAGGGGGTAATTGATTGCAAGGGACGGTGAGAGACGATCGGTGATAGAAGAAAGATATAGGAGATGGGGCTTCGATGGTTGATGTGATTAAGGTGTTGCTAGAGATTGATTTGTGGATGGTTGATATCGTCGCAACTAGGGGTGGGCATGGGACGGGATGGGACGAGATATCCTCATCCCTATCCCATCCCGTTCATACGGGATCGGGACGGGATGAGAAAAACCCCATCCCGACCTCGTCCCATCCCAAACGGGTTCGGGACGGGACAGGATCAGCTTAAACAAAATGCAAGCACTGGGGATGCTAAACTTTGAATATTGTTTTCCCATGGTCTGTTAAGAATCAATAATAATTGAATGATTTATGCTTTACAATATATGAACTGTTTAATTAGATAGTGTTCATTCAAATTTGTTTCTAATGGAAGTTATACAAGCATTAAATGCAGCTCCAGATCTGATGACATTGTTTCTTGATAGCCATTGTGTCTATATTATTGTTTCTTGATAGCCATTGGGTAGACAACACGCTGTTGTATGGTTCAACAACTGAGGTTGAGACCTGAGGAGATGGGTACACAGTAAACCCAAGCTTGGATTTCTTTCCGTAATCAACGAAAAGCCTTTCCAACAACAGAGATCCAAGACCAGATCCAGTTCCTCCACCCACAGCATGGAACACCAAAAATCCTTGCAGGCCAGTATAGTTGTCAGCGAGCTTCCTGATCCGGTCTAGGCACAGATCTACAATTTCCTTCCCAACTGCAAAGAAGATTGAAATAAAAAAAATGTAAGCCACCCCATATCAACAGTGAGAATGAACAAAACAAGAATTAGGTTTAGTGTCTTACTTGTGTAGTGGCCTCTAGCAAAGTTGTTGGCAGCATCTTCTTTGCCACTGATGAGCTGCTCAGGGTGGAACAATTGACGGTAGGTACCGGTGCGAACCTCATCGATGACAGTAGGTTCCAGATCTAGGAAGATGGCACGGGGAACGTGTTTTCCAGCTCCAGTTTTGCTGAAAAATGTGTTGAAGGCATCATCTCCTCCTCCAACAGTCTTGTCACTAGGCATCTGTCCATCAGGCTGTAAGACACAAAAACCAATTAGTTCATCAGATCAAATGAAAGAAACCAGATGAGATTAGAAAAGATGAGGGACTTACTTGAATGCCATGTTCAAGACAATAAAGCTCCCAACAGGCGTTTCCAACTTGGATACCAGCTTGACCGATGTGGATCGAAATGCACTCTCTCATCTTGATTGATTTGGAAAAGAATGAGAAGAATAGAAGGTTGTTTAGGTAGCAAAGGCGTGTATGATGACGCCTTGACGAACCCTAAAGGGAAGCAAGAAAGAGAGAAGAGAGCCAAGGAGAAAGCAAAATGAAGGTAGGGTTTGGGGAAGGGGAAGAGTGGGTGTTTATAAAGACCAAGTGGGTGGGTATTAGCCGTTACGTGGTGGTGAGACCACACCGTTACAACGTTAAATATCTTTTGAATTTCGAAATTTGAACCGGATATGGGATATTAGCTGGCATGACTGTTTTGGAATTTGAAATTTGAATTTCTTTTTAAAGTGGGAGGACGGCTTAATTTTGCGTACGGATGTGGGGGATAAGATGAAAGGCCCAGGAAAAGCACTGGCGTCCATGTGGAGAAGATAGAGATGAAAATCTTCATATCCTATATTTTGGTGTTCATCTTGGGATCTAAAATAAATAATTAAATAAAAATATTAATAATTAATATTAATAAATTAGTTCGGGACGGGACGGGATTGGCGGGATTGAAAATCTTCATCCCATCCCATCCCATTCTAGATCGGGACGGGATCGAGATGAAATTATTCAATCCCATTAAGACCCGAAAAAATCGGGACAGGATCGGGACGGGAACGGGATCGCGGGATGGGATACCCACCCCTAGTCGCAACCATCGCAACGGCCGCCCAGTTCTCCAATCATCGCCCATCCATCATCATCCCACTCTTTCTTCTTCTCCCACACAGCCACAACAACCACCATCGCCCCCTATCCCTTTCAGTTTTTTGGTTTTTTTTCTCCTCACCCTTACGGTGGCTTGTGCGATGATGGGTTCGACCCTCGTGGCAAACCGTGTATTTCCACTTATAAAATTAGCGTACAAAAATCAAAATTGCATGTTACAAACATAATCCCACATCACCTAAAAGCAAATTATGTTGTGTGACATAGTCCCACTTCACCTAAAAGTCAACCATGTTGTGTGTTTGCTCTCATAAAACTAGCTTAGATGCTTGAGTTTTCATAATTTGGGCTCTTAGCCAATTAAGCCTCATTGGGCTGGAAAAATGAACTGGCATTTTCATAAGGCAACGACTACTCCACACCACCATTGAGTTTTTTTTTTACTTACTCACACTACCAATAAATATGCATATCCTAACAGAGAAACCCAAACTCAAAACGAAAACAAATGTAAAATAGAGTAACTTTCGACCAATTTAAACCCTTAATTGAGACTGATTCTCAAGCTCATCAAAACACGAAAATTTTATTACTCTGAGTTGTCTAATAAACACAACTTGGATCACTTGAAAATGTTTTGAAATGAGTAAGTTATGGTCATTTTACTAAAGTCGTGCAAATCTGTCCCACAATGAAAACAGAATAGTGTCCCTGACATTCGGCCAACTTATATGCTTGATTGAAAACGATTCACAAACTCATCAAAACACAAAACTTGTATTTATCTGATTTATCTAATAAACACAACTTGAATCACTTGAAAATATTTTGAAATGAGCAAGTTATGGTCATTTTACTTAAGTCGCGCAAATCTGCCTCGCAATGAAAACGGGATAGTGTCTGTTTGTGAGTTTCGGCGAACTTATGTGCTCGATCGATACCGATTCTCAAGTTGATAAAAACACAACTATTTTATTACTCTGAGTTATCTAGTAAACACAACTTGATTCACTTTAAAATGTTTTGAAATGATGAAGTTATGGTCATTTTACTAAAGTCGCGCAAATCTGTCGAAAAAACTTTGCTGAAATTCCATGTTCGCCTAGAACAATGCGAACAGGAAATTTTTGTCTTAGGTGAACAATATTTTTATTTTGTAATTCTAATTTTTTTTCTGAAGTTTACTTTGTTTTTGTGATTAAAAATATTTCTAAAGTTTCCATGAGATTACTTGGTTTTTCTGAAATTTTTTGGGGTGGTTGCGATTTGAGGTTCGATTTTTAAGGGTTTTAATTTTGACGAGGAGGGAAGAGATTTTTTAGAGAGAGAAATATGGGGAGATATTTGCAAGAGATTTGAATGTTGGAGAGGGAAGAGATTCGAATGGGGGAGGGAGGAATCGTGTTTCGATTTGAATGGGGAAGGGAAAATGTTGGTTTTTTGTTTATGTAAGTGGTGTGGGGAAGTATGATGGTGTGGGAAAGAAAGTAGGTGGTGTGGCAGAGTAAAATGGTGTGAGAAAACACTTATGCTAGTGTGGAGTAGTCGTTGTTTTTCCATAATGGGGGGCAGGCCTCGGTTGTCAAAATGGTCTTTTAATAGAAGTTCGTAATGACTAAACGAAACGGGGAGGATATCTGCCATCCACAGGGTGGGGAAGATTTTATTAAAAAATAAACGGTTAAATGGGGAAGATGCGGGGATCTATCATCCCTGGCGGGGATGGATTTGGAAAAATTCGCCCAATCCGCCTGTTGCCATACTTACCCCCTACCTAGGCGATGTGGGACTATATAACACACTTGGTGTCTGTCAGCCTCACTGCCTTCTCACTCAAAGTACTACAATCCACCCCCTTCAAGAGCCTAACATACTCAATGACACACTTCCGGTTGAGTCCAGCTCTGATACCTTTGAATTATTTAAAAAAATATATGTCTGCCATTAAAACTTCAAATCTCTCCCAATCTTCTGATTAGTGATGAGTAGGGCTTCAACCATTCTCTGCTTAACCGACTATGGAAAATGAGTAATTGAGGGAGGAACTTACAGGTTTTTCTAGATAAAGCATAATGACTATATGCCACCACCATGCGGTGTCACCTAATAATACGCTACTAAACATCAATTTAAAACGAGAACTAATACGGCATGTATCTACACGCTCTAAGGCACAAATAAAGCTAATACGAGTGTACCCAAACCACGTGGTCCACCAAGCTCTAATGACTGGGTTGTCGGCTTCACAACCTATTCTAACCCAAAACTTTTAAAATGTGAAATTACCTAACACTACTAAATGCCAAAAAATACATGTAAATGGATGGAAAATTCGAGGTTTCACATTATACACACCTCAAAAGGACATCGTCCCCAAGATCAAATGCAAAGATGAAAACCATAGAGAAAAAACTTAGTAAAGGTTTGAAAACAAATAAAACATCACCAACTACTAAAACACACACCTCAAAAGAACAAACAATATCACTTCAAAAGAAAATGGTAAACTCAAGAATCTCAGACAAATCTCCTAAGACTAGACTTAACAGATAAGGAACAAAAATACAAGAAACCATTTCACAACAACGAAAGAGCTCAAAATACCACAACAATCTGTTGTCTGACCAGGGATCTCAATGGAGATAGAAAAACTCAACTAAAGTAACACAGACTCAAAGCTTATAAATACGAGAAGTTATACCAAGGAACACAATCATCATTGGCTAGCGAAAAAGAGTTGAATGACCAAACCACACCCAAGTTCATACGAGAATTTCTACAAAACTCTACACAGCAAAACAGTCTCTAAAAAAACTTAAGGAAAAAAAAACATAACAAGGATTAATGTTTACTCAACAATACAGAGACCTAGACAATCATTTAACTCACAAGACCTAGGGCAAAAACATACTCTCTCAACATAACGGATGATCCTCTAACTACCAAAGATAAAGGGCAAAGGAAAATAACAAACATACAACGTAACATGTAAGCATCAACTTCACTAACATATAATGATGCATCAAGAATAAAATACACACCACCAAAAATGCAAACAATCTATAGACTATTCCTAGGCGCTTATGCCACAAAACATCACTTATCATTTTGACACTAACATAAATAACCTAAACAAACTACGATAACATACAACAGGCATCCCAATCACTTATAGATATGATAATGATGTAGATTTAACTAACCTAAATAAATAGCCTAATTAAACCTAATTTTAATTACTACAAATGCATGATTGAATTTCTATACAAAATAATTATATATAACTTTAAGATTCGATGTATAGTTTATAAATAAATAATGGGCTTTAAATAAATTATGTTAGGGGCTTAGGTATAATTAATAAATGTTTGAGAGAGTGGTTTTGATTGTAAAAGTATCAAATGTGTAAAATTAGAAATCCAAAAGTTAGATGTAAGGGTCGTTTTATAATTTCTAAATAATTAGAGGGTTTAAAATAATTTATAGATAGGACCTAGGTATAATTAATGAAAGTTTACAGGGCTGACTTTGGTTTAAAATTAAAAATTAGATGTTAGGGCATTATTATAATTTATAGATAATTGCAGGGCTTTAAATAAATTATGTTAGCGCCTTGACTATAGTTAATAAATGTTTAAAAGGGATGGGTTTAAATGTAAATAGCATGAGTTTGGGAGGGAAAAATAAAACTTATTATTGAAATTCTAAACATTTAAAGGCCTATGTATAGTTTACAAAGAATTAAAGGCTTCGAATAAATTTATGTTAGGGGTTTATGTATAATGAACAATATTTGAGAGGGGCGGGTTTTTATCGCAAATAATATGAATTTGGGAGGGTAAATGGTACATGTGTAATTTAAAATGACAAAAATACCCTGACCACTATTCACTTAACTATTGATTTTTCTTGTAAATAAATAGAGTTGAGAGGGCATTATGGGCATTTCGAAAATCAAGACAAAGAAACACAAAAACGTTGTTCCTAAGGGAAACTCTCATTACATAGTTTAGATGGGTTTAAATGTAAATAACATGAGTTTGGGAGGGCAAAATAAAAATTATTATTGAAATGCTAAACATTTAAGGGCCTATGTGTAGTTTACAAATAATTAAGGGCTTCAAATAAATTATGTTATGAGCTTAGGTATAATTAACAATATTTGAGAGGGGCGGATTTTTACCGTAAATAATATGAATTTGAAAGGATAAATGGTACATTGTAATTTAAAATGACAAAAATACCCCTGACCAGTATTCACCTAACTATTCGTTTTTCTTGTAGATTAAATAGAGTTAGGAGGGCATTTTGGGCATTTCCAAAAATTAGGATAACAACACACAAGAACATTGTTCCTAAGGGGAACTTTTGTTATATAGTTTAGATTTAGATAGATAAAGTGGGGCACAATCAGAATTTCGGTGTTGTGACACAACGATGTCTCAATTCGTGTTATAGTAGAAAAAAAAATTATATATATATAATTTTTTTTGCCTCTTATTGGATATATAGATAAGGTATTACGAGCATGTAACGTGTAGACAACTCTTTTGGTAGACTCAGACACAAACGTCTTTTCATGTCTATAATGGTGAAACAAGCATATGAAGATCATCACCTCAGATGTGGGTACTCACATTTTTGGTGTTGCTCGATAACAATTAGAATTCTTGACTAAAACGATTGTATGGAACTCATGTCATGGCAGCGACTTCATTAGGTGAAGCCAAGACTTATAGTGGCGATGTTTTGGTCATGCACACGCCTTTAGAGTCATGAATGTTGCAAGTGTTTTCACAATTTTATTTTAATTCAAAATTTTGAAGTTATTTTCCTTTTGGCCCCCATTAGCTTGTAGCTATTCTTCTTTGGCCATCAAAAGTTTTTGTATTCCAGTCTAGCCCTCATTTTTAAGTTTGATTTTTAGGTCAAACACATTGACCTGCCCATGCTAACCATATTTTTTTAAAGACTAGATTGCCCATACTTTCTTCGAGATAAATACTATTCTAGGTGGGCATCTTGAGATAATCTAAAGTCATCTTCTCCAAATCTCTATCGCCCTTCTCTACAATAATTTCTTCCGTTTTCCTCTTTTCAAAACATCAACCAAAAATCCAAAAATCTCTTCTCTCCAAAAATCAATTTCCATTCAACTTCAACCATTTCTTTCTTTTTCTACATCAACCAAGCCAAGCCCTAAAAACTCTTCTAACTCTCCAAATCCACCACAAACTCCTTCATGAACCCGTTGATTCACCAAGCCGTCTCTCGTTTGCCCTCTTTGCGGTGATTCTTCTCCAGTCCCTTTCTTTCAAATCTTTTCTACCTCAGACACCAAAACCTCTCCTATCTCACTGATACATCAATCAATCTCCTTTTCTTCTTCATTAGTTTCTTTTCAGTCTATCTCATGCTCTCACTCACCAAATTTTCTCCACACGCAACATCTCTTGTTGTTTGTGTTGAATATCTTGTTTGATTTTGTATGATGTGGTGTTTGATTCTAATTTATTAAGATTAGACATGTGGTTTCATTGTAATTTCATTTTGATCGAATTCCTTGTGGATTTGGTGTTGTTTAACTAAAAATCCCTTGTTACTTCAAGTACTTGTATTTTGATTTTGTGTTTTGGTTATTTTTTGTAATTGAGGAAGGTGAAGGTGGTGGATTTTGGAGATGATGGGTGGAAACTGATAGCTAGTATGGATGGTGGATAAAGATTTTTTGCAAGATTTTTTTCACTTTGCTTTTTCATTAAGATATTTTTTTTGGCGTTTTTGTCATTACACACTTTATGGACAACATGGATAGGTCAATATGTTTGACCTTGTAGTCAAACTCTAAAATGGGGATTGGAATGGAACACTAAAACTTTTGGGGGTCAAAGAAGAATATCTATAAATTAATGGGGGCTGAACGGGAAATAACCTTTATCTTATTCCTCGAGTTCCATGGGTTGCTCAGGTTGCCAGTACCCTGGCCAAAGCCCAACACGAAAATTTGATCATATTGGAAATTTTTAACCCAAGGGAAGTTCGATTTCAAATTCCTTGAGCCTATGCCCAATTAATCTTTGTGCATTGCGTGCTATCCAAGATAAATATACACCGAAGCAATGATCCTTTGAAGACAATGTATGCACTTCGAGCCATTGCAATGAGGGACTAAAAAAACAACAACTTGGAATTGGAATAAATTGCACACAAAGATGTTTCTTTTTTGGATAAATTATGTAAGTAAGTTGAACCCTTATATAAACATTGGGGTGGCATAAAAGTAGTCATTTGGTAGGAAAAGTTAGTCGTCGGTGCAAGTATAGTCGTTGAGTGCTTAAACCCATAATGTTAGAGTTGCTCGCCATCTAAAATGAGTCATACATTTTATCCCTAGTAAGATAGCAATGGGACAAATATATTCCAGTACTATTCCATTTGGTGGGATATCTCACAAAAATTAGCTTTATGTGGGTGTTGTTGAATCGTGAATCGTGATGCTTAAGCAAAAGGATGAAATGGAGAATATTATTTAGCAAAGATAAGATAAGATAAAATACTACAATGAGCCACTTAACCTAAGGCTACCCACTCAAGCCGAGCCGAGTCACTTTAAATAATTTTCTAAACAAAGCCAAATATCATGTGGGACCCATGTGTTTTTTTTCAACCACATTTCTACATAAGTCCCACCGCAGTTAGCCTATTTTATATGAAGTCCTGTTTAATTTGTTATTTTATAAGTATTTTTACTGACACTTTTTTAATATATACTTTTGTACTTTGTACTATTTAATTTATAAGTATTTTTTATTTACTCGTTTTTAATAATACCTTTTTAATATATCTTTTGTATTTTCTACTGTTTATTTATTTAACTTTGTAATTTTTTACTAGTTTTATACCAATTAGGGATATGATTGGACTATGAAGGATTTTAAATCTCATGAATTTTAATGGATTTTACAAAATTCCCATAGATTTTGTGGATTTATAATTGATTCTTATGGATTTCTATGAATTCTTATAAATATGTTATTAGTTATAGGAAGTCATGAAGGAACACCACCTACATTGTTATCCATGCCAGCACAAATCATAAACATCCCTCAAAAACATCAATTAAACAACCATTTGTATGCTACGAGAATTTTACTTCAAAGTAAACAAAAAAAAACATTCAAATACATTGAAGATGGTCCAAAAGTAATAAAAAATAACTATTTTCATTTTTCTTAAAAAAAAAACAATGCAAATAACTCTCCATTAGGCCACGTATTCATTGGCAGTTGTACCAATTGAATCCACGTCAACACAAAACTTTTTCTAGAAGGTCAACTCGAGTGATGGTCTAACTTGGAGTATTAATAATAATAGTAAGGGTCATTTGCATACTACCCCCTTTTATAAATGGTTTTTTTTCAGGTTTACCCCATAATAAATGCGTATTGCACTTCCCCCCAAGACTTCTCGTCAAAGTGCCTTGACTGTCAAACACCTCACATGCCATCATTCCGCCCATTTTGGATGACGAAAATATCATTCACATGTTTATCACGTCTGACGTGATAACATGTTTAATCCCAACCATCCGTTATTTGAACCAGTCACGTGGACAGCTAGGGATTACGCCTGACTGATCATACCATTGAAGAGACGGATAGTGGAGGGAAAACTCCCTCCATTTTCACTCTATTTGGTTCGTTCTCCTCTCTCCGTTCTCAGTTCTTTGTAGTGTGCGATTTCGAACCAAAATGAAGAAGGGGAAATCCAAAACAAAGAAGGAGAAAAAGGTTGTATTCGGCGTCCAAGTCACTATCAGTAGTAGCGATGATGATGGGAGCACTACTTCTAGTATACACTGGAACGATTGCAGGTCGGTCAGATTCCTAGCGATGAAGAACCAGATCTGATGCGAGATTTCACTCCTACAGACACTGATGAGGACGTGAAACCTCGTCCAGTTTATTGGCGTGATATATTGTAAGTCTTTTTTGCTATTTTAGGGTTTTCATTTTGGTGCTTCTATATGCAATGCATGTGTGAATGGATGGTGTGAATGGTATGATTTGGTTAGTATTTTGTTCATTTGCACAAATTTAGGTTTCTCCATTGTTTATTTTGTTGCTGCTTGCATCAGTGAAAATGTTCATTCTAAAAGTGATTTTTTTTTTTTTTATGGTTTAGTGTTGCTAGTGGTTGGTGCTTACATGAATCAGTGACAATGTTCATTCTGAAACTGAAATTTTTTTTTTTTTGTGATTTAGTGTTGATACTGGTTAGTGTTCACATAATGTTGATTAGGATAATGCACATATGTATGTCCATGGATGTTTGCATATTGTTATATGTATTGTACTTGTCTTCTGTTTTCAGTTTATTATTTGTTTCCTATAGTATTCATCAATCTGTTTTGATTAATTGGTGTCACTGCAACAATGGAAAATGGTGACAAGAACTGGAGGTCCGGAACTTAGTGGTCCATTACGATGGAAAGTGGTGTAAGATTGCAAAGATCCCTAGTATGTGGAAGGCAAGGATTGTGATTTCATTTTTCGAGTTAATTTCGGTTTCCTAATTTTAAGAAATATTTCGGTGTTTAAAGAAAAAAAGTAAAATTTTTGAGGATAAATGAAAAATATAATGAATTTTGAGGGTATATTAAATATGAGAAAAAATAATATGCAAGTAAATAAATGTATTAAACACATTAAATGAAACCAAAATACCTATAATTAGAAAATCAAGGGGTAGTTTAAAAAAAATCAATAAATAAATAGAAGATGTGATAATTAGGAAATTAGGGGGTGGTTTCAAAAATCAATAAATAATTAGAATAAATGATAATTAGAAAAAAAAAAACTCAAAAGTTACAAAAAAAATCCCGAAAGAAATGTAAAATGTAGTAGCTGTTTTTGTATGTTTATGAAAAAAATGAAATTTACGAAAAAACAACGAAATTTACAAAAAAACCTTGAAATTTTTTGAAAAACTCCTCGAAAAATATAATTTTTTCTTTCCCCATTTTTCTTTTCGGAATTTCAAAAAAACGAAAAATTCGGTGAAATTTCGTATAATTTCGCGAAATCACAATCCTTGGTGGAAGGTCCGTGATTATAAAAATGGATTATGTATAGACTTTGTACAAGTGCATAGTGATTACTTTAATTGGGATAAGTTAAACAAGAGTATCCTTAAAGTTATCCAACAACCCACATAAGCATGTCTCAACCCTTGCGACAATGCATACATTTCTGGAGAATGGGTTGAAGATGGACATTACCAATGATGAAAACATAATGTATTTTTGGACCCATGCAAACATTGATGACAATGATGTTTTGCATGTGTTTGTTGAGGTTACAGTGAGAGCACAAGTTCATAAAACCGACACACCTGGGATTAGTTTAATGGACCCTAAACCCATTTCAACCCCACCTATTGTTGATATAGACCCTGCCCTGTAACACAACTCACCCCTCCTAATAAAATTCATTTGAGGCCTAAAGTGAGGGCCAAAAGGACTTGGACCAGGAGGAGAATTACTAATCCAAAGAAGAGTAAACCTAGTGAATGGTACTCTATAAAGAAAGATGGTAGTTGTGCCAAGAAAAGAACAAGGGGGAAGGCTGAGGTAGTAAAAAAAGTAACAAAAAAGGAAAAAAAAAATCAACTAAGACAGGAGTGAAGAGTCCCACATTTGTGTGAAAAAGTTATATGATGAGTTGACTGAAGAAGAGCTAGATGAAGACCTACCTGATATGGTGCCACAAGTACCTGATGAGGAACAAACTCATGAACAAGCCCAAGGCCAGCCAAGAGGTCCTTCTGAAACAGGTCCATCTGAAGCCCAACACCCTGAAAATGAGTTTGCAGAACTAGATGATCGATCTTCTAGTAGAAGAGGAGTATCATTCAAGCCATACCACTAAAAATGAACAGGAGACACATGAACCTCCAGCTGTGCGTGTTGGTTTTGTTGCTGAAAGCCGACATTTATGGAACTGTTGCCACCAAGAATGTGTCCTCTGGCATTGGGGTTGGCTTGGGCATGGGAGTCAAATGTATCAAACTCAGTGAGTGCTCAATCACCATCTTTAAACCGCAAAAATCCCTTTTGACAAGTTTCAGACTAGGCGGCCTACATTAAGGAATTGTTGGCACATTCAAACCCAACCCCACGTTACTCAATCGTGGAAATGCCACTCACTCTACTCGACTGGTTCATTTGATCACAGTCTCCTCCCACCTTCCTAGCAGTGTTTCGCTTCTCCGAGCCGTCTCATCCCTCTGAGGATGTTTATGGTGATGATAGTGATAATGAGAGTCACCATGAGGACTAGGTCTTGGAGGTTGGGAAGGAATGGCCCACAGTAGATGATGATAGGTTCTGGTTGAGGAAATACGCAGTAAAAAACAAGTTTTTTATGAAATTTTAGAAGAATGATCCTGACAGACTTGTAGTGAAGTGTTGTTGCAAAATTATTAACCTAAATAATAAGCTTATAATTGTAAGTTTTACTCGCAAATGCACAAGATCAAACAAATAATATGTATGGCAAGAACGAGATCATTCCCACAAGGGTTGGCTCAATTATGTTTAAAACAACTTTCCTAATATTATTACTTCAATGAAGCCTAATAATTAATTGAATAAGGAAAGATAATGAGAAAAATTAAATGTAAAACTAAATAAATTCAAATAGTGAAAGTAAGTTAGGGATTCGTTATCCGCCACTAGTCATCGTCCTTTGAATAATAACATGCACAATGATACAAACCAAATTTAAATGCTCAAATTTTGCCAACCTAAGGGCATAGGCGTCTACTTCTTAGGCTATGGATTTCCCTAAACAACGAATTAGGCATGGTTGTCTACTCTAACTCTTTTCATTCTAAAGGTAGTTAGCATGGTATCTACTAAGTTTCACTTCAAGAATGCATAAATCAATGCAAATCGACAAAACATAAAATCCAAAATATGGTATTTATTTCAGTCATATATGTTGATTAATTCCAATAGTCGACTTATTTGGCTCTTTTTGTTACTTAGCACAGGCACAAGACTCGGTCATCTAAATTTACCCATGTAACAATCCTCATAAAATCATGCATATGATGATCAAGCATAAACAAAATTAATGTCAAGGGTGAAATAAAACTAGAAATTAATCAATTGTGCATCGTAAAAATAGTGTATCAAGGCATGTCAAAATTTTAAATAGTCATAACTAGTACTTCAATCTATCCCCAACTAAATTGCTTAGCTACACATATTGTAGGGAAGATTGATATTCAAATAAAACATTGAAAATGAGAAAGAATAAACAAACTATGCGTGGTGGTACAGATTGAAATTGATGGTGCAAATAGCAAAAATAAGTTTTTAAACTTCTTTTTTATTCCCTCCCTCCTCATTCTTTTTCACACGCACTGTAACAACAAGAAAGCAGCTCGCACAATAGTGATTTGACGTAGGAGCAAATGAGGCATCTCCTTCTTTCATATTCTTTGTTTTTTCTTCTTCACGAACAAAGCAGAGTCACGCTAGCAACTGATTCGCTCAATCGTAGCCCAAAAGACAGCAAAATCGCAGCCAAGGAGATAGCAAATTTGCAGCCAAAAATAGACCCAAATTCGCAGCCAAGAGAGTTGAATTCGCAGCCAATGAAAGGGGTCAATTCTTGGAATCTCCTTTTCCCTTTTTAAAACTCTCTATTTACTTTTTAATGTTTCCCCCTTTCCTACCGGGATCTGACATAAATTTCTTTGTGAAATTGGGTTTCCTCTTTGACTAGGCTTCATTTTTTATGACCCGATCTAGAATGTGTCATTAATTCCTTTTTTCCATTAAATCACCTGCCAAAAACAAAATATACTAAATAGAAAATTATTACAAAAAATACTAGAATTACTAAATAATCTAACAATTACACTTAGAAAAAAGCGATGTTCGGAGTGCACTTTCATGCACTCATCACACCCCCCCCCCCCCCCCCCCAACCAGCTTATTGCTAGTCTCTAGCAATTCAAGCAACTCAAACTTAACTAAAACTCAAGACTGACATAAAACTCTTATCTATACCACTTTCGCTGGCACTTTTGATTGCATTTAGCGAATGCAACAAACCTTTAAACCCCTAGGTGTCCCTAGTGGACAAGTTATAGTCTCGTGAGGGTCTACTAGAATGATACCCACAAACACTGTGTTATTTTCAACAAAATTGCTTGGTCTTGACTTCTAATAAACATCACAAATTGTCAATGAGAGTAAAGTATCACAAAAAAAATTGGTTCTCATTCATTGTCAAATTTAAAATAATAAACTTCATCTTCACAAGTTTTGAAACTCAAAATAAGGTACATCACTTATAAATGGCTAGTAAGAAACCACAAGTTTTCGTAGGTGTAAAGTGAACTAACACATAATTATGGAGCTTCAAAATAGTTCCTATATACATGACTTACTTCCTCAAAATTTATTGGAATTTCTATTTTATGAAACAACCAAGGCAATGAATAATAACACAAATTAATATTTTTTTCAAGGATATATGTGTGGACTGTGCAATGTTTAACTCCCTTAAGTTTTCTAATTGACCCTTGTAACGAGTTTTAGACCAATGACTCCCAAACCAAATGGTTTTAGGGCATTAGGTGTAGAAACACCCCTACGAGTTTACTAAGCGAGCCAAAATAGTCTACAAAGTTAAACTAGCCACAACCTAACTTCAACATTGTAATATTTAGCTCCCTTAAGTTTTCTAATTGACCATTGTAACGAGCTTTAGACCAATGACTCCCAAACTAGATGGCTTTAGGACATTCGGTGTAAGAAAACCCCTACGGGTTTACTAGCTCGAGTAAAAAAGACTATGAAGCTAAACTAGTTTATTTATATATTAACATTATGTCAAGGTTACTCATCCAACAAATCTCCCAATTTATCCTGACATTTAAGCATGCATATTTGGTTTCACTTCTTCATACCCCACACTATGTGCAAGTGTGCATGTGTTAAATTCAAAGTGAAACGAGTGGAATACTCACTAACCAAAAATAAGTAGTATAAATTTAGATTTCCTAGACATATGATCATGTGTTCACCATGTTAAATTCGCTAATGAATTTTGAATAAAAACTAAAGTTCAACAGCACTCTCAAAGAAACAACTTAATCCATTATTGAGTTCAACCTAACCATGCCAAGACATCATTGCAAAGTATTTTTTTTGAATTATTGTTTGTATATATTGAATAAAAGAAAAACAACCTTTCTACACCCCCTAACCTAAATCGGACATTGTCCTCAATGTTAAATCAATTTGTTGTAATAAGGAGGGAAATTAAGAAAAATTAAATAAACGACCTAACAATCTAGCAAAACGAAATACGTAAATAATAAAAAAAAAGTAAGCAAGGGAGAGACTTAGCTGAATTTCTATAACGCATAAGCGCTTTAGCATAGAGTTCTCCTCTGCTATTTGGGCTATCTCCCAAGTAGTGCTAAGTTTATAGTCTTCAGCCAGACTGGATGACTTGCATGCCATGTACTGAACGGAGTGGAAAGCCAAGTCCTCATCTCCAGGGTCAAAGCTCATCTCAATGTAGGGCTTCACTCTATGTTCATGCACTTTGAATGTTTGATTTTTCTCTTTGCTATTAACCTCTACAGCTTCATGAGGAAAGATATTGGTCACAATATAAGGACCATACCACCTAGGCTTGAGCTTCTCAGAAAAAACTTTCAATTTTGAATTGTAGACCAGCACCTTCTGTCCCATATGAAAATCCTTCCTGTTCTTACAATGATATGCCTTAGTTCTTTCCTTGCATTGCTTGGCATTCTCATAGGCATCATCCCTTAATTCCTCTAACTCATTCAGCTGCAACTTCCTCTTGTCACTTGCATGTTTCATATTCGGTTTCATGACAATGGAAGGAACAAGAATCGTATTAGTAAGCACAAGAGTTTCAAAAGAAGGTGCATACTTACTTGAATGAGACTTAAAAGCCTCAAGAGAGTGTACGACCTCAGTGATGTCCATTATCACACTGTCGTCTTCATGTTGAGGATTCAGTTTAGTGAAACTATGAGTGATGGTAGCCTCCAACGGATCATAGTTGTGTACCTGAAAAATTTGCTCAACAGTACTTTGAACCACATCAGTATTAAAACAATTATGCTCACCATCTGGTAACTTTAATGCATCAAATACCTTAAATTCCATCTTTTCACCATTTACTTTCATGCTTATAATACCCTTTTTAACACAAATTTTCGTATCAGCAATATGCATAAAAGGGTCTTCCTAAAATAATAGGCAAAGATGACAGCGTAAAAGGTTCTTCCATATCTAAGACAATAAAATCGACAAGTAATGTAAACTGATTTACTTGAACCAAGACATCCTCTAAAATACCTTTATGTCTTTTGTTGCTTTTGTCTGCCAATTGCAATGTAATTGAAGTTGGTTTAAGTTCTCCCAACTTAAATTTCTCATAAACTGTATAGGGCATCAAATTAATATTGGCTCCTTAGTCAAGCAGAGCACGTTCACATAATTTACCACCAATTCTACAAGGAATAGTAAAACTACATGGATTTTTTAGTTTGGGTGGTAACTTTATCAACAAAATCGCACTCACCTCTTCATTTAATGCAATTTTTTCATATTCTTGAAACTTTCTTTTGTTAGTACAACAATCTTTTAAATACTTGGCATAAGATGAAATCTTTTGAATTGCATCAAGTAAAGGAAAATTCTTAAAGTTTCAAAAATATCATGAAATTTTTTTTTTGCTTTACGAACCTTTGAGGGAAGGGTGGCAATATCCCATTCTTCGTCCCACTTACCTTGTTAGAGTTCGTGGTACCTAATAGACATGCTTCCATTTTTTCTTCCTCCTTATATGTTTCCACCTTGTTGTCAATAACTGTACCACTCCTAAGAACTGTCACGACCTTGAGCTACTCATATCCTCTGGGTTTGGTATAGTTTGTGCTGGAAACTTTTCCTTATTTCTTTCATTCAATTCCTTAGCCAATTGTCCTACTTGTGCCTCTAATCTCTGAATTGCTTGACTAGTTTGAGCATTTGTATGTTGGTGTGTAGCAATGAACTGAAGTATGGCACCTTCGAGACCATCTTTCTTTTGCTCAGGATTTGGCTGTACCCCTTGTGGTTGAAGTTGAAAATTATTTCTCTTGAAAATTTCTCTGCTGCCCTTGTGGATCTAGACTGTTCTAATTTCCACTCCAAGAGGAAGTGGGGTGATTTCTCCACCCTGAACTGTAAGTATTGGGATAATGATTGTTTTTAGGAGGATAATTGTTTTGTCCCACATAGATTGCATGTTCCCGCTTTGTAAAAGAAAACATAGGACAAGTCTCAGTAGTATGATTAGAATGAGAACATATAATACATACCTCGACTTGAGCAACTTGTTGACCTGGGGAAATATTATGGTCGACATTGCTTTCACAAGCATATCTAGCTTCTTCTCCATCGCTGCCATCTGAGCTTGAATTCCAACATTAGCGCTTACCTCATAAACACCCTTACCTTTCAATCTTGACCTCACTCTTGATGAGAATTGCTGAGAATTCTCACTTAGGGTTTCAAATAGCTCACTAGCTTCCTCACTGTTCTTTTCCATAAGCAC
Source organism: Berberis vulgaris (assembly GCA_963556465.1). NCBI lineage: Eukaryota > Viridiplantae > Streptophyta > Magnoliopsida > Ranunculales > Berberidaceae > Berberis > Berberis vulgaris. Next base: position 29,762,265 of record OY747127.1, on the reverse strand, counting down.
ACCTCCACAAGCAGAATCAAAAAGACTTTTGTTAGTATCATTTAAACCTTCATAAAAAGCTTGTACCTGATCATCTTGAGATAGATTGTGGTGTGGACATTTGAGAAGTAGCTAATTGAAATGTTCACATGCTTCAATAAAAAGATCTTCATCTTTCTATATTGGAAAGTTTGAATTTCCCTTCTAAGTTGCCTTGTCTTTTGAGCTGGAAAAAACGTCTTTAAAAATTTAGCGGCCAACTCCTCCCAATTATTAATGGAACCTGCAGCCAAAAAGTTCAACCACAACTTAGCATTATCTTTTTTTTTAAATGGTAAAATGATTAACCTGATTCCTTTCGGATCTAAGCCTTGGATATTCTGAGTCTTGCAAAGGTCAAAAAAATCCCTAATGTGTAGATATGAATCATTGGAAGGTGTGCCTCTGTAATGTGGCACCATGTTAAGCAAGTGGGGAGATAAATTGAAGTTGTGTTTCGATGTTGGATGGAATGCAATGCAAGACGGTTGATTGAGATTTTGTAGAATAAATGAGCTCTTCATTGACTTCTGCAATGGTGGATTTTCTACTTGGTCCATTTCTTCCTCAGATTATCTTCACAACTTGCTTTTTAAGTCGTCTAAAGGTTTGTTTAGTCTCTGGATTGTATAGACTGATGTTTACGGCCTGGGACCTACGACCATGCATATACAAGATTCAATCATGCAAGACAACACGTACGAAGTAAGTGTTTCGTGAACAATAGATACTGAAGAAATCAAAGTAAAATTGTTGAGCAAATTTTATTTATTTATTTATTTACGAAAACAACTAAACTAAAGGAAAAAGAATTAAACACAATTTGACGCAATCCCCGACAACGACGCCAAAAACTTGTTGCACAATTATTAACCTAAATAATAAGCTTATTATTGCACATTTTACTCGCAAGTGCACAAGATCAAACAAATAGTATGTATGGCAAGAACGAGATCATTCCCACAAGGATTGGTTCAATTATGCTTAAAACAGCTTTCCTAATATTATTACTTCAATAAAACCTAATAATTAATTGAATAAGGAAAAATAATGAGAAAAAATTAATGTAAAACTAAATAAATTCAAATAGTGAGAAAGTAAGTTAGGGATTCAATATCCGCCATTAATCATCGTCCTTTGAATAATAACATGCACAATGATACAAACCAAAGCTTATGATTTCCCTAAGGGCATGGGTGTCTACTCCCTAAGCTTTGGATTTCCCTAAATAATGAATTAGGCATGATTGTCTACTCTAACTCTTTTAATTCTGAACGTATTTAGCATGGTATCTACTAAGTTCCACCTCAAGAATGCATAAATCAACGGAAATCGACAAAAACATAAAATCCAAAATATGGTATCTATTTCGGTCATTTATGTTGATTAATTCCAATAACCGATCTTACTTGGCTCTTTTCATTACTTAGCATAGGCACAAGACTCGGTCATCTAAACTTACCTATGTAACAATCCTCACAAAATCATGCATATGGTGATCAAACATAAACCAAATTAATGTGAAGGGAAAAATAAAACCAGAAATTAATCAATTGAGCATCGTAAAAGTAGTGTATCAAGGCATGTCAAAATTTTAAAGAGTCATAACTATTACTTCAATCTATCCCCAACTAAATTTCTTAGCTACACATACTCTATTCAAATAAAACATTGAAAATGAGAAAGAATAAACAAACTGTGTGTGGTGGTACAGATTGAAGTCAGTGGTGCAAATAGTGAAAATGTTTTTAAACTTCTTTTATTTTCCCTCCTTCCTCCTTTTTCTTCACATGCACTGTAAGAACAAGAAAACAGCTCGCAAAGCAACGATTTGACGTAGCAGCAAACGAGGCATCTCCTTCATTCATTCATTCATTCATTTTCTCTATTTTTTCTTCACGCAACTTTAGTTCATGAACAGAGCAGAGTCATGTCAGCAGATGATTCGCTCAATCGCAACCCAAAAGACAGCAAAATCGCAGCCAAGGAGATAGCAAATTCGCAGCCAAAGAGAGACCCAAATTCGCATCCAAGAGAGGTGAATTCACAGCCAAGGAGAAGGGTAAATTCTTGGAGTCTCTAATTCCCTTTTTAAAACTCTTTATTTCCTTTTTAATTTTACCCATTTCCTATCGAGATTCGACATAAATTTCTTTGTGAAATTGGGTTTCCTCTTTGACTAGAAACTTCCTTTTTTATGACCCAACCTTGCATGTGGCATTAATTCATTTTCTCCATTAAATCACCTACCAAAACCAAAATACACAAAATATACTACATAGAAAATTATTACAAAAAAATACTAGAATTACTAAATAATCTAACAATTACACTTAGAAAAAAGCGATGTTCAGAGTGCACTTTCATGCACTCATCAAGTGTAAGGATGAAAACTGCAAGTGGTATTGCTATGCGGCATTAAACAAAGATGGACACACCATCAGTGATAAGATTATGGGGCAAAAATACACGTGTGGGGATTGACAATGGGAAACACCCAATGGTGAACGTTAGGTTTGTTGCTAAGGAGTGTGAGTCTATGTTTAATACACATTTCCAAACTATCACATCTGATACTCTTATCAAATAGACATGGAAGGATCACACTGTTGACATCAGCTACCATGTAGGGTGGAGGGCAAAGTAGAGACTGATGGCAAAAATAATTGGTAGAGACTTGTTGCATGAAGTTGTTCACAGCAAACCCAGAAAGCATTGCTACATGCTCAAGAAATAATGATGATGATAGGTTCACAAGCCTTTGTTTGACATTCTCTGCTAGTCTCCTTGGTTGGCAGGATGGTTGTAGACCCTTGGTGGGGTTGGATGGGTGCTTTCTCAAGACCAAATATGGGGGTTGTTGTTTGTCGGTTATAACTTTGGATGCAACAATGACCTATTTCCATTGACCATATACATTTGCCAGTCTGAATGCTACCAAACTTGGTACATCTTCTTGAGTATAATTGAGATGCAGTTGAAGATGCATGCAAAGGAGCTGACCTTTATCTCTGACCAGCAAAAAGGCTTGATTGAAACAGTGAAACAACTCTTTCTAGATTCAGATCATAGATTTTATTTTAGGCATATGTACAATAACTTCAAGAAGACTAGTTTTGGAGGGAAGTTCTTGATGAAACTAAGTTGGAAGGCTGCTAGGGCATACAAAGAGGTTGAGTGTGTCTCCCCACTTGAAAGAGATGAAGGAAGATAATCCAAGTCCTCATAAGTGGCTAGTTGATAGGGATGTGAAGAGTTTGCAGTTCCTATTTTGACACTAGGTTATGCTCAGAGCATATCACAAACAATTTTAGCGAAAGCTTCAATAACTGGATCATTCAGCTAAGGGACAAACCAATTTGCAAGTTCATTGATGACTATCACATGCTTGCATGAGGCTTATGTATGAAAAAATGGTAAAAAGTAGCACTTGGGACATCAATAGGCTAGTACCTAGGGCTTAGAAGCTAGTTGACAAGACTATAAGAAAATAAAGAACCAATTCAGGTTGTATGGGTCCAGTGATGGCTTTATCACAGTGCAACATAATGACACTGGTGATAGGTTTAGAGTCAAGACATCTATTAGATAGTGTGACTGTAGACAATGGGATCTCACATGCATATCATATGTGTGCATGGAGTCTTGACTCTAGTCAATCAGAAACCTACATGGCCAGAGTAAGTATAAGTTTTCTCAGTGACCATATCTACTTATATAATCTTATTCCCACTCATTTCCATTTGATACAGGTACTGCAACCCCTATCATTCTGTGAGGGCTTATGTGGAACCATAATCTAGGGGCATTATTAGCATAAGAAATATGTGTGAATGAGATGAAGTAAGTTTTATCTTCATTGCTTGTGTGTACGACAAGCCTTTGTTTGTTTTCATGTCTGATTAGGGTTTTGATGTGGCAACCACGATACTTGGTGTTGCCACCTCTAGTGAAAAGAGGTCTAGGGAGACCTAAGACACAGAGGAGAAGAGATGAGGATGAAGATGAAGCTGTTCACAAGGAACCCAAGAGTTGCAAAAGGTGTAGAATGAAGGGTTACAATAGTAGAACTTGTAAAAACCTTCCTAGAGAGCAGACTGATGAGGATGGAGAGACATCTAAGAAGTCCAAGGGGCCTAAATTCACGAGGGTAAGGAACAACAAGCCAAGGGGTGTAAGGACTGGTAGTGGTTTTGGAAGAGGAAGAAGAGAACTTCCAAAGGAAACACCCACATGTCCTCCACAACAACCAAATTTTCAGCCTGAGATGCCTACAACTCCAACTATACACAACAATTAGACAACCATGTTCACAACTCAGCCCTTTGCACAAGGAATTCGGCTCCCATCAATGAGGCCACCAGTTAATCCAGTGTTCCAGCCTTGAAATGGTAGGGGCAGAAGGGGACAAACTCAAGTTGCAAGGGGACAAAACACTTGGAGTAACAGACCTAAGGGGCCCCGGAGATGACCTGCATATAAGTTAATGGAAAATTGCTTTTTTGCTTTGTTTATGACATTATCATTTTGTGTTGTCCGATGGAATGTTATGTCATACTTATGTCAGACTTATTGGTATGGTACAGTTAATAATACACTTGTGTTATGTCAGACTTATTGGTATAATATGTTAATGATACACTTGTTGGTTGCAAGTTATGTTAAATGAATTAAATTTCAGGTTGGTATGGTATGATATTGAATGCTTATAACTTTAGGTTGTTAGGTACTGAATGATATTAAATGTTTGTAAATTCAGGTTGGTTTTGTGTTATTTCAGTATGCATGGATTTTAAAACAATTGAAAGTGGCATTGCTATGTCAGGTTTTGCAAGGATGGTGTGTCATTTGATTGACCATTGTGTTTGTTAGGTTTTGCAAGGATGTTGTGTCGTTTGAATTGCATTGTGTTATATCAGGTTTTTGCAAAGATGTTAATAGATTTGATTACAATGTGGTATGTCAAACTTTGTTACAAGAACATCCAATGAACATCAAATATATTTACATTGTGCTTTACATACACTCTTTCAAAATCATGCCTACTTCAAACCTCTTACTCAGTTGTTTGATTGTGCTTGTGACAACATGAGATCTGTAAGAAAATCAATTAAGGGTTGTTAAACTCCAGGTTTACAAATTACTGACACTAACTTAACCCCATATAATAAATTTGAATTTAATGTTGCCCCCTGAAACATAACAGACCTGAGAGAGGATATAAATGACCTGCAACTCAAGCTTAACTTCATAACTTGGGTTTTTGTACAAGCTTTTCCACTCCAAATATTTAATCTACAGTGAAATAACATGTAGATGTAGTAGTAGAAGCAGTGGCAAGTGTTAGTGGTGGTGAAGTAAAGAGTGTGGTGATGAAGGAGGAGGAGGTGGATTATCCTGACGACTAATGGGACGTTTGAATCTCAACCCTCAGATTATGAGATTTTAATTACATCTGGCTACTTACTTTAAATCTCAGCCGTCAGATCATTAAATGGTATTTTGGGCAGTAAAATGTAGCCTTTTTGAAACTAGCACGTGCCTTGACTAGGGATGGCAATGGGGCGGATTGAGGCAGAGTTAGGCAAATCCATCCCCGCTCCGCCAGGGATGGTGGATCCCCGAATCCGGCCCAAATATACGTTTATCATTTTTTTTTAAAAACCATCCCCGCACTAGATAGATTAGCGGATATCCGCCCCGATCCGTTTAACCGAAAAAATAAAAGTAAATAAAACCCTTTTTTCTTAGTCAACCCCACCAAGAACACTTTTGTTGTTTTTTCTTAAATCAGAAAACATGGATTTGCAAAACAGGAGAGGAGATGCAAGAGTGAATAATGGCTTACGGACAAAGCTCCGACTAGTTGTCTCTGCTAGTTAGAAAATATAGATTTGTTGTTTTCTTACTTTGCTAGTTGTCTCGATCGCTACCTCCCAAATAGCTCTGACTGCACTCGCGAGTCATGATCTCAAACTAGATGTACAAGGAATTCTTCCATCCATGCTCTGATGGTAGTAAAAAAGCTAACTCATATCAGAGAAGCAGAGGAATTCTCTTTGTTGATGGAGATGATGATGGAATTGGCACTTTCACTCCAACTTCTATAGAACCCATTTGCAGATTTGGGTTATTCATTTGAAGATGAAGTCTTGGGTGTTGTGTCGGTGAAATTATGAACTAAACTGAGGAAGAAGAAGAAAACAAAGTGGAAGAAGGGTTTGGTGATAGATGAGGTAACTTTTTCCCTCTCTATTGAATTTGTTGGATGTGATAAAATGAAAAAATGGATTTCACTTTGAAAAAGTTAAGTCAGGGAGTCACATGGTGCTGACATATCTTGTCTTTTGGCTATTGTTAATTTTTAAATCTTTCCAGGTCATCATTTAAAATATTATTCAAATTAGTTGGGAGGGGCGGATATGGTTAAATTCGTATCCGCCCCAAATTTTTTACAAATATAATTTGGATCCCCAAATCCGCTCCAAACGATTTAGGTGGGGCGGATATCTGTAAAAATCTGCCCCACTGCCATCCGTAGTCTTGACAGCCAAAACATGTTGACTGGTCGTCTTGGGGAAGTGCAATAAGCATTTATTATGGGGGTAAACTTGAAAAAGCCATGGGCAATGTGCAAATACTGAGAGTTTTATACCAGATGATCCTAGGGATGACAACGGGGCGGATTTGAGCAAATTCATCCCCGATCCGTCAGAAATAACGGATCCCCGATCCGCCCCGCCAATCCGTTATGCAATTTTTATTAAAAACCGTAACCGCCCCGTGCGGATTGGCGGATATCTGCCCCGCCCCGCCAATCTGTTTACGGTTATCCATCGAAATACAGAGATTATAACAAAAATTACAAAAAGATACAAATATCCTTACATCCATACAAAAATCATAAAAAATTACAGAAATTACAAAAAATCCATACAAAAAAAAAAAAAAAAATTTCGATATCTGATATCTTGATCTGAAAAAAAAAAAAATCGAACTGATCTGAAATCTGAGAGAAGAAGGGACGGTCGCTCGCGATCTATTCGAACTGATAGATCAAGATTTCAGATCTGAGATCTCGATTTCAGATATGAGATCTTGATTTCAAATCTTGATCTGAAATGCTTATTCGGAGTTCGGCCTTCGCTGTTTTGAGAGAGAAGAAGGGACCCTTCGCGGCGGCCTTCGCTGTTTTGAGGGAGAAGAAGGAACGAAGGGACCCTTCGCGACCTTCACTGTGACGAAGGAGACTGGAGACGAAAAAGAGGGGTAGGAGGAAGACTGGAGACGAGAGAGATAGACGGGATCACGGGAGAGTCTCTGCTTTTGCTCTTCTCTGCTTTAGCTCCTCTGATTTGTGAGAGCTGAAAAACGAAGTGAAAATTAGTGAAAGTGATTGAGAGAGAGAGGTAAGGCAGATGTAGGTTGTTTTTTTTTCCAGCATTTAAAGTGTGAGGGTATTTTTGTAATATCAACATTTAAACGGATATCCGTGGGACGGATATGGCCAAATCCGTATCCGCCCCAAAATCCGTTTAGGCCTATCCAAAACCGCCCCACTGCCATCCCTACCCGATCCCAATGGTTTCTTGCTACTATTGCTTGGCTAAAGCCACTAGACTGAAAACCTAGAATTCTCTATCTATCGACTTCCAATTTGAGAGTTAAGAGAGAGAGAGAAATGGCGATGAGCATCTGGAACGTAGTTCAGCCCCCGTGCCTTCGAGGAACTAATTTCTCTCCTACTCCTCCTCGAAGAAACAATTGCTTCAGAGGAGGAGCTTCACTCTCCAACACAAAACCCTCATCCTCTTCCTTTGTCAGGTAATCAATTTTCTTCTCACTAACCCACTATTCTACTTTGATTTCCAATTCTCATAAACTTTCCACATTTGCCTTCTTTTTGCTTCAAGTTATGATGTGAAATTCATACATACGTACAGTTTGTCATCTGCTAGTCGATTCTATGCAAATGTTTCCATTTTCTGTATTCAATCTGGTGTTACACTAATAATTTCAGAATCCCACATTTCATCTCAATTGGGAAACTACGGAAGAGTTTAGAACTACTTAATTCAAGTCTGATAAGATCTGAAAACACTCTATAAATTTTATTTGCAGAGGAAAACAGTGGGGATTCTGCAAAAAAGGAGTGGGATGGTTTGATTATGACCATCTTGATTACAATGGATGGCCCAAGGGCCTTATTGAACCAGACAACCTTTGAAAGGCTGGATGGATAATTTTTGTGCAAATAATCAAATGCGTAACTTTATACCACTGTTGGAGTGAGTTCTTTTTAATGGCCAAAATGTACGAAACCCCTACATTCTCTGAGACATCCTGTGTAATAATATAAGAGATTCAATTCTTTCATCTTTTCTATAAGTACGTGTAGTGAGGCTAAGTTTGAGAATTGGACATGATAATAACGTTGATCACTTATGTGGATTTGATTCCTAATTTTTTGATGCAGGAGGGTTTTAGGGTTCCTAATTTGAGTTTCTAGGGTTCCTAATTTGCTCTTAAAGTTATTTACTAAATAACTTATTCGTAATTTTTCAATTTAATTATGAGTATTTCTAGTTTCCTTTTAGGATTAACCTTTACCTTTTCTTTTAGGAATAGACTGCTTGTTATTTTAGTATTTGATTATATTTTTTTCTTTTAGGAATAGATTGCTTGTTATTTTAGTATTTGATTCTAATTTTTCTTTTAGGAATAAACTGCTTATTATTCAAGTTATTTGAGCACTATAAATAGAGCTATTCCTCAATATTGTAATAGACTTTTGGATTTGAATAATTTTAATTGAACATTAGAGTTGTTTCTCTGTGTTTTGGGCTATTATCTTGTGTTCTTCCCTGTCAATTATATGTTGCTATCAGCCTGCAGAATAATCTCTATTCTGCCCGGCATCAGTTGGTATCAGAGCTTCAGCATCTTGGGGTGAGATTTCATCAGTTTCTATGGCTGGTGGTCGTGATCATGGTCGTTGCAGGCAGGTTTCGAACGAGGAAGCCCCAAACTGTGATCGTAACGTTAAGGATGTGATGATTAAGAATTTATAGAGGCAAGTTGCAGAGTTAACCCAACGTCTAACGGCGCAGGATTCTGGTGATCGTGAGATGGAAGATCACAATTTCTGATTCCAGTTTCGAAAACCTGTATCACTATCGTACTCGTACTCGATTTTGGGAGCACCGTGGTCGGGAGGATCGTCATGGAGACCTCGGATTCAGAGTGGATCTGCCTGAGTTTTCTGGTACGTTACAGGCCGAAAGATTCATCGATTGGTTGCATAAAGTAGAGCGTATTTTTGAGTATAAGGAAGTCCCAGATCGTGTCAGAGTGAAATTAGTCGCCATCAAACTCAAAGGCAGAGCATCTGCGTGGTGGGAGCAGTTGAAGCGAGCACAGGCAGGGCAAGGCTAAGATCACTAATTGGGAGAAGATGAAGGGTCACTTCCTTTCGGCTACACTCAACCCAAAAGGGTAACAATCTTCTGATTGAGGAAGACGTGGTAGACAAAACTGTAGAGCTTGGAGAGCCCGTGTATGACACTGATGAAGAGTTGTATATTGTTGATGCAGATGGTTTGCAGAATGGGGATGATAAGTACATAACAGACAACCAAGTAGATGTGGGTCCCAAGGAAAATGGATTTGAAGAAGTGGGTGGGGATGTTGAGAATGATGATGCATTAGATGACCACAATGATAAAGGTATGGAGTTGTCTCGACCACCTATCAATGCTTTTGAACTGGGACCATCATACTTTGCTGGCTATAGTATGCCTACGGCTACGCAACTGAACGATGGCACAAAAACATCGAAACCAAATGCTATAGCACAAGCTCCATTTTCTAATAGTAGTAATGTGCAAAATGGCCATGCTCTCTCGAAAGGGACACCCTCCAATGATGTCTGTGAGACAGAACTGGCGATGCCCGACTCAATTATGGATGGAAACTTTAGTGCCAATAAACCTAAAGCTCAAATACCAGAGCATGACAACTCATCTGCACAAATAACCTATCCCAATCCTTACAGGAGTGTTGAGGATGCACTTGAAAAATGGAAGGAAAGAATCAAAGTATCAACCGATTTACAAGAGCATAAAGTGGAGGGGTCTGATGATATGGAGAATGAGAATGCAGATGAATATGGTTTTGTTTCCGAGTTTGAGAAAGGAACTTCACAGGCACTTGGCCCTGCAACATCTAAACAGATTGATAGGAATATCAAGGGTAGCAATCCTAATGATGATGGCATCACACAAGAGAAAGAAAACATCCCTGCGATGGAGGTCCAGAAAGAAAACACTTCCCTTTAAAAGTTATAGTGCTCCTAGGCAAGTAAATGATAAAAAAAGTGCAGAATTTGGGCGTTAATGACAATAATGCTGAACACCTTATACTTTGTATCCGTATCATGAATGATGAAGCTCCTAAGGGAGAGATGGAAGATGAATCAGCGGAAGACGATGTTTTCCTAAAGAAGATTGAAAGCAATATGCTGACAGAGATGGAACTTCGAGGAATTCCTGATATTAACAAGGTGTTCATCAAGCCGGGGAAGATAAACAAGTTCGACGAGACGGAAGGCTTTAAACCCGAAGTTGAGTGGATGCTGGATACTGTAAGCATGAATCTACTTGCTGTTTCGTGTCATGAAGATGTTGATGCTACAAGGACAACAAGTAACCATTTGATTGAAGTGAAGTTCTTGGTATCAAGGTTGTTCGTCGTTCTTTGCTCGATGAGTTACAGGTGGTTATCTCTTTTGATGGTTTTTATGTGAACTATAGGCATCTAGCTATTCTATGTGACACTATGACCTATCGAGGGCACTTGATGGCCATTACTCGTCATGGGATCAATAGAAATGATACTGGGCCTATGATGAAATGTTCATTTGAAGAAACAGTGGACATTCTTTTGGATGCTGCTGTATATGCAGAAAGAGATTGTCTGAAGGGTGTTACTGAAAATATCATGCTGGGTCAGTTGACTTCTATTGGCAAAGGAGATTGTGCATTGTATCTGAATGATCACATGCTGCAGCAAGCAATTGAGCTTCAACTTTCTAGCTATATGGAAGGCCTCGATATTGGTGTGACACCCTCATGTTCACCAATCACAGGAACTCCTTATCACGAGGTTGATGATGTCAAGGAATTGATTATTATAGTAAAGGAGTATGTGCTAGGTTTGCAGATGGAGCCCAAAAGAAGGGAAATGAAAGACAATCCAGTACGCCAGCAAGAGCTAGCATAGTTTTCTGACCTGGTGCCAGAGGATCTTTCTCCTGGGTTGTCGCCAGAGGATTCCGATGAAGCTGTTGTGAATTCGAGGACGAGTTCTTTCCAACTCGGGGCAACTGATGCATGAGGGTTTCTAGGGTTCCTAATTTGAGTTTTTAGGGTTCCTAATTTGAGTTTCTAGGGTTCCTAATTTGCTCTTAAAGTTATTTACTAAATAACTTATTCGTAATCTTCAATTGAATTAAGAGTCTTTATAGTTTCTTTTTAGGATTAACCTTTAATTTTTTTCTTCTAGGAATAGACTGCTTGTTATTTTAGTATTTGATTCTATTTTTTTCTTTTAGGAATAGATTGTTTGTTATTTTAGTATATTATTCTAATTTTTCTTTTAGGAATAGGCTGCTTATTATTCAAGTTATTTGAGCACTCTAAATAGAGTTCTTCCTCAATATTGTAATAGATTTTTGGATTTGAATAATTTTAATTGAACATTAGAGTTGTTTCTCTGTGTTTTGGGCTATTATCTTGTGTTCTTCCGTGTCAATTATCCGTTGCTATCAGCCTGCAGAATAGCCCGGCGTCATTTCAATCATAATTCAAGATCAAAACTCATAAGTTAAGATTCATGTCTGTAGGTTTTTCCTTAAATTGTGTTCATTAGTTATGTTGGAAATCAAAGAAAATGTATCGTTCATCCTTTGTTAACTATGTCACAGGTGCAAGAGATTATACTTTTATCGTTTCTTTTGTTTTTGTTTTCTTTTGTTCATACTTACAGTTGATAAGGTGAAAGGGACAAGGGTTTTAGGGAGGTTTGTTTAATCATACTTGACTAGCACATCTCATTAAGAATCTAAGATACAGAATAGAAAAAATAAAGGTACATATATGAGAAATGTACACATGGTACATTCTCATAATTTATGTCACCGAATGTGTATGTGTTATATATATACTAGTCAATGTTGGACTTACCTGTATTTATGTCGTAAATTTTTTTTTGTAGTTTCATATTGTGTCTTTGTATTTTGTGTCAGTACTTGTGTCCATGGCAATGCACGAGACATTTAGGTATACCATAATAAATAATAAATAAAAAATAAATTCAAAAGGTTTTTTTTTTTTTTTTTTTTTTTTTTTCTCTCTCAGGGTGTTTGCTTTGGAAATATCATGTATTTTCAATTTTTCATCTCCATTACTAGAAATTGAGGAGCTTCATCACTAGTGGAACATGAACTTTGCTGAACCACTTTATTTTTCTTGTGCAAATGTATGGAGATGTCTTCTCTTTTTTTATTTTTAAATTATTATTGAATAAAACACTTTGGTTAAAAAGGGGAACAAATACAAAGAGCAAACTTCTCGCAGTAAAACAAAAAAGGAAACAACAAGAAAAACAACCCCTTATATAAACTGGGATATATCGATCGTCGGTAATCAAATTGTCCTACTTGTGCAACAAATCAGGAATGGCTATGGAAGGGGCAACATCCCAAGCTATAGACCATTGAATCAACATAATGTTGATCATCTTCCAAAGTGTTGCCTGTTCCAATTTGTTGCCTTTTAAAAATTCTGCGTTGCACTCTTTTCATATGACTCAAAGAGTGATAAGAAGTAATCTGTCCCAAAACCACTTCCGCCGGGGGGGGGGGGGGGGGGGGAGGAAGGCGTCTAACATTCCATTGGGAGCAACGTTATTAAATCGGTGATTAATCTTTTATCACTAGTAGAGTGTTATGATTTTTGAATTAATCGTTTGAATAATCCCTTGGTCGAGTAATCGACAAATTTTGGTTGATTTACCGTTTAATTGCTTTCAAAGTTCACGGATTAAGCAGTCCATGGCAATGTGTTATAAACAAATGTGAAAAAATCAATTAAGGGTTGTTATTGTGCCTTAACTTCATCAATACCTACTCATGAGGCAATCCTAAGAGTGTGTGAAGAGGTTAGAGAAAGAAAGATGATAAGTGATGTTTACTACTTCAATACACATAAATATTTTTTGTTGAAGTAAACATATTACTTAGAAGGATAAAAAAATATTTACAAAATATAGGCTGATTAATTCTGATTAATCCCGATTAATCTTATATCGTTCCTTAACCAATTATGGTTCGATTAATGATTTAACTGCATAGATTAGGAGAACCATTGCATAAGTCTTCCATTTGGAATGCACCACCAATTCCCTTCATTGGTAATTGATGTCAAAATTGATCTGGATAGTGGATGAAAATGTTGTCTATTGACTATGATTCTTGTTCGCACAAAACACATTTATTCAGAAGGATGAAACCCCACTTGGACGAATTGTCTAGGATTTTGCCTTGAGCAAGCATCCAAAGGAAGAAGTTTTGACGTGGAGGAGTTTGCTTTTTCCAAAAGAAAAAAGCATCTGTCTGATTGGCAAGGTTAGAAATGACCACTATTTTTTCATGGAAGTCTTTGACCGAGAAAGTGCTTGTCTTATGATCCCAAATCCAATTGTCTTCATTTGGGAACAACTCTTTGGAAAAGAAGATAATGTGATAAACTATGCTTTGATTAGTCGATTCTCCCTTTGAACGGTTAGGTCGTGAATCCTGCGAAAGTTAGCCATATTATGGAAAATTTCAGTACAAAAATCACCATTCTTACCCCATCGAATACCTGATTTTCGTTTCCAGTTAGTTTAGTTACGCTTAAGGAGTTGGTCAAGGTCTGCTCGAACCCGTCTTTGATGCCATTCCTCTTTCGTAAGATTCTTCTCTTCGTCTAACTTATCAAGAACAACAAATTAGGAGGTGTTTATTTTTATTAATTTCTTAGAAGCTAATAAAATTAAAAGGTGTTTGTTTATTTTTGAATGACTTGTTGATTAGAATCTATAAAATTAAAAGGTGTTTGTTTTTAGGTGTTGACTTGAAGTTTTTTTTTTTACATTTTTGCCCACTACCACAATCCGATCGCCACCATAAACCACTAACATTAACCCCCCTTTCTCCACCCGTTTTTTCTCCTCCAGACACCATGGAAATTCCCTTCCACCACCACAAAAAACCACCCTATATCCCTCTACATTCCTCATAAAATCTCAAGAGAAAGAGAAAGAAGAGAAGGAAGAAGAGAAAGAATGGAGGGGAGGGTGGTGGAGGCTCTAGTCGTGTGATAGAGAGGAGGTAGAGTAGAGGGGATGGTCGGTGGAGAAGAGGGGTAGCCAATAGTCATTACAAATTTATTGTGAGGTTATTATTAGTATGAATTTTCATTAAGCGCTCAGTGCTAAGTGATCAACACCCCCATGGTGCTTAGTTCAATCAGAACTTCAACTTCTAATAGAACTAAAAACAAACACCCTATTTAGAGTGTCCCACTTCTTATTAAGACTTTTGAGTCTATTCATAACAAACAAGCAAACACCCTCTTAGTTTCCGTATTGTGAATAAGAACGTCAACCCTACCAAACACTTGAGAGTTCCAATTTTTGAGGTGTGGTTTCAAGTCTTTCAGGACCAACATCAAATATCGACATCCAAGTATCTCCCAAATATTTAGTGAATTCTTTGTGCTCAAACCACATGGATTCAAATCTGAAAGGCTTGGAGATACAGACACTGTCCAAAGAGGTTAGGAGGATAGCATTGTGGTCAGAACCCCCTTGTCTAGCAACTGAACACAAACAGCTCCAAAGCATCTCTCCAAGTGTTATTGCACAAAAATCTGTCAAGCCAACGGAGACATGGAGACTGACGCATACTGGACCAAGTAAAAGTCCCCCCTTTCATATCCAGATCTCTGAGCTCAAAATCCTGGATAAATTGGTTAAGATCTCATAGCTTGAGAAATCTTGATCACACCCCCTCCCCCTCTGCGTGCATGTCTCTCTCTAGTAAAACGAATTACATTGAAATCACCTCCCAAACACCATTGTAACTCCCAGTGTTATCTTTAATTCTTCAGTTATTCTGCGACATGATTTGTGGATGGATTGAACAATCACATTAATTGATGAGATTTGGTGATACAAAATTCCAATTTAATTTTAATTTTATTTCTATATTTTTTAAACTTTTCTACCGAAATGTATGATACATCAGTTTCACTATCAGTTTCAATGTTTTTTGTATTCTTTTGTTGATCTAAGTTGTATTTCATTTGATTCACATCTAGCACAAATTTCAATTGCGGTTCTTTTATCAGACTTATTGCCCTACAGGTTTCATAGAAGACCTCACCCGAACTATTGGTTGGTTTGTAGCGCTGCATCTTCTGCTGGAAGTGCTACTCCAGATAGTGACATAAACCCATATGAGGTATTTTTTACATGATATGTATAACCAACGTTTTAAAATAGGCATTTCTAACAGTTCTCACAGGGTTTGTTATTATGTCTGTTTGATTCATTTCTTTATTTGGGAATAGTGGGGAGAGTTACACTTTTTGATTATTTTTAGTGAGCTAATGTGGTGTGAGCATTATAGCTGTTTAATAATTCCTTAGGCTATATAGAATACCTAGTTTGCCAACTTTAGTAATAAGCAAATCATATATCCTGATTGTTTTATTGTGCTTGTTGATAAATTATTTTGTATTCAAGGTTCTCGGTGTAAGTCCAATAGCAGGATTTGATGTGATTAAGTCTGCATATACGAGGAAGCTCAAGGAAGCTGAGAGAAGAGGTGATGAAGTAACTGCTAGTCAAGTAAGTTATCGTGGATGTGTCTCTTTAATATTGTATTTTGGTCCTAGATGTATTTAAAGAAAACAAGAGATGTTTTTTTTTTTTTTTGAAAGGCAAGCAGTGTTTTTATAGGATCCCAGAACCCATAAAGATGCCGCAAGCTGGGTTTGAACCCATGACCTAGTGGTACCATCCGCTAAGCTCTAACCGTTGAGGTGTCATGCCATTGGCAACGAGAGATGTTACTTATAATATTTTTAACTAATGCGTCGTCTAAGAGCTTGTAATATGTGTGATTTTCTTACAGCTGGAAAGGGCATATGATAAAGTTATGATGTCACAACTATCAAATCGGAAGAAGGGCTTGACCTTCGGTTCTTTCCAGGTGGAACTCCTTTTCCTGTCTCTTACCCTATTCTCTGAGCTTTTAATTTTTGAAGAACGTGAAGGTATGATTTTTTATTACTTAACTGGAATTTGGTAGTGATATATTGGATTGAGTAAATTGACACATCATTAGCTTGAAGATTTGGATGAGTATATTATGTTGGATAGCTAGTATCTACTCTGAATCACAACTATGTTATGGCGTGATTTAAAGGTTTACAAATCAACTGAAAAATATATTTGCAGTTCCTATTGGAAAATTCCATTGGTATTAAGCATAGTTGTCACAACGTTTCTCGTTTTGTATCTTGAAAACCCAAATTTAAGTTACATATATCGTATCGTAACCAAGATTTTAGCAAAGACATTGGGCCCTAAGAATCTCTCATTCTCTACATACGAGAAGGAATTGCTCGCCATTGTCTTAGCCGTCCATAAATGGAGGTCCTACTTACTTGGATCCAAGTTTTATATACAGACCACCAAAGCATCAAACACTTTCTATCTCAAAAAGTGACAACAATGATCCAGCAAAGATGGCTTCAAGGTTACTTGGTTACGACTATGAAATTGCTTACAAGAAAGGGTCTGAAAACTTGGTTGCTGGTGCATACAGTCAGCCATGTCCACAGCCACTCCTCAATGGTTACAAGACATCATAACCAGCTATGATGATGATGCTCACTCACGTATACAACAACTAAGTGTCAACAACAATGCTATACCCAACTACACTTTAGTACAAGACCTACTCAGACACAAAGACAAGCTGGTTATTGGGACCAAAAACAATCTCAAAAACAATATACTTAGTGCACTGCATAACTCTGCAGCTAGGGGACACTCGGGCATTGCAACAACTTATCGGAGAGTCAAACAATATTTCTATTGGTCTGGCTTGAAGAACAATGTTATCAAATTTATCATGGACAATGATTCTAGTTGTGGGTGACAGACTTACAAAGTACAGACTTACAAAGTACAGTCACTTCATTGCCATGTCTCACCCGTATACTTCTTCAATGGTAGCGGAGTTGTATATACAGATTCCATGGGCTGCCAACCTCAATCATCTTTGATAGGGACAAACTATTCATAAGTTCATTCTGGCAGGATTTATTCAATGCTCTAGGCACACTACTCTGGCCATGAGTTATGCGTACCATCCTCAGACAGATGGCCAAAGTGAGCGGACCAATTTGTGTTTAGAAACATACCTACGTTGCATGACTGGAGACACGCACACAATGGTCCAATTGGCTATATTTGACTTAGTACTGGTTCAATACAACCTTTCACTCAAGCCTCCAATCATCCCCATTTCAAGCCTTGTATGGTTACAAACCACCACTTCTTGCCCTGCCTCCCATTACAACCTTAACTATTCCTGATGTTCAAAGCTATTTGCAAAAAAGAGAGCGTATGCTAGATATAATCAAGGAGAAATTACAGCTAGCTCAAAACAAGATGAAGGTGTATGCAGACAAACACAGATCAGATTTGATAGACAATTCTCGGTGGGCGATTGGGTGTATTTGAAATTTCAGCCTTACCATCAGACTTTAGTCAACATTCGAGTGAACTTGAAGCTTTCAACTCGATTTTATGGGCCCTTCCAAGTGATTGAACGCATTGGCAGTGTTGCTTACCGTCTACAACTTCCCCCAAGTTCCAAAATTTATCCATTTTTTCATGTATCTCAGCTAAAGAAACGATTGGGGTCTACTGCAATACCAACACCTGTACTACCATTGGTTGATCATGGGAACTTTAGAACAAAGTCTCAAGCCATCTTAGCAAGACAGTTAGTCCCTCACCACAATCGTGCCGTGACTCAAGTTCACAGACAGTGGTCGAACTCCACTCCAAAAGATGCCACATGGGAGGATTGGGCGCACGTACGAGCAATGTTTTCCCATTTTAATCCTTGAGGACAAGGATTTGGAAAAGGGGTGGGCAATGTCATGACTGTGATAAGAAGTAATATTGAAGAAGAATTTAGGCGCAAAAAATAGCGCCAAAGTATTTTGGGGCAAATTCAAATGTAGGGGCGAAAGGGTAATTAGTTAAAGGTTGTTCGTTGAATATATCAGATTAGAACACGTGTCAAAGATCTGACCGTCCACTTAGACATTTTGTTACTACTGTAGCTTAAATAGAGTAGAGAATGAAAAACAGAGTATGTTTTGTGATAAGTAAAGTTTAGGCTCTTTGGTTCATTGGAACCCTAGAGAGGTGTATTCGAATTTCGTTCAATACAATCGATTTTCTCTGTTGAAACTCCTCTAATTTGATCCAATTCTGTTACGTTCGTGACACTCTCCAATTGAAATGGATCTGGAGATTTGCGATTGATACTAATTCTCTTTGGCGACAGTTAATTGCATATAAGTATGGGGCCTCTCAACCTGATTGATTCACTCTTGAACCAACTAATTCCTATGGTGTCTCTGTGAAAAGGCATAATGAATTTGAAAGGGAGTGTTTAAGACTATTTCATTTGAAACTAACAAAGGGGACAAAGTCAGATTTGGGACGACTAGTGGGTAGGAGATAGTGCCCTGAATATTCCTTGCTATCTTCCATGCTTTTAGCAATAAGGATGGTTTTGTAAAAGATTTTCGGAACACTAGATCTTAGAGATGGAATTTCCAACTAGAAAAAATCGTAATGATGGGAAATCTCTCATATGACCCAAAATTGCTAACCATGACAGACCAAATCTCTATTTGTAACGAGAATTCAAAAGGTAAATTCCGTATGTCCTAGTCGCAAAATTTCGAAAATGCCCTCTAAACTTATTGCTATTTACATGTCAATCTAACCTCTGTAAACATTCATTAATTACATTTAAGCTCTTAATAATTTTTTAAAGCTCTTCAATTATGTATAAATTATAAAAAGCCCTTACATCTAATTTTTTGATTTTCATTAATTACACCAAAGCTCCTAAAATTATTTATTTAACTTCCTCCGGCACGACCCAAGGACCAGGGTGTCATGTCTACCCGTGCCAACAACACGGGTACACGCTATGCGGAAAATGTATGGTTGTGCCAACAGCACGGCTGGTACACTAGTATCTTTAAATGAAGAAGATAAATGGAGCTTGAATGGAAAAGACATTGCATTATAACAGTGACAATGGTACAAAATCCTGTCCCTAAAGCTAGTCTTTCCACCACTGAGTAAAGAGTATGCCAATTGCAAACCTTAATTTGGATGAAAGAGATCCTTGCTAGGGCAATTTTCCTCACTACTGATAATATCAACAAAAGAGGAATGTCCTTTCCTAATTACTGTATGCTATGTGGCCAAGATGCAAAATCTATTGATCACTTTCTTATTTCTTACCTCCAACTGTGGGTCATTGCTTTATTTGAGTTCCATGTGCAAGCTACCTTTACTCCATCATTCCTGGAATGGGTGGAGCATTGGAATTCTCTTTCCACCTCACCTTCTGACTTAACCCCTTCGGAAAATGGGTGTGGGAGAGATTGATTCAAGCTTTTGTTCGAGTGTTATGGAGGGAAAGAAATGACAAAATCTTTGAAGATAAAAGAAAATCAGTGGATTGTTATGGAGGGAAAGAAATGACAAAATCTTTGAAGATAAAAGAAAAACAGTGGATAAGCTATGATAGACATCAAAGTAACTCTTTGGCTATAGGCTTGTAACTGGGAGAAATTAGGGATATCCAATTTTCAGTTTTCTTCTTGTATGTTCAATTGGGATTGTATAGTGTTGTGTAGGGATACTTGGTGCTTATTTTGTGTTTCCTTTTTGTGGTGCTCCCCAAGCCTCCTGTTGCTAAGCCATCTCTCATTTGTATCCATTTCTGATCATATAAATATATGAAGTTGTTTTGCTGATAAAAAAATGTCTTTCTTTGAGAACTTATAGCTTGTTATCTTGTTATTCACTATCATTTGATGTAGGCACTATGCAGTTAAAACGGATAATGGACTCATAAAGGCCTAGGAGCGTTACAAGTTATAAAGGATTATATAGGAATATAACAGTATATAAAGGTCTATAATAAAATATTTTTATACCCCCACTAAGTATTTATGATTTAATGTATTTATAAAGAAATCAAATGGAAACCGAGAGAATAAAAATAAAAGTTCCATGAAATTGATTTTTTTGTGTATTAGTGAGATCTCTACAACCCCACACCAGTTGATTTTATAAACCCATCTAATTGCCCATCAAACAGATCAGGGAAGTTTATAAACCCATCAAACATATCTTTTGTGTATTTTATAGACCCAAATTCTTCAAAACAATCCAAAATTCTATTAAGGATTATCAGAAATGGGTGGGGAAGCAGAAAATAGAAATGGAGGTTCAAGGGAGGTTACCAGAAATGGAAGCAGGAAGGCCGGAGGTTCGATCGCACGGTCTTCTTCTTCCTTCGGTTTTTTCTTTGCTTAGATCTGAAAAAAGAAAAGAAAAATGAATCATTTTTATTTATTTATTTTATTTATAATTATTATTATTTATATATTTAACAAACTTTATAACGCCGTTACAAGTTATAACGTTTTATTCATAACGACCGCTATATGAGCGATATATCGGTTGCCGTTACAACCTACCTTTATATCTAACCTTAATATTTTTTACATCCGTTACACATTATAAAGGAGTTATAACTTCTTTTTAACTGCACAGTGTAGGCAATAACTGAACTTGTGAAAATGATTTTGTAATGCATATGATTTAGCTAGTGACTTCTTTCTAATCTCGTTGTGACCTTTCTTTGTCATCCAATAAAATTCTTATATCCAGTATGAGATTTGCACTTGTTTGCTTATGAGCATTTAGGGCTTGTATGCATGACCCGACATCACTATTTCCCTAGACATCCATTTTTTTTAAGGGCGAGCTAGGTTTTAATTGGACCTCATAACCAATGTTTTTGGCAGGGATCGAACCGTAGACTTGTAACTTGTGATACCATCAGTACAAGTCTTAACAGCCGAACTAACCCCCATTGGCTATTTTTGTAAACATCTTGAACTAGCTCTAGCTAGATTTTATCAATCCATAGATATGTGATGTAGGACATGTTGGAGAATATTTATTTGTTGGTTTGACTGGGTCAAACTCATTTGAAATTCAGTCAAGGGCAACTTTGATAAGAAACTTTCATTATTGGGTCTAGGTCAAATAGTATTAGGAAATATGATATTTTTTTACTTTAGTTTTAGATTTTCCTTTTTATATTTTATGACATATTTAGAAGCCTAAAGAAGTGCCCAAATGGAGTCCAATCAGTCTTAGGGAGTCTCTATTATAGTCTAGATACCTTAGGAAAGTTTATTTTTCATGTTTTAGTAGGTTTTTAGTTTGTTTCCATGGAGTTAATCTATATAAGGAGCTCCTAGTACGAATTTTTAGAGAATGAATGAAGCAATTAATATTTAAAAATATCAATTTCAATTTATTTTCCGAATTTTCCAGGAATAATCTAGCTCTCCCATCTCAGAAAATCTGAGTTTGTGATTTTGTTTTACGCTTCTGCTACGTTAATATGTCCATATAGTTTGTTACTTATGATGTGTTATAGGAACTATGCATAGGATTTGTGAAATTGATTGACATGCTTGATAAGGAATTCGTTCTGATAGCATTGCTTAGAATATTACTCTTCTTTTTTTAAGGAGCAGTTTTTATGCAACTTATCACCCTTCGCTGAATTTTCAGACCATTCTGCATCACTCTTCTTTTTAATTTTTCTTAGTTGCCTGCGAGGATGTTTTCTGTCTTATTCAATGGGTTTTTTAGTATTAGTAACTATTTATATCATGAATTAGCTTCAACTCTCATTGACTAGTAACTTTCGGCTGCTTGTAATACAGGTTTCAAAAGACATCAAATATGCTGATAAGCAGCCAATTGTACCATGGGGACCAAGGTATTTTCTTGCATGTCTGTATAATTCAAGAGTGTATTGATACTGTTTGGCGTTGCAAAATATGTGACAACTAGACTTTGAATTCAGGATCTATTAGGCTTTAGAAAACAAACGCGGCCTAAGAGTATGTAAAATGTACTTCTCTTAACATGTTCCATGATTGGGCTGAAATCTGGCTGCAGGTTCACCAAATCCAGTGTGACTGACATGCGCATCAATATGGCAATATCCGCTCTCTTCGTAAGTTAGCAGACTCAAAAGAAGTTTCCACTTTTCTATTGCATAACTTGGTTCTGGTTAATGCAAAACATGGTTAGCGAGGAAGATTATTATCTGTATGAGGCAAAGATATGTTTGTTCTAACACCAACTGACTTTTAACTATTTTCTTGAGAGTCATCACCATCAATTAGTGCAAATCATGAAGTTCAATTATATGTTAGGATAAGTGTAGTTTGAGCTGTGGTTGAGCAAAACTTGAAGGTAATTTTAGCTTGAGTTGGTGACTTCAAAAGCTCAACTATACTTGACACAATTAAACTTCCTGTAGTAACATTATTCAGTTGACCCTGACCTACAAACTTCTGACAACTTATCTGACTGTTCTTTGCTCTAAATTATTGTTAATCTTGATTTTTTTATTTTTATTTGCACAAGCCATTGATTTGATATTGGATGTATGAACTGATGATGTTACTGCCTTACATTAATTTTAACAGTCACTATCATCATATGTGCTTTATCCAAACCAAGTTGCATTAATGGAATATAATGTATCTAGAACTAACGATGAAAAATACACCATTTTTAGAAAATTATTTAAGAATGGATCAAGGGATTATCTGACACCCCCACCCCCCCCAACAAAATAAAACCTCAAGTGGTTTCTTGAGTTCTCCATCCATGGTTTTGGGAGAAGAAATGTGGTGGAAGGTCACAACTTCTATGCTCAATCCCCCCTTTCTATCCTCTCTTTCGACTATGTCTCAATATGTTTATGGTTTATTGGTTTTCCATAAAAACAAAAGGTCAAACGCACCCTAAATTGCCATTCTTTTCAATTATTTATTTTATTTATTTCGTGTATTAAACTTTTTGGCACATTTTTTTTTCCGGTTTAACTTTTCATTGGTTTCACTTCTTTATGTTTGAATTGTTGATACAATTTTTCTTTGTTAGACCAATTTGTTGCTACATTATTTGTTGGAAAAAGAAGAAGTTGATGCGTGTACAATTATTTGCTTAAATCATCTTTTTATTTTAAAATTTTTACGAATATAATCAGACTTTATTTTTAAAACAAAATTTATATTTAATAGTCGATAATACATTTATGTCATGAATATGTTTTTTGTTAAATTACTTAAAATTGTATATGTGTATTACACAATTTTTTTTTATTAAACTAAAAGTTTTATGTGTTCATTACACACTTTGAGGTGCTCTGGATAGTAAGAACTTTTCAAATTAGACACTCTAATGCTCCTACTCTCGCTCTCGTTCCCTCTCCCTCTCCTGCTCCACACTTTGGTGACTAAGGTGGGTATGAAAATTTTCAATCCAGCATCTGCAAGCTACAATGGTTTCAGAACCCAAGTACATCATTGATTGGGTTCCAGTGTGAAATCTAACCTACATCTTGCTTAACAATCACAAGCTTGGCCCATGCACCTAGACAAAAGCAACTCAGCATTCTACTCAGTCAGCTTAATGCAATCTATAAGCTGATAGACAAAAAAGTGTTTGCGGGATTTAAAATGGTAAGTGAAAACAGAACACTGAAAAATGTATGTCTGCAGTGAGCAGTTCATGTACAATTATTTTCCTTGCCCTTTTTGTGACCTGCTTCCATTGTCATAATTACCTGTAGCATGCCCACTATACATCATGATGCTTATCCGTCCCTCTCACTTATAATTTTAGGTGTGAATGTAACTTGGTGTAGAGATTGCCACAAGCATATTTGCTAACTTCTCTTTCCCTCAACTCTTCTCCAGGCATATTTTCTGCGGAACAATTATGTGATAAATATGCTTATATTGTCTTGTGGAGTGAAGTATAGGATTTACATGGAGACTTGTCTGTGATTCACAAAATAAGTTTTAAAATGACTGGGAATCATGTGAATTGCTCAACTGTTGGAGATCCTTCAAACCTACACACACTGGGAGGAGGGAGGACATGTGGTATGGAAAAATATAGTGAATCATTTCTTAGCCAGAATCTTCTATTAATTCCTTTGAAGGCAGTCTTTGGTTTTGAACAGCCAAATGCGGGATAGCACCAAGAGTTCAGATTTCTCATAGATCTCTCCTGGGTGTTTCTCAGTGGGGTTAACTGCCAAGGAAACACACTAACCCGACTACCAGGGATAATCTCCTCACGAGACGCATGCAGATTGGAAGCACTTGTGACTTGTGTAACCACTTTGACGAGTCCATTCATGAACTGCTTTATTGACAAGAGCATTTGGAGTATGTTCTTAGGTGACTTTGGGTGCAGAAACCAATTCATGGTAGCTTCTCTGATTGGATTTATTGGAATGGAGGCAAGTGCAATTCTACTGGGGTCTAGCTTTGGGAACACATCTCGCATGTTGTTGTCTGGGTTCTGTTGATGGAAAGGAATCAACGCGCCATCAAATAGCAATCTAAATCATTGTAGCTCTTGCTTCAAACTAAATCGTTGTTATGGTTCTGAGCATAGTTATCAATATCTTATGATCAATATGATACGAAACACTCATGTTTAAACCTCATCGATATTGTACATATATATCTTACGATATACTGATATAAGATGATGGAGGGATGTACTGTCCCTATACATGTGACACGAATTAATGGATGTATGATAACCAATAGCTTGCTAATATGTGTTACATGAGTCATATATCAATGGAAGTGCCTTAAGGGTCTCCTTGCTTGAATAAGTCTTATTTATGTCTTTTATATGCTTAATTATATAATATATAATTTTACATCAATATAATGATTTTTGCACTATATCTTACAATATACGGTGGGTGACTCAGTTTAATATCTGATACGTGGGTCATCGACCCACATGATATTAAATTTATTTTTGTAAGGGGGAGGCCCACTACCGGCTGCTTGCTGTCGGGGGTCTCTAAGCGTCGCCTATGCGTTGCACTACTGCACAGGCCTGGCGCACCCTACAAAAAAAAAAAAAAAAACGATACATGTATATGAAATTAATGTTTTCGATATACGATATCATAACTATTGTTCTGGCCAGAAATAGTGAACGTATCCACCAATCTTGGATTTGCTGACGTTATGTTAGTTTGGATGCTCTTTTCCCTGGTACAACTGGGCCATCCTGGGCCAGAGACCTCGGCCGTGAAGTAAATCATCACACCTACAATCAACCAATTGGGAGAGAATCAATAGATTCTTTTTCGGTGGCAATTCATCCTTCCCTAACGCAGCACCAAGCATTCTTGTTCCCTCATTGCCATGGCAAGTCTTTGTGAAATAACTTAACTTCTTAATCGTCTATGCTTTTGCTTCCTCTTCCGGCATCAGTGAAGCTCTCCGTGGTGCCATCTATTTCTTCCATCTGTTAAACAAAACTTATTTTGCTTGATCATAAATAAATGAATGGCACTGAAGCCAGATATTTGTGACCACTTCAGTTACTGTACTTCGATATTTTCATAGTGTTACCAATTTTTTGATACAGGTATCACTTCCTAATATTACACAAGCAGATTAGTAAGTACTCCATGGGTCCATGGCTTAGGATGATACATATAGCACTAGAGTGTCCAATTTTCTTTTAATAGCAAATTTATCCAGCATCATTTTCTTGTCATTCTGCAGACAGTTTGGATTGTTATCCAGCGAACTGCTGAATGGAAGCCTTTGCAGTTTTTAGCATTTATATTTGTGTACAGAATATTTGAGAAGTTGAAGGCCTCCGAACCAATGGTCTCTCCCACATTTACAGTAAGTTTGCTGAAGCTCCTCGATTACATTTATTCTCCATTTGGTTGTCAAATGGTTTTCACCTCTTTCTGGAATCTGTATGCTTTCTCCTATCAGCTTATGTAATTTATACTTGTTGGCCTTCAGGAGGAAGGTGAAGATGACGGTCGGGCAATGCGAATGGGAAAGCGCTTACTTCGCTCGCTCTCACTAGTTTTTGGTTGTATAGCTGCTGCATCAATGGTATTGTTTTTTCTCTTTTTCTCGAGATAGATATCTGCACTGTAGTTTCTTTGACAATTTGACCAGTCACACCCTCATGAGCCTGAGACACTTCTTTAAACTATGATATTGGCATGCTTCAGTTGATGCACATGTTTCTTATCTGCATTTCCATGTTTTCCTCGTGCAAAGGTGTATGATTTGTGATCATGAAAATGCTGAAGCTCTCAAAGAATGCTTTCCAACAGTACCAAATTCAGGGATATCTAAATTGGAGTTATAAAGTATCTATCAAAACAATAATTAGTACATGCATATACGGAGCCAGAATAAGATGTACACTAGATAACCATGCTCTTTTTAGGAATTGAAGACGTTATTTCTTCTTTTGTGTTCTCGTCGGCAAGAACTACTTTTAGTTCTATCCTTGGCGTCCCCAGTAAATACTTTTTTTTACATTCCTAAATTTCTGCTCTGTATCAATTTGTGTTCTTCTAAAATCCTTCTCTGTATTGCTTAATTGATGTATTTTTTAATGTTTTCTTATTGTGTTATACAGGGTTTCACTGTTGTTCTTAATTTGATCGAGTTTTTCGGCTTCTTGATACCCTCTGTCCTCTTCAATAATCAGGTACTGAAACTTATCTGTTATTTTACTCAATAATTAGAAGTATGTATGGACCTAAAACTATTAGAGAAAAAAGATGTATGTATGGACACTTCCCTTCAACTTGCATGTTTATATGTGCATTCATGTGAGAATAAACAGACTGCTGTTCATGTTCTCTATTAGACTTATGCTAGTGTGGATCTTTGCTAAGGTGTAGGTCTTCCTAATAATCCAAACCTAACTTATGGGCTCAGTTAAGTAGAATTTTTATACCAGAAATCATCAAAACAGAATGATTCCATTGAACCCTCGAGATATTCATCATTTGCTTTAATCTCACTGGGAATTGGAAACTGGATGCTTCTTTATCATGAGATTAAGCTGATCTTGGTCACATGGGTCATAGCATAGAAAATGACTTGTTAGATCAATCAAGCTTACCATAATATAGGAATAGTTACTGATATACTGGGGTTGTATTTGTTGTTCCTTCGTATTTATCCATGTTTTTGAGTATCAAAATATCTATGTAACGAGACAATTTCTACTAAAAAAAAGCGTGCCAACACGTATAGTGTCGGATACTCGTGTCGACACTCGAGGATACTCCCATCTGACACTCCATGCTTAGGTTATCAACTTTTTTTGAAAAGTTTCAATTCTATACTAATATTATGAGCATATTATGGCAAGTTAACATACATGAGTAGCAATAATTACATAAAAGTTAATGAATATGACTAATAGTTCAAACTTATTGCTGAAAAGTAAATACTACTAAAATGTTCACACGTGTCACTCACGTATCTGGTATTGTCTTTATATTGCCTTACGTGTCCAACACTTCGTATTTGTGTTGGATACGGATGCTTATATCCGTGTCGTTGTTACATTGCAAAATTTAAACTTGTGAGTCTTACCTAATATCATGAAAATTTTATTAAAGCAGGTGATATTTAATCCTGCAAGTATAGCACTGTTATTACACAATCTTGCACTTTATTCACGTGACTATATTGGTGTTGCATCCAGTACGGTTATCTCCCATTATGTTTTGTCCTGGCCTTACGAGAAGTTCATGTGATGCAGGAAATGATTGTCACAGTGTCAACTGCAGTTATGCTCTACATCATGGCTTCATTTTATAGATGATGATTACAGAGCGTTACAGGGTAAGAAAAGCTTGCAACAAGCCATTGTCAGGAAAATTATCTGTCAGAGGCTGTTCCCAAATTTTGCAGAGATAATAGAGGTTCGGGGAGAAATTAATACTTGGTGAACTGGTTTCTAAAGTTCCAGCATGTTGAAAATCAGGAAAAGCTCCAGTCAGCCAGTTCCTGCATTTTGTATTTCTGAAAACTCAATTGGTGTTCCAATTCAAGCCAACCATTCTAATCGATCAATGTGGACACAACATGAGTGCACTGCAAAGTATAACTAATAGCTGGTAAAACAAGGATTATGTATTATATATTTATTTTCAGATAATGGAAATATTTGTTGACAAACAAACCCGCATGTCCCAAGCATTGGTTAGTCCTTTATATTTACTTGATGATTATCTCAGCATCTTGATTAGAAAAATAAGTTGGAAATGGTCTGCATTTGCTGATGTGGTTGAGTTCCTCACCTATGATGTATCAAATACTCAAATGCATCTTCAGTGTCAGAAAGTGCTACACTGAACTTCATCCTCAGGTTGGCAATAGGGGGAGAGAGAGAGAGGACCAGCGGACGAAGAAAATAAGCTTTTCAAGCACTCATCTTAAAATGCTCGTTGTGGAGCTTCAGACTTGCAAGAACTCAATAGTAAACACAAACCAGCTACAAAATGATAGAATGTGGTTGGATCCTGGGAAAGGTGAGCATTCAAATTCCCACGAGTATAAATGCAGGCAAGAAAGTGTGCTACACCCTACATATTTTGAGAATGAATTCTGCACAAGTGTACCTTTAAAGAATTCATTTGCTTGGTGTGTAGAGGGGTTTTGCAAGGGCGAGTTGTTGAAGAACGAACACACCATCACCAACGATTTTTTAGAGCATATTAAAGGCCAAACACTACATCTGGCTGATTCAAATGGGAACTTTTGAAAATATATAGGCAGAAGCGCAATCCTCCACATTTGTCATTTGTTAGAAACCAAAGGAAATTTATTTGGACTGAACAATACAAGAGACCAGTGTTGGCCATGTTAACTTGTCGCATGTAGGCCTGTCAATGGATTGGGTTGGGTTTTATCTGAATACGATCCAAAAAAATTGGATTCAAAATTTAAAACTCAATCTGAAATTCTTGTTGGATCGAATTTGGATTTGGGTAAATCCGATCTAATAATAATTTGAATAATAATAATTTTATTAATATTGTATATATTATTTAGAAAATGACTTTTTTTTTTGCCATTTCAGTTCTTTATTATTAGGATGACAGTAACAGAAATGCGTATAACAAAAATGCGTATGTTAAGGCGGATGTGTGGTAAAACCCGTAAGAATAAAATTAGGATTGAAAGAATTAGGAGATACTTAGGTGTAGCGCCTATAGAGGACAAAATTAGAGAAATGCGTTTAACTTGGTTTGGTCATGTGCGATGGAGACCAAGCACGACGCCAATAAGAAAATGTCTAGATTGACAAGTTAATGGATGGTGTGGACGGGGGGGAAGACCGTTGAAAACTTGGGTGAATGCAGTGAAGGAAGACATCATTGAGCTTGGATTAGGCGAAAATATGTGGGAAGACCGCATTGCTTAGAGAATCAAAATCCGTGTAGCCGACCCTGAAAATATCAGACATGGGTTTTGATGATGATGATGATTATTATCAAGGAAAATATTTAACTTAAATTTTTTTTTCTCTAAACCATATAGGTATTTCTAAGACAGACATGATCTCTTTTAATCTAAACCATCCAATGGCCTAAACAACATATAAAATATCTATCTCATGCACTCATGATCTCTCTCACACGCGAAGAGCTACCACTCTGAGCAGAGCGCTCTCTCACACTCGAGCATGAACGAAGCTCTCTTTCATGTCCCCCAACAAATCAATCTTCTTTCACACAACAAACATCTCTTTTCTCAGGGCATGGGTTAGGGTTTTCTCTCACGCGTCTGTGTCACGATCAAACGAATTTCAGAGTTTCAGTTAGGGGTGGGCATCCCATCCCGCGATCCCGTTCCAGTCCCGATCCCGTCCCGTCCCGTCCCGTCCCGATTTTTTCGGGTCTTAATGGGATTGAATAATTTCATCCCGATCCCGTCCCGTCCCGATCTATAATGGGATGGGATGGGATGAAGATTTTCAATCCCGCCAATCCCGTCCCGTCCCGAACTAATGAAAATAAATATGTACATTCAAGATATTCTTCCTTTTATATGTGTTCTTGATTTTAGAAAGTTATGTTATTACCTACAAAAAATTTTGTCCCAAGCCCAAATTCTATATTTTTTTTTTAATAACTTCTTCACTGAAATTTCTTTCATTTTATTGAAAATAACCTTGTAATGTTTAGCATGACCACAATAGTTCATTAGCATGTCCTGATTAAACCTTGTTCAGTCGTCAGTAAACTATTGATCCTTTATGACAGGTGAAAGATGAGTTCTATAAGCATAGGAGAATAACGGTGATGCAGCAGTTATGCTGCCTAAGTCTGCAATTCAGCAGTTATGTTGCCTAGCAATTCAGCAGTTATGCTGTTTGGTTTCTTTGTTTGGTTTCTGTAACAATTCTGCTGGACAATTCTACTTTCTAAACAATTCTACTGCAGTCTGTAACAATTATGTACTCGAATTTACTAATTCTGCTGAAATGTATTCTGTTTGTTACTGGAATCCGAGTACTTCATTCAGTTTATTGTGAAATTCTGTTTGTACTGCAACTCACTGGTAGTTTTCCTCATGATCTTGGAACAAGGTTTCCATTCTTGCAATACTTAAATCTTCATCAAAATCAATTGAATGGGACTATACCAGAGAGCTTTGGACAATCGGCAGAACTTCATTTTTTGGATGTTGCTTCATTTTTCCCATTTTTGACAATCTCGTCCCGTTCGAACTTGTACTGATTCAAAATCAATTAAATCTTCATGTTCAAACTTGTACTGATTCATTCTCTTGTTCAATTAATCTCCACCCATCTCAAGTCATATCTTCCAACCATTCCAAATCACATCAACTTCTTCCATCAATCCCTATCACTCCTCTTCTCACTCCTCCAAAACCACATCACTCTCTCTCTCTTCGTCTCCTCACAAAACTCCATTCTCCACTATAAGTCACTGTTTCACCCTTCATTCTATCCAGCACTACCCCTTCTTTTACTCCATTATTCCAATCCTTTCACCTTGCTTCTTCGTTATTCTTCTACTATCTCAAACAACCTCTCTTTATCTTCCCTTCCAGTCTATTTCAAGGCACTATCCTTTCCTTCCACAAGTCACATTCTCTGCCCAAATCAAAGGCTCACATTCACCAACCCTCCACATGTCAAAATCTCCCCTTTCCCTCCCCTTACAGTTGTGTTTTAAATATAGGTTTCCTATCCCACGTTTCCTTTCACTCCCTTCAAAATCTCCCTAATTTCAAGCCATTTTCATTTCCGTCGCCAGATCTCCCTCCCTCCCTCTCCCCTCTCTACTTCTACTAATTTTTTTCTCTGGCAAGGATTTTTCACTGACTTGTCATCCTAATAACATCGAGCATATCCTCCAAACCAGATTCTACAACTACCCTAACAGGGGGGTATTTAATTATGAATTTTAATAGACTGTGAAAAATTTTAAATCTCATGGATTTTAAAATATTTCAAAGGAGTTTACAGAATCCACTGAAGTTTGATATATTTTAAGTGACTGAATTTTGTGGATTTTACAGAATTCACTGGATTTTTATTATTGGATTTTCTGAATTTTATAAAGGATTGTTATTGATTTCTATAAATTCTTATGAATATGCTATTAATCATAGGAAGTTATGAAATAACGTCACCTACATTGTTATCCATATCAACACAAATCATAAAACATCCCTCAAATATCAATAAAACAATCGTTTGTATGCTACGTGAATTTTATTTCAAATTAAAAAAAATTCAAATACATTGAATATGATCCAAAAGTAATACAAATAACTATTTTTCTTTTGAAAAGAAGAAATAATGCAAATAATTTCTTTTGAGGATTCTCACTTAATACTTTTTTTGGGAACACCTTAAACTTGTATGTGCAAGCAAAAACAAAATACAAATGTGTATATAAATAACAATTGTTGATTTTTTTTTTGGCTCTAAAGCAAAATATAGCAATGGAATAACATCAAATTCTGCTTCATAAGTATATACAACAAGCAAAATGTAATCAAAATTTCTACAAATTAATTTTGTAAACGATTACCATGCAGGAAACTTGGAGAAATTCAAAGCTTATTTTAGAAAACCAAATGTTCATTGGATACAGATAATCTTACCAAAATGTTCATTGGATACAGATAATCTTACCAAATGTTCAAAAAGAGAGAAAAAAAAAAAGATGAAGAGAGGACAAGAAAAAGAAAAAATAAGAGGAAAAGAATGAGAAGAAGAAGAATAATAATAATAAAAAAGAAGAACAAGAACAAAAGAAAAGAGGAAGTGCGGGTGGTGGTGCAGCTAGCGGTGGTAGGGCATGGTGGTGTGGACGGAAGTTGTGGGGCGAGGTGGTGCTGCTCTTGTGAAGAGGGAAGAGAAGGGAAAGTGGTGGTGTCTTTGAGTAGATCACAAAAAATGGGATGGTGGCGTTCTTTAGCGAAAATGGTGGTGTTATTTAACAATAGCCAATATAAATCCGTTGAAATATGGGGGGGGGGGGGGGGGGGGGAGGTTGGATTTGGAATAACTTTTGTTATATATACTTTTCACTCACAAATCCTTCAAAATCAACAACTTTAACAAATTCATTAAAATCCACTACTT
This sequence comes from Berberis vulgaris, assembly GCA_963556465.1. Classification (NCBI taxonomy): domain Eukaryota; kingdom Viridiplantae; phylum Streptophyta; class Magnoliopsida; order Ranunculales; family Berberidaceae; genus Berberis; species Berberis vulgaris. The sequence continues at coordinate 29,729,265 of OY747127.1, read as the reverse complement.
TTTGAATACCCTCTAATTTTGGTGGACTTTTGAAAATCATGAATTGAATACCCCCTGATTTTAATGGATTATAAAATAATCATTTAAAATCTGTATTTGAATACCCCTAGATTTACCTGTATTGTTTTAAATCCTTAATTGAATACCCCGATATTTTAATGGATTTTAAAATCTTCTACAGTCTATTAAAATCCATAATTGAATACCCCCCATGTAAAGGTCCGACTTGACAAGCAGCGTTTCATGATTTGTTAGGCCAAGCATCTTCAACAGGGACGACGACCCGTGGCTGATCCAACGGAAGACAACCGCTCTTGAGTTCATTACAAGAAATCTTCGTCAAGCTATGGCCAGGTGGGTGAACAGAACCATCAAGCTACGCCTCTGTTGCATTTTAGCTAAAGCAGCGGACAATAACACCTCTGTAGACTTGCAAGATTTTCTTCTAAGACTAACATTCGATAACATTTACAGATTAACATTCGGTAAAGACTCGAAAACACTCTCTCCCAGGTTACCGGAGAACCCATTTGCGAATGCTTTCAAATTCTCAATTATTTTTTATTTTTATTTTTTTTACAGTTCAGATCCGAACTCTCATATTCATTAAGTTGTGTATATCATCCAAATCACAAGCAATGGGATAACCCAAATTTATGTTTATTGAACAATTTATCATTTGTCTTGTGTATGCTTTGCTCTCTTTTTCTTCAGGTTCAATTTTAGGGATGGAAATCACTTGGGCTGGGGGCTTAGACATAATAAAAATCACTTGGGCTTGCTACAGTAACCGGAACGGTCCGAGACAGAATTAGTGAAAATCGGTTCCGTTCTGGTTCCAACCGGTCCGGGACTGGGATAAAAACTGCATGAACCGATTTGTCCCGGTTTAAGCAGGTTCAAGACCATACCGGTCAGGGTCGGGACCGAGATTCTTGCCCAGCCGTAATTATTGGAGATCATTCCAATAAAATAATGATTAATACAAACACTTGAAAATTTAAAATATGTTTTTATTATTAAAAACGTCTAATGCATTTCATGTTGTAACTATTTTCAATATATTTCACTGAACGAAGCGAGTATTTAATGGTGAGTCAAACAAAGATGTCGAACTTCATATTTTGGTGAAGTCAAAGTTTTGGGTGAACTCTATCTCGCAGGATGAAAATGTAATTTTTTTCTTGAATTTGACTCTAATGCCAATATTCGCTTCCTATCGTGCCAACGGTACGAGTAATATATTGCTCTATCTTACATATTATCTAGGTATTTTTCTATTTTTAATGAATTGGCGATAAAAGATGGTTATGATAGAAAGTTGAGAAATATGTTAAGGGTTGAGATTCATTTCCTATAATGTCATGTTTGTAAACTAGTATATTACTCATGTCATTGGCACTCCACATATACTATTTTTTTGCTGCTAATTATAATGCGTTGGACATCCTCACCAGCATCCCCACCATTGCCCTCAACTAACTCATTAAAAAAAAAAAATCATATTCTTGAATGTAGTCATAATTATTTTGACTCGATTGAATGTTCATGGTATTTGTTTGACTGTTCATAAAAATGTTCGGAGGTTTCTTTAAAAAATATTAAAAATACTTAAGGAAGAAAAATATATAATATGTTTACATGTTTTAATAATAAAATACATATTTTGAAAAAATGTCCCTAGGTTATTCTCTGTGCCGTTGGCACTCCACATTTTTTTGGTTAAATATCATGTACTAAACTCCCCCGCCACCATCACCACTTTCGTCCTCAGTCAGTTTTAAAGTGCAAGCATATTCTAAGGTAAATTTATATACTATAAATGTTATGGTTAGACTCAATCAAAATTTGAATCAGTTAGGGGAAAAATGTAAATGGCAAGAGTGAGTTCTTCAAAACTTTGAATTCTCCAAAACATGAAGTTAATAATTTTTGTTTAAATGTGCATTAAGATGCCCGACTCATTTTTTTTATTCTTTCTATTGTGATCGGCTTGTTTCATTGCTTTAAAAATATTGAAAAATGCTAACGACGTGAAACGCATTAAACGTTTTTAATAGTAATATATATTTAAAAAATATTTAGCGCTTGTATTAATCATTAGTTTTGTTGGAATTTGAGTTCTTTGTTTGAAGGCCTTTTTATTCTTGAAAAAAAGTTGAAAATACTTGGGCATAAATGCATTGGACGTTTTTTTTTTATAATAAGAATGTATATATTTTTTAAATGTTTAGCAATTGACTTGATCATTGGTTTTGTTGGAAAGATCTACAAAAATGCATTTCAACAATACCAAACTTATCAAAATCCGACAACTATGTAGATAGTTATGATACTTTTAAAAATAAAAACATAATACTTTCTCTCTCCGCCATATGTACTTTTCACCAACTTTCTCACCATTTTTTCATTTTATTTGCAATTCTACATGTCTTATATTTAAAAATATGCCATTATAGAAAATGAATCTCAACCTTCAACATCTTTCCCAACTTTCAATACTAACCATCTTTTATCTCCAATTCCTTATTATTTGACGTTTGTCCCAATCAGCAAAAGATAATAAAACATCACTCTGAATTGTAAGACAGACCAGGGTATTTCATATGTCGTTGGCACCCTACATAAGTTTTTGGCTAAATATCATGTTCTGAACACCCCCGTTACCATCCCTACTTCGCCCTCAATCTTTTTTTAAGTGCAAAGCCAATTTTAAACTTAAAATACTTACTATAAACAGACTCAGTCAAAATTTGAATGAGTTAGGGGAAAAAATTAATCGCAGGGAGTGAGTTCTCTCTCAAACTTTAAATTAGCCAAAACATAAAGCGTAAGGTTTCACAAAAAAATACTAACAACATGAAATACATTAGACGTTTTTATAATAAAAATATATATTTTAAAAACTTTTAGATCCTGTATTGATTATTGGTTTTGTTGAAATTCGAGTTCATTGTTTGAATATGCCTTGATAAGCCTTTGTCAATCCTTTGAAAATACTCACGATGTGAATTGCATTAGCATTTTTTTAATATTAAAAGTTATATTTTTAAATTTAAGTGTTTATATAGATCATTGGTTTAGTTGAAAGATCTTCAAATTGCATTTTAATGGTAACAAGTTTACCAAAATCCGACCACTCCGTTGATAGTTATGATCATTTTTATTTTGAGAAAAAAGAAAACACAATATTATCTCTCTCCGCCACATGTACATTACATTAACTTTACACCATTTTTTTCATTTTCTATATGTTTTATTTTACAAAACTGTCATTTTAGAAAATAAATCTTAACCCTCAACACATTTCCCAATTTTCAATCCTTGCCAACTTTTATCTCTAATTCTTATGATTTGACGATTGTTTCAGTTAGCAATAAACATTAAAATACCTCTATAAATTGTAAGATAGATATAAAACACGTAGATGGACACAAAAAATGAAAAAAGAATGGTGGACAAAGTGAGTGTACCATACATGTGGTAGAGAGAGAAAATTGTGTTTTTTTTTTCAAAATTAAAATTGTCATAATTATTTCCTTGTTTTTCGACTTTTGATAAATTTCGTATCTGTGGAATGCATTTTTGAAGTCTTTCCAATTAAATTAGTAATCAATACAAGCGCTATTAAAAATGTATTTTATTATGAAAAAACATCTAATACATTTCACATCGTTAGTATTTTTCAAAGAAATGATATAGGCCTATCATACCAGGAAAAGAAAGAAAGAAAGAAATTATACAAGCATCTTAATGCACATTTCAACAGAAACCCCAAACTTCATGTTTTGGTGAATTATAAGTTATTGGGAGAACTCACTCTCGGCATTTGAATTTTTTTCCGACTAATTCAAATTTGACTGAGTTTAATTCTAAAGTTTATGGTATATATTTTTACCATAGAATATACTTGTACTTCAAAATTGATTGAAGGCGAAAGTAGGGATGGTGTCGGCGGGTGTTCCAGGGTTGAACAAAAAACCAATCAAACCATTAATTTTGGTTTGGTTTTTTCTGTTTCGAATCTGTTCAATTTTAAAGCTTGAGAATCAATTAAATCGGCTCGGTTTTCATTTTATATGTTTGGAAATCTATTGGAACCAACCTGACCAACACATCAGTTAGAATTTTTGTAATTTTTTTTAAAAAAAATCTTTGATTTAAATCCTTTTGTTTTTAATGGTTTATTTAATGGGTAGAAGTTGTACAAACTTGCAAATCCATGTGTGAACACTCCCAAAAATTCATCCTATTCAGATTTATTATCATTCATTTTAATGGTTTATTTAATGTAAAGTAGTTGTACAAACTTGCACATCGATGCGTGAACACTTCCCTAAATTCAACTTTTTGAGACATTGTCATTCCATTGTTTTTCTTTCACCCCTCACTCTCACCCCTAGAGTTTTTTTTTTCACTCTCATTTCGATCTCTGCTTATTCTTCACTTTTTTCATTTGAAAGTTTGAATATCTATATGATAATTTTTTTGCGTTGAATGTGGAAACTCTGTAGTTCCTAATTTGATGGTTGTGATGTACGTTTGTGTGTTGATGGAGAGTTTTAGCTTAGTTTTGATGGTTATAGTTGTGGATTTAGGTTAAAGTTCTTAAAAAGAGTTTGTTTTGTTTTAGTAGAGCAAGCAGTGATGTGATGATGATGAGGTTTTTGCTTTAATTATTGTTCATTCTTGTGGCATTGATTATACGTATTGGCAAGTGACTGCTCAGTTCATTAGTGATTGGAGAAATAGTGATGGTGAGGTTTTTTCTGTGTTTTGCCCAAGTACTCGACTGATGTCTTGCTCTTTCTTTGACATTAGTCACCATCTTGGCATGTGATTATCTGTTCATTATTGTTGGTCTCGTCAGCAGCAGCAAAACATGAACACAGTGATGAGTCTAGGGTTGCATTAGTCATTTATTTTGAAGGTTATAGTTGGATCCTATCCTTCTATCTTCTACATGAACTGATAAAACCAAAAAACTGAACAAATCGATGCACTTCGGTTTGTGAAAAACTCGGTTTGATTTAAGTTTGAACGTCTGATAAACCAATAGCTTCGATTATGTTGGCGGTTTCTGCCCCAAATCGAACCGTTGGTTCAGATTTTAGCATTATGGTGTTCAGTGTACAATATCTTAAAAATCAGCTAGAGGTTTTACTAATCATAAGGATTTGGAGATAAAATAGGGTTACGATTGAAAGTTGGGGATGATGTCAAAGGTTAATATTCATTTTCTATAATTGTATGTTAGTAAATATAAAATATGTAGAAGGGAAAAAGAAAACAAACATAAAACCTAAAATTAGTTGAATGTATATGTGGTTGAGAGAATGTTTTTGTGTTTTCTTTTCTCGAAATTAAATTTATCATAATTATCTAGTTAGTAGTCAGATTTTGGTAAACTTGGTATCATTCAAATCCAGTTTTGAAGATTTTTCCAACTAAACCAATGATCAATACAAATACTTCAATTTTTAAATTGCGCATTTCACACAATATGCATTTCAAACAAAAATTCTAGTGCATTTTACACATATGCATTCAAAAAAATCTAATCCATTTCACGTCGTGCGTATTTTCAATCTTTTTCAAAGGAATGAGAAGGGTTTCTCAAGGCATATTTAAACAACGAACCCAAACTACTTCCACTGCTTGAACAATTTCTTATCTAATAAAAACTTCAACCGAATTTCACCCTAATATCACAACACACTTTCTATTGTGCCAACGGTATGGGTAATACTCTAGTTTATCTTACAAATCAGCTTGATGTTTTACTATTCATAAGGATTTGGAAATAAAAGAAGACTAGAATTGAGAGTTGAGGAAGATGTTGTGGGCTGATATTCATTGTCTATAATGACATATTTGTAAATACAAAGTATGTAGAAGGGCAAAAAAATGAATATAAAACTTAAAATGAGTGAAATGTGCATGAGTCGGAAAAAGAAAGTTTTATATTTTCCTTTCACGAAATGAAAATTATTATAACTATCTACTTAGTTGTTGGATTTTGTTAAACTTAGTATCATTGAAATGCATTTTTAAAATCGTTCCAACAAAACCGATGATCAATACAAATACTTAAGTTTTTAAAATATACATTTCACCTTGTATGCATTTAAAAAAAAAATGTCGGCCGTGAGTATTTTTAATATTTTTCAAAGAAATGAGAAAACATTCCCAAAGCATATTCAAACAAAGAACCCGAACTCTACTTTCATTGTTTGGAACTATTTTTCATCTAATTAAAACAATGGCCAATATTTACCCTAATATCACGATACACTTTATATCGTGTCAGCTGCACAGGCAAAACACTCTAGTCTATATTACAAATCAACTAGATATTTTTACTTTTCATAAGGATTTGGAGATAATGTATGTCTAGGATTGACAGTTGGGGAAAATGTTGAGGGTTGAGAGTCATTCTATATAATGGCATGTTTGTAATTATACATGTAGAAGGGGAAGAAATGAAAACAGTTGGTGGAATGTACACGTGCATGGTGGAGAAAGAAAACTTTTTTATTTTTTTTCTTCTCAAAATTAAAATTGTCATAACTACCTACTTAATTGTAAGATTTTAATGTATTTGATTGTGTTCCGATTTTAATAAACTTGATATTGTTGAAATGCATTTTTGAATAACCTTTCAATGAAGCCAATGATCAATATAAACACTTAGGTTTTCAAAATATCCATTTAATGTCATATGTATTAAAAAAACACGTCTAATGTGTTTCACGTCATCATTTTCAATATTAATCAATGTATGAGACGAGCATCTTAAGGTGCATTCAAACAAAGAGCCTAGACTCAATATTTTTGGAAAATCAAAGTTCGGGAATAATTCGCTGCGACAATTTTTAAATATAAATTTACAAATTGAGTTTGACCTAATCCCACGACACTCTATCGTGCCAATGGCACAATAATATACTAGTATATCATACAATTCAATTGAGATTTCATTGTTCAATGCTGACTAGGACCAACATCAAATTATAAGCAATTTGAGATAAAAGATGACTAAGATTGAAAGCTGGAAAAAATGTTGAGGGTTGAAATTCATTTTCTATAATGACATATTTGTAAATATAAAACATTTATAAGGGCAAGAAAAATGAAAAAAAACTGTGAAAAAAAAGTTGGTGAAATGTACATGTGGCGGATAGGGAAAGTATTGTGTTTTTTTTTTTTTTTTTCTCAAAATGAAAATAATCATAATTATCTAAGTAAACTTGGTATCGTTGAAATACATTTTTGAATATCTCCCAACAAACCAATAATAAATACAAATACTTAAATTTAAATTTTTTTATATTTTATTATTAAAAAATGTCTAATGCAATTCGCGCCATGAGTATTTTCAATTTTTCAAAGGAATGAAAAGGGTTTCTCAAGGCATATTCAAACAAAGAACTCTAAATCCAACAAAACAAATGATTATTACAAGCGCTAAAAAAATTTAAATATATATTGATGCGTCCAAAAATCGTCCTCCTATGAGTTTGACCTGCAAAACAAATGTTAGACAACCAAGGACCACCTTTTTGGTGGTCGAAGGCACTCTGATGCTTAAGTAAGCAACTATGTTGGAAGAATGAAGTAAATCTGGAAAAAACTCAGTTAAAGTTGCATACTGTGTCGAATGTTCCCTTTACCTTTTATAATGGTCGCGGTTAATTCTCTGCGTGACTTAAGCAAGTGAGGCGCAACGGAAGGAGATGTTTTTGTAACAGTCTCCTCCTTAATGGCGATGCATCCGTTGAAGCGTAACTCTATTCACGACTCTTTTTTGGTTCAACGTTCCTCTTATTTATGAGAGAACTCGTATCGGACCTGGATTCAGGCTCTGATTCGGGCCCCGTTTTTGTCTTCTCATTGGTAGACCTTATCTGGGTATTTGTAATTGGCTTTATTCTTCTTGGGCTTTATGAGTTGACCCAATAGATTTGACGCTATATTCTTGTGATGGGTTTCTATGCCATGTGTATGGCTGTGATGATTGGTCTATTTTGATGTATCATCATATATATTTTATTGTTAAAAATGTTTAATGCATTTCATGTCCTAAATATTATTCAAAGCAATATGACGAGCCGATCATACCAGAAAATATGAGTCAGGCATCTCAATAAACATTTGGACAAAAATTTAGAACTTCATGTATTGGCGAATTCAAAGTTTTTGGGGGATAACTCACTCTCGGCGTTAAATTTGTTTTATTCTAACTGATTCAAATTTTGAAAGAGCCTAATGCTAAAGTTTAGAGTATATATATTTTACCTTAGAATATGTTTGCACTTTAAAATTAATTGAGGGTAAAAATGGGGATGGTGGTGGGTGTGTTTGGTACATGATATTTAGCCAAAAAAATATGTGGAGTGCCAACGGCACGGGGAATATCCTAGTTTATATAAAAAATCAGAATGGTGTTTTAGGTTAGAGATAAAAGGCGGCTGAGATTTACCTAAACATAAAGATCTAACGGATTACATAAGAGGGGAGATAAGGGTGTCTGGCTGAAATTTATGTTCGCATATGACTGAAATACCCCTGCAAAAGTTGAAAATTCTTCTTCTATCAAACAATTTGAGTGTCGAAGGCATGGGGAATACTTTAGTCTATATAACAAATCAGAATAGTCTTTGAGGTTAGAGATAACATGGCTGAGATTTACCCAAACATAAAAATCTAACGGATTACAAAAAGGGAAGTCAGAGTAAGAAGTTTTAACTTTTATGCCCCAACCAACTGTAACCATCACATATCTAAAGGCTCAGACTGAATTTGAGTGTTGAAGGCACAAGGAATGTCCCAGTCTATTTTCAAATCAATTAAATGTTTCAATATTCATAAGTATTTGGAGATAGGGTTGGGACGTTGTTGAGGGTTGGATTCATTCCAAACCTATTTCTTAGGAGAATGATGAAAACCAGCATAAAAAGGACCTTGAATGGATCTTTGATGTGAGTAAACCGGATATATCAAGCACCAACTCAATGAGCCTGTTATTATTCGAGAGATTCAAAGGTTCGAAGATTCAAAGGTTCGATTCATGTCATTCTGAAAAAAAAATTATTAACAACTGCATAGCACCAAGATCGCACCACCTGCTCAACTACAACACCAAACACTGGTATCCATACATGGGCCATCACCCAACTACAACACCAAACACTGGTTTCCATACATGGAGTTCTTCAGGATTCTTCATCAAATCAAGTTTCTGAATCCAGACATCTCCGCCTTTCACAAAACCAAGTCCTTATCCCACGCAAAACAAGAGAAAACATGAAATCCCATTAGATACCTACCTACACAAGCATGAGAGCTTGGTAGTTGACAACAAAGCTCAGCCTATGGCATTGGTTTCGTTCTCTTCCAGGATGTTGAACAACATATGTAGCAAAGAAGCGATGCGGGGAAGATGAAGCAGCAGATCTCCAAGAGAATCTTTCCTAGAGATGCTTGGAGCTTGCTTATCTCCTATGCTATTATCACGCCCCCCTCCAGATCCAAAAAATTCACTGTTGCCCTTTGTCTCTGGAATGATCTTTTGCTCTTGAGGAAACCTGGCTTCATCAGATTTGTTGAAGTCAACCTCATTGTTCGCTTGGAAGTTCTGAACATTGGTGCCATCCTTCTGTAACAGGCAGCAAAGAGAATCGACTCTTGACATAAGGGATTGCTCGTCTGAGGAAGATACAAGTTGAGAGTCACTGGGTAGATAATGCGCAATATCCTCCAGCATGCCCATGCCCTCCTCCATCAAATTTGGATTTCCAGATGTATTTTGCCCCGAAATGCAGTTCCCAATGTGGTTCACTAAATCATTCACAGAAATTGATTGATGAAGTCTGGGAATGTTGAACTGATCAGATCAGATCAGAATGACTCAACACTTTCTGAGCCTCACGTTTGATGTTATCTTCAATTGAAGAGTTATTCATCACTGAAAGTGAAATCATAATTTAGAAACAAAAGTAGAGAAGAGTAAAGTGCAGAATGTAAGCTGAACAAATGTATATGCACATTTAATAGAGAAAATGGCAAGTAGGACGTACTTGAGCTTGGAGAAGGAGTTCTCTGAGACATATTGTATGGTGCTCTGCCAACTGAATCCCATAATTCACTATTTGACGAAGATTACTGGACAGCAGATGGCGATGATGCACCCCGAAAGGCAGAGAAAGTTGATACATGATCACCTTTCTGGTGATCAAACCCATGGTGTCTGGAATCATATGGGCCCTCAAAGATGGAATCTTTAGATTCAAAGTAAGGAGATTCTAGCACTATGGCTGGCTGTTGATTCAACCAATTCAGACGTGGATCGACCTGGATAAGTTTTTCCAAATGCCTGTTTAGCAAGCCTTGAGGGCATTGTAGAAAATGTCGTCTGTGACCACCAAAATGAAATTTAGCAGCATGTTAAAATTTTCAAAAGAAGATTCACCAATCCAGGTCATTATTACCTCACCCCAGAAAAAGAAAAACAACAATGCAAAAAGAGAACAAGTATATGCAGTCAAAGGATACAGGCTTCACAGTTGCTTCGAGAATCCAGACAAGGACATGCATTAACATACTCTAATCAGTCTTTCTAGTCCTACTATCAAGCAAGGAATGTAATTTTTCGAAATATGTCGAAATTTCATGAAATAAATTTCTTTTTCGAGTTTAGGAAATTTCTTTCGAAATCCAAAATTTTATTTCTTTTAGGAGGTCAATCTCAATTTCCGTATATTTTAATCCATTATAACCTTAGTTTAGTATTAAAATTTTGTTATATAAATGATTTTTTGCAATATGTAGTTTGTATGCCATTACAAGTCTTGTAGGACTCTTTATGTGGTATGTAATAGGGATGGGCACGGTCCGGGATTGAGCTTGTCCCGGTCCCGGTCTAATGAAACGGGACCGGAACGGTTTGGGATAGCAATTTTTTTTTGTCAGACTCGGTTGGTTCTGAATTGTTTTGAACCGGGATGGTTCGGGTTGGAACCATGCCAACCGGTTTGTTTTTTGTTTTTTTTTTTTTTTTTTTTGTGGAAGTTGAATCTCATTATGTCCGTCTCCTTCACACACATATTCATTGAATCCAAAATTTAGAGTCCATAACCCTCTTAGTGAGATCCATCACAGTTTCACCTTGCTTTCCATGATATCTCCTTCATTGTTGACAGATTGATTATCGAAGAAGGTGAGATCCATTGCTGCCGGTGTAGATGAACACCAGATCTTCGAAGTAAAGATCATCGACGTTTCAACCTCTAAATCAAAGATCTTCGAATCACCGTTTCAGTTTCAACAGACCTTCAAATCAAAAATCCATCACTGATTCAACCTCTAAATCAAAGATCTTCGAATCAAAGATAGTTGAATCGTTGTTTCAATTTCAACATGTCTTCAAATCAAAGATCCATCTCCTCCCAATTTTCTCAAGCAAATCTCTGAGACACTACCCAACATGGGACACCCTACCAAGAAGATATATTTTGTGGAATCCCCATGTGGTGATTTGTGTTGGCTTGATATCTTGAATGCTTCGACAAAGCTCTACTTGTTCAATCTAAATTCATCAACTTTACCTTGGGGGCTCTTAGAGGATGTTTTGGAAATCAACAATATCAGAAGAGGAAGGGTGTTCTAAAGCATTATTTTTGGGATACAAAAACTCTTGCTGCATCATTTTTGTTCTCCTCTGCTCTGTTACTTTAATTGTTAGTGCTTTAGTTAAAAGCATCAAATGTTGTGTAGGGCCGAACTAGCTATGCTCATCATGCACCATGGATTTGCACTTTTTGTGTTGTCTATTATTTACTTATAGTGGCCTAAGCATATTATGCAGATTTATGGTTTTCGAATCACTCGGAGGCGACGAGTACTCATTCACGAAATCATCTCGATATTCTTCTCATCGCTGAATCGAAACAAAGAGAGAAGGAGAAGTGGAGAGACAAGGAGAGATTTTAGGGTGTAAATTTGGGCTTGGACTTATAAAATTAGTTGGGCTTACTACAGTAACCGGGATGGATCGAACGGTTCAGGAAAGAATTTGTAAAATCGGTCCTGTTCCGGGACTGAGATCGGGATAAAAACAGCATGAACCTGTTGGTCCCGATTTGAACCGGTTTGGGACCATACCAGTCTTGTCAGACCAGGATTCATGCCCACCCCTAGTATGTAAGAGTTTAAAATGCTTAAAATGTATTGATAACTTCAAAATTACAACAGAAATTTTAATGTTTTTTTTCTATACACAACGAAATATTTCTTAAAATCAACTTACCGAAATTACCCCAAAAATGAAATCACAATCCTTGCTATTAAGAAAGAGCTAGCATAGTATAGTCATACATGTTGAAATAAGCAACAAAAACTTTATTAGTATTTTTCTAAAACAACTGAGAATAGAGAAGAATGAGGTATTTTGTAGAAGAATGGAGAAGACGAAAAGAATAGAAGAATGAGATGGAGTAATCCGAATAACTTGATAAGAAGAAAAAATGTCAATAATGGTGACTATATCTATAGACTTCCTCCACCGCCCTTGATCAACTATAAATTGGGCTCTACCCCAACCGTGAAAAGCAGCTCAACAATGAGCTCAATCGTGTGAGTGAAGTAAGTGTGTGTGTGAGAAAAATGTGTAAGTGTGTGATGATGTATTTTTAATTGTGTTTGTGTAATTGTTGTTGTAATAAAATTGTGAGGTTGTAATGAATCCTAGGGGCTGGAATAATCAACAATTTGGTATCAAGTTGCTGGATTTCTCAATAATACCCCAGTACCATATTTTCAAAACATTTCCAGAGCACAATATTTATTCTGAGAAATTGTTGAATTATATCTTCTTCTTCTTTTCTTTGTTTTTCTTAGGTGGGTGGGGAGGGTTAAAATTAAAGGAGATTTTTAGCCAAAGTGGACCAATCGATTTTCAGCTCATTCGATGAAACCAGTTGGAGATCGTAAACATTTAGCTAAACAAAACAACACTCTCCAAAACAACCATACAATCATCAACAATCACAATTATATCATCGATGGTTATAGAAACCTAACTAGTTTCATCATGTACACTAGGGGCTATTCTTTATTGACATGTATCACATGCATCATTTACACGAGTAAATGGAAACAATGACTTTTTTTTATAGGTTATGAGAAAACTAGACAGAAGATAAAGATTCATCATTATGTCAAGTCATGCAACTAGACTCCCACCCGCCTACATGCAAAGCAAAACTATCCGATTATTATTACATCCTCAACATCGGGAAGCCGAGATGTTTCAACAAATTTGGGCCAAGGTTTAATAAGGGTTCATAGTATCAACAATCCCATGGAGAAAACTTATCAGCAAACAACAAATGTTTCCTAGAACTTGTCAATTAAATGATGTCAGCCTTAATATAAGAAGTTGAAGAAGTGTTGCTAGAAACAAAAGAAACTGAAGACTATCCTAAGAGGATAGTGAGAAAAAAATGCAACCAGTAAGAAACTCATCACCACCAAAGAGTACTTAGGGTAGATATGGGCATGGGAAGAAAGGAAGAGAACATGTAAACAATGTTACACAAAACAAGGATGCAAGTACAAACTTAGTAACTAAAAATGGGAGCAAATGCACTCCTATTGTAACCATGGAAGAAGCCAGTGACGGGAAAATAAGTAACGAGATGATATTATTGAAAAAGAGTTTGACATAAATCCATTGTCACTAACAGGGGTGCACTCAACCCTTCATAGATCAAACATATCGAGGAAGGCCAATCCCAAGTACATGGAGCATGGATCAATTACATCTCAACCTAAGCAAAAGGTAATTTTTAAAGTCGATGAAGACGATTAATATAGGATGTCGATGTCTTTCAGATTCTTGTATAGATGTTAGATTAGAGCTACTATTCAGTGGATTTACTTTCAAGTTTCAATGCTCTCAAGATCTCAACGTTGATTTCTCTTACATCTTGAGTACCCAGTTAGGTATAAATCATGTCATAAGGATGATTAAAGAATTGATTGGTGCTTATGAGAAAGTAAACTTATGGCATGTGACAAAAAACTATTATTGTAGCAAACCACTTTGTGAGATTATTTCCCAAATTGGAGACCGTGGAACTTGATCTAATTAGTTTTTTAGTTGAGGATTTGAAAAACTTTCAGTTTCTATTGATGATGTAACGAGCAAACGAATGAGCGGTTGTATTTGGTTCATCAAATTTTTTTTTTTTATCAATATAAAGGTTTGGGGATCTTTCAAACCCCTGCTCCTATTTCCAAAAAAAAAAAAAAAAGAATATTAACCAATATATGCTTGCTTGTCCACCAGTAAAATCTGAAATAGCTTGCCACAAGGTGTGTATCCTGGGCTGTGGATGAGTCTCCCAGAAGAAAAATGGTTGCCTAGATAACTGTAGAAAACATAATACAAGTTTAGTCAAATAGGAGTACGAGGCAAATCTTTACATTTCAATGAGGTTCGTAACTCACCACTATATCCAAGGTCCTGGGTCCATTCTCAAGGAGACTTGCTTTGAGGGCCATGATATCCAACCATTGAATTTCCATCTTATTCTTGAGCCCACCATCGAGAACTTCCCAAACAAGTTTATGCTTTGCAAAATAATATTTGGCCACCAAATCTCTTTCATACCTTGACACGCACTGTTTCAGGTTTGACAATTAATTAATTATGGATCTCATGCATAGTTAAGATTCGTACTCATTTCAAGAAATGCCAAACGAATAATACCTCCCAAGTCCCAATCTTTAGTAGAGAAGTTGGGAAATTTTAAGCCTTAAGCTTATCAACTGCAACCGACAAAGCAAAACCTCTTGAGTATTTCTTTTTTCCCGATTCCATCTTTTCATCTTGTGATGTTGGAAAAGCATTCTCTTGGGACAACTTCATTTGGATTAAATCCAAGAACGATTGGCTCTTCTTCAACCGCAAACCCAAGGGGCTAGGCTCATCAAGTGAATTGTATTGTGATGGGAGGACTGGTAAGGTGTTTCCTCCCATTTTCCATTGCTGTATTACAAACGAATCACCAAATAAAATTCATTTTCCTTTCACAAAAATAACCATAATTGGTCTGTAATGTCATAGATAATACAATTTTCTAGAAAAAAATTTAAATAACAATTCACAAAAATATGCTGAATTATTTAGTATTATGTGTAGGTGGATACCAAGGGTAGAACACGACTATAAATTTACACGGTAATTTGTTAGACAAAAGCATGGTGTACAAGAGCTCAACAACTAACTCTATCGGCGACTTCCCCTTCCCCCGACATAGTGTCTCAAAACCAGGCTGGCAAATACTAGAGTTCAACAACTTATCCATCAAACTTCAAACTTCACAACAGACCCAAACCTTGAATCACAATTCAAAGCTGACGAAATGAAATGAATTAAGCAACGAACCCTTCCCCTCTATCACTAATCAAACACAAAACACTCAAAAACCCCTAGCTTTCTTTTTCCGGAGAACAACAAGAAAGAAAAAAAATTCACTAGAGGTTGTAAACATATTGAGCAGACTGAAGAGCCCAATGATGGCACGTAGCATTCAGACATGTGTCACAAAACACTCCATGTGGAACCGAGAGAGTTGCGGGAGTTTGGTAACAGTGGTTGCATTTTATCAATAAGGTGTGAAATCAAATATCCATGATTCTTCTTGTATGTAAACTTTTAAATATTCAAAATCCTTCGATTGTAAAGGCATTGAGCATACAAGTCTAGTATAGATCTGATTCTCCCACATGCAAGCGCTAAAAAAACATACTAAAAATGAAAAACTTTTGATTGATTGTGATAGTCATGTGTTCCTTACACTTATTAATTGTGCATTCCTTAAATTAATTCAAATGATGTTTGTTCTGCGCATACACAAACTATATATTTGATATTACATATTTACTAGCGATAATTGCACAAATATGGTTATCAACAAATTTTGTCATACATAATATGAAGTTTAGTTGATCTAGAAAACAATTACCATAAATGTTGTCCAAGTATCATTTGTGTTTGAAACTCATTAGCTTATGTGGTAGGGGGTGGGTCATTTCTTATATAAATATGAAACAAATTTTTATTTGGAATGGAACGTCAACTGCAAGGATGAAGAAGACAATAGACATTTTTAGTATATTTAAATGAGTAATAGTGCATATTCTTAGTGAGGATACATAAAAATGGTCACCCCTCTAATTAAGCCATACACGTGTCATGATGAACTCGAGGAAATACAAGCCCCAACGTCAGTTCAATACTGATCCGGCACAAGCGGTTCTAAGCCCGCCCACTTTAGTCCACCAGACGGACCCGGACTCTCACAGCACGATAGGCCCACACGTCTCACAACTATTCTCAATACCTGTAAGTCTTACTAAGGCAAGTATCTCGAGGATCAGCTTTGGACGGGCAACTACAGCTGGTCTCTCCTTCCAATTAGGAAGCAAATGGTAGAGTACATTCCACACGGGGAGTCTTCCTTATACGAATTGCTCTCGCATTGGGAACTATCTCCTGCGTATCTAGAAGCACAAAGCTAACATGGAACTTCCCTCCTACAACATGACTCCTAAATAAAGAAGGATCTCCATGAAGATCTCATTCATAAAACTACGCCTACGATAGCTTGGTAGAACCAAGACTCCTTGCACTATAAATAATACATGAGGTTGGTAAGTTAAGGTACGTTACAAATTCCCTGTTACAGCACACCTTCCTTAGATCCCTGTCTGACTTTAGCATCGGAGTGCTATCGGCCACCACAATGGTGGTCCGTGGCTCACGTGTGTTACTTGTGCAGGTCAACAAGAACCAAGTCAAAACAGGGAACAAAAAATGATTGCATCAGTTTGGTGCCATCCGTGAGGATGACAAAGTTCTTAAATTTACGCTAAGCGTTGTCTCCTTTCAAAACACAGAGAGGTGGTGACCACTAGGTCATGCAACAACGGAAAACCAGGAGACACGTCAAACTTTCAGGTTGTCCCTATACCACCTCTTTCAGTAGTTTCTGTCGTGCATGGGCAGCCGATTCATGCTCCCGCGCCGACAGCAGCAACGACGAACCCCAGAATCGATACGCAGGCATCTCAAAAATAGCGGATCGCCAAAGCGGTATAGCTTCTCACGCGACAGAATCCCCCACCCGCTAATGGAGACCAGGAGTAACATGGACCTCCACCTCTAAAAGATGATAGGGAGCAAACACAGGAAAGCCAAGCCCCCGTTAGTTCTTATTGGACTAAAGGAGGTTGTGTGGCTAATGCTGAGCTCGCCGCCAGGACAGAGAGGCTCAACCCTGGGAACCCCCTCAGCAGAGGGGCGCACGATCCGGACGTACTCTACTGCCTCTCTGTCCCACCATTTGTAGATCAGATCATGAATGAGGCACTTCCGAGGAATTTCACTCCCCCGAAGCTCGACTCCTACGATGTAACCACCGATCATTTCGACTACCTGCGCCATTACCAGAACGTAATGGCCCTTAAAGAAGGATCTGAGTCCGTCATGTAAAGATCAACACTGATTTGGTTCCATAGCCTTCCACCGAAGTCGATTGACTCCTTCAAGACGCTGGCAAAGGAATTCCTAACACATTTCGTCGGGAGCCAACATTTTCGAAAATGCCAGCACTACATACTCTCTCTGAATCAGAGGTTTGGCGAGACACTCAGAGAGTATGTCACGCGCTTCAACAATGAGCTGACCCTCGTCGACGAGTGCATCGACAATACAACCGTGACGACCTTCACTGCATGACTCAAAGAGGGAAAGCTCTATGAGGACCTCACTCTGGAGCCCCATCTGGACATGGCGGAGCTCCTCAAGAGCGTCCAGAGACACATCACTCTGGAAGAGTCAAAGATCGTTAAAAGGGAAGCCAAAGGCGAGAAGAAGCCCTCTTTACTCAGGGACAAGGAGGGAAAGAGACGCGAGGATGAGGAACGAAGCAAAAAGAGGTGCAACGACAATAGGCCGGACCCTGGTCGGTTCAGGCCCGAGAAATCCTCCAACTATGTTGGATCCCGAGCGGTGACGCCCCTAAATTCTAACCTGTCAGACGTATTAAACTCAATGAAAAGCTGGGAGGAAATGAAGTGGCCTCCAAAAACATGCAGATACCCCGCCAAACGTGACAACGACAAGTACTACACATACCACAAGGAGGACGGCCACGACAACAATGACTGCAAAAGTCAAGGTATGAGGTTGAGTACTGGATTCGCAGAGCCAAACTGAAAGAGTTCCCGAAGTCTGAGAAGCGAACGGAAAAAACAAAAGACATGGGGGAGTTAATTAAAAAAATAGAGAAGGAGACTCCGGGGATAATATACGTCCTTCATGGAGTCGGACCATATGAAAGCCAGTCATACAGGTCCTGCAAGTGGACTCTATTGGATATGCGAACACAACCCGCGGATGAGGACAAACACATCTGCCACTCACGAATTCAGAGCCCCATTCCCACCCTGACCTTTACGAACAAGGACCTCGAAGGAGTCCGAGCACCACATGACGATGCCTTAGTCATCTCAGTCTCCATAGCAAAGTGGGAAGTAAAAAAGAGCTTTGGTCGACACAGGAAGTTCACTTAACGTTCTGTTCTACAACGCGTTCCGCAGCATGGACCTCAAGGATGAAAACCTGACGTCATCAAAACACCCACTGATCGGATTCAGTGGGGAGAAGTGCTTCCCCATTGGAAAGATAAGGTTAGCTACGTCATGGTGGTAGACGCACCGTCATCCTACAATCTCATCCTGGGAAGACCATGCCTCTACCAGATGGAAGCAGTGGTCTTCACCTTTCACCAATGTGTTAAGTATACTGCTAACCACTCCGAAGGAACAATACGTGGAGACCAACCTATGACACGAGGCTACCACTATGCAACACTAAAATAGATAGAGTGTTCCCAGATTCAGCTACATCCTACAGAGTAGCCTGACCCAGTGGAAGGCCAAACGACGACAGAGACATCATCATCGAGCGGTACAGGAGCAATAAGCTCTTCCGCCCAGCGAGTCAAAAAGAGCATGGCAAGTGAAAACACATCCTCCCGACATTGCGTCAGCACGGAGATCCGCTCCTCTGCAAGGTTTACTCTTCAATAACCTATTTAACACCTCGACAGTCCGCTAAATGATCTGCGAGAGCAACCTGAATTCACTTCAAGGCCAGGATCAGTTTCTTTCCGTTGACAGTTAGTTTGCTTTAAGTTATTTATTTCCCTTTCCATAGTCAATATTGAGTTTTAGTTCTTAAAAGACTTATGTGGTTTGCAATCATTTAAGAAATAAAAGAAAAATTACGAAAACAAACTCTATTGATTACTGGAAAGATGTAATAATAAGCACCTTGAGGCAGATACAAAAGGCTACATATTATGGACACCCTGAGGTGGATACAAAAGACGGTGTACTCAAGGCATCTGATCAACATGGAGTGAGGACTTGCTTAAACTGTCCAACCACATAAGCAACACGAACAATCCAAAGCAACCAGCCCGCAAGCAGAACCATGATCCAGCAGATGCGACCCTCAAATATGGTTTGTGGGGGTACAAAATCGGCAACCAGCAGTCCCGCGACAAGCCACAACCAGATACAGCCAACTCACGCGGTCGATCCGGTGAAACGAATGAACCTGGGACAAGTATTAGGTTGATGTAGGCAGAGTGCACTTTCCGGCTGCAGGGATAAGAGGGGCCTTCAGGAGTCAATGGCCCAATCCATGGACCATGTTCAACTCCTCTTCATCTCGAGATCCCAAATTCCAATGCATGGCAAGGCAACGGGGTTAATCAAAAAGCGGCGGAGGCAGGCAACACAGAGTTGGACGATGGTGCTATCTCTGAAATTAAACATTCAGGAACAACGATAAGACACCAGCACATGAACAACAGACTCTTCCCTTGGGAGAGCATCCGTACTACTTCTCTGCGATATGAGAAAAAATTACGAGACCTCAGTAGGTCAACTACATGCCCACCCATAACAAGTGACCACGCATAACATCAACTATCTCTGTGCCTAACCAGTGCAAATGTCAGAACATTCGGAGACTCCAAAGATGGAGATCCACTTTCAGCCTTTGGAAAACCCAAAGCGTTCTCTTCAAGTAAGAACATTACAGGAGATAAGCTCTGCGAAAGATAGTGCCTACAACAATTGAAAAACACCATTATATAGACATGATGGTTCACCAAGCAGGCACTCCAACATTAACTACCAAGCATTGAGTATAGTATGGGAAACGAGGAGACAACGGTTCCCAAGGAAACTACGTAGACCACGTCATTCAAATTGATGGCGCTACACGCAACCCCATCAATTGAGGGGGAGTAACCGATACTCAACCGTCACGCAGTCTACGTCGTACATGTGTTATCGCGCGATTTACGCAGTACACACAGCGCACCGTGCCCTAGTTTTTCTTCTGTGGGTCAACTCTGACATACAGATCACACCTACAAATCACTAGCTGATTAAGGTAACCTTGTCCACCCCATGCATCAGGCAGATGGACTAGGTTCGCACACCCCTAGTAGTCGGAACCTCTTTTCAAACCAGGCAAGCTTAGTCGGCCAAAGCTGATGACAATGGCTTCTGGTTCAACCCGACACCTAGTACGCTTAGTGCGGGCATCGACGGTTTAGGAAGTGAAAGTCTAATCAGCGCTATCACGCCTGGTGATGACGACTTGCCAGGGATCATTGCCTCCTTCACGGTCAATGATCGCCGAACCTAATCAAGTAATCCTAGCTGGTGATGACTAGCATCGAAAGATTCTGATCAAAACCTGGACTTATAGCCCCCACTACGAGGGTGTAGATAGTCTAGAAGGTGGGAGCCTAGTCAGTCCCGAATTGATTCCGATGGCTTGCCACAGGACCACTGCTTTTCAGCGTGGGCGCCAAATCACCAAACCTGGACTTGTAGCCCGCGCTGCGAGGGTGTAGATAGTCTAGAAGGTGGAAGCCTAGTAAACCACGAACTGATTTCGACGGCTTGCCATGGGACCATTATTTTCAGCGTGGCTGCCAAGTCACCAAACTTGGACTTGTAGCTCGCGCTGCGAGGGCGTAGATAGTCTAGAAGGTGGGAGCCTAGTTAGCCACGACCTGATTCCGACAGCTTGCCACATGACCGCTGCTTTTCAGCATGGCCGTTGAAAACTCCCAAATTTGCAGCTTGATGCACACAGGTGTAGATTTGGAAGGTGGGAGCCTAGTCAGTCTCGAACTGATTCCGATGGCATGCCATAGGACCACTACTTTTCAGCCTGGACGCCATACTCTTCTATCAAATTCGTAGGTCCCACCGTACAGGGAGGGTGTAGATGGTTCGAAAGGTGGGAAGCCAGTCAGTCCTGAACTGATTCCAATAGTTTGCCACGTGACCAATGCTTTTCAGCCTGGTCGCCAAAATTTTACTCCCCGAATATGTAGTCCACTTTACTCGGTCATAAATGATTCGGAAGGTGGGAGCCTAGTTAGTCCTGAACTGTGTTGGATAGCTTGCCATGAGACCACTGCTTTTCAACCTGGTTGCCAAACATGAATCTAGCCAAGTCAATGTTTTCACGCTCAAACGGATTGACATTTTAATATTAGCAAAGACCATTAGCGTCGATATAGAGATCGTACGGCCAATGCCCTAATAAGAGCTACTTAGGATGCCAACCCGAGCTTAGGCGTCTGACTCGGCACGAACACTCTGACACATACACTTGGCCATCGCAACTCACTCATAGCAGCAGCTGTAGCCGACCGGTCTGACCAACAAGGTGACCTCAAGCAACTTACCTTGGAGACAAGACACAGCTCCGGCGAATCAACCCTCGGCTAGACTGTTTGCAACATGCCCACTATCGAACATGACTACACAGCAATGACCCTGAGTCGTTCACTATACAAAGCGGTCACGCTCACTATTGCAGACAGACCAGTCAATGTCCTATTGATTCAACCAGCCTATGCCAAAGCAAGACGACAAAGAAAAATGAAAAACATGCAATAGAGACAACAAACACAAAACGGATAAAATAATTTTCATTAACTGTCAAAATGGAAAGGGGTACAATCACACCAAAGTTACTCCTTATTAGGAGAAGGTACAGAAACAAAATAGCTAAGTTTAGTGGAAAATGGACTAGGAGTAGCATCCATGCGCGCCACGACCTAGACATTAGGGCCCAAACTGTCTTCCTCGTCCGATGACGCAAAGGTAACAGACAAGTCTACATATGACATCTTCTTATAACGGCCGAGATCCCACTCCGGGTGTTCCTCCTTCATTAGTGCCAGCATTTCCAACCAACCATGTACAACCCAATGGAACTCACACTTGCTCTACTCCTGAAAAAGCTCTTCCTCTCGCACCTTCGCGTCAACAAGTTCACGTTCCAGTAGCTTTAACTTACTAGTCAGCGCGTCGACCTGAGACTGCTCTTCACAACACTAAGCTCAATCCACTCCAATTCGAGTCGGTCCTCAGCCATTCTTGTCTCCTGAGCATAGAACTCTACATCGGATTATATCTGTTGCTTCTCAGCAGCCCAGTCGACTTCCTTTAAAGCACTCACGTCATGAAGATACCACAGTTCAGAACACGCCTTAGCCGCAGCTTCCTGCGCAACCTCGACTTCTCGACAGATCCGGGTCACCTCCTGTTTAAGTTTGTCCCTCTCGGAGACCACCTCTGACAGATTAAGTTCAAGGTCCTCCAAACGATCCCTCTGAGTCTCAGCAACCACGGTTGATTGATCCAGGCTCTACTCCTTGGCTTGCGTCTTCAGCTGCTCAATTTCATAAAGCGCGTCAGAATATAGCGCCTGCATGTGCAAAAAGACATGCTCCAAGATGTATACCCTCTCGTGAGTTGCCTCGACTTCCGTCGCAACAACGGCCGCGTGGCTCAAATAAGACCTACCCAGCATAAGGTACTTCA
The DNA here is from genome assembly GCA_963556465.1 of Berberis vulgaris. Taxonomy (NCBI): domain Eukaryota; kingdom Viridiplantae; phylum Streptophyta; class Magnoliopsida; order Ranunculales; family Berberidaceae; genus Berberis; species Berberis vulgaris. The sequence goes on along the minus strand of OY747127.1, from coordinate 29,706,267 downwards.
AGCCCTTATCCATACATCTTTCCAACGTATCCTCCTCGGGTTTTGGAGCGTGATCCATCAGCCAGCTGTGACGCCTGCTTATATGTTTCCTCGAAGCACACTCTATGTCCACCTCTGGGTGCCAGACCTATGAACTCATCTTCACCAAGTTCAGTTCAAACTGGTCAATCAGGGATTATGCCAGCGCAACCCTTTACGGTTGCCACCGTCCTCAGACTCTCCTCTGTGGCCTTCGGAGGGAGAGGAGGAAGCGAATTATCCAAAGGACCCTCCAACACTTAAGTTGTGGCCTAGAACGAGATTGTGAGCAATTCAGACTACATGAGACATGGCCAACACCGCGGCCACTTTCAGGCAATGCGACTGGGGTGATCAGATTCTACAGCCTCAGGCAAATCTTCACTGGAGCCTTTTGCAGGAACGATCCCACACGAATCAACACCAGCGGAAGCTGCCATTGCAACCCGCACCAGACGGTCATTCAGAGCTTCGACCTATGCGTCGCTAAGGCTCGACCTATCTACAACTCCTGCAAACCGCAAGTAATCTTTCTCCAAGCCGAAAATGTCGGCCTCCGCCCCAACAGGCCTAGCAGACTCGTTCTCTTCTCTCACTATAACGGGTCGTGCCGAAGACGACCCAATTCTAACAAGAGACCTCTTCCTCACGAAGGAGGTAAACATTTCAGACGACTCAACTGCGTCAGACAAAATGGGAACTTTGGTCCAACAGCCTTCCTCTTCCTCAAAGGGGCCCCATCTTCCACCTTAATTCGCGATGTTCGGTACAGAGTGGGGGCAACGTGTCAGTTGTCCCACAACTTACTACAGATGAAGTTGAAAACTCTTATTACGTCGACCGCATTCCTTTTCGGTAAGTCGTGAAACGTCTCCATGGTGTTTTGTTCCGCTAAGGTAAAATGAGTAGTAGGAAACCTTCCTTCAAGGAAACACAAGCAATGGTCAGTCAACTCATTATCAAACATATCAAAGTCACAGGAAAAGGGTTGAACTTACGAAACGGCCTAAACTATCGTTCAAGTGGACGACCCTTGCATCGAAAATACTTCGAGTCCACAAGAGCCAAGAAGCAGTACTTCATCCAGAACTTGAAGTCATCAGGCAAATTAACGAAGCAAGCCAGTGACGTCATCTTACAGACAACGTTACTCTTCAGCCGGGGAGAAGTCAACAACTGAATTACTTGCGAAGTCACGGTGACACCGGCTTCCTTGGCAATGAGTAGAATCATGAGGATAATCTTATATCCGTTAGGCCCCAATTGGGCTGGAGGAATCCCTAAAAGATCTAGGAACTCCCAAATCACGTCCAAAATTGGAAAGCACACTCCGATCTGAAGCATCCCACGATGCAAGCAGATGAAACCGGTCAAAGGTGACATTGGTGTTTGGTCACCCGTCAGGACATACAACGGCAAGTCCTTAGGAACTCCAAACTTCGTATGGATTTCAGCAAAGCCAGGCTCAAATAGCAACCTATCTCCGAAAAACGCTAGGCCTCTGGCCAAGATTGCGTCGTCAAAAAGGTTTATTTGGGCCATGAAGAAGATAGACAATATTTTCTAGTGAGAGCGATATCCTCAAAAGCAAAGAAAACAAAAGAGTCAGACTTTACACTACGGTCGACCTAAATAGAAATTGGGTTCTTGCGTCTTTTTTGCCGAACCAACGCACGTTCCATTGATGCGGCGTGCGGCTCAAGCAACGATTCAGACTCAATCATCATGAGCGGCACATCCCTTCAAGAGATGACTTAGTGAACCGATGTGACGACCTACTAACTCGGGGGGAGTAGCTGATGATACATAAAAACAGTCACCCCTCTAAGCCATACAAGTGTCATGATGATTTTGAGGAAATACGGGCCCCAGCGTCTGTCCAACACTGACTTGGCTCAAGCGATTCTAAGCCCGCCCATTTCAGTCTGCCAGACGGACTCGAACTCTCATAGCACGCTAGGCCCACATGTCTCACAACTATTCTCAATATCCGTAAGTCCTACTAAGGCAAGCATCTCGAGGATCAGTTTTGGACGGGCAACTACAACCGCTCTCTCCTTCCAATTATGAAGCAAATGCCAAAGTACATTCCACATGGGGAGTCTTCCTTATAGGGATTGCTCTTGCATTGGGAACTATCTCTCGTGTATCTAGGAGCACAAGGCAAATAGGGAACTTCCCTCCTACAGCATGACTCCTAATTAGAGAAAGATCTCCATGAAGATCTCCTTCATAAACTCCGCCTACGATGGCTTGGTAAAACCAGGACTCCTTGCACTATAAATAAGACATGAGGTTGGTAAGCTAAGGTACACTACAAATTCCCCGTTACAACATTACATCTTCCTCATATCCCTGTCTGACTTTAGCATCAGAGTACCATCAACCACCACAACAATGGTCCATGGCTCAGGTGTGTTACTTGTGTAGGTCAGCAAGAACCAGGTCAAAGCAGGGAGCGAAAAGCGACTACATCACTTAGAAAAATACCATACAATTTCTCCAAATTTGAAAATCATTAACTAATGTAAGTATGAAACTATTTATCAGAAGGGGATTTGGTGACATAAGATTTTAGCCTATGTTGAGACATAACATTGCTTAGATCCAGTGGATCACAATTAATAGAAGCCGCCATATCTACTTCCCTAATTAATTTCTAATAAAATCTCAAAACAAATTGTGTTAAACCAGCAAGAATGAAAAAAATATAATCTCCATGAACTACACTATTTAATTCTTTGTATGTGTTGGAGACCCCACATACCGACAGGAGGAAGATGGTGGTGTGTTATAAATGCGCCTAGCCCGTGCAATGGTGATGATTGCACCAAGTGATCCACATACTTAGGGGATTTTCCAAGTAAAGATTATTTAAAAATGAACCTACAAACTCAACCGGTGGTGGATGATATCACAGGTTACAAGTTTGATTCCAGCTAGAACCAAGGTGCAAGCTCAACCGATGGTGGATGGTACCAAAGGTTACAAGTTTGATTCTTGCCAGAACCAAGGTGTTGAATAATTGGTTGAGGCTAACTCACACACAATAATACAGTTAACTGAGGACAATATCGGTGGTCATCATAGTTGGTATTAAAGTCAAGGATTTCGTTCTAAGAGGTTTGTGACACCTAAAATCCTAATAATACCTATCGTACCTAAGCCTCATCAATACGATACATGTACATCTTATGATACACCAAGATGATGCATGGATGTCTCCCTTGTACAAATTTTGTACAAGTGAATGAACAAATTGATGGATTACAAACACTAGCTTCCTTATATGTGTTAACACACGTCATATATCAATGGAAAAGGTTTGGGGACCCTCCTTGTTTGAATAAGTCTTATTTATATCTTTTACTTGCTTAAAATAATATACATTTTTATCCATATAATAACTATGGTTCTCATATTTCATTTTATTTATTTTGCTATTATCCTCTACATAGTGTTTTTATCATAACCTTTTTGGTGTTTTTCCTATTGTTCTCCAACTACTATCTTATTGAATATAATTTCAACAAAGATACATAATTTTTGTGATGTGATTTTAAGTGAATTTGTTCGAAAAGGCACTGATGTTTTGGCTTGAATTAGATTTATCATGGTTGGGGCTTCTAATATAATATGTTCTCTCAAAAAGACATGCACAGTCCACAATTTTTCTTTATTTTAATTTTCTTTAAAAAACATTTACCTTGGTATTGTCCATCCAAGTCCACCAAATAGAGCCATTGATTCTCCTAAGTGGAAGGGCTAGAAGATACTAGAGTGTCTAGATGACTCCCACAAATGAGATATAAATCTTCAACAACCCAGTACAATGTTCTAATACCATGAATAAATAGTTTGTCTCTAAAAAGCTCAAGAAAAAGTCATACCAAACAAGAAGTGCATATATGTAGTTGGCGTAATCTAAATCTAGTCAGAATCCTGGAATTTGATACCAAGCACAACGACTTCAATTAAATAAGCGAAATGGGCTATGATTTTAGACACAACGAGTTCATTTCACAATCAAAGACCCCTTTCATTGGCACCTTCCCCTTCCCCCGACACATCGTGTCGGCTTCAGGCCTATGGGTCCTAGAGCACATCAACTATACCATCAAACTTCAAACTCCTAAATACCCTGAAATTCTTGCTATTCTAAGCAGTGGAATGAATGAAGCGAATTCAAAATTGAACAATAAAACCTTAGACTGTATCGTTTATAACTCGTAAAAATTGATACTATTTAAAATGCTTAGAATTTATTTTGAGTGATGGTCGAAACCCAACAAAACAAAACCCTAGATTCGATCTTTTACATAGAGAGAGAGTGTCACGCCCCAATTTTCGAAGGAAACGAAAATCCCAAAAAGCCACGTAGGATTATCCGTTTCCCCCAAAACTCGGGACGTGAGAATTCAATAATAACAGAAACAAATAGCAGCATGAACTAAACATCTAAAACAAATAAAAATCTAACCCGGAGAAGACTGGCATGGCTAGCTCACTAGCGAAACTCCAGTAATGCAGCTCAAAATCTCTAAACCTGAAAGACTACTCGGCTAAGGAATGTACCCAAGAAGCAAAAGCTCACTCGGGTCAGCAATAAAGCCGGTGTGAGAAATCTTCATCCCAAAAATCAATAAATCCGCACATGATAACATTAAAATAAACCAAACAATAAATAACCACACCATCAGGTAGTTCCTCAATGAGGCAATGGTGTTATCATCCTAATAAATATATATGCATTCTTAATTACTAATAAATAAAATTTATGAGTTATCAATCCTCATAAATGCAACAACAATACAATTCATAATCATATTAGACTACTATTGAAACATTAAACAAACACATTTTTCTTTCTACCTTTAGGAAGACATGTAGTTCTCATTCAAGGGTTGAATGAGCATTTAGTTTCTTCCTTTAAGGTAATCATGCACATACACAAAAAGAAATCTCGCTACTTTTCCACAATCGCACTCTCCTCCTGTGCCGAACACACCTCACCCAAGTGTGCCTCCCTTGCCTTCGAAACCACTCGGAGCGTACAGGTTCCAAGTGGGGTGCCACCTCGAGGAACATGTCATCTCACCCGAAGTTCGATCCATGGCAAGCATTCTTCCTAAATCTACACGTACAACCGAACACACATGGAGCGGTGCACCGAACACACCTCACCCAAGTGTGCCGCCCTTGCCATCGAAACCATTCGGAGCGTACATGTTCCAAGTGGGGTGCCACCTTGAGGAACATGTCATCTCACCCGAAGGTCGATCACTGGCAAGTACACTGATATGCAAGCAAGTCTGCATACCCAATAATATCACAAGTATACAAGCAAGTCTGTATACAAAAAAATTCTTTTCTTTTCACATTTTTTTTTTCGGAGTTGTGGAAAAGAGCATAAAAATAAATAAATCCTCAAAACTCTTTTATGGTGACGCTTTGTCAACCATAAATAAATCAATCACAGTATCCACCATTCTTTTGGGGAAAAGTAATATTTGACACATTGTCAATTCACACATCTCATCTCTTTGCATCATACGAAAAACAATATGCACACCAATTCGCATAACAATACAAATACTCAAACTAAAACAAGTGCTCAGTTAAATTCCAGTCAATATCTATTACTAGGAAATTTTCTTCTAACCCTGAACTAAATAAGGGTTTAATCATACATAAAACTAATACAGACAAGACACTATCCCTTAAGCTACCACTTCTAACAAGTTGCAGAGAATGACAGGGCGTGACAACAAAGCTGTCTTACAGCAACTTGCTTTCTAATTCATTATGAAAATCTTTGTTAAATCAGTTTATCTAACGCCACAAGCCATAATCTTCAACAATGTTAAGATTATAAATGTGCATGTACACTACCCCCTCAACCTTTTTGTTTAAGTGTTTAACTGTTTCTACCATGAGGTACATTAGTCTACGCCACAATTGGAGCACCAATTCAATTACAAATTACATTGTGTAGCTAAGCTTATAGGACACATAAACAATAATATAGGCTGCATACTTTTGTTGCATAGACATATGCCCAACAGGAAGTCAGTTATGCAAACAATAGTGGCATGATATGATCATAAATATTAAGTCACTGTCACCTCAAGATTTCTGTAACATTTTAGATAAACTAAAAAGCATCCTATTTTGACTATATATGAAGAACCAATCCTCCAACTCTACAAGCAACATCCAAAAGCACAAAACAATAGACTGCCTATTAGCTCCACTTTCAAAAACCCAAACCTACACAAAACCCGAACTAACCCTCCATGTGGAACAACAACAGGGCAAGCTTTGCGATCGAAAAACAAAAGGGGCGAGATGAGACAGAAGAAAGAACTTACAATTTCATATATAATTAACACTCCCAACATTCTCCATTTCATAAAAATATATATATATATATATAAAAGGAGTATGAAGAAAACTCACCGAAATTGCAAATTGCAAAGGATTGCGCAGCCAACGCTATCGTCCCATCAGACAACATTAACACACCACCTCCACCATCACCACGCACTGCCACTTTTTCCATTGTCAATCATCAACACCCCCAACACCTAAAGGGTGATCAACACCTCCTTTTAAAAGATCAAAATTCACTCTTTTGCAACCACAGAAAGTCGTCACCCCTCGTCCGCACACTAGGGCCAATAACCATATAGCCAATTAGCTATAAGACTAAACACAGAAAACGACATACCAAACAAGTAAGGCGAGTTACTACTGTCCAAGATCCTCTACTTTGCAGAAAACAAACTGTATAACTCATCTTCAACAGCCCGCACCAGATTGACAACCAAGCTGAAAAATGTGTCACTGATCACCTTAATCTCCCTCCACCAATTCTCAAGGAACCAAGGAACTTTAAATTCATTGTAACATCCCTAATTTTCATAACGATAATTTATTTTATTTTTAATTAAATAAAATAGGGTTACATTTAATTGAATGTGAATTTCGAAATTAGGGTTTTATTTGGAGAGTTAAAGGGTGGGTGCTCTCAGAATTTTAGTGGGGGCGAATAGCCACCCACCATATAAAAATATATACAAACAAACAAAACCCTGTTTTTCCTTCCTCCTTTTCCCTTTCTCTCGTTTCTTCTTTCTCCTTCCCTTTCTTTGCGATTTCTTCTCCTCTGGCGGCGTTGGGAATGGTGGTGGTGATCCTGTTGGTGTGTGTGTGATGGAGAAGGAAGTAGAGCGAGAGAGGATTGATTGGATTCAACGTTGATTCTTCTTCACCAACTGTTCTTCTTCTTCGATTTTCGATGCGCAAAAGGGTGGAGGCGAGCGAGGACTGTGAGGGAGATGAAGCAGATGATGAGATCCGAGCAATTGTTGTAAGGGTGTGGATGCATGAACCTGATCCAAGTTCTTTTGACCATCAGCATGCGAAACCCGGTGCAGCAGTTTCTTCAAGCGCCACTGTATCAAGGTTTTGCAAATCCAGCGTTGATGATTGACTCATCTCTTCGATGTACCTTGGGGGATGCATAGCTTTTATGGCTGTGGCACTAGCAGATCCAGCACCGAGGGTGGTGTCCTCTGGCCCTAATTTCTTGTTGCCTAACTAATTCAGCGAGGATTGACTGTCATGGAGTGAAGTTTGAATCTATGTTTGAACATGGTGTTGATCCGTGAGGTGACAAGGTTTCTAAATTTGTGCTTTGTTTGGAACTTGCTGGGATTTGAGTCGGAAGACTCACTAGCCTTGATTACTATGTACTCCAGAAGTGGGGATATTACTTGTTCTTACAATGTGTTTGAAAACCTCAAACTTAAGGATATTGTGTCATGGACAACGATGATTTTGGGGTATGCTCGAAATGGTTTAATTCAAGAGGCGAAAGATCTATTTGGTAGGATGCCAGAGAAGAATGTGGTTGCTTGGACATCTACGATTAAATGTTTAGTTGAAAAATGGTGAAATTGATGAGGGGAAGAATTTGTTTGATGAGATGCCTAGTTGGAATTTATATTCATGGAATATAATGCTTACAGCGTATCTGGATGACAAAAGAGTGAGTGAAGCTATTGAATTGTTCGGATCAATGCCTTCGAGAAACGAAGTGACTTGGACTACTATGGTTACTGGATTGGCACGAAATGGAATGACAAAGGATGCGCGAGATTATTTTGATCAGATGCCTACAAAAGACATAACTGCTTGGAATGCTATGATCACATTTTATGCTGAGGAGGGATGAATATTGATGCTAAATGGGCCATGTGTGTGCTTTGGAGTCAGAAAGTTCCTAGCATTTTTCTTCATTGTAATTGGGTAAGTTTAATATTCACATTTCAGGATGGAGTGAGTGATGCCTTAGTGCAGTTCTTAAGCAGTTGGAACACAATTGTGCTTCAGTATTTTCTTTGGAAGGTGGTACTATATTCTATTTGTTGGGTGTGTGGAAAGCCGAGCAATAGGATTTTCAATAACAAAGCTACGTGAGTTGAACTTCAGTGTTCATGTTAGTATGGCTCCAGGAAGTAGTATTTGCATGGATGTTACTAGTTCTTATTGTGTAGATACACAGTCTCAGGGTTTTGGTGGCAGTTACTCACATCATGAAGCTAGAATGTGAAGCTTACAACTGGCAGAGTCAGGAGCACGTGATTATGGCTGTGAGAAAATCAAATGGTGCAGATGATGGGTCAGAGGAGTTGCTTATTGTTGGTGAAAAGGGGCAGCTAGCATGCAGCTGGCTTTGATGGTCCAACCATTGGCCCTACCTGCTCCAAATGGGGTTCTCTGCGAATGATCAAATAAGGCGACATGATGGTACTAGTGGGAGTGGTGTTGGTCCTACTGATTTGTTATACCAAATGCAGAACTCCGATGCAAAGTTGTTGGGAAGCGTGCAACATATGGAGGTGTTGAATGGGGTGGACGCTATAAGATTTAAAATCTATGAGTTTTCTTCATTTCTTTCTCTTTTATTGTGAGTTCTTCCTTCTTCTTGTTCTTTTTGAATTTTGGGTGTGTTTGCGTATTTGCAAATATAATGATGTTGGGATGATTTGGGTTTATGGGGTTTTGTTGGATGGTTTGATTTGTTGATTGGGTGGCTGGTTCATGTTGTTTCTTGAAAATAGAATATCCCCAATTTACAAAAATAGAATGGGTTTTACCTGTGAGAATGGGTTTGCTTTCTTTGTGCATTTTGTTCGTGTTTCTTTGCAATGTTTGTGTTTGAATTCTGTGATGAGTATTTATGGTTTTGGAATGTGCAACATCGAATAGAGTGTTTGTATTAGAGATGGGTTACGAAGGGTTGCCCTTGACATGAGTCAATACTTGATGAATCTATCGATGATCATAAATTTGTTGTAAGTCATTGGATAAACTTTGGCAAATAGTCACAATGCAGTGTTCTGGTGTAATCAAGGACCTGTCAATCTTTTGTAAGTTGTGTTTGTGAACAAGTAATTTAGTACAAGAATAGGAGTGGGACAGAGAGGAGGATTACACCTTGTTTTTGAAGCTAAAACTCTATTTTACTATTGTTATAAATTTATGATCAATATTATAGTGTAGTTCATTGTCACCATGTCGCAAGGTCATGGTAAGTGGTTAGATTTTCTAATGGCTACTACTAAAGTGTGGCTAGTTTTCTATTGTACAATTACTTCTTAGTAGGACTTGATTATGATGTGAGACAATCTCCCACATTTTGTCGAGTATTTGGGTATATTGAATGTCGTTTCTTATTAAGGTACTGTAAGCTAAGTTAGCTCACACCGAAATCAGTGTTTAAGAAAGGCTATTAGATATGGATTTGTTTGGCTTGGTTAAACTACAGTTAGTAGCTCGTAACTATGTTTTTCATATTCTAAGTTAATAGTGATGCTTGAGATGTGAATGGTTGGTGAATATTAATGCATTGTGATTAATGTGGAGATTGGTATTATCATGCATGTTGACTTGTTTATGCATTATGAAGATTTTGGATATTTGAATCAAGAAGTGGCTTGATTGTCATATTGTTACATAGCATGATTAATGAATATGCTATGTTTTCCCCAAAAATGTGGGTGAATAGATTGTGAATCAATTCATGTATGACAAAATGTCATTGTGGAAGAATTCTGAATTATGAAAAATAAATGATATTGGTAAGCCTTGATTTCTGAAAATATAAACCATTTGGGCTTGTATCACTTAGAACTACCACATCTCTTTGTTTATTATTTCCCCTCTCTTACTAGAGAAACTAAATGACCAGTGGGTCGTCTTGAGGAGTTGGGGCACCCATTTTTTACTAGAGAAACTAAAATAACCTTCGGGTTAGTCTTGCGGAAATGTGGTGAGTTTGTATGCCTAAAATAGGCTTTGATATTTATCCGTCAAAAATGTGACGTGAGTTATGCGCATTGATAGCCCAAGAGTGGCTTTTGGTACTCATATAGTTAGGGGTATCCGCGATGCATGCCTGTATGTGATGTCCCCACTTAGGCATGGATGACGGAGTAGTCCTCCTTTATATGAGAGAGGCATACGGGCATGTATGTTCGGCACGGAGGTGGTGCGAATGTGGTATCGTCTAAGTGATCAATCCGTTAAAAAGATGAACCTAATTCAAATACAAAGAATAAATGACGTTGCATTGTTTCTAATCCTTTTTATGCAGGATGGCAAGTCCACTAAAATTTCTGCAGGTCCGACTTGCCATAGTCAACTCCTATAGGGTAAGTACAGGTAAATGCATATTTACATATTAGGATGATGATATGATTGCCTCGTTGAGGAACTAAATTCTTTGGACTGTGTTTTCTTGCATCACACCTTTGCCTCGTTGAGGAACTACCTATTGGTGTGATGGTTTGTTGTTTGTGTTTCGCTTGATGTTTATCAATTACGATTTTATTGATTTTTGGGATGAAGATTTCTCACACCAGCTTTATTGCTGACCCAAGTGAGCTTTTGCTTCTTGGGTACATTCCTATGGGAATGTAGCCGATTAGCTTTTCAGGTTTAGAGACTTTTGAGCAGCGTTACGGGAGTTCCGCTAGTGGGGCTAGCGACGTCAGTTTTTCCTGGTTAGAGTTTTGTTAAAAATTTTAGTTTGTTCCTATTTTCTAAATTATATTTTGTCATTTGCTGCTAAATGTTTCTGTTGTTATTGAATTTCACGTCCCGAGTTTTGGGGAAACGGATAATCCTAAGTGGATTTTAGGATTTCGTTTTTCTCGAAAATCGGGGCGTGACATTCATGGTAAAACTAATGTCTAACCAGAAGAGAACACGTCTGAACTAAAAATCTTTTGTCGCCATACCTTTGCATAGTTTTAATCCCTCCAGAAGAGCCCCTGTTTCAGCCACACTATTCGAGCCCTCTCTGAAAAAGAATTGCTTAGCCCCAACACAAGAACCATCCTTGTAACTTACAATTGCTCCTCCCAAATGCAATCTCAATGAGCCCACTCCCTTATTCTCCTCTCAAGCATTTTCTCAAACATGTTCCCTGCATCCACCATTCTCTTCTCCTTGCAAAACCCAGAAATCACCACATTATACGTAAATGAATCCGGCCTCCACGTTTCCATCGCCACATACATACCCTCTCTCACAGCGACCACCTATGTTTCTCTCCAGTGATCGATCCCTCCCTCACACACAACAACATCCATCGTCTTATCTCTCTGCCACCAACTCCTTTTTCATCACAATCAATAAACAATAAACAACTGAGAAGAACACAAAACACATATCTGAACACTTACAGATTCACCCAAAATCAGATTCGAAGAGACGATGTGAACCAACACAACACAATCGCAGTTCATCTTGCAACAACACACACATTAGCACTCGCCAACAATGCTTGAGCAATCCACTGTCATCCTCTTCGCCTCCTTGCAAATCACCGTTCAAAACTCCTCATCCTCTCGCCTGCTCCTCGCCAATTTCGTCTCACCATCAGCCGCCATTGAGAAAAAAAAATCGTGAAGAAGGGAAAAGGGAAAAGGAAGGAGAAAAGGAGAGAAAAAAAAAAAAAAAAAAGAAATAGGGTTTTTGTCTTTATAAGGTGGGTGGCTATTCGCCCCCACCGAACTTTCGAATGCACCCACCCTCTTTCACATAATAAAACCCTACTTATTAGTTTAATAAAAGCCCACAACCAAGTCCAAATACAATTGGGTAACAACCCATCAACATTAGGGTTTACAAAAGAAATTTTATATATTTATTTAATTAGGCGGGTATTACAATATATACAACTCAAAAGAATCTCGTCCCGAGATTCGGTAGAGGAAGGTAGATAGGAAATTAATTCTTAAATAAACAAATTACACGTCACATGGATAAACAAATAGCTCATACGTATGCCCATAACTTAATGAAGACAATCACACAAAAATATAAATATTTTCAGTAAGTAGAAAAATTACGGGGTGCTACAATATATACGACTCAAAAGAATCTCGTCCCGAGATTCGGTAGAGGAAAGAAAGTTAAGCGAATTTCAAAAAATGCAACTCGTCAAACGAAAGAAGATTTTAAAATAAAAAATTTCAATTGAATTTTAGTTGCATAAATTTTTTTTATTGTCATTGAAAAAGTACGGGTGTTACAATATATACAACTCAAAAGAATCTCGTCCCGAGATTCGTGAAAAGGGTTAACTAAAGATTCAGATAACAAATCGCTACAAGAAAACGACACGGAAAAAAATGTCATCCACTATTGACATTAAAATAAGTTAGTCACAGAAATCTCATCTCGAGATTCACGAAGAAAAAGAAACAATAATAAAAGTTCAAGGTTCACTTTGTCACATTAAAATAAGAGGAAAGCTTTGATGGCACGTAAGTGATTCAACGCGCCCATGTCACTATTTTCCCCACATTTACATTAATTTTCTCAAATGCCCTTGAGGGGGTTTATCAAGTGTGTGAATAAAAGAGGGGTGGTTTGTTAATTTTGATGTCGATTTATGGTGTTGACGAGTACACATATTTGGATGAGGAGATATTATGTGGGGCGGGGAGTTGAATGGCGTTTTGGATGGAGACTTGTGATTGGTTGGAAGTGACACGTGGTGGGATGTGAGAGACGGGTTGTAAAGTTTGGTGTCTGGAAGTGGACACGTAGACTGTTGAAGTGGATACCAGTATAGTTTATGGAAAAACTTTGTTTTTTTTGTCACTATTTTTTTTTATTTTTCCTTTTTTTTATTTAGTTCTTATTTAATTGTGGGGAGTGTTTGGTGGTGTTCTAGACTTCTGGTTCATGGAGGCGCATTGTTGTGTTTTAGTAATCAAATGATTTATATTAAATTTATGATAATTTAGTGAAAATGACTTTGGAAGAAGTGGATTAATGGTGTTGTTAAGTTCGATAAAGTTGAGCAAAAATATCGCAGTTTAAGATATCATTTCAAATGTCGTATAGCTATAAGTGAACCTGAGGTTTTGGTTTTTTTTTTTTTAATTTAACTATGAGGTATGTTTAACTACGGATTTGCTAACAACTGTCCGTTGCCTTAATTTAGAGCTAAAGTGATGTTTAATCCAAAGTTTTAGGTTAAATAATATATAAACTCGAATGGGGATAAATTTTTAGTTCTAAATTCAATAAAAAAAACCCTCGCTTGGGGTGTTAATTTGTTTTAGTTCCATAGGTTCCAAATTCAATACTTCCATGAGTACATCAAGTGCTAAATACTGAATTAGGTACAACTTCAACCTTATTATACTAGTACCTTTAACATATGTTGAAAAAATTAATAAATAAAAATAAAAAGAAATACATAAACCTTTACACTTAAAAAATTGGGTTCGCTGGCTCTTAACTTCTTTTGCTTGTATATGTTGAAAAAAGAGTTGGCCTAATGATATTTTTGACATCTTCTAATTCTTATATCTTTCCAAATACAAGTTCAAATGTATGCAACCTAGAATTAATGGAAGTTTGTGGTGGTGGAAACCATAAATTGGTGCATGTTTCCTTCCCTCTTCCAAGAAACACAATGAAACCTATGGAGCCATTCAATAATGGTTTTCATGGTTACTGAAACTCGAGGTATCAAACTTCTTGAGTGAATCTTCTTGAGGTATCCACTCTCTTTGTGAGAGGTTGTGGATTCGAAACTCATCAGTTAGGATTTTGTGAGTTTTCGCCCGATTGTTACGAGCACATGTGCTCTGCTATTGATAAGCCTTCGGGTATTGAATGCAGCTACTTAGATGGGCTAGACCGGAGTGAAGCGAAAGCAAGTCTTCATGCAAGGTGGAGGCGATGGACCAGAGCGAAAGCAAGTTTCCATGCCAGATGGAGACAACGAGGATATTAAGTGACAACAATATTGTAGCATTCAGGCTTGGTTTAGTTAACCCTATAGGATCAGTCATGTAGCCTTCATGCATGGATTAATAAATAAATAAAAACGATCAACAACCCAAATATATATTTTTTAAAATCCTGTAAAAAACAAAAAATAAATAAAACTCGGCGCGAACACCGCCAAGAAAAAAAAACTTGTTGGGTAGATATGCTAATTAATCAAGGGGTGAAAATATGTCAGTAGCTAGACACTATATCAATCAATTCTTGATCCATTACCTTTCATACCTTCTTGATAAAAATATATATTTATTAGTGAAAAAAATCATAGGAGTTGATAAATTGTCAATTCTTTAAAAGTTTGAACTTGTAAAGATGGCGAATCTAATAGTATATAAAGTAGAAGCGTCAGGCTACAACATACATTGGTGAGTACCAATAATATACCTACACCGCAAACTCAAATGGTACCATCGTTGATAAACACATGTGAAATTTTGGCACATGGATAACTAGAGTGAGCTTAACATTCCAACACTCCTCCTCAATGCAAGCGCTAGGAAAATACTGAAAGTTTTTGCATCGATTACGTTGGACGAGACTCGAATATACGACCTCTGAGGGCCAAACTCTTATACCATGATCATAGATCAAGTGGAAGCGTGAGACTACAACAATCGGTGGGTACCAATATTATAACTATACCATAAATTCACACAATACTACCATAAATAAACACATGAAAAATGTTGGCACATGAATAACTAGAGTGAGCTTAATATTCCAACATGGAAATAAAAATCTTCGAATATGGTTTTTTGAAAAGGAGTTTCAAATGTTGAAATAAAACTATGTTTAAATTCTGCTCAAACAAATTAAAGACACTAACTTCCCCATTAATAAGTTGGAGTTCACTCCGAATATCATGAGTGTTCTCTATTGTGAAGTCCTCGAGGCATTCTGAGATAAAACTTCTCACAAGTTTGACAATTACTGAGGTGATTAACTTGGATCCTGAATGTGAAATAACCTCAACTCTAATTAAGCTACTTGAAGTAAACTATCAATATTTAATAAGGGTGAGCACGGAATGGCCTCATCTTGATCCTATCTCCTTGCTTTATCTTCGGTCGGGATAGACCTCTTCCCATCCCAAACTTGTTTGGGACGGGACTACATGATACTAAAATAATTTCTTACAACAACAAATTTATTCAAGTTTAAAATTCATAACAAACATGATTTGACAACATAATACTACACGATTCAAGTCCTATAATATATATATATATAACTACGTTTCCTTATCAATGAAACAAAAAAAATAAATTAAAACAAACATAAAATAGGCGTGGAGCTATAAAGATAGTTATTAAATCGTTAGCACCACATAAAAACATTCCTCCTAGAGTTTCCTAGAGTAGTTGTTAATGCGAATAACAAAAACTCTATTATAGCCGTTTTTGTACATTCAATGTACTTTACAGATAGAGGAATACATAGAGTTGAACATAATAAAATAAGAAATTGAAAGATTTTGTTGAAAATTTTTGTTTGGAAACTTCCCGAAAAACTAATCATAGGTTCTTCTCTCCATCGAAACAATAGGGCTGCTATATATGCTCATTAGTAAACTTGTTGAAGAGAAGAAATATAACCAAGGTATATCTTTTTTATCAGAGGTTGAATCGATCATCAGAAGAAGAATTAGGTAAAAAATTAGGATACATTCTGGGAAATTATACTTCCATGGAAGATAAGCAAATGAAACGTTTTCATAAAAATTCTCGTAGACCTTTATTACTGCTAAAAATTGATGTACACAGGGGGTACATTGCAATGTTACCCGTGAAAACTTACACCAAGAATAACTATTTTAGAAGTCTAATATAAACACTGTGAGTCTGATCTAATCATGACAAAGCTTTGGGAGGATCAGGCAAGGATTGAACGTTATACATCCGAGTTACTTTCTTTTCTTGAGCAAGTCTGGCAAGTGCATCAGCTATTGCATTTTCTGCCCAAAACACATGCGTACATGTACATTCTAGTCAATGAATCTCGTTTTTTGTCCTCCTCCAAATCGACTCCAGCAATCCTGGAATCTTAAATTTCTCATACATCCACTCCTTAACCAGCAGATAATCTGTTAGCACCACCACCTTTTCAATCCCCAATTCCAGACACAGCCTGATTCCATCTAATGGAGCAAGAGATTTAGTTCTACTATTATTTTATCTACCAAAGGATATTTGCTTCGCCAAAATACAATTCCCATCTCCATCACGCAGAACAACCACATTTGAAATCACATAATCCAAAGTAGTGCCATCAACGTTTAGTGCCACCCATCGAAAGGATAGAAAGACTGCAAACGATGTTCTCCTCTTGCCCCCTACCTAACTAACCTTCAAACTAATAGCTGAAATCAAACCATTAGGGTCGATCAACCTCTATTTAGGAACAAAAACCTGCATCACCAATTTCAGCCAATATCTTACTCGAATAATAACTTAATTTGCGCCCCAATCTTTACCCTTTCATATAATTTATGATTTCCTTGAAGCCATATCTCCCATAATAAGAACAGAGGAGTCAGGTTGCCCAGAACCCCCAATTGCATGGTATTTGCAGTTTGTCAAACTCACACTTGCAGCATAGAGTACACTTCCCTAAGGCAATGGAAGTGTCTACTAAATATGAAATCAAAGTGGCGCCACACTCTAGCAACTAATTCACTCTCAATAAACAAATTCTTGGATGGTTCAAACTCCTGACAAATGCAACAATGATACTTCGTTGCAAGCTCAAACGCAATCCTTTTTGCGTTGCCATCAATTGGAATTGCTCCTCGAAGGAGCTTCCAACAAAAACTGATATTTTGGACGATAACAATGGAGCCAAATGGCTTTAAACACATTACAGTTTCTACTTTATTACGAACAATATCATAATCAAAATTCACCGTGTATTCACCACTCTGCGAATACTGCCAAATGCGCATATCCTTTCCATATCCAACACCTTCTGACAATACAAAAAATCTCGCTTCACTTCCTCCCTAATCCCTCATGCAACAAACCGAAATCCAACTGCACACATGATTCCAGAGTTGGCCAGTTATCCAACGGCCCCTAGCAGAGACATAAATACTAGAACCACTTCAATTCTCAAAAACAAATTATCTGTCGAACCCCCACTAACCAACAATATTGAAATATTAATCAACAAAATTTTATACTTCATCATCTCCTTGAGAAATTTCGAGTATTTCTGTTTTTTCTTATCCACCATCAGGGGAACAGAGTCTAACGAGTATTTTCTCTCATAAAAACAACCCATAAGGATCTTGAATGTAACAAACTCCAATGAACTTTTAATCTAAAGGCTTTCATAACTAGTAACAAATCCCTAACACCCGAACCTTGCTCATGTGTTGGGAAACTCAAACGCGACCAAGCCACCCACCTTTTCTTACATCTACCTTCAAAATCTCCCCAGGAAAATCGAGCAATAAAACTTCGAATATTATCCAACATCTTGTATGGAACACTCGTGGCTGCCAAAGTGTAGTGGCATAGATGTCAGAACATGACGGATCAACACCAAACGACCACCAGGCAAAAGCAAGCTTGCTTTCAAATCACCGATCCTTTTTTTAATTTTTTCCACAATCTCATCAAAATAAAAAGTCTTTCTTTCCCCTTCATAAATAGGAACCCCTAATATTTGAAGGGAGACGATTTTTGCTAAAACCCTATCACCTTTTTGATAGATTCCACCCATTCACTCGGCTGTTGGAAAAATCCAATAATGTGGGCACACATGTGTAATACAATGTGTATTGCTATCTTAAAGTGTAGTCCATCTAATATGTGATCTAATAGGGGGTGTTGGACTATAAGGTATTATTAAATAACATGGTGTAATTAAGGATGTAATTTCTAATTCAATGAGGGACAGAATTGGAAATTCACAACCCGTAAGCTATACGGTTATAACTTACGAGCATTATAAATTTGTGGTTGGTCCCCGGTTGAGCGTTGTGTGAAGAACATCATCTTCTGTATCCTCTCAACAGAGAATCTAAGTAATACGCTTGAATCAATCGGAAGATCCGACTCATCACAATAAAGAAGAAATCGCTATGGATCAAGGTATGTTTCTGTTCTTTCTTTGTTTCCATTAAATAGACTAGAGTTTGATGTTATTTGGTTAAATCTACAATTGGTATCAGAGCCACTCCTGTTGATTTCATGTGAAATTATAGATAAGAATTTTTTTTTAAATATTTTGATTCATGTTGACAAGTACAATGATTATGCGATTGTGTTTAATACGTTTAATTATATTGATTCATGTTCACTGTTACACTGTTATATTGATTCAAGTACAGTGAATAGATTCTATAAAAAAAATTGTTTGTCTCGGTTCACTGTTGAATCGAGAGTCGGTTTAGAAGATGAACCTTTTAGCCTGTTGGGTCGTTTGTTGTTGGGTATTTTAGACCGTGTTTGTTTGTTTCCAAGTGGGACTCAAAACCAAGAAGGACTTCAGTTAATCAACTGGGTATTTGAGTGCCTCGATTCACTGTTACCTTTGGGACCCAGTTGATTGAAGGATATCCTCTTTTAAGGTTATACACATATTAGATTGTTTGAAGGACTCCAGTTGATTGAGTTTTTTTTTTAAGTCCATGCAATCTTTTTGGTTAATAATTGTTGAGATTCTCTTTTAAGAATTGGGCCTGTTGGTAGTAACTTGTGTCCCTGTTGGATCATTTGGACCTAATGGGTCTTAGTTTGGGCTCACATATTCTAAATAATTGGGGTCTGATTAATCATGGGCCTTATTCTGTTTTATTGGGACCTATTCAGTTTTTGGCTACATTTTATTTAGACCCATGTTTTAATTGTATTAAGATGATAATTTGGTTAATACTCCAAATTTATACATAGATTATAATTTTGGTTTCATGTATCATTATTGTGTTCCTTATTTAAAATTACACAATTTAACTAATAGATTGCCAAAGCAACCACTATTAGGTAAATTGGTTAATTTTAAATAAGTGAGCATGCTAAATCCATGAGAAACAATCGGCCCAAAGGAAGATTATTTTGACTGGATAATCCATAGTCTTGAATATGTGATACAGTTTAGTTTACCATGCTTTTATTATGTCGGTCCAAAGAAAGGCATAACATTAGGCCGGTTTCGTTGTGTAAGAAGAGCACCACTTACAGATTGATATTTCTGTCCAAAGACTAAATAACAATGTTGCGCTAGGTATCTTGATATGGTTTTTTTTACCTATTGTATGAATTTAAAGTTTATACAATTTGAATGATGATGTGAACATGTTATTTATTTAATTTATTCTCTGTACAGCTACTATGTCTGCTACTAGTATATCTGCTGGTGTAAATAATATTCCCATGCTTAATGGGACAAACTTCAAGGATTGGAAAGAGAACGTGTTAATCGTTCTTGGATGTATGGATCTGAACCTTGCCTTAAGGATTGAGCAACCCGCTCCTCTTACATATGCAAGTATTCCTGATGCCAGGAGATACTTTGAGAAGTGGGAACGCTCCAATCGCATGAGTCTCATGCTCATCAAGCGAGGCATTCCAGAAGCCTTTAGGGGTGCAATATCCGAAGGGGTGACCAATGCCAATGAGTTCCTTGTTGAACTTGAAAAACGTTTTGCTAAAAATGATAAGGCTGAAACAAGCACGCTTTTAGATAGCTTGATTTCATTGAAGTACAAAGGCAAAGGGAACATTAGGGAGTACATCATGGAGATGTCTCACCTTGCTTCAAAACTTAAGGCACTAAAGCTTGAGTTGTCTGAGGACTTACTCGTGCATCTAGTTTTGATATCACTTCCTCCACAATACAGTCAGTTTAAGGTCAGTTACAATTGCCAGAAGAAAAAATGGACTCTTAATGAGCTCATTTCATAATGTGTGCAAGAGGAAGACAAGTTGAAGCAAGACAGAACGGAAAGTACTCACTTTGCAAGCACCTCTAAAGATAAGGGCAAAAAATGAAAGAAGGATAATGAAGCTGCTAAGGGTCCAGAACAAAAGAAACAAAAAGGCAATGAGGGTTGTTTCTTTTGTAAGAAACCTGGACATGTAAAGAAGGAATGTACCAAGTATCACGCATGGCGTGCTAAAAAGGGTATGTTTCTTACTTTGGTCTGTTTTGAGGTTAACTTAGCTTCAGTACCTAGAAACACTTGGTGGTTAGATTTTGGTGCTACTACTCACATAAGTGTTTCTATGCAGGGTTGTCTGAGCTACCGAAAGCCAAATGATGTAGAAAGACGCATCTTCGTGGGCGATGGAAAATCGGTAGAAGTGGAAGCAATAGGAAACTTTAGGTTACTATTAGGAACTGGTTGTTATTTGGAACTGAAAGACACTTTTGTAGTATCGTCATTTAGATGGAATTTGGTTTCTATTTCCTTGTTGGACAAATTTGGATATTGTTGTTCATTTGGAAATAATCAGTTTAGTCTTTCATTAAATTCCAATATTATTGGTACTGGTTCATTAAGCGCATTTGATAACCCATATCTATTTGACACTATTGCATCATATAATGAAACCTTGCATGTGGAATCACGTGGTACTAAGCGTAAGCTACATGAAGAAAATTCATCGAAACTATGGCACAAACGCTTAGGACATATCTCGAAAACGAGAATGGAGAGACTTGTGTCGGATGGCATATTAGATTCTCTTGATTTTTCAGACTTTGATGTCTGTATTGAGTGCATCAAGGGAAAACAGACCAAACAAAGGAGATTGGGTGCAAACAGAACTTCAGACGTCTTAGAATTGATCCACACAGATATTTGTGGACCATTCCCTTCGGCTGCTTGGAATGGTCAACAATATTTTATATCATTCATAGACGATTACTCACGCTATGGGTACCTATATCTCATTTATGAGAAATCTGAGTCACTGGACATGTTCAAAGCTTTCAAAGCTGAGGTTGAGTACCAACTCAACAAAAGAATTAAGTGTGTCAGGTCTGACCGTGGTGGTGAGTATTACAGCAGATATGACAGTTCAGGTGAACAACGTCTAGGACCATTTGCTAAATTCCTAGAGGAATGTGGAATCGTCCCACAGTATACCATGCCGGGATCACCTAGCATGAATGGTGTAGCTGAAAGACGAAACCGAACTCTTAAGGACATGGTAAGGAGTATGATCAATCATTCTACCTTACCTGAATCACTCTGGGGAGAAGCACTAAAGACAACAACTTATATCCTTAATAGAGTACCAACTAAAGCAGCTTCCAAAACACCTTATGAACTTTGGAAGCATAAAACCTAGTATAAAGCATTTTCACATTTGGGGATGTCCAGCTGAGGCAAGGCCTTATCGGCCAAATGAAAAGAAATTGGACTCCAAAACAGTGAGCAACTACTTCATTGGCTATTCTGAGCAATGAAGGGGCTACAAGTTCTATAATCCCACTATTAAGTCCATTTTTGAAATGGGGACAACAACATTTTTTGAGGATGTCGAGTTTGGGGGGAGACATAAGGTAAGAGACATTGTCTTTGAGGAGGAATTGATTTTGACTCCTACTATTGTTTTTGGCAATGTACATGTTCCAATACCTGTCATTGATCAAGAAGCAGATCTGGAACCTCAACAGGACAATGTTGAACAACTCCCTGCTTAAATTGAAGTAAATGTTCCAGAAGAACAAACTCAACAACCTCAAGATCAAATGCCATTAAGGAGATCCACGAGAGAAAGGAGAAATGCTATTCCGGATGATTACATAGTTTTTCTCCAAGAACATGAGGAAAATGATGGATTGATGGAAAATGATCCAATCAACTTCCATCAAGCCATGCAGGATTCTAACTCTCAACAGTGGATAGATGCTATGAATGAGGAGTACAAGTCTATGCAAGACAATCAAGTTTGGGATCTTGTCCCATTAACTGAAAATACAAAGCTTATTGGTTGGTTGTAAATGGATATTCAAAACAAAGAGGGACTCAAAATGTAACGTGGAAAGATATAAGGCTCGTCTTGTAGCTAAAGGCTTCACTCAAAAGGAAGGCATCGACTATAAAGAAACTTTCTCTCCGGTGTCAAAGAAAGACTCATTTAGGACAATCATGGCACTTGTTGCGCACTTTGACCTCGAGTTACATCAGATGGATGTTAAAACAACGTTTCTCAATGGCGACATTGATGAAACAATTTATATGGTGCAACCAGAAAACTTTGTGTCTGGAGACTCAAAGAATATGGTTTGCAGACTAAAGAAATCCATCTATGGGCTCAAGCAAGCTTCCCGTCAATGGTACTACAAATTTCATCAAGTAATTGTCTTGTTTGGTTTTGAGACAAATGTTGTTGATAATTGTGTGTATCATAAGTTCAGTGGGAGTAAACATATCTTCTTGGTTTTGTATGTTGATGACATATTGCTTGCCACTAATAATATAGACATATTGCACGAAACCAAGAGATTTCTATCAAAGAAATTTGAAATGAAAGAACTTGGTGAAGCTTCTTTTGTCTTAGGGATTCAGATATACCGAGATCGTTTCCGGGGTATTATTGGATTATCACAAAAGGGCTATATAGAAAAAGTGCTTAAAAGGTTTGGCATGCAAGATTGTAAACCAGGAGACATACCTATATCTAAAGGAGACAAATTCAGTCTTAAACACTCATAGCTTCTTCCACCATAGCTTCTTAAATTCAGAAAATCTACATCAGGCTACATTTATTTGTTAGCTGGAGGAGCTATTTCCTGGAGGAGTGTTAAGCAAACACTCATAGCTTCTTCCAACATGGAAGCCGAATATGTGGCGTGTTTTGAGGCATCCAATCATGCATCACTACACCAAAAATACCCATCAGCAATGGTTTGGGACCGTGGGGGTAACCAATTGTCACGGCTTAGGGGCGTGGGCAGTAGAGGCGTCGCGAAATCATCGTTCACGGCTATAAACCGTGGCAAAACATTTTAGCAACAGTTTTATGCTCGAGGAGGCATGATGATTTTCAGCATTTAGCCACGGTTTTAAGCCGTTGCAAGCATAATAGCCATGGTTTTAAGCCGTGGCCACAATAGCCACGGTTTTAAGCCGTGATAAGTGATGGATAAAGACCACGGTTGTAAACCGTGGCAAACATAAGAGCAAGGGTTTTAAGCCGTGGCAAAACATGGCCACGGTTTTAAGCCGTGGCAAGTGATGGAGAAAGACAACGGTTTTGAGCCGTGGCAAACATCATAGCAACGGTTGTAAGCCGTGGCAAGGCATGGCCACGGTTTTAAGCCGTGGCAAGTGATGGAGAAAGACCACGGTTTTAAGCAGTGGCAACAATTGGACCACGGTTGTAAACCGTGTCAAGCATGGAGAAGGATCACTGTTGTTAGTCGTGGCAAGATGCGACCACGGTTGTAAGCCGTTGGCAGTTAAAACAAAATTCAAAAAAAAATAAATCTGGTTTGTTGTGACGGGTTGAAACCGTTGCAAATTAATATAATCGAAAAAAAATTATATATTTTTTGCTGCTGCAGCAAAATCACAGCCGTGGCACCTGCAAAATCAGTCCTTACTAAGGTTTGTGTCATGCCTCCGGCACGAATAGGATTCCACAAACTATATGCTAGATAAATACAAAATCAACCGTAAAAAGGAACTTGTCAAGTTTTGACGCCAAACAAAAACATGTAAACAAATAGCACTAATGTACAATAACATGATTAACCTGAACAAATGGAACCTTGTTATATCATGTTTCGCTTGCATCTAAAACAAAAGAATTTCTCTATGTTTTTTCCAACAATACAAATCCACCTAGTTATAATGTAAGAAAATACATTGATGCAAATTGATTTCTCTCATACCTTCTCTACTGCACATTCAAGCTGAAAATATCAAACTCATCACTGCAAATGTCTTAGCAGAGCTATAGCTCCTTCTTCCCATTTGCTTGGCTTCATGAACAAATTGTTTTTTTGCAGTCATTTGTTCTTGCATCAGAGGACTATCCAATGCCCCAAGAAGCATACCCATGAAGAACCCAAGCCCTCCTCAGCAACTGATCTCTTATTCATCTGGACTTCAGTTGGGTAATACCTTGATTCTTAGGCTTACCATACACAATACCCTTAGGAACAGGCCCCATTTCTTTCGGTACTCATCATACTTGTCATTGAAGTTTGCCTGCAAAAACAATCACAAGACAAATTTTTAACAAGAAGTCAAGGACACAAATGAAAAATAATCACAAAAGCAAAACAACGTTAGACAATACCAATCTAGATATTAGCATACCTTGATAGCCTCTAGAATCCTGCTGAATTCCAACTTATTCTCGTTTTTAACTGAAGTCAAACACAATGCAGCGGCAGTTTTCTGATGGACAATCTGTATAAAAATAGGCAAAATGAAATTAACATTGAATCCTAAGCATGGTCAACAAAACAGGTTGTGTAGCCAGTGACTGCTGATAAATATTACCGCTCCCAAGCGTGCCCTTCCCTTAACAATACAGTATGGGATCTCCATCTTTCTGCACAATGCTGGCAACCATACAACCAACTATATTGGGTCTACATCATGTGCAATAACAACCAGTTTAGCCTTATTCTGTATAGCATGCAAGCACGGTGCAGTTTGAGTAACAAATCTACAATAATTAATGGTAAATTAACAATACGGCCTACAGGGGGGAAGGCACACCTGCTCAATGAGATAAGTCACAGGGTTTAGCCCATACTTCACAACAATAGGCATCCCCTTGGGAACAATTTGATCCTTGATCCACATGTAAATGGGAACCAACACATAGTAGGTTCCTGCCAGAGCACCCAAAAGGAACCGTAGAAAGAACACAAACGGGTTTACCAGCTTCCTCACATCTTCAACCTTTGGACCGAGTTGTAGTGGAGAGTCCCCTGAATGAGGTTTCACACCTGTCACAAAGCAGCGCTATTCACAACAGTTGTCTGATTCTTTGGCTGGATCAACCTGTAAAATTATGCACATTATGATAGTGTTAGTATACAAGGCCTATAAGTATAATAAATCATTCACAAACCAGATCATCCCATAATAAGAAGGGCGTAAGTATGAGTGAATTGACTGCAAATGTTGTGGTTTATGCTACTGATCATGGTTTCCAGTAATATGTGTTGGTATGGCTCAATTTAAACATGAAGTAAGCAACAGAGCTACTTATTGGTGCAGGAACCACAAAAGAATGGCATTCACCTTAATGGAGATAGGAGAGAAATGGCCCACAATACCTGTAAGCTCCAAATGAATTGAAGTGATACCTGTAAGTTCCAAAATCATTATAAAGACAATCATTAGCAATCTTTTCTTGGACTTCCTTAAGCCAACCATGCCAAATAAGCTACAATAAGAGAAATAGCATTTTAAAATCTAGCACAACTAATTGTGTATCCAACACATACTAAAAGGATTCAGATGCATATATGTAATAAAAATGATTTTAGATGCATATATGTCAGAGTTGTGGTACATTTACATCTCCCTACTCTATAGTTATTGTAAAAGCTAGAGTAGCATATAGTTTAAAGTAGAAATTTAAATGTATATTATGGAAAAAGAAATGTTAACTTAAGAAAAATATGATGAAACTTTATCTGTTTGCTTAAAGTGTCCTTGGCATCTAGAAATTTTTTGCATGTATCTCAATCATCAAAGAAAAAGGGCATCCTATAAAACAGGGTTTAACAAATTTTGTTGGCAGCATGCTCACCAGGATGCCATTTTGGGGGGTGCTCTTATCAAAAGCCAACAAATGGGTTAAGGCTCCTATAGAAACTTTGGTGACTGGACCTAGCATTACATGGCTGCATAATAACACACTCATTCCTTTCACTACTAGCTATTTTATTTGCCATTTTATTTCTTTTTAAATCGCAAATGGGCAATTCTTTTAGTTTGCTTCACATTTTTGTACAAGACAGAGATAGATCTTAAATAAAGTGTTTTGCAGCTAGAAGGAATGATGATTGTACTCATTATATGACTTTGAATAGGATTATATCAACATCAATGCCATTAGAATGGTAAAAGGCACAAAGATGACAAAAAGAAAGCACAAAGAAATAAGAGCGAACTAGATGGGAGTCAATATTAAATCATCATACTGCATACATTAGCTAAAGTCATGATGATGAAGTCACGGGGAAAGGCAAACTATGGGGGATAAAAAAAAGATGTTGAAATAAACACAAGAGAATATAAAATTTTGAAAAGAGAAAGGATTAGGTCCATGCCTTGATGGAAATTTTAGCAGCAAAGAACTAAACATAAATAATTGGGGCATATCCATGCTACACATAAGAAGCAAATTACTACAACCCAAACTCTCTACTTTTGCAAACTAAAAGGACTGATTCAAACATGGGATTGCAACAATTAAAACCCAAATATTTCGTTTCGTGGACAGTAAATCAAATATTTCACTTTGTGGACGGTACCTCTAAATCTCCACAGATAGGGATTAAAAAAAATTGAAGAAAAACAAACTGAAAAGCCCAAAAGTAAAGAGAAGCACATCTATTACTACTACTAGTCACCAAGTACTGCATAGAGGATGAAGAAGAGGAGTCTGGGTATCATCAGTTCATAAAGAGTTTATATAGGACAGACGAGTTAGGGTTAGGGCTTTTTTCTCCTCATTATTATGCACAATAAATGTGAAAATGAAATGCATCTATACAGGCAACCCTGTTAGAATTTTTGTATATAGGCAATATGCACATAAGAGACCAACAAGTTGATAGTTGGTTACTCCCTATGGCTGACCAAGTTTGCTCAACCCCATGTGAACCTCTCTTTCATACATAATTATATGTTCTGGCCCCAATAACCACATACAACAATTGTAGGAAGACTGCTCAAACTAGGCAACAAATCACAACTTAACTCACCTCCCATTGCCACATTTAAAACTATTAAGAGAACATGAACTGGCAAATGGACATCTAACAAACATTCATCAAATCCACATCTTCATCATCAACCTACCCTATAGCATTATTTGGTTTATCAAGTGTTGGAATTTTAGTTAATAGAAAATTTCTGACATCATTAATCAGGATTTTTTCAAACCACTTGGAGAGAACTAATCATAATAAAACACACTTGAAAATTGACATGAATTAATCATAATAAAAACACACTTCAAAGCACACTATACTGTGTAAGAACTAAGAAGTTGCTCCATAAACAATTGTTTCTCATAGAAGGAAAAGGAACAATATGAATCCTTACTGAAAGATAGACTCGTTCTGCTGCCAATCAGATATCACCAAATGGTTATATTTTACTCCACAGACCTGCACGTAACCACAAGTTACATAAAGTCATGGCAATTTTCAATTGGAGATCACTAAAAAAACTTAAAGGTTATCAAACTCAGTTATAAAGCTTGCAAACTACCTAACCTCATTATGCAAATAGATAGACTTCAGAAACCATATATTAACAGAAGCATATATTAACACTTTACGACTGAAGCTAACAAAATATGAAATGGTTGACTTTGAAATACTAACAAATACAAAAAAAAAAAACTTTGCCAAGGGATACCTAATATCTCAGAAAGTAATGAAATGCATACAATTGAACTCTAATAATACGCTTACCCTGTTAAGAAATTCAAAACCCACGTCATTCTTCATAGCTTCCAAACTTGGAACTATATATTTTTTTGAAGAACTCCTAACAAGCATACAATCAGGAAATGACCAGCTTCATGCTGCACAAACAAATCCTAAAATTTACTTCCTGGAAAATTAAAAAGAGAAAAACTTTCATTGAAATTCTGCCCCATCCTGATCCAAAAATTCCGATGGGGGTAAAATTCTGCCCCTTCCTGATCCAAAAATTCTGATGGGGGTAGAATTAATGTCAGGGCTTAGCTTTTCCAATCTGCTACAATATCCATGCTTCTTTAAGCACTTCCTTTCCTAGATACCCAAAGCAAAGTAAAATCCTTTCCAAGATACCCAAGGCAAAGTAAAATGAATGAAAGGCAAAATCTTGAAGAGAAAACGGAGCTTGGTAACACTGATTAAAGAACAATCATTAGAGCTTTTCCATTTTATTGAAATCATTAGACAACTAGGAAAAACATTATGTATCAACTAACATGACCGGTAAATGGCATGAATTATTTGGGCATCCACCATTTAGAATATGATTATATGTGATGCTTAGTGCTCCCCACACTTGCAGTATTGCTAAAGGTCTTACCAGGGAAAGCATTTTGCTTGTTGCATGAGCCTCTTCCCATTTCCACCAAGTATGGACCTATTCAAAGTACAATAACATTATACTCAAACGAAAAACTTTAGAAACAAACTGATTGAAAAAAAAATAACGCTTTAGTAATAGTCAAACAACATGCAAAAATTACAATGACAGTTCTGCAAAAATTACCACCCAAAAATTCATAAGAAAAAACGAAAAACTAAAATGGAATAGTGAAAATGGGTGCATGGGATTGCCAATCATGACAGTTCTGATGTTTCTAGCAAGCGAATTCTACCAAAAGTTTACAATGAAACAGAGAAATTACAAGGAGAAAGAAAACATCCTTAGTAATTGAAACACTTCCACTAGTTAATATGAAAAAATACCATGCTCAATGAAAAAACAGAAAAACAATGTTTCTCCACAGTGAGCTACTGATTGTCCCTAAACAATTTCTAGCATTAAAATGACTTATTAAATACACATTAGAAAATAATGTTAACAAACCTCATTTGCCAGGATCATAAGTTCATCAACATCTTTAACTAGGAACCATCCACTCTTGCAAGCATTCTACCAGTGCAAACAAAAGAACAACATCATGTCAAATTACAAACAACATCATGTCATATTACTTTAATGCAGTGGTCTCAGAAATGGGTTAAAAGAACACAAGGAAGCCCCCAACAAAACCATGAAGGTGTTAAGAAAAAGGCTCTAGCTTAATCTACATGAAAATAAAAAAACAAAAAGTCAGGTTGACATGGAGTGAGTTAAGGTGTTTCAATTTCCTTTTATTTCAAGGAAATGAAGGAATAAGCCTCGCAAGCATGCATTTGAAACCTTCGGATCACCTACATTGTAACCAAATTCTAGCAACAAGAACTCTAACATCTTAGTTGCTTGATAGCTCATTATGATTATGAACAAATACAATAAAGACCTAGCAACTGCTTATGTGAAACAAAAAGTATAAGTAAACATCTGATTAACTGATTTCAAGGACTGGCAGATAGAATCAAATGTTTGATATAATAGCATCACAAAGGCATTGGAACCTAATTTCTCAATAGCCTCGACAAACATATAAAGTGGCACCTTAAGCACTAGTAGTTGAACTTTGCAAAAAGGGGGTATGCAATTTATTGTAACCCTAAACTTATTTGAAAGAGACTCACATGCTTTTGCAATACTTAGTAAAGATTCAAAGAGTAAAACACATAAAAAAAACTTGCAATGGCAATTCAATATACCATCAAACTTCTACCACCAGTTCATTTGCACCCCAGAAACAAGCAATTTATGCGCATTCTCCTATCCAACATACTGCTGCCCGTACTGGCTCAGACCTTCAGAGCCCTGCAGTATAAAAATTAGTCAGTACTCAATGACAGACAAACATGACCTATAAATTTCAGGGGGTAATAGAAAGATTGATCACTTACAGATTGGGTTTGCAGTCCTCCCATACTGGCTGAGCGCACAGTCCCACACATACTGAACAGTTGCTTAAACTCTTCCTCTTCCACATCATCATTTATATTCTTTACATAGATATTCAATCCCTGAATGACACACTTCAAAAACTTGTAAGCAATGCAAATGTGCATGTTTGTGATGAAATGAATAACCAGTAAACTACCTTATATCTATATTTTTTTTCCTCCCGCTCCTCAAAATAGCGGCTCAACATTCTCTCCCGCTCCTCTTTCTTCATTGCCCTTGCCACATATAAAGCCTTTGATCCTACACAAGAAATAAACAACATTTAATATGACAAATAAAACCACATTTCATTAATCACAGACAATTAGAGAAACTAATTTCAATGGACATTAGGGGAGAGTCAGAAAACATTTACATCTTCTTCCCATCAACCATGGTGCCATGAACTAATCCGATAGCTTTTTTCGCAGATTCTTCAGCTTCAAACTGAACAAACCCAAAGCACTTGCTGGTTCCTTCTGGAGTCATAGCAACTTTGCAGGAAATGATCTTTCCATACAATGAGAACAAATCGTAAAGCTTCAAATTGTCCACTGCCTCATCCAAGTTCTGTCACAATGCACCGAGACCATCACATTAGTAAGTGTCAAACCAAAATAAATACTAAGAAAACTAAATGGACATTTCTGCATAAGCAAATTATACCTTAACAAATACATTCCCAACTCCATTCATTCTGGCACTTGGGTCACGTTGAGACCACATCACTCGAATCAACTTCCCGTTCAAAGGAGTGTTGTTTAGTTTCTCAATGGCCAGAGTTGCTGATTAAGAAAGGCATAAAGAAGAAATAAGTTAGATGGCATTAGTTAGACATTAATGGATATTAAAAGGTAATTAAACTTCAATCTGATTCCATAAAAGAAACAAATCAATCTAATGAGTTCGAGCATGGAAACAGAACTTCATAAAGAAGAAATCAGTTAAACCAAATCAAAGTTTCCCCAAACACAGCAAATCAACTTATCCAAGTTCAAAACATTACATGCAAATTTAAAGAAGAAACAGATCTGCTTTGACTGAAGACCAAATCAATAAAAAATTAACAAATCCCCATTGATTAAAGAGGGTCAAATCATGATTAACCTGAGAAACAAAAGAAATCAATCAACCCAAGTTCAAATCCATGCATGGTCAAGAGATTGATATTAATCAACCCTCTAAATCATCAGCGTCTTGGGTTGCAATCAGATCAAACAAGAGAACAGAACAAAGAGTCAGATAGAGATGAACAAATGGAGAAATTATAAAGTCCGCACACATATATGACCAAGTAACTTAGTGACTGAAAAAGAAGATAAAACAAACAAAAATTATAACTTAGTGACTGACCAAGAAACTTTAAAAGGGCCATTTTGTCACATAGGAGTCTCAACAAACAAAAATTGTACCTGAATTGATGAAATTCCATCATCTTCGGCAGGCACAGCATGCTGCTCAACAAAAGGTGAGCCTCTCTGATTTTGCTCCAAGGATGGTGCTACACCATTTTCACAAGAATCTAACCCAATATTACATTCACCCATTTCACCAGACTCTATGGCGACATGCCATAGTTAAGTGCAAACATCAAATGAATAGTTTAGAAAGAGAAATTTTTTTTCTAAAAATGGAGCAGTTTCACATGTATACATGCAATTCGAATAGAAAAAGATGCACCTGAACTGATGAAACCGCAAAGTCTGGAGCAAGGGCTACATGCCTCTCATTATAACTTCAGTAGGTTCCAGTGTCTGTACAGAGGTTCCAGTGAATGTTGGAACAACACCCTTCTCATGACATATTCCATCTTCATCAAAACCCTCCATGCTAGCCCCTGCTTTGTAGAGTCTGATGGGCGAGTGGCTTGGGTCCTAACTGCAACTCTGCTAGACGTCTTGCCTCAAACTCAATAGCATGTTCATGCTCTTCCATTAACTGTTTCCTGAAATATCCAGAATTGTCGTAAACTCTGGGGACTGCAAGGTTTTAAACATCAGATGTATTAAGAACATTAAACAACAATAGACCTCACTTAATCAGAATTGTTGTAAACTCTGGGGACTGCAAGGCTCTTCCATGAACTTACCTCTTGCTAGGCCTAATCTTTCCCTGTAAGGTTTCACCAGGACACGAGTTCCACGAACAAAGTGGGGGTTACCCTTTGCTAGTATCATCTTGACAAGGAATCCTGACATCTTCAACAGGCCCAAACATTCTTTTCACTTGGCAGGGAATCCTGACATCTTCAACAGGCCCAAAGCTCCTACTAGCACAAAATCAACACAAAAAGATAGGATAAGTACGAGTGAAAAACTATTGAACTTTGCATGCAAAACTATGGTGACATCCTTACTTGAAGTAGTCTGAAACATCTTCCTCAGTGAAGATGCTCTCAGCTGGGAAAGTCAGATAAATTTGCCTCGAACCAATAACAATTCCACTAGGATCGCTCTTCTCACTCCAGTAAATTTACTCAGCTCCTCTTTTGCTGCCACCATTACATTGCTTCCAACATAGTTGTAACTTTCAATCATCAAGTTCCACATGATTTTTACACCATACGAAGAAATCACCAACGTCCAAATCCCCCATCATGTCTCATTTTGGATCACTCTTGTAAAGTTTCACCTCAGTCCTATATTTGAAGCATAAGGAAAGTCTGATCTCTGTTGCAGGGTTCAATGATCCATGGCAATCGAAAGAGAATCGATGGATAGGATCTACAACCTCTATTGCTATCGCAATGACATTCTTATGCCAATCACAAACTTTGTAAGTCCTTGACACTGAAGGAACAAGATTGCTTGGAGAAGGAAACCTCGCAACACCTTGAGAAGATGGTGGTAATGGAGATGGAGGTAATGGATTTTCTGGTTGCCTTGTCGATTGTGCACATGATGAAGGTGTATTTTCAGTTCTTTGTGTCCCTCCTTGTGTTCCCTCACTTGTTGATGGTCTCACATAAGTTCCATTTTCAAGTCTCTCTCGTATCCATCTAACATTTTCTTCCAATCTATCATATTTTTCGCTAAATTCTTTTACTTCCAATGTTTTATCCAAAAGCAATGAACGAGCGGGAAGTGCAGCATCATACTTCCTTTTAGAGACGGTGGTTCCAACACAACGAACACGCCCCCTTTCTTCTTGGCCAAACACTTGGCTTAGAGGATCATTATCAATAGTGAGGTCAGTGGTACCCTGGGTTGAAGATTCTTGCAAGGCGGCCTTTTTTGCTTTAACTTGTTCCTTCAAAAGAATGAAAAAATAAAATAAATTAGGACACAAATAATATTCAAACAACTACAAAGTAAATTAAGAATTGTGTATAAAAGACATCACATACCATATATAGTTCAGCACCATGCGTGGGTTTTCCATCCTTTCCCGTGTGACAAGCAATCCATATATCAGTGCGTGTGACTGGTTCCCCATCAGGGTTCTTCTCAACCTATATACTTGAAAGATTAGTCTCAGCCTATATAGTTAAATGGTTATTATTGTACTAGTAGCTAGAAACTCAATTACCATTTCATACTCTACTTCTGCAGCACTCTTTTGGCCACCCCCATACATACTTTGAAGCCTTTTTGTTTTTGGCATTTTGGGCTCTAATTGCCTTCGCTTCAGGGGTGCTCTCATAGCGAACAAACTCCTTCCAATCCTCCTCTCTTACACCATTTGGAACATGCTTATCTTGTTTCTCAATGGTAGGATACTTATCCAAATAATCCTTCCTAAGATCTGCCTTGAACCTTCTAAAATATTCAGGCATTTTCAAATGCACACTCCTTTTCATATAATTTGGGATGTCGTATTCACGCTGCAAATAAGCCATTGAGATATAAGTTGACAATAAAATAAGACATTATGAAAATCAATGATGTAAAATCTCACCGTGAGGCCATTCCACACATCCTCTTTGTAGTTGTCAGTAACATGGTGTCAACCCTTCAATTTGATGGGCACAAGGGTTTCAACAAGCTTTCCAATGTGTTTATTGAAATTTCTAGCACCAGGTCCAACTGCTAAACCATGGACATTGAACTGTATGGTCTTTTTAACTTCACTATCATCATTTGTAGATGTAGTGACATCATTGGTGGAGAGATTGCCGCGAGTACTACCCATTTCTATCAATGACATTATAGATATAACATACAGAAATAGTAAAACACACAGATAAAAATAGACAAGAATAACAATAATCATTTGAAGATAATTCTTTGAACAGTTCAAGAGAACGGTGCCGATACTAGGTTACCGCTAGTATAACGAGGTGTTCATCCAAGAATTGTTCTTAGAATTGTTTTGAGAAAACAAATAGAAATAAAGATATGCTTTTATTGACACTACCTCCATCTTTCCAATCAGTTTCAGTTCATCTGATACCAATTTTGCACCCAGGACTACTAGGTTTCAGAAAGCAAACTAAACTTACAGTCTAGAACAGATAGTTGAACAAAAGAGAAATAACATACAGAAATAGTAAAACACATATAAAAATAGACAAGAATAACAATAATCATTTGAAGATAATTATTTGAATGCTTCAAGAGAATGGTGCCGATACTAGGTTACCGCTAGTATAACGAGGTGTTCATCCAAGAATTGTTCTTAGATATGTTTTGAGAAAACAAATAGAAATAAAGATATGCTTTTATTGACACTACCTCCATCTTTCCAATCAGTTAGGTGTTCATCTGATACCAATTTTGCACCCAGGACTACTAGGTTTCAAAAAGCAAACTAAACTTACAGTCTAGAACAGATAGTTGAACACAGGAGAAAGAACATACAGAAATAGTAAAACACAGATAAAAATAGACAAGAATAACAATAATCATTTGAAGATAATTCTTTGAACAGTTCAAGAGAACGGTGCCGATACTAGGTTACCGCTAGTATAACGAGGTGTTCATCCAAGAATTGTTCTTAGAATTGTTTTGAGAAAACAAATAGAAATAAAGAATTGTTCTTAGAATTGTGTTGAAGAAAGTTCTAATATGATGTTTATTATTCTTCAATCATACCGCAATAAAAGATAAGTTGAGAATTCAACATATACCTTATCCTCTTCGAGTTTCTGACGGATCTTCTCCCTTGCTTTTCTCTCTTCCTCCTTTTCTAAAATAAGATAAAAATAAGGATTAACAAAAATATAATAAGAGATAATAATGTTATAATTATGTGAATTATCACTCCATAAAGATAAAAACTATACATTCTGAATTAGTCAAAGTTAGCTGTCATTACGAAAATTCTAGAGGTCGAGGGAAAGGGAGCGAGAACCACCCATCCTCCTCGAGATGGCATCTCTAGAGCAATGCGCTCATCTCGAGGATGACTCGCTCCTTTCCCTCGACCCCTAGCAAAGCTCCTGTGATTAACTTTCAACCAAATGCCATTCTCTTCAAGTTAAGTGCGAGGATGATCAAATTCACAATGTGATTGGATTGTTATGGCTGTGATGATTTAACCCCACGTCTTGTATTGTATTGTGAAGCCTTAAGCCTTTTCCAAAAAAATAAAAAGTAACGCAGCAGTAACTGGTCGGAAATAAAAATAATTTATCCCAAATTCAGAAATAAAAAAGTGATAAAAGTTTCTTATGTCAATCAAAAATTTGACAATAAATGAATAGAAAAAGTCTCAGACATCCAAGGAAAGACCAAAAAACTAACACATTTTTTTTTCAAAATAAATTACTAAAACACTATAAATAAACAAGGGATCAGACTGACGTGCAAAACAATTCAACAGATCTCAATTAAATTGATGTTCTGATAAAGCGTTTGTTTTCTCATCATTTCCCAAATCAAAATCAAAATCAAAATCAAAATCAAAATCAAAATCAAAATCAAAATCAAAATCAAAATCAAAATCAAAATCAAAATCAAAATCAAAATCAAAATCAAAATCAAAAGATTTGTAATAGATGATGGGAGTCAGAAGTAGCTGGTTAGGATATCACATTTTGTTTGGAAGAAAAAATCCGAATGATTTTCTTCATCACACAACCATCATCTTTTCAAGAAAATAATCGAAAAAATAAAAATAAATTAACTTTAGAAAAGAAAAAAAAATGTCTCTGCCTTGTCACCAATAAATCCTATTTGTTTTCTAGGAGAAAAGAGGATAATCAGAGCTAAAGGTTGATTTGAGTATTGCCTGACGATAGATCCTTCCCGATCTTTGATAATAGACATCGACAAAGAATTGCAATATCAGGCTTTCTTTCACTTCGCTCATCTACCTATTTTTAATAGCTATAATTACTTCTTCAATGATATAAATCAACGAAAATATCTATATGACTTACACAGAGAAGAAGTGATGAGAGAACTAATTGAAAAAACCACCATCACAAATGAAGAAGAACCCCAAAAGTAGATCTCCCATTATGTGTAAATTCAACAGGAAATGGCCAGAAATGAAAATGGAACCCTAAAATGAAAATGGAAGGAGGCGAAACCAAACCGTGCAATTTTCAAGCTCTCTCTGACTCTGATTTTCAAGCTCCTCGATCTCTCCTCTGCGCCAAACCTCTCTCTGACTCTGATTTTCAAGCTCCTCGATCTCTCCTTTGCGCCAAACCTCGATCTCTCCTCTGCGCCAATTTGTTTCGCAATAGGTCGAAAATCGAAAATCTTTTTCGCAATGACCGTGCAAACCCTTTTATTTTCCCCAATTTTTTTCGCCAAAGCGCGAAATTTTGGCCAGAGCGCGAAACTCCTCCCTCCACACAGGCGCACGTGCAAACCACTCTTTTTTAGCAACGGTTTTTGGCCGTTGCCCATTATAGCCACGGTTTTTGGCCGTGGCAAATGAACCCACGGTTTATAGCCGTGGCCAGCTTTTGGGCAGTGATTATAGCCACGGTTTGTTATTTTTATAGCCACGGTTTTAGGCTGTTGGCCACGATATCCACGGTTTTTGGCCGTGGCAAATAAACCAACGGTTTAGAGCCGTGGCCAGCTCCGTGTAGCTAAACAGGCCTTTTGGTGTAGTGCATTATGGTTGCGTTATTTTGTCATTGGACTGCACATTTTGAATGATATAGAAAGACCACTAAGGTTATATTGAGACAATAAGTCAGTAGTTCTATATGCCAACAACAACAGGAGCTCATCTAGGTCAAATCATATTGACATAAAGTTCCTAGTTGTGAAGGAAAGAATAGAAAATAAACAAATTTTCATAGAGCATATTGGGACAAACTCCATGATTGCGGATCCGCTTACTAAGGGATTACCACCCAAGGTCTTTCATGAGCACACCGCTCATATGGGTGTTATATCACATGAGAATATCATGGTTTAGTGGGAGTTTTTTGTTGTTCTATGATGGATTTTTTGGACACATTGGTGTATTTAGTATTTTCTGCATAAATAAAGTATTCAGTCAATTGTCTGTTTATTATATGTTTGATCTCATTGAAGATTAAAGTTGGACCAGTTGGAAATAGGCATGTTTCGGTCACATTACATGTATTTTCCATGCTCTACATCCATGTTTGATCTATGTCATTTGATTATATTGGTACATGTGATTATTGATGTATTTAGTTACGCTAAATGTGACATCGCTTTAATCCTATATCAGTATAGTCAATGGACGAGATTGTTTAGGAATACCTTTACTTGTGATAACAACTTTTTGAGCTCATAAGGTCATACACATTTAAAGGTAACATATGTGGCCCAAATGGGAGATTGTTGGAAAAATCCAATAATGTGGGCACACATATGTAATACAATGTGTATTGCTATCTTAAAGTGTAGTCCATCTAATATGTGATCTAATAAGGGTGTTGGACTATAAGGTATTATTAAATAACATGGTGTAATTAAGGATGTAATTTCTAATTCAATGAGGGGCAAAATTGAAAATTCACAGCCCGTAAGTTGCACGGTTATAACTTACGAGCGTTATAAATTTGTGGTTGGTCCCAGGTTGAGCGTTGCGTGAAGAACATCGTCTTCTGTATCCTCTCAACAGAGAGTTTAAGTAATACGCTTGAATCAATAGGAAGATCTGACTCATCACAATAAAGAAGAAATCGCTATGGATCAAGGTATGTTTATGTTCTTTCTTTGTTTCCATTGAATCAACTAGAGTTTGATGTTATTTGGTTAAATCTACAGGCGAGTTAGCAACAAAAATAAATGCACCCTTCACCACATTAACATTTTGACCTGAGACTATATAATAATCAGATAATAATTCCAAATACCCCTGACTTAAGGTCCTCCTACCTTTGAGGAAAATCATTGTATCATCCGCGTAAAGAATGTAAGTTATCGGATTACAAGGCCTCAGAGTATAATAATACCCATTTTTCATATGGAAAATGTCGTAGAGAAACCCTTGTTTCGCAACTCAGCTACAATAACAAAAGCATTGGGGACACTGGATTGCCCTGACGAAGACCTCTCGAAGATCTAAAATAGCCATCGTACGCACTCTGCATATGGGTTGAAAATCCACATTTGGTGATGTAGTTAAAAATCAATAGACAAAACTGGTTATCAAACCCAAACTTTCTGAGCATCGCAAATGGAAAAGCCCATTCAGTCCTATCATAAGCCTTTTCCATATCAAGTTTAAAAATAACATTCCCACCAAAAGCCTGTTTCCCAATAGAGCGCGCCATTTTTTGTGCCAGACCAATATTTTCCATTATGAACCTTCATTTCACAAAAGCACCATCTTCCTGTGAGATAATATTTGGAAGAACCCGTGCCAAGCGCTTGTAGATAATCTTACTAAAGATGTTATAAACAACATTGCACAAACTTATAGGGAGAAAATCATTAAATAATTTGGGAGTATCAATTTTTGGGATCAAAGAAATGAAATTCATTGTAAACGCACTTGGCAAAGACCGACCCAGGAAGAACAACTATGTCGCTTCTAGAAAATCAACGTTAACAATCTCCCACCGTTCTTGAAAGAATCTAGAAGTATACCCATCAGGCCCCAAGCCACTATCCGAGGCAATGCTAAAAATTGGCTTATTCAATTCCTCCATAAGTGGCAGCCTAGAAATAGGCACATATTCATGTGGGGGAAGTGGGGGCACTTGCCCCAACTAACTTTTCAAAAAAAAATTTATTTGTCCCCCAATTAGTTTTTTTATTTGCCCCTCTATTCTCATTTTTCACTTCAACCAGGACTTCATCCTTCAAATCATGTACATATCAAATCCAAACTCTACTTTTAGAGTTAGAGATAGAGGTTAAATCCCTCAAATCTCTCCAAGAAACCAAAATCCACAGTTTCTTCTTCACACTCCGTCGATTGGATAAGATGAGGGAAACCCCTATATTTCATCATCTTCAAAGATCTATAACTATTGAGTTATTTGAGCTCATCTTCACAAGATCCAGCAGGGTCCAAACCACCTTATTCTTCTTCTTTTAGGTACCAGGTGCCTTCATTAATCACTGTGTTGGTCATCTCCACAAAAAAATCGTAAGCAACCCAATCTCCTCATCCTTTTCTTCATGTAGTAGTAATCAACGATTCAAACCCTTATCTTGTGTTGTGTTTCTAGAAGTAGTAATAATCTTCAATGAATATAGTAGTAATCATCTTCAATGACTATCTTTGTTGTACTCCCCTTTTTGCAGTATTTAAAAATAAGATTTCATGTTAAAGTAACTAATTTTATATTATATTTAATTAATTATGACATCACTCCGCCCCCCCCCCCCTCTCAACAAAAATCCTGGCTCCGTCACTTCCTAGAAAGCTCACTATTATCCTGTCCTGAAATAAGTGTTGGAATGCATTCTAACAACTGGTCATCAGCATTCATCGGCTGGGAGGTAAACAAAAGCTGAAAATAATTATTAGCTTATAAAATAATCGCCCTTACTTCGAAGTGATGGAACCATTTGGTAAAGTAATCTAACAAACAATCTTCCTTTTCTGTTTAATTTTCACCAAAGCAAAAAAATAAAAAAAAAAATAAAAATAAAAATAAAAATAAAAATAAAAAAAAAAATAAAAAAAAAAAAAAAAAATAATAATAATAATAATAATAATAAATAAATAAATAAATAAATAAAAAATAGTACAAGCTTCACCCTTCTTCAATTCTTTTTCACCTGATTTGTACTTCCAATAAACTTCTTCTTGCAATAGAACCCTTTTATATTCCGCTTCACACCTGTTATCGTCAGAAAAGGCCTGACCATCCCAGAAATGTTGTGACAATAAATCTCATATCCCCATTTCATCCTTAATCCTACGCAAATTACTAAAGACATTCCCAAAAGTGGCCTTGTCCCATCTTTTGAGGACAACCCTAAAGGCTTTAAGTTTGACATCTAACCTATCTAAAGCATTAAGATGCCCCCTCTCTGCATTCCAAGAACACTCAACAAAACCTTAAAATTCATCATGTAAAGTCCATATACGTTGAAATCTGAAAGGAAGATAGGTGTGCGATCAGAAGAAATACGGAGAAAATGCTCCACTTGGATCAAAGGTAATGACGATAGGCATTGTGAATTAACCATAGTTCTATCAAGCCTGGCCCAAATCATGTCTCTGACGCCTATGTTATTACACCAAGTGAATCTAGGACCTAAAAATTCAAAATAAAAAAAAATCACAATCCTCAATGCACGAGATGAATTCTGACATATCAATAAAATCTGGGGTATTACCACCCATCTTCTCATCAGGAAAGGTAACACCATTAAAATCACCAATAGATAACCTAGGCAAGTGAATTCTTCCGCAATCTCTTCATGATCCCGCCATAAAATTCTATGCTCTTCCAGACAGCACTTCGCATGCACAATGGTTACTGCATACTCTCTGTTCGACTCCACATCCCTAACTAAAAAGTGCAAAAACTGATAAGATGATCTGACCAAGGAAATATCCAAATCATTTCCCCAAAACACCCAAAGTTTCCCTCCCAATGCCTCACTACTGGCAAAATTGTAAAGGTAAATTTTCTAGCTTATCTCTACATGCCTTGATGCTTTAAACATCGACTCCGCCAGCATCAACAATCTAACTTTATGCTCAAAAACTAATTTTTTTTAATCTGACTGACTGTTGTCTTGTTTCCAACACCCCTTGCATTGTAGAACAAGTTATTGTTCGCTCTCATTGTTAACTTTGGTGTTGGTGTTTCTGGTCTGGGGGCACTCCCTTACCGCCTTCTACTTCTTCTTTTTCTTCCCTTTTTTTTTGTTTTTTCCCTTTCTGACACCGCTTCAGTCTCTACATCCAAAGGAAACCCATATTGGTCTCCTTCCCAATCAAATTGAAATATGTCATTATGATCAAAATCGTACCGAGGAATCCACACACAAGGTCGTTCCCTGATTATCAAAGCAAGCCAAACTTTGCTTATTTGCCCCTTTTATTTCACCCTCCCGGCCAATACCTCCCACCAACTAGGAAGTACCCTTGACGCCCTCTCAGATTGATCCATTTACACCCCTTGACCAACTTGCGACACCACTGGACAACTTTCCAAAGACGTTTCGCTTCCATCCTCGTTTGCCAATTCACATCGCACCTCCCCTGCCTCAATAATCTGCTCCTGTTCAGATTTCTCTGTCACTAACATTTTCGACATAAAGGTGTCCACTACATCTAACACCTCCTTAATAGCTTAATTTATATCACTGTTGGTATACCCTGCATCCATAAGCTCATCCTTGATGTTCGCCTACTCTGAGTTAGTAGGCTCAATTAAGACTAGGGAGCTAACCTTAAATGCATACTCTTCGTTTTACTCAGACTTTCCTCTCCCTCTCCACATTTCGAAGAATTCCAAACACCTGCCGAATCCTTTTCCACCAAAGCGTGAAATGGGTTATTTTTTACCAATCTATCTATGGGATCTACGTTTCAAGTCGATTGAACTTTTGAGCCAGATTGGCTGCTCAAAATCTCTTCTCCTTTCTCATTATTGGCACGCTCATGACTACCCCAATCTCCTCAGTCCCTACGACCTTCACAACTATCCTATAAACTTGTTTCACACGTATTCCGTCCTTCAAACACACCTCTTAGATTGGAACTGATTTTCTTGCCTGCTTCCCTGCCAGTTTCTTCTTGCAGTTCATCAAACCATGGCCAATAAGAGAGCAATAACTACAATATTTAGAACCTGGAAAGACAAAGTTCTGCAAGTATCTTTTATTTCTGAGAGATAACAATTTAGATTTATTGCGAGAGAACCGAAGAGAGATCCATTTCTACACACATCCCTGCATGGTGAGGTCTAGTGAAACCTCTAGTATTATAATCAATCCTAAAAAAAGTGCCAAAAGAATCCCTAAGAAGCTTCAAAATCATTGGGTGGAAAAATTGTAATGACAAATCCTAGGGTTGAATAAAAAAATCGACTAAACTGTTTGAACCAACCGAACCGAACCGACTGTGTATATATAATAAATAATATATTCTTATGTAAAATAATATAATATGTTTAATTTAGTTGATTGGTTCTATTTACGGTTTACATAAACTAGAATCGGTTCAATTTTCTTCATATTTGGTTTCAGTTTGAAATTTTTTGAAACCGACAAAAGTCAGTTCGGTTCACAGTTTGGATGAAATAGTGGATTTGGATGAAAAACCGAACCATCGGTTTGGATGAAAAACCGAACCATCGATTTGGTTTTTCTACCCTAGCAAATTAAACAAATCTACTCTGATAGGCGCTCGAACCGGATCCGCTTTGAAAATACACTATATCATGCCTAAGGTGTAACAAACCAATTGTAAACTCCCCATCAATATCTCGATTACGATGAATGGCATCACGGATAGCTTCTAGGTAAGGTATGTACATCAAGAATTTAAGAACAACCATTTACTTATCTATATATGTGTCTCCTATAGCTT
Organism: Berberis vulgaris; assembly: GCA_963556465.1. NCBI lineage: Eukaryota > Viridiplantae > Streptophyta > Magnoliopsida > Ranunculales > Berberidaceae > Berberis > Berberis vulgaris. The sequence goes on along the minus strand of OY747127.1, from coordinate 29,663,258 downwards.
TGTTTGAAGTCGTGAGAGAAGCAACAGGGTTCAACCATTCAGATCGCTCCATAAAAAATCTCATGCTCATTGATGGGCTAGAGCTGGCTATACAACCATGGAGAAAATAAGACGCCCTAGCGTCAACCGTTCAGATCGTTCCACAAAAAAATCTCATGCTCCTAAACGCTCGACAAAAACTGGATAAAAATGCCCTCAGAGATCCTTTGTCAAACTTGTTGCGGAAGATTTGTAATTTAATACTAAAAGAACATGATCATCAACAACATCAAAAATCAAGTCATACTCAATTAAAATTGATAATAATTGATGCGACCAAAAATCATCCTCTAGTGAGTTTGACCTGCAAAACAAATGTTAAACTGCCAAGGACCACCTTTTTGGTGGCCAAAGGCACTCCGATGCTGAAGTCAACGACTCTGGTTGAAGAAGGAAATAAATCTGGACAAAACTCAGTTAAAGTTGCATATCTGTGTTGAATGTTCCCTTTACCTTTTATAATGGTCGTGGTTAATTCTCTGTGTGACTAAAACATGTGAGGTGCAACGGAATGAGATGTTTCTCGTTACAGTCTCCTCATTGATGGAGATGTGTCCGTGAAGGCGTAACCTCCTCCACGACTTGTTTTTGGTGCAATGTTCCTCTTATTTATGGGAAAACTCATGTTGGGCCTATATTTTGGCTTTGACTTGTTCGGGCCAGGATTTGGGCTTTGATTATAACTTCATAAAATGGGTTTTGCCTAGGCCTCTATGGTTGGCTAACCTTCTTGGGTTTTACGAGCTGGCCCAATAAATGGGGCGCCAGATCCTCACGATGGATGTTCTCTGTCACGTGTGTGGCCACGATGTTGATCTATTTTGATGCATGATCAGCTATTTCTCATTAGTTAGTGGGTATGTTCATGTATCCACTAACTGTGTGGCGATTTTCTTTTCGATTTCAACATTACGACACATTTAGTGCTTTTACTATCTTGCACGTTCTCCCCAGAGCAGACCTTTTGCTGCTCATCCTTATAAAAGGAGAAGTTGAGTATGAGTTTACTCTCTTTTGCATCTCTTCAATTTCTAGTTGTTGATTTCTCGCGTTTGCTTTGCAATCATGTCTAGCTTCAGGGTTTTGAGTGGCGATGTTCTTGATGTTTGTGAAGCTTTCTTTTTGCCTAAGCAGGCGACACATGCAACTCTGTATAGCATCCGTCATGATTATTTGTTGTCGTCCTATTTGGAAATCGTTTTCCCCGAAGAGGGCGATAGTCATTGTTGTCCAAAACATGGGTATATCGCTTTGTTTCCTGGTATGTTCCACTCCGGTTTTAGGCTTTCGGTTCCTGCAATCATCTAGGAGTACCTAGACTTGGTTGGCATCACACCTGCCCAACTGGTCGTTAACGGTTGGAAGGTGATGATTGTAACCTTAGCAAGGGTTGCCGCATCTGGTATCCCTATGAATATCAAGGTTTTGCATTCTTTGGTGGGGTTTAGCATAAACGCTAATAGCACCTGCTGCCTTCACTCTCCTTCTTATTTCAAGGACCTACGAGAGGAGTATGGGGGTTGGTTGAGGTCCTGGTTTTACGCGTCTCATTTTTCCAATTACTTTAGGTTTCGCGGAAATCAGATTTGCATTCCAGGAGCCTAAGATAGTCAAGTTGTCGCTGTCGTTGGAAGAACATGAGTTCTGTAGTCGATTTGGCAATCTTTCCCGAGTCTCAGTGGAAGATTTCTTTGCTACGGATGCCATTATCCGTGGTGGCTTATATTTGTTGGATGAGGTGGGTCGCGTGGAACCTATTGTTGGTTGTGCCTTGGAAATGATTGTTGCGCGCAAAGAGGTTTTCGTTGATGAGCCTATAGGATGAATTGCTTTTGTCGCTGCTCGAGGTTCTAGCAGTATTGGCTCGACTATTAGGAAAAGGAAAGTTTCTAGGCCTCCCAGCCCTTCCAAGATATTGGCCTTCAAATCTGGCTGTGTTTCGAAGAGGAAAAAGCTCGCCACTTCAGTTCTTGATGCTACTAGGGATCCTTCTCATCTTGTTTCTCTTCGAAAAGGTGGTCCTGGTTTGGAGGATGACTATTCTGCTCGAGAGGACGAGGAAGTAAATGATGTTCTTGAAAGGAGTAAGAAGGAGGTTTCTCGTCCTCTAGATTATCGTGAGAAAAGTCTTGTTGCCTCTTAGGGTTTGCCTGTTTTCGTTGGCCTGATGATTGATGACTCTCACATTAATGAAAACAAAATGCTTCGGCTTGGTCTTTAGCAGTCTGAGAATTTAAAGGGTATTAAGACCTTGGGTGACTTCGAGTACGATCTGACAAAATGCTTTGGCTTGGTTTCTGTTTCTTTTATTGTTGCTGGGACCTCGGGATCGCTTGCTACTCCCTCCGCTTCTTTTCCTATTTTGATTGTGCTTGGGGAGCTCTTCTGGCCTTACAAAATTGATGTGCATGACAACGCTTGCAACCTCACCGGCGGTTGGCTAAAAAGGCTTTTATGCCCATACGCCCACCACGTCGTCATATTGATGAGGGCCTTCAACACCTTATGGAAGGGATGCCTCATCTTACTTATGCAGCCATGATGGGTTTGGACTGTAAGGCTACTCATGATTAGGTGGCGCTCATTGAGTGGAAGCTGGCAGGACATGTCGTGGTCCTTTCTCATGTTCTCCGCCAATTTGATTCATTGAAGATTCAGTGCATAGAGTATGCAAGGGCTGCAGATTCTGCACAAACTTTGTTGTGGGAATTCGAGGCCATTCGTGACAAGTTTGTTTTTTATCTCGAAACGTTTGAAGTTCAATTGGGTAAGTTGCGGTTCCGTCTGGATGCTGCTGAGAAAGGGTTGTCCGACTAAAAGGTTGAACGTGATGAGGCCATTCGTTCTACTGTGGAATGTTTTGCCAGTCTTAAGACTTCTGTGACTCGAAACGCTCAACTGAATTTTGAGCTTGTCGCGACCAAGTATGCGAATTCCACTAGATTTGCGGTTGTTGATAAAAAATTAGCGTCGAACCGAGCTGAGCTATCATCTGTTACTGAAAAGTTGAAGGCAGCAAAGGCTGCGGATTGGAAAAGAGTGGTCGATGGTTTCCATGACTTCTTGGATTTCCTAGAGTCGCAAAGTTTAGACATGTCCGAATACCGTTGCTTTGCTGAGCAAGAATTCGATGATGTCGAAGAAGTCGTTCTGAATTCACTGGGTGATCTGGTTGTCAGAGAACCTTCTGAGCACTTGTCTGAGCCCATACCACCTAGAGATGTTGCTGATGTTGATGCCCTTTCTTAATTGTTTATTTTGATTTTCTTGTAATCTCCTTTTCTAGAAGATCAATGGAAATTTTATTTTTCACATTTGTAGTGTCCAGTATGTCTAGCTTATCAGCTTTTTAATTACGACATTCTTGGCAGATTTTTTATCGTTCGTCTAGATTTTTATGAATGGCTTCGATGTTCGACATTCTAGTCGTGTAGAAGCTCTTTTTATGGAATTCGATTCTATATCTGGATTACGAAGTCGGACATTATAGTCAATGAAAAAAAGTCCGGCTCTTACATCCTGGTACTTTATTATTTCGTGGTTGATCAAGCCATAAGTTTTGTTTTTATGTCCGACTCGTTCGTCCGGTACATATATTCTAGCTGTGCTGAGTATTTTCATGAGTTAGCTTTTTAATCTGACTTCCTTGTCCTGATTTAATTCTTGTCATTTTGAATTCGAGATGGAAGATTGAGCGAAGAAGTTTATTGATAATATCTTTTCAAGTGCTCTACATTCCATGCCTGAGGTAGCTTTTCGCTCCTTATTTTCCAACCAGTATGTTCCTGATCTGTTGATCTTTAGTACTCTGTATGGTCTTTCCCAATTTGGGTTTAGCTTGCCTGCACCAGGTTCCTTTGTGTGCGTTGGATTTTTCGTAGTACATAGTCGCCAATGTTAAAAGTGCAGATTCGCACCCTCTTGTTGTAATATCTGGCCATACGCTGTTGGTAGGATGTTGTTTTGATATAGGTTGCTTCTCACTTTTCCTCGAGGAGGTTCAGCCCGACTCTTGGTGCTTCGATGTTGTCCTCAAAACGAAATTCTTCTGTTGGGAATGTTGGCAAACCGATCTCCACGAGTATCATTGGTTCAGATCCGTACGCGAGGGCGAAAGGTATTTTTCGTGTCGGAGTTCGTTTTGTTGCTCTGTACGCCCAAAGGACGCCAGGTAACTCGGATGTCCACAATCCTTTTGCTGCCTCGAGCCTTCTTTTGATTGCTTCCAAGATTATCGTGTTGGTGACATCGGCTTGTATGTTTGCCTGTGGATGAGCAGGCACAAAGAAGTGTTGTGGATATTCAGGTTTTCGCAAAGCTCCTTGACCTTCTTTCCTTCGAACTGCTTCCCATTGTCTGTGACAATTACCATTGGGATCCTGAATCTGCATATTATGTCATTCCAAAGAAACTTATTGACTTGGGCTTCTCCTATCTTTGCGAGGGGCTCTACTTCTACCCACTTAGTGAAGTAGTCTAGCATTGCAAAAAGAAACTTCTTGTCGGACGCAGGGAATGGCCCTACGATGTCCATTCCCTATTGCACGAATGACCAGGGGCTACTCATCGAGATCATGTTTTGTCCTTGCATGTGAATGTAATGGGAAAATCTTTGGCATTTGTCACACTTGCGAACGAGCTTTTGAGCATTTGCTTGCACCGTTGGCCAATAATAACCCTGTGTGAGTGCTTTATAGGCCAACGTTTTTTTCCCTTGGGTGATTTTTGCATGTACCATGGTTGGATCTCTTGCAGAACATATTCAGCATCTTCTGGTGAAAGGCACCTTAGCGACGGGCTCGTGGCAGGCCTTCTGTAGAGTCTGTCATTGATCATTGTGTATCTTGCCGCCCAATTTCGTATTTTTGGGCTTCAATCTTATCTGTTGGGAGTTCTCCGTTTGATATATACGCTAGGATTGGAGTTGTCCAGTTGTCTTCTTAATTTGTGGCACATGCTTTTTCAACTTGGTTTTGAAGTATGGAGTTTCCTTGCATCATGACGAGTGGATTATCATTTTCCTTAGTTGTCGACGCCTCCTTTGCTAGTTCGTCGGCTCTTTGTTTTCCGCCCTTGCGTACCATTGAATGATTGCAATCCGGAAGTCTCCTACAAGCTCTTTGGTTTTCTGGTGGTAGGCTTTCATTCGGGTATCTTTGACTTGAAACTTTTCATTTAGTTGATTCACCACCAGCTTAGAATCTGTAAAGACACTAATGTCTTTTATTTCCAAGTGTTTTGATAACTGTAGCCATGCTATGACAACTTCGTTGTTGGAGGCTTTAAAGTTGAATTTTATCGTTTTCTCCAATGCGATGCATTCCGAGTTGTACAGGACTAGTCCAACTTTGTTTCCCTCTTTGTTTGATGTTCCATCACAGCGGAGGATCCATCCATCGGTGATTGGTTTGGATTGTTCTCTTTCGTTCTTGCTTTTCGTCTGCTGGTTTTTGCTACCTGTGAATTCGGCGATGAAATATGCTAGTGCGTGAGCTTTGATAACGGTTCTGGGGGCATAGTTGAAGTCAAATTGTCCAAGTTCTATCGCCCATTTCACCATTCTTCCCAATAACTTTGGTTTGTGCAAGACCGACCAAAGTGGCTGATCGTTCATAACCATGATTAGGTGTGCTTGGAAGTACGATCAAAATTTTCTTGTCAACAAAATCAACGTGAGCGCTAATTTCTCTAGGGCAAGATAATTGATTTCTACATCCGCAAATGTTTTGCTGATGTAGTATACTGGTTTTTGTATGCCTTTTTCTTCCCATACTAACGCTAAGCTTACTGCGTGGTCGGACACAAATAGATATAGATATAGTGTTTCTCCCATGTTCGGCTTCGTTAGTAGATCTGTGCTCCCCATATATGTTTTTAGGCTTTGAAAACCTTCCTCGCATTCCGTATTCCACTCAAATGTCTTGTTTCCTTTTCAAAATTCTAAAGAAAATCAGACATTTGTCTGATGATCTAGAGATGAACCAGTTTAGGGCTGCTATTATTCCATTAAGGCTTTGTACAAGTTTTATGTTTGTTGATGATTGCATGTTTAGAAGCTCCTATATCTACTTTGGATCAGTCTCAATTCCTCTTTGGCTGACCATGTACCCGAGGAATTTCCCTGATTCTACTCCGAAGATGCACTTTTCTAGATTCAATTTCATCTTATACTTCCGCAGTCGGGAGAAGGCCTATTCGAGATCTATGACATGGTCTGCTTGGCCTGAGCTTTTGACAAGCATGTCGTCGATGTAAACCTCCATCGTTTTGCCGATTTAATCTTTGAACATTCTGTTCACCAGCCGTTGGTACGTCGTTCCCACGTTCTTTAATCTTAAGGGCATTACCCGATAACAATATGTATCCCTTTCTGTTATAAAAGATGTTTTTTCTTGGTTGGGTGGGTACATCTGTATCTGATTATACTCGTAGTATGCATCCATGAAGCTCAGCAGTTTGTGCCTGGCGATTGCATCCACTATCTGATCTATTCGCGAAAGTGGGAAATTGTCTTTAGGGCAGGCTTTATTCAGATTGGTATAGTCCATGCATACCCTCTATTTGGCTTTCTTCTTTTTTACTAGCACCGTTTTCGCCAACCAGTCCGGGTAGTGAGCTTCTTTTATCATCCCCGCACTAAGTAGGCAGTGCACTTCCTCGTTTATCACCTGATTACGTTCTGGAGCCATCGGGTTTCTTTTTTGTTGAACTAGCTTCTTGTCTGGGTTCATTTGTAGTTTGTGAGAGATGATTGACGGGTCTAACCCTACCATGTCTTTCATTGTCCATGCGAAAACATCTTGATTATCATTTAGCAGTTGGACTAGTTCCTCGACGAGTTCGGGATGAATCTTTTTGCCAATCTGGACTGCTTTCTCTGCTTCATTGTCTAGGTAGACTACGATCGTTTCTTCTTTCGGTTGTCCTATGTCAGGTTGATCTCGTGGGATGGTTCAAGCCATATTATAGTCCGAAAAGTCTGAACTCGTTTTACTAAGTTGTTGTGGAAGCTCCTCCAGCTGTTGCAGTAACTGCTATTTGTGAGGGGTCTTTATTGTTGAGAAATGACACTCATGGGCTGCTGGTTGATCTCCTTTAATTCTCCCAATACCATTATTAGTATTGTATTAGGCATTGGTGCATAGTTGAGGAGACTGCACCCATTTTGTGTATCCAGGGTCTCCCGAGTATCATGTTATACATGGAAGGAGCATCAATGACAAGAAAGTCTGTCAATAACACTCGTTGTTTTCCTGGTTCTCTTGCTTGAACTGATAGTTGAATCATCATCAGTGGATGACGTTGTTCCCCGCTGAAACCCACCATTGGTTGATCGCTAGGTAAGAGCATTTCATTAGTGAACCACATCCTTCGAAAAACTGTCAGGTATATGAGGTTGGCCTAGCTGCCAGTGTCGACCAACACCCTCTTGATTTCCCATCTAGCTGTCATGACCAAGATTACTAAGGCATCATTTTGTGTGAGAAATTAACCCCATCTGCATCTTCGTTTGAAAAGGTCAGAGTCCTCTGCATTGTCTTTGTGTGTTGTGTTGATGGCTCTTAGTATCTGATCCTTGCTCGCAGGTATCTGACTACTCACGTTCGAGATCGGTTGGATTGCTACTTTTCTCCAGTTGCACCTTGCAAGATGTATTGTTTCCTTTGGTCGATCCCCCGAGGTGATTGTTTCATCCTTGGGTTTGATGAATTTTTTGAGTCATCCTTCTCTGACAAGGTGTTCGATTTCGTCCCTCAGACTATGACAGTTTTTAGTATCGTAGTCGCAGTCGTTGTGGAAGAGGCAGTGTTTGTTTTTGTTCCGTTTCTCCGAATTTCCAGTCATTTTTGGTGGCCATTTTACATCTTCCCTTCCTGCTATAGCTTTAAGGACATCGCTTCGACTCACTATAAAGATCGTGAACGATTTCTCAGCTTATTCGCGTTTGGGCTTCTTCTATTGTAGTTTCCAAACTTTTTTTAGTTAAATTCAGAGCTGTTATTGACCCGATGTCTCTTAATCTGGATGATTTCTTCTCGAGGTTTGTTTCCCTCCAGGTTCTGGATGAGTATCCACCATTTCGATTACGTGGTTCATCTGAGCCATGAGCATTTCTACTCGGGGGTTTGAAGAAATTCCCGAAGATGTCAAAGACGTCTGAATTGTTACTTGTTGAAGCTATCTTCTTTGCGGCGTGATTGGTTCGATGGTTGTTACTAGGTTGATATTAGGTGATATGTCGTATTGTTCACCGTCAGATTGAGGATTTGTGGAGCGTTCCATTGACCTTGATAGTTGTTTGAATGTTAACTAGATTTTAGTGAATTTTTCCACTGTGAATTTTTTTTCCGAAAATAAACTCATCGTTCCCCATGGACGACGCCAAATTGAAAGACTGCCAAGGACCACCTTTTTGGTGGTTGAAGGCACTTCGATGCTTAAGTCAGCGACTCTGTTGAAGAAGGAAGTAAATCTGGACAAAACTCAGATAAAGTTACATACCTGTGTTGAATGTTCCTTTTTACCTTTTATAATAGTCGTAGTTAATTCTCTGCATGATTTAAGCATGTGAGGTGAAATGAAAGGAGATGTTTCTCGTAACATTTCCTCCTTGATGGAGATGCAAGCGTAACCTCCTCCACAACTTTTTTTTGGTGCAATGTTCCTCTTCTTTATGAGAGAACTTGTGTTGGCCTGGATTTGGGCCTTGACTTGTTCGAGCCCGGATGTGGGCTCTGATTATAACTTCATATGGTGGGCTTTGTCTGGGCCTCTATGGTTGGCTTCAACCTTCATGGGTTTTACAAGCTGGCCCAATAGATGGGCCACCGGATCCTTGCGATGTATGTTCTCTCCTACGTGTGTGGCCACGATGTTGGTCTATTTTGATGTATTGATCATCAATAATAAATATTAAATATATAAGTTTGGGATGGGATGGGATTGAAAATCTTCATCCCGATCCCATCCCACCCCCATCTAGATCGGGACGGTATTAGAATGGGTTTTTTTCAATCCAAAAAGACCTGAAAAATCGTGACGGGAATGGTGTTTCAGGTTGGAGATAAAAGACGACTAAGATTTACCCAAACATAAATATCTAACGGATGACATAGAGGGAAGTTGGAAAAAGTTTTTTTAACTTTTGTGCCCCAATCAACTCTAACCATCACACATCCATAGGCTCAGATTGAATTTGAATATTGAAGGCACAGGGAATACCCTCGTCTATATTACAATTCAGAGTTGTATTTTACTATTCATTGCTTCAAATCGTAAGGATTGGAAATAAAAGATGGCTAGGATTGAAAGTTGAAAAATGTGTTGAGGGTTGAAATTAATTTCCTATAATGATATTTTGTAAATATAAAACATGTACAAGGGCAAAGAGAATGAAAAAATTGTGAAAAAAGTTGATACAATGGAGAGAAAAAGTATGTGTTTTCCTTATTTTTCCAAATGAAAATTATTATAACTATCCACGTAGTTATCAGATTTTGGTAAACATGGTATCGTTGAAATGCAATTTTGAAAACTTTTCGAACAAAACTAATGATCAATACAAACCCTTAATTTTTCAAAATATATATTTTATTATTAAAACACGTAATATTTTCTTGTCTAAGTATAATAATTTTCAAAGAAACTTACAGGAATTTTAATGAAAAGACCCCAGACATTCAAGCAATTATAATTTAAACCAAGTTTGATTCTAATAATATTAGCATTTTTATGGTCAACTAGGCTTGCACCACAAAAATATTAGTTTACATTCTAAAATATGAATTTTTTTTTATGGAATTGATTGAGGGTAATGGTAGGGTTGGTAGTGAGGGTGTCCAGTGCATGATAATTAGTAGCAACTAATTTTTATATGGAGTGCCAATGGCACGGGTAAATGCTAGTACCATAAAAATTATTTAGCAAATTTAATCCCTAGCATCGAGCTTCATGAGTTATGATAAGCACCCAAGACATTGATTTTTTACGCCCCATTTACAACTTTATTAGTTTATAATTGTGCTTAAAATTAATTAAATGTCTCTATTTGTCTTGAATTTGATTATTGTCATAATTTTTGCAGGAAGTCGAGAAATGTGCAAAATTCGAGACAATTCTACCATAAGTTTGCATGACCAGGAGCAATTGGAAAAATTATGAAATCAATGAAATGTACAAAATTCGAGGCATTTGGGCACGTTCATGGCACATGTGGATCAAGAGTTTCATTCCAAGACCAATATTATGGAAGTCAACTTTTGATTCCAATTAGTGGTGATTTATGATAGTGACAAGTGGCAAGTTTCAGGATAAGAACTTCAAGTATGGAGCATGCAATCATAAAGACAAATAAAACATCAACCCAAAACATATTCTAAGGATCACATCAAAGAATATTCCATTACCTTGAGTTTTGTCCCATGTATCTACTTCCAATTAGGACTATTTTGATGTATCTATCCCTAATTATGACTCCCTTGATTTTATATGATATGATTTGGAGTATAATATAGGGATTTTTAGAATTTTTCCCATTTCTAGCTTGGAGAAGAACACTATAAATAGGCTCTCAAACTCTTGGAAAAAATATATCTAGTTTTATTTCATACATCTATTATCTCTAGTATAGCTTAGATTAGTTTTTTCTTTCGTTGGAGCCTTCGTTCAAGTTACGTGTAAGTTGTTAGTTCTGAATTTAATAAAAGTTAATTTTTTTTATGCATTAGTTATTGATGTATTCGATTTCTGCTCTCCTTCCTTGCTGCTTACCTAGACCTACACAGGTAGCAAACGTGAGCCAAGTATCACAACTTGTGCTCCTTATCGACCTTATCTCCCTTTTATAGTGAAGGAGTCCTCGTTTGGCTAGGCCTTTGGTGGCGTAGTTTAGGGAAAGTGATCTTGTTGTGGAGATCCTTTCCTGATTGGGAGTTGTCCATGTGGGATAGTTTCCCTACACAACTTGTGCTCCTAGATCTGATGGAGATATTTCCCTTTCTAAGTGTTGTCCATGCAAGGTAGTTTCCTTGCTCGATTTATACTTTAATAAATGTTTCATAGTCAGATCCAATGCATTGTTAGCCTGCCTGTTTTTACTAGATCTCTCAGATAATTTCCTTAGAGGTCTTACGAGTGTTGGGCTTGACCGCATGACGTGTGGCCTTACTGGCTCATTGCAACTCAGACCCGACTGTCTGGATTCTGCCAATGATGGGCTTGCTACTGTTTGGGCCTTCCTTAATTGGGCATGCAATCGGGCCTACTTCGTTCTGTTGATGAGATTATCATGACACGTGTACGATGCTTATCAGATGACAGTTTGATGTATCATCAGCTACTCCCCTCGAGTTAATGGGTCGTCTTAATGGTCCATTAGGTCATTTCATGAAGTAGCTGTGTAGTCATGATGAGTCTAAGAGATTTCCTCGAATGCCGAATTGCATTAATTAGGCATGGTCCAGCTTGAAAGTGGGAAAGGTGAGATCTCAACTTTCTATATAGATCTCTTGCTTATGGAGTATAACTCCTTTGTTTTTTCAATCTCTGAGAATCGTCTTTGCTGTGTTGTCTATTGTGCTTTTGATTTTGCTCAACTTTCATATTCGAAAGCTTGTACTTTGATGGCGGGCCAGGATCAGTTTTCAGATGAACTGTTCGCTAGGGGCCATAAGTTTTTTGAGGAGAAATTGCTCTTTGAATCTAATTTAGAAGTCATGCGTAAGACATTCGGGATTACTGATGATCTGGTGCTCTGCACTCTGGCGTCGATCTATCATCATTGTACTCTCCTAAGGAGTTTATCTTTCCTATTATCAGGGAAATCTAGGAGTTCCTGGCGCTCCTCGGCATTGCACCTGCTCAACTTGTGCCTAATGGCTGTAGGACTTTGATTGCCATTCTGATTTGGGCTAATGAGGCTGGTGTCCGAGTGTCTTCGAAAGCGATGTAATTGAACACTTCTCTTCGGATAAACGAGCATGCCATGAATTTAGACAGATGAGTAAGTTGATTTCTTCTCCAGTCTTGCTTATATTAATTTCATATTAGATTGACTTGTTGTGATTTTTGTAGGGAGATTCTCTACTTCGCCTCTTTCTGCTGAAGGTAAAACAACTTTGGATGAATTCCACGACATGCCTCGGCTGGAGGTAGAAGATGTAGTCAAGCCTTCTAATGTTAAGCGCAGTGGTCTATGGGCTCATTGACACATGGCTCCTACTGTGTATCGGTGAAGAAGCCAAAGCCTGAAGGAGCGTCTGTTTCGCGGAAGAGGAAGGTTCCCAAGCTCAAGGTTCCAAGCCCTTCAAGTAGGGCAAAAATAGATGAAGGTCTTCATTATCCTGTGCATCAGAAGATATCTCATGTTTTGTCTAGGTCCATCTGCAGGCGTCTGTCCTCATATGAAGGACGTGATATTGTCTGGTGAGAGCTTGGTGAGACTGGTGTTTTTTAGGGTCGTGATGCTCAAGTCATGGCCATGTCTCTCTTCCTGACTTGGAGAGAGAATATCTGCAAATATTGGGTATGGAGGATGTTACCAAGCTGAGCACTAAGCAGGCGGAGTTTATGAATAGGATGATGCTGTAGGCGGGCGTGGAAGCTTCGAACGGTTGTCTTTTTTCAATAAAGGACTTCGAGCTATGCATCTCTTTGGATCATGAGCCTGTTGAAGAGTCGTGTGATCATCGGTGTCTTGGCGAAGGTTCTTCTTCTTGTCCCCCGTACTGTGCTCCATCTTGTTCCCGTCCTTATATTCAACCAACGACGGGTTTGAGGAATAACTTGCTTCCCTTTTCCTCTGAAGCTGGACCTGCACGTGAGAGATAGCCGGCTACTGTGGGCAAAGGAAAAGTTGTTGATGAAGACCCTAATGCAGCGAAGACGGCTAAAGGCGGTTGATGATTCATAAAAATAATCACACCCCAAAGCCGTACACATGTCATGATAATCTTGAGGAATTACGGCCTCAAGCGTCAGCCCAACACTGATCCGGCCCAAGCGATTCTAAGCTCGCCCAACTGTGTCCGCCAGGCGGACTCGAACTCTCACAACATGCTAGGCCCACACGCCTCACAGCTATTCTCAATACCCGTAAGCCTTTTTCAGGCAAGTATCTCGAGGATCAGCTTCGGACGGGCAACTGCAACTGCTCTCTGCTTCCAACTAGGAAACAAACACCAAAGTATTTTCCACACAGGGAAGCTCCCTTTTACGAATTGCTCCTGGATTGGGAACTATCTCTCGCGTATCTAGGAGCACGGAGCTAACATGGAACTTCCCTCCTACAGCACAACTCCTAATTAGGGAGGGATCTCCACGAAGATCTTCTTCCTAAACTACGCTTACGATGGCTTGGTAGAATCAGAACTCCTTGCACTATAAATAAGACACGAGGTTGGTAAGCTAAGGTACGCTACAAATTCCCTGTTACAGCATTAAACCTTCCTCAGAGCCCTGTCTGACTTCAGCATCGGAGTGCCATCGGCCACACCACGGTGGCCTATGGCTCATATGCATTACTTGTGTAGATTAGTGGGATCCGGTCAAAGCAGGGACCGGAAAAAGACTGCATCAGTTTGGTGTCGTCTGTGGGGACGACATAGTTCATAATTTTACACTAATCGCCGTCTCCTATCAAAACCCAACGAGAAGGTGACCACCAGGTCACGCAACAACGAAGAACCAGGGGACACGTCCAACGCTCAGGTTGTCCCTATACCACCTCATTCATCAGTTCCTGTCATAAACGAGCTGCCAACTCAGACTCCCACGCCAATGACAGTTACTGTGGACCCCAGAAGCAATGTGCTGGCATCTCAGATACAACAGATCGCCAAGGAGGTGGAAACTCTTACACGATAGAATATACAACCGGCTGACGGAGACCAGGAGCAGCACGGACCTTCGCCTTTAGAAGATGATAGGGAGCAAGTGAATGACAGCCATGCCCCCACTAGTTCTCATTGGACTAAGGGAGGCTATGCGACTAATGTTGTGCTCACAGCCAGAACACAAAGGCTCGACCCTGGGAACCCCCTTCGCAGAGGGGCGCATGATCCGGACGTACTATATTGCCTCTCCATCCCACCATTTGTGGACCGGATAATGAATGAGGCTCTTCTGACGAATTTCACTCCCCTGAAGCTTGACTTCTACGACGGGACCATTGATCATGTCGATCATCTGCGCCATTACCAGTACGTAATGGCCCTCAAAAAAGGATCCAAGTCCGTCATGTGCAGAACCTTTCCACTACACCAAAAATGGCCATTAGCAACGGTTTTAAACCGTGGGGGTAACCCATTGGCACGGCTTAAAACAGTGGGCTGTAGGGGCGTCGCTAAATCCTCAGTAACGGCTAAAAACCGTGGCAAAATATATGTTAGCCACGGTTTTAAACCGTGGCCAGGAATAGCCACGGCTTAAAACCGTGGCAAGACCTAGCCACGATTTTAAACCGTGGCCAGGAATAGCCACGGCTTAAAACCGTGGCAAGACCTAGCCACGGTTATAAACCGTTGCAAATGTTTTAGCCACGGCTCTGAGCCGTTGCAATAGTTAGCCACGGTTTTAAGCCGTGGCAAATTTTATTTATTTATTTTTTTTTTTTTGCTATCAAATGACTTTTTATTACATCTTATAAGTTTTATTTCTAGAAAATAAAAATTTAAATGTGCCAAACTTAAACGAATAGAGGCAAAGTAATGTAATTTATAAAATTATACAATTACATCAAATGTGCCAAACTTTGTTTCATGCTGTGCACGTTTTGTCATTTGTCAGTTGACCAGATTATACAATTACATCAAATGGTCAAAGAATATGCAATACATTTATTCTCATGGACTTGCCCGAAGAGAGCTTGAAAGCACCCATGCATCAATTGCTTTTCATCCTTCAAAGCTAATTCAGTTGCTAGTTTTGCCTGTTAACATGCATCAAGTAAACCCAAATTAGACAGCATTTAGATCCAAACACATAGTTACATGTTAAAGGGAAGCTATTTATGTTCACTGGGACTAATCAGTGTTGAATACAGCTACATTATAGTGATGTCTTCCAGTCGTGATTCTTGAAAGATCAACCAAAACTATACAACAAGAAACCTTTTAGCAAAGTAGAGTTGGTTCAAGCCCATAGGTCTGGTTTCAGTGCCCACAGCACTGATTTCGTGACAGTGTTTTCCGATTATACATGGCATGACAGTGTTTTCAAATTATACCTGACATTAGTAGTAAGCTGTTCTGGCTATCTAGATAGTCATAAACCAATTTGTGTCATTACCTGCTACAGTGCCGAAAAACTAAAAGCAGGTATTGCAGCTAACCATATTTTTTTTTAAATATGTAAAAGATCAGAAAAGTAGAACATTACCTGTTCAAGAAGCTCTGAGTAGTCTTTAGGAAACTGCACGTCAAACCCCACTGAATTGCTATCATCTCTTGAAACTGAGTGAGTAATACAAATACGGCTTCTAGACAGTTTTTGCGTCGAGAATCTTGTGCTACTCAAATTTCTGCTGCTCTATACATGAAAGTTTGACTGAATGAGATCTAACAAATTAGGCAATCAGATCAGACTTTCACATGATCTTTCAAAATAGAACTCTAAATTACATATCTTCGCAATTTTACCTAGGAATTGAAACTGTGTATTATTTACCGTATTAATCTGCAAGCGACACTGCCTATTGAAGTTGCAACATTCACTTCTGATGTAAGAATTCAGATTATTTTCCCATAACATCTATTGTTTTATTTTATTTTTACAAGATCACAGTTTTACAATAGACTAGAATACCACTAAGTAGTTTGTTTCTAGAGGTAACCCAATGCCAATCAATATAGAGGTAACCCGATGCCAATCAAGATCACCATTTTAATACTTCAACAAAAGTGTTCAAACAAAAGTGTTGTGTCAATCAGAAGTGACCATTGAAAACAAAATCTTCAAATGATTAAAATCATATCCAAGATGATGAGATCAAATTGTGGATATTGAAGAAGTATACAAGAAGAGAAGAGAACAAACTGACCATTTGAGAATTTGATGATGACTGAGCACTAGCAGTATTGTACAATGCGGAATTAGCTCCAGCAAACTGATTAAGATGATTCCTTAGCTGACTCTCTTGAGTGAGTTGATTGACTTGACTCTGCCCAAGTGTATGCTGAAACTGCCCAGACGGCAGTTGCCTACTCTGAAATTGCTGATGAGCTAATGCTTGCGAATACTGCATTTGATGTTGTACCTAGATAGAAAAAAAATGAATGAGTTCCAGATGAAGCACCTTACTCGTTTTAATGCAAAAAAATTCCCTTATCCAGATTCCATAATGGGGCTGACGTGGTGGTGAAAAAGAAGTGAAGATGCAATCTAAACGGAAAAGGTCGAAAGTGCTTAAAAGAATTAACAACTACTATTGAGCGCTGAGTTACCGCTTGAAATTTCTGAGCCTGGGATTGCAACTCATGTAGCTGTGGTTGCTGACCCTGCCACAATAAATAAGAGAACTTAATAATTGCAAATAAAGTTCAAAGCATTACTTTCAAGAATGTGACACATGCACATAAGTGTGTTAACAAGTCCTTAAAGGAAAAGAACGGGGTGGCGATCAACTACTGCGAATATGAAAGATGTTTTAACCAGATGAATGACTTCAATAAATAGTTTTATGTTGGTGCACCGTGTCAATTGAGATGCTGGCGATAAATCCATGTCAACAAAATAAGATCATACTTTGGAGGAGAGAGAGCAGTCACAAAATTCGATATCTTTCAAAGTCTCTCACCAATATCACTAAGCAATCGCCACATTATGAATAGCAACGATTTCAAAGTAATATTACTTCTGTGGAGACTCTTACACTTTACTAACAGAATAAAATAAACTCATCATTAGCAATATAGTTTTTAGAATTGATTCAAAATAAATTACAAGAACAAGGAAAGAACAATGTGCCACTAATTTCGTAACATATTCTTCATAAAGAAAACATACAACTGACACGACACGTGCATACACACAAGTATCATAGACAGAAAATGACAGTATACATGTTTTTTGTAGCAGAAAAAAGGAAAACAATAGGCACTTTCAAAAGAACAAACATGTACGGAACAATAGACCAAAAGAAAATTCAATCAATTTACTAACATTACAAAATCAGAATGTTGAATTCAGCGAAAACCAGAAAAATGTTTAAGTCGCATGGTTTCACCAAACCAAGGCCCAAAAATGGAAAAACAAAATTTCACCTTCCTCAGTTTTTGGGTTTCCTTAATATTGACTTGGCAACATGGTTCCTCTATTATCTTAGTTTCCAGGATAGGAACATGGGTAAATCCTGTGATTCTTGTAGATTTTAAGTTGCTTATAAAGAAAGAAGGATTTAGGAGTATAGGAAATTATACTTGTCCAAGCCCTTGTGTAGAAGACTGTCTGAACTGTAGTTGTGCAAGGAGCTGTTGTTGATGAGGTAACTGCATCATTTTCTGTCTTTGTTGTTGTTGTTGCTGTGTCAATCAGAAGCATCCTGAACGTCTATTATCGCATTGGAGCAGCAAAAGGTCACATAAAGACGATTCCATACCATCAGCTGCAGATTCATCGCTTGGGCTTGGCCGAGCAGCTTCTGAGACTGATTCTGGCTCTGGCTCCTTGTCTTGCTCAGACCTAATATCAAAAAATAATCAATTCTACCAAATATCTACATATACATATATAAACATGTAAGGTAATTTAAATAGCTTACATTTTGTGATCCCTTCAAATGAATTCACTATCAGGAATCGATAAAAGTCGGAAGGCAGACATACATCACATAAATATGTTGTAATAGGTTAACAATATTACACTATAATTAACGTGAACTGCATTAAGATAAGTCAAATACAAGTTCTAATAGTTGTTTACAGCCTTTTCAGTAAAACCTACAAGATCTACCTAATAGGGCTATGGTCCATAAATAATTCCCAATAATGGGCAAATAGTTGCTGCAAATATTTTTGGCTCGGTGACAAAAAAAAAAAAAAAAAAACCTTTGATTTTCAGTCATTGAGACTTGAGCTCATTTGAAAAGGGGGAGGGAGGAGGAGGGGGGTAAAATCCCATGGCAGCAGCCATTAATCCAAGCATAAGTAAATGAACAAAACAACATATTATCATACAACATGCTCACCACGAGGTAGATCAAACTTGACGAACTCAAATAGATGAGCCATCTACCTCAAGAATATCAAGATCTGAGCCCTGGGAGTTTGCATCCTCCAGTTTATCCACCAATTCAGATCTTGAGATCCTCAAAGGATGACCATGTCATTTCTCAAATCAAAATCTGAGTCTCTTAGAACCTTGGGAGCTTATTCACAAAAAGAAGTTTAGTTTGTGTTGATACGAATAATTAACAAGAAGTGAAGAAATGTATCAAGAAATTTATCTAAAGAAAAAAGGATGGGGCCCTTACAACCGATGAAGCAGCTCCCTTGACTACCAAGATTTAATCAAAGCGTCATGATTCATTACTTTCAAAATCAAAACTAATCAATGTAAAAGCCTATCCATAAGACACTTCAATTTGGTAGCTAACCTTGTCCTGTAGCAGACCACCAAACATTGGTAATGAATATTATCATCAAATGCATACAAAGTACTTACTGCCTAAGCTGGGCCTTCCAACCCCCAGGACCATTCAAAGAGCTCTTTAACTCTGTCCATCCTCATGGCTCTCTTCAACCAAGCTTCCTAGGTATATGAATATACTCCACCCACCATAAGCCTGCAAGCCATCTGTGTGAAGGTTAAAATAACATTCACAATTTTAACATTCAGAATAGTACCACATGCGTGAGATGATTGCACAGATCTGTTATAGCAACTACGACTCCAAGTTTTTCAGTACAGTGAACACTTCAAGACTAAGCCAAAATATCTGATACGTTGTTGTTTTCATTAAAATTATTACTACTGCTTATTGTAGGAAGCACAAAACGACCACTGCCTAATGTAGTTTCAGCTGTAATAGCAATTGAAATTCTAATCAAATTTTGAAAACTTACAATTGAATTAGTCACATCCAACTTGGCTAAAATTTTCAAGGGAAAAAAAAAAAACTGAGTCAGAGATCTCAAGTTTCTCCTCTTGATGTGTTTACTAAAGTTCTTGGTTTGATTTAATCGATATTCTGATTGCAATTACATATTATCTTTCAGATTCTAAATACCAAAATAGTAGTATCGTTCCTAAATAAATACAAGATAAAATAATCACAATAACGTGACACATTACGCAGATACAAAACTTGAAGTCAGTTCCTACCCAATGAGATTGGGAATAAAACTCTAAATGTCAAAATATGTAGATGGTATAACTCACCAGGGATACCAGCATAAACAACAAGGAGACGCAATGAAGTATCCACCGCAAACATCTGCATGCTGATCATAGACTGCTTGAGAAAATCTGTAACTGATGGAAAAAAATGAACAAAGAAGCCAAATCTTCAAACATCACACTCAAGAGACAGGACTCCTAGCAAAGTATTAACTGTGCATCTGAGCTATAATGCCTGCCACAGTTCGGAATGTATCCACGTGACAATGTCTCCAGCAGTGACAATGCCCCTACTTCTATGATTTTTACTTGAAATGTTTTTGTCACCCTGCCACTCAAGTATATTTAGTAGTAGTGCCATCCACAGACTCTTATAATCAATCAAGTGGTTTCACACTCTAAGATCCTTTCGCAACCCGATTGCTCATGCATTTAATATTTTTTTCTTTACACCTACAATTGTTCAAACAAAACTTAATCAGGTGCCATTAACATGACATAGTTCGAGTCAGCGTGCCTTTAATATTCCACTTAACGAGTCTAGGTGCCTCCAAAAATCCAATTTACTTGATGCTATTACGAAGCTTCACTCAACACATAATTTAATGTACAAATCCAAAGTATGTCATTGTGAAATTTCGAGGTATAATCCTGTTCTTAATATGAAATAACCAGAAATGAATAAAGCATGAAAAAACATAGCTAGTAAAATTATTTTCTAATAAGAGATAAAGACAAATATCATTTACCTGCGAACAATACAAAAGTAAAAATCTGCCTGCAGCAGCAGTAACTGAAACAGATGCACTAATCTTAATTGAACAATGCGGATCTACCTGCAAAAGGATACACAATGTTACATCCTTTTCAAAGAAGGAAATAAAAGAAACATGAAAAAGATATTGTAATGCACATAAACTTTGCAAGTGGAGTAGCTTATACCAGTAGCAAAACAGTAGTCATGTCAGACTCTTGAGTCGAATCCTGAAAAGCTGGCGAGGAATCAACCAAAATTGTTTCAGAGTACAAATTGGGAACTATTTGTAGACCTGCTGTAGAATCCCATGCAATAGCTACCGGTGGAAAACAACGTAGTTTACAGAGCCCTGAAATACAAAGGGAACCCAATCAGTGCAGAAAATAAAAATGTTACAAGAAACCTAATAAAAATACAACAAAACATGGAAATATCATACAGATCCACTTTTATATACGAAAGTTCCAATTAATACACATATATCGACTAAGTAAACACTATGATTAAAAAAGTTAAGTATATAAGTAGAAAAAATAAACAGTCCAATGTGCCCCTGTAATAGTGGACAATTAGAAAAAAATAAGCACCCCGTACCCATGACAAAAACCGAAACACATGTCTGTGTTGTGTTATAAAAATCAACATCCATTATCAGGTCCTAGAAATAATATTATGTTATATGTTCTTTTGCCCAAAAAATGCAGTTAAAAACAAGCCTTGCCGGACCATCAGCGAAGCTCAAAATGCTTTATAAAATACAGAAGAAAATGTAAAATCCACGAGCTCAGTGTTCTTCCTACAATGATTACTTTGATTACAAACATACAAATGAGGCATGCAGAACTCAACTTGAGTGGCAAATAGTTGATGAAAGTGGCTATAGTCGATTCATCAAGTGGAAGGGTAACATACTGATGGGTTAAATTCCTGATCTTCTCTCAACTAAATAAAATGAATACTTTAGGGAATTATAATGTCTAGTATATGCTACAGCTAAAAGGCAACTATCTGAGTGGCAAATCCCCAAAAAACTGCAAAAGTAGCCCGACTCACCTGCTCTGGGGGCCTTGTTAAAGCAGGCGAAACAGAAATGCTTGCAACCAAACCATAGCCTGAGATAATTTCTTTCAAAGTACCATTGATTCCCAGGAGAAGTAAAGTTTTGGATCCCAGAGGCGAACCACTTGCTAATGTTGAAAGAAGACGAATTAAACCCTGCACAGAGCAAATATCTTTTTCACAATTGGGACTAAAATGATGAACACGAGTGCATAACCCAAGCCTGGCTTTTGAATTTACCGTGTATGTAGGTGTGCTGAGGGATGCCTGACCCCCTCCTGAGTTACTGATGGAAATAATAGAGGCAGCTTGCTCGACCAGACCATGATTGCACAGTGCATCTAACTTTTCTGGAGAAGACGCAAACGCCTCAGCAATCCGAGTCAAACAAACAGAAGCATGTTCTAACACCTGCAGTTAGTATACAGCTCAAATTATAGAAGGATAAAAAAAAATGGAGTTTTCTATTGGACAAACCACAGAACTCGGATATGGTGACCTTGCCTTTGAATCGTGATATTGAAGTAGGTTTGTAAGCAGAGGCACAGCCTCCATAACAAAGTCAGCAGCATCTGAAGGGAGCTTCTTACACGTATTTGCAGCAGTGGATAATGCTACACGCTGAAACACACCGACCACAACAGTGAATAAATGAAGTGTATTTTCTATTTCTCCCTTTTTGTATTGGTAAAGACTAGAGCTAATATATGTAAAACTAAGAAATAAATTGTGGTCAGCAATGACTAGAGCTAATATATGTATATTCCAAGCTAGTTCAATCCTTTACTGAAATTACCTAAACTCCTGTGGAGAAGAAGTCGAGATATGATAGGACTGCCATCAATGCACCAGCTCTCAAACAAGCAGTTGGATGTTCTTGGGAAATCTTTTTTAGATCTTGCAGTGACTGCATAGTTTGACAAACCAAACAAAGTGGGAGAAGTGAAACAACAGAATTGCATTCTTTATGTTGACAACTAGTTTTACTATTACTAAGAAAAATTACATTTGGGAACTATTAGAACATTATTTTCAATTGAACGGACCCCTTAAATATCTACTGAAAGAATTCCAGTTTCTCATACAACTATGACACAATAATTCGAATTCAAAATTGTTAACTTTATATAAACTGAATGAAACCCATACCTGCTCTGCCAAGTCCATGTACTCGATAGTAAGAAGGCGGGCACAAAAGCACGAAACTGCGCCATAGTGCACAACAACAGCACAAGAAGACGGGAGCACAGCACACAAATGGGTTAGTGCCCTAGCTGCTAGCAGCATTATATCAGCATTACTCTCATGGTTAAGCAACCCCACGAGCACGGGCACGAACGAATCCACAGCAAACGTACTAAGTGAATCCTCCGTCCCAATGCAGAGCATCTCACAATTAAAGCTGTGTCAATGCCTCAACCTGACGCCCTTCCTCACCATCCGCCCTTAACCCAGACAATATCTTCTTAAGACGCCACTCTGGTGCGAAGACGAAGTCGCTCCCACAGGAGAAGAAGGCAGTAAATCATCCAACCCAGCACCGAGCTTCCTCAAAAGCCCTTGTAGAGCACTGCTAGCAGAGGTGAGATTCTGGTGCAAAATAGAGAAACAGATAACATGAACATCGATCGATTGAATTAGAAATACAAGAGAAGGGGGAAGAAGTGTTACCTGAGACTTCTTGCTAGATTTGCCCATCTCGGAAGAGAAGCGAAGACGATCGAAACGAAAATAGAGAAATCGAGCTGCAAGGCAAAAACCCTAGTTTTTCCCCAATTTTTTTCGCCAAATTTGCTCTCCTCTCCACTGTGTTTTTCCCCAATTTTTTTCGCCAAAGCGCAGTCTCCTTTCCCATGTCTGCTTTATCCCCAAATCTTTTCGCCAAAGCGCCAAACAACTCCTTCCAATTAAAGCGCGAAATTATTTTTTGTAACTACGGTTTTAAACCGTTGGCGGATATAGCCACGATTTTAAACCGTGGGCAGCTATAGACACGGTTTTAAACCGTTGCAACTTTTTTGGCGTATTGTTTTTAGCCACGGTTTTAAACCGTTGGCCGTTATAGCCACGGTTTTTAGCCGTGGCAATTACACCAACGGTTTAGAGCCGTGGCCACCTCCCTGTAGCTAAATTGGCCTTTTGGTGTAGTGTTTCCCACCAGTCTACAAAGCATTGCCTTGACATTGTTCCATAGCCTTCCACCGAAGTCAATCGACTCCTTCAAAACACTGGCAAAGGAATTGCTGAGACGTTTCGTCGAAAGCTAGCATTTCAAAAAAGGCCTGCACTACATACTCTCTCTAAGGCAGAGGCCGAGTGAGACCTGCGAGAGTATGTCACACGCTTTAACAACGAGCTGACCCTCATCGATGGGTGCAGCGACGATACAGCCATGACGACCTTCACTGCGGGCCTTAGAGAGGGGAAGCTTTTTGAGGACCTCACCTTGGAGTCCCTCTGGACATGGCGGAGCTCCTGAAGAGCGCCTAGAGACACATCAACTTGGAGGAGTCAAGGACGGCTAAAAGGGAAATTGCGGGTGACAGGAAGCCCTATTCTCTTAGAGACAAGGAGGGAAAAAGTCTGAGAAACCAACGGAACAAATAAAGGACAGGGGGAGTCAGTTAAAGAAATAGAGAAGGCGACTCCTGGGATAATCTACATCCTTCATGAAGTCGAATTAAATGAAGACCAGTCATACAGGTCCCGCAAGCGGACAATACTGGATATTTGGACACAATCCGCAAGTGAGGACAGGCACATCTGCCACTCACGGGTTCAGAACCCCATTCCCACTTTGACTTTCACTGAGAGGGACCTCGATGGAGTCCGAGCGCCGCACAACGACACCTTGGTCATCTTTGTTTCCATCGCAAACTGGGAAGTGAAGAGAGCTCTGGTTGACACAGGAAGTTCACATAACTTCTGTTTGACAACGCGTTCCGCAGCATGGACGTCAAGGAGGAAAACCTGACGTCTTCAAAACACCCGCTAATCGGATTCAGCAAGGATAAGTGATTCCTTATCGGAAAGAGAAGGTTGGCTACGGTAGCAAGAAAGCCGCAGCTCAGGAAAGTCCTATTTCTGGACGTCATGGTGGTAGACACACCGTCATCCTACAATCTCATATCGGGAAGACCTTAGCTCCACCAGATGGAAGCAGTGGTCTCCACGCTTCACCAGTGTGCTAAGTATACTGCTTTAGAACAATACGTGGGGACCAACATACTACACAAGGCTGCCACTACGTCGCATTGAAACGGATAGAGTGTTCCCAGATTTAGCTACATCATACAGAGCAGCCTGACCCAGTGCAAGGCCAAAAGACGGTAGAGACATTACTTTCAGGCGGTACGGGAGCAACAAGCTCTTACGCCCAGTGAGTCGAAAAGGCCATGGCAAGCGGGAACACATCCCCCGACATTTAATCGGAGCAGGGATCCACTCCTCTGCAAGGTTTACTCTTTAGTAACCTATGTAACACCTCGACAGTCCGCTGAATGATCCGCGAGAGCAACCCGAATCAACTTCAAGGGGGAAATCTTTCAATTAGAACTCCAACAGGACCAGGATCAATTTATCTCCGTCAATAGTTAATTTGCTTTAAGTTGTTTGTTTCCCTTTCCATAGTCAATATTGAGTTTTAGTTTTTAAAGGACTTATGTGATTTTCAAACATTTAAGAAATAAAAGAAGAATTACGAAAAACAATCTCTAATGATTATTGAAAAAATGTAACAACAAGCACATTTAGGTAGATACAAAAGGCAACATATTATGAACGCCCTTAGGCAAATACAAAGATTGAGCACTATAAGCATCTGAATACAGTGCGAATTGAAGTAAGATAATTGCTTAGACAATTTTTCTACGGACAACGTCTGCCGAAGACTTGAAAACCCTCCGATGCAAGCAATCTGCAAGTGACAGCAAAGGTAAGAGAATGGGAGATGCTCGACACATTCCCAAGATAAAGACGAAGTGGCATAAGAGATTGAAAGGCTTAGTAGTCAGATTGCTCCGTCAAATCACCCCGAAAAAGTCTCGTACTACAGCATTAAAGACCTCACAACGGGCTGCTGATTTCCTCAAAAGACATTCGACCCCTTCTAACTTCTTCAAAGAAGCATGCAGATGAGGATGGCCACAAGCAGCGACGTAACTAGGATCTCACAATGCTATCAAGAGAGACCATTTTTCCATATGCGATGGCAGGTGTGACTGAGAACTACCACACCTGGAGACATCGCACGTCGACTAACACTTCAGTCAGCCATTGGCTAACAGCGAGATTCGAGCACACGAAGGCAAAAGTGATACGGTGTGAAATCCGTACTACTTCTCCGAGATATGAGAAGAAATTACGAGACCTCAGCGGATCAACTACGTGCCCACTCATGTTAGGTGACCACGCATAACAACAATTATTTCTATGCCTGATCAGCGCAAATGTCAGAACATTTTGAGACTCTAGAGACGGAGATTCAACTTCAGCTTTTGGAAAACCCAAAGCATTTTCCTCGGCCTTTGGAAAATCCAAAGCGTCTTCTTCAAGCAAGGACATTACAGAAGATAAGCTCCGCCAAAGATTGTGCCTACAACGATTGGAAAATACCATTATATAGACATGAGGGTTCACCAAGCAGGCACTCAAGCGTTAACTGCCAAGCATTGAATACCATACGGGAAACTGGAAGACGATGGTTCCCAAGGAAACTGCATAGACAACGTCAATCAATTAATAGCGCTGCATGCAACTCCATCAATTTAGGGGGAGTAACCAATACTCAACCATCACGCAGCCTACACCGTACACGTGTCATCGCGCAATCTACACCGTACACACAACGCACCATGCAGGAAACCCTAGCCCTTTCTCTGCGGGCCCATGGGCTCAGCCTATTATTCAAACAACACTCTGTCACATGCTTGACACGAGCACTAGAGATCCTAGTCAACCTTGACATACAAATTATACCTATAGATCACCAGCTGATTTAAGGTAATTTCATCCACTCCCTGCAACATGCGGAAAATACTTAACTCGACGCGAACGCTCTGACACGCACTCACAGCCATCACAACTCACTCACAGCAGCAGCTACAACACCGGTCAGACAAGCAAGGTAACTCTCAAGCACGTTACCTTGGGGACAGGGCACAACTCGGATGGCTCAACCCCCAGTTAAACTGTTCGAAACAGGCCCACTACCAGACATGACTACACCGCGATGACCCGAGTCATTCACAACACAAAGCGATCAAGGTATTTACCGTAGACAGACCAGTCAACGTCCTATTGATTCAACTAGCCTATTCCAAAGCAAGACGACAAGGCGAAATCAAAAACATGCAATAGAGACAACAAGTACGGAACGGATAAAATTGTTTTCATTAATGGTCAAAAACAAAAAGAGTACAAACGCACAAAGTTCACTCCTTATCAGGAGAGGGTATAGAAATGGAAGAGTTAAGCCTAGTGGAAGAAGGAACAGGAGTTGCTTCCACACACGCCACAGCCTGGACATCAGGGCTCAAACTGCCTTCCTCACTCGATGACGTCGAGGTAACAAACAGGTCCACATATGACATCTTCTTATGATGGTTGAGATTCCACTCCGGATGCTCCTCATTCATCAGCACCAACAGCTCCAACTGTCCATGTACAACCCAGCGGTACTCACATTTGCCTTGTTCCTAGAGAAGCTCTTCCTCCCGCACCTTTGCGTCAATAAGTTCATGCTCCAGTCGCTCCAACTTGCCAGTCAGTGCATCGACCTAAGACTGCTCTGTGGCTAAACTGTTCTTTATGGCACAAAGTTCATGTCGCCCCAATTTGAGTTGGTCCTCGACCTTTCTCGTTTCTTGAGCATAGAACTCCACATTGGATTCCAATTGTTGCTTCTTACCAGCCCAGTCGGCTTCCTTCGAAGCACTCTTTTTAGTGAAAAACAGCAGTTTAGAACTCGCCTTACCACAACTTCCTGCGCAACCTCGACTTCTCGGCGTATAAGACTCAACTCTTGCCTAAGTTCGTCCCTTTCGAACACCGCCTCTGACAGACCACGCTCAATGGAATGTTGACAAATGTTCATGGGTGAAACCGTCTAGTGGATGGATGCAATTGAATTCTGATAGATTGCTGGTTGGTCTCAGAGGAGACTAAGGTGCTAGTATGAATGATAAAGGCCATGTTTGAGCACCTCGTTTTAGTTTTTTATGGAATCTTACACTTTTGTACATCAATTACAAGGTATAGAGGAAGCGCTCAAGCTAACAAAGAAGTATTTGGTCAAGAAAGTTCAAGATGTTGAGACTCAAAGACATCTTTGTCCGCATTACAAGCAAAACTCAACCATAGGATGTAAGACACTTTAGGAGAACCATGTTGTCATGCCTTGATTTTTTAGAAAACGAAAATCCTTATATCCACGCAGAATTAGGATTATCTGCTTCCCTAAAATTCGGGACGCGAAAATTTAACAATAAAAAAATTTATACAAAAAAATAAAATAGTCAAAAATTCTAACCAGGTAACTCTTTGGAGATGATCGCTCCATAAAATAAACTGCCAAAGATGCAGCCCCAAAACTCTATAACCCGAGAAAGGCTAACTGGCTACGTTCAAATAAGAACGTCCCCAAGAAGCATAAACTTACTTGGGTCAGCGAGGTAGCTAGTATGAGAAATTCTCATCTCTTATAACTAAAATAAGTTAGCCGCTTTAACATGAAAAGTTCACAAATAATAAATAACACATCACATACTGGTAGTTTCTCCATGAGGCAAACATGTCACACTAACAAGTTTTCCATCTTCAATTAAACATTTACTTATCTAACACTCGCAGCATGGTAAGTCAGAACTGCTAAAACTGTTAGTAGATTTACCATCCTGCACGAAAGGTTAGAAACTAACGAGTAAAATTTCTAAGTTAGCAATCCTCATAAATACAATTTATTTTCATACAATGATACAAATCGTAGTCATAATACACAATTATTAAAATATCAACATATGCATTTTCTACCTTTAGGAAGACATATAGTTCTCATTCAATGGTCGAATAAGCATTTAGTTTCTTCCCTTAAGGCAATCATACACATAAACAAAATTTTCGCTTCTTTTCCACAATCGCACTCTCCTTCCGTGCTTAACACACTTCATCCAAGTGTCCCTCTTTTGCCTTCGAAACCACTCGGAGCGTACATGTTCCAAGTGGGGTGCCACATCGAGGAACATGTCATCTCACTCGAATTTCGATCAATGGAAAGCATTTTCTAAACATTACACGTATTACCGAACTTTCAAAGCATTGAACATAGTACATGTTTTTAGAGATATGACTTGTGATGCTGACAGTTAGTGAACCTATATCCAATTAATTAGTTCTTGAATATATGAAAGCTCTAAAAGGATAGTTTTGGAAAAATGTACTATTAAATGTACTGGACACAACCTGTTCACAGATTCTACTACTGGTATCTAGTAGCTGATTATTACTATATCCTTCTATCGTCTATTGATTGCTCCAATAATTTTTTAAATCTCTTGTTCACGAAGGAATAGAGTTATTATACATGGTTTTCCAATTCTTTCTCATGATCTCTTTCCCTATCAGATTTATTAGATGTAACATTATGTTCTACTCTCTTTAAACATATGAGGATACTAAGGGTGTGTTTGGTTGCATGGAATCATATGTCATGGGAATTTATGATGATACCACCTAAATATAAGCTAATTTGATATTCGCTCATCAATCCACATTAGATTTTGTGATCAATAGTGGGAATGAAAGTCCCATGAATATAAGAATCTCATGATTTGGGGGACCAAGGAATGTGATTCTCATTCCCACCATTGATCACAAAATATAATGGTGGATTAGTGAATGAACCTCAAATTAGCTTAGAGTATTAGGTGGTCCCATGGGAATCCCCTTATGGATTTCATGGCATAAGATTCCATGCAACCAAACACACCCTAAATCTCTTGTTTACTTCCACCACATTCTCCGAGGGAAAATAAACTCTACAAGTGCTTAATATGATTTACCCCCCCCCCCCCCCCCCCCCCCCCCCGTGTGTGCCACTTGATACAGTGAAAAAATGGATTAAATCATTTCAGGATGGTTAAGTATTGACTTTTTGATGATACATAAAAACGGTCACATCCCTGAGCCATACACGTGTCATGATGATCTCGAGGAATTACAGGCCCTAGCATCAGCCCAATCCTGATCCAACCCAAGCGGTTATAAGTCCGCCAGATGGACCCGAACTCATACAGCATGCTAGGCCCACACGTCTCACAGCTATCCTTAATACCCATAAGTTCTACAAAGGCAAGTATCTCGAGGATCAGCTTCGAACGGGCAACTACAACAACTATTTGCTTACAACTAAGAAGCAAATACCAAAGTACATTCCATGCAGGGAAACTTCTTCCTACGGATTGCTCTTGGATTGGGAACTATCTCCTGCATATCTAGGAGCACAAAGCTATCATGGAACTTTCCTCCTACAACACAACTCCTAATTAAAGGATCTCCACGAAGATCTCCTTCCTAAACTACTGCTACGATGGCCTGTTAGAACCAGGATTTTTGTACTATAAATAAGACATGAGGTCGGTAAGCTAAGGTACGCTACAAATTCTCTATTTACAGCATTACGCCTTCCTCAGATCCCAGTCTGACTTTAGCATCGGAGTGTCATCGGCCACCACAATGGTGGTCTGTGGTTCACGTGCGTTACTTGTGCAGGTCAGCATGATTAGGTGACAGCACGGAGTGGAAATCGACTGCATCAGTTTGGCGCCGTCCGTGGGGACGACAGAGCTCCTAACGTTTCACTAGCATCGCCTCCCCTCAAAACAGAAAGATGGTGACTAGCCCATACGAGAAATGAAAGTGAGGGGAAGCGTCAGGCGCTCAGCCTGGCACCGACTCGCCACCCTCGACAACTCGAGTAACGTGCAAACACTGTGTTGGCGCTCCTGGAACAACATTAGTGCCAATGAATCCCGAGTCGGGTGTATGATCTCTTCTCGTACACCAAGCTTGGTCAATGATTAAGACGCTTGCATCAATGAAGCAAAGAGCTGACAAAACACTAAAGACGTATTTAACCCGTTTTAACAGTGAGTTAACCACCTTCCACGTGTGCAATAACGCGACGGCCGTCTCAGCTTTCATTAACGGACTGCAGAAAACTTTCTGACACTGGACCCTCCAGCAAGCATGGCAGACCTAATGAAGGAAGTGCAGAGCTTCATCACCCTAGGAGAAGAGTGAGCAGCGCGAAGAGAAGCCGAATCCAATGAGCAAGTGGTTAACATAATATGCGTGCTACATGGAGCCCATTCCGAGTCCGAACTATCCAATAAGTCTAGGAAAAGGGCCCTACGAGGCGTGTGGATCCAGGCGATACGTGGCGAAAAGCGGGTATCGTACGATCGGAAGCAAGGCCCCTATGAGCCGCTAGTATTTTTGAAAAAAGACCTCCAGGGCATACAGCTCCCGCACAATGATGCCTTGGCGATAACGATTTCTCTCGCCGGCTGGGAGATAAAAAGGTCCTTAGTGGACATAGGGAGCTCTATGAACGTCTGGTTTCTCCATACGTTCCGCAACATGCAACTTGAAGAGACAACGTTGACTCTTGATAGTTGTCCAGTGATCGACCTCAGCGGCGAAAGACTGTCACCTGTGGGAAAGATACAACTGACTACAACAGTAGGAGTCAGCTCAGAAAACACTGTTTCAAGAGTTCATAGTGATCGACGTGCCTTCGGCATATAATGCGGTCCTAGGGAGACCCTGAATACACCAGCTAGGAGCAACGGTCTCCACCTCGCACCAGTGCGTCAATTATCCAACGAACCGAGCGGTCAGTACATTGAAAAGCGACCAGGCAGCTGCTAGGTAGTGCCAATATATGGCAACCCCACTGCCTAGCGGTTATCAATCAATGGCCAACCTAGCAGCTAAGACAACCCTCATTTCTACCCAAAGTATAGGAGAGGAACAACCAACTTCAGACAACGAGGCACCAGTAAGCCCTCGAGGCAGACCCAATGCCGGACAACCAGAGAAAAAACCATTATGATATACCTTGACGACCCTCACAACAGCAAGGCCATCCAGATTGGTTCCCATTTGAACAAAGAATTTGTGAAGCAAATCACGAAGCTACTACAACGTAACGAGGACATCTTTGCATGGACCAAGCGAGACATGGTGGGTATTAACCCGTCGATAATTACCCATCCCTAAAAGTGGACCCCTCAAAGAAAACAGTAAGGCAAAAGAAGAGGCTCGTAGCTCCTGAAAGAAACGCAATCATAAAAGATACAACGTCTACTCAACGTGGGCATAATAAAGGAAGCACGATGCCCCGACTGGCTGGCAAACACTGTTCTAGTAAATAAGAAAAATGAGAAATGGAGGGTATGTGTAGACTACACTGACCTAAACAAAGCCTGCCCAAAGGACAACTTCCCACTCCCCCGTATCGATCAGATCATGGATGCCACTACAGGGCACAACTTACTCAGATTCATGGATGCCTATTCTGGTTACAATCAAATATTGATGCACCCCCCAAATCAAGAGAAAATCTCTTTTGTGACTGAAAGGGGAATATACTGTTATATGGTGATGCCATTCAGCTTAAAGAATGCAGGCACAACGTACCAACGACTGGTAATTTGGATGTTCAAATAACAGATTGGCAGGAACATGGAAGTGTACATAGACAATATGCTGGTCAAGAGCCTCCGTAGCCCCAACCACGCACAAGATCTCGCCGAAGCGTTCAACCAACTCAGGAAATACCGGATGAAACTCAACCCGCAAAAATGCACATTCGCAGTCGAGTCTGGGAAATTCCTAGGCTATATAGTTAACAAAAGGGGAATCAAGGCCGACCCAAAACAGATTCTGACCATTCTCGACATGAAAGATCCAACATTTATCAGAGACATTCAGAGACTGACTTGGAGGGTGGCAGCACTCAACAGATTCATATCAAAGTCGTCCAACAAATGCCTCGTATTCTTCAAGTTACTGAGCGCGAGCAAGAGATTTTCCTAAAACGAATAATGCAAATAAGCCTTTTAGAGCATGAAAGCATACATGGAGAGTCCAAAGCTACTCTCAAAGCCTATGACAGGGGAAACACTCTACTTGCACTTGTTTGTTTCCAAGCACGCTGTCAGTCTAGCCTTCGTACGAGACGATCGAGGGACTCTGAGACCAGTATATTACACTAGCAAAACCTTCACAGAAGCGGAAGCATACTACCCAGACCTTGAAAAGTTGGCTCTGGCACTGGTCGTATCCTCCAGGAAATCGAGGCCCTACTTTCAGGCTCACTCCATAACGGTTCTGACAAAGCATCCACTTCGCTAGGTGTTGCATAAACCCGAGCTATCAGGTAGGATGGTGAAATGGTCGGTGGAACTCGGATAGTTGACATAAACTACGCTCCAAGAACCGCCATCAAAGCCCAAAAGCTGGCAGATTTCATTGCTGAGGTCACTGGCGGACAAGAGCCAAAGGGAGACCACCATGGATATTGCGCTGTGACAAGTCCTTGACTGGAAAGGCGAGTGGAGCAAGGATCACACTCCTCTCCCATAACGACTTCACCCTCGAAAAGGCCGATAGGTTCGGCTTCCCCGCTTCAAACGAGGCCGAATACGAAGCCTTCTTGTCCGACCTAAAGCTAGCATTAGGGATCGGTATAGATCGCCTAACAACATACAACGACTCGAGACTGGTAGTCAACCAGGTCAAAAGGGATTTCAACAGCAATGACCCCTGCATGATAGCCTACCGCAACAAAGTACTTGGCATAATGGGCAGGTTCAAGACATGCGAACTCATGCAGTGCCCTTGAGATGACAACAAAACAGCTGTCGCGCTCGCCAAAGAAGCCTCAGCCTCCAACAAAGTCTCCAGATGTCTCATTGAATATCAAGAGAAATCAAGCCTCGATGAAGCAGAACATAGAGATGTCTGCGCTGCGGAAACGCAACCAAATTGGATAACTCCAATATTGGGGTACATAGCAACGAGAGCCCTACCAACCGAGAAAATCGAAGCAAGGAGACTAAAAAACATAGCAGCGAGATACACTTTTCTTAACGATAGGTTATACAAAAGATCAGTGATAGGGCCCCTACTTCGATGTCTGTCACCTTCTGAGGCAAGCCAAGTCCTGGGAAAAGTCCACAGCGGTATATGCGTGAATCACCCGAGCGGGAGAACCCTTGCCCATAAAGCCCTAACCTCGGGGTACTACTGGCCGACCATGCAACGAGACACCAAAGATAGTGTTCGCAAATGCGACGAATGTCAGAGATTCGCACCATACACATATATGTCGGCCCAGCTACTAACTCCGATGACTAGCCCATAGCCATTCGCGAAATGGGGAATGGATATCGTCAGACCGCTCCCGGCATCATCCGGCAAAAAGTTCTTTCTTGTGGCCATCAATTACTTCACCAAGGGGGTCGAGGCCGAGCCCCTATCCAAAATAAGGCAGGTCCAAATCGAAAAATTCATATGGGCAACCATCGTCAATAGATTTGGCATCCCCAAAGCATTGGTTGCCGACAACGAAACCCAGTTCGAAGGAAGTAATGTCAAGAAATTGAGTGAAAGTTTAAACATCAACCACCACTTCTCTTTGCCAGGACACCCACAAGCCAATGGCCAAACGGAGGTTACCAATCGGACGATCTTAGAGGCCATCAAAAGAAAACTTGATGCAACCAAAGGGAAATGGGTTCTAGAACTACCAGGGATATTCTGGGCATATCAAGCAACCAAAAAAGTCCCTACCGAATAAACACCTTTCGCCCTAGCATACGGGTTAGAAGCCATGATTCCGATAGAACTGGAGGTGTCAACTTTCCGAACGGAGGAGTTCACGCCAAACGGTAACGACGAAGCCCTGCACGTAGGGGTAGATCTCCTTGACGAGAAGTGGGATCTAGCCTCCGCCAAAATAGCCGCCTACCAATAGTGAATGGCGCAATATTACAACAAGAAGGTCAAACCATGCGAGTTCAAGGTGGGCGATTGGGTGCTCAGGAAGACCCAACAGAACACCAAAGAAGCAAGCGCAGGAAAGCTAAACCCAAACTGGGAAGGACCTTACATTGTCACTAAAGTCAACAGGTCGGGAACATATTGGCTGGAAGATATAGTCAGAGACGGGCATAAACGACCATGGAATGTAGAGCATCTCAAAAAATATTATCAATAAAATATTTTTTTTTACCAAAAACTTTCATTGTTGTCCGTTACTACCTATGTAAAACCTAACTATGGCAAGACACGAACATCTGCCCAAAGCCTAGTTCGCTGCGCGCGGGCCACGACGGCTGAGGAAGTGGGAGTCTAGTTAGCGTTAGTCTGTTGATGATGATGATTTTCCAAGGGATCATTACTCTCCAACAAACAACGATCGTCGAAATTACAAGGTAAGCTTCGCGACTGATGACGACGGCTTCTGGTGTCCAAAGCCTAGTCTGTTGCGCACGGGCCACGACTGTAGAGGAAGTGGGCGTCTAGTCAGTGCTAGTCCACTGATGACGATGACTCCCCAAGGGATCATTACTCTCCAACAGAAAATGATCGCCGAACTTACCAGGTAAGCTTAATCAGCTTGCGACTGATGACGACGGCTTCTGGTGCCCAAATCCTAGTCCGCTGTGTGTGGGCCACGATGACCGAGGAAGTGGGAGTCTAGTCAGCGCTTGTCCGCTGATGACGATGACTCGCTAAGGGATCATTGCTCTCCAACAGACAATGATCGCCGAATTTACCAGGTAAGCTTAGTCAGTTCGCGACTAATGACGACGGCTTCTGGTGCCCAAAGCCTAGTCCGCTGCGCGCAGGCCATGGCGGCCGAGGAAGTGGGAGTCTAGTCAGCGCTAGTCCACTGATGATGATGGCTTCTGGTGTCCAAAGCCTAGTATACTTCGCGTGAGCCACGACGGCCGAAGAAGCAGCGGGGGTCTAGTCAGCGCTTGTCCGCTGACAACTCACCAAGAAGTCCTTACAGACAATGACCGAGAGAGCCTGGTCAACCCTCAACTGGCGATGGTTTCTATCACAAGGTCAACACAACAACCAAAGGCAAAAATATAGTTTGGCTGACAGACATTTCGCCCAGTAGTACAAACTCTGTGATCTACGAAGCGTCTAAAACAAACACGACAATTCGGGACAAAACAACACTTTCATTCAAAAAAGAAAAATATTTGTCAGTCCAAGGAAGGACGTCACAACCATTTTCAAGGATAAGCATCCTCCTCAGCAGGTAGTCCTGCAGAGCCTGAGCACTCCCCTTGATGAATAGGCCCGAAAGCAGCCCTCTTGTAGCGAGCAAAATCAAGGTCGATGCTAGGATGCTCTCATCTGATCAGCTTCTGAAGCTCTAACCTGCCCCGAATAACCTCGGATGAGATTAACGACCTCTTGCCCGACACATCAAAATCAACCTCACCTACCAGGGCAGCGTAGTGCGAACACTCCTCCGCCAATAGTTGCTCTGCCACACGAACATGGCAGAGCTCCTCACCGATCGCGGATTCCAACTCTTGTGGCTCGGTAGCCCATTCCACTTCCACTCGCCTCTTCTCGGCTTTTTGGGCCTCCAGATCAGAAGATCGCCGGTCCACGGCTACATCCAGACACTAATTTGACCCTGGTTCGCCTCAGTTCAGCACGAGTTGATGTCAGATCAGTCTTGGCAACCCTCAGTTGAGACCTCGATCATACCGGTAAATTCTGCTTCGGTGAAGGAGGTCACGGCCCCCATGGTCCCAAAGTTTGCGGCAATATCAGAATTCTGCAACTGACCATTCAAGGAATTCACCTAATATAGAGCATTCAAATAGAACATCCGCAAGTCCGCAAAGGCCTTCTCCAATGCAAGAACCCTCCTGCGAGCCTCGGGGTGCAGCGGAACAAACTTGGACGACTCAAGAGCACGAGTGGTCACTTTAGAACCACGACAACGCGAAGCATCAACCTGAGAACCAACTTCCTACCCGTCTAGGTTTACAAGGGAAGCAGAAGCAATTGTAGGAAAGCCACGGTCCCCCGAGGATGCTGCCTAGGCAGATCGCGATATCCCATGGGGAGAAGCCGCCCTAGCAAAGGGTTCCCTATTTCTTGGAACAACAACAAGAGGCACATTTGCCTCCAAATCAACAAGCCTAGAAAGACTAGGCAGAGCCACACTTCTCTTCCTCGAACGACGAGCGACCACCCCGTCAGCCGGTGAATCTGGCACAGAGCGAGCACTATGAGAACACTGCAACAACCCACTGCGCACAACATCGCCTAACATTATGACATCCTCAACGGATGCCAAAGGGAGGTTGAGAAACTCCCTCTCTATCCGCCTCTCTTCCGCGCTAAGAGACGGAACAACAAACTTATTTGAAACAGAGGAATAGTATTATAACCAACACCGCACAAGGGATGTACAAAAGTATGCATACATCGATGACCTAGAAACTCACCAAAATCAAAATGAAAATATCGAGACACTCTACGACTTCCAAGCTTGAAGTACCCAGAATCCACCGAAGCCAAAAACCAGTGCTTCTCCCAAGATTCAGTGCCATCCACTGCCAAGCGCAGATAAGGAGGACAGTTCAATATGCAGAGACCCCTAGGATCCAATTGAGCAGCGATCATATGATGGATTACCGGCGATGTCATGCCCCAATTCCTGAGACACAGAAATATCTCGATAACTGAGACGCGACGCCACCCTAAATCATTTTTCCATTTACTTTACTTTCCATTGGTTACAATGTACAAGCTCACGACAAAATTAACTAACTCACACAAAACCTAGACTTGGTTTATACCTCTCAGTTGTCACACCATATAAACAACCAATCGACCACCTAGCGCATCTTCCAACACTACCGCCAATAACAACAAAACCTACACCCAGGTAGGGGTACTCCCATTTGCCACAAACAAGCAAACGGGTCAGAACTAGCTCGTATGAAGAGAACCAAAACAAATCCATTCTCCAATTTATGCATATTATCAAATAAGACGGATAAACGGATGATAATGAATAATGATGAGTAAATGTGCACGAGTAAACTCATTCATAATTTCAACCACAACAGTAAACTTAACAATGAACCACTTTTCATTTTGAATGCTCAACCATGATGTGAATATACACATGAGATGCAACACTCAAATGAGCCTATACAATACTCTTTTTCCAACACATAAATGCCTCGTTTCTCGAGGCTAAGTGCTACTCCCTTTACAGGTTTAGCGTAGTTCCTTATTTTGAAACGGGTATATATGCAAGTGCTCAACAACTTTAACAACATCATATCAATTTCACAACAATAGTCTTCCCCTGGTAGCTTTCCGGCCATATCAAACACGTGCTCAACAACACTAACAATAGTCTTCCCTTGGTAGCTTGCAGACCGCATCTCCCCCGTTGCCTGCCCACCCAAGGTGTTATAATACTCTCCCCTTGGTAGCTTGTCGGCCAACCCCCCCCCCCCCCCCGCTACCCGCCCACCCAAAAGATTTACATCAATATACAAACAAGAAAAACATTGTCCAACAAAATTCCACATGAATTCTCAAATACATGCTATGAATGATTAATTATGCAATTACTCTCATGTGCTATTTTACAGCTCAAAGCAGAAATTAATGAAATATTATGCAATCTCAGCAAATATGCCACTATACTAGTTTTCATTTTCTAACATGAGTGACTACCATACCACATGGTTTTCATCCAACATTTCCATATTTTTCTTTATACGCAATATTCAAAACCGCATTCATATATCAAATACCATGTACATAGTTAAAAATATCATAATGGCAACCTAAAAAAAGAGACGAGTTCTGCTCACCTGGGCGGAAGGGCCTTTCGAAACCCAAATCCAACCTGACGAAGCGCCTAATCAGTGAAAACAATGATTTGGCGACTGGAAGCTTTCCAAAACAGGCTCGAACTTCGACAGGCCACCCAAATGGAAACCAAAATTCCAGGGAAATCGTTCCAAACCCCTAAAATGGTGAAAACTCTCCCCTAAATCAATCTGATCGTCTCCAAATAGTGCAACAAGATAGAGACTGGCCGAAACAGTGCTACAGAACCCTGAAACAGTGGATTGCAGCTCACCCACGCGATCACAGCACGGATTCAGGCCGGTGAACCTCCCTAACGAACATGCACCCACAGATTTCAAAATTTTCAACCAACCACGCAACACCCTCTGCATGTGGGGTTTACTCCCTTCAAACACATCAGGCAACATGACCGGAGGGATGATTGGAGCGGAGCTAGTCAAACAGCCGGTGACAGCTCTGATCAGCTCCCTCTATATTTCTACAAACTTGTTTTGGCTCTGAAATCAAGCGAGAAGGAGAGGGGAGAGAAAGGAAGGAGAAAGGAAGATAAATGAAGGAATTTGGGGCGGTGACCCGCTCCAAAGCTCGGTTGCAGCCGAGCGTATCGCCAGAGCAACAAAAAGGACGTCCATGGAGGGGAGGAAGAAGAAGGAAGGGTCTTTCTCTTTATACATGGGTGGCTATATGCCCCCACAAGAAATCTGAGGGCACCCACCCCCAATTTTCACAAATACAAATTTTTAATAGAAAATTTATATTCAAATTCTTAACACCAATGTAGATGATCCCAAAATTTCTAAAATACAATGAATTGGCCGAGGTAAAAAATTTCGAGTGTTACAAGCGAAGTCAAACGAAGGACAACATCATGAGCCCTCAGGAGGCTCGCGAGCAGAATCTTGAACCCGCTCGGAACCATTTGAGTGGGAGGCATACATAAATAAACAAAGAAGCACCAGACATGATCTGGCACTAGAAACCGAAGCCCAGGCTCAAGACTCAATCATGCCTCGGTGCAAACCTATGTACCCCTAAGGAGGTACATTGATCCCAAAACTCCAAACACGGGAAAATGTCCAAGTCGCCTAGGATACGATACAAACTACGAAGTCTGATCAACTCAATTTCATCGACCAAACTACCTTTTAAGAACTGGATGCAAGTGAGGGATAACGGGTCCTTCGTAGAAAGCTCAACATTGTCAGCCATCAGTAAAAAGAACAAATCAAATTTCACAGCAGTACCATGGCTCGAAATAACAGCATAAATAAGTATAAGAAAATCTGCCTCAAAACGGCCGATAACTATAGGGAAGACAAATCGCATTTTCTCTCCTTGAGCAGTCGCATACTCTTTAATGTTGTGCGCCGCTCGAGACAAACGCTTCGAGTCCAATCATCACGACAGTACGATATTCTTTTTGAAGAGTCAGTGGACCTACTTAACACCCCCTTAACTCGGGGGGAGTAATTGATGATACATAAAAATGGTCACATCCCTGAGCCATACACGTGTCATGATGATCACGAGGAATTACGGGCCCCATCATCAGCCCAACACTGATCCGGCCCAAGTGGTTCTAAGCCCGCTTGATCCAGTTTGCCAGACGAACCCGAACTCTTACAGCGTGCTAGGCCCACACGTCTCACAACTATCCTCAATACCAGTAAGTAATACTAAAGCACACATCTCGAGGATCAGCTTCGGACGGGCAACTACAACAGCTTTTTGCTTCCAACTAGGAAGCAAATAACGAAATACATTCAACGCAGGGAAACTTTCTTCTACAGATTGCTCTTGAATTGGGAACTATCTCCCTCGTATCTAGAAGCACAGGGCTAACATGGAACTTCCCTCCTATAGCACAACTCTTAATTAGAGGAGGATTTCCACGATGATCTCCTTCCTAAACTACGCCTACGATGGCCTGGTAGAACCAGGATTCCTGCAATATAAATAAGACATTAGGTTGGTAAGCTAAGGTATGCTACAAATTCTTTGTTTACAACATTACGCCTACATCAGATCCCTGTCTGACTTTAGCATCGGAGTGCCATTGACCACCACAACGGTGGTCCGTGGCTCACATACATTAATTGTGCAAGTTAGCAGGTCATCGGGATTAATTCAAAAAAGGGAACGGAAATCGACTACATCACTTTCCATGAAAACTTAATTATTGTGAAGTACAATTTCCAACCACTAATTTGATCATTTTAACCAAGCAAGTATCGAAATCCTCCCTGGAGTTGGGGAAGAAATGCGTGTATAGACTTTTTTTTCGTGGGCTAATGCATGTGAGATACTTCATTTTGGAAGTCAAATCTTAAGAAAAAAATGAGAGAAAAACAAAGTCAAATCCAAAAACATATATAAATGCACACCAAGTTGGATTAACTTGACATAATCACATATGGGGCCTAACATAAACTTGGTCAACAAGGATCCCGTCACTAATCAGATCACGAGCGATGAAAGATTAGTTGCATCATGACACATTGTCAGCTACAAAACAAACAAGTGTTTAATAAGAGCCCTTCTAGGGAGCAAGGGAACGCGTGAGGGAGAGGAACAAGGGATGGGTACACCCATCCCTCGCTCCCTTTCCCTCGCATGTTCCCTTGCCCCCTAGAATTTCTGGTTTAATAATGAAAGAGTAAAAATATGTAAATTAAACAATGTAGACCTTTCATTTCCTATTAAACAACTCGACTATGTGTCATCTACTGTTCATTCTTTGACATGCATAAGAAAAAAAAACACTACTGATGATACATAAATACGATCACACCTTCCACGTGTCATGATGATCTCGAGGAGCTACAAGCCCCAGCATCAGCCCAACACTGATATGGCCCAAGTGGTTTAAGCCCGCTCAACTTCAGTCCGTCGGGCGGACCCAGACTCTCACAGCACGCTAGGCTCACACGTCTCACAACTATCCTCAATACCCGTAAGCCTTTTTAGGTAAGTATCTCGAGGATTAGCTTCGGACGGGCAACTACAGCTACTCTCTGCTTCCAATTAGGAAGCAAACACAAGAGTATCTTCCACACAGGGAGACTCCCTTATACAGATTGCTCTTGGATTGGGAACTGTTTTCTGCGTATCTTGGAGCGCAGAGCTAACATGGAACTTCCCTCCTACAGCACGACTCCTAATTATAAAGGGATCTCCACAAAGATCTTCTCCCTAAACTACGCCTACGATGGCCTGATTGAACCAGGAATCCTTGCACTATAAATAAGACACAAGGTTGGTAAGCTAAGGTACACTAAAAATTCCTTGTTACAACATTATACCTTCCTCATATCCCTTTCTAACTTTAGCATCGGAGTGGCATCAGCCACCACACGGTGGTCTGTGGATAACGTGTGCTACTTGTGCAGGTCAACAGGAACCAGGTCAGAGCAGGGAGCGAAAAATGATTGCATCAATTTGGCGTCGTCCGTGGGGACGACATAGTTCATAACTTTACACTAATCGTCGTCTCCTTTCAAAACACAGAGAGATGGTGACCACCAAGTCAACAACGGAGAACCTGAGGACATGTTGAACGTTCTGGCTTTCCCTATACCGCCTCATTCAGTACCTTCTATCTTGCACTCGCAGTCGACTCACGCTCCCGTACCGATGGCAGTAGCAATAGATCCCAGAGTCGATATACTAGCGTCCCAAATACAGTGGTGGAAGCTCTCACGTGATAGAATCCATCACCCGCTAATGGAGACCAGAAGCAGCACGGACCCCCCGCCTTTGGCAGATGATAGGGAGCAAGCGCAGGAAAGCCAAGCACCCGCCAGTTTTTATTGGACTAAAGGAGGCTACGCGGCTAACACTGAATTCAACGCTAGGACAGAGAAGCTCGGCTATGGGAACCCCCTCCGTAGAGGGTCTCCGCATGAGGTATCCAGCATCTGATGTTTGTACAGCAGTATCCACCACCCCTTTGCGGGCTCCATAGCAGGAAATGATATATTCCGTTAAAGAGAGTCCTTCACGTAAATTGCTTTGAATGGGTAAATCAATCATTTGTCCTTGGGGATCCGACATTAATCCTCGCATACCTACTAATTGGTGTACCTGAGATGCATTTCCTCTAGCTCCCGAAAAATACATTATATGGACTGGATTAGAAGGATCAGTCATCCTAAAATTAGGATTCATTTCTTGTCGCAAATATTCACTTGTGGCATACCATTTCTCCATGGATTGACGCACGACCCGGACGTACTGTATCGCCTCTCCGCCCCACCATTTGTGGATCGAATCATGAATGAGGCCCTTTTAGAGGAAGTTCACTCCTCTTAATCTCGACTCCTAAGAAGGGACCACCAATCCTTTCGATCATCTGCTCCATTACCAACACGTAATGGACCTCAGAGAAGGACCCGAGTCTGTCATGTGCAGAACCTTTCCCACTAGTCTAAAAGGCCCTGCGCTAACATGGTTCCACAACCTTCCACCGATGTCAATTGACTCCTTCAAAACACTGGCGAAGGAATTCATGACAAGTTTCGTCTGAGGTCTAGTGAGACGCTCCGAGAGTATGTCACGCGCTTAAACATGTCAACGGGTGCAACGATGATAAAGCCGTGACGACCTTCACTAAGGGCCTCAGAGAGGGAAAGCTTTTCGAGGACCTCACCTTGGAGCCACCTCTTAACATGGTGGAGCTCCTCAAGATCGTCCAGAGACACATCACCCTCGAGGAGTCTAGGACCGCTAAAAATAAAACCAAATGCGATAGGAAGCTTTCATCTCTTAGGGACAAGAAGAAAGGAAAGAGTCGCGAGGACAAGGAATGGAGCAAAAGAAAGTGCGA
Organism: Berberis vulgaris; assembly: GCA_963556465.1. Lineage (NCBI taxonomy): Eukaryota > Viridiplantae > Streptophyta > Magnoliopsida > Ranunculales > Berberidaceae > Berberis > Berberis vulgaris. The sequence continues at coordinate 29,620,305 of OY747127.1, read as the reverse complement.
TGACAACAGGTCGGACCCTGGTCGTCCCAGACTAGAGAAATCATCCAACTACGTTGGATCCAGAGCCATGACACCCCTAAGCACTAGCCTGTCGGACGTACTTAACTCCATGAAAGGCTGAGAGGAACTGAAGTGGCCCCCAAAAACATGCAAAGACCCCTCCAAGCGTGACAACGAAAAATACTGCGCATACCACAAGGAGGGCGGCCACAACACCAACGACTGCAAGAGTTTGAGGTATGAAGTTGAGTATTGGATCCGCAAAGAAATTGAAAGAGTTCCTAAAGTCTGAGAAGCGAACAAAACAATCAAAGGAAAGGGAGGAGTCAGGTTAAAGAAATAGATAAGGCGACTCCAAGGATATTCTACGACCTTAATGGAGTCAGACTGAACAAAGACCAGTCATACAGGTCCTGCAAGCGGACAATATTGGATATGCGGACACAATTCGTGGGTGAGGACAAGCACCTCTTCCACTCAAGGATTCAGAATCCCATTCCCACTTTGACTTTCACGGCAGGGACCTCGATGGAGTCCGAGCACTGCACAACGACGCCTTGGTCATCTCTGTTTCCATCGCAAAGTGGAAAGTAAAAAGAGCTCTAGTCGACAAAGGAAGTTCACTTAATGTTCTATTCTACAATGTGTTCCGCAGCATGGACCTCAAAGAGGAAAACCTGACGTCTTCAAAACACCCGCTAATCGGATTCAGCGAGGAGAAGTGTTTCCCGTTCGGAAAGATAAGATTGGCTAGGATAGCAGGAGAGCGACAACTCAGGAAAGTCCTATTTCTGGACTTCGTTGTGGTAGACGCACCGTCATCCTACAATCTCATCCTGGGAAGACCTTGGCTCCACTAGATGGAAGCAGTAGTCTCCACCCTTTACAAGTATGTTAAGTATACTGCTAACCACTCCGAATGAACCCTACGTGGAAACCAACCTAAGGCACGAGGTTGCCACTACGCCGCACAGAAATAGATAGAGTGTTCTCAGATTCATCTACATCATGCAGAGCAGCCTGAACCAGTGCAAAGCCAAAAGAAGGTAGAGACATTATTTTCAAGCGGTACAGGACCAATCGGCTCTTCCACCCAGCGAGTCGTAAAGGCCATGGCAAGCGGGAACACCTCCCCCCGACATTTCGTCGGCGCGGAAATCCATCCCTCTGCAAGGTTTACTATTCAATGACTTATGTAACACCTTGACAGTCTAGTAGACGATCAGCGAGAGCAACTCGAATTCACTTCAAGGCTAGGATTAGATTTTCTCCTTCAACAGTTAGATTGCTTTAAGTTGTTTGTTTCCTTTTCCATAGTCAATATTGAGTTTTAGTTCTTAAAAAGCGTATGTGATTTGCAATCATTTAAGAAATAAAGAAATAATTACGAAAACAAACTCTATTGATTATCAAAAGGATGTGACAACAAGCACCTTGAGGCAGATACAAAAGGCTACATATTGTGAACGCCTTGAGGCGGATACAAAGACTGAGCACTATAAGCGTCCGAATACAGTGTGAACTAAAGTAAAAAACTCACTTAGACAATTCTGCTATGGACAACATTCGCCGAAGACTTGCAAACCCTCCAATGCGAGCAATCTGCAAGTGACAACAAAGGTAAGAGAATGGGAGAGCTCGACCCCTTCCGAAAACAGCAGCGAAGTGTAAGAGGGGATTGAAAGGACTGAGCAGTCAAATTGCTTCGTCACATCACTCCGAGGATACGCTCTCCTTACAACATTGCAAACCTTGCAACGAGCTGTTGATTTCCTCAAGAGACATCCCACCATCTGTCCAACCTCCTTAAAGGGCTTAGAAGAAGGTATATGAGGATGGCCACAAACAACGAAGCAATCATGATCTCACAGCGTCGTCAAGAGAGACCACTTTTCCATATGCGGTGGCAGGTGTGACTGAGAACTACCACACTCGGAGACATCGCACGTCGACTAATACTTCGATCAGCCAGTGGTTAGTAGCAGAATTCGAGCACACGAAGGCAAAATTTATACGGTGTAACACCAAGCACCCCCCTTAGTAGGAAATTTCTACTACTTCTCCGCAATATGAAAATAAATTACGAAACCTCAGCAGATCAACTACGTGCCCACTATCAGGTGACCACGCATAACAACAACTATCTCTATAACTGATCGGAGCAAATGTCAGAACATTCGGAGACTCTAGAAACGAAGAATCAACTTCAGCCTTTGGAAAACCCAAAACATCTTTTTCAAACAAGAACATTACAGAAGATAAGCACTATGAAAGATAGCGCCTGCAACGATTAGAAAACACCATTATATAGACATGATGGTTCATCAAGCGGGCACTCAAGCATTAACTTCCAAGCATTGAATACCGTGCGGGAAATTGGAAGATGACGATTCCCAAGGAAAGTGCAAAGACGGCGTCAATCAATTTATGGCGTTGCATGCAACCCCATCAATTGAAGGGGAATAACCGATACTCAACCGTCACACAGCCTACACCGTACGCGTGTCACCACACAATCTACACCGTACACGCAACACACCATGCAGGTAAACCCTAGCCTTTCTTCTGTGGGCCCACGGGTTCAGCCTATTATTCAAACAACACTCTGTCACGTGCTTCGCACGAGCACTAGCTATCCTAGTCAGCCCTGACATACGGATTATACCTTTAGATCACCAGCTGATTTAAGGTAATTTCATCCACTCCATGCTACATGCGGATGGATTAGGTTTTCACGCCCCCTAGCAGGCGAAACTTCTATTCAAACCAAGCAAGCTTAGTTAGCCAAGACTGATTACGATGGCTTCTGGTTCATCCCGATACCTAGTCCGCTTAGCGCGGGCATCGACGATTTAGGAAGTGGCATTCTAATCAGTGCTATCACAATTGGTGATGACGACTCGCCAAAGATCATTGCCCCCTTCGCTGGCAATGATCGCCAAACCTAATCAGGTAAGCCTAGCTGGTGATGACTAGCAACAAAAGCTTTTGATCAAAACCTAGACTTGTAGCCCCCATTACGAAGGTGTAGATAGTCTAGAAGATGGGAGCCTAGTCAGTCCCGAACTAATTCTAATGGCTCGCCACGGGACCAACGCTTTTTAGAGTGGCCGCCAAATCACCAATCCTGAAGTTGTAGCCCGCGCTGCGAGGGTGTAGATTGTCTAGAAGGTGAGAACCCAGTCAACCACGACCTGATTCTGACGATTTGCCAGGGGACCACTACTTTTCAGCGTGGCCGCTGAATCCTTCCAAATTTGTAGTTTGGTGCACTCAGGTGTAGATAACTTGGATAGTCGAAGCCTAGTCAGTCCTGAACTGATTCCAATGGCTTGACACGGGACCACTGCTTTTTAGCTTGGTCGCCAAACCTCTCTCGAACTTGTAGCACCCACCGTGCGGGGAAGGTGTAGATGGTTCGAAAGCTGGGAGCCTAGTCAGTCCTGAACTAATTTTGATGGCTTACCACACGATGACTGCTTTTCAACCTGGTCGTCAAACCTTTACTCCATGAATCTGTAGTCTGCTCTGCTCGGACATAAATGATTTGGAAGGTGGGAGCCCAGTCAGTCCCAAACTGATTTTGACGGCTTGCCACGAGACCACCGCTTTTCAGCTTGGTCACCAAACGGGAATCTAGCTGAGTCAGCATCTTCACGCTCAAACGGACTGACAATCTAATGCTAAGCGAAGGCCACTCGCGCCAATACAAGGATCGTACGGCCAGTGCCCAGATAAAAGCTACATTATGCCAACTCGAGCTTATGACGCCTGACTCGGCAAGAACACTTTGATACGCGCGCTCAGCCATCACAACTCACTCATAACAGCAGCTATAGCCAACCAGTCAGACAAGCAAAATAACTCTCAAGCAGCTTACCTTGAGGATATGGCACAGCTCGGATGACTCAACCCCCAGCTAAACTGTTCATAACATGCCCACTACCGAACATGACTTCACTGTGATGACCCCAAGTCATTCATAGCACAAAGCGATCAAGATCTCTACCGCAGATAGACCAGTCAACGTCCTATTGATTCAACCAACCTATGCCAAAGCAAGACGACAAGGCAAAACGAAAAACATGCAATAGAGACAACAAGTACAAAATGGATAAAACTGTTCTCATTAACGATCAAAAACAAAAAGAGTATAAACACACTGATTGATGCCAAAAACCGACATTAATGTCATTGCATGATTTTCGACATCAATCAAAGAAATAACTATTGTTTTTATTTATTTTTTCCCTTCAACCTGCAATACACTTCAATAATGCATAGTAGGGTTATCGATTATTTAACGTGGATTAGAAGACAAATATGATTTTCAATTTAAAGAATAAAGAGAAGAGTAAAATAATGGATTGTGAAAATAAACTAAAAGTTAAAGGAGAAAGAGAAACAATAGAAAAAAAGGTTGACAAAGATAAAACTTACTTCTTCAATGGATTTAAAATGTAGTACATGCACTTCTCTACCAAACAAAAATATAAAGCCAAGAACTACAACTAAAAACAACTCTCTAAAAAAATCCATCCTTTATGAACTCCATGTATTGGGTTTTTATAGGTAAAAACGGTTTGAGTGAAATAAGGAAACATGGTTGAGTGAAACAAGGAAACATGGTTTGAGTTAAACAAGTAAACATGGTTGAATGAAACAAGGAATGGTGTTGGAGTTGAATAAGGAAACATGTCCTGTAGAAATTATTTTATGATAAAGTTGGCCATGTGGACGTCCAAATCTTCATATTGATTTTCTCGAGATTCGTAGTTGTTGTTGCATTGTGGGCTTGACTTCATGGGTCTTGGGATTGAAATGCTTTAATCCTTCTGAATGCATTTGAACTTCCATTGGGCCTTCTAGTTGTTGAATTTAGCCTAATTGTGACACTTTATGCATGATTTGAGATTTGTGCTTAAATTCCTACAAAATACACGTAATGAGATATTTTTATTTCATAATTGGACTTAACAATTGTATATTTAGGGGTGTAAAAATCGATGTTTTGGGTGCTTATCACACACAACTTTCACTCCTTGCCAGGGGAAGGTATAGAAACGGAAGAGTTAAGCCTAGCGAAAGAAGAAGTAGAAGTTGCGTCCACACACGCCGCAGCCTGGACATCAGGCTTCAAACTGTCTTCCTCGTTCGATGACGTCGAGGTAACAGATAGGTCCACATATGACATCTTCTTATAACGGCTGAAATCCCACTCTGGGTGCTCCTCTTTTATCAGCGCCAACAGCTCCAGCCGTCCATGTACAACCTAGCAAAACTCGCACTTGCCTTGTTCCTGAAGAAGCTCTTCCTCCCGCACCTTTGCATCAACAAGTTCACGATCAAGTAGCCCCAACTTGCCAATCATCGCGTTGACCTGAGACGACTCTGTGGCCAGACTGCTCTTCACGACACTAAGTTCATGATGCCCCAATTCGAGCTGGTCCTCAGCCTTCCTTGCTTTTCGAGCATAGACTCCACATCGGATCCAACTGTTGCTTCTCAGCAGCCCAGTCGACTTTTTTCGAAGCACTCACTTCACCGAAAGACAGTTGTTCAAAACTTGCCTTAGCCGCAGCTTCCTGCGCAACCTTGACTTCTCGGCGGATACGACTCAATTCCTGCCTAAGTCCGTCCCTTTCGGACACCGGCTTTGTCAGATCACGCTCGAGGTCCTCCATACGAGTCCTCTGAGCCTTAGCGGCCACGGCTGACTGATCAACCACTTCATCTCGGCTTGCTTCTTAAGCCGATCAATTTCACGGAGCGCATCAGAATACAATAACTACATGTGCGAGAAGACACGCTCCAAGGTATATACTCTCTCACAAGCCGCCTCAACTTCTTTTCCAGCAACGACCGTGTGGCTCATGTGAGACATACATAGCATAAGGTATTTCAGACCATTATCCATATATCCTTCCAACGTATCCTCTTCGGGTTTAAGAACATGATCCATCAACCAGCTGTGACGCCTACTTATATGCTTCCTCGAAGCATACTCTATGTCCACCTCTTGGTGTCAAACTTGTGAGCTCATCTTTACCAAGTCAGGTGCGAACATGTTTATCTATGCACCCGGATGAAGCTTTCCCGGATCAGGGATTACGCCAGCGCCACCCTTCGTAGTCGCCACCATCTTTAGACTCTCCTTCGTGGCCTTCCCTTTGTCGCTAACAACCGGCCCTTCATTGTGAAGTGGCTCAATGGGATCCGGAGGAAGAGGAGGGAGTGAATTATCCAAAGGACCCTCCAACACTTATGGCTGTGGCCTAGAATGAGACGGTGGGCAATGCAGACTATAAGAGACGTGGCCGGTACCGTAGTGACCTTCAGGGGAATTAACAGTAGGGCGATCAGATTCTGCCACCTCAGGCGAATCTTCACAGGAGCCTCTTACCGCAATGGTCCAATGCAAATCAGCACCAGCGGAAGCTGCCATTGCAACCCGCACCAAACGATCATTCAAAGCCTCAACCTACGCATCACTAAGGTACGACCTGTCCATGACTCCTGCCAACCGCAAGAAATCTTTCTCCAAGACGGAAACGTCAGACCCTGCCTCAATAGGCCTGGCGGATTTGCGCTTCTCTCTCACTGGAGTGGCTCTTTCTGAAGACACCCCAACTATAAGGCGAAACCTCTTCCTCACAAAGGAAGCAAGTATCTCGGACGGCTCTTACGCATCGGATAGATCGAGAACTTTTGCCCTAGCATCCTTTTTCTTCCTCAAAGGGGCCCCATCTTCCAACTTAATAATATGCGACTCTCGATACAGAGTAGGGGTGAAGTGCCAGTTGTCCCACAACCTACTACGGATGAAGTTGGAAACTCTTATGACATTGATTGCCTTTCTTTGCGGCAAAAACACAGAGTGTCTCCATGGTGTTTTGCTCCTCTAAGGTAAGAGGAATAGTAGGAAACTTTCCAACAAGGGAACACAAGTAATGAGCTGTCAGCCCGCTACCAAGCATATCAAAATCTTAAGAAAAGGGTTGAACTTACGAAGCGGCCTAAACTGCCGCTCGAGCGGACGACCCCTGATCGAAAATACTTTGAATCTGCGGGAGCCAAGAAGCAGTACTTCTACCAGAACTTGAAATCATCAGGCAATTTACCTAAGCACTTCGGCGACTTCATCTTACAAACAACATTGCTCTTCGGTTGGGGAGAGGTCAACAACTAGATCACCCGCAGAGTCACGCTAACACCGGCCTCCTTAGCACTGAGCATAATCATGAGAATGTGTGATACCCTTGTGTGGGAGGACCTGAGAGGGAGGGTGCGGGAAAGGCCCGTGATGGTGAAGCTCAATAGGCACGTGGATCCCAAGAGGGGTTGGGCGAGCTACCAATGGGAGATTATAGTCCCACATCGCCTAGGTGAGGAAAAGGAATGTGTTATATATGTACGAGATTGGATTTACAAAGTACTATGTGTTTTAAAGTTGTATGGGCCTTGGGTCCAAAGAGGACAATATAGTATTCTGTGGATCAGGTCGTGACAGAATGATATTAGAGCCGGACCTAGCCGAAAGTGTGCCAACGAGGATGTTGGGCTCCCTTAGGGGGTAGATTGTGATACCCTTGTGTGGGTGGACCTGGGGGGAGGGTGCAGGAGAGGCCCGTAATGGCGAAGCCCAATAGGCCAGTAGATCCCAATAGGGGTTGGGCGAGCTACCAACGAGAGATTATAGTCTCACATCGCCTTGGTGAGGGAAGGGGATGTGCTATATATATACGAGGTTGGATCTACAATGTACTACGCATTTTAAAGTCGTGCGTGCCTTGAGCCTGAAGTTGACAATATAGTACTATGTGGATCGGATCGTTACAGAATGATCCTATATCCATTAGGCCCCAACTGAGCCGGAGGAATCCCTAAGAGACCCAAGAACCACCAAATCACGTCCAGGACCAAAAAATGCACTCCAGTTTGAAGCATCCCACGATGTAAATAGATGAAATCGGCAGGAGGTGACACAAGCGTTTGGTCGCCCGTTGAGAGGTACAATGACAGGTCTTCAGGAACTCCAAACTTCGTACGGATTTTTGCAGGACCAGGCTCAAACAACAACCTGTCTTCAAAAAACTCCAGGGCCTCAACCAAAACAACATTATCAAGAAGGTTTTCTTGAGCCATGAAGAAGACGAACGATCTTTGCAGAACATCATCTTCGAAAGCGAACAAAGTAGAAAAATCAGACTCAGCACTGCGGATGACCTAAATAGAGGATGATTTCACGCATTTTTTCCGTCGAACCAACGCACATGCCATTAATGCGACGTGCGGCTTAAGCAACGATTCAGACTCAATCATCATAAGTGGTGCATCCCTTCAAGAGATGACTTAGCGAACTGATGTGACAGCTCACTAACTCTGGGGGAGTAGCTGATGATACATAAAAACGGTCACACCCCTGAGCCGAACACGTGTCATGATGATCTCGAGGAACTACAGGCCCAACATCAGCCCAACATTGATCCGGCCCAAACGATTTAAGCCCGCTCGACTTCAGTTCGCCAGGCGGACTGGGACTCTCACAGCACGCTAGACCCACTCGTCTCACAGCTGTCCTCAATACCGTAAGCCCTCCTTAGGCAAGTATCTCGAGGATCAGCTTTAGACAGGCAACTACAGTTGCTCTCTGCTTTCAACTAGGAAGCAAACACCAGAGTATCTTTCACACAGGAAAACTCCCTTCTATGAATTGCTCTTAGATTGGGAACTATCTCCCGCGTATCTTGGAGTGCAGAGCTAACAAGGAACTTCCCTCCTAAAACACGACTCCTAATTAGAAAGGGATCTCCATAAAGATCTCCTCCCTAAACTACGTCTACGATGACTTGGTTGAACCAGGACTCCTTGCACTATAAATAAGACACGAGGTTGGTAAGCTAAAAATTCTCTGTTACAACATTATACCTTCTTCAAAGCCCTGTCTGACTTTAGCCTCGAAGTGTCATTGGCCACCACAACAGTGGTCCGTGGCTCACGTGTGCTACTTGTGCAGGTCAATAGGTTAGCAGGAACCAAGTCAGAGCAGAGAGTCAAAAACGACTGCATCAACCACGTTCACCAAACCCGTTAATTGGGTTGTTAAATACTAGTTGAGATTAATGAAATCAAGCTAATTAGAATGATTGCATGAACAAAATTATAAAAGGAAATAATTATCTATTCATAAAGTAACATATACATGAGACACGTCACTACACCAAATTAGCATATTTGTAACTACTCCCAAAACAACACTTTTGAGCTATTATAATCCACCAAACAATTTCAAGTCAAAATTAAATTTAGTCAAAAAAATGAAAAACAGTTACACAAAAAAAATGATACAATAATTTGGATCACCATGAATAGTATCACTTGTAGGACCATACTATTCATGGTAATACAGTTATTGTATCACTTTGTGAAATTGTGTAAAATTGTTTTTTGAGTTGTTATAGCTCAAAAGTGTTACTGTTTTGTTAGTTGTTACAAAAATGCTAATTTGGTGTAGTGCATTGAGAATTGGAGATAGATATTCATTAATTTTTCAATGTATAACACTGAAATTACAGTATTGGTCAGTGCAAGAAATTGAAATTTAATTGTATATTTAGTTGTATACATTAATGTGCTCTATATGACTCAGAGGCATACAAAATTTGTACCAAAACAAAAAGGGAACTCTGATTTTGTTCACCCATAAATGCAATGACGGTCACGCTGGTTCCACTCCTCAATTAAAAGTTAGATCATGCAGCCTTAATTATCTTCTTAAACTCATTGTAATTGACTAGGCCATCACCATCCAAATCAGCCTCTCTGATCATTTCTTCTACTTCTTCATCTGTAAGCTTCTCCCCTAGATTGATCATTACATGCTTCAGCTAAATATACAAAATGAAAGAACTGATAAATATAACAATACTTGAAACTGTAAGGATGCAGTAAAAATGGACTTCAGCTGCATGAACGAGCAAAGATAATGTGCATAATTGTTATAAAAAATATTCAAAGAATCTGAAGGGTCTGTAAGGAATGTTGTTTTACCAAAATATTCATTTTTATCAACAAAAATCTTTTATGAACATAGAATCTACTTTTCCTTTATACAGAAACGATGACCCCTAAATCATAACCAAACGCATTTTTACCTCATTGGCAGATATATATCCATCTTGATTTTTGTCAAACACTTTAAAAGCTTCTTTAAATTCTTCATCTTCGTCAGCTTCCTATGAATTCAAAAACATTACTTGATGAGTTGAATGCCAGAATAAATAATTTGAAGTGGTCGAAAATAACCAAACAAATGGGACCTACATGATATATCAAAGGATAGCAACTGAAGCTCATCTAACCTTTATTTTTTTGGATATGATATTCAAGAATTCGCCAAACTCAATCGTTCCATTCCCATTTACATCGACTTCTCTTATCATCTTTTGCAGTTCTTCTTCAGTTGGATTTTGCTCCATCGAACAGATCACTGTTGCCAGCTCTTCAAGAGTAATACAACCTGTAAAAATAATTGAATAGAAATCAACCCCAACAAAATACCAACCACACCAACCAATGAATACCACATTAAGTCAAATGAACTTTTAAAACTAAAACACATGTTTACAAAACTGATTGTGATTACAATGCTAATGCTCTAAAACTAGCAGTTTTCTTTGAATATGAAAATTCATCAAACATAAACTGGGCAGAGGCAAATCCTCCATCATATACACTAAATCCCATGAAACTCATCAACCCATATCTGCAAATGATGACATATATATGATTCAAGTGAAATTTCATCAACTCACCTCTCCATTTACTCATACAAACAACCTAAAAGTGTACATTAAACAAAACATAGAATATCATCAATACCCATTTATCTAAAACCCCAAAAAATCCTAACTTTACATCTCAAAACATAAACATTGTAAAAATATCAAATTTTTAATGGGGAGAACTCACAATCTCCATCTTTATCAAACAAGCTAAAAGCTTCCCCAAACTCAGCAATGACATATTCAGTCAATACATCTGCCATTTGTTTTTAGTCTTAAAAACTGAAGAAAACACAACCAAAGCAGAAGATAAAACTCAAGTTTTTTTGGAAAAGAAGAAGAAAGAGTGAATGAGACTTGGAGGAAAGCAATGGGTCTGTTTTTATAGGTGCAAACAGGTGTGACTATTTTACGACTATTTGTTGTTTGGGAGAAACTATTTCTTTGAATCTCTTGAATGTTGGAAATTTGGAAATATTCTTCCCCCGTAAAAGAATTCAATTGCCGAGATAGTCCAAGTCTTTGACCTCTAGGGAGGTTGGTCAGACTGATCATTGACCTTTTCAAAATTTATTTTTTGTATGTGATTATATTTGACTAATTTGTGGTATGAGAATTACAGGCCTTCTTAATGAATCGATTGACTTAGCATGCAAGAAAGCAACCTCTGAAAGAATTTATTTTACGTGTTTTTCTTGGACCACTGCGTGAAATGCGCTATGATGGTGAAGAAAATGATGATTAGGAATAGGCAACGACTACTCCACACCACCGAAAGCGTTGTCTCACACCACCATTGCGTTTTTATTTTTTTTATTTACTTACTCACACCACCAATAAATATGTTAAACCTAACAAAAAAACTCAATCTCAAAACGTAAAAAATGATGACTCCTCTCCCTCAATCTCTCGCACTCCTTGTTGTGTGTCGTCCGAAACTCGGCGACCAAACTCCACTTACTCGCAGCTTCATCATCCTCGTCCTCCCGCTCTTTCCTATCTCTTCCTCTTTGCAAAAACTCCAAAATCACAGAGGAAAATCGCAAAAACTTATGTCTCCTCGTCCTCGTCCTCTTCCTCTCCCCTATCTCTCCCTCCTCGGTTGCATTCCCCTATCTCTTCCTTGCATTCCATTACATTTCCTTTGGAGGAACTTATCTTGATTTTATTAGATGAAAATGAAAGAGTTTAGTGAAGTTGATGATGTTAGAAATGAAGATTTTAAGGGTGAACATGAGGGTGAAGAAGATGATCAATTTAAAGAGCAAGAACAATTCATTCCAATGGAGGTAATTTGCATAAAAAAAAATTCATCTAATTTGCATGTAATTTTTTTTCAAAATAATTGTTTGATTATTGTATCATGCATTGGTGCATAGGCATTTCTAATGAACGTAATAAGTGTGGACATGCCTTTTAACAATGTTGAGAACCCATAAACGAACCATTTAGAGGTAACCGTCATTTTGTTGTTAAGTAAATTAAAATTTTAACTAATATATGAAACTAATTATAAAATGAATCATTATGCAGAATGATGATGATAATGTTGATGGCAAGTTACTCGATGATGGAAGTGGTGACATTAACAATGAAGAAAGATCAATGGCACTGGTAGTCGATGATGGTCACTTATTTGTTACGAACGAGGTAAGATAATTTGTGTGTTTTCGTTTTCATTAGTTTCCATTGTTATAAATATGGTGTTATTAACAAGTTTAAAATTATTTTAGGTATTCTCATCAAGGTCTACATTAATAGCTTGGGTCCAAGACATCGGTAGGGATAATAACATAGTTTAAATCGGAACTTGCTAATCACAGACAGAAGGAAATGATCCATTTTAGTTGTGAAAGGGGAGGGAAACCCGACAAAAGGTTAAAGAATTCTATTCGATCAAGTAGTTCAAAAAAGTGTGGCTGCAGATTTCAGTTGAAATGGATCCCACTAGAGAATGACCATTGGATGTTGCAAGTGACATGTGGAACCCACAATTATCCTCGATTAAACTCACTTGTTGGTCATTTGTTTACTGGTAAATTGAATGAAGAGTGGATGATATATGTGCAGAATATGGCAAAGTCGGGTGTGAACCCTCGCCACATTTTGTCTTGGTTGAAAGAGATGTATCCGAATAATATCTCGAATTTGAATAATATTTACAATGTAATTTGTCGAATAAAGACAGTCCAACAAAGAGACAGGATGACTTTGCAACATACTCTACACTTGTTGAGTGAGCATAATTACATAGAGTGACATTTTGTTGATGAGGGGAATAAAGTCAACAACCTTTTTTGGGCGCATCCTAAATCTATTCAGTTAGTAAAGCATTTTCCATAAGTAATGCTTGTGAATTGCACATATAAAATAATCGCTATAGGATGTCGTTGTTTGAGATTGTTGGTGTGACATCGACCGAAAAGACCTTCAATGTTGCATTTTGTTTTATGTGTTCTGAGAAAGGAAGAGTTATACGCTTGGGCATTGGAAAAACTTGTAGGAATATTTTAGCCAGACAACTTGTCAAGCATGTTTATGACTGATAGAAAATTGGGTTTTGATCAAGGTTATTGAGCGAGTTTTTCCCAAGGCAAGGAGATTATTGTGCACATGGCACATAAACACAAATGTTGAGAAGAACTGCAAAATACACTTTCAGGATAATGATGGGTAGGCCGAGTTTATAGATTTTTTTTCAAATGTGTATAGATCAAGTACAAAGTAGAAATGGAACAAGGCCACAATTGATTTTGATAGAAGATGGTCATCATACCCAAAGTGTTTGGAATATGTCAGTGCATGGATCGATACATTTATGCATTTTGGCCAACAAACAATCGATCGAGTTGAAAGGGCACACTGGAAGTTGAAGCACTCGTTGGAAAATTCACAAGGTACATTCCTAAATGTATGGATAAAGATGCATGATATGATCGAAATCCAACTGGTAGAGATAGAATCGTCACTTCAACAAAGTTTGACGAAGGTGAAGACTAAGCATATGTCCAGTTTATTTGGCAAACTTCATGGGTAAGTTTTTTAGAGGTTGTGTTTTGGGGAGGTTCCGATTTGGGTTTCAATTTTGAGAGATTTTCGAGGGTTGGTTTTGTATTTTGCAAGATATTTGAATGGGGGAGGGGAGGGGAGGGGAGACTTGCATTTCGATTTGAATGGGGAGGAGAAAAGTGGCTTTCCTTGTTTATATAGGTAGTGTATGAAAGAATGGTGGTGTGAAAAATAAAACAAGTGGTGTGGGAAATAAAACAGGTGGTGTGGGAGAGTTAAATGATGTGAGACAGTACTTTTGGTGGTGTGGAGTATTCGTTGCCTTAGGAATAACCCAAATGACTTACTTCATGTACTTTTATACTCTACTCAAACCCTTTTTGAAGTTATGATAATAATTCTATATGGAGGGGTGAGGAATCTACTTTTATAACAGAAATTCAATTTTTAGTGTAGTATGAATAGAATATGTGCTTACAAAATCTGTCAAGAATTTGGATTGTCGAATATGCCCCTCAATATTTTCTTTATTTACATATTTTTTTCGTGTATTACAAAATGTCGGATCAGGGTATAAATGTAATTGGGCGGCATTGTTCCATGAACAGTACCCACGTGCATGCGTAAATTTTGACACACCCTTTGATCCTTTCCCAGTCATCTTCTTTTCGTGACTTCTCTTGACTCCCAATTTGAAATCATATTTATACAATGGCATATGTTATTTCTGCAATTTTGTTTAGCCCAAATCAATTAGACAAATTACATGCATGCCCTTTGTAATTTTAAAATTTTGATAATTTGAAAAATATGAAAATAAGTTCAATTTTGCATAAATACAATACCATGTGTACCCTCATATAAAATAATAATAATAATTGATGATACATTAAATCGTCACCCGATAATGGCCATACACGTGGCTCAAGTCATCATAAATGCTGGAGAGCCGTTACGAAGGCTTAAGTCATCATAAATATTCATAGACCATTAAGAAAGAGATGGAGGAAATCACTCCCATCTCAATGAAGAAGGGGACCATTACAATAAACGTCCCACTTTATTGCACCAACCGAGCTTAAGTCAACCGCACAACTGAATGCAGTCATCAATTCACTCATTATATAAGGTAAAGAAAAATGTATGAACGAGGGACAAAATGGGCTCTCAACTCGATTCGAGAGAGGTGGATTCGACTATCCTATCAACACTATGCAACTTTAACTGAGTTTTGTCCAGATTTACTTCCTTCTTCCAACAGAGTTACTGACTTAAGCCTCATAGTGCCTTCGGCCACCAAAAAGTTGGTCCTTGGCAGTCTAACAATTGTTTTGCAGGTCAAACTCACAGAAGAACGATCTTTTGACGCATCAGCTTGGTGCCATCAGTGGGAAACGACGAGTTTCCTTAATAAAAGTCTTATGCTTGATCACAAGATAGGAGAATATTATGATCATCCAGAGTCGTTTCCAATATCAATGGTAACAAAATTTTCAGTATTCAATTGGGGTTAAAATGACTAAAATTGTGTCATGTGAATTAGACAGGTAATCCAGGTACATTTGGATATAATGACGCGCATAACTAAATATTTCATCAAAGGAGCACTAGTAGAATTGGTAAAGGCGTTGCTTTGAAGACCTCAGGTCATGTTTTCGAATTCGATTGCTAATGTTATTATTAGTTTAAAGTTTTGTTGGTTGTTCTAGTCTTTGGTAGGTTCGCAGGCCCGCATGTCCACGAGCCCGAATGAAGAACAAATCCGAAGAGTGACGAATTCGTCAAGGATCAGGTCCGAATGCCCGACTTAAGACTGGTCAAACTAACTTCATTTGGCTGGGACTCATGTAGTTTGATCGCATTGACTTCATCTGGTTCGGACTCATGAAACTGGCTACAAAGATTACATCTCCTAGCAACTGACTACGATAACACCGATATCTGGTCCAAACTCACGGAATTCACCTAGTAACCGCGTAGTCAACTACGATACGACATCTGTCAGTGTTATTATTAGTTTAAAGTTTTGTTGGTTGTTCTAGTCTTTGGCACATTCGCAGGCCCGCATGTCTACTGGTGTGACGACCCCCCTCCCGCACTGTACCGATACTGTCCGCTTTGGGCTACCATCCGGCCCTCACGGCTTTAAAATGTGTCGATACAATGGGGAGCTGACCCCGCAATATAAGGATCATCCTCCTCCCCTACCTAGGCGATATGGGACTATGATTCCCCTTGTAGCTCGTCCAACCCCTATTGGGCCTGTTATGCATCTTGGACCTGTTGGGCTCCAACCCTCATCCTCACCTCAGGTTCGCCCACTCAGGGTCTCACTATCCACCCTCCTTAAGGCCCAACGTCCTCGTTGGCCATACAGGCACAACGTCCACGTTGCCCGAGGGCCCACCTCCATGTGGCATACTTTCGGCAGGGTCAGGCTCTGATACCAAACTGTGATGACCCCCCTCCCGCACTGTATCGATACTGTCCGCTTTGGGCTACCATCCGGCCCTCACGGCTTTAAAACGCGTTGATACAATGGGGAGCTGACCCCGCACATATAAGGATCATCCTCCTCCCCTACCCAGGCGATATGGGACTATGATTCCCCTAGTAGCTCATCCAAACCCTCTCGGCCTATTGGGCCTGTTGGGCTCCAACCCTCACCCTCACCCTCACCTCAGGTCCGCCCACTCAGGGTCTCACAACTGGCCTGATTGAAGAACAAATCCGGATAATGAACTCGGAATAAATCTAGCCCTTGGATGACAAGCTCGAATGAAAAATGAATCCGGAGAACGAGTCCGGAAGACGGACCCGAGTAGAAGCCAACACGTAGAGGATGAAAAATGAATAAAAAAAAGGAATCTGGATGGCGAACCCAAATGGAAGCGAACTTGGAGAACGAGCCCGAATGAATAAAGAATGTACCCGACTAGAAGCTGGCCCAATTGGAGACAAATCCGACATGAACAAGAAACATATCCAACAGGCCTGAATAAAATCAGGTTCAACTGGAGATGAATTTGACAAGGATCGGGTCCGCGTGCCAGACTTAAGACTGGTCAAACTGACTTCATCTGGCTCAGACTCATGTAGTTTGATCGCGTTGACTTCATCTGGTTCGGACTCATGAAACTGGCTACGAAGATTACATCTCCTAGCAACTGACTACGATATCACAGACGATATCTGGTCCGAACTCACGAAATTCACCTAGTAACGGACTCGCGTATTCGACTGCAATATGACATCTGGTTAGAACTCACGAAGTCCGAGTACAATAACTCGTCATAAAAAATCTTCGTCCGGTCAGAATTCATGCAACCCGAATCCGATGATTTCATCCGGTTTGAACTCACGCAGTCCGATCCCTATGACTTGTCACACTGACTTCAAAGAACAAATAAATAAAAATCTCATTAACAAGTTAGTGGCCACGCAAGCAAGCCCACTAACTAAAAGGGAGTAGCTGATGATACATGAAATCGTCACCCGATCATGGCCATACGCGTGGCTCAAGTCACCATAAATGCTTGAGAACCGTTACGAAGGCTTAAGTCATCATAAATATTGATGGACCATTACGAAGAGATTGAGGGAATCACTCCCATCTCATTGAAGGAAGAAATCGTTACAATAAACGTCCCCCTTTATTGCACCAACCGAGCTTAAGTCACGCACACAACTGAATGCATTCATCAATTTACTCATTATATAAGGTGAAGAAAAAGGTATGAATGGAGGACAAAATGGGTTCTCAACTTGATTCGAGAGAGGTTGATTTGACAATCCTATCCACAATATGCAACTTTAACTGAGTTTTGTTCATATTTACTTCATTCTTCCAATAGAGTTACTGACTTAAGCATCGGAGTGCCTACGCCACCAAAAAGGTGGTCCTTGGCAGTCTAACAATTGTTTTGCAGGTCAAACTCACAGAAGGACGATTTTTGGACGCATCAGTTTCAGTCTCCTTCTTACTCCTTTTCAACGCAAGCCTCAACTCTACAGCCTCTTCGAAATACTCACGATCTCATTTGCAACATCGTCGTGGGAACGATTTGGAAGAGAGTCAGCACTTGTAACATCCTTAACAGGATTCGGACGAGACACAATCCGAGCAGAACCACGATTAGAAAGTCATTTCTTCCTCATAACCCGACCAGGGTCTATCGGCAGTCGCCTCGACGAACTCGTAGACCTCGCAAGTTTTTTTTTGTGAAGCGGGGACTGGGATATATCTCAACTCGATTCAAGGTTGGTCGATTCGACTATCCTATGTACAACAATTTTAACTGATTTTTGTCCAGATTTACTTTCTTCCTCAAACAGAGTTGTTGACTTAAGCATCAGAGTGCTTTCAGCAAACAAAAAGGTGGTCCTTGGCAGTCTAACATTTTTTTTGCACGTCAAACTCACAGGAGGACAATTTTTGGAAGCATCAGTTTGGCGCCGTCTGTGGGGATCATTGGACCAATAGCACCCAAAATGCGGATCTGCACCACGCAGTAGCCCTGATGACCCAAACATCTGATAGCGTTGCCTCAGACCCTTGGGTAGACCTGCTCATGGCCCAAATGAACTATGTGACAAAGATGCTGGAAAAACACCCAGGAACGCATTCAGCCAGCTGAACCTGTTCTGGTATCTCCCCAAAAAAATTCTGCTGACCGGACTCAAGGAATCGACGAAGCTTTAGCAGAACAGGGAAACTTCGAGAGTAGTGAGCTCCCCCAACACAAGACCCCACAGTGCGGCAAAACGCTTGCCGAAATCTCATTCAAAATTGGTGTCACGAATCCCAACATATTGTACGAGTTAGCCAAGCCTCCATTCTTCGACTCACTCGTGAAAAAGGCGATGCCAAAAAAGTTCACTCCGCCAAAGTTTGAAGTGTACGATGGTACCATCGACCAAATAGACCACCTAAGACATTTCCACCACATGATGGCCCTAAAGGAAACCACATAGTCCATCATGTGCATACCATTTCCAACCAACCTCACTTCCACAGCGATGAATTGGTTCAATAGACTACCACCGAGGTCGATAGATTCCTTCCAGGCCTTAGCCACCGCTTTTATTACCAGATTCATTGGGAGCCAGCGAATGAGAAAGAAGCCCGAAAAAACATACGAGAATATGTCACTCGTTTCACCAACGAATTGACAATGATTGATGGATGTAGCGACAACACAGCCGCTGCAACTTTTGTCACAGGACTGAAGAGATGCCCCTTCTTTGATTCCCTTAACCTGGAGCCTCCAAAAGGATTGGCGGTCCTGCTGAAAATAGCACAGAAACACATCTCCTTTGAAGAAATGAAAGC
Organism: Berberis vulgaris; assembly: GCA_963556465.1. Classification (NCBI taxonomy): domain Eukaryota; kingdom Viridiplantae; phylum Streptophyta; class Magnoliopsida; order Ranunculales; family Berberidaceae; genus Berberis; species Berberis vulgaris. The sequence goes on along the minus strand of OY747127.1, from coordinate 29,601,180 downwards.
CGCGAGGAAGAAGAATGAGTAGGAAAAGGAGAACCATTCAAGGAAACGGGAAAGGAAAGAAGAAAGAATGCGAGATGATGGAACACGGGAGGATAACAGTCATTCAAAAAAACATCGAAATGAACGATGAATCGAGTCCAACTAGCGGGAATCCAGGAAATCACAATCTGCACGACCCAGTCATGAACGAATAACCAGCGTGATGAAAAAGGAGTACAACCGTACACAGCCCTAAAGACAAGCCGGACTGACATCTTGGAGCACATGGCGAATTGAAGAACGTGAACTGGCCACCCAGGATGAGAAGAAACCCAGAAGGACGAGACAAAAGCAGGTACTGCTATTTTCACAAGGATCACGAACATGACACCGAGGACTGCTACAAGTTGAAAGAAGAAATCGAACACTGGGTCCAAAGCCGATGACTGGATGAATTCATTGAAACACCAGACAAGTAATTCAAAGGAAAAGAAAAAACAAATAGCCACCATAGGATCAAAAGAACGATCCAGGGAATTGATAGACACTCTACACTACATCCACCCCAGCAAAGAAGCATCTCCCACTCGAGCAGATCTATATCAAAACGAAAAGGTCAACGCCCTGAAGACGGCTGCACTGACCAACTCGAGGATTCTATCAACAGATACAAATCCAAACAAAGTTACTTACAAAGGAATTAGCAATGCAAACTCTATCAAGCCTCAGCAAGCAACGTCAAACAGGGAGCAATAACGGGCCAAGCAAAGGAGGTCATAAATTAAACAAGAATGAACAACAGAGGCAAGAAACACCAGCACAAGGATAAACATCAGCCATACAATGATAAAAGAAAAATTGCTCCACAATGTAACAAAATTGCTCCAGGAAAACGACCGCTAGAAGTAGTTAATCAATAAAGTTTCAATTTCATAATCAATATCCCACGAAGACGAACAAGTTCAAAGCGGCGCTATGCAAAACAATCGGCGTATAAAGCCAAAAGGAATTAGGACACAAGTCGGATATATACAATAAACTTCTGGTCTGATCAACCAAAGAAGTAAAAGTTGGACGAACGAGTCAACTAAGTAAAATGACTACGGGTCGACTAAAGCGTCGAACAAACAAAGCCAAAGTGGACGAATGAGTCAACTTAACATAAAAACTTTGAGTTGACTGAAACGTCGAGTTAACGAAGTAAAGGTTAGATGAACGAGTCAACTAAGTAAAACGACTTCGGGTCGACCAGAGCGTCGAACCAACGAAGCCAAAGTGGACGAACGAGTAAAATTAACATAAAATTTTTGAGTTGACTGAAACGTCGAGTTAACAAAGTCAAAATTGAACGAACGAGTCAATTATGTAAAACGACTTCGGATTGACTAGAGCAACGAACTAACGAAGCCAAAGTTGGACACACAGTCAAATTAACACAAAAAATTTGAATCGACTAAGACGTCGAGTTAACGGATTAAAGTTGGACACACAGTCAACTTAACATAAAAACTTCGAATTGACCGAGACATTGAGTTAACGAAGTAAAAGTTGGACACACAGTCAACTTAACACAAAAACTTAGAATCGGCTGAGACGTCGAGTTAACGAAGTAAAAGTTGGACACAGAGTTAACTTAACACAAATACTTCGAGTCGACCGAGACATTGAACTAACGAAGTAAAAGTTGGACACACAGTCAACTTAACACAAAAACTTTGAATCGACCGAGTCGTCGAGTTAACGAAGTAAAAGTTGGACACTCGAGTCAACTAAACACAAAAACTTTGAATCGACCGGAATGTCGAATTAACGAAGTAAAAGTTGGACACCCGAGTCAACTAAACACAAAGACTTTTAATCGACTAGAATGTCGAGTTAACGAAGTAAAAGTTTGACACCTAAGTCAACTAAACACAAAAACTTTGAATCAACCAGAATGTTGAATTAATAAAGTAGAAGTCAGACACTCGAATCAACTGAGCACAAAAACTTTGACGAAGTTGAACAAACAGATCGATTCGACATAAAAAGTTTTGAGTCGACCGAGATGTCGAGTTCATGAAGTAAAAACACAACGAACAAAGTGACTCTACACAAGAACTTTGAGTTGACATATACGTCAAACCAACGAAGTCAGAATTAAAGGAGCAAATCAACATGATTCGAGGAGCTACAAGCAAAAGCAAATTCCTTGCAGCAAATCAGGAAGGACAATGCTAGCCCAACATTAAATGAATGATGAACCAAATAACGAAAGCAGCTACAAAAGAACTCAGAGCAAAATCCGTGACAATTACAACTGAATTGGAAAGAATAAGGAACAACAAAGCTCATTTTATTGATAATACTATTTTGTTACATCCGGAGGAAAGGATAAAGAAGTGGAAGCAACTATAGGATCATCATTCTCGGAAACAGGGGAAGGATTCTCCTCAGCGGAGGGATAAAGCAACGAATCTGAGCCGTTCAAGGATAGAAGAAGAAATGCCTCCTCGACTATTGGAGCAAACTCTTCAACATCGTCGCCTTCGAAAGCTTCAACAACCAAGTGACAGTACCTAGACAAATCCTCACCAAGCCCCTCGATATAGTACAAAAGCTCAACCCGTCCGTCAACAACTCGCTTCCAATCTTCGATTTCGACAATGCAGAACCTATCCTTGGCAGCAGCGAGTTCATTTTTTTTGCCGCGGCAAGCCACTCCTCAGCGGTAGAAAGCATACGGGAAGTATCTGCTTTGACATCATCAAGCGCAATAGTTATCTGTTCCACCCGCCTCTCAGCGGAATCACACATAACGGATTGTTTCACTTCAACATGAGAAGCTTCATCAAAAGTTGTTTTCTCGGTGGATAACTCTTTTTCCACATCACGTAAATGGGTACGAACCTCATTCAACTTGGCTTTCAAAGAATCAAGTTCAGCAACAGATTTATCCCGCATACTTTTCGCCTCAACCAACGACTTTTGAACAGCCCTTGCAGCTTTCTCCGATTTCGCACATTGCGCTTTCAACGCAACAAAAAAAATTAGTAAACACCAGCAACAATGCCGCCAACCTCCTCTCCAAAGAATTTACTTGATCAGGACCAACTCGATAGACCAAGCCCACCACTCCTGCATAGGCAAGATGATTCATCCAATCCAATATTTGCTCAAGATCGTGATCGATATGATCAAACGGATCCAGTACGGGTATCGTAGGACTTTCCACCAATCTCATGTGCCACTCATTCACCAACCTACGTACACCGTCTTGCACGTCAAACTAAGTGAACCAGCAGAACTTGGCATCCGACTTGATACAGATATCCTTTGGGCCTGGCTCAGTCCAACCAACCCATGGATGTAGAACACTAGGATCCGAAAGCACTGAAGAACCACCACCGACAGCCGGAAGGGCAGAAAGAATAGCAGTAACAACGAAAAAACCATTTTTACCCTCCCATCGAGAAACATCCTTGGTAAGGGCAGGACTAGCGGTAGCGGCTGGAACAAAAAAGACCCGACGAACAAGAGAAGAAACTAAAAACCTGCCTGCTTTGCTGACATCAATAGAAGGAGAAGAAGAGTGATCCTTGAAGGTCTGACCACCACCAACATCTTGAGACTTCCCTACCGCTAACTAAAGCATTTCATTAATGACCTAGGGATCATCATTAGACAACTCCCAGCGTCCGAGACACCATAAGCAGAAAGAAACTTCTTTTCGTTATTGTCTAGCGGAGGAGTTGTTTCCTTCTCGCTCATTTTCAACGCGAGCCTCAGCCTTTCAACCTCCTCGAAAGACCCACGATCTCCTTTTGCAACATTGTCGTGGGAAGGACTTGGGTGAGAGGCAGCCCCCGTAACATCCTGAACAGGATTTGGACGGGACACAATTCAAGCAGAACCACGATTAGAAAGTCGTTTCTTCCTCGAAACCTAACCAGGGTCTATCGACTGTTGCCTCAACGGACTCCTAGACCTCGCAAGCTTTCTTTTTTCGTGAAATGAGGATTGGGATATATCTCAACTCGATTTGTGGGAGATCAATTCGACTATCCTATCTACACTATGCAATTTTAACTGAGTTTTGTCCAGATTTACATCCTTCTTCAAATAGAGTTGCTGACTTAAGCATCGGAGTGCCTTCGACCACCAAAAAGGTGGTCCTTGGCAGTCTAACATCTATTTTGCAGATCAAATTCACAGGAAGACGATTTTTTGTCGCATCAATAATAATAATTGATTCATTTAGATCTATCCTTACTGATCTCGATGACATCCAACATACAAAAATGAGCAGCGACTGAGCCCAAGACCACTGTTGTGGTGGCCAAAGGCACTCCGATGCTTAAGTTAAATATTGGTTCGATAAAGAGTGAAAACGGTATGTAAATTGCAGTGTGTATGTATACCTTTCTTTCTCATTTCACCGTCTCTTATAGTGAGTGTTCTCTCCCCGACTCTCCCTTTGATCGAGGGTGTGATGGAGGGAGGGATCTCGCATAAGATCTTACTTGTGCATGATTGTGTTGTTCGACACTTGGCTATGTTTAGGACCCAATGCTTGATTGAGCTAGAGTTGATTTTGTGCAACTGGATCTCGAGCATGTGACAGCTCTGAGATTCGTTGTTCAAGCCTTATTGTCCAAGGCCAAACCTTAAGACCCGTGCCTTGGAGACGAAGTTCATCGACAAGGAAGCCTAGCTTGCTGACCCCCGTAAGGAGGTGGACTGGTTGACCAAGCGGTTGGCCGTTGGGGCAATCTGGAGGCCCAATTGGCTGAAGCTTAGAGAGGTATGACCAGCACTACGATTGTTCAATCGTCTTTGGAATCCCAGCTGAAATGGATCCAAAAGAGTTTGGACGAAGCCCAGGCTGCCCGAGCTGAGCTGTAGTCTGAACGACCGGGAGATAGATGAGCATATTGCATTTGCTAAGCGCCTGTCAAACTTCAAGAAGCCTGCCACTGACTCCCAGAGTGCACTAGTCAATGAGCGCATTGAAGCAGTTCGTCAGCATTGAAGCATCATGAACGAGTTTTTTTTTCCTTTTGGTTTACTCTAGCCGGAGGAGGGTTGTCTAGATCGACATTGTTGAATGCTCGAAATCTAGTGCTGGTGACCATTTCTTGATGCTTTGTTCAGCTTATAAAGAACTTTGTGTGTTCATTTCAGGGCGTCTTCCCCAGGACGACATGATCCCGATGATATCCAACCTGCAAAAATGAGCATCAGTTAAGCTCAAGATCATTGTTGTGGTGGTCGAAGGCACTCCGATGCTTAAGTGAGATATCGTTTTGAAATAGAGTAAAAATGTATGTAAATTGCAGTGTGTATGTGCACATTTTTTCCTCTTTTCACCGATTTTTTCCTCCTTTCACCGATTTTTTTAGTGAGTGTTCCCTCCCAACTGTCCTTGTGATCGAGGCGTGATGGAGAGAGGAGATCTCGCATAAGATCTTACCTGTGCATGATTGAGATCTTCAGCACTTGGCTCTGTTTAGGACCTAATGCTTGATTGGGCTAGAGCTGATTCCGTGCAAGTGGATCTCGGGTCTATGACAGCTCCGAGATTCACTGTTTGGGCCTTGTTGTCCTAGGCCAAGCCGTAAGACCCGTGCCTCTGAAGCTGGCGTGTCTTGGGGCTGGGCGCCTAACTTACGGTATGCATAGTAGTTTTGCGCGTGAGTCTACTTGGGAATGTTGAAGCCAAGCCTTTTAGTCAGTTTCGAACTGATTCCGACGACTCGCCTCGAGGCCACTGCTTTTCAGCCTGGTCGCCAAACCCCTTCGTCTCAAACTTGTAGCCCCCATTGCGCGGGTATAGATGGTTCGAAAGGTGGGAGACTAGTCAGTCCCAGACTGATGTCGACGGCTCGCCACAGGACTACTGGTCTTCAGCGTAGTCGTCAAATCCTTACTCCCCGAACCTGTAGTCCACACTGTTTGGACATAGATGGTTCGGAACGTGGGAGCCCCAAGCAACTCTCCACGCGAACACCGCTTTCTTTCAAAACAGCGGCCGCAAAGATGAATCTGAGTTGAGTCAGTATCCTCATGCTCAAATGGACTGTTATTCTATTATCAGCAAAGGTCACTTACGCCGACACATAGATCGTCCAGCCAGTGCCCGGATAAATGCTACATAGTGTGTCAACCCGAGCTAAGGGTGTTAATTGGTTCCTGAAAACTGTCCAAATCGAACCGAAATATAATAGAAAAAGACTGAACCGAAAAAAACCGAAACAAAACATTAAAAAACCAAACCGAATCGAGTTGGTTTGGTTCGGTTTCCAGTTTTTTTTTTCACACATTCAAAACAACCGGACCGAACTGAACCCTTCCCCTTCTCTTATTTTTAATCCCCTAACCCTTTTTCTCTCTTATTTGATCCCCCACCAACCAACTCTTAATTAAATTCTCACCCCATTCCAATGCACCCCGTGTCCCCACCCTCTTTCTTAACTCCCACTTTTTCATTTTTTAATGCCCCATTCAGATAAAGAATTGAAAAAACCTACATTCTCTATCTTATTTAAGCCTCACTCACTTCTCCCCACCTACCCAACTTCTCTCTCTTTATTAATGTCCTATTTTCTCTTTTTTAACTCTCTCTCTCTCTCTCTTTCTCTTTATCCAACCACTTGCAAGTTGAGGAGGAGAGACATAGTTTGACTCAATGTTGTTGAAGAAAACCAAGCTTTTCACTTGCTTGCTTGCAGCAAAGATGAACAATGGCGATGGCGACAACTTCAGCACTTCTGATTTGATAAAAAAAAACGTTATTGCAGGATGAAATTACGAGACTGGTGTAATCGTCATCGAAGGTTTCGATCTTGTTCAGATCATCACATGGATGTGGTGGAGATAGATTAAGATACAAACAGTGCAGTTATGATTATAGTATTACGTGTATGAGAGACATGGCAGCTTTTTTAATTTTATGGAATTATCAAGAGAAATAGGCAAGAAAAAATTGAAAGAATTCTCTATAATTAATGAATAGTCGGAGTTTTGAAACTTTCTTTGTGTTCATCTGACATTTGTTTTCCCTTTACTGCTTCCCCTTTTCTCTCTCTTTTATTTTATTTGTACTATCTCCGTCTCTGGGTTTTCCTTCATTGCAAACCATGCTTCATTTTCTTCTTTCCATTCTTTGTAGCTTTGACTTATTCATTTTGTGCTAAAGCCAACTCGGTTGTTTGCTAATAAAAAATAAAAAATTAAAAATTAAAAATTAAAAATTAAAAATTAAAAATTAAAAATTAAAAATTAAAAATAAAAAATTAAAAATAAAAAATTAAAAATTAAAAATAAAAAATTAAAAATTAAAAATTAAAAAATTAAAAATTAAAAAATTAAAAATTAAAAATTAAAAATTAAAAATTAAAAATTAAAAATTAAAAATTAAAAATTAAAAAATTAAAAATTAAAAATTAAAAATTAAAAATTAAAAATTAAAATTAAAATTAAAATTAAAATTAAAATTAAAATTAAAATTAAAAATTAAAAATTAAAAATTAAAAATTAAAAATTAAAAATTAAAAATTAAAAATTAAAAATTAAAAAATAAAGAATAAAAAGGGAAAAAACCAAAAATAACTGAACCGAAAACGGAATTCTTGGTTCGGTTCGGGTTTTGGTCCAACTTTGAACCGATCGAACCGATTAACACCCCTAATCCGAGCTCGTGACACTCGACTCGGTACAAACACTCTGACGCGTACGCTCGACTATCACAACTCGCCCATAGCAGCAGCTGCAGCGGACTAATCAGACAAGCGAGGTAAACCTCTAGCAGCTTACCTTGAGACGATACATAGCTCGGAAACCCAACCCTGGGCTAAACTGTACGCGACATGCCCACTATCAAACATGACTACACAACAATGATCCTGAGTCTTCGCGACGCAAGTGGTCAAGCTCTCTACTACAGATAGACCACTCGACATCCTATTGATTCAACCAGCCCATACCAAAGCAAGATGACAAGGCAAAACAAAAAACATACATTCAAGACAACAAGCACAAAACGGATAAATATGTTTTCATTAACGGTCGGAACAAAAAGGGTACAAGTATAAAAAGTTTACTCCTTATCAAGAGAAGGTACAAAAACATAAGAGCTAAGCTTTACAAAGGAAGGAGCAGGGGTCGCATCTACACACGCCACGGCCTGAGCATTAGGGTCTGAACCGCCCTCCTCGTCCGAGGATGAAAAAGTAATGGAAAAGTCTACGTACGACATCTTATATCAGCCAATATCCCATTCTGGATGCTTCTCCTTCATCAGCACTAGCAGCTCCAGCCTCCCATGTACGACCCAGCGGAATTCACACTTACCTTGTTCCTGCATAAGCTCTTCCTCTCGCGCCTTTGTGTAGGCCAGTTCACATTCTAGCAGCTCCAGCTTTCCAATCTGCGCATCAACCTGAGACTGCTTTGTAGCCAGATTACACAACATCGAGCTCATGTTTTTCCAGTTCGAGTGGTCATCGACCTTCCTCGCCTCCCAAGCGTTGAACTCTACATCGGCCTCTAGTTGTTGTTTCTGAGCGGCCCAATCAGCCTCCTCTAATACATTCTTTTCAGCGAAAAAACGCAGTGCAGTGTTTGCCTCAGCCACAGCTTTTTGTGTGACTCAAATCTTGGCGAGTCTGGCCCAACTCTTGCTTGACTCTGTCCTTTTCAGTCGCCGCCTCCGCCAGATTACGCTCAAGGGCTTCCAGACAAGCCCTCTGAGTCACAGCAACCACAGTTGATTGCTCCACCCTCTTCTCCTCAGCCAGCTTTTGCAGCCGTTCAATTTCATAAAGCACGTCAGAATACAGCGCTTGCATATGTGAGAAGACACGCTCCATGGTATATACCCTCTCATGAGCTGCCTCGACTTCTGTCCTAGAACGACCACCTGGCTCAAGTGAGACATACCCCGCATAAGGTACTTTAAACCCTTCTACATACGCCCCTCTAGCGCATCCTCATCAGGTTTTGGAGCATAATCCATCAGCCAACTATGACGCCTATTAATATGCTTCCTTGAAGCATACTCCACGTCAACCTCCTGGTGCCAGACCTGAGTGCTTATCCTTACCAAGTCCGATGCAAACAGGCTTATCCGCGCATTCGAATGAAGATTTCTCAGGTCAGGAATCACGTTGGCACCACCCTTTGCAGTCACCACTATCATCAGGCTTACCTCCGCAACTTTTCCCTTGTTACGAGCAGCCGCCCCTTTACTGCGTCACGGCTCAATAGGATCCGGGGGAAGGGGAGGAAGCGAATTATCAAAAGGGCCCTCCAACACCTCGAGCTGTGGCCTGAAACGAGACGGTGAACAATGCAGACTACAAGAAACTTGGCATGTGCCACCATGGCCACTATCAGACAACACACCAATGGGACGATCAAATTCCACAACCTCAGGCTGATCTTCAAAGGAACCTTCTATTGGAACAGTCTTGCGCGAATCAGCACTAACAGAAGTGGCCATTGTAACCCGCATCAGCCACTCACTCAAAGCTACAGCTTGCGCATCACTAAGGTTTGACCTGTCTTCAACCTCGACAAACCGCAGGTAGTCTTTTTCCTAGTCGGATACACCAGTCTCCGCCCTGATAGGCCAATTAAACTCTCGTTCTTCACTCATTGGAGCAGGTCGTGCTGAAGACAACCCAGTTCTGATACGATACCTCTTCGAACTCACAAAAGAAGCAAGCGTCTCAGACTGCCCCTCCGTGTCGGACAAAACAAGACCTTTGGCCCCAACAGCCTTCCTCTTCCTAGAAGGGGCTCAATCTTCAGGCATGAACTGCAGTGTTCGGTAGAGAGTGGGGGCTACGTGCCACTTGTTCCACAACCCACTACGGATGAAGTTGGGGATGCATATGACATCCACCACGTTCCTCATTGACAAGCCACGGAATGTCTTCATTGTGTTTTGCTCCTCTAGGGTAAGAGGAGTAGTGGGAAACCTTCCTGTAAAAAAACACACAACAAATGATTAGCACGCAATCAAGCGCAAGGAAACCACAGATAAATTTTGAACTTACAAAGTGTTTTGAACTCCCGTTCTAGAGAGCGACCCTTGAACCGGAAGTACTTTGAATCCGCAGGGGCTAAGAAGCAATACTTTTGCCAGAACTTGAAGTCATACGGCAGATTCTTAAAGCAAGCCGGCGACGTCACCTTGCAGACATCATTACTCTTTTGCCGAGGAGAAGTCAACAACTGGATTACTCATGGAGTCACGCGGATGCCAGCCTCCTTCGCCCTAATCAGAATGAGAAGGATAATCCTATATCCATTAGGCTCCAACTGGGCTGGAATAATCCCAAGAAGGTCCAAGAACTCCCAAATCATGTCCAGAATGGGAAAACACACTCCAGTTTGAAGCTTCCCACGATGCAAGCAGATAAACCCCGTCGATGGAAACATTGGCGTCTGGTCACTCTTCAGGACAGACAATGGCAAGCCCTCGGGGACCCCAAACTTCGTACGAATTTTAGCAAGGCCATGCTCAGAAAGTAACTTGTCTTCGAAAAACTCCAGGCCCCTGGCAAAAGTTGCGTTGTGAATAAGGTTTTGTTGAGCCATGAAAAATATGAACAATCTTTCTAGTCAAAAAATGGACAAAACAATATCTTCAAAATCGTAAGCCCTACTAAGGCATGTATCTCGAGGATCAGCTTCGGACAGGCAACTACAACATCTCTTTGCTTCCTACTAGGTAGCAAATACCAGAGTACATATCACACAGGGAAACTCCCTCTTACGAAATACCCTCAGATAAGGAACTATTTCTCGCGTATCTAGGAGCACATGGCTAACAAAGAACTTCCCTCCTACAGTACGACTCCTAATTAGATAAGGATCTCCACGGAGATCTCCTTTCTAAACTACGCCAGGGAGCGGAAAACGACTGCAACAGAGATTATTAACTATTCCACCAATGATGCCCCTGCCCCAATAATTCCTCCTATGGTAACATGGGTACAGTTTCTTAAGGCTTTAATGAGAAGTACTTTTCTGTTTCATATCAACGTGAAAAGCACAAGGAATTTGTACTATTGAGGCAAGAAAAAATGTTTTTCTATCTTCCAGTGTGACAAGTTTGCACAGTTGATTGATATGGCGAAGGTAGCTGAAATGGATGTGCAAGATGCAGTTGGAAAGAGGGAACAATTTAAGAAGGCACGCTCTGACACTTCACAGTTAACAAATTCTAAATTTTCAAGTGAGATAGGGCAGGGTTCCCAATCCAATAAATGTCAACTCCACAACAGGTGAGACCTTCATCAGATAAAGTGCATGGTTCTTCAGGTAAAAAAAGAACCTTTTCGGACACAACAGTTTAAATCTCAAGGGAGAGGTTTTACTAATATTCACGTTGAAGATGTGGTTTGTTAAAACTGTAATCAGAAAGGGAATTAATGCTAGAGATTGCACACAGCCGACAACAGATAACCATAAGTGTTTCACTTATGGACAACAAGGTTACTTAAAATGGGCATGTCCAAAAAATAAAGCTCCAGCGTCATCAGTTGAAAGTGCACCTGTTGGAGGAAGTGGTATGACTTGTATTTCTTGGGGTAGAGGTACTGGTTCCTCATCAAGACCAACAACTCAGAGTAGGGATTTTACGATGACACAGCAAAATGCCTCAGCTAATCCAGAGGTAGTGACATGTATGCTCTCTATTATGGGTAGAGATGCACATGTTCTCATAAATCCTGGTTCTACACATTCATTTATATCATTAGCATTTGCAATGCATATAGATCGAATCCATACTCCATTAAATCATGTTATGTTCATATATACTCCTGTTGGTGAGGTAGTGGCGACTCATATAATTTATAGAAATTGTATTCTCAAAATGGGAGGCAATGAATTATCGGTTGATTTATTGCCTTTAGATATACATGATTTTGATGTGATTCTGGGGATGGATTGGTTGTCTTCCTATCATGCGTCTATTGATTATTTTTGCAAGGAAGTCATGCTTCAGATACCCAGGGAATCACCATTTAGCTTCAGTGGGGAACGCAGTATTACTCCAAGTTGTCTTATTTCCGCTATGAAAGCAAGAAAATTATTGAACATAGGATGTCAGGGTTACTTAGCACATATTGTAGACACTAAGGCTAAGGGTGTGCAGTTGGCAGAGATACTTGTTGTATGTGAATTTCATGATGTGTTTCAAGATGAGTTGCCTGGTCTACCAGTAGACAGAGATATTGAGTTTACTATTGAATTGGTTCCAAGTACACAACCTATTTCCATTACACCTTATCGAATGGCTCCTCTGGAATTAAAGGAATTAAAAATTCAGCTACAAGACTTGCTTGATAGGGGATTTATCAGGCCTAGTGTTTTGCCATGGGGAGCTCTGGTATTATTTGTAAAGAAGAAAGATGGCAGTTGCAAGGAGCCAAAGTGTTCTCAAATATTGATCTTAGATCTGGATACCATCAGTTGAAAGTTAAAGATAGTGATGTTCCTAAGACTGTTTTTCATACGAGATATGGCCATTATGAGTTCTTAGTAATGTCTTTTGGTCTGACCAATGCTCCTGCGGCTTTCATGGATTTGATGAATCGAGTTTTTCAAGATTATCTTGATTCCTTTGTGATAGTGTTCATTGATGATATTTTAATTTATTCACAAGGGGAAAAGCAACATAAGGAACATTTGTCCACTGTATTGCAGAATTTGATAAATGAGCAATTATATGGTAAGCTAAGTAAGTATGAATTTTGGCTAGATAGAGTTTTATTCCTGGGACATGTAATTTCAGGAGATGGCATTTTTTGTTGACCCTAAGAAGATTGAAGCTGTTGTAAACTGGGAGAGGCCAACTAATGTTACTAAACTTCTAAGCTTTTTGGGTCTAGCGTATTATCGTCTTTTGTCCAAGGTTTTTCTTCTGTTGCTATGCCTTTGACATGACTAACCAGGAAAGGGGTAAGGTCTGAATGGACAAATGAGTATGATTCGAGTTTTGAATAATTAAATAGCAGTTTGGTCTCAGCACCCGTGTTAGCCATTCCTTCTGGACATGGGAGTTTCGCAGTTTATAGTAATGCATCTCTTCATGGTTTAGGATGTGTATTGATGCAGCATGGGAAAGTTATCGCTTTTGCATCTAGACAATTGAAAATTTCTTAGCATAATTATCCTACACATGATCTTGAGTTGGCTGCTATTATTTTTGCATTGAAGATATGGAGACATTATCTTTATGGTGAGACGTTTGAAATTTATACTGATCATAAGAGTTTGAAATATATATTCACACAGAAATAATTGAATATGAGACATCGATGATGGATGGAGTTGATTGAAGACTATGATTGTGCAATTCACTATCATCTAGGAAAAGCTAATGTAGTCGTTGATGCTTTGAATAGAAAGTCGTCGGGAAGTTTAGAACACATCCAAGCTATTCGAATGAACCTATTTGCAGATTTGAGATCTTTGAGAGTTGATCTGGCAGTGAGAAATGACACAGCTTTATTGGCTACACTTACTTTGAGGCCAATGCTAGTTGAGAAAATTCAAGAAGCTCAGAGTTCTGATCCACAACTACTTAAGATCAAGGATGAAGTGAAAAATAGCTTCCAATCAGATGTTATTATTAGAAATGACGGTACACTAATGTTTGGGACTCGGTTATGTGTTCTGAATGATGATAATTTGATAAGAGAAATTTTGGAGGAAGCTCATAGTTCAACTTATGCTATGCACCCAGGTAGTACCAAGATGTATCGTGATTTATGTGAGTACTATTGGTGGATGGGAATGAAAAGAGAAATAGCCAAATTTATGTCAAAATGTTTGATTTTCCAGCAAGTTAAGGCCGAGCACCAACGCCTTACAGGTTTACTACAACCTCTACCTATTCTTGAATGGAAATGAGAACGTGTTACAATGGAGTTTGTATCCGGTTTACCTCACACTCAAACAGAACAAGATTCTATTTGGGTGATAGTTGATAGACTTACCAAGTCAGCTCATTTCATTCTAGTAAAAACTACTTTCAGTCGTAGTAAATTGGTACAAAACTATGTTGATGATATTGTTAGATTTTACGGTGCACCTATTTCAATTGTTTCGAATAGAGATCCAAGATTTACGTTTAAGTTCTGGCCTAGCTTACAAGAAGCCATGGGAACTTCTCTGAAATTCAGTACTGCATTTCATCCTCAGACTGATGGGCAATCAGAACATACCATTCAAACCCTTGAAGATATGCTACGAGCATGTGTATTCGAATTTTAAGGCAGTTGGGATGTCCATCTACCACTACTAAATTTTTTTTATAATAACAACTATCAAGCTAGTATTGATATGGCTTTTTATGAAGCTTTATATGGTAGATGGTGCCAAACTTCTGTGTGTTGAACTGAAGTTGGGGAAAGAAAATTGTTAGGCCTAGAGATCATTCAAGCAACTACTGATAAGATCAGGATAATTCAATAAAAACTGAATATAGCGCAAAGTAGACAAAAGAGTTATGTTGATAATAGAAGAAGGGACTTAGAGTTTGACAAAAGTGATTTAGTTTTCTTACGAGTATCTCCATGGAAGGGTGTTATGAGATTCAAAAAGAAAGGGAAGCTAAGTCCTCAGTACATTGGACCATTTGAGAAAACGGAATGTGTGGGTCTTACAGCTTATCGATTGGCGCTACCCCAAGCTTGGCACAACTTCATGATGTTTTCTATGTTTCTATGCTCCAAAAGTATATACCAGACCTATCACATGTGTTAACAGCACAACCTATAGAATTGAAAAGAGATATTTCGTACGTTGAAGAGCCGGTACAACTTTTCGATCAAAAAGAGCAAGTACTGTGTAACAAAACCATTTCACTGGTTAAGGTATTATGGCGTAGTCATTAAATTGAAAAAGAAACTTGGGAAAGTAAAGATAGTATGAGGAAGTAGTATCCTTATTTATTTCAGTCAGGTAAGTAAATTTTTGGGTCGAAATTTTAATTTGGAGGGAAAAGTTGAGAGAATCTTGAAAACATGCATTTCATACATTGTTTAATATCTAAAACTCATTTAGAGCACAAGTTTGAGCACCAATAAATTGTTTTGGCAGCACGTCGGGTTCTAAGTGTGCGTGCGTGTTTAAATGGTTGAATACGGATTTTTTTTTTACAAAACATGTTGAGAACACACTTATACGAGAAGATTTCATCAAGTTGTTCACTTAGAAAATATTGGAAAAGCTTGAGGTGCTTAGTAAAAATCTTACGAAATTTTTGGTGATGATACATAAAAACGGTCACACCCTTGTGTCGTACACATGTCGTGAGAATCTCGAGGAAATACAGACCTCAACATTAGCCCAACACTAAACAGGCCCAAGCGATTCTAAGCCCGCTCAATTAAGTTTGCTAGGCAGACCCAAACTCTCACAGCACGCTAAGCCCACACGTCTCAAAGCTATCCTAAATACCCATAAGCTGTCCTTAGGTAAGTATCTAGAGGATCTGCTTCGGATGGGAAACTATAACTGCTATCTGCTTCCAACTAGGAAGCAAACACTAGAGTATCTTCCACATAGCGAAACTCCCTTCTACGAAATGCTCTTGAATTGAGAACTATCTCTCGTGTATCTATGAGCGCAGAGCTAATAGGGAACTTCCCTCCTACAACACGACTCCTAATTAGATAGGGATCTCCACAAAGATCTCCTCATTAATCTACGCCTATGATGGCTTAGTTAAACCAAGACTCCTTGCACTATAAAAAAGACATGAGGTTGGTAAGCTAAGGTACACTACAAATTCCCTGTTACAACATTACACCTTCCTCAGAGCCATGTCTGACTTTAGCATCGGAGTGTCATCGGCCACCACAAAGGTGGTATGTGGCTCACGTGTGCTACTTGTGCAAGTCAACAGGTCAGCAGGAACCAATTCGGAGAAGGGAGCGAAAAATGAATGCATCAGTTTGGCGTCGTCTCCTTTCAAAACACAGAGAAATGGTGACCACCAGGTCACATAAACAGGAGAACTAGGGGACACGTTGAACGTTATGGCCGTCCCTATACCGCCTCCTTCAGCAACTCCTATCTTGCACACACTCTCGTACAAACGTCAACAGCGACAGATCCCAGAATTGATACGCTAGCATCCCTAATGCAATGGATCGCCAAAGCGTTGGAGACTCTCATCGTGACAGAATCCACCACCCGCCAATAGAAACCAGGAGCAGCACGGACTTCCACCTCCGGCAGACGATAGGGAGCAGGCGCAGGAAAGCCAAGTACCTGCCAGTTCCTATTGGACTAAAGAAGGTTGCGCGGCTAACACTGAGTTCAATGCCAGGGCAGAGAGGCTCGGCCCTAGGAACCCCCTCCACAGAGGGGTGCACGACTCGTACGTGTTGAATCGCCTCTCCATCTCTCCATTTGTGGACTGAATCATGAACGAGACCCTACCGAGGAAGTTCACTCCTCCGAAGCTCGACTCCTACGACGGAACCACCGATCCCTTCGACCACCTGTGCCATTATCGGCAAGTAATGGCCCTTAAAGAGGGATCCGCATCCTTAATGTACAGGACCTTTCCCACTAATCTGAAAAGCTCCGCATTGACGTGGTGCCACAGCCTTACGCTAAAGTCCATCAACTCCTTCAAAATGTCGGCGAACGAATTCCTGACCCGTTTCGTCAGAAGCTAACGCTTCCGAAAAGGCCCGCACTACATACTCTCCCTGAGACAGAGGTTCGGCGAGACACTCCGAGAGTACGTCACACACTTCAATAATGAGCTGACCCTCATAGACGGGTGCAGCGACGATACAGCCGTGACAGCCTTCACTGTGGGCCTCAAAGAGGGAAAGCTCTACAAAGATCTCACCCTGGAGCCCCCTTTTGATGTAGTTCAAAGTGTTGTTAAGCATGTTTATCAGGTAGATAACATTGATCCATTGGAGGCCACCATCACTCATAATTTCAAAAGGTTGAATCCTAAACATAGAGATGACAGTGTGATGAGGGACATCATTGAAGTCGTACACTCTCTAGAAGCTTTTCAGTCTCATTCAAGTAAGTATGCACCTCCATTTGAAACTCTTATGCCTACTAATACTATTATTGTCCTTTCCACTGTCAGGGCACCAAATGTGGAATTGAAGCAGCTGCCCGACCACTTGAAATATGTGTACCTAGGATAGGACCACTGATAGTCACATAATTATTACATAATATACCCCTTAATTTATACATGTTAGTGTTTCGATTCTTATATTTTATAATAATTATTTCGTTTTTATCTCTTTTCAGGAATTTACGCTTAAACGATGAAATCATATTAAGGCGACGGTGTAAGGAATTGCACTTGGTGGTACAAAGCAGAAAGAGAACCAAATCCATAAATCCATAAACCAAAACCTAAACCTATAAACCAAATCCATAAATTCATAAACCAAAACCTAAACCTATAAACCAAATCCATAAACCTTTAAATCAAAACCTAAGCCTACCCATAAACTCAAACTCTAAATCCATAAACCTAAGCCCAAAGCCTAAGTCCTTAAATCAAAGCCTAAGCCCAATACCAACATCCACCAACATTCTCCCAACAACCATGTTAACCCATGTTCTCTCATGTTCTATCCCATGTTCTCCCAACAACCATGTTAACCCATGTTCTCCCATGTTCTATCCCATGTTCTCCCAACAACCATGTTCTTCCATGTTCTATCCCATGATCTTTCTCTATAAATAGAAGAGAATAGAGTGAGAAAGGAGGAGGGAGAAGAGAAGGGAAAAGAATAGAATTGGAAATCAAAACCTCTTTCTCCTCTCAAGGTGATTCTCATCACAAAACACCACCTATCCATCTCTCACTCATTCTCTGTTCAGACCACCCAGCAATCATCACCTCGCCACCACTAAGCTCCGCCTCCACCACGATCAGCCACCCCGCAACAGACCCACAACCGCCACCACCGTGAAACAGGGGTGTGACAACCCTGTTTCACGTCCAATTTTCACCGTCCTTCAACCCACATCATCCATCACCTTCATCACCACCTCCGTACGAGTCCAACCACCACAACAGGCCGCGAGGAGCGAAGGAACTCAGCGGGAACAGTCGCGACAGGAAGCAAAAACAGGGAGTTTCCTCCCTGTTTCTCTCTGTTTTGTTTGCTGTTTTTCATGGTTTTCCTCACCTTTGTTCGTCTTTTGCAGGCTCTGGAAGCAATTTGGAGTCGAGGAAGGTCGCGAGGAGCGAAAACCAGGCCGCGAGAGCCACCATCTCGCTGGAGAAGAAGATCGAACTTCACTGTTCCCTGTAGCAGTACTGTAGTAGTACTGTAGCAGGGCGGGAAATAAGTTTAATTCGTTTTTCTGGCTATTTCCACCTCCGAATCTGCTCTGTACCACCACAGAGCGGGCTTTGGGCCATTTTCTCGGGATTCGTGCACACCATATCGAGCTTGTGATAAACTAATTGTTTTGTAAATTTTATTTTAATTTATTTTACTGAATTAAGGGTTTATTGTTCAATAACAATTTATTTCTGAATATTGATTAATTGCTTTCACCTTTCATGTTCAATTAAAAATTGATATGTTTGGTAATTAGATTTACCCTTGATTAATATTCAAAGCATATGCTAAAAAGTTTTAAACTTGAACTTTGATTAAGTGTGCCCTAAAAAGACACTTAATGCTTTGTGAAAGTTCAATTGCTTGAGATAAATTGTTAATGTTTAAAAGAAACATGATATAAGTTTAATTGGATTTTAACGATCACATATTCGGTGTAAGCAAGGGATTCTCATCCCTAAAGCTTCTCGTTAAATTCAGTAATTTAGATTTAAATAATTTTGCTAACTAAATTGTGAGTCCAAGCCAACCAAACCCATCTCATTTCATCTATCTTTTATTTTTCTTATTTTTAATTTATTTTTAGTTTAGTTTTAAAAATGCTGTAACCCCCTTTCCTATAAATTAGTTTAATTAAATTCTAAAATTTCAATTGCATCCACCTTCCTCGTGGGATCGACCCGTACTTGCCGTTGTCTACCAGTTAGGCACCGTGCACTTGCGGTTATTACAAGTGGGTCAAATTAACCTGTTAATTTAGGTTAGTTAAAGGAAAAAGAATAGAATTGGAAATCAAAACCTCTTCCTCCTCTCAAGGTGATTCTCATCACAAAACACCACCTATCCATCTCTCACTCATTCTCTGTTCAGACCACCCAGCAATCATCACCTCGCCACCACTAAGCTCCGCCTCCACCACGATCAGCCACCCCGCAACAGACCCACAACCGCCACCACCGTGAAACAGGGGTGTGACAACCCTGTTTCACGTCCAATTTTCACCGTCCTTCAACCCACATCATCCATCACCTTCATCACCACCTCCGCACGAGTCCAACCACCACAACAGGCCGCGAGGAGCGAAGGAACTCAGCGGGAACAGTCGCGACAGGAAGCAAAAACAGGGAGTTTCCTCCCTGTTTCTCTCTGTTTTGTTTGCTGTTTTTCATGGTTTTCCTCACCTTTGTTCGTCTTTTGCAGGCTCTGGAAGCAATTTGGAGTCGAGGAAGGTCGCGAGGAGCGAAAACCAGGCCGCGAGAGCCACCGTCTCGCTGGAGAAGAAGATCGAACTTCACTGTTCCTTGTAGCAGTACTGTAGTAGTACTGTAGCAGGGCGGGAAATAAGTTTAATTCATTTTTCTGGCTATTTCCACCCCCGAATCTGCTCTGTACCACCACAGAGCGGGCTTTGGGTCATTTCCTCGGGATTCGTGCACACCATATCGAGCTTGTGATAAACTAATTGTTTTGTAAATTTTATTTTAATTTATTTTACTGAATTAAGGGTTTATTGTTCAATAACAATTTATTTCTGAATATTGATTAATTGCTTTCACCTTTCATGTTCAATTAAAAATTGATATGTTTGGTAGTTAGATTTACCCTTTATTAATATTCAAAGCATATGCTAAAAAGTTTTAAACTTGAACTTTGATTAAGTGTGCCCTAAAAAGACACTTAATGCTTGGTGAAAGTTCAATTGTTTGAGATAAATTGTTAATGTTTAAAAGAAACATGATATAAGTTTAATTGGATTTTAACGATCACATATTCGGTGTAAGCAAGGGATTCTCATCCCTAAAGCTTCTCGTTAAATTCAGTAATTTAGATTTCAATAATTTTGCTAACTAAATAGTGAGTCCAAGCCCACAAAACCCATTTCATCTATCTTTTATTTTTCCTATTTTTAATTTATTTTTAGTTTAGCTTTAAAAATGCTGTAACCCCCTTTCCTATAAATTAGTTTAATTAAATTCTAAAATTCAATTGCATCCACTTTCCTCGTGGGATCGACCCGTACTTGCCGTTGTCTACCAGTTAGGCACCGTGCACTTGCGGTTATTACAAGTGGGTTAAATTAACCTATTTATTTAAGTTAGTTAAATCCTCATCAACCACACACTACCAGTGATAGTAGCTACAAACTTGAGTTTGGGGGAATAAGAGAAGCTCTTGAGAGTTTTTAGAAAGCACAAAGCTGCAATAGGGTGGGCCATTGCTGACATCAAGGGAATAAGTCTGGCTAAGTGCATGCATAGGATCCTTCTGGAAGACAATGCAAAGCCAACTAGAGATGCACAAAGAAGACTCAACCCCCACATGAAGGATGTAGTCAGAGCAGAGGTTTTGAAGTTGTTGGATGTGGGCATTATCTACCCCATCACATATAGCAAGTGGGTGAGTTCAGTTCAAGTAGTGCCTAAGAAGAGTGGAATCACGGTGATGAAAATTGAGGAGAACGAGCTTGTTCCTACCAGAATGACCACGGGATGGAGAGTTTGCATCGACTACAGGAAGCTCAATAATGAAACCAGGAAAGATCACTTCCCTCTCCCTTTTATTAATCAGATGTTAGAAAGGTTGGTGGATCATAGTCATTATTGTTTCCTAGATGGGTATAATGGATATAATCAGATAGCTATAGCGCCAGGGGACCAGGAGAAAACCACTTTCACATGCCCTTTTGGCACATTTGCTTATAGGAGGATGCCATTTGGGTTATGTAATGCACCTGCCACATTTCAGAGGTGTATGATGAGCATATTCTCATACATGGTGGAGAGGTTAATTGAGGTATTCATGGATGATTTCAGTGTTTTTGGTTCTAACTTTGATGAATGCCTTCACCATTTGCAACTTGTCCTTAAGAGATGTGAAGACTGCAATTTAGTGCTAAATTGGGAAAAATGTCATTTCATGGTACAACATGGCATTGTACTAGGTCATGTCATTTATAGTAGAGGCATTGAGGTGGACAAGGCAAAAATCGACATTATCTCCAAATTACCACCTCCTACATCTGTTAAGGGGGTGAGAAGCTTCTTAGAGCACGCAGAGTTTTATAGAAGATATATAAAAGACTTTTCCAAGATTTCTAGACCTTTTTGTATGTTACTTATTAAAGATGCTGAGTTTATATGGACAGGAGATTGCACAACTGCCTTCTTCGATTTGAAAAGGTTACTCACGTCTGCACCAATTATGATGGCACCGGATTGGAACCTTCCATTCGAGATTATGTGCGACGCTAGTGATTTTGCTCTGGGTGCAGCTCTAGGTCAAAGAGTTGGTAAGATACCTCATGCTATTTATTACGCTTCTCAAACTTTAAATGATGCTCAGCTTAATTACTCTATTACTGAAAAAGAATTATTAGTTGTCATATTTGCTTTAGAGAAGTTTAGGTCATATTTGATTGGCTCTAAAGTTATTGTATTTACTGAACATGTTGTTTTGAGATATTTGTTTGCTAAGAAAGATGCTAAGCCTAGATTGATCAGATGGGTATTGTTGTTACAAGAATTTGACCTTGAGATTAAGGATAAGAAAGGTAGTGATAATGTGGTGGCAGATCATTTATCCAGGTTACTTCATGAAGAAGAAGGGAATGAGTTTCCCGTGAATGAATCATTTCCAAATGAGCAGTTATTCGCAGTAGAGGTATCACTTCATTGGTATGCAGATATTGTTAATTATATAACTACTAAAGTTTTCCCTCTAGGGATGTCTAGCCAAGAAAGGAAGAGGTTGAAATCAATTTCGAGGTACCACCATTAGGACGAGTCATACTTGTTCAAATTTTTTTCTGACCAAATTAGTCGAAAGTGTGTTCCAGAAAAAGTGCATATGAGTATCTTACGCCATTGTCATCAATTTGCATGTGGATGGCACTTTAGAGCTAAGAGAACAACATTGAAGGTATTCCAATCTGGTTTTTATTGGCTTAGTGTGTTTAAAGATGTTTTTTTCATTTTGCAGATCTTGGGATAGATGTCAGCGGACAGGAAACATCTCTTCCAGGAATAAGATGCCACTGCAGAATATTTTAGTGGTGGAGTTCTTTGATGTGTGGGGTATTGACTTTATGGGTCCATTTCTTAACTCATTTGGTTATTTATGTATTCTTGTGGGTGTGGATTATGTGTCTAAATGGGTCAAGGTCGTCCCTTCAAAGACTAATGATCACAAAGTTGTTGTGAAGTTTTTGCAGGATAATATCTTTACTCGTTTTGGGACACCAAGGGCAATAATAAGTGATGGAGGTAGCCATTTCAATAACCAACATTTTTCTTTCTGGATGAAAAAGTATGGGATTACACGTAAGGTTGGCACTCCATATCTTCCTCAAACCAGTGGTCAGGTGGAGATAAGTAATAGAGAGATCAAAAACATCCTAGAAAAGACAGTGAATACTCAAAGAAAAGATTGGTCGCTACGCTTGAATGATGCATTGTGGGCCTATAGAACTGCTTACAAAACTCCTATTGGCATGTCACCATATCGAGTAGTTTTTTGGAAGGCATGTCACCTACCAGTAGAGTTCAAACATGGGGCTTACTGGGCCATCAAGAAATTCAATTTTGATATGAAACAGGCGGGTGACAAAAGGAAGTTGCATGTGAATGAGTTAGAATAATTGAGGCACGATGCTTATGAGAATGCCAAGCTATATAAGGAAAGGACAAAGGCATGTCATGATAAGAACCTTATCAGGAAGGATTTTCATATGGGATAGAAAGTGTTGATTTACAATTCAAAATTATATTTTTTTTTCCTGGGAAGCTCAAGTCTAGGTGGTATGGTCCTTATGTTGTGACCAATGTTTTTCCTCATGGACCAGTAGAGGTTCGTAACAAGGAGAAAAATCTAACATTTAAAGTGAATGGACATAGAGTGAGACCCTACATTGAGATGAGCTTTGAGCCTAAAGATGAGGACGTGGCTCTCCACTCCGTTCAGTACATGGCATGAGAGTCATCCAGTCTGGCTGAAGACTATAAACTTAGCACTACTTGGGAGGTAACCCAAAGAGCAGAGGAGCACTTTATGCTAAGGCGCTCACGCATTATAAAAATCCAACTAAGTCCCTCCCTTGCTTAGCTTTTATTATTTTCGTATTTTGTTTTGCTAGGTAGTTAGATCATTTTTATTTTTATTTTCTTTCTTTTTTTCCCTCCTTATTACAACTGATTGATTTAACATTGAGGACAATGTCCATTGTAGGTTGGGGGTGTTATAAAGGTTGTTTTTCTTTTATTTCAAAATATATATATATAAACAATAATTCAAAAAAAAATTGCAAGGATGTCTTGGCATGGTTATGTTGAACAAAATTATGGATTAAAAGTTGTTTTTTTAGAGTATTGTTAAACTTTAGTTTTGATTCAAAATTCATTAGCGAGTTTAAAATGGTGGGCACATGATCATATGTCTAGGAAATCTAAATTTGTACTACTTATTTTTGGTTAGTGAGTATTCCACCTACTTCACTTTGAATTTAACACATGCACACTGACACATAGTGTGGGGTATGAAGAGGTGAAACCAAATATGCATGTTTATATCTCATGATAAATTGGGAGATTTTTTAGATGAGTAACCTTGACATAATGTTAAAATAAAATAGTTTAGCTCCGTAGTCTTTTTTACTCGAGTTAGTATACCCATAGGGGTGTTTATACACCTAATGCCCTAAAACCATCTGCTTTGGGAGTCATTGGTCTAAAGCTCGTTACATGGGTCAATTAGAAAACTTAAGGGAACTAAACATTACACATGTTGAAGTCAGGTTGTGGATAGTTCAACTTCGTAGTCTTTTTGGCTCGAGTTAGTAAACTCGTAGGGCATTTCTACACCTAATGCTCTAAAACCATCTGGTTTGGGAGTCATTGGTCTAAAGCTCATTACATGGGTCAATTAGAAAACTTAAGGGAGTTAAACATTGCACAGTCCATACAAATATCCTTAAAATAAAAAAAACAAAATAAAATGTTTTAATTTGTGTTAGTATTCATTGCCTTGGTTGTTTCATAAAATAGAAATTCCAATGAATTTTGAGGAAGTAAGTCATGTATATAGGAATTATTTTGAAGCTCCATAATTATGTGTTGGTTGACTTTACACTAACAAGAACTTGTGGTTTCTTACTAGTCATTTATAAGTGATGTACCTTATTTTAAATTCCAAAACTTGTGAAGATGAAGTTTATTATTTTAAATTTTCTAATGAATGAGAACTAATTTTTTTTTGTGATACTTTACTCTCATTGACAATTTGTTGAATTCGAAGTCAAGACTGAGCAATTTGTTGAAAATAACACAGTGTTTGTGGGAACCACTATGGTAGACCCTTACGAGACTATAACTTGTCCACTAGGGACACCTAAGGGTTTAAATGCTTGTTGCACTCGCTAAATGCAATCGAAAGTGCCAGTGAAAGTGGTATAGATTAGAGTTTTATGTCTTTCTTAAGTTTTAGTTAAGTTTGAGTCGCTTGAATTGCTAGAAACTAGCAATAAGCTAGTTGGGGGTGTATTGAGTGCATAAAAGTGCACTTCGAACATCGCTTTTTTTTAAGTGTAATTGCTAGATTATTTAGTTATTTTTAATACTTTTTGTAATAATTTTCTACTTAGTATATTTTGGTTTTGGCATGTGGTTTAATGGAGAAAAAAAAAACTAATGCCATGTGAAAGGCTGGTCCTAAAAAAAGAAGCCTCGTCAAAGAGGAAATCCAATTTCACAAAAAAAAATTATGTCTAATCCCGTTAGGAAATGAGCCAAATTAAAAAGGAAATAAAGAGTTTTAAAAGGGGAAGAAGAGACAATGTTTTTGCTCCCTCTCTGGCTGCAAGTTCGTTCCCTATTTGGCTGAAATTTCGACTCTTCCTTGGATGTGTTTTAGGCCCCCATCTTGGCTGTGATTTCAACCCTCTTCGGCTGTGATTTCGTCTCCATCTCTAGCTACAAATACCCTATCTGAAACGTGAATTCATCACATCGTGAAGAAGAAGTAGGAAGGAAGAAGATAGTTGTTGCGTGAGCAGGCTGTTGCATGTGGGCTGCTGTGCATGAACTGTTATGTTGCAATTGCAGAGTGCGTGAAGAAGAAATAGCAGGAAGGGAAAGAGATTTGAATTAATATTTTAGCTATTTTCACTCAGCATCATTGCTCTGAACCACCATGCACAGTTTGTTTATTCTTTCTCATTTTCAATGTTTTATTTGAATATCAATCTTCTCTACAGTATGTGTAACTAAATAATTTAGTTAGGGATAGATTGAAGTACTAGTTATGACTCTTTAGAATTTTGACATACCTTGATATATCATTTTTACAATGCTCAATTGATTGATTTCTGGTTATATTTCACCCTTCATATTAATAATATTTATGCTTGATCACCATATGCATGATTTTTATAAGGACAGTTACATTGGTAAATTTAGATGACCGAGTCTTGTGCCTATGCCAAGTAACAAAAAGAGTAAAGTAAGATCAATTTTTGTAATTAATCAACATAGATGACCGAAATAGATACCATATTTTGGATTTTATGTTTTTGTCGATTTCCATTGATTTATGAAATCTTGAGGTGCAACTTAGTAGATACCATGGTAAATACCTTTAGAATGAAAAGAGTTAGAACAGACACTCATGCCTAATTTGTTGTTTAGGGAAATCCATAGCTTAAGGAGTAGACACCCATTCCCTTAGGTTTGCAAAATTTGAGAAATGAAATTTAGTTTGTATCATTGTACATGTTATCATTCAAAGGACGAGGACTAGTGGCGGATATCAAATCCCTAACTTATTTTCTCGCTATTTGAATTTATTTAGTTTTACATTAAATTTTTCTCATTATCTTTTCTTATTCAATTAATTATTAGGTTTCATTGAAATAATAGTATTAGGAAAACTGTTTTAAACATAATTAAACCAATCCTCGTGGGAATGATCTCGTTCTTGCCATACATACTATTTGTTTGATCTTGTGCACTTGCGAGTAAAACGAACAATTATAAGCTTATTATTTAGGTTAATAGTTGTATAACAGCGTGATGTGTGGGCTTACTGGCTCATTGCAACTTGGACCCAACTGTCTGAATTCTGCCAATGATGGGCTTGCTGTTGTTTGGGCTTCGCTAGATTGAGCGTGCAATCGGACCTGCTTCATTTTGTTGATGAGATTATCATGACACGTGTACGGTGCTGATCAATTGACAGTTTGATGTATCATCAGCTACTCTCCCCGAGTTAGTGGGTCGTCTTATAAGTCCACTAGGTTCTTTCATGAAGCAGCTGTGCAGTCATGATAATTGAGTCTGAGAGATTTCCTCAAGCGGCGAATTGCATTAATTGGGCATGCGCCAACTTGAAAACGGGAAATACGGGAGCTCAATATTCTATATAGATATCCTGTCTGTGGAGTATAACTTCTTTAATCTTTCAATCTCAGAGGTTCTGCTTTGTTGTATTGTCTGTTTTGATTTTGCTCAACCTTCATATTCAAAAGCTTTGTATTTTCTTTCATGGCGGGCAAGAATCAGAACTGTTCGCCAGGGATTATAAGTTTCTCTAGGAGAGATTGCTCTATGAATCTGATCTGGAAGAAGTCCTCCATAAAACATTCAAGATTCCGGATGATATGGTGCTATGCACTCTGGGCATTGATCTGACGCCATTGTACCCTCCTGAGAGGTTTATTTGTCTTCATCGAGGTATGCTGCAATCGGGTGTTCTTTTTCCTGTTATCGAGGAGATTGGGAGTTCATGGCGTACCTCGGCATTGCACCTGCTCAACTTGTGTCGAACGGGTATAGGACTTTGATCGTCATTCTGATTAGGGCCAAAGACGCTGGTGTCCGAGTGTCTTCGAGGGCGATGCAATTGCTTACTTCTCTTCGGAATAACAAGCACGTTGTGTGTGGTGATGTCATCGAACTGCTTCGGCAAACTGCCCGATGATTTTAAATCGTGGCAGAAGTATTGTTTCATGGCTCTTGTGGACTCCCGGTACTTTGAATTTGTTGGTCGTCCGATCGAGTTTGAATTTAGACCATTGAATAAGTTGATTACTTTTCCGGTCTTGATTGTGTCAATTGCATATTAGATTGACCTGTTGTGATTTTGCAGAGAGATTATCTACTACGCCTCTTTCTGCTAAAGATAAATCAACTTTGGATGTGTTCCGCAACATGCCTCGTCTGGAGATAAAGGATTTAGTCAAGCCTTCTAATGTTGAACGTAGCGGTCTGTAGGCTTATTGGCACGTGACTGCCACTGTGTATCGATGAAGAAGCCAAAGCTTAAAGGTGTGTATGTTCCACAAAAGAAGAAGCTTCCCAAAATCAGGGTTCCAGGCCCTTCAATGAGGGCAAAAATAGATGAGGCACTTCCTTCTCCTATGCATCAGAAGAGATTTCGTGCTTTGTCTAGGTCCATCCACAGGCGTCTGGCCTCGTCTAAAAAACGTGATGTTGTTGGGCAAGAGCCTGGTGAGAATGCTATTTCTGAAGGGCGTGACGCTCAAGTCATGGCCCGTGTCTCTCTTCCTAACCTGGAGAGTCTTGGAGAGAGAATATCTGCAAATGGTGGGCGTGGAGGATGTTACCAAATTGAGCACCAAGCAGACAGAGTTTATGAGTTGGATGTTGCTGCAGTCGGGTATGGAAGCTTTGAACGGTCGTCCTTTTTCAATAAAGGACTTCGAGTTCCGCCTCTCTTTGGATCATGAACCTGTTGAAGAGTCGTCTAATCATCGGCGGCATGGTGATGGTTCTTCTTCTTATCACCCGTACTGTGTTCCATCTCGCTCCCGTCCTCATATTCAACTGACGACAGGTCCGAGGAATAACTTGCTTCCCTTTTCCCCTGAAGTTGGGTTGGCACGTGAGAGAGAGCCGATTGTTGCGGGCAAAGGGAAAGTTGTTGATGAAGACCCTGATGCGGTGAAGATAGCTAAGGGTGGTGCTGGAGTGATTTTGGCTCCGAATGATCTTCATCCGGATGCACATATCAGTCTGTTTGCTCCATATGTAATAAGTGAGTAACCAAATTTAGCATCAGGAGGTTGACATCTCTTATGCTGCAAGGAAGCATATCAGTAGATGGAATGACTAGCTGGAAAACTGTGCTCCAGAGCCAGTTGCAGAGACACTAGGAGAGCATTTAGATAAAGGGCATAAACATCTCGTGTTGGGGATGTTATATCTAAATCAAATGGTCGCGTCTGGAATTGAAGTCGAGGCCACTCGTGAGAGGGTGTATACCATGGAGCGAGTCTTTACAAATCTGCAGAAGTCATACTCTGACGCTCTTCACGAGATTGAGTCGTTGAGGAAACAACTTGAAGCTTTCACAAATACTGGAGCGGGATCCAAGTCCATTGGGTCGAAGGCTCACTTGAAAGCGCTTGAGTCTGACTAGGCAGGGCAGTGTCCGCGAGGGATTGGTTCGAGAATGAACTGAACCTTGTCCGTCGTGACTTGCAGCTTGCCCGTGATTCTGTTGATGGATTGCAGGCTGAACTTCAAGTTTTACATGCTGAGAAGATTAAGAAGGAGTCTGAGTGGATTGTCCAATGTCAGTAGTTGGAGGCTAGTGCTGAGTTTCATGCCGAGAGTGTGTGGACCGCTGGAGAGCAGTTCTAACTGGCGCAGAGTGAGCTGAACATAGCTATTGATAAGATGGATGTTGAATAGTCCAAAATTGAAATCCTATCGAGCTAGTTGGGGGAACTAAAGCAAGAGCTCGCCGAGTTGAGAGGGCATGAAGAGAATCTTCTGAAGGCCGAGGGCACATTTGAATTCAACAGAGTTATGCATGGAAGGCTGGAGTTGTTGTGTTTGATTGAGGACGAGCACCCCGACTGGGATCTCTCCTATTATAAAGATATTGCATACGCAGAGTTTGGAGCGACCTCCGATTCATCTAAAGAAGGTGGCCCTAATGAGGGAGTCAAGAGGTAGCACGAACAAATGTGTCTCATTTTCTTCCCCTGCTAAGTCTCGTTCTGTTGTATCTTACACTCCTCCTAATGAGGGGTAATCATGTACTTGATTTTGCAAATGAATAGTACTTTGCATTTTTTTGTCTTCCCTTGCTTTCCAGCTAGCTTGTACTTGCTTTGTCTTATTTCGACATTAGTTGTCAGACAATGAACTTTGTTGGGCTAGGTAGCTCATGTTTGATTCATTGTTGGGAGCTCTGGCTTCTTATTTTGCAGTAGTTGGTGAAGTTCTGGTCAGATTTCTTTGTAGAGATCAGAGAATGTAATACACCCTTTGTCTAGTGGCTTGGTTGTCTGTTGGACCTGCAGTTATTGTCGCTGTTATAAGCGTATTATTCAGACTGTGGTCCTAGTGCTTGTGCCCTTGTAGATGAGTGGACAATAGTCTTTGCGATTCGTCTGGGTCGTTCTTTTAGAACTCTGACCGGATGTTTGACTCGTATTTATTTGCTATTCTAGAATAGGCTTAATTAGACCGAGGATTGTTATTGCCTGTTATGACTGACTAAACCGGGGTCAGGTTTCAGCAAGCATGGTGGTCCCTAGCAAGCCATCTTCACCAGGCTACATGAGCACTGACTAAGCTCCCACTTTCCAACCCATCTTGATTTGTTCGTGGCCGACTAGGAATTGGAGCGAGCCAACAGTTATCATCGACAGTCATTCTGACTAAACTTTTGGTAGGGTTTCAGCGATCATTGTATGTAGTTGGCCAATGATCTCTGGCAAGTCATCTTCACCAGGCTATGTGAGCACTGACTAAACTCCCACTTTTTAGGTCGTTGGAATCCGCGTATAGTAAACTAAGCTTCGAGCATACCGAAACCATCGTCTTAAGTGGCCACTAACTAAGCTTTGGTCGGGGTTCGGGCGATCACTGTTTGCGTACGAGTAGTGGCCACTGGCAAGCCATCTTAATTATCCATTGAGGGCTCACTAGACTCCCACTTTCCAATCTGTCGGAATCCATTATTTACAGACTAGGCTTTGAGCAGACCTGAAGCTATCGTCGTCGGTCGTCACTGACTAAGCTTTGGTCGGGTTTGGTCTCTATCGTCCATGTTTGGATAATGATCCCTGCCAAGTCGTCTCGATCAAACATCGGAGCGCTGACTAAGCTGACACTCTCTAAACCGTTGACACCCGTTTAATTTAACGGACTGGGCGTTAGAGCATACCAGAAGTTGTTGTCATAGGTCAAAATTGAAAAAGCTTTGGTTAGAATAAGATTTTGGGTGTGTAAGTCTGACTTTGGGGTCCTAACTTACTTAATTCTCCTGTGAGATTCCTGGCGTGTAAGTCTGACTTGGGGTCCTGGCTTACGTAACTCGCCTGTAAGATTTTAGACGTGTAAGTTTGACTTGGGGTCCTGACTTACTTAACTCGCCTATAAGATTCCGGGCATGTAAGTCTGACTTGGGCGGTCCTGACTTACTTAACTTGCCTGTGAGATTCAGGGCGTGTAAGTCTGACTTGCGGGTCCTGACTTACTTAACTCGCCTATGAGATTCTAGGCTTGTAAGTGTTACTTGGGGGTCCTGACTTAATGTGCCTGGCAATCTAATTTCAATGTCGGATCGATTGATCGGACTAATAATATATTGACCGGCTTTAATGATCAGCGGCAGAATAATAATGGAGTTGATGCCTTCGGTTTAAAAATAATATTCTGTAGGCACGCTCCTTATTCTGGGGGCACTCAGGGCCTTTGTTGTTTGTTCTTTTGAGTGTGTTGGGCCGAATCTGGCTGGGCTTAAGCTTGGGCCCATTAATTGAGGGGCCCATTTAAAAAAATCTTTGTGGATCAGTGTGCCATGGATACAGTGCATTCTACGAGACGATTCAGCATCGATTACTCCCTTTAGTTAATGGGGTTGCCTGCAAGGTCGTTAATTCAACAGATGTGGACTTGTGCAGTTGCTATTGGAACCGTCATTTTCTTGATTTTTCGTGTGACATTTAATGCTAAAGTAACTGCTTGTTGACACCTCTTCGTTAACCATTTGGCCTATATATGGGCTGGCTATTCTGCATTCAAGCACTCCAATGCAAATAGTAGAGCATGTTATTCAAATGCATCTTACCAGAGAGTTCGCTATGGGTTTTCCAAAGGCTGAAATAGATCTCCTCCACTGGAGTCTTCGAATGTTCTGACATTTTTGCTGATGAGTCTTGATAAGACTTGTTATTAGACGGTGCCGCCTGATCTGGGTGGGCACTGGATTGATCTCGTGAGTTCATGTAATATTTTCTTATATTGCGAAGAAAAATTATGGACTTACTCTTGGGGGTCAGGTCGGTCTTCCATCATTCGATGCTCAAAGACTCTCTCATCTGTTTACTACTGTCGAGGGATGGTCCTCGTTGCTAGTTTAGGGTTGATGGGGGCGTTGGAGGATGTGATTCTCATCCTTGGGGTGGCACCTCTGCCTCACATTAGGCAGTACGCGCTTGAGAGGAGTCTCCATTTGGCAGCATTGCAAAACCTTGACGATTTCGTTGATCCAAGACGTTCTCGTCGGGTTTTTGTTGCTTTATTTCTATTCCTCTTCATGAGGCAAACTGGCGGAGCAAAGAACTGAGGGAATGCTCATAGCCATCTTCTTTACTTTGCTTGCCACATCTGAATCATCTTCCTAGGGTGATTTGATGGAGCAATTAATTGAGCGCGCACTTTCGTCATCTGTCGTGGACCCTTTACTCTTTTCACCTTCTCATCTAGAGGCGGAATAGTGTATCAAAGTTTTTACCATTGTTTTAGCGGATAGATGCTTGCAACGGACTTAGATACTCGTAGTGTATAAATAAATGTACTAGTCGATCGACAAGCTTTGTAATAACTCACATTGCAATCAATAAAATATGTTTTATGTCTGGAATGTGTCCCGTGTGAACAACTCTTCTACACTCAAATGAAAAACAGAAAACAAGAAACGAAATCAAATCAACAAATAATTTAACTCCGAGCGGAGACTAAGCTAATCCGGCTCTGAAGGAGACTCAAATGGTCCTGGCTCGGATTGTGTTATCCCTTAAGCGAAATTTGTTTTTGTAAAAGCTAATGAATTCACTGAATAGTGGACTTTGTGTTGGCGGGCAGTTCCTTGCTGATGAACGACTCTTGGATTTGGTGCTCGTTTGCTGAAGAATATTTACTTAGCTCTTTATTAGTCTAGATTGCCTCGCTAGCTTTGACTTCTGGATCTCCGCATAGTTGTTCCTCGGTTATTTGGGCTCCTCCACCTTCATAGAGTAATCCACCTCTTTTGTCTTTACCGATGCTTGACTTGTAGGTTTTGTGGGCTTGAGCTGTAACTGGCAACGGGTTAGCTGCTTCAGGGCTGCATAATGGTAGTCTCTTGTTGTTGGCTGATTTCCTCGGATAGTCCCTTAGGCATGGCTGGCCATATATTTTATGCATAGGTGCATGGTGGATACCACTGCTTCCATATGATGTAGGCAGAGCCTTCCCAAAATGATGTTATAGGTAGGCGTCAACTACCATGAACTCTTGGAGAAAGTACTTTCGTAGTTGTGGCTATCCTGCCACCACCATTAGATTGATATTCCCGATAGGGAAGCATTTTTCTCCATTGAATCCAACCATAGGGTGGCTGGCAGGTGTTAAGTCCTTCTCTTGTAGCTGCATGTTGCGGAATGCACCGAGGAACAAGACATTTAATGAGTTTCTAGTGTCCACTAAAACTCTCTTTACCTCCCACTTAGCGATAAGGACGGAGATGACCAGAGCGTCATTGTGAGTAAAATGTACTCCCTGGAGATCCCTCTCCGCAAATGTCAGTGATGGGATCAGATTGTGAACTTGTATTTGCTATACTTGACGGTCCTCATACTAATATGGTGTCTGCATCTCGGTTAGTGTCCTCTTAAGGGACCGGTTAGATTGCTCTCCTTCAAGACCGACCCAGTGAAGGACGTAGATGACGCCAGGAGCTTCCTTTTCGATCTCCTTGACAACGTCCTCTATTTCTTTTGCCCGACCCTGCCTCCTATCCCAGCCTAGGAACTCCTTGAGTTTATATTTCCTTATCCAATACTCGACTTCTCCTCCAAGGTTTCTGCAATCCTCGGTATCATGTCCGTCTTTTTGTGATAGGCACAATATTTGCCATTGTCTCACCTAGCAGGGTCTCCTAGCTGCTTAGGGTACCACTTCAGCTCTTCCCAATCCTTGATGGAATCAAGGATATCGGACAGACTGGTGTTGAGAGGGGTGACAAACCTGGACCTGATGAAATTCGAGGCCTTGTCTTGCCAAGGGCAGCCCGAGTCAGTCTTGTTGTCTGTGCGCTTCCTCTTATTATTGTCGTCGTCCTCTGTCTTCTTCCCCTCTTTCCTATCCTTCGGGACAGAGGTTTTGTTCTCTGACTCCGCTTTTCTCTTGGAGCTAGCATTTCATCCAGAGTGATGTATCTTTGGGCATCTCTGAGCAAGTCTGTCATATTGGCTGGGGGGTTCAGGGTGAGGAAGTTATAGAGTTTGCCTCTTCACTACAGCCGTCGACTAGGGTCAGCTCATCATTAAAACCAGTGACGTACTCCCTTAATGTCTCGTTCTATTTTTGCTTTAGGGTCAACAGATAATGCGGGCCCCTCCTTAGCCTTTGGATGCCCACGAAACGTGTAAGGGAGGCCAATGCCAATGACTAGAATGAATCAATGGATTTCAGAGGAAGGTTGTGGAACCACATTAGTGCCGACGTCTTTAGGCTTGCAAGGAATGATCGACAATGTGTTGGAAGTGGCATAGGTGATCAGTCGGTTTTCCTGTCCCGTCGTAAAATTTCAACTTCGATGGGGTGTATTTCTTGGGCAGCGGTTCATCCATGATATGGTCCATGGACGGGGGCACCATGAGACTGAACAACACATCTGGGTTTGTGGCCCCATTACGAAAGGGGTTGTGCCAGACGTGTCTGTCGGCTCTGGGCACTTGGTCTCTATTGTTTGTGCCTCCGCCTCTTGTCCATTGAGAAGTTGTTGGGGCCGCGCGGCTCTCCTAAACATGATCTCTAGAATTTTTTGAGGAGCGAGCCCTTCGCTGCTCATGTCTCCTTCTGCAGGTCAAGGATTATGTTGTTTGAGAGCCTCCAGTGTCTCTACGATCTGCTGCATCTGTGTTGAGAGTAGGTCCACCCTCAAGTCTGCTGCGACCGCCACCGACGCGGGGGTCAGAGGAGGTTCCTCTCATGATGATGGTGGAACTGGAGACGCTCTGCCGATTTGAGCGTTCAAAGGCTCGGTTGTATCTCCAATATTGCGAGACCTTGTCGTCACCATCTCCTTGATTCTCTACAAAAGGTGGAACTACAGTTCTTTCTGAGGAACTTTGTCATTCCCCACGGACAACGTCAAACTAATGTAGTCGATTTATGTTCTCCTTTCTTGCTGCTTACCTAGCCTTGCACAGGTAAACGTGAGCCAAGGACCACTGTGTGGTGGCCGATGGCACTCCGATGCTTAAGTTAGATAAGTTTCAGGAAAGGCTTAAAATTGTAAACTAGGTTGTATTGTGTACGGATAGTTCATCGACCTTATCTCCCTTTTATAGTGAAGGAATCCTCGTTCGGCTAGGCTTTTGGTAGCGTAGTTTAAGTGATCTTGCTGTGGAGATCCTTTTCTAATTGGAAGTTGTTCATGTGGGATATTTTCGCTACACGATTTGTGCTCCTAGATTTGTAGGAGAGATTTTCCTTTTTGAGCGTTATCCATGCAAGGAAGTTTTCTTGCCCGATTTATGCTCTAATAAATGTTTCCTAGTCGGATCCAATGTGTTGCTGGCTTGCCTGTCTAGGGTAGATCTCTCATATACTTGCCTTAGAGGTCTTACGAGTATTAGGCCTAACCGCGTGACATGTGGGCTTACCGACTCATTGCAACTCGAACCCAACTATCTGGATTCTACCAATGATGGGTTTGGTGTTGTTTGGGCCTCGCTGGATTGAGCGTGCAAGCGGGCCTACTTCGTTCTGTTCAGCATTTGGTACATTTGAACTAAAATGAACGTTTTCTTTTTAGGAACTTATCTTCTAAAAGTTTTTTCTTTGATTTAATTTTTGGTAATCTCAATTGGATGAGCATGTACTGATGTTGTCGCCACGGGACAGGATGAGCATGATACCTTCATGTTTGCGAGTTTAATATAAGGCCAAATGTTGGTTTTGTAATTATTAATCTAAAATAGCACATGTATGGGCATGTTCATGCAAATAATTAAAAAAGAAAATTACATGGGTTTACTAGAGACTAAAGAGAGAGAAAAAAAAAAGTGATTGACTAGTTGCTTACGCAAAGCTACTCCAAATATTGCATTATTGATCTCATTAGCAATTCATGGACTGTTAACAAAATAAAAAGTAACATACGAGTTGCTTACCCATCTTCCAAAGCTAGCCCAAAATATTGCATGATTAATCTCATTGTCAATTCATGTAATTACACAATGTGAGAAAAGCTATTATGTCCTGTTAACAAGTGAAATTTTGTTATAGTTGACACCAGTGTTTTAAAAATTGCTAGGCGGACAGTGAGCACGGGACTAGCGCGTAGACGCCTAGGCGGGAGCGTAGGCGGGTTTTTATAATTTTATGAAAGTTAAGCATAATAGTATATATATTACTTTGAATTCAATGCCAAGATACATATGCAAAATGTATTAAAAATAGACCCTTCAATTTTTTTGAATTTGAAAAAAAATAAATAAAAAGTTCAAAAACCCGCCTAGGAGGATTTTTAGAACACCGGTTGACACATTTATGAGTACTTTAATCTATTTAGAACATATTACTTCTCGATTCTGTAATACAGTTTGAAAGTTGTTTTAAATTAATAAATAATAATAATAAAAACTAAATAAATAAATTCGGAATGGGCGGAACTGAAAATCTTCATCCCACTCTAGATCGAAACAAGACGGGATCGGGATGGGTTTGATCAATCCCAAAAACACCCAAAAAATTGAGACTAGACGGGACGGGATCGAGATGTGATCGGGATCACGGGATGGGATGCCAACCCCTATATTCAGCGTGCATGTGGTTTGAAATTTCACTTGAAATCATAACTTTTTGCATGCCCGGTGAATTTGTTTCCTTGGTAATTTTGGTGTGCTCACCAACATAATGCGACCCACTACATCCATGTAGAGGTTTCTCATTGCTATCACCCCTGCTAAATAGACCTAAAAGCAATTAGTGTAACTTAATAACCATAAGCAATTGGTGCCAAGATGTTTGAAAATAGGAAAGCTTATGTTTATGTTCATTGGTTTCTTTAGACATCTTTATCGTGTTGACGTTGAATATTTTTTTGTATGTATTGAGTTGAAAGACTTGTTTACATTAGGTATCCAGAATCACGTCATTCATTCACCTTTAGCACTGTTCCATACATTTCGTTCTAATTGTGAATTTTGTAGGAAGACCAAAACTGAAGTGAATTGGAAAAGAGGAAATAATGGCACATAATTTTTATGTACTCCAAGAGGCACTTGATTTCATTATGTGCAATGAAGAAATTATGGATTGAGGATATGCTCAAGATTTATGTAGAAAAAGAAATGATCAAATCTCATAGGGACTGAACATCAAGTCTCACTTGCACATCCATAGCGGAATTTTTAGTTAAATATCTTCTACTTGTTGCAAGATTAATAAATATATAGTCTATCTAACAACCAATCATTAGGCGCATGCAACTGTGCATGTTGTAAAGCTATTTTGACTTTGTCCCACATCATACTATAAGTTTTCGCTTGTACAAATTGTGATCGGTTGTCACCCTAATATTTTTGTCTACAAATTTGGTTGTGTGGTACAAGTTCATATACCACCTCAACTTGAAATAAAATGGTTATTCGACACCACTTAGGCTTTTATGTTGGTTTTGACTCACCATCTATCATCCGTTATCTAGAATTATTTATTTCAAACATTTTTACTGATAGATTTGCAGATTATCAATTTGATGATAAATTTTTCCACCATTAAGGGAAATAGGCAAGTTCTAATAGAACAGAATAGTAATAAGGAATGGTTTGAATTAGTTTGACATATTTCTACTTTGTTTCATTTAGATTTTAGAACATCCCAATGTGATTACGAGATAAGGAGATTATTGTATCTTGTAAAAATTGTAAATTAGCTACCTAATGTTTTTAATAATGTAGTCAAAGTGACAAAGTCACGTGTACTAGCTATCACCTTCTCGAATTGTATACATGAAGGACAAACTTCAATTAAGGCAACCAGTGAATCTACAACACACCAGAAGCATGGTAGATCTATAGGTTCCAAACATTCAACTTCTCGAAAGAGGAGAATGAATAATAAACAATTCCCTAATAAAACTATTGAAGAAATAATAACTAAAACTCATGCTGAAGGTGTACAAGCTCAAGAAGAAGTTGTACCTAAAACTCCAGAAGTAGTTTTACATAACGCTCCTACAGAGTTTGTGTTTCAAAACTCCACATTCTCCATAACCCCCCAGAAGTGGTTGTCTATGTCCTTGTAGTGACAATGAAAGTCTTTAAAGTGGCTTAAAAAACCTTTGAGGAAGCTCAAGTACCTCATAATCATCTCAATATATTAAGGAGAAATGTGGAATCGAAATGAAATGACCATCGATGAAATATTCACATATATGGTAGGTACCAAAATATCATAGGGTGATGATATGGGTAATGATATTGAACCACGAAATATCTATGAATGTCGACAAAGAAATGATTGGTCGAAATGGAAAGATGTTGTCCAACCGAAATTGGGTTCCCTTGAAAAACGTGATGTATTTAGATCTATCTTCAAACACTTAAGAGTGCATGTTGATTTCAAATGTGTGTCTGTAAGAAAATGGAATGAGCAAAATAAGATTACCAAAATAATGAGAATTTTTTTTTAAAATGAAAGACCATGGGAAAAAATGTTTTGTTTCGGCCTGTAGATCGAGCAAAGTACTAGTGGAGTATTAGTCCATCAAGGTATACTGAAAAAATCTTGAAATGTGTAAATATGGATAAATCTCATTCACTTAGTATGCCCATGGTCGTCAGGTCTTTTGATCTAAATAAAGACATGTATTTACCAAAAGAACAAAATAATGAAATACTTGGTCCTGAAATATCATATTTGAGTATCATTGGTGCATTATTATATTTGATACGATGTACATGACCTGGTATAGCCTTTTCTATGGATGTATTAGCAAGGTATAATCCTGCTCCCACTCCTTGATACGAGTTTTTTTTTTTTTTTTTTTATCTAATTGTTCTCACCTAGTTGGTTATGCAAATTCAGGTTATCTCTCTGACCCTTAAGGGTTGCTCACAGACAAGTTATGTATTTATGAATTACAATGCATTTATTTATTTGCTATCTATTATACAAATATTAAATGGCTATCTCCTCATTTCATTGGATGATACTAGCCGAGAATGTGTCAGGCTTAGGTCATTAATCCAGCATATAAGAAACAATTGTGAATTAACTCATGTCGTTGATTAGTTGATTGCAATATATGATAATGTTGCATATTTTGCTCAAATACAAAAAGGTTTCATCAAGAGAGATCAAATAAAACACATTTAAGTAAAAAAATTCTACCGACATGAAATTTCAGAAGAACCATGTAATTGAAGTCAAGCAAATTCAATCTAGTGCTAACCTTGCAGATCTCTTCACCAAAGCACTACCAAAATCAACATTTCAGAATTACTTTACGAGATTAGCATTTGTCGGTTTAGTCAACAAACCAACTAAAGTTGTGTTATCATTAGAGGGAGTATCCATAAGTATACTCCCCGAGGAGCATCCAAAAGTATGGTATGAGGGTATCTAGAAGTATACTACATTAATATTGAGTATGATGTACTTTATTTCTTTGAGCACAATTTTTTCCATTGGGTTTTTCCCTTAAGGTTTTAACGAGACAACATTATGCACACCAACCATATTCCTAAAGAATGTGGTATTGTTTTTCCTTTCTTTTACGTTTTTTTTTACTGGGTTTTACTAGCAAGGTTTTTAACGAGGCAACAATGGTGATAATTACTGCATAACAGGAAATGGAATGTGACGTTGACTTTATTGTCCCTTTTACTTATTTTGTTTTGCCCTATTTATGAGGGTCACGCAAAAAAAAATATTTTGAAGACCTATGAAACAAGATTCGCAAAAAAATTGAGGGGTGGAAGGCTAATTATTGTCGTTGCAAGTAGGAAGTGAAATTAATACAATGGATTCAAAAGCATCAAACCGCTCTTGTTCGGAAGAATTGAAATGGTACCAGCCGTACTTAATAATAGAAGGATTTGGCATAAATATGTAAAATTGTCCCTCCTAAAAAGATTTCAACTCCCTTGATCTTGTGATTATCAGGGGGAGACCTGATTTTGCAAAATAATTTGGACAATTTGTGCATTTTACTCTTTTCCTTTTGCTGAGAATTTGTCCCATTGGATTTTCTTAGCAAGGTTTTAATGAAGCCATATTTAGCACGTCCAACACCACTCTACGATTATAGTGTATTGTACTCTTTTTCATTTACCTTGGATTGGTGGTCATCTAAGGGGGATTGTTGTAACAATTGAGTAGCACCACCACCTCTACATGGCCCACCTCTAACACCTCATATACAGTCACTTTACACATCCTTCTTGAAGTAAATGTGGTGGCAATACCACCCATTGCATGGGTGTGTGTTTCTCCACCTCTTGACACATCAACTCCTTAAAAGGCTATGTACTCTTTGTGATTTAGATATTAAGGATGAAGAAAATAAATCAACATAGTATGATTCTCCATGGCTTATGTGGTCTACATATTGTTATTTATCTTCCTTTAGTTTATATTACGATTATGGGAATACCGATCAGTGAAATTGTCGAGTAATCTATAACATAATCTCTTAATCTGTATTTTCTTATTCATTTTTTGAAATCATAGACATTGTCAAATTCGATTTAGTTGAAATTTTTTTTACTTAGGTTTAATTCACAATTGATAATTTGATATAATATAAGCAAATATACTATATATTTTAAAAGAAATTTAACAAAAATATCATAACTTTACAAATTGCATTCTAATCAACATAGGAATAAATCAACAATATTACACGCTCAAGTAAATATATTTCTTGAAGAGTTTTCTAATATATACATTTAGAAAGAGTTCTTTTCCTCAAAATGTAGTAAAGTGGTTAAGGAATTTCAAATAACCGAAATTTATGACACTAATTTATAATTTTTAAATGAGAAAAATCACGAAAGTTGGGGTCTGTGGATAGTATTAGTGGAAAGTATTGGATCACTAGATATTTTTAGTTGTATGAGCTACTTAACAAACTAGATGAGTGTGTTATGTCATATAGAGATAGATTAAAATTACTTAATACCTACCATTAAAAACCAAGGGGGCACCCAAACATCAGGATAAACCAATTAGTTTATACATAATAGAGAATTTTAAAAAAAATCCAGGGGGTCGGGGTATGGCCACCTCTTACCACCTGGTTGCAATCAATAATGTCTTTAGTAGATAAATATAGCATAGCTTTCTTGACACCATATAATTCTATTGACGTGTGTTCAATGTAGAGTTGTTGGAGTTCTTCCAATCTATCTAACAACATGCATTGCATGAACTATATCTAGTTTAGTAATTGTTAGGTTTACAGAAAAATCTAGTCCTATCGAGGGTAAAGAGGATTGGATCCTTAAGGCAACAATTTTTTGTTTTTTATTTTTTTATTTTTTACTTTTCTTTGATAAGTCGGAAATTTCAACACAACTACTAGGGTGTACTTTGTTGAATTTTGTTTTATTTAAATTTCAAAACACATATAACACATCAATTACATGAACCACAAAGCTGACTTGAAAACAATTATTTAATATAAATATTCCTCCAAGCTCCCCATAGTATGAGTTTCCACCAGCTTTCCTATCATTGAAAATATTAAGTGTAGCATCATGAGCAACACGATCCAGTAAGTCGCTTTTCTACTTCAATCTAAGATTCAGTCGTGCCCAATATCGTTGGGCATGCTATTAAACAATATCTCAATACTAAATTTAAATATCAAGTAGTCACATGGTATAATTGTATAACATTTTAAATCCTACAAAATAAAAGTTAAAGTAATCAAAAGAATAATTACTTGAGCATATACATAAAATAACTTTACTTTATATTGTCAATTGTATAATCCACATAATACACATTAACATTATTTAATGTGTATTACAAAACATAGAAAAATTAGCCAGCCTTAATGTGGATGTCATCAATATGTATAATTGGTTACTTCTAGCATACACTTCCACCTGCCCAACACATGTGCCAACCCATATGCATATAGCTGTACCCAGCCAACCCTGGTAGCATGTTATATTAGTGCACTATTTGCGATGGCATTTAGCCTAATCGTGCTAACAACAATTGTACTTTTGAACTATATGGATAAACATAATTTACAACATATTCTCAACGTGCATAAAATAATTTATATATGCATGATTTATCATGGCATTATAACGTGCATCCAACATAATTCGTATAAGCATATTCTATCATGGCATAAAACACACATATTTAAATACGAAAAATAGAGGCGGAGTTTCTACATATTATCATTATGAAAGTATAGCATGGACATTGTAATGATTGAAATATGAAACTAGAAGAACCTCTGACATAATTTTAGCATATAAGGCTAATGGTTGAATATACAATTAGAAAGAGGATGATCTCATTTTACTTTATCAAACATCTTTGATCAATACGAAAGATATTCATTAGCAATAACTATTCTTCAGTGAGTTACTTATATCAGATAAAACAGTTGGAATGATTATTAAAACTTCAGATTGTGAGCTATACTTAATTTATAGTTTCCTAAGAAGGCACGAGACCACTCGGTACCTATCCATTATTATCGTGTTTATTCAATCATAGTCATGTCAACATGCTTATTTGATCTTATCTATATTCGATACTATCCGCAGTGTCGTTCTTTTTCGATCCTACTATATTCGATTTTATCTGCATCGCCGTGCTTCTTTGATCCTATCCATAGTTGATCTTATTTGCATTGTCGTACTTCTTCGATCATATCTACAATTGATCTTATATATATCGCGTTGCTTATACATTGTCGTGCTTCTCCATCGTCATGCCTCTTCAACCCTATCCACAATTGATCTTATTTACATAGTAGTGTCATGCTTATTTGATCATAACCACAGTTGGTCTTATTCACAATGATCATGTCCGCATTCAATTTTATTCACACTGTTGTGTCTTTGTATCGTTGTACTTCCACATCATCATGTTTAACAAAATAAGGTATTTCATAAAATAGAATTATGTGCCTAAATATAGTAGTTGATTTTCAGGGGGGGGTAACTATGTTGGAGTTTTGAAGAGATATTGATTCCAAAGTTATTCGTTATAAGCTAAACATCTAATTCGCTCACATAGCCATAATGTATGGCTCTAGAACGTAAGACGGCATTTAGTGGGTAGATTGATAAACTTCTACAAGGTGACTTTATTAAGCCGGTGTAGTACCCACAATGGTTGCCTAAAATGTAGTACTGCCTAAGAAGAAGGATGAGAATGTCATAGTGTGCATCAACTTAAAGAACCTGGACAAGACATGCACAAGCAAACCTTACCACCTTCCGAAAAAAAGTGACACATTCGACACAACTCTTAGCTATACGAACTCATCTTTCATGGACAAATATTCTTCATATAATAAAATTCCTTATATCCAAATGATCATAAATATAATGTTTTTTATCATAGACAAGGTTGTTTACTGTTTTCGAGTTATGCCATTTGA
This sequence comes from Berberis vulgaris, assembly GCA_963556465.1. NCBI lineage: Eukaryota > Viridiplantae > Streptophyta > Magnoliopsida > Ranunculales > Berberidaceae > Berberis > Berberis vulgaris. The sequence continues at coordinate 29,557,978 of OY747127.1, read as the reverse complement.
AATACAGATATGGGAGCTAGTTATCAGATACTAATGAATGGAATATTTCAGGATTGATTGGAAAAATTATGAAGGTGGTTCGATGAGATGTGCGTCAAATCTAAGGAAATCACACCCTTACTCTCAATGGACCTAAAAATTACTTTCACATGACTTATAATGACTCAACCCAACGAAGTCTTTGTTTGGACTTAGATTCGAAATTTTTTATGATGCATGACTTCGTGACGTGAAATCGAGGCAAAGTTCTTGAGATGTCATCAGCGAAAGTGCAATAACTAACGTATGACAATACTTAACCATTTAATACCACGATCTTTGTATATATGTGAACCATTCTCCAAATTCTAAGCAAGGTGGAAAGTTTGGTTGGAATGAAACTACGATAAAGCTTGCTATGCCACAAATTCTAGCTAATCCAAGAACTAGACAAGTTATCGAAGTATATATAACAACAAATATACTGTTAGGGCATAACTAATTGCAATAGAGCTAGAAGAAAAACCAATTTGTTAGCTAGACATTAACAAGAATAAAGTGTTTATACGCTAAAACAAATATGGAAAGTTCCGCACTACACGCTGCATAATGTCTTAGTTTAAAGGTAGGATTATGAAAGAGCTCACGGAGTATCAACTAAAAACTACTTGGCTTTGACAAATAACTAATGGATCGAGGCAACATAGAAATGAAGAACTTAGGGTGTGTTTGGTTGGATGGAATCCTATGCCATGGGAATCCATGAGGGGGGCCCTATATTTTAGGCTAAAATGATGTATCACTCCACATCCACCATTTGATTTTGTGATCAATGGTGAGAATGGAAGTCCCATGAACATGAGAATCTCACTCCTTGGTCCCTCAAGGCATGTCATTTTCATGTTCATGGAAGTTTCATTCTCACCATTGATTACAAAATCAAATGGTGGATGTAGAATGATACCTCAAATTAGCATAAAATGTGGAGGTCCCCACATGGATTTCCATGGCACAGGATTCCATGCAACGAAACACACCCTTAGTTTTTAAAGGAAACATTACGGTGTGTTTGGTTGCATGGAATCCTTTGCTATGAAAATCCATGAGGGGACCCCTACATTTTAGGCTAAATTGATATATCACTCTACATCCACCATTTGATTTTGTGATCAATGGTGGGAATGGAAGTCCCATGAACATGAGAATTTCACTCATTGGTCCTCCAAGGCATGTGATTCTCATGTTCATGAGACTTTCATTCCCACCATTAATAACAAAATCAAATAGTGCATGTGGAGTTATAACTCAAATTAGCCTAAAAAATCATTATTGGACATTTTTAGAATTAATACTCTGAGCTCTTGCTCTTCCTACTATGGTCTAAACTTTTTAAAAAAAAAATACTAAAATAAATAAAATAAAGTAACACGTACAGAAGAATTTATCGACATCTCCTTAAATACATTTTTTAAGAAAAAAACTTTAAGAGCTTCATTGAGACATGGAAGCAATGACTACTCAAGCTTAATGTCCTAATTAAAATTGAAATGAAAATAAGTGACTTCAAGATGGTGGCCCTGTATTTTTGTGATTCTTTGTTCATTCGTCAAGAATTCAATGACAATCTATCCACAACAACAAATTCATTTCTTTCCTTCATCTCTCCAAGCTAAGCAAATTGATCAAGGAAGGAAGGATCAAAGTACTCTCAAAGGGATGACTGGTGTTCAAGTACGATTTCATTCGATGTATTTCCACGTACCATCATGTACCTTGTGATTTTTGCAAAATTTTCACGGTCACTGCTATTACTAAAAAAAATATATATATATATATATTTCATGGCCACTGGATTGTTCAAAATAAACTCTAGGTTGGCTGGCTTTCAATTTTAATCAACCAAAGTTTCAAAAGGAACACAATCACCATAAAACGGAGAAAGAAAAGAGTTCAGCGTAGATTAATGAATCTCAACAATCAAATCAACTCATAACAAAGAGGCAGGAGATTTTATTTTTTGGAAACATTTTCAAAGAAAAAATGTTTTCTTTGGAAAAAATCAAAGAAAAAAATATATTCAAAATTTTTGTTTTCATAGTTTGATTGCATCAGGGGAAAAAATAAATTTCATTAGAGAGAAAATTTATACTTCGTGAAAGAATTGTTCAAGTGTTGAGTCTCTTGAGTAACCACCGGAAGGAAAAAAAGAATTGTCCTAAAAAGGCCAAAACACTCATTTTTTGAAGAAAATTTTTATTTTTGACTGAATCACCCAAAAATTAAAAACACCCTAAGCCCCATTGAATGCTTGTATGACAACTCCAATCCGTCAATGGTGGTCCCTACATCCTTGAATTCTTTGATGTAATCAACAATATTATAACAACCACCACAAAATAAATGACATAAATAGACAGATAGAGATCCACAGAAGACAGATGAAATTAAAAAAAAAAAAAAAAAAAAAGTCTCTGATCATCAAACAGAAGTCAATGCCCGAACCATTATATGTGTTTGCTGCGACTCTACTCACTTCACTGACTGAATTGAGTGTGTTGTAAAAGAGTCCACACACAACACACTGCATGCCCAAGCACAAGCCAACAACACTGGCCTTTATGGTGCGTTCTTGACTCCCTCTTAAAAGACAACCAACTCCTTTTGATTTCAAAAGGTAGGGAAAGGTAATTGAAAGACATGACATGGATGGAGAGAATAACTATAAAAAAAAAAAAAATTAAAAAGTTTAAAAATAAAAATTCCAAGAAACGAACATGATGTTAATGAACTCGACGAAGAGCAAATGATGGGAAGCAGCTTCAGCTCTTGATGAAGGCATTCAATTCTTACCAACCCAACCAACCATGCAAAATCAAAAAAATAGAAATGCAAACCAACCAACCAATATTTTTCAAGACTCCACTCTCATTCTCAGTATTGAATGCCACCAGCAAGAGCTTCTTTAGGGTGTTCAGATCTTTGTATTAAAGTTGTATTGTGGTGAGTGCAGCTATGCAGCTGAAGGGAGTAATTTCATCATCAGTATCAAGAACCAGTGCACTTCAAGGCAGCCTTTATTCGCTGGACTGTGTCACCGATGAGGTTGTTAACTGTATTCACTGACTCCAGGTTCAATTTTGCTGATGGCAAGCTGCTCACAAGTATCTGAAAGGCTACTGTAAGAAGTGAACCTCCTGATCTGCTTACAGCTGAGCTCGTTGACGCACTGGTTGCTCCTTGGTCTGTCCTTCCATCTGGTAAAATAGCAAACCCTGAAGGAAGTAAAGGGATGTATGATGGATCCTCACCGCTCATTGCTAAGTTGATAGCCGGAAGATCCACTGAAGCGTAAACAACTAGAGACGCTCCAGATGAATCTGTGCAGCTCTCTTGGAGTATCAACATGTTGTTATGGCTTGCATTGAAAGCCTAATACATCCACAGAAACAACATTAGCAATTGTACAAAAACCACAATCAAATATGATCAAATATGACTAATGACAAGGTGTTAATCAAGACATATGGACTTGCCCTAAGGACTGATATACAGTTGCCAGGATGTGCTCCATTTGCAATATGCGCAACCTCTTGGACTGAATTTCCATTCGATAGAACATCCCACTGATCAAATGCAAATAAGAATACTTGTTAAGGTGTAATGGTCGAAGTAATTGATTTCTAAGACTAATAAACTGGAAAAGAAAGAAAAGTCATATAATACCTGGGCCCGAGTCCTCTCATCTCTGAAGAAATTGAATACATTCTGTGAGGATATAGGGAGCCATATAGATGTTGCAGCACTGAGAACCACACCATTAGGTTGCCCTGGATCCGTGCTCTTGTGAACAGTTACACGAACCCCAGCATCGTCGGGACTAGAGAGTGCAGTCCATCTATGCCCATTTGATGTGCTTATGCTTGTGCAGAAATGATTAATCATCCTCTGTGCAAGCTTCATCATGCTTCGTTTACCTTCAACTGAAGGAATAACTAGACATCATCAAGAATAAAATTAGGAAAATACCAAAAGGAAATGGATATACGAAATTAAAAAGATAAGCTAATTACAGTACCTCCTCCAAGATCACGTGTTGAAGAACCTGTTACCATCGCACAAGCAAATCTTTCACACATCCTCTGGAGTGTCGCAAGCCACCGTTCAGCTCCAAATGCCATACCACTGTTAACAACATCTCTGTATAACTGATGAGTTTGGGTCTTCTCTTCGATTTCTACATGTTCCACCCAAGTAACCTATAAAAGTATTTCCAACAAATGAAGCATGTGGATGCGTATATGAATGAGTTCATTTGGGAGATCAGCCTAAAGGGTTGGCCATGTAATTGACTTGACTACCTTAGAGTACCCATTGGGCATGTCTTGAATCAAGCATCCAGAAGGAAGTCTTCGAGATTGAGGAGAAGAAAATTGGTTTTCTCGAGAGAAATCAAAGGAAACATCAGCTATTGCCCATACTCCTGACTCTATCTGTTGACAGTATCGGAGGAAGTAGAATTCTCGAGTTGATACCAGAGGCGAAACCACCTGTAATTCTTCATACATCTGGTAGTACAACCTTTCCATTAGATCCCTTGTAAGAAATTATAAAACTATATTTAAAATGAAAACATAGGAAATTCATTACCAGTTGCAAGCATCCGTTCCGACTGCCCGCCATGCCTGGTGATAGCAATTCAATAGTCCTAGCCTTCAAAACTATTGTCGGGAATAACTCTACCCATTTATTCTGCTATCCAAGTAGTATCATTAGGAAATATAAGATGATAGAAATGAAAACAAAGATAAAATCCAGAGGAGGGGGGGCACTTACTGGATCCATAAACATATCAACCAAAGCCAATCCGTTCATAATAACCATACCAGTATGTCTTGATGCTTCGACTCGAACATCGGGACTTTTCAAGTGGTTAGCCTTTGGAAACATTCTTGCATAACTTTCAAGATTAAGAATATCCCTGCCGTCAATTGGGGAGTTCATCCACAAGGGCTCACCAGTGTGTAATAGTCTGAGTAATTCATCCACAGAGCTCGCAGCAAACTCTGCCATGAGAGACTTCTCCATTTCGGTGATGCCAGCAGACTCCATCGGAAATGCATGTACCGAAGATGAACTTCCGGATAGAAGATCAAGATCAAGCGATGGCCCACCAATCCCAGGAGCCCCAAAAGTCCCCATGGATAGTTCCAATGAAGAAATGGCGTGAACGGAAGGAAGTTGAGAAATTGGTCTTCCAATGTACTTAGCCGCAATGCTAGATAGTCTGTCAAGCTGCCAAAAATGGAATACACAAAGGGGCGAAATGTTATAATCAGAAGTAAATCAATTGCCCCATACAAAATAAGAAACATTAAGCGCATTATCTATCTCAACAAACCTCTTCTTTCAATCGGGCGTTCTCAATTCGCAGTTTTTGTTCATCAAAATACATGTCTTCGCCCATTGGAGGACCACCACAAGAAGGGCAAATGACATTTTTCAGCGCTTCTCTAATTGCTATATTCTCACATCGGATCTTATCATTCTCGGTTCGAAGCGCACAGTTATCTTGACGTTCATGTTGTGCCTGAACCAACATCACAGTAACCAATAATTTAGACCTCAAACAAAACCAACAGGCAACAGTAACCACATCTGAAACAATTAAAAAAAAAAAAAAATGTAAACCAAAATACCTTCATCTGGGTCCTCCTATTCTGAAACCAAAACTTGATTTGTCGAGGCTCTAGACCCAAATCCCTGCTCAACTGCATCCTCTGTTTCTCATCCGGGTGGGGACATTCCTTGAACATCCTTCATTTCCCCATCATATGGACAGACATACAAAGAAGAAGAAGAAGAAAAACTCAAATAAAAATGACCAAATAATATCCAATCACACTTATAGTCAATTACTTTACAGTTGATGAGAAACAAAAAAGGGGAAAGGCAACAAAACACCCAACAAACATTTCATGCAATCAACACCAACAAAAACAAAAGTAAAAAAATAAAATATAGGGAGATACACAGAAGAGGAAAATTTCATCAGAAGCCAAAACAAGTCCGAAAAGAAAACCATAAACAGAAATGGGTCCTCATCACATTATCATCTAATAGTTGATTTATAGAATAGAGAACAAAAGAGATGTTGTTTGTTGTTTGGTTGTTGTTTTTTTTTGAAAGGCGTTGTTTGGTTGTTGTTGGTTTCTCTTACCTTTCAAGCTCCTGAATCTGACGAGCTGTGTGTCGATGGTAACGCTTCTTCCTCTTCTGTGGGTCTGAAACATCCTGGTCGTCCCCTGACGCAGCACCTCCTCCTCCACTCCCTGAATCCATGGTGGGGTTTCCTCTTTTTCTCTTCTACTAAAAGCTTAAACAACTAAAAACTAACAAAAGGAACTGTTGTTGTTGATTGGTATTGAAATGAAAAGAAGAAGAAGAAGAACTAGAGTGTTTTGGGATGTTGGATATTTTTTTGTTGTTGTTGCTGTGGTGGGGTGGGGTTGTTCAAGACGAAGAAGAAGAGTTGTTGTTTGTTTTGTGAGTGATGATGATGAAGCAATGTAGTAGTAGTAGTTAAGACTGAGGAGAGCAAAACCCAAAACCCAAAATCCAAACCCAAAACCAAACCCATGTGATTTGAAAAGTAAAAAACAGACGAGAAATAAGAGATATAGGCGGCATGAACCAGGGAGTGAGAAAAAGCAGCACCAGCATAAAAAAAAAGGTAACAAAATCAGAGTGAATTAAAAGCACTCTCTCGCATGCTCTTTCAAGATTTATGTAATAAGAGAAAATTAGAAAATAAATAAATAAGACGGATTTACAGCTCTCAGCGCGTGCGTAGTTAGAGGAGAGAAGAGAGAAATTGAGAAGAGAAGAGTGGTCTCTCTCTCTCTCTCTCTCTCTCTCTGTGCTTGAACAAAACATATAAACACTCTTTGCGAATTCAATTGGGTGTACGTAAAGCTTCGAGAGTCTTTAAGGACTCCGGTCACCTGTGGGTCATTTTTTCTACCCGGTTTACATGTACGGAATTCTATAATGACAATAATGCCCCTACTGCTCTACTAGTCAGTCACTCACATTTCCTCTTAACTGTGTGTGACGATGACATGTACCAAAAATGAGTGAAGAAAGACTTAAAAAAGTCAACCGTGGTGCCTTTTTCAGGTATTACCTGTACACAATCTAGATTGTGATTAGATTAGCACTTCGTTTAGCTATCCTATTTTTAACTTTTGGCAAAAGTTTTAGATATCCGATTCCGACCTACTTTGCTCATTCCTAGTGATGCACAACATCTCCTCAATGTGTGATGTGGATGGATATGTAGTTCACATTTCTCATACTAACATTATACAACTCCAAAATCCTATCTTATCCATATTGCTATGAGATTCTGAATCAGAATTATCACTATGATATTTAGTGTGTTTTATTAAAATGTTGGGGATTGCGCAAAATCTGCATTTGATGATAAAATATTGTGTTTGTTGTAAAACTTGCGCGTGAAAATATTTTTGGTCCATAAAATTTTGGTAATATTTGATTTAAAAAAGGTTTCTATGCAGTAAATATTGTAAAACTTTGCGAAAATCTCGCAAAAATAATATACCATCAACAATATCATTTTAAATGATTAATGCAATAGCGGAACTCATAAATCTCTACGTTTGATTGATATGGCATGTGAAGAAGAATGCACTAAATTGGTAAGCTTCGAATTCATTACTTATCAACGATTTTCAATGACTTTATAAAATAATTAACCAAGGCATCATTAATCATAGAAAGCATGTCATTACAGACTTTGCAAAAAATTCAATTGCAAACTTTTACCATTGAAAATGATGTATATCATGTTGACGAGGCTCCATACAACATGAAACTAAATTGAATTTGATTATTTGAGCCTTCGATTGGCACAATCTCCATATCGGATTATTCTAATAATTAAATTTGTAATGTTAATTAAGTTACTATGATGTCAAGTTTATTGAAGTTCAATAATATTGATTGAGGACTCTTGAGTAATAATATAGAAGTTAATATTCTTTACATTTTACTTAAGTCCTGTTGAAAATTAAGTTTAATTTGAATTGTTTCCAATCACTTACAATGCAATCTTTTTATTGTATGATTTTATATATCCATAATTTTTAATGGGATTAATTTAGTCATTCTAAATGATGGTATTGAATCAAATAAACCATATTAATGTGATTAATTTATTCATTCTAAATTATAGTATTGAATAAATAGATAAGCCATATTAATAAAATTAATTTATTCATCATAGTAAAAATTGATTGTCTTGAATGAACATTTTATTTGATTAACTTATTTACTAAAGTTGATAGTTTTGTCTAAAACTTTATGATCAATAAAATGTATCATAATGAGTGTCAATGAAGACTTGTGAGTGATAATTTAGACATTAACGTTTTCTACACTTTACCTAAGTCGAACTGACTTACATTTAAAAACAGGATTATAACAATGTAGTTAATCAATAGACTGATTTCTATACATAATTTTAGTTTTAAATTTGTGATGTAACAATGTAGTTAATCAATAGATATGTAAATCATACATACTGATATGACTGATTTATTCATCATAGTCAAAATTGATTGTCTTTAATAAACCACTTCTTTGACTAACTTATTTTACTAAAGTTGATAATTTTGTTAAAACACTTCCAATCCACAGAATGTAATCATAATTAATTTCAAACACCTCCATAAATTACTGAAAAAAATAAATAGGGAAATAATGTATCCATATACTAAAAGATTTTGTATTTAATCCCAATCTTGTGTAATATAATAATGTGTTTGTTAAATTTGTTAAGAAACATTTAAAACGGTGCATTAATATCAAATTCAAGAAATGATTAATGTTATAAAGGTATTGCTAAAATAAAAGTTATCAACCTGTCTAGATTATTACAAGTGAACATATTTCTACTACAACAACATTTTTCATTTTAAAAGAAGTTTGAGTTTAACAAATCATGTTATCACTAATACTGTATATAAATTATAATAAGAAAATTGCATAAAAGTTAAAGACTTGTACATCATTGCTTTGATCAAATATATTTCACTATAAACTTTTTTATGTTATCCATCGGTGTAATTAAAAGTCATATAAATGATAAACTATCTCTACAAGGCATAAAATTAATCGAATGAACGTTAACATTCAAATAATAATGATTTCTTTGTCTATATTTTATAGCAATCAATCTCTATAAGTGTTTAAGATCAAATACTAACATTCAAATATATTATTTACCTATAGGATGTATGACTTTGAGAAAAAAAAAATTGAGTTACAAGGATAAGACTCGCTTATTATTTCAAATCATGTTTACAGAAATCAAGAGAAAAATAAATGGGATCAGAGAAGAACCGTTATCGATTTACTATGCAAAATAGTTTTCATTCGTACATGGTCACCCTAAGTTATATATGACATTTATCACATTTTAAAAATACTTTTAAGTATGGATAAATAATTTTTCATGGAGAATTTTCATTTACAATTTCATAATAGTGATTATTTTTAAGAGATTATTTTCATTATCTTCTTCAATAATTCTCCTAGCTTTCAGCTAATGAAATATCAAATCAAAATTTTTTTATATACTAAAAATCATGTAACAAATACGTGAAAACCGTTTCTTGCAACAAATCGTACATAAACTAATAATTTCTCACTGGGCACAACTCTTCGTATATAACTCAACATTTTGTTTGCAACGGGAAATCAATATGTACATGGATAAAATGTCCCTCTCATCCAAAATTCATTATAATGTTTTTCCACTTAAGAGCGAAGTGAATCAGTTACCAAAATCTTAAAGTGTTAGTACTATTGGGTATAAGTAAAATCATCCCTAAAATTTTCAGGTCACATGTGAACTTGTGGAATATAAGCTTGAACCGCATAGTTGAAGAATAAGGGTGGTATTGGGGTTTTTTTTTTTTTTCATGAATATATATCGTTCATGTGATTGTGTGTTTTTTTTAAATACCTATATTTGTTGCCCAATAAGTTTAATTATTATTACTAGTATTAACTCGTCTTAGATGTTAAATAACATAGCGGGGTACGCCTCTTGAGATAAAATGAATTTTGAACCTGGTGTTGAATGTTGTTTTGGTCGGAGGTTTCCCAAAAGCTAAAAGGTTTAGTTGTTGACCAACATCACTTGGTTTGTCGTCTATCATATGGCTGAGAGAAACGTTGTTGTGTTAGTAAGAACTTGCTTATGCGGTAGTACTCCCTATTGCTCAAGGTTCCATAAGAAGTCAAAGGCATCTCTCTTATGTTGAACAAGAACATAAGACCCTTGAAAGAGAAGTATGGAAGTGAACCATACTTGCGAATTTGCCTAATATTGGAGAAAATGTGAGCAATTCTCCCTTCTTATATGTTGCAAAGTGGATATACATTTGCCATTGTAATGCGATGTGTTTCAAAAGGACTTTATCAGCTGAGAGGAACAATTGATTTCTATGTGGTACATGGACAAACAAAAAATTTGAGATACCTGTTACAAAGGAGAATGCAAAAATTAATTGAATTTAAACAAAACACTTAATTCATTCAAATTAAATAGATGCGAGTTACTTGTTACAAAGACCATGATGTCTGTTTGGATGGATAACATGATAATGAGAGTCAATTTTTTAAGAATGCCATGTCTTTTGCCCAATTTTCTTTTCAAGAAGTAGTTATCTCATTCAATACATTACATAACTCGCAATAAATATTTTTTTTTCCATAACCATGATTATTTCTCCTTTTGGAGGTGTATTGGTCTTGTTGGTTTCCTTATCTTCATAAGAAAGACTTGGTAGGACGACAACTCTCATCAAACATGTGACTAATAGTTTACCTTTAGTGATGAGAAGACATGATTTCCCGATTCAATCCTAATAATGCGAGCTACTAGCACCTTGATTCTAACATGTTCTAGCAACTATGAGTTCATTGATAAATCCATTGTTTTGAGTGAAATTTCATCCCACTACTGTATTGTCGTTATCAATCAACAAAAATTGCCTAAAATTACTTAGTCTAGGACCTTCACTAGGGATGTTGGATGCAATGTGACACTCGAGTCCCATGGAGGTGGAAGGTGATGTTGTGCTAGAAGGGTACCTAACCCAAACTAAACCTGAACCGTTGACATTTATACTATTCGATAGTGTGGGAGATCCAACCTTAGTTGGAGGTGACAGTAGGATTGGAAATTAGTGATTTGACATGATATCAATGCGGTTTTGGGTCTGAAAAATATGCAACAACTAATAATCACATTGACATGACAGAACCCATCAAATTTGTGGGTGGGGTTTGGGTTTGAAAACTTTGACACATGACTAGATCGTTTGTTTAGATTTATACGTTGTTTAGAAATGAAGAAGATAAAAACACAAACCCAGACAATAAAAAAACAAACCAAAACGAAAACATTAACGGTGAATTCAAGAAAACCTTCACAGAATGGTGGTGTTACTTAGCATTTTGTTTTTTTCCCAAACACAGCCAAAGGATACCCAGGCTTAGTAGCAGAAGCCATCCTCCCTCGGAAGGGTTTTGAAGTACAAGAAGAGGGAAATGAAAAGAAGAGACGTGGTCGACAATGGCGGACATCAAGGCCGTAATCATCCGAACCACGGTCCACGAATGCATGACAAACAGATATCCTCACGAAAGCAATTTGCGAGTTTTTTTTTTTCAACTCGAGTAATTGCACTTCTTATGTTATTTGTACGATGTTTGGAATCGATGTTTTTCATCCTGGAAAGGAAAATGTTCCAAAGGTGAGTGCACTTTCTGGCTTCTCTCTAATGGCCCTCGTTTCTTCTTTATGATCAATATTTTGTTTCCGATTGTCGTAGGGATTGAATGTCTGTGTTTGTGAAGGTGGAGTTGAAGGAGAAGCTGTTGAAAATGTATGAAGTGATGGACCCAAATTCGACTTTGTTTTTCTAGTTTCGAACCCATATTGGTGGTGGAAAATCTACCGGTTTTTGACAATGCCAAGAAGTTTGAGCCCAAGTACAGACTCATCAGGGTAATATTACAAATCCAATCATTTCTATTTGTAATTGCCAAATTTTAAGAAATTAATGATGTTTTCAAGCCATCATCGAGTTTTTTTTCCATTGTCAATAATTTTATTTTGGTGAATTTTGCATGAAAACAAAAACAATTAAAAGCATTATCCCCCACATTTAGTATGGTATGATGATTGGGGTACTGGGAAGTTAGCTTTCACACCAAAAAGAACTGGTTTTCTTGACGGAGACATCTAGCTAGGCGGTTTAGTAGGGATGAGTTTAGCAAGTGAACATCCAGAATATCTAGTCCTGTAGGGATGAGGAGTTTAGCAAGTGAACACCCAAGATATCTAGTCCTTCGTGAGAGTTATGAAGTTGGCTTGTAAGCAACATAATTTGTGAAGATATTTGGTATGTTAAATAGGATGGTGGCTGAGGTGTGTTTAACAATATTGATACTGCTATTTTGCAATAATGGCTTTTCTTCCCAAGCTTGGAGCTTAGACTACTTTTTATGGATAACATCAGATAAGTGATTGACCTACTTTCTTTTGAGATATTGGAATCTATATGGAATGTTGTTTGGTGGTGAGAGGGGGGAAAGTTGAACATTTATGAAAGTAAACATTAGCGTCTACCTGTCATGGTTTCTTACGGCGTGATACAATTTTTTTTTTAATGGTCAAAAGACAGAGCAAATATATTGACAGAAAAGGAACTCAGCTCATACGGAGAAAAATAATAGATCACATACCTAGTAACAATTGGAGCAAACTTGCCCAATTCAACATAATACATGTGAAAAGCAACATAGATATCGCCCGACGTGGATCCAAAACCCAAATCAATGACTTGATGGTTTTGGATATACACTTGGTGTTGTTTTTTTTTTTTTTTTAAATTTATTTATTTATTTCGTTCAAACACTATTTCCTATCTTTCTTTCCAAAGTACCCATTGAGAAGCAACTAAAATTGATTACCTCTTGCAAAAAGGTATCTTGCACCCTTGAATGACCCACTAAGCAAAGCCAGCAGCAACAGGCAGGTTGCATCCACAATCATGAACCAAATTATTCCAAACTTGATAGGAGAAGCAGTATAGCCAGAGTAAATGGTCGATGGATTCAAGGGATTTTTCACATAAACAACATCTCTTGGTGATGATTAGGCTTTGTTCAGCAAGGTTTCCATCCGCTAGCAACCAGCCATGTTTGATTGTCCAGACAAAAAACCAGAGCACTTTATAAGAGAAACTAGTTCCATTGGTATGTTTTACCAAGTTCCACTCGGATAGACTCATGAAATGATCAATAATATTTTTGTGGTTGTAGGCCTTGTCTAAATTGTGGACGAGTCCGACGTTGATGGGGTAGGGTTCCAGAAACTTACGATAAGCCCCTCCCTTTCAAGCCATGTAGAACTTTCTTATATATATATATATATATATATATTTCTTTCACCTCATTTAGCTCTGAAAAAATGGAAAACCTCTCTCTATTCTTTCACTAGGAACCATCATTGTCGTGGGATGGGTATCTCCTTTTCGCCTTCTTGTAGATCTTAGAATCTATCTCAACGTCAAAATGGAAGTCCTTGCATATTGATATGTAGAGTACAGTTTTGTGAGGATTTCCTTACAAATTCTTTAAATTAGAGCCCCAAGTTTCTTCACAAATCAATACTTCGTTTCTCAAAAAAATTGTTAGGTGAATCGAGTTGGATGATTTCATGAGCTATTTGGATCTTTGCTAATTTGAAATGGAAAGAACCTTTGAAATTAGGGGTTCAGTAATAAAGTCCAACTTTGATAAATTGAAATGCGGACTCCATTACTTAGGCACAACTGTGGGTAAATTTTATAAAGATAAAATGGTGTATGATCAGGTGGTGGAAAGTGTTAGCAGTTGGTTGTAATTTGAAGAGGAAATACATATCAAATGCAGGTCGAGGCATACTTATAAAAAACACAATGGCAAGCATCCCTTCAGCCAAGAAATTACTTCTAATTGATTGGAAAGATGTTTGCAAGCCAAAAAATATCAAGGGGATAGGATTAGAAGGGTTATTAAGTCAATGTTGCCAACTGGCTATGCTGTTGGTAGAGAGCTTTATGCAGATGCCTCACCGCTATAAAATATGGGCTTGAGTCCATGTGGTGGTACAGGAAGAAGGTCTATGCTCCATATGGTTGTGTTTTGTAGAGGGTGGTGATCATCCTTGAAATTTAACTTTTTGAAGCATGTTCATAATAAGATTCCCATCAAACTGAATTTAAGGCAACAAATGTTGCCAAGCTCCTCAAGGAAGAATTCAGATCATGTGTAAGAGTCTTGTGGATACCATCAAAATGAGGTAAATTGGGATCAGGCTTTGAGGACAGGTCTCAAAGAATGGGAATTCCCAGCTTGATCGGTCTTATCGACCTGCTTAAACTTATTCAATTGCAGCATGGAAGTAATCATTGGGATTGGGATCACATATCAGGGCACTTCTTTGTTAACATCTGTAACAAATATCCTCTCTCAGGTGCAACACAATGCATAAACAGCAGCCAGTAATTAGATGTTAAAATTTTTTGATAAATCATGTGCCTGCTAGAATCGATTTCTTAATCTGGACAGTTGGCATGAGAGAACAATTGGCAGGAGAGGAGAGATTAGGATGGATACTTTAGCTAGAAGAGCAATATCCTGAAGGAATGTAGAGGCTGTATCCCTTCCAGCTCTTCTTTCTTTAAGTGGCTTACCATTAACAAACCTTTCACCATAAATGTTACTGGTTGTGGCACACTATTTTGCTTGCAACCATCTGGGTTATTTGGAAGGAGAGAGCCTTAGTCTTTGACGACAAAATGAGGGATGATATGCAAATAGATTTGTAAGTTGGCACGGAAGCTTATTGGTTCCTTTATGGGGAGTGTTATTTCCCTTGTGCCCGTCTACATGCTTTCCTTATTTTTTATTCCCTCTTAAGTGGCCACTCGAATTGAAAAAAGTATGAGGAACATCCTTTGAGGCACTCCAACCTTCAAGAAATACCACCTACTCAATTGAAAAAGTTTGCCAACCTAAAGAAAAAGAAGGTTTGAGTATTCGAAGAATTACAGAATTCAGTTATGCATTTCTTATCAAATGGATTTGAAGATTTGGGATTGAAGTTGATGCTCTTTGGAGGAAGGTCATAGCAGCCAAGTATGGTGCTTCTCGAGATGATTGGTTTGCTGATGTAAGCGGGTTAGTTTAGTAATAGTATTATTGTAACTGGGCCTAATTAGTAACAAACTATTAGGTTTAGTGTTTGTTTTAGAAGTTAAGTTTGTTATAAATAAGGCATAGGTTGTCCATTGTTAATTAGTTCATTGATTGAATGAATATTTTTATTTCTTATTTATTTCCCTTTACTTTTATGGTTGTTATTTCAAATTATTTCGTTTATTTCAATTATTGTTCAGTTTTTTTCGATTATCGTTCTTTTATTCTATCAACTAGTATCAGAGCCAAACGATTCTAGTTCTTTTGATTTAAAAAAAAACAGGTTCGAAGGAAGGAAGAAGAAGATTCAACATCATTGAACATTCAATGAAAAAGAACACAACGAAGAAGCCAAATCATAGATTGAAGCCAGCTACCACTTGCGCAAGCCTCAGTCCGTTGCAGCCCTTCTTCATTGATCAATCGTTCTCCAACCACCTTACCTTGCGTCGCAACCCATCCCACCGCCGCAACAGTCCGTCACAAATGTTGTTCGTCTCACCGTCGCAACCCCAATCAGGCTTGATGGCAGCGTTGCAGGCCACAACAGTCGTCCTTCCCTTCCTAGTCCAGTCGCAACCACCCATTGTCATCGCCAACGCAACCGCCCCTTCTGCATCCCTCCCTTACTGTAGCAAGCCCCAGTAAGTCAGCCACCCCCGATCGATCGCTACCCCCCCCCCCCCCCCCCCCCCCATTTTTCCTTCTATTTCAGTCAAACAAGGAAGAAGACATTTTTTTATGAAATTCTAACCAAGTCCCTAGCCATTTTATAGAAACCTGACCTATTTTTTACTTAAGTCCCTTGGTCCCAATAACTATTTAGCGACCCGCCGGTGAGAACTTAAAAATAAAATGAGTCACCCATATTATTACCCGTACCCGTCCATCCACTTCTTAAAGAAGTTCAAGGTATCGGCACACATACTCGATTTCCGAGTTGTTAGCCAAATAGCCAATTGACGACTTCTTTCCCATTTTTGAGCAACTAGATGATGTTCTTACAGCGACAAACACAGTCAGCAATGATGATTATGTTGATCCATATTGGGACATTTTTGTGACACGAGCTTATGTACAAGCTTCTTCTCAGGTTTCTTGCAGCTTCTAGTTCTTTTGAGTCATTTTGGTTTATTTTTGAGTTGGTTCCTTGGTTTTTAGCAAATGTGTATCGTGGAAAATTTCGGGGTAGACTACTTCGAGTGTACTTCGCCTTATGTTCAGTGATCAGTTGTTTGTGTTCATCAGACTTCTTCCACTTTAAGCTCGAGAACGAGCTTCTTCAACTCGGGGAGGTTGATGTAAGCAAGTTAGTTTAGTCATAGTATTATTAGTATTAATGTAATTATGCCCATTTAGTAACAACCCATAATCGTTAGGTTTTGGTTTCCTATTAGGTTTAGGGTTTTGTTTTAGAAGTTAAGGTTAATTTTAAGTAAGGCATAGGTTGCCCATTGTTAATTAGTTGATTGAAATGAATATTTTTATTTCTTAGTTATTTTCGTTTAATTTTATCGTTGTTATTTTAATTATTTCATTTATTTTAATTATTATTCAATTTATTTCGATTAACATTCTTTTATTCTGTCATTTTGAACGTTCTCATATTAGCACCCTTTGGTGCTCCGTTAATTTGGAAAAACATCAGGGGTCTTAGGCCTCACCTTGAGAATCATATCACTTGTGAAACACACAAAGGTGATCACATATAATTCTAGAAGCATAAGTGATTAAGTGAATCTCCCCTTAAACTTTCTTTTCCAGCTATTTACAATGTTTGCAATATCAAGGGCACAATTATAGAGTTCAAATCTCTGCACAGCTCAGCTGACAACCACTTCTCATGGGATATTCATTTAAGGAGAAACCTTAGAACTTCCACAAATGGCCAACCTGCTACAAGTTACAGAGACAAGGGATATGGATGATGAGGATGACAAATGGTTGTGTGGAGGCAAAGACAAACCCTTTACGGTGAAGGATAGCTATGGAGCTATTGGTCCAAACCTACATTTCTCTGCACAAGAGTCGAGAGCATGCAAAAGCTTTACAATTTAATTTGGATGAGATATGTACCTCCGAGAGCTTGTTTTCTGTTATGGACACATTTGAATGGGAGAACACTCACTATACACAATATAAACAAAAGAGGGATGAACCTCCCAAACAGGTGTGCGCTATGTGGGTGGGTTCAAGAAACAATTGACCACATGCTACTATCATGTAGTGTGACTTCAAGCATTTTGGAGTTAGTGTTTTTCATAATTTAGAATTCAGAATTAGTGTTCCCACTCCTAGTTCAATATTGGAATGCGATGAACTTTGGATTGCCGCCAAGGGAGTGAATTCAAGCATTTCTTTGATTGGGGAGTGGGTTTAGGAAATGGAAATGACTATTTGGCACCACGGGTTAACCTCACCCACATCACCCATCCAAAATTTATTTTTACCCGCTCTCCCACACCACCCATTTAAACCACTATTCATCTTCTTCCTCTCTCACCCTCTATTTTTAAGAACATCAGCAACAACAGTATGGAAGGGGGTAGCAATAAAGGGGGTGATCGATTGCGAGGGACGGTGAAAGACGACCGACGACGGTGAGAGATAGAGGAGATGGAGCCATAACAACCATTATCGCCCATTCTCCATCTTCTTCTTCTCCTTCCCCTCTCCCAGTTTTTCCACTATCTCTTTTTCTCCCACTTTATCTCAGTTCCCCTCTCTTCTTCTCGCACAGATTGTCGCCCTTCTTCCTTTTTAGTTTTTTTCTCGCCCTCGTGGCGGACCGTGTGAGGATGGGTTCCCCACTCGCACGGGCTACTGCGAGGGAAAAAAAATTTGAGCCTCGCAGAGGTACCTACGAGTGCAAATTTTTTTTTAACCCTCGTAAAGGTACCTGCGAGTAGAAGATTCGTTGTCGCGGAGTCACTCAAATCTGTCAGTAAAAAAAAAGGGTATTGTCCTTGAAGTTAGACCAACTTTGACGTTTCATTCAGATCGATTCTCAAGCTCATCAAAACACAAAAATGTAGTACTTCGAGTTATCTAATGAACACAATTTGAATCGCTTGAAAATGTTTTGAAATGAGCAAGTTATGGTCATTTTACTAAAGTCACTCAAATCTGTCCGGTAAAGAAAACAATGTATTGTCCCCTTACTTTCAACCAACTTTGATACTCGATTGAGACTGACTCTCAAGCTCATCAAAACACAAAAAATGTAGTAATATGAGTTATCTAATGATCACAATTTGAATCACTTGAAAATGTTTTGAAATGAGCAAATTATAGTAATTTTACTACAGTTACTCAAAACTGTCCAGCAACGACCAAGTCGCAAAAGATCATGAGAATGTAAGTCTCTCACTTGCATGATCTGCTGGGAATGTAACTCTCTCACTCGCATGACCAATTGCAAATGCAAGCGGGAGACTTACACTCACAACATATCATGCAAGTGAGAGACTTAACATTCGCATGATCCTTTGCGACTTGGTTGTTGTTGGATAGTTTAAAATTACCATAACTTGCTCATTTCAAAACATTTTAAAGTGATTCAAATTTGTTCATTAGATAACTCAGAGTAATACATTTTTAGTGTTTTGATGAGCTTGAGAATTGGTCTCAATCGAGCGTAAAAATTGGTCGAAAGTTAGGGACAATACCTTGTTTTCTTTACCTGACAAATTTGAATGACTTTAGTTAACTGACAACTTGCTCATTTAAAAACATTTTTAGGTGATTCAAATTGTGTTCATTAGATAACTTAGAGTACTACATTTTTTGTGTTTTGATGAGCTTGAGAATTGGTCTCAATCGAGTGTGAAAGTTGGTCGAAAGTTAGGGACAAGACCTTGTTTTTTTATGTTTTGAATGAGTGAGTGCTAGGTTGTATTGGGAAGAGAATAAGGGAGGCCGACGGTGTGGCCCTTGTGATGGCCAACATTGCAGCCCTATCTCTCGCCATCGCGCTCGATTGATGAATCATTTTGGGTGAGTCGAATGGAAGTGGAATTGGAAAAATTGGGTGAGAGACTGACAATTTAATTGGGAGGGGGGAGGGAGAGAGAGCTTTCACTTGAAGAAGATGGAGCTTTCAATCGAAGAAGAGAAGATGAAGTTGGGAGGGGAGAAGGATTTAGGTATTTCCTTTTATGGGTGGAGTGGAAGAGAACATTAGTGTAGGACAAAAAGTGCATGGTTTGGGAAAGAAAAAATTAGATGAGTGGTGTGAGTGAGGGTAGCCTGTGGTGCCAAATAGTCACTGCCTTAGGAAATAATCATTTATGCTCTTGTTTGGGTAATATAGCGGGAAAGAAATAGTAGGATCTTTAGGTAAGTAACTAAAGAATAGTTTATGGATAGATGTTAAAGTTACTTTATGGGTATGGGAATTTACATGGGGATATTTAAAAATTCACATTTCTCCTGTGCATGTTTGATTGGGGAGACATTGTGAACAATACGAATACATGATGTTTAACTATCCCAACCAAAAATTGTTATTCTACAATATGAATACATGATGTATACGTTTTGCACTAACTGCTATTCCACTATCAGTTAGTTTTCATTCAATACAGTACCCTTTGTTTTGCTAGTCAAGGGGGGGGGGGGGGGGGTAGTTGTTGACGATTTAGTTGATTTGGTAGGCAACATCGTAAATAACTTACAAACTAGACCTACCTACATTGCAGTGAATACAGTTGTAAAATAAGATTTTTATCGCTTTTTGAGTTGTATAATTCTCCCAACCATCTTAGATTTCACGTTTGCAATGATTCATATTTTTTTGGAGATCTTAGTTTTTTGAATCGAGAGCTCAAATTATAGACATATACCTAGAACAAAGAAAATAAATATTTACCATTAGTGCAAAGTCAGAATAAAAATTTCTTAAATAGGTGTATTTTAAGAGGAACCATTAAATAACCTTGTTTTACATGGCTTCTAAGGGAAGGGGCATCATTGTAAGTTCTATGGGACACTACCCCATCCAAATTGGAATTTTTTTTTGCTTCTTGTGTCATTGTTCACCAATATTATGACGTGGCATAATTGCACTTTTTGACTTGAATTTTCTTTTATTTACAATCAACACCCCTTGTAAACACTCGAAGCCACGTGTCATTCTCACATTATACAATGACACAAGGAGCAAAAATCCCAAGGAACAAAAATTTCCTCTTCAATCTCAATGTCGACAAAAACAAATTGAAATGCATTGTATCCTTTCTAGAGAATTTAAATTGAAGTGGATCTGATAAATAAACCACCGGGTAGACCAAGGAGGCACCCTACCTTAAACCATCGGGTAGTACCAATTGGTTGCATCCTCGAATCCCAACATTACTAGACAAAAATGTTTCATAAAATTATCAACTAGAAATTGAAGTCCGAATGAAATGGGGGAACATGGAGACTCCTTCACAAATTGGAGAACCATAAGAGGATATCAAAACCATGGATGCACTAGTAGTTGATGGCGAGCTAGCGGTCGAAGAATGCAAAATAGTTGACCATGTGGCGGCCTTGTATGAAAAACCCATTTATTTAAAAAAAGAGAGGATATTCTGTGCGTAATGGCAAGCATGTGAATGGAGGTTGCTTTGGGTATGGATGGTTCCTAGTATATTTTGGGAAATCTTATCTAAACCCATCGTTTGGTACATGGGTTCCCTAATCAAACATAAATCTTTACTAATGTTGTAAAAAACTTGCAAAGGCATTTTAGAACGATATTTCATTGGCATTCTTGTAAATACTCTCACCCTTGATTTTATTTATCTTTGCATTTTATAGATCCCCAACTCGAACCATTGGAGTCATGAATCTATTAGATTCATTTATCCATTACGTTTTCAGATAGTAAGAATGTTACATGCCATGAACTGATGCATATGGTGGTTTAGTCTACAAGTTCTTCCCATAAGATGTTATCGTTCATCAAACAACTTTCCAGATACTTCAGATAAATTTTCATTGATAGTTATACGTTTATAAGATTGGGTTATTTGCGATATGCACCTTATAATAAATAGCTAATTTGTTCGATTCTGTTTCTGAATTTAAAAATCAAATAATCGATACAAAGAACTACAATTTGGACTACAATCTCGCTTGTTCGAAACGTATTTTGCAGATTTAATATGTTGACTCAATTGAAAAATATGTTTACTCAATTAAAATATGTTTACCACATCCAAACATCCATCACAAATTACCAATAACTTTTCTCTATTGAAATGATCATTGGTTCAGGAGATGGAATTCCAATCATTTCGATCCCAACTAGATACTAAAGGTGAGAGGGTTTATGGAGGTTTTCAACCCCAACATCCATACTCATTCCAATTCTTTCTAGTCATCAATTCAAAGCAAATTCAATTATTACTGTTTAAAATTGGTAGCAACATAATGCTTCAAAATCTCTCTAGAATATCCTTTCCCCTTTCTTCTTCTATCATCACAAAATCTCTGAAACAAACCCAAACCTTAATCAAAGAACCCCAAATCATCCCAAATTCTACCAACTTCACAATCTCACAACTATCTACAACGAAAATCCTTTCTTTCAAATCTCATCGAGGTGGGAGGAGATATGTGGAAACGCCTATGGAACATCGAAGGTGACGAGTATGAGAACTGGTATCGCTTCCTTTCTCTTCATCTTTCTCTTATTCTCCATCTAGTGTTCTGTTTTGTAACGCTAGTTTTTGTTTTGATTGAAAATGTGGGACGGGTGTTTGATGAAATTTCTCTGGAGAGAGAGAATCTACTTCTCCCTTCTTTACTCACTGGAAGTGCAACTCTGGCAGTGGTGAGTCACAAGGGGTCTGGTGATGGGTGTTGGTGAGTCGCAGGGGAGGGGTCTTGGCGGTGGTGACTCACATGGAGGAAAAGATGGTGGCGTTGGTGGAGGCAAAGGGGTGTTGAAACAACGAGAAATAAGAGGGAGGCGGGGCCTGAAACATGGGAATGGGGAGGACGGTAGTGGTGGGGAATTCAGTCATGAGAGAGGAAGGAGGAGGAGGGGGGATAAATGGGTCAGGGAAGAATGGTTTTTTATTATTTTTAATAATTGTAAGATTTTTCTCGAGATACACTTATCCTTTGATCTCTTTGATATTTCTTGAGATGATATGTTCGAGATGCAAAATATTCAATTTCAACTTTGATTTTTAAGCACTTTCTAGTTATTTTTCACCCATCACGTGAGGGATAACGACTTTCGTGAATTTGATGACTATTTCTAATTCCGAACAAAAAAGGGGACTATACTCTAATTTTGAATTATAATCGGTTACTAAAGTCTAATTAACCCTTAGTCTTGGAAAGGCAATGTTTCAAAGTAAGAAATCAGTTTGGTTTGATAATATAAAGCTAAATGTCCCCAAACTGTTACATGGAAGATGGTTTAGTTTTGCTTCTTCGCTTTTCATTATTATCTTCCTATTCCTATTCCTGTTCTCTATTTTATTGGTGGTGTTGGTTGTTGTTGGTTATTGTGAAGGATGTGATCCATGATGACAATAGTTTTGTAAGTCTTTTACTCAGCAAACCCTAAAGTTGAAAAATACTCCCTTCAACTACAATCTTGTTATTTATTTATTAGGGGCAATGCAAGTTTAGGGACATAAAAGGGTTTTAGCTAACCCTGAAGGACCCATAAATTTTTCTTTTACACGTGCAATAGTCATTTAACGGCTTATCCGTCAACAATAGTTCTTCCTTCAACGACTTCTTCGACAACAAGTCTTCATGCTTCTCCTCTCCTTCCTCTCTTTCAACAGTTATTCATCTTCTTCTTCCTCCTTCAACAACAACTCAACCCTCTTTGATTTTTTCATTCAATGGTCATTTCTCTTTTAAATTTGCAGATTCCTCTCTTTTAGATCTCACCCTCTCTTCACCAGTAGGCATCTGTTATCTTATCTTTCTTTTCCCCCTTTCTTTGTTTTCCATGTGAGATTTACACCTGTGCATACTATGCTTGTAGCATGGTATGGGTGTCACAGCATGGAATTTACATTAGGAATTGGTTTAAGATCGTTCACAAGGTATGTACCCACATTGAGAATAGATTTATATACAATGCTTATCGTAGAAATTGCATGGCAGACACAAGTTTTAATCAATTTTTAGGCTATAATAATTTCATTTGACATAGATTGAAATTATTTCCTACCATCAAAATTCATCATAGGCATTGGTCACTACAACAGATTCGATTTTACCGGCGCTTTGAGAAGTGCCGGTATATCGACAAAAGTGCCGATTTAGATCATCGACGACATTTTATAAAGCGCCGGTAAAGGTATGTGCCGCGAAAAGATTATCGGCGCTTTAAGCGAAGCGCCGATTCAAATTAACAGTGCCGGCACTTTACAAAGCGCCAGAAAAGCTTATATAAGCGCCGCCAAAGAGATGGATACGTCAATTCCAACGCCGTATTTATACCCTTTTAATGGCGCTATAAAGCGCCGGTAAAGACCTTTTGCCGACGCTTGTAAAGCGCCGGTTATGTTAACAAACTTGTATTAAAACCTTTGTAATGGCGCTTGAAAGCGCCGCAAAAGACTGTTTTGGCGACGCTTGCAAAGCGCCGAGTGTGCTAACACCTTTTACCAACACTTTAAAAGCGCCGGTTCTGTTAGCATACCTGAAAAAAAAATCAATTTTCAGGCACCTCAACTTGCATCAATAAAAAATAAAAACCTGTCATTGGGACAAAAAAATAGACAGTGAATTTTCTAATCTCATATCATCTGCTGAAACCTCCTTCAATACCAAATAAACTCAAAGCACACTACAATTTTCTACGATAACGACCATATATTTAGACCTGCCTATGTTGCATCCTCATACATAGTGTACTGAGTTATATGTTGGCTAGCTTGTATGGTCAGCTTGAAACTGCCGTAGGAGCTGCAGAGATTGCTGATAAAGATTGAGGTCCATGCCATGCACATTTCTCCCCACCCGAGCTTGAACAATGACCTGACATAACAGACAATTACTTATATTAATTTCATTAACAAAATTAATGGAAAATTAACATACATACTGCCCTTTTCATTAAAACTATCTATCATTCCTCTACCTTTTCATCTTCACCCTGTTCCTTGTCACCCTCTCCTCCTTGTGCATTCTCATTATCAATTACTTCCCTGTCATCGTCATTGTCATTGAGTTTCGCAACAATCTCCTCATACTCTGCCTTTAGCTCTTTATGTTTGTCCAAATAAGGTTGTTTCTCCTGTTATGCCTCAAGCGTAAATCACCCATTTCAGAATCCAAACCGATTAACTTAATAAACTTAAAACACATAAGCTTTATCTACATACCTCATCACTCATAGACTTCCACTTCTACTTCCACTTCTCTCCAGCTTCTTTGCAACCTTTAATTCAATTAAGAATAAAATAAAAAAGAGTATTATCAAATGTACACACAACAACAACAAGAAATTGTAAAACTAAGTGTAGAGATTGTGTATATTACAACTGCAATACCCTTCTTGTCTGGATTTGCTTATTTGATGAGTTTAGTGATAGCTTGATGGTCATTATTAAGACAATACCCTTCTTGTCTGGATTTGCTTCTTTGAATGAGTTTAGTGATAGCTTGATGGTCATTATTAAGACAGTTAGTTACCGTTCTCAGACACGTGAATTATATGCAGGCCTGACTTCTTCTATTCTTGCTTCCGCCTACAAAATTTAGAAAAGATAATAGTTGTCATTTGATTGTACCAAAGCCAAATAAAAGTAGCATCTTGTTACAGGTCAAACTCCTGAAGAGAGGCTAAAGTAAGTCACTACATTAGATAGTTTACCTCTGGTGTGCCTTAGAACGCTCGATAAACTCAGATGCAATATCACGACCTTGAAAAGATGATAATACTTGTCTTATATCAGCTGGTCTACTACGGGCAACAACTGTAATCAAACCAGATGAGAGAAGTAATTTAGATGTAATAAAGTTGTAGAATACGCAAGTCAAGCATGGAGTTTGGGTTGTAGAAAGCTACATACATTCAAGAAATGGGATAAGATCCAAAAGCGCCGTGTCATCTGCTTCGAGTGTCCAAGGTTTGACTGGAACAACATTTTCTGGTTGGAGGCAAGATTCTAGTGCATGCCCGCTCACATAAAGAATTCTTGAAGGATCTCTATTCAGTTTTGATAAGTCCTGCCAACAACAATAGCAATCGCATTTATGAACAAGTTCACCTTTAGTTAAGTGTATAGTACAACTTCACAACAAAACTACATTTTTACCCGATAGTGCTTTCCATCCTGATATCTTGTTGCTGCCCTTGATAGTCTATATCGTATACATCCTTTCTGATCTAGCCTATCAATAATAGGCTCAACATACTGCATCAAATCCACAATCAAAAGAAAATGTTGTTTAGTACTTTAGAAAGCTATACCCACTTCACAGGAAGCAACAAGACAACTTACCATGGCCATCTGGTCAGAGTATACAACAATTTCATAAATTTGTGCAAGGTGTTCTAAGAAGGCATCGACTCCTGGTCGTTTGAAGGTCCTCCAACCTCTTTCTCGCTTCACAGAAGAGCATTCTAGCATTTAGTTCAAACAATTCCAAAGTGATTCCTTCATGCAAAATCACGTGTTAATGTTCAATGAATATGTTTAACCAGGCACTGAAAATTTAGGAAACAGAACATATAAAATAAAACACACATTACAAAAAGAGTTGAAATCAAGACTGAGACATGTAGGGAAATGTTTTTCTAGCACAATTTGAAAATACATTCATCGAGTAGTATAACAGAGAAACAGAAGAAACAACAGAAAATGTTCTGAAATGAGTAGTGGTTAAGTGTTCAAAAACATATAAGAGAGTTATACACTCCTAATTTAAGCTTGTTCTGTATTGGATTTTGAGCACTTCAACACCCCAAGACAAGAATTCACTTGCCTGGATTGAGTGTTCAGAAAAACTGTGCAGTAAGCCAACATGCACAATCGCCACCTCATCAAATTTCTACAAACTTTAAAGCATAGGTTTCTAGTTTGTTTTGGTTTTTACGAAGATAAAACTAGGTTCCTATTTTGTAGGGAACTCATTTTTTTAAGTGTTTGGGCAGGTTTAGGGAGTTATTATAGGATTTGATTTGTGTTTGAAAACATAAATATATTGGTATTAGTTAGTTTTGGGATTTTATTCATTAATGAAATTTCAAAGATCTATTTCGTTTTTCTTGTGGATTCCAGAAATATTTTCAGTTTCTACCAAAGTTGATGACTCTATTCGTTGACTTTTGCAACATCAGAGTTTACCAGAACTTCAAAGACTAAGCTCCTTTCAAGATTGCATAATTACTCAAGAAAAGAAAAAGTGGGTTGTTGGTGGTACATGTTCAAGTCTCGAAAATATATGAAATTGAAATCAAGATGGAGTTGAAACAGACCTGTATGAGACGTTTATGTAGAGCAGGTTTAGGGTCTGTCAGGAGACGCTTTGCCACATAAGGATAGGCAACCTGCATGCAATAAGTTAGAAACTAAAATTAATCAAATCAAAAGGGTTTGCATGCTGGAAGGCAGTTAATGCTTCTAATGCTTGATTATATCCAGTAAATCTCACAAGGAAATAGCCATTTCTTTGAAATGTTTATATGCAGTAGGCACTCAATAGTTAATGTTTTCAATTGATATATATATATTTTTTTTTTACCAAGAAATCTTGTTTATCTGAGTTCATTGCCCAATTGCACACATGAATATAGAGAGAAAAATATTTAATGGTAAGCTCTATTCCTCAACAGTTACTTTGAACAAGCTTTCATGATACTAATTGATGAAATACTTCAATAGAATAATGCAGTTCTCACAGATCCATTTGAAAAAAAAAGCAACATAAAGATTCATCTTCACCTCTAGAAATTTGAAGTATGGTTTTAGTGTGAAACATATGCCTTCTTGGGTCAATAGAGACCGAATAACAAGAGAAAATTAAAATCATCCTAGGGAAGGAGGCAAGAAGGATATTAACATTACCAGTAATACTGCAAAAATTAAAATCTGCTAGTCCTTTTCCAGATGAGTTCTGCCAGATAGCTTCTAAAGCTGGAACTATGGGAGCTACATCCGTTCCACTAGCAAGGAAACCAAGTCTGGTGAAATCATTTGCCATCTCAGCATAGTCCTCATTTACAGCATGGACAACAGCATCAATCAAAATCTGTTTATTTTGCTGCAAATACAGAAGGATAAAGAGAGTGAGCACCATGTTGCAAATAGACCAGAAGGCAACCTGTTCCTGTGCATGTATATGTGTACCATATGGCACAGCACAGCTTCTAAAATTGGCAAGGATAAGCAACAGTATTGTGTTTGTGTCTTTTGCTTATGTAGCATGTCAAGTTTTCACAAGTACAACTTCAGATGAACGTAAGCCTCTGGTATTAACAAGGATAAGCAACAGAATTAGATCAAGTTGATAACTTTACTTTGTTTGGAAAATAAAAGTTCTTTTCTAGAACCACAATCATATTGGTTACTTGGAAAGGTCAGCATTTTGTTTTTTTACTACAAGATCAACATTGTCCTCCAGGCATCAATTACCAAATCAGCTATCTTTCAAATTGTTGATGTCTAATTAACAATACATGTCACATAAATACACTGTTTACAGATCTTTTTGTCATGGAGAGAACATATGTAATAGACCTAGGAATAGAAACTGAGATATGTGCCTATGAAGTGATTCCTAATCTCAATAAAGCTCACCTACATGTTTAACCAGTACAGGAGTCTTGTGGCCTGTGTACTGTAAGATGTTTTCATTATCTCCGGAGTCTAAATAATAATCATACCTGACTGAGAACAGCAACATTCCCAAAGTCCACATATGCAATACATCCATCACGCATAGCAAAGATATTTCCAGGATGTGGATCTCCATGGAACAACCCAAACTCTAGTAATTGCCTTAATGCAGCACTCACTCCAACTGTCAAAAACCCTTCTACATAATGCCTCCTTGTTTAATAGCCTGAAGAACACACCAGAAATATGTTTAGTTATCCTTAAAACAGAAGACACAAGTCTAAGACTCCACACCTAAGAATAAGTATCTTAAATTGCCTAAAACAGAAGGTATAATTCTAAAGTACAAAAACCAAATCTTATCCCTAAACTAGAACTTCAGTGTCATTAAGCTCCACTGAAGTGGAATGAAAGCAATCACAAAACAAAACTGATCTTTGAGCTTTGCCACTCAAACAAAAAAAAACACAACAATATAGATGGTATCATCGATTGTAATATTTTGACCTGTGGGTTAGTGCACCTAATGCCATCAATCCACTCCATTACTAAAACTCGCGAGCCTGAAAGCTGTTTATAAACTCGAGGTATTTTAACAGTTGGATCATTTTTGAAGTTCTCGAGAAATCTTCAATGGTACGTGCCTCCTGAGTAACAATCGAAACAAATAGAGTAGTGAACCTTTCTAGATAAACCTTTTCCTAAATTTCAAAATCTAACTCAACAAGCTAAACCAAATAAATGCCTTCAAACACCATCAACCATATCTCAAAAGACATGTAGCTTTGAATGAAATGGGACCCAAATTTGAGGTCACCCTGATATTTTCCAACTGATGAATTGCAAAGGCACACAGTACATTTTATTACTGATCGAACTTAAAATTCAGAATACACACAATAATTACATTCACACTCCAACCAAAATACTTTGGGAGTGTACATTGGTAATTTACTAGTGGTAATCCGTTACAGGGAGATACAACATAGCAACAACGCTAGAGTAACTTGAGACGATTCATTTTGAGCAAATGCATATCAGCAGATCTAGATTATACATATAAGCCAATTCCTAGGTAACCATATAGATAGAGATGATAGCAAGAAGCCTACACTAAATGGTTATTAAAACAAACTACATACTAAAACTTACACACACAATGTTACCTACTCCTGAAATTTATTTAGTGCACTTGCACATATTAATGGCTAACCCTAGAAATTTATTTATTGCACTTGCACTTGCACAAAGAGCTGCCATATCAGCTCAAAAATTAATAAATAAAAAAAATACATCACGAAAAAATACAAAGAAAAAACCAGTAAATTCAGCAAGAAACAGTAGAAATCGGTTTAATACATTTGGATGATCGAATTTATGCGTAATAGAACATACATATGATGAAGACAAGCAACGCAGACAATCGAAAGCAATTATAAAAGAGGGATTCATCAAAAACCAAAAACCCTATATTTGGAAATCATCAAATAGAGATTCGATTATACCTTGAGTTTCTTCTCTTTGGCTGCTATTCGAATGTTCTTGAATGAGTACCACCACCACCACCACCACCACCACAATGTTTGACAGATTTCAACAGATTGAAGAGTGGTCAGACCGAGAGCGAAGGAGGGAATGAGCGAAGTCACGAAGGACTGGAAGCGCTAAGGCGAGGGAAGGAGGAAGGAGGAGGAGGGAACTCGCGAGCGCAGCAGGAAGGAGGGAAGTCGAGCGCAGAGGAAGGAGGGAAGTCGAGGGTTTTTTATTATCGCCTGTAGAGTTTTTTTTATCCCTCTAATCCGGCGTTTTAAATCTCGAATACGGCGTTTTAAAAAAAATTATTTTTATTAGCGGGTATTTTTCGCTCTTTCCCGGCGCTTCTACAATAAACGCCGGTATTGTTAGATCTTTACCTGCGCTTTTTACATCTAAAGCGGTGTTTTAGAAAACATAATTTTATTTTCATCAGGTGGGATGGGTTGGCAGTTTTTTTATCTTTATCGGCGCTTTGAAATACAATGCCGGTATTGTTAGATCTTTACCGGTGCTTATTTACATTTACTACGGCGTTTCAAAAAACACAATTTTATTTTCATTAGTATGGCGGGGTTTTTATCTTTACCGGCGCTTTAGAGAAGCAACGCCGGTAAGAAAAACGCCGGTATTGGTTATTCTTAACCGGCGATTTTAACATCTAAAGCGGCGTGTTAGAAAACATAATTTTATTTTCATCAGCAGGATGGGTTGGAGTAGGGGTGGGCACGGGACGAGATGGGACGAGATAAACCCATCCCTATCCCATCCCGTTCATACGGGATCGAGACGGGACGGGATGGAAAAAACCCCATCCCGACCTCATCCCATCCCAAACGGATTCGGGACGGGACGGGACGGGACGAGATCAGCGTGCTCTGATTATATGCATTTCATTTTCTTTAATCAATCTCATAATTTGGTTCCTTGCACTCATCTGTGTTAGACTTCAAAGCATTCCACACCTGCAAATTGTTTGTTCTTGAAGAAGAAACTCATATGCATCCAGCAGTGCATTTCAATCTTGAACAATATATTTGCTAAGTATAGAAGAACAAGTTTAAACAAACATAATGTACACAACGCAAAGAATAACACTCAGTTTTACCCTTGCATAGGTATCTGAGCTACCAGTGACAAAAACCGTTCCACTAGCATTATATGCACAACACAATATTTGGTGGCTTGGTGGATCAGTACTAGTTGAGGGAACAATGCTAGTTGAGAGCGTGGTGCTAGTTGAGGGACCATTGCTCTTCCCTGCAGTTAATTCCAAGTTAAGATTTCAGTTACCAAATTCCAAAAACCCCAGCCAACCAACCAACCAAAACACACTATGTAAACTTGAAACAAACCATTGATAGCATCTGAAGGCTTTGGAATGTAAATGCGAGGACTGACATTGGTATTTCTAATATCCCAGATACGACATGTTCCATCATCTGATGATCTAGCAGGAAGGTAATAGAAAGAAAATCAGATACAAATTGAACTTCGAGAGAGTTTAATATTCATGTAGTAATAATGTAATAGCTAACTGCAAAAAATATGCTATCAAACCTGCATTGTAGGTATTTCTAAATGTTTAAATGGCAGAAAGTTGAGGGACGTATTCTAGAAAATACTCATCAATACCAGAGTGAAAAATTAGCTCGGGACGGGACTGGCGGGATTGAAAATCTTCATCCCATCCCATCCCATTTAGATCGGGACGGGATGGAATTATTCAATCCCACTAAGACCCGAAAAAATCGGGACGGGATTTTTTTTTAACTTGCCCGGCGCTTCTAAAACAAAGCGCCGGTATTGGTTACTATTTACCGGCGCTTTGACTAAAATGCCGGTATTGGTTACTCTTTCCCGGCGCTTTGAGTGAAACGCCGGTATTGGTTACTATGTACTGACGCTTTGAGTACAATGTCGGTATTGTTATATCTTACCCGGCGCTTCAGAAGATCAAATACGGCGTTTCTGAAAAACATAATTTTATTTTCGACGGTATGGCGGGGTTTTTTTATCTTTACCGGCGCTTTCGAGAATAAACGCCGGTATTGGTATCTCTTTCCCGGCGCTGCATAAGCAAAACGCCGGTTTAGGGAGCTCTTTACCGGCGCTTTATTTATAAACGACGGGAATGCTTGAGACTCAGTTTATTGGTATCCTAAACACCGTTATTGCTAATGTTTTATCGGCGCTTTTATTGAAACGCCGCCTTGAAAGTGTCGTTTTAGATTTCGTTTTTTGTAGTGGGTTATCAACCATTTTCAGAGTATACCATTCATTTTGAAATGGTTTTAAAGCAATGCCTATCATTAATTTGGATGGTAGACAATGCTTCAAACCTGTGCGTAGCATACTAAGTTACTAACATCAATGCACTCTGACTCACATAACACAACTGTAGTTCATTGCCTACTATAGATATGCACTCTGAGATGCATAAATAATTAGTGTCTACCATTCACTTACAAATTTCAGGTTGTTTTTTTTATCTTGTGCCTAGCATGCTAGCTACCATACTTCTAGTATGGTAAGCAAATGTGTAAAATAACTCTTAGACTATAAAAAAATCTGTGAATGATTAAGGACCACCTACATTAGGGCAATGGGCGTTGGCTGACGGCTTATGTTGCGCCCAAGGTGGGTCCTCACACGCTTCGTGATATTAATATGATAAATAAAGTTTATTCTACTTTAAATATCAAGATAATTAATAAATATCAAAATGTTGGGTATGAGAATCGAGCCCATGCACTCTTGGTGCTTTAAGTTTTATGTGATTCATTAGATTTTTATATTTGGGAAAATCTCAGCTGTCTTTTATCTCCAACCTCAAACACTATTATGATTTGTAATATAGACTAGGGTATTCCTCGTGCCATAAAAGTTTAAAATTTGTCAAAACATGATAACCCTTAAGTTTTCATCCTTTATACTTAAATGCCTAATCACCACCATCAATAATTGAAGAAAAATAAATAAATATAAAAAAATGTGGGGTATGAGAATCGAACCCATGCACTCTTGGTGCTTTGAGCTCTATGTGATCCGTTAGATTTATGTATTTGATTAAATCTCAACCGTCTTTTATCTCCCACCCCAAACACAATCCTATTTTGTATATATAATAATTTATTTAGATTTTTGTATAGTGTTTTACATGAAGTTTTTACGGTATCAACTGTAGATATGCTCTTAGTTTTCAAGAGAATTGGACCAACTCCATCCATGTTATAAAGGTGTTAGTTCTGTACATAGTAATTCTGACGGGACACACTCCCATAGCGACTAGCATTTCCTACTAGACTATAAAAACTAAGGCATGTAATGTATTTATCCAGGAGTCATAATACTATGTGTCATGGCTACAGTACATCAGCCATGGCAGAAATACGGGGGATGTGTATTGGATTATAGCTAGCTGATGTACATGTTCCCAAAGACGGGTGGGTTCATTCATTTCGCATCATCTTTTGGACAATGATAACTTAATAAAGCCAATACTATATCAAACCAAGCTGATTTCCTACTTTTGATGATAGAAAGAATGATGCATCAATTGGGTAAACAGGGTTAGGACTATGCTTGCAATCTCTTGTTATCCTGCTTGTTTAGTAACTGTGTGTTTCAGAATGGACTGTATACCAAAGTAGAAAAGTAGAGAAGGCAAATGGAGTAAAGGAAGAACAGGGTTAAGAAGCTCTGAGGAGTGAAAAAGGTAGGTCAACAAGTGGTTTATGTTCCATTAGAAATTTTTTTTTAATTGTTATTTTTATTTCTTAATGAAGTAATTAAACATTCCTTCCCTACTTTTCATGCAGACCAAAGCTTGAGCTGCTGCAAAGGCTGGGAATAAAATTATGAGTTAAAAGGGAAGGCGGCATTTTTGTATTTTGGTTTGTCATTTTGCAGTTGTGCTTCATTTTTGTTAGGTAGAAGAAATTTTCTTTAACAGAAATTTGTCTACTAACTCTGTTGCTTAAGAAGGAAACTAGAACTAAATGAGTACAATTTAGTTTTTGCTCTTGTCGAGTAATCTGATCATGTTAGTTATTTTGCTGGGATTGGTAAAATTGTAAGTCTAGCCAACCTTGTTTGCTAGCCTTTTTTTTTTGTGGGTTTTTATATTTTTTATTCATTCTCTTTAAAACAGAACCACAAACACTATCTATAAAAGTAATAAAAACGTAAAAAAAACCCCAAAAAAACCAAACAATCCAGGCTGACTAGAATTGTTGTATTCCTAGATATGAACTGTCCCTTACATTAGCTTGCATTTAAGTCTACTTTTGAACAGCTAAATTAATGATGCCAGGTTTCCCTGACATTTTCAGTATCACGTAATAAATATTGTATTAAAAGTTGTTAGTTACACAATTCCTCCATGCACCTAGTATGTCAGCTGTATTAAAATGTTGGAATATGACAGATTAATATTTTCTTGCTATGGCATCATGGTCATGCAAGTAAATTGGTAAACAAGCAAAATTAGTTGAAGACTATCCTATCTCCAAAAATATCTTGAGCAGGGGTGTCACCAAAATGCACATCAAATCGGTTATGGAGACGAGTGCCAAAGTTATGGTCAAGCGAACTTACAACATTGCCATT
Organism: Berberis vulgaris; assembly: GCA_963556465.1. Lineage (NCBI taxonomy): Eukaryota > Viridiplantae > Streptophyta > Magnoliopsida > Ranunculales > Berberidaceae > Berberis > Berberis vulgaris. The sequence continues at coordinate 29,523,707 of OY747127.1, read as the reverse complement.
AATGAAACCAAGCTATTGTCAAATTTTCAAGACCAACCCCCAACTACAACCCACCACACATCCTCACCACCCCTTGGACATGCGAATTTGTTTGCTCTAAACACTGATCTACAGTGGGATATAATGGCCCAAGTTGAGCACCGTGATTCTGCACAGTTTTGCTACATTAGGAAACCCATGTCGAAGTGGAGCAGCGTGATTCAGTGATTCTGCACAATTTTGCTGGAATCTTTGTAGCAGGACAAAGCATGTTTATTTGCAATACAGCAAATATGGTTGCTGCAAAACTATGGCAGCACTCCAGGACTTAAATTTGCTTTAGAGTCTAACTAGCCCCTCACACATGCATCTCACGTGCGAATGTTAGCTTTCTCTAATGGATCCATGAGATACATATCCACCTCATGTGAAGGCACAATATGTCAATATCCTCCGTATCTTCGAGCTCCTTCTCCCAATCATCCATCATCTCATCAAGTATAGAAGGATTTTTGGTTGGTGCTCCAACACTTCCTTGTTTGCCATATGTAGAGTTATTGTCAACACTTGATTGAGAATGCTAAGAACCAAAAGAAAGAGAAAATTTAATCTAGAATAATGAAACAACATTTGAAGAAAGTTTTGAACTTTTGACTACTTGTTTTGAACCCTTGTGTTGTTTTGGGAACCAGCGGCTTGTTGAGCATATTCATCACACAAGTCCTTCATTAATGCTCTAATTTCCTTACTTTTTTCTTCAATTTCCTCTTCCTTATACCCCAATTCCTTTTTACACAAGTGTAAAAAGTGTCTCAGTTTGAACATTGGATCTAGGATAAGGGCAACAACAAATATTTGGTTCAAGGACCCAGTTGAACCAAAATACTTATTATATATTTTTTCATGCTCGTTGCCGTATCAAGTAGCACATTCTGCACAACACCTCCAAATTGCATATACTTGGGCAAAAACAAATTATCAATCTTTCCTTCCACAACAATCACATCATGAACAACTGTTTGGGACGTCGGATGCTTGCTAGCTCTCATCTTCACAGTCACTAGGTAGAAGACTTTCAAAAAAGTCACAAAAACTCCGGCACTTTCCCAATCTTTCTCACAAGGTGGCCCAACCCTTCCTTTACCCTTTATTTTCGGATCTACTTATTCATCATCATCTAACTCCCCATCTTCTATGAAATACCCTAAGTACGCACTGTCATCTTCTACACTCATCCTATCAAATACCTTTTTAAATTTCAAATTAGATTCTAGCATAAAAAATGTACTATTCCACCTAGTAGGCACATCCATAACAAGGAAATTTGTCACTTAAAAACTGTTTTTCAACAATATCCTTAAAATAAGCAAACCTTTGAGGGCTTGATTTGACAAACTTCACTGTATTTCTAATTGATGCCACACTTTTATTCAACATTTTCAACCCCGTATTTCACTATCAAGTTGGTAATGTGAGCTAGACACCTCACATGCATCTATTTACTGTTGGGATTTAACCAACTATGTGAATGAATAAGAAGATAAGGAATACAAGAGAGAGTGTAATCTCTTGGTAAAACAAGAACTCAATTGTGTAGAGAACTCACTTCACTCACCATACTTGAAACCAAATGATACATAGGTTTAAATAGGACTCACATGACCACTAATAATTAAAGAGACTCTTAGTAAAACCAAAAGACAATACAATTATCTAGAGACACTTAGTAATGCTAAAAGTCACACTAATGGAACACCAAAGGACAATGCATATGGAACATCAAACATTTCTTCTAGAACTAGTCTAGATTAATCTCTAACATTTACCCCCCAAAATAAGTGAATTATTAGACTTCATCTTCATTTTAGCAAGTACATACTGAAGTGCTACCTTATTAGCCGCTGCATTGTCAACTAAAATACACATCACCTTTTCAATCTTCCATGCTACCAAACACTGCTCTATCAACCTCCCTATTTGTTTACCTTGATGACTAGGAATGATACAAAAGTTTATGATTCTTTTGTGCATATTCCAATCATCATCCACAAAATGAGCTGTTAGTACCATGTAGTTCACATTTTGGATACTTGTCCATGTATCAGTACTCAAGCAGACCCTATGTTTGCTCAATTGCCCTTTTAAATCTTATTTCATGTCATGATAACTCTGTAACAACTCCCTCACAACAGTTCTTTGAGATCGAACATGTAGTCTAGGTTGTATAACACTCATCATCTGCCTAAAACTCTCATTCTCAACAACGTTAAAAAGTTGCTCATCAATCACTAGGAATTCAATAATAGCTTTCAAACTTTCTTCTTGGTTTAATCCCCTAGCAACTAGCATGGCTACCATCACTAGATTTACCAAGAGCCTTCTACTTTAAGTCCACGCTTGGTTTATACTTTTTTGCATACATTGGTGATTTGTTTACCAAAAGTACTAGTGCCACCGCTACTGGTATCACATGCAAACACTTAGAGCACAATAATTGCACTTTGCTTTGAGTACATCTACCTCTACCATCTTACTCTTTCCTCCAGTTACAACTTCACATGTTTCTTTCACAGTAAATTTAGTGATATGATCCCAAACCCAAGATCTACATTGTATAGTTTTTGGAGCATTTGGTGTTTTTCTTTTTCTTGACAAGGAGAGCTTGGGTGGGTTTTTCTGCTTGTACAAGACAAAGTGATGTAGCAGTAGAAGATGTTGCTACTTTACTAATTTCGTTGGGGGTTGTACTTTGAGACATGGTTACTTACTTTGCTCCTGCGATTGCTTTTTGGTTTCTTGGAGACGGATGCTACGCATATATTTTAATTTGTACACGTTTTAACCCAAAATTATCACATAACTAATGAAATTTCAAACCATTTATACACATTTGAACACCCAATCAAACCCAACAGCGAAGTGGCAAATTTACAAAACATAGAGTCTACTTATATCAGAATCTAATCATCCAGAGTAATTTTGGTATTTGTGAATTGATCAGTTCTCTCCACTTCCAGAACCAGAAGTCCCATAATTTGTTATAGAAGAGCTCTCTTGTGGTGGCTATAGTTGTAGCTATGTTGCAACAGCTTCCCTCATCCAGGAAGATACGAATGGTCTAGCTGACTCTCTCGCACATCATGCATCTCATGATTTAGCGTCCATTTTGCTATCCAATATGAGAGGCAAACAATATCTGCACACTCTGTATCTAACTTCTTTTTAACAGTTATGTTTAGGACACCCTGGTTCAAGTGGGGCTGCGTGATTCTGCACACTTTTGCTGGAATCTGTGTAGTAGGACAAAGCATGTTTATATACAATACAAAAAATATGGTTGCTGAAGCTATGGCAATACTCCATGGACAGTCTCATTATCAGAATCTAATAATCCAAAGTGTTTCTCAGGCATTGGTGAATTTGTTTAGTTCTCCCCACTTCCAAAACCAAAAGTCCCCGATTTTGCTATAGAATAGTTCTTTGGTAGTGGTGGTGATGGTATCGCCATGCGGCATCTGCTACCACAATTCAGGAACTTCAAACACACTGCACATCTTTTGGGAGGTGAATGGTCTGACTGATTATCACACACGTCATGCATCTCAGTGTACTTTTGATGTTTTTGCAACTCCTTGGTTATAATGATGCTTGGATCGGAAACCCCACAGAATGCATATGGTTCATTTTACATGAATTTGCAAAAGAATTTCATACTACATTATGGTCACAGCTTGTACGTAACACATGCAATACAAATAGCCAGTTCATACCTACAAGCACTCAGATGGAAAAGACGAGCCATCAACAATATACAAGCACAAGACATAACTCATGTAACTCACTCAGTATCCACTCCTCGCCAGTGTTCCCACCCAAGACCACAACTCTAGTCCCACCAACTATGCAGGTGCTATGACCCCAAGCAAACTTGGGTGGCTTCCCAGGAACATTGAGAATCTTCCATGATGGTTTCTCGTCGGAAGGATCCAGAATGAAGAGCTGGGAAGGGGAATGAAGACCAGCAATGGATCCGCCAAAGATGATAATTCTTCCACAAGGCATGCTTACAGCAACATGATCAAGTCTCGGTGGAGGAACCACTGCACTCTGGCTACTCAGACCAGCATAAGAACTACATCCCAGTTGCCTCCACTGAGGTTCCTCATCTTCCATATCTATTGTGTAGGCATCGCCTGATCTCAGGCGCAGTGGCCCACTCTTGGCAAGTCCATCAAACATTAAAAGCTTGGTTCTTCCATAAGCAGATAGAGAGTGTCCCAATCTAGAGAGAGGGGTCCACGATGAAGGGATCTCTCTCCATGTTGGCTTGTCCTTAGTAAGATCAAGTAAAAATGTCACTGAGAAGTACCCCAGCATCTGTGCATCCTCCTGAGATAACCAACTTTGAGCCTTCAACAGTACAAGAGCTATGCCACGATCTTGGGAGGGGAGGAACACCACCTGAAACTTCTTTCCATGTTGGCTGTTGTGCATCCAAGTCTAGCACAAACACATCATTGAGTAACCCCTGCTTCCCACATCCTCCAAACACCACCAACAAAGATTCATTTAAGCATGAGAGTGTGCGGCCCCAGCGTCCTGGCGGGGAGGAGGTGACACTCACACGGCGCCATTTGGGATTTGCTGATCTAAATTGAGAACAAAAGTGTCATCCATCGGCTGCATGTTAACTCCTTCCCCTCCAAAAAGAAAAAGACAATTCCCTACAGCATAAGCACTAAAATTGCAACGTGAAGGCTCAACAGCACCTCCAACACTCATCTTCTTCCAACAAACTGCCTCGAGTGTGGTCAGCTCCCTTGCAAGACGTCCCCACCCTAGTCTGTTAGTCGTTAGTTCTAATACCTGTCACTTCTCTGCCCCATGCATTTTGACAGACCATCTTCCTCAGATGCTCATTCTTTGTTAATTGACGTATCCTTCTACATACTGACCCAATGGACGCAACGTCCCTTGGTGTTAAGCGCGATAAGATGTTATGAGCTAGGACTTCATCTGAGAGAAGAAGAATTCCACACACATCACTATTTGGCACTTGTTCCATTGAGTGAATTCCCATCTGACTGGTCACAATGCTGATTAGAAGTTTGTTTAAAGACCGGATAAGAGACATGGTTCAGATCTATTTGGGGCAAAAACTTGAATACCTATGACATGAGTGACAAGTCCATCATCCCCATGCATAGGCATGAGTCGCAACCTTTTCACTAAGGGAGTTCCATCCTCCGGAAGTTAAGGAGTTCACCTTGAAATTCCACCCCTTCCTCGAGACATTTGCGGATGTCAGAAACAACTACAGGATCCACCAAAGGATGCCATCTTCATGCACGTGGATCTCGATACTGTAAGAAACGACTGAATGGAAAGATGGATTTGAACATGAACAAATTATTACAGCAATATGAGCCAACATAATTGTTCATAATGACGAGCATGTAGCAACACCAGCCATCATGGATGAAAGAAAGAAAAAAAATACATTATGAAGGAAAAATCCATAATCTTTGAAAGAAAACTAATTAAGATATTGTATATTCACAGGTCTAACCACGTAAAAATAAAGCATGTAATATAAAGGCTAAACTAATTTCTAAATGTCCTGCATTGTAACCTACTTTAGTTGTTTCTTACAAACAACACATCTTAAGAACATTCTGCACCCAACTAAGAAACTAACTACATACTCATAAACTTATTAAACGCCACTCATTTAATTCGTACTATCCGTCATTCACTACGTCAGAAATAATACTTGTTTCCTTGTCAAATCAGCAGCATAAAGCGGATATAACAACTTTGAAAGAGCTATATTAATTTGGAATCATCATGATGTGCTAGCATTCACTTTTTAGTCTCATATTAACTAACTACACATTTCAAGAGTAAGATCTAACAATCAACATTATATCTACGAATACTCTAACAACTACAACATGACACAAAGAATGAGTAATTCTATATGTCGAGGAAGTGGGCGAGGGAGGGTGGCGAGCACGTGGTGTAAAAAAAAAAAAAAAAAAAAACGGGGGAAATCCAAAATTTGGGGGAGAAGAAGAGGGAATCGAAAGCTTCTTTCTCCCCATTTTCATTCCCTCTCCCTCTCCCCATTTTGGACAGATTCTCCTTCTTCGATTTCGTCTTCAAGTCCCTCTTCAATTTCGTCTTCAGCATTTCAAAACTACAAAGGCTCAGAGGTTCTCAAAGTCCCTCTTCGATTTCGTCTTCAACATTTTCTCTCTGAATAAAAGGTATCTTCGAAGAAAAGGTAAGTCCCTCTTAAGTTCTCAAATTCTCTCTTTGATTTCTTGTTGATTTCTGGTATTGGGTTTCTAGATCTAGGGTTTCTACTTGGATTTCTTGTTGATTTCGGGTGGTGGGTTTTTCAGATTTGGTTTTCTCTAGGGTTTTTCAGTGTCGATCTGGTGGTGGGTCTCTAGATCTCAGGTTTCTCTGGGGTTTCTCTAGGGTTTCTAATTTCACAAAGGGATAAATGTTGTTCAGTGAATCAGTAAGTGAATCACTTGTATTGAAATGTTGTATTTTAGTACCGAGGAGTACAGAATGTTTGGTGCAATGGGACAACCATTTTGTGTTAGTTCATGATTGGAGTTACCAATCTAATAGTCTTCTTGTCGATAATATAATCCCAACCATAAGGTTTTTGACCAATTTCCCCTAACCTGAAAAAATTGAAGATGTTCCATTCTGTTAATAAACCCCAGCTCAATTTTCTATGTTTCAAAGACAATTCGAAAAGCTGTAAGTTCAAATTCTTCAAAAGCATTCTATTAGGAACTGAGTATCTTTGTGTCTAATGATTCTCACTACAAACAAACAACTAGTTCTTAAGTTATTTCAGGTTATATGTATGCAATTCTGATTTTATTTGAATATGAACTTTGCAGACAATTATTGCCAAAGAATGGCATTTTGCCCTTCGCACACCATTGCCAAAGACAGCTAGTTTGGGACCTTTCACTCTGGATGAAAATAGCTTCTACAGCCAAGAGGTGCCTAATGCTCCTAAGCTGCGAAGGTGTTACAAGTCTCGAACAAGGGGAAGGAACCTTGCTGATATTACTGTGGCATTATTCCATTCAATGGAATAGTAATAATCGAGTTGGGGTTGCTCAAGGAAGATCGACTCAGGTTTTGTTCATGGACATCAATTATATATGTGTGAATTATTTTTCTAGGGTTTGTTTTATTTGGTATCGAATTCTTGATTTTATTTGAAGATTTCAATAAATTTTTAGCTTGAAAAGTAATTTTATTTTGGTTTGTATCTTGTTATTGTTGTTCAGGTTGGTCGAACGAGAAGAGAAGCTTGAACAAGAAAAGGATTGTGGTTGATTTTCAGTGACTGTAAATCCTATTACAATTTTAAGGTCTTACAAGTTTAGATTGGCTGTAAGTTTCTTATCATCTTGTCATTTGATTAATTGAACTCGAAAACCTTGAAATCGAAAAGATTTTGTTTCTCTAGTCAATTGGTTAATATGCAATTCTAATGTAACAGTAGGAATTGGTTAATATGAATCAACCACCTCTTGTGGAACCTTGGTATTGAGAAATAGTATACTCATATACTTTTTCATGTTATAGAGTACTATCACTAGACAATACGTTACTACATTTGAAGTATGTACAGGGCCTGAAGAAAACAGAACACCAAAGTATACTTGATGATTCAACAAGCATGCGCCAGCAGTGATCATGCAACCTTCTCTGGCAGCACCATTAGTCATGCCAGCATCCCCCAGTGCCCCGCCTACCCGTGCTGCAGTGTCGAACCAAGCTTCAGTTGGAGCAATTGCCTGCCGAGAGGATGTGCTAACTCGAACTGCTGCACTTGGAAGGATTCTTATACAACTGGATTTAAAAGGTTCCTTGCTCTAACGGAAGCAGGAAAGGATCGCAAGGATGGACCTGACCACTCAGGAAGCTCTTCAGTCCATGAAAACCTTTTCATATCACAATCCATGTATACTTAGCTCTAGTCTTAAAAAAAGGGAATGGAACATTTGTATGTGTCGATGATCTTCAGAAGTTGAAGTTGACTTTCTTGCTGATGACATATGTTACGAGTTATCTGAAGGAAGCATTTTCTCACAGCACTGATCTCTGCGTCCTTCTGACTATTAGTTGCAAATAGCTCGATCTCATTTCTTGCTTTTGTTAATGTGCAGTTGCTCTCTTATATTTTCATTGTTTCACTGTGACTTGGTCATTGTAAGGATTGAAGAAATGCTGTTGGTATGCTTGAACACAGTAAAGTCAATCTGTGTTGGGTTCTGTATGTACATGCGAGTTTTATTTCTGAATACAATTAGTACTGTCTGTAGCCATTTTATGTTGATTGGTTGAACTTTGAAAAGATTAGAAGCTCCGGAGCAGAGTTAATGAGTAATTGGCAGAAAGTTTAGAGAGCTTGTTGGAATGCAATGGCTTTGATGTGAATTATATTACCATAATATCTGCAAACTCGATCTTATCAATCAAAACAAGAACTGAAGAAACACTAGACAGTAACATATCTAAAAAAAAATTGTATATCATATTAACAAATGACTTTATATACCTAATAATGCACCGATGGTGATAGTAGTGTGCACAAGGAAGACGGGTAATCTCCATCCCGAGCTCGAATGGGAAATACATGGCAATACAAGACATTGGCCTCGTGGTAGGATCTATATGACAACCAGCAGAAGACAGTAAAACATGAGGGCTGACTGCCATTGAATACATGATTTTACATTGCCTCAGATTTCGCTACAGCAAAGTTTTAGATCATACCAAAGCTAAATTGATAAAACATAACAATAAATTTAGAAAGTTACACAAAGAAAACAGAAATGATTAACCAACCATTACAGGAAACTGCACAAAGAACATAGAAATGGCAAGACACAAAATTTCATTCATTATTTCCAACATCGACTACACAGAATCACCATTACATCTCTTGAATTCCAGACAATCCTCCCTATATATTATATACATAGTAAACCAAGCATCAGTCTTCAATGAAAGGAATTGAAGAATACCTCGTACTGTCTATTACACTCACAAGCGACAAAATGGTGTCACCACATTCCTATCAAAAGAAGGCTACAACTCTACCAAATAAAACAAACCCTAGAAAAATAATTCACACATATATAATTGATGTCCATGAACAAAACCTGAGTCGATCTTCCTTGAGCAACCCCAACTCGATTATTACTCTTCCATTGAATGGAATAATGCCACAGTAATATCAGCAAGGTTCCTTCCCCTTGTTCGAGACTTGTAACACCTTCGCAGCTTAGGAGCATTAGGCACCTCCTGGCTGTAGAAGCTATTTTCATCCAGAGTGAAAGGTCCCAAACTAGCTGTCTTTGGCAATGGTGTGCGAAGGGCAAAATGCCATTTTTTGGCAATAATTGTCTGCAAAGTTCATATTCAAATAAAATCAGAATTGCATACATATAACCTGAAATAACTTAAGAACTAGCTGTTTGTTTGTAGTGAGAATCATTAGACACAAAGATACTCAGTTCCTAATAGAATGCTTTTGAAGAATTTGAACTTACAGCTTTTCGAATTGTCTTTGAAACATAGAAAAGTCGACCAAGGTCCTCATGCTCTACGCCGCATAAAACTCTAATCTGCAAAATAACAAACAAATATTAGGCCAGAGCTCTTCAATAACTCACAATCAATTAAAGTAGACAACATTGCTTTTAGTATTGAAAAGAAAAAATTCTTCATAATACATACCAATACGTCTTCTGGTAGCCTCTCCAACATTGACATGGCCGAGCTCTTCCACGCATGACATGGCTTCTTCAATGGAGTTTTAGAAGGAGAGTAAAGACACAATGGCTCCACTCGCTTCCTCCCCATTGATCCCATGCGCCTAACAATGCCATATACTTTTTTTTTCCTTCATCAATATCAGAATCCATCATCTTATTAGGGCAAGTTACTGACAACGCCATTCTTTCTCTTTACACTCCAAGCTTATATGTATCACTGGATAAAGTACTTTCAAGTTAATAACAACGTGCAAAACGCCCCAATTTCACATAAACACAAAACTATAACAAGAAAATCAGAACTTTCACTTTTATAATGAAATTAAACAATAACCAATACCCAATACCCAATCAAATCCTCAACCATTCAAAGGCCTAAACTTCTCAATTTTGAAAAACCACGGATCAAAACTATCCAAAACCCTAAATTTAGACCAAAACAGGAAAGAATTAACAATCCTTAAACCCCCATTTTCACAACTGAAACAGAATCATCAAATCCTAAATTTAGACCAATCAAGGGAAACTGCAGTGAAAAACCAAACAATTGTTCCCAACTGAAATAAAAATCCTCAAAACCCTAAGCTTCAAAAACACCAAAATCACTAGATTGAAAACCCCTAAAAACAAACATGAAATGAACATCTCCAGAACCAATAAACAAGCACAAATTTGAGACCCCATTGTTCTAATCACAAACAGCAAGCGACAGAAACTGATTCAGAATTCATTTCACAATTACCAAATTAACCAACCTGATCAATTCACAGCAACAACATGAACACTAGTTTATGATTATTGCTTTATTCGATCAATGTTAACAAATTGGTCAAAAACAAAAAAAATTGAGCTGGGGTTTATTAACAGAATGGAACATCTTCAATTTTTTCAGGTTAGGGGAAATTGGTCAAAAACCTTATGGTTGGGATTATATTTTCGACAAGAAGACTATTAGATTGGTAACTCCAATCATGAACTAACACAAAATGGTTGTCCCATTGCACCAAACATTCTGTACTCCTCGGTACTAAAATACAACATTTCAATACAAGTGATTCACTTACTGATTCACTGAACAACATTTATCCCTTTGTGAAATTAGAAACCCTAGAGAAACCCCAGAGAAACCTGAGATCTAGAGACCCACCACCAGATCGACACTGAAAAACCCTAGAGAAAACCAAATCTGAAAACCCACCACCCGAAATCAACAAGAAATCCAAGTAGAAACCCTAGATCTAGAAACCTAATACCGGAAATCAACAAGAAATCAAAGGGAATTTGAGAACTTAAGAGGGACTTACCTTTTCTTCGAAGATACCTTTTATTCAGTGAGAAAATGTTGAAGACGAAATCGAAGAGGGACTTTGAGAACTTCTGAGCCTTTGTAGTTTTGAAATGCTAAAGACGAAATTGACGAGGGACTTGAAGACGAAATCGAAGAGGGAGAATCTGTCCAAAATGGGGAGAGGGAGAGGGAATGAAAATGGGGAGAAAGAAGCTTTTGATTCCCTCTTCTTCTCCCCCAAATTTTGGATTTCCCCCGTTTTTTTTTACACCACGTCACTTCTGCACGTGCTCGCCACCCTCCCTCGCCCATTTCCTCGCCCACTTCCTCGACATATCTGACACCAATTCACAAAGTAGGCACTATTCACATAGTACCACCAGTGACGGAGCTAGGATTTAAGTCAAGCGGGGGTAAATAGTTAGTTAAGAAAATATTTTACATAATAAGGTACATAATTTTTTTTCTTAATAAAGAAGTCAAATTTCTTACTTTTTATTTTGAAAATTTCTTAAGTTTATGCATTTCTTAAGAAAATATTTTACATAATAAGGTACATTATTTTATAGGCTCATTAACCACTTTTGCGTGCGCACGCAAACCTTGCTCTCCGTCAATAAATTTAATGAGAATCAATAAAGCAAAATCTAAAACTTAATTTTAAAAAGGCGGCATTCTGCTGCTTCTGGTTTAATTGCTTCAATGTCAGATTTCTTACTATTTATAAAATTACATTGCTAGGAACTGTGGAAGTAAAAGATCAACAACTGATGAAAGATTCAAAGTGCTGAAATTAGATTTGTAAAGTACATAAAAGAGAACACTTTAATAATGGAAAGAGATGAGAGTGGCTGGTTAAGGAAAAAGAGGTTCTACTTCAGAGGGGCAAGGACAAAAAACGATTTAGGAGGCAGAATAACAGAAATGGAGGGGAGTAGCCAATTAAGCTTTAAAATTTGAAGGCAAAACCAGAAAACTAAGGGGTCAAACAGCAAAAACCTATATAATGGCATGGAAATTTTAAGTTTCAGTGGGGACAGCCCCCAGTTGCCCCTATGTAAATCTGTCCCTGAGTACCACACCTCTTGAAATTTTCAGTTTCCTTTCGTGAGTATAATCAGCATTAGTTCATTAGTAGAGCAAAGGGAATCTACAGTTCTACTTTTCCCATCAAAGCTTAAGAAGCCTGGGAATGCGGCAATGTTTTCATCTTGAAAAACTACTCTAATTGGAAAAAAAACACAAATGTAGAAAGACAGTAAGCAAAAAGTTTATTGTTTCTTGGAAATCTGTATTCAAAGCACAGGAAAGCAGGGGAAAGACAAATTGGTGATCATTTTCTTGACTATTCAAATGGAAGGAACTAGCAATCAAATTATCAGTCAACAGGTTCTAGAGGGAATTGATCATCCCTTTTAAGTAGGAAGTATCAATTGGAAAATAAGCTTCCCTGCTATATTTGAAATTTCTGAGGATGTAGCGTATGATGATCTTAATTCTTGGACTGATAAAGTAAGAAAGCAATACTTACAATAATGATATGTTATGGAAGTTGAATATTCTTCTATTTTTACAACTTTTTTGTACCTAAATGTTCCCCTAAAATGCGATGAGATTTTACGAACTTTTCTTCATTGCAGTGTGGTAATCGACTAACAACAGCTCACCAAAATTCAGGCAGGTTACTTGAGGAGGCAGGAATAATCAAGTAATATTCTTCCTTTTTCTATGTTAACATGGTAATGATGGGCCATGCATGGTAGGTGGTGTATGTTTTTGCCTCTAGAGAATCTTTAGTGGGGAGCTCAACCTCTAACTCAAAAAGCTAGACCTATTTGAGGTTGAGAGTGGGTGCTTGAATGGCGCCGCTTACAAAAAATGACCCTCGCTTGTGGTTGCAACCTTGTACACTTTGGCCATTTTGAAAGTAATCCTTGGAGCTACACACGCAAATCTGTAGTGCAGGACTGTTGGGACTGTGGAGCTCTGCCCCCAGCACATATATATATATTGTTTGGCAATGGATGTTTTGGGCTAAACCCTCCAAGATGTTGAGCTTTGGGCCATCTCCGACACTAGCACAATAGCAGCACCAAAATGCACCCTCAAAGCCCATTCAAAACCAAATATGGCTTTTGACTTGCCCATTGGGGATACACTATTTGAGGCAATGATGTGAGGTCTGAATTATTCATAATTTGGATGTGACAAAATTAAGGGCATCTTCTTACTACTATTGTGCCAGTCATTGGGGATGCACTATTGAAGCCTCAAACTCAAGAGGTGACGGAACTGAGAAACCCAAGCGGTTGCCTTACCTAGTAAGCAGGGCAGCAAACTTGAAGTAGAACTCCCTCCCCACACCCGAACGATGGACAAGTTTAATGAACATTTGTTACTCATTATGCCCTTTAATGGACAATTCTAGCAAACATGGCTGGCTAGAATTGTTGATTTCAAAAACACATTTGCTTTGATTACAAGTAATAAACAAACAAAATAATTTGTAGCTAAGTAATAAACAAACAAAAATCTATAAAATCCCACGGATGAGTTGACGTAATGGTTTTATGTTGTGGAATTTTTTTTTTCTTTTCAGTATCCACTTATCCCATCTTTCAACTTGTGTCATCCTCTTCAATTTTGTACTTTGTTCTTGAAAATTAAATTTGAACTATTATCAGTAATGACGGTCCTATAAAATTGATTAGACCTCAGTAGTTAATTTAGATATCAATCAAGTATGATCTAATTGTTGAATTTAGAGTTTTCTCAAAAATAATATAAACTGTTCATATCACCATGGCCAAATCTCAATTGTCTTTATAAGTTCTTGTCCAAGCCATAAATTCTGCATACACAAGAAAAACACTTCACTGAAGAGGACCCCTTTGTGTAAAATTGCCTTTGCTTGGTTTTTTAGTCAACTCCCTCGACACTATAATTAGAAATTGATAAAGAAGTTTTGTTGTTTAGCTGTTTTTGGGATGATGGGAGTGGTCCCATGTATTTAACAATTATCATGTGAATGCTAAAAAATCACTTATAGAAGGAGTGAAATTGTAAAAAAGCCAAAAAATGTCCAAAAGAGGTCAACAAGCTGGCTAGAATTGTTGATTGTAATGTGATGAGTTATTAGCATGTGATTGGCATGAGTAAGTCTAGCCAGCTTGTTTAGTAGCATTTTTTGGTGTGTTTTTACACTTTTTATCCATTCTCCTTTTTTTTTTGGCAAAATCAAAATTATCAAAGACAACGACGACGAAACAAGAGTGAAGAACAACGATATTTGCAAATAGAGGGTTATCGTATAAAACGGAGTTAACAATTAAGTCGTATGACTGAAGAGGAAATATCTTTGCAGCGAGAGCCAATTGAAATTATCGAAAACAATGGCGGCATAACATGAGTGAAGAACAACAATCTTTGCAAAGGGATCATAATCGTATACGTGAGAGAGAAATACAAAATGGAAACATGATTGAAGAACAAATAGTAAATGAGCAATCCATACATTCTATACATCAAATGCAACATATGGAAAATGATAATCGTGGTGGCATGACCCAAAGCAATGAACAACGTCTGCAACAACAAAACATATGTAAGATATATATCTACAACAACAAAACATATGTAAGATATATATCTACATCACGTTTGTTGTCCATATTGTTTTACATATTTTAAGTAAATGTGTTGAATAATATATCTTCATGTGCAGCCCATATTGAACGAAATAGAGTTTTCACAGTCATAGATAATCATGCCCAAGGTGAAATTAGTCGGTTGAGTAGACGTACTTTAAACGACATATTTAATACAACTCAGAGGAACCTAGAAGTCGACATCGGTAAGAAAAAAAATTAACTTGTAATCCTTTTGTGTATTGTATGGTCAATACATTTTGATAAATCAATATATCATTATTGCTTATTTGTTTAAGGGTCGAGATACGCACCAGATATGAGAAGATCCAAAACTACTCATGTAAATAGGCATGAGAACGACATTGATAATCAAGAAAATGACGAAGACACAATACAACATGAAGGTGCATCGTCAAGAATGTCAATACTAAGAGCATACCATAATTGTGCAAGAGACTACAATGATTTACTAAACATTCGTCCATTTCAATTGAGAAGTACCACTATGCGTGTTCATTGTCAAGCAAAATTTTTTCCTCATGAATCAATGGATAAGTGTTGTCGTATTGGAAAAGTAAATCTGCCACTCTTACCTCCACTGGAAGAATTGATGCACCTATACTCTACGTGATCACGTAAAGAAGTCAGTTTTAGACAAAAGATTCGATCGTACAATCATTTTTTCTCTGTCACATCAATGGGAGTATATGTAGATGAAAGTTTAGCTAGCGGACTTGGCGGTGTATTTACTTATCGGGCACAGGGTGCAATTTATCATATAATTGGTAGTCTCCTGCCACTACCTGGTCATAGACCAAGATATCTACGAATGTATGTCTACGACACATACCATGAAATTGAGAACCATATGGCAGAAAGTGAACTTCTCGATCCACAAGTAATTGCAATTCTAAAAAGAATTTTGGATACTGATAATCCTTTTGTTCAAATGTTAAGACAAATTTTTGAATGCGAAGATGTTCAAAACATCAGATTATAGATAAAGGAACTTCCATCTAACGATCATCAGTACAATTTTTCAAGCTCTTTCCAAGTAGTTGTTGTCTTAATTGATGGTGAGGACCCAACAGATAGAACTGAAAGAGACATTATAGTTGAAACACGAACAAGAGAACTATTCAATTTGCCATACACTGCTGGATTTTATGGCCCTCTTCAGTATCCCTTTTTCCATCCATGTGGAGATTTTGGGTGGGATTTGAATGTATTTAGTAGTGATGCTCAAAGAATCAGTTATTGGGCTTTCTATTGCTACCTGTTTTCAGGTAACATGTACTCTGTTTTTATATTTGTACATCCAATCTTTCGAACATGTACTTCTGTATTTTCATTTTAGAACATAGTAAAAATTATTTAATAGATTCGAGACAACTACAACTTGTTACTTCTTCGTGGTAGTCAACTCCTTCAACAATATATACTTGATAACTAAGTCAAATTCTCAATTAAAAAATTAAGATATATACGTGGCCACCAACATACCATTAGAGCAAATTATATTAGAGTTTGCAAGATTCAATTGAATCTGGTGAAACCAGAGCAGGTATATAAGTATATAAACGCCTTCGCTTATATATATTGTTTCTTACTTAATTATTCCATTTTTATCATAAATAGATACATTACAAATTTTTTTCAATTGTTTAGGTCACATTGGTCAGAAAATCATTTTGCCAGCATCTTATATAGGAAGTCCTCGTGATATGCATGAAAAATACTATGATGCAATGGCTATATTTCAAAAGTTTGGAAAACCAAATTTTTTATTATAATGACATGTAACCCAAATTGGGAAAAAATCAGAAATCAGTTGCTACGTAGACAACTTCCTCAAAATCGACCTGATATTACAACAAGGGTTTTTCATGCAAAATGTGATGAACTGAAAAAAATATATTTACAAAAGGAGTTCTATTGAACGTAGTTGCATATGTCCATGTTATCGAATTCCAAAAAGAGGACTCTCACATGCTCATATTCTCATAATACTCAGCGATGATGATATGTTGAGAAGCTTTGAAGATTATGACAAAATAGTTCATGCTGAAATCCCAGATCCAAATGTGGAACCTGAGTTATACAATATTGTTGTCAGACATATGATTCACGGACCATATGGTGCGTTAAATTCAAGATCCGTGTATATGAAAAATGGTTCATGTGAAAGAGATATACAAAACAATTTTTCACTTGTTACTCTTCAAGGGAGTGACTCGTATCCAGTATATAGGAGACGTGATGACAGTCGAACTATTGTTTTTAGCAAGAGTCTTCAAGTTGACAATTGTTGGATTGTCCCATATAATCCTTGCCTACTAAGAAAGTACAATTGTCATATCAATGTAGAAATTTGTTCTACTATCAAAAGTGTCAAATACCTATGCAAATATGTATATAAGCATGTTGATCGAATTTCTATGCAAGTACGTCGCAACATGAGCATGATGAGATCAAACAATATGTTGATGCACGTTGGGTGTGTCCACAAGAAGGAATTTGGAGGATTTTCAAGTTTACGCTAAATAAAACATATCAAGCTTTATGTTCTCTATAGATACATCTTCCAAATATGCATCAAATTCTTTGTAATGAGAACCAAAATCTAGATGCTTTGTTACATGATGAAATGACCTCTCGGGCTATGTTAACTGATTTTTTTCAGAACAAACAAATGACCTCACACACCTCTTTATCAAGAATTTTCTGAACATTATAAATGGGAGAAATCGAAAAGCAGTGGCAAAGAAGAACATGCCATATTAAAGTCATCGGCAAAATACATACAGTTTCACATTCCGATCCTGAAAAGTACTATTTACATATCCTATTAAACCATGTTGAAAGTCCAATATCATTTCAAGACTTGCTCATTGTCAATTTTGTAATATTCACATCGTTCAAGCAAGCAGCTAAACAAGAGCGTTACTGGAAACAGATGGTGCAATACGTGAATGTTTATTAGAAGCATCTGCGATATGTATTCCTTTTGCCTTGAGAAAGTTATTCGTCACAATATTGTTGTATTGCAGTCCTTCTCGGGTTCTTGAGTTATGGGATGAGTTTTACGAATTCATGATAGATTATTATGCATCCACAAGTTTCTCAAATCAATCAACGATAAACTGTCTACTTATGGACATCAATTATGTACTGGTTCATCATAGCAAAACATATCTCAATATGACTTGCCGCAATTGAGTCAGGATTTGACATATCAAGGTTAATAGGAGAAGAACGTCAAACAATTCTTCCTCCTGAAGACTTTTCATCAATAAAATAATTGAACAACGACTAGAAGTATGCTTTTGATAAAATAATTGATTCTGTCACGCTTAAGGAGAATTTAGTCTACTTCATTGATGGTACTAGAGGTACTGGAAAAATATTTCTTTATCGTGCAATCTGGGCTTACTTAAGAAGTAATAGTCACCTCGCGATTGCTATTGCTACATCAGGGATTGCCACAACAATGAAACCTAGTGGGCGTACAACTCATTTGAGATTTAAAATTCATATGCCCCTCCTTGCATTTTCAACATATAAGATAGTAAACAATATGATATAGCCGAATTATTTCGTCAAATGAGTATCATTATTTGGTATGAGGGCACAATGACACATCGGTATGCTTTTGAGTCGTTGGATAGAACACTCAGAGATGTAACTGACGTCGATGAATTATTTGGTGGAAAAATAATTGATTTGGGCGGCGATTTCCGTCAGGTACTCCCAGTTGTTTCGGATGGTTCAAGAGCAAATATAGTCAATGTTTGCATCACAAACTCTTATACTTAGGAAAATGTGAATATCATTCGACTCAAATAAAACATGCAAGCAAGAGAAGACCCACAATTCTCATATTAATTGCTAAGCGTAGGGGATGGAATTGAACCAAGCATATTAGATGACATGATCAGACTTCCAAGTGAAATTGTTATCCCATGGAAAAGTGATCAATCATTGAACCGATTTATATGTGAAGTACTCCCATCATTACGTGACAATGCAAAACATAAATGATATTTGATTGAGAGGGCACTGATATCCCTAACAAATGAACATGTTGATAAGCTTAATGAAGAATTTATTCTCATGTTTCCAGGTGAAGAATTCACATGTTACTCATTTGACTCCGTTGATAACAATACCAAAATCTTATACCCACAAGAGTTTCTCAACTCATTTTGCTGAAGTGGTTTATCTCCACCTAAATTGACACTGAAATTATAAGCTCCATTTATGCTTCTAAGAAACCTTGATCCAAAAAATGGATTATGTAACAGGACAAGGTTATTGAGTCGTGGATTTCCAAGAAATATGATTGACGCTGAAAAAATGTCGTGTTATTTTCTGGTACAAGCGTGTTTCTGCCTAGAATACCAATGAAACCATTCGAAGATCTTAAATTACCATTTCCACTCACAAGAAAACAATTTCTGATACACTTGAGTTTTGCTTTAACAATAAACAAATCTCAAGGCCAAACGATACCTTATGTAGGAATGTACCTGCCGGAGCATGCTTTCAGTCATGACCAATTATATGTTGCTTTATCAAGGGAAATCTCTAGGCAGAAAACTAAAGTTTTAGTAAAAAAAGGGGCATCTTAGTACTCTTCAAGGAACATATACAATAAAGGTTGTCTACCGCGAGGTACTTTATTCAAGCAGCTCTAGAATGAAATCCAACAATTAAAATAAAAAATGATGGTCTATCTTTCTACTTTACCCGTCAATGTTTATTTGGGTTTTTCTGATTTGGTTATGCAAACTTTGGTTTTAAATAAAAAGGGATTTGGTTTGGTTGTTGATTGGGAAGTTGGATTTGATTTTTGTTTTGTTTTGTTTTTGGGTAAGTTTTAGTTAAATAGATAGGGATTAGACTATGAATTAATTTGGAAATTTCCACAACACCCTTGAAAATTTCCTATGGTGTTTTTTTTTCTTCGAAGTTTCTAATCCTGAGAAGGATTGGAATCTCCAAGAGGAAACATTGCACTTTCTGTTTCAAGAATGACATTGTTTTTCTTAAGCGAAATTCATTAGTTCTTTGTCTCCATTAACACATATAGATAAAAATGAAACTGAATTTGAGAAAAACATATTAGAGCATACTAACCTACTTTTTTTTTTTTTTTTTTTTTTTTTTTTTTTTTTTTTTTTTTTATAATACTAACCTACTTTTATGTTACACCTAAAAAATTCCCGCATCAGATTAAGTTTTCATGTGATTATTATAATTTTGGATATTTTGGGTTCATATATATATATATATATATATATATATATATATATATTTTTTTTTTTTTTCCATTTACCCTTTAAGGTAACAATGACTTAATCTGTATCATGACTTAAACATAATGTCTCAAACTGATAATAGGTGGTCAAATTTTAATTGATTAACCATTCCCCGGGTCCACTTTGAATGAATAGGCTGGGAAAATGTTACTTGAAAATTACGAGGATTATGTAAGACTTTCCAGGTGAGACATTTGTTCATGCAAAAAAAAAAAAAAATTTCATAGAACAATTTAGTGTAGTTTAAAATATAAAATTTACTGCTAACTGAAGTTTGATCATCTAATTAAGGCATCAACTTCATGGTTCTGTTCAATCATTTAAATATTTGTTTTGCAAACTGAATATATGACAGTGGTCTATAGAGTATTGATGTGGTCGATTTCTGCTTTCCTTCCTCGCTGCTTACCTAGACTTGCACAAGTAACAAACGTGAGGCAAGGACTACCATGTGGTGATTGATGACACTCTGATGCTTAAGTTAGATAAGGCTTAGAAGAGCCTTAAAACTATAAATTGAGATTGTATTGCGTATCTTTAGTTCATCGACCTTATCTCCCTTTTACAGAGTAGGAGTCCTTATTCAGCTAGGCCTTCGGTGGCGTAGTTTAGGAAAAAAGATCTTGTAATGGAGATTCTTTCATAATTGGGAGCTATCCATGTGGGATAGTTTCCCTACACGACTTGTGCTCCTAGATATGCGAGAGAGGTTTCCCTTCCTGAGTGTTGTCCATGCAAGGAAGTTCCCTTGCCCGAATTATACTCTAATATATGTTTCCTAATTGGATCCAATGTGTTGTTGGGCTGCCTGTCTTGGGCAGATCTTTCAGATACTCGCCTTAGAGGTCTTACGAGTATTGGACCTGACCGTGTGATGTGTGGGTTTACTGGCTCATTGCAACTTGGATCTGTCTGTCTGGATCCTACCAATAATGAGCTTAGTGTTGTTTGGGCCTCGCTGGATTAAGCATGCAATCGGGTCTGCTTCGTTCTTTTGATGAGATTATCATGACACGTGTACGGTGTTGATAAGAGGATGGTTTGGAGTATCATCAGCTGTTCCCCTTGAGTTAGGCCATTTAATCGGTCCATTAAATCGCTTTGATAGACTGTACAGTTGTGATGATTGAACCCGAAATGTTGTCTCGAGCGGCGCACGTCATTGAATGAGTTCGTGACCATTCAGTAAGAAGTGGGAGTGTGACTGCTGGGTGCTTATATAAGCTGCTGCTTTTGTTAGAGGGAGTCTCTTCACCTTGTATATCTTATTCATACTCTCTTTTATCTGTTTTCTCAGTAGCAAATCTCTCCGTGTTTCTAAAAGTTAAAATTTTCTCTTCATGGCGGAATATGTCGAACTTACCCCTGGACGGAAGAAGCTCTATGCCTGCCATACTTTTTACCGGGAACAAAAGGGGTCCGATTTGGATAAGCTTCATGAAGACTATGGGGTTCTTGAAGACTTGCAGCTTACCCTGTTGAGTGCTACTCACAATTCGTTGACGCCCCCGCATGGGTTCATTGCTTTGCACGAAAACATGTTATAAGCAAGGCTTAACTTTCTGGTTTATAAGGATATTTGGCGCTTCCTTGCTCACCTTTGTGTTCCTCTCGCTCAAATGGCGCCTGACAGTTTCATGATTTTGATTGCTATCTTTATCAGGGCCAAGCTTGCTAGCCATCCGCTGACTCCGCGGATACTCTACTTGCTGACTTCTCCTCGTCTTAATGCCTATGGAGTCTGTTTGTTGAGTACTCCAAAGTGCTTGGGCTCCTTGTCTGTTGATTTTAAGTTCTGGCAACGTCATTTTTTTTGGCTTCTTCTAATTCCCCGTACTTCAAGGTGGATGGACGACCTCTTGTCAAACACTTCAAATTCGATCTTGGTGAGTGCAATGCTTTTATTTATTTATTTATTAATTTATTTATACTTCCATGTGCTTTTGCAGAAACTGACAAGTTGTCTTGCTGTTCTACACAGGTAAACTTGTGGCTCCAACTCTTACTGAGGAGGAGTCGGTGAGGAATGCGTTTAATGAACTTCCCTTGATTGTTGTTGAGGAGGTCATGGCCACAAACAATGTCGTGCGAAGTGAATTGTTCAGGTGCTTCCATGCAGGCCCTACTGTGCCTAGGTCATCGATGAGGGAGACTGGTGGTGGTCGTTCCAGGAAGAGGAGGCTTACAATACCTTTCCCTTCGAAGCAGACTGTGGAGGCGACCATGCCACTTATCGACCATCTCAGGAGAAGGCGAGCTGGCGACAAGGCTAATTTTTCCTCTAAATCGATTCCGCTAGAGCAGGAAGTGGTGGTTGCAGAGAATTCCGCTAAAGAGATGGCTTCTGTAGTTGTACTGAAGAGGAATAGTTTAGTGTTGGTGGATGCCAACAAAGTCAATGTTGTTCCTGTTGATCTCCGGTCCGCTGAGCCCGCTACCTTGAGAAGTGGATCTTCTCTCCCTCATTGAGAGCCGATGCTAAGCGTCAAACTAATCTTTATTTGGAGAAGTCTGCTGAGCTGGTGTCTCCCAAAGGTTCCTTGTTGTTGTTTGCTAAGGGTAATCTACATCCTGACGCTTGTAGTACAGTTTATGCTGCAAAGGATCCTTTTGTTGAGCTTTGCAGGTTGTACTTGGATGCGCTTTATAGGTTGGGCCTCTTAAGTGAGCAGTTGAACGGGTTGGCAGGCAAGGTGCAATGTCACGAGTCAGAGTTGGCTGCTTTGTGCCTGGAGTTTGAATTTGATCTAGTTGGCGGGTGATGCCGAGTTCATGAGGCTGAGGTTCAAGCTGCGGATGCTCCGGCGGAGCTGAATTCGCTGAGAAAGCGATTGGCGGAGAATGAATCTTGTGTGGTTGCGCTTTCCCACAGACTGTCAGAGGCAGAGGCTAGTTTAGCGGAGCTAGAGGCTTAACGTGGAACTTCAGGATCTCCCGAATATCGCCTGTGGTAGGCTTGAGCTGCTTGAACTGATTGAAGATGAGAATCCCCATTTGGAGCTTGATTTTGATCGATACCAGAAGGATGCTTTCTAAAAGATTGATGAGGCAGAAGTTTCCGATCCTGCGTCTCTGACTTGCAACTTAAGACCGACTTCAGATAACACTGTTTTATTCCTCGCAGTTCTTTCTGATGTACGTGGCTTTTCGGCCTATGGGGCAAGTTCTCCAAAACAATTGTAACTTTTGAAGTAATTTAAAAAGTGTTCATCAAGTAATTTTTGTACTTGTACCTTTGTAGTTAGATTGTGTTATCGTGCTATGTGCCTTTTTGTTGACCTATTTTGACTTTCTTAAGTACCGAGCCTTAGCTTCAGTCTTGATCTTTTGTCAGTAGCCAAAGCTTTCCAAGTGTTGTTCTTGAGAATACAACGATCCTGTGAGCATATGTCGGGTTACACAACTGTTGATTGTACTACCGTCTGTTATTTGCAGGCGAAATGTTTGAGCAATAAGTTCAACGATCATTATCTGTAGTTGGACAATGATCCCTGGCCAGCCGTCGTCACCAGACTACATGAACACTGGCTAAGCTCCCACTTTCTAGGCCGTTGTCGCCCGTTCTATTGGGACTAGGCTTTGAGCAATAAGTTCGGCGATCATTATCTGTAGTTGGACAATGATCCCTGGCAAGCCGTCTTCACTAGGCTACATGAGCACTGAATAAGTTCCCACTTTCTAGGCCATCGTCGCCCGTTCTATTCGAACTAGCTTCGAGCAATATAAGTACAAATCTGATTATGGCCGCCCTGGACCACTCAATAAGTCTGAGTTAGGGGTCCTGACTTATTTAAAAGAGTGCAAGCCTGGTTGTGTCCGTCCTGACTTGTATTCATGAAGTGCAAGCCTGACTATGGCAGTCTTGGCTCACTCGATAAGTCTGACTTTGGCCGTCCTAGCACACTCGATAAATCTGACTTGAGGGTCCTGATTTATATACAGAGTGTAAGCCTGACTGTGGTCGTCCTGACTTAAACCTTTAAGTCTGATTTTGGCCATCCTGGCTCACTCGATAAATATGACTTAAGGGTCCTGATTTATATATTCAGAGTGTAAACCCGACTGTGTCCGTCCTGACTTGTATTCATAGAGAGCAAGCCTGAATGTGGCCATCCTGACTTGTGTGACAAGTCTGACTTTGGCCGTCCTGGCTCACTTGATAAGTCTGTCTTTGGCCATCTTGGCTCACTCGATAAATCTGACTTGAGAGTCCTGATTTATATACAGAGTGTAAGCCTGACTGTGGTCGTCCTGACTTACTCTGCAAGTTTGGCTTTGGCCGTCTTGGCTCACTCGATAAATCTGACTTAAGGGTCTCGATTTATATATTCAAAGTGTAAGCCTGACTATGGCCATCCTGACTTGTGTATGAGAGTTAGGTAATAGAAGATTGATAGTTGAATTTGGCAAAAACAAATATCTTTTAATTGATAATACTTTTTAAGGTGTTCTACATTCCATGGTCGCATGAGGCTTCTGTCGTCCACGTCTTCCAACCAATATGTCCCGGGCCTGCTGACCTCGGTCACTTTATATGGCCCTTCCCAATTCGGGTTTAGTTTCATGCTCCTGATTCCTTACTACTCTGATGAGTCTTTCTGAGTACTCAGTCTTTGACTTTGAATTCTCGTGGCATGACTTTCTTGTTGTAGTACAGTCTCATTTTTGTTGGTAGGAGGCTACTCTAGTAGAGGCCTGATTTTTCCTTTCCTCGAGGAGATCTAAACTAACTCGCAAAGCTTCGTCGTTGTTTTCCGGTCTGAATTCCTTTGTCCAAAAAGTTGGTATTCTAAGTTCCACCGGGACCATCGCTTCTGACCCGTATGCTATGGCAAAAGGTGTTTCTCCGGTAGGTGTTCTTTTGGTGGTCCGATACGCCCTGGCAGTGCTGAAACCCATTTCCCTTTTGCCGCATCAAGCTTTTTTTGAGTGCCTCGAAGATGGTTCTGTTGGTGACTTCTGCCTGGTCGTTGGCTTGCGGATGCTCTGGCAAGGAGAAATGGTGGCTGATGCCAAGGTCCTTGCATAGTTTCTCGACCTTGCTGCCTTCAAATTGGGTTTCGTTATCATTGACCAGTGTCCTTGGAATACCAAATCTGCAGATGATGGATGTCCATATGATTTTTCAATTTGGTCATGTCCTATCTTGGACAGGGGCTCAATTTCAACCCATTTAGTGAAGTAATCAACTGCTACAAGGAGAAACTTCTTATTGGTGTAGGCCGAGAGTGGTCCGATGATGTCCATTTCCCACTGTGCAAACGACCATAGGCTGGTCATTGGAGTCAAGGACTGAGAAGGCATGTGAGTATACGGTGCGAACCTCTAGCACTTATCGCACTTGCGGACGATGTCTTTCGCATCCTGATGCATTTGCTGCCAGTAGTCTCCCAGAGTCAGGGCCTTATGGGCCACGGTCTTACCGTTTGGACGATTCCCGCAAATGCCATCATGAATCTCTCTAAGGATGTGGTTTGCCTCTGAGGAGGCTAAGCATCTGAACAGAGGACTTGTGGCTGATCTTCTGTAGAGTTTGTCGTTCGGGAGAGCGTACTGCGATACCCTATTTTATCAGTTTTCTGGCCTCTGATTTTTTGGCTGGGAGGGCCCCATCTTTGATGTATTCAAAGATGGGATTCATCCAGCTTGAATTCGTTTCAACTACATAAAACTCACTGACCTTCTCTTCTTCCAGACTCGAATGTTCTTTGAATTCGAAAAGTCCATTAACGATTTCTGCAATGGATGAGACCTACTTGGCTAGTGCGTCGGCTATTTGGTTGTCGTCTCGCAAACATTGCAGAAGCTCGAATCTTCTGAATTGGCCTGCTGCATTAATGACCTTCTCGCGGTAGGCTATCATCTTTGGATCCTTGCTGTTAAAATCCCCTGTAATCTGGTTGACTACCTTACGTGAGTCGCTATAAGCGGTTAGCACGGTTACCTCGATTCCTTTTGCTAGCTTCATGCCGAACAGATGGTCCTCGTATTCTGCCACATTGTTCGAGGCTAGGAACCCAAATCTGAACATTTTTTCCAAGACGAAGCTGCTTGGAGAGCGGAGTGTCATACCAGCACCACTTCCTTTTTGCGTGGCTGACCCAACACAATGCAGGATCCAACTTGGTTCATCTGGTCTTTGCTCTGAGCTGTTCGGCTCCTGTTCCCCACCATCAATAAACTCAGCGATGAAGTCTGCTAATGCTTAGGCTTTTATGGACGTTCTTGGAGCATAGTTGATGTCAAACTGTCCCAGTTCCACCGACCATTTAACCATTCTGCCGAATATTTCCGGCTTGTGCAACATTGTGCAAAGCGGGTGTTTGGTCAGAACTGTGATAGAGTGGGCCTGAAAGTATAGCCTCAGTTTCCTGGAAGAGATGAGCAATGCCAAAACATGCTTATCTAGATCCAGATAGTTTGCTTCGACTTCCACGAAAGTTTTCCTGGCGTAGTACATTGGTTTCTATACCTCTTATCATTCCATACAAGAGGTGAACTGACGGTCTGATCCGAGACGGCTAGATACAAATAAAACGTCTCTCCTGGGGTTGGTTTTGAGAGTAGCTCGGTACCTCCCATATATGACTTCAGGTTCTAAAAGGCTTGCTCGCACGTTTCGTCCCAGCTGAAGGTTTTGCTTCCTCTGAGGATCTTGAAGAAAGGGAGGCACTTGTCCGATGACTTGGAGATAAACTTGTTAAGTGCTGCCACCCTCCCGGCCAAGCTTTGAACTCCCCTGATGGAGGTCGGGGACTTCATATCGAGAAGAGCCTTGATCTACTTCTATTTCTTTTTTGTTCACTATGTAACCTAGGAACTTGCCCGACTCGACCCCAAACATGCATTTCTGCGGGTTGAGCTTCATCTGATACTTGCGGAGTCGTCCGAATGCTTCGGCAAGGTCGGATATGTGATCTGGACTGTGGAGGCTCTTGACCAGCATGTCATTTACGTAGACCTCTATATTCCTGCCAATTTGGCTTTCGAACATCCGATTCACTAGCCGTTGGTATGTAGCGCCCGTGTTCTTGAGGTCGAATGACATCACTCGATAGCAATATATCCCTCTTTCGGTTATGAAGGACATTTACTCTTGATCTGGGGAGTGCATCTGCATATGGTAATAGCCGAAATAGGCCTCCATGAAACTCAGGAGATCGTGTCCGAAAGTGGCATCTACAATTTGGTCAATGCGGGGAAGCGGGAAGCTATCATTCGGGCATGTTTTGTTCAAGTTGGTGTAATCTACGCAAACTATCCACCTTTCATTTTTCTTTTTAACCAGGACGGTGTTTGCCAGCCAGTCTGGGTATCACGACTCTTTGATCATGTTGGCATTTAGTAGCCTCTATACTTCGTCGTTTATAATCTGGTTCCTCAGGGGCCACATATTTTTTCTTCCATTTGACCGATTTTCGTGCTGGGTATACAATCAATCGATGGGTGATTATGGATGGATCTATTCCCACCATGTCCCGCATCGTTCAGGTGAAGGCGTCTTGATTCTATTGTAGCAATGTTATCAACCGTTCTGCAAACTCTTTGCTTAGCTGGAACCTATTTGGATGGCTTTGCAGTTACTAGGGTTGTCCACATACACAGTTACAAGTTCCTCTTTGGGTTGACCGATGTTGGGTCTTCCCCTCGGGTTAACAGTGGCCTCCTCATCTGGTTGGGGAAAGTCCTCACTCGACTCCGGACTCAAGCCTCGCGGCGCGTTGATCGTGGTCTTGATATGCAGTTGACAGCTGTCAAGCCACTTTAGTGCTGAGTAATGGCAGTCTCTAGCGACCGACTGATTTCCTTGTATTGTTGCCCACTTTCTCATTGACATAGTACTTGATGCACTGGTGTAAAGTGGAGACTGCTGCCTCCATCTGGTGAAGCCAGGGTCTCGACCACCGCGAACTCTTGAAGGATTATTTTTTGGAGTCATGGTTCTCCTGCTGAGTCACTGTTAATTTGATCATCCCCATCAGGAAGTGCTTCTCCTTGCTGAGTCTGACCAGGGGATGTGTTGAGGAGCTTAGGTTTTCTTCTTTCAGTTGCATGTTGCAAAACGTGTTCAGGTACAACATGTTCGTACTGCTTCTAGTGTCTATTAAAGACCTTCTCACTTCCTAATTTGCTATGGACACCGATATTACCAGGGCATCATTATGTGGAGTACGAACGCCTTGGAGGTCCTTGTCCGTGAAAGTTAGGGGCAGGATCGGGCCTCGAGAGTGAATACTCTGCATCTGTTGGTCCTCGTAGACTGATCTAGTCCGTAATATGCGAAGCAACCCCTTTCGGGACTGGTTGGAGCGCTCGATTTCGGAGTTTACTCCATGTAAGACGCATACTTCATTGCAGTGCTCCTTGCTTTTCTCATCTTCTTCGTCCCTAGGGACATAGGGCTTTTTTCTCGAATTTTTCCTTTTTCTTGGCGGTTAGTTTCTCGTCTAAAATGACATAGCTCTGTGCTTCTTTCACCAGGTCTGCCATATTTGACGGGGGGGGGGGGGGGGGGGGGTCCATAGTTTCTGTTCCTCAGAACGTCGGTAAAGGCTGCGACGACTGTTGCATCGTTACAGCCATTGACAAAATTCAACTTTTTATTGAAGCGTGTGACGTATGCCTTCAACGTCTCATCCGGACTTCTGCTTCATGGATTTGAGTATCTTCACCGTTTGCAAGATTTGTTGTGTATGAGCTGACAGTAGATTCATTCTTGGGTCTGTAGTGGCTATCGCCGGTATCGGGGTTTGCAAAGGTTCCTCTCGTGGTTGCGGCGACGCCATAGCAAGCGGCGCTCCGCTACTTTGAGCGTTTGAGGTTTTTGCCGCGTCTCCATTACGAAGAGACCTTGTTGTGACCATCTCGCCGATTCTCTGAAAAAGGTGATACTACTATTTTTCTGAGGAATTCCGTCATTCCCCACGAATGGCGCCAAATTGATGTAGTCAAATTTTTTTCTCATTCCTCGCTGCTTACCTAGACCTGCACAGGTAGCAAGCGTGAGCCAAGGACCACCGTGTGGTGGCTGATGACACTCCGATGCTTAAGTTAGATAAGACTTAGGAGAGGCTTAAGACTGTGAACTAGGATTGTATTGCGTACCTCTCGTTTATCAACCTTATCTCCCTTTTATAAAGTAGGAGTCCTTGTTCGACTAGGCCTTCGGTGGCGTAGTTTAGGGAAAAAGATTTTGCTATGGAGATCCTTTCCTAATTGGGAACTGTTCATGTGGGATAGTTTCCCTACACGACTCGTGCTCCTAGATTTGCGGGAGAGGTTTTCCTTCCTGAGTGTTGTCCATGCAAGAAAGTTTCCTTGCCTGACTTATATTCTAATATATGTTTCCTAGTCGGATCCAATGCGTTGCTGGCCTGCCTGTCTTGGACAGATCTCTCAGATACTTGCCTAAGAGGTCTTACGAGTATTGGTCCTGACCGCATGACGTGTGGGCTTACTGCTCGTTGCAACTTGGATCCGACTGTCTGGATCCTGCCAATAATGGGCTTAGTGTTGTTTGGGCCTCGCTGGATTGAGCATGCAATCGGGCCTGCTTCGTTATGTTGACGAGATTATCATAACACATGGATGGTGCTGATCAAAGGACGGTTTGGTGTATCATCAAGTATGTTCTTAAGTTGAGACACTGATTGGAGTTGTCCGGCTCTTGTGGAGGTTTCTTAAGTTTTGATATTGACTGCAGTTTTCTGGCTTTTAACAGGCTTTATACAAGAATTCAGTCTCTTAAACCAAAACGGAAGTTGAATACCAGTCATTTCTGAATCTACTACTGCAATGAATGTTTACCAAAAAAAATGTGAATAACACCACTGTGCCATCAGGTTCTTCAGGTATTCCACCCATTCATGGTGTTGGCTGGGATGCAGTAGTAGAAGTCCCTTGTTGCCTCTGTTGCATTTGGTGACGTCTATGAGCTTGATGAGAGTTCCGCTGCACTATAGATAATCCATCAATAACAAATGAACCTGAAATGCTTATATTATTTGAAGCAAACGACATTGGAGAGGCAGGTCAAGACTCTGTGTTTATACTTGCACTTCACTGCAAGTAAGGACCACTTGAAGGAAATGAGAACAAAATGGTCTCTGTTTCAGACCCTGTTTAGCTTGATCTTCTTCCTCTTGGCTTTGAATGATGAAAAAATCATCCATACTGATAAACACCTACATGTAACAGGTATAAGTACACAATTTTGTTCACTATCTCTCTTTGATTTCTTTATTAGAATTATGGCCATTCATTGTGGTATGTTTTCTTGGTTGTTGTTTCTTACTAGGTTCCATACTTGGTAACAGGTATATGTACTTAGGTAATTTGATGCGCTTTACGAGACACGATGAAGGCTTGAAGACACTGAGTCTCTTTGAAGGTGCTACTGATAGCAAGAGAGTTAAGAAATCATCTCTGAAGAGACGGAGGATTACATCTAACGGAGGAGAACCTGAGATTTGCTTCCAAGGTTGGACTTTTTAATTTCGTCAATTCATTTTTCATCAGTTGTTAATGCTTTTGTTTCTTTATAATTATACGAAATTTTTTGGAGTTTTAAGATTTATTATGATATTTTTGGTCTTTGGGGGTTAACTTTGGTTCATCTTACTTATTAGACTCTTCAACCTTCATCCCTTCCTCTTCTTGAAATCTACAAGTTTTTGGTAACTCATTTTTATTTGATGGAGCTGTTTCTACTTCAATTTGGCGACCTAGAAAGGAGGATTCCAAAACATAAGCAACTTTAAAAGGTTTATAATGGTTAAGCTATGTAATCTATTAGGAACACGTCTACAAAATCTAATTTTCGTCTTTGCAATTTGCAGATAAGGACAAAGAGAAATTAATACAAGGAAACCCAAAGGCCCTGGATTCAAGCATTGCATTTTCAAAAGAAGGTATAGCTGCTTATGAAACGAAATTTGGATTATAAAGATGCTCTCTCTCTCTATATATATATATTTTAATGGGACACATTTTTCACATATAGGTCTTCAACATATAGAAGCTCCTACTGGGGATGAAATTATGGATATCATTGTCACACCAGTGTGCTGAAAACTGTCAAGCCATACTGCAGGAGAGCATCAACCAGTTCATGCATTGCTTGAACAGTCTAATTCTCCTTCAACTAGAGACAGTAGAGGTAAGGCCGGAATGACTTCACCGTGTCTTTCTTTATTGAGTTTACTTGACTCATTCTAAGTGCCTTTCATGCATGACTTTCTCCTGACAATTCGCTTATTCCTGACGAGGTAAATGCTAAGTCGCATGTGATGAAGACTTTTCAACTCCAAAATTCACTTACCATTGTTGAGTGTTCATACAATATGGAGCAACAAACTATTCGTGACGAGTGTGACAATGATACACGAGATGAGCTAAATGAATCAACTTATGTAGGTATGCAATTGTTCACAAAAGCAGATTTGAATAACAACTACCATTGAGTTGACTTCATCTTAATCTATACAAGTGATGATGACAGTGCAAATGAAGCACTATACCTTGGTTTTTTGCTTATGTTCAATTGCAAGCACTTGAGCATCAGATTGTTTGATTATCCTAGCTGGATGTAATCATGTAAAAAGAACTTGGAAATGATCATTTTTATGGGTTAATTATTAAGACTATAAACCATTTGTTTGCTTTCAGATTTGCAGAGGACGTGACCCCGATATCAACTGACAGCACCTGTAGAAAGGGTGGAAGAAGAGGAAGGAGGCTGTAAGCCTTTTTTACTGCTGGTGGCGGCGAATGGTGTTTGTTTTGGTGTTTGATATTCAGGTTGAGTCAGTTTTTTGTTTAGTTGGACAGATAACTGTTGAGGTTTTGACAATGTCATCTGAACATTATTTGAAGTCTTACATAAATGAAAGAACATGATTGTCATCTATACCTTGGCTTTTTGCTTATGTTGAAGGAAAATTCTAAATGGCGAGGAAATGGGCGAGGAAACGGGTGAGGGGGTGAGTGTGACCGCTCATCCCCCTCGAGATGTGCGCCTGTGCCCTCGAGATGCACAACTTCGCGAATCTCGAGGGGGATGAGTGGTAATACCCACCCCCTCGCCCCTTTCCTCGACGGCTAGAATAACTCTATGTTGAATGGTTTATTTTATACGTTTGCTTGATGGGAATGTTTGTACTGATGGTTGATTAAATAGCCACACAGACTCTGGGCAACCCTTTCATCATATATACCACCTCTAATAAGCAGGCGAGTCTTTTATGTGAAATTCAGGGGTTGTGCTGTGGGAACTCTAAATGCAACATTAGGACGAGGAAAATTAGTGTTTTGTTTTCTGTCTCAGTGGCAACGATCAAGGATTATTGGTACTAGAACTATACCCGTCACATTAGGACATTAGAACATTAGGAGAATTCATATTAATTATGAGTTGATTCGTTTTTTACCCGTCACAACTTGCACTTAGCTATCTTTGGTTGGGTTGGAAACATACACACTATGTGGAAAGTGTATCACTATGCCAACGACACGGTTGATAGACTAGTCTACTATTAACTGCAATTGAATGATCCGTGTGCTCAAATGTGTATGAACTGCCAATTTTACCCTCAACTTTATTCTTTATTTTCGCGTATGCCCCTTTTAATTTTATTACTTTTATTCCAATTTTCCCCCTTTATTCTTTATTTTCGAGATTCTTATAACTTTATAACTTCTATTCCAATTTTGCCCCCACCTTTTCTTTAATTTTCGAAAATGCCCCCTTTTATAGCTTCTATATGTTCATTATATGTTTTGAAGTAGTTTGACCCTATAACAAAAAATGGGCTCAGTGAAGAGTGAAAATATGAGTGTGTGTCAAACACATTTTCAGATTTCCATGTTTACCCCTATTTTTTCCTTATAGTCACTATTATGTCCCTTATTCTCTATGCTCCAATATCTTAAGGCACATGAAATTTGGAATTTACCCCCTTAGCGTATGTTTTTTTCGATTGATTTATATAACTTTGGATTATGAATTTTATCATTACCCATTTTATATTTCATTTGTGTTTTATTATTGATTTAAAATTTTACTTATTTTGATATCTTATTTTATGTGTTCTTTTCATTTTTTTGAATAAAAAAATATATTGACTCGTATCTTTCCATTTGGTCTCGCATTATAAATGTTAGATTTTTTTAAGAGGTTTGATTTTTTTTAATGGTAGTTGATGACACATCAAACAGTCACTCAATCACAGTCGTTCACGTGGCATGGACTAACCCTAGCACATAAAAAGCTTCAGTGTAGTCCCAAGCATACCCATGTGCAAGACTACTATTCAGCTCGTATGTCAGGTATCCAAGCCGAAGACACGTCAGCCCCCAAGGAACGAATCTTAGGGCTAAAGCCCGAACAATGAATCTTAGAGCTGTCACATGCTGATATTCACTTGCACGAAATCAACTCTAGCCCAATCCGGAGGTTTTGTACGATCACACCATCCCTCCGTTATCGGAAGAGATTATGAGCGCTCTGCTTCCAAAGAAGTTCGTCCCGATGAAGCTCGAGTTCTATGACGAAACATCAGATCCGTTAGACCATTTACACCATTACCATCACATGATGATGCTTAAAAAAAGTTCAGAGGCCACCCTACGCCGGTTTTTCCCACCAGCCTAAAGAAGGTTGCGCTGACCTGGTTCCACAGTCTTCAGCCAAGATCTATCGATTTGTTTCAGGTCTTGGCGAATGCATTTATCACAAGATTCGTGGGGAGCCAGCGAATCATAAAAGAGCTTCACTACCTGCTGAGTCTCAAGCAGAAGCAGTGCGAGACCCTCAAAGAGTATGTCACTCGTTTCAACGACAAGCTGCCCTAATTGACGGTTGCAGTGACGACACGTTAGTAACAACCTTCATTTTTGACCTCCGAGGGATATGGCGGACTTGTTGAAAAGTGCGAAAAATACATCACTCTAGAGGAGATGCTGGCTGCCAAAAAAGGAAGCGAAAATGAGACCAAGCAAGCCCCCAGGGCTTGGGATAGGGGGAGAAAAAGACGCGCGAAGAGGACAAGCCAAAAATGAGGAAGAGTGACAACAAGACCGGATCTAACAAGGCCAAACCCGATAGGGCCACCAACTACGTCGGCACAAGGTTCACTGAGTACTCTCCACTCAACTCTGGCTTGGCCAAAATCCTTTCCGCCATGAAAAATTGGGAGGACATCAAGTGGCCCTAAAGATAAAAGGCAATACTTCCAAGCGTGATAAGAACAAATATTGTGCCTGTAACAAGGATCACGACCACATCACCCAGGAATGCCAAAGTATAAGGAACGAGTTAGAGTACTGGGTTCGAAGGGGAAAACTCAAAAAATTCGTAAATTCTGATGAGAAAAAACTCCAAGAGAAAGAAGAAGCGACTCAGAGGCCAAATAAAATGTTGCAGACGTCATATATGTCCTGCACAACACGCACAACGAACCGGAAAAATCTAATCGATCAAGGAAATAGGCAATTCGGAAGCTGTGGACAGGTCCCCCGCAGCGGAGACTACCCAGTCCAACATGCCTGGATGGAACACCAACCTCGGACCTAACGTTCAACAAGCAGAACATGCAAGGGGGTCTACTCCCCACACAACGGCGCCTCGGTTATCACAGTTTTCATATCAAAATGGGGCGTCAAAATGTCATTGGTGGACACTGGGAGTTCAGCCAATATCCTATTGCTGGAAGCATTCCGTAGGATGCAGAAGAGGAACTGAAGCCGGACAACCAGATGATGGTTGGTTTCAGCGGCGCTCGAAGTTACTCGGTCGGGATCATCAACCTACCCGTGGGAGTAATGGACGCCCCCTCCACATATAATATAATCTTGGGAAGACCAGATCCTTCTACAGGGATCAATAAAGGTAATATCTTTGAAAACGACTCAACTTCACGGTAATCTCCTTCTACATGTAGGGATGGAAACGGGGCGGATTTGGACAAATCCATCCCCGCCCCTCTGGGGATCGCAGATCCCCGAATTAGTCCCGGATATCCATTTATAATATTTTTTAAAACCATCCCCGTACCGGACGGATCGACGGATATCCTCCCCGCCCGTTTATCCGAGAAAAAAACCTTTCTTCTTAATCATCCCCTACACTTCGATCTGCATCTAAACCACCTCACTAAAAAGAGGGAAATCAATCCCAAATCCACTTCAACATATGCAACTAATAAACCCCAAATGCTATTATCTTTTATAGTTGAAGAGTTATTGAATGGTGAGAAGTAGGAAGTAAGAAAATCTGATGAAACCAGATCTGAGATTGAGAAAGAAATAGGAAGTAAAAAGAAGATTAGAAGAAGATAAAATCATATCTGAGAAAATTAGATCTTTTATAGGGCTCTTTTGGGTGAGCCTTCAGTTGATACACTTAGTTGAGCCTTCTTCTTCGATTGACCTATCAGACCCATTGTCTTGTTTGCCAAAGTGAAATGCTTCAGTTGATACACTGAGTTTAGGGTTCTTTTGGGTGAGTAGTCTTGATGGAAAAGGGGTTTTGAGGAAGAGTGAATTGGATTTGAGTGTAGGAGCCATGGGTGGATGATCAGATAAATGTGATAAAAATGAAAGCCAAATGTTTGAATGTGAGAGAAACCAACATAGATGTCTAAGATGAAGAGATGTGATTTGTGTGCTTGATGTTAACTTGTTCAAGAGAAAATCAGAGAGTGAAAAGAGATAATCAGGGAGAGATGATAGGGGCGATGGAGAAATGAGAATTAGGTTTAGATTTTTTTCAATCCTTTTTATATTATTGTAGGGCATTCTAGTAATTAACATATAGCTATATGGATATCCGCGGGGCGGATATGGCCAAATCCGTAGCTGCCTCGAAACAGTAACGGATCTAATTTTGATCCCAAAACCGCCCAAAAAACCATTAAGGTAAACCCAATCCGTCCCAAACGGTCCGGGGCGGAAAGGATATCCACAAAAAACCTCCCACTGCCATCCCTATCTACAGGGGAAGACCCGATCCTTATACGGGGGCCAAAATGGTGCATAAACGGCCGAGCCTAGCCACAATGAAGGCAACGATGGCTCGCCGCATAAGTGGCCTAGTCCGCCTAAGGATCCGAGGTATGATGCGGCAGGTCGAGTCCAGTCCTCGGACAACTCACCTCCCTCTAAAGCCTGATCTTAACACAAGAACCAAAATGGCGCACAAATGGCCAAGCCCAGTCCTATTCGGGGCAATGACAATTTGTCGCATCAATGACCTAGTCCGCCTTAGGAGCCAAGGCAGCGTGAATGTGGTCTGGACCCAGTCCATGGACAATCCACCACTGGTGGTCGAATCCAGTCAATGGACAGTTCACCGCAAACGGGCGAGTCCAGTCCACGGACAAGTCACTACTCCTAAGATAGCCTAGTCTAACCTCAAGACCACAATGGCACACATGCGGAATGGACCCAGTCCACCGCAAGTGGGCGAGTCCAGTCCCTGGACGACTCACTACTCCTAAGATAACCTCATCCGACTACAGGGATCGAAATGTCATACAAATGGCCAAACCAAGCCTCACTAATGGCCACGACAACTCGCTGTACAAGTAACCTAGTCTGCCAAAGAGCCTAGGTACGATGCATTGAATTGAGCCCAGTCCATGGATAACTCACTACTCAAATGGAGCCTAGGCCATTTGGGAGAAAATGGTTCCTCATCAACTCAACTTTGTTCAGGATTGAGGTTATTATATATTCTAGCCTAGACATGCATCACAGACTCCTTCCCAGCGTATGTCATCTTCAGGACTGAGCCAGTGGAATGCAAGATCCTAGTTTGTTCAGGTGAATATGGTTCTTCTGTAACTCAACTCCTCTTCATGATTGAGGTTATTCTGAAGTCTAGCCTAGACGGGCGTAATAGACTCCTTCCAAGCACAGGTCCTCTTCAGGACTGAGCCAGAGGAATACATGGACCTAGCCCGTTCGGGTAGCAATGGTTCCTCAACAGCTCAACTCCTATTCGGGATTGAGGTTATTATGAAGTCTAGCCTAGACAAGCCAAGAAGACTTCATCCAACGCAGGTCCTCTTCAGGACTGAGCAAGAGGAATACAAGGACCTAGCCCATTCGGGTAGGGATGGTTCCTCAACAACTCAACTCCTATTCAGGATTGAGGTAATAATGATGTCTAGCCTAAACAGGCATAGAAAACTTCACCCAATGCATGTCCTCTTCAGGATTGAGCCAGAGGAATACAGGAGCCTAGCCCATTCGAGCAAAGATGATTCCTTAGCAACTCAACTCCTGTTTAGGATTAAGGTATATTATAAAAGCTAGACAGACCTAAAGACTTATCCCAACCCAAGTCCTCTCAAAGACCAAACCTGAGGAGTACAAGAGCCTAACCCATTCGGGTGAAGATGATTCAGCAGCTCAACTTTTGTTCAGGATTGCAGTATACTAAAAAGTCCAGCCTATACATATGTGAAGGACTTCTACCAGCTCAGATTCTCTCGAGGACTGAGCTTGAGGAGTACAATAACCTAGCCCATTCGAGCAAAAATGATTCTTCAACAGCTCAGCTCTTGTTCAAGACAGAGGCGTCTCATGAAATCTAGCCCTCTTAAGGATTGAGCAAGATATGCAGAGGAGCCGAGCCTGTTAAGGCAAAAAAGGTCCCCGCGCAACCCAACTCCTGTTCAGGATTGTGGTCAAAATAGAAGGACTGACACTAATGGGCGAATACTACTTTTTAGCTCAAGATCTCTCAAGGGCTGAGCTAGATAAATACAGGGAGTCTAGACCATTAGGGCGAAGACAACCCTTCAACAGCCTAACTCCTACCCAGTTGTGGGGCATATTATGGGAGCCCAGACCAGACAAGGCTGCTAGTATGCGATATCAAACCTTAGTATACTAAGAGATGATTTACCAGACAACCTAATCTATACAAAGGTCATAGACCAACAAGGAAGTGCAGTCTTCAGAATGAGGACAACTCCTACGCAGAATCAACTACTAAGGGATACAATAATCAAGTTACCAAGGGAGCACGACCCGCACAAACAAAGGTGACTATCCTACAACTTAACCTCACAACAGATTAAGTTATTACTGTTGACAGAATATGATTAGGTAGACAAATAAAAGACCTCAGTCCAGACTGAAACCCTACTTAAGGTGGGGGTAGATATACTTGCCTACTCAGCCTAATCTAAGAGAGAATTGGAAATGGCTAGTACGACAGCTACATGCACGTACAGATACAAAGAAAAACAAAGAAGGGAATTTTCTCATTGATAATTTTTTATTTCGTTACATAAACCCGCTCATGCAATGGGAATATAGTCGAGAGCATCCTTATGTAACTCAGAATCTAGAGTGACCTCAAGGCCAACAACAGGTTCTGGAACAACAAAATTAGCGAACATCTTTGCAGCAGGAGGATCTTATTCAAGGCAACTCTGCGGGGAAATGAGGAACAATTCTCCTCCTCAAAGTGGGCAAAAGCCACTAGCCTGTAGGCAAAAAGGTCTCAGCCTGCATGATCTTGTGCAATATATTCCAGCAGATCCAGCCTACCAAGAACAACCTTGCTGAAATTAGTAATCTCAGTGGCATCAAGGAACTCCTTTTCTTTGACCGCCCACTGAGCCTCCAAGCCAGACATTTCCCCATGCACTCTAGACAGGTCACTCTCGTAGTCTGCCAGCCTGCGCTTTGCCTCAACTTGGCTTGCACACTCGGAGTCTCGCTCCTGAGTAAGCTAGAACATTTGCAACAAAACAATGTCGTAGAGCTCCTTCTACTGAGAAAATTTAACACGCTCGTGATCCAGAACACTCTGGATTTTTGCAGCAGACCTGGGTAGATGCCAGACGGTCAGCAACATCTATCTGCTCAACTACCACTCTGTCTCAATCTTCCATAGCTCCCTGAGCTCGATCGACAAATCAGTCTTGGCAGCCATGGCCTCATCTAAACTCTCCTGGACTTCCTTCAGCCAGACCTCCAAATCAGCCTTAGCAGTCAAAGTTTTCTCCATACTCTCGCAGGCATCCTGCAGCTGAGCCGATGGTTAGTTGTTTTCCCAATGAATCTATTTCAAACCCATGGTTACAACAAAAGAGTATAGTTAAGTGGCCAATGGAAAATAAATAAGCAATAACTCACCTGCTTGAGCTTCTCCAGACCTTGATTGAGGTGATCCCCTGTGGGTATCCCCTCCAATGGTGGACGATCAACCAGACGATAAAATGACCTCCTTATAAGCAGCAGGGATCTGATCCTTTGGTCGACCTTCTGGTGCCACATGTGTCGACCATCAAAATCGAGGTCAATAGTGCCCGCTCGCGAAAGTTGATGTGAGCACCGGAATGGAGAACTTTGGGGTCAAGGATAAGCCTCGCGCCCTTGGCAACTATGACATTCGAAGGAGGACAAGCGTCCAAGCCTAGTCCTCTCCAGGATGACGACAACTTGTCGCATCAGTGACCTAGTCCGCCTCAGAGCCAAGAAATTCCAGTGCAGGCCAAACCTAGTCCATGGACGGCTCACCACAAGTGGGCGAGTCTAGTCCATGGACAACTCGCTGCTCCAGAGATAGCCTAATCCTCGTTAGGAGCTAAGGCAACACACATGCTAACGAGTCCAGTTCATAGACGAATCAACACATTGAATCATTCCAGTCCATACAGACCAAGGCAATGCCCTGACCACCAAGATTCAACTAAAAAGTGAGTCAGAATATGGTTCGGAATCTAGTCCTAAAAAGACTATGTTACTGTCACTTAAGTTCTACATAGAACTAAGTAGCAATACTTCGACATGCCAGAGCCTACTCAGAAAGCCGGCAACCCGCAAGACACATACCACCTACATGAATATCACTATTTAATGACTTTGCTATCATTGGCGAATCAGGCTATTTCGCCAAGGGAACTACACAGGCTGAATTAGGACTACACACGTCTCCTTCAGAAATAGGTCATCCCAGTCCTTGCTCAGAGTTAAAACTGCCTCATCTTTTTTTACAGTCCAGAAGATTTGTTCGCATAAGCCAATATAATCCACAATCATTCAGAGCATACAAAAAAGAGAATTCAGAAAAATAAACTTTATTGATTATTAAAAACTTGTTACAAAGCTTGACCAATTGGCCAGTACAAAAGTTTACACACAACAATTATCTGAGCCTCGTACAAAGCAAGGCACGAACAAGGATTCGCTGGAACACGCATCGAGGCTTTCCTCTGCCAATCTACCTTTCAAAAGAGAACTTGGAAGTGAAGCAAAAAGGAACAACCACCCAAAATTGACTGTTGGTGTAATCTCCCAAAAACAGTGGTGGAAGACAACACGGGAGCAATATAAGATGTAAGTCAAACTTGGCCCCTAAGAGGAAGTCTATACTTTTTCTACGTGGTATAAGAAGAAATTTGGAGGTCCCATAGAACCACAAGAAGCTCACTCAAACTAGGTTGCTTTGCTCAATAGCAGGTCTTGTTAAGATAAATCGCTGCAAATGTTAGAACATTCAGAGACTCCACCAAAGGAAATCATACTTCATCCTCTAAAGAGGTCAAAGCATATATTTTGGAAATGCACATTTTGAGGAGCATGCTCTAGAATCCTCATGGTAATGCCTATCCCTATGAGAACTAGCCTATATATAGGCACGACGGTTCACAGAAGGAGGTCACCCAGCAGTCGCGTCGACATTAAATGCTTGTGGGGAATAAGGAGGCGAGGATTTTAAGTACAACTCCACCAGTCCACATTCATCGAATTAATGGAATTTCACGTAGCCCCATTAACCGGGAGAGTAGTTGATGAGACATCAAACAATCACTCAATCACAATCGTACATGTGGCAAGGACTTACTCGAGCATGTAAAAGGTTTCAGCACAGTTCCAAGCAGACCCTGCACAAGACTACTATTCAGCCCGTAAGTCAGGTGTCCATGCCCAAGACACACCATCCCCAGAGGCACGAGTCTTAGGGCTTGACCCAGGACAATAAGGCCCGAACAACGAATCTCATAACTGTCACAGGTCCAAGATCCACTCACACAAAATCAGCTCTAGCCCAATCAAGCATTGGGTCGTAAACATAGCCAAGTGTCGAAGAACTCAATTATGCACAGGTAAGATCTTATGCGAGATCTCCTCCATCCATCATGCCTTGATTGCAGGGACAACTGGAGAGAGAACACTCGCTATAAGAGTCGGAGAAATGAAGAAAAAAGGTACGCAAGTATACACACTACACTTCACTTTTTCTCAAACCGATATCTGACTTAAGCATCGGAGTACCTTCAGCCACCACAATGATGGCCCTAAGCTTAATCGTTGCTCATTTTTTGCAGGTTAGATATCATTGGGATCAACAAGGATAGATCTGAACGTATCAGGGTGCCAAAGGTACAACCCAAAGACCAGGGTGGCATGTCGAAGGCATGAGATTGTACCCATGCCAATGGGTACATGTTGATAAGCACCCAAAACATTGATTTTTACGCCCCATTTACCTTTTTATTAGCATCTAATTGTGCTTAAAATCAATTAAATGTCTCTATTTGTCTCGAATTTGATTATTGTACTAATTTTTGTAGGAAATCGAGAAATGTGCAAAATTTGAGACAATTCTACGATAAATTTGCATGACCAGGAACAATTGGAGAAGTTATGAAATCAATGAAATGTACAAAATTCGAGGCACTTGGGCACGTTCATGGCACATGTGGATCAAGAGTTTCATTTCAAGACCAATGTTATGGAAGTCAACATTTGATGGAGACATGTGGCAAGTTTCAAGATACGAAATTCAATTGTGGAGCATGCAATCAAAAAGAAAATAAAGCATCAACCCAAGGCATATTTCAAGGATCAAATCAAAGAATATTCAATTACCTTGAGTTTTGTCTCATGTATCTACCTCCATTTAGGACCTATCTTGATGTATCTATCCCTAATTATGACTCTCATATTTTATATGATATGATTTGGAGTATAATCAAGGAATTTGTAGGATTTTTCTCATTTCTAGCTTGGAGGAAAACACTATAAATAGGCTCTCAAACTCTTGGAGAAGGGATCAAAAAGATATCCTAGACATATAGTTTTCTTTTATACATCTAGCTTAGAATAGTTTTCTTTCTTTCGTTGAAGCTTCGTTCAAGTTACATGCAAGTTTTTTATTTTGAATTTAATAAAAGTTAAAAATTTGTATGCATTAGTTATCTTTTAATTTAATTAGTTTAAAATATTTTCTCACAATGATAATGGAAGGCTAACCTTTCATCTCAAGGAGAGGAGATGAAACCTACTTGAGTGATGAAGAGATTCTTTTTAACAAAAAAAAAATAAAAAAACTTGTATAATTTTTATTAATCCTAGATTCAACCAATGAATCGAAGTTGTCAAATCGAAAGATGGAAAACGAAGGATTATGCGAAATGAAGATATGAACTTGGAAACAAGAATTATATTTGTTTTTCATAGTTCTTCAATTCTTCTTAAATTAAAACCATTCATTGAAAAATTGCCATTGAAAGAGGGGTGGATTAATCATGGTTAAGGAGTTTCTTTTATCATCGAAAGAGGCAAGAAAAATTTTATCTCAGAAAAGAATTTTCTTTTGAGCATTGGTCTTGAATTAAAAATTAAAGAAATTTGTGA
Organism: Berberis vulgaris; assembly: GCA_963556465.1. Taxonomy (NCBI): domain Eukaryota; kingdom Viridiplantae; phylum Streptophyta; class Magnoliopsida; order Ranunculales; family Berberidaceae; genus Berberis; species Berberis vulgaris. Next base: position 29,480,986 of record OY747127.1, on the reverse strand, counting down.
AAGTGCTCAAAAAAATATTTACAAAAATGTGTTAAATTGATCTCTACAAAGCTAAAATGTGGATTCTCCAATCCTTCAGACCTTTCTTTTAATTGATAAATTTGTTTAGTAATTTTCATCCTCAATTTTAATTAAAGTTTGTTTAAAAAATAAAAATAAATCATTTTCTATTATCCAAATCTTATTTCCCTTCTTTCCACCAATTCTTAATTTTAGTTGATATTCTAAAGTGTTTTTCTTGAATCCTTTTAACTTGGTGAGTAGGACGATAATCCCAACGAACCACTTTACTTGTATTTTTCTTATAATTTTGCAGGTAATTGATAAGAAGGAAAAAAAATTGCTTGGAATTTTAGGCGACAAGAATTTCTAGCAAATCGCACGCTACGTGGAAAACATCTGTGCCAACGACAAACAAATACACCAGTCTTTATTTACTTGAGCTGGAGTTACTTGATGATGGCTTTGGATTTCAAATAATTATTTAATACACCTTGTCAAATAATTATTTAATGCGATTTTTGATAAAAATCTATCATAAATTGATATTTTTTTCGCTATATACAATTTTTTAAATTGATAATTATTTAATACAATTTTTTACTCTAAAAATTATAATGCTTTAAAAACTAGGGTATTACTGTGCCATTTGCACTCCACATACTTTTATTTTTGCTAAATATTATGTATTGAACACAATGCTACTACCCATTTTCACCCTCAATCAGTTTGAAGTAGGGCTGGGCAAGTACGGGTAACCGACCCAAAATGTAAAAACCGAAAACCGGCCCAAGAAATTTGAACCCGTGTTTATGAGCCCCGAAACCGAACCGGGTTGACCGGTTAATCGAAATTCGGGCCGGTCTCGGTCCTAAGAGTATGTAGATCAGTGAAAAATGTCAAGTCTGATCAAAGATCTTTTTTTTTTTTTTCCGTCAATCATATATAAATATGTTCCTTAAGCTCATTGAAAAATAGATCTATCACCCAATAACAGAAATGCATACTCACACACATAACAGTCCAAAATGCAGAAAAAAGAACTGATAAAAAAACACCTAAGGATCAACCACCAAAATAAAACCATCCTGAAATTGGTCAGATCGATTTCAAAAACTCATCAATTGGGCGGATTGAAGCAAAAGATAGCACTGACTATGTCACCACTGTGGGTCTTGAGAGCCTTCACTGCCTTGCTCCTTGAAACGCCAGCTTGGGTCATCACCAATTCAATGTCTCAAGGCTCAACTCCATTCTCATCAATCTCCTCCTCTTTTTCGTCAGCCTGTGCAGCAGCAAAAGATGCATCTGCCTTGGCCATGACAGAGGACATGTCAGGCATCCTGAACTGTTGGGCAGCTTGTGTCTGCAACTGAGAACTCAAGTCTTCGATCTTCGCCTATCCAAATATGACGTAGGTCTCAGAATTCGGGCTCTTGAAAACATCAGGCTTAGATATAACAAATAATATATTTTTTGTCCTCTTGATGGTAATTCTGCGTACACCTGTGACAGGTTTCATCCCCAGGTTCAACATTGCCTTGCGACTCTTCTTCTCACTTCGACTTTGCTTTGAGCCCTCGTTACCACCTTCAAGCCCATCCTCCTTGTCATCATCGTTTTCGTCCTCCTCTTCATCTTCGTCTTCCTTCACGTCTTCAACAACTGGTTCATCATTCTGCTGAGCCTTTTGTTGCTCCTTCAAGATCAGATATGATCAAAGATCTGAGATCAGATATGATCAAGATCTGAGATCAGATCTGATCTAGGGAAAGGGGGGGGAAGGGAGGGGAGAGGGAGGCGATCGATCTCATGCATTCGCGGTCGATGCTTCACCTTCGCTATGAGGAGAGGGAGGCGGTCGATGCTTCTCCTTCACTGTGAGAGGGAGGGAGGCGGTCGATGCTTCGCCTTCGTTGTGAGGAGGCGGTCGATGCTTCGCCTTCGCTGTGAGAGGGAGGGGAGAGGGAGGCGGTCGATGCTTCGCCTTCGCTGTGGATACTGGATTCTCAATTTTGAATCCTCAATGAACAAAAAAAATGGAGAAATTATTTAACCTATTTAAACTATTTTAAGTTAACTATTTAAATTGGGCCGGGCCGGTTACTTGACGGGCTTCAGAAATGGAAACCGAGGCCCGGACCAGAAACTTCGGGCCGGGCTGGGCTTTTACAACCGAAACTTTTATAATTAATTAAAATCGATCCGATCGGTCCGATTATCAGTTCGGTCCGGGTTTTCGGTCCTAAATGCCCACCCCTAGTTTGAAGTGCAAGCCTAAGCTTTAAGTTTAGACTTAGTCAACATTTGAATCGTTTATGGGGGAAAATTAAACACATAATTAAATATTAAGAGTGCATTCGCCCCTAAACTTTGAATTTGTCAAAACATGAAATTCAAAGTTTTTTTTAAATGTGCATTAAGATGCCCAACTCATTTTTTCTGGTGTGATCGGCCTGTCACATTGCTTTGAAAAAAACTACCGATGTGAAATGCATTATAAATGTTATAATAATATATATATTTGAATTTTTAGATTTTGATAGATCATTGGTTTTTGTTGGAATTCGAGCTATTTGTTTGCATATGCCTTTAGAAGTTTTTTTCATTCATTTGAAAATAATCACAGCGTGAAATGCATATTTTAAAATTTTAAGTGTCTGTATTGATCATTGATTTTGTTGGAAAGATCTTCAAAAATGTATTTCAACGGTACCAAGTTTATCAAAATCTGACAACTACATAGATAGTTATGTTAATTTTTATTTTTAGAAAAAGAAAACACAAAAACTTCCTCTCTCCGCCACATTTACATTCCACAATTTTTTTTTATATTTTCTTTGCCCTTATACATGTTTTATATTTGCAAATATGCCATAAAATGAATCTCAAAGCTTAACATCTTTCGCAACTTTGAATCTTAGCCATATTTTATCTCCAATTTTATATGATTTAATGTTTGTCCTAATTAGCAATGAACAATAAAACACAACTATGAATTTGTAAGATAGACTAACATATTATCTGTGTCATTGGCACTCCACATACACACTTTTCTTTTGCAGTGAATTATCATGCACTGGTCACCCTCACCACCACCCACACCATTGCCCTCAATCAGTTCATAAAAGAAATCATATTTTAGAAGGCAATCACAAATTTTTTTACAATCAATTAAATATTCAGGGTCTTTGTTAGAATGTTAATTAAATGTCCTTGCATTTCTTTGAAAAATATTAAAAATACTTAAGGCATGAAAATATTAAAATACTTAAAGGTTTGAATAACAAAATACATATTTTGAAATTTTAAGTGTTTGTATTGATCATTGGTTTTGTTGGAAAAATCTTCAAAATTGCATTTCAACATTACCAAGTTTACCAAAATTCTACAACTACGTAGATAGTTATGATAAATTTCATTTGAAAAAAAATGAAAATACAATACTTTCTCTCTACGCCATATGTACATTCCACAAACTTTTTTTTCACAATTTTTTCATTTTATTTGCCATTCTACATGGTTTATATTTACAAACATGTCATCATAGGAAATGAATCTCAACCCTCATCACATTTCCAAACTTTCAATCATAGCCATCTTTTATCTCCAATCTTTGTAATTTGATGTTTGTCCCGATTAGCAATGAACACATCAACACACCACTCTGAATTTTAATATAGATGGTTTTACCCATCATAAAAATGAAACTTTGTGGTAGTGATTTCTTATCCCAATAATCTATTGTCCTACAATTTGGAGAAAATGACAATATTGAAGGTCATCTTCAATCTCAAAACTTTACCTTGTACTCTACCCTTCCTAATGTTTCAAATTTTTTTTATTAAGTTTCTTCTTTCAATTAAACAACCTTAGATTTAATTAATTTTGGTTTTTTTACTATCCTTGAGTGGTAAAACATTTGGTGAATGAATTTCAAGTTTGGATCCTACATGGGTGTTTGGTTTCAAGGAGAAGTTAGTAAACCTTCAGCTCAAACTAATAATCATTTACCTTACCTATTAGTTGACTCATAATGTAATAATTATCCATGTAAAGTTGGTGGCAGTGACATTACATTATGCAAATGAAAATAAATAGGTATCGGGGCATTAAATTACAAGATCAAGTGCTAAACTAATAAATGTGTTGTTTGTAAGTTCAATTGTTAGTTCTGTGTTTATCTTAAGTTGTGTTTGGAGAAAAATAGGGAGTCTAACATCAAATTTTAATATCAACTGATTGCCCGAGATCTGCAGGGTCGTCCAATCGTTCAGTGCTTGCAATGCAAACAATGGGGACAATTTTGAAAGACTGTCCCGATAAGCCACTAGCCCTGTTGATGTTCCAATGGTTTGGACTGGGTGATCATGATGATTTGGAGTGCCGGAAGCATTAGGTTAACCGTATTACCCCATGATCTAGCCCAATGATGTATCATATTCCTTGTATTAGGCTTCTTTAAAATAGCAGGTGATGCAGTTGATTTTCGCTCCCTGCTTGACCTTGACCTGCTGACCTGCACAAGGAACACACGTGAGTCACGAACCACCGTTGTGGTGGCCGATGACACTCCAATGCTAAAGTCAGAAATGGATCTGAGGAATGCTTAATGTTGTAAACAGGGAATTTGTAGGCTACCTTAGCTTACCAACCTCATGTCTTATTTATAGTGCTAAAGTCCTGGTTCGACCAGGCCATCGGTGGCGTAGTTTAGGGAAGGAGATCTTCATGGAGATCCTTATCCCAATCAGAGTATTGTTCATAGATGAAAGTTTCCATGTACGACGTATACTTTGGTATTTGCTTCCTAGTTGAAAACAAGTTATTGCTGGCTTGCCTGTCCAATGCCGATCCCCAAGATACTTACCTTAATAGTTTTACGGATATTAGGGATGGTTGTGAGACGTGTGGGCTTAGCAAGATGTAGTAATTCGGGTTCGTCTGGCGGACTACGCTATGCGGGCTTGAAACCGCTTTGGCCAGATCAGTGTTGGGCTGACGCTTGGGCCTGTTATTCCTTGAGATCATCATGAAACATGTACGGTGTAGAAGTGGGGACGTTTCAATGTATCATTAGCAGGGGAAAGAAGAAAAAACAATATTCGTGAAACTACTTGATAGGATACTACACCAAATTGACATATTTGTAACAACCCAAAAAAAAGTATCACTGTTATGCTGTAACAGTTTCACAAATGAAGTGATACAATAATTGGATCACAATGAATAAAATGGTGTTGCAAGTGATAATATTAATGGTGATCCAATTTATTCAATCACTTTATTTGTAAAACTGTTTTTCAAAATTTTATCTGAATTTAGTTTTGACTTGAACTTGTTTGGTGGATTGTTTCATCACAAAAGTGATACTGTGTGGGGGTTGTTACAAAACCAAAACAAAAAGGGAGAGAGGCGATTGTAGTGGGAGGGATGATGAAGTGGAACATGAGAGGATTGTGGGGGGGGGGGGGGGGGGAGGGAATGGAGTCGAGCGGAGAGTGTGTGCAAAAAAAGAAAGTTGTGTAGAGCGAAAAAGAGGAATTTGGGAGGAGAGAAATAGTTTTCGATCGTTTGAATTTGAGAGGGGAGAAAGATTTAAATTTTACCTATGGTGTGGAAGAGGAGTGGCAGTGTGAGACCGAAAGGGAGTGGTGTGAGAGGGAAAAATTAGATCAGTAGTGTGGAATAGTAGAAACTGTAGTGTTAAAAAGTCGCTGCTAAGCATAAAACTTGTGCTCATGTTTCATGAATAAAATCTAAACTATACAATATAAGTTCCCCTTAGGAATAGTGAACGTGTCTTAGTCCTAATTTTTGGATTGCTCAAAATACCCTCCCAATTTTGTTATATTTACAAGAAAAACAATAGGTAGGTGAATAGTGATAAGGGGTAATTTTGTAATTTTAATGAAAAATATTACACATATGTACCATTTTATCCTCCCAAATTCATATTATTTACGATCAAAACCCGCTCCTCTCAAATATTGTTAATTATACCTAAGACCTAACATAATTTATTCAAAACCCTTAATTATTTGTAAACTATACATATGCCCTCAAATTTATAAATAATTATTTTGTTTAGAATTTCAACAATTATTTATTTATTTATTATTGAATGGTTGTAATAAAATAAAATAAAATAAAAGATACTAAATATTCACTCACGTAGAGCGCGTCAACATCCTAATCTTATTAATGGAGGGGTTGAAAAAACTTCATGCTCATCCAAATCTTTGACTCTGATCAGAGGTAAGTTACATGTGAAAGCACTCAAACTTTTATAAAGTCTAATTGCAATTTCTTTATTTTTGTTCAGTAAGAAATCAAACATTTGAATCTGAGCAGTAACAAATATTCCCAGAGTTCTTAATACCTTCTTCCGTATGTGTATCTCATGCTTGAAAATCATTATCTTTCTTTTATGTTTTTCCCCATCTCATCATCATCATCAAAGCCCATTCCCGAGATTTTCGGGGTCGGCTTTATGAATTTTGGTTCTCCAAGCAATGCGATCTTTCCACATTTTCTCACCTAATCCAAGCTCAATGATATCTTCATTCACCGTCTTCATCCAAGTTTTCAACGGTCGTCCCCTCCGTCTACACCCTCCATTAACTTGCCAATCTAAACATTTTCTAATTGGCGCCGTGCTTGGTCTCCTCCGCACATGACCAAACCAAGTTAAACGTCTTTCTCTAATTTTTTCCTCTATGGGCGCTACACCTAAGTATCTCCTAATTCTTTCATTTCTAATTTTATCCTTACGAGTTTTACCACACATCCACCTTAACATACGCATTTCTGCTACTGCCATCCTATGCGTATGTTGTCCCGTAGTAGCCCAACATTCTGAACCGTATAGCATGGCTGGTCGAACAATTGTCTTATAGCATTTCCCTTTTAGCCTTGCAGGCATCCTTCTATCGCACAATACTCCTGACGCCATTCGCCATTTCAACCAACCAGCTTTAACCCTGTGGTCTACATCTGCTCCAATAGCCCCATTCTTTTGAATTATAGACCCTAGATATCGAAAAGCCTCACACTCCGGAACCTCGACACCTTCGATCTCAATTGCATTACTTCTCCCTCTTGGTTCACACCCAAAGTTGCACACTAGATGCTCCGTCTTCGAACGGCTAATTCTAAAACCTTTACTCTCTAAAGCCTTCTGCCACTTAACTAATTTCTGATCTAAACCTGCACTAGTCTCATCCATTAAGACAATATCATCTGCAAATAACATGCACCAAGGTATATCTTCTTGCAGATGTCTCGTCAACTCATCCATGACCAAAGCAAAGAGATATGGACTTAACGCCGACCCTTGATGTAGTCCTACTGTCACTGGAAATTCACTAGACATCCCACCTACTGAGCGAACACTTGTTACAGCCCCTTCATACACATCCTTAATGATATCGACATAACATTGAGACACTTTCTTCCTTTCAAGCACCCACCAAATTAACTCCCTGGGGACCCTATCATATGCTTTCTCCAGATCAATAAAAACCATATGCAAACTCTTACGTGCCTCTCGATATTTTTCTACAGTTTGCCTAAGCAGGAAGATGGCCTCCGTAGTAGACCTACCTGGCATAAATCCAAATTGATTCTCTGAAATCGTGGTTAAACTCCTAAGTCTTTGTTCTATAACCCTCTCCCAAAGTTTCATCGTATGACTCATAAGCTTTATCCCTCTATAGTTCGAGCAATTTTGGATATCCCCTTTGTTCTTATAAATTGGTACCACAATGCTATGCCTCCATGAATCTGGCATTTTTCTAGTTTCCAAAATCCTATTAAAGAGCTTAGTTAGCCATTGAATTCCAACTTCTCCCAGACATTTCCATGCTTCAATTGGTATATCATCCGGTCCAACGGCCTTCCCTGTCTTCATTCTTTTTAAAGCTTCTCTCACTTCTGTGGCACTAACTCTGCGATGGAACACGCGATCTCTCCCTTCCTGTGAAGCATACCCCTCCAAGTTTAACTCCCCTACATGTGTTCCATTGAGTAGGTTCCAAAAGTAATCCTTCCATCTATCTAAAATAGCTTTATCCTGCATTAAGACTCTTCCATCCTCATGCTTAACACACTTAACATGACTCAAGTCCCTAGTTTTTCGTTCTCTAGCCTTCGCTATCTTGAAAATATCCTTCTCCCCTTCCTTCGTACCTAGCCTATTATAAAGAGCATCATACGCTCTCTTCTTAGCTTCCCCTACTGCTCTACTACTCAACTTCTTAGCCTGCTTATAAAGCTCATAAGACTCTAGGCACCTATCTTTTTGCCACGCCTTAAAGCATCTTTTCTTTTCCGCAATGGTTTGTTGCACATCCGCGTTCCACCACCATGTCTCCTTACCATAGAAACCTCCTCTTTTGGCCTGTCCTAACTCTTCATTCGCACATCTTCTTATTCGGTTTGCCAAATGTTCAAAAAGATCCGCGCTACTAGTCCTATCCTTTGGTTCTAGATTCTCCCCACCCTCTGAAACTGACTGGCCACCCAAAATCCTCTTTCTAAATCTTTGGCACACATCTCCCTGTAAGGTCCACCACTTAATTCTCGGTCTAGCCTGTTCTATAGCAATACGACCCCTACTCTTAAGACAAAAATCGAGAACTAACAGCCTATGTTGGGATGTCAGACACTCTCCTGGTATAACCTTACAATTTTTACACCTACCTAAATCGTGTCTCTTCACAAGAAAATAATCAATTTGACTTCTATTATGCCCACTCGCAAAGGTCACCAAGTGGTCTTCCCTCTTCTTATAAAAAGTATTTACGATCCCAAAATCCTGAGCTAACGCAAAATCTAGAATAGAAATCCCCGCGGTGTTTCGATCCCCAAAGCCTTGACCTCTATGTTTTTCCCCATCTATTTGAATTAAAAAAAAATCTAAAATTAGTGAGATGGACTTGGGAATTGGTCAAGGTCCACACCAATGGGCTCTTTTCCAAAGCTTTCTATCTATCTGTTTCTTTTTGTTATGATTTTCAAATTGATTGGGACTTCCTCAATGGCCAACACACGATTTTAAAGAACATGAGATACAGTGGTTTTCAGGATTCTTGCCGATACACAATTTGAAATAACAGAATATAAACTGGTGATGATACATAAAAATGGTCACATCTCGGAGCCGTACACGTGACATGATAATCTCGAGAAACTACGACTTCAAGCGTCAACCCAACATTGATCCGGCTCAAGCGGTTCTAAATCCGCCCAATTGCGGTCCACCAGGCGGACCCGAACTCTCACAACATGCTAGGCCCACACGTCTCACAACTATCCTCAATACCTGTAGGCCCTCTTCAGGCAAGTATCTCGAGAATCAGCTTCGGACGTGCAACTATAGCTGCTCTCTGCTTTCAACTAGGAAGCAAACACCAAAGTATCTTCCACACAGGGAAACTCCCTTCAATGGATTGCTCTTGGATTGGGAACTATCTCATGCGTATCTAAAAGCACGGAGCTAACTGGGAACTTCTCTCCTACAGCTCAACTCCTAATTATGGAGGAATCTCCAAGAAGATCTCCTTCCTAAACTACGCCTACGATGGTTTGGTAGAACCCGAACTCCTTGCACTATAAATAAGACATGAAGTTGGTAAGCTAAGGTACGCTGCAAATTTCCTGTTACAACATTACACCTTCCTCAGAGCCTTGTCTGACTTTATCATCGGAGTGCCATCAGCCTCCCCACAGTGGTCTGTGGCTCATGTGCGTTACTTGTGCAAGTCAGCGGGATTAGGTCAAAGCAAGGAGCGAAAAAAGACTGCATCAGTTTGGCGCCGTCCGTGGGGACGACATAGTTCATAACTTTACACTAATCGTCGTCTTCTATCAAAACCTAGAGAGATGGTGACCACCAGGTCACACAACAACATGAAACTAGGGGACACATCTGAAGCTCAGATCGTCCTTGTACCGCCTCTCTCGGCAGATCCTGTTGTGCATGGGCAACAAATTCACGCTCCCGCGCTAACGGCAGCACCATTGAACCCCGGGTCGGATGTACGATCTATTTTCATACACCAGGCTCTGTCAATGATTAAGACGCTTGAATCAATGAAGCAGAGCCCTGACAAAACTCTAGAGACATGTTTAACCCGCCTTAACAGCGGGTTGACCACCGTTCGCGTATGCAGTAACACAATGACCGTCTCGACCTTCATCAATAGGTTGCAAAAAGGAAAGTTTTGCTACTATCTGACATTGGACCCTCCAGCAAGCATGGCCGACCTGACAAAGGAAGCACGAAACTTCATTGTCCTGAGAGAAAGGCGGACGGGAACTGAACTAGAGGAGCCATTGGTCAACATAGTACATGTGTTTCATGGAACACATTCCGAGTCCAAACTACCCAACAGGTCTAGAAAGAGGGCTCTGCGAGTTATGAGGATTCAAGCGATACATGGCGAGCAGCCGCCACAATACGATGGGAGACAAAACTCTTCCACGCCGCTGGCATTTATGCAGAAGGATCTCGAGGGCATACAACTCCCGCACGACGACGCCTTGGTGGTTACAATTTCCCTGGCAGACTAGGAGATGAGAAAGTCCTTGGTTGATACTGGAAGCTCAATGATCGTCTTGTTCCTCCGCACACTCCGCAACATGCAACTAGACGAAACAGCGTTAACCCCTAACAGTCGTCCAGTGACCGACTTCAGTGGCTAGAAACAACTCCCCGTGGGAAAGATACAGCTGATAATAACAGTGGGAGAACAGCCAACTCATAAAACCCTATTTCAATAGTTCATAGTGATCAACACGCCTTCGGTGTACAATGCGATTCTAGGAAGACCCTGGATACATCATATGGGAGCGATGGTTTCCACTCTGCACCAATGCTTCAAGTACCCTACAAACCAAGCGGTTGGTACACTGAGATGAGACCAGTTGGCGGCCAAGGAATGCCAATACATGGCGACTTTGCCTCCTGGTAGTCCTCAACAGGCAGCAAATCCAACGGCCAAGACTACCCTCTGAACATCCCTAAGAACAAGAAAATAATAACATGCATTGGGTAACGGGGCACTTGTAGGCCCTCGAGGAAGGCCCAATGTCGGACAACCAGAGGAAGAAATCTTCATGGTCTACCTCGACAACCCTCGAAACAGCAAGGCCATTCAGATTGATACCCGCCTAAGCAAGGTAGTGGCGAAGCAGCTTACGGAGCTGTTGTAGCGTAACTAGGAGATCTTCGCCTGGACCATGTGGTAAATGGTGGGGATCAATCCGTCGATAATCACTTATCGCCTCGAGGTCGACCCCTAAAAAAACTGTCAGGCAGAAGAAGAGGATTGTGGCGCCCGAAAGGAACGCAATCATAAACTAGGAGGTACAGCGTTTACTCGAAGCAGACATGATCAAGGAAGCGCAATACCTCGATTGGCTAGCAAACACCGTTCTCGTAAAAAAGAAAAACAGGAAGTGGAGAGTGTGCGTAGACTACACTGACCTAATTATAGCTTACCCAAAGGACAACTTCCCACTCCCCCACATCGATCAGATTGTAGACGCTACTTCGGGACATAGCCTACTCAGATTTATGGATGCCTATTCAGGCTACAATCAAATATTGATGAACCCTTCATATCAAGAGAAAACCTCTTTCATAACGGAAAGAGGAATATACTGTTATCGGGTAATGCCATTCGGCTTGAAGAATGCAGGGGCTACTTACCAACAATTGTTCAATTGAATGTTCAAATAGCAGATCGGCAGAAATATGGAAGTACACATCGATGACATGCTGGTGAAGAGCCTTCGTAGCCCCGACTACATACGAGATCTTGCTTAAGCATTCGACCAACTCAGGAAATACCAGATGAAACTCAACCCACAAAAGTGCACGTTTGGAGTCGAGTCAGGGAAATTCTTGGGCTACATAGTTAACAAAAGAGGATCAAAGCCAATCCAAAACAGATTCAGGCTCTTCTCGACATGAAATCTCCGACCAATATCAGAGATGTTCAGAGCCTGACTGGGAAGGTAGCAACATTCAACAAATTTATATCAAAGTCGTCCGACAAATGCCTCCCATTCTTCAAGATACTTAGAGGGAACAAATTATTCTAGTGTAATGACGAATGCGAACAAGCCTTTCAGAACCTTAAAGCATACATGGGGAGTCTGGAGCTACTCTCGAAGCATGTGATAGGCGAAACATTATACATGTACTTGTTTGTTTCTAGACACGATGTCAGTTCGGCCCTTGTACGAGACGACCAAGGAACCCAAAGGTCGGTATAGTACACCAGCAAAACCTTCGTAGAAGCATAAGCACACTATCCAAACCTGGAAAAGTTGGCTCTGGCACTGGTTGTATCCTCGAGGAAATTGAGGCCCTATTTTCAAGCCCACTCCATAACGGTCTTGACCAAACATCCACTTTGCTCGGTATTGCATAAACCCGAGCTGTCTGGCAGGATGGTGAAATGGGCGGTAGAGCTCGGGCGGCAGTTCGACATAAGCTATGCTAAAAAAACCGCCATCAAAGCCCAAGTGTTTGCAGATTTCATTGCTGAATTTATCGGCATAGAAGAGCCAATGGTAGACTTTCAACCATCGGAGTCAGATGTCCAAGCACAAACCGTGCGCTGTGATGAATTTTCAACAGATAGGGCAAGCGGAGCAGGGATCACACTCCGCTCCCCTAGCGGCTACACCCTCGAAAAGGCCATCAGATTTGGCTTCCCCGCTTCAAATAACGAGGCGTCTGATTATGAAACACTCATGTCCGGCCTGAAGACTAGTGGTCAACCAGGTCAAAGAAGATTTCAATAGCAAAGATCTCCGCATGATAGCCTACCGCAACAAGGTACTTGGCGTAATAGGCAAATTCAAGAGCTGTCAGCTCACACAGTGCTCCGGAGACGATAACCAAAGAGCTGACAAGCTAGCAAACGAAGCCTATGCCTCCAACGAAGTATCCATTGGCCTCATCGAGTATCAAAAGAGGTCAAGCCTCAATGAGGACGAGCACAAAGATATCTACACCGCGAAAACACAGCCAAATTGGATGACTCCGATACTAGAATATATAGCGACGGGAGCCCTACCGACCGAGAAGGTCGAAACACAAAGAATTAAAAATAAAGCAGCAAGGTACACTCTCCTAACAACAAGTTATATAGGAAATCGGTGACATGGCTCTTATTCTGATGCTTATCGCCTTCAGAGGCAAGCCAAGTCTTGGGCACTATCCACAGCGGTATTTGCGGGAATCACCCAGGCGGGAGAACCCTCACCCATAAGGCCTTGACACTAGGGTATTATTGCCCAACCATGTAGCGAGACGCCAAAGATACCATCCGCAAAGTGTGACAAATGTCAAAGGTTCGCGCCATATACCCATATGCCGATCAAGCCATTAACTCCAATGACTAGTCCATGGTCGTTCGCACAATGGGGAATGGACATCGTCGACCCGCTCTCGGCATCAGCTGGTAAAAAATTCATTCTAGTCACCGACGACTACTTCATCAAGTGGGTCAAGGCAGAACCCCTATCCAAAATAGGGTAGGTCCAGATAAAAAAATTCATATGGTTCACCATCGTCTGTATATTTGGCATCCCTAGAGTATTGGTCATTGACAACTGAACCCAGTTCGAAGGTAGCAAGGTCAAAGAACTGTGTAGGGGAAAGCAAGCACCACTTCTCCTAGCCAGGACTTCTCCTAGCCAGGACACCCCCAGACCAACGGCCAAGCGAAAGTTACCAACTGGACGATCCTAGAGGCCATCAAGAGAAAACTCGATGCAGCCAAAGGAAAATGGGTTCTAAAGCTACCAAGAATACTCTTGGCGCATCGAACGACTAAAATAATCCCTACCGAAGAGACACCCTTTGCCCTAGCATTTGAGTCGAAAGCTATGGTTCTGGTAGAACTAGAGGTGCCAACCTTCCGGACAGAAGAGTTCAGACCAGAAGGTAACGATGAGGCCTTACTCAGAACGACCCAGCAGAACACCAAAGAAGCCGGAGCTGGAAAGCTAAACCCGAATTGGGAAGGACCATATAGGGTTGCCAAGGTCAACAGGCTAGAAACGTACTGGCTGAAAGACGCAGACGTCGACGAGCTAAAACGACCATAGAATGTAGAGCACCTCAAAAAATATTATCAATAAAATATTTTGCTTTTATTGAAACTTCCACCGTCGTCTGTTACAACTCTCGACCAACCCGACTATGACCAAACTTAAATATCTCCTTAAAGCCTAATTCGCTTCGCGAGGGTTGCGATGGCTAAGGAAGTGAGAGTCTAGTCAGCGTTTGTCCACTGATGACGACGACTTCTAGTGTCCAAAGCCTAATCCGCTCCGCGCAGGTTGTGATGGCTGAGGAAGTGGGAGTCTAGTTAGTTGCCTTTCAACGACCCATTCTACCTCCGCCCACTTCCCCTTGACTTCTTGAACCTCTCGTTCAGAAGACCACTTGTCCACATTCACATCCAGGCGCCCTAGTTCATCCTTGGTCTGCTTTAGTTCAACACGGTTTGACTTCAAATTAGACTCGGTAGCCCTCAGTCAAGCCCTTACATCAGCAACTGTCGTATCGATAACGAGGGTTGTGGCCTTTTCAACCTTGTGGTTCTTGACAATGCCAGAACTTTTCGCCCGATAGAGGGCATCCAAATATGACATCTGCAAATCAGCGAAGGCCTTCTCCAAAGCAAGGACCCTCCCACGGGCTTCATTGTACAGCAAGATAGGACCTTGAGGCTTTGGGACGCGAGTACTAAGAGGAGAAGTCGCCCTGGTAGAAGTCTGCTTCTTCCTCGAGACTACAACCAGAGGTACATTCGCCTCCAATTCAGCAAGCTTGGAAGGGCTGAGCTGGGCTAGGCTTATCTTCCACATACGACGAGCCACCACCCTCTCAGTCGGTGAACCTGACACGAGGTGAGCACCATAAGAGCATCGTAGCAACCCGTTGCGCGCAACATTGCCTGGCATCACGACCTCCTCAACAGAAACCAAATGGAGCTCGAGAAACTCCCTCACTATCCGCATCTCTTCCTCGCTAAGAGATGGAATAATGAACTTCCCTGAAACAAAAAATGACCTCAGAACCCGTGTCACAGAAGGAGCGCATGAAGATATGCATGCATCAGCGACCAAGGGACACTCACCGAGGTCAAACTGAAAGTATCGAGACACTCTACGACTCTCGAGCCTGAAGTAACCAGAATCCGCCAAAGCCAAGAACCATTGCTTCTCCCAAGATTCGGCGTTGTTCGCCGTCAGTCGCAGATAAGAAGGACAAGTCAAGATACAGATACCTCTGGATTCCAGCCGAGCATCGATCAAGCGATGAATCACTGGAGAAGTCAAGCGAAGGCCAGCGTCATGAGCCCTCATTAGAATTGCGAGCAGTATCTTTAACCTGGTCGACACCATTTGAGCAGGAGGCATGCGAAGTGGGTGAAGAAGTGCCAGACTTCATCCGGCACCGGGAACTAGAGCCCGGACTCGAACATACCGCGGTGCAAGGCTATAAACCCATGGGGGGCACAATCGGACCTAAAACTCCAAATGCAGGAATTTTCAAATCTCCAGGGATACGGTACAGACTACGGAGCCTAATCAACTCAGTTTCGTCAACCAAGCTACCATCAAAGAAATTCATGCAGGTAAGGGATAACGGATCGCTGGAAGAAAATTTAACATTGTCAGCCATTGGGAAGGAAGACAAGTACTACGGTTCTAAAAGATAGCGCAGATAACAATGGGGAAATCTTATTCAGAGCAATAAATATTTATAGGGGAGGCAAACCAAACTTTCCCTCCTCGAGCAGTCCCGTACCCATTAAATGTCATGCGCCGCTTGAAGCCAACGCTTCGAGTCCAATAATCACGATGGTACAATTTTCTTTTCAAAGAGTTAGTGGACCGACTTAACACCCCACTAACTCGAGGGGAATAGCTAATGATACATAAAAATGGCCACATCCCGGAGCCGTACACGTGTCATGATAAGCTCGAGGAACTATGTCCTCAAGTGTCAGTCCAACACTAATCCGGCCCATGTTGTTCTAAGCATGCCCAACCGCGGTCCGCTAGGTGGACCCGAACTCTCACAGGATGCTAGGCCCAAACGTCTCACAACTATCCTAAATACCCGTAGGCTCTCTTCAGGCAAGTATCTCGAGGATCAGCTTCGGATGGGCAACTACAGTTGTTCCTTGCTTCCAACTAGGAAGTAAACACTAGATTATTTTCCACACAGGGAAACTCCCTTCTACGGATTGCTCTTGGATTGGAAACTATTTCCCGTGTATCTAGGAGCACGAACCTAACTGGGAACTTCTCTCCACGAATATCTCCTTCCTAAACCACACCTACGATAGCCTGGTAGAACCAGAACTCCTTCCACTATAAATAAGACATGAGGTTGGTAACGTAAGGTACGCTACAAATTCCCTGTTATAGCATTACACCTTTCTTAGAGCCCTGTCTGACTTTAGCATCAGAGTGCCATCAGCCACCCCATGGTGGTTTGTGGCTCACGTGCGTTACTTGTGCATGTCAGCGAGATTAGGTCAAAGCAGGGAGCGAAAAAAGACTGCATCAACTGGTATTCAGGATTCTTGCATACACAATTTGAAAGAACAGAATATACACTGGTATTCAGGGTTCTTGCCGATACACAATTTGAAAGAACAGAATATACACTAGTATTCGGGATTCTTGCATACACAATTTGAAAGAATAGAAGAAGAAAGCTATTGATCCGCAAAATTACGACTCAAAAATTGGAATCTTAACTTCCACCACCTAACTATACCAACACCCATCAGCTCGCTACTATCCATGGGAAGAAAGTAAGAAGATCGTTAACTGCCAACCTACTTCAAAATTTGGAGTATACAACCTTACTTTACAAAAACAAAAACAAGAAATAGAACTAGAACTGCAACAAACTGATGACACCATTATTCAAGATGTCAAAAATTAGTGCATTGTTATGTGCACATGAGCCATTGTCCTCTATGGTTTGTTGTCCTCGTATTTAGGAACATGTGTTTGATGGAGTCTTCATAAGTTTGCTTAGGAGTAAGTTGAGAGATTCCTAGTTATGATGCACCCAAATGATTGTACCTCAATGTAGTAGTAGTAAATGATATTAGCTGAGTAATTTATGCTAGGATTGAGTCAATTTAGCTGAGAATATTTAAGAGTTAGTATAGCAGCTGTAGGACAGATTTAGTATAAATAAAGGATTTTGTAACACTAGCAAATCATTCCATTTCAGATTAGTATTTTCATTGAGTAATAAAGTCAGCTTTTGTTTAGCTATTTTCTCATGGTATCATAGGTGCCAGGCTACTGATTGTTTTGATTTTATTACTCAGTGAAGTTACTTGATTTTTACAACTCTTATTGATTAAGGTATACTTGTTCCTTGTCCCTTGTTCAAGATGAATAACAAAATGGTGTTTTTCAACCCTTTGTAAATAAGCTTGTTGGTAATATAGTTACTGGAAGCTTTGTATGGAAGCTTATCTACAGGGTCAAGACTTGTGGGACCTTATCTTTGGTGCTGAAACGGTAATTCTAGAGGACACTCAACAAAATGTTGAGTTGCGGAGGAAGTGGAAAATCAAATGTGGCAAAGCTTTATTTGCTCTACGGACGTCGATTAGCAAAGACTACATCGAACACATTCGTGATGTGAAAACACCTAAGCAAGTGTGGGAGACACTGTAACGATTGTTCACTCAGAAAAATATGATGAGGTTGCAGTTCTTGGATAATGAACTTGTCGGGATGATTCAAGGTAATCTCTCCATTTCAGATTATTTTCTGAAGATTAAAAGTTTATGTTATAAGTACGCCAAGCCGGGGCATATCAAGATCAATTGCCGTGTAAAGTTGGTGTGTAATAGGTGTGGAAAACCAGGCCATATCAAAGCAAATTATCAAGTGAAGCTCTCGTATGAGAATGCAAATGTTGCACATGAGAGCATGGATTATGCTCAACCTAAATGGGACCAATGTTTTACTATTGAAGTTATTGACAAACCTGATAAGGTGAATTTTGTTGTTGAGCACTCCTCTGGTGCACATAAGAATTCTAAAGCTTCTGTCAACTATGAGAAGGACTAGATCATCGATTATGGTTGTTCCCATCATGCAACAGGTAATGTTTCCTTACTCTCAGAAGTTTGTCCACATAGGAGGAATCATTTTATTGTTACAGCTGATAACTCCGTCCACCCAGTGATGAAAAAGGGTCAGGTGAATGTCAAAGCCGATGGCGATGGTGTCACTTTAAATAATTTTTATCACGTTCTAGGCCTGACGAATAACCTAGTTTCAGTTTCTCAAATAACTGATTCTGTGAGTTATGTTCTCTTTGGTCCAAATGATGTACACATATTGGAAAATGTTGATAACATTGCAGGTGTTGTTATCTCTTCTAGGAAAAGAAGGATTCCTTATATGTGCTTTTGGCAAGTGAAGCATATGTTGAAAGAATGAACGAAAATGCCAGTGCCTCACTTTGGCATGCTCGTTTGGGCCATTTTGGCTACTAGTTGTTGCAACAAATCAACACAAAAAAATTGCTCAACGGAGTTCTTGGTTTTAAGGTAAAAAATGACGTGGTTTGTTCTGGTTGTCAATATGGAAAGTCTCGTCGCCTTCCATTAAAAAAATCTATGAATCGAGCTTCCGCTATGTTTCATTTGGTTCATTTAAGTCCTCTTAGGACCAACAAATACATCTAGTTATAGTGGTTTTAATTACTTGATGGTTGTTGTGGATGATTTTTCTCGTTTCACATGGGTTTATTTTTTGAAGCATAAAAGTGAAGCTCTTAGCAAATTTATTCAGTTCACAAGGCATGTGGAGAAAAAGCTTCAGCAATGGTGAAGGGCTTGCGCACCGTCAATGGGAGAGAATACATGTCAAATGATTTTTCTCATTTTTTGTAAAGATCATAGAATTCAATGACAAATGACATGTCCGGATACTCCACAACAAAATGGTGTTGCTGAGCGAAAGTTGGGACATCTCACGGCGATGTGCTTGTCATTACTGCACGAAAAGAACCTTCCAAGGGAGCTGTGGAAATAGGCTATTCAATGCTCATGTCAAGTAATTAACCGGTTGCCATCATGGCCAGGTACAATTTCTCCCTTTGAAGCTTTACATGGTGTAAAACCTGATGTGAGTTATTTTCAGGTGTTTGGTTCACTTGGCTATGTTCATGTTCCTAAAAGTAGCAGAACTAAACTAGATCCAAAAGCGAAAAAAATGTATGTATTTTTGTTGGCTATGACTTGCATTGGAAGGGCTGGAGATGTATGGATCCAGCAACACAGAAATTTGTGGTCTCCCAATGTGAGTTTTGATGAAGTGTCGACATATTACACTATTAGCAATTGGGGAAATGATACGAATGACCTTGAGCATTTTTCCAAATGATGAAATTGATTCCGAAGAAAGGGGGAGGACTGATTTTTTGCCTGCAGAAAATATTCATCAAGATGAGTTCAAGGTTTGACGGTCATCAAGGCAAAGACGACAACTTGATTATTTAACTGACTATGATATTCAGTTGAACAACTACACCATAACATCTTGTTTCTTCATGGGTATCCTATGAAAATGAACCTAAGTGTTACAATGAAGCTCTAGGAGTTGCTGAATGGGAAGGGGCAAAACTTGAAAAAATCGACGCCTTGCACACGAACAATACTTGAGTACTTTTACCAAAACCCAAGGACACTAACTTGGTTTCTTGCAAATGGGTGTACAAGTTGAAAAAGAAGTTTGATGGCACTGTTGAAAGGTATAAAGCTCGACTTGTCACTCGCGGTTTTTCACAACAATATGGGTTAGATTACGAGGAGACTTTAAGCCCGGTTGCAAAAATAGTGACAATTCAGACAATTATTTCTTTGGTTGCATACAAAGGATGAAACTTGTGGCAACTTGACGTACAAAATGATTTTCCTTACGGCAAGTTGGATCGTTATATTTTTATGAAATAGCCCCAAGGATTAGTTTCTAAAGAGTTTCTGAATTATGTGTGTCGACTCAAGAAGGCGTTCTATGGTCTCAAGCAAGCTCCACGCGCTTGGTATGGTAAGATTGCACAATATCTTTCATTTTGCGGTTTTTAACATTCGAATTCTGATCCAAGCTTATTTGTCAAAACAACATCCCAAATGTCCACGATGCTTCTTCTTTATGTTGATGACATGATTATTACCGGAGACGATGTGGCTAAAATTCAATGTCTTCGGGATGACTTGTCTATCCGATTTGACATGAAGAATTTGGGGGAAGTTGCTTGTTTTCTAGGTCTTGAAATTGAAAAATCTAATGGTTATTTTGTGTCTCAAAGGCAATATGCAGCAAATCTGTTGGAAATTTATGGCATGGGCGAATCAAAAGCTATGTCCACTCCTATGGAACCATGTTTCAAGCTACAATAAGTCGAAGGGAAGCTGCTAAAAGATGCAACAAATATTCGCCAACTCGTGGGTAGTTTATTTTATTTGACTATCACGAGACTGATCTTGCATACACTGTAAGAGTGGTGTTCCAATTCATGAGCAGCCCATGTGTTGGTCATTTGAATGCAGCGAAACAGATTCTACGCTATGTGAAAGACACCTTGGACTTCGGATTGATGTATCGAAAGAGTGCACAATTCACATTACATGGGTTTGTTGATTCAGACTGGGTTGGAGATATTAATGACAGGCGATCCACCACAGGCTATTGTTTTAATACAGGTTTAGTTGTCGTTTCATGGTGTAGTAAAAAACAAAGTGTCATTGCTCTTTTAAGTGCAGAAACATAATATGTGGCCGGAACTATGGCAACACAAGAGTGTATATGGTTAAAAAAAAGTTGTTTCAAGACATAAATATTGCCTTAGATCATGCGATTTCTATCAAACGTGACAATCAAAGTGCTATCAGACTTGTCGCAAACCTTGTGTTTCATGCTCACACTAAAAACATTGAGTTTCATCATCATTTTGTTCGAGATAAGGTACTAAATGGGGAGATTGAGTTGCATAATATTCGCACCAACGATCAAGTCGCAGACATCTTCACTAAAGCTCTTGCCAAAAGTGTATTTGAGAAGTTTAGAGATGCTCTTGGCCTCTCTAATCAAAAGCATGCACCAAGGGAGAGTGTAAAAAATTAGTGCATTGCTATGTGCACATAAACCATTGTCCTCTATGGTTTGTCGTCCTAGTATTGAGAAACATGTGTTTCATAGAGTCTTCATATGACTGCTTAGGAGTAAGTTGAGGGATTCCTAGTTATGATGCACCCAAATGATTGTACTTCAATGTAGTAGCAGTGAATGATATTAGCTGAGTAATTTATGCTAGGATTGAGTCAATTTAGCTGAGAATATTTAAGAGTGAGTATAGCAACTGTAGGACACGTTTAGTATAAATAAAGGAGTCTGTAACACTAGCAAATCATTCCATTTCAGTTTAGTATTTTCATTGAGTAATATAGTCAGCTTTTGTTTAGCTATTTTTGTCACAAGATTGTCGAAACTATACCATTAACAACCTTGCTCCAGGGCAAAACAAATTGTACCCTCATTCAGTTCTCCAAAAGAAGCTACTGGATGCCTACTTGTGACGAACCAGGAAGTCATCAACATCATCTTAGACTGCAAGTAAGATGTCAAGAAAAAACAATGAATGATAGATCTTGTTAAGGACTACGTTGTGACCGTCCAAACTTTAGAAAAAAGACAACGATTAC
This sequence comes from Berberis vulgaris, assembly GCA_963556465.1. Taxonomy (NCBI): domain Eukaryota; kingdom Viridiplantae; phylum Streptophyta; class Magnoliopsida; order Ranunculales; family Berberidaceae; genus Berberis; species Berberis vulgaris. Next base: position 29,459,201 of record OY747127.1, on the reverse strand, counting down.
TCCACGCCACCATATATATTGTCTCACACCACCATGTATTTTTTTTTCTTACACACCACCCAAAAAATTGTTTTTGAAGGAGACTTACATTTATAGCAGATCAAGCGAGTGAGAGACTTACATTCGCATGATTCTTTGCGACTTGGTCGTTGTTGGACAGTTTTGAGTTACTGTAGCAAAATGACCATAACTTGCTCATTTCAAAACATTTTCAAGTGATTCAAATTGTGTTCGCTAGATAACTCCAGTACTACATTTTTTGTGTTTTGATGAGTTTGAGAATCGATCTCAATCGAGCGTCAAAGTTGGTTGAAGTCATGGACAATACCCTATTTTCTTTACCGAACATATTTGAGTGACTTTAGTAAAATGACCATAACTTGCTAATTTTAAAGCATTTTCAAGTGATTCAAATTGTGTTCATTAGATAACTCAGAGTACGACATATTTTGTGTGAGCTTGAGAATCGGTCTCAATCAAGTATCAAAGTTGGTCGAAAGTCAATGACAATATAATGTTTAATGTTTTGAATGAGTTGTGATGCCGGCGAAGAGGGGAGTGGAGGCCGACGATTTGGGAAGAGAGGAGAAGAGGGGAGGCCAGCGATGTGGCCGTTGTGATGCCCACCATTGCAGCCCCGTCTCTATCTCTCGCTGTCGCGCGCTCAATTGATGAACCCTTTTGGGTGAGTCGAATGGAAGTGGAATGGGAGAGATTGGGGGAGAAGGTGACAATTTAGTTGGAAGGGAAAAGAGAGAGGGAGATTTCGATCGAAGAGAGGGAGAAGGAGCTTTCAATCGAAGAAGGGGGAGCTTTTCAATTAAAGAAGAGAAGGGGAAATAAGAAGAGAAAGGGAAGAAAAAAAAGGGAAGGAAGAAGAGAAGAGGAAGTTTGGAGGGGAGATGGAGTTTTCGATCGTTTGAATTTGGGAGGGGATAATGTTTTAGGTTTTTCCTTTTATAGGTGGTGTGAAGAGGACATTGGTGTGGAATAGAAAGTGCATGGGGTGGAAAAGAAAAAATTAGATGAGTGGTGTGAGTGAGAGTAAGTTGTGGTCCCAAATAATCATCGTGCCTAGAGTCAATCATCAACACCATGCTCTCTATCCACCACTTGTACGGACAAGGCTTGCTATATCTTGTTTGCCCTTATTATGAACAAGGAAAAAAAAACACCATATTTTGTTTAGGGTCTCTATGGTGTGAAATTTTCTCCAAAAAACTTCATTGCTATTAGGGAGTGGACTTCCTCAACTCCTCTTTACTTAATGTGATACTATTGAAGCCAACACTATCCCAACATTCATAAAAAGAACTATGGTGATGAAATAGAGAAACATAACTAGTTGGAAAGAGATAAGGTTTGTTGGGAAGAAAAAGTGGAAACTGAGTAAGAAGAATTTGCAACACTGGTATTGCAGCTTATTTTGTATTCTTCTAACAGAGTCTACATGTAAAGAAGGGAAAAATCTCATGTTCTTAATAGCTTGGGAGTCGATAATCAATTGAATGTCCACTAACACAAGTCGATATACGTTATCACAAGAGCTGTTGCAGTCGATTTTTGCTCCCTGCTTTGAACCTGTTCCTGTTGACCTGCACAAGTAACGCACGTGAGCCACAGACCACCGTGGGGTGGCCGATAGCACTTCGATGCTAAAATCAGACAGGGATCTGAGGAAGGTGTAATGTTGTAACATGGATTTTGTAGCGTACCTTAGCTTACCAACCACATGTCTTATTTATAGTGCAAGGAGTTCTGGTTCAACCTTGCCATCGTAAGCGTAGTTTAGGGAGGAGATCTTCGTGGAGATCCCTATCTAATTACGAGTCGTGCTGTAGGAGGGAAGTTCATTTTTAGCTCTGCACTCATAGATACGCGGGAGATAGTTCCCAATCCAAGAACAATCCGTAGAAGGGAGTTTCCTTGTGTGGAAGATACTCTGACGTTTGCTTCCTAGTTGAAAGCAAAGAGCAGTTGTAGTTGTTCGTCTGAAGCTGATCCTCGAGATATTTGCCTGAAAAGAGCTTATGGGCATCGAGGATAGTTGTGAGAGGTGTGGGCCTAGCATGCTGTGAGAGTCCGAGTTCAAGATACTGCTAGCTATTCTTCTGAGGGCTCATGACCCTGGCCTTCGTTTGACTCCACCGGTGATTCATTGCCTGACCAAAGTTCGGCTGGATTCTAGGGGTATCTGTATACTGACTTGTCCACCTTGTCTGCGTTTGATGGTGATTATCACCAAATCCAGGGAGAAGCAGTGATTCTTGCCTTCGATGGATTCTGGCTACTTTAAGCTCGAGATTCGTAGAGTGTCCCGATACTTTCAGTTTGATCTCGGTGAGTTCTTCTTAAGTACATGCGTATCTTTGCGCGTTCTTCTTGTGGCGTTGGTCCTTATGTTTTTCCTTTGTTTCAGAAAAGTTTGTTATTTCGTCCCTCAGTGAGGAAGAGAACCGACTAGATAAAAAAATTTTGGAGCTTCCTTTGATTTCCGTTGAGGAGGTAGTAATGCCAGAAGATGTCATACGCAGCGGGTTGCTGTAGTGTTCTTATGGGGCTCACCTAGTGTAGGGTTCCCCGGCTGAAAAGGTGGTCACTTTTCATGTGAGGAAGAGGAGCTTGGCCCTGCTCGGCCCCTCCGGGCTTGTTGAGCTGGAGGCGAACGAGCCTTTCGTGGTTGCCCCGAGGAAGAAGCAGTCTTCTGTAATGGTGGATTCTCCCTTTAGTGCCTATACTTCGGAGCCGCATGTTCCTGTCTCGCTACATTCTGAAGCCCATGGGAGGGTCCTTGCTTTGGAGAAGGCCTTTGCCGATCTGCGGATGTCATACTCGGATGCCCTTTATCGGGCAGAAGGTTCTGGCACCATCGCCAACGACGATAGTGTAGAGGCCACGACTTGTTGTTGATGTGGTAGATGAAATGAGAGCTCAGCTGAGGGTTACTGAGTTCGACTTGGTGTCGACTCGTGCCGAGCTGAAGCGGACCAATGTAGAATTGGAGTGTTTGGATACTGCTATGGACAAATGGGCCTCTGAACGAAGGGCCAAAGAAGCTGAGAGGAAGCAGTCGGAGGCGGAGTGGGCCGACGAAAGGCAACGGCTGGAAGCAGTGATAAACGAAGGGCTTCACCGGGCTCTGGAGGCGGAATGGATGTTGTTCGAGGAGTGCTCGCATTATGAAGTGTTGCTGGGCGTGGTAGATTTTGATGTGTTTGGCAGGAGGCCACTAATCTCGTCTGAGGTAATTCAAGGCAGACTAGAGCTCCTGGAACTGATTAAGGGGGAGTATTCCAACATTGATCTCGACTTCGCCCGCTATAGGAAGGCAGCTTTTGAGCCGATTCAGCAAGGGGAAGGCTCTGACACCACGAGGCTAACTGATGAGGAGGGTGCTTCTCCTTAGCTTATAATGTCCCTTCTTGGGCGAATATCATGTAGACATGGTTTCTCTTTTGAATGAAACTACTATTCTGCCTTGCATCGTCGTATTTGCTTTTGTCGCTTTGTAGACTGTAGGGTTTGTATTGTTGGGCGGAATTTTTTGTCAGTCCAAATATATAGTTGTGTTGTGTCATTGTCTGCAATGACTCCCTCGGTATTGGCGGCCTAGTGCTGACTTTTGCCTCCATTTCTTCGGTCGTTACGACCTGCGCGGAGTGGGTTAGGCTTTGCATGTCGGGAGCTGTTGTCATCAATTTAGGACTGATTAAGCTTAGCTTGGGAAGTTCGGCGACCATTGTCTGTATCAATGGCAATGATCCTTTGGCGAGTCGTCGTCGTCATCAGCGGACAAGCGCTGACTAGACTCTCACTTTCTCAGCCGTCGTGACCCACGCAGATCAAATTAGGCTTTGGGTACCAGAAGTCGTCGTCATCAGTCACGAACTGACTAAGCTTACCTGGCTGATTCGGCGATCATTGAGAGTAATGATCCCTTGGCGAGTCGTCTTCATCAGCGAACAACCGCGGATTGGACTCCCACTTCCTCAGTCGTCGTGATCCGCGCATAGCGGATTAGGCTTTGGGCACCAAAAGCTGTCGTCATCAGTCTCGAACTGACTAAGCTTACCTGGCTGATTCGGCGATCATTGAGAGTAATGATCCCTTGGCGAGTCATCGTCTTCAGTGGACAAGCGCTGATTGGACCCCCACTTCCTCAGCCGACGTGACCCGCGTGGAACGGATTAGGCTTTGGGTAAATGTTCGAGTCTGGCCATAACCGGGGTTAGCGAGGGTTGTAACAGACATCAGTGGAAGTTTTGGTAAAAGCAAAATATTTTATTGGTAATACTTTTTTAGATGCTCTACATTCCATGGTCGTTTTAACCCGTCACCGTCGGCGTCTTCCAGCCAGCATGTTCCCGACCTTTTAACCTTAGCAACTCTGTAAGGCCCTTATCAATTCGGATTTAGCTTTCCTGCCCCGGCTTCTTTAGTGTTTTGTTGGGTCTTTCGCGGTACCCAATCTCCCACCTTGAATTCACGTGGCTTGACCTTCTTGTTATAGTATTGCGCCATCCGTTGTTTGTAGGCAGCTATCTTGGTGGAGGCCAGATCTTTCTTTTAGTCGAGGAGGTCTAGTCCTGCGTGTAAGGCTTCATCGTTCTTTTCCGGTCTGAACTCTTTCGTCCGGAAGGTTGGCACCTCGAGCTTTACCGGAACCATAGCTTCTGACCCATATGCTAGGGCGAAGGGTGTTTCTTCGGTAGGGATTCTTTTGGTTGTTCGATATACCCAGAGTATTCCTGGTAGCTCTGGAACCCATTTTCCTTTGGCTGCATCGAGTTTTCTTTTGATGGCTTCTAGGATCGTCCGGTTGGTAACTTCCGCCTGACCATTGCCCTGTGGGTGTCTTAGCGAGGAAAAGTGGTGCCTCACTCCCAGGCTTTTGCACAATTTTTTGACCTTGCTACCTTCGAACTGGGTTTCGTTGTCACTGACTAATACTCTTGGGATGCCAAATCTGCAGACGATGGCGGCCCATATGAATTTTCAGATTTGGACCTGCCCTATTTTGGATAGGGGTTCAGCCTCGACCCACTTGGTAAAGTAGTTGACGGCGACAAGAAGAAATTTTTTACCAGCCGATGTCGGGAGCGGTCCGACGATGTCCATTCCCCATTGTGTAAACGACCATGGATTAGTTATTGGAATTAGTTACTGGGTCGGCATGTGGGTGTATGGTGCAAACCTTTGACATTTGTTGCACTTGCGATCTGTATCTTTGGCATCGCACTGCATGGTCGACCAATAGTACCCTAAAGTCAGAGCCTTGTGGGCAGCAGTTCTCCCGCCTGGGTGATTCTCGCATATGCCACTGTGAGTAGCTTCCAAGACTTGTCTAGCCTCTAAGGGCGATAGACATCGGAGCAATGGCCTTGTTACTGATCTCTTATATAACTTGTCGTTTAGGAGAGTATACATTGTTGTTCTGTTTTTAAGTTTTTGTGCTTCGACCTTATCTACTGGTAAGGTTATTAACGCTATATATTCTAGTATCGAAGCCATCCAATTGGGCTGTGTCTCCGCGACCCAGATATTCGCGTGCACTTCTTGTAGAGGCTTGATTTTTCTTGATATTCAATGAGGCCGCTGGATACTTCGCTGGAGGCCGAAGCTTCTTTCGCTAGCTTGTCAGCCTTCTGGTTGTCGTCTTGGGGGCACTGTGTGAGCTGACAGTTCTTGAACTTGCTCATTATGCCAAGTACCTTGTCGCGATAGGCTATCATCCGTGGATCTTTGCTATTGAAATCTTTTTTGACCAGGTTGACTTCTAGTCTCGAGTCACTGTATGCTGTTAGGCGATCTATGTCGATCCCTAAAGCTAGCTTTAAGCTTAACAGTAGGGCTTCATATTCAGCCTCGTTGTTTGAAGCGGGGAAACCAAATCTGACAGCTTTTTCAAGGGTGAAGCCGCTAGGGGAGCGGTGAGTGATCCCTACTTCGCTCGCCTTATCCGTTGAAGATCTGTCGCAGCGCAGGGTCCAAGCTTGGACATCGAATTCCATGAGTTGCTAGCCTACTTTCGGTTCTTCTCCGTCAGTGAATTCAGCAATAAAATCTGCAAGCGCTTAGGCTTTGATGACGGTTTTTGGAGCATAGTTGATGTCAAATTGCTCGAGTTCTACTGACCATTTCACCATCTTACCAGATAGCTTGGGTTTATGTAATACCAAGCAGAGTGGGTGTTTGGTCAGGACCGTTATGGAGTGGGCTTGAAAATAAAGCCTAGATTTCCTAGAAGATACGACTAACGCCAGAGCCAACTTTTTCAGGTCTGGATAGTGTGCTTCTGCTTCTACGAAGGTTTTGCTGGTGTAGTATATTGGCCTTTGGGTTCCATTGTCGACACGTACGAGGGCTGAACTGACAGCGTGTTTAGAAACAGACAGGTATAAGTATAGTGTTTCATCTATCGCGAGCTTTGAGAGTAGCTCTGGACTCCCCATGTGTGTTTTCAAGTTCTGAAAGGCTTGTTCGAATTCCTCACTCCACGAAAATCCTTTGCTCTCTTTTAGTATTTTGAAAATGGGGAGGCATTTGTCTAACGACTTTGATATAAATCTGTTTAGTGTTGCTACCCTCCCAGTTAGGCTCTGAACTTCCCTGATATTAGATGGGGACTTCATGTCGAGAACAGCCTGAATCTGTTTTGGATCGGCCTCGATTCCTATTCTGTTAACTATATAGCCTAGGAATTTCCCAGACTCGACTCCGAACATGCACTTTGTGGGTTGAGCTTCATTCGGTATTTTCTGAGTTGGTCGAATGCTTCGGTAAGGTCCCGCACGTGATTTGGGTTGTGAAGGCTTTTTACCAGCATGTCATCAATGTATACTTCCATATTTCTACCGATTTGTTGCTTGAACATTCGGTTCACCAATCGTTGATAGGTAGCCCCAGTATTCTTTAAGTCGAACGACATCATCCTATAGCAGTATATTCCCCTTTCCGTCACGAAAGAAGTTTTCTCTTGATCTGGGGGTGCATTAATATTTGATTGTAGTCAGAATAGGCATCCATAAAGCTGAGGAGGTTGTGTCCCAATGTGGCGTCTACGATCTAATCCAGGGGAGTGGAAAGTTGTCCTTGGGGCAAGCTTTGTTTAGATCGGTGTAGTCTACGCACACTCTCCACTTCCCATTTTTCTTTTTCATGAGAACGGTATTTGCCAGCCAGTCGGGGTATCATGCTTCCTTGATCATGTCCACGTCGAGTAAACGCTATACCTCATCATTTATGATAGCGTTTCTTTCAGGTGCAACGACCATTTTCTTCTACCTTACAGTTTTTTTTTAGGGATTTATTTCGAGGCGATGGGTGATTATTGAAGGGTCGATCCCCACCATATCCTGGATAGTCCAGGCGAAGATGTCCTGGTTACGCTCAGTAGCTAAGTAAGTTGCTTTGCCACTTCCTTGTTTAAGTGGGAGCCGATCTGGATGGCCCTAGTGTTCCGAGGGTTGTCGAGGTAGACTGTCATGGTTTCTTCCTCTGACTGTTCGACATTGGGCCTGCCCCAAGGGCTTACCGATGTCTCGTCTCCCAATGTCGATTGTTTCTCCTGTAGACCTCGAATTGGGGGGAGGATAGGTTTGGCATTTGGGTTGACTGCTAGTTGAGGACTGCCGGATGGCGAAGTCGTCATGTATTGGCATTCCCTAGCCACTGATTGGTCTCCTCTCAATGTAACGATCGCTTGGTTGGCAGGGTACTTGACACATTGGTGTAGGGTGGAGACTGCCGCCCCCATCTGATGTAACCAGAGTCTGCCGAGAACCAAATTGTACGTCGAAGGCGTGTCGATCACTACGAACTCTTGAAACGAGGTTTTATTAGTCGGTTGCTTTCACGCTGTTATCGTCAGCTGTACCTTTCCTATGGGGAATTGTTTCTCACCACTGAAGTCGGTTACTCGACGACTATCAGGGAGGCTTCATCCAGTTTCATGCTGCGGAACGTACGGAGGAACAAGACATTCATTAAGCTCCTTATATCAACCAGGGATCTGGACGTGTCCTCTGATTTTTTTGCTGCTGTGTGACCTAGTGGTCACCATCTCTCTGGGATTTGGCAGGAGGCGACGCTTAGTGTAAAGTTAATAACTATGTCGTCCCCATGGATGGTGCCAAACTGATGCAGTCGATTTTCGCTCCTTGCTGACCTACACTAGTAACGCACGTGAGCCACAGACCACTGTAGGGTAGTCGATGGCACTCCAATGCTAAAGTCAGACAAAGACCAGAGGAAGATGTAATGCTGTAACAGAGATTTTGTAGTATACCTTAACTTACCAACCTCATGTCTTATTTATAGTGCAAGGAGTTCTGGCTCAACCAGGCCATCGTAAGCGTAGTTTAGGAATGAGATCTTCTCTCTACTTAAGAGTCGTGCTATAAAAGGGAAGTTTCTTGTTAGCTCTGCACTCCTAGATACGTGGAAGATCGTTCCTAATCCAAGAGCAATCCGTAGAAGAGAGTTTTCCTGTGTGAAAGATACTATGGTGTTTGCTTCCTAGTTGAAAGCAAATAGCAGCTGTAGTTGCTCGTCCGAAGCTGATCCTCGAGATACTTGCCTGAAGAGGGCTTATAACCATCGTGGATAGCTGTAAGACGTGTGGGCCTAGCATGATGTGAGAGTCCGGATCCGCTTAGCGGACAGCGGGCTTGGATCCGCTTGGGCTGGATCTGTGTTGAGCCGATACTTGAGCTTATAGTTCATCAAAATCATCATGACACGTGTTTGGTTCAGGAGTGTGACTATTTTTATGTATCATATTTTGAACATCCTCTTTCCTTTTATAAATGGGAAGTATATTCTACACCCAATGTAACACCTCATCTCTTAATGTTCTCTACACATCATTATGAAGCACATTCAGAAAATTTTGTTTAGAATGAGCAATAGAAATTATCACAAATTTCACTTGGTTAACCGGTTAAGAGTGCTTTCAGACAAATGTAAAGGAGGCTTACTGATAAAGAATTTGAGGATTATGAATGAAGCCCTCTTAGATAATGCTTCTAAGAAGAAGTAATCTATAGATTAAGAAGAGGAGTCACTGCAGGTGTAGATGAAGAGAATGGCGAGGTAGCAAGGGATCCATGTGGTTGCATGGCTTTGGAAAGTATAGAGTGATGTAAGTGGACGTGTACAGTGTGGTGGAAAATGAAAGTGGCCACCGTTGCAACTTGGCTGGAGAAATTCCGAATCACCTTTTCGACCGTTTTTTAGCTGTTTGGATCGCCTTGGTTCACTACACCTCTTAAAGCATCTTCGATGATAAAAGTTAAAGTGAGGGATGAATCATCTCCATTTTAACCAACAGCTAAATTTATGAGTCTCATTATTTCTTCACCACTTCAATCACATCTTCTATTTTAATTTTTTCATCATTATTTTAATATATCTTCAATTTTTTCTATACAAATTTAATTTCAATTATATTATTATTAATTTCAACTTAATATAATTATATTAGTTTCAATTATGTTATTATAATTATATTATTATTTTCAATTATACTATTATTTAGAATTTTTTTTAATTATAATATTATTATTTCAACTTAATTTAAAATTGACTAATTAAAAAATTTGAGAGTTTTAAAAAAAATAGTATTAATAATTAATTTTTTTTATCATTATTTAAATATATCTTCTACTTTTTTATATCATTATTTAGATAATTATTTTTTTAATTATACTATTATTTAAATTAGTATTAATAATTACTATTAATACTTTTATCATTATTTAAATTAGAATTAATAATTACTTTTGTTTAAATTAGTATTAATTTGTTTTTAATTATACTATTAATATTTTTTTATTAATTATTTATCATTATATAAATAGTATTAATAATTACTTTTTCAATTATACTATTATTTAGATATTTTTGTTTTATTTTATTTATTTATTTTTAATTTAGAAAATTAAATATTAAAAATATTTTATCATTATATGAGATATAGGGGATGATTAAATTTTCCATTAACACTCCACATGCCTTTGACACATTTCAATGCCCATGACTATCGCTAACCTTACATGCCTTCATCACTCCATCTCTGTCCCCCGTAACCCACTAACCCCACTATTTTTCATGTCTGCCATAAAGTTTTGCATACTTTACACACACACACACTCTATCACACTATGGTGATCTGAGTTCCTCCAACTGCACCCATTCCTTAAAATGCTACATATATAGTGCCAGTCAAATATATCCACAAAATTTTTCCAAAGAACCATTTTGTAGAACCTAACCTTCCAAACTTCAATTACAAGCTCTAAAGCAACTTCTATCGTGTGTCCCCTTTCATAATCATACTCTTTGTGGATATTAAGCTCATCTATGGATTATCTAAATACAGTTTACCATACATAGATAAATGAATCACAAACCAACATCCAAGAAAGCACACTCTTCGGAAAACTTGTTGTATTCGTGTCCGACATGTATCCGACACTTGTCAGACACATGGTCAACGTATTGGCAGATGTCAGACAAGAGATTCATTTTTTGAGTTAATTTGGTTTCCTGATTTAACGAAATATTTCGGTGTGTAAAAAATAAACGTATAAATTTTGAGGATAAATGAAATATATAATGAATTTTGAGGTTATATAAAATATGTGAAAAAATAATATGCAAGGAAATAAATGTATTAAATACATTAAATGAAACTAAAATAATTATAATTAGAAAATCAGGAGTAGTTTAAAAAATCAATATATAAATTGAAGACGTAATAATTAGGAAATTAGAGGCTAATTTCAAAAATCAATAACTAATTAGAATGAATGATAATTAGAAGAAAAAAAAAATCGAAATTTACAAAAAAAATTGAAATTTACAAAAAAACTCCTCAAAATAATATAAATTTTAGTAGCTGATTTTGTATGTTTCGAAAAAAACCCCAAAATTTACGAAAAAAATCTCGAAAGTTTTAAAAAAACCCTCGAAAAATGTGATTTTTTCTTTCGGCCTTTTTTCTTTTCGTTTTGTTTTTCTTTTCATAATTTAAAACAAAAACGATAATTTTGCAAAATCACAATCCTTGGTGTCAGACACATGGTCAGTGTAGTAAACGTGTCGGATACGCCTCCGACACATCCAAACTTGGATAGAACACAATCAAAACTCGAAAACCAACTTTATTTTACATTTTACTTTTAGTTGAGCACATATAACCACCTAATTTGAAGTTGTTAATCATCTAAAGCAAAAAACTTTCAATTGCGATGCAAGATAAAGAGGACGATAAAGCATAGAGGTAATTTATGCTTCTTTTCTACTCTTTTTTTTTTCTTGCGACACAATGTCTTCTCCACTTTTTTACATCTTCTTTTTTCTCTATATTTTGTCTTCTTTATTTCTTTTCCAGCACAATTGTGCTTCATTTTCATCTTCATACTTCTTGTTTTTTTGTACTTGAATTCTTTATTTATTAGATTATTGTTTATGTTCACATGACTTATATTTATTAAAAAAAAAGGTATGACGCGTCACTGAGTAATAGTTTTTTTTTAAAAATTGTCGAGTTGGTTTGTCATGTCCATGTCCGACACGACACTTGTACATGTCCGTGCATCCTTGCCTGCAACTAATGGACCAAGAGACCTTAATCTAAAATTTAATACTACGTGCACAATCTGTTAACTTCCTTAAACATTCTCCCCTTTTAATCCTATATAACTGTGCCTTGTATAGTTATATGATTGCTATTGCAATGAATTGTAAAATATATAGATTACTTATAGATTATCAATAACTAGTTCTGATGATCAAACAATCAGCTTACAAAAACTTAAAAGTGTGACACAGAAATACAAAGCATCACTCATATTAATATGAGTTTCAAGCAATGAAAACCTTCACCAAGATAGTATATCGACTTAGCAAGCAAAATTAAAGAGAGCATTTTCCAAATTCCAATCGGAAGGCAAAAATACAACACATAGAAAGATACATTGTTCCAGACATATTTTTATTCACACTGCAAACACCCCAAATAATTCATTACATACAGCAAACCCATTATTTTCCATGCCGATAAATCCAAAGAAATTTGCTAACAAAGGAGACTAAAATAAATAGCAATCTTACAGGCAAGAAGCACAAGGAGTTTTTCTAGAACGCTTTCCTTGAAAAAGTAGCGAGAGACCAACATTGGAAGAGAGCAAAACAACCTGGTCGCATAGAGAAAAAAACTAGTGAACTAATCCTCGTTCTCAATTTCAGCAAGCCAAATCGAAGGCAAAGTTTATTGCTTCTGCATGGAAAGAAGTAGCAACCAGCTCACGAGTTCCGATTGGCAAAGCCCAATTTTTTAGCTCTATAAGCAATAAACAAAACCCTAAACCCCATTTCCTTCCTTTCTTCACCAATTGATATATCCATAATCGGCTGGACCTTGGCACAATTCATAAACCCCAAATTCACTTCACTCTCTTCTTCAGTCTGTCATCTCCAACAAAATCCCAAATTGTTTTCCCATAAAGAAGTGAGGCAAGTAGGTAGTAATCGAACACCTAATTGAATCCAATTCAAACTTCACAAACCCTAAATTGAAAAAAAAAACCTAACCCTAAAACCTAAATCTAATCAAATTCTCAACACACAACCACCACCAAGAAACATGAAGCAGAAGACGGAAACCCCCTAACGAGGCTCCTCCTCGTCTCTCCTCCCTGCGGACGAAGCAGCACCACCAGACAAGGAAGTGAGCAAATCAAGATGGCCTTGTGTAATCGGAAGATAGTTCCCAAGCCGAGCTGCCGAAGCCTCTCCAATCGGGGGTTGTTGAAGAAACCTGGAAGGATGGCCCTGACCCTGACCTTGCCCTGCTGTGGGCATCTGCAGCATCATATCAGGTGTTGCAAAGCTCCAAACCTGACCGAAATCTCCTCTTGCAGGCACTGCCCAAAACCCTCCTCCTCCTCCACCAGCTGAAGCAACATTTACATTGTTGGAGTGGTGGTGGTGGTGGTCCGAAATAGAGTCATCAACAACACTAGTCCTAAGACGCTTGCCAAGAATGAAGGGTGTGGGACCCAGTAAGATAGGAGGAGCAGTGGAAGAGGAGGGGGTTTTGTGGGGATGAGAAATTGTTGAAGGTGTAGTGGTTGAACAAGTATTAGATGAGGAAGATGCTCGAACTGCTGAGGAGAAAGAAGCTGGGGTTGTTCCAGTTCCTGTAGCAGCGATTATGGAAGGCTCAGCTTGGCGAAGCAACCACTCTATTGTCTGACCATCTGATTTGTGCCCCAGTTCACGTGTTAGCTGAAACACTCTCGCTGCACAGATTATAGGCATCCGGATGCGCCGCCCCCTCCCGTCCACCTTGCTGTGACGGTCCTTCGAAGGTGCTTTCTTCACCGTTAACCCTCCGTTAGTTTCACTCTGAGTTTGCTGTTGACCCTGACCCTGACCCTGTTGGGGGTCCATTACTGATTTTTTTTTTTTTTTGTGTGTGGTGTTTAGAAGAAGAAAGAGAGAGAGGAGGAGGAGGAGGAGTTGGTGGTGGTTGTGTGGGGAGAAGAGAGGAGAGGAGAGGATGATGAGATGGATGAGCTGGTTCGCGCTTGTTTCTTTTTCTTATTTGTTTTTAATTTTGTTATTTATTTTTGTGGAAAAAGAGTGCTCTAATCATTGAGCGGCAGGAGCAAGTGGAAACAGGCGGAAGGGCACATGGTGATGGGACCCTCACTCAGTTTACTAGTTACTAGTCTCTTGCTTCTCCCATTCTCTGTTACCTCTTCCGCGCAGCATCAGCACAGTTGTAGTTTGACTTGGACTCGGACTCGGACTTGGACTTACCTCATCTCATTTCATTCATGACCATGTCTTTATCCACTTCTTCAGCAAATATAATAGCTCAGCCACCATGTATCTCATTCTTAATGGCCTCATGATATTCCATTCCTATCAAGCTAATAGGGCCACCATTTTATTTTAGCGTCTTAGGGCATTACCAAAATAAAATGCATAAATAGTGTATATACTGCTTTATACCTTTTTTTTCCGTCACATACATCCCCGGTGATTCTAAATGGCGAGGAAATGTGCGAGGAAACGGGCGAGGGAGGGTGGTGACCCTCCATCCCCTCAAAATACATGCCAATGCGAATCTCGAGAGGGATGGGTCAAACCCCCACCTTCGCCCGTTTCCTCGCCGCCTAGAATGACTCCATACATCCCCCAGGTGGGCGGCGAACAATTTATGATTTGTTATCTATAATTAGGGTGAGGCTATCCTAGATCTCCTGAAACAGCACGACCAAATCATCTATAATTATCTCAAACTCTTCATTAAATGTTATTTTTGTATTTTGATAATCAAAACCCATATAATAAATAAATTTGCTGGTTTCTAAGGCCATCGAGCTGGATTGATTCATGGAGGGCACGTGTTATAGATGTTTGGGGTTTACAAATGCGATACAAAGCTAGCTTTAGTGCTTTTACCTGTAATGAATTCTCCCATTAGGATTAGTGTTTTGGTCCGTGTTACAGACAAAAAACACCCTTAAGAAATAAAGGATTTCAAATGGTTGTTTTGTCTAACAAAATTGAAGACTTTATTTTGTGAAATTTTGATACATGTCAAGAAATCACATTGCTAAAGAACAAAGGAGATGAGAACTCCATACTTTACAAGACCCATCAGAGACATCATATGTTATAGAGGGCATCTTTGCAACTATTTATAATCACCAAATGACCAAATCTAATATGAGGTCATCAAAACCGATCATTCACCGAACAATCTACATCCAAATCTACAGTTGTTAGTAATGACAGGTCATTAAAAATGTTAATGTTCTAGTATTTAGTGACAAAGATTTACAACCCACATGGAAAATTTTCAGTACATCACATCTACTGGTAGCTCAACCTACTCGCATCGTGCTTCAAGAAAATTAACAATCTGTGGTCCGACTTTGTTAGCTTCATTTGCTCGACTCATATTCAACAATAAACACACATTTTGTTGAAAGAACAAAAAATAATTGTTTTTTTTTTTTTTTTTTTGTTGAAATCATAGGATTGAATTAAACTGAAAGTAAATTACATAAAGATGGTCTAGCTTCAGGAGCTAGATTGTGGGCCTCTAAATTGAGTTCCCTATTAATAAATTTATATTTTCATTCAGGAAGCAAAAGAAATAATCTCCTAATATTAGTGATAATTGGTCTCTATGTCCAATCCATATCAAAAGGTGAAGATGGCTTCTCTTGAATAGCAAGTAAAAAGTTAGTTGAATCCCCTAGCGAAAGACCACCTTTCCATCTCTGAGCATGAATCACCTCTAAAGTTGCTTTTGCCGCATAGGCTTCAACCATGGTGTTATTTGTGATCGTACCAGAAAAGACAGGCTAGAGTAGATAAAACAGCTCCTCGCATATCCATAGCCACGACTCCAACGGCTCCTTGTTTGGAAGAGTTAAAGAAACAAACATCAAAACTGACAATAACTGAGTGAGGTTGTACGAATGGAAGCTAAGCTATCGTAGGGTCCATGTTGGTATTCAAGCGATGGCTTGTAGCCACAAAAAGTTGTACCCCGTCTGGTTGAATCTTCAACTGATAAGTGCTCAAACAACCAATTAGGATCATGTTGACCAAACAGAACTGAATGATTGTGAGGGTTGTCAATGATTGCCTAGTCAAAAATCTGTGGGAAGGAATTGAGATGCCTTTTATCCGCAGAATCACAATTGAACCAGTACTTAGACCAGGAGGCCCAAGTATCACCAAGCATAAAAGTGAAAAGGTGGAAATCAATTCTAGCCCTTTTGAAGATGACTGAATTACGACAATGCCAAATAGTAATAAGTGTGGCCGTGAATTGAAAAAGAATTTCATCCATCTCATGTACTCGAAGTTTAACAGTTTTCCAGACAAAGAGGAAACAACCAGGAATAGATGTAAGGCGAAAGGAGTCATGGAGATACGCCAAAACCTAAGAGAGACCGGACATCGGAAGAAAAGATGAACACCATCTTCGGGAGCAGACTGACAGTATCTAGAGGAGTATGGATACGAATCAGACTTGTTAAAGTAGGGAACAAGTCTTGAGTAAGTTTCCAAAGAAAGAGAAGAGCATTAGGAGGGGCTTTAACGTGCCAAAGAGATTCGAGGATGAAACCTTGCAAAGGATTGGACGTAGAGGTAGAGGTTCCGAATTGGGTTGAAAATAAAGCTTTAGTGGCATTGTTAACAAAGAACAGACCCTTCTTATTGGTTGTCCAAATAGGTTTGTCAGGAGAAGAGGTATTCCTGATGACTATAGTTTGAATATCACGAACCACTGGTGAAGGGAGAAAAGAGTGTAGAAGGTCCGAGCTCCAAGAAATCGTGCTATTTGGATGAAAAGTCCATAGATCAGAGAGAGATTGAGAAAGATAGGGGTCCGAGTGATCAGGGACACAATCTGTCAGCTGGAGACCCGATTTAATCCAGTAATCATACCAAAGATGTACCTGATCTCCGTAAAGAATTTGCCAGCAAGAGAACTGTCTTAAGTGAGGGAGCGTTTTGAGATGATTGCGCCAGGCAAAAGAAGCCACAGAGGGGAGCTTGTCGAGGTGGAGAATGGACTTGTTCTTGAAGTACAGGGCCTCAATAATATTGGTTATGGGGGGAGAAGGGTTAGCAATAGAATGCCAAAGGTTCTTAGCCAATAAGGCCAAATTCTTGAATTTAGTGAGGGGTATGCCCAAGCCCCTTAGGTGACGGGGTCTAGAAATCCTATCCCATGAGCAGAGATGTTTGGATTTACCTTCAGTAGTACCATTCCACCAAAAGTCCTTGGCTAGATTGTCTAAGCAGTTGGCTATGCTGGAAGGCAATAGGAAGGTCTGCATCATATAGATGAGGATCGAGTTTAGGACAAATTTGATCATCACTGTCCTACCTGCCAGGGATAAGACATTGGAATTCCAGGCAGTAAGCCTAGAGTTCATCTTATCAACAAGAAACTGGAAATCCTTGGCTTTGTTTTTGGAGAGAAGAAGGGAGGAACCCAGATATTTATTTTTAGGGTTAAAGGATTTAGATTCAAGGATTCGGGTAATCATTCGAGCATGGCGATGATGAACATTAGAACTGAAGAAAATCTAGGACTTATCAAAATTGACCACCAGACCCAAAGCCAAACAATACTGAGAAAAAAAGGCTTTGGTATTGTGTACCTCGGCTAAGGGAGCCCTACAGAAGAGGATCGGGTCATCCGTGTAGAGGATATGATTGCTGGAAGGCGAATGTTGCCTAAGCTTAAGGCTTTTGATGAGATCATTTGATTCTGCCTTAGCCAAGATGCGAGAAAAGGCCTCAGCCACCAGGATGAACAAGTAAGGCGAGAGAGGATCCTCTGAAGGAGACCCCTAAAGGGTTTGATTGTGGGCAGAGGAAAACCGATGAGGAGGACTCTGAGAGAGGTGGAAGAAATGCATTGTTCTATGTAGGACAATTTCCTTTTTATGTCATTTCGTTGTTGTCAATGTTTCCTCTCCATATAATGCTATATATGTTGCATGAGAGACGAGTTCTTAGACATTTCTAAGGATAGGCTATTAGGACTGTTGGCTATATAATCAATTATAGTGTTTTTCACACCTGCAAAGTTCATACTCCATTTGAGTTGTATTACGACAACATAAAGAAGCAGTTTAGAGTGCTTGGAAGCCCATGTTAGGGTGTTAGAGATAGAGTGACAAACGACACCGCCATTTTCTTAAATTATTGTAGTTATAGCAAGGGATATAGAGTGTTTGACTGTGATGTTGTCCATGAATGCATGGAGATTGATGATGCTAGGCTTTGGTGATTGCGATGAGGATACTAAGGATGACATGCCCAAGTTCACGTTTGAGTTAGGTGGGATATTAGTGAGAAGAAACATTTTTTAGAGAGTTATTATTTAGAGCATCTCCGATAGGCATACTTAAGAAATGCCTTCAAAAGGTTGCTAAATATTATTTTACTATTTATTTTCCTGCATGGCACATTGGTAGAGTAAAGAAAAATATTTGACACCCCCTAAAGCATACCAAAGAAACTATAGAAAATTGCTATAACAATGCTTTCTATTATTTTATTATCGCTTTGGGGAACACATGAATCAAATAGTAGTAGTAGAATATAAGAAGAAACACATATTTTAGGATTATAAATATTGAATTAGAATAAAAATAAATGTTTTTGCCTTTTAAAAATATATTTTGTTATCAAAACTCATTCCATGCTCTAACAAAATGCGTTCAAGTTCTACGTTGCCTCTATCTTGGGTTTGTGCCAGTGAATGCCTCCACCTTAAAGCAACCCAAAAATAGAGTCAAATAAATGAGAAAAGTTTTACTCTATTTCTGGTAGAGGCTCATTGGTGGAGTCAAGTATAGAGGCAAACAAATGCCTATTGGAGATGCTTTGAGCCTCCTGTTTCCACACCTTCAAATAAGGTGTTGACACATGTTCCATTCCTTACTCTTTTTCATTTCTCCCTTATGGGAAAAGAAAATAAAAAAATCTTTATATTGGTTGACACAAAGTCATCCTGCAAACGCAATATCTTTAGTGCGTACTAGATCACAACTTAGGGTGATTGCGACATGCCAATCACCTTCCAAAGCTCAAACCTTCAAATATTAAGGATATGAGTTTCGAGTTCAAATGGTGCAAGATGAACTAACTTAATAGAAGCTGATGAGACATCAAATAGTCATCCGATCACAGCTGTACACGTGGCATAAGTCAACCCTAATACGGAGAGGCCTCAGTGTGGTCTCAAGCAGGCCCAAGCATGGTCCGACCTAACCTGGTCACTGTTCAACCCGCAATTCAACGCCAAAACCCAGATTGTGCGAGCTCAGTGTGGTGCGAATCTTGGAGCTTGGTCCAAGACATTAAGGCCCTAACACAGATCTCTGAGCTGTCACAAGCTCAAAATTCATTTGCACAACTTTTTACCTAATCAAGTATTGGGTCCCAAACAGAGCCAAGTGCCGAATGGAACTCGGTCATGGACGGGTAAGATCCTGAGAGAGATTTCCTCCCTCCATCACGCCTCATAAATGAGTGAATACTCGCTATATAAGGTGAACAAAAGGGATGAGAAGGGTACGCACATACAATTCAATTTTACAATTTATATCCATCCTTACTCAGTCACCTGACTTTAACATCGGAGTGCCTTCGACCACCACAACGATGGTACTTGGTCCACTGTTTTTCATTTTGCGGGTCAGGAATCGATAGGGACGGATTTGGACACATCAGTTTGGTGTCGTCCTTGTGCTTGTTTTTTCACTTTCAAGACAAGAGACTTGAAGTATCGTAGCGAGTGTCTGGGTATTCAATAGAACCACTCCCATCGCGAGGCCTTTAGGAAATCGCTTTAGTGTCGCGCAGCGAGCCGGGGAAGATGCAGATAAAATGTCAATAGCTTGATGTCAGCTTCTACGGCATGAGCTTTAAAGAAGAGAGCTATCAACGCTAATAAACATTTAATAAGAAATAAAGAAAGAAAATTTAGATTTTTTTATTGTTTGTTTGAACAATCATTTCAATCTTTTTCTGCAAATCTAATAAAAAAACAACAAAAAAATTCCCGAGATATCAGTCAATAAATGGAGTTGTGGGAAAACGAAAAATTTTCCTCAAAACAAATACACAAGCTCTTTTGAACCAACAGTCTTAAAACATGGTCATCAACATTAGATCTCGAGTTAACAATAACAATGCCGAGCTAGAAAATGATCCGACAAGGGAAGCCCCACCACCAGGCCGAGTTGATCAAATCAAAGAAGCAAAGCAATCGAAAGGCCCAACCACCGAGGCATCCACGGCTAACTCCCACATAGATCGAATTCTGCTCATATGAATCATCTTAAGCAGGTGGTGGAAAGGCTTAGCCAGGATCGACAACCACCGTCAAATAATGGCGAAAACCCAGGGAGGTCTGCGACCCAAAAAGATGTCAGGGAGCATGTCCATGAGAGCGACAACTTCCCTGTTGAGGGTCAAAGAGATGGCCAAGAGGGGAGCCCAAGGAACGAAAAAGGTAGCAAGAACCACGCCTCAAAAGCAGACAGGACCATAGTCGAGAACCCACTTCGGCTAGGAGAGACAAATCCAGATATCCTGTATGATCTTATCATCCCTTTGTTATTTGAGGAGATCATGAGAGCGCCCTTGCAAAAAATTTCACTCCCCCCCAAAGCTCAAGTTCTATGACGGGACATATGATCCATCAGATCACTTATGCCATTACAACCATGTGATGGCATTAAAGAAGAATTTAGTAGCCATTTTATGCAGGACTTCCCTAACGACCTGAAGAAAGTTGCACTGACTTGGTTCCACCTCCTTCAACCAAGATCCATCGATGCATTTCAGGTTTTGGCAAAGGCGTTCATCACCCGATTTGTAGGGAGCCATCGAACCAGGAATGAGCCCCACTATCTTCTTAGCCTCAAGTAGAAGCATGGTGAGACCCTCAGGGAGTATGTCACTCTTTTCAATGACGAGCGATTCTAATCGACGGTTGCAGCAATGACACGTCTGTTATCGTCTTCACTTTTGGCCTCCGGTGAGGTCAATTTTAAGACTTTCTCATTCCGAAGCCTCCAAAAGACATGACGGACTTATTGAAGAGTGTGCAAAAATGCATCACTCTTGAGGAGATGCTAGCGGCCAAGAAAGGAGACGAGAATGAGGCCAAGCAATCCCTCAAGACCCAAGAAAGGGGAGATGAGAGGAGTAGGAATAAGGCGAAGCGACAACAGGGCTGGATCTGACAAGGTCATCAACTACGTCTATACAAGGTACCCCAACTACACCCGACAGCCTATCCAATATTCTCTCCATCATGAAGATAATGTTTTACTCCTTCACTGACTCTACCTCTAAATGCACAATGAAGGGAGGAAATCTCGTTTAGAATCTTATCTTATCAAGTTATGTCCATGTAGGGTTTTTCATCCGTCCACGACTAATGTTTTTGGGTACTTGCCTCCTTTTAGGACTCAATGCCTAATTGGGCCGCGAGTGGTCTAAATGAGCTTTGGTCTCAATCAGTCCAAGGGTCTATTTTCTGGCCTTATTGTCCTGGGTCAAGCTCCAAGACTTCCACCACGTTGGGCTTATGTATTCTGGCTTGATCACTTGACTTGCAGGCTGAACTGGGCCTGACTTGGACCTAGTCTGTACTGATTGATCTATCTCACGTGTTCGGTTGTTGGATGGTTGTTCGATGTCTCATCGGTGTATATTTATTGTATTGGTATTGTTCAGGATTGTGATTTCGTTTTTTGGGGTAATTCTGGTAAGTTGATTTAATGAAATATTTCATTGTGTAAAGAAAAATGTAAAAAATTTCATTGTAATTTTGAAGTTATCAATATAATTTAAGCATTTTAAACTCTTACATACTACATAAAGAGTCCCACAAGACTCGTAATGTAATATAAACTACATATTGCATAAGGATCACTTATATAGCAAAATTTTAATGCTAAACTATGGTTATAAGGGGTTAAAATATATGAAAATTGAGATTGGCTTACTGAAATAAATAAGTATTTCTGATTTCGATACCATCCATTTCATTTATATTATATTCGAACAACTTATAAAATGATCATCGATCTTGAAATATACAATAAAGGATTACTAAGAAAAATGTAACTGGCAAGACATTGTTACAAGAGTTTGTTCAAGTTAACTTAAGGGTCTTCATCCAAGGATTGTGATTTTGTTTTTCGAGTTACTTTCAGTCCCTTGATTTTAAGAAATATTTTGTGAAATATTCCGTTTGTGTAGAAAAAGGTAAAAAAATATTTATTGTAATTCAATTTGAACAATATAATTTATGTATTTTAAACCCTTAAATAGTAAATAAAAGTCTCACATGACTTGTAATGTCATACAGACTACATACTACATAAAAACGCTTACACAACAAATTTATGATACTATGATAACATTATAACAAGTTAAAATATACGACTATTTGAAATATTTAATTTTTTTCAGCGAAATTTTTCTAGAAAATAAATATTTCAAATTTCAAAAGATATTTCAGTAACTCAGAATAGGAAATATTTCGTGAAATTTGGACATAAAGGATAAGAGTTCCATACTTTACAAGACCAATTAGAGACATCATATGTTGTAGTGGGCATTTTTGCAACTAGCTAAAATCACCAAATAAGAGGTCATCAAAATGGATCATTAACTGGACAATCTACATCAAATCTACAGTTGTTAGTAATAAAGGGGTCATTGATAATATTAATGCTCTAGTATTTAGTGACGAAGATTTACACCCCACATGAAAAATTTTAGTACATTGCATCTACAGGTAGCTCAACCTACTCATATCGCACTACACCAAAAATACCCATCAGCAACGGTTTGGAACCGTGGGGGTAACCAATTGTCACGGCTTAGAGCCGTGGGCAGTAGAGGCGTCGCCAAATCACCATTGACAACTATAAACCGTGGCAAAACATATTAGCAACGGTTTTATGCTCAATGACGATTGATGATTTAGCAACGGTTTTAAGCCGTTGCAATAAGTTTAGCCACGGTTTTAAACCGTGGCAAGTACTGGCCACGGTTTTAAGCCGTTGCAATAATTTTAGCCACGGTTTTAAGCCATGGCAAGTACTGGCAACGGTTCTAAGCCGTTGCAATAATTTTAGCCACGGTTTTAAGCCGTGGCAAGTTATGGCCACGGTTTTAAGCCGTGGCAAATGATGGCCACGGCTTTAAGCCGTGGCAAGAATGAATTACCACGGTTGTAAGCCGTGGCAAGCATGAATTACCACGGTTTTAAGCCGTGGCCAGTCAAAACAAAATTCAAAAAAAAGAAATCTGATTTGTTGCGAGGGTTTGAAACCGTTGCAAAATAATATAATCGAAAAAAAATATTTAATTTTTGTTGCTGCTGCAGCAAAATCATAGCCCCACACCTTTTTTTTTTTTTTTTAGTTAAACCTCCTGTGGGGAGGGGCAGCTATGGGATGCCAGACCTTTATTACTTATCAAAAAAATTGATTTACAATCAAAACGGGGGTACATTACGACTTTACCCGTATAAAAACCAAACAAAAATGGACAAAATAAGTATGAAGTAAAATTACAAATATTAATAGAAGGTGGATTACCAGCAAGATTCCTTGGTCAGATTACAAATATTAATAGAAGGTGGATTACAAATATTAATAGAAGGTGGATTACAAATATTAATAGAATGTGCACAAATTCTTCCTTGGTCAGATTCCTCATCTGAAAACAGATCAAAGATTCCTAATCAGAAACAAACCCAACAAGATCAAAATATGCAAAATTGATTCAAACTCAAAATCATCCCACCTGTTTAAAATCCTCATCATAATCAATGAGATTGAAATTGATATCAGCATCAATTCCCCTGAACTTGATTGCAGCTCGATCATAAGCCATGTAATTCAGAAACCCCAAATCAAAAAATTTATCAAATTATCACTAAATTACATCAAACATCTCACACAAACAAGAACAATTTTTTTTTTCAAAAATCCACCAATAAAGAACCCCAAAACCTTAATTCATCATAAAAATGGAAACTTTTTGCGAAAACTGATCCTTACTCACCTAGCAGCAACATGAGCAGTGTCGAAGCCACCTGATTAAACCAGACCAAAATTCATTAAAATGCTCAAAATGAGAGAATTGAACAAAATTCAATTCTTACCCAAATAGACCTGTTTTCCACAATCCCTGTTCAAAACTCAATCATAAAAAAAAATATTAGCACCAAAACAAATCGAAGCTTTTTTAATCTAAAAAAAATTGTTCCTTCACTAACCATAGATGAGATTCCCATCTCCCAGTTCGACGATAGAACGTCACCCCACGATACTGAGAGCTTCTCGACCTCGGTCCTCTTCGACTCTTCTTCGCTCGATGTGGCTGCGGCTGTGGCAGTGGTTGTAGGTGGAGCTGTTGCAGCGGAGACGGCTGAGAAGAAAATGAAAGATCCACCCAATGTGGCCGAGAAAATGATAGAATTAGATTCAACCAACTTATATAGTAAATCCCAAACATTTTATTAAACAAGCTTTGTTCCAGCTCTCCATAGGGAGTACTTCAATAGATGATCTGCAGGAGTAAAACATGTACCTGGTTGGTTGGTACAATACCCATTATCTTCCATATCTTTTGCAGACAGTAAGTATTATGAAATGGTACAATACCCATTATCTTCATATGTTTTCAAAAAATATTAATAGAAGGTGGATTACCAGCAAGATCACCAGCAACTCTCCCATGGCAGCTTCGCGTCAGCAAGATCACCAGCAACTCCTCTCACACAAATTGTTCTCAGTAAATGAATCACTGATCCAGAAACTCATGTCCTTGTAACAAGGAGGAAACTGCAAATGAAAATAATTCTTAATGTGGAGAGGTATAGCATGCATTCAAAACCATGTGGTGTATAAGCGATTTAATCGTAAAGAAAAAAAAATTCAAACACAACTTATATGCTCATTGATACCAGTTAAACATAAAAATAACATGTCTGTAATGTTAAGAATGTTAAACTTGTTAAACTTTACCTTAGTATTTGGAGAGCTTCTTTCTCAGCTTCCAGTATCGATTTTACTTCAAGGATCGCCTCTTGCTTGGACTGTAGATCAGTGGACATTTGTTCAGAACTTTGTTGTTCAGTTGCATAATTGGCTTTCTCACAGATAAGCCTCTCAGACATCTCATTAACTTCTTCCTTGAGGTTAAGCAGCAATTGCTTCTGACAATCATGAGCTGCCTCTTCTTTCAATTTCTCAGATATGCTTTTATCTCGCTCATACTTCTTTTGTTCCAAATCATGAATTGTTGTGTCAAAATCCCTCACTGCTTCTAGACCATAGGCTTTTACTTCATTTAGCTTTTCCTCCCAAACTCTCTGTATATCTCCTCTGAGCAATAACTCAGACCGAATTTCTTCCATCTCAGCTAGTTTTGCTCAATTTTCCGCTTCTAATCGTGCTGAATTCAAAACTACAGAGAACAGTAAATGTTAGTGCTGAATAAACAAACAGCAAACAGGTCTCTATAAGGAAATACACTGAATGATAGGGTACCTTTAAGATGTAAAATTAACACTTCCTTTATCTTGAAGACCATCATAATCAGGGAAACTGGAGGTATTGTCCGACAACTTACTCGGAACAATACCAGACTCTGCAAGGACTATTATCGAGAAAAGGGAAAGAAAAATTTCATATTCTTACCAAAATAATAAATTTTTAGAGTTCTACTGGTACACAGGCTCACCTTGTATAGACCAAAAATCCGGATCTTCAATGCAGATATCATCAAATGCTTGATCCGCACCCCCAGAAAGTAACATGGATGGTAGAAGACGATGTTTCGGATTCCTAGTTGTGCAACAAAAATCACCAAGTGGAAATATAAATTACTGAACCAGAACACAACACTTCCTAAGCAGCTTGATTTGTTGGGTATCAATACAAAAAATCAACTAACAACTGTTATCACCTTTCCAGCATACAGTTCAATTTGACTAGCCATCTTGCATATTCCCTGCGGGTACACAAGTCATCAGCTTTGACATCATCTTCAAGAATATGCATACCTTACAAACAATTAAGAACTCATTGCTAAGAACTAGGCCTAAAAATTCAAAAGATAGTGTTCAGGTTCAATACAAAGTAACTCTCGCAATAATAATATAAATCCAGTTATAAACCAGTCTATACTAAAGAGTAAAGATTATAATAATTAAATAAATCATACGTACAAGACAGAGAATGGGCACAGGTTGCATGCTCATGCTAATCTTGATTAATATGCCATGTGATGCATGCAAATCTTCTAGCTATGGAGTCAAGAAGATCTTTACTATTATCTTCATATGAGCTTCTTGTTT
Source organism: Berberis vulgaris (assembly GCA_963556465.1). Classification (NCBI taxonomy): domain Eukaryota; kingdom Viridiplantae; phylum Streptophyta; class Magnoliopsida; order Ranunculales; family Berberidaceae; genus Berberis; species Berberis vulgaris. Next base: position 29,433,250 of record OY747127.1, on the reverse strand, counting down.
CTCAAATATTCAAGATCTAGCTCCACGGAACATGTTATGCCATTATAGTACTAAAGCCCCGTTAGTTTGATAAGAGCTTGGACATCAAATTACATGCTATAAATACTCTTAATCCACTCAGCTTTGCAGCTTGGATCTTCACTAATTTATATGAAAGGAAATATAAAACACATAAGTAGACCCTTGGTTGGAGATTTTTTCCCATCAATATGCTAATAGTTGTAAGTGTCAACAAATTGAAGAGCTATGGAAACAGCAAAATTTGGAGCAGCCAGAGTAAACATAGCAAGTACAATGCACTAACTGATCTGTTAGCAATTAATAAACTCCACAAGCTACGCATCCTCAAAGTGAAGAAAATTGTTAGATATTAGATAAATTATGCACTTCTCCATCCAAACAATAATTGTGAAGTATTTATCGTGTCTAATGTGTATCAGCAATAAGTAGATTAAACTATGATTATAAGAAAAATTCATTATGAATATCAAATATAAGTAGACAGGACAGGGGACAGCACGCAGAATAAGCCAATGATAAAGATGAGGTGAAACATTGAATAAAAGTATCTTTTAAATAAACACTGGTCGAAAATAAGACGCAAACCTTGGTTGTTCTGTAGCTATCTGGGAGCCGCAATGTTCGACACTGAGCTGGTTCACTGATTTCAGTAAGTTTCCAAATCTTTGATTTATCATTAGCTTCTTCAGTTAGTCTAGGTTTCACATCCCCCAAATTTCTTGCATTCCCATTCTGAAAATAAAATGCAGAAACACTTCAAAGATAGTTTCTAGGTAATGTTCAGAATCATTCTCTAAAGAACAAATGATGCTGAAATTGAGAAAAACAAAACGCAATCAAAAGACATGTACATGCATAGAACCATGATTTCGAAGAGAAAACACTAACCATTGCAGAAATAGACGCCATCGAGGCACCTCTCTCTGGAAGTCCAGCACTGGTTGTAGCCACAACAGCTGAAATGGGGGTAAGTGCAGGCTGCAAGAGATAGCATGTATTAGGTCGAATCAATCCATAGAGAGAGGTATAAAAAGGTTTCCACACAATTAGTTGTTTTTTATTTGAATTTTACTTTTGTATGACACAGTACTATTATAAAATGCCACAAATTGGTGAATTGGCTTAGTTATCAGGAAGAGATAACTCATATCTTTATTTACAAGATCAAGTAATCAGAGCACCTTCCACTTAGAGTCACAAGAAACTTACAGCAGCTGATGAGCTAAGGCCTGAACTACCAAGTCCCTTAGAACCGCAAATAAACCATGTGATGCCCTACAACAACACAGAGACCAATAAGGTGACTACTTCTTCTTTTCTTTTTTTAAAGAAATAAATTACTGATATGATTTTAAACGATAATAAGTTCCAAGGCTGAACAAAAATATACAAAAAGAGATAATATAATCAATCATGTCATGAGCTTTTAGGAGTATACATGCATCACTATAAGCTTATAAGACTATAACCAAGACCAATAGAATTTAAAGGAATTTATTAGGAAAAAAAAAACAGCCAAAACAACCTGAGTTAGGTGGTTCCCAACTCTCTGCAATGCATACAACGCCCCTTTTGCATAACTTCCCATTCCCAAGTTACATTCTACATGAACTACAGAAGGATCAGTTGTATGTGTCCCATTAGCATGCTTTGGTTGTTGAGCTTCATCAACCGTTTATTATCAAACAATCATCAGAAAATTCAATATGTGGCATGATTAACCCATACATTGCAATGAAACAATTACATTTTTTGAACTGAACAAAGATATGAGCATTCAAGCCCGAAGTTGCGGCATTTGAAAAAATAGGTCCTTCCATGGACATTTTCCATTTCCTATATACACTTTTCAGCACAATTAAAGTAGAAAAATCTTATAGGAAATTGTTATATGCATGACTTGGCTTAGGTTTCAAATGTCATACAGCCATGAGAAAGCATCAGTAATGTATAAAAGTATCAACCAAAGAAACGAAAATGAATATATATTTAAAGACATATCCTTACCTGAATCTCACTTCCCCTTTAAACTGTCCCGACTTAAGTAGAACCTGATACCCAAAAACAAAAAGTGTGTTCTAATTGTACAATAAACAATAAACACACACACACACACAAAATAATAATAAAATAATTTTTTTTTAAAAATGATCAGCTTCAATTGTATAGAATTCTAAGAAATTATGCATCTTTCCAACATTATCTATAAATTGAAGAGCTTCAAGTTTGGACTGGGAGAGATAGCATTCAGAATATCCTGCAATATAAGAACCAACTAAAAAAATGGGCCTCGCATTGGAGTGCACCAATGCACCATCATGACTCATACTCCATGTAACCATGCTCAATCCTTCACCCAAGCATGCTTATTCACATAACTAAATTGAGGAACTACATTATATAAAGGGTTTTGATGACAATCTCTACAAAAGAAGAATTATAATGAAGCTCGTGGAGTAGCAATAGCAAAAGGTTTACTATTGCATAACTTTGAAAGTATCACAATGAAGGATAGACACATACAAGCTAAATTTCAAGTTTCAAATAGTTTGAACTTACAAACTAGAATGAAGTAAAAAAATGAAGTTAATAATAATATAAAATAAAAATTCTACGACTATTTAGCATGAACTCATCAATATAATTCAGTAGGGAGTAAACCAATAAAAGGGAAGTAAAAAATATTGGATGAAGAGTTCAAATCAGCTTTAAACTAACAAAAATGAGTTTCATACGTACATGTGAAACAAAAATCAATTTAAAACATAATTAAACATAATGAGTTTCTGACTTTGAGATTGTTTTCTCGACTGTTCTATTACGCTTTCTAGGGGTACTTGGCTGAAATTTTTGGGAAAAAATATATAACATAAGCCACTACAGCCATAAATAAATTCTTTAAGTCGTCTAAAAACACCATAGAAGATAGCACCAACACAAAATCCAGTTACAACCCCAACTACTGCTGCTACTACAACGTCCTGGACGAAATAACATGCAAGCAATTGACAAAATTGTGCTATTTACGCATAAAGAATCTGAATCAGAATCAGTATAATCAATATTCAAAGTGACTCAGAATCAGTATAATCAATAACCGAAATGAGCAACAGAAACAGAACTATAATAACTAATTCACCAATATTCACAAAAGTTTACAATTCAAACTACAAGGTTTCATAATAGTCACTCCATGATTCTCATGGTATTTTATGAAAAATGTGAACTAGACTTTAAAATCATTGCTTGCATTTGAATTGCAATCCGATAAGAAGTGTCGAGTTTTCACTTACAATGCAATTGTTTCCTTGAATTTCAGCAACTATCCCCCATGTACCTCTGTCAATTGTTTCACTTACAAAATCTGCAGTAGAAAAGCCAAATAATTAGGTTAAATGAAGAAATTATAACCGAGTACTTCAATAGATGATCTGTAGGAGTAAAGCATGTACCTGGTTGGTTGGTACAATACCCATTATCTTCCATATCTTTTGCAGACAGTAAGTAATATGAAATGGGAAAAGGCAAATCCTTCATATGTTCCATGCACAACAGCTTGTCTGCATCACAGCTACAACCTGATTCAACAATCTCAGCAGAGGCATTTAAAGACTAAAAAAATGCAGGATTGTATGTACTATGGAGCAGGTAAATGTCAAAAAACTGAACACTCATTTAATTTTTGAAAAATTTACTAGGCATTTTTCAAAACAATATCACCCTTATGAGCAAGTCTCCAAACACTGAGAAATTATAAGACTTGAGTACATAGCATGCTCAATAGTAAAGTTTCCATTGCTTAATCAAAGCATCAGGATATCATCTAGTCAAGGATTTCGGCAAGACAACCAATCACTCAGATTAATAAATCAGGCAAACTTCACTAAAAGGTTCAATTGAAGACACATGGCAGCTACTTGAATAGTCCAAAACTAAACTCATGTTCAATTGACATTTAAACTTTTCTCCTCCAAAAGTTAACTTTGTCCTTCTAATAGAAATCCAGGAATGCATATAAAAAACACTAGCAAGCATAAAAACTAACAATAACAACCAAGGGTAAGGGAGCTACTTTTCCAGGTTGAGAGAAAAACAAAAGTAAACAATACCAGCAAAACTAACGGTAACGACGAAGGGAGAGGGTGTTGTTCCTCTTCCATGTGGCCCTTCGAGAAGGTCTGTTCTTGTGATGCAAGTGCCCCTTGCCGCGCAGTCCCCTGTACTTCTTTCCAGCAGATGTGAGCCCCCGAAGTTCCCTGTGTTTGTGGACAGGATTGCAGATCCAGTTTATTCTAGGATCATTCCTAATTGTGTTATGGGCGGCATCAGCCAGGATTATCTCATAATACTTGTAGGTCGAGTCTTGTGAAAGGCATAACATGCTTCGTAACTTGCCAAGGAATTAAAAAACAAAAAAAAGGAAAAAAAAAAAGCATTTAGAAATTATCTGAAAAACCTCGTTGATCCAGTAAGAATTAAGAACCTTGAGGCCACCCAATTTGTGTGCGTATCTTCCCCTCCAGTTCCTGCAAGATATCAAGTAATATCATCAAAGAGAAAGTGACAGCCATTGAATAGATAAATGTAAAGAAAAATGAAAAATTGCCAACTAGAGGTCAGAAAGAAATGTAAAAATTGCCACAGTAGTTATCATAATATATTTCCTAATGTTCGCAGGTTTAAGAATTAATTTTCTCATGTATACTTCATTAAAGATTAGCATCATTTAGTTTACAACTTCATCCATATCAACTCAAGCAAGTCCCTTCCTATAACTCTTTTCACACTACAAACTGCAAGAATTATTCTGGCTCATTTCCATGCAAAGTACAGTACTTGCCTAAGTAATCATTTGTAGGTCACACCATTTTTATCATGAAAATTCATCAATCACCAAACCCAGATAAATTGATATATTTTGGTTTGCAATAGTTAATTTATTTTACTATCATATCCAACTATGACATAGTTGTAGTTTAATTTCCTCAGACGTTGTGGCCAACGTGTGTTTTAAATCTCAAATCTCTAATACGACAAACTTAAACCAAAAGTTAGAACAAAAGAGCTTACCAAATGCCAGCACAAGAAGTCATCATCATCACATAATTCAACCTAAAAATCAAGAATACCATAAACAATATATGAAGAGTCATTTAAATTAGGAAAAGAGATGTCTTATTCGTCATACTATGACATAGTCTAATATACTGTGTGCAGAACACAGTGGATGATTGAAAGATTATTCAGGACCACTATTCATATAATGCTGACAGTGGTACCAAAAATAAGGCTCAGTCATGAATATATATAGTAAAAAAAAATCATCTAACCAAGATATCTTTAACTGAAGAAAATGAATCCAAACGTTCCTGAACCAGACAGCAGAACTCTTCATTATATATAACGTAGAAGAATGCATGCTACTTACAGTGTTTATGTCGGGATTAGCAGTATTGATCTGTTTTCTACAGGCAAGAATTTGTTCTGTTTCCGAGACCTACCTAAGCATCAATACAGACTCATACAGCCATTCATCTTTTCATCGTTTGATAATTCAGTCTTCATTTTGACCATACTATCCTATCCATCACACCAAATATAATTAAAAAAATTTGACTGCTTGGAGGTTACTTAATCAGTTAAACGACATCATGCCCGCCAATTGAACGGTCCATAATGATCCACAGGCAGACATGTATGTGTAACAAGTATGAACAGGCACTTAAAATGTTTCTGTTACAGTATTTGCTAATTTAATATAAAACAAAAAGAAATAAAAACAAACAAATAAATACAACTTTACCTGACCCTTCCTTGATATTACGCAGCGAGAATCACCAACATTTGCAACTACAAGTTGGTTATTTTGAATGACTGCAACACAGGCCATGCTTCCAGAAGTTGGTCTAAAGAAAATCAGAATGGGGACCCTGATTACAATGGTTGAGAAATAAGATATGATCTAAATTTTAAAAGGAAACTTCACATATCAAAGATAAACCACTATACTGAAAATACACTAAAAATGTTTTGATGACAACAATTCCTGGATGAAGATGGTGCATGATATGATCTAAATTGTCTATTTTATCACCCATTCCAGCCAACTCTCTCCAGCCTCTTTGTCTGCGCACCATCTCATCCATTCAGCCATGGTTTATTCTACAGGGACTCTGACCAGGGCAGACCCAAGAATTCATGTTAGGGAGGGTTGTTTTACTATTAGGTAGACAGCTACAAGTTTCTTCATAAAAAAAATTTATTTTTTTCCCTGGACAAACGGCCCACCCAAAGGTCTTAATTCTAACCTGTGAACATTTACCAGTAGCAAAGACAGATCCATAACTATCCAGAATTAAGCAACATTACATCAAACATCTTATCTTCAACCATGAGCAAAAATGAAAGACTCCAAATTGTCACCAGTTGAGAAATTACCTCACCATTAACTCTAAAGGAGCTTGAATCGGGTGGAACCTCCATTCATGAATTCAAGTTTCTTTCATTCAGGCAGATCTTGCATTTAGTTGCGTTATCCTCCTATTGACAATTTAAAAAAAAAAAAAAACTTAGTTAACTCATCAGTTTTGTTTAATTCAGTACACTTGAATAAGTACCAAAACTTAAAAAAAATTTCAACCCAATCAAAAGATCAATTTGTAGAGGCATATAATCAAACACTTTAGGAAACACAAATACTCACTTAGTCCCATCCAGTACAACGGTAGCTTGTGATGTCAACATGTTCAACGTGAGCAATCTTGAACCAGTCTTCTCCCCTGTCCTTCTCGCATCTTCTCTCTAGCTCTTCACTGCAACCGTAAATCTCTAGTTGTCTCAAAGCAATGAGGTTTTATAGTCCTTCTGGCAATGCTTTGCGATTCGAAGATCCCAACAGAGGCGAAAGACCACTAGTAGCTGAAAGAAAAAAAAAGTAAATCTGAAACAGATCTGAAGAAGAAGAAGAAGAAGAAGAAGAAGAAGAGATCTAAAGAAGAAGAAGGATCTTACCTGGAAGGAGATCTGAACCGAAGGAGGGACGGAAAGATCAGTGTGTTCTTCTTCTTCTTCTTTTCACCAAACTCAGCATTGGAGGCACCGACGAACTCTCCTTCAAGAACCGGAGAAAGGACACAAATTTTTTTTGCAACCGCAAAATTTTAGGGTTTCGGGAGATCAGTGTGTGCTCTTGGGAGATCTGTGGGGAGATGGAACAAATTTTAGGGTTTGAAACAAAGGGTTGAAAAGTGCAGAGTTGGGGGGAGATGGAGCGGGAACGCAAATTTTTTTCGCCCGCGAGAAATCGACTCGACTTCTCCACACATCCACGTGCAACACACGTGCATTTTCATTTTATAGCAACGGTTTTAAGCCCTTGGCCATTATAGCCACGGTTTTTAGCTGTGGCAAACAAACCAACGGTTTCAAACCGTAGCCAAGCCTTTTGGTGTAGTGATTATAGCCACGGTTTTTATTTTTTAGCCATGGTTTTAGGCTGTTGGCCATTATAGCCACGGTTTTTTGCCGTGGCAAACAAACCAACGGTTTTTTGCCGTGGCAAATAAACCAACGGTTTTTTGCCGTGGCAAATAAACCAACGGTTTAGAGCCGTGGCCACCTCCGTGTAGCTAAACAGGCCTTTTGGTGTAGTGTCGTGCTTCAAGATAATTAACATTTTGAGGTCCAACTTTGTTAGCTTAATTTGCTTGACTCCTATTCAACACAACACATATTTTGTTGTAAGAAAAAAAAACTTACTTGTCAAATAGGACAATTTCCTTTTCATGTCATCCTGTTGTTATCAATGTGTCATCTCCATATAACACTATATATGTTGCATGAGAGGCGAGTTCTTAGACATTTTTAAGAAGAGGATATTAGGATAGTTTGCTATAAAATCAAAGGCAACAACTTTTGACACCACCATTTTTGCTGAAGCACACCACCACCTACCAAAGCATACCATCAATATAAACTCCGAATCAAATTGTCTCTTCCTCCCCCTCTTGAAGAATGAACAACTCTCCCTACCACTCGACCAATGAATGAACAACTTCCTCCCCAAATTTGAATCTTCCCACCCACGAACAACTATGCTCTACTCTCTACTCTCAACTCTCTCTCTCTCCAACTACTATAGTTCTCTACTCGCTGATACAAAATGAGGGTGTGAAACTGCAATTTGGTGTGCCATTTTGTTGTGCTATTTGGAGGATATTTGCTATGCGATTTGGTGCATTTTGGTTCGATTGTTTGTGACTAAAGTTGTTCGATTTGGTGCATCTTCATCTTTCTTTGTTGTTTGTGTTCAATTGTGGTTGTGGCGGTTCGTCTTCATCCAAACCCACAAACTCATGTAACTTCAAACCCTTAATCTCTATTGAACCCTAACTTTTGCCCTTCTTTTGTGCGATTGGATATTTGTTCCCTCAGTATGGACAAAACTATGAACTCTCATGCCTTATTTTTGCAACTAAATTTTATTTATATTTTTTGAAGAAATTTTTAGGAAATGGATTTTGCATCTTTTTTGGTTGGTGGTGGTGGTAGTAGTAGTGAGGATCATCCAGCTAATAGATGACCAATGACTGTCTCTTATCGAAATCTCATTGCAGTAAAGAAAAAAATAGGGAAGAGAGAAAATATGCAAGAACGAAAGGAAAAAGAAGAGAGGTTGAAGATGATAGAGGATGAAATTGGGAGTAGTTTGATTAAGTAGAAGTGGCGCGACTCCTAATCCTATCGCAAAGTCAAACTCAATCTCAAAGTCAAGGTGGTGTGGTTAGTGAGGTTTTCTAGCCCAATCACAAAGTCAAGATGGCGGGAGGGTGTTATACAGGAAGGTGAGCAGGCATAGGAGTTGGAAGAGGGTGACAGGGATGAGGATGGCTAGTGGCATGAGGATGAGGAGGCTAGGGATGACGGAGATGCTAGGGATGAATATGAGATTCGAAATGAAGAGGAACCAGTTATTTATGTTGAACCTCGTTTCAATGAAGAACATGACAAAGTTTTGTGTCCTGGGGGTCCCAAAGATGGTTGCATATTAGAAGATTATGATGGACATGTTTCTCTGTCCATTTGGACTGTTCAGGTAAATATAAATTTTTAGTTTTTAAAATATGTAAATTTGATTGTTTTTATATTTTTTTGGTCACTGACCCGTTTTTCTCATTGCTTTCTGTATTCATGAAAGAGGCAAATTGATATGTCAGTATCAATATAAGAATTTCTTAGATTGGAAATTGAGTAAGGAGCCAAGAGAAGTAAGGTCAATTGTCTATAAGAGTGATCTACGTCCCTTGATCCACTATTATAAGGATCATGTGGATAGGGTGACAATTTGTGCTTTTGTTGAGCGTTGGCAAACTGAAACTAACACATTTCACCTCCCTTTTGTAGAGATGACCATCACCATCAATGACATCTATTATATCACTCAATAGTCGTTCCTTGGTAAGTCGATTATTGTGGAAAAAGTCAAATGAAGCTAGAGGAATGTGTGAATCTGTTGGCGAATGCTTTGGGGATTAAAAAGAGTAAAACACAGAAGTATGTCAAGAAGAATTTTAGTTTTGTAAAGATGAAGTTTATTAAGCACAATTGTTTGTATCACACTATAGTGTAATTGACCTATACTTCAACAAATTTGCATACATTTGAAATATCAAATTTATTTGTTTTGAATAAGATCAATGGTTTCCTTGTAGAACAAGTTCCTTCATGGGGCTCTTAAGTTGGTGGAAGCCTCTATTGAAGAACGCATGAATGTTGATGATGGGGTGTTTTGGTCAAGGCAAAAGAAAGTAGGTGACTTGCTAAGAAAAATGTGCTCATCTGTGGAAAATGAAGAAACGACAAAGTGGTCTAGTTGGTGGTGGTGGTAGTGGTGTTGCAAGTGGTGGTGTTTATGTTGCAGGTGGTGGTGATGGAAGCATTTAAAATAAGCGGTGGAGGAAGTGAGGCTAGAACCAAGAAGAGACATGAAAATATCACTTCAACGCAACCTAAAAAAAATTAAGTGGATGTGATGTTGAATTTTGATTCTTGTAGTTGTTCAACTTTGGTCTTCATGTTAAGTTTTAGTTAATGAAGTGTACAGGGAAAGTGGTGTTGATGTAATGATTTAAAATTGATGAAATGCATTTCTAGTCTTAAATTTTGGTCTTTGTGTAAAGGTGTTGATGTAATGATTTGTCGTTTGTGAAATGAATTATGATTTCATTTATTATTGAATATGGACATGTTATCCAAAATTGCAGCGGATCATGCAAAACAAACCAAAACTGGATAGAATTTATGTACAAATGCAATGGATCCAGCAAATTCAATAGTCCAACACGTAGGATCCGCTACGTTCAGAAAGAAAACCTTACTCTTTCCATTTTTGCAACTTTTTTATTAGCCTTTTACAAATTTCTATGGTTTATGTACACTCATACCAAATTGGTTTTATTGCAAAAACACATTTTGGACATTGTCTTCAAGCATCCATGTTTTGGAACTGTGAAGTCGAGTTTTTTTACTCGACATCATCGAAATAGTGTTTTTGTAATAAAAACAGTTATTTTAAGAGTGTATATAAACCATATAAATTGAAAAATAAAATGAAATAACAAAAATTGCAAAATTGGACAGAGTCATGTTTTCTGTCCAAACGCAGCGAACCCGATGAATCCAATAGACTAACTCGCATGATCCGATGTGTTTGGACAAAAAAAAACCTTGCTCTGTCCATTTTTCCAAATGAGCAAATTCTACGGTTGTTTATGTTCGACTCGCCTTGGTCACTATGAGTACGTTTGACAGTCGATTTAAAAATCGTGAATTGGTTTTTTTTTTCTTCAAAATTGGTTGGACTTGAGGCTTCTCCATGCATGAGGAATTGATTTCCAATGTACCATTCTTAATCTGCCATGTCTAATCGACTTATGGATTGGATTGGTAATGGTTGAGGAGTGGAGTGTAATCCATCAAATCGGTTTAAGGGTTGAGGATAGTGTTGGTGGAAGAAATAAATTTGTAGCGGGGGTGTTTTTCATCTTCCACTTATAAATAGATGAGGAGACGAAATTTCATCTTCTCAAACTTCTCAAAGGCAAAAACTACACAATGTCGAGTTCTCTTCCTCTTAGTTTTCCTCGTCGGGTTCCAAGTGTGAAGGAACTTCCTTTTCCTCCTAGTTTTCCTCCTCGAGGTAGTGGAAATGATGTTCGTCCTTCTCCTCCTATTGTTGTGGACAAAGTTCCTCATTCTCTTCCTGGTAATGATGTTCCTCTTCCTTTGCAGGTACAGTTGAAAATGAAACATACTCTGAGTTGGAAGGCTTATCCGAGGAAAAACTCAGAATCTTTAGGTTTGCCCATGAGGTTGGGCTAATGCAAGGGTGGACTCCACTTCCAAAGCCTAACATTTGGCCTGCAGTAAGTGCTACTTGGGTTGACTCTCATGCTCCCATCGGTAGTGAAAAGGTTTATCATGGCTACTACGACTCCGAAGAGGAAGACTACGAAGAGGAAGATTGTGCCAACATAGGAAGCGTCTTGATGACACGCGCCCGGACTTCGACATGGATGACGACACGGACTTCCATGATCATGACTTTGATGTCCCTAGGGACGTATATGATGACTTTAAGGGTTACGACTCCGATTAGTTAATGATATTGTTGTGTTTCCTTCTCCTGGATTATTAACTTTATGCTCAATATGTATTGTATTTTATTTTGCCCCAATGAAATGAAATGATGTTTCCGTAAATGAATATTGACAACAATTTACCTAGCATCAAAATGGTTGTTTTGCGAATAATTTTCATTTAAACATGATAACATTTATCAAAATATCCGAAAAGTGGAGACAAAATCAACTTGAGAGAAAATAAAACTAAACCTGATCAAACACATTTCGCAAAATAAAAAGGCGAATCCAAACAACCAAATTGCAGCGGAATATGCAATTGAAACCAAAACCACCCAGAAACACGCAAACGCGGCGGATCATGCGTCTTCGATAATTAAATCTGCAATGTTCTTTACGTTTGGACATAATTGTTTTTAGTATTTTCCATTATTTTCCATTTATATGGCTGATATACACTCTTAAAAGAATATTTTTTATTGTAAAAACACAATTTTGACGATGTCGAGTAAAAAACTCGACTTCGGAGGTCCTGAAATGTGGATGCTTAGTGACAATGTCCAAAATATATTTTTTAATAAAACCAATTTATTAGAATTGTATATAAACTACATAAAATTTAAAAAGTTGAACAAATTCATAACACAAAATTTGAAAAATGGACAGAATCAGGTTATTTGTCCAAACACAGTGGATCTTGCGGGTTAGAAAATTGGATCCATAGGATCCTCTGGGTTTGGACAAAAAACGTTATTCTGTCCAATTTTGCGAATTTTGTTTTTAGATTTTTTTTTTTTAGTTTTTTCAATTTATATGGCTTATATAAACTATTAAAGAATTGTTTTCATTGCAAAAACACCATTTCAATGATGTCGAGTAAAAAACTAGACTTCGAAGGTCCAGAAATATGGATGCTTAAAGACAATGTCCGAAATATATTTTTACAATAATGAGTGTATATAAACCTTATAATTTTCAAACAGTTGAAAATTTTTATAACATAAATTTTGGAAAAATGGTCAGAGTCAAATTATTTGTTCAAACATAGCGAATCTTGCGAGGTAGACTAATGGATCCGCAGGACCCACTGTGTTTGACATAAAACCTAACTTTGTCCAATCTACAAAAAAAAATTTATATTTTTTTGTTTTTTCAATTTATATGCCTTGTATACACTCTTATAGAATTGTTTTTATTGCAAAAATATCATTTCGACGATGTTAAGTAAAAAACTCAACTTCGAAGGTCCTAAAATATGGACGTTTAGAGACAATGTCGAAAATATGTTTTTGCAATAAAACCAATTTGTTAGGAGTCTATATAAACCATAAAAGTTTTAAAAAGTAGAAAGAAAAGGTATAACACAAAATTTGGAAAATAGACAGATTCAAGTTATCGGGTCAAAAGCAGCGGATCTTGCGACTGTCATTCTCAAATTAATGTGATCTACTGCATTTGTGTGTTTCTGGGTAGTTTTGGTCTCTATCTCATATGTCGCTGCAATGTGGTTATTGGTATTCACATTTTTGTTTGCAAAATGTGTCGGAACCAAGTTTACATTCATTTTCTATCCTTGGTTGACTTTGTCTCCAAACTTTCGTATATTTTGATAAATGTGATTCATGTTAAATTGATTTTTAGTCGACTTTGTAACTATTACCATGTATGGTCCAGTTGACCATTACAAATTACAAGGTTTACAACCATAACTATCAATTATAAGATGATATGCATTATAAGTAGATATGCATTATAAGTAGGATTGAAACACAATAAATGAAATGTAAAGTACATTCTATTGCCATTTAATAATCACAAGATACAAGTCATCCATAAATACAAAAACGGTGAGTTCTCTAACAACTGGATCATTTACGTATACGTGTCATTTACAAAATGCACCAAAAGTTAGTGTGTAAAACAGTAACACAATGTGTAGAAATTGTGTGCACATGCATCAATCGATTATGTGAATGACCTCGTCTGATTTCTTCTTCTTAGAAATCCTCATATTGTACTTTTTGACCTTCATATCACCAATGTGGAGCTTTCCATCGAATGAAATTTTCCATGATATTTCTTTTGGAAACATGCGAGAGGGCCAAGTAGGTATTGTCTTAGGCAATTTTGGTTTTTGTGTCATATGGAGCAAGACGAAGTAGGAACCCTGGGCAAGGTGTGCCATTAAACATACCGGTATGTCGTTTGACGGTGATGACGACTGAACATAGAGAAAACATGTAGTGCGTTGGTTCCCATAACACACAAACACACACCCATAACGGGTCGCCGCGAGCTCTAGCATATCTGGATCAATTAGCCAACTTCAGTCTGTAATGCGTACATTACAATCCAGTACTAGCTCATTACTTACCTGCCTCGAACCACTTTCCTTGTTGTAAAATAGGAAATTGCCTATGCATCGGAATCCACAATTCCCATTGCTTGGTATATTCTCAATGTTGTGAACATAATCTAGAATCCACGATGGAATTTGCTTCATTAAAGTATTTTCCACTTCTCCACCTTCTATTTTGGCTCAGAAACACTTTCTTGAGTTTTCAGCTCTTCTTGTGTCTTGACGTACTCATGACCGGATGGATCCCTTTTTGTCAACTTGTCATTCTTGGACAATGTCTTCTTTTTAGGTCTCCCCTTCAGATGGATCAATCATTAGGGTTGAACCATAGGCAACTCAACTCTAGAAGATTCCTCTTCAACACGAACTGTTGATAATGAGTAAATTCATTAAACTTTTGCTTAATGACTTCAACCACTGGGTCTATAATCACATGCGCACTGTCATCAATAGGTGTTTTGCCAAATTATATTCAATACTCATTTAGACCCCCGATTTCCAAAACTGAACAATGCTCATTTTTTGCCATCGTCAAAATTTGTTGAAATGACGCTTAAATCTTTATTAGTTGGACTTGGATCATGTCATGTATTTTTGTTCATACATTACAACATGTGCATTATGAATTTTCAACATTTTCTTTAACTTGGAGTTTGTGCATTCAACACGAATGATTGTTTGTTGGTCAAAATGCATGAAAGTGCCGGTCCATGCATTTATAAAGCACTCCTTATGCGGATACCAAACTATCCGCAAATAATCCAAACACTTGGGTGTGATGCCCATCTTCTCTCGAATTTAACAGTGCATTTATTCCATTCTTCCTCTGAGCTTGATCTATACAAATCTCGAGAGACATTTTATAAAATCATTCCACCCATCATTATCCTCAAATTGTTGTTTGCAATTCTTTTGAACATTTGTATTTATGTGCCACCTGCACAACAATCTCCTTGCTCCGGCGAAGATTTGTTCAATGGCTTTGATCAAAGCCAATTGTTTTTCAGTGACAATCATGGTTGGTAAATTGTCTAGCTCGAAAATCCCTAATAGTTTTTCCAATGCCTAGGCATAAGACTCTTCCTTCTTAGAAATCATAAAACAACATGCAACATTAAAAGTCTTGTCGATCGACGTATCACCCACAATCTCAAAGAGCGACATCCGATAGCGATTAGTTTTGTAAGTGCAATCCATAAACATGACTGATGGGAAAGTTGAACTGACTCAAGATGCGCCCAAAAAATATTGCTGACTATATTGTCCTCGTCCACAGTATGCCACTCAATGTTATTATTCTCGCTTAACAAGTGAATAGTGTGTTGCAGAGCCATTTTTCCTTCCATCTTAAGTAACTTTAAGTGATTAATGGAATTGTAAATAATCTTCAAATATGAGATAATGTTGGAAAATATCTCTTTCAAATCAGCCAAGATGAAGCGAGGGGCGACACCCGGTGTTGACATATTATGCAAATATTTGATCTCCGTTTCGTTCAGTTTTCCAGCAAATGAATAGCCAATAAGCAATTTTGCCCGAGGATGACTGTTTGCTGCACATGTTATTTGTAGCTTTTAATGATCATTACCTGGTGACACCCCTTTCAACTGAAATGGACACCCACACTTCTTTGTATCGCTTGATCGACCATTATGAAACTCCATTTTTTGCCTTTGGTTTTTCTTGGGGTTTCCTCCTCTCTCACATCCCAAATGGATCATTCCTCTACGTCGGTGATCAGCAAGTTCAGATTTAGTGATAATGACAACCGTGTTATTTTCCCTACCAATACCTTGGCAAAAAGCTATCAAGGCCGACCTCAAGTGGAAAACGTACAAAAAAATACTCAAATTAGGAACGGATGCAGCCAATTTTTGCTCCATGCTTGATCTTGACCTGCTGACCTACATAAGGAATGCTCGTGAGCCACAGACTACCATTGTGGTGGCCGATGTCACTCCGATGCTAAAGTCAAACAGGGATCTGAGGAAGGCTTAATGGTGTAATAAGGAATTTGTAGCGTACCTTATCTTACCAACCTCATGTCTTATTTATAGTGTTGGAATCCTAGTTCGACCAGGCCATCGATGGCGTAGTTTAGGGAAGGAGATCTTCATGGAGATTCTTCTCTAATTAGGAGTTGTGCTGTGAAGGGAAGTTTCCCTATTAGACTCGTGCTCTTGGATATGCGGAAGATATTTCCCAATCAGTGTTGTCATAGATGGAAGTTTCCATGTACGACGTATACTCTGGTATTTGCTTCCTCGTTGGAAACAAGGTGCTGCTAGCTTGCCTGTCCGAAACTGAACCCCGAGATACTTTACCTTAATAGGTCTTATGGGTATTGAGAATGGTTATGAGATGTGTGGGCTTAGCAGGCTGTAGTAATTCGGGTCCGTTTGGCGGATTGTGTTGTGCGAGCTGGAAACCGCTTGGGCCTATTATTTCTTGAGATCATCATGACATGTGTACGGTGTAAAAGAGAAGATGTTTCAGTGTATTATCAGCTACGCCCCCTGATTTAGTGGGCCATTGCATCAGTTCACTAAGTCACTTCTCAAAAAAATATGTCGTTCATGATGATTGAGAGTCTGAACCGTTACTTGAGCGACACGCTTCATTAATTAAGCGTGCGTCGGTTCAGTGGAAAACAGGTGGGAAATCAACTCCTATTTAGGTCTCTTTTTCTGTAGAGATTGACCTTTCCATTTCTTTGTTTTTAGAAACTTTGTTCTGTTTAGCTTTTGATTGAAAGTTTATTCACCTTTTCCATGGCTCGCCAAAACCACCTTGATGATGAGCTTCTTGCCAAGGGCGTCCAATTATTTGATGATAGGTAGGCTTCCGAATCGAGCCTGGCTGAGATTCGAAAGACGTATGGGGTCCTTGAAGATCTTCCACTTTATACTTTGAATAATGACCAGACGCGAGATGCTTCAAACTGGTGTCAGTTTTCCTGTGCTTGATGAAATCTGGGCTTTCTGGAATATCTTAGAATCCCTCCTGCCCAGTTGGTACCTGATGGGTACAGGACAATCCTTCTTATATTGATCATGGCAAAGGACGCTGGTGTCCGCGTAATTTCGAGGGTGATCCAGTTGTTGACTTCCCATCGGCTGAACGATCACGCCGTGTATAAGATGATGTTGCTGGCTTGCTTCAAGAAATTGTCGGATGACTTTAAATTCTGGCAGAAATTTTGCTTCTTGGCTACTTCAGATTCGAAGTACTTCAAGTTTAAATATCGTCTGCTTGAGCGGGAGTTCAAGCTACTTCGTAAGTATAGTCTCGCCCTTTGATTCCATTATGTTAATTGTATGTTGATCGCCGCATGTGTTTTTTGTAGGGAGGTTCCTCACTACTCCTCTTTCTCCGGAGGAGGAGGTCACTATGAAGGCATTCCATGACATGCCTTGGATGAGTGTGGAGGACGTTATCTGCCCTACCAATTTTAGCCGCAGTGGGTTGTGGGATCACTGGCACGTGGAAACTCTCTACAGAGCGCCAAAGGTTAAGTCCGAAGGTGGAACCCCTTCCAAGAAAAGGAAAGCCGCCAAAGTTAAGGCTCCCGCCCTGCCCGACACAGAGGGGTTTTCTGATACACTTGCCTCCTTCATAAGCTTGACGAGGTCTCGCGCCAGGGCTTAGCCGGCTTCTAAATGACATGCTACATTGAGGAAGGAACATGATTCAGACATGTCCGATGGGGCAGAGGTTGTAGCATCTGCTTGAAGAAGGACCACCTGCAGTTAGTAGGGGTTGATAATGTGTTGCAGCTGAGCATTGAGCAGGCTGGGGCTTCGAATGAGAAGCTAATGTTGTCTGTTGTGGCGGCTTCTACTGGTGTTGACCAATCCAGTCTTGTTTTACTGGAAGGCTCTGATGAGGATTCGCCTGTGGTCCCAGAGGTCAATCGTCCTTCTGGTGGATCGTCTAACAGTTTGGACCGTCCCTCTTGTAGTCTGCATTGCCTCCATCTCGCTCCAGACCGTATATCAAGGTAATGGAGGGTCCACTAGACAATTTGCTTCCTTCTCTTATTTCAGATTCCGCTGAGTCGGCTCGCAACAAAGGGTCGACTGCTGGTGACAAAGGGAAGGTTGTAGATGAGGGTCTAGGTGCGATGGAGACAAAAAAGGCGATGCTGGCGTATTTTGCATCCAGGAGAGCTTCATCCGGATGCACGGATGAGTTTGTTTGCTTCGGATGTAGTAAAAATGAACAATCAGGCCTGGCACCAAGAGGTTGACATTGATTATGCTTCGAGGAAGCATATAAGCAGACGTTATAGCTAGCTGGAAAACTGTGCTCCGAAACCCGTGGAGGATGTGCTGGAGAAGCGCATGGATAAGGGGTTGAAACACCTTATGCTGGGGATGTCCCAATTGAGCCAGGTAATCATCGCTAGGATGGAAGTTGAAGTGGCCCTTAAGAGGGTATATACCATGGAGCGTGTCTTCTCAACTATGCAGAAGTCGTATTCTGATGCATTTTTAGAGATTGAATCGCTGAGAAAACAAATTGAGGAGAGGAGACTGGAATAGTTAGCCGTTGATGCTGAGACTCAGAGGGTTCAGTTGGAAGCCCTTGAGTCTAATTTAGCAGAGGCGGTGTCCGCTAGGGACGGATCCAGATGAGAATTGATTCAGGTCCGCCTTGATCTGAAAGTTGCGCAGAAAGCTACGGCTAAGATGAGCTCTGAGTTGTAGTCTCTTGTTGAGGAGAATACCATGAAGGAATCGAGTGGATTGCCTAGAGACATCAGTTAGAAACCGACGTGGAACTTAACGCTCGAAAAGCAAGGAAAGTTGGGGACCAACTTTTCCTGGAGCAACATGAACTTAGCGCAGTTAAAAGTAGCTTGATCACTGAGCAGTCTCACGTTGATGCGCTGACAGGCATGTTGGAGCTGCTGGAGTGTGAACTTGTTGAAGCAAAGGCACGCGAGGAAGAGCTTCTCAAGGTGCAAGGCACGTGCGAATTCTGTTGGGTCGTGCATGGGAGGTTAGAACTGTTGGTGTTGATGAAGGAAGAACATTCAGAATGAGTCATTGCTTATTACAAGAAGGTGTCCTATGCAGACTTTGGAGTGGTCTCTGAGTCATCAAAAAAAACGGGTGATCTGGATCATGGCACTCAAGCTGAGCCATGCACGGACGCAACTTCTGCTTCTTCTTCCGTTAGGCTTAGTTCCCCTTTAATTGTATATCCTCCTGATGAGGAATGAATTTCATACATCTGTACCTTTTGTTTCAATTGTTAATGAAAAATAAGTATATTTTGAAAGTGGTTTGTCTGCTATTGAGAGTTCGACTGTTTATGTCGCGTATAATTTTGACCTATACTTCCATGAGGTCTCAGAGTTGCTATCGCGTGGTTACGTCTAATAGTGGACATTCTACGAATAGTTTGTCAACTTCTGTGAGCGTAAAGACGTTGGTTGAGCTGTAATACGATTAGACGGCCGCCATCTTGAAAAAGAACAGTGGTCCCGTGGCAAGCTGTTGACATCAGTCGGGGCCGACAGGGCTACAGGTTTGGGATGAGAGAATTTGGCGATCATGGTCTGTAGGAGCGCATTGATCCCATGGCGAATCGTCAACATCAGTTGGAACCTACTAGACTCCCACCTTCCCAACCATCTACATCTGCACGGAGTTGGCTACAGGTTTGGTATGATAAAATTCAACAACCATGGTCTATAGAAGAGCAACGGTCCCGAGGCAAATCGTCGGCATCAGTTGGATCTGACTAGGCTCTCACCTTCCAAATCATTTACACCCGTGCACATCGAGCTGCAAATTTGGGAGTTTTCGGTGACTATGGTCTGTAAAATAGCAGTAGTCCCGTGGCAAGCTGTAGTCATCAGTCGGAGCTGACTGGGCTCCCACCTACCTACGCAGAGTGCAGATGAATATGGCCTATGCAGCGAACTAGGCATCGGGCATCAAAAGCCGTTGTCATCAGTAGCGAACTAACTAAGCTTACCTAGTAAGGTTCGGCGATCATTGTCTATAGAAGAGCAATGATCCCTTGGCGAGTTGTCGTCATCAGGTCTGAGAGCGCTGACTAGACTCTCATTTCCTAGGCCATCGTAATCTTCGCGCAGCAGACTACGTGTCGGGCACCAGAAGCCGTCGTCATCAGTCGCGAACTGACTAAGCTTACCTGGTAAGGTTCAGCGATCATCGTCTATAGAAATGCAATGATCCCTTGTGAATCATCTTCATCAAGTGTGAGAGCGCTGACTAGACTCCCACTTCCTAGGCCATCGTCATCCGTGCGCAAGGGACTAGGCGTTGGGCACCAGAAGCCGTCATCATCAGTCATGAACTGACTAAGCTTACCTGGTAAGGTTCAGCGATCATTGTCTGTAGAAGAGCAATGATCCCTTAGCGAGTCGTTGTCATCTGGCATGAGAGCACTGACTAGACTCCTACTTCCTAGGCCATCGTCATCCACACGCAGCTGACTAGGCGTCGTGTGTGATCTATCATATTTGTCCACGGTAAGATGATTGGAGGTTGTGTTGGTTGTAACGGACAGTAGTGGAAGTTCAGTAAAAGCAAATATTTTATTGATAATATTTTTTGAGGTGTTCTACATTCCATGGTCGTTTAAGTTCGTCACCATTTATGTCTACCAACCAACACGTCCCCGGCCTGTTGACCTTGGTCACCTTGTAGGGTCCTTCCCAATTTGGGTTCGGCTTTCCTGTGACTGCTTCTTTGGTGTTCTGCTGGGTTTTTCGGAGTACCCTGCCTCCCACTCTGAATTCACATGGCTTGACCTTCTTGTTGTAGTATTACGTTATTCGTTGCTGGTAGGCAACTATCTTGGCGGTGGCTAAATCTCATTTTTCCTCGAGGAGGTCTAGCCCGACATGCAAGGCTTCATCGGTATTGTCTACTCTGAACTCCTCCATTCGGAAGGTGGGCACTTCGAGTTCCATCGGAACCATGGCTTCTGACTTGTAAGCTAGGGCGAATGGTGTTTCTCCGGTAGGGATTCTTTTGGTTGTCCGATACGCCTAGAGTATTACTGGTAGCTCTAAAACCCATTTCCCCTTGGCTGCGTCAAGTTTCCTTTTGATCGCCTCCAAGATTGTTCCGTTGGTAACCTCCGTTTCGTCGTTGGCTTGCGGGTGCTTTGGCGAGCAGAAATGGTGACTGATGTTCAAACTTTCACATAGTTTTTTAACCTTGATACCTTCTAATTGAGTTCCGTTATCGTTGACCAATACTCTGGGGATGCCAAATTTGCAGACAATGGTCACCCATATGAACTTTTCTATTTAGATTTGCCTTATCTTGGATAGGGGTTCCGTTTCGACCCACTTGGTGAAGTAGTCGACTGCTACAAGAAGGAACTTTTTACTGGTTGATATTGAGAGTGGTCCGACGATGTCCATCCCCCATTGTGAGAATGGCCATAGACTAGTCATTGTGTCAGTGGCTGGGTAGGCATGTGCATTTATGCCGAATACCTCTGACATTTGTCGCATTTACGGACAATATCTTTGGTGTCTCGCTGCATCGTCGGCCAATAGTACCCTAGGGTTAAAGCCTTGTGGGCAAGGGTTTTTCCACCCGAATGGTTTTCGCATATCCCATCGTGGATGCTTCTCAGGACACGACAGGCATCGGAGCAAAGGTCCAGTTGTTGATCTCCTGTATAAATTGTTTAGGAGAGTGTACCGCATTTCTCTGCTTCTAAGTTTTCTAGCTTCGACCTTCTCGACCGGAAGGGCTCCACTTTTGATATATTCGAGAATCGGAGTCATCCAACTTGCTGTTGTGTTTGTGGCACAAACATTACTGGGCTCTTCTTCGTCGAGGCTTGATTGCTCTTGGTATTCGATGAGACTATTCAAAACTTTAGCAAAGGCTGAGGCTTCTTTGGCGAGCGTATCAACACTTTTATTGTAGTCTCGGGGGCATTGTTAGAGCTCACACCTCTTGAACCCACTTATTGCATGGAATACCTTTTCGCGGTAGGCTATCATGCGGGGGCCTTTGTTGTTGAACTCTTCTTTGACTTGGTTGACTACCAACCTTGAGTCGATGTACGATGTTAGGTGATCTATCCAGGTCCTCGTGGCTAGCTTTAAGCTGGATAGGAGGGCCTCATATTCGATTCATTATTTGAAGCGGGAAAACTGAACCTAACAGTTTTCTCGAGAGTGAAGCTACTTGGAAAGCGGAGTGTGATTCCAGTTCCGCTTTCTTTTCCTGTTGACAACCCATCGCAACACAAGGTCCATCCTTGGTTGTCTGAATCTTGGGCTTGAAGGTCTGCCTTTGGTTCTTCTCCACCGGTAAGCTCGGGGATGAAGTCTACCAGCGTTTGGGCTTTAATGGTGGTTCTTGGGGTGTAGCTTATGTCGAACTACCCGAGTTTTACCGACCATTTCACCATCCTGTCAGATAACTCTGGCTTGTGCAGTATCGTGCAGAGAGGGTGCTTCGTTATAACTGTTATAAAGTGGGCCTGAAAATAAGGCTTCAACTTCCTCTAGGTTACGACCAGTGCCAGGGCTAACTTCTCCAGTTTTGGGTAGTGTGCCTTTGCTTCCACGAAGGTCTTAGTGGCATAGTACATTGGTCTTTGAATTCCTCGGTCGTCTCACACAAGGGCTGAGCTGACAGCGTGATTGGAGACAGACAAGTATAAGTAAAATGTTTCTCCTGTTGCAGGTTTTGAGAGCAGTTCGAGGCTCCCCATGTACGCTTTCAAGCTCTGGAAGGCTTGTTCACACTCTTCATCCCACGAGAATTTTTTGCTCCCTCTCAGTATTTTGAAGAAATGAAGGCATTTGTCGGATGATTTGGAGATAAACCTGTTGAGTGATGCCACCCTCCCAATCAAGCTCTAAACGTCTTTGATGTTGGTGGGGTCTTTCATGTCAAGAAGGGCCTGAATCTGCTATGGATCGGCTTCGATTCCCCTCTGGTTAACTATGTAACCTAGGAGTTTCCCTGACTCAACTTCGAACGTATACTTTTATGGGTTGAGTTTCATCTGATATTTTCAGATGGCTGAATTCTTCAGTGAGGTCTGCTATGTGGTCGGGGCTGAGGAGGCTCTTGACCAGCATATCGTCTATGTAAACCTCCATGTTCCTGCCGATTTGTTATTTGAACATTCGGTTTATCAGTCGTTGATACATCTCACCTACATTCTTCAAGTTGAGATAATTTGGTGTAACCAGAGTCTTCCCAGAGTAGCATTAGAAGTGGACGGCACATCGATTACTATAAACTCTTGAAACGGAACTTTATGAATCCGTTGCTCTTCCGCGACTACTGTTAGTTGTATTTTCCCCTCCAGGAAGCGTTTTTCGCCGTTGAAATCAATCATTGGACGACTATCAGGAGTTAGGACTTCTTCCTTTAGATGAATGTTGTGGAACGTGCTGAAGGATAGAATGTTCAATGAGCTTCCTGTGTCCACCAAGGATCTCCTTACTTTCCGGCTTGCTAGGGAGATCGTTATTACCAGAGCGTCATTATGCGAGAACTTGATGCCTCGGAAGTTTTTGTTCGTAAAGGCTAGTGACATAGGAGGATCATGGCTCTGGGCGCGTGATGTTTGTCGGTGGCCGCGTATCGCTTGGATCCTCATATCTCTGAGACCTCTTATTCTGGACATGTTTGATTGTTCAGACTTGGAATGTGCCCCATGGCGAACGTGTATCGTGCTTGCCAATTAGTCCCTTACTCTCTCGTCGGAAAGGACAAAAGACTTCTCCTCGGCCTCGACATTTTTCCTGGTAGTTCATTCCTCCTCTAGGGCGATGTATCTTTATGCTTCTTTCACCAGGTCCGCCATATTTGCTGGGGTCCAGAGTTAGGAAGTTATAAAACTTACTATTCCTCAGACCGTTGGTGAAGGCTGTGATGACTGTTACGTCGTTATAAATGTTGACAGAAGTCAAATCATTGTTGAAGCGCGTGACGTGCGTTCTCAGTGTCTCGTCAGGCTTTTGCTTCATGGATCTAAGCATCTTCGTTATTAGCAGGATCTGCTGTATATAAGATGATTGCAGATCCATCTCGGGGTCCGTCATTGCTGCTGTTGACGTAAAGACATGAGGTTGCTGCCCTTGCGTTATCGACACCACTAGGAGCAGTGGTATAGCGCTAGTCTGAGCGTTGACGTGCCCCCTTGTTCTCCATGGTTGCATGATTTGATGGTCACCATCTTCTTGAATTCTGAAGAGAGATGATGCTAGTGATTGGTTAGGAACTTTGTCGTCCCCACGGATGGTGTCAAACTGATGTAGTCAATTTTCACTCCCTGTTAGACCTTGACCTAGGGATGGCAGTGGGGCGGATTTTCACGGATATCCGCCCCACCCAATCCGTTTGGGGCGGTTTTGGATATGGCTGAATGGGTTTTCGGGTGGCTTTGGGTATCCAAAAAATATCCGTTCACTATTCGGGGCGGATACGGATTTGGCCATATCCGCCCCGAAAGCCCCGCGGATATCCGTTTAACCAACAAATTTACAAAAGTGCCCTTCGCCTATATAAAGGATTAACTGTTTTCAGAAATCACAACCCCTCCTCATTCGCTCCCTGTCCCTCACACCAATCGCTCCCTCACCCTCACCGAACTCTCCCTCTCACTGTCTCACAGAGCACAAGCTCTCCCCTCCCACAGGATCAGATTAGTCGAAAAAGAGGAAGGGAAGATCTTCGGTTCAAGGGAAGATCACCGCACACCACCTCGCCCTCCCTCACGCCGCTCGGCCACGAGATCTGCCTCCCTGGACCCTGCTCCCTCACACCGCGAGAGATCCCTCACGCCGCGTCACTGCTCCCTCACGCCGCGTCATTGCTCCCTCGCAGAGAGATCTCCCTCTCACAGGAGATCGCCCCTTCTCCTTCTCCGAATCTCCTTCTCTGATCTTAGCTTAGATCTGATCTTGATCCTCGATCGATCAGATCTTGATCTTGATCCTCGATCGAACCGATCTTGATCTTGATCCTCGATCGAACCGATCTTGATCCTCGATCGAACCGATCTTGATCCTCGATCGATCAGATCAGATCAGATCAGATCTTGATCTTGATCATCCGATCGATCAGATCAATCTGATCTTGATCCTCGGTCGATCTGATCTGATTTCAGATATGATCTGATACGATTTTAGATCTGATACGATTTTAGATCTGATACGATTTCAGATCTGATCTCAGATCTCATCAGATCAGATCTAAAATCTGAAATCAGATCCAGAGATTGGTTTTTTTTTGTATTAAAATTTTTTTTTTGTACGAATTCTTTGTAAATTGTAATTCAGAATTTTTTGTAATTTTTTTGTACGAATTCATTGTAAATTGTAATTCAGAATTTTTTGTAATTCAGAATTTTTTGTATTTTTTTTTTTTTACGAATTCAGAGATTATTTTTTAATTTTTTTTATAATTTTGTACGGATTTGCGGGGCGGGGCGGATATCCGCTCATCCGCACGGGGCGGTTATGGATTTTGATTTAAAATTGCAAACAGATTTGCGGGGCAGATTGGGGATCCGATATTAGTGACGGATCGGGGATGGATTTGCTCAAATCCGCCCCAATCCGCCCCGTTGCCATCCCTACCTTGACCTGCTGACCTGCACAAGGAACGCACATGAGCCACGAACCACCGTTGTGGTGGTCAATGGCACTCTGATGCTAAAGTCAAATAGGGATCTAAGGAAGGCTTAATGTTGTAAACAGGGAATTTTTAGCGTACCTTAGCTTACTAACCTCATGTATTATTTATAGTGCTGGAATCATGGTTCAACTAGGCCATCGGTGGCGCAGTTTAGGAAAGGAGATCTTTGTGGAAATCCTTATCTAATTAGGAGTTGTGTTGTGAAGGGAAGTTTCCTTGTTAGACTCGTGCACCTAAATACGCGGGAGATAGTACCCAATCAGAGTATTGTCCATAGATGGAAGTTTTCATATACGACGTATACTCTAGTATTTGCTTCCTAGTTGGAAACAAGGTGTTGTTGGCTCGCCTGCCCGAAGCTGATCCCTGAGATACTTGCCTTAATAAGTCTTACGGGTATTGGGGATGGTTGTGACGTGTGGGCTTAGCAGGCTGTAGTAATTAATTCGGGTCCATCTGGTGGACTATGATGTGCAAGCTTGAAACTGCTTGGGCCGGATCAGTGTTGGGCTGACGCTTGGGCCTGTTATTTCTTGAGATCATCATGACACGTGTACGATGTAGAAGAGAAAATGTTTCGGTGTATCGTCAGGAACAATATTAAACATGTTACAAAAATCAATAAACTTGAGAAAAAAATATTATACAAGAATTAACTTATTACTTCCATAAGAAATAACTCGCCATTGTTGACTACCTCTTCCAATGCTCTTTCCTCATTGGTCTCGACATTTGTAGACCTTGCCATTGACATGATCATCATCATCCTTCTACAATAAAGTAAATCAAACAAATTATAATTAAAGCCATATATTAAGAAAGCAAATGAAGAAAAATGATTAAGGCAATGGTTACCTCTAAATGGTTGGTCTCTTCCAAATACGATTGAAGTATGTCAGAGTTCTCAATATCATTCGTAAGTATCTGAAAATTTATTATATCGATGAGAAGGGCTTATGCACAAAATAATCATTAACTTATAAGTAAAATCGACAAACCATAACAACAACAACAACTGATAAACATCTACATCATTGATTTTACGCCCCATTTATCTCTTTATTAGTCTCTAGTTGTGCTTAAAATTAATTAAATATCTCTAATTATTTAAAATATGATTATTGTCATAATTTATTTTGAAAATTGAGAAATGCGCAAAATTCGAGACAATTTTACCATAAATTTGCATGACAATGACCAATTGGAGAAATTATATTTTTTAAAATCAATGAAAAGTACGAAAGTCGAGGCATTAGGGCATGTTCACGGTACATGTGGATCAAAATTTTCATTTTAAGACCATATTATGGAAGTCTAGATTTGGATCCAATTAGTGGCGATTTATGATGGAGACATGTGGTAAGTTTCAAAATAAGATCTTTAAGTGTGGAACATGCAATCATTAACACAAATAGAATATCAACTCAAAGCAACCAAGGATCAAATCAAATAATATTCCATTGTCTTGAGTTTCATCCCACAATGCACACATGTGCAAGTGTATCTACTTATAATTGGGACTTTCTTGATGTATCTATCCCTAATTATGACTCCCTTTATTTTGGGGTCATTTAGTGGTACCCCCACCTTAATGGCCTAATGAGGGTCATACACCATATTGTTCATGAATTAGGGGCACCCCCCACTTTTGGGTCAACTGTGGTCTCCCCATCATGACCGTTATGTTTCACATGACTCCCTTTCTACTTTCATAATGCCTAAATTACCCATGTTTTGGGATGTGCAAGTGTATAAAATGTATCTCGGGGGCATTTTAAGGATTCTAATAAACACTCCCTTTTCATTTTCTTCCTTAATCAAACTAATTTTCTTCTTCAACATCCACTCCTTTTGAACCTGAACCACATTCATCATGCCCCCACCAAACCTCCATCATCGTCCCCCCAACATCATCGATAAAACGAACCACTGCCTCATCTACATCATTCGTAAGTACGATTGAAGTATGTCAGAGTTCTCAATATCATTCGTAAGTATCTGAAAATTTATTATATCGATGAGAAGGGATTATGCACAAAATAATCATTAACTTATAAGTAAAATCGACAAACCAAAACAACAACAACAACTGATAAACATCTACATCATTGATTTTACGCCCCATTTATCTCTTTATTAGTCTCTAGTTGTGCTTAAAATTAATTAAATATCTCTAATTATTTAAAATATGATTATTGTCATAATTTATTTTGAAAATTGAGAAATGCGCAAAATTCGAGACAATTTTACCATAAATTTGCATGACAATGACCAATTGGAGAAATTATATTTTTTAAAATCAATGAAAAGTACGAAAGTCAAGGCATTCGGGCATGTTCACGGTACATGTGGATCAAAATTTTCATTTTAAGAACATATTATGGAAGTCTAGATTTGGATCCAATTAGTGGCGATTTATGATGGAGACATGTGGTAAGTTTCAAAATAAGATCTTTAAGTGTGGAACATGCAATCATTAACACAAATAGAATATCAACTCAAAGCAACCAAGGATCAAATCAAATAATATTCCATTGTCTTGAGTTTCATCCCACAATGCACACATGTGCAAGTGTATCTACTTATAATTGGGACTTTCTTGATGTATCTATCCCTAATTATGACTCCCTTTATTTTGGGGTCATTTAGTGGTACCCCCACCATAATGGCCTAATGAGGGTCATACACCATATTGTTCATGAATTAGGGGCACCCCCCACTTTTGGGTCAACTGTGGTCTCCCCATCATGACCGTTATGTTTCACATGACTCCCTTTCTACTTTCATAATGCCTAAATTACCCATGTTTTGGGATGTGCAAGTGTATAAAATGTATCTCGGGGGCATTTTAAGGATTCTAATAAAAACTCCCTTTTCATTTTCTTCCTTAATCAAACTAATTTTCTTCTTCAACATCCACTCCTTTTGAACCTGAACCACATTCATCATGCCCCCACCAAACCTCCATCATCGTCCCCCCAACATCATCGATAAAACGAACCACTGCCTCATCTACATCATTCGTAAGTACGATTGAAGTATGTCAGAGTTCTCAATATCATTCGTAAGTATCTGAAAATTTATTATATCGATGAGAAGGGCTTATGCACAAAATAATCATTAACTTATAAGTAAAATCGACAAACCATAACAACAACAACAACTGATAAACATCTACATCATTGATTTTACGCCCCATTTATCTCTTTATTAGTCTCTAGTTGTGCTTAAAATTAATTAAATATCTCTAATTATTTAAAATATGATTATTGTCATAATTTATTTTGAAATTGAGAAATGCGCAAAATTCGAGACAATTTTACCATAAATTTGCATGACAATGACCAATTGGAGAAATTATATTTTTTAAAATCAATGAAAAGTACGAAAGTCGAGGCATTAGGGCATGTTCACGGTACATGTGGATCAAAATTTTCATTTTAAGACCATATTATGGAAGTCTAGATTTGGATCCAATTAGTGGCGATTTATGATGGAGACATGTGGTAAGTTTCAAAATAAGATCTTTAAGTGTGGAACATGCAATCATTAACACAAATAGAATATCAACTCAAAGCAACCAAGGATCAAATCAAATAATATTCCATTGTCTTGAGTTTCATCCGACAATGCACACATGTGCAAGTGTATCTACTTATAATTGGGACTTTCTTGATGTATCTATCCCTAATTATGACTCCCTTTATTTTGGGGTCATTTAGTGGTACCCCCACCATAATGGCCTAATGAGGGTCATACACCATATTGTTCATGAATTAGGGGCACCCCCCACTTTTGGGTCAACTGTGGTCTCCCCATCATGACCGTTATGTTTCACATGACTCCCTTTCTACTTTCATAATGCCTAAATTACCCATGTTTTGGGATGTGCAAGTGTATAAAATGTATCTCGGGGGCATTTTAAGGATTCTAATAAAAACTCCTTTTTCATTTTCTTCCTTAATCAAACTAATTTTCTTCTTCAACATCCACTCCTTTTGAACCTGAACCACATTCATCATGCCCCCACCAAACCTCCATCATCGTCCCCCCAACATCATCGATAAAACGAACCACTGCCTCATCCCACTACCATCACTCCATCCATGCTCCACCTCCAACTAAACTGCCACCACCAACAACTTCGATTTATCAAACTCACTACCATCACCACCTTCAGTAACATTAGACTCACAACATCATCACCACCTTCAATGAAATTAAACTGACACTGTCATCACCAATTTTGATCAAAACCCACCCACAATTTGTTAGAAATTGTCTCCATGAATTGTACGAAATTTGGAGGTGTCACTAATATTTTATATAACAGTGGGTCATTATTCATTTATGTATTAATAGGGTGGGGGTGGGGTATGTCGAATATTAGGGTGATGTTTATTTTCAGTACTTTTGTCATGCCCTATTGATGACAACACAAGGTGGCGGTGAGTTATTTGGATTTGATAAGTGAAGTCAGGTGATGAATTCTGATTTCGGTTTGGGTTAAACTCAAATTGGAGGTGTTTAATGGGTTAGATTGATTCAATCGAAGGTAGTGATGGTGGTCGGTTTGAATTAACTAAATGCATTCGTGGTCGGGGGTGATGGTAGCGTTGGAGGTGGTGGTGGGATGAAACAATGGTTTGTTCGAAAGTGTGGAGGGGGATCATGAGGTAAAGGGTCATGGTAGATCATTTTCAAATAAAGAGAAGGTTGAAGAAGATATATAGGGGTTTTGATTAGAACCCTTTAGATCATCATTGAGATGTGTTTTATGAAATTTGTGGGGGGGGGGGGGGGGGGGGGGGGGGGGGTAACACTAATTTTTTAATAACAATAGGGTTGCATATCTATGGATAGTTCTGCCATTATTAAAATACCTAGAAAGACATGTGCACGACACGTGCAAAAGACAACGGTAATGATTTGGAGACCACAGCTGAACAAAGAATAGGGGTGCTCCTAATTTATGAACAATATGGTGTGTGACCCTAATTAGGCCATTATGGTGGGGGTCCCATTAAATCACCATTGATTTTATATGATATGATTTGAAGTATATTCAAAGGATTTGAAGGATTTTTTTTATTTTTATTTCTAGCTTTGGAGGAGAACAATAGAAATAGGCTATCAAACTCTTTGAGAGCAACTGATCATGTACATTTATACATCCTTCTCTTATCTCTAGCATAACTTAGATTAGTTTTTGTCTTTCGTTGGAGCTTTTGTTCAAGTCAAGTTTATTACATGTAAGTTTTTAGTTTTGAATATAATTAAAGTTAGTATTTTCTTTATGCATTAGTTTATCTTTCAATTTAATTAATTTACTTCCCCATCCCCCTTCCTAGTTTTACTCTTGGATTAATTCATCACAATGACAATGGTAGGCTAAACCTCTCTTCTCAAGGAGAAGAGATGAAACCTACTTGAGTAATGCGGAGATCTCTTTTTTAACACAAAAAAACAATGAAACTTGTATAATTTTATTATTCCAAAATTCCACCAATGAATCAAAGTTGTCAAATCGAAATATGGATAATGAAGGATTATGCAAAATGAAGATATGGACTTGGAAACAAGAATTTATTTGTTTTTCATAGTTCTTCAATTCTTCGTAAATTATAAGCATTCATTCGAAAGAGAGGTGGATTAATGATGGTTGATGCATCCAAATCCACCCCTGTTGACTTTGACCTACAAAAGTGAACAGCGGTGAACCAGAGACCACCATTGGCGGCCAAAGACACTCCGATGGTAAAGTCAGGTTCTTGAATAAATATGGAATTAGACTGATAAAACTAGGTTTACATGTGTGTACCTTTCTCATCTGTTTTGTTCACTTTATATAATGAGAGCGTTTTACTCCTTTATTGACTCTACCTTTGAATATAATGAGAGTCTTTTACTCCCCCAACACAAAACTGACCTGTTTGTTATGAATTAGCTAGGGAGTCGACTTTCACTTCAACTTCCTTGGTGTCGATGTCCATGCTACTGTAATGGCTCCCGCCCCCTTCTCATTCTTATCATTCATTCTGCTATTGGTGTTGCTTTCTTCCAGTCAGCACCAGGCTCACTCGCGGAATTAAGCACGCAAAATAACACACTATGTTTATCAGAGTTTTGAATGAGAAATCCTTGTAAGGGGGTGTTTGTTTGTTAATCTCATTAATAGGGAACCTCTAATTAGATGTAAACGGGTTAATAAGAGGGGATGACAAGTATTTGCTTAGGCTCTAATTAGAACTCTAACACTTGAATATCATTGGATCTTGTTGAGGTTTTTATTAATATGGGATAAAAATTAGAAAGACAATGACTCTGATGATACATCAAATTGTCACTCAATTGTGGCCATACACATGGCGCAAACCACCATGATTAGAGATGGTCGTTACGAAAAAGATAAGTCATGGCGGAAATCACTCCCCCAAGGACGCATCTCAATTAAGAGAGGGTCGTTACGAAGGATATAAGTCATGGCGGGAATCACTCCCCAAGGATACATCTCAATTATGAGAGGACCATTATGAAGGAGATAAGTCATGGCAGGAATTACTCCTTCAAGGACACATCTCAATGAAAGAGGAGATCGTTATGATAAACGTCCCCCTTCATTGCGCCATTAGAGCTTAAGTCATGCACATGGTTAAGCACTCATTATATAAGGTAAAGGAAAAGGGATGAACAGGAAGATACGAAAAAGGTATGAAAACACATCACAATTATACTCTGTCCAAGTTCAATTTCTCCTACAATTAACTAACGTAAGCATCAGAGTGCCTTCAGCCACCAAACAGGTAGTCTTTGGCAATCTAACCTTGTTTTGCATGTTAGATCTCGAGGAGAACAAATTTGGACGCATCAGTTTGGTTGTCCGTGGGGAGCGACAATTTTCTTTAAACAACGACAATTTCCTCTAAGTAAAAATGGAGACACACTAATTCTCCTGTTGATGGTGTGCAAACCATCCATCGCCGATCAAAAACGTCCCTAACTTAGAGTTGGGATAGCAGGAAGCACAGAATAGTAAAACACCACTGCAGGCTCAAAGAGTTTCCACTACTCAGGTGGAACACTCATGTGCCATTCATAATGTTTGTATTAACTAACCACTTGATCCACCTATTTATTGGCTTTGTATCTAATATTTGTAGAAATCCCACGCGTGCAACTAGCAGAGGGTACATGCACAAAAAAAAACAATCAATGAGTAACAACAAGCTCACAGAAGTCTAGTCTTGTTGTCCGATTGGTTCGCACGTCTGACAACAGACTGGTCTGCATGTCACTTGTCCAACAACAAACTGATCCGTAGGTCTGACATCAGACTGGTCCAATAGCAGATTGGTCTGCAGGTCTGATAGAAAATCCATCCGACTGGAGACTAGTCACACTAAATTCATCTAGTATGGACTCACGCACTTTGACTACGATGACTTCATCTGGCCCAGACTCATGTAGCTGACTACGATGATTTTTCATGGTACGGGCTCACACAGCTGACCACAATGACTTGTCACGCAAACTTCATCTGGTCTGAACTCACGAAGTCTGACTACGATAACTTGTCACAAAAATATTCATCTGGTCTGAACTCATGCAGTCCGACTCCAATGACTTCATCTAGTCCAAACTCACATAGTTCGGCCCCGGTGACTTGTCACACTAATTTCACAGTCTGACTGAAGAAAATTGTCATGCTGAGACAGGTGCGACTGGAGAAAGGTCCAACAGGAGACAGGTCAAACTGGAATCAGGTCTGATTGGAGATAGGTCCAATAGCAGACTGGTCCACAAATCCGACAAGAAACATATCCAACAGGAATCAGGTTCGCAGGTCCGACAGAAGACTAGTCCGACTGGAGACTAGTCACACTAACTTCATCTTATCTAGACTCATGCAATCTGACTATGATGACTTCATCTAGTCTGGACTCATGTAGCTGACTACGATGATTTGTTAGATGACTTCATCTGGAACGGACTCGCGCACCTGACTACGATGACTTGTCACACAGAATGCATTTGGTTCGAACTATCAGAGTCTGACTATGATGACTTGTCACAAAAAGCTTCATCTGGTCTAAACTCATGCAGTCCGACTCCGATGACGTCATCTGGTCCAAACTCACGCAGTTCGGCCCTGATCACTTGTCACACTGACTTCATAGTCTGACTAGAGAAAGCCATTATATCACTGCTCGGGCTCCCACAATTGACAAGTTAATGGTCATGCGAGCGACCCCACTAACTAGGGGGGGTAGCTGATGATACGTCAATTTGTCACCGGATCGTGGTCGCACGTGGCGCAAACCACCATAACTAGATATGGTTGTTACGAAGAGTCATGACGGAAATCACTCACCCAAGGACGCATCTCAATTAAGAGGGTCGTTACGAAGGATATAAGTCATGATGGGAATCACTCCCCCAAGGACACATCTCAATTATGATAGGACCGTTTCGAAGGAGATAAGTCATGGCGAGAATTACTCCCCCAAGGACACGTCTCAATGAAAGAGGAGATCGTTATGATAAACATCCCCCTTCATTGCGCCACTCAAGCTTAAGTCATGCACATAGTTAAATGCACTATTATATAAGGTAAAGAAAAATGGATGAACAGGAAGATATGAAAGAGGTACGAAAACACATCACAACTATATTTTTCTCCAAGTTCGTTTTCTCCTACAAATAACTTAAGCATTGGAGTGCTTTCGGCCACTAAACATGTGGTCTTTGGCAATCTAACCTTGTAGAGGAGAACAAATTTGAACGCATCAAACTCAATTAGACATTTTGGTTCACCATTTTGTGGGCTAGAAACAAATTACAGATGTTCTCATCATTTGGTGTCACCAACCCTTGATTTAAGAATGTTGAAGCCTATTTCGAATAAGAAGATCACTGCTACGCACCCGGGAAAGAATGACAAGACTCCCAAAGAACAGAGTAAAACTTTGATAAGGACAGGCCGCATAGCTGAAAATCTGAGACCCCTCCCATAAGCTGCCATGTGAATGGATGGGAAATGTGTAAAAGAAGTTTTTAATGCTTCGAGTTATTTTTCTTTTTTACCCTTCATTTAAAGCTCATCAATTTCTTTTCTCCTTTGTCATCTCTTTCATCTTTCCCATCTTCCATTTTAATATTCTTCATTATATCTATTATCTACTGTTCACTCTCTTTGCATCGCATTTACATAACACTCAATCTTCTCCTTCTTCCTATCAACCTTTTCTTTCGATAATCCAAATCATAAACTCAATTTCCCCTCTCTCTCCATGGTTTTCTTCATTTTCCGTAAGAGTTCTTAGTATACTCAGAAAATCCAGAATTTTTAAACACCAATTGACGACACAAGATTGAAAAGCACATTTTACAATAGTTTGATTCATGATAATCATATTTTTTTTATTTTTTTATTTTCAAATGGATGGTGGATTTACCATAATTTTCACTACCAACACGTGTGTAATGTAGAGACTTGTTAAGGAAGAGGACTAATTTTCTAGATTAGTGAAAGAAACAAAAAAAGGGAAGAAGAAGGAAATAAAACGAGAGATACAAAGCTGCCAATCAGGTTTTCCCAACTCATGGTAAATTAAAGTTTGTTTGGCGTAGAAAACAAACATGGAAACTAAAACCGTTTCTATGAATTTCGATTTTGAGGCCTCCGCTTGGACTTGGATTCCCATAAGAATTGAGAAAATCATTGTCATGAAGAATCAATTTCCTGTCATTAAATATATAACCAAACAGTGCAAATCGGCGTAACAGGGAAAATAGATTTCATTTCCCGTGGAAAATGGTTATCAAAAGATGAAAAAATTTCTCAATTAACAAGGAAAAGAAGGAAAATTTCCTCAATTAACAGGGAAACTCAGATAGATTAACTGAGTCAAAGTCTTATTCCAAAGAACATAAGCGAAAAAATGGAGAATCTATAGCAAAGAAAGAAATATGGTGTGTTGTCAAAAGTCGAAACCGTATGTCACTTAATCTTTACCCTTTTAAAAAACTGATTTCGAATGCAATGTGCACGTAAACAAGAAAAAGAGACAATTTGCACGTGGACATCCAACACCCAATAAACAATCTATATTAAAATTTAAAGTGGTATTTTACTATTCATTGCTAACTGGGACAAAGTCAAATCAAAATGATTAGAGATAAAAGATGGTTATGATTGAAAGTTGAAAAATGTATTGAATTTGAGGGTTGAGATTCATTTTCTATGATGACATATTTGTAAATATAAAACATGTAGAATGACAAAAATAAAAGAAAACTTTTGAAAAAAGTTGGTGGAATGTACATGTGGCGAAGAAAGAAAATAATGTGTCTTCCTTTTAGCAAAATGAAACTTATCATAACTATCTAAATCGTTGTCAGATTTTGGTAAACTTAGTATCGTTGAAATGCATTTTTGAAGATCTTTCCAACAAAATCAATAATCAATACAAGCGCTTAAATTTAAAAAATATATATTTTATAATTAAAAAAATGTATAATGTACTTCACGTCTTTAATATTTTTCAAAGCAATGAAACCGGCCAATCATACCAAAAAAATGATTTGGTCATCTTAATGCACATTTTAACAAAAACCCTAAATTTTATGTTTTGGCGAATTCAAAGATTGGGGAAGAACTTATTCAAATTTGACTCAGTCCAACCCTAAAATTTATAATATATATTTTTACCTTAAAATATTCTTACAGTTCAATATTAATTGAGAGCGAAAATGGAGATAGTGATGAAGGTGTTCAGTACACAATATTTAGCAAAAATAAAATTATGGGGAGTTCCAACGGCACGGGATATACTCTAGTTAGAGAACACTACATATGTATTTGCCAGTCATCCATCTCAAATGTTGTCGATGCTGTAAATAAAATCGTACAATATCAGTTGCATACTTGTTTCTCTCTGTTACTCTCAAACCCATACAAGCTTAAGATCCTCCCCAATGATCTTCTCGCTGAAGATGGAGAAGCCTCAACTACATTCTTTCCTGTTTCAATTGATTCTCTGCTCACTCAAAGCTATAAAAGTAATCGGTGTACCATTGTTCAATGGAATATTCTCAATCCATAGTAACTCAAAATGGATACATTTCATATGTATACTTGTGTGACTTCATCTGAAAAAGCAAATGTACTAATCAAGAGCCGCTTTGTTCCTCCTACTGGTCATTGGCTTCGGTAAGCCATCAAAGATTGGTTTAGCAATGGCAGCCACAGAACGAAACTGAGAGTCTGGTTTCACACTCCGTTTTGAAGTAGACCAGCTGAATACCGAGTCATGGTTGTCCTGGTCCTGCAAGTTCGATGTGCTTGAGGATTTCCTAACTCCCCCAAACAATCCATCCCCTGTGACAGAATCTCCAAGTCCCATAGTGACACGTTTTGTGTATCCTGAATCAGTGTCTGCTGGCAAACTTGTTCGGTTTGTTGATTTTGGTCTGAGAGCCAAACCCTTCCCAGTTTTTGATAAGAATGAGCTGCTGCCGCTGGTTTCCTCCTTTAACAGCTTTTCAGGGGTCTGAAAACCAAAGTTAGCATCAGATTTATGACGCCCGAGTGCAGACTTCTCTTTTGATCCCTCAACTTCACTATCCATCTCTTCAGCAATTAGAGCACCATTAGTAGTCAGTTCGCCATTCTCTTCGAAGAAGCCATTAACTAAACTTCTAGACTTCCGATGCCGGCTTGGAGGTCGATCAGAAACTGGAGAGGGTTTAGGTGGTAGCCCGTCTTCCAAGTAATGCGCTCCGCTGGCTTTATAAACTGCCATCTCTGTGCCCTCTCCTGCAATTCTGCCATTTGAATTTTTGAGGCCATAGTAAGCTTGTAAGCTACTCATTGCCGGAGAAACCTTTTGATGTGGGGATTTCAACCTGACGGACTGTAGCGACTGTGAGCTATCAACCCCAGCCAGGCAAAGAGGGTTCTGTGCAACATTTGTTCTGCAATAAGAATGTAGAATAGTAATCAAAGATTCATCTTGTCAAGTCGCTTCAAACATAGCTCAATAGATATGATAAAGTGAATGAAAATCATTTGCATTGCCATTGAGTTAAGAGATGCAGGACCTTTGGCTATAATCTATATGACTAAATTTCCACTAAAGGCAGCCAAGGTTTAACTAAACCAATGTCTTAGTCACACAATAAGGTTTCTTTAATAGATACAACTGGACTATTAATATGGCATTGTTAAATACAATGAACACTTACTAAGAAGTTGCTATAACTTGTCTGAACAGAATAAAATCGAGCAAATAGACGCTAAGCAAATTGGAAGATGTGCAGATATAGAGCAAATAGAAATTCATGCTGAAGAAATGCTTACACAGTGAGGAATCTGGGAAATCTTACATTAATCAGGAAAACATTAAAAAACATATTAATTACTAAATTAGACACCATGATTAGGTCTAATAATATCAAAATAATTTAAGGATCCCTGTGGTACTGATGAGGCCATCACATTTGACACCTTGGAAGAAATTAGGTAGCAAGAAGATGAGGGGCTCAAGGAGTTTGGATCAGAGTATCGCTTCTTTGGGCTGTGGGTTTGAGGAGTAGCTTCTTTTTGCAAAGCATTTCACAGTTCAAGGTTCAATTTGTTAAATCTGATTTCTTGGTTTTAGGGGGTGTTTGTTTACACCTCTGGATAAGACATCATGTTCGGTTATTATAAATAATAAAAAATGGTACTTATTGTCTGATATGTTTGGCTACAACTTCTAGTTAGAGGTTGCCTCTGCATACCAATTCATAGTCTGATGTACCCTTTCTCTTTCCTTGCACGTTTCTTAAAAAAAAATTGTGCCTTCTTAAAACAGGTAAAAAAAAAGAAAAAAAAAGGGCCATAAGGTCGTGCATGCACATCCACATCATCTTCATTTACAAAAAAAACTCTCCCTCAAGATTGGAGAGCAGAGAATAGCAAACATGTCATTCATAAATTCTATCTTCTTTATCAGTTTAGCTTTTTTTTTTTGATAATCAAATCAACTCCAAACAGCAACCTAGTGCACTTACTCTAAAACAATTTATTGCTAGTCATTCTTCTTGTGATATATAAGCATTTGATCTCATTACAACTATGTTGCTTGGGCTGTTGAAAGGAGTTGAGAACCAATTCCGGTTTCCACCTAATAAAATGTTTCCCAGAGTGGGAATTTTAGCAAACTGTAAAACTGGTCATAGTATTGCAAGAATGATTGTAAGCGTTAAAGTCAAGGAAAGAAAAAGGTGAGAAGAAGCACAGTGGATAGTCATTATACCCTGGCACAGACAATCCATTAATCAGACTGGGTGATGGTGGATGCCTTCCTGGTAATGGTATACGCAGTGACTTGAGAGCAAACATTTGCAAATCTGTAACCAAGCCATTCATTTTTTTTATGTCTGCAACCTAACATAAAAGCAAAGTTAAGTAACATAATCAAATATTTCACCAGATAAGAAAAATGCAATCCTTTTCCTCTTTTGGCAAAAGACAATGCAACTCTTTTCAGGCAAGGATCTATGCAGTTAAAACGGATAACGAACCCATAACGGTCCACGAGCGTTATAGGTCATAACGTGATATAACGGAATATTTTGTTAAATATATTTGTAATACCCTCACAAAGTATTGATGTATTGTAGAGACAAAAAGGTAAATCATGTTCATAAAATTAAATTCAAAAATATCAAAACATTAATTAAAAAAACATCTTCCATTCGTATGAGAGTGAGATCGCAATAATGAGTGTGATTGACTCTTCATCTTCTTCCCTTCTTGTCTCGTTCTTGTCAACTGGTGAGATTTGGTTCTCTGGTCCTTTGATCAAGAATGAAATGAGTGATTTTTTTTATATATTATAACAAAAAAATAAAAAGTCGTTATTGAAAAAAAAAACGTTGTCTCGATAACGGTCATATAACGGCGTTATATCAAAACCGTGATACAAAAAACATGATAATCTCATAACGTAACGGCACACCCCCGTTAAGCATTATATCTGAATTATATCGGCGTTATAACATTGTTTTAACTGTACTAGCAAGGATACTACAATATTAACCATAAAACAACCCCTAGTTGAAAAATAATACTATATGTATTAAATGGACCAAGGTTTTAAATTGTGGAAGCATGACACAGGGCGTTCTAATGGCATGTGATAGTACAACTTTGATAAAGTTATATGCAATAAATTAATAGCTCTCTTAAATAATTGCTGGTCACGACTTGGGCCAAGGTGCTAAGTTAAATAATTTCAGCAAGTCATAAGATAATGCAATATCAAAATTTCCTAATAAATATGTGTCGCACATCGTTACATAAAGTAATTTGCAAGTTAAACTTCTCTGAAACCCATTGCTGCAAATGTTTGAGTGCAAATGGGATATTCTTTCTTTTCCAGCTCAGCAAAACAAAGAGATTATATTGCAATAGAGAACATGGGTTGTGGGGGAGGGAAAAGAAACCCCAGTCCACCAAATTGCATCAAGATAGACTATTATGGACAATGGCATGCAAACTAAACATACAAGAAGAAAATTATGTATCTCTGAAAATCCCCCAGGTACTATCCCACAAGAAAAAGGTTGATTTTAGCATCTATACACATTTTGTTTTTAAGATTTGATGTACATATCATCAACTGATTTAAGTATCTATCCACATATCATCAACAGATTTGTGTACATCCTTGGAAAATCATGTTATTTCTCTCTCTCCAAATTACCCAAACAATAGCATGAGTATGCCTCTTCCAAACCCATCACCTAACAGATGTGAGATTAAGTCTTGCAGCATTGGAACTGGACAACAGGTCAACCAAGAACAGAAAAGATGAAGGAGAGGGAGAATTGAGCTAAAAATCAGAAAGGGCGTTTTCCAAACAGAGAGGAGGTGGGAGTGCAACTAACTACGATGATGAGGTATCAACTTTCTGGCTTATGAAGGTTATCCACTGTAAGGATTCTGCAACGAAGGACTGTTCATATGAGGAAGATGAGTCTTGGAGGAATCTGTTTACATCACAGTAACTTATGGACTGATCAACAGAAGAGGGAGGCCCAATGGGAGCAGTACATCATACCATTGCTTGACAATTCCATGACAGAGTATTTTGCTAGTCTTCATGCATTTCATCTGTGGATAATTTCTTAAAACCTTTCAGGTGAGAAGCCATTACAGGCAGGAAACCATTCTATGATGTCTGATAATTTGATACTGTTAGATGTCAAATGTTGTGCAATGTGCATCATATAAATGGTTTGCGAGTTGATTAAATACGTAAATTGAATCTTAAGGACCGTTGAGAAACTATTTTTGAAGAAATAAATAATGCACAGAAAATAAATTTAAGAAATATATTTTTATTGATAACTATAGGCTAATAAATTGTGAATTCACTGATTAATTAAACCCCACTAAAGTTCAACCACCAACACCATGCCGAGGCAAGTCATCGCCGCGACGGTTTTTTTTTTTTTTTTTTTAACGGGTCAAACTTTTAGATCCTTACTTATTTCATATATTTTACCATGTTGAAGTGTGAAAATGAATTAGGTTATGATTTAATTTATTTCTATAGGAAAATTTCATTTTTATTATTATTTTTCTCTTTGATACCTTTCCAAAATCTACCTAGGGGGTGCCCATTTTAGTTAAGGCATTGAGGCAGAGGCAAAGGCAGAGGCGAGGCGGATGGGCCTGAAAACGCCTCTCAGGCGTGAGGCGAGGCGGACGCCTCACTTCACTGAGGAGGTTTTAACATTTTTTAAAGATTTTTTTATAATAAATTAAAGCATATCAGCATAGTAGTATACATCATCATTTTGATAAGTATCATAAGAAAATATTTACAAAAAGTGACGCAACTACCTAGAATCGAAATGAAAATATAATAAAGTTGCATAGCATAGCGAAAAGATGCACTACATAAATATCAAGTAACTTGCAAACATCTACTAAATCATTAAAAATCAATAATCTTGAAAAAATAAATCTTGAGAATATTGAACATTTGTTAGAAAAAATTGTTGGAATGGTTGGTAAAAATCCACAAGTATGATCACTATTGGTATTCCAAAAGCATAAAAATCATTGAACTATGCTATGAAAAATCAAGATTGATGTTGATCAGAGACTAATCAAAACATGGTATGTTTTCTCCAAAAAATAATATAAAAAGTGTGACAAATTTATCAAAACTTAAAAACGTTTTATCTTGTTCTTATGAAATCGATCAAATATTGCACCAAGAAACATAAAACATTATTATATAGTGGGTTGCAACCTCTTTTTGCTGCAATTAGGTTGCAAATGGCTGCAATTGAGCTGGCTACAACCAGTTTTTGGGCTGAGGCAGTGAAGCGGGGCGAGGCGGTTCGAGGCAGACGCCTCATTTCACCGCACTGCATTGCCTCACTTTGAAGCGAAATTTTGTAAAAACGCCTTGAGGCGCGCCTAGACGGTCGCCTTGACTACACTAGGGGTGCCTTAGGAGTCTTGGTCGCCTTACACCTTGACTAAGGTGTGGCACTACAACTCTCCAGGTTAGGGCAAGGTGCTTTGATGAAAAGAATGGAGCATGGAGTCGTGGCGGAGCGCCTAACAACTCCTCAACAATAGGTATAACTTACAATCTAGCTTTGATTAGAATAAATGGTGTTGTCTTACAAGACTGATCAAATTTCTAACCATTTAATATGAGATTAGAACCCACAATGTTTTCTTGTACAGGACTCTCAATGGGGGCTTATAGTGTTTTTTTTTTTTGCAGGCGGGCAAGGGGGTGATGGGCCTTCTAGTGTTTTTTTTTTTTCAGGAGGGCAGGGGGGGTGTTGTTGTGCCTTTATGGGATTTTATATTGGTTAAAGGGTTATCTCACAACCAATTGAGAATTCTAGGACACTGAGAGAGGAAAGGGCATTGGGGATTAATTGTAATAACTTATCTTCTTCCCCAATATAGTGGATCTCAGCATACAAACATGAACTGATGAAAGCATTTCTCACTATAAATCTTCCGCTAATGAGAGAATATATTATTTGTATGCTCCTATGCCTATCCCCAACCCAACCCACCCCGAGGAGTGGATTTTGTATGACAAAGATGTCTTCATCTTCCTCTTTTATCTTTGGCTTTTCGTGTCAGATCTAAGTTTCATATGAAATCCTAAAATCAA
Organism: Berberis vulgaris; assembly: GCA_963556465.1. Taxonomy (NCBI): domain Eukaryota; kingdom Viridiplantae; phylum Streptophyta; class Magnoliopsida; order Ranunculales; family Berberidaceae; genus Berberis; species Berberis vulgaris. Next base: position 29,390,361 of record OY747127.1, on the reverse strand, counting down.
TTTTGATTTCAAAACCCTGAATTGTCAATGTTTTAACAAGAATTCCTTTTTGAGTGCTGAGTTCAATGTTTTCAATGGCTCAAGCCGCTCAACTTCAAATCGAAGTAACTCTGGCAGGTTATATATGGACATACTGGTCCTAGAACATCAGTTTCCACTTTCCACTAATCCTTAGTAATGCAACTAGGAACGTATATTTCACACCTTAGACAAAAATTGTAATTCAAAATTTCAGTTAATTTGTAAGCTTTAGTAATGCAACTACACTTTAGTGGGTTCAGACTTCCCCAACTTTCTCATTTATTACAACTCAAAATTTTGATGAGTACAACATTTTCCAATAGTTGATGTTTCTCGCAGTTAGGCCTTTTGGCAGGTTTAAAATCATTCCACTCACTAGCATAACCTTACTCTCTTTGGTGTTTTAGGGAGATCAATTTCCTCCCTGATTCCACTTGCTTGAGCCCTTAACAAACTTTCCTCATTTGTCTCAGTCTCCACCTATTTGTGAATTCAGTGTCATCACATTAACATTGTCTAATCCCTCTTAGGCATTTTAGCATGTTTAACTTCTTCCCATTACTCAACATCCTCTCCTAGTTAGGCATAAAATGGTATGGATAAATTTCAAAAACCAACCGAATCTGAATCAGGATATCTGGGTATGAATTTTATAAAGTATCAAAATTGAAAAATGGTTCGGATTTGCCATTAAAAATTCAACTGTTCCCTAATGTACCACATTTATTAAAATCATATTCCACTTTATGTATGTGTGCCTAAGATAAGTGAATATTTTCCAAATATAGCAAAACCGTTATAGCTATCTGAATTTTATCTGACTAAAAACCTAAATCCTAACCGAACAGAGAAATTCGGATCTATTCAGGTGGGATACGGTTATTCATTTTGTAGTTGGATCCATACATGGTGTGAAATTTTAAGATCCAATGGAATACGATACAGATCCGAATCTTAGTAATTCAGGTCCGTTTATATCTTTTGTGTATCCAACCCGTTTTATGCCCTACATATAGGGCACTAAAATGGGGTGATCCAGATGACTATACTCTTGAAAAACTAGACACAAATCCAGCTCCATCTGGGATCCTAGTTTCTAAAACCAGGTTTAAACTCCAACTACCCTAAATTAAAACTCTTGGGGGGGATTTTTAACTTGAATTCAAAACCAAGAAGAGACTTTACAAGGCTGGAATTGAACCCCAAAACAAGGTCCAAATTTTGATAGGTGAACCTTTTACATCGAGTCTCCAAAATTTGAGGGCAATCTTGTGCCAAATGATTTCAAAATCTTCACGAAAATATGAAACAGGAGATCCTAATTGACGTCATGCTGCCGTACATCTAGTTTTGGCAGATGCAACATGGGACCATTGTATAAAGCATTGATTTGATGGAACAAGTCAGCAAAAGTTTAATTTAGATCTTTATGCATATAACTAGTTATTGTCAGACGTCAACCCTACAGGAGCACTCTTTAACTTATGCAGAATTAGACGATCACTGAAATTTACTACTTCTAGATTCACTACAACCTTCATTCCTAATATGAGCCTTCCAATTAGCACTACCAAAGAAGATCAAATCATGCTCCTCCTACCAAGAAACTTTGGGTTATCACAGCCCAACAAGTTCCAAGACAATTCAATGGGGTTGAAAAGCACTGATCTTCTTTCCAATTTGACGAACGTTCAATCCCAAGCATTGTTATAGGAACCTAAACTTTTGCTCATGGCGTCAAATTCCAATATAATGGACATTGAATCGAAGCACATAAAGGGTCATCCCAACTGTAATCTCAACAACTCCTGGAATATTCACAACAACACAATGTTTGTTTTGTACAATTTTTTTGTTTAGGACGGGACATTTCTCAAGGGGTTAAACCCCATTCTGCTATTGGATTAGGAGTTCTATACAGCTAGGTGTTTACTTATAATTAGGAGTGTATAATACATCGATTTAGACATACAGTTCTAGTAATCTGACTTCTTCAAACATTGAAGATTCAAGATTCCCCTTAAAGTGAAATGATAATTAGAACTGTTAGAAACCCAAAAGAAAGAAGAAACACTGTAAAAATCACAATCAGAGAGAGTAGAAAAGATAAGATTTATACCTCAACACCATACTTGATGGCCACACCTGCAGGCGTGTCTGTCTTTGAAACTATATGTTGGATGTAATTAGCACCACCACCACCACTAGCATTGGAGCTTGAATCGGAACTGGTGGACATTGTGGTGTTGTTGGATCTACCATAAGAAACCAATTGCGTTCATTAGAACACCTTCCTCGACACCATCTATAGCTGGACCAAATTTCAAATTGGTCTGGCCAGGGCACACAGAGTTTGGAAGTAAATTGAAGGAATCGAAAGAGAGTTTGAGCAAGAAAATCGCAGATCTAATGGGTTTTGTGAAGGAGAATCTCAGTGTGTGTGTAGAGTAGAGAGTAGATCCTTGGCTTGGCTGTTCCCTCTTTCTTTCGGGTTGGGTTTTCGCAACTGCAGGTGGAAGAAACTGAAGAGTCTTCCTCAATTGGGTCTGGTCTACACTATTTTTGTATTTTATTTACTCACCGAGGGACTGTTTTTTAAGTTTTAGGTGGTGGTATTCAATTAGGAATTTTAATGGATTGTGAAAGATTTTAAAATTCATTAAAGTTCAGGGGTATTTAATTAAGGATTTAAAATAATACATATAAATTTAAGGGTATTCAAATATGAATTTTAAAGGATTGTTTTAAAATCCATTAAAATCATGGGGTATTTAATTTATGTTTTTCAAAAGTCTACCAAAATCAGAGGGTATTCAAAAAGTAGTGAATTTTAATGAATTTGTTAAAGTTGTGGATTTTGAAGGATTTGTGAGTGAAAATTACATATAACAAGAGTTATTCCAAATCCAAGCTTCCCCTCTCATATTCCAACGAATTTTTATTGGCTATTGTTAAATAATACCACCATTTTCACTGAAGGACACCACCACTCCACTTTTTGTGATTTGCTGAAGGACGCCGCCACCTTCCATTCTCTTCTCTCTTCACAAGAGCAACACCACCTCGCCCCACAACTTCTGGCCACACCATCATGCCCTACCACCACAGGATGCACCACCACCCGCACTTCATCTTCTCCTTTGTTCTTATTCATTATTATTATTATTATTATTATTATTATTATTATTCTCATTCTCATTATCTTCCTCCTATTTTCTCTTCTTCTTATCCTCTCTCCATCTTTGTTTTTTGTTATTCTCTTTTTTTTCTTATTCTTTTGTCTTTGTTTTTCTTCTTCTATTTTTTCTCATATTTTCTTCTTTTTCCAATTTTTTTATTTTTCGCCCTTGTGGATGTTCCTGCGAGTGGAGGTTCCCCACTTGCTAGAACCTTTGTGAAGGCAAAAAGAAGATATGAGAAGAAAAAAAATAGAGAGAAAAAAAATGGATGAGGATGAGAAGAAGAAAAAGAATAAGAGGTGAGGGGGAGAGGGAGGGGGAGGAGGTTGAAAATAAGAAGATGAAAATGGAAGGATGTGGGATGAGAGGTGGCGGTTGTGAGTGATGGAGAAAAAAAAGGGGGGGGGGGGGGGGGGAGAGGAGAGGTGGCGATAGCGTGGTGGTGGTGGTAATTGAAGAAGAATGTGAAGAGTAAGGGAGAAGGAGAGGTGGTGGTGGCGGGGATAACAATTTGAAGTAAAATAGTTATTTGTATTACTTTTGGACCATCTTCAATGTATTTGAAATTTTTTTTTTTAATTTGAAGTAAAATTCTCGTAACATACAAATAATTGTTTAATTGATGTTTTGAGTGATGTTTTTATGATTTGTGTTGGCATGAATAACAATGTAGGTGATGTTCTTTCATTGCTTCCTATGATTAATAACATATTTATAAGAATCCATAGAAATCCATAACAAACCTTTATAAAATTTACAAAATTCAATCATTTAAAATTCATCAAAATCCAGTGGATTTTGTAAAATCATTTGAAACCTTTTAAAATCCACGAGATTTAAAATTATTCTGAGTCTATTCAAATCCCGAATTGAATACCTCCCCCTTATTTTACTTTATCAATCCACGCGGTTTATGTCTTTGTTTGCCCAAACATTTCTTCCACCTCTCAAGGTAGTGTTTGGTTACTCAATGAAATGGGTTCGACCGATGTAATAGTAATGGTAATGATCATTACAATAGTTTAAGTTATTCATTTGTTTAGTTGGATATAAAAATGGGAAATGAGCATGACAAGTTTCATTGTAATGGGCATTCATTCTCAAAACTCTATGAATGCCCAATACAATGGCCATCGTAATGGTCAACACTCCATTTCTCTTAGGTAGCGACTACTCCACACCACAATTTCTTTTTTCTCACACCACCCTAAATCCAAACTCAAAACGAAAAAACACAAAATAGGGTAACTTTCGATCAATTTAAATCCTTGATTGAGATTGATTATCATTCTCATTTCACCGAGTAACCAAGCATAATATAATTATCATTCCCATTCCATTGAGTAACCAAACATCGTTAGGGCTGTCAAATGTCAATGAATATCCAATAGAGTTTATAGACTTGTCTACTTTTATCTTTTATTTGGTGGAATTTTTCATTTCAGATTTATCATAGGTAACTTTAACAAAAATCAAAATTCATTAGGATATGCATTAACATGCCTAGCTTATGCCTCTGAATATGCATTAATTCTTCGAATTATCAAGTTGAGTCAGCTCCAATGACTATGTCATTTTGTATCCCAAACTTAATTATGATAAACCAAATTGAAATTTTTTTGGGCAACAACCCTTTGTCTTTATTTTTGTTTTTGTGTTATTCATCCCCTATGTATCATCCTCTTTAACGTTGCCTATATAGTTGAAAAAATTGGTTTGATTGGATAACAACAACCTTAGGGTTCATTTTCTCAAATTTAATTGTAGTGACCCCAATGACTAGTTGTTCCCATGCTAAGCAATAACAACTTAATCGAGTTGCCAATGCTCAAATGGTTCCCTTGGTTACACATGTAAGGCGACTGTGTCATGAATACTTGGATTAAGCAATCTCTTAGATTGCTCATATGGCCACAATTTTCAAAAACAATTTTTGCTTGTTTCGGTTAGTCTAGTTGCACATATGCTTGAATCACATTAAATTAGTTGCACCTGTTTTGGTTATACGCAATCTCTTGGAGGTATAAAAGTTAGTTTTTGTTTGTTGTGACTTGAGTCTAACTGAAGCTTTGAAATTAGCACTTTGTCAAGGACATGTTATCCTTTCTACTCTCTTGTGTGATACAACTGAGAGGGGGGTGCTTCTTTTGCTTTTAAGATTGCACCTCTATTGCTACTTGCCATGAAACATCTTTCTTGGACTAAGTAAAAAGTTTTTCTAGAGAGCCCGCCAAACCAGGCCCAACACCATCGATCATCTTTGAGATGTGCAACTCTAAGGATGATGGATGGTGTTGGGCCTGGCCTGGCCTAGTGCGGGCCTGGCCGGCCTGGCTCTTTAGAAAAGTTGCTAAATAAAAGAAACAAAGTCATAAAGTTGTAATTTTTTTAATAAAAAATGGTGGTTCACCCTTTTTATTTATATTTTACTCAATGCCCAAAGGCTACATCATTGTCATCACAGGGTTAATCAAACCATGCTCAAAGGTTGCATTATTATTGCCACTTAACATCCAAGTCGCCTCCATCTAGGATGAAGACTTGTTTTCGCTCCGGTCCATCGCCTTCACCTCGCATGAAGACTTGTTTTCCCTCCACTCCAATCCATGTAAGTAGCTACTGATGAGACATCGAACAGTCAGCCGATCACAGTCCTACACGTTGCATGGGTCAATCCCAACACGAGAAAGGCATCAACACGATCCCAAGCAAACCCATGCATAAACTATTGTTCAGCCCATAAGTCAGTCGCCCAAGTCACACCAACCCAAGTGGCACTGGTCTTGAGGCTTGGCTCAGGACAATAAGGCCTGGACACAAATTTCTGACCCGTCATAGGCCCGAGATCCTCTATCCTAAATCAACTTTTAACCTCAATCAAGCATTGGATCTCAAACAGAGCCAAGTGTCGAAGAGACTCAGTCATGCATAGGTAAGATTCTTGGTGAGATCTTCTCCCTCCATCACGCCCTTGATAGCAAGGATAGTTGGGGAGCGAACACTCGCTACATAAGGTGAAAAAAGGGAAGTAGAAAGGTACGCATACACATTGCTAATTACATCTAGTATTCATACTTCCTTGCACCGTCATTTGATTTAAACATCAGAGTGCCTTCAACCACCACAACGGTGGTCCCTGGGTCACCGTTGTTCGTTATGCAGGTTTGATATCAACAATGACGGATTTGGACGCATCAGATTGGTGCCATCTGTGGGGAAAATGACAAGTTTTCTTTGAAACGAACATATAAAGTTCTTTCTAACTAGCAGAGCATCAAGACATGGTCACCAACACCCGATCTTGAACACTCAATGAAAGTGTCGAGCCAGAAAATGCTCTGGTCAGGAAAGCCCCACCATAGGGCCAAATCGATCTAATCGAGGAAGCCGAACAGCCGCACAATCCAGTCACTGAGGTGGCAGCGGCTGAACAAGCATAGGTCAGATCTTGTTCCACATGCACCCAGCACGGGTGTTAGAAAGGCCCGCTCGGGATCGACAGCAACAATCTAAGACCACCCAAAATTTGGGGAGGTCCCAGACCAGAGAGGAAGCCCGAGAATGCGTCTAAGAAGGCGAAAACCTCCCCGTAGAAGAGCAAATAACTTGCCGAGAAGGGAGCCTATTAGAAGATGAGGATCATGCCCCGAAGACAGACAAGGCATGGTTAGAAACTCGCTCCAACTAGGTTTGGTCGATCCAGATGTCGTGTATGACCTCACTGTCCCTTCATTCTCAGAAGAAATCATGAGCGCCCCCTTCCGAAGAGATTCGTCTCCCCAAGCTCGAGTTCTATGACGGAACATCGGATCCATCATATCATCTGCATCATTATCACCATGTGATGGCACTTAAAGAAAGTTTAGAAGTCATCATGTGCATAATGTTTCCCACCAGCCCTAAAAGGTTGCGATGACCAGAGTCCATAGCCTCCAGTCGAGATCTATCTATTTGTTCTCGATCCTGGCGAAGGCAATCATCACTAGGTTCCTCGGGAGCCAACGGATCAGGAAAAGGCCCCACTATCTACTGAGTCTCTAGCAGAAGCATGGCAAAACCCTTAAGGAGTATTTCACTCATTTTACCGACGAGTTGACTTTGATCAACGGTTGCAGCAACGACACGTCGGTCACAACTTTTACTTCTGACCTCTGGGGGTCAGTTTTATAACCTCCTCACATTGGAACCCCAACGGATATTTCTGGTAAAAAAATGCCCAAAAATACATTACCCTGGAGGAAATGTTGGCGGCCAGGAAGGGGGAAAGCTAGGAAAACGCTCTTCCAGAGCCAAGGACAATGACAAAATTGTAGATAGTTCCAAGCGAAAACAATGCGAGAACCAGGGTGGGTTCGACCAAGCAAAGCCATAAAAGGCCAGCAGCTCTATATACCCCTATTACACTCCGCTCAACTTCAATCTATCCTTATCCACCATGGAAAAATGGGAAGACATCAAGTGGCTAGCGAAGAAACCAAACGAGGAAAAAAACACTCAAATCGTTCATGGAGCAAACGAGGAAAAAAACACTCAAATCGTTCACTAAAGATACTGGTATGAGAATTGTGAGTTAGATCACACTACCAAGATCATCTCGTCCAACACATACGAGAGGAAGGAAAAGCCCAGAGCCTAACATTCATAGAACGGGACATAAAGGGAGTCTGCTTCCCCCACAACGATGCCCCAATCATCTTAGTAGGGATAGAAAAATGGGAAGTAAGAAGATCGCTGGTGGACACAGGTAGTTCCGTCAATGTCTTGTTCCTAGACGCATTCCGAAAATGCAACTGACAGAAGAAGAGTTGACACCTACAAATCAATCCATGTTTGGCTTCAATGGGGAAAGCTACTACTCAGTTGGACCAATCACGATGCCGGTAGTCGCAAGGTGATAAGACCTACAGTGGATCCTAATGATAGAGTTTTCGGTCGTATACGCATGTTCTGATACAACGTAATCTTGGCCCGACCTTGGTTACACCACATGGAGGTGGTAGTCTCCACCTAGCATCAGTACCTCAAATACTCTTCTAACGGCGAAGTAGGGATGATTAGAGGGGACCAGACCATCGCTCTAGAATGTCACTACACTGCAACCAGTCAACTGAAAAACAGAACTCAACAACCCTATCCCCAATCCAAATAGAGATGACCCACCATCGTCTTCGAATGTCGAACCTTTATCCAGCCCAAGAGGAAAGCCAAATGTTGGGCAGCCTAAAAAATAAACCATCATCATATACTTGGATAACTCAGCTAACACGAAAGCAGTTCAGATATGTTCCAACCTTAATAGAGTTCTGGCAGATCAGCTAGCCGCACTATTAAAAAAGAACCAGGATGTATTCTTTTGGATAATGAAAGACATGGTAGAAAGGAGTCTCACTACCCTGATTGGCTGGCAAACACGGTCCTAGTAAGAAGAAAAAATGGACCTTAACAAAGCCTGCCTAAAAAATAGCTATCCACTGCCTAGATATACTAGATCGTAGATGTGACATCCGGACACAACCTACTTAGCTTCATGGATGCATATTCTTGCTACAACTAGATCAGTATGCACCCATCGGATCAGGAGAATACATCCTTCATAACAGACAGGGGCACATACTGTTACCGGGTAATGTCGTTCGAACTAAAAAATGCGGAGGCAACATACCAATGTCTGGTGAACCGGATATTCAAAGGACAAATAAAAAAGACCATGGAAGTCTACATTGATTACATGCTGGTAAAAAGCCTCCATAGTCCCGATCATCTGACAGACCTCCAATGAGCGTTTTCCAAACTCCGAAAGTACCAAATGAAGCTCAACCCATAAAAATGCACCTTTGGGATGCAATCAGAGAAATATTGGGCTACATAGTCAACAAAAGGGGAATAGAAGTTGATTCAAAGCTGATTCAAGCTCTTCTCAACATGAGACCACCCACAAACATCAACGAGGATTAGAGCCTGACTAGGAGGGTGAAAGCCCTGAACAGGTTCATCTCCAAATCCTTAGACAAATGCCTCACTTTCTTCAAGATCCTAAAAAGGAACAAAGAATTCCAATGGGGAGAGTTGTGTGAACAGGCCTTCCTAGATTTGAAGGCGTGCATGGGAAGCACTGAGCTGTTATCAAATCTACTCCAAGTGAGACACTCTACTTATACCTCTTAGTATCGGAACAGGCTGTTAACTCAGCTCTGATTCGGGAGGAGAAAGGGGCAAAATGTTCAATAAGACGGAGGCCAACTACCCTAATCTGGAAAAAAGGACCTTACAGTTGGTAACTTCCTCTACAAAACTTGGGCCTTATTTTCAAGCTCACTCAATAACAGTCCTGACCGAGTACCCACTCCAGTTGGTATTGCACAAGCCAGAGCTATTAGGAAAAATAGTCAAATGGTCAATGGAGCTAGGACAGTTTGACATTCATTATGCTCCAAGAACGGCTATTAAGACGCAAGCACTAGCAAACTTCATCACCTAGTTCACTAGGATAGAAAAATCGGGGTTGAAAGACCAGCAAGGAGACGAGAACCCGAGCCGCCCTCATAGGGTAAGATCCTGCGATGTGACGACGAGCCATCCAATGTGGATGGTTGTGAAGCTGGATCATCTTTTATACCCCATAAGGGATTACGCTCAAGAAGGCCATCAAATTTGGATTTCGCGCTTCAAACAATAAAGCGGAAAATGAGGCCCTCCTAGACAGGCTAAATTTAGCCAAAGGGATCGGAGTAGAGGAAATCACGGTGTTTTGCGGCTCCCAACTGGTGTCCAATCGGGGTGAACAATGAATTTGATGTTAAAGACCCCCAAATGATGGCCTATTGCGAAAAAACAATTGATGTCAAAAGAGGATTCAAGAGAATACTACTCTGTCGTTGTTCTAGGACAGACAACCAGGACGCTGACGATCTGAACAGAAAGGCCTCGTCCGCAAAGGACGACTCCAACACACTCATAGAGTTCCAAGAGAAGTCAACTCTAGAGGAAATAAGGGCCCATGAAACCTTTTCCACAAGTAAAGGGCCTAGTTGGATGAGCCCTCTAATCAGCTACATAAAAAATGGAGTCTTCCCAGCAGAGAAGTTGCAGGCTCGCAAGCTAAAATAGAGCGGTATTGTACACGCTTCTCAATGACAAGCTATATAGAAGATCAACAACTGGAATTATACTCAGGTGCCTGACCCTCAAATAAAGTCAAACAACTTTGTGCCAACCTAAGCATCAGTCACCACTTCTCAGCGGCAGGGCACCCCCAAGCCGATGGAAAAACAGAAGTCACCAACCTAACTATCTTGGAAGCAATCAAGAGAAAACTCGAAGCAACCAAAGGGCTCTGGGTCTCTAAGCTTTGAGACATCATTTGGTCATACCATACCACAAAAATGACTCCGACTGGGCAAACGCCATTTGCCCTGACCTATGGGTCTGGGGCAATGGTTCCAGTAGAACTAGGAAATGCTTACGTTCAGAACATAAAGAGTTTAGAATGGAGGACAATGATGAAGCTCTAAGAGTCGGACTAGACATGTATGAAGAACGTAGAGATGGAGCATCGAGAATTCAAAGTCGGCGATTGGATACTCAGAAAAACCCAGTCGAACACGAAAGACCTAGGAAAAGGAAAGTTAAGCCCAAACTAGGAAGGTCCCTACAAGGTGACAACAATCAAAAGGCCCATAACCTACTGGCTAAAAACCCTAAGTATAAAGCGTCTAAAAAGACCATGGAATTTAGAGCACTTAAAAAAGTATTATCAATAAAGGTACTTTCTTTAAATAATCTCATTTCAGATGATTCCATACACAGGAACAAGCTTAGTCTGACCAAAGGACCACAATAGCACACATGCAGGTCGAACCCAGTCAACGGACAGTTCACCGCAAGCGGGCAAGTACAGTCCACAAACGACTCACCACTCCAAGATAACCTGCACTATAAGAAAAATGCTCATTTATAGAGTTTCAAAAACGCTGTGTCTGCCGGAGCTATAATAGATACATGGTCTATTATAGCGTTTTAAAAACGCTATTGTAAGTTGACTATTTATAGCATTTCTGAAACGCTATAGTAAAAGTATTTATAGCGTTTCAGAAACGCTATAGTAAGTCTATTATAGCGTTTTTAAAACACTATTGTAAGTTGATTATTTATAGCATTTCTGAAACGCTATAGTAACTGTATTTATAGCCTTTTTGAAACGCTATTGTACAGTTACTATAGCATTTCAGAAACGCTATTGTCTTATCTCACGTAGCATTCAACAAATGCTATTGTATTAGTTTCTATAGGGTTTCTCAATGCCTTTTTTTCTATAGCATTCATCAAGTGCTATCAAATGACTTTTTATAACATCTTATAAGTTTTATTTCTAGAAAATAAAAATATAAATGTGCCAAACTTAAACATTTCCATGAATGGAGGCAAAGTAATGTAATTAATAAGATAATGTATTACATCGAGTCACAAAATCTATCAAATAATAAAGATCAGACTACATTTATTTTTGTCACACATACACAAACACTCACATCTCAGTATCTGAAACTAGTTACTTGGAACTTTTGAGTCACAAAGTTTAGTGAAATAAAGTTGAACATACGTAGAGTCGCTTTGCTTCCAGAATATTGTCCCAAACATCAAGGGAATGATGGTAGTAAAGAAAATCCGAACAGCAGTGTACAGTGGATCCCGCCAGTATGACAAGTTTATCTTCCACAGACATGCTATGCACTGGGTGACAAAGGGTTGAGAGTATTGTGTGCTGAAGTCAAGATCTGTAGAGCCAGCAGAAGGTACGCTAAGTTCCTTGATCGCAAGCTTGTTTCTCCTGCAAGAAAAAGAAAAATGAAAAATAAATAAATCAGTATATAGGTAAGAACTTGAGATAAAAGAGGTTCTCATTTAAAGCTGTAATTGGGACAGCATATATAACTCAATTCACCTGTGGAGATCTGAATTCTTGTATATTTCAGCAAAGCTGACACCCATAGTCTCTTCCTGTGTTGGAGTAGTTACCTCCAACATCCATGTTGCAAGATTATATCCGTCTCATATCTTTGCAACACCATTTATTCCCTAAAGATAATGAAAATCAAATCTTCAGTACAATTGTGTTGATGGAGTTAAAAAAAATTCCACAAGAGCAAAAGTTGATTTAGCCTACCTCAAAATACTTGATTAGATGACAAGAATTGCGTCCAAGTGGGCCGACATATATCTTTCACCTCCCCGCTTCATTAGGAAGAGATGCAATGACACACACACAAACTTAAATATCTCAAATACAAAGAAAGTGGAACAACATCATTGGTTATCTACTCTTGAAGTTTGCATACCTCATCGAAAGCTTCAAATATGTCATTGCTAGGCTGGTGAATGGTGCACACTACAGTTCGTCCTGTGTCCACTGTGTTTCTCACTGTTCTCATCACAATTGTTGCTGCTATAGCGTCAAGTCCAGAGGTTGGCTCGTCCATGAATATAATAGAAGGATTGGAAACTAGCTCAACAACAATAGTAAGTCTCTTGCGTTGCTCAGTTGAGAAGCCATTCACTCCTGGCAACTCAACTACTAGTGACCCCCGCAATGATTTGAGCTCTACGAGTAAATCTCTCTCCAGTATAAAATCCTTCCAGTGCTTCCTCTCGTCAAGCCTGCCAACAAGCTTTAGTACACTACGAATTACTGATAAGCCAAATAAGAATGTGGCTTAACTGAATACAGAGGAATGAGCATGTACCTATTTAAATAAATACGCAAATTCGCAACTTGAGTTCACGTTCAGCTTTGACTGTATTCTGTCCATCTTTGATCTGGATCATGTTTGATGCCTTCTTAACCGCACCTGCTGATTTAGAATTGCCACTGCCATAACCAAACCCAGAATCTACATCTGATACAGAAAACAGAAGTTTACACAAGTTTGTTCAAACAGTAGATAAATCACATTACCATACTTTGGCTTCAACAAAAATTTGAAATCCAGAGTCCAATACAGAGACCGGTCTGCAACTAGAGAAGGCGTTGTTCATTAGAGAAGCGAGTCCAATACATTCAAAGCAATAATTTGCGCCTCCTTCTGTCATTTCCTTAATAACCTGTAGATGAAGTGTTGAACATTGTTAAATTCAGCTCATGCTCTGATAATTGAGGAACCCAAAAGTAAAATGCAACCAACAAGCTTCAAGTTATTAAACCTTTATGTGAAGATATAAGCAATGATTAAGACAACTAATTACCTCACAAACTGGCCTTCCCCCACAGTCATTTGGGTGAATAAAATCAGTCAATCTAAATTTCTTCCCTGTAAAATTTTTTTTTTACTCAGATAAACACACAAGTATTGAAGTGCGCGGAGCAACAAGTGAACAGATGCACTCGCAGATACCAGTCTCAAACTTTTCAGGATTTACATCCACACCGATGATTTTGGAAGCACCACGTAGTCTTGCACCTTCTGCAACCTGCTCTTTGATCCATCTCTAGGCATCCCTGCATCAACCTTGAATGGAAACTTGCTGTAGATGTTGCTTTTTTTTTCTGATTTGCAATCCACACATTCTTGGCAATTGGCTAGGAACACTGGAACAACTATATCTCCCTCTCTTACTTCCTCCACATAATCTCCGACGCTCTCCACCACACTGCAAGAGTTATGTTGTTCATGCAAGATGACATATATGCAGACATTTGAATATATATCCAAGATGCAGAGACAGACTGTGATTCCACAACTTAAACAATGATCAAAATCAAATTACCAGACTCCTTCGTGTCCAAATATCCTTGGAAATGGCATATGAGGCACCTAAGAATGAAATCGGAAACTGATGATCAAACAAAAAACAACTCAAAAAAAATATGCAGATTTGAAATCATGTAATGGGATGATAGAAGTGGTTCTTACATCCATTTTCCAGAAGGTGATATCACTGTGGCAAAGAGAAGTACATAGTATTTTGATCCTAACTTCCCAAGCTTTAGGTGGAGCTACTTCAATCTCCTCTATCACTAGACTCTCCCCTACCTCTCCGCAAATTGCACCTGTTTTTTTTTTTTTTTTTTTTTTGGCATTTTCATTCGAAAAAAACCATCATGTTGTTGTCATCATTCCTAAAAGATATCCTCTGTTACAGTAACAGCTTGACAAACTAAGGTGGAATTCTACTTGGTTAGACACTAGTGATTTACTTATTTATTAGTGTTTTGAACCCTCACCAATTAGAGCCAGAGTCCTCCATGTCACTAACGTCTCTATTAGGAAGGAAACGGAAACTTCAATGACGATCATGAGCTGGGGAACAAGGAAAATTAGCAAATGGATGCTACACATATTGGCCTTTTCTATAACAAAAACATAAATGCATTCATTCATATTAATATTATGATACATTTCTATATGAATTGATAGCATTGTTCACACATTTTGTTGATTGTCTTTCTCAAACCTGATTTAGTGTTGTGAAGCGGCCTCGAAGATGTTTTGGTGTTGTTTCAGCTACAAAAACAGGTACCTGTGTATCCATTTACACATGACATCATGTTTAAATGATACATTTTCTCAACATTTATCTCCGTCTAATAGAAAAAAATTTAAAAAAAATTTACCACATAGGAAAATACTCCCATTCCGTATCCTGTGGATAGTCTTCCAATGTCTAGTGCCAGAGCTCCCTATAAAATGGTTTAAATGGAAATGTTGGAACGTAATTTACGATGAAAACTAAATATTTTTGAAAATAAAATTATTGAGAGTAAACAGAGTACAGATCAAGCAAACCCTTGCAAAGTATATGGCAAGCCATCCTGCAACACAAAAAGCAACTGACATTCTCATTGCATATGCTCTATTTCAAAGAAAGAAGCAATGACTTGAGAGTATCTAAGAACACAAAAAAAATCCAATATTCTCAAAGGAATATAGTTTTTCTTACCCTCTTTCGACCTATGAAATCAGCTATTGGCCCACTTGTAATTGCACCGATCATTGCCCCAATTGTCAATATGGAGCCAAAAACTGAATACTGCATAGAAAAGATACATGACAATGCTAAGAAGATTAGAATGCATAACATCAAGGAGAATATCCAATTTCCAGAGCCACTAACATTTTGTCATGTGCTTCTTTTTTCGCTTTTTTTTTTTGGATAAATGGCAAACGCTGGTGCATTAAAGAATAGCACTGGTGAATGAGAACTCACAAGGCAAAAAGGAAGGAATATTTACCTGACTAGTTTATCATCAGGTTAGCCTAACTAAGCATACTACAATGAAAAGGGTACATTTAACTTTGAATGTTATAATTACCAATCTTTACGTGGTAAACCCACAAATGTTGTCGTTCTTTTAGAAATATAATGTTGGGAACTCTAAGACAACACCGATAGTGCACAAAAGAATCAAACATCATTATCACTCATACCTACTTATCATCTTTTTACAAGGTGCAGCAATAATTAATATCTGATGGGTGTATATCAAAATATATGGTGATAAAGTTTCAGTACAATTCAGGTAAAGCCACTCCAAGAAACAACTAAAAGTCTAATAAAATAAAATTTATTTTGTCAGATTTACCTGAGCAAGCTCCAAAATTTCATTATGGTCTTTGTTCAACTCCGTAGGAACGAATCTAACAAGCTTTTTCTTGCCAACAGAAATCACCTCAAAACCACTACCTAAGACCTGAAGACCTGAAAGATTCATCATCATGGCGTCATCTAGTCATACTAACTGGTAAACATGCTTTTACTTCTTAGTATAAGCTACCAAAAAGTCAAATAAGTATCAGATGCTAAAGAAATATGCTACTTCAGTTTGAAACCAAACAGTGAATCTAATGTACCAAGTGTATAGTACAGTGATAAAATTCACAATGGTACCTTCAGTTTACTAATAGCACGCAAGCAGTCATCTTCAGATACCAAATCACGAGCAGCCTTTCGCCTTTGACAAAGTAGACTGCATAGTTCCTGTAAATTGATTAAACCCCCCATTGTGGGATCTCGTGGCCAAGCAAATATCGACAATTTGCACTCCTTCCTAGCCAAGTAAAATTTTTGCTTTAACAATAGAAAATTCCATAAAATGACTAAATGGAAATTGTAAACTCTATACTAGATGACAATAAATAAATAAATTGATATATGGTTGAGAACAATAGTATTCGAATTAAAGAAACAAACTTACATGTGAGCAACCTATGGTCATTTGATGTCTACCATCTAATAATCAATTCTAGTTTATTTCTAATCAAATAGTAAGGACAAGGAGCTACACAATAGTTCAAAGGTTTAAGAGAATGTGTGTGAACCTCAAACAGAGTCAATATCTTTATATATAGATGATATATATCAGCGCCTAACGTCTCCAGGATTGGCTTCACGTTCCTCCATTTATCAAATTCATTGGTTTTGGTAACTCAATAGTGGATGCAGAATATCGTATACATCCATGTAACAGTCAATGTTATATATAGGACAGAGGGCAGTTGGAACTGTTCAAACATGTTACTAGATCAGTATTCACTAACAAAGATGTTGAAGTAATAGCTCTATCCTGAAATAACCTAACAGGATTGACAATTTAAATCATTTCTTTTTATAGAGCAGGTATTACATACATTACATAGCGTCTTCGGGACAAAGTCTCCAACAATTTCATATCTTCAAAAGAAAAATTATAATTCAAAGCCGAACACCATAATAACATGCCTAGAAGGAAGAGGGACTAAATAAATAAAAGTTCATGTTCCCCTGAGATAATAAACAACAAAAACTGGCCCAAAAAGGAGGAAATGGTATGCATCAAGTTGTTCTACCCAAAGTTTAGTGGGAATGATGACCCATCAGGTTGTTAATAGCTGGGGAGGAGTCAGATCGAATTCGAAAACTACATTCTTCTACAAATATATAGCTTCTACTCACAATACAATCTTGTGCTTGGAAGCAGAGCCAATCTACATTACAGTTGTCTGACCTGAATGGTTTCTAAGGATCCTTCATGGGCAGCTCCAGGTGAAGGGAGTGAAACATTAGAGGCAGAGCAAATGCAAATTGAACTCCTAGGGTAACAACAATCTACAAAGCTCAGGATTTTGCAAAGATGTCTTCTTAGTAAAAGACTAATACAATAATAATTGCAATTAGGGAGGGCTGACCGTCTCTACAAATAATTGTATATGGGGAGTGCTCATGATCAATGTCTTCTTGAACACGTGAAAGGGGTTGCTGCCTTCATTTAGTTACTTATTCATACTGTAAATTCCCTCCTTTGTGTAGATGGATGATGATAAATGTAGATATTTTCTCAATCACCAAAAAAAAAAGATTTCGATAGTCAATGGCCTAATGACTCCAACTTTCATACTCTTATTCATATTCTGTGCACCAACTAATGCCAAAGTGTATTACCAATTGCATACCAACCACATAGGATTTTATGGTATATAATAAGTTTTAAACATTTAGATAAGAAGTCACATTATAAAACAAACAAGATTAGCACCAACCAAGTTCGTAATAGAAGTCTCCAATCCCTAAAAGCTCTGCCCAAAATCCTTTGTTTGATGCCAGGGGATCTACTCCAACTTTAGCACACATCTCATGGAATTGAGATTTGAATGCAGGATTTTTGAGGATGTCATTCTGCAGCAGCCTGATACCATGTTAGTATGATTAGTACCTTAGAAGAATCATATCCATATTGCGAGAAAAATCAGAAATTGTAGAAGGTGTTTTGGTTGGCTATAAAAATTTCTCATATTTACCTATTAACATATACAGTCTGGTTGATAAGAAATCAGGTCCATAACTACTTCAACATTCAAATTTTCTAGATATCCTCGATTGTTATAGAAAAAAACAATGATTAAAAACCTCATTAATTTTCCATGGACAGCTCCTGAAGTTTTCCAACAGTCTCATTCACTTTCTACCACAAAAGAAATTGGGAAAATCGTTTCAATTCATGTTCTTTGTTTATATGAAAACAAATTTGTATCCTTTTGAATTTCCTTGTGTTAAATCTTGCAAATTCACCCCAAATCTCATTGCAATCAACATAAAATTGACATCACCAAGCAAAATAACAATTTTTTTTTTTGAGATTTCATTAGTAATCAAGGTTAAAAGTCTTCTAAATAAGTACAAAAAAAAATCAATTTAAAAGTACAAAAATTTCTAACAAGTTTTTCAACTCAGGATCTCCCAGTCCCAGTAGTATTAACTCTTTTAGGACAGTGGAATCATATTGATCAACTTATTATGATCATAAATAGCAAAGAAAAATGAAAATTCCAAAACAACAATGACAGAACATGAAGATGACCTTATGCTTACGGGCAAAATCTTCCAATTGGGATTTAAACGTAGCAAGTTGTTCCTTCATAAGATCAGTTCTGATCGTAGCAACATTTTCTCCAAGTAATCGGTATTGATCCTGCCAAAAAAAAAAGCTAATCCCATAAGACATCGGTTAATTCATGAGAGAGTTTAAAAGAGGATTTAGGTGACGATGAACAAACCCTCGCAGCTGCGGCAGTCTGAAAGCCGCCAATTCCAGGTCTTCTTCTCATTCTTCTTCAGATGTCTCACCAATTCCAAATCTTTCGTAAATGTTTTATCTATTGGAGTTCTAAAATGGAAATGTGATAGAAATTAGAAATTCAACAATAATTAATAATGCACAATAGGAAACGACCATATTTAAAACATACTCTCAAAGAACAAATACCATAACATGACAATCTCAAGGAACATCTTCTTTTCTTTATTGCACACTCTCTTTCAAATGGGGATCGCCTTTCAAAGGGCGTTTCGGCTCTTATCAACTATAGCAAGTGGTTAAAATTTATCAACTCTGCTATGAATTTATAAAGGCATCAACTTTGGAGCTTACTAGTGATTTAATAGTCCAATTCAACCAGTTTCATGTGATCGTTGGTAATCAAACTCTCATAGTACTAATGCCTATCCGAGAGCGTTGCACATTGCACGTACAATTATTTTTCCTCAAACACGTCTTATCTATGTTAGTGTGGCATTAATTGTACAAAATTGCTAAAATTTGAAGCAACTAATAGGGAATCACCAATAGAATTTATATTCTGTATATCACTCAATCCCATCTTCTTGGTACTAGTAATCTCCTCAAATACCATGTAAAATCCATGGAATTAACATCTCAAACTACCAAGTGTCGAAATTTGCAACAAAGGAATTTAGGAAACAGAATAAAAAAATTTACATTAAACAAAACCAAACCACAAAGAAAAATAGGGGAAGTGCATTAAAAATCTAATCAATCTCATACAATTCCTATAACAAAACCAAACTTCACTCAAATTGATCAACCCCACTTAAAGCCCCAAATCAATTTCGTCCAAATTTCTTTCAAACCCACCCAACCCAACAATCGCCTTACACTCATTTCCTGAAACCCTTCAATCAATCGATTAAAACCATCATTTAAACAATACCTATTGACCTAAATGCATAAATTGATTGACAAAACAAAAAAAATTCTACAAAAAATATGAAATCAGACACTTGGAAAACGAAAAACTTGATACGGTCCGGTTGAGTTTGTGCTCGTTAGGTCCTTTGAAGGGTTGTAGCAGCAGCAGAGAAGGGACGATGGAGAGTGAGAGAAATTATAATGATGCAGAGAGACGGAGAAGAAATGCTGGGGATGGATAGTCGGAAAAGAAATGTTGGGGATGGAGAAGAAGAAGAAGAGCAGAGCGTGGGACTTGGTAAGTTGGTAGAGAGAAAGAACATAAAAAAATGGACAACGAACTTGGATTGAATTAGGGTTTAAAGAAACTTGGATTGGTTCCAAGAGATCAAAGAATGGACAACGAACTCAACCCTCACCCTCACACTCACATCCCTAAATGGTTTTTCAAGAAGAAAACTTAAACTTACAGGGAGGAGGAGAATTGCAGCAGAGGGAGAGATGAAAAGGATGTCGGTGCAGATTGCAGCAGAGGGAGAGATGAGAAGGATGTTGGTGAAGAGAAAGTTGAGTTGTGTTTTTTAGGTTTGCAGGTTTGAGGGAAAAGAGAATCGCGAATATTTGGGGAGCACCTTCAACTTTTTAAAATCCGGCCCAATTTTTATAGCGTTTTATGATTTCAATAGTAACCAAAAGTTGGTTTTTATAGCAAATGTGTGAAAAATGCTATTATCAAATGCTATCAAAAAGGACTTTTGTTGTAGTGTTGGTCTGACTACGGAGACCATAATGGCACACATCGGTCGAGCCTAGTCCAATTCAGAATGTCGATAGCTTGCCACATAAGTGACCTAGTTTGCCTCAAGAACCAAGGCAAACCACATGCGGACCAAACCCATTACACAGACAGTTCATCGCAAGCTAACGAAATAGACAAGAATTTTTTGACAATTTAAAACTTGGCAAATCAAGTTATTTCGTTAAGGGAACTACGTAAGCGGGATCTGCGCCACACAATCCCCTTCCGAACCGGGCCAACCCAGTTCATGCTCAGAGTTGAACTATGCTCAAATAAATATGACTTTTTTGACAGTTTAAAACTTGTCCGCACAGGACCGATATAACTTGCTTTCACTCAGAGCATACAAATTATAAAAAAAACAGTGAATTTAGACAAAAAATAAACTTAATTGATTATCAAAGTGTTGTTACAAAGCTTGACCGATTGATTAATTCAAAGCTTTACACACTACAAGAATTTGAGCTTGGTTGAAAACAAGGTGTGAGCGAAGATCTGCCATAACACATACTAGAACTTTGCTTAGCTAATCTGCTCTCCGGAGGAAGCATCATGAGCGAAGCTGAAGAAGAAGCAGTGGGAACAACCACCAAAAGTTGGTTGTTGGATTATCTCACAATGACGGTGGAATATGCCATTGGAGTTCCAGAAGATGGAAGACAAACTCGGGACCAAAAAGGTACCCCCAACTTCTTCTCCATAATGTAAGAGTAGATTTGGAGGCCCCATGGAACAACTGGAAGCACACTCAAACCAGGTGGCTTCCTCTAATAGCAGGTCTTATTGAGGCTCATCGCTACAAATGTCTGAACATTTTGAAATTCCACCAATGTATGCTTCTCTTCATACTCTATAGAGGCCAAAACAGAATCTGCGAAGCACATGGTAACACCTGACCCAATCAGAACTAGCTTATATAGGCGCAATGGTCATGGAAGGTGATCACCCAACAGTCACGTCGACATTAAATGCTATGCAGGGAATGAATGGGTGATGGTGTCAATTACAACTGCACCAGTCCCCATTCATTGAATTAATGGAACTGCACGCAATCCCATTAACTAGGGGAGTAACTGATGATACATCGAACAATCAGCCAATCACAGCCGTACACGTGGCATAAATCAACCCTAACACGGGAAAGACTTCAACACGGTCCCAAGCAGACCCATGCTTAAACTATTGTTTAACCCATAAGTCAGGCGTCCAAACCTGAGTCATGCCAGCCCAAGCGGCATGGGTTTTGGAACTTGGCCCAGGACAATAAGGCCCGAACACAAATCTCTGAGCTGTCGTAGCCCGAAATCCACTCACACAAATCAACTCTTAACCCAATCATGCATTTGATCTCAAACAGAGCCAAGTACCGAAGAGACTCAGTCATGCACAGGTAAGATTTTTGGCGAGATATTCTCCCTCCATCACGCCCTTGATAGCATGGACAGTTTGGGAGGAAACACTCGCTACATAAGGTGAGAAAAGGGAAGTAGAAATGTATGCATACACATTGCTAATTACATCTAGTCTTCATTTTTCCTTGCACCATCGCCTGACTTAAGCATCGGAATGCCTTCTACCACCACAACAGTGGTCCCTGGCTCACCGTTATTCGTTTTGCAGGTTCGAGATCAACGACGAATTCGGACGCATTAGCTACATTCAATATCAAAAGGCTAATCAACATTGGAGCACGTGTGCTTCTAAATAATCAAGCGAAAATTCACAAGTTGTGCTTTAATTGTGATGAAACCTATATAAACTGGGAGGTGTTTGTCAAGGCCTCAATTTATTTTATTTAATTAATTATTATTATTATTATTTTGTTTTGGCAAAGGCACTAGATGACGAAGGACATCCTTGCACCGTGCGTCCTGGTTAAAAATTGTTCTTGATTCTTATTCTTATTTTGGGTTTTCATGAGTTTGGCACTAATTAGTTTATACTTATTATAGTTCGGCCCTCATTTTGAAAACTAATTGAGTCTAACACTCGCTTTTTTTACGGAACCGTTAAGCCGACATCATTAACCGGTCAAAACTAATTTTTGGACCATTTTGCCTTTACTTTGGGTTTTTTTTAATTGAATCTAATTTTTTGAACCCTAAACCCAAATTATACTCAATTTTCGGTGGGGGCAATTTTGGGTTTTAAGGTTTAAAAAATTAGATTCAATTAAAAAAAACCCAAAGTAAAGGCAAAATGGTCCAAAAATTAGTCTTGACTGGTCAATGACGTGGACTTAACGGTTCCGTCAAAAAACAAGTGTTAGACTCAATTAGTTTACAAAACGAGTGTCAAACTCTAATAGATATAAGCTAATGAGTGTTAAACTCAAAAAGTTGTAACTTGTGACGAACTTCTAACAAGTCTTTTTTAGGAAACCAAACATAAGAGAAAATAACGATGTCTCACTGAAAACAACGATGAGTTTAAACTTAAAAAATGTGAATGCAACTCATTGAACTAGTTTCTAACCTTGTAAACCATGGTTCTAATCTATAGATTCTAAACTCTCTTGAATATATCCAATAAAATCACTGTAAGTTTGATTTTCTCTTATTGCAGTTCAAACCTAGGTTATTGTAAAGTCAGATTTTTATGTGGTAAGGATACTTTAAATATGATCAACATAAGTAGTGAAAGTCGAATGAAATCACCATAAGTAGTGAAAACGATCAATTTAAAACCTTTTGAATGTTGGATAACAACAGTAGCGTCAAATTTTTATGATCAATTGTTAATGCTTGAATAATATTGTAAAGATATGAGGTAAATTCCTTATGCAGTAGGGATTTGCAGCAGCAACCTGATCACCAGATATTTTAAAGTGCATGCATTTTGGTGGCTCACTCAGCATCAATATATATAGATCATCAGAATTATATGTTTATCTATTTTTTCGCAGGGAAAAAGGATGACTAAGCTAGCATTTAGGACTTTAAAAACTACCTATACCTGAGGCAACCAAAGTGAGGGCACAAAAGAACACTAACACATTCTAGGTTATGTTATGTTATGTTGCAAACTCAATAATAGCGGTCTGATCGAAGGTATGACGCTGGCCCAGATGTATCCAAAAGCTGAAATTCCTGCAACAATGCGTTGCATGAAAGGAAGGTTTGGAAAAAACACATTCAGTGGCACGTAGGAAATGAAAAGCCAAAAATAAAAGATTGGACAAGAATGTGCCCATAAGAGCTAAACACGCTGCCCTGCTTGACTTGTTTCTATTTGAAGCTGTTCTCCGAAAATAGATGTGGTGAAGTTTTCTCAGAAGCGGGAAACTTAGAGTTTAGGGAGCTGAATGATAATCAACATTTGATTGATTAGAAGAGATTGTGAAAATTAAGAGGCTAGGTAGGAGAAAGAGCAGTACTGCAAGGTGCATGCAATATTGAAGAAATGCCAGGAGGTTTCTTTATTAACAAAGGGCCATTTAAGGAGTATGGCGGGAAGGTTACGACGTTTGTGGCAATGACTTGTTTGGTCGCAGCCACTGGTGGTCTTATATTCGGTTATGACCTCGGGATTTCAGGTAGGATATGATACCTGCATGAATTTTGTATCATGAATTTAATTTAGTAGTAATGTAATGAACTGTTTCATAAGTAGCATTTTAATATCATGCAGGAGGTGTGACATCCATGGATGATTTTCTGATGAAGTTCTTCCCATCGGTTTATCAAAAAGAGCTAGATGATGCCCAAAGAGGGAATCAATATTGTAAATTCGACAGCCAGACTCTAACCGCTTTCACTTCTTCCTTATACATAGCTGCTCTGGTTGCTTCATTTGCTGCTTCTGCAACGACCAGAGCATACGGCCGTAAGGCCTCTATGGTGGTAGGAGGAATTGTTTTTCTCATTGGTTCTGCTGTGAATGGCGCTGCTATGAATGTTGAAATGCTTATCATTGGCCGTCTACTACTCGGTATAGGAGTGGGGTATGCTAATCAGGTTTGTTGATCATACAATTGACCTGAGCACTTTTGTAGAACCGTCATAGTATCTCTACACAGTATTGCTCATAATTAATTTGTTGTTATGTTCGGGTGTAGTCTGTTCCAGTGTATTTGTCAGAAATGGCACCTGCGACTATGAGAGGAGCGCTAAACATGGGCTTTCAATTGGCGATAACAATTGGAATATTGACTGCAAATATAATAAACTACTGCACGAACAAGATCAATGCCGGTTTTGGATGGAGGGTGTCGCTGTCTATTGCAACGGTGCCAGCCATCATAATGACCATTGGAGCCATTTTCTTACCAGACACCCCAAACTCCCTTCTTGAAAGAGGCTACAGAGAGAAGTCAAAGATCATGTTGCAAAAGATACGTGGAACTGATGACGTTGACGAGGAGTTTCAAGACATTATTGTGGCCAGTGAAACGTCAAAGCATGTACAACATCCTTGGAGGAATATTTTGGAACCAAAGCATAGGCCTCAACTCATCTTCGCCATTTTCATTCCCATATTCCAGCAGTTCACTGGCATCAATGCCATCACATTTTATGCTCCTGTACTCTTCAAAACCTTGGGCTTTGGTGATGACGCCTCTCTCATGTCTGCTGTTATAACTGGTACAGTCAATGTTGCTTCCACTTTAGTATCGATCTTCACAGTCGATAAGTATGGCAGAAGGTTCTTGTTCCTCGAAGGTGGCATTCAGATGTTCATCAGTCAGGTAGTCAATCATAATATTTTGTGGTTTGATCCTTTTTGTTCCCATTCACAACACGATAACTTGTGTTTTGTTTCTGTAGGTAGCTGTTGGTGTGATCGTAGGTGTGAAATTTGGGTTAAATGGTACGGGATCAATGCCAAAGGCATGGTCAGAGATTGTTTTAGCCTTGATTTGTATATATGTGGCAGGATATGCATGGTCATGGGGTCCCTTAGGGTGGTTGATCCCAAGTGAAATTTTCCCTTTAGAGATTCGATCCGCAGGACAGTCCATTAATGTATCTGTAAATATGTTCTTCACCTTTATCATTGCCCAGGTCTTTATCACTATGCTTTGTCACATGAAGTTTGGGCTCTTCTTCTTCTTTGCTATGTTTGTAGTAGCAATGACTCTGTTCATCTACTTCCTTTTACCAGAGACTAAGAATGTTCCTATTGAGGAAATGAATATGGTATGGAAACATCACTGGCTCTGGGGGATGTTTATCCCAGATGAAGTTGTTATGGCTAGCAACATCCAATTCGTGTCAAGAAAGGCCATGCCCTAAAAGCAAGGCATGCATCGATCACTAGTACTGCTGTTAGCAAATTTAAACTTTGTAGTTTAACATCAGACTAACAGTTCTTAGCTAGTGTTTGTATTTTAGGAACCTCTGGGGTACTTTAGCAAATCAGTTTTTCTAGGAAATTTGTACGACATTTAAGTGGAACTTCCAAATTTCTCTGAGTTGATAGGATTATGTTTTGTTGCTATGAAACAACCACTTACTGTTAAACTCCATGTAGCTAGATAAGGCTGGATGACATGAGCACCCTGCGCTAATTTCATCTTCCCTAATACACGAGAAGAATGGCCATTGTTACTAATTTTCAAACCAATATTTTACCTGTAAAAGATCTGGATAACAAAATTACAAATCTTTGGTGTGTGTGTCGGCATATAATCCAATTTCATTGAAAGGTGAAAGTGAAAAAGGGAGCTATTCAGACTTGTTTGTGTGACAGCACTGTTCCACTGGGTTGGCCTTTACAACCGTTGTTCTTCGCTAGAAAATCCATTAGTAGGCACTTGCATGATCAACCGATTATAGTTCACAAGTATAGCAGTCTTTATAGGGTATAACAAAAAGGAAAAAAAAAATGCCCGGCAACTCTATAGACTTTCTGGAATTATTTTTGCCAATCTCTCCCACATCTATCCGGTGATCAGAAAAAGTTGATTATGACAGCATACACCACTGGTGTAGATATATGTTAAACCTTCTGGTTACACCTTTCCAACAACAAAATGAAATAAATGCATAAATAAAATTGCAGAACTCTTGCCTCTCTTTAGTTTACTCTGTAAATAGAAACCCTTCTTGGACTGAACTTTTGAAATGCACTGCTTTACTCCCTGGCGGAATTTCCAAGCACTTATCTCAATCAGATGGATTAAGATACCAACTTGAAATGGAATTGGTATGCCCCGGAGTTGCTATTATAAATTACTGACCCTTTTGCAGCTCCATGTCCCGATAAATGTGCCATTTCTCGTATCTCTGATGACCCGGGAGTATGGGTCTAAGTCGAGGGGCAGATGTGCAGTCTAAGCAGCAACAACCTTGAACCTCCATCAAGCATTTGTCACAGCAGCTGAAGCGAATGAAATGCATTAATAAATAAACGAATAAATACATAGAAATAGTTGGGTCCTATTCTATCACCTAGCTTAACTTCATTGCTGCAAGGACCAATTTGTGAAAATCCAATCAGGTTTTTATAGGGTTCTCAAGGTGAAAAAACACAGTTTTAATTCTAAGTACTATTTGTTATTTGTACACTTCTAAAAGGCTCATGCTTCACGCCTTAGTCAACTGGAACAACTTACATTTAAAAACCTTGATATAAATAGAGGCTTGAGCACTTTAGTGCCCGATCTTATGCGAGTATGTGCTAAGAATCATTATTGTGACTACTATTATGTAAATATATTGAGCTTAAAAAGAAGAAGATGCAGAAGCATCAAGACATCTTCAAGCCACTAAAAAAATTTAGTATGTACAAACTAATTTGAACAATACATGTGAAAAAACGTATTGGGAATGTGAATTTATATAACATTTTTCTTTTATTTCTGATTTCTTTTATTTAGTCATATCCGTAAATGAATATTTACTATAGATAGTGAAATGCAAAATTTTTAATTTACGTAATAATGAAGAGTGTTTTGAAGTATTATATTTCAATTTCTCATAAGATTTTAAAGTTTCTTTTTATGTTGTATATAACAAAACCCACACCAGATTCATTGATCTTCGAAGCAAATACAGAGACAGTGAGCCAGGAACTGACAAAAAGAATTATATAGAAACCAAGTTATCCCTGCTAAACAAACAGATTTAAAGGTGTATCTTGGAGGGATTTTAATGTAAAAACCCTCAATTCGAAATATCTTCTTTCCATGAGAGAAAACACTCCTCAACCGCTAGCTTTTTTTTAACCATAGATCTGTGTAGTTAAAACAACGTTATAACGCCGATATAACTCTGATATAACTCTTAACGTGGGTGAGCCGTTACGTTATGACACTATCACGTTATGGTATCACAATTCTGATATAACAGCGTTATGTGGCCGTTATTGAGATAACGTTTTTTTTTTCAATAACACCGTTTTAATGTTTTGTTCTAATACATTAAAAAAAATCACTCATTTCATTCTCGATCGAACCAGAACCCTAGACTCATAGGAAATAAGGACTAGACTCGCCGTCGCCAATCGTCATAGAACTAGACATCGCCGTTTGACAAAGAATGAGATAAGACGAAGGGAAGAAAACGAAGAGTCGATCGCACTCTCTCTTGCGATCTCGCTCTCATACCAAGGGAATATGTTTTTTTATTAAGGTTTTTTGTTTTTGAATTTAATGTTATGAACATGATTTACTTTTTTCACTATAATACATTAATATTTTGTGGGGTATTAAAATATATATTTAAAAAACTATTCCGTTATATATCGTTATATCTCGATATATCCCGTTATAACCTATAACGCTCTTGGACTGTTAAGGATCCGTTATCCGTTTTAACTGCATAGCCATAGATATTAGGCTAAGAGGGGCCCAATTTCTATTTTGACTGCTCATTTAGGATCTCCCTAATTTTCATTTACTTAAAATGAACCTACTAAATGAAAATTATTGTTTAGTAATTCGTTTGAGCTGGAATTTTGAGAAAAAATTATAAATTTACATTGGAATCAACGTGGTAAAGTTTCTTCCTGTTTTGACATGTGTGCCTCGAGATGCGCATTAAATGGGATAAAGTGGATTTCTCTATTAATATCACGAAGCGATCGAGGACCCACCTTGGGTGCGACACAGGTCGGCTGATAACCCGACCACAAAAGGGTTGTCCTTAAACACCTACAAAGATCATTTATCGAGATATTTAGTAACGTGGACATAAATATGTATTTCGGGGAGCAATGTTGAGACTGGCTGAAATTTTGACACGATGTTTCTAGTGTTAATCGTAATTTTCCTAAAATATTCAGCTCAAACGAATTGATAAAAAAAAATTTAGTTTGGGTAAAGTCATTTTAGCTAAATGAAACTTAACGTCCAAACTTGCAGTAAAAGCCCAAATTAGTCATTTTAGCCCAATGCCCCTTTTTTCAATCAACAAAACAAACAAGCCAATATATTTATTGAACAAAAAAAAGTGCCTACGAGGTTGGTCACCTAACAATTCAGGGTGACAGTTTTCCCATCTTCCTTTCCTTCCTCCAATGGCCTGAAATTTGGGATTCCTCTCAAGGCTAACAGCCTGCACCTCAATCTTGAAGGGTTTGGATTTGGGAGGGGTTTTTGTATGCATTCTCTTGAATTGCTTGGAGAGAGAGAAACAATAGAGAGTTCAAAGACACTCAAGAATCTATGGACAAACTTGGGATAGATATCAAAGTAACCCTCCACTGGCTTTGAGGTGTCACTTGGGGGGGTTTAAAGACAATACTTTCTCTTCTTGTATGTTTGATTGGGGTGGTATGGTGGATCTATAGGCTCATATGATATATACTTTTGTTGCTTGGAATCATAGGTCTTTTTTCCTCTTGGTCACTTGATTTTCTTTTTAATAAAAATTTTGAATTTTACTGATAAAAAAAAGTGACGAGGTCACAATACAAAGAAGAAATAAAGATCAAACACTGCATCTTAAAAATGATTTCCTGGTCAAAGATGCAAACATGACAAGCTTGATCTTTGATTTTCTCCCGTCCCCAAGGCCAATGCCATACAAGGGCCTTAATATCTTTCTTGATAGTATCTTCTGAATTTTTAGTTCCCATAAAAATTGTTGCATTTCTTTCTTTCCATAGCAACCAAATACCGGCCAAAGAGCCCTTATCGAGAACCACCTTCAGATTGTTACTTGGATCACATTCCATAGGAAGAAGTAGAAGTTTGGTTTGGGGGACAATGTTTCATCCATAGCTTGTTTATCTTCTCAGCAACGGAAGTATACTCATGAGTTGTTGAGTTCTCATGTAGAATCTTTAACATTCTGCTAATTGACAAACCATCCCCTTTGCCTTCCTATAACAGTTTATTTCCCCATCTTTTGTAGAGTGGTTTTGAATCATCGAGAGAACGTTTCCCCTTAGCCTCGATCTCCCATTCATTGAAATTTCTTCTGAAGTTGATAAGGATTATCCCAAAATTCTGCAAGGAGACCATTTTAGTTGCAAAATATCTAAAAAAGGAGCTGAGAAAGCATCCTTCAAAATAAGATCAGAATACCATTATCACTCCAAAATCTAGTGTTAGCACCAGAACTCAATTGATTGGGGTGTAGCTGTGGAAGGTGTTGCTTACTGCTTGAAGTCTCTTCCATACTCTGCGACCATAGAACACTTTATTCAACTCGTCCATGTCTCTCATATTTGTCAGCAATGATTGATCTCCTCTCTCAGCAAATCTCCATAACCACTTGCTCAAGTGAGCATCATTGTTCATACGACGGATCCTCAAACCCCTTTGTTCATGGGAACACAAGCTTCTACTGTTTCAGTAAGGTTATGAATTATTATGGAGTTATTATAATAGGAGTTCCAAAAACAAGATTTATAGTTAAACTTTTGTACAATTTACTTTCAGTATAAATAATCTAGTTATTTCTATTGTTTATCTCTACTGAATCAAGGTTTTAATCTAGTTATTTCTATTGTATAAATAATCTAGTTATTTCTATTGTTTATCTCTACTGAATCAAGGTTTTAATGCCTCCACTACATAAAGTGGTGGGCAGGATGGGTCTTGAGATTGGTAACACCATAGCAATATGAAAGACTGCCCTTGGAATGACATTTGAGAGATCTTGGGCTTCCGCGAGGAAAAGCTTCTTAGGGTGTGATTTAAGAGCTTTGGGGTTAATTGGGATGTACTCTTACTAGACCACTAGGATGGACACTATCAAATTCTTCGCAATCTCAACACCAACACCTTCACCAAACTTTTAAATGGTTGTGTTTTCCTCTTGTGAAAAATTAAAAGCTTTTTAGAGTAAAAATACATTTTGCATAGCAAGGATGCACGGACACGGACACACGTGTAGTGTCGGACACGGACATGACACGACGACTCGGCAATTTTCAAAAAATTAGGATTCGACGACACGGTCAAACTTTACTTTTTATTAATTTTTAATACTCATATGAACATAAACAACCTAAAGCTTAAAATTGTTTAAAATTTTTACTTTTGAAGCTGGAAGAAGAGAGTTGAACAAGAGAGATAGAAAAATTTACACTTTAGTCAAAAATTACTGAGTGTATCTAATTTACAACTTTTTTCAAAATTGTGTGTAATTGTGTGTCTGAGCAAAATAGTCATCAAAAACAGAAAAATCAAATTACATAGCAAAATAACCTTTTTTTGTGTATTGTATCTAATTTAGAGCGAGCAAATAAAAGACCTTGATGACACCTGATGTACTACCAAATGAAAATGTCAGTCAAGAACCTTCAGATTGAGTACGACGTGAAGAGGTGCTCTAATTGAAGCAACTCCTCTCTCCGATTAAAGAAATCGAGAAATTGGCGATTGCAATTGAGTGCAGCAGAACTGGTGTTTCTTCAAGAATTACTTCTGAAAACCAGCAAAGAAAAAACAAGAAAAAAAAGGAAAAAAAAACACTGGTTGTGTCGATCTCAGTCAACGTGTCTTGACCGTTGACCGCGTGTCGAATACGTGTCAGATGCGAATCAGTGTCCAACACGTATCCGACTCTCGAAACAGGGGTTTTCCGAAGAGTTCGTGCATCCTTGTTGTAGAGACTCCCAATGAAGGATAGACTAGAGTATTAGGGTCGTCAGTTACGTTTTTTCTCTTTCGTTGTTCAATGGACTTCTTGTTACTCTAATCTTTGCGAAAACATTTGAAAACAAGGAGCATCACTGAAAAATTCCACCCATAAAGCCTTTGCTCTTCAAAACGAAATAGTATCACCATCGCTTCATCCTTCATGTCTCAAAAAGGATGCATCGCGAACAAGGTGGATGGTGTACGGAAAAGGTCATCAAGGGTCAGAGTGTAGGATACAAGAAAAAAAGAATGTTGGTTTCGACATTCATAATCCAAGGGTACGATATAGGAAAAGAACAAAGGTATTATTAGGTTGGAAGCCTTTTTGCAGAGGTCAAGATTTGGAAGATTATCAAAAGGATGATTGTCGAGTGGGCATTGAGGCCAGGCACAAACCTGATTTTGATGTTAAAAAAAATAAAAAAAATATAGCATTTTCATCACAATTTTGACACGTGTGAAAGCACCAAAGAAAATTTTCAAACTAATGGAATTCAGGGGATTTTCATGGCTTCTCATGGAAAATAAAGACAATCAAATAGCCTTAAAATTCATTCAGGGCATAATATTTTATCTTTTGCAGGGAAAGGCAGCAATCAAACATACCTTAAGATTAAACCTCCAACACAAAGTCCAAAATCTTTAAAATAATCTTTTGGGCTAATTATTGCCTTTGAAGTATGTCATTGCAACCATATGAGTGTGACCAATCATAGATCATCCAAGTATGGCTACTTTCTTTTTTTGCACTGACCAACTAGTTCAGACAAGAATAACACTGCAGTTACAACTGAAAGACTCGGATGGTAATATTATTCAATAAGCACAAAAATCAGTTCATATAGAGAAATCAGTTGGTGCACAAGATTTTCAAGGGTGATTCACTTTACGGCCAGATTAAACCAATATTGAAATAGAACTCACAGGAAAAGCCGATTACAGTTGAGATTTGCACAGTTCCGATGCCTCAACTCGTTTACGCATGATTGACATATGTAGCATCTTGCAAAACTACCATGCTCCAGAGAAGGTTCGTCTCCTTCTATCACAGCCTCAGGCTTATAGGCAGAGGGAGGGAGAGAAAGGCGAGCATCGAAAACAAACAGATTTCCAACCCAATTAACAGGACCTTCCTTCTTGAGATAATGAGAAATACCTCCCTTCAATGTGAACAAGTTTTTGAAGCCCTTTTGCCTGCCATAAAAGTTGAATCAAACAGAAATACAGGTAGTAACCTTTTTCTTCAATAGGGAACAATAACATTTGTAAGGTGTTCATGGACCCTATCGAAACAGATTATGCCTATAGGCGTAGCCTAAACTCATTGCTCCAGCATATTAATCGGTGAAAAGGTGGATCATAACCACAATCCTAAAAATTCAACCCAAAACCATAGCTTTTCAAGAACACATGTAATTGTTCCTCAACCAGAGGAGCCTTAAAGCATTATCATCTTAGTCATAGTGCACCACTCAGGATCGTTTTATTCAAGTTATTCAAAACCATAAACCAGTGGATCATGGTTTTTCCAAAGACAACACTCTCTACCAAATGTCAGACTCTGGAATTTTACTGGTGGAAGAAAAAGAGGTTCAAGAGTTACATTAGAAAACTCAGCGTGGGAACTGTATCCGCCTGAGTATAGTGTGATATATCTAATAAGGACTCAGAAGAAGGCTGAGTAAGGCTACATCAACCTAACAACTTTTACATAAAGCAAGCATTTACCTTAGAACAGCAGAATATATGTCACAGCGGATCCCTCCTGTACAGTACATCAAAACATCTGTACTTTCTTTATCGACGCTGGCTAGTGGATCTGATGTAGTTTGCTGTCATACGTTCATATTGAGAATCATTAAGAAAAGTAAATCTGCAAAAGTTTGTGAGCTGAGCACAATTCAATTTGTAACTGGTTAGGCTATCCACACTTGACTGCAGATGTACTGAAATCTTTTTAGCAGGCTAACTTGAAGAAAACAATAAACTACAATTTATACTTATGGAAAAATAGAACAGTAGTATGAAGAGACATTTCTCGTAATAATTTTAGCAGAATTACAAGTAAGAATATAGTCACCATTCTGTATATTTATTGAAGATAAAGTAAAAGACAACTATTTTTGTTCGCACAAGACAATTTCAGTTATTATTTTGTGACCACGTTTAGAAATGCCATTAGGAGCCATACCACTCCGTTTCGAACTCCTTCAAATTTGTGTAACAATGATACTCATTTCATATTGGAGTTGATATGGCTTGAAGAGCCTGGGTTTGTTCAACTGATGGAGCAGTGGTGGAATAGCTTTAATGTACAAGACAATCCAGGTTATGTTCTCCGGAATAAGATGAAGAAACTCAAAGAGAAAATCAAAGTGTGGAATGTTAATGTCTTTGCCATGATGGAAATCAAAATAAAGGATTGCCAGCAGTCAACCTCCTACTGCAATCTCAACGAGGAATTCTCTTCCCTCATGGCTGCTGAATGGAGTCAAACAGAATCTTTCAGATACAGGCTAGATGAGTTGCTGAAGAAATATTTCACTTAGCTGGAAAATTAAGGCAGGGCTCAAATGGGGTTAAAAATACTTCAACGTCATGGAAAACTACCGGAGGATATTAAATTCATCAATTCCAGGAAGATCAATGGAACTCATACCGGGGATCCCTCTATCATCAATGATCATGTTAAATGTTACCTCTTTCTTCTTCGACCTCCTTACTGAAAAAAGAAGTCTGGAAAGCAAAGGCTGATCCACCCACCCCGCCCCCCCACCCCCCCCTCAATCGGGGTTTGACATAGCAAGCTGCCCTCATGTGTCAAGGTATTTCAGAAAAATAAGTGCAACAGAAGTTGCTGGTTTCCCAACAGAATTCTTAGACAAATGCTTGAGCTTTATCAAACATGGATATATGAAAGTGATTGGCGACTTCAAAAGGCTTTCCAGAATGAGTTCAATGATAGAAGGGATATTCAAGGATCTTGGTGGAATGGATGATTAGTTGGGGGAAAAAAAATCAGAGGGCACTCTCAATAATGAGTGCTAGCATTTGAGACAAGACTTTCCCATTTCACAGTGAAATTTCCACCCTATATTTTGTATGGAAAAGAGAAAACAAGAGAGATTTTCAAAATCAATTTATCCTCATCAAAAAATGGTATCCTTAGCATCAAAGCGGGCATCTGGTAATAGGGACAACTCTTCTCCTTGTTGAATAATGCATTTTGATGTTCTGTAAGCCTTTGTGGGGGTACATCATTTTTGACAGCAGCCCTTATGAATCGTGTATCACATTATATATAGTAACCTCCCCACTCTCCTCACTTAGTCCACTTCCCAGACTTTTCTAGCAATTTCTCATATGAGATGGGTAATGGAACTAGGGTTGTTGTGTGTTTAGTGGGGGGGCTGGAGGGGGTTGTGGCAGACTGTTGAAAGATGAATTTCCTCTCATGTACAATATATGAACCATTCAAGAAGAGGAGCAAGATTGGAGAAGATTATAAATGCAAGTGACAGAACAAAGCTGAACCATTTTCAGCTGAATCCGTCTATAATCATCTCAATAGGCTTAACAATTCTCCTCCTACGCCAACTATTCAGAAAAGCTAGAGTGTGGATCAGTAAATACCTCCTCATACCTTCTTTTTTTGTGGACTGCCTTCCATGGTAGGATCTGACACATGACAACCATCGTAGGAGAGGGTTTCAGGTGGATGTGCAGCAGGAAGAAACAATTGATCATCTAATCTTAAACTTTGTATTCATGGAGGAGTTCAAGGTTCAAAAGCAGATCCAAGGAACCTTGATTCAATGGATTGATAGTTGGCGAGCTGGTGTTCTTGCTCCATTAGGTGCATCGTTATGGTAGAGGGCTATGCAAGCTATTATTTGGGACATTTGGAACGAGAGAAATTGTCATATCTACTAGGGGAAAGCAAGGTCCAGTGACCATCTCATTGTTCTGATCAAATCACTTATGTGACACTGGGAGGTTGCAGCAAAAGTAACTCGAAACACTAGGTTCGAAAGCTTCACGGTCAACTGGGCCTCTCTTGTTTTTTTCTTTTTTGAAGGGTAAGCAAGGTATTTATCGGATCCTAGAACCATGAAATGCCTCCGGCAGGGTTCGAAACCTGAACTCTTTTGGTACATTCTAATATCTAATTGTTGTTTCTCTTGTTGTAGCAGTAGTGAGTCATTCTCACTAATGCGCCCTAGATTTTTTTTATCAATAAATTTCTTTGCATTGGAAGGAGAAGCCAAAGAGAAAACTCATGTCTTCTATCATTTCATTCTCTCTATCAACAAAAAATCAACCCTTTACATGAGGCTTATGACACTATTTACGCTTGAGCTACAATATAAACCAAAGGGCCTAAAGGCCCTAACCACCACTCAATGCCTGTTAAAGAACCGAGGGGAAAACTGTCCTGATATTGACATTAAAATGGCTATCCAAGGGGAAAGAATCAATACAATAAGTTTTGAAGATCGTTGATTAAACGCTGCCATTGAGTCTGTGGAGTTGTAGGATGGACTAAATTGATCTACATGATTACAGCATAGATCCTAACTTGCTTTCCATTGTATTGCTGGGTTGACTTTGTAGACTTTGACTTGAATCCCTCGTCCTCACACCTGATTTCAATCCTCTTACCTCTCCTAACTTTCCATGACCTCCTTGAGCCCTCATTACATCATAAGGTGTTATGATCCTTGTTATGGACCTTCCCCTCCTGGACAGCTCGGGCTTTTGGGAGAGTTGGTTGGTTCATAACAATTGGTATCAGAGCCAAACCCCACATCCAAGGTTCGAATCCCGGCAGGG
This sequence comes from Berberis vulgaris, assembly GCA_963556465.1. Classification (NCBI taxonomy): domain Eukaryota; kingdom Viridiplantae; phylum Streptophyta; class Magnoliopsida; order Ranunculales; family Berberidaceae; genus Berberis; species Berberis vulgaris. The sequence goes on along the minus strand of OY747127.1, from coordinate 29,354,038 downwards.
GCGACCTATAGGCTAGATTAAAATAATTTAGCATTATGTATGGGCATAGTGCTAAGTTGTTGAATACTGGTAGCTGAGAGAAGGCTCCCTGGGCCAGTGTCGATAGAGTGGGCCGACGAGGACGTCGGCTTTGGAAACGTGGGGCAATGTTATGATCCTTGTTATGGACCTTCCCCTCCTGGACAGCTCGGGCTTTTGGGAGAGTTGGTTGGTTCATAACATAAGGCGAGCTTCATCTTTTTCCAAAGTCAACTTTAAAGGGAAAGGATTAAATAGAGTATGTAAACGTTTTGATATCAACAATCTATATCTAATGGTCATCCAAAAATCAAATAGTCATTAATTTGAATTACTATATTTCTTACAGACCTAGTGTCCAGTCACACCTTAGAAAAAAGAAGTTCAGGACACAATAGACCAGATGCTGTTGGTAGGAATGCACTATCTTCAAATTTGTTAATGTTCAATGACATACCTTTGACACAGATAGACCAAAAGAAGTACTTCTAAAGCAGTCTACATCTGGTCGTTGTGCTCCATGAAAATGACCAATATCCCATTCATAATCTGTTCAGTGTGATAGAGAACAGTTAACCATCATGTTACATTCGAATTTAAAATTTGTGATTGATAACATTCATTTAACCCATTTAACGGTTTAGAGGTCTGACAACTTGACCCATTTAACAGTTTATGTTAACAAACATATATCCTTTTTGTTTCAGTATTGTCTTGTATCTGTCATCCTTTTTCCCTTCATCCTCTTCTGCGTCTTCCCTTCTCATCCACTTCTTCTTCCCTCCTCCTTTTTTACTTGTATTATTTTCCACTACAAGCTCCCTTTAAGGTGAATATTGGTTAGTTTGTTGGTTTGTATTATGTTATAGTTGAATAAAATGTACTCTAAGATAAGTTGGTGATATCATCGTAATAGTGTGTCAAGCGCTTTACTTTTCTTTTCCCTATGACTAGAGTGAGCTTCTGTCTGATCTACTCTTGCACCCACTATTGAGCTTATTTGCTTCCGAGCAGTGTGCATGAGGTAGAGAAGAGAAGATGTGGATATTGAAAATTTGTCTAGTGTCCATACTTATTACTCAATAACTTTGTTTTCAACAAAAATTGGGTTTTGGGCAGTGGTTGAAAGATCTATCTAAGAGAAGATGATGGGACACTAGAGCTCTATTCATGTTCTACACAGTGGATCTCTGAAAGCTGAACTGTCGTTTTCTCAACTCGGAGATGAGAGATACAGAGAACAGAAGATGGGAGGACCTCCTTTTGATATCTTGAGGTAGATCACTCAAAGGCTGGAGCTCATAGAGTTGGTGTGCTTTCAGGGAATCTGTGCTAGATGGAGAAATGAGGAGGCTATTGCAAGGTGGAGGCTGGATCTGGTTGTAGCAATGTCTTGCTGCTTTTGGAGAGATCCAAGCCACTTTTGCAAAGCAAGAGCAAAAATGGATGGCATCTTGAAGGGTATCCACCAATTGGGTGGAGGTGGTCGCCTTAATCTCAATTAATAGGGGACAAGCTCCCCTACAATAAGAAGCCCTCCTCTTGGGAGAAGCTGTTGGTGGGCGTGTTATATTTGAGTGTTAGATAAACTGTGTTTTCTTGATTTGGTAATGGTCGGGGAGTATGCAGTAGTCGGAGGTGGGCTAAGTTATTAGATTACAAAAAGTAGTGGTGGTGAAGTTTTAGAGATGGGAAGTTGTAAAAAAGTAGTGGTGGTTGGCTTAGGACTATGTCGTTCTTCTTTGGGTTCTTGCCATTTTGGGGTGGTCGAGCTCTAAGTCAAAACAACTAATAATCCTTTAAATGAAACACGGAACAAGTTACAAGCTTTTGGTCATTAGACCATTATCAAGGGGCCTTTGTTCACTTGCATGAAAGTCAATGTTGTAGCAGGGAATCAAATTCTAGATACCTAAGATCTCATTCCCTAACAAGAAATCTCATGAAATAAGATAAAACAAACTCCAGGATAGCACCAGTAATAACTTGTAAGGGAGTATGACCAAGCAGTTCAGAAAGAGGTGGTATAACCAAGAAGTTCACGTAGAGGTCTGACATTACATAAAAGGTGCTCTGGATGTAGCTCATATACTATTTGATTCAGCAGTCCCAGAAAGTCATCAAAATGTTCAACAAGTCCCAATTTATCGCCTTGATGAAAACATCCTAATATTGTGTTATTTGCATATTGTTTCACACAATGCAAAAGGGAGCAACTTTCCTTTTTTTTTTCAGAGATATGACCTGGAATTCTCCAACCTCGTAACAAGTCCTCCAGAGACGCTGGCAGTGCCCACCAAAGTACAAGCATATTCAGAAAGTGCATCCACATCTTACTGACCCAGTTGTGATTCCTGTGTCATACCTCCTTCCAATCTTATCTTCTCTCTCTCTCTCTCTCTCTCTCTCTCTCTTCTTTGTTAGTGTTTCTGTTTAGAATATGGAATTGAGAGTTGAAACAAACCTTTCAGGTTTGCTAAAGGGCTCCAGCTTATGAAGGAATGTATTAGAGATGAGGAAGTGGGGTCTATGATAGTATTTATCAAATGGAATGGGTGAGCGATCTCTTTAGAGCCATGGAAATGGGCTAGGTGAGAACAAAAGGCTTGCTTCGACGCAATTGGAAGTGGGATGCATGGTTAATGGTGGAATAGAAGGAAAACAAGGGTGGCATTTACGCCAGAGTTAATGTTGTGTTTTGCTAGGCCTTCAACCCAGTTATGTATTCCGAGAGGTCACAGCTCTCTGGGTTGGAGAAAGTTTGCAGACGACCTGAGAAGAACAGCTCGGAATGATATTCACCCTCAATTGAAGTGGTTGGTTTGTTCGAAGAGATCCAGAGACTGTACTATCAGATTGGAGCTCTAAACACAGACGTACTGCAACAAAAAGAGAGCAATAACAATGGGGGATGATGTTAGTCAACACTCTGATTCTGGTAAGAGATTTTGTGTTGGTGATGATGAGGCATCTGACAGATGGATCCACAAGGTTCTGATGGAAAGAAATGGAGATAGAGTTCAGACAGAGAATGGGGCACTGTTGGAAGAAGTTGCTAACATTTGGTAATGGGACTTACAGAGGATGATGATCTTCATGGTGACCTTCCCTGTCACTGTGTGGGCCAATATGAGCACTTGGGAGAATTCTTATGCCTAGGTAACTCATTACTCTCATGCCTATGGATGCGTTTAGGGTTTGGATTATTGGGGACTCGAAAAAGTAGAGGGATAACTGGATTGCCTTATTGCAGAAGGACGGTCTATCAAGAGGTTTCATGGTGTATCCAGTTGGCTTAGGTGATGATGCAATGGTGATGGTGGGGAACCAGGATCCTGCTAGCTTGCATGGAAAAGGATGCCAGGGTCATTGGATATGATGGAGAGATATGAGGCACAGTGGACATGTGCCTTGAGTAGAAGTAGAAGCTTGTAGTGGCATTCATGGGACTGATGTAGAAGTAGAAGCTTGCAATGACTTTCATGACACTGATGTGCCTTTTTGTCTCATCAAACTTCCATTTCAGGGGAAAGTCCGAGGAGAAGGATGGAAGCTGCTCTGATAATACAGAGAAAAGTACTACTCAGCAGTTTTCTCAAAATCGTATGTATCCTAAGCTTTGAATCAGGATTCCAATCGAATCGCAGGGATTTTGATTCAAATCGCTTCAAAGAATCGAATGTTGATTACATCGTACAATTTGATTTGCTTCATTTGTTCATATCTTTCCCCCGTTCTGCTTTTATTTATTTTTTTAATGTTTCACTATTCAACTTTCTTGTTCAACAAATAGATTTCCTTGCCCAGTATTTAAAAAGATGACAGTACAGCCATATATAGCATTTGACAACAGAGTAATCTTTGTCACTCAAAATAAAAACTAAGAAACCACAGAACCCTAAAGCTTAATAAAGCAGAATAAAAAGAATTTTAAGAAGAAACAAATATTTAATTTCATTACCATTTCTAACATCCAATAGAATGAAGCTTCGAATCAGGTCTGAAGTTGATGATCCATCAACTTTATTTACAGCTTCCAATCTCTCCCTCCATTCGGATGGTGTCAGTGGGGTAGCTCGCATAGAAGGGTCAAGCAAAGGAAGATGAGAAATACCTCCTTCCAACTAGAATAAAGACAAACGAATAAGAAAATGAGTTGCAAGTAATAATTACCTTGATACATACCAAAAGTAGATTTCTTGCATCTCAGTCTAAAGAAATTCCAAATAAAATATGCAAACCTTACCACACACAGAAAAAGTGATGGGCATTTAGCAGTCTCATTCATAACAGATATATATATATATATATATATAATTGATGCTCACAATTATGATGATTAGTGAGTTTATGTAACACGGAAGCATAAAAAAAACAAAAAAAACACACGCACACACATACCAGCAACAACAAAAATCATGCATAGTGGACAAGCATTTGGCAGTCCAATTAAAGAAATACATATATAAGGTTAAAATCAAATTTCTAATTTAAATTGGTAACAGATACATAAGGAAGCAATCGATGCTCACCATGATGATGGTTATTGATAGTCTATGTAACATGGACATTTCATTTGAAGAAAAAATAAATAAATAAGTCATGCATAATGGACACATGTTTGGACACTCCATTGGACACCACCTGAGATCATCAACTTTTCCATGTATCTTTTGAAGGTTCCAATTCTTGTTAATATGGAAATATGGCAGTGTGTGGCATTGTTGACAGAATTTGAGGGGAAATCACAATTTGTCAAGATGATCTCAATTGCCCTCTCTGCATGGACGGAACTTTCATAGGCGAGTCAAATACATACCTTTCTTTCTTGGTTTTGAAGATTACTTATCCCTTGTGTAGGAGAGTCGTTCTCTAAAGCTACCCAATAAGGAAAATGGGAAGACTTCTTCCAAGATCCAGAAGTTTGTTTTTCATCTTTCAAAACCATTGCACTTCCACCCATGTGACATGTCAAAGATAAGAGAGCACCCAAAACACACCAAAAGCCTGAAGAAAATATTTCAATTATCAGATGATATTCCGAATCTCACCAACCCCTCCGCACATAACACAACCCCCATCCACTACCATGCCTCTTTCTAGCCAACACATCACAAGTAGCAAATGAGTTCAAACAACCTTTCAACGGAAAAATACTGGTTTTAGGAAGAATTTGTTTCCTCCTAACCAAGGCCAAGGGAAGCTTGTGATGATTCCGAGGGAAGGTTTTTCATCCACTAATTGCCTATATAATGAAGAAGCTGAGAAGAAACCATTTTTGCTCAACTTCATATCACCTCCCTCATATTTGGCACTACCATCGCTAACACATATATGATGCTTCATACCTGAAACCGTTTCGCAATATTTAAGACCTCTCAGTTGAAGATTCAACCGCCACCCTCATCCACAGGCCACATCAATAGAAAATTTTTGAACAAGTTCTACTACATATCTGAGATAATCTGGGGACCGATCTTTGTAATAGCTACCGGAATAGACACGATGCCCATCATGTATCTGGGCAAGTCTAAGAGGGTAAATTTGAAGAGCACACCCTCCCTAACTTGGATAAAAATCCATTTTGCTACCCTTCTGTCAACCCACTCAATTGTTAAATCCACCTTTGCACTTACCTCTCGAGACTCGAAAGGCAGCAACAATATACTACCTGTTGGTGTTATACACCTGATCAACCAATTGTAGTTACCGACAATTTGATATCCCCAATGCTAAAATAAAAACCAAGAAAAACTAATTTTGCCTTTGCGCTGTAATTAGAAATGTTAAAACATAAATTGAGAAACTATTCAGAGAGATATTAAGCATGTTAATAACTTACCGGTACTAGTGATGGTTTATACTGCACTTTTAATCGAGGAAAAGCGTGACCATTTGGAGATGAGGAAATTTGGACCAAAACATCCGAAAATCTACAGTCTTCTTTTAACCATTCTACATATGCTTGAGTATCTGCTGCTGGACCACTGTACTGCACAACATATCATTACGTGGTAAATGGATCATGAGATAAATGAATAGCATATTACAAAATAAATACTGATGAAGCATAAAGGTCACTTCTAGTTAGACATATAGATGTAATGTGCTTTGAGGCTAGCTTTTTGTTTAATGAATTCACTAAGAAAAAGCAACTTATTTATGTAATGGGTGCGTCAAGATGGCATCCACAAATTATTTTTCTTCGAAATAAGGTTAAAGTTCCATGATAATGACGGGAAAAAGCCAAAACCAAAACCAAAAACAAAAACAAATCAGGCAATAGGAAGTGATGGTTGCACTAAGATTTGTCTCACATCGCTTAAATTATTATCAATTGGTTTCTTTATAAGACAATACATTGAAAGGTTTGAAAGGTGACTTAAAAGCATTAATGCCGCAAATCAATCTATCACAATTTCCAAGGACTTGTAGAAAATCTCTGATTCTCAATTATGGACTTGCTCACTAGAAAAATCACATCTGGTCTCATGGGAGTGGTATCAATATACTTACTACTTGAGAAATTCCCGTAAAACCATAACAACTCATACCAAACCCATACCCTGGGATGCAGCAGTTGAGTCGGGGACAAATTTGATGGTTCTAGATTGGGTATCATGACGCCTCATTCTAGTACGACTAACATTGTTTGACTAAGTTGGTTACCAAATGGACAGAAATGTGGATTTACTAATTTTGAGATTGGGTGAGTCGAAATTTTACATTAGATATATGTACAAAAATTATGTGGCCAAAGTAAGAAAAAACAATAATAATAATAAAAGAAAAAAGAATTCATCATCATCATCATCATCAAAGCCCATTCCCGAGATTTTCGGGGTCGGCTACATGGATTTTGGTTCTCCAAGCAATGCGATCTTCCCACATTTCCTCACCTAATCCAAGCTCAATGATATCTTCATTCACCGTCTTCATCTAAGTTTTCAACGGTCGTCCCTTCCGTCTACACCCTCCATTAACTTGCCAATCTAAACATTTTCTAATTGGCGTCGTGCTTGGTCTCCTCCGCACATGACCAAACCAAGTTAAACGTCTTTCTCTAATTTTTTCCTCTATGGGCGCTACACCTAAGTATCTCCTAATTCTTTCATTTCTAATTTTATCCTTACGAGTTTTACCACACATCCACCTTAACATACGCATTTCTGCTACTGCCATCCTATGCGTATGTTGTCCCGTAGTAGCCCAACATTCTGAACCGTATAGCATGGCTGGTCGAACAATTGTCTTATAGCATTTCCCTTTTAGCCTTGCAGGCATCCTTCTATCGCATAATACTCCTGACGCCATTCGCCATTTCAACCAACCAGCTTTAATCTTGTGGTCTACATCTGCTCCAATAGCCTCATTCTTTTGAATTATAGACCCTAGATATCGAAAAGCCTCACACTCCGGGACCTCGACACCTTCGATCTCAATTGCATTACTTCTCCCTCTTGGTTCACACCCAAAGTTGCACACTAGATACTCCGTCTTCGAACGGCTAATTCTAAAACCTTTACTCTCTAAAGCCTCCCGCCACTTAACTAATTTCTGACCTAAACCTGCACTAGTCTCATCCATTAAGACAATATCATCTGCAAATAACATGCACCAAGGTACATCTTCTTGCAGATGTCTCGTCAACTCATCCATGACCAAAGCAAAGAGATATGGACTTAACGCCGACCCTTGATGTAGTCCTACTATCACTGGAAATTCACTAGACATCCCACCTACTGAGCGAACACTTGTTACAACCCCGTCATACATATCCTTAATGATATCGACATAACATTGAGACACTTTCTTCCTTTCAAGCACCCACCAAATTAACTCCCTGGGGACCCTATCATATGCTTTCTCCAGATCAATAAAAACCATATGCAAACTCTTACGTGCCTCTCGATATTTTTCTACAGTTTGCCTAAGCAGGAAGATGGCCTCCGTAGTAGACCTACCTGGCATAAATCCAAATTGATTCTCCGAAATCGTGGTTAAACTCCTAAGTCTTTGTTCTATAACCCTCTCCCAAAGTTTCATCGTATGACTCATAAGCTTTATCCCTCTATAGTTCGAGCAATTCTGGATATCCCCTTTGTTCTTATAAATTGGTACCACAATGCTATGCCTCCATGAATCTGGCATTTTTCTAGTTTCCAAAATCCTATTAAAAAGCTTAGTTAGCCATTGAATCCCAACTTCTCCCAGACATTTCCATGCTTCAATTGGTATATCATCCGGTCCAACGGCCTTCCCTGTCTTCATTCTTTTTAAAGCTTCTCGCACTTCTGTGGCACTAACTCTGCGATGAAACACGCGATCTCTCCCTTCCTGTGAAGCATACCCCTCCAAGTTTAACTCCCCTACATGTGTTCCATTGAGTAGGTTCCAAAAGTAATCCTTCCATCTATCTAAAAAAGAATAATATTCATTTATTCAATAGTGCAACTTGCTATCCAAGCACTATGCTCTAGACTAAATTAACCAAACTAACTCCTTATAAAAGCTATGATTACCAAACCAACCTCCAAGCATTTCTGAGATCTGAAGCAAAGCAAATAAAACATTTCGTAAACTCAATAAACGCACATCATCATTCATTACCATGAACATACAGATCAAAAAATTTCCAATTCTTTTCTAAATGATTTGGTCACATGTGCCTGCAAGGTTTGTAGAACATGGAAAAGATTCAGAATAAAGTAGAGATGGGGAGCAGATGTGAGTGATGAAGCTAAGAAGAGAGGTAGATTAGCTCTTTTGTTGTACAAAAGTCTGATTATGGGGAAGTTTCAACAAAATGCTAGGGAGAGAAGAGGTGACCACCAAGCTCTTTCAGGTGCCATTATGAGAAGGTTAGAGCTTGAAGAGGTGGCTGATGATCACTTCACCTTGCAAAGAGTGATCATCATGAAGGAAGGTTGGGCAAATCTTCCGTTGGACTTACTATTATCTGCATCAAGCTGGATATGGTGGATCTCATGTTTGTGGTTGGCTTGCATGCATTGGCGAGTGGAGAAGACTACTTTTGATAATCATATCCATGCCATTAAAGCTCTGACCAAGATGTGTGGTGACTCTTTTAGGAAAATCCTGTTGGGATTTGGGTAGAAATAAATTAAGGAAGATGTTGCTATAAGAAAGAATGTATATTGATGCAAGTGGGTGGAGCCTCGATGCCAGTATCAAAAGAAAGACGTGCAAATATGATGTTTGTGGAAGAATCTTTGGTTTTGTTTCATATTGTTGTTTCCCTTGTAAAAGTGAGTGCTTGTGAAAGAAATCTTTGTGTTTTTCCGTGTTTCGAAGGAGATTTGGAAGTGGCCATAGATGTGAAGGTAGGGAACAAATCATTCCGCATGGAGTGAGACTTCTGGTTCCTACGCTAATGCATCAAGAATCTAAGATAATGTCATTAGGGATGAAAACTTCAACAGTTATCTTTGTTCCTCTAGCAAGTTGTCAGGGCGAGGCGAAACGTGAGGCACCATGGTTAAAAAACGTCACTAGAGACTTGGGAAGGAGAGGACCACCGCGGCAAAGCCTTTTTCTAAATTGTAGATATTTTAGTGTGGTCGACCTCACCTTGACTAATGTATGGTTTGTGGCGTCTATGACTGGAGCAAGGTGCTTTAAATAAAAACTACAGCCTTGGAAAAGTCGGAGAGGAGTCCCCTACAAGATAGGTTTCATATGCAGAGTTGTGAAGTATGGCTCTTTCATGAAGGTGGGGGGATAGTGTAGAATGGGTGTTGGTGGGACAAACTCAAGTGATGCTTACCTGAGATTGTGGTCACTAATCACTTGTGCATTCCTCGTGGACACAAAGCCACTAGATGTCATTGTTTCTCAAAGATATTATAAAGAGTGGTGAGGCTAGCTCATAGGGGAGGAGACAATGTATTTGAGCATCCAACTAATGTTAATATTAGATCTCAAATCACTGCAGTATCCATTGATATTTTGAGAAAGTGAAGGTGGATGAACAAGCTTGAGTTGGGTAGAGGTGGTGGGTTGGAGTGTAGCTGATATGATGAAGATGGTGATGATGAAATGTCATGCGCCACCAAGATGTCTAGAGGCAGGCAAATATCCCTAGAAGGTAATAAGAAAATACCCAACCCAGTGAGCACTTGAACCGAGGAGTATAACCATTTAAGGCATCCACAGTTGTTTCCATCTCAATTGCAAAATGAATTCTACATATAAAAATTTCACTTTAATTTAATGGGACATACTTCACAAGTATGTCTGATTTTCTTTTTATCTTTTAAAAGAACTAATTTAATGACATGTATAGTGTGTTTGTTAACTGAAGTGTCAGGTTTTGACAGGATGAAGAAAGGAAGGCTAGTGTTAGAGATGGTGGAGGAGGATTGGGGGGGCGGCGGGGATGGGGTTGGTTGGGGGCTGGGGGGCTTGATTTGTTGTAATCCTTTGGATTACTAAGGAATTACTATCTTATCTTGTACAATTAGAAACAAATAATGATTAGGTAGAGAATCGTGTGATCTACAAATATAGCACAACTAAATGAGAGGAAAATGACTCATCCAATGAGACTTAGCTTGCAAACACTTCACTAGACACTAACTTATTTTATTAGTACGCCACCCTATGTGCACATGTTGGTTTTAAGTTGTAACAATACTTCCTCTCCTAAGAAGCTTCTTAAAGTGACATTTACCTAGATGTGAATGTGGTTGAAGTTTTAAATTGATTTATTTATTTAACATTGTAACTAGATCTTCTTTTTCTCCACTATTTGTCCTAATGCTAGAATCTGACTGTTTGCAGAGAAATTTCTTGATGAATTTCCCAACCTAAATACGCTTTGATTCCAACGTCCATGTCATGGTCATGGTCATGGGTCAAAGAGAAAGTTACCATTGTTTGGTCTCTTCTCAGTTCTCAGAAAATGGAACATATCAAATCATGGGGCTTGCACTTATGGCATGAGAAGGTAGAACCCAAGTTCTTAAGAAATGCTCAAGTTGAACAGTTTCATTCATAAACTGTAACAGTAAACAGTGTACAGTGGGTGTCAAACAGTCAAAAAAAAAATTTAATAATAAAAAGACATCTCACACGTATACATACTTGCGCATTGATCCCTTGCTCGTTCGCATAAATTCGACCACGAATGTCAAAATTCTGGATAACAAAATATATATAAGTAAAAATTCCATCACCATACTCATAATATTTAACAGAATAATTACACACAAGGAGAGTAAAATAAAGATTGAACCTGCAAGAATGCAAGATGGTTGGAGACTAGTTGTTCTGGGTCCTCAATGAGCACAAAACAGTAGAAATTAACAACTTGGAATGACTCCTCCTCCTCTTCCTCTTCTGAAGCTTTTGAATCAGCATTGTAATTTGAGTGTGCAAGTATAAAGCTTGAATAGACAGGAGAGCTATTGAGTGAAGACCAAAGGTGGGAATAGGGGTTTCTTTTAGTTTGGACTGTGCCTTTGATGTTTCTTCTTCTGTGAAAGAGTTGGGTAATAGTGGAATGGAAGGAAGGGAGCAAGAGAGTGGTGATGGTAGGAGAAGTGTAAACTGAAACTGGGTACCCACTCGTCACCATCTTCCCCCTACCTTATCTCTTCATACATCAGTCTAAACGTTTGTCATGCCACTCAATCGGCCAGGGCAGTTTTCTTTGTGAAGTCCTTTTTTCTTTTCTTTTTTTTTGTTGAAGTTCTGTGCACCCAAATTCTGAATATGTTGAGGAGCAATGGGACATGGGCTCATCGGGATTTGAAGTATCAGGCTCTGACTGTTTGACACCACCAATTCTGCTTAAGCAGACCACCACCTTTTTTTAAATATGTTGAAGCACATCGCCGCCCATCACCTTCCATTATCCACCTTCTCTTCTCTTTTCAAAGTAACATCATCAAACGAAGCAGCACCACCTCGCCACTGCCGGCCGCACCACCTCTCACATTTTCATCTTCTCATTTGTTGTTCTTCTTCTTCCCCCTGCCTCATTATTCTCCTCTTCTTTTATTCTTCTTTGGATTTTTTTTCTCCTTCACATAGGGGTTCTCCACTCGTAGGAACTTGCTCAAGGGCGAAGGAAAACAAAAACTATAGAAGAAGAATAGGATGAGAAGAAGATAGTAGAATAAGAAGAAGGGAGGAGAAGAAGAAGAAGAGAATAAAATAATAAATAAAAATAATAGAGGAGAGAAGAGGTGTGGACGACCGGTGGGAAAGCGGGGCAGGGTGGGCAGTGCGGTGGTGGTGTTGTTTCTGAGAGAGAAGAGAGGGTGGGAGGTGGGAGGTGTGAGAGAAATTGAAGAAAATGAGTTTATATTAGTGGTGTCCTTCAGTAGATGGTGATGTCCAACAGAAATGTGGTGGCATCCTTCACTAGAAATGGTGGTGTCAAACAATCGAAGCCTTTTCAAAACCTAGTAAACTAAAAAAATTGTTAAAGTTTCCATCGGGATATGAGTTAAAGTTCATACCATTAAATATATTGATAAACAATCTTTATCGGTGCTTAATGACTACCCTTCCAAAAGTCTAAGACAATGACAATGGTTGTTGTGCAATCGATCTGTCTCGCGCCCAAAGTGGTGCTCCCTTACTCTGAAATTATGATAGAAAAATACAACCATATCACATTTTAATGAGTGTCTCCAGGTGTGTATGTTGAAATGGTTTGATACATCGTGTTTTTTTACTCAAATTTGCAGCACAAACAAATTTAGACAATGTTTTAGTTTAGTAGGATAAATTTAACTTAAACGAAACTTAACTAGTCCTAAACTTGCAGTCAAATTAGAAATTGGATCCTTTTAGTCTAATCTCTATTTTATTTATAGAAAATTTGGATGAAAAGGTAAAGTAGTTTTTTTTTTCTTAGGGTGATTTTAACTGAATGAAATATAACTAGTCCCTGGGAGTTAAAATAGAAATTAGACCCTTTTAGCCTACTATTTATTTTACTTATAGAAAATTTAGATGAAAAAGTAAAGTAGTTTTTCCCCCTTTCTTGTAAGATAACTAGCCTTTGGCGCGCACGATGCATGCTTATGACGCATGCGGTGTGTGCTATGGTGGCTCTTTGTTGACCCAAGAACAGGCAAACAACGGCCACGTGACAATTTTTATACGTGTTACTACTAATATTTGGTTGCAATTAAAATGTAATTGAAAAATCGCTTGCACACGACACAGTGCAATGGGTATTATGACAAATAAACAACAAAAGAAGAAATTTAACTTTTTTTTTTACGTGTTTTAATGATGACTAACCTATAATAATGAAAAATTTTAGGGAGTTAAATAACCATCTTTGATGACCTTTATATAATTTTCAATGTTTGAGGGCTATATGTAAATAGAAACACAGTAAAATTGTGTTCACACGAAGAATTACCAAAATACTCTTCTTTTTGTCATTTTCATTATAGCATCTCCAAGAGTCTCCTTCCTTAAATCATCAAAATAATATATTAAGCTCTTAGACAATAAGGAACATGAGTTTTCAAATGACCTCCAAGATCCCCTTAAAAACACTTATTAATCTATATTTTATTATTATTTTTTAATTATGTGGGCCAATAGATATATAAAGCATTTATTAATTTGAGTAGATAATGGAATCCATATAGGTTAAAAATGATTAAAATAAAGTTAAAGAGCTCCTTCACACTTTTCTCCTTAGAGGCTCCTTAGAGTCATGTCATATTTAAAAGGCAACGCCTACTTTGCATCACCATTTTCTCCCTCTCACACCATTCTACTCTCCCACACCACTTACTTTCTCACACCACCTATATAAACAAAAACATTCATTTATTTTCCCCTCACCATTCAAATCGACAGTGGTTCCTCCCTCTCCCATTCAAAATCTCATCTTCCAAATCTCTTCAAAATCTCTCCCCATACTCAAATCTCTTGCAAATCTCCTTCACCTCCCTCGAAAACTCTCAAGCTTCCTTTAAAGTTGAAACCCTGAAATCCAAACTCAATAAATATGCATAACTTAACATAACAGACAAACCCAAACTCAAAACGAAAAAATGAAAAACAGGGTAACTTTCGAATCAATTTAAACCCTCAATTGAGATTGATTCTCAAGTTTATCAAAACAAAAAAGTTGTAGTACTATGAATTATCTAATAAAAAACTTGAATCACTTGAAAATGTTTTAAAATGAGCAAGTTATGGTCATTTTACTAAAGTCGCACAAATCTGTCCAAAAAATAAAAATGGGATAGTGTTTCTGATTTTAGGCCAACTTATGTGCTCAATCGAGACCAATTCTCAAGTTGGTAAAAACACAAAATTTGTATTAATCTCTGCTATCTAATAAACACAACTTGAATCACTTGAAAATGTTTTGAAATGAGCAAATTATGGTCATTTTAGTAAACTTTTTTTTTCTGTTCTGCGCGACTTTTATAAAATGATCATAACTTGCTCATTTCAAAACATTTTCAAGTGATTCAAGTTGTGTTTATTAGATAACTGAGAATATTACAACTGTTATGTTTTGACAAACTTAAGAATCGGTATCGATCGAGAACATAAGTTGGTCGAAAGTCCGGAACACTACCCCATTTTTATTTTTCGGACAGATTTGCGCGACTTTAGTAAAATGAACATAACTTGCTCATTTCAAAACATTTTCTAGTGATTCAAGTTGTATTTATTAGATAACTTATAGTACTAAAATGTTCATGTTTTGATGAGCTTGAAAATCAGTCTCAATTGAGGGTTTAAATTAGTCGAAAATTACCCTATTTTTTATTTTTTCGTTTTGAGTTTGGGTTTATCTGTTATGCATATTTATCGAGTTTGGGTTTAAGGGTTTTGACTTTGAATGGATTTTGAGAGTTTTTGAGGGAGAGGGAGGAGATTTGCAAGATATTTGAGTGTAGGGAGAGATTTTGAAGAGATTTGGAAGAGATTTCGAATGGGGGAGGGAGGGAGGAACCATTGTAGATTTGAATGGCGAGGGAAAAAAAAATGAAGGTTTTTGTTTATATAAGTGGTGTGAGAAAGTAAAAAAAAAAACAAAAAAAATCAATGGTGGTGCAAGGTTGGCGTTGCCTATTTTAAAAGGTTGTTGGAGCAAAAAAGTAACATATCCTTCTTAAAAAAAAATCACATATGCATTAAGTAGGCTTTAAGGAGTTTCTTGGCTATGCTCTCAGGGTTTCATTGATATTTTTATTTTTTATGAAGGGCATTTTTAGGCATTTCAAAAAGGAAATCATTGACGACAAAGGGGGTAGCAATGGGTCATGTATTTTCAAAGTACAATCCTATATCTACTTGTCAAACCCAAACTTGACACGGCTTTGAGTCGTGTGAGGTTGACCAGCCTTGACACGTTTGATCATAATTACGACCTTTTAGATAGTGTGTTCTCACCGTGCCAAAGTCATATTCTAAAGTTTGTATATACTTTATGTGCAAGTTTGGCATGACTATTTTTGTGACAATCCATAACTATGTAAAAGTCTCGTAATTACCAACAAACATATATATCCTAATATGATAATAATTGAGAAATAACAAATGGGTTGGATGTGTCAAAACCTCAAACCCAACCCACAAATTTGAATTTGATGGGTATGTTGTGTCAAAATATTTATTAGTCGTGTCATTTTTTTCAAACCCAAACCCGTTATAGATCAGGTTCTTTCGTGTTGGATCACTAATATCAATCCCTACTTCAAATGGATTTGTGGGGTAAAAATGAAATTATACTTTAAACATAAAAAAAGAATGTTAGACTAAATTCAATTATTGTTTTTTTAAATATCGCTTTACAAATATTTCTAATCTATTGCAATAGTGTTGTTATGCTTAAACATTTAATTTATCCCAATTAGTTTTCGACTTCAATGCGTTTGTGGGGTAAACATGAATTTTAACATCATCCTCTTCAAATAAGGAATTGAAAATTATTTCGAACATGCTCATTTCAAAACATTTTCAAGTTGTATTTATTAGATAACTCATAGTACTAAAGTTTTCATGTTTTGATGAGCTTGAGAATCAGTCTCAATTGAGGGATTAAATTAGTCAAAAGTTACCCTGTTTTTCATTTTTTCGTTTTGAGTTTGGGTTTGTCTGTTATGCATATTTATCGAGTTTGGGTTGAAGGGTTTTGACTTTGAAGGGATTTTGAGAGTTTTTTAGGGAGAGGGAAGAAATTTGCAAGATATTTGAGTGTGGGGAGAGATTTTGAAGAGATTTGGAAGAGATTTCAAATGGGGGAGGGAGGGAGGAACCACTGTAGATTCGAATGGTGAGGGGGGAAAATGGAGGTTTTTGTTTATATAGGTGGTGTGAGAAAGTAAAAAAATAATAATAATAAATAAAAAATCAATGGTGGTGTGAGAAAGAGGAAATGGTGGTGCGAGGTAGGCGTTGCTTATTTAAAAAGGTTGTTGGAGCAAAAAAGTAACATATCATTCTTAAAAAAATCACATATGCATTAAGGAGGCTTTAAGGAGTTTCTTGGCTATGCTCTCAGGGTTTCATTGATATTTTTTATTTTTTTTATGAAGGGCATTTCAAAAACGAAATCATTGACGTCAAAGGGGGTTGCAATGGGTCATGTATTTTCAAAGTAAATTCCTATATCCACTTGTGAAACCCAAACCTGATACGGCTCTGAGTCATACGAGGTTGACCGGCCTTGACACATTGGATCATAATTACGACCTTTTAGATAGTGTTTCTCACCATGCCAAAGTCATATTCTAAAGTTTGTAGATACTCTATGTGCAAGTTTGGCACGACTATTTTTGTGAAAATCCATAACTGTGTAAAAGCCTCGTAATTACCAACAAACATATATACCTAATATGATAATAATTAAGAAATAACAAATGGGTCGGTCCTGTGTCAAAACCTCAAGCCCTACCCACAAATTTGAATTTGATGGGTGTGTTGTATCAAAATTTTTATTAGTCGTGTCATTTTTTTCAAACCCAAACTCGTTATAGAGCGGGTTGTTTCGTGTTGGGTCACTAATATCAACCCCTACTTCAAATGGATTTGTGGGGTAAAAATGAAATTATACTTAAACGTAAAAAAGAGTGTTAGACTAAATTTAATTTATTTTTTTTAAATATCGCTTTACGAATATTTCTAATATATTGCAATAGTGTTGTTATGCTTAAACATTTAATTTATCCCAATTAGTTTTCAACATCAATGCGTTTGTGGGGTAAACATGAATTTTAACACCATTCTCTTCAAATAAGAAATTGCAAATTATTTCGAACATGCTTATTTCTTCTCTGGGGGGGGGGGGGGATTGGGAATTTTGCTTGCCATTAAGCATTATAACAGTCGATTTGTCCAATTAAAAGATAGTATTGTAGAGAATGTACACTACAAGAAATCTATCTTTTACCAACAAAATTATTGCTACGAAAATTGATTTCCTTGTTAATATTGTAGCATTGTCAACGAATAAAAAATTTCCTTGAAAAAACCATAAACTTGTTACTTTTTTCCAACAAAATATATTTTGTAGGAAACATTCCTTGTTAAATAGGTGGCGGGAAACATTCCCTCCAAACCAATTTCTCGCCAAATTGATTTAACAACGAAGTTATTTTTATGGCCACAAAATACTTGTTCATTGGTAATTATGGCATCATCTGGAATGAAATATTTTGTTGCTAAAGAAGACTAATTTTAACAACAAATCACTTTCCTTGTTAACGAATATTAAATCTTATTCACTTCTCTTTAGTAAGGAAATCTGTTTTCCTAGACAATAATCACATTATTAGTAATGATTCTGTTCATTGATAATGATTGATAATTTTTTCCATTAGGTTTTTTCTTGTTAAAGCTCGTTTATTAATTTATAGCAACAAAGTAATATTTCGTTGAGAATTGTCACACTATTGGCAACGTTTTTTATTTTGTTGGAAACAATATCATTTTTAATGAAATCTTTGTAGCTATGAAATAAGATTTTGTTGGTAATTATAACTTTATTCGTAACAAATTGTTTTCTAGGTAAAAACTGATATTTATTTTCCTGAAAATTTGTTTCTCATTAAAAGCTCACTAACTATTTTATAGCGACAAGTCATTATTTTGTTGGAAATTGATATACTCACTACAAAAAATGTTTTATTTACTACAAATTTTATTTTCCTTGTTAATATGTTACTATTTTTAACAAAAATAAATTTCATTGAAAAAACCATAGAGTTGTCACTTTTTGTAACAAAATCTATTTTGTTGGCAACTTTTCTTTGTAAAGAGGTGGCGAAAAATATTCATTCCAAAACCAATTTCCCTCCAACATTATTTAGCAACAAAAAATTTCTATTTCAACGAAATTTTAGTTTGTTAGTTATAATGACGTCATTTACAATAAATTATTTCATTGCTAATAAATATTAATATTATTGACAAACATTTTCTTAGTAAATGCATTATAACACTTGTTCGTGTCTCCTCAACAATGAAACTAAATTTTCTCTAGTTAATTACCACATTATTGCAATGATTTATTTGGTTACTTATAATGAATTTTTTTTCATGAAACTTATTTATATTTAAAGCTCCTAGCCTCTTTATAGTGGAAAAATATCAATTCGTTGAAATTTTTTATTAGTAGCAAAAATATTATTTCATCTGAAAAATCAACTAAAATTTATTTAACAATACAACATTATTTTACTATTAATTATAATATTAATGGTAACAATTTATTTCGTTGCTAAATATTGATAAAATTTTCATGAACTTTTTTCTTATTAAGGCTCGTTTTCTTATTTACAACAATTTAATTTTATTTCATTGGGGATATAACCAATTTCAATAACATATAACATTGAAATGTTATTACTATTTTGTTGCTAATTATAATGGTGTTATTGTGAAATTCTTTCATTGCTAAAAGTTGTAGATATTTAACATAAATCTTATAATCGTGAAAATATTTAGTTCTAATTTATAGTGACAAAATATTATAAATTGGTCTCTATTATATACATAGCAGTGATTTTTTTATTGCAAAAAATGAGTAATTTGATTTAATAAGCTATAAAGTTGCTTCACACAACACAATTATTCAAATAGCTCAATTGGTAAATATTGAAATAGATTTTACTATAGGTCAGGAGTTCGATTTTCGTTGAGCCTAAAAATAAATATATTATATATGGAATTCCATAGTGGGGTCTTATCATCAAGAGTGGTGTCCCTAGAGTTTGGGAGGTTAGTGGGTGGTCTCCTTAGAGATTGGGACCTAGATTAACTCGTCTAAGAGCCGAGAATGATCGTTTTAATATATAATTTTTTATTGAAAATAATTTCCTTGGTAATTTTTAACAGTACCTATGACAACTTTCATTGATATACATTCATTTTACAAATGAAAAAGTTCTTTGATAAAGGTAGTTACATTTTCCCACGACAATTTGCATTGAAGATTCTAAGTTTTTTCGAGAAAAAAATTCATAGGTAAACAAAAGTTTTCTTGCAACAAAACAATTTGTTGGTAAAACTATTTGATTTTTACCAAAACATTTCCTTGGTAGTTGTAGTATTACCAACACCGTGTTTCCCCGACTTATCAATTGTTTTACCAACAAAAATGTAATTCCTTGGTAAAAACATTTAGCTACGGGGATGCCTCTACGAACCCAATAACGATTTTTTTCCGTGTTAAAAGTTTTTTCCAACAAAATTTTTATTTTTGTCAAGGAAATGTTTTCTTGAAAAATGCCTTAATTGTTGTAGTGGTAGGGTTATGAGACTCCATATTGGATCCAAGTTAGTTATTTCAATTAAAAAAATAAAATAAAATATCGATGCTAATCATTTTTACCCTCAAAAGATGATTAGGAACAGGGTCAGCCATGGGCGCATGTTGTGCATTCGTGCCCTTGCTCGAAATCGACAACTCGGGGTCCCCTAATTTAGTATTTTTCATTTACAGTTTGGCCTATTTTAAAAACCTCACTTAAGCCCACTATTTTTCATTTAACATTACATAAGCACAATTGCAAAATCTAATTTTCTTTTAACAAAAAATTAAAAAACAGAAACTATTTTTTTTTGGAAGGCGAGCCCAAGACCAAATGATACTATCCGCCAAGCTCCAACCGTTGAGCTGTCATGCCATTGGCAGAAAAAAAAAAAAAAAAAAAACTATTTCTTAATATTGACTATTGCTTTTAACAAAAAAAAATGTTTTTGTATATTAAATAATAGGTTTGTATTGTTATATATGAGAGGGCCACATAATTGGCTCCAAATCTCAGCCTGATGAGGGCTACTCATTTTGACAAGAAGAATATTGACCCGGGTTATTTATTCTTGGATTAGAAAAGGGGATAGGTTTACCCACAGTGGAATTTTTAATTGTTGCATGCTTTTGGTTGTTCGAAGTTTTTATCAATTGTTGGAAGTTTTGGGTTATTAGGGTGTTTCTATAAGGAAGTTGTTCCATGTACCCAACTGTTTGGCTCGATGCCCCCACTTTTGTTTTTTAGATGTAGCTTATAAAAATTGCTCAGTGTACCAAACCATGTTTTGTTAACCCTAAATCAAAACTAGATTTCTCACCTTGTTGATTAAAAACTTTGTATGAAGGATTCCTAATTTTCTATTTCAAATTTTTGTTTCTGAGATTTTTTTTTAAAATATTTTTTTATGTTTTAAGTACACTTTCCATAAGATGATATAACAGTTTTGAAATTCATGTACTTACTTACATTTTTTAATTTCATTATGTTTAATAAATATTGGTTTGTTAGTCTCTTTAAGTTTGATGAACACATTAATTGTATTGTTTTGTGCTTTATTAGATGCACAAAGAATATAGGATTCTTCACTTTGTGTTTATACCATATGGTGGTTTATAAGATTTGTCCGTAAAGTCCTTCAAAATCATATTTTAATTAGTTTCTACTCATATATTATGATCAATAATGGTTTGGTTTTACTAGTAATATGAGCAACTAACAAAATTGGTGGGTGAATATGTAAGGTTAGATACTCTAACCTTCTGATTATATGTGGAAAATGAAGTGTTTATGATATATACTAAGTGTTATTTTGATATATACTTCTTGTTTATAGAACTGTTAAGTTAGTATCCGCTCCAATTTTTCAACAATCTAATTAATATTTTATCCAAAAAACAAGACATTACATGAACAATTTAAATAGTACAAACATGCATCAACTAATTAGAAAATCATATTAACTTCCAAAGTCTTCCTCTCATATTTAATATCAACAATTACGACATTACAATTCATCAAAATAAATCCTAAGTCAAGCATGCCTAATAGTATATCAATCAACCCAAAAGCCTTGACTTCACATACGAAAAGTATTAACTAAGCCCTACATTTTATTATATTTGCAATAGACAAAACCAAAAATCTAATGGAAAGTGTCCAGGCTACAACTAACTCCCTGAAGCTAGAAAGACTCTCCTCCACGCTCCAAACTAACCTTGATGAGTCTATCAGATTGTGCTTACTATGAACACACCCAAATTTGTAAAACAAAAACAATTTGGGTTGGTATTTCCATACCGGTGTGAGGAAAATTACTTTCAATAAAATATGCGTCATAGTACATTACACGGTTATTGAAATATGAACAATAAACATTTTACCTTAAGAAAGACATGTAGTTTTCATTTAATTATCGAATGAGCATTTGGTTTCTTTCCTTAAGGCAATCAGAATTACATACTAACAGAGTAACTAGTACAGATTCTTGTTATAGTAAAATCGACTTTTCTGTTATTTTCCTAATTTTATTTTTTTCTACAATTGCACTCTCCATTATGCCGAACACACCTCACCCAAAATTGTCTCCCTTGCCTACGAAGCCACTCCGAGCGTGCATGTCCTAAGTGGGGTGTCATGTCGAGGGTCACCTGAAGTTCGATCTAAGACAAATATATTCTAATCATTATACGTACATCCGAATTCACTTGGAACGGAGTACCCAATAATATACAAGCATGTTTGTATACTAAAATCATATACCTAGTATACAAGTAAGTCTGTATACTAAAATTATAATTTCACATTTTTTTGTTTTGTTTTAGAGTTGTGGAAAAGAGCCTGAAATCAACCAAGTATCAAATGTAACTTAGCATCAATATACGTCAATAAACAAGTTTGTAGTGGGTAATAATAAAGTTAAAGAGTGAGAAAAAAAACATAGTACATAAAATTATCTCAAAAAATCTAAAGAGCCAGGCCCTTAGCATCAGGGGGCTCTTTGTGAGTGTTAATTGTGTTCGATTGGGGCATTATGAACATCTCTAGGATGATGGAGGATATTGGGCCTGGCTCCCTAGACAAGTTCAAATTATCTATAAGAATGCATCCGTACTAATTTTACCACATAAAATGCAATTGTAAATCCATGTGGAGAAGACGATTTGACTAAATTATTTCCAAACAGTGAGTCAGTGACTACACCTTCAAGCAATAAAAAAAATACAAGTTGATGTATAACTCTTTTGAAAGTTGTAGTACATAATAATATTTTCTCCAATCAAAATTACTATATGCTAATGTCAGCATCTCTCTGACATCATCACTTTTTATTATTATTTGGTTTCCTTCTTCATTGAATTTTTTTCAGCGTTCTGGGTAAAATCAGAAATGCAAATTCAATCATCATATGAAATTTTGTAAACCTTTGGAAAACAATCATCCAACACAAACATAGGTCCCACTTCACTAATTACTTCAAACCGATCATATCTTTCCAAACTCCCAACCCTATGGTCGTCCATTCCAAACTGCCATTTTTTTTTTTTTTTTTCTATTTCACCTATAAACACAATACTAAATAGTCCAGTTATTTTGCTAGTTTTTTTTTTTTCTTACTAATGTTGACGATAGTCTGGGTGGTTAAGTTGTTTGTTAAGTCTTTTATTCATTCTAATGCTAAACTTGTACTTAAGTAGGTGGCGTTTTTGCATTATAAAAAATAAAAAAAAAAAAAAAAAAAGTATCCATCCATAGGAGTAGAAAAAGAAAAAAAATTAAAAAAATAGGATGATTAAAAATTGCAGTAGATGAATCGAAAGTGCTTCCTTCAACAGTAAAATACAGATGTATCATATAAAAATAATAAAATAAAAACTTAGCTACACAAAGAGGAGCAAATATCATAGAGTTTCACTTATCTTTTTCGTAAGACCCAAGATCGAAGGTTGCAAGTAAATTAATAAGAAGGGACAAAAAAAAATGTTGATTTGCTTCAAGGTTTAGGCAACAAAAATTTCAAATCAATCAAATGGCGTTGTTGCATATCATCAAGCGACGAAAGGAAAGATATATAGTGACCGCTTTTACATTTTATTATTTTTTTAATGTCTCGAAAAGTCGAGTGCAACTTGTAATAAATTGGACATTGTTTTTTATTTTTGATAGATTGTTAGCTTTATGTTAGAATTAATTCACTTGCTCTACAAAAAAAATCAATTAAAAAATAGTGGAAGTCGTATTTATTTGATTTACACAATAGTTTTAATTGATTTAACAACAACAAAAAAATCCGACTTCTTGGCCAACACCAGTAACTATTTTTGCATTTGTAATTGCTTGATTGTGTGTTTATTTATTTAGACACCTACCGAAGTCAAGAAAAAAAAAGGATTGCTCTTTGAGTCAGACTATTTTTTTAATCCTTTTTTTTTTGCTAGTGGACAACCGGTGAGGAGGGGAAGAGAGCAATTTGCTTGAACCAAGGAAAAATAGCTCTAAAAAAACACCTCTCTCTACCCCCATGTGGAGACCTTGTGTCCGAGCTCTCACGTTAGTATCCCCTTCAAACACAGTGAATTTGATTGGATATTGCTTGGTGCTTGTTTACGTTTCTGCATTTTAATGAACTACGTTGTTGCCTAATTAATAAACTACCATAAACAGAGAGGGCAGACCTAGCCCTATTTTTGAAATTAGCGAGATTTCATTACCCACCTCATCACTCCAACTATGTGAAACCAAGGCACTTAATAAAATCAACCAAGATTAGAGCCAATTAGAACGTTATTCATATGTGATGAGACATCAAATATTCATCTGATCACATCCAAACACGTGGCACAAATCAATGCTAATAAAAAAGGCCAGAACTGACCAGGTCCAAACCAAGTCCAACCAAGCCCAGGCTAATTACTACTCAGCCCGTAAGTCAGGTGCCCAAACCCAAATTATGTGAGCCCAGCGTGGCGAGGATCTCGGAGTTTGGCTCAGGATAATAAGGTTCAAATATAAAGATCTGGACTATAGCAAGCCAAAGGTCCAGTTGCACATCTCTTGGTCCAATCAAACATGAGCTAAAGAGAGTCAAGTGCCAAAGAAGAACCAGTCAAGGACGGGTAAGATTTTAAGTGAGATCTCTTCTCTCCATCACGCCCTCAATAGTAAAGTTAGTGAAATACTCATTATATAAAGTGAACAAAATGGATGAGAGAATGTACACACGTGCAACCCTAATTTTATTAGTCTATTTCCATCCTTGTTCAATGTCTGACTTTACCATCATAGTGTCTTTAGCCGCCACAACGGTGGTATCTGGTTCACCGTTGTTTGTCTTTGCAGGTCAAAATCAATAGGGACAGATTTGGATGCATCAGTGGGGAAGATGACATTTTTCCTTAAAGCAAAACACGAACTCTGTTGAACTAACAGAGTCTCAAAACATGGTTACTAGCATCAAATCCCGAGCTAACAACAATAACGATGAGCTTGCTAATGCTCCGTTCGAAGAAGCCCAACCACGGGGCCGAAACGATCCAACTACAAAAGCAGAACAACCGCAAGGCCCCACTACATAAGTGGTCACAATAGACCCCCAATAGATAAGATTCTGCTCCACATGAGTCATCTTACACAAGTAGTGGAAATACTTTCCCAGGATCGATAACCACCATTAGAGAATGACGAAAGTTCGAACATGTCTTTGGCCCAAAAGGCATAAGGAATCACATTCATAAGAGCGGTAACATCCCCCATCGAGGACTGGAACGCCAACCATGAGAGGAACCTAAGAGATGCAGATGAGACCACACTCAAGATTCCGACAGAACCATCATTGGGACTCTACTCCGATTGGGAGCTACCGATTCGGATGTCCTATAAAATCTCACGGTCCCTCCATTTTCTTAGTAGATCATGAACGTGTCTATGCCAAAGAAATTCAGGCCCCTGAAGCTTGAGTTCTGTTACGAAACAACAAATTCGTCCGACCATCTGCGCCATTACCATCATGTGATGTCACTGAATGAAAGTTTAGAAGTCGTTATGTGCTAGACCTTCCCTTCAAGTCTAAAAAATCCTTCATTAACTGGTTCCACAACCTCTAGCCAAGGTCCATTGAATCATTTTAGACTTTGGCGAAGGTTTTCATCACCCGATTCGTGGGGAGTCAGCAGATCAGAAAATGACCCCAATACCTGCTCAGCCTCAAGCTGAAGATTGGCCGTCGAGGTAGATCGTAACGGTCTCTTCCTCTGGTTGTCCGACATTGGGCCTGCCCCGAGGGCTTACTAGTGCCTCGTTATCTAGTGGCAATTGTTCTTCTCCTACGCTTTGGGTTGAACGGAGGATTGTCTTAGCCACTGGGTTAGATGCTTGTTGAGAATTGCCAGGTGGCAAGGCCGTCATATATTGGCATTCCCTAGCAGCTAATTGATCTTTTCTCAATGTACCGACTGCCCAGTTTGTTGGATACTTGACGTACTGGTGCAGGTTGGAGACCGCCGCTTCCATCTAATGTACCCAGGGTCTTCCCAAGACAGCGTTGTACGCCGAAGGAGCGTCAATCACTATGAACTCTTGAAACAGGGCTTTCTGAGATGGACACTCTTTCGTTGTTATAGTCAGTTGTATCTTTCCCAAGGGGAACTATTTTTTGCCACTTAAGTCGATCACCGGAAGACTATCAGGGGTCAACGCTGCCTCGTCAAGCTGCATGTTGTGGAGCGTACGAAGGAACAAGATGTTCATCAAACTCTCAGTATCTACCAAGGACCTTCTTATCTCCTAGCCCGCTAGGGAAATTGTCACTACCAAAGCGTCATTGTGAGGGAGTTGTATGCTCTGGTAATATTTTTCGATAAATACCAGCGACGCCGATGGGCCTCTCTTTCGACCATGATGCATCGGCTACTAGCCACATATCGCTAGGATCCTCGTATCTCGTAAAGCCCTTTATGGAGGGTGGTAAACCAGCGTCAGGCTGAGTGCTAGACGTTCCGCCACACTCTCCGCTATCACAGGATTTGGTGGTCACCATCTCTCTGTATTTCAAAGAGAGATGATGCCGGTGAATAAGCTAGGAACATTGTCGTCCCCACGGACGGCGCCAAACTGATGCAGTGGGTTTTCGCTCCCTGCTTTGACCTAGTTTCTGCTGACCTGCACAAGTAACACACGTGAGCCACAGACCAATGTTGTGGTGGCCGATGACACTCCGATGCTAAAGTCAGACAAGGTTCTAAGGAAAGTGTAATGTTGTAATAGGAATTGGTAGCGTACCTTAGCTTACAAACCTCGAGTCTTATTTATAGTGAAAGGAGTTCTGGTTCTACCAAGCCATCATAGGCGTAGTTTAGGAAAGAGATCTTCATGAAAATCCTTCTCTAATTAGGAGTTGTGCTATAGGAGGGAAGTTCCTTGTTAGCCTTGGGCTCTTAGATACGCGGGAGATAGTTTCTAATGCAAAAGCAATCCGTAAAAGGAAGATTCCCAGTATGGAATGTACTCTGGCATTTGCTTCCTAGTTGGAAGCAGAGAGCAGCTGTAGTTGCCCGTCTGAAGCTGATCCTCAAGATACTTGCCTTAATAGGAATTATGGGTATTGAGGATAGTTGCGAGTAGTGTGGACCTAGCATGCTGTGAGAGTTCGGGTCTGCCTGGCGGACTGAATTGAGTGGGCTTAGAACCGCTTGGGCCGGATAAGTGTTCGACTGATGCTAGAGCCCGTATTTCCTCAAGATCGTCATGACACGTGTGTGGCTTAGAGTGTGACCATTTTTATGTATCATCAATTATTGCAATGTTTTACTACCACAACCTGTAATGCACCAACCAACCCACCTAATCTCAACTCCAAGATTACCACCACCACCTGAAATGAACTAATCCACCAACCCATCTCAACACCAACACCAACATCAACAACATCATCATCACCACCACCAGCACTCCTGTAATGAAACAACCCACACACCCCATTTCAACACAAACACCACCACCTGAATCAATTAATAAAAAACACTATCCCATGCTCACCCCACCATCTTCCCTTTTAGTTGGAATCAGATAGTGGAAGGTAAGAGGCTGAGGTCATTGCAAGTGAATTGGAGCTGGACTTCGTTACGACGTGAATTGGCGGTGGCGGGGGGGGGGGGACTTGGTTCAGGGCTAGTGGCAGTGGCGTGGTGAATTGGGATTGGAGCTTTTAGTTCAGAGGAGATGCTGATGAGGAAAACTGCGATTGGAGGTGGTGAGGTGAGTTGTGGGTGGAGGTGGTGGTGGCGATGGCGGGTTTCAATTGGAAAGGGTTGGGAGGTGATGTTGCAGTTGATGGGGTTGAGCGATGGTGTTGTGGGTGGGTATAGGTTTGCAGAATGCAGATAGTGTTGTAGGTGTTGGAGGGGTGGGGTGGATGGTGTTGGAGAATGTGTTTTTTTTTTGTATTTCCAACCATAGATCTATCCGAATACGTATTAGTTTTATTTTTTAACCGTGTTCATTGATTTTCCTCGTGATACGGATGATCGTTTACTTGAAATCAATGGTCAATTTTAGCCATTCAATCATCTAGGGTACTTTTGTCATGAAAATGTGACCCATTTGGAAATGGCACATGCATTCACGGTCAAGCCACATTGACCTCGAGTCCAGGGGGAATCTGCAATACTATTTCAAATATGGACTAACCTTTAGTTAGCTATTTGTTCTAGGGGGTAGCGTAATTTAGGCCTATTAATAATAGTCTTTCATCGTCAACATGACTTGCCTTTATAGCTTATACAAATTGTCAAAATCAAGACTATAATTATAGTGGTCAAGTAGTAATTATAGTGGTGATGGTTTAAAGGTAGGACAATTGAAGTTATTACTATTGAAATAGTTAGAGTTATTAGTTGTGATTTAATATTGGGACAATTGTAATTATTAGTATTAGAAGCAATTTCCCAAAGATGGGTTAATTGGTGGTTGAAGGTTTGTTCGCGTAAAGAAGAAGATGAGAAAGAAAAAATGTTTAAAGATATGTGCGTTCAAGTGGATATAGTCTTGATTTGAAAAACAAACATATAAAAAAAAACAATGAGTTAATGTACGTTAGGGGTGGGCATGAGACGAGATGGACCTCATCTGATCCCATTCCGTACCTTTGTGATCGGGACGGGATAGACTTCATCCCATCCAAAATGGGTTCAGGACGGGATGAGCATGTACTAAACTGATTCTAGTACTTCAAGAATGTATCGCCACAACTAAACTGATTCATACTTTTGATTAATTTCAGTAAATTCAAACCCAAACTCCACCTAAAAAAATCCAAAAAACATAATCACCATTAAAACTCCATTCATAAAATCAAGCTAAAATACTACCTACCCACCAAATCACTAAAAGAGAAAACAAAATATTAAAAACCCAAATGTAATTAATGCCTATGAACAAAACCTAGAGTCCAGTTAAGCTCATTACCCCCCAAAATTATATCAAACCAAACCCAAACATTATTAACTTGTATTTTAAGAACTTGAGGATTTTCAAACAAATAACCAACCCGAAATGAACCCACCCACTCAATTACACTCTTTAATCAACAAAACACATAGACATATTATGATAAATTAATGGATGATTGGAGTTGTTGACATACATCATGGAAAGAAATATTAAATAAATCCATCCGGGACGGGGTGAACGGGATTGAAAATCTCCATCCCGATCTCATCCCACTCTAGATCGGGATGTGACGGGATCGATCAATCCCAAAATGACCCAAAAAAATTGGGATGGGATGGGACCAGGACAGGATCGGGATCGCTGGATGGGATGCCCACTCCTAATGTACGTTACATCGTAGACAAAAGGATATTATTGAATACGAGACAAAAAAATACTTTTAAAATTTTTCATAACTAGTGTCAATATACTCCAAACTGATTAGGTAAGGATAATTCTTGAACTATATTTTTTTGTCTTGTAATCAATAATAGTCTTTTGTCGATTTTAAAATTTTGTCACTGTAGTTTGTTTCTTAGCTTTAATAGAAATCAAATTAAGATTCAAAGAGAGAACACAAATAACATCATGCAAGATAAAAACAAAAGAGAAAGTCAGGGTGCCAATGTGTGTGATAACAACAAGTGTGCCATTAGGAAGCTCAAAGGTTAGATTGTGGACGAGTTTGGAAAAGGTGAGTAAATGAGGGTTATGAACTATATGATCAGTGACACCGCTATCGATGATCCAAGATGAACGAGAACCATGTGATTTGAGAGAAAATATTTTACCTTCAATTCTGTGATAGAAGAGTCATTACTAACATTGTAAGCATTGGACATGTTGTTGCCCAACAGGGCCATGATTTGCTTGCACTGCTCAGAAGTGAATGAAAAATGATTGGATGGTTGCACATCCGAAGAAGTAAACACATTGTTTCCCCTAGGGCGATATTTCAGTAAATGTTGTTGTACAACGAGATCAACTTTCTTAAATTTTTACACAGTCGACAATATGGCCCTTCCATCAACAATAATCACAAGTGAGATGAGAACGACATTCAACAGCAATATGATCTACCTTGTCACATGTTCCACACTTGATGTCGGGATTAAAAGGCTTTTGGGATCCTTTCGGCTTGTCAGTGTTGTAGGGGTGTGAGAACTGATAGACACGAGAAATGCTTGATATATTGATTTTATCTTTGGTGTCTGGTGGTTTTGGTTGTCCGGCTGACAGAGTGAGCAGCTTGGTTGAGGGAGATAACTGGAGAGGAAGATTTCGGCGGCAGATAGAGTTTTCTCCATTGTGGTGTTTATATTTTTCTCTTCTGCTTCTGCTTTTGTTCTGCAGTGAGAACAATAAGCAATGGGCGATGGAGAAACACCAGCTATTGGGTCGTGAAGGAGTGGAGGTTAAAACAGTCTAGTTGAAAGAGGTGACCGAAAAAGAAGGTTCGACTGGAAATCATGGTTATGGCGACTAGAAATTTTTTTGACGGGAATTGATAATGATCTATTGTGGTCAGGTGATGAGAAGAGGAGAGAATAATCATTGGCAATGAGATGGCAGCCAGCGTGGAGAATCTATGGCTTTAAGAACGAGATGGCAACCGGCGTGGGAGAAGATATGATGGGCTGCAAGTGAGGGGAAAGCGATGGAGAGACGGCGGTCTCTTTGTTGTTTGTGGTACTCCTGGTTGATAATTTGGAGCAACTTTGGAGAGGAAATGACTTTGGTGCTAATTTTGTGGATGGCGGGAGAGAAGGGAAGTGAAGGAAAGAGATGATAGTGCGACGTCTAGGGTTTAGTTCACCAGAGAAAGTCACTCTGATACCTTCTCCGACCAGTCGGACCACTCCCACCGACCGGTCGCCCAATTCGACACCTGACCGGTCGCCCAATCTCCAACCAACGAAGCCTCCTCTCAGGTATTGGCCGACCGGTCGGAACCCCAACCTCAACTGGTTGCCCCTTTTTCCCCACCGTCACAACCCTATTTTTCTGACTCTCCTTCTCCCACTTTCCCCCACCCTTGTTCCACCCTTAGACCCCCTCTCCCACCTCTTTCCTCTACTCGTGCCACCCGTGAACCATCTTATCTTTAATAATATCATCTTGGTGCTCGAATGCCTTTCCGATCGTCCCACTCATCTACTTCGAACGTTGGGCCTCCTACAGGTATTGTTTACCCCCTTTCTAATTTTTTTTCCTATGACCATTTATCCACCTGTCACAAGGCTTATACTACCTCTCTTTCTTTAGTCAAAGAACTCACCAGTTTTATGCAGGCTATGCGGGATCCAAAGTGGCGTCAAGTCATGAGAAATGAGATTGATGCTCTTGAAACCAATAACATTTGGACTTTACAACCTCTTCCTGGCAAGCATCCGGTTGGTTGTAAATGGGTCTATAAGATCAAACTTAATCCAGATGGTAATGTTGAGTGCTAGAAAGCTCGTCTTGTGGCTAAAAGATATAGTCAAGTTGAAGGTGTTGATTACAAATAGACTTTTGCTATTGTTGCTAAATTGGCTATTGTTCGTTCTCTTGCAGCCACACAGGGTTGGCATTTATGCCAACTTAATGTCAACAATGCTTTAGTTATGGTGATTTTTTTGGGGATGTATACATGAGTCTTCCTCCCAGATTTAGTCGAAAGGGGGAGACTCGAGTATGCAAGTTGAACAAGTCTTTATATGGTCTCAAGCAAGCCTCGAGACAATGGTTACTTAAGTTATCCTCTGCTCTCATATCAACAGGCTACAATCAGTCTAAGGCTGATTACTCATTATTCGTCTGATCCAAGAGTAACAATTTTATTGCAATTCTCATATATGTTGATGATGTAATATATTTGGCAGGTAATGATCTCCAATACATTGAAGAAACAAAGCAATTTCTGGCTGCAAAGTTCAATCTTAAAGATTTAGGGAAATTGAAATATTTCCTTGGCATTGAAGTCACGAGGTCATCCAAAGGGATTGTTTTATCTCAACAAAAATATGCACTTGAAATATTGGAGGACACATGGTTTCTTGGAGCAAAGCCTTCACATTATCTTATGAATCAAAACTTGGTGGTCACACAGGATGATGGATATTTACTACCAAATCTTGCAATGTATCGCAAGCTTATTGGAAGGTTGATGTACTTAACGATCACGAGATCGGATTTGGTTTATTTTGTGCATGTCCTAAGTCAGTTTATAGACAAGCCCAGAATACCACATTTGGATGTTGCACACAAGGTCTTGAGGTTCATCAAGGCTTCACCAGAACATGGTATCTTTTTTCTTCCACAAGCTCATTACAGTTGAAAGCTTATTGTGATGCAAATTGTGATAGATGTAGAGATACTAGGAGATACATTATAGGTTATTGTGTCATGCTTGGCGATTCACCGATTTCTTAGAAAGCTAAGAAACAAACTGCAGTGGCAAGATCTACAGTTGAAGCATAATATAATTACTAGGAGAGTTGAAAATGTTGTCATTGGTGGTGGTTTAATGTTGGGACAATTAGAGCTATTAGTGATCGTTTAATATTTGGACAATTAGAGTTATTACTGTGGTTTATGGCAATTAGAATTATTAGCCCGTTTGGACACAATTTTCCTAAATAGTGTTGCTCGGTGGTTGAATGTTTTGTTTGTGTATTGAAGAAAATGAGGAAAAAAAATACATACGTTCAAGTGATTATAATTTTTTTATTTTTTTATAAAAGTGATGAAAGTACGTTATATCGACGATAAAAGGTTATTATTGAAGATGAGACAAAATATACATCTTAAATTGTCACAACTTGTGTCAATAAATTCATAACCAGTTCGGAAATTTTACTTTTATTTTGAACTAGTTTGAAGTATATGAGAACCGGTTACGACAACTTTTAAACAACAATATCTTTGTCCAATATTAATCTGTTTTCAATGATCTATCTACCAATGAAAATCTCCAACAAGGTTCTATCTATTCATATTATTAATTTGATCAATTGTTGTCTCGTGCGCACTTAATTTAATTACCAAAGTACCAATGTATACATGTTTTCCTTAAGTTTTAAGGAAATATGACAGTTTTCAAACAATGGTAACTCCGTCAATACTAATCCACTTTCAGCGATCTGCCTACCAATGGCAACCTCAAAGAAAGTTTTATCTATCTATATTATGAATTTTATCAATTATTGTCTCATGTGTTTTTAATTTGATCATCAAAGTACCCATTTGATTTGATGATAATGGAGTCATAGATTATAATGAGTTTCAAAACCAAGTTAAATTTATAGTGGATTTAGTATGAATTAAGAAGTTGTGATAATTTGATTATAAGTTAGGAGGAAGAAAAAAAGAATCCACCTTCTCCATTCTTGTGGGATGGTTCGGTTGAAAAATGGGTGGATGGGAGAGGACTTTGGAAGCAAGAGAATATAAAAAAAAGATAGAAAATGAGATCAAAGAAAAGAGAAAGGGAATAAAAATTATTAATTTGAGGTCCACTTTAAAAAATAGAAAATCGGCTATGGATTTGCGGTTAAAATGTGTGCTACCTTGAAGAAGATGAATTGAGAACCTTGGAACATCACAATGGATAAAGGTAAGGGTTATATTG
This sequence comes from Berberis vulgaris, assembly GCA_963556465.1. Lineage (NCBI taxonomy): Eukaryota > Viridiplantae > Streptophyta > Magnoliopsida > Ranunculales > Berberidaceae > Berberis > Berberis vulgaris. The sequence goes on along the minus strand of OY747127.1, from coordinate 29,320,654 downwards.
TTGCTCATCGAAAAGGGGGGACCCATTCAAAGCTCGGTAGGAAAGAGATCACCGGAATATAGCACAAGAACGGGTGATTGATTAAGCACTCCCCTCCGATTGAGTCTTATTTTAGTGGGGGTATGCTGGGATTCGCGAAGAGCAGCACCTTACAATGTTCATGACCAATTGGATCCTGAGTTCCAAACTGAGGCCAAGCTCAACCCCTTGCAGTTCATGGGGGTTTGATTTAAATTAGAAGGGCAAAAAAGAGATGGTATACTAGGTTGAGAAATATTGGCAGTCAATTACTAATCTGGGAAATATTAGCCCAGTTATTACTTTTTAAAGAATTTTTCCTTTTTATAATTAACCAAAACCTTAAATTAAATCAAAATTAATCAAAGTCTACATATCAACAATAGAATGAGCTAGTACGGTTTATATAAACAAACAAAATTAATTCCAACGAAAGAGTGTTTATAAATTCTAATTGACTATCCAAAAGTACCATCTGTCTCCAGTTGAGATTGTCATATTCACCCCTGAGAGTCTTCACGAAATCAAGAGAATTTATTGCAAAACGACCATCCTTTGTCAAGTGCCCAACATAATGTCTTTATTGCCGCCAACAACTTTGCCTCGAAACTACAACTAACCTTTATCATAACCTTCCCCCAACCCAATGTCTCCAAATGTGTATCTCCAGTCACTACCGCAATGCCAAAGATTCATGTCTAGGTACATAAACCAGCATCTGAAAATATAGTTAAGATGGTATCATCCTCCACTTTATCATTTGAGTTTGTTGTGTTGTTCAGCTGTGATGCGTTCAAATCCGTCTGTGTTGATTTTTTACCTACAAAGACGAACAACGTGAATCAGAAGCCACCATTGTGGCGTCCTCAGAAGCCACCATTGTGGTGTCCAAAGACACTCTCATGGTAAAATTAGATATTTGAACAAGGATGGAGATAAACTAATTTTTTTTTATGCCGAGCAAAAATGGAGGATTGGACTTGGGATTGGTTCAAGTGGGTGAATTTGTAAGCATACTTGACACTATGATGACCCTTGTTACTAGGCTGACGCACAATGTGATCATTCGTTGTTGTTTGTATAATTCTAATGTGAAGAATAACTAGGTTCAGGAAAGTATTATCAATTATGAATTAGCTCCATGATCACCTATCACTTGTTTCCTCGATTAAATCATTTAGACCATCATCCAACAAAGTAATATTATGGCCCACATAATTCAGAGGGTAAAAGTGTTCTAACAATGTGTCATAGATCCATCCCCGACTAACCAAATACATCCCTTTCAAATTTCATCAACAATCTTACACATTCCTAGCCAATAATAAGACACTTAGTTATTATTAATTAGGATATTTAACAATATTAGCAATAGTAGTATTTTAGCAATATTAAAAATTCTACTTTTATTGTAATAGGGTTTCTAATTAGGGTTCTAATATTTGTAACCTATTAGGTTTAATAATTGTTTTAGAAGTTATGTTAGTTATAATAAAGGGCGTAGGTTGTCCACTGTTAGTTAGGTTATTATGAAAATAAGTTTATTTCGTTTATTATCGTTGATTTATTTTGTCGTTTAATTTATTTTATTTCCTACATTATCTTTCAATTTATGCTATTCCGCAAGTTTTATTCTATCAATTCATATCAGAACCGAACAATTCTTATTATTTGGTTCAATTTAAAAAAAAAAAAAAAAAAAAGTTCGAAGGAAGATGATTGAAGAAATAAGATTTCAGCAATTAGCGAAGGCAATATTATAGTGCACTACAAGAAAATTGGTCTTTTACAGCATTGTAAGAATGCTATGAAAGATGTACTATATCATTTAGTGCAAGTCATAGTGGCCCATGTTATCTTTTTGACATAGCACTATGAAAATTCTATCCCAACATAACATTTGTGAATGTCATAGTTATATTATCTATCATAGCATTAATGGATGTCATGCTTTATGCAACAAAAAGTATACAATAGTTTTTTGAATTTTGAGAAGTACGCTTAAAGACAATGGAACAGTAGATGAAATTACATAAATTACTAAAGCCAAAAAGTGATGGCTATATCATATACCAAAAAAGTGGATCAAGAGTATGAATTTCATTATTTACAGAACCTGGCAACTGAAACCACCTATGGCCATCATTTACACTTGACCTACTTTTTCTATGTATAAGTTATTTTTCTAAAGCAAAGCACAACACTAGTACCACACTCAAACTAGAAGCATCACTGATCTTCCTGGGAGAGTTTAGTTCATCTTCTGTTTTGGCTCCCATGGTCTCTGGACAAACTGGAAGAAAGTGAAACACAGCCAACCCAACAACTGCAATAAGGAGACATGGAATAACAAATGACCAACCCCAGCCATACTGTAACATTGCTGAAGCAATCAAGGAACTTGAGATGTTTCCAACAGAGGTGTGGGCATTCCAAATTCCCATAATTAGACCTCGCTTGCTCTTCCCATACGAGTTCCCAACTACTGCAACCACAGATGGCCAACCTGTCGATTGAAAAGACCCGCACGCATTTGAATTACCAAGTAGTACGAGAAACTGTGTATATTCATCCAATACCCAAGTCCAAAAAGTGAGGTGAACAAACCAGTTCCTAGCATTCCTACTGTAAGGAAGACCCGTAAATCCAACCTATCCCCCAATTGCCTTGTGCAATACATTTCGGCCTAATAGATTGCAAGGAGAGCCAAATCAATATATCCAAGAAGAGCAGACCCATCTGTTTCATCAATGGAGCCTAGCCATTTCGAAGCTCGCTTGTGAAATTTCTCTGATCACCATGTTTAAATAACTGGTTTTTTTGCCATAGTAATGAGCCGAATTTGGGAGTCTGTTCTGCATTTGAAACCGAACCAACCAACCTGTCTAAAAAAAAATTAAGGCTGAGGTGCACCACCCCAAATCCATAAAGAAGATAACAATGACCAAGTCGTTGTGGTGTCAGAGTTGAGTGTGCAAACAATCACTGAAACTATAACCAAAGGAACCAAAACTACAACTAATGCATAAGAAGAGAAAAGTTTGGAAGATTGCTTCAAGGTTTGTCTTTCCTAGTTTTATTTTCAGATGATCTCTTTATTTACACAGTAGAATTGAAGTGATTGTTTCAAGTACTTAATCAGTTTTGGATCCATTGCTTAAAAGCAAGTTATTCTTTGCTGCATGTTCAGTATTGTTCTTTAAATCTCTACACTACACATGGGAAAAGTACTATTGACTTCACTGAAATGAATGACTTTTAGCTGCCTCAATTGGCTAGGAACTTTTCAGGCAATTTTGATTGCAAATGAACATGGCATTTTATTTATTTATTTGCAATTTTACCTAATCATCGCACTCTTGTGTTGAGCCCAGTAAATAGTCACAACTCTGGCCAAAACCATTCCGGTTCTTTCTTATGTGGGCTAGACATCAATTTTGTAAAACTCTTGTAGCAGCCCAATGACATCACACAAAACACATGAACATCCCCTATTAACTTTCACTTGAAAGCCACCAAACTAAGTAAATCTCTTACCCACCGGAATAAAAGAGATTTCAGAAATATTCATGACAACATAGAAAGACACTTGTTGCTAGATGAGCTCCAAAACAGCCCTCGTTTGGAGACTAACCTTGAAAGCTCCCTGGCATATTGAATTGCATCTTGACGAATTGTATAAACGTAATATTCATGACAACATAGAAAGACACTTGTTGCTAGATGAGCTCCAAAACAGCCCTCATTTGGAGACTAACCTTGAAGCTCCCTGGCATATTGAATTGCATCTTGACGAAATGTATACCCGTGAGGAAAAATATTCTAAAAATCAAAATCTGGTAAATCTTGGGCTCTATGTGGTAACCAAAACACCCAAGTTCTTTCATGCAGCATCTCTCCTTTGTCACATGTGAAACCATATCTCTCGTCTGAAAGACTCCAGTAACACTTGGCATTCTAATCCTCATGTCTTGTGCTAGACACAAAAGCATCATTGAAATCTCTGCAACTAATAATAAATTCTATAGCACCAGCACCTATAACCATAAACAATGAGACATTAGATAAACTTATCAGAGTTACTGGCGTGAATAATAATGAAACTATTGATAAAGTTAAGACCAAATGGGCATTCATCATAGTTTCAGATTCTAGAGAAGAAGACTTCCAACATTATCCATCATTATTGTCACCATGAGCTCTGCTCTAAAGCATTATGGTGTGACATGATCATATTGTCTATCAGATCCATCTTGAGCTAACCAGTTTAACCTATATCACTTTAGGGGACAAATTCTTATAACATAGGAAATTTGAACCACACACTTAAGGCACTTGAAAATTTGTTGACTTGATTTGATTAAAATCATTTAGAAAATTCATTGGGAAGGCTACAAAATTCTTACCAAGTGTATCATATAAAGGAACACAATGAATCCCATGAACATTGCAGGCCTTGGGACCAATGGCGCTAAAATCCTATGAGAGGGCATATGGATTGCTTTCTGAACCACACTATTTTCACCACTACCAATAGCACCAAAAGTATGCATCTCGTGTGAAGCATACCAATATGTCTTCTCACTTCCATCTATTTCATCAACCAGCCAAGATGAGCGTGTTAGATACAATGAAAAGGTTCCCAAGCAAGACATAGTCCAACTATATGGCCTATTTACTCAAACGAAGTAACTCTTCTTCTCAAAGAGCTCGCCACTAGCAATATTCTATGACTAATGCCAAAATACAACCCATATAGGAAAGATCAGATATGGACAGTCCATATAGTATGTTCTAAGCTTATCGTTAAACAAAACCTACTGATCTCCCTATTGGCCTCCATTCCATTGTCAAACACAGTTCAAGCCAATCAATTTGAATGAACACTTTTATCTCCCCCAGAAAAAAAAATTCAAGTTCATCCACAAAACAATATACTCAAAAATATTAAGAAGAAAGGGGCTTTTGGAATGTCTCAAAAATATTTGTACCATCACAGTTCAATATACTCTCAGGTCAGGTGAAATGATGGCACTGGCTCAACCACAGCAAAACCACTCCCACTGCATCCAAAGTTCAAAATCAAACAGGCATAGAGCTTTTTTCAGTATTATAAAGAAACTAATGAATTCATTAATTTTAATATGAAAAAATTCAACTTCACAAGTCGTACCTTTCCGGGATAATCATTTTCTTTGTACACATCATTGTCTCCTCGTGGTGATACTACATTATTTGTAGCAGTAGTAGTGCCGGTCTTCTTTTCATCTCTAGCATTGTTAAATATGACTGTAAATCCTTCAGCCAATGCAGGATTGTTCACATCCCAATCACCAAACTTAGGCAAAGGCAGACCTCTATCTTGCTGCAAATAGAAGAAGTCCACTATAAACACAACTTACTTAAACTCATAGGTCCTTGTGTTTTTCAGCATTTAGCTTAGCAATTACAACATCCTCTTCCATTTTATATGCAGTGGCAAGCTTTTCATAATCCTACAAGACGGAAGAACACAATGAAAGCTTTCAATATATATAAGACCACATGTAACTTAAACCCCATTAGCTATAAACAATCTAACATACATGTTTTCTCGATAAATCCTACCTACACATTTGGAAGCTAACAAATAATATCTAATCTATACTGTCTAGACAACAATATTGACGGACATATATTTTGTCCATTTCCTTTAACTACACCTAGACTATTTTGTTATATCTCCTTCAATAAAATTTAATTATTCTAGCAAAGGAAAATACTGATAAGAGTGCTAATTAGTGTCTCATATGGCAAGTTTGATGTTGTTCACAAATGGACATCGTTTCATTATAAGCATTTGCAACGAAGAGATTTTAAAGAACTTAAGTAGCATTTCCTATTTACAAGCAAAGTCTCAAAACCCAACCTCAAAAAGAAAAAATTCCTAAATAAGAAATTTTTTGTATTACAACCATGCAATATCATCGAATTATTGACTACTAGAAATACTAGAACATCCAAAATGTTTTGTATATCAAAAGACTTTAATTTCCACACATTTAATTCGATGAAAAGCATTGGTAGATTATCGAGGATGGTCAATCAGAATAAATTAAAGAGAGCCTAAACATGCAAGTGTTTGATTCAATTAACAAACATGTCACAGAAGCAATTGGTAGATTATCAGTGATGTTGAAGAGCCTAAAAGTTCAATCATGCAAGTAAATTGTTTGATTAAATAACCGAATTAGGGGATAAAAAAGAATAACATGAAATTGGATGTGAAAAGAAATGCCTAAACTGTGTGAGACTGAATGAGAACCCGGCCATGTTAAAGTACAGGTACTTGTTTACTTGTTCCAATAGATTGAATTAGTCTTTGAGTCAGTTTAGGATTTGAACTAGTCTTTGAGTCAGTTTAGGATTTGAATTAGTCATCCCATGAGTCTAGGATTGTTAGAGTCATCCCATGATCTTAGGATTATTTCATGGAGTTTCAGTACATTTTTCTTATTTTCTGTTATGAAGTAGAGTATGATGTAAAGGCTATTTGTAGCCACTCTTTCGTATAAATAAAATCATCCGATTCCAGAATTCACTTGCTTTCTTCACTCTCATATCCTAGCTAACTAACATCTGGTATCACAGCCCCAACATTGGGGTCTAGTTCTTGAGAAGCCGCAGTCTTCTTAGCTTACCGTAGTAGGCAACAATGGCAGCTGAAGGATAAGGTGGAAGCTTTATACAACCTTCCATTCCAAGGTTTGATGGTCACTATGACCATTGGGCTATGCTAATGGAGAATTTTTTGAGATCAAAGCTATTGGAATCTCATCGAAAATGAAATCAACCAGTATCCAGAAGGAGCAGCATTGACAGAGGCACAACTCAAAAGTGTGGAGGAGCAGAAGCTCAAAGATTTGAAGACTAAAAATTATCTGTTTCAAGCTATAGATCGCTCTATACTTGAAACAATTGTGGAGAAAGATACTTCAAAAAACATATGGGACTCGATGAAGAAGAAGTTTCAAGGGACAGCATGAGTGAAGCGTGCTCATTTGCAGGCACTCCGCAAGGAGTTTGAGATGCTTCAGATGAAAATTAGTGAGTCGGTCAATGATTATTTTGCTAGGACATTGACTGTTCAAACAATATGAGAATTCATGGAGAAAAAATGAGTGATGTGGTGATTATAGAAAAGATTCTCAGATCAATGACCTCGGCATTTGACTATGTGGTATGTTCCATAAAGGAATCGAATGACATTGATAACTTGTCTATTGATGAGCTTCAAAGTAGTTTGTTGGTCCATGGGCAAAGAATTGTGGGGCATGCCGTAGAGGAACAAGCATTGAAAAGTAAGTCAAGAACACTTTTCACCAGAAGAGGAAGAAGCCAGGGAGCTTTTAGAGGAGGATTTAGAGGCCGTGGCAGAGGCAGGAACAATTTTAACAAATTTGGAATAGAGTACTTCAAATGCCATGAAATGGGGCACTTCCAGTATGAGTGTCCTTTAAAGGATCAGGACATCAAAGCAAATTACAGTGGAACTGAAGAAGAAATGCTTCTAATGGCTCAGGTGGATTTCAAATAAGTAGATGGGCCGCTTATATCTGAGAATGACAAGGTAAACACATCAAACTATGTGTGGTATCTTGATTCCGGTTGCAGTAATCATATGACTGGAGATAAATCCTATTGTTGCACATTTGATGAGACATTTAGAGAAAGGGTTAAACTGGGAAATAATTCTAGTTTGTGTGTGATAGGAAAAGGAGATATTAAGATTCATGTTAACGGAGTGACTCATCGTATCACTAATGTATTCTATGTTCCTGATTTATCAAGCAATCTGATAAGTGTTGGTCAACTTCAAGAAAGAGGCTTTGCAGTTCTTATGTACAAAAACAGGTGTCAAGTTCATCATCCTCAACATGGACTTATCATTCAAAGTGACATGTCACGAAACAGAATGTTTTCCTTAAACGGAAAGTATCCACACATCACTTAGAAATGTTTTCATGCTTCTACACTATGCAGTTAAAACGGATAACGGATCCATAACGGTCTAGGAGCGTTACAAGTTATAAAGGATTATATAGGAATATAATGGTATATAAAAGTCTATAATAAAATATATATTTTAAATAATTTTTATACCCCCACTAAGTATTTATGATTTAATGTATTTATAAGAAAATCAAATGAAAACCGAGAGAATAAAAATAAAAGTTCCATCAAACTGTTTTTTTGTGTATTAGTGAGATCTCTACAACCCCACACTAGCTGATTTTATAAACTCATCTAATTGCCCATCAAACAGACCAGAGAGGTTTATAAACCCATCAATCAGATCTTTTGTGTATTTTATATAACCAAATTCTTCAAAACAATCCAAAATTCTATCAAGGATTACCATAAATGGGTGGGGAAGCAAAAAATAGAAATGGAGATTCAAGGGAGGTTACCAGAAATGGAAGCAGGAAGGCCGGAGGTTCAATCACACGGTCCGGCGGTTCGATTCGTCTTCTTCAGTTCGATCGCACGGTCTTCGTCTTCTTTCTTCGGTTTCTTCTTCTTCCTTTGGTTTCTTCTTCTTCTTCTTTTTCTTCCTTCGGTTTCGTCTTCTCCTTCTTCCTTTAGTTTCTTCTTCTTCTTCCTTCGGTTTTTTTTTAATATATTAATTTAACAAACTTTATAACGCCGTTACAATTTATAACGTTTTATTCATAACGGCCGCTATATGAGCGATATATCGGTTGCTGTTACAACCTACCTTTATATTTTTTACATCCATTACACATTATAAAGGAGTTATAACTCCTTTTTAACTGCACAGCTTCTACAAATGATGGAAGTTGGTTGAGGCATTATCGTTTCGGACATCTGAATTTCAATGGCCTCAAAACTCTGCAACAAAAAGAGATGGTAACAAGTTTGCCTCCTGTGAAGATTCCTTCTTCAACCTGCCAGGAATGTATGATAGGCAAGCAGCACAGAGAACCTTTTCTTCAGAAAAGTGTGTGGAGATCCTCTCATATTCTTCAACTCTCTCATATTCTTCAACTCATCCACTCTGATGTGTGTGGCCCCATTAACCCATCCTCAAACAATGGAAGAATGTATTTTCTGACTTTCACCGATGATTATAGTAGAAAGTCTTGGGTTTATTTTCTCAATGAAAAATCTGAAACTTTTGGTGCATTCAAAACGTTTAAAGCTATGGTTGAAAGAGAAACTGGAGTTTTTATTAAAGCTTTGCGTACTGATAGAGGAGGGGAACCCCTCGTGAATTTTTTAATTTTTGTGAAGAACAAGGTATAAGGAGGAAATTAACTGCAGCATATTCACCCCAACAAAATGGGATTTCAGAGAGGAAAAATCGTACCATACTGAATATGGTACGTTGTATGTTGGCAAGAATGTAGGTTCCCAAGTCCTTTTGGCCTGAAGCTGTAAAGTGGAGTGTGCATATTTTAAACAGGTGTCCTACACTTGCTGTGAAGAATGCAACTCCTGAGGAAGCTTGGAGCGGCAACAAGCCGGGAGTAGCTCATTTCAAAGTCTTTGGTTGTTTGGCTTATGCACATGTGCATGACCAATTGAGGAGTAAACTGGATGACAAGAGCATGACATGTGTGATGTTGGGAATCAGTGAGGAATCAAAGGCTTATAGACTATATAATCCTATCACTAGAACGGTTATTATTAGTCGAGATGTAGTGTTCGATGAGGAGAAAGGTTGGGATTGGTCCTTGAACAAAGAAATAGATGTGCCAATGGATCTTGAAGTAGAGAATGAAGAGTAGACAGTCGAACCAAGAGCAGATGAATCACACTCTAATGATTCCCAAGAAAACTCATCAAATCCATCAAGTTCTGAACCTTCTGAAGATGAACAAGTTGTCCGAGAACCAATAACCAGAAGAACACCAGCCTGGAGAAGAACACCAGCCTGGATAACTGACTATATAGTGGAGGTGAACTTTCTGAGGATGACAATTATGCTCACCTTGTATTATTTGTTGACAATGATCCAATCAGTTTCAAGGATGCAGTGTTGAAGCCAAAGTGGAGGCAAGCCATGGACACTGAAATTGAAGCTATAGTCAAGAATGAAACTTGGGAGCTCACTGAATTACCTCCAGGAGAGAAGACAATTGGAGTAAAATGGATATTTAAGACTAAGCTCAAGGAAAATGGAGAGATTGAGAAGTATAAAGCAAAACTTGTGGCAAAGGGGTAGGCACAAAAATACGGCATCGACTATGCAAAGGTCTTTGCTCCAGTAGCTAGGCATGATACTATTAGGCTGCACAAAACAAATGGGAAATTTTTCAGCTTGATGTGAAACCGGCTTTCTTACATGGAAAGCTAGACGAAGATGTATATGTAGACCAGCCTCCTGGTTATGTTCAGAAGGGAAACGAAGGCAAAGTTTACAAGCTAAAGAAGGCTCTATATGGACTAAAACAGGCTCCTGGTACAGTCGTATTGAGTCTTATTTTTTAAAGGAAGGGTTCTCCAAATGTCCCTATGAGCATACATTGTTTATCAAACAAGGAAGTGAAGGTAAGATTCTGATTGTATGCCTGTATGTAGATGATTTAATTTTCACTGGTAGTGATGTTGGCATGTTTGAAGAGTTCCATGATGAAGGTATTTGAGATGACGGATCTGGTAAAAATGCATTATTTCCTAGGTATTCAGGTGAAACAAACTTCAAAAGGCATTCATATGCCAGCACAAATATGCATAGGATGTGCTAGAGAGGTTTCACATGAGCAATTGTAATTCTGTTCAAAATCCACAATAGTGCCAGGTACCAAGCTTATTAAGGATGCCGAAGGGACAAGAGTTGATGACACTTATTTCAAGCAAATAGTGGGGAGTCAGATGTATCTTACAACTGCCAGGCCTGATCACATGTTTGTAGTGAGCTTACTTAGTCGATATATGGGGGCACCTACTGATCTACATCTTCAAGCTGCTAAAAGAGTCTTGAGATACATAAAGGGGATTGTCGATTTCGAATTGTTCTACAAGAATAATTCTGTCGATTATTTGGTAGGATACACTGATAGTGACTATAGTAGAGACTTGGAAGATCGGAAGAGCACATCTGGCTATATTTTTACTCTTGGATCAGCGACAGTGGCATGGTCTTCAAGAAAGCAACCTATTGTTACTTTGTCAACAACTGAAGCAAAGTTTATTGTTGCAGCTCATTGCGTTTGCCAAGCTGTATGGATGAGAAGGATACTGAGTACTTTGCAATGTGTTCAAAGTAACGCAACTCAAATTTTCTGTGACAATAGTTCCACTATCAAACTATCAAGAAATCCAGTATTGCATGGGAGAAGTAAGCACATAGTCATTCGTTATCATTTTCTGCGTGATCTTGTCAAAGACAGTGTAATTGAGCTTGTGTATTGCCAGAGTCAAGACCAGATTGCTGACATCCTTACAAAGCCACTCAAGTTGGACACTTTTGTCAAGCTGCATGGGCTGTTGGGATTGTGTTCAGAGATGAATTTAAACTAATTACCGAGTATTCAGTTTAGGGGAAGGTGTTAAAGTACAGGTACTTGTTTACTTGTTCCAATAGATTGAATTAGTCATTGAGTCAGTTTAGGATTTGAACTAGTCTTTGAGTCAGTTTAGGATTTGAATTAGTCATCCCATGAGTCTAGGATTGTTAGAGTCATCCCATGATCTTAGGATTATTTCATGGAGTTTCAGTACGTTTTTCTTATTTTCTGTTATGAAGCAGAGTATGATGTAAAGGCTATTTATAGCCACTCTTTCGTATGAATGAAATCCATCCAATTCCAGAATTCACTTGCTTTCTTCACTCTCATATCCTAGCTAATTAACAGGCCAGTATCGGATGGATATGCGAGAGAAAGAATCAAGCGTTTGTTAAACACTCAAATCAAATTATTAAGTAATGTCAACAAACATCTTCAAATTAAAACATCTAACGAAGCCCTGATATAGATGTAAAGCACTCAGATCTAACATCGAAATGAAATTTATATTCAAAGAGAAGACGAGTGAGAGAGAGAGTTCGCACCTGATTTGGTTGGGGAAGACGAGAGAGAGAGTTCCCACCTGAATCGTAGAGTTGATTTGATGAACACTTAGTAGGGTTTCAACAGAAACAAAACACAAAACAGAGAAGCAAAGGAAAGAGAAAACTTATAGAGATTTCGATTCGCGAGAGAGATGAAATAAAAGTTTATCTCGAGCTCGCTCGAGGAGATCGATCTCTTTGTTTGCTTTCGATCAAGATGAGAAAAGAGTGGTTTACTCAGAGAAGAAAAGAAAAGAGAATAGTAGTTTACTCTCTGAGAAACTAAAGAAAGGTGAAGGACGTGTTTGGTTTTCTTTTGAGTGAAATTTAAAGTCTTAAAAGAATGGCGCCGGGACTCGATCTGTGATCTCGTTTTTTAGATGATAGCATTTTCTATCCATTTGTTAGGTTTAATAGCATTTTATTAACAAAAGAATAACACCCCAATAAATGTCATGTTGAGCTTACTCCATCTAGCTAGTTTAATATCGCAACATTTGTTTAATAATGCTATCAAACAATTGTAATTATATAACATTTTTTGTGCATTAATAGCATTTGCTATTTATATGGAATGCTATGTACAACCAACTCTAAGATAGCATTCACTTACAAATGCCATCAAATAATTGCTATTATATACTATTGTTGTTGTAGTGGTAGATGCAGAACACAAAGACAATATTACGAGAAATGCATAAGATGAAATAAAGAATGGATGTAATGATGCAGAGGATGGATAACTACTTGTTAGGAATCATAAAGCCCAAGAGACAGACCCAAACGGTATCACATGGACCCGCAACCAGCACCGTCGATGGAGGCACCAACTCCCAACAACTTTTCCCTGCTGTGATTGCAACATTGTCACAGGTGATCAACATTCTAACCTGACCCCTCTCCATCAGATTCGACCACTGCCCTCACAGATCACAGTCGTGTCGCCGCAGCTCACAAAATCCAAAGAACCAAAGGGACTCGATGGACTGTTGCCCGGAAAATTCTAATTGTCGAGGGAAGCAGCGAGGAAAACAGCGAGGGACCCCACAGGGGGAGGGGGAGCCGTCCACTCCCTCTGGAATGCGTGCGTTGAAAATTCAAATGCGCATCCCGAGGGGAGTGGACGGCTCCCCTCCCCCTGTGGGGTCCCTCGCTGCTTCCCTCGACAATTAGACGGGTTCCTGTTGCCCCTTGCCACCACTCTGCAATTCAACGGTGCATCGCCAGACCCATCCAACAGGTCAATCGACCCCCCGCCGACGTCTTCCCAGCCACCTCACAACCCTCGATCGACCTACCACAGTTAATCAGCCGGTCAAATCAGTTCACGCCATCAACAACCTTCCACAGTCATCACCACCGTCGTTCAGCTCCACCCATCTCTTACGCATTCACTCCCAACCAGTCCGCCACCCTTTCACCTCTTCCAGTTTCTGGCCCGCCCTCGGAATCCCCTCCTTATTTCCCATTGCAGCCAAACACAGCCCCACCATTCTTCAGCGATCGATTGCCATACCCCAATATCGATCACAAAGTCTCTCACGTCGATTGCAGCCCTAGCCTCCTCAATCCGTCCTAGCCAAGTTCGTTGCACATCAGTCACCAACCTCCATAGCTCCGCCGCCACGCAGCCCAAACCACTTCTTTCTATGTGTTTCAGTTCGATAAGAAGAAAAAAGGAACCCATTTTCAAGCAAGTCCCTACTTCCATTTTCATTTCAGCCCTTGCCTGCATTTTAATTCAGTCCCTGAATTCCTCTTGCCATTTGCACCCCACACATCAATCCGTACAACCACAACCTATTGTTTCTTATCTGGTTAACACCCTTGACACCGCAAGACACAATTTGGATTTGTTTTGAGATAGTTTTGAATCTCATTTCCAGATATTTGTGCACAAAATTGACATTTTAAAAGGGATCTCCTTTAAGCCGGAGACTTCATTACAGCTTTATTTTTTGTGGCTCCCTTTGGCTTTACGTGTGTTTGGGTTCAGAGCAACTATAAATGAAAGGTTAGAGGTTGACTTCTGCTTGGACACTTTACATTTTGTTGTTGCGTGTACTCGTATGACTTCATTGCCTTCAAACTCGACAATGAACTTCTTCAACTCGGAGAGGTTGATGTAATTAGGATATTTAATAATATTAGCCATAGTAGTATTTTAGCAATATTAGAAGTTCTACTTTTTGTAATGGGGTTTCCAATTAGGGTTCTAATATCTATTTCCTATTAGATTTATAGTTTGCTTTAGAAGTTAGGTTAGTTATAAAAAGGGCATAGGTTTTTCATTGTTAGTTATTGATTGATGGAAAAAAAAAGTTATTGATTGATGAAAAGAAAAAAAAAGTTATTGATTGATGAAAAGAAGTTTATTTCGTTTATTTATTGTTGATTTACTTTGTTGTTTAATTTATTTTATTCGATTTCCCACATTAGCTTTTAATTTCTATTTTTCTACAAATTTTATTATATCATTTTTTTTTTGGAGTAATTCCTAATTTGTTACTGGGCATAACATTTAATTTGTTAACATAGAACTCGACAAAAAAGATAATGGGAATGAGATTTGGCAAAAGGAACACTTCGTATTCATAGACAAACTAAAGATGAAAACAATGAGGTTCGAGATGGGAAACCATGAATGAGGTGGTTACAAGAGCGGATTTTTCTTTTGCTTCACATCTTGTTTTCGTGATCTGATCTTCCATCACTAGGCATTATTGGTCTCTTGCAACCACGAGAAGTTGAATTTGCCAAGAGAACAGTTGATGTCATCCACATACACATGCAGCACAAACTTTGTTGTCTAGGCCACGACCTTGATTGAGGTATTGCCGCCAATAACAACATCGTCTTGGATATATTTCCCCCAAAACCAATGCTTCTTCCACACCGTGTTCATCTCCTCAATAGGAACATTCTTTGTTTCAGGTAAAAAGAAGTAGATGAATATCGTCATGACTACCACGAAGAAAGCGAAAAAGAAGAAGAGACCAAATTTCATGTGACAAAGCATAGTGATAAAGACTTGAGCAATGAGAAAAGTAAAGAACATGTTTACTGAGACATTGATAGATTGTCCAGCGGATCGAATTTCCAGTGGCATAATCTCACTGGGTACCAACCACCCCAAGGGACCCCATGACCATGCAAATCCAGCCACATAAAGGCAAATCAAGACTAATACAAGATCTGCATATCCCTTGTCCATTGATCCAGTACCTGCTATCCCAAATTTCAAACCTAAGATCACACCAACCGCTATCTGCAAAAACAAGTTAAAACACAAAATGTTAAGTGGCAGGGTCCCAAATAAATTAAAATAAAGAAAACCAATAACAACAAGTAGATATATTAGAGGATCGGATGGACGAATGCATACCTGAGACAGTAGCATCTGAATGCCACCTTCAAGGAACAACAATCTTCTACCATACTTATCAACAGTGATGATAGACACTGAAGTGGAAGCTGCATTAACCACACCACTTATGACAGCGGACATGAGGGAGGCATCATCCCCGAATCCCAAGGTTTTGAAGAGTACGGGAGCATAGAACGTGATGACATTGATCCCCGTGAACTGCTGGAAGAAGGGAATTAAAATGGCAAAGGTGAGTTGTGGCCGATACCTTCGTTGCATAATATTCCTCCATGGATGTTTTACTTGCTTTGATGCTTCACTGGCCTCAAGAAGATCTTGGAATTCCTCATCAACATCGGTGGTTCCACGGACCTTTTGCAACATTTTCTTTGCCTTCTCGGTATGGCCTCTTTCTAGAAGAGAATTTGGGGTATCAGGTAGGAATAGAGCTCCAATGGTCATTATGATGGCTGGCACCGCTGCAACACCCAATGATATTCTCCACCCATATCCACCTCCAATCTTGTTCGTGCCATAGTTGATCATATTCGCAACCAATATTCCAATTGTTATCGCCAGTTGAAAGCCCATGTTCAGTGCTCCTCGTATTCTTGCTGGTGCCATTTCTGACAAATACACCGGAACAGACTACACAAAAACAAGAACACATAATGCATGAGAAATTAGTATTTAGCTGGAGACATAACATTATATTAATTAATGATTGATCTACGTCCATCCAACTAAGTAATCAACATGCATACCTGGTTAGCATACCCCACTCCTACACCGAGTAGTATACGACCAATGATAAGCATTTCAACATTCATGGCAGCACCATTCAATGCAGCACCAATCAGAAATATAATTCCTCCCAACACCATAGAGACCTTGCGGCCAAATGCTCTGGTGGTTGCTGAAGCAGCAAATGAAGCAAACAAAGCAGCTATGTATAGAGAAGAAGTGAATGCAGTTAGAATTTGACTATCAAATTTACAGTATTGATTCCCACCTCCACTCTTGTCTTTCTCTTTTTTATAAACTAATGGGAAGAATTTCATTAGGAAATCATCCATAGAAGTCACTCCTCCTGATATTCCAAGGTCATAACCAAATATAAGACCACCGGTGGCAGCCACTAAACATGTAACGATAACAAACCCGGTTATCCTCCCACCATAGTTCTTCACTGGTCCTTGTGAAACAATGCCACCTCCTGCCATTATGTTTCTTCAATTTGATAGCCACTGCTAAACAACAACAAAAATGCTATTATTCAATGTCTCCTAATCATTTTATTGATTTTTTTTTACAGAAATCAAAATTTTATTTCTAAATTCTCTTCCATTACTGTAAGAGTGGATTAAGTATTTAAAGGCTCCAACTTATCTATTTATGTGTATGTTTCAAATAGAAGTTGTTGAGGAATGCATTTATTTTGGATCACACTCTTGTCCAAGCTTTTCCATTTTAGTTTTGATCACCTTCTTCCTTTTGAAGTTTTGACCCCACCTCCGGTGCTTGAGGCTTAGTTGAAGATCCTAAAAACCATCTTAGTTTTTTTATTTATTTTTTTATAATTATTTTTTTCTTTTTCTTTTAAAGTTAGGGTGGAGATAGTCAACAAGGGGTCTGTATTAATTTTCCAATAATAACAATTTCTTATAGAAAATAATGCAAGTGGTGTGTTTACTCCACTCACTCTCATATGACTTAGGAATATTGGAATCACACATATAAATAAATAAATAATTTATGAATTATGATAAAGATGAAATTAGACTCCAAAAATTAGGATTTTTTCCCTTTCCTTCTAGGGTTTGTTGGGTTTTTCCATGGAAAATGACCTGGAACCTGTTTTCTTTCCCGTGGGAACCCACTGGTAATGACCCTTGAGTGTAACTTTATGATTAAAAGAATGTTGGTGGATGATGAGAGCTCCACTGACTTGTTAAATGTTGTTCAAGTTGGCATTCATGGTTTTGGATGCCCTTTTCTGTCCAACAAAAATTTGGGCTGACCATGTATACCTAGCATGAAGGCTATTACTTGAATATTCTATCAGGTGATCCAGTTCTTAACCGAAAAGGATGAATGAGGTCCAAGGTGACTAGTCAATTACAAAAAAGGAGTATGGAACTTACACTCTTCAAGGGTTGCATATCACTTAGCTAGTTTGTATCCTCAAATTGAGTTTTTGGAAATTATTCCCGGTTTTTGCTAAGCATTTGAAAAGAATTGTTTTGAAAACGCAATGGGAAAGGTGTATCTAAGAATGTAATGATTTTATTTTTCAAAATGGTTCAGAGATCCTAAACAAACCCTAGCTCACTTTCTAAAAAAAAAAAACAAAGTGAATATGGAAAAGGCAGACTAGATGTTGGAATGTTTTGACCAAGCAGTACAGGGAAGGCCCGAGGAAAGCCCAATAGTCTTATTCAGTGAGACAGTAGAGGGAATAGAGCTTGGTAATGAGGGAGAAGGAAATATGACTTTACATCAGTAGTGAACTTTCCAACGAAGAGAATTAAGGTGGGTCAATTTTTTGAACCATAGTAGGAAGTCTTCACATGTTGCATGATAGCTAGACATTCCTGAATGTGGACATAGCATGCCCAACCAGTAAAGGAAACCTGGAAGGAAACTCAGGTGGAAATTGTTTTTGTAGTAGCAAAGGAGGTTTAACAACTACTATGAGTCAGGATAATCAGATAAGTCCAATATCTAAAGTGGTTGTGGCAGATCCCAAAACAATGGGAAAATGAAGTGTGTCGACCTCATTAATCTGAACAATGCTTGTCCTAAGGACTTCTACATGATGCCGAGCTTGTTGATAAGATCTCAATGAGTAAATTGAATAACGAGAAGATAACATTTTTTACAGATAGATGGACCTTTTGCTATACTACGATGCCATTCGAACTCAAGAACACTAGAGAAAACATATTCAAACATTCATACAACACCCAACATGATTTTGATTAAAAAAATTTAAATAAAAATATATATAAATAAATAAACCACCTCAGATGGCACTTGATGTTGATCAAGACTGGGATAAATCAATTTCAAAGATCTCCATTAAAATGAAATTCAATGTAGGCCAAATTGCAGTTTAGTATTTTAACAAGTTGATTGCTCTGTAATTTGATGATTTTAACAAATACGTTTCTCAATTGCCATAAGTGATTTCATGCAATTCCAAAATGTTTTAAAACTCGATAACCACGAGCACAGACACTAACTACTAAAACCAGTATAAATATCTTATTTATTTTTCTGCATTTGAGCTTTCAAATTTCCAAGAGGGCCATAATTTTTCTCTTCTATATCCTGTTTTTTACAGTGACAACTACTAACATTTAGATTCTCCTCACACCCGAGGCATAAACCTTTGCATTTGTAGTCACATATTGCAGTCATGGTGATTTCCACATGCACCAAATCCCGTATGTTCTTTGAGATATCTATTTCTTTTTCTTCAGCAGGAAAATATAGGTGATCATCAAAGTCTATTGAAGCTTCATCATCATCCTCTTCCGCCTCAGCATTGTCAGAGCCTTTACGCCTATCTTCTCCAAAAATGGTCCCTAGATTAATATCACTTGTTTCTTCTATGGGTTCTTTCTCAAGTAGAAGTGTAAAGTTGGAGAAGACGCATTCACCACAAGGTTTACCACACCTTTGAAAAAAATCAAAATAGCAGGGTTATTAAAGTGACAAATATATATGGAAGTCTTCCAAGATTCTACACTTCCGATAATGATCTCAACATAACCTAACACAACACAAACTAAAAAGACTTATGATATATCTACATAATACACTCATCCAATCACAATGAATTAGAAGGTGCATAGCAATTCCGGTAGCAGCTCAGAAAAACAACAAATAACATCTTCATCCCCCTGTGCACTAACTTCCACCTCACAATTTTGTATTTATCATTTTATCACATCAGTTAGTAATTGGACATTGAATCATTGTTTATTTGTTTAACAATAAATATGTACTATAAAATGAAAGGCTAAAAAAAAAACTTCAGTTGTAGTATAATTAAAAAGATGTCCTTTCCTCTTATCCTTAAGATATCAGATTCTTCGATTGAGATTAAAAAGCAAAAAATCACGACACCTTTTCTTCTTTGTTTTTAACCATTTTCCATACAGCTCCCAAACACACTTTTGCTTAGTCTTCCAACAATGATTGTTCTTTTGATTTTTGATTCGTGTCCATTAGCATCTCTCTGATTCATTGTGATTCGGTAGAATTTGTGAAGTACTGCAATTTAGATTTATTGTAATAATAATAAGAAATATATTGGCTCCCCAACCACCCCAAGCAAAGAACGCCCCTACTGAGGTGGACCGTCGCAGCGTTTTGAAGCACTAAAGGTGAGGCGATGCACTTTTAAATATATATAAATAACGCATTTGGCGCCTTTGCAGAGCCCAAGAAAACCTAGATAATGATTGGTAACAAGTGTAATTCAAATGCATATAATGATGGCTTGCATGTTTTTCATGCACTTAGCCAATTAGGACTTTGCATTTCTCTGGGTAAAGGCTGATCACATCCCCCCATTGGAGTGTTCTCCTTTGCATTTCCTCATTGAATGAAGTTTTATGCATTACTATAGCCAAAAGGCCATGTCTTCTCTTCTTGAATTCCGCACAGTTTTTCCACCACAACAGTCAATTTAGGTTCCAGCATTTGAGGAGCTGACAGATCTCTAGTGTCACTTGTCTACTATCACTTGTCTCACAGAAGGTAAACTCCTTGGTCTTTGAGCTAGCAGGATGACTTAACATGTATCAAAAGTTTTGACCCACTTTGCAGCATGTTGTACATAGTCACTCTCATTGTAGTTGAGGAGTTGAGGCGGACGGGCCTGAAAATGCCTGAGGCGGATGCCTCACTTCACTGAGGCGGTAGGCGAGTTGGACGCTTCACTTTACTGAGGCGGTCTTAACATTTACAAAAAAATTATAATAAATTGACATATCTGCATAGTAATATACATTATCTTTTTGATAAGTATTATAAGCAAATATGTGACAAAAGTGACACAACTACCTAGAATCGAAATGAAAATACAATAAAGTTGCATAGCATAGCGAAAAAATGCATTACATAAGTGGCAGGTAACTTGCAAACATCCACTAAATTATTAAAAATCAATAATCTTGAAAGAACATAAACTTGAAATATTGAGCATTTGTTAAAAGAAATTGTTGCAATGGTTTGGTAAAAATCCACAAGTATGATCACTATTGGTATTCCAAAAGCATAAACATCATTGAACTATGCTATGAAAAATCAATATTGATTTTTATCGCAGACTGATCAAAACATGATATGTTTTCTCAAAAAAAAAAAGTGTGACATATTTATCAAAACTTAAAAAATGTTTTATCTTGTTTGTTTGTTATTTGGGAATAACTAATTTGAAGGCAAGCAAGAGATGAAGACTCTGAGTCTCTAACGCCAACAACAAGGAGAAGCAACAAGTATTACACTAAGAAACACAAAACCTTATTATAGAGTGAGTTGTAACCTCTTTTGCTGCAACTGGGTTGCAAATTGACTAAAAATGGGCTAAAATTGCTGCAAATGGGCTGGTTGCAACCCATTTTAGGTTGTACGCCTCATTTCACTGAACCGCATTGCCTCGTTTTGAGGCAGATGAACCCACGATTGGAAATGCTCTTCATATTTCTATTAATTTCATACCAACATTTGTTAAAGGACTGCACTTTGTATAATATTTTTCAGCAAAATCAAGAAACTACTGGAATATGTCTTCAGTAAAATAACCATATGTATCACAACAAAATATTGTAGATAAATAAATATAAAAATGATGTATGATACCTATTGCATCCGAGGCTGAGAACAGTTCCGATGATACCATCAAGCCTAATCTTGTTCCTCTTCCTGCAAACATCTACAGAAACAAGAACAGGGGTGCCATTAGGAAAATCCTTAACAGCCTTGGTAACTCGAAGACCCATGTTGGAACATGTGTATGAATTAAAAAAAAAAAATGAATTTATTTTGCAGCAGTTGTATTAACAACAACCCATTCCTGAAGCCTTGGACTTTGACACCTCCGAGGACACTCTCCCTAACCCCAGCCTCTCCAAATGTGTCACTGAAGCATCTCTCTTGTAAATCAGTATCCCCTCCCATGGTGAATCCCTAGAAAATTCTTCTTGTTATTTCCCTGCTCCCCAATCAAAATCGTCTTTCCCTTCTCCCCAATCGATAGTTATCACGTTTGGGGAGGTGAAAGAGTCAAGGGGTTGGGATGATGAATTGGGTATGGATGAGGATGAGATTTGTTGGTGGTGTTGGGGTAAAGCTGAAATCTTTCGGGGATAAAAAAAGAAGAAGAACTGAAATGTGGGGTGTTGTTGATGCGGAGTTTTAGAATTGGTGGAAGAAGTGGGGAGACAGCAAAGATAGAGGAAGGCGAGAAGATTATGAGAGCCATTGTTTCTGGGTCTCGCGAGTGTCTTCTACATTCCAACACTATCAGGTTTTCAACCTGGGTAGTGGGTAGTGAAACGTAGGTGCTAGGTCTTTTTTATTTGCACCTCCTGTTTATTTTAGGGTTAATTGTACTTTCCCCCTAAAACACATAGCCAATTCAGCATTACCCTCAATTAACATTTATATTGCACTTTCCCTCTCAGACTATCAGTCAACGTGCCTTGATAGAGCAAAAAGTCATATTTTACTGTCCAAAATACCCTTTAATGATCATTGTTGCACTTACTTGGAACAAGGAGATGGCAAAGAAGAATGCAAAATACTAATGAAGGAGAATAGGTTGGTTGGAAACCCATAAATCCTCAATTTCTCTCTCTACTTGCGGTGCTTTGAACAAAGATGCAAAACAAGTTGAAACGTAAGAGGGAATATGAAATACAGAGTCAATAAGGTTTATCTCCTCTCCTTCTCCAAAACCCTTCATCCAATTTTTCTTTGATTACAAAGTTGTTTTCGATGTGGAACTAAACGGGATACTCATCTATTAAATGATCGAATTCTTCGCCATTTGTTTCAGCTATGGCTTCCTTTGCTACTCATCTATTCGATGATCGAACCTTCAATGTTTTAGCCTTGGCTTCCTTTGCTACGCGCAAGGTAAACATCAATCCCTTCTCTTCATCTCTCCAACACTTCTCAATTTTTTCTCTTCTTGAATTGCGACCGAAACTGTGATTGAATGATTGATGAGAAATGTTTGTTTTGAATGATTTTCAATTAGGTTTTCGTTTCGATCGCGAAAGGAACAGAACCGATGGAAGCAGTAATCACGATCAACGTTCTACGAAGAGCTGGAGCTGATGTTATTCGAGAAGGATCACCTTTCTCTCTCTTTCTCTCTTATCTGTCTCTCTATATCTCTCTGACTCGCTCGCTTCAAAAAAGAAGAAGAAATGAGGGAAAAGAAGGGGAGTAGTACTGTTGCGGCGGAGGCGAAGGTCGCGGAGGAGTGGAAGAAATCGACGAAGTGGTGCGAGCTGGTGGTGGTGGTAGTTGTGATGGGAGTGGAGTGGTGGCTCTGTAGGAGGAGGAGCTGGAAAGAGAGGAGGGATTACAGAGGAGAATAGCGGGGTTTGGTCATAGATAGATAGGGGTTCGCCGGAGGCAAAATCGGTGAAATCGATAGACCTCTCTTTCAATATCTCGTTGTGTACGTATTGACAGCGCATTTGAGTCAGTCAATTACATTTCCCATACGAAGCACAAAACCATTTCTTCTCCTTGAATTTCTCTCACTCCATCTCAATTTCTAGGGTTTTTTTTTTTTCTCTCTCTTTCCCTCCATAAAAGGTATTTCAATTCCTCTAAACGTGAGACTCCGGTCGTGGTTTCATTCGGTGAGAAGCAGTGGTTCTTGGAGGCGGCTGGGGCTGCTTCTGCAATGATGAATCTAAAATCCACAATATCTTAGGTCAAGAGATTGATTGGATTGAATTTTACATTTTTTATTTGGTTTTGGCTTTGCTTTATCTCTCTCATCAGTTTAGTAGACTCTCTCTCAAATCAGAGAGTGAAAACACAGGAAGAGAGGAGAAATGGAACAAAGATAATGAAAATGGAGGAAGTTTTCCCTCCACTGTTCGTCTCTTCAATATAGGGTGTAATCTCTAGCCGTCCACGTGCCTAGTTCAGGTAACAGACGGTTGGGAATGACATGCTATCACATCAGGCGTGATAAGCATGTGAAGGGCATTTTCGTCATGCAAAATAGGAACAATGGTGGCATGTGAGGTGTTTGACAGTCAATGCTCGTTGACTGGTAGTCTGAGGGGGAAAGTGCAATATGAATGTTAATTAGGAGCAAAGTTGAATTGGCTATATGTTTTAGGGAGGAAAGTGCAATTAACCCTTTTTTTTAATTATCCAATTTCATAAGAGAACCCATGTCTCCAAACACACCCCATTCTCAAGCTAAATTGCGCATGGACCATGTCCCGTGTTACCCTTTCAAAGAGCAAACACACACACGCAGTTAATAAACCCAAATACTAACATTGCCCAACTCAATTCTCTTCTTCCTCTCCCGCCATCTTATATATCTAATCATATCTTGAATAATTCAAAGTTATCTTTGTTTTTCATCATGTTATTCACTCACCAACTTTTTTAACAAGTCTTCTCAAACAACCAAATTCAAAGTCTTTCATTCATTTGTTTTTCCTCACCATCTCATTCCAAAGGAGTTTGAAGGCTCAAATGCCTTGATGGATGAAGAAACTTGGTCTCAAAAATATGTATGCCCACATATAGTAAAGCTAGTCGAGTGTCCTTCTTGACATTTGGTTGATTTGACCATATGTAGATTAAGCCATTGTGTTTTGTTAGCCTTATCAAAATTTTCTCATTGATCCATGCAAATCCCAACTCAGACAAACAAGAAGCCTAAATTGAAAGAAATAAATAAAATAAATAAATAAAGCAAAAGGTGATGCACAAAATTTCTAGTCTACGAGGCAAAACGATTTCCCAAGGTCAAAACACTTCCACAATAGGACTTCGATAAGTGATAACAACACTTGATTTTGGCTCTCTACAAATTTCTCTAATTAGAAAAAGGTTTGAGATCTTAGAAGAATGAAAATAAGAGTTAGAGAGATCTTATTTGAGCTTGGAGGAAAACTTACTCTTGGAAGCTTAAAGCATATCTCTTGATATATATATATTTTTTTAATTTACTATGTTTTCTCTAAAAAAAAAAAATCAGAGTTTAATAAACAATGAAGGAAACCTCTATTTCTAG
This sequence comes from Berberis vulgaris, assembly GCA_963556465.1. Classification (NCBI taxonomy): domain Eukaryota; kingdom Viridiplantae; phylum Streptophyta; class Magnoliopsida; order Ranunculales; family Berberidaceae; genus Berberis; species Berberis vulgaris. Next base: position 29,295,916 of record OY747127.1, on the reverse strand, counting down.
ATTGAAATTGGGGAGGTCTAGTCAACTAAACTAGCCTCAATGTCAACATCTCAAATGACTCATTTTTCAAAATGGTTCTTTTGTCATAAATGGTCACTTTGACTAGATCTCAAATAGTCTAGTTGACTATACCATGGTCCATTTTGAATTTTGGTCGTCATTTTGAATTTTGGCAATGCCTTAACCAAAGTTTGTATTATCTTCTATCACCCCTTTAATCCATCCTCTTACGCTTCTTCAATCATCTCAAACTTCAATTTTGTTGACTAGTCTTCTATTTTGAGTTTGGTGATCTAATGTTTACTTCAATCTTCGATTCTTATTTACTTTGATTGGTGTTTCTGATTGACTGGTTAACTTATGTCCTTTGATTGAGTCTTCTTGGTAGCACTTGAATAATCTAATTTTCTTTCATCACTTGCAAATTCAGTATCTTAATTATCGAATGTGCACAATCATTTGCCTAAAAGATGCATCATGTTCAGGTGCTTAATACTCAAACCCTTATTTCTCTTATCAACCCACAACCTACATCATTTGACAAGGTGATATTTAAGGCAATCTTTTTAATCAGTCCATAAACTACAAATTCTATGCATCTTCCAAATAATAGAAAATTATAACATTATCGTTGTTTAGTTCTCATCCATTTTAGTTACCATATCTTATTCCCTTCGTTTTTCCTTCCACTCAATAGTGTCATGGCTGCTTGGCTACACCAAACCAACCAATTAATAATGCTCATCCTACTGATGTTGTTTCTCAGATCACCTCATTAAAATTTTTTTAAGGGTGTCTCAACCACACTAACCAACCTAGTTGTGAAAGTAGAATTTTCTTATTTACGATCCTCCTAGCGATGTTGCTTCTCAGGCCACTCCACAACCAAGTGTTATCTAAAGTCCTTGACCACTCTTGACCACCCCAAACAGATTGTGTGGTACAAAACTAATTATGTTTGCCTGATGAATAAAGATATTAAAACCAAATCTTCTATGGAGCGAGGGAACAACACGAAGGAGGAGAGAGGGAGCCTCCCTTGCACGTGTTTTATAAAGAAAAAAAAAAGTAAAAAATTGGGAGGCTCTCTCTCACGGCGTTACTTCGTCTCTTCCCTAAAAAAAAAGAAAAAACAGCAAAAGGGAGGGTTTTTCCCATTTGGATCGAAAAGAATCAAACCCTCCCAGAGAAGAAAACGCTTGAGGCCCTCGCTCATCTTCCCCTTTCTCAGATCGAAGACGAAGAAGAATCCTTGTCACTTTTCATCCCCTTTCTTCCCCTTTCTCAGATCTGATACGAAGAGCGATACATATTGTGCTGCTTTTTCATCTCAGTCGAAGAAGAAGAAACCCAACCCATCTCGAGAAAGAAGACGAAGAAACCCACCCCATCTCCCGAACCTTTTCGATCGATCTCTCATTTTCAACTCAGATCAAAAGGGGCCTTCTCATCTCAGATCCAAGACGAGAAGCAGTGTTTCTCAGATCGAAGGGAAGCATCACCTCAGTCGAAGCAGTGTTTCTTAGTCTATAGTGGAGCATCGCCTCAGTCGAAGCATTTTTTCTCAGTCGAAGGGTAGCATCACCTCACCTCAGTCGAAGCAGTGTTTCTGAGTCTATATGGGAGCATCACCTCAGTCGAAGCAATGTTTCTCAGATCGAAGCTCCCCTTTCATTTCAAATCGAAGACGAAGCAGTGTTTTTAGTCCAAAATTTCATCCCATTTCATCTCAGTCAAAGGTAACTCAGTCATTATGTGTTATTTTGTTCTTTCAATTTGATTGTTTTCTTGCTATGCATTGGTGCATTTAAGGGAAGGGATTAGTTACTTGATTTTGATTGTGGTGTGATGTGGGTGGGTATTCTCTGATGATGAATGCTAACCTTAAACAAGGAGGACAATCAAAACCAGAAAAGGAACTATGTATTTTCTTTACCTCAATTTTCAAATCGTAAACGAGTTTATATGAAATTATTCAATCTGATGTTATTTTTTTGTTAACGCAGTAATGGCATACAAAGCCTATGTTGTCTATCGTGGCCGTGTACCTGGAGTTTATATGACTTGGCCAGGTTGTCTATTACAAGTAGACGGGTACAAGGGGAGCATGTACAAGGGTTTCTCATCAGCTGAAGAAGCTTATGAAAATTACAGCCCGTGGGTGCGATAAGAAGAAGTGATAATAGAGCACGAGGTGAGAATAGAGCACCAGTTAAGAAGAAACGACAATAAAGATGTGAAACCCAACCAACCAAACAATGCCCCCGAGGGTCGTGGCGATAAAACTCATCATCAGATAGATGAAACCCAAGTCAACGATCCTTGGGCTTTTACAAGGGACTTGATCAACAGTATGTTAGTGGCAATTATATTGATTCTTGTACTCATCTTTTTTAAGCTTTTGAGTGATATGTGAGATTTAATTTTGTTTTATAATGTACTTGTGAAGACAATTTGAGGAAATTAATTATGTTTAGAGATGTGTATTGGTAGTGATGTTATGGTTATTGTGTATGGTTTTTTGACTTGTTGTTGTCTCAAATAACTTTGTGTGTGATTTCAATGTGATATAGAATTGCTTTGTTGTCTCAAATAACTTTCTGTACCACATACCCTTGTTATAACTAATGCTATCCCAGTTGATAAAGAACCATTATTCTCCCTTGCTTTATAATTGCTTTTCATGGAAGGTGCTCATAATGCAATTAAGGTTTATATCAATAAAGTGTGTAAATTAAGGCTTACATCAATATGAAGTGTGTAAATAAAGTTTATAATGTTTGCAAGGGAGATAGTTGCCTCGACAAGATTTTCTTCATGTGAAAATCACGGAAAATTCAAGTGTTGTCCACAGCTTAAGAACAAACCCTATTTTAGGCTGCTGCTGTATTTGAACAGAACCACCTAAGAGAAGCTTTTTCAGCTTCATATGCTTGGACACAACATGGTCAGGTGACAAGAAGCTCATCAGAAGTACTATTAACCCCAAAATTGCGAACTCTTTTGAGATAGAATAGAAGTTTGCTAAAGCTTTTTTTTTTGGCTTTGCTAGATAGCATAATCTCTAGCAGCATTATTTTCAGAGATGAAATGATACTCATTTACTTCAGTAAACATCTTACACTTGCGAAGCAATGAGCACACGGAACTCACTTCACCAAGAGCTTAACAGTTACCATCCAAAATGAAATGGGATTAAGAGCCAAATGAGACTAAAACCATCTGTGCAATAGAATTGCAAATTTTGCAGTCAGTTGTATATGACCTTAACTGTAGCTTAAAAATTCCACTAGGCACATGACACATCCAACCTGCAGTGCACGAGTGCTGAAATATGTGAACAATACATAACATTATAAAGTAACTTGTTCTAAAACTTTAGCGTAGCTCATAAGACTAATTGAATTGTTCAAACACAATCTAGGAGCCCCACAAAAGGGAGTGCTGGTAATGCTTGTCCTAATCCTTTTTGGTGTAGTGCCGGACTGCAAAGGCTAGACCCAAGATCAAGAGAGGCACCAGGAACTGAAAAATCTTTATCACGAATGCAGGAGTGTTGTCTTGATTGTAGTGTGGTTGTTGTGGTGCAACATATGTGTGCTTCAATGGTACAGTTGCAGGGTCGATTTCACCAATGTAGTATTTCTCCATCATCTCTCTGGCAGAGTCACTGTGACCCACATCTTCAAAATCATTTGTTGCATTTTTTTCCTGCACACACACATATGGCGTTACCAATCAAATCAAAGCAAATGATTCACTTAGAATACCACAACATTGAAATCTTATAATAGAAGAATTGAGTGACATAATGGCAGAAGACAATGTCACTTAGAATACCTAATTCTTTAATGGCTTCACTTTCACAATTAAAAAATGAGAGTTCAACTAAAATTAATTTTTTATGGGCATCCATTGGTGTCTAACACCCTTGATCTAATTAGCACAAAACTCTTCTAGAAATGCCTCATCTCTCAGGCAGATATTAAAACAACATTGTAGTCAATCACAGACTCCCGTCATATGACACATTCATGATCTCGAAACTTCCAAGTTTTCATGTTAAGGATTTGAATACAACCACTTATATAACTACTTTTCCTCGTTTCAGAGCCACAATTGAATTTAACCCTGAATGTTGGTTAAAAAATCATTCAACTTGTGGGAGAAGCATGCATAGTCAATATGGAGACAATGCTCAATGCATTGTGCATTTTTTTAAAACTAAAATCAGTAATATGCACATACAAGACATAAATGAAGGGCTCTGCATCTTTATAGCATCCATACAAATTGCAGAAATAAGGGGCAAACATCTCTAGCTACTAACTTTTGTTTTTTGATAAGCAAGACACAGTCAGGAAAGATAAACAATATACAAAACTATCAAGAAATTCATGACATATGTGTGAGCTTTAACTTATCTTGCATATTTCAAAAATCAAAAGTACAACTACAACATGTCAAATGGAAATTACAAATTACAACAGTGACACTTGGATCACATTGGGCATTTAAGTAGTCCAACTAACAATTTAATTTACTAACATTAATACTACTAACACATAGATGTCACTATTAACATTAATATTTCAAATACAAATAAGAGTGAATGACAATCTGAATTAGATGTTACCTCTGAAGCCTCTCGAATTTTACGAAGTGCGACATCTACTCGTGCATATATTGTGCTTCTTTGCAAAGAACACAGTGATGTCAGATACATGCATTAAGGTATGTTTAAACATACCTTCATAAACTAATTTAGAATTCAATTCACAATTACCAAATTAACCAACCTGATCATAACCTATAGTTTGTATAGTCCACTTCGTTGCTTGAATCTGGCGGCTGCAAAAATAAATAATAAAGATTAATAAATAAATAATAGGAGGCATACAAAACATATAACAAACAAACAAACCCTACAAAGGACAAACTTTTCCAAAATACATGCTTAACAGTCTAACTATTGAATATGTACCTGTGTAAGTAGCGAGTAGAAATGATCAGTTCTTCCAGGTTGTAAATAGTGTGACCCCGTATTATCATCCTTAATGACAACAAACATACAAATCATAAGTGGGCAACATACTTAGTGATTCATACCTTGTAAATATAACAAACAAACCTGTGTATTGCTTTTAGGAGGCTTCACATTGTTTTCACGAGGCATAACATAAGGCATCACATTGCTTTCACGAGGCATAACATAAGGCATACACTGTAAATCCTACAAATGAAATTTGTAAACAAAACTCACTATTCTTGTCTTAAGAAAATATACATTCATAAAACACATTGCAAAACATACCAGATTAGTCTCAATGGCCTGATTTTTTTGTGTGTGTGTGTTTTTTTTTCTTTGTATCCTTTTACATATCTTCTCGACGGTGGATTTCATCTTTGAATTAGACCGTCGTCCTTTGCTACGAACCGCTAATGGACTAAGAATTTGGATGCTAGAACTAGAAGTAGTGGTGCCCACTTCCAAATACCCCTGTGAATCAACACGCTCATCACCATCAACAATTTTAAGTTGCTCCATCTTAAAAGTGATCCATTCTTGAACTTGGTGTGTCTTCTTTTCATCCTTAGCGGCGAAGTCAGCCATTTCATAGAAGGCATTGCACATTTTTCCAAATCACTCATTTTCAGGCTTCATTCCCCAATCTGAATAAACAATCTTAACCTTTGTATGAGCCCTCTTAACATCTTTCCTCCACCTCCGAAGAACATATTTATCAGGTATAACATGAATCCCTCTTTCAAACAAGACTTTCAATACATGTTTGCATAAGATCCCCCTGAACTCAAACAATTGACAATTACACTTGATGGCGAAGTCGACAACATTAAAAAAGACTATAAAATTGACCGATCGTTGCCTATCATTTATCACCAAGTCTTGTCTAATAGTGTACAACTCAAAGCCACTCCCATCCATAACTTCACCCACAATTCTACAACATAGATTCCCTGCTATCTCTTCTTGGAACTCCCTAAATTTATTTGTAGTGTAGGCATCTCGAAAATTTATCTCTATTGCATAAGGAGTAATGTAAGAATCCTTCGGTTATAAGATTTAAAGTCCTCTTCAGCCTCCTTTTGGACCTTACTTCGTAGTGCATTCTCATATTGTTCTACGAATTGCTTCAAAATGGTCTTCGAATTCACATAACCATAAAAAAAAGCATTCATGCTTTCACTCCTTTGAGTTGAAGACATCCCCGCCCAAAAAGTATTTCTTTGAAATGTTGGCAGCCAACGCATCCTTTCAAGGTATAATCCACTCAACCAATCATTTTCATGTAGATTATATTTATCAATAAAACCATGCCATTTTTCTTCAAACTCTTCATGAGACAGAGAATCATACACTGCTCTTTGCATTGCAAATTTGATCGCTTCATATTCATTGTAACTGGATAGCTTTTCGGGCAACTTCTTCATAATATGCCACAAGCACCATCTGTGTCGTGTGTTGGGAAATACAATTTCAATGGCCCTCTTCATTGCCCTATCTTGATCAATGATTATAGCAGATGAAGCATTGCCATTCATACACACGAACCAAGTTTGGAAAAGCCAAACAAATTCTTCAACGGTCTCACCACATATCAATCCACATCCCAAAATAATTGACTGGCCGTGATGATTCACCCCAACAAAAGGAGCAAATGGCTTCTCATACTTATTTGTTAAGTATGTAGTGCCAAAAGTAACAACATCCTCAAACTCCTTGTAAGCTGCTCTACTCCATGCGTCAGCCCAAAAAACATTTCTCAACCTACCTTTATCATCCAAATCCATCATATAAAAGAAATCAACATTATTAGCTTGCATTTTTTGGAAGTAGTTATGAAGTGCCATCGCATCCCCCTCACCAAGTCTCAACTTCCTCATTTTGTCCGAATAGTTGTAACAATCTTTTTGGGAAAATGGCAAAATATCATGCCCACCAGCTTCAACCACACATGCCGAAAAACTCTTATTTGGTATAATATCTGCCCTATCATTAAAAACAAGCTTCTTCTTGACATACGAGCTCATAGTTCTATTCTTTGGATAAAATCTCGATTTACCAGGGTTCAACTCATGATTGTGGTGATCAAGTGTAACTCTTGTCACTAAAATTGTTCCATCAGGCCGTATATGACCTCTAATCTTAGCCAGACAACCACATTTGCTCGACCCACGCAATCCCAAGACATTTTTTGCTCTACATTTTTGCTTTCCAGACCGACCACATGAAAGCTGAATGACTTTAGGTTTTCCATCAGCATCTTTTTCAGAAGTCATTACTTTTACTAGAAATCCATTTTATTACCATAATCATGATAATAACGTTGGAACTCATCAAGTTTGATGAATTCAATCCCATTTGGGCTACTACGGGACACCATACGCATGTTGGGCTACTACAGGACAACATACGCATAGGATGGCAGTAGCAGAAATGCGTATGTTAAGGTGGATGTGTGGTAAAACTCGTAAGGATAAAATTAGAAATGAAAGAATTAGGAGATACTTAGGTGTAGCGCCCATAGAGGAAAAAATTAGAGAAAGCCGTTTAATTTGGTTTGGTCATGTGCGGAGGAGACCAAGCACGACGCCAATTAGAAAATGTTTAGATTGGCAAGTTAATGGAGGGTGTAGATGGAGGGGACGACCGTTGAAAACTTGGATGAAGACGGTGAATGAAGATATCATTGAGCTTGGATTAGGTGAGGAAATGTGGGAAGATCGCATTGCTTGGAGAACCAAAATTCATGTAGCCGACCCCGAAAATCTCGGGAATGGGCTTTGATGATGATGATGATGATGATGATGATGATGATGATGAACATACATTCATTATCTTCTACACTATCCATTCCTGAAATATGTGTTATAATATACAACAACGGTTAAAACAGAGGCATAGATAAAAACCCTAGTTACAATAACCATGTATAGTCTATTTTGGGGAACAATGCTGCAACTAAGGATTCACAGAGTTGTTATACAGGCAGTTCCGGCCAAATAGATTATACAATATAAGTAAAGAAAAAAAAGTGATATACTTCTACCTAAGGACCTCGCTCTCTAGAATAGTCGCTACATTTAACATCATCAACTCCAAGGTTCAGAAACAAAAACATGAGACTAGATGGTATTATATTTGCACAATATATCATATCAAGACCAACAATACAACACAAGGGCATGAAATAAACTTCATACTATAATAGAGAAATGCAACACAACCAAGTATAGTAACAATATCATTGGAAAAGGAAAAAATACATTGAACTTAATTTTTATGTTAGTAAGCATCACATTTTCTTGTTCTCTAAAATGAAGAAGATAAATTTAACCTTGTCAATGGAATCAAAGTGGAAAAGGTATTCACTGCTTTCATCATCTCAAACTTTTTCTGGTTTTGATTGTCCTCCTTGTTTAATGTTAGCATTCATCATCAGAGAATACCCACCCACATCACACTTCAAACCAAAATCAAGTAACTAAATCTCCCTTCCCTTAAATGCACCAATGCATAGCAAGACAACAATCAAATTGAAAGAACAAAATAACACATAATGACTGAGTTACCTTTGACTGAGATGAAATGGGATGAACTTTTGGACTAAAAACATTGCTTCGTCTTCGATCTGAGATGAAAGGGGAGCTTCGATCTGAGAAACACTGCTTTGACTGAGGTGATGCTCCCCTATAGACTGAGAAACATTGTTTCGACTGAGGTGAGGTGATGCTCCCCTTCGACTGAGAAAAATGCTTCGACTGAGGTGATGCTCCCCTATAGACTGTATTCAATAATGTATTTGATAAGGGCTCAACACACCAACTCTTAATTGATTCATCTCAACTATTGGACCCTATACCAAATTGGGGACAAGGTCTGAATGCCCTAGGATGTTATTCATTGCCACCTAATTTATGTGCATTACCGAGGTCAACATTTTCAAACTTTTTTTACCCAATGTGAGCTATCTTTGAGGTAACTTATGAGTCACATCTTTCATGCAATGTTCAAAGATTGTGATTGTCTTTTTGGGTACCTTCACCTAATGTTATATTTCTTGAATTTTGCGTATTGACATACTTTTGCAATTGATTTGCTTTGGGTGTTGCGGTAATTATGGATGGAGATTTGAGGCCAGATGATCACGATACACCTTGCTAAGCATGTTTTTCTCAGGATTGGTTGGTTGACTAGATTGTACACTCCAAGCTTGTGGACAAGCTTTCTTTAAGGCGAGGAGGGTGATGTAATGGGGTATTTTAATTAGTGGTTAATTTATTATTTATGTTTAGTATGCTTACTAAGGACCATGATAGAGTTAGGGCACTAGCCATATTTGGGTTAGGTTAGTTAATTGCTTGCCAGGTAAGTTATTGGCAATATAAATAAGGCATAAAGCAATGATTGTAAGTTGGTCGGTTGATTGATTATGACAAATTAAGTTTTATTTATCTTTTGTTTTTTGTAGTTTAAGTTTTGTTCTTGATATTCACGTAATTATTACATAATATATCCCTTAATTTATATATGTTAGTGTTTCAATTAGTATATTTTATTTTAATTATTTTATTTTCATGTCTTTGTAGGAATTTGAGCGTGAATGATGAAATCGCATTAAGGCGACAATTTAAGGAATAATCAATTGGTTGAATCTAGCGGTGGTACAAAGTAGAGGGTCACATATCTAAACCTAACCCAAATAAACATAGGTCCACCTAATTTAACCTAAGCCCAAACTCAAAAAGCTAATCTAGAAACCCAAGCTCAAGGAAATAAGAGAACCTTATTTGGTCTTCCCCATTTTTAGAGAAAGCACTTATCTTTTTTCCTACGGGTGTTTTTCTCCTCTCTTTTCCAGCCACCACGCCATTCCACCCTGCCGGCAATCCTCGCTCGATAGGAGAACCAGCAGTGCGATCATCCCGCCATCACCACCTCACCTCGCCAATATGTCCTTACTACACCGTCATACCTCCACCTGCCTTGTCTTCATCGCCTTCTCATCACGCAAAGCCACTCCATCACCTCGTCCCCTATTTCGCACGCCCAACAACAACCGCCACCATCTCCTTGTTCCTTTCCCCACCCCCTGTTCTCACCGTCACAAGCAACGCAACACAACCACCGCCGCCACCACCCTGTTCCACCTTGCGACAGAGCTAGACAGACCGTCGAGCCTCGCCATCACCGCCATCTCTCGGCCCTCCTTCTTGTTTCCCTATCTCATGACCACCGTCGCAATTAGCGCACCAGCTCGCACACCACCACCGCAACAGGAGCAGAAACAGGGAGTACCGCCCCTGTTTCTCACCCTCTTTTTTTTGTTCTCTTTCGCGTCTCTCTATCTGTTCTTCCATCCCTCTATCTTTTACAGGTACCAGAGCCGGTCGGAGGAAACAGGAGCTCGCGAGGAGCAAGGAGGAAGAAGGAGCAGCAGCGCGGCTCGCTGGATACGAAGACCAGAGGAACGTGTGATTTTTTGCGGGAAACAATTGTTTTTCAAACAGTTTCTCTATTCGCACCCTGATTTCTGCTTTGTACCACCACAGTGCATTTACAGTCTTTTCTCGGGATTCGCGTTCATGCTGAGATGGATTCCACCTACACCAGTGCTGTGAACACCGCCACCATGATCTTCTAGACCCCGCGCCGAGGCGAAGATGAAACCATAGGGTTTCCTAGAGTTTGTTATATTTGAATTTATTGTTTTCTATATACTTGAACATTAAACACAGTTGATTTATGAGTTTCAATAATTTGCTTTCACCGATTATATCCGGATTAATTATCTAGACTAGTCGGTAGTTAGAAGTACCCTTTATTGATATTCAAAGCCTGCTTTAATCAATTAATCTGAATCTGTGATTGTGTGTGCCGTAAGAAGACATACAATGCTAGGGGTTTAGAATTAGTTAAAATAAACCTGTGATTGTGTGTGCCGTAAGAAGACATGCAATGCTAAGGGTTTATACCTTTGTTGAAATCAATTGCGAACTTAGATTAATCTATAGGTTAGTCGTGTTGATTCTTGAAAACAATAATTTAGATTACACGAATTTCGAAGATCCTGTGGTGGATTCGATGTCTCGGTCCATTCTCTTATCATCTAATCAGTTAATTTTAGTTGCCAATTTAGTTCTCTTAATTTAGCGATTTTCATCTGCTGCAACCCCCAACTTTATATTAGTTCAAATAAGTCCTAGAATTCGATTGTCTCGTCAATCCTCGTGGGATCGACCCGTATTTGCCACTGTCTACCAGTTAGACAGCCGTGCACTTGTGGTATTACAAGTAGGGTTTATTAGCTTATTAATTTAGGTTAATAAAAACTCCATCAAGTTTTTGGCGCCGTTGCCGGGGATTGTAACAGTACAATCAAAATCTAGGATTGTTTTTGCTAGTTTATAAATTAGGTTTAATTTTCTTTTTAGGAACAATGTTACGAGTCACTTTCTTATTTGTTTTATTTGCTTGAGTTTGAATTAATTTTGCATTTATCTTGCAGGCGGTCACACACATAGGAGCTCAAGTGGGAACGAAGTGAAATATTGCGATTCGCAAGGAAATCTCAGAAATCAACTTCTACCCGGCGTCGCAAGTAACCCGAAAGAGGTTCACGCCGGAGGTAACTTCTACCACCGCATCTGCACGCGGTTTCTGTGTGATCACTTGTGTTTAGCTTGTTCTAGGTAGTATTGCATGCAAATTTGAATAGTGGCAGGATTGAGTTGAAACTTTCATGCCCTCTCCCGCAGATAGGTTAATCACCATCTATTTTAGGGTTAGGAACCTAGGCCTTCACTATTTAAAATTTGTAGCAAGATAATTATCTAGGACTGGTGTGACGCTCATAGGAACCCTCTTTGGACGTTTGATAGCTTAAAGTGGTCGAGTGAAGGAACATATCCCATCTGGGAACAGTTCTTGAACTGACATTTCACTTTGAGCTAGAGAGTGGAAAAGGAGGTAGGAGCAACTTTGTAGTGGCGGATTGATAGGAAATTACCGTGCCTCTCCCACGGTTAGGTAAATTGAATTGAATTTCAGCCCTATATTAGTAACAAAGCTCTAGTGTCGTCTGCTATTCATTTTATTTGCGCATCATATAGGTGTCATTTAGGGTTCCATTTTTTTATTTTTTAAAGTCAAGTCATCTTCATATAGTGGTTAGGCGTGCATATATTAAAAAAAAATCTTGAAACCAAGGAAATGGCTGAGGAGAAAGACTTTAAGGATTACTTCTCCAATTCTACCTCAAGGTTCGAAACAGTTCTTATGACGATGACTCAAAAATTAGATGCACATATGAATTTGACTCAACCCCTACTTCCTACTAATGTTTCATTTGAGGGTTGTGTTGCATGTTCGAGTCCTAGTCATTCTACAGCTGATTGTGATTTGCAATATGATTATCTTCAATATTTCGCTGAGCAAATCCATTCTTTTAATGCTAATTGGCGACCTGGTTATAATTCAAAGTCCAACTATTACAGCCCTGGTTTTGCCAATAATCAAAATCTCTCCTGGGCTCATAACTCACACCAAGGGGGACATATTTTCTCTCAGGCTCCTCAATACCCTAATCATGTTATGTCTCAATTTAACCAAGCTTCTCCATCCAACACATCAAGTTTAAAGGAAACGATTAACCGTTTTATGCAGCGCACATAACGACTGCTTGAACATGATTCTTAGGCTATGTTAGAGTCAAAAGCCATGATTCAACACCAATCTCAAGCCATCAATATACTTGAGATAGTTGTGGATCATATTACTGAGGCATTATCTGAAAGTGAGTTAGGAAGAGTTCCTAGTCACTCTGTTCAAAATTCAGAGGGTCAATTCATAACTGGTAACACATCGAAACCCGAGTCAGATGATGTTTTTGAGGATAATGTGATCGAAACTACTTTGCTTCATGACCCATTCCCTTCCGCACATTTTTATAATGACTCACTCGACATATTGCCTTCCTAGTAACTCTTGCATGAAGTCTAATTCTCAATGTTCTTTGGAGTCAAGCATCGACTATTTTCATGATACGAATGACCCCTCAATTCAAGAAATAGTCAAGTTGTTATCGGAGGGCGCATCTAATGAGAGACTGCATGCCATAGGTAGTGCTAATTCTAGGTTTGGGGGTATAGTTGCGTTGTCTAACTAATCATCTTGGTGTAGTTCATTTTGTTATGATGAGCCTGTACCACCCGATATATCTATAGACATACCTCGTTCCATCCCTTTCATATTGACCGATGCTACCTATGTGGATCCATTGTTTGTAAGAGATGATTTCAGTTTTGACCACCCTATTGTGATACATATTCAATCTTCTGATTTGCAACCTGACTTAGGATGTCCTTTTTAGGAGTAGGTAGGAGTCATTTGCTAGATGTCATTGTTTGTGACCCCTTTCTGCTCAAGGTTCCCACAAATTCTCTAAGAATGGGAGTTCATTTGCATTTTCTCTATGATTTTGCATGGCGCATCCGTAGCTTTTGGGATGTGTTAGTATACGTTGTGTCGCATGTGGTTGCTACTATTTGTTGGACGGATCCTCAACTTTTTAGGTTATTGCTATATGATCTAGTCAACATCATGGACTAAGTGTCTAGGTTTGGGGGAGTGTTTGCTATGTTCTTCCTCGTCCTTTCATGCATGGTACATCATTTATGAGGAAGAATATATGTTAGGCTGACGACGTTAAACCAAGCGCTCCTAGGAGGCAACCTAGCTTCAGTTGTGTCATTATGGTTAGTCTGGATTGATTTACGAGTTCTTTCTAGTTGCATTTCACTCATACTTGTTAGCTCTGTAACAATTTTGAATTACAACTGATACATGTAATTTTTTATTTATTTTATTATTATTATTATTATTATTATTATTATTATTATTTTCATTTGTAAATATTTTTGTGTCCTGTATTGTTTTTATCAATTTATTATGATGAGTCCACAGTTCTTATGTTGTTGAGCGTTCATTGGTGGACGGTTTCGTCGAAATTGGTAAAAACTTCCCATGGTAATATCACTCTAACTCTCATCTTTTCTTTTTCCTGCATTTGTCATAATCATCATTTTATACATTGAGGACAATGTTTAGTTTAGGTTTGAGAGTGAGGTTTATGAGTTTTTCTGCATTTTTCAAAAATTGATTATTGTATTCTACTCAATCTCCATTGAATACATAGTTAATTATGATTGTGTGAAAATTTTTGGATTTAAAAATGCATTCAAAATCTAAGTTCCTTTCCAATGAAGAGGATGTGCTTTCAAGTATGCCTGAAAATTTTAGGAATGCATGCTTACACTTGTCACTTTTATATATCAATAGGAAAACATATGGTTTGATATTATCTTTAAGTTAAATATATTTCATGATATTTCTCGACTCGACCACTCTTGCACTATAAGCCGAGTTAGCATAATTTGAAGTTAATCAGTAAGATATTAATTAGAAAACCTTAGAACAATAGTGGAGACTTAACCCTTGTGAGTTTCGACACATTCTATTTTTCTTGAGGGTTATTAAATAAACTCTGACTTTTATTGAATCTGCATTATCCCGTTGATGATCTCATTATTATTGTTTCTTATATTGATTGCTTTGAGAATTTCATTAAAATTGAATTATTATACTAGAACTTCTTGATTTATTTAGTTGAGATGTCATAATACCGGCTAGAGCTTAAGAAGTGATATAGGCAATTTTTTTCTTTGAACTGTTTTTTAGCCTTTTAGCCTACCTAATAATAAATATCCGTTTGCAGCCATTTGAGCATTTAAATAGACTTTTTCTTTGCTAACCCCATCTCCAGTACCAACTCCAGTTAGGGAGTAATATCCCATACTATTTTTATCCTTACCCAATGTCTATGAGAATGTGTATGCATGGTTGATATATTTTTGGAATGGGCAAATAAAAAAAAGAGTTGAAACTAGATATTCCATGAATCCTCGAGACTTAAATGTTTTATAGTGCAGAAGAGGAAAACATGTCAAAAAAAAAATTGATGCTTCGAAAAAAAAAATATGAAGAATTTCGAAGGAAGAAAAATTAATGGTGTACAACATTGATTTATTCTTCATAGCCCAACGTGTTTATTAAATGGTGTATCCATTCTCAGATAATTTTCTCGTATCCTTTTCCATTATTGTTAGCCAAAATATTAGTCTCATTACAACCTAATAAAGACCTAATTGATCTTAAGTAAATGTCTGGTTCATAAATGTGGAGATTAAATAGACAAGAACTATGGTGTATGATTCAACATTCTCAAAGTAATTGATATTCCTGTCCAAGAGATCATATTCATTTCATTATTTTAAAAGTCTGTTTTCCATGATTATTATATGTTGGATGTGTCTTTCCAAAATTTATTCTCTTTCTCACATATAAACTGAGTGATAACTAACCAATCTCTAAGTGATTCATTTCTGAGTGGCAAGAGAGATTTGTAGGCGAAGCATATTAGCCAAAGGTTATCTAGTTGTATATTTACTGAGAAAAAAGAAAGTTATCCTTTGGGAACTATTAAATCGTTGTTAGACTCGTTGATATATTATTCTGACAATGTTAATTGTTTTCTGAAAATTTTGGCAATTAGATTATTACTCTGAGGATAATAGATCGAGTAACCAAGTTACCATGTTTTGGAAATTTATTGAGTCATAATGTTTGTGGGTAACATTTCTGGAAACCCTCACGAGACTATAACTCGTCCACTAGAGGTAATCTAGCGGTTTAAAGCTTTGTTGCACATTTAAGGTAAGTGCAACCGATGATTCCTGCGAAAGTGAGTTAGAATTTTATTTTTATTGTTTTGCTCGAGGACTGGAAAAATATAGGTTTGGGGGTATTTGATATTCACGTAATTATTACATAATATATCCCTTAATTTATATATGTTAGTGTTTCAATTAATATATTTTATTCTAATTATTTCATTTTCATATCTTTGTAGGAATTTGAGCGTGAACGATGAAATCGCATTAAGGCGACAATTTAAGGAATTATCAATTGGTTGAATCTAGCGGTGGTACAAAGTAGATGGTCACATATCTAAACCTAACCCAAATAAATATAGGTCCACATAATTTAATCTAAGCCCAAACCCAAAAAGCTAATCTAAAAACCCAAGCCCAAGGAAATAAGAGAACCCTATTTAGGTCTTCCCCATTTTTAGAGAAAACACTTCTCTATTTTCCTACAGGTGTTTTTCTCCTCTCTTTTCCAGCCACCACGCCAATCCACCCTGCCGGCAATCCTCGCTCGATAGGAGAATCGGCAGTGCAATCATCCCACCATCACCACCTCACCTCGCCAATACGTCCTCACTACACCGTCATACCTCCACCTGCCTTGTCTTCATCACCTTCTCATCACGCAAAGCCACCTCGCAACTGTCCCTGCATTCTCCCATCATCACGCACAAAACCAACATCACGTCCTCACCTCCTTGTTCCTCGCAAACAACCACGCACACCACTCCATCACCTCGTCCCCAACAGCCGCCACCATCTCCCCGTTCCTCTCCTCATCCCCTGTTCTCACCGTCACAAGCAGCGCAACACAACCACTGCCGCCACCACCCTGTTTCACCTCGCGACAGAGCCAGACAGACCGTCCACACCGCTGAGCCTCGCCATCACCGCCATTTCTCGGCCCTCCTTCCTGTTTCCCTCTCTCACGACCACCGTCGCAATCAACGCACCAGCTCGCACACCACCACCGCAACAGGAACAAAAATAGGGAGTACCGCCCCTGTTTCTCTCCCTCTTTTTTTTGTTCTCTTCCACGTCTCTCTATCTGTTCTTCCATCTCTCTCTCTCTTTTGTAGGTACCGGAGCCGGTCGGAGGAAACAGGAGCTCGCGAGGAGCAAAAAGGAAGAAGGAGCAGCGGCACAGCTCACTGGAGACGAAGACCAGAGGAACGCGCAATGTTTTGGAGAGAAACAACTGTTTTTCAAACAATTTCACTATTTGCACCTTGATTTCTGTTCTGTACCACCACAGTGCATATGCACCTTTTCTCGGGATTCGCGTTCGTACTGAGATGGATTCCATCTACACCAGTGCTGTGACCACCGCCACCATGATCTTCTAGACCCCGGGCCGAGGCGAAGATGAAACCACAGGGTTTTCAAGAGTTTGTTGTATTTGAATTTATTATTTTATATATACTTGAACGTTAAACACAGTTGATTTCTGAGTTTCAATAATTTGCTTTCACTGATTATATCCGGATTAATTATCTAGACTAGTCGGTAGTTAGAAGTACCCTTTATTGATATTCAAAGCCTGCTTTAATCAATTAATCTGAATCTGTGATTGTGTGTGTCGTAAGAAGACATGCAATGTTAGGGATTTATAATTAGTTAAAATAAACTTGTGATTGTGTGATTCGTAAGAAAACACGCAATGCCAGGGGTTTATACCTTTGCTGAAATCAATTGCGAACTTAGATTAATCTATAGGTTAGTCGTGTTGATTCTTGAAAACAATAATTTAGATTACACGAATTTCGAAGAACCTGTGGTGGATTCGATGTCTCGGTCCATTCTCTTATCATCTAATCTGTCAATTTTAGTTGTCAATTTAGTTCTCTTAATTTAGCGATTTTCATCTGCTACAACCCCCAACTTTAAATTAGTTCAAATAAGTCCTAGAATTTGACTGTCTCATCAATACTCGTGGGATCGACCAGCATTTGCCACTGTCTACCAATTAGACAGCCGTGCACTTGCGGTATTACAAGTAGGGTTTATTAGCTTATTAATTTAGGTTAATAAAAACTCCATCAGTTCTATCATTTTCTAGGTTAGAATTCATCACCGTTTCTCTTGTAGGATATTTCAGCCTTCGTTGTATCCTTTTGTTATGCAATGAAACTAACTTGATCGAGAAGATCACATATACAACCTTTAGAATCAATATTTCGTATTTGTTGGGAAAACAAATTTTGTTTACTAGATATGAGGTGAATTGAAAAATGATTGCATTACTAAATGTAAAGGTGAGGAAAAATAGTTGAATTACTACATATTTGGGTTTTGATTTTATTATAGCTTACATTTCTTCTCCTAACCATTGCTAAAAGTGAATCATAAATTGGTATGTTAAGATTCCTTGAGATTGAGCTTCAGTTCAACTTTGTGACATCATGGTTTAGTTACATTAGGAAAAAAAACAATGGCTATTGTTAATCGAGTTTTCATTTTTGGCTTGATGTTTGGTAGTAAGTTCTTAATAATTTTTTGTTAGTAAATGATGTAATTAGAATATTTGGTAATAATAGCAATAGTGGTATTTTAGGTATATTAAGAATTTTAGTATTATTGGGACATTTTTTTCCTATTAGGTTTAGGGTTTGTTTTGGAAGTAGGTTAGTTATATATAAGGCATTGGTTGCCCATTGTTAATTAGTTGATGGATTAAAAGAAGTTTATTTTGTTTAGTTTATAATTGATTTACTTTATCATGTGCTTATTTTGTTTCAATCCCGCATTATCTTTCAATTTCCATTTATTCTATCAACGGATCAGAGCCGAGTGATTTTTATTATTTGGCTCCATTTGAAAAAAAAGTTCGAAGAAACAAGATTTCAGTAGTTAGTGAAGGCAATATTACAGGAGATGCAGAAGGTGAATACAATATTACTGGAGATGCAAAAGATGATCAGAGAATGCATGTAATGATAGAGAGGATGGACAATTATATGTCGGGCAACACAAAAGTTAGGAGAATGACCCAAACAGTACCAACACCACCACCACCACATGGACACACAACCAGCACCGTCGACGGCGACACCAATGTCCAACATTCATTAGCTTTCATTAGCTTCCTTATGCGAGCCATGTCCTCCCACTTCTAGCGCATGGAGTATATGTTAGCTAAAAACATATATCCAACAGTATGATCAGGTTGCAACCTGATTAGATATTCTTCTAATTGTTCATGTAGCTCGTATGTGTATTACGCATGCATTAAAAAGAACTCCCCATACTCTAGGACTAGGTTCCTTTGGCATGCTTTGGATCACACTTAATGCTTCATCCAAATGCCCTACACGGCCTAAAAGATCAACTAAACAACCGTAATGATCAACATTAGCTTCAATGTCATATATTCTCCTCATCAAACTTGATGTATCCAAATCCGGTCTCCTAGAGATCTGACCTGCAAAACAAGGTTTGATTGCCAAATACCACCTTTTTGGTGGCCGAAGGCACTCTGATGCTTAAGTCAGTAAATTTGTAGGAGAGAGCTTAATTTGGATAGAGTTCAATTAAAATTGCATACCTTTATCGAATGTTCACTTTACCTTATATGATGCTCGTTATTAGTTCTCTGCATGACTTAAGCATGTGAGGCATGATGAGGGAAGACATTCTTTGTAATAGTCTCCTCCATCATTGAGATATATCCTTGGGGCAAATGGTTCCCACCATGACTCGTCTCCTTCGTAACGTCACTATTCTTTTTAGGGAGAAATTCGCTGGATTCGGGCCTTTGATGGTGGTCTGTTTTGAAGGGCCATTTCGGGCTTTAATGGCTAGACCTGCCTTTTTAGGCTTCACGGGTCAGATCTTAATCGAAACACTTGGTCCTCATGATAGATGATATTTGTCACGTTTACGGTCGTGATTCGAGTCTTATTTGATGTATCATCAGCTACTCCCCCTTATTTAGTGAAGATGTTGTCGTGGCCACTAACTCTACGGTGGTTGGATTACTTAATCATTGCAAAACATTTAATATTGTTGATAGCTGCCGATACAGTTTCCTCTCTGATGTCTTATCTGCCTATTCGTTTTGGTGCAGTTTTGGGATTTCGTGCGGTCATCATATCTCGTACGTCTTCCCATTAGTAGTCTTTTCGTTGCCCAACCCTATAAAGAGGGTGTGAGACGTGTATTTCTTTCTTTATGCTATCTCCATTATCAGAGTTTACTCTTTCTCTCCTTCTTTGTTTTCTTCTTTGCACCGCTCATTTTCCACATTTGCTATCAGGATGCTAAGTGGTGAGGCGCTTGAGATCTGCGAGGTGTTCTTCTTGCCTATTCGCTATGACTTCTCACTGCCATCTGACCTTGAGATTATCTTGCCTAGGAACAATGACATTCCTTGTCATCCAAGTCCTGGCTGCATTGCGATGTACCCTGGCATGTTTCAGTCAGGTCTTAGGCTTCCGACCCCAGAGATCTTCTGAGAGTACTTGGACTTTTTGGGCATTGCTCATGCTCAAATGGGTTCCAACGGTTGGAGGGTGATGGTTTCGGCCGTGGCAAGAGCCATTCTCTCTGAGATTTCTGTGAATGCGAAGATTTTGCATTCTGTGGTGGGGCTTGTTGTAATCAGTAGTCATATGTGCTTTTTCCATTCTTCTGCCTATTTTGGAAAGTTTAATGACGATTACAGGGGCTGGTCGAGATACTGGTTTTATGCGTCCATTGATTCTGGTTACTTCAAGTTGTAGAACCGGCAAATTATGTGGTCGTTTCGGGTGCCCAAAAAGTGGAAAGAATTGTACTTGACTGTAAATGAGTAGGCACTTCGTGATCAGTTTCTAAGGCTTCCTCGAGTTGTTGTGGAGGTTTTTTTTGCTACGGATGTTGTCAAGTGCAGTGATTTGTACACTATGAATGAGGCGGAACATACGACGTTAATTGAGGCTCGAGCTGCTGAAGTTACTACTGCTCGTACTGACAATGTCGTCGTTCCTGGCGAGGGGGAGAAGCATGTTTCTCCTGTTAGCATTGGTGATTCTAGTATTGATGGAAAAGTGAACTCGGCTATGAGGGTTATGTACCTCAATGCTCTTGCTTCTACTGGGGGCGTTGGCTCGATCACCAGAAAAATGAAGCTTCCCAGGCCTACTAGCCAGTCGAAGCAACTGTCAATTTTCCCTGACCATATCCCTAAGAAGAAGCGGCTTCCTGGTTCTATTCCGAGGTCGTCTGGGAAAGGTCATGTTGCTCGAGAGGCTGAGGAGATAAATCAAACTCTAAAAAGAAGAAAAAAGAGGTGTCTCGTCCGTTGATTGAGCATGAAAGGAGTCTCGTCTCTACTCATGGCGTGCCTGATTTTGTCAAGTAGTTTGATGATGACCCTCGTGTCCTCAATAATAAGATGTTGCAGCTTGCTATGGAGAGGTCTCGTGATCTAACTAGCACGAAGACCATAAGTGACTTCCAGTACAACCCAATGTACGACGAGGAAGCTGTAGACCGTGGTCAAAGTTCTAAGTCACCTCCTCCTCGTCCTCCTGATCGTGATACTGACATAGTAGAGTTACCTACTTCCTCTTCTGCTCGTTCCACTATTGCCCCTGCTGCTCCTAAGAAGAATGGCAAGAGTGGTTTTTTTGTCATTACTGCCACTCCGATTACTAAGGGTGGGGCTTAAGTTCTTCCTGATTGCCAAGTCATTCATCCACAAATTTGTTGGAAGGAACCCAGTTCTGAAGACACCCGTATTAAATCGGATGGGAAGCTCAGCTGGTTTACAGAGAGGGGAGTACAGGATAGTGCGCATAATCTTATCAACGAGTGACATAGGCGGTTGGCTGAGAGGGCTCCAATGCCCATGCATCAACTTAGTACTTACCTCGACCAAAGTCTCAAGAAGATAATAGAAGGGATGAATCACCTCACTTGTGCTAGGTTGATGGGGTTGGATTACAAGGTTGTGCGTGATTAGGTGGCCTTTGTGGAAAGGAAGATGGCAGGGTAGGCGTTTGTGTTTTCCCATGTTCTTCGTCTGTTTGATGTGCTGAAGACGTAGTGTGCGGAGTAGGAGAAGGCAGCTGAGACTGCTCGCACTTCATTGAAGGAAGTGGAGGTTGTTCGGGACAAGTTTTCCACTGAACTTGAAACCTCGGAGACCAAGTTGAAAAAACTTTGTGATCGGCTGGATGTTGTTGAGAAGGAGCGTTCAGTGAAAAGGTTGGTCATGACGAAGCCATGTGTTCTGCTACTGAGCAATCTTACAGTCGTAAGGTTGCTGAGGAACGAGTGGTGCAGTTAACGGTTGAGCTTGCTACTGATAGGTCAGACGCTTTTGCGCGGTTGACAACTCTTGAAGGAGAACTTGTATCGACCAAGAATGAGCTTGCAGCAGTCACTGATATGTAGAAGTGACGGATTGGAAAAGGGTCGTTGATGGTCGAATTGACCTCATCGATTTTGTGGAGTCGAAGGAAGGTCTCGATCTGTCGAGATATCGTGGCTTGGTTGATCAAGACTTTGAAAACGTTGATTATGAAGAATATTTTTCAGACCCACCAAGTGATCTTGTTGACAAAGAATAATCGTCTCCGCGTCCGTATGATCCTATGCCATCATCTTCCCTTGTCGTTGAAGAGAAGTCAACATATCTTTCTGGAGACAAGATATCGTCCCCTCTTGCTAATAACATTGCTGACATTAATGTTCCACCTCTTTTGAATGTCTCTTCAAGCGATGCCTTGAATGCCTCTACTGATCCTTCTCCAATCCATGTATCTTTTTACTTCGAATGTAACAAAGTAGAAAGTTAATGAAAATATCTTTTTGTCTATACTTGTACTGTTTCTTTGTCTTCTTCATAATTGATATACCAGTTTTCGTTTTCCTTGACCTTAAATTGCACAAGGAATAAACGTTAGCCAAATACCACCATTTTGGCGGCCGATGACACTCCGATGCTAAAGTCAAACAAGATGCAGAGAAGGTTGTATTGCTTGAGATTAGGGTTCTGTAGCGTACCTTTGTTCATCAACCTTGTGTTCTATTTATCATGCGAGAGTCCTTGTTCGGCTATGCCTTTGGTGGCGTGATTATTTAAGAAAAAATGTTCGTTAGAGATCCTTTCCTTGTTGAGAGTTGTCCATGCAGAAGAGTTTCCATGCACGACTTATACTCTAATGTTTGTTAATTTCCTAGTAGGAGTCAACGAATTACTGGCCTGCCCGTCTTAGGTCAAATTCCTAGATACTTGCCTTATTTTGTCTGACGGGTTCAGGGTTTGACCATTTGACTCATGGGATGGAAAGGGCCTGGTTGCTTAGGTTGAATTCTCAGATGCTCGCCTCTGTGGGTTTGGAGTGATTTGGGTTTGGTTCTATTTCTCTTGGGTTGGATCAGATTGGGCACTTATTTGGGCCCGTTATTCTCTGTTGACGAGATCATCATGCTACATGTACGTTGTAGATTACAAGATGGTTTGGTGTATCATCAGTAGTGATCATTTCTTGATTTCAATTTCGTAGCTTGTCATTTGTATTTTGTATATCTCTTCGTCTAACTTAGTAGTTTAGACTGCTGAATTCTATTTGCTTTTGATACTTCTTATTAAATTTTGACTCATACGTGCAAACTCTTATGAGTACACTTAGTGGTCCGACTTGTTAGTCGGGCGAAAAGATTTTACGAGTAAGTTAGACTTATACGCCCAAACTTTTAACACTTTCGGGTCCGACATGTTAGTCGGGCCGGAAGATTTACGAGTAAGTCTGACTCATAGGTCAAGACTTGTATAAATACACTTCATGGTCTGGTATGTTAGTCGGGCTGGAAGATTTACGAGTAAGTTAGACTTATACATCTAGAATTTATAAATACACTTCGTGGTCCAACATGTTACTCGGGTCAGAAGATTTACGAGTAAGTCTATCTTATACATCCAGACTTCTATAAGTATACTTCATGGTCCAATAGGTTAGTTAGGCCAGAAGGTTTACGAGTAAGTTCTATGGGTACGTCTGACTTATTTGTTTTGACCCTTTTATTTGTGATCCAACATTATGGTCGGGTTTGAAAATTTTCCAGTAGATTCCAAGTCTGACTTTAATGTTGTGACTGGATTATATTGTTTGAATACGAGGCGAAGGGTTCCTGGAATTTGGAAGTCTTATTGATAATATTTCTTCAAATGTTTGACATTCCATGGTCATGGTAAATGTTCGTCTTTCGAGTCTTCCAACCAGTATGATCCCGGTCTGTTGTTTTTTACCACTTTGTATGGGCCTTCCCTGTTTGGATTTAGTTTACCCGTGCCTGGTTCTTTTGTTTTGGGTTGGATTTTTTTGAACACCCAGTCGCCGATGCAAAACGTAGGGAGCTTTACTTTTTATTGTAGTAACTTGTCATCCGTTGTTTGTAGGTTGCTGCTTTGATCGAGGTTTTTTCTCGTTTCTCATCGAGAAAATCTAATCCAACTTGTAGCGCTTCATTGTTATCCTATGTTCGGAACTCTTTGGTTTTGAATGTTGGCATGTCGATTTTGACTGGTACCATTGCTTCAGATCCGTATGTGAGGGCAAACAGAGTTTCTCCGGTCGAAGTTTTCTTCGCTGTTCTGTAGGCCCAAAGGATGCCTGGCAGTTCGAACACCCATAATCCTTTTGATGCTTCAAGTTTGTTTTTATTGCTTCTTGGATTGTTCTATTGGTCACCTCTGTTTGTCCGTTCGCTTGTGGGTGTGCAGGTGCTGAGATGTGTTGCTTGATACTTAAGTTAACTTTCTTGCCCTCGAATTGTTTCCCATTATCAGTGTCAATTACTCTTGGGATTCCAAATCTACACATTGTGCCCTTCCAGAGAAAGTTTGCTATTTGAGCTTCTCCTATCTTTGCCAACGGTTCCACTTCTACCCATTTGGTAAAGTAATCCACTGCAACGAGGAGGAATTTATTTCTGTCAGATACTAGAAGTGGCCCCATGATGTCCATGCCCTACTGTGCGAATGGTCGCGGGCTGCTCATCGGGATTAGATTTTGGCCTGGCATGTGAGTATATGGGGCAAATCTTTGACATTTGTCACAAGTGCGAACTATTTCGTTTGCATCTGCTTGCATTGTTGGCCAGTAGTATCCAAATTTTAAAGCTTTGTGGACTAATGTTCTTCCTTCTGGATGGTTCCTGCATATGCCGAAGTGGAATTTCTCGTAGAACCTAGTCGACATCGCCGGGTGAGAGGCATCTTAGCAGCGGTCTTGTGACAGACCTTCTGTAGAGTTTGTTGTTAACTAGTATGTACCGTGATGCTCTGTTCTTTAGTTTACGAGCCTCCATCTTATCCGTTGGAAGTGTTCCACTCTGTATGTATGTCAAGATTGGAGTCATCCAGTTGTTCTTCTGATCTGTTGTGCATGTTTCTTGCACATTGTTTTTCAGTATCTAGCTTTCTTATACCGTAACCAAATAATGAGATTTCGCGAAATTTCACCGAAATTTTCTTTTTTTGAAATTACGAAAAGAAAAAGGGCGAAAAAATTATTTACATTTTTTTTCAAGTCTTTTTTGAAAAATTTAGAGGTTTTCTCTTAAATTTTGAGATTTTTTCGTAAATTTCGTTTTTTTTTTCTTTTCTAAAATTACAAACACCAGGTACCAAAAATTACATTTTTCAAGAGTTTTTTTTCGAAAAATTTTCTGAGTTTTTTTGTAAATTTCGAGGGTTTTTTTTTCTTCTAATTATCGTTTTTTTTTTATTATTTTTTGATTTTTGAAACCACCCATTGATATTCTGATTATGATTTCGTCTACTTATATATAGATTTTTGAAACCACTCCCTAATTTCCTAATTATATATTGATTTCATGTTTGTTACATTTCTTGGTATTTAGGCTTCATTAATAAGTTTCATAGATTTATTTAATTGCCTCTTATTTCTTCACCTATTTCAAATACTCTCGAAATTCATTATATATATTTTATGTATCCTCAAAATTTTTACGTTTTTCTTTACACACCGAAATATTTCTCAAAATATTTCTTAAAATCGGGAGACCGAAATTAACTCGAAAAACAAAATCACAATCATTGACTGTAATGAGTGGATTATCAGTTTCTTCAGCTCGTGATGCCTCTTTGGACAATTTATCAGCTCCATCATTTTTTGCTTTCACGCGTTGTTGAACGGTTGCTGCTTTGAAGCTTTCAATTAACTCGTTTGTCTTATGGTGATAAGCTTCCATCCGAGTGTCATTGATTTGGAATTCGCCACGATCAACTGGTTGACTACCAATTTAGAGTCAGTGAACACGTAGATTTCTCTTATTCCGAGGTGTTTGGCCAATTGCAATCCTACTATCACTACTTCGTACTCGGCTTCGTTGTTTGAGGCTCTAAAACTTAATATTATCGCATTTCCAACATTACCCTTTCAGGTTATACAAGATTATTCCTTCTCCACTCCCATTCTCATTGGATGTTCCGTCGCAGCAAGATTCGCTCATAAACAATTCGTTCAGTGTGTTCTCCTTCTTGATTGTTGTTCGATCGATGCTCGTTTACGCCCGTGAATTCAACAATGAAGTATGCTAATGCTTGAGCTTTAATGCAATCTTAGGAGCATAACTGATGTCGAGCTGACCGAGATTTATTGCCCACTTTACCATTTTTTCAAATAATTCTGGTATGTGCAACACTGACCGAAGTGGTTGTTCGGTCATGAAAATGATGGGATGAGCTTGGAAGTATGGTTGTAGCTTTCTTGAAGACACAATTAGGGCAAGTGTCAGATTCTCTTGAGCCGGGTAATTAAATTTTGTGTCTGCAAATGTCTTGCTGACATAGTATATTGGCTTCTGCATGCTCTTTTCCTCTCGTATCAATGTTGAGCTGACTGCATGTTCGAACACTGATGGATACAAGTATAGTGTTTCTCCTGTGCTTGGCTTTGATAGCAGTTCAGTATTTCCCGTACGCCTTCAAACTTTGGAAAACTTTTTTCACATTCTTCACTCCATTTGAACGTTTTGTTTCTTTTCAAAATTTTGAAGAAGGGAAGACACTTATTTGACAATCTGGAAATGAATCTGTTCAAAGTTGTTACTCTACCATTGAGGCTTTGCACACCCTTGATGTTAGTGGAGTGCTTGTATCTATTTCGGATTAGCTTTGGTTCCTCTCTGATTAACCATATACCCAAGGAATTTCCCTGATTTTACTCCGAATGTGCACTTTTCTCGATTCAACTTCATTTTGTATCTTTGGAGCTGAGAAAGGCTTGTTCGAGGTATTTGATGTGTTTTTTTTTTTTGCAATCTCTTGACTAAACATATCATCAATGCACACCTCCATGGTCTTGCCTATCTGATATTTGATCATGCTGTTTACAAGACATTGGTACGTGGCTCCTGCATTCTTTAGTCCGAATGCATCACTCAGTAGCAGTACGTACCCATTTATGTTATGAAAAATGTCTTTTAATGGTCGGGTGGATGCATTTGTATCTGGTTGTAGCCAGAGTTGCATCCTTGAAGCTTAGGAGTTCGTGTCCAGCAGTGGCATCCACTATTTGATTTATTCATGAGTGTGGGAAACCGTCTTTTCGGCAGGCCTTGTTTAGATTCGTGTAGTCTACACATACCCTCCATTTTCCATTATTTTTCTTGATCAAAACCGCATTGGCCAGCCAGTCCGGGTAGTGAGATTCCTTGATCATTCCTACATTCATTAGACGATGCACCTCCTTGCTTATTGCTTAGGGTCGTTCTGGGCAACTGGCCTTCATTTTTGTCGGACTAACTTCTGTCCGGATTGACTTGCAGTCTGTGAGTAATGACGGAGGGGTCAATGCCTACCATGTCTTTCACTATCCGGCGAAGACGTCCTAGTTGTCTTTCAACAGTTGGATCAACTTTTTTAGTTAGTTCTGGGTGGTTTTTTTGTCAATCAAAATGGTTTTTCGTCCCTCTTCACCATCTAGATGGACTAGTGTTGTTTCTATTTTTGTTGTCCAGTATTTGGTCGACCTTTCAAACTGATTGGAGCTGCATTATCCTCTGGGAGGTCAGAATCCATTTGACCAAGTTGCTGCAGCGGCTTCTCTGGTCATGACAGTGATTGCTATTTGTTCGAAGCCTTTATTGCTGCATAGTGGCATTCACGTGTAGTTGGTTGATTTCCTTTGATGATCCCGATGTCATTGTCAATGTGATACTTTAGACATTGATCCATGGTAGAAGACACTACACCCATCTCGTGTATCCAAGGTCGTCCAAGAAGCATGTTGTATGCGGATGGAGCGTTTACAACAAGGAAGTTCGTTAATAGGACTCGTTGTCTACCCGGTTATCCTGTTTTGACTGGTAATCAGATCGTTCTGAGTGGGCGGCATTGTTCTCCGCTGAAACCCACCATTGACTGATTGTTGGGTGTAAGCATCTCTTCACTGAATTGCATCTTGTTGAATGTTGTTAGGTACAGAAGGTTGGCTGAGCTACCCGTGTTGACCATTACTCTCTTGATCTCCCACCTGGCTGTCAGTACCAAAATCACCAGGCGTCATTATGAGGGAATTGAAATCCCTTTGCATCATTTTTGGATAAGGTCAGACTTCGCTTGGTTCTTCTGGTGTGTTGTACGGAAGGCTTTGGGTATCGAATCTTTGTCCGTAAATCCCGAATTGATTGTTTTCGTGATAAGTTAGATCATTCTTTCTTTCCAGCTACGCCGTGTAGGACATATATCAACTCTCTGGGCTGCTCGTTTGACCCCGTAATGCGTCTGCCTTCTCTTTCTCTTTAGACTGTTTGTCTTTCAGTCCGACGAATTCTCCTGTCGTCCTCTCTGAATCTATTATTTGATTTCTTACTTCAGGGTTTAGCAGTTTTCGTTGTCATGTTCGTGATCCTTGTGGAAAGAGAAATACTTACTCTTATCTCATCCATTTCGATCTCTTCTCATCTTCAGTGGCCATTTGATGTCCTCCCACTTTGCCATGGATTTCAGGACATTTGCTTGACTTATTTTCAAAGTGTGAACAGTTTGTACGTCGTGTTGACAACATTTGTTGACTGTTCACGTCTGGGTGTTCTGGATTGCAACTTTTTGGATTCTTGTTTACTGAATTCGGATCTATTATTGGTTCGATGCCATTTTAACAAGCCATTTTCCTCCCGTGGCCTGTCATTTCTTTATCTCTCATCTCTCGATTTGCTAGGAAGGTTTTTTTTTCTTTCTCAAATTCGTTCTTTTTCTTAGCGGCCAACATCTCCTCAAGGGTGATGTACTTCTGAACGGCCTTTAATAAGATCGCCATATTCTTCGAAGGATCCAGGTTCAGAGAGTTGTAAAACGACCATTTTTCAATCCGGAGGTGAAAGTAGCTATGGCCGTGTCATCGTTGCATCCGTCGATCATGGTTAATTCGTCAGTAAAATGAGTAACATACTCCCTGGTAATTTCTTCAGGCTTCTACTTGATGTGGAGTAAATAATGTGGGTGCTTTCTGATCCGTTGGGTGCCAATGAACTTTGTAATGAAGGCGGTGGCTAACGCATGGAAGGATTCTATCGACCTAAGCGGTAACTGTTGAACCAACTCATTGTTGTAGACGTGAGACTGGTCGCAAAGGTTTGGCATAAAAATGGACTTCGTGCTTTCCTTCAATGCCAACATATGATGAAAATGTCGCAGATGGTCTATCAAATTAGTAGTGCCATCATAAGCTTCAAACTTTGGAGGAGTGAACTTCTTTGGCAGAGGGGTTCTCATGAGTGCATCAGAGAATGACGATCTAACCAACTCGTAAAGCATGTTGAGATCTGTGACTCTGATTTTGAATGGAACTGGTGGAGGAATTTCATTACTCTGGGAGCCATCTCCTTGTAGTTCACTGCCTTCCAAGTTTACTCGTCGAAGTTCGGCTGAAACTTCATTGTTCTCTCGAATGTGGTTGGCGGAGTTCTGTTGTGGTGGCGTTTGGAGGTGTTCAGCAGATTGAGCACATTCTTGGCTGAGGTTTTTAACTACTTTGACCAGATAATCCACCAGGACCAGAAGTTGATCCACACGGGGATCTGTCATCGTACCACCAGGTGTTTGAGATGATTGGGCCACCATTCCAAGTGGTGATACTAAATTAGCTAGCATGATTGGTGTTGGTGTTGGATTTGAGGCATGTCTTACTGGTAATCCAACTTCGCTGGCAAAAGGATTACTCTGATTGTTGAACTGAGAATTTGTTGTTTGTTCCATTTGCACTGAGTCTTTCTGTTATCAATTTGTGTTAAGGAAATTACCAACTACAAACTCTCTTTTAAAAAAAGGAAACTATCATTTTTCCACAGACGGCACCAAACTGATGCGTCCAAATCCGATATATCCTAGAGATATGACCTGCAAAATATGGTTAGATTGCCAAAGACCACCTTTTTGGTGGCCGAAGGCACTCTGATGCTTAAGTTAGTAAATCTGTGAGAGAGAGTTTAATCTGGACAAAGTTCATTTAAAAATTGCATACATTTGTCAAATGTTCCATTTACCTTCTATAATGCTCGTTATTAGTTCTCTGCATGACTTAAACTTGTGGGGCATGATGAGGGGAGACGTTTTTTGTAACAGTCTCCTCCTTCATTGAGATACATCCTTAAGCGAGTGATTCCCACCATGACTCGTCTCCATCGTAACGTCTTTATTCTTTAAGGGACAGATTTGTTGGGCCTGGATCTGAGCCTTTGATGATGATATATTCTGAAAGGCCCCTTTGGACTTTAATGGTTGGACTTGCCTTTTCGGGTTTCGCGGGTTGGATCTGAACCAAAACACTTGGTCCACGTGATAGATGATGTTTGACACATGTACGGCCGTGATTTGAGTCTTATTTGATGTATCATCAGAACAAAAGTACCTACGCCCTTGATCTACTAGACCTACATGACAACAAGCACAAAGAACAGCTAGAAAGGTAACTTGATTGGGCTGAATTCTATCCATTAACATGCGAGATAAGAGAGTCAAGGAGCTCAGGGCATGCCCATGCATTGCCAAGCCATTGATCATAGTTGTCCAAAAGTAAACATTCTTGTCAAGCAAATTCTTAAAGACCGTGAATGACTCTTGTATACACCCACACTTTGCATACATATCTATTAATCTAGTTCCTAATCGAATTTGTACCCAGCTTATTCTTCTCGATGTACTGATGTATCCATCTACCTTGAACTAGTGCCTCTAACTGCGCACATGCAGGACCGTCGACAGTGTAGCTTGGTTGGGCTCAGGCACTTAGCCACATAGGGACAAGTGGGGACACTTGCCCTGAATGACTATTTGAAAAAAAAAAAAAACATAAAAAAATAATTTTGGCCCTAATTTTACATATAATTTTTATTTGCTCTCATACAGATTTTCTTTTCTCTACCAAACCCTTCTCATCAAACCCCCTAAATCTTAGCAAACCCCTCAGCAACAGTTCAAATCCCCAAAGTCTCTCCAATAATGTGTCATAACTCATAACCTATCACTTTTCTGAAAGAAGCTTCGGAAGTTCAGTGGGATTCACTGTGCTCGTCTTCACAAGATGAGGAATCTTGCATTACATCACCATTATTTTGGAATTTGCATGTTAAACATCATTTTCCACAAACACAAATTTAACCACATGGAATATATGAATTTGGTTTGATTCATTTAAAGTTTTTAGGATATATAAATATATTTAATGCAGTCTTATATAATCTCAGTTATGGATGAGTTTTTAAAAAGAAAGAAAGTCAATGATTGATCTACCACCTCCAACCTAAGATAGGATGACCATAATTTATTAGAACCAATCTCAAAGAAAAGTCACGTAGATGTTGACCTATCAAATCTTCTAGCAGATCCTGGTTTCATACTTCGTATTTCCGATTACCATCTGAATGATCAAGAAGTCGTTAGAACTTATTTGCAAAAGGGCTCTTGTCAGCTAATAAAAGGTGCACTACAAAGTTTTAATGTAACTTGGTTCATTGAGTATAAGAGTTGGCTACAGTATAGTATAACACAGGATGTTGCATTTTGTCTCTATTACTATCTTTTTAGAAGTGTTGGAAAGCAAGGAGGTGGTGATTTTTTTTTTTTTTAAAGATTCAATAATTGGAAGAAAAAAAATGCTTGAAACTCATGTAGGAAAGCGTAATAGTTTGCCAACTCAAGCATAAATGAAGATTCGAAATTTAATAAATAAATAAAATCATATCCAATCATTCTTTTCCCGTTTGCTTATTGCATAAAAATCCAAACCCGGCTTGTCATGAAATGGGTTGATATGACCCAACTGAAAATGATATATTTCAACCCCTTAACAACCCAAATGAAATGTCACTTACTAACCCGTTTGACATGAATGACAAAAAATTAACAAGTCAAATGTGTTGATACATGTCAGGATGGTAAATCCGAAATGACAAGTAAAAATAATAGTAATAACAAATAAAACAATAAACCAAACTCGTTATCGCGTTCAGGCCAAATTGTCAAATCTATGTTCTACAAGATAATGATATTCTTATTCCCATCTTTTGGGGAGGCATCCCATGTCATGTTAGTCCCCTGATGCGGTTTCTCAGAGCTCATTTTTTCGCCCTCCCCTCTGAATATTGCCACCTACAAGCGGAGCCTCTCAAGTGAGTATGTCGGAGATTTCCATATGGATATAAATAACTAAAATAAAGACCCAATGATTTGCTCGGAATTCCCAAATATAACAACTTCTAGATCCATCAGCCGCATCATGTCACCGAAATGGCAGAGCTTTGTTGGATGTGATAGCAAGGAGATAATCCTCAAAAACAATAAACTAGGTTCATAAATAAATGTAAAAATCCCTAGTCTGATAAAATATACAAGTCATTCAAATTTGAATACTAAACTAAATGCTACTGGAAGCTCAAACCAGCCCAATAAAATGGATATCAAATTTCATTTTCATGGCGTATAATTATGAATATGAAGAATTAATAATGAAACAATAGTCAACATTCACTACTTTTTCTTTCATCCTTCTTCTACATGCCTGCAGGTGAAAGTCAAGACTCCCAAGAGAATGCTTAAATTTCTTTCTTAATATGCACGAACAAACTGTAAGCACCCTTCTGCCACATCCTTCCTTGTGACAAAACCGAAGGAGCAGCTTTGGTCCATCCATCCTTCCAAAAAATTTACAAGTTGACTTGCAGAAACATGGAGATCAAGATGATATTGGGTACTGATGGCTTTGTATAACAAATGAAATGAATTAAATCTGCTCAGATTCTAAAACTGTAACCATCATGGATGGCGGTCTCTCCCTACGGTATATACACATCAACAACATCCATGCCCAGCATAATGCCGCCCTGACCCAGACTTGAGGGAAGAGGGCATACAGCATCCATAGATGGAGATTTTCACCAAGCCTTCTCATGAAGGCAGGATGAACTTTTCATTCTATCTTTACTCTTCACCCCAAATCATCATCGCGGGCTGCGTACATTATATTGCGAGTCATTTGGATCAGGGGAGAAATTGATCTGGCTATGCTCAAAGCGCTGAAGATTGCTTGATCTGGTTCTTTTAGATTTGGTGATTGTCGAGTTACTGCGCATGCTGTTATTATTACTGGATGCAAAGCGATGACAAACACGTATTCGATGGACTTTTGTTGCAGTAGAGAGACTGCCCCGAATACTCAAAGCTAGGGTCACTTCCTTGTCTCTTGTGTCTTCACACCACCAATTCTGCGGGATTCCATCCACAAACTCTTCCAAGGTATGGAATTCCTCGTGATTCACCAATACTTCAGCAAGTTTGCCAGGTTTGATTATACCAACTGCTGGAGTGACCTGCACTAGTAGCAATACTGGTAAAATAAGAAAATGCATATAGTATTCAGATACATTGTGCAACATTGACAATATCAAGATATGCATGGTAAACTGGTGAAGCAACATTACATCTTAGTGGCAGGGAAAGATTACCTCGAGCCAGCGAGGAAAACCAAAGGAACCTCTTGGACGATGCTCACTTGATTGACCATCCTCCTTAACAGTGGATTGACTCTCACAAATGATTTCAAAAAAGGCTCTTTCTGACTCACATTTGTTAATGATCTGTAGAACACTCTGGTCCTGATTTTGAAGTATTATGTGATTCGTGCTTACAGTAGTTTCGGGGACCTCATACAATTCGTCAAGCATAGATCTGATCTCTTGGTTAGATCCAATAATTTCTCCGAACTCATGTCTCCTTCGTGACTCATCTATGCAAGCAATATGTACATTTAACATACACCGAACAGGCTTGTGATCACTATCGGTCACATCCATGCAAGCCTCATACCTGATACAAAACAATATGGTACATCTTACAAGAGAAGCAAGCAAATAATTGAGCA
Organism: Berberis vulgaris; assembly: GCA_963556465.1. Lineage (NCBI taxonomy): Eukaryota > Viridiplantae > Streptophyta > Magnoliopsida > Ranunculales > Berberidaceae > Berberis > Berberis vulgaris. The sequence continues at coordinate 29,261,756 of OY747127.1, read as the reverse complement.
GAAATCAACCCCATGAAGAAGCTTACTGCAAAACTGAAGAAACTACAGGACAATCTAAGTTGCACTTGGACATTGCAGCGGAGCGACTATCACGATATATGATTCTGTCGCACCAAGCCGGAATACGCTTCTTCTCACTGGAATCATATCCTAGAAAGTATTATGTTAAACAAAGTCAAGTTTCTGTAGGATCAGCGTAAAGTTAAGAATAAGAGAATCCCAAGAAAGAAAGCAGTAAAATACCTCCTAAACCCGGTTGATGTCTTTCAAACTTATACGTAGGTGGAAATGTTACAACACCTTCACGCATTCCTTGGAAGACTTTCCCAGCTTTCATTTCTGCTCTGAGTTGATCCCTTTCTCTTAGCCAATCAAAGCATCTCTGGGAAACAAAGTCCTTAGCTTCTTCATAAGTAATGCCATATAGCCGGTAATTAAAATCGCCAAGAAATACGACCATGTCCGCTTGAGATAACTCGGGCTTCCCATCCTCTGAATTACCAACGGCCTGTACAAGCAACAGAATCTTACTAGGAACTCCAAACTGAATCAAAAAAATGCTTAGCAATGAATTTATGAAATTCGAGATTCAGGGGTCTCTGAATATTTTAGGAACCCAATTGAACTACGTACATTAGTACCACGAAGCACTTGTGTGGAGGTGCCACCTTCAAAATAGAAGACAGGCAAAACCACTAAGCAAAAATAGGAGAGGAGATCGAGTAGAGCAAGTAACACAAAGGAAAAACATAAAACCAACCATACCAGCTGAAGCATTTAGGTTAGGTCGATTGAATACCATATTTCGATAAATGTGATCAAAATCAGCATTGCGCCTATTGACTGCATCCAAATGTGCAGCAAGGTGACAATTTACGAAGCACAATAGCCGATCATAAACTCTTATTCTCAAGCCTACACCTCCCTGCTTGGACAACCTTTAGCCATTTTAATCATGTATGCACCAAAAGATGACAGAATTATGAAGCAAACACAGTATATTTTAAAATAAATAAACAAAAGGTTTCTTCATCAGAGGATTAAATGATGACAGAAAGTTAAGTGGCTAGAAATTTGGAATAACATGTATTTTGAGACACGGCGGATATTTCAGGTTAGGATTTTGGTGTGGTTAAATCACTGCAAACACCCAACTACTGATGTTTGCAAAACCAATTAACCAGTTTGAAAGTACATTAAAGAATATAATAGGATTGGGTCAAACGTAACCCTAGAGTTGCTTCCATGTAGAACACATTAAATGGGTCATTTAGATACCAAGTTCTGTGATAAAGTATATATCATCTCTTTATGGAAGCCAGCAAGCAGATGAAAATAGATATCTTAAAGAAAGTGTACACTAACACAAAAATCTTAGCTCTGGTACTATCCAAGTTTCCAACTCCAAGAAAGTCAAAACGTATAAACAAGACCAATCTTTTCATGAATCAAGCAGAAATCGTATCCAAACTCTAGTTGGTTATGCAGCTACTAAGAGTGACTGTACCTCCCAATAACCCTCAAAGCAAGTGTCAGGAAATACTAAAAAATGCATTGAGGCTTCCACTTAGGCTATGTTTAGAAAGAACACTCTCCTAAGGAAAAACACACATGATAAATAAATAATTACGACAGAAAGAGAGGAAACTTTCTCCCCTTGATTTAAGATGACCATATATTATTTGTGGAAAAAAAAAAAACATGAGAGTACAAATCACTGTTCTTCTCTCCTTCTCACTTTTGGAAATTTTCTTGCAAACAAAATTATCGTACGGTGATCCCTAGGGCCATGGTCAGAGACTGAACTCAGAATCTCCATATTCCCTCTTAATGCAAACTCTGGAAATATACAAGAAAAATCATCAGTGGTTCCGAATATGAACCACGACCCATCATCTCATGCCATGTTAAGTTCCGAATATGAAGAACACCAATATTTTAATATATCAAGTTGAAATGGAAGTACGGTGTTGTATTGTTTTAATGAGAGGGTACCATCGGTGCAACTACGTTGGAAATTCAAATGCAAATTATTGTGAACATACACACGGGTAACCCGACTCAACTCTGCTAAGGCCCATGGACACAGGGATTTGACTCCCAACGATATTAGTGAAGACGTAATCATTCCGATGGGTGATTAATAAAGAGACGGTTTCAATTAGGACTGGGCATTTCAAACCGAAAACCCGGGCCGAACCGAAAATCGGACCGATTGGGTCGATCTGAACCATTCATTTTAATTTAATTTTAATTTTCGGTCCTAAACCGGCTTGGACCGAAATTGTCGGTTTGGTCCTCGGCTCCACTTCTCATAACCAGCCGCTTAATCGGCCCGGCCCAAGTTGTAAAAAACAAAAAACTTTTCGAATTCCACATATTTGGTAATAGAGAAAATCAAATCTAAAGTTGCTTTCAAGAGTTACTTTCACCAATAAAGTAAGTAATAAAAAATTAATTTGAATCCCATGTGTCACTTTCACCAACAAAAGTGATATTTGCTTCTAACTCCCAATAAATCTCTAATTAATTCTCCCCATCTCTCTGACAACATCATTATTATTTAAAATTCCCAATAAACATCACTCTTATTTGTTCAAATGAGTCACTCTTCTCATCACCTATGCCAGACAGAGAAAAAATTGAAAAAGAGGAAACTTGAAGAAAAGTTGGAAGAGAAGGATGAAGAAGAACGAGATCTCAATCTCTCTTCGTCAGACGCAAACAAGCCCTCGTTGTCTATGGCGATACATCTTCAAGAATGGCTGATTTTGAGAGTGTTTGAGCAAGGGAGAAGAAGACCAAAATGGGGTTGAAATGGCCCAAAGATCGGACCGGCCCGACCCGAAATTCCAGTTACCCGAGACCCCGGTTAATCGACCTCGGTCCTCAAAATCCATGTTTTCAAATAATCGGTTCGAGCTTCGGTTTTGGATTTTCGGACAGATTACCTGGACCAGCCCAGCCCTAATTTCAACAACAAAGATTTTAAATGTGCAGACAATACTGATATTATTGTTATGTTATGTGAAGCCTTGTCTTATTAGAGTGGTCAACCGTGGAGTTGTTGAATACCCATAGATCCCCAAGTTTTGGTGAGATATTACAACATTTTCCCCTGTTGGCACTGTTTTATGTAAATATAATGTCAATGAGACCAATATATACGCAGCATAGCTATAGGTGTGTTGTACTACAAATTCTTTCTTTTGGGGCTGGTTCTAACAAACGATCTGAAACGCGAGCTCTCTTGGAAGGACTTAAGCTTTGTCCTCAGTTGAGGTTGGAGAAGGTGTTGGTTCAGTCGGATTCTTTATTGGTTCGAGGATGGTCCTGTCGAGATTTTTAAATCCCTCAAATTCTTTCGTGAATTGAATGCGGTGGAGGATGCCTTAGCAAATTTAGCTCAAGGAGAAGGTTGTTCCAGATCGTTTGATCGTGCATCTCTTCCTAGAAGACCAAAAACTCTTTTGAATTTGGACAAGGCTAATACGGCGTATATTAGATTCTTTAGGAATATGTAATATGAATTTTACTTAATGTACCCCCATTTATATTTTAAGCGTTTGCGAGTTAATAAAGGTTTAACATTTCACAATTGCCCCTCCAAACCGAAGGTTTAATTAAAAAAAAATTCTTTCTTTTGGAGGCATACACGATTAGTGTGTTAGTCTAGATTCATGTAAATTTGTCTTATTTTCCTTGCATATGTTGTCCTTGATATCGTGTGTGCATCTATTTCTTAGACATATGGCTTGTTTGAGTCCGGTCAAATAGTCCAACATGACTTAAAATCGGAGGACATATGAGATTACTAAGTTGGCATGTGTCACTTGCTAGAAATAAAGCCTTTTGAGTGGCTACTATCATCTCTCACACCTGGTTCTCTCACCTTCACCCAAGGGGAACCGCCGGGTGGGAGGAGGGGGCAAAGTGAGTTACTTAATACAAGGTTTTTTTTCCCAAGGTCGAACAAACAATCTAGAAATTACTAAAAAATCACAAGAAATAAAATCACATTTTTAAACCACCAACAGCCAAAAAAAAAAAAAAAAAATTATAGTGAATTCGATAACTGAGATGAAGGGAAGGTACTCGGTGTGGGCATTCCATCCCGCGATCCCGATCCCGTCCTGGTCCCATCTCATTCTGATTTTTTTTTGTTCTTTTGAGATTGATCAAAACCATTCCGATCCCGTCCCGTCCAGATCTAGAGTGGGATGGGATTGGGATGGAAATTTTCAATCTCGCCTATCTTGTCCAGTCACGAACTTATTTATTTAATATTTATTATTATTAATTTTAATCAAACTAGTCTTCTAAATGAAAGTTTATGATGTGTTGAAATTAAATCAAAACATTTATTGTTTGAAAACTTGTTTGATTTGGTAGTATTTGTTTAGATAGAAATTTTAGTTTGAATATTTTAGATCAAATAGAACCCATAAAAATTTTATGATTTTTCACATTTTAGATTGATTATACGACAATTATTCTTGTATCACATAAATGATGCTTAACGTAAAAAACTGTAAGTTATATGTACATAAATTAGACATTATTTGTGTGTGAGCAATGTGAGATGAAATTTTTTGTTATTCTTCATTAGAGGACTATTTAGTATAAGCTCATCCGGTCCCGTCCTGAACCCGTTTGAGAAAGTATGAGATTTATCCCGAACGAACATGATGGGATAGGGATGAGGTTCATCTCGTTCCGTACCCACCCTAGAAGGTACTATAAAAACAAAAATAAAAGAAAATAAATAACATAAAACAATAGTAAATAACATTTTAGTTTTAAATTTTGGGCTATCCAGATAATGGTGGGGGCAATATGTGGAGTTTGTTATTGGAAGTAGTGGGCTGCGAAGTGTTTAGATTGATACTTTCATTACATAAGATTTATTAGCAGAAAAATCCATTACATAAGATCACATTAATTTGTGACATCCACGATTGGATATGAAGGGGGGCCTGTTTGTTAATGACATCGGCGATGTGATAAACCAAAACTGTGATTGAAAATTTCAAAAACCAAGCTAGCCTTCCCCCTGGTTCCACCCCTGCCCCTGCCAATACTTCAGAATTTGGTGCTCATGTGGTAGAGCAAATTAAGCATAGGTGCTCCTCGTAGAACTGGGTTAAGTTTGGGAACGTTTGGTGCTCCAAGAAGAACCAAGCACAAAGCCAGACAAACCACTATCGAGGATTAATAGCATATTTGTAATCATCAAAATTTTCTCTTATTTAATTGATAGCAAGGCTTCTATACAGTGGCATAACTCATTAACATGAGGGAAAAGCCTTTTGAATATGAATTTAGCTGTATAGTTAGTTAGAATTATTAAATATATAGATAATGTACTATAATTAACTAGCCCGTTGCAACGGCCGGTCCCAAGCCTGGATCAAGGATGCACGGACATGACACGGCGAATTGACAATTTTCAAAAAATTAGGACTCGGCGAAACGGTCAAACTTTACATTTTATTTTTTTTATAACTCATATGAACATAAACAACCTAAAGCTTAAAATTGTTTAAATTTTTTACTTTTGAAGCTGGAAGAGGATAGCTTAACAAAAGAGATAGAAAAATTTACAGAGATGCTCGGATAGTCAAAATTTACTGGGGAGTGTATCTAATTTACAAATTGTTTCAAAATAGTGTGTAATTGTGTATGTAGGAGCAAATTAGTCATCAGAAACAGATAAATCAAATTATAGAGAAACTATATAGCAAAATACCTTCTTTTTTTGTGTATTGTATCTAATTTAGAGCGAACCTTGATAACGCCTGATGTACTATCAAATGAAAATGTCAGCCAAGAACCCTCAGATTGAGTACGGCGTGAAAAGTGCTCTAATTGAAGCAACCCCTCTCCCCGACTGAAGGAATCGAAGAATTGGCAATTGTAATGCGGACTCGCGTCCGATGCGTATCTGACTCTCGAAACGGGGGTTTTTCGAAGATTCTGTGCATCCTTGGCCTGGATAAAGGAGGAGGGTTGGTGTTAGGCCCATGACAACTGACAACCAACTGTAAAAAATCCGTCACATCCCTTTTCATAGATTTTGGTTCAAAAAGATTAATACCAAAAGTCAGGGCATCCTCTGTTGTAAGTGACGTGTTGCACCTACACTCGGGTGTAGTGACAAATGACCAAGGCGCACTGCAGCGGCGCCCGGCTATAGTGTTAAATAGGCAAGGGTTCTCGCACCATTCAGATTGGGGGCGAATAAAGAAATAGTTCAGGCTAGAGCTAGAGATAGAATGATTAGATTAACCTATTGGAACGTAGGAACCTTGACGGGTAAGTCAATAGAACTAGTAGATGTCTTGCGTAGGAAGAAGGTAAACATAACTTGTCTCCAAAAGACAAAGTGGAAGAGGAATAAGGCTAAAGATTTAGGAGAGTTCAAACTTTTCTATTCTGGAACAGATGGAACTAGAAATGAGGTGGGAACAGTGGTAGATAAAGTCTTTAAAGATGCGGTAGTTGACGTTAGGAGGTTTGGGGATAAAATCATAAGTATTAAATTAGCTTTAGAACTAGAGATAGTGCATTTATTAGCGCGTATGCGCCTCAAGTGGGTTTAGACGAGGAGACTAAGAAGGGTTTCTGGGACTCTTTAGAGGAGTTAGTTCATAGAATCCCCTCTTTCGATAGGGTTTTCCTAGGCGGGGATTTGAATGGCCATGTCGGTAAGGATAGAGTTGGGTATTAGAAATTCATGGAGGTCAAGGCTTTGGAGATCGAAATGATATGGGAATTTCTATACTAGATTTTTCTTTAGATAAGGATTTTGGGATCTTCAATACTTTTTTATAAGAAGAGGGAAGATCACTTGGTGACCTTTGCGAGTGGACGAAATAAAAGTCAAATTAATTATTTTCTTGTTAGGAGATACGATCTAGGCAGGTGTAAAATTTGTAAGGTTATATCAGGGAAATGTCAGACAAACCAACATAAGCTATTAACCATTGATTTTTGTCTTAATAGTAGGGGTCATATTGCTAAAGGACGGGTTAGATCGATAATTAAGTGGTGGACCTTACAGGGAGATGTGTGCCAGAAATTTAGAAAGAAGATTTTTGATGGCCAGTTAGTTACAGAGGATTGGGAAAATCTAAAACCAAAAGATAAGATTAGTAGCGCGGATCTTTTTGAGCATTTAGCGAATCGAATAAAAAGAAGGACGAAGGAAGAGTTAGGAGAAGCCAAAAGAAGAGGTAGATATGATAAGGAGATGTGATGGTGGAACGTTGATTTGCAACAAGCCATTACAGAAAAGAAAAGATGTTTTAAGGAGTGATAAAAAGATAGATGCCTAGAGTCTTATGAGCTCTATAAGAAAAAACTAAGAGATTGAGTAATAAAGCAGTAGGGGAAGCTAAAAAGATAGCATATGATGATCTCTATAATAGGCTAGGTACAAAGGAAAATGATATCTTCAAGATACCTAAAGCGAGAGAAAAAAAACTAGGGATTTGAGTCATGTTCTTGTATTAAGCATGAGGATGGAAGAGATTTAATGCAGGATAAACCTATTTTAGATAGATGGATGGATTACTTTTGGAACCTACTCAATGGGACGCATGTGGGGGAGTTAAACTTAAGAGTAGTATGTTTCACAGGAATGGAGGCATCGCATCGCAGTGTTAGCGCCAAAGAAGTAAGAGAAGCTTCGAAAAGAATGAAATAGGGAAGGAAGTGGATCATATGATATACCAATTGAAACGTGGAAATGTCTTGAAGAAGTTGGGATTCAATGGCTAACTAGGCTCTTTAATAGGATTTTGGAAGCTAGAAAAATGTCAGATTCGTTGAGGCACAATATTGTGGTGCTAATTTATAAGAATAGAGGGATATTCAGAACTGCTCGAACTATAGAGGGATAAAGCTTATGATTCATACAATGAAACTTTGGGAGAGCGTCATAGAGCGAAGACTTAGAAGTTTAACCAATGTTTCGGAGAATCAATTTTGATTTATGCCGGGTAGGTTTGCTATGGAGATCATCTTCTTGCTTAGCTTAGGTAAATTATAGAAAAATATCGAGAGGAACGTAAGAGTTTGCTTATGGTTTTTATTTATTTGGAAAAGGCCTACGATAGAATCCCCAGGGAGTTAATTTGGTGGGTAAAAATGTCTCAATGTTATGTCGATATCATTAAGGATATGTATGAAGAAGCTGCAACAAGTGTTTGCTCAGTAGGCAGGATGTCCACTGAATTCCCGGTATCAATATGACTATATCAAAGGTCGGCCTTAAGTCCATACCTCTTTGCTTTGGTCATGGATGATTTGACGAGACATCTTCAAGAAGATGTACTTTGGTGCATGAGACTAGTAAAAGTTTAGGTCGAAAGATAGATAGATGGTGGGAGACATTAGAGGGTAAGGGTTTTAGAATTAGTTGTTCAAAGACAGAATATCTAGCATGCAACTTTGGTTGTAAATCAAAAGGGAAGAGTAATTCAATTGAGATCATACGCGTGGAGGTTCATAGTGTGAGGCTTTTCGATATCTAGGATCTATAATTCAAAAGAATGGGGCAATTGGAAAATATGTGGACCATAAGATTAAAGTTGGTTGCCAATGGTATGACAGCTCAACGGTTAGAGCTTGGCGGATGGTACTACTAGGTCATGGCCTATAAAAACCCTACTTGCCTTTCAAAAAAAAAAAAAAAGATTAAAGTTGGTTGGACGAAATGGAGTATGACATCAGTTGTATTATGCGATAGAAGGATGCCTGCAAGGTTAAAAGGGAAATGCTATAAGACAATTGTTCAACCAATCATGCTTTACGGTTCAGAATGTTGGGCTACTACGGGACAACATACGCATAGGATGGCGGTAGCAGAAATGCGTATATTAAGATGGATGTGTGGTAAAACCCGTAAGGACAAAATTAGAAATGAAAGAATTAGGAAATACTTAGGTGTAGCACCCTTAGAGGACAAAATTAGATAAAAGCGTTTAACGTGGTTTGGTCACGTGCGGAGGAGAAGCATGGCGCCAATTAGAAATATCAAGATTGACAAGTTAGTGAAGGGTGTAGACGGAGCGGGCAACCGTTGAAAACTTGGATAAAGGCAGTGAAGGAAGACATTCTTAAGCTTGGATTAGGCAAGGATATATAGAAAGGCCACATTAGTTGAAGAACCAAAATACATGTAACCGACTTGAGAGTATCGAGAATGGGCGTTGATGATGATGATAGATAGATAATGCACTATAACTCATAATTTCACATCCAAAATTCCAAGTCCAATCACATATCACATGTCAGCACTTAGAAATTCATATCATACATTTGGGTATAAAAACACAAAACTGGTTGCAAAGCTACCAAATCTTTTGATTAATAAAAGATGTCACCCCTGACCTTCAATTAGCTTGCGGTCCTTTCAGCTATTTGAATTGAGCTTACTGCATATATTAGTACTTCGTTAATTTTGAGTGTGATTAGTTTAAAAGAAATCCCACCCTAAAAAAAATATAATATAAAATAAAAATTGCCAAAATTAAGAAGGGGGGAAAGAGAAACAAGGAATAACATGAATTTGATGATGATCTCTTAAAGACGTAAACCTTTAACAGTGAGACTTAAGCCTTTGAGTAATTAAGCTCGACTTTGACACGTCACCAGCCTCACCTTGAGGCAAAATTCCACATTTTTTAAACCGTTGATTGATATCGTATATTGAAATAAAACTAAGGTTGATGCATTCTAGTACCATAAGAGGAAAACAAAAATTAGAAAGAGACATACCTTGTTACCAATTGCACGCCCAAATCCACATGGTACTGCTGCTGCATCAACATCCCCAACAAATGGTCGATGATTCTTTCTAACCCTTGAAATTTTTGTCACGCGCATCAGATATGGAAAATAAATAAGGATAGAAACCATTAAAAGGACAAGAAGACTAGACTAACCAAAGGAATGAACAAATTAGGAGGTTTGATTTTTGTTTGTTCTCGTTTTCATTGTTGATAGTTAAAAGACAAACAACTCACCACAATCAGTTCCTGATAATAAATAAATAAAAAGAGAAACCCCAAATTAAATCACATTATTATTTTCTTTCTAAAAAAGGCAAACATCAATTTTCCTAGTGACCTACCTGTTATATATATACTTAAAAGGATGAATTTTCAAGAGCAACACTGCAGAGATTCTCCGGAAAGGAACAATTTTTCTTAAGCATTTAAGATCATCTCTAATGGTAAAAGTTAAAATGAAAACCAAAAGCTAAATTTAGGGGTCCCCTATTACTTTACCACTCCAACTACATCATATCTTCAACTTTTCTATACCAATTCAATTTCAATTACACTATATTAATTTCAACGTAATATAATTATAATATTATTAGTTTCAATTATATTATTATAATATTATTAAATATATACTATTATTAATTTCAACTTAAATATATAATATTATTAATTTCAACTTAATTTAAATTTGACTAATTCAAGTATTTTGTAGTTTTAAAAAAAAAATTAGTATTAATAATTAGTTTTTTATCATTATTTAAATATATCTTCCACTTTTTTATATCATTATTTAGATATTTACTTTTATAATTATACTATTATTTAAATTAGTATTAATAATTACTTTTGTTTTAATTAGTACTAATAATTAAGTAATTATTAATACTAATAATTATTTAAATTAGTATTAATAATTACTTTTTGTTTAAATTAGTATTAATTGCCAAAGGGGCTGTGGTCGATTGGTTAAGGCGTTGTGGACTTGATCCACAGATCCTTGCTTCGAGACCCACTGGAGGCATCTTTATTTCGGGGTGGTGTTCGACCCGTAGGTCGCATCTCGGGACTAGGTTACGGATCCTAGGCTAAAAAACCGGCTTGCCTTTCAAAAAAAAAAAAAAAAAAAAAAAAATTAGTATTAATTTGTTTTTAATTATACTATTAATACTTTTTAATTAATTATTTATCATTATTTAAATTAGTGTTAATAATTAATTTTTTAATTATACTATTATTTAGATACTTTTTGTTTTTATTTTTGATTTTTTTAATTTAGAAAATTAAATATTGAGAATATTTTATTATTATATGAGATATAAGGGATGGTTAACATCCCCTAAATTTAGAAGGAAGTTGTATGTGGAGTTATTATAGTGGATTGTTTAGGGGATGATTGGAGCAAGAATTTTCTCTATGAAACCCCTAAAATAGTTTTTTAGCTATTTTAAGGGGATGATTCGAGATGCTCTAAGTGATATTGTAGTACAAGGGAGTCACACTCCCACATCTGACCAACTTGGTGCCTCCCTACAACTAGATTTAGTAAAGGAACTCAACCTATGGAAAATGCGGGATATTTTATTTCGTCTTTTCAAATCCAAATGGTACAATTCCTTAGTGTAAAATATAAAAAGGGGCTATTTACCTTTTAGCCCCCACTAGTTTAGGCGAAATCCTAGATGGGTATCATTTGTTTTTAAAATTTTGTCTAATACTCATTTTGTGAATTGACTGTTAAGTTGATCGGTTTGACTACCAGAAAAATATTACAATGTTTTAAATGTCTGAAATACCCTCACGTGATGGGTACCAAATAGTAATTGCTAGAATATTGTAGATGCCAAACTGTAAAATTTGCTAATACTAACAAGTTTTTTATGGCAGACCTCCTCCAACTCCACCACTAGCTCCACCTCCAAACCCAGCACCTAGTGCACCTCCTCTACCACCACCCCCAACACCGTTGACACCTCCAAGTCCTGCACCACTACCAACTCCACCACCAGCTCTTGCACCAACTCCGGAATCACCACCTACCCCACCCCCAAAATCACCTCCAAATCGTCTTCCTCCACCTTTGCCCAGTCCACCAACATCACGTCTTCCTAAGCCACCACTGCCTCCTTTGTAAAGTGCAACAAACTAAGAGGAATTACAACAAATAGATTGGGATCAGGCCAAGCCATCCTAGTGAATTTCTTTATAACGATCCAGCGCCGATTCTGAAATAGACGAAGGCCACCACCACCCTTTTCTTTTATGCTAAATGAATATGTATTAATGTTGAGGTCTGTTGCATCCTTATTTTCCTCTACGGTGATATCAGTGAATTTATTTGCTTTAATGGGAAAGAGATAGAGAAATCTAAGGAGGTGAAATCATGTAGTTGTGTGGTGTGGTTTTTCCTCCATTAGAAATGAAAGAATTGAAAAGAGAAGAAGAGAACAAAGTACCACTATCATCCTCCTCAAACTTTTCTTTGTCGATGAAGGCCACCACCACTCTTTTCTTTTCAGTACATCCACCTTCACCACCCTGAACTATCAATACAAAAGGTAAACATCCAAACTCGCTTTCTTCTTCTTCTTCTCTGCATGGACACCACATCCATCGCTCTGCATCTACTCTTTTTCTCCATACGACAAATGCCTCATAATTTGTAAAACTGCCACTGTATGCAATTGAACTAACACCCTATCCCATCTACCCCAATACCAGCCAAAGATGACGACGAACTTCAAACTCATCCCCTCTTCTTCCGCCACTCCAACTCATCACACCACCACCAACCATCAATAATGGGAAAGAAATAGAGATGGGGATTTGAGGGTGAGGGCTTTTAAAGGAGAAGGAACATTAATTGGCTCCCCAATCTTCTTGAACTTAGATGAAATGACAATTTGATAGGAGAGGGCGAGCATCATCTCCATTGTTGCCGCCTTCTTTCTTCTTCACTGCTCTCAAGTACAACAATGAAGAAGATATTGATTCTTGTTGGTATAGAGATTGAAATATTTTCAATTTTTCATTGTATTTTTGGGAGAGAAACAGAGGAGAAAGAGATTAGGTGATGGAGATTAACACGAGAGATTTGACTTTCACTTACAAGTGGATGGTGATGGGTTGGGGACGTGAGGGTAAATAATGGCTCGATACCCTTCCCCAGCTCCATACCCTTGCAGAAATAATGTAGGCCACATCCATACACTTCCCCATCTCCACCTCCATATCCACCACCAAGTTCATCACCACCTCCGCCACCAAACCCTCCACCACCACCGAATCCAGAACCACCACCTATTCCTCCCCCAAAACCCCCTACATCACCACCTCCAAATCCTCCACCACCACTAAATCCTCCCTCACTTCCTAGTCCACCACTAGCATCCCTACCAAAGCCAGCTCCAGCCCCTCCTCCAAACCCACCACTCCACCTCCAAAACCACCACCACTGTATAGGAACTCTTCTCCTCTTCATATCCACCCTTGCTCAAGAGATATGAGAACACTGAGAACCAGAAAGAGAATCAACTTAATAGCCATGTTTAGAAGCCAAATTTTACTGTTTGGCACCCACAGTGTCTTAGCAATTACTGTTTGGTATCCATCACATGAGTGGCACGTGAGGGTATTTCAGATATTTAAACAATTGTGAGGTTTTCCGGTAGTCAAACCCACCGACTTAACAGTCAATGCACAAATTGGGTGTTAGATGGAATTTCAAGAACAAATGGCACCCATCTAGGGTTTCGCCTAAACTAGTGGGACTAGAAGGCAAATAACCCTATAAAAAGTGGCAACATATATCAAGGGTCAATCAAAGATGCAGAATTATGTTCTGTTCTGTTCTGGATCAGTATTCTCTTAAAAAAGAAAACTGAAACATTTTGTTCCTGCATTCCAAAGATTTTGACAGATCCTAAATAGGTCATCTTTAAATTGAACATCGGCATTTGGTATGTAATCTATAGGATGTAAAGACACTGCAGAAATTAATGAAAACAACAACTCTTATCAAATGCTTACCATGCAGCGATCAGCAAACCCGCCAGCTGCCTAGAGCCTATACGCTCGAAAGTTGTTCCTTCATCTAAGTTTTTCCCAATTGTATCCAACCACGAGTGCCCAATGGAACTCCCTTCCAGTCCCACCTACAATCAAGGAAAAAAAAAAGGGTAAACCAAGTTACAGGGTAGGGATGTGGGATAGCCTAACTGACATGTATTTCTATTAACAAAAATATTCTGTAGTTTCACTATATCAATGATATCTACAGCTAGAATGCAAGGTAACTTCCGATGACTAAGAGACTACGAGTCACTATCCTTCCTTGTTGGACATTACATAAGGGTGCTTCGTATTTCAATAGGAGGTGATGTTGCTCCGACCTTTGTGAAAATTTCAAAGTCACCTACCAACAAGATAGTACAGTATATGTGGTACTTCTTTGGATTGATGAATTTGAAGTGTGAGTTGATTTATTTTGGTGTTTTGGCATGCCACATTCAACGCTATTTTAACATAATCGATAATGACATTAATGCCTATCCAGGATAAACAATTCCATCTAGAGTAAAATAGTCTGTACAAGATTACCATCATTGCATCAATATGGTCCAAGCATCAATAGAGACCACATATGGGATGCATATTGATGTTTTCCTAAGAATTTGATTTCATCAGATGAAATTATTGTGTCATTTATTTGAAACTGTGTACAAAATGCTTATAATTACTGTGTAGATTATGTATTTATTGTATTTTTCTTAGACAATCTGAGTTTAAAACTTTGCGGCTTGCCTCTATTGTTGGGGTGATGCTCTAAGTTTGATTGGCAATGCTAAAACTCACAATAGGTATGACTCTTAATTTGTAAGCATGATATGTTAGTTAAACCTTCTTTTGGATGCCAGTATATGAGGCGAAAAAGTCATGAGAAGTCTTACAGATTCTCTTGCTGCAGACATTGCAAGAAAACCTGCACCCATTTCCACTTCCTGCAACCCAACAATAACTAAGCCAACATCAGAGACAGCAGAACCCAACCACATTATAAGTGAGTCATGAGATGGTTTCCCTTGTCCAACGTTCCAAGTGCCAATTAATATATTCAGACTCTCCATTTTAGTATATTCAGATTGTTTGCTGGACACTTCTGTTCGCAGTATATTGTCAAGAAGTCCTGGAGATATAATATTCCATCCACGAATACCCCCATGATTAGCCAACGTAAAAATATAACCGGCGCCTGCTGCCATTTTTATAATTGGACTTTCATGAGCAACCCATCCCCCAATTAGATTACCCTCAAGATCCAGCACCTGAATAGTACCAGTCACATAGCCTACCCATAGCCGGTCGCCAAAAGCACATAAGCATTGAACACATGAATGATGATGATTGAACTCCTGTATGCGATTCCCATTTCCATCCCATTGTGCAAGTGAACCATTTGAACATCCAACCCAAATCATTCCATCAGCTGTTTGCACCAGTGCTTCTATTTTCCGGTTATCATCTCCAAACCCTCCTTTTGTTGCTACTCGGCGGACGGCATCAGCTGCTCCGATCAAAGCATTACGTGAGCGTTGGAAGAAGTTCAATGAACTTTGAGACTTCTCCTTCTTTGATGAAGATGAAGAAACAAACTTTACCTTCATCTCATCCTCTACAACTGGCTCTTGGTTTGCTGACATGTCAATGCGATTGTTCTCAATTTGCCCATCTACATTAAATACTTTCAAAAGATCTCTTGTGCGTCCATCCCTACAAAATAAACCCAAACACGGAACTCAGATGAAAGTAGAAAGTCAAAAGAAAAAGACAGGACTAGGTAAGTGTTAATGTCGTAAGAATGTCTTTCATTGAATGTACCACCCTACATCTCTAACTTATTTAAAATCTTTACATATAAGAAATATGGTGTCTTTTCAAGTTACATACTTCCAAAGGAATATATTTCTTAAACTCGTAAAAATAACCTAAAAACAGGTTTTGCTACAAGGTATTTTTATCACCAAAGATATCTGAGCAAAGTTGTTTATTAAATATTTAACCATATTCATCTTAAAAGCGAAATGTTTGAAATTAAAACATACCATAACACGAATGAATGGCTCCCAGCACTCCAGACTTTTGCTCGAGAGCTATCAGATAACATGTACTTTACATCTGAATTAGGTACGGGACATACACCATTTACCGTCACTTGAGTTCGAAGGTCAATATAGGATCTCTCCACTAATAGAGAAGACACGTTCCTCTCATTATCTGTTAGACAAAGAGATTTGTCAATGGTTTCCCAAGGCCAGACCTTAATTATGCCAGCCTCAGTACCAGACCATAGATCTCCTGAAATCAGCATAATCAAAAGTCAGAAATGTAGGTACTAAAATCACTTTTGTACAAATAAAAGGAAAAAGATACTAATAGCAGTTTGGTACATCCCTTTATTCTTATATAGAAACATTACACTACTTCCTTGAAAAATTCTCCAATCTCCATTATTTTCATTGAAGAGCTTGGATGCACTCTCAAAACCTTCACTATTTCATTATTACCAGCCTAACTAAGTTCCTTTCTCTTTTGTTACCCTATTACGTCACAGCTTAAATTCCTTATGATGTTACAAGAATTAACTACTCTTACTTTATCCTTTATAGGCAATCATCATGCTGTCCTTTACCCCTCCTCCATCTAATGACATTTAATTTCTTTGCTCCCTTACAACACTAACTGGCCTTCAATCTTGTTGAATCTAAATTCAAATTTTTGTAATTAATGCATCCTATCTTCCTCCTTTAGCATCTTTTCCCCTCATTTTCCGAGTTTCTATAAACATTACCTCAAATGCATCATTGATTGCTTTTTTATTGGAAAAAAAAAATACTTGGTCTTTGGAGGGCATATTTGCTGAGTCGTAATTTTAAAGTTTGAAAATGATGCTTCCTTTCAATGGGTTGACATGGGAATTGTAGCTTTTCTATTGTTTTACATCTTTGCTTTGTGTTCCTTTGTTGGTCTCCTCAACCTATCTCGATCTTTTCCTCAATTGTACTCCTATTGTCTACATACATACTCGCTTTGGCTGATAGAAAATTGAGGGAGGAAAAGAAAACGAGAATACTACCAATGTGTTTGCGACCCAAGGTGTCAACTTTCTGTGTATCTAGTGATTCCATTGTCTCCTAATCTAAAAGGATGTACCATCATTCACTTGTGCACATGATACAAATTATAGAAACATGTATCCTATTTCAAGCAAATCGATTTCAGAAGGTTTATTTTAATTTATTCATCGTAACATGAATGTCAACATCCCAGGTAAAAAGTGAGTTTGCAAGTAAATTAATACCGTAAGAAGTCATAGCCATGGAGAGGATGGGGCCACGGCTTGCACGCCAGCTGAGACCTTCCTCAAAACCTTTTTTGCTCTCTTGGAGGGATTGATCCATCTTCCACAACCTAATTTTGCCATCCTGGTGGCCGCTCCATACCAGCTTACTACCAGAATCCACAACCATACAAATGGTGGGCGAGGTAGGAGAGGATTCACAGAAAGGCGCAGCATCCTCATCTCCTCTCCTATACTTTGAAGATCCTGTGGCATATGCATCAGAGAAATTCCAAAACCGCACTCCATGTTCCTCCCCAGCCCATAATTGGGATTGGGTGCACACAATTACTCTAAGAAATGATCCCACCTGCGTCTCCCGCAAGGGATGGGGTCTCAACTCAATGCTTGGGGGACGCCTTGGATGCATAGCACCTCGTTTGGGGACGTTAAATATTCCTTTCCCTCCACCCGTTGCCACGAACTCTGGAATGGGTTGAGCAGGCTTCTGATGTTGCAGCTGGTTCTGGTCAATAGAGGAACCATTGGAAGGTATTCGATCCAAGAAATCTGTGGTAGAGGGGGTGGTGGCATAATTGTTGCAACTACCACCAATGTAGTACCCTTGACCAGAGGTGGAGGAGGCCGAGGGGAAGATGTCATCGTCAGAGGAATCATTGTTATAGCAAGACCGCCGTTCAATGAGCTTGTTGATGCGGTCTTCTTCGAGGCTATGGTTCCTAGTAAGGCGTGTGTTAGCACTACCGGTGGTGTTGCGACGTCTAATAGGGTGGTGAGCACTACTACTTCCTCCTGTTACAATTTCAATTCCATCAACACCAGCAACAACACTTCTGCCTTTCTCTCCTCTTAGCTGTTGACTAAATGATTGGATCTTTCGTCGTGGAGGAATGTTGCTTAGAGCTGATAATACATCACCATCCACATCCTCTACCCTCTCATCCATGGTCCTCCTCCTCCTCCACCGTGGTCGGGTTTCACAAACGCCAGAATTGATGGAATGGTTGAATCTCAATAACAACAGTGACAGAGAGAGATAGGGTGACAGCAAGAAGAGATAGAGAGAAAAAGATAAAGGTGTGTGTGGGTGTGGGTGTGGGTGTGTGTCTGTGTGTGTGATCTGATCACAAAGGAGAAGAAGGAAAGAGGAGAATAGCAAAGGAAGAAGGAAGGAAGGAAGGAAGGAATGGGAGAATGGAGATGGGCCGGGCCGGGCCGGGCCGAGGGTGAGGATTTTGGGTTCCGGAGACTCTGGCGAGGTTTGCTCACAAATTACGGACAGAAATGTGAGATGTGTGAAGGTGAAGGACCAAAATCTTCCCTTTGGCAGTTGGTCGTTGGACCTGGTTTCACTTTCATCAACAGAATTTTGAAATGAAAGAAACTCAAAATATAATAAGTCAAATGAAAATTCGTTTTTACATCCATCTTTACGAAACAACAGTCTCATTGGAGAACTTACTTGTGTCTGCTGCCAACCTTCATCATTTATCCAAGTTGCATAATGCAATAGGGCACAAGATGGATAGGTTGAATTTGGATGGGATCAAGGTACGACCTAGACCCAACCACTTTAAATTTTTGGACCCCCCAACCAGAACTGAGGTAACTCATGGTTTCAAAGGATATGCAAAACCTAAACTCGCTGTGTCATTGACCACGTCTTGATAAAACTGTAAGTCCACACTCGAAATTCCTCCTTCACTCCAGCGGATTCCTACATCGTATGCAACAAATCTTAGCATAACCATCCTCTCCTTAGGTTCAAGTGTCTTTCCAGCATTACCTTCTCCTCATTGCAATTCAAGATATCACATACCTAACGTAAAACCAATAATAGCAATTCCCAACATTGTTCTCTTTATGTCTATATGTATAGAGAGGATGTGATGATACATCAAAATAGATCGATCATCACGGCTGTACACTTGGCATAAAGCCCCATCACGAGTATACAACACTTGATCCATTGGGCTAGCTCATAAAGCCGAAAATGATTGAGAACAACTATAGAGGATCGGAATAGGCCTACCTCTAAAGAAGTGTAAGCGGGATCTAAACTCATGCCCAGACGAATCAAAGCCCAATATACGTTCTCTCATAAAAAAGAAGAACGTTGCACCAAGAAATAGCCGTGGAGGGACCTACGCCTCAACGAACGCATCTCCATTAAGGAGGAGACTGTTACAGAAACATCTCTTTCCATTGCACCTCACATGCTTAAGTCACGCATAGAGTTAACTACGACCATTATAAAAGGTAAAGGGAACTTTCGACAAAGGTATGCAACTTTAACTGAGTTTTATCCAGATTTGTTTGCTTCTTCCAACAGAGTTACTGACTTAAGCATCGGAGTGCTTTCGGCCACCAAAAAAGGTGGTCATTGGCAGTCTAACAGTGGTTTTGCAAGTCAAACTCACAGGAGTAAGATTTTTTGACTCATCAGTTTGGCGTCGTCCATGGGGACCGACGAGTTTCTTTTTTTCCTAAAAAATAAGATTCGGTAACAAAGCTCACACAACCTGACAGAAGATCAATGAAGTACTTCACAAATCTTCGATCTGACGATGAGAGATACGATATGTTGCCCAATATTGATCCAAAGACAACCATCGAAACAATTATACCTATCGGTAGAGAACTCCAGCAAATAACAGTTCAGACGTCTCGGACGCCATGAGGAATCCCCTCGGATCTCCGCGTTGAGACGCTTATAGCTCAGATGGACAGCGTGATCGAAATGATAGATAGGATCATCCAAAACTTACAAGGCAGCAGCTTTCAAAAATAAATCGTCCAGCTTAAAAAACATCAGGCTAACAACAACGTCAAATGCAATCAGGGAACGTCCAAATATGAAAGAACATTCTCGACTTTGATAGCAAGTCGAAGCAAAATTCTCGAGGCGATGACAAGAAGATAAGATGTCAAATGGCCGCCGAAGATGAGAGGAAATTCGAAGAAGCAGAACAAGGGCAGACATTGTCTCTTCCACAACGACTACAACCACGATACCGAAGATTGTCGCAGCCTAAAAGATGAAATTGAACGTCATATCAGACGGGGATGACTCAAAACCAAACTCAAGAACGAAGCAATCGTTTCAAATGAGCGAGCGAAGGAAACAATCTACGTCTTACATGGCACAGGAAGAGAAAATGAGCAATCCAATCGATCCAAAAAGCACATAGTCAGGGACTTACGCACAAATATCATATTTCATAAACCATCCACACAGCGCGCAAAGACAATGCAAAGCACTCTAACCTTCTCAAAAGAGGATGCTGATGGAGTAATTTCCCACACAATGATGCTTTAGTGATTTCGCTCATGATAGCAAAATGGGAAATCAAAAGGGTATTGATCGATACCGGCAACTCAGCAAACTTATTATATCTAACAGCTTTATGAATGATGCAATTCACCATTAAGATGCTCTCACCAAGATATCAGTCTATGGTAGAATTCAGTGGGGAACAATGTAACCCACTAGGAATGATCTGATTATCAGTCAAAGCGGGAGAACCAAGGAAGCAACGAGTGCTAATGACAATTTTTCTCATCGTCGATGCTCCCACTACATACAACATGCTACTCGAGAGACCATGGATACAGAAAATGGGTGCAGTATCCTCCACAATGCACCAATACGTGAAGTACCACACCAATAACGGCGTTGGAAGAATAAAAGGGGACCAACCAGCAGCTTGCGAGTGTCATTTTGCTGCAATAAAGACTCCTCACAAATAGCAATTACCGCAACAACTGAAAGAGTCGTCGCAGCGATCCGATGAAACAAGTTCAGATTCTGCAAACGAAAACATGGCTCCAACCAGTCCGCGAGACCGACTCAACACCGGGAAACCGGAAGAAGAAACAATCGAGGTCTATTTAGACAATGAAGCTAAAATGGCAGTCCAAATCGGCACAAAAATCCAACCTGAACTCGCCATGAAGCTGATCCAACTGCTAAAAGATAACCAAGATGTTGTCGCGTGGACAATGAAAGATATGGTGGGAATAGATCCATCCATCATTTCCCACAAATTACAAATGAATCCAAACAAGAAACCGATTAGACAAAAAAGAAGACCGGTGGCCCCGAAGCGCAATCAGGCGATAAACGAAGGAAACTGACTGCTTAGTGCAGGAATGATAAGGGAAAATCACTATCCGGATTGGCTGGAAAACACGGTGCTAGTAAAGAAGAGGAACGAGAAATGGAGGGTGTGCATGGATTACATTGACTTAAATAAAGCATGTCCCAAAGACAGCTTCCCACTCCTACAAACAGACCAAATAGTGGACGCAACTGCCAAGTATGAGATGTTGAGCTTCATGGATGCGTACTCCGGGTATAACCAAATACAAATGTACCCCGACCAAGAAAGAACATCTTTCATAACGGAAAGGGGGACGTACTGTTATCGAGTAATGTCGTTCGGGTTGAAGAATGTAGGAGCAACGTATCAACGGCTAGTAAACGGGATGTTCAGATATCATATCAGCAAAACAATGGAGGTTTACATCGACGATATGTTCATCAAAAGCTCACGCAGAACAGACCGTGTTGCGGACCTCGAACAGGCTTTCACACAGCTTCGAAAATACAAGATGAAGCTAAACCCAGATAAACACACGGGTATATGGTCAACCAGCGAGGAATTGAAGTCGATCCAAAATAGATACAAGCGCTTCTCGACATGCAGTCGCCGATAAAAATTAAAGGTGTTCAAAGTCTTAACGGGAAAATAAAAGCTCTAAACAGATTTATTTCCAAGTCATCAGACAAGTGTCTGCCTATCTTTAAGATCTTGAAGGGGAACAAGACATTCAAATGGAATGACGAATGTGAAAGAGCATTTCAAAACCTTAAGACGTACATGAGAAGTACGAAGCTGCTAACAAAACCAAACACAGAAGAAACATTGTATTTGTACCTGTCTGTGTCCAATCACGCAGTGAGTTCAGTGCTAATACAAGAAGAAAAAGGGGTACAGAAATCAGTGTACTACATCAGCAAAACACTCGCAAATGCAGATATCAACTCCATCCCTAGAGAAACTGGCGCTCGCTCTGATCATGTCAGCAAGGAAATTGCGGCCATACTTCAAGAAACACCCGATCACGATCATGACCGAACAACCGCTTCGGTCAGTATTACACAAGCCGAACTTATCGGGAAGAATGGTAAAATAGGCAATAGAACTCATACAGTTTGACATTACTTATGCCCCTAGAACTGCTATCAAAGCTCAAGAATTAGTAGATTTAATCGCCGAGTTCACAGGAAACAACAACCAACCTGAGGACAAGGAAAACAAAACAAAATAGCCTGAATCAATCCCTGAAGGATGGATCCTCCGTTGTAATGGGGCATCTAACAAATCAGGAAGCAGAGCCGGAATAGTCTTATACAACTCGGAAGGCATCGCATTGGAAAAGGCGATAAAATTCAGTTTTGAAGCCTCCAATAATGAAGTCGAGTACGAAGTTGTGATAGCATGGCTACAATTAGCAAAATACATGGGAATAAGATACATTAACGTCTTTACGGATTTCAGGTTGGTGGTCAATCAACTAAGCGGAGAGTTCCAAGTAAAAGACGCTCGAATAAAAGCCTACCACCAAGAAAACCACATAACTAATAGAAGGCTTCCGAAACGCCACCATTCAACAATGTGCATGAGTAGAAAACAAGAGCAGACGAGCTAGCTAAAGAATCCTCAACGACAAAATATAATGGCAATCCACGCTCGTCATTACGCAAGGTAGCTCCATACTGAAAAATCAACCAGAAAAAGCATGTCCCGTCAACCAAGATGTTAATTGGATGACTCCAATCTCAGCATACATTTTAAATGGTGAACTCCCAACAGATAAAATAGAAGCCGAAAAACTAAGGAATCGGGCAGCGAGATATACAATGGTCAATGACAGATTGTACAGGAGATCAGCCACGAACTCATTATTGAAATGCCTTACACCTAGAGATGTCGAATATGTCCTAGAGGAAATACACCACGGCACATGCGGGAATCACCTGGGGTGACATTGGCCCACAAAGCTCTCACATTAGGGTATTACTGGCCAACGATGCAGGCGAACACTCAGAAGCTAGTTTGTAGATGCGACAAGTGCCAAAGCTTCGCCTCATACACTCACATTCCAGGACAAAATTTGACTCCAATGAGCAGCCCTTGGCCGTTCGCACAATGGGGAATGGACATTGTAGGACCACTCCCAGCATCCGAAAAAAAAAGTTTCTCCTCGTAGCAATAGATTACTTCATCAAATGGGTTGAAGTAGAACCCCTTACAAAAATAGGGAAGTACAAGTTGAGAAATTTCTCTAGAGAGACATCATTTGCATATTCGGAATCCTAAGAGTAATCGTTACGGACAATGGGAACCGGTTTGAAGGCAAAAGGGTCAGGGAATTAT
Organism: Berberis vulgaris; assembly: GCA_963556465.1. Lineage (NCBI taxonomy): Eukaryota > Viridiplantae > Streptophyta > Magnoliopsida > Ranunculales > Berberidaceae > Berberis > Berberis vulgaris. Next base: position 29,238,165 of record OY747127.1, on the reverse strand, counting down.
GCAAGAACATGAATATCAAGCAACACTTCTCCGCACCAGCTTACCCGCAAGCAAACAAGCAAACCAAAGTCATTAACATAATTTTTTTTAAGGCAACCAAAAGAAGACTTGAGGCAGCGAAAGGACTATGGACGTCCGAATTACCTGGTGTCCTTTGGGCATACAGGACAACAAAACGAACTCCAACAGAAGAAGGATCTTTTGCACTTGCTTATGGGTCAAAAGCAATAATACCCATCGAGGTTGGAATCCCAACATTCCGAACCGAAGAATTCCATGCCGAGGACAATGTCGAAGCATTAAGAGTCGGGCTAGATCTCTTCGAAGAAAAATGAGAAACGACCTCAATTAAAACAATAGCATAGCAACAACGCATGGCAGGGTACTATAACAAGATGGTGTAGATCTGAAACTTCAACGTCGGTGACTGGGTGTTATGAAAGGTCCAACTAAACACAAAAGAGCCCGGCGCTGGCAAACTTAACCCAAACTTGGAAGGACCCTATCGAGTGACAAAAATCAACAGACGAAGAACATACTGGTTGGAAGACAAAGAGGGCAAAACGATACCTTGACCATGGAATGTAGAGCACTTGAAAAGATATTATTAATAAAGTCTTTCGCTCTCAACTTCAAAACAAACAAATACGATCGGGACAAAAAGTCAGATAAAAAAATAGACTCGAGAGAACACTCAGCATGGCTAGAGTATCGAGTAAACAAATATGTTGGACGAACGAGTCAAACATAACAACTTCTGGCCTGATCAGCCACAAAGTAATAAAGTACCATGACATAAGAGTTGGACTTTACGTCAACTATAATGTACGACATCGTAATCCGAATAAGAAACAAGATTTCGTAAACCAAAGCTTTCGTATGACTAGAATATCGAGTATCGAAGCCCCCCACGAAAATCCGGACAAACAGAAGTCGAAGATCTCCCAGGAATGTTATAAGTAAAAGCTAAACAAGCTAGACATATGGGACACGAAAATGCGAAATAACAAATTTCCATTTATCTTCTAAACACAAAAGAGCCTGACGCTGGCAAACTTAACCCAAACTAGGAAGGACCCTATCAAGTGACAAAAATCAACAGACCAAGAACATACTGGTTGGAAGTCAAAGAGGGTGAAACGATACCTCAACCATGGAATGTAGAGCACTTGAAAAGATATTATCAATAAAGTCTTTCGCTATCAACTTTGAAACAAACAAATACGATCAGGACAAAAATTCAGATAAAAATAGACTCGAGATAACACTCAGCATGGCTAGAGTATCAAGCAAACAAATATGTTGAACGAACGAGTCAGACATAAAAACTTCTGGCATGATCAGCCACAAAGTAATTAAGTACCAAGACATAAGAGTCGGTCTTTACGTCGACTATAATGTACGACATCGTAATCCGAATGAGAAATAGGATTTCGTAAACCAAAGCTTTCGTATGACTAGAATGTCGAGTATGGAAGCCACCCACGAAAATCCGGACAAACAGAAGTCGGAGATCTCCCAAGAATGTCACAAGTAAAAGCTAAACAAGCTAGACATATGAGACATGAAAATGTGAAACAACAAATTTCCATTTATCTTCTAAAAAATGAGATTACAAAAAGAAAATAACAACTAAGAAGAATCACTATCGTGAACGACATCTTCAAAAAGCATAGGGACAACAGGCTCCTTGACATCCGGATCACCCATCGAATCCGGAACAACTTCCTCGACATCGTCGAACTTCGGCTCGGCAAGGCTACAATAGGGGGACATGTTCAAACCCCGTGTTTCCATAAAATCATGGTGACCCTCGACCACTCTCATAAAATTTGCGGCATCCGCTGCCTTCAACTTCTCCCTAACAGTCGACAACTCGGCTTGGGTAGACACTAACTCTTTGTCGACATCAGCAAGTTTAGCAGCGACCGCCGACTTGGTCTCAACAAACTCGGAATTCAACTCAATAATGAGGGTGGTAGCAGCCTTAAGCTTGTTAGAACACTCGTTGGCGGAGCAAACAACCTCATCACATTTGGCCTTTAGGTTAAACTGTTTTTTCTCAGCAACATCCAAACGGGAACGCAACTGGCAAAATTCCACCTCGGATGTCTCGAGGTCAAAAGCAAATGCATCACGCGTAGCCTCGAGTTCCCTTAGCAGCTCTCGCGCAGAATCTGCAGCCCTCTCATGTTCCACGCACTGCGCCTTCAAAAAATCCATTCGATGAAGAACATGGGAAAGAACGAAAATGTGTTCCGAAAGCTTCCGCTCAACATAAGCAACCTGTTCACGAGACGCCTTACTGTCTGACCCCATAACGGCCACATAAGTAAGATGTGTCATCCCCTCCATAAAATGTTGGAAGCCATCATCAATATGACGACGTGGTTGACGCACGGGCATAGGCGTTTTACTAGCCAAAAGCCCGTGATAGCGCCAATAAGGTTGCGAGCACTATCCTGAACATCGACCTCGGAAGTCCAGAAGGTCTTGCCAAGGACTGAAAAAGTAGGGCGATAACTGGAAGAAGCAGAGCGAGAACCATAAGAAGCAGCGCGAGAACCGAAAGGAGCAGGGCGAGAAGCAGAATGAGCAACACGAGCTCCCGAAGCACCAACCACAACAAAAGAAACAACAAGCTTGTGATCTCGAGAATGAGCAGCAACTTGATCATCTACTGACGAATCATAATCAAAATCATCCAAAGTCTTAGTACCCTTCGGATTAGTTGACATCCAAACTCCCAGCTGAAGCATTTTATTCTCGATGATGCGCGGGTCATCGGTCAAGAGGCTGGCAAAATCCGGCAAGCCATAAGATGCAACAAGTTTATTCTCATGGTCATCCAGAGGGTGGGAAATATGTTTCTTACTTGCCTCGAGGGCTCGATTTACCTATTTGTCCTCATGAGTAGAGGAATCATCACCCAAACCATGACCCCCTTCTGAAGAGAGGCAAGGTGAGAAGGGGTACTGGACGATTCAAGGACAGAATAAGCAAGTTTTTTCCTCTTCGAGACACGACTAAAACTAACGGTCGATACTTTGGATGGGCTAGGAGGCTTAGGAACTTTCCATTTCTTAACAATCGGACCAGTGTTCCTAGGACCTCGAGCAGAAGCAGAGACCCCTACATCGCCAACGCATGCAACAGTAACCTCAGAAGCAATGCATGCCCTACTCGGGAAAAGCAAACCATCACGGACAACAACATTCGAAGTAAGGAAATCTTCTACCGATACACAGGGAAGATCACAAAACCGATGACGAAAATCCTACTCTTCAGAGACAATGACAGCTCAACCTTCTTAGGCTCCCAGAACAATCGTTGAATCTGATCCCCGCATAACCTAAAATGGTTAGAAGAAATAGAGGCGTAAAACAAGGACCTCGACCAACCCACTTATTCCTTCTGCGGGTCTTCGAAACAAGGAGAAGAACTCAAGCGACAAGTATAACTAGGGTCCGCGCTAAACCCTACCATGGAATGCTAAACCCTAATGTTCATAGGGATGCGAGCAACGACAGCTCTTGCCAAGGTCAAAGTCAATACCTTCCAACCATTGGGAGCAAGTTGTGACGTAACAATTCCAACCAAATCCAAGTGCTCCTAGATAATAGAAGGAGTCGGAAGCCTAAAACCAGTGTGGAACATACCTGGATACAAAGCAATGTATCCCGACCGAGGACGACAATGGCTTTCATCATCCCCGGGGAAAACAACCTCCAAATCATTAGGTAACGAGTAGTCGTGAGGGATGTTGTCAAGAGTCACGCGCATCGCCCTCTTGGGCGTAAAGAAAACTTCACAAGCGACAAGAGTGTCACCACCCAAAACTCTGGAGTTCGACATAGCTATAGGACGGATTCGAAAAACCAAAATGTTAACATCTAGAAAACAAAAAGGTGCAGAAGGAGGAAGAGCGTACACAAAGCCCATCCTTTTTATAGGAATGGGCAACGAAGGGACCGCCCTTGAAGAACGTGCAGAGTGTGACAATCGCACAAAATTTAAGAAATCGCTCCAAAACGAATAGGCGGATGGAACAACATAGAGAAAATAACAGTGATAGATAGCAAAGGCACTAACCAAGCCGTAATGTTGTAATCAAAAAGCAAAACCGCCACACAGTTAGTGGATACTTGAACATACCCACTAACTAAGGAGAGGTAGCTGATAATACATCAAAATAGACTGATCATCACGGCCGTACACTTGGCATAAAGCCCCATCACGAGGATACAGTGCCCGATCCATTGGGCCAACTCATAAAGCTCAAAAAGATTTAGGACAACTATAGAGGCCTAAAATAGGCCCACCTCTAAGGAAGTGTAAGCGGGATCTGAATCCAAACCCAGACAAATCAAAGCCCAAATCCAAGCCCGTTATATGTTCTCTCATAGAGAAAAAGAATGTTGCACTAGGAAAGAGCCGTGGAGGGACCTACGCCTCCACGAACGCATCTCCATTAAGGAAGGGATTGTTACAGAAATATCTCATTTTGTTGCGCCTCACAGCTTAAGTCACGCAGAGAGTTAACTACGACCATTATAAAAGATAAATGGAACTTTCGACAAAGGTATGCAACTTTAACTGATTTTTGTCAAGATTTACTTGTTTCTTCCAACAGAGTTACTGACTTAAGCATCGGAGTGCCTTTGACCACAAAAAATGTGGTCTTTGGCTGTCTTACAGTGGTTTTGCAGGTCAAACTCACAGGAGGATGATTTTTGGACGCATCGAAATGCATTATGAAAGTTTGAGTAAAAACAAAATTCCTCGATTCCAACTTCACTTGTCAAACACGTCTCTATTAGGAACCTATACTTACTTATATTTAAGTTGGTCTCTTTAGTGGCACAAACAATTAGTTCATAATTCAATAAGGATTGTGAATTACTCGATTGCTTCCACTGAGATCATTAAATTAAATGAAATCTCAGGTGTTTATACAACCGTTGGGCGTTGGAATGACGAGAATTACCTGGGTGTGCCATCATGGTGCACCTAGAGTTGTGATCACATAACACTAAATTTTTCCTTGTACGCCATCATGCAAATAAAACATGCTTAGGTGTGCCTTTAGGAAAGCCATGCAAACAACTTGGGCTAACTCATATTGCACCATTTCGAGCTTCATTGTGCGATTTTAGGTCCCTTGCACGATTTGGATTTTCCTTATATTGTTTTGAATATGTTTGAGTTGTATAAATTTCTATTTCAAAGGAGAAAGTGAAAAATGAATGATAAAATAACGGATGAAGATTGTGAGGACTCTAGGAGTTCTCGAAGGTGTTCCACCCACTTTTAAGTGATCAGTGAGCATCATGTTTCATAAAAAATAAAAAAATACACTCAAAGTAAATAAATAAAACATCCATTCATTAAACTTGATGATAAATCAAAATAGACTGGACATCACGGTCATACACGTGGCTGAGAACATCCATCACGAGAATATGACATCCCATCTACTAGGCCAGCTTGTAAAACCCAAAAAGAATAAAGCCAACCACAGAGGCCCAGACGAGGCCCACTATAAGAAGATGTAATCAAAGCCCGAATTCAAGCCCGAACTAATCAAAGCCCAAATCCAGACCCGATACGAGTTCTTTCATAAAGAAGAGGAACGTTGCACCAAAAAGAGTTGTGGAGGGAGTTACGAGAAACATCTCTTTCTGTTACGCCTCACATGCTTAAGTCACGCAGAGAATTAACTACGACCATTATAAAAGGTAAAGGGAACATTCGACACAGATATGCAACTTTAACTAAGTTTTGTCCAGATTTACTTCCTTCTTCAAACAGAGTGTTGACTTAAGCACCGGAGTGCCTTAAGCCCCCAAAAAAGTTGGTCCTTAGCAGTCTAACATCTCTTTTGCAGGTTAAACTCACATGAGGACAATTTTTGAACGCATCAGTTTGGCGCAGTCCGTGGGGAACGACGGGTTTCCTTTCCAAAAAGAAATTTCAGTAACAAAGCTCACTGAAATTTGGTTAAAAATCAAACAACTAGCAAAATCAATGGAGCGCTCCACAAATCCTCAGTCTAGCGGTGAACAAAATGACATGTCGCCTAACAATTTGGGTCTAGCAACAACTGTCGAATCAATCGTGCCAAAAAAAAACTTCAACCGGTAAAAATTCAGACGTCTCTGACATCTTGGGGATTCCCCTCAAACCCCTCGAGTAGAGATGATAATGGATCAGATGAACCACATAATCGAGATGGTGGATAGACTCATCCAAGACTTAGAGAGCAACAAACCTCGAGAAGAAATCGCCCAGCTTAAGAGGCATCGGGTCAATAACACTTCTGAATCAAGGAAAGTTTGGAAAACTGCAACCAAAGAAGCTCAAAGGAAAATGAAAAGAGAAATCGTCCGTGGCCTTGATAGCAATTCAAAACGAGATCCTTAAAGCTATGACAGGAAGGGAAGATGTCAAAAGACCATCGAAAATGAGAGGAGATGCAAAGCAGTGAAGCAAAAACAAACACTGCCTCTTCCACAACGATTACGGCCATGACACTGAAGATTGTCATAATCTGAAGGATGAGATTGAACGCCATATTAAAGAAGGACAACTCGGAGAATTTGTCGAACTTGAGGACGAAACAATCATCTCAGGGGAGCGACCAAAAGAGACAATAAACATTTTGCACAGTGCAGCTGGAAAAAAGGAGCAATCCAATCGATCCCGAAAGCGTATAGTCAGAGACCTGTGAGCAAAGATCAGATACCAAGAGCCGTCAGCATAGCGCGCAAAAACTATGCAGAAAACTCTGGCATTCTCAAACGAAGATGCAGACGGGGTTAATTTCCTGCACAATGATGCTTTAATGATTTCGGTCATGATAGCTAAATGGGTAATCAAAAAGGTGTTTATCGACACTGGCAGTTCGGTCAACCTCCTGTACTTGACAGCTTTCATCTAGCGATCAATCTATGGTGGGTTTCAACAAGGAACAATGTCGCCCGTTGGGGATGATTCAACTACCAGTTGAAGCATGAGAACTAGGAAAGCGACGAGTATTATTGACAGACCTCCTTGTCGTTGATGCTCCTGCTGCGTATAACATGCTACTTGGGAGACCCTGGATACACAAAATGGGCGTAATATCCTCCATTATGCACCAATGCTTAAAGCACCATATCGACAACGGTGTCGGGAGAATCAAAGGTGATCAACCAGCAGCTCATGAATGTCATTTCTCAGCGATAAAAACCCCCATAAATAGCAATTACTGCAACAACAGGATGAGCATTCACAACAACCTGGTGAGAAGGGTTCGGACTTTCCAGACAACAATACGGCTCCTACCAACCCTCGAGATCGACCTAACACTGGACAATCGGAAGAAGAAACGATCGTAGTCTACCTAGACAATGAAGCAGAGAAAACAGTCTGAATTGGCATGAAGATTCATCCCGAACTCGCCAAGGAAGTAATCTAGCTGTTGAAAGATAACCAAGATGTTTTTGCATGGACAATGAAGGACATGGTAGGGATAAACCCAACCATCATCTCTTACAAACTGCAAGTGAACTCAAACAAGAAGCCGGTTCGACAAAAAATATGGTCGGTGGCCCCAAAACGTAATCAGGCAATAAACGAGAAAGTGCACCGACTACTCAATGTGGGGATGATATGAAAAGCCCACTACCTAGACTGGTTGGCGAACACGATGCTAGTAAAAAAAGGGCAAGTGGGGGGTATGCGTGGACTACACCGATCTAAATAAGGCCTGCTCTAAATACAGTTTCCCACTTTCGAGAATAGATCAGATAGTGGATGCAACTGTCGGGCACGAAATGTTGAGCTTCGTGGATGCATACTTCGGGTATAATCAAATACATATGTACCCTCCCGATCAAGAAAAAAAACATCTTTCATAATGAAAAGGGGGACATACTGTTATCGTAATGCCCTTTGGATTAAAGAACGCGGGAGTAACGTACCAACGAATGGTGAACAGAATGTTCACAGATCAAATCGGCAAAACAATGGAAGTTTACATTGACAACATACTTTTCAAAAACTCACGCCGAGCAGACCACGTCACTGATCTTGAACATGTTTTTCACCAACTGCGAATGTATAAGATGAAGCTGAACCCGGAGAAGTGCACATTTGGAGTAGAGTCAGGGAAGTTCCTTGGGCACATGATCAACCAAAAAGGAATTAAAGTTGATCCAAACCAAATACAAACGCTTCTCAACATGCAGTCACCAACAAACATAAAAGGTGTCCAAATTATTAATGGGAGAATAGCAACTTTAAACAGGTTCATTTCTAGATCATCAGACAAATGCCTGCCCTTCTTCAAAATTCTAAAGGGGAATACGACACTCGAGTGGAATGCTAAATGCGATGAAGATTTTCAAAGCCTCAAGACGTACATGGGAAGTACAAAGCTACTAACGAAGCCGAACACGGGAAAAACACTGTGTCTATATCTATCTGTGTCCGATCACGCAGTAGGTTTGGCGTGGATACGGGAAAAAAAAGGTGTGAAAAATCAGTGTACTACATCAGCAAAACACTCGCAGATGCATAAATCATTTATCCAGCCCTAGAGAAATTGGCACTTACCTTGTTCGTGTCATCAAGAAAATTGTGACCATACTTCCAGGCACACCCAATCATGGTTATGATTGAAAAGCCGCTTCGATCGATATTACACAAACCAGATCCATCGGGGAGAATGTTGAAGTGGGCGATAGAACTCGGACAATTCGACATCAGCTATGCCCCCAAAACCGTTATCAAAGCTCATGCACTAGCAGATTTCATCACCGAGCTCAGGCACTAGCAGAAAACAATAGCGGAGGAGAAAAATCAAAACCACTCACCGACGGTTGGATCATCCGCTGTGATGGAGCATCCAACGAGGCAAGAAGCGGAGCTAGACAAGCCCTGTACAACTCAGAAGGCATCGCATTAGAGAAAGTGATAAAATTCAACTTTAAAGTCTCCAACAATGAAGCCGAGTACGAAGTTGTGATAGCAGGGTTACAAATAGCAAAACACTTGGGAATAAAAGACATTAGTGTCTTTACTGATTCCAAACTGGTAGTCAATCAACTAAATGACGAATTTCAAGTCAAAGATACCAGAATGAAAGCCTAGCACCAGAAAACCACAGAGTTAGTAGAAGGCTTCCGGAATGCCACCATTCAGCGGTGAACAAGGGCAGAGTACAAAAGAGCTGACGAACTATCAAAGGAGGCATCGACAACTAAGGACAATGATAACCCACTAGTAATTACACAAGGAAACTCCATACTTGAAAACCAAGTGGAAGAAACATGAAAATTACGAAATCGTGCAGCAAAATACACAATGATCAATGACAAGCTCTACAGAACGTCTGCCACGAACCCGTTGCTTAATTGCCATTCACCAAAAGATGTTGAATACGTTCTGCAAGAAATCCACCAAGACACATGTGAAAATCATCCTGGGGGAAGAATGTTGGCCCATAAAGTTCTCACATTGGGTTGTTACTTGCCAATGATGCAAGCAGATGCTCAAAAGCTCGTTTACAAGTGCGACAAATGCCAAAGATTTTCCCCGTACACCCACATGTCGGGACAAAACCTGATCCCGATGAGTAGCCCTTGGTCGTTCGCACAATGGGGAATGGACATCGTAGAACCCCTCCCAGCGTCCGACAAGAAAAAATTTCTCCTTGTAGCAGTAGATTACTTCACTAAGTGGGTAGAAGTAGAGCCCCTCACGAAGATATGAGAAGCCCAAGTGGAGAAGTTTCTTTGGAGAGACATTATATGTAGATTCGGGATCCCAAGGGTAATCGTCACAGACAATGGGAAGTAATTTGAAGGCAAGAAAGTCAAGGAGCTATGCAAAAACCTGAATATCCAGCAACACTTCTCTGCGCCCGCTCATTCGCAGGCAAACGGACAAGCCGAGGTTACCAACAGGACAATCTTGGAAGCAATCAAAAGAAGACTCAAAGCAGCAAAAGGATTGTGGACATCTGAGTTACACGACGTCCTTTGGGCATACAGAACAACAAAACGAACTCCGACAGGAAAAACACCTTTTGCCTTTGCGTACAGGTCTGAAGCAATGATACCCGTGGAGATCGGAATGCCAACATTTCGAACCGAAGAGTTTCGCACTGAGGACAACGTTGAAGCACTGAGATTCAGACTGGACCTCCTAAAAAAGAAGCGAGAAACAGCCTCCATCAAAACAACAACCTACCAATGGCGTATGGCAGGACATTACAATAAGAAGGTGCGAATCGACACTTTTAACGTTGGAGACTGGGTACTACGAAAATTCCAACTCATTACAAAGAAACCTAGCGCAGGCCAGCTAAACCCAAACTGGGAAAGACCGTACCGAGTAATAAAAATCAATTGTCCAAGAACATACTGGTTGGAAAACAAAGAGGGTGAAATGTACCTCGAGCATGGAATGTAGAGCACTTGAAAAGATATTATCAATGAAATCTTTCGCTCCCAAATTCAAAACGACAAGAATTCAATCAGGGTGAGGAAGTCGGATTAAAAATCCAACTCGTATATGTATTGGACGAATATATGTATTGGACGAATATATGTATTGGAAGAATTCAATCAGGGTAACGAAGTCGGATTAAAAATTCAAATACTCAGCACAGCTAGAGCATCGAGCAAAAACAAATATATGTATTGGATGAACGAGTCAAACATAAAAACAAAAACTTCTGGCCTGATAAAGTACCAAGACATAAAAGCTGAACTTTTTCTCGTCGATTGTAATGTACAACATCGTAATCCAAATATAGAATCGAATTTCGTAAACAATAGCTTCTACACGACTAGAATGTCGAACATCGAAGCCATTCATGAAATTCTGGACGAACAAGTCAGAAACCTGTCGGGAATGTCGTAAATAAAAAACTGATAAGCTAGACATACTGGACACAACAAATGCGAAATATAAAATTTCCATTGATCTTCTAAAAAAAAGATTACAAAAAGAAATTAAGAAAGAGCATCGACATCATTAGCATCTCCAGGCAGCATGGGCTCAGAAGGTTCTACGACAACCAGATCACCCAGTGAATCCAGAACAACTTCCTCGACATCATCCAATTCTTGCTCTACATAGCAACGGTATTTGGACATGTCTAAACCGTGCGTTTCCAGGAAATTCAAGAAATCATGGCGACCATCGACCACTATTTTCCAATTTGCAGCCTCTGCCGCCTTCAGCCTTTCAGTAACAGATGACAGCTCAGCTCGGGTTGACGCTAATTCTCTGTCAACAACCACAAGTCTAGCAGATACCACAAACTTGGTCTCGACAAACTCAGAATTTAACTGAGTGATTTGAATAGCAGAAGCCTTAAGACTGGGAAAACATTCCTTAGCAGAACGAATGGCCTCGTCATGTTCAGCCTTTCGATCGGACAACTCTTTCTCAGTAGCATCCAGCCGAAACTGCAACTTACCCAATTCTGCTTCAGATGTCTTGAGGTTAAAAACAAATGTATCATGAATAACCTCGAGTTCCCTCATCGACCTCTGTGTAGAATCTACAGCCCTTTCATACTCTATGCATTGTGCCTTCAACGAATCAAATTGGCGGAGAATATGATAAAGGACCAGGATATGTCCTGATAGCTTTCACTCAATGTGCGCCACTTGGTCACGAGCTGCCTTACAATCCGACCCCTTTCATGGCCGCATAAGTAAGGTGCGTCATTCCCTCCATAAGGTGTTGGAGACCCTCATCAATAAGATGACGTTGCGAGCGTTGTCCTGCACATCAACCTCGGAAGGTCAGAAGATCTCACTGGGCACAATCAAAGCAGGATGGGACACGGAGGGAGTAGCAGGCGACCCCGAGGTCCCAGCCACGACAGAAGAAATAGTAAGCTTGAAGTCTCGAGCTCGTGAAGCAACTCGATACTTCATTGTCAGATCGTACTCGAAGTCATCCAAGGTCTTAGTACCCTTTGGATTCTCCGACTACCAAAGACCAAGCTGAAGCATTTTATTTTTATTAATGCGTGAGTCATCAATCATCAGGACGACGGAGGCAGGCAAACCATAAGAGGCAACTAGATTTTTCTTGTGGTCATCTAGAGGACGAGAAACTTCCTTTTTGCTTCTTTTGATAACTCAGTTTACTTCCTCGTCTTCTCAAGCGAAAGAATCATCCTCCAAACCACGACTTCCTTTCCGAATAGAGGTAAGATGGGAGGGAGCCCTAGCAACGTCAATAACCAAGGAAGCAAGCTTTTTCCTCTTTGACACACGACCGGAACTGACAGCCAACATCCTGGAAGGCCTAGGAACTTTCATTTTCCTAACAATCAAGCTGGTACTCCCAGAACAAAGTAACTCGGCCTACATGCTCATCAACAGAACCCTCTTGGCGGCCGACGTCCACATTACCAATGCCGCAACAGTCACTTCCAAAGCGTGGCCCGCTTCACCTGGTGAATATAAGCCACTATGGATAATGGCATCTGTAGTAAGAAAATCTTCCACTGAGACTCGGGGAAGATCGCAAAAGTGACTCCATAACTTCTATTCTTCCAAAGACAACGACAACTTGACTCTCTTAGACTCTCGGAATGAACGCAGAATCTGACTTCTGCGAAACCTAAAGTAATTGGAAGAAATGGACGTGTAAAACCAAGACCTTGACCAACCCCCATACTCCTCTCGTAGTCCTTGAAACAAGAATGAGAGCGAAGAAAACAGATGCAATTGGGGTTTATGTTAAACCCCACCAAAGAATGCAAAACCCTGGCATTCATAGGGATACTAGCCGCGACAACCCTTGTTAAAGTCGAAATCATCACCTTCCAACCATTAGGAACCAGTTGGGTCGGAGCGATGCCAACCAAATCCAAGTACTCTCATACGATTGCAGGAGCCGGAAACCTAAAACCAGAGTGGAACATACCAGGACACAAAGCGATGTACCCATGTTTTGGACGACAAGGATTGTCGCCCTCTTCGGGGAAAACGATTTCCAGATCAGCCGACAACGAGTAATCATGATGGATGCTATACAGAGTCACGTACATTGCCCGCTTAGGCAAAAAGAAAGCTTCACAGGCATTAAGAACATTGCCGCTCAAAACTCTGAAGTTAGACATAAATGCAGAGCAAACGCGAGGAATCAAGGAATCAACAACTAGAAAATAAGGAAGTACAAAAGAAATTAAAACACACTCAAACTTCTCATTTTAGAAGGACGTGCAGCGAAAGGTTTGCTCTTGGGAGAACGTGTAAGATATGATAGTCGCACAAAATCTTAGAAATTGTGTTAAAACGAGCAGGCGGACGGAACATTGGAGAGACAACAACAACAACAGATAGCAAGAGCACTAAATGTGTCGTAATATTGAAATCGAAAACAAAACCACCACACAGTTAGTGGATACATAAACATACCCACTAACTAAGGCCGGCGTAGCTGATAATACGTCAAAATAGATCGGGCATCACGGCCATACACGTGGCAGAGAACATCCATCGCGAGGATATGACATCCTATCTATTGGGCCAGCTTGTAAAACCCAAAAAGAATAAAGCCAACCACAAAGACCCAGATGGGGCCCACTATAAGAAGATGTAATCTAAACCCGAATCCATGCCCGAACGAATCAAAGCCCAAATCCAGACCCAACACGAGTTCTATCATAAATAAGAGGAACGTTGCACCAAAAAAGAGTCGTGGAGGGAGTTACGCTTCCATGGACGCATCTCCATCAAGAATGAGACTGTTACGAGATACATCTCCTTCCGTTGTGGCTCACATGCTTAAGTCACTCATAAAATTAACCGCGACCATTATAAAAGGAAAAGGGAACATTCGACACAGGTATGCAAATTTAACTGAGTTTTGTCAATATTTACTTCTTTCTTCAAACAGAGATGCTGACTTAAGCATCGGAGTGCCTTCGACCACCAAAAAAGTGGTCCTTGGCAGTCTAACATCTGTTTTGCAGGTTAAACTCATAAGAGGACAATTTTTGGATGCATCAAAACTAACAAAAAAATGAATTTATTGTGCAAGACTTTGGTGCGAGTGTCTCTAAGGGATACTCGCATATTTTCTTGTGTGTCATGAAGCAAACTTGCATGAAACCTTAGTTTTCTAAAACTCACCATTGATGCGAAAATTGATCTAATTCTCATAGCTCTCTATAAAATTTCAAAAATAACTATTTACTCATTTCATTCATTATGTATTTGATTGCCTTAATTATTGGTAATTTATATTGCATCTATAGTTGGCCATTGTTTGTTTTGATTAAGAAGTAAATAGGTTGACTTCTTACTTAGAATAAAAAGTCAAAACTTTGTAGTAAACACTTTATTTTTCTTACCATAATCAGAAGTTTGCTTCTAATTAGAACTAGTAAGAAGCCAAAAAAACCAATGATCTGAAGTAAGTGCAACTCTTTCGAATACTTGTTAATACACATTTGCAAATTTTAGATGAAGTACTAGTATTTAAGCTAAAACCAAAACTTCTTTTCAATGTAATAAGAACTAGTTTGCAATTTTGGAAGAGCCAATTCTGATTGTGCGAGGTGGTGTAGAGATCAAATGCAGCCAACATGACATCACAAGCAGAAAAAAAATGAATTGTTTGATAAAATGAATTACTTTTGGGGTTTTTGGAAAGAGTTGTGTCACACAAGTATATGATCCTCCTGCTACTGCCAGCCACCAATATTTACACCAGCACTTCTATGACATCATAATACTTCTACAAAATGGTTGTCTCCTACTTCCCATGCTTTCTTTTGGTTTCTTCTTTATTGCTTACTACAGCAAGAGGATAGACTCACAGCATTGGAGATAGTCATGGATGAACTAGGAACCCCAGCTACACCGAATGGGTCCAAGGGAAAAGCTTTAACGGTGACACATTGTGTAAGGCCTCTACCAACTGAAAAACCAATTCATTCATTCTGCTGCAGCTTCTTTTCTCCAAAACTCATTCTCTGTTACATATTTGCTTTCATTTTAAAAGAAAAAACATTCACAAATCAGGCTCATTTCATTTTTAATTCACTCGTACTTTATTTAACTGAATTTTACTGATATTCCGAATTTGAAAACTGAAATTGTTGGAATATTAAACCCACTCTAATTATTCATGGGCGTAAAATTTTTCATGTGTTTATTCACGGTGTAGTTGTACGATTGGTAAAAGCTCAAAGTTATAGAGAGGGTGAATCTAATCATATATCAAGTGAAAGTGAAGTCGTGAAAATATAACTATATCGATGGGTACCAATCGTACAACTACACCATGAATAAGCACATGAACAAATTTAGGCATATGAATAATTGGACTGAGTTTAATATTCCAACAGAAACTATTAGAGGAAACTTTGTAAAAACAAGGGAATCAACATCCTGCCCCATCAACGGGTTCAACAATTCTAAAGAGCGAGGCGACAGGGCGTGGTGTTCAACACGTGTTGAGGAGAGAGAAGCTAAAGAGAAAAAGAAAACCCTCACCTCTCAGTTAACTCGAGTAAGGCTAACTGACGAGGAAACCAGTGAGGGATGGAGACCTTCCATATGCGTGCAGGAGATGGAGGGTCCTCCCTCCCTCGCTGGTTTCCTCGACAATTAGAATTTTCCCTGCTAACTCACCTCAGCTTCTCCCCTCCCCTCTTTCTCACCTCCCAAAAAAAAAAAGAGAACGACGAAGCTTCGTTTCCACTCCCAAAACACCAGGGTTTATCTTTCGTTGTGGAGAGAAGCTTCTCTGGGATCGATCTCTCCTTCATCTTTTTTAGCAGAAATTGTGTGTTTTGTAGTGGAAAATGGGTGCTAAGCAAGAATAAGGTTTCAGAGCGAGAGAGTAAGTGGTCTAGAGTAGGAGGAGGAGATGGGGCAAGGTACCATCTCAGATAGAAAATGGGTGCTTGTGTTTGCTCTCATCACAGATCGAAGAGAGGCTCACAGATCCAACACTAAATCCCCCCTTTGCTCACCGCCGATCGAAGACGAAGCCCTTCTCTCATCCCAGATCGAATCAGTGAATGAGATTGTTTGTGAACAATTGTGTGATGAGGCTGTTGGGTAGACATCGCTGCTGTAATTTTATTGTGAATCAGTGTTATAGGGTAGACATTGTTGCTGTAATTTTATTGTGAATCAGTGTTATAGGGTAGACATTGCACAGTGTTGCTACTGCTGTTAGCGCATGTTGTTCTTCAAGTTGTTAGTGAATCAACTGCTGCTGCTACTGCTGTTAGTGCAAGTTGTTCTTCAAGTTGCTGCTGTTAGTGCATTGGTGTAGTCGTGTGGATGGATAATAGCTCAGGCCAAACATTGAAACAAATAACATGTATTTATGGAAACTAGTGGTTAACAAGATTGTACCGATGAAGCTTTTGTATGGTTTGGCTTGCGAGTCTGAATGACACCCAGGCTTTGAAACAACATTAAACGTAATTTATATCCTCAAACCGCTGAAGCTTTTAACCTTCTTTAGAGCCTCCTCTTCCATTTCAACCAAAAGATGGCAAAATGTTTCAATGTCACGTGCTTCTTCTTTGAATGTGAACCTGTACTCCCTCCATACATATTCCTGAGATCCATCTTTTGATGTCACCTTAGGAGCCTTACCTAGAACATCGAATCCTCTATGGTCAAGAGGCAACATCAATGCATCCTGCACATATGCACAATGTAACGGTCACAACATTGTTTCTTTAGATAACTGTACGATAGAAAAAATTGTCGCAAGGACACACAGTGAATATAAAATGATGTTACATACGCCTCTGTTGTGTCATGTATGAAATGTTGAGCATTTTGTTATCTGTTGACAAATTCTTATCAAAATGGAGAGTCTTCGTTATTGCTTAAAGTTTAATCTCCTATTTTGAGATTGCTTTGATTCCAAAAGTCCATCGAACCATTTACGAATATTAGTGCAAACCAATGTTTCGAATGAGTACGAACACATATAAGATAACCAACTTATTTACTGTAATCACAACCACCAAATCACAAACTAATGAACCAATGATTAAGAAATTATCAAAACCCCATACCGTCGTGTTATGCATGTCGTCTTCCGGTATCCAAATTTATGGCTTCCCCCTCTTGAACAAATACTTGACCTTCGAAGAATGAATTTCATTCTTACTTCAACCAAAGAGAAACAAACTAACTCAATCATGAAAAGGCCTATCCTATAAGAACAACAACAAAAACAAGCACGATTTCAATTCAAAGTGTCTTTGAGTTATCTGCCTAACAATTTAGAACCCAAATCACTATTCTCATTATTTTTCGATGCAAATCATCCTTGCTAGAAAAGGCAAAGGGGTTGCCTAAATCTTGCACTGATCAATTAAAATCTCTGGGGTTGTCTAAAAAACCCATCAAAAACACAAATTGAAACCCAAACCATATTTACATTGCTATTATGTAAAGCTTCAATTTTTTAACTGATTCCAACAACAATTTATTATACACTAATCAATCTATCCGACTTGAACTTTACCTTCCTTGTGCATCAGCTTTGATGGTATTCAATTGGCCTTGCCAATTAGAAGCCAATATGTTCTGCAAACCCAACAGGTAATTACAAACCAATTACAATCCACAATTGTTGGGGTTCTCAGAAATTGACTTCAAATAAGGAAAAAAATGAACTTTGAGAAGAGACTCTTACCTTGCTCTTTTCTGCCAATGTCAAGACCACTCCCTTGTTTTTCATCTTAGACCCCAAAACTCTACACAAGCACCCATTTTCCACCACAAAACGCAAAATTTCTGCTCAAAAAAAAACAAACCCAGGATTTCTGTAAAATTGTTCAAACTCACAAACTAAATGAACCAACTTCAGATCTGAGTAATCCTTTCAGATGATTTGAAGAAACCCCAAATCAGCAAAAAAAAAAACAAAACAAAACAAAACTTTAAGCAAAAACAACAGTACCCAGATTGAGATTTAGATAGAAGATGAAGAATACCTGATAAAGATCAAAACTTGTCTGATCACTAATGAATTTCTGATAAACCCCAGCTAAAGTTGCAAACTTTATAAGCTGAACATCCAGAGAAAGTCTGATAAACCACATCTTCTCGATCTGTTTTGGGAAGACGAAGGAGCGATCGATCCCTAGAGAAGCTTCTCTCCACAACGAAAGATGAAACCTGGTGTTTTGGGGAGTGGAAACGAAAGCTTCTTCGTTCTCTGTTTTTTTTTGGCGGCAGGGCCTCGCTCCCTAGAATTGTTGTACTACTAATATTCCAGTGTTGTCAGGAAAACAACCTCAAAGTTTCCGGGTTGTAAGCCCGGTATAAGAAGGCTAGGTTTATGGGAAAATACCTCCCCTCCCCCCTTCCCCCTCCCTAGTCCCTAGTGTATTTTCACTTCTGTCGATCAGTGCACACTTTGCCTATTTACAGTGACATTTTTAAAAGTGATGAATCATTCTTATCTCCACTCTTATTGCTAACAGTGACTACTATCCTTAATTTGCAGTGTTCACTTAGGCAAATGATTTGCACAATGTGGTGCAAGTGAATGAAACTGCCTAACAACAACTGCGTCAAGATCCAAACCAAGGTGTGTTTCAAAGTGGCAACGATTTGAATAGTCTGACTGAGGCTGGGCAAGTTTGGTACCTATGTGGAATAGAAGATCACTGTGAAAATCGGATGAAGACAACCATGAATGTACTTGCGTAAGGGAGGGCTGCATGAATGATACTTGGTGTTTAATGCTGTTTCAATAAAAGATAATATATACGTGCAGTGGCAGAAAGCTGTATAGCATGTCTTGAAATGTGTCTTGAGTTGCAGGAACTTGCTATTTCAATACAATGTTCTAATTTCAAACAAAACCGTCTAAGAATTCATGTATGATACACACCGTAGTTTTGAGATTCCATAACCAGATAAAATAAATACCTCTACCACAATCCATAGTGTAATCCAATGTATTGGCAGATCGTATCACAGGCCTGGGACCTTGTTGGAAGAACAGTCTCGTGACCATGAGCTAGCTCGTTTGAAAGACTTGATGCAGATCCAGGGCTGGAACCCTTCGTGGCATTCCAAATTTTCAATAACCAATGACAGTTCGATCCTGAACCAATTCGGAGTGTCCCCAACTGGAGCATCACCTCGCTTTTGTTGATGGATGCAATGAACTTCTCAATCCTGAATCAGAGTAGGGTAGTGTTGTAGTTTACAATTTACACCCTCAACAGATGCTAACAATAACATTAGCATCATCCAAGAGGTTAAAGAATCAAACAGCACGATGAAGATATAGACAAAGCCAAAACCTAATTTCACCGCCTGTTGGTTCATTTTCAATTATGAGAATCGCTGTAACATTGAAAGCAAACACACAATTTGCATTCATGTCCCAAAATAGGCTCATCTCTTACCAAACCTGTGAGGATTGCAAAGTATGTTCAGCAGAAATGGCTGCACATAAAAGGGTTAAAGGCTCTAAAATGCAATTTTTTCCTTCCACTTTCACTCATAAGAGAAGACAGATTATATAATGGCGTCCATAGCTAAGACGATTTGTATATTCATAACTCTTCTTTCAGACAAAAAACAACTATGTCCTCTAAAGAACCACCAAAAAAGATAATGCTCCACCAAAGACGACAACTATACAGCTAGGAAATTACCAAGAGTAACCAATTAACAAAAACTCAAAACCCATGTCAAGAATTCATTCCGAATTTGTTTCTATTTTACTTTTTGCTCCTCCATACTCCTCTCACTCATAAGCTTTCTCCCAGTCATCAACTACTTCTGACGTCTCTGCTTCTTCCTTTGCACCCTCTACAGAGGAGGGCTGCCCCTGCAGATTAGAACTGGAAGCTTTTGGCACTGACAGCATACCATGTTCACTACCTCCTGGGTTCTCCACTGCAGGCACTGATTTATCTGGATCTAGTACATTCCACCGATTTGTGGAAGTAACCTTCCCTTTCCATGCTGGCTGCACCTGCGTGTCAGTGTTACCACCAGCCCAATCATCACTACTACTTCCCCATGAATCTTCTGTCCAACTGCTAGACTCCTGCACAACTGCCTTTTTCCATGGATTAGCCTTTGTAGGCGGTGCAAGGGCTGCCCCTCCCTCCTTCATTCCTATACACCAGGCATTGATGCCTGAAGATCCAGCTGCAGATGTACCACTGACTACAACAGCACCATGATATGCCGAACCATGATCTAACCTTCTCCGTGCAGTTGCTGCTCGGGCAGGATCACTGAACACAGCCAATGCATTTTTATCATTCAACCAAACCAGTTCACACTCCCCACCAAATCTCAATACCAGTGCACTTATATCTGCATCGCCTGGCAAATCCAATAAAGACACCACAAGCCTTGGATCCATGTCTACCAAAGGATCAAATGATGGCGGCTGGGAAACATTCTGGGCAACAGAACCTTTTGATCCAAGTAGTCGAGTTGGTACTTTGGACTTGGGTGTAACGCGAACCACAATAAACCGCTTTGGCTCCCAACCAGCTGCATGGACAGCAAGCTTCCATCTCTCTGCAATCTGCCTTGTAGCGTCTCTCTTATCCTTCAGCATTGGACAGAAAACATGAATCCTGAGACCATTTACGGAGCTCCCTTTAGTCTTGCCCAGAACCAAGTACTTGAATCTCTCTTCAATGGACAATACCCACTTCGGATCTCGCCTAAGCATGTCAGCAAGCAAATCTGAGACAGCATAACTCTCACCAAAATGTAGGGAATCCAAGTTTGGAGTAATATCAAATGCATCTGCAAGAACCCTTTTGCGCTCCATCTTTGCACACTCATCATCACAGAGAAGCTTCCTCTGCCCAAGTGAGACCTTCTTTCCATTTGCTTCCACAGCTTGGAGGGGAGCTGGCAACTTTTGGATAATAGAAGCTTCAAAGACAGAATCTACATGAAAACCACCAGCATCACAGGGTACTGTTGCAGTTATCCGACCACACGAACAGGTGATTGTCACATGAAATTCACATCTTGTATCAGGACAAGGTGATAAAGGGTGACATGAAGCGGTGCATGTATGCCTGCAATCTCTCCTTGGGGCACCACAAACCTGCCCACAGGATGACTTTGAACTGGAACCAGATGCACAAGAAGGATCACATGGCGGTGGGTGGCAGGTTCTGGCACATGCGTGCATACCACAAACCCGAGTCTTGCCACAAAGTTGATTACATCGAATATCTTTAGACCCACAAGGTATATTCCGCAGAAAAACGTGCCCACCAATGCATTCCTTTGCCACAGGAACTGAACAAGGTGGACAGTCTCCAAAATGGCAGCTGTGAGAAGAGGTGTGACCGCAAGGCTGAGGAACCAAGCATGGATGCTGACACGAGGGAAGAGGTGTGCCACAAGGTAGCGGAGGAGGAATCGATGTCTTCCCACAGGCACATACCAATTCGGTGAAGATAGTTTCCAGACAGGGTGGGCAATGTCCGCTGTGACAGAGTGATTCACAGGAATGCTGACCGCACCTCAGCTTCTTCCCACACGACATGGAGCACAAGTGAGGGTCCCAATCACCTGAAAATTGATTGGATCGACTGGAATTGTTAAAGAGAGGACAGCACCTCTCACTGCATCTGTGCCTACCACAATTCTTTTTCCTCCCACATGGCTTGTCACACAAAAACTTCTGTTTGTCATCTATTTTTCTGAAACACTCTATGCTTCTCGATGAAGACCCACAGCGGCAACTCTGATTAACAATGACCATGCAAGGTGCACAGTCCCCTTCATGGCACAACCCCTTACAGTGGTGAATTCCACATGGCAAGAGCTTGCCACAGATCTGAGAACAAGTTAGAATTGGATCCAAGCAGCTCTTCCTCTCTTCCTGTAATTCGGTTTTCCCACAATAGCAAGCCTTGATTCGAGATGGCATCAGCTCACACTCTCCACAAGGACCTGGATGGCACACATCTTTACAAACATGATTCCCACAAGAAAGAGTTTTCCCACACATAGAGCTACAAGAGAAGACCCCATCATTATGTTGTATTTCTCCTTTCACATCCATCTCTCCACAAAGAATGACTTGCTTCTCCTTCTTACAGAAACACAAGGCAGACAGGAGCACCTGGCAAGTTCCACAAGGACCTACATGACAAATCTTCTGGCAATGGTGACGTCCGCATTCAAGGACCTTGTTGCAACGTTGACCGCAAGTAACGACAGACTTGCGATCAGAACATCTGGTGGTTATAGTTTCTTTTCCACAAGGGCAGACACGAGGATGTGCAAATGCCTTACAAGGAGGGCATGGGCCAGGGTGGCACTGCAATACGCAAAGATGTGGACATCTCTCATCGTCTTCGTCAACATTAAGAATCATTTTCTTTTCAAGAGGCCTCCCACACGGTTCTCCACACGAATGGGGGGTCAAATACAAATCAGAAGGGGGATCAGGTCTCTTCCCACAGAAGCAAATGTACCTAATCTCCTTGGATGAAACCAACTGCACAGATTGACAACCGGGGCATCGCCAATTCAAGCCCTGATTCTTTTCTGCAGACAAATCAACTGAGATAGGCACCCTAGCCCATTTCTTAATACAATTGAGATGAAAAATGGAGTAACAACTGGAACAGGACCAAATGGGTGCCGACCTCCTTACCATGTCGTAACAAATCATACATTCAACAGTACCCTTCATTAGTTTCTCTTGAATTTCTTGAACAAGTTGGGGCACACTGAATTCCTTGGTTTGCGGTGGTGGTGGGACAACCCGATCATCCTCCTTCTTATTCCTTGGATTGGAATGCTGCGGCTGGAAAACATGACCTCTCGGTGGGGGAGGCATGAAATTTGCAAAACTCCCTCCAGCTCCTCTTCCTCCTCCTCCTCCTCCTCCCCTATTATGATTACGACGGGATCGATTTGAAGGAAGCCCAGGATGATGGTGGTCTTGGCTTTGGTTATTGTTGTTGTTCCCATTCAGATTCGGGGACCTAATTGGTGGTGGTGAATCTACAACAGTTGGAGCACTGGTAGGGGTTGGAGTTGGTGTGGGTGAAGGAGCAGTAACAGCAGGAACAGGAGTAGGGACAGATCCTCCTCTAGGAACCCATTCTTGCCTGGAAGTGTTGTTGTTGCGATGATGGTTTCCGTCCCTATTGTTACGAGATTGAAAGCTCATTGTCTGGGCCTGGGACGGAATCGAGATCCACACACACGCCAAAAGGAAATAGAAATGGAAGTGGAAACCCCAACACCTCCTTCAATCACTAATCAAACCCCGCTCCCTATATATGTAGGGTTATTCGATGGATGGATTGAGTGAGTATGAGAGAGAAAAAGGGAAGGAAATATTCAATAACCCTAACCCTAACTGTTTGATAGATATTGAAACTCAAAATGTATGTAATCTAATCTATGTACAACAAACAGAAGAAGAAGAAGAGGAAATTTAAGAGATAGGCAAAGTAGTAAGAGTTACCTGAGATAGAGATGACAGAAGAAGAAGAAGAGTTAGTGTCGTGAATTGTATTGAGGTATCTCTTTCTTTCTCTTTTGGGGGAAGGAGGTAGAGAGATCCTTTATATAGGGAGTTTGAAAGCAAGGCAAAAGTAACGCGAGAGCGAATGAGAGAGAGAACCCAGCCGAACCGCCTTGCCTTGCCTTTCCTCAATGAGCGAACGAGGCAAGGGATTTACTTGGTGCGCACTCTTAATTTTAGGTCATCTGGGTATTTTCTTGTTGACTTGACCATGCATCCATCGGCTCCTTTGTTTGGAAGTGAAAGGGTCAAATTTGTTGTTCCCATTTTAATGTTTGGAGGATACGCATTCCATCTCAAACCGTTGGATTGCCTCCACTCTTTGCCTTTCCAAATGATTTTTCAAATATGATAATGGAAACCCAATGCTCACACTGATTTCTTTCCAACGCGGATTGATAATGGGAAGATTTTAGCTCGAATTAAGGTGGACGTATATATCTTGCACACTTACTTCATTTTACTAACTTCATCTTCTCCTCATCTACCATTTTCTTTATTTTTATAACTTATCCAATTTCCAACTTCCATAGAGATACTTGATTTTTTTTAACAAATTTTATTTTTTTAAAACCACGATAAGAATTTGGCTTTCCCAATTATAATTTGGAAAACCATTGGGGATGCTTTAAAAACTTCATATAGCCTTCTAGTCACAAGTCCTGGTATAAAACATAAATTGAATTAGAGCTGTTCTACACAGCGAGGAAGTGGGCGAGGAAATCAGCAAGGGAGGGAGAGAGGGGACCGCCCATCCCCCTCGGGATGTGCGTTGTCATTTTTCATGCGCACATCCCGAGGGGGATGGGCGGTCCCCTCTCTCCCTCCCTCGCTGATTTCCTCGCCATTTAGAATTTCTCATTGAATTAAAAACAAACAAAACTTTGCAATAATGCATAAGATATTATATTCAACAAAAGATTAATTTAAAATGAGCAAAACTATAATTCCAAATAAAGAAAGCGGGGAATGGAAAATGTGTGATCCTAGTTACCTAATGCAAATGGGACAATGTTTTTTTTTTTTTTTTTGCCTTTGAACGTATCGACTATGTTTGTCTCTCACTACAAAAAAAGATGCAATAGCTACAAATACTAGAGACGGAATTAAAAAACAGTCTCTAATTAAAAGATTTGCGATGGCAAAAAACCGTCACTAATTCTTTTGGTAACTATCGAAACCAAAAATCATAAAAACTGTACTTGCGCCGGGAAAACTGTGGCTAAATTCAGAATAAACCGTAGCCAATGATCATATCTGAGTCCAATGTTGGGGGAAGAGGTCTAAACTGTAAGGCTCTAGAGTTGAGTCGATGTTGTCTAACTGTTTGAACTTGAACCCGTATCAACTCCATTCTGGAGGTGGCCAGCTCAATACGGGAGAAACCATAGGGGCAGTCAAAGGTTGTGAATCAGTTATGGCTCTAGCAAGAATGTGATAGAGGGTGTAACGACCCGATCCGCACAGTATCATATTGTCCGCTCTGAGCCCAACCGGCCCGCACGGCTTTAAAACGTGTGATACTATGGGGATCCGACCTCGCACATATATAACACATCCCCCTTCCGCACCCAGGCGATGTGGGACTATGTCCCCTTTGTAGCTCGTCCAACCTTTCTCGGGCCTATTGGGCATGTTGGGCTCCAACCCTCACCCTCACCCTCAACTCCGCCCACTCCAGGGTCTCACAATCCACCCCCCTTAGGGCCCAACGTCCTCGTTGGCCACACAGACCCAACGTCCACGTCGGCACACTTCCGGCTGGGTCAGGCTCTGATACCATTCTGTAACGACCCGATCCGCACAGTATCATTTGTCCACTATGGGCCCAACCAGCCCGCACGACTTTAAAACGCGTGATACTATTGGGATCTGACCTCGCACATATATAGCACATCCCCCTTCCGCACCCAGGCGATGTGGGACTATGTCCCCCTTTGTAGCTCGTCCAACCTTTCTCGGGCCTATTGGGCATGTTGGGTTCCAACCCTCACCCTCAGGTCCGCCCACTCCAGGGTCTCACAGAGGGATACCAGTTTTTCAGTATCCATAGCTATACGTGATCCGGATGGTCAGGGGGTTAGGGCTAGTGACAAACCATTGATTCTGCCAGGCTTTCTAGTTGAGGTGAAAAAAAGAAATGAATTGTTGGGTGTTGAAGTTGGTCTTGCAAAAAACACAATTGTTGTGTGTTTGCCAAATGGTATGAAGCATGACCGTGAATTGAGAGAGCATTTCATCTTTGTCTTTAGGGTTAACTCTAGCAGTGTCCCTCATGTCCACCAATTGTAGCTCAGTTGGTCGGACATCTACTCTCTTTGTGAGAGGTTGTGGGTTTGAGACTCATCAGTTAGGATTTTGTGAATTTTGCCCGATTATTAGGAGCATATGTGTTCCACCGTTGATAAGCCTACGGGTATTGAATGCAGTTGCTTAAATGGACTAGACCGGAACGAAAGCAAGTCTCAATGCGAGATGGAGGCGACTAGGATATTAAGTTGCAACAATATTGCAGCATTCCGGCCTGGTTTGGTTAACCCTATAGAGTCAGTCATGTAGCCTTCAGGCATGGATTAATAAATAAATAAAAATGGTCAATTTCTCCCATAAACTTGAGAAAGAAAAGAGTAGTGGGAGTGTGGAAGTTTTCGTTATGCCAGTCGATTGGAATATGGGAGATTTGCCAGAGTTGATTGATTACTAGGCAGATAAAAAATATGAGTAACATCTTCGGAATGATTGTTGCAGAAGATACATCAATCCTCAATAGGCATGTGAATCCTAGCCAAATTTGTCAGTGGGAAGGATGATTTGCCCAATCGTCCAAAGTAAGAAAATAGCACTATGTGCTGCCTTAATTTTCCATAGTTGTCTGAGGAGTTTTGCATCAATGGAGGTGACAGAGTTATTTGAATTGGAGCATTCAAGTTTCTTAATTGTGAAAGCCTTGGTCGTGTTCTTAACAAAAAAAAGGCATTTCTTGTCAAATAGCCAAATAGGTTTTAATTCCTCTTTCCATCGGTGTCCTGAGTGCAAAATCCAGAGGTCTTGAAAATCGGTGGGGAGATAAGGTATGGAAGGATCAAGAAAACACTCTATAAGCATGACTCCCGGCTTAACCCAACAGTCCTTCCAGAGGTCAATAGAATTGCCTAACATCACTTGCCACACAATGTATTGTTTCATTTTCGTTAGAATGGTAAGGATACCTCTCCAAGCGAAGGAGGCAGTGGTCGAGGGTTTTGCAAGTTGAAAAACGCTCTTATTAAGAAAATAAAAAGCTTTGAGTTGGAGGGTGTGTTGACTTTGTGGTAAGGCAATCGCATGTCACGAATTCTTTGCCATTAAAACAAGATTTTTGTTCCTATAAAAAGGAATATTGAGGCCTCCTAGATGTCGGGGGAGGGTAATTCGATCCCAGATGCACATATGTCTAGCATTGTTGTCCAGGGCTCCATTCCACTAGAAATCTTGTGCCAAATTGTCAAGTTTAGTAGTGATAGAATAGGGAATGAGGAAAGTTTGCATGGTATAGACTGGAATCTAATTGAGGACTGTTTTGATCATAACAATCCTCTCAGCTTGAAAAAGAACTTTAGATTTTCAGTTATAAAGCTTAGCATTGACTTTATCAATAAGAAATTAGAAATCAGAAGTTTTTTTTCCTAGAGAGCAGTAGAGGAGAACCTAGATAATTCTCTTTTGGGTTGTACAATTTTGAGCCCAGAATCTTATTTATCATCTTTGCATGGTGCAGGTAAACATTTGAGCTATACAAAATCCTTGTCTATGTTAAATACTTAAACCCTAGCCTCCTACCTTACAAACAACAGGGATGAGTTACTTCAAGCCCAACTGATTCTTAATAGTTGTATTCACAAGCATTCATTAGAGCTCAAAAAAAGGTGAAAATTCATAATACAAGATTATGAATAAAATCATTCAACATTTGTAATTCTCACACCACACAACAATTTCCATTTCCTTCCACTTTCTCATACATAAACTATTTGACATTCATACCACTTTTATGCTTATTGACTTACATCATCCTCAAAATAATATACATGGGTGAAATACGACAAAGTCCAACTAATTTGCCACAATACATGGCTTGTGTTGACATGGTTAGCTCCACATATGTAAGTTACATAAGTCAGATACAAGATCCATAGCATTACGACAAATCTATATCCAAATTCGCAACTGGAAAAGTTTGTCCATCTTATGTAGTGATGGCTATTGATGTTTTGCTTATTATGTGTTATTTATGTTAATTATGTGTTATTAGTAACAATAAAAAAAATTTACTATCAGAGTTTTCCAATTACTCCTCAAGTAATTAATTGACATGTTACTCGATCCTCCACCAAGTTGTTATCAAGTACCGAGTAAACTACCTAGGTATTCACAAGCATTCATTAGAGCTTAAAAATGTGAAGATTCCTAATACAAGATTATGAATCAAACCATTCCACTTTGTAATTCTCACACCCAGTGTAGTCAAGGCGACCGCCTAGGCGCGCCTCAAGGCGTTTTTACAAAATTTCGCCTCAAAGTGAGGTAATGTGGTGTGGTGAAATGAGGTGTCCACTTCGGACCACCTCACCCCGCCTCAGCCCAAAAATTGGTTGTAGCCAACCCGATTGCAACCCATTTACAGCCTAATTGCAGCAAAAAGATGTTGCAACTCACTCTATAATAAAGTTTTATGTTTATTGGTGTAATATTTGACCAATTTGATAAAAACAAGATAAAACGTTTCTAAGTTTTGATAAATTTGTCACATTTTTTTATTTTTTTTTTGGAGAAAACAAACCATGTTTTGGAGAAAAAGAGGTTGCAACCCACTCTAAATAAGGTTTTATGCTTTTGGAATACCATATACTTGTAGATTTTTACCAACCATTCCAACAATTTCTTTTAACAATTGTTCAATATTCTCAAGCTTATATTCTTTAAAGATTATTGATTTTTAATGATTTAGCGGATGTTTGCAAGTTACTTGACACTTATGTAGTGCATCTTTTCGCTATGTTATGCAATTTTATTATATTTTCATTTCGATTCTTGGTTGTTGTGTCACTTTTTGTACATATTTACTTATGATAGTTATCAAAATGATAATGTATACTACCATGCTGATATGTTTCAAGTTATTATAAAATAAATATTTAAAAAATATTTCGATTCTAGGTAGTTATGTCACTTTTTGTACATATTTGCTTATGATACTTATCAAAATGATGATGTATACTACTATGCTAATATGTTTCAATTTATTGTAAAAACATCTTTATAAAATGTTAAAACCGCCTCAGTGAAGTGAGGTGTCCGCTTCGCCTCATGCCTGAGGCATTTTCAGACTCATCCGCTTCAACACCTTAACTACAATGCTCACACCACACACCAATTGTCATCTCCTTCCACTTTTTCAGACACAAACTCTTGGACATCCTTACCACTTTTATGCTTATTGACATACATCATCCTCAAAATAATATTCACTATAGTCATCAATATACATCCTCAAAATAAGACAAAGTCCTAATAATTTGCCTCAATACCCACCTCGTGTTGACATAGATGTCAGGTAAGTTACATAAGTCAGATACAAGATCCATAGCACTGCGCCAAGTCTATATCCAAATTCGGTGATGGAAAAGTTAGTCCATCCCTTTATCTCCAAAATTCAAAAACAGATATTGCTTTTTAGAAACTCTAAATTTTTTTAATGAAACCCTTAAAGTTACAACTTGCTTTTATGCATATTTCAACATTTAAAATTTGTACAAGTTAAAAGAAACAATATATAAAAACATTTGTTTAAAAAAAAAAAACATACATCATAATATAAACATATTAATATAAGATAATGAAAAAAATTCCCATTCACTTAACGAAAATAGGGCAGATGAACAGTGAAGCAGGCACCTCTGTCAGTCATGTCGCATTTTTGTTTCCCGTAATGCCCCTATGCAAATTGGAAAACTCTCACCATCCTTTACAATATCTTTCACGGACGGTTTTGCCCTCGCCAAAATTTTGCAATTCCCATTATGTCCCACTTAAACTCAAATAATAAAAGAAAATATGTAGGGGTGTTTTGATCCATTTAACTCTTGCCTAAATTCGTGATTGGCCACGTGAAAGCAAATTGCCCTCCATCCTTTCACTAAAAAGAAAAATATGTAATATGTCTAAATTATCCTCATAGATGTAAAATTCTAGAATCTATATACATTAGGTCAAAGGGTAAAATTGTCACTTACAAGTACAAAAAATAAAAAGTAAATGTTGTCTAACACGATTTTACTATTTATCTTTGGGAGTAGTTACAATATCCTCAAAGGATATCACATATGATGTCTACCCCAAGCATATTTTATGTATTTTTTTATCTTACGATCTTCTCCAAACAGAGATCTCACTGTTGATAATACATACAAGTCTTTGTTGGTGGTGGGATGGTGATAGGTTGGGCCAATGCAAAATTGGATGCCTCAGCCCAACCCATGGTAGTATTTTAATTTCTTGCACTTTCTCATATTAATTTTGTGATGTTGATATAGTTTGTGTATTATGTGATTCCCCTTTGTATTATTTACTTACCGTTGAATTGATAAAATGTTATTTCTGTTCAATTCGATGCACCACTCACCCGAGAGCTAGCATATCCATTGTCGACCCAACGTATTTAGCAGACTTAATATATTACAGAAAAATTGTACAAAGGCAAAAGGGAGTTGCAGTCGATCCAAACATGCTTTCACGTTGCCTCATTGCTCAAGAGCAAGGAATGTGATTTCTCGAAATATGTCGAAATATTTCATATTTTGAATTTATCGAAATCTCTTTCGAAATTCGAAATATGTCAAAATTTCCTTGAGAAATGAAATAAATATTTTAATCTTCGTATATTTTAACATGCTATAATATGATTTTAGTATCAATAGTTTGTTATGTGAGTGATTCTTATGTAATATGTGGTTTGTATCGGCGAACCGAAATCAACTCAAAAAACAAAAGTTCATCATAATTGAGATTGGAGATTGGTTCCAGTTTTGATCCAAAATTAAGAAAGTTCCTCAAATATTACTTGAAAATATATTATGTTTTGTAAACCATGTTACAAGAGGTTTGATTTTTTTTTTTAAATGGTAAGCCATATTTGCTTTTATATTTAGTAATTTAATGACCTATTTGAGAGTGTCAAAGGCACGACCCAAAGACCAGGATGACATGCCAAAAGGCATGCCACAAAGTATATGGCCGTTGGTACACTAGTTCACTTAAAATAAATGAGTTAGATATTTACCTCATAGTATTGCTAATTTATAAAAATTACAAAAAATTAATTGAGGCCTTTGATTGTATAAAAACACGTGCGCTTGCACATGCAAAGCACTAGTAACTAAAATTTGGAAACTCTTGTTGACAAATAAAGTAGAAGTTTCTGTAACAAGAAGATTGAAACGGTTGGTTTCCTACTTTCCTTCTCTGAAACTCTGTTTGGTGTTTCCTTTTAAAAACCTTCAAATAGAGATAATATTGATATCACTGCATTGAACAAGTGGAGAGGAGATAGTGATTGGTGAGAATAGGTGTGCAATTGAAGTTGAAGAGAGTGAGTTTGATTAATTGATTGATAGATAGAATACCTACAAGTAAATAGAGGATGCCTACACTTGAATTCCTCAACATGGCGCCACCTCCCAACTACGTCGCGGGTTTGGGCCGTGGCGCCACTGGCTTCACCACCCGTTTCAATATTGGACCTGCTCGGGTAGCAGGACCCAATCTTGGTGACGGAAGAGAGAGGGGGATAAGTGGTGGTGTTGGTGCTGTTAGTAGAAAATAACCTGAAGAGAAAGATAATGAGGAGGAGGGTTATGACGAGAACCAGAAGTTTGACGAGTTCGAAGGGAACAATGTAGGGCTTTTCGCTTCTAGGGAGTATGGTGAGGATGATAAGGAGGCTGATTTGGTTTAGGAGTGCATAGACAGGATGATGGATGAGAGAATGAGGAATCGAAGAGAAGCCAAGTTGAAGGAAGAAATTGTTGGAGTTTGTATAACAAATAACCAACATTGAAGAAAAAATATGTGTCTTTTGAATTAAGAAATGATATGTCTGATCAACACACTCTTTTGTTCTCTATATATTGAAGAGAAAAACAAGTTCTTCAAACACATTAATTTTTTCTAGAGTAATTCATTCTTCTTCACTTCTGAGAGAGATCACATTCGGTAAATTCGCCAGAGCCAACACCCTTGTGCTACGGTGTTGGTATTAGATAGTTGAATCTTGGTAGTCAGACGCCTAAAGAACTACAACACCGAGTAGAGGCGAATTCTGCCTATAGGACATAGCGTATCCGCTAGCCTCTATCTACAAATTAAGACGTACCAACTCCGTCAATTCAAGATAGTGATTTCGCAAGCCTCTATCTGCAATACAAGTTAGTAGATTTATTTATTTTATTTGATTTCGTTGTAATCAATTTATAATACAAATAGTATTTGTATTGTTACATTATTTATTTCAAATAAATTTATACATTGTTTTAATTGTTTTCCGACAGAGATCAACAAGCACAGAGCTTCCAACCCCAAGATTACATAGGAGTTTGAGGATTTGAAGAGGAAGTTGGGAGACTTATCTGCGGCAGAGTGGGATAGTATACCTGAGATAGGGGACTATTCATTTAAGAACAAGAAGAAGAGGTGTCAATGGCATGACAGCTCAACGATTAGAGCTTGGTGGATGGTACCACTAGGTCATGAGTTCAAACCCAGCTTGCGGCATAGTTAGTGGGTTCTGAGATCCTATAAAAACCCTTTGTACCCGTGCCCGATACAATGCTTGGGAAGGTCAGAAGGGAGCACAAACATGTTATTGCATTGGATCCAACAAGTAGAGCTGCTGGTGGGACGAACACATCGTGGTGGCAGACGAATTTGACTTCGATTACTCAAGGAAGAGGTATTGTTTTATCATTGAAGTTAGATAGAATTTCTGATTCTGTAATAGGGTTGAGTGTAGTAGATCCTACGAGGTACTTGACTAATCTTAAAATTATGAAAGTCACTAGTAATACTGAGGTTTCTGACTTTAAGAAGGAGAGGATGTTGCTTAAGTCGGTGATTGTGTCAAATCCGAAGCACCCTCCTGGGTGGATTGCTGCGGCAAGGTTGGAGGAGCAAGCAGGGAAGATTGGTGCTGCAAGGCAATTGATAGAAAAAGGTTGTGATGAGTGTACAAACAATGTGGATGTGTGGTGAGAAGCATCTAGGTTGGCTAGTCCAGATGAAGCCAAGGGTGTGAAATCTAATCCTAAGTTAGTTTATGGATCCAGGCAGCGAGCCTTGAGCAGAATGATCGTATGAAGAGAAATGTTTTGAAAAAAGTGCTTGAACAGGTTCCTGATTACGTTAGGCTATGGAAGGCGGTTGTGGAGGTATCGGAAGAGGAGCAAGCAAGATTGTTGCTTCACAGGGCTGTGGAAATGTGCCCATTGCATGTTGATCTTTGGCTTGCGCTGGCAAAATTGGAAACATATGATAATGCAAAGAAGAGAAGATTCTAAATAGAGCAATTCTAGATGTCGAGGAAATGGGCGAGGGAGGGTGGGTCGCACGCGCAGAGCTGACGTGGTAAAAAAAAAAAAAAAAAATTGCTGGGGAATCGAAATTTTGGGGGAGAAAAGGAGGGAAGCTCCCCCTCTCCCCATTTCCATGTGAAGCTCAATTTCTCCTCCATCTCGACAGTCCATCTCCCTCTCGACATGAAGCTCTCCCTCTCCCCATTTCCCCATTTTCGACAAAGACAGAGACAGAGAAGAAGCATGTCCCCCTTCGAATCCACTGAGGAATAGTGAAGCCGCTCCCTCTCTTTCTCCCCCCGAAGACCGACAGTCCCTCCCTCTCGCCAGTCCCTGAGAAGACGAAGAGGAACACCCTCTCCCAAAAGGTAAAGCTTCCACCTTTCTTTTAGTTTATTTTCCCTCTCATTCTCTCCCTCTTTGTGTGTGATTTCTTGTTGGGGATTTCTAGTTTCTGCTAGATCTAGGGTTTCTTTGCTTTGATATTGAATTGAAACCCAATATCGAGCAAAAAAAAAAAAAAAAATTTCGATTTCATATTCTAGGGTTTATGGATTTTATAAACCCAAGATCGAGCAAAAAAAAAATTTTCGATTTCATATTCTAGGGTTTATGGATTTATTTATTTTTCATTTTCTCATCAGTTCTTCCAAGTTCAACTGATTTCCATCCAAAAGGGATGAACCGCTCTCCTTCTTTGTCTAACAGGGGGCATTGTGTGTCTAGATAACTGTTATTATGCCTGAAACAGAAGACTTCTTGTGCCAAAGATACAAATGGACCAACTTTTAATGATTTCTTGAAATTGAACTCATGTGCCAGGTCTAAGCTTCTGTAAAATTTGTCCCATTTGTGGATCTTAGTTCTAAGCTTCTGTTAAATAAACCCAAGATCGACCAAAAAAAAAATTTCGATTTCATATTCTAGGGTTTATGGATTTTATAAACCCAAGATCGACCAAAAAATAAACCCAAGATCGACCAAAAAAATAATTTTCGATTTCATATTCTAGGGTTTATGGATTTTATAAACCCAAGATCTAGGGTTTATGGATTTTGAACAAATGGGGTTTTTAGATTTGTGGTGTGCATTCTAGATTTCTATGTTTTAGCAAAAAAAAAAAAATTTGATTTCAGGTCTATCATTTCTGTGTTTTAGCAAAAAATGGTTGTTGTTTACACTGTTGTTCTGTAAAAGTTGTATGTTTGGAGGTATGATGAGTTGGTTTAGGTTTAGGTTTATGCCTATGATGTTGTTTGGTTTGGGATTTTGTTCTTTGGTTCATTCGTGAATGTTGACTAACCAACACGAAAAGTTCCAATACAACTTTTTTTTTTTTGAAGAAACATTTTTGTATATCTTTATGTATTTCTTGTACATATTAAATAAATAAAATCTTTTCTCTATCTTTGACTATCCAAGATCTGTTATTAATTGAACATCTCGTTATACTAGCTGAACCATAGTATCGGCACCGTTCGTTCTAACAGATCAAAGATAGAATCTCTGTATTGATTCTATGTTTTGTATTTCATTTCTGTTTTGATTTTTGCATATCATACTGCTTATCATCTCTCTGTGATTAACCATTGTTGTTGTTATAATGAAAATAAAATTAAGGCTTTGATTGGTATTGCTTTGTTGGAGCACATGGGCTAAAGCATGCATTATTGTTTATCTTTTTCTTCTTTTGTTTCAAAACTTTCTAAGAACTGTTCCTGCACGAACATTTCGTTATACTAGCTCACACCTAGTATCGGAACCGTTCGCTTGATACATACACAATTTAGAAAAGTAATCGAGTTTTGCATTGTGTTGTTCAACGCTATAAACTCTGAAGTATAGAATTGTTGCTTATAGTTTG
The DNA here is from genome assembly GCA_963556465.1 of Berberis vulgaris. Taxonomy (NCBI): domain Eukaryota; kingdom Viridiplantae; phylum Streptophyta; class Magnoliopsida; order Ranunculales; family Berberidaceae; genus Berberis; species Berberis vulgaris. The sequence continues at coordinate 29,203,146 of OY747127.1, read as the reverse complement.
AAGATAATGAGATATGACCATTAGGTAGTTTAAGAAGAAACACTATCCACATGCGTATCTATCGCGACATTTATTTTTTTAAATGCAGGAATGGCATTCGTTGGCTATTTAACTGTTTTGAAATAGTGCCTGAAGGTTTAAAAACATATCTGATTTTCTTTTGCATCTAATAGGCAAATCAGTGGACGAGGCAGGGGTGGAGCAGCAGAACGACCTCGAGGCGGAAGCGTTGGCAGAGACCATGGTTTGGGGAGGGGTCGTGGGCGAGGAAGAGGCTACAGTGAACCAATATCTGCAGAAGCACTTGATGCAGATCTGGACAAGCCTTGTATCTCGAGTTTTGGTCTATTTTATACATGGGAGCATGGGGGAGGAACTAAAGTGCTCGAAGTTGTGGTATTCTACCATTCAGTAGATTCAAGTGCCTCTGTCATTGATCCGATGGCGTTCTGCAATGTTGTATCTCCAGAAGTTCAGATTGGCCTGAATATTCGACTGTTAAGTAGCTTTACCAGTCTATATTCTTTCTGTGGCAGATAGTGTAACTAGGAAGAGAAAAAAAAATGCAGATAGTGGATATATTACATCTTCCTTGAGCAGATGGAATCATTTCATGCAATGAAACTAGCCTCTGGTGAGGGTGGAATGTTTACTATCATTTCAGAAAGAAAAAAAAAAGTAGCATTTTCGTTTTCATACTGTAAGTTCTGAATTACCTTCACTTTTTGTAGTTATGTTGACATGTAAGGAGCTTCCTTGGTTGGAGCTCCTTAGTTTTGTTGTAATCCTTTTGGATAATTCTTTTTTCACTAATAATCCTTTTATATGATAACCTTTCAAAGAATTATTTTCTTTTGAACGGCTATTTGTTTGATAGGTTAAACTTACAATTGTAACTTAGATATTGCATTTTGCGCAAACTGCTCAAGGCCATATTCAGGGGGTTGTTCAACCATTTATCATTGCAATTCAAACTTTTATGAGATGTAATATTTGACATAAATGATCATCAGAAATAAATGATCATTACCATGTTTGTAGGAATGATTTGACATAACACAAATTTATCACAAATCTAAGCTTAAGGCAAAACAAAGAGATACATTGAGCAGAGAAAGCAAAGTGATACAACTCGTGACAAGAAAAAATACAAAAGTGATCTCAGAACTACATTTAGCCAAAATGGAAAAGAAAAACAAAAATACAGCTTGAAGATCAGTAATTTATGTGTCGTTCTATTTAGAAAAACTTGGTTTTCTGTGATCAGTTGTTGCTACACTGCTATTATAAATAAAATTAGGCGAACAACTGATTCCTAAAAAAAAGTACACCACAAAAATTTTCCACTTTGTACTATAAACGGTCTTCGACTCAACTACTCAAAAAATTTCATTTCATGAGTACCAGTCTGACAAACCCAGGTAGCTGGTTATATGGAGTTTGATGCTTCCTCACTTGTACCAACCAGTAAGCAAATACCTCAGGTAAAAGCAGAAGGCACAGCAGAAAGCCTGTTGAACATGCAATAAATTTATATTACTTTCCTATAACTGAAAAATGAATATACCAACAAGGATAATTCATTCTATCTAACTTGAAATACAAGAAGTCTGATGCATAGTGCTCTCTCTGAGCAGTGGCCAAACAGTCTCAAGAAGATATTCACTAATGTCCCATCTTTGGTTCCGGTTAATAATCCTGTTTGAGGATCAAACCTACACAAACCCAAAAAGAAATTCTATCATGTGTGATTGTCATATTTTCCAGTCTAAACTCTGATAATGGTTTACGAAATTTTACAAAAATCTACCTTGGTAAACGATGTCGTGGACAATGAACAAAGCCAAAAAGCTGTAGATAAGGGAAATTTGAACGCTCAGAAGCATAACTTTACTATAAATGCAAGCCTCACAGGTTAGGAAGAGTAATGATTTCATATATTAAGCTCACCTGAGGGCATGAGGTGAGGAAGTTTAGAACTTGAGGGAGGAAGAAAATCAAGAGTGTTTCGCTGTAAAAGCAAAACAAACATTAGCAATCACGTATACGAACTGTAGCACATGTCAGTTGTTAGACTAAGCTCGCACATATATAAGTTCAACCATCAAATAATGCTATCAGGAATCACTAACATCGACACACCAGCATCATCAAAACATTAGATCACATTTGCCATTCAGATTTGTGTAAAGCCATCTCCTAGGACTTCTTGTCAGTGGGCTTTTACAATATGAACCAAACCATTGTCTCATCATCCTAAAATTTTCACCTATCTATTCTTTCATTTTTAAAAGGTACATATAAGATGAGACAAATAAAAACAACAGGATCTAGGGATCAGATTTCCCAGTGAGAAAATAAAAGAGTTAACAATAAGAAGTGTTGTGTTGCAATTTAAGAAGTCCATCAATATGAGGTAAAGCCTACCTGAAGTGGCCAAGTATGCCAACTACAGCCATAGACATTCCAGCAAAGTAAGTGTATGTGTCACCAACAAAAACCGAAGAAGGATACCTGAAATATGTAGAAATGCCCAACATTAAGTATTTTGGATAATTTTATATTTGATAATAAGCATTAATATAATTTGAAAGATGTCTTAGTTATATACCAATTGTAACAAAGCAAACCCAATGTAGTGGTGAGTAAGGGTTGAGAAAGATAAAGGGAAAATGCATGAGCCTGTTGATACTCGGGGTCTTTAGAAGCTCCAATTTGCATTATGTTATGAATCATAATCTGTAATCACAAAAACACATTAGTAACATACAACTTCAACAGTAATAAAGCTATGTAGATATCTACTGAGTATTATTCTTACAGCAGAAGCAATAACAGCTGTTTGCCCAGGTTCGAGGCCATTTATACCGGTATGAATATTGATAGAGGTTGTGCAGAATATCGCCAATATCTAACCTTTCTTAAAATTTAAGATTTAAGTTTGCATAAAACAGCTGGTGAATATGCAACCAAAAGTTGGATTGGTGAAAATGAAAGCTCAACTATGAAACAAATTATTGTAATACGGATCAAAGACTACATAAAACAATTAGAAGTTGCATGTTCAGTCGCCACAAGGAAGCCCAATTCGAGACTCCAGCCTTGATTTCTCATTCTCATTTTTTTATAGGGAACTCATTTCAATCCATCTTCAGAGTTGGCAAAAACTACCCCATGTTTCATATAGCAAAACAAAAAATACATGAAAATATACAATATACAACCCAAAAAATCGATAATATCATAAAAATATACCAAACAACAATAGACTATATCTTGATCTGAATAATTGAGTTTATAAATCAATGTTAAAAGTGATGTAAACTAGACATGAACATGTTATACTAGTGAAGAAACAGAGACTATGAGATCTAAGAGATTTAAGAAACTAAATCAATACAAACGATTATGATACAAACTAAATCAACCCAAAAAATGCAAAACTTTAAACTTTAAATCAACCCAATGTAGTGGTGAGTAAGGGTATCGAAATTTTTTTTTTTGCTAAAACATAGAAATCTAGAATGCACACCACAAATCTAAAAACCCCATTTGTTCAAAATCCATAAACCCTAGATCTTGGGTTTATAAAATCCATAAACCCTAGAATATGAAATCGAAAATTATTTTTTTGGTCGATCTTGGGTTTATTTTTTGGTCGATCTTGGGTTTATAAAATCCATAAACCCTAGAATATGAAATCGAAATTTTTTTTTGGTCGATCTTGGGTTTATTTAACAGAAGCTTAGAACTAAGATCCACAAATGGGACAAATTTTACAGAAGCTTAGACCTGGCACATGAGTTCAATTTCAAGAAATCATTAAAAGTTGGTCCATTTGTATCTTTGGCACAAGAAGTCTTCTGTTTCAGGCATAATAACAATTATCTAGACACACAATGCCCCCTGTTAGACAAAGAAGGAGAGCGGTTCATCCCTTTTGGATGGAAATCAGTTGAACTTGGAAGAACTGATGAGAAAATGAAAAATAAATAAATCCATAAACCCTAGAATATGAAATTGAAAAAAAAATTTTTGCTCGATCTTGGGTTTATAAAATCCATAAACCCTAGAATATGAAATCGAAATTTTTTTTTTCTCGATATTGGGTTTCAATTCAATATCAAAGCAAAGAAACCCTAGATCTAGCAGAAACTAGAAATCCCCAACAAGAAATCACACACAAAGAGGGAGAGAATGAGAGGGAAAATAAACTAAAAGAAAGGTGGAAGCTTTACCTTTTGGGAGAGGGTGTTCCTCTTCGTCTTCTCAGGGACTGGCGAGAGGGAGGGACTGTCGGTCTTCGGGGGGAGAAAGAGAGGGAGCGACTTCACTATTCCTCAGTGGATTCGAAGGGGGACATGCTTCTTCTCTGTCTCTGTCTCTGTCGAAAATGGAAAAATGGGGAGAGGGAGAGCTTCATGTCGAGAGGGAGATGGACTATCGAGATGGAGGAGAAATTGAGCTTCACATGGAAATGGGGAGAGGGGGAGCTTCCCTCCTTTTCTCCCCCAAAATTTCGATTCCCCCGCAAATTTTTTTTTTTTTTTTTTTTACCACGTCAGCTCTACGCGTGCGACCCACCCTCCCTCGCCCATTTCCTCGACATCTAGAATTGCTCTTCTGAATAGGGCCAGGGAAAAGCTCCCAAAAGAACCCACGATATGGTTTACAGCTGCTAAACTCTTTGACTGGAAGGCTTATAAAGAAGGGCTTTGTGTCTCTTCAAAAGAAAGGAGTGGAAATTAACAGAGAATTTTGGATGAAGGAAGCCGAGGTGGCAGAAAAAGTTTGACCTGCCAGGCTGTTGTCAGTAACACAATAGGTATTGGGGTGGATTTAGACCAAGAAAGCACATGGGTCGCAGATGCAGAAGAGTGAAAATAGGGGTTCCATTGAGACTGCTAGAGCTATATACGGTCATGCTCTTACTGTTTTCCTGACTAAAGAGAGCATGTGGATTGAAGCGGCAGAATTTGAGAAGAGGCATGGAACTAGGGAGTCTATTGATACCCTTCTCAGAAAATCTATGGCTTATCTGCCATAATCCGAGATGCTCTGGCTAATGGGTGCAAAAGAGAAGTGGCTTGCTGGTGATGTTCCAACTGCTGGAGCAATACTACAGAAAGCTTATGCTTCCAATTCTGGTTCCGAAGATATTTTGCTTGCTGCATTTAAACTGGAATTTGAGAACCATGAACTCGAGAGAGCAAGAGGGTTTCTTGCTAAAGCTCGTGAACAAGGTGGGACAGACAGAGTTTGGATGAAATCAGCCATTGTTGAGAGAGAACTGGGAAACACTAATGAGGAAAGGAGACTACTTGAGGAAGGGTTGCAACTCTTTCCAAAAATTTTCAAGTTGTGGCTGATGCAGGGACAGCTAGAGGACCGGGTTGGTCATTTGGAGAGAGCTAAAAAAACATATGAGTCAGGTCTAGAGCTTTGCCCCAGCTGCATTCCTCTGTGGCTTTCGCTTGCTAACCTGGAAGAGAAGGCAAACGGGCTAAGAAAAGATAGAGCAACTCTTACGATGGCGAGGAAAAAGAATCCTAAGAACCCTGAGCTTTGGTTGGCTGCATTTCGAGCTGAATCAAGGCATGGAAATAAGAAGGAAGCAGATATATTAATGGCGAAAGCATTGCAAGAATGCCCTAAGAGTGGGATTCTTTGGGCATTATATATTGACATGGTCCCACGCCCTCAGTGAAAAGGGAAGTGCATTGATGCACTGAAGCAATTAGGGGATCCTGATCCATACTTGGAAGCTGCTACTGGAAAATTTCTATGGCAAGAACGGAAAGTCGAGAAGGCAAGAAACAGGTTTGAAAGAGCAGTGGCTCTTGCATCAGATGCAAGATTCTGGGGGTTAAGGGGATACCAGAGTGAATGGCCCTGGCATACGAGGAAACCATAACGCTTCAGCCATTCGGGTCCATCTGAGCAGGAGAAATGGCCCAGGAAGTCTAGATAAGACTAGAACAGTTCTGAAACTAGGAACCGAAGACCATCATAAAACATACGAGGATAAAATGCAATATATCCCTTCCTCGGGCAACAAGGACTGTCGTTTTTGCCAGGAAGAAGGATTTCAAGGTTGTCAGGCAAAGCATAGTTAGCACGGACGTTATCCAGAGTAGCTTGAAAAGCTTTGTTCAAGGAAAAATGAGCCTCACAGATAGAAAGCTGATCACTAGCCAACATATCACTAGCAGACATCGCAAATAGTAAAGAAGATGCGATGAAAAAGAAGCAATAGAGAAGAAAAAATAACACTAAAGCAAATATGGCGTAAAGAAATGAGGAAAATAGCCACAACACCCTTTATACAACTGGGAAACGAAAAGATCACTCACAGAGCGACATCAGGACATAATGGCGCACCAAAACTCTCAGAAAATGTGCGGGAAAAACGAAAAGAACCAAAAGTTATTAAACATTAAGTTCAATGCAATAGCGCGATCAAAATTCCAACCGCCACATAGTTAGTGGATACGTGAACGTACCCACTAACCAAGGGGGAGTAGCTAATGATACATCAAAATAAACCGCACGTCATAGTCATACACATGACATAAAGATCCATCACGAGAATACATCGCCAAATCTATTGGGCCAGCCCATACGACCCAAGAAGAAGGAGGACAACTATATAGGCCCGGACGAGGCCCGCCAATGAACAAGACTTAAATCCAGGCCCAAACAAATCGAAACACTGATCTAGGCCCGACACGAGTTCTCTCATAAAGAAGAGGTACGTTGCACCAAAAAGTGCCATGGAGGAAGTTACGCCTCCCCGAACGCATCTCCATACAGGAGGAGACTGTTACAAGAAACTAGGGGTGTTAATTGGTTACTGAAAACCGACTGAACTGGCCAAACCGAATCAAAATATAACTGAAAAAGCCCGAACCGAGAAAAATCGAAACCGAACATTAGAAAACCAAACCGAACCGAATTAGTTTGGTTTGGTTCGGTTTTGGTTTTTGTTTTTCACACATCCGAAACAATCGAACCGAACCCTTCCCCTTATCTTGTTTCCCCTAACCCTCTCTCTCTTATTTAATACCCCATCAATCCACTCTTAGTTAAATTCTCACCACATTGCAATGCACCCCACGTCCCCACCCTCTCTCTTAACACCCACTTTCTCTTTTATATAATGCCCCATTCAGAGAAAGAATTGAAAAGGCATACATTATCTATCTTATTTAAGCCCCACCCACCTCTCCCCACCTACCCAACTTCTCTTTCTTTATTAATGTCATTTTTCTCTTTTTTAACTCTCTCTCTTTCTCTCTATCCAACCACCTGCAAGTTGAGGAGGAGAGACAGAGTTTGACTCAATCTTGTTGAAGACAACCAAACTTTTTACTTGCTTGCTTGCAGCAAATATGAGCAATGGCGACAACTTCAACACTTCTGATTTGATACCAAAAAAAAAAAAAAAAAAACTTCTTACAGGATGAAATTACAAGACTTGTGGAATTGTCATAGAAGGTTTTGGTCTTATTCAGATCATCACATGGGTGCAGTGGAGATAGATTAAGATGCAAACAATGTACTTATGGTTATAGTTTTTCGTATGATGTTATAATATTGTGTATATGAGAGACATGGAAAATTTTTTATAATCTTATGAAATTATTAAGAGAAATATGCAAGAAAAAATTGAAAGAATTCTCTATAAATGAATAGTCGGAGCCTTGAAACTCTCTGTGTTCATCTGGCATTTGCTTTCCCTTTATTGCTTCCCCTTTCTCTCTCTCTTTTATTTTATTTGTACTCTCTTTGTCTCGTTTTCCTCCTTTACAAACCAAACTTCATTTCCTTCTTTCCATTCTTTGTAGCTTTGTCTTATTCATTTTGTGCTAAATCCAACTCGGTTGTATGAAGCAACAGAAAATAAATAAAAGAAAAATAATAAAAAGGGAAAAAATCGAAAATAACCGAACCGATCGGTTTGGTTCGGGTTTGGTTATTTATTTGATAAATGTGGAAATCGAACCGAGAACTGAATTCTTGGTTTGGTTCGGTCTGGTTTTGGTCAAACTTTGAACCGACCAAACCGATTAACACCCCTACAAGAAACATCTCCTTTTGTTGTGCCTCACATGCTTAAGTCACGCAAAGAGTTAACCACGACCATTATAAAAGGTAAAGGGAACATTCAATAAAGGCTTGCAACTTTAACTGATTTTTATCCAGATTTACATCATTCTTCCAACAGAGTTACTGACTTAAGCATCGGAGTGCCTTCGACCACCAAAAAGGTGGTCTTTGGCAGTCTAACAGTTGTTTTGCAGGTCAAACTCACAGGAGGGCGATTTTTGGGCGCATCAATATGGTGGGATGAGAATCTACCTTAGGACATATTAATGAATTTGGAAAAGATTAATCTAAGAGTGGCCTAATGGTGTCATCTACTCATGATGGTAAACTCATAACCCTAACTCTCACATTTAGGTTTTACTTTGCATTTATATTTCAAACACTTCACCAATCACTTCTTTTCTAGCTAGGTTAAATTTCAAAAAAGATTTGAAGATTAGTTTTCCCAATTTTATAGCTCTCCTTGTGGGATTTGATCCATATTTGACGTTATCTCACTCAATACATAATTGTGCACTTGCGGTAAGATTTGAGATCGATCAAGTTTTTGGCACCGTTGCCGGGGAGAGCAATGGAATAATGAGTTCTAAAATCAATTTTAAATATTTATCACTAGTTTAGTTTTAGGTTCATTTTCACAGTTTAGGTGCATTTGCAATTTTTTGATAAGATCTTGTAGTCTGAAAATTCTAAACATCTTCATGTTTGCATTTTTTTAGTATCTAACGTTTGTTGTTTTTTTTTTTCAATTTTTCTTTTAAATATTCATGATCTGAGCTTGCATGAACATCTTTCCATTGTTCATTGGATCAAATGTTAGTGAGGAATGAATTTTTGAAGTTGGACTGCCTGTTCTGGAATTTGATTGCTGCAAATGACTACTTTTTCAATACACGTTTCTACTGATTGAGAGTTTTGTTTTGTGTGTTTCCAAATTCTGAATTTTTCTACATCTTGTCAAGTTTTTAGATCATCTTTTGGATTTCAATTTGGATAACTGGTCGAAACAGAGTTTGAATTCTCGTAGCAAATACACAATCTGGATAGTCTACTATTTGTTTTTGTTCACTTCAACTTTTCACTATTTTCTAGCATCCAAATGAATTTTTAGAATTTTTCTAAGAAAAATTTTGTTTGTTAGCAATAGAAGGAAATTTGTAGATTTAAATTTCATTAAGTATTCAACTCTGCACAATTTTTCAAAGTCGATCTTTCAGGTCTAGAAATTTCCAGCAATGCACTGTTTTGCCAAACTTGAATGATTATCAAATTTTGGTTATATACTTTGTTTTTTATGCCATTAATCATTTTCTTATGGTATATTTTCAGGTTATACACAAAGGAACATTGAACAAAGAGCTTTGTGAACTTAATAAACAATGGAGAACACTTGGATCATAATTAGCATATTTTATGTTTTCTTTGAGTGATTAGGACTTAAATTTGTACTATTAAGGTGTAATAGATAAAACAGGGTACAAGATACAATCGGAAGCAAAGTGTGGTACTTCTCTCAACCCACTTTGAATCTCCTGGAAGAAGTGTTTTCTGGAATTTTTTTAGTGTTTAAATTTTAGCAAGATATCGAACTGTGCTAAATTACATAAGAGTGGACCTAGCTATTTGCATATGAGTGGGACTTGATCACCCACCTCATCACTCCAATTCACGTTCAAACTTGACCAAATTTAATAAAAATGAACTCAGATAACTAGAGCCAATTAGAACGATGTTCATAGGACCTCAGAAAAAGAATAGATTGTGATTGAATTCTTTCAAAGTAAGGTTGCTCTATTGCCAGTTGGTCTGCGCCGGTAAAGATCTTTGTGACTGCACTGCCATTTCTAACCTTTTTTGCATAGAGAGTGGTGTTTCGACGGGGTTTTTCACAAATCTAATCTTAATATGATTAGGAACACAGGGGGTTCTTGAAAAGTATTTAAGTTGTAGCTAAATAACGTAAGAAATTTTTGGATCTTAAAGACACCCTTTAAAGGCTTAGCCAGTACTAGTACACCAAACAGAGTAAAATCTTGTTAGAACGCATCTATGCCTAGTGTGGTGGTCTAAGGAGTTTTTACGTAATAATCTATCCCTTACTTACTTACTTACAAGACATATAGGAGAATCTAAGTAGGATGAGAATTGATTTTGAGATGCTCAAAATCATTCTCCACTTCAATTAGATTGGGTTTTAAAAATTAATCGTCTATTGCACTTTATTGAAGATAATCAACTTGTTGCTTGCTAGATGGATGGATATGAATTGATTGACCCTTATTTGTGTGTCATGATTAGTGTCCCCTTTTAGGTATATTCGCATATTGCATTTAGTTTAGGTCATATCATCTTAGGTTGCATAAGATTTTAGTCATATTCAAATAACAAAAAACATTACAAAAAAAAAAAAAAAAAATCCAATCCAGATTGATTTAAGTTCAGTGTCAAGAAGTTTCTCTTGTGTTAGGAGCCATATAGTTATGGATTTTCATTGGAAAGATCATGACGATTTTCATTGAAAAGATCATGACAATGCCGAGGTAAATTACTTTGCCTTATTAAAGCAAGGTCAATCCTTAGAATTAAGTTTTGATTATACTAATCATTTTTCACAAAATGGATATGGAAACCAACCACCTTGGAACCAACACCAACCCAATAGGGGTTATGAACCTCTTAGGCCCACAACATCATTTGATCCCCAATATGTGCATAACTATGAGCATCACATTACCTTAGCTGTCTTACAATGCTTTTGATAGAGACCGATCCATACCACGTCATGCAAAATATGCAATCATCGTCATCTTCATATCCAGTTAGCTCATGGGAGAGAACTAACATTTCTCCTTCATTTTAAGAGAGCCTGTATGAAATCCTTAAGTCAGCCCATACGAGAGACATAACAACGTCAGAAGGGCATTGACAATTTTTTGGCTGAGATTTGAGATTTAAGGCTTCAAAATGATGCATTGATGAATGTTAGGGATGAATGTGAAGAAAATCTATTAGAAATGAATGAAAGATCTAATGAACTATGCCACATTGATATACCTATGTCAACTCTTCACACTCACCAAATAGAATAAGATGAATGGAGGAAACATGTGAAACAATGTGATGGAGAAGGATTGTGGATGATTAATGAGTTTTGTGTTCAAGGGGATAACATTGATGAAAATGGTGAGCTTGTAGAATTGCCTAGTCACTCCTTAGCTGACTCTTTGTTTACTGATGTTATTGTGTCACCCATTATTGATCATACATACATTGTAGAGGTTATCACAAAAGAAGATTCAATTAAGCCACCATGTGGTGATATTCCTCTTTTGACTATTGTTGGAACATCCATGTCCAATACAAATGTGAAACCTAAGAAAATTTTTAGCATTCTTCCCAGTGTTAGGAAATTATCCAAATTTTGACTTGAATTGCATATTCCAAAAATCATGGAGGATTATTTTTGGAAATGCGAAATAAATTGTGATGAACTTAAAGAGGTCTATGACCTATCCATGCCTAACCCATGGCCTCTCCTAGACACTTAATTGATTTTGCTCATTTTGACAAAGTGAACTTGTATCATTCTTTTTAAAAAACATTTTTTAAGCTAAAATTAGAATTTCATCTTGAAATGCTTCATTGGATTCACTTGTGGGGCATGTCAAATCAATTGTATCTTATTGTCCCATACACACATGTTTGATATGACTCACAAACTTTTAGGTTGTTATTGTACGATTTATTCTTAGACTAAGATTTTAGTGTACATATTAGGTCAACTGAACTAAAAAAAAATCACTTGACTATGATTTGATTGGAGCCTAGTTTTGAATCTTAACAAAAGTCATTTGAGCACTCATGTCATTTAACGGTAAACCCTTTCCATTTCTACATATTATTGTCTCTCTTTTGTTCATGTTCGATCCATGGTGTCTTATTTTAGAACATTAAGGACAATGTATGATTTAGGTTTGGGGGAGAAGTTTCGAAACTTATGTCTCATTTGAAAATGAATTGTCCAATTTATTGAGTCGATTAAAATAAAATAAAAAATTGTTTTTTGGTATTTGTAACCCGATTACTTATCCATGATGAGATTAGTTTCCATAAATCTAGTTACAAATGCTTCGGAGTGTAGAATTTGAAACTTTTAAAGTTAGTAGTTTGTCAATATTAGATAATAGTTTGTACTGCTCATAAGCAAAGTGTTTTCTAAGAGTTTACATTGAGAGTTGTATTTTAGCTTCGATGTTCTTGTTTAAGTTGGAAAAGTGAATTAGTTATCTTGTGAACATGAGAATGATAATGATAATGGAGACTTAAACCCTATGAGATTTATATCATTTCTTCTTTCTAAGGATTACATGCTAATTCTAAATTTCTCGAGTCTGAATTATCTTGTTGCATGATCTTTGTAATTTTTTGTTTCTGTCAAAAACTTAGAATCAACCATAAAAGTTGAATCATACCACTACGGTACATTCTGAAACTCGGCCAAAGCATAGAAACCATGTTATTCTTAGGAAATGAAGAAATTTCATTATTTGTCTAGATTGCGCATTTTAACCTACCCATGTATTGTTTAACCTTGGAGCCAGTTTGGAGCTTGTCATGTTAATAGTTTTGTTGTTTACTCACTAATCGACAATTCCAAAATAACCCAATTATATTTTCCTGACTGGTGTTTTTTAGAAAGGTTGGAGATGAATGATTAAATAAGGTTTTATCACCATCATTTGATAGGTATATACCTCTTAGTGGCAAAACGAATAGAAAGGGCCTCACATTCCATTACCATTTTGTAAAAGGCTACAAAAAAAGGTAGCCCTTGTTTTTCACATCAATGAAAATGTAAATCTCTTTCACAAAAAATGAATTAAGCCTATCCATGATGTTCAACACTTATAGAAGACTTCTGACCTCAGCGAAAGTACTTTTGTTTGTCCTTAACCTTCACTATTACCCTTTCTTGAGCCTCGTTACAACCTAGTCAAAATCTTATCTGATCCTTAGGAAAATATGGTCGAAGTGTTGAAGGTGAATTAAGAAGTACTGTGGTGAATGAAGTCAACATTCTCAGTGGATGACATTCCTTATTGAAATCATATTTATATATTCTCGAGTTCCCATATTTTGTTTTGTATGTGAACTATCTCTTATTTATTGTTTCATCTTATTCACATACATTTGAGAGAAAATAGTCAAATCTCTGAGTGATTTCATTCTAAGTGATTATATACCTTTTGAGATTTGAAGTTGAAGCGAATTTTCTAGAATATGATCCAGAGAAATGTCCACTATTAAAAATGAAATTTGCAACAAAGAATATGATCAAACTCTTAATATAAACTCGAATGAATAATTCTTATGTCTTTTGAATAGTACTTACTGAAGTCACTTATTTACTTAATACTAATTGATAAGTTACATGAATACATATCTTAAGGCTTACACAATCAAGTAGGAACTATCATAGGTTAAATAAGGAAAGAGTTATTTTTTAATAAATTTTTGAGTCCGAGTTTCGAGTATTACTAATATTTGTGGGAATCATTTTTGGAAACCCTCACAAGACTGTAACTCGTCCACTAAGGGAAACCTGCAGATTTAAGGGCTGGTTGCATATGATAAATGTAATCGCGATTACTATGAAAGTGAGTTAGGTTTTAGTTTTTATTTTATTTTGCTCGAGGACTAGCAAAATGTAGGTTTGGGGGATTTGATAAGCATATAAATGAGACATTTTATGCCCCTAAATATATAATTGCTAAGTCCAATTATCTAATAAAAATATTTTATACATGTATTTTGTAGAAATTAAAGTACTAATCTCAAATCATGCTCAAAGTGACACAATAAGGCTAAAATCATCAACTAGAAAAATCAATTGGAAGTTCACATGTCAAAGATCAAAGATTTTTCAAGCCCAAATACTCATGATGTCAAGCCCACAAAGTATCATCATCTACGGATCTCGAGGAAATTAACTTGAATATTTGGACATCCACATCCATTCACACATTTGTATACCATCACTTTTACACTCTTTCATATCTTTACTCCATAACTTTTACACTTCACCTTATTTCACTCCAACACTTCACCTTCCACCCCATTATCCCTACACATAAGTCTCACCATTCTTCATCTATAAATACCACACACATAAACACACTTGGGGGAGAACACTTTGAAACCCTTTAGAAAGAGAAATAGTTGTAGTTGTAATTTAGAGAGAAATAAGTGAAGTTTGGTCTAGAACTTACCATGTTTGGCTAACATCCCACCTTAGGGTGTGGGTGAGCTCATGGGAGGTTAACTTTAAGAAGGTTCTTTTAGATTAATTTATTTCCATTTTCATGTATTAGAGAAACTTGTTTAGTTATATTAGTCATGTAGTTTGGTTATGTGATGAACCTATGAGGTAAGTTAGATGTTTTGTATTTCATTATATGAATTCAACTCATGTTTTTTTTTTCTACTTCTTAAGCTCAAGATTAGATATGTTTCTATACTTGCAATTTCTCTAATAAGCTCATTAAAATGTTTATATATTATTAGTCTAAGTTTCATTGTGATTTGTAGATATTTGGTGTTTCATTTAAGTATAAATTCCTTGTATGCTTTTAAATCCACATTTGATTCTTAGGTTACTAAAATAAATTAAACTTGAAATCAATTTGCTCATAATGCCATATTTTCCATGATAAGGTGAGATGAGAATATACCTTAGGATATATTTAATGAATTTGGAAAAGACTAATCTAAAAGTGGCCTAATGGTGTCATCTACTCATGATGGTAAACTCAAAGCCCTAACTCTTACATTTAGGTTTTATTCTGCATTTTTATTTCAAACACTTCACCAATCACTTCTTTCTAACTAGGTTAAGTTTCAAAAGAGATTTAAAGATTATTTTTCTGAATTTTATAGCTCTCCTTGTGGGATTCGACCCATACTTGTCGTTATCTAACTCAAAAAATAACCGTGCACTTGCGATAATATTTGAGATAGATCACTAATTGGGGTTTATTTGCGTACTTACAATCCCTTAGTTTTTTCCCTTGATTTGAGCTCATATTTCCTTGAATGGTGCTTCCATCACTCCCACAATTCTATTCAAGAACAACTCCCTTAATTATTGAGATTCCAAATATAATGATGTAGTATTGTTGTTGAGCGACTTTTCGATACTTTTGCATCCACCTTCATCTAAGTCGTGATGTTATCATCTATTTAGTTGTTTTAATGTTTTGTTAATCCTTTGACTTTCTTGATATTTGTGTGATAAGCACTATGTGTCACAATCTTAGCGGGTAAATATAAATGTGTACACACAATAATATTAAAGCCTGATTTTATATCTACGGGGGATTGATCTTTTTGTATTGGTGTTGTTGTTGATATATGTCCAAGTGATTAACACCTTTGCCATTATCATGTTATATTTCAATTTTACGGGTAATATATGATTTTTTGGGTAATATACGGGTAAAAAAATTACTCTTGAACCAATTGCAACCCAGTTCAACTATGATTGAAATAGGGATGGCAACGGGGCGGATTTGAGCAAATCCATCCCCGATCCGTCAGGAATAACGGATCCCCAAACCTTCCCCGCCAATCCGTTTATAATTTTAATTAAAAATCGTAACCGCCCCGTGCGGATTGGCGGATATCTGCCCCGCCCCGCCCCGCCATTCCGTTTACGGTTTGCGGTTCTGTTACTGGATTGTCGGATCTCCGCCCCTAATTTAGTTATTCCTCTTCCATCTAACTACAGTAAATTATACTTCATTCATTATTAGATCAGAAACACAAAATTACAAAGAATCGATACAAAAATTATAACAAAAATTACAAAAAAACATACAAAAAATAAAATAAAATTCGATCTAAAGAATCTCAGATCTGATCTCTCAAATCTCGGATCAGCTAGGGAAAGGCGGGGGAAGGGAGGGGAGAGGGAGATGGCCGGGATGGGTGTCGAGTGAGAGCTTCGGCCTTCGCCTTCGCTGTGAGAGAGAAGAAGGGACGGTCGTCTCTGCCTTCGCTGTGAGAGAGAATAAGGGATGTCGCCTTACCTCGCCTCCGCCTTCGCTGTGAGATGAGTCCGCCTTCGCTGTGATAGAGAAGAAGGGGAGAATGTGAGAAGGAGATTGGAGACGGGGGGAGAATGTCTGAATGTGAGATGAGGGGGCAGAATGAATCTGAATGATAGTTTTATTCCTTTATATAATATAAGGGTATTTTTGTAATTTTACTAATTAAACGGATATCCGTGGGGCGGATATGGCTAAATCCGTATCCGCCCCAATTAATAAACGGATACAGATTGGAAATCCGTATCCGCCCCAAGATCCAGGGACCCTTTGCCAAATCCGCCTCAAACGGGGCGAGTGAGGCGAATATCCGTGAAAATCTGCCCCACTACCATCCCTAGATTGAAAGTACATTATGCAACGATGAATGCATCCTCATTCTGCACCCATTTTGCTCTCATTTGATTGTACCTTGGTCAGCAAAGCTTATTTTTGTTAGATCTATCATAATATCCCTAATTTTGATGTTCATTATAAGCCTAACTATTGCGTATTTTAAAAAAAATTGTTTGTAGACAATCTGGAGAAGTTCTCAAAATGCATCTTTTTTGGTAAAATACAAGTAATGTGTAATATAGAGTTCCAATGTACCTTTAATTTTTTCTTCCATAACAAAAGTCAAAAGACTATTATATTTCGTACAATTGTTGAATATTGACTTTTTTCCCTAAAAAAATGTCATATTTTATTTTTATCAAGGAAAAAAGAAAGAAATTGTTCTTCATTTATCTTGCATGGTCCTTATTTTATAAGGCATATGAACCATTCTAAAATTGTTTGGTCTCCAGTGTATATTGTCAATTTTTACAAAATGGCTTATGGCAAAACAAGAGAAAAAAATGTATCAAGTTTCTCATCCTTCTCATAAATATACAATACGCTGAAGAAATACAATTGGAGGGGTTTGTGTGCATTGCTCATCACAATTGGAAAAATAGCATATGGATTGGAGGTCATTGCATAGACGAGAGTAGCGAATGCTGCAAGGGAATGTCGATGCTCTCATGGAAAAGTGATAAATATTGTGATTTTGGTTGAGTTGTATTACATTTGAGTTAAGAATATAGTTTTCTTTTACTTCCTTTGTCTGAATTATTATTTCTATAATATTCATCTCTTTATCTTTTGCAATTACTATCAAGGTTAATTTGCGTTTGATCATTTAGCTTGTACCAGTTTTGAGCTTGGGTTTCGAGACCACGTAAGGCGTTAACTCTACGTGTAGTAATTAAATGAATTATTATTTATTTGTTTTTGAAATAATATCAACTTTGGTATAGATAAATTTAGACTTCAGGTCCCACAATTTATATTAACTTTGCGTTTAGGTCTTATATTTGTAGCAGAGAGTTTACGGTCAACGTGGTCTTGGGACCCAGTCTCAAAGTTGGACAAACTTGGGACTCAAACTCAAAACTGGTACAAACTATAGGACTCAAAAGCAAATTCAACCTACTTTCAATTAAGTGTATATGCAATGTCGATAAAAACCTTTTTCTCATTTATAAAAAAATTAAAGAAAAGTCATACATTTTGTCCCTATTTGCATTATGCATATGCATATAGTACTTAATACCTTGTGAAGATATACAATCCTTAAAAACAACACACACAAGTAAAATAGTTTTTTAGATTTTGGCCAATGAAATTCTTTGTGACTCTCTGGCATAGACAATTGTTGAGTGTTTTCTGTTGTAAACATGTGGTTGTCCACCTCCGCCTTCATGAGCTAATTAAGGAATGTGATTTCTCGAAGAAGAAAAAAAAGTTAAATTTCACGAAATATTTTTTTTTGAGTTATCGAAATTTCTTTCGAAATCCGAAATATTCATTTCTTTTGTTAGGTCAACCTTAATTTCCCTACATTTTAACTCGTTCTAACTTTGGTTTAGTGTTAAAATTTTAATATACAAGTGATTCTTATGCAATATATTGTTTGTATGACATTACGAGTCTTATGATACTCTTTATACAGTATATAAGAGTTTAACATACTTCAATTATATTGATAACTTCAAAATTACAACCACAACTATTATATTACTTCGAAAAACAAAATCACAATCCTGAGCAGAGGTGGCAGGTATTGTTTGTACATCTCCCACCTGCTACATGCAATTAGCCATACAGGTGGCTTTATCACCACAAACATGTGAAAGGTGGCAATCTATCTAATTGTCACCTATATTTGACCAACCAAACATTAGATAATTAAGAGGAAACACACATCCTCTTCTTCTATATATAAAGGCTAGTATAAACAAAACAGATTACATCTTTTACTTATATTAAAAGATGAAGTACATGTTAGTCTATTTTGTTAAGAATGGGAAGAGTTAGTTTATAAGTAAATCAATGAAATAAGCCTTCTATTTGAAACATTTTCTTCTCTTTCCAATTTTCTATTTATTTTCTTTTTGCTTTTTTAGATCTTAGCGTATTAGCTAAAAAAGAATTTGACTGCTAGGGTTGAAAACCGAACCGTCGGTTCAATTTTTCATCTAAACCGTGAACCGAACTGACTTTGGTCGGTTTTAAAATTTTCAAACCAAACCGAACCAACCATTAACAAAACCAATCTGAAATCGAACCGATTCTAATTTATGCAAACTGTAACCAAACCGAACCGACTAAAATCAAACCAAAATCGAAATAAAATGAAACCGACTATTTTAAACATATTATATTATTTTATATAAATATATTATTTATTATATATTCGGTCGGTTCGGTTTGGTCAGTTAAAATCACATAGAAACCGAAAACTGAACCAACCACTTCGGTTTTGAATTTTGTAAAATCGATCCGAACCGAATTTAAACCGTTTGGTCGGTTTTTTGTTCAAGCTTAATGACTGCCCATTTGGGAACCCTTAGTTTTCATTTATAAATTAAGGACACTATGTATACATGACTATAACATTTATATCATTTGAGCTTCATATCAAACATAATAAAAGTATGATGCTATGAGGGTTTTTTTTCCCACTTGAGGTGTACAACAACAGTTTTTTGGTATCTCATAAATAACAAGACCAACCAACTTTGGTGATATTCTTCGGAGCTTTTGCCTAACTAGTTGAGTATCTAATCGCACATTTAACATATGTTTTGTGTGTCTGATAATGAACCGTTCCATCTCATTCATACTCCACACCTCCTTATGGAATTTCAAACATCTAATCAACTATATGTGCTCTTCTAAGCTGATATTGAAATACATTTCCAAGCTGAAAAGCTTAGTTTTCGTGGAGTTCATACCCACCACCTGATGTTGGGAATTTCACAAGTTGATAGTACGTTGATATGATTGGCGTCATTGCTTGCACCCACCCTTGACCCGAGGTTGTATTGAATGAGTGTTGAAAAAATAAATCCACTCCACCCATTCCGTAGACCCCGGCCTTTGATATATACTTCAAGAGATAATGAAAGTTTAGCATGAAAAGGGTAGCTCCACAAATTGGAAAGTGTGAATCGCACAGTGGAGGGTCAACTATGATGGGCAACTCTACCTCTCAGAGGTATGGTGATGGAGGTCCATTGAATCATTAGATAGTCACTAAACTAAGTCTAAGATAAACACCCTTTATAGCTTCGAATACATCTTTGAATAGGATTTCTACTGCATTCTCGTCCTCGATCAAAAATAGGTTAACTATATAATTCCCAATTTGAAGCGTGACAATGAAAATGTCTTTGTGAGGATGAAGGACAAACTCCAAATCTTCTTATAAAATATATGTTGACTATATATTTCCCAATTTGAAGCGTGACAATCAAAGGGTCTTTCCGAGGATAAAGAACAGACTCCAAATCTTCTTCTGAAAATAACATTGAATCACTTGGTGCCCTTTTTGCTCCATATCCTTAGCTCCAGTAAAGTTTCTATGATATCTTGCACACTCGTCCAATGAGAAGGTCGAATGCAATTTGACACCCCGTTAACAGAGTGTGTAAGTTGAAGGCACCAACCTAGATGACGAACACATTCTTGATTTGTCATTTTCAAGCACTCATTTTTTCAAATAACGACTATAATTTCCCTAGGTTTGTATATACCCTTATTCCATGGAGAAATTCATAGTTCTTTGTGTTATTTACATTCCACAACCTTTACTCTTCTTCCATTGTCTTCTACTTGATTTCATTTCCATTTCATCACCATGGGAGACCAAACACCAAACCAATTCTACAATTTCTCCCAAGATAAACCTATTCAAATGATATTAACTACAATGAATCTTATTATGAAGATCCATATTTTTCAAGATATCCACAAACCTATAAGTCCTTGTCCCCAAAATCAACCTCAAATGCCCCCTCAATCATATTATTCATAAAAATGTCACAAATCACATTTGACATTTGGCAAAAATGAATCTCAACCAATCCTTCAACGTAGTTCACAAAGTGCATGTGGTCGAGCACCACCATGTGGTGGAGCACAGCGAAGTGGAGTTACACGGCGTCCTATTCGTGGGCGACATTTTGCATGTGGTGAATGCATATATGGTGGAGCAAGTAATCGAACGTCGAAGGGCAAAACTCAAGTTAGTTATTGCAATTGCGAACCAGTACTTGAAGATGAAGATGAAAGTGGTGGTAGAAAGATGTTTCTTGTCATTGGTGTAGCTACCATGCCAATGAGTTGGGCAGTTCTTCCAATTTCAATACGTACAATCAACATTATCTAACATAAATGGAAACCACGTTATCCATTTGCTTGTAGCAATTGAAGAAAGTCTACTTGTGTGGGTTGTCTCAAATGATGTTTCTGATATAACTTTATCAAAGTAGAACAAAAATGTCGCAAGCATTCAACAGTAGTAGTCTCACCGACCTATTTTAATGTACTCATCAACAAAGTCGCTAGCACATCCATATGCAAGTATCCTCAGAGCCGCTTAGATCTTCTGAATAGGTGACAATCCCATTTGCCCAACTGCATTCGACCTTTGTGTAGAGTAAGGATTTTCTTATTCAACTTGTTCCTTAATGTGATTAAACAACGACCTCATCATATGATATCTTCTTTGGAAAAGTGTTTCAATGAAAATGGGATTCTCTGCAAAGTAATCATTGTACATTTGTTGATGAGCAGCCGCCCTCAGCTTTCAAATGTATTCTCGCGGTATACATTCAAGCTCATCCATCAACTCCATTGCTAGATCACCACTTTGAATAACATAAAATAAGCCACGAACTCGGTTGTCATTTTCAACAATGTAATCCATTATACATGGCATATTTCTTGTTGAAGAAGACCCAAATTTCCATTCATGAGCCCAACTTTCCAACTCCTCACTATAAGGGCTGTCGAAAATTGTTGATTGCCTTAACAAAAATTTTCGAACACTTGGTGTGCACGAATTTGAAGATCGAATTCAGAAACTCTCTTGATTTGAAATCACTCCCAAACAGAAGCCTGGAGAGAAAAGAACTCAACACAACGCTCATATCATAATTTGGTCAAGAAATTGCAAAGATATCACGATTTTTCTAACCCAATACTCAACCAAAATCGACATTACATTATTTGTTTTGCTCGAAATGAAAAAGAAATGGAAAAGGGGGAGTTAGCGCTAGGGATGACAATGGGGCGGATTTTCATGGATATTCACCCCGACTGCTTCGAATTGGGCAATTTTGGATGTGCCTAAATGGATTTTGGGCGGATACAGTTATCCAAACAACATTTGTCAAATATTCAAGGCGAATACGAATTTGGTCATATTCGCCCAACGAATATCCGTTTATATCCATATAGATTGAATTCAGAAATTAATCTAAAAAAATGAGCAAACCCAAATCCAAGTACAAGTACAAGCCCATTAGAAATACCCACAAAGACTAATCAATCAATCCACTCACCCATTCACTCTTACACACTCACCCACCCATAGAGACCAATCAATTTCTAGACATTTCTCTCCATCGGCCCCTTTCTTCTCCCTCAGCTTCAAAAACCTCTCCACGACTACCATGGCTTTAATCGATCAAGTCTCCAAATCAAGAAAATTGAAGCAACGTCTAAACACAGACACTCTCCTCCTCTCCAAACCCTTCTGAGTTTGGATCCGATGGATCGGATCCAAACTCACCACCACATCCTAAACCTCCTTCACCTTCACAATCCCTTTATCACCATGTCTCCAAATAAAGTCCTAGGACATCTCATCCAAACCCATCCGAAATATCCCCATTTCACCAACTCCTTGAATGCGATGGACTAGTTTGAAGTGTCCGCCCAAACAGTATGCTTGCAGGAAGGGGTAGAGGGCGGCACCGTCAGGTGTGAGTCCCTTCCCTTGTCCGCCATTGAAATCTTTACTTTGCTATGCTTTGGTTTTCAATGGAGAGGTTGTTCCATTTTGTTTTTCATCGATTGAAGGATTGGGAAGGAAGATAATGGAATTAGGCTTTAGGGTTTGTGTATGTATGTGTGGACAAATTTTTTTTAACAGACTTAAGCAAGGCGAGACGGATGGATATCCACCATCGTCACGGAGCGGGGATGGTTTTAACCAAAAAAAATAATTCATTTTTCGGGGCAGATTTTGGGGATTCGTGATCCCTAGCTAGCGGTGCGGGGACGGATTTGTCAAAATCCACCTCAATTTGCCCCATTGCCCTCCCTAGTTGGCACTGTCAGCTTGTCATGCCATCTTAGACAGCGTAGTAAGGTGGTGAAAAAAATTATACGTTCATTTTAGGGTGTAAATTTTTCTTTAAAATATGTATCCGACCCTGCTTGCTTATTGTGGATACTCTTACTCACGGTATCCAATTTCGAGGGAGGCTTTAGAATTGGAATCCCCAAAATCTGTTTTTATTCCCATGTATGTTTTTCATGCTATCAAACGGAAACGAAACACACAAATAAAAAATGTACTCTTGCTCAAATTGTTAGATTTTTTTTCATTTTCTTTAAGAACTTAAATATGATATTCTAGTTGTTCTACACTTAAACCTCTTGGGATCATGAAAATTTATTAATTATTTTAGATATTATTTAATCGATAAATTAATAATTTATTAGTTTATATATTAATTAATTTATCAAGGTATTCTTCATTTTTTTTTCCAAAATATTGAAATTACTACATTATTGTCTATTGTGATTATACGAATATTACCTAATTATGAATTATCATTATTCTATGTATTTTTTTTAACCAAAACAAGTTCATGAATGTAATTAGTCTTAATAAATCGAAGTCATGGATATTAAATTTGATATATCCATTTTGCAACAAACTAAAATTAAATTTGAAGTAACATCTTAACGTTCATGGGAAATGACAAAGACTATGAAGTTGAAATTAATAATTTTGTATTGCAGCCTGTCTCGGGTAAAGATGCACTCAAAGCAACAATTATATTTGCTTTATTTTCTCTTGCAATACGAGAACACTACACCAAAACTTCTTAATGCACTAAGAAAAGTTAGAGATGCGGTCCAAGAAGACACCGACTTCAAGAGTAAATGAGTAACATTGGAGTCATATTTACAAAGGCCTCCTAATTGACTCATATATAAAGAGATTATTAATTTATGTATCAAATGGGACCTATACGTTTTTTTTTAAATGTATTATCTTATAAATGTAGTGAATTATTAATTTATCACATTAGTCCCAAATTGGGACCGGCGAAAATATTATTTAATGTGGGTTATTAATTTATCAAAGTTATATTGTAGTTATAAATTGGGAACACACACAAACACACACGATTGATGTATAAAAAGATTATTAATTTATATATCAAATGGAAACTATATGTTCTTTTTAAATGTATTATTTATAAATTTAGTGAATTATTAATTTATCACATTAGTCCCAAGTTGGGACCAGCTAAAATATTATTTAATGGGGGTTATTAATTTATCGAAGTTATACTGTAGTTATAAATTGGGACGATTACGATAAAATTGAGGGTGTGTTTGGTTGCCCTCATTTCATGGAAATGAGAATTTGAAATAACATTTTAGGAGTTTGTTTAGAGTTTTACTCCCAAGCATAGTATGTCAATACGTGTCATTTGTTAGAAAAATTTTGGCGATACTAAGGGGGTGGTATTCAATTACAAATTTTAATGGATTGTGAATTATTTTAAAATTCATTAAAATCCAGGGGTATTCAATTAAGGATTTAAAATAATACATGTAAATCTAGGGGTATTCAAATATCGATTTTAAAGGATTGTTTTAAAATCCATCAAAATCAGGAGGTATTCAATTCATGCTTTTCAAAAGTCCACCAAAATCAGGGGGTATTCAAGAAGTAGTGGATTTTAATGGATTTGTTAAAGTTGTGGATTTTGAAGGATTTGTGAGTGGAAAGTATATATAACAAGAGTTATTTCAAATCCAACCTTTTTCCCTCATATTTCAACGGATTTGTATTGGCTATTGTTAAATAACACCACCATTTCCGCTCAAGGACGCCACCATCCCATTTTTTTGTGATCTGCTGAAAAACACCACCACCTTCCCTTATCTTCTCTCTTCACAGGAGCAACACCACCTCGCCCCACAACTTCCGACCACACTACCATGCCCTACCACCGTTGGCTGCACCACCACTCGCACTTTCTCTTCTCTTTTGTTCTTGTTATTCTTTTTTGTTATTATTCTTCTTCTCATTCTCTTCCTCTTATTTTCTCTTTTTCTTGTCCTCTCTTCATCTTTGTTTTTTGTTTTTTTTTTCCTTCTGATTTCTTTCTTTTCTACTTTTTTTCTTTGTTTTTCTTATTCTTCTATTTTTCTCTTTGTTTTTCTTCTTCTTCTATTTTTTTCTCCTCTCTTCTTCTTTTCCCATTTTTTTCTTCTTCGCTCTTGCGGAGGTTTCCTACTTGCCAGAACCTTCGCGAGGGCAAAAAGAAAAAGAAAAATAAAAAAAGATAGGAGAAAAAGAAAAAATAGAGAAAAAAAAAGTGGAGGAGGAAGAG
The DNA here is from genome assembly GCA_963556465.1 of Berberis vulgaris. Taxonomy (NCBI): domain Eukaryota; kingdom Viridiplantae; phylum Streptophyta; class Magnoliopsida; order Ranunculales; family Berberidaceae; genus Berberis; species Berberis vulgaris. The sequence goes on along the minus strand of OY747127.1, from coordinate 29,177,978 downwards.
AAGAAGAAAAAAAAAACAAAAAAAAAAGTGGAGGAGGAAGAGAAAAAGAAAAAAAAACAGAAAAAAAGTGAGGGGGAGGAGGTTGAGAATAAGAAGATGAAAATGGGTGGAGGTGGGATGAGAGGTGGCGGTGGTGATTGATGGAGAAAAATAAGAAGAAGAAGAGGGGGAGGAGAGGTGGCGGTAGCGTCGTGGTGGTGATTGAAGAAGAAGAAGAAGAAGAAGGGATGAGAGGCGGCGGTGGCGGAGATAACATGAAGTAAAATAATTATATGTTTTACTTTTGGACCATCTTCAATGTATTTAATTTTTTTTTTAATTTGAAGTAAAATTCTCGTAACATACAAACAATTGTTTAATTGATGTTTTGAGAAATGTTTTATGATTTGTGTTGGCATTAATAACAATGTAGGTGTTCATTTTTTCCTATGACTAACAACACATTTATAAAAATCCATTGAATTTATAAGAATCTATAGAAATCCATAACTAACCTATAAAATCTACAAAATTCAATCATTTAAAATTCATCAAAATTCAGTATATTTTGTAAAATAATTTGAAACCTTAAAATCCACGAGATTTAAAAATCTTCAAAATCCATTCAAATCCCGAATCGAATACTCTAAATTTTTTCTCCTCTCTCCAACTCTCATCAAGCTTTCTCCATGTGAAGCTATCTCTTTTTTTCATCTCTCCATCTTCATATCTCCATTCAAAGCTCCAATCGAAGTTCTCTCCATCCTCTGCATTCGAAACTCCATTAGAAGCTCTCTCCATCCTCAAATCTTCATTTGAAGCTCTCTCCTCCGCCAGGTACCTCTTTCATCTTCTTCCCTTGCTATTTCTCGATCTCTAGTTAATTACCACCGATCTCTGCAAGAGAACATGGAAGAGGTCGAAGTCTCTTCTTATTCTTCTTCGAATAGGGGTGAAAAGGTTTGATTTTTTCGTGGATTGCTTGTGGTGGTGGTTGATAGGGTTTGAATGAAGAGAAGAGAGGGGTTTGGAGAGACAATGGAGTTGAAGGAGTGATGAGTGAAGTTGCAGTTGTTGAGAGAATTAGTGATTTTTTTGATAATTTTGAGTATGATTTTGAATGGTTGCTTTAGTTTGATTAGTTTTTTTTATAGTTCAATAGATTTTGAATCATGCCAACCTGTGTATTCTTGCAATCGATCTTCATGTGGTTTTCTATTTTTTTTAGATTTGTAAATCTCTTGTATGAACAATATTTTAGTTAGATACCCTTTTGTGTGCATTGATTCAAGAATTTTTTCCCCTTTAAATCTGTGGAGTAGTTGAAGGTTGAGAAACTAATAAAGTTGTGTGTAGTTGTTTCACTTCAAATGGAGAAGACCCTTTATTATTTGGGCTAGTGATGACTAAATGATGTGATTAGTGTCAGTTGGATTTGGGTTGAGATGATGTAAAAAGGGTTGTTTGCACTTTGGTGTTGCACCCAAACTGACACAAGACGTTTATTCTTGACTTGATCATTGTGGGAAAATGGGTGTAATTTGATCAACACATAGTTGATCCACAGGGTTATGGCGTTAGATAGGCAGATATAGTGAAAATCATTCTGTATTTTCTGATGGTAAAGGAATTATTGTGTATTTATGGGTAGTGGTAGCACCAGGTTAATTTTGTTGAAGTGATGATTATTTGAAAATTCTCTAGTGATGATATGGAGTTATTAGTTACTAGTTACTAGGATATCATAGTGGTTGTAATGGTTATTGTAGATTCCTAATACATTTTGATCATTCCTGTCATCCAAGAGGATGGAGTGACTTCCGTTTGATGAGAATTAGAGAATGTTTAATACAGAACCGAAGTTGAGTGAAAAAACTGTGTTTATGGTGGGACATGAATGTACTTTTGATATGTTGGACAATCCGAAATAGTGTTGGGCACAGCACAGACATATGCAAGTGTTCGATGTTTTGCTTCAGTTTAGGATCTCGAAATAGAGTGGTGGTTTGTTTCTTTCCTCATATTCCAAAACAGATAATTTACTTGGACAATTGAAAGGTGATAAAACATCTGAAATAAGTATAAATCTAAATATTTTACCTTTTATAAAAGGGCTGTAGTGGCAGGCATTGAATCATTGATGCTTTCTGCCTCGTCTCGCCTGTGACAACATAAGAATACATTTTTTTTCAAGCCAAAGACACTGAAAATTGCATACGGAACCAAGTTCCACCAACATGATGTATCAAGATTCTTTTTCCATATAATGACATGGATTATGAATCTATAATTTTTAATGCGATATATGATCTCTCTTCAGCTTTAGGCTTCTTCAGTGTTTTATATTAATTTGATGGATTTTCATTTATTTTCGTATGTTTGGCAGCATTGATCCCTCTACAGGAGCTATCAGATGCTGTAATCATGAAGAAATATGGGCTGAAGCCTGACACCGAGACCTTGGACATTGTCAGCTGCATTGCAAGGCAGAAAGAGGTAATTTAGTTAATAAAGAAAAGTGTGATCCATAATTAATTTCAGTGATTTCAAGTATTCGAGAAGTTCATAATGCTTTTATAAGCAGATTGTGGAGGTCATGAAAATCTACTGGGGCGATCTGCGGGAAAAGATATGTGAAATGATTGACAACATTCCCTTGAGTTATCTTGTAATTGGAAATCGAGGACTGGGAAAGATCAAAAGGTATGTGTTCTGGCTTCCGTTACATTAAGAATTTACGTTGATCTAGTTGGTTTATTATGACTATTATTGTACATGATCTGGCACACAGGTTTGTATTAAGCATGCAACACTTCCTTGAACAAAGTCAATGGTAATCAAACATTTTATATCAGTTTATGTCCCATATGATGTGGATCTTTGTCTAACAAATTTAAAATATTGATTGTTTTCAGGGTTAAATTAACAAGATGTATAATTTGCTCATAGTTCATCATCTCTGAACAATTGTGATATAGAGCACACTATAATTCAGTCAACATTCAAGAAAGAAAGCAGACAGTGTCGTGAGCTTTGCTATAGAAAAGTTGGCATCATTGCTCGAGCAGGAAGTAGTCCTCTTGAAAAACTATAAGACTGAAGTTACAAACATCACAGAAGAGTTCAAGAGAATTCATACTCTATTAAAAGATGCAAATGCAAAGGGGGAAATGATGGGAGGAGAACAACTAAAACTTTGGCTGAAAGGAGTTTGGAAGTCTGGGTTTTGTTTAATCGGTGTTTGGGAGTATGGGGTTGTAGGGTGATTTGGATATTTAAAGCATTGATCTACAATGAAATCATGAGGAAGCTATTATCTTGCTGCAGATGCAATTAAGCGGAACTAGGAGTAAGCTGCTTCTGAAAAACGGAAGATGCCACCTGAAATTCCCAGTCTGTTTGATCTTCATTTGGACCACATTGTTTGGTTTGTGTCATAGGTGGTACAGTTGATTGTATTGTAGGTATAGAGTTGTTTGTGTGTGTAAAGTTACCTTTAATAACTCTAGGTCATTAAATATTTAACTGCAGGTTATTTTTGTCATTAAATCTTCATTTGGATGCATATTTGCAGGTTTCACAAGTGTTGGATAAATATTTAACTGCAGGTTAATTTGCAGTTTTAACTGGCAATTTGCAGGTCAATTTGTTGGTACCATTCCTTTCGTCGCCTATAATGTTTGTGATGGAATGGGCAATTTCTTTCAATCATGAAATTGTAGTCAGATCATTCATGTTCATCATAAGTGCTAGCTATATCATGATATATCAATTCATTATGTGTCAATGAGACATCTTTCGGCCAGTCATAATAAACTTTCATGTATAGCTGATGGGATAGAAGATCAACTTTATTTGTGTTTACAAGATTGTAATCATCATCATCATCATCATCAAAGCCCATTCCCGAGATTTTCGGGGTCGGCTACATGAATTTTGGTTCTCCAAGCAATGCGATCTTCCCACATTTCCTCACCTAATCCAAGTTTACAAGATTGTAATATGGCAACAAAATACATGATTCCAATTTCTCAGTGACCAAAATAGAACTTTGTCTAGCCATGGATGCAAGAACGACTACATATTGTTGGAATTGTCTAAATGTGCAAGTTCCACCAAGATGACTACAAGATTCGGTGAAAATCATCCACCACTTTTATTAATTGTATCATCGTATACATATATATAAATAAAGTAGATTGGTTGGGGGAATCATGGGATCTCCATAATTAAAAATAAATAAATAAATAAATTCTCATGATTAGTTTTAAGCAATCAAACACTCACATAAGAAATTCAATTCCCACGGACAACCAAACATCAAAGTTGGCCGGAATGAGATTCCAATTTCCATCTTGGGATTTCATGCAACCAAACAAAACACACACACCCGGAGTTATTTGCGTCTTTAACGGGCTTTGGGCTTTTAACACACAGAAGCAAACTAGGGGGTCCATGAGCAACCCACCCGTATTGTCCTCTAGGGTTTTTAACATTTCCATCGCATCCTCGTTTTAAAGCCATCGCAATCTGTCTCCCTCCTTGTTTCGCACACTGGAGAGAGAGAGAGAGACTAAAACCCTAGCTTGCTAGCGAGACAGATCCCCAACCCTAACCATGGTGAGTATTCAATCTCTCTTCTTTTATCGTTCTTCCGTTTCTCTCTGTAAATCTCTTAGTCTTACTAACTTTCTCTCTGTCTCTGTCTTGTTTGCAGTCTCTGGTCGCTAATGAAGATTTCCAGCACATTCTTCGTGTTCTGAACACGAACGTGGACGGGAAGCAGAAAATCATGTTTGCCCTCACTTCCATCAAGGGTATTGGTCGCCGTCTTGCCAACATCGTCTGCAAAAAGGCTGATGTTGACATGAACAAAAGGTTCTTCCCTTTACTAACCATCTAGTCTCCTTTGTAATTAATTCTGCTCTATATTTTATCTGATTAGGGTTTGTTTGTTTGTTTGTTTGTTTGTTTTGTGAATTTAGAGCTGGTGAGTTGTCTGCCGCTGAGCTCGAGCAACTCATGGTGATCGTCGCGAACCCTCGCCAGTTCAAGATCCCTGACTGGTTCTTGAACAGGAAGAAGGATTACAAGGATGGAAGGTACTCTCAGGTTGTTTCCAATGCACTCGACATGAAGCTCAGAGATGACCTCGAACGTTTGAAGAAGATCAGGTCACTCTCCATTACTGACATTTATTTCTCAAATTTCCTAATCTATGTCTTGTCTCCAATTTATTGGTATTTCCATGTTTTTGTATTGTATTGCATTTTTTTTTTCTGGGGTTGAAGTTTACCTCTTTGGCTTAATCTCGTGCCTTGGAGATGAATACAGCTCCCTAAACTAATTCCTTAACTTCCATTTAATGTTGGCTTGATCATTATACTCAAACCAATTTTGTGAAGGACGAGGCATATGACATTAGCACTCTTAAGTACCTATTTTGTGAATAACTCAGCATATCTTAATTTTGCTAGCATCATATAGAAGTGAATAGATCACTAATACCTATTTTTAGTTGTTTGTATTAATCAACCGAAGATTGACAAAAAAAGAGAACTTCAACCATGCATGTGGGTGTGTGTTGCATGATTGAATTCCCTAAGAACATAGAGAGATATAATGATTCTCTAAGTACCGATAACATTCCTAATGGCCCGGGACTACCAGTATAATGGCACTTCTCACTCTGACCTATTTTGTTGTACTACATTTTCCAGTACATTTGAGCAAATAAACTGTTTATTGTTGTTACCATTTAACTTTTAGTAACAGCCATCAGGGCTTGCTTACCAAATTGACAAGTTATAATGGATAGAGTTTGCACATATGAGACCTTGTAAATTTTATCTCATGAAGTCCTAAATTTCCTCCTAAATGAATTTCTACATCAAGGAAGCGCGTACTCTTCGAAAACTTGTCATATTTAGTTTTTAGGGGTGATAGTGGAAAAGTTGACGGATACTAACATTTACTGTCACTCTACAGAACTGCATGAGATTTTCACCGCATGCAGTTCCTCGTTCAACTCTTTTGAAGTACTACTTTTCAAGGAGGATCTTCTTCCCTCTAGACGGGATATTCGTTTATTCAATATCAGACCTTCTACAATGGTTATATCCATTTTACTAAGTTATTCAGTAATTCCTTTTGGCTATCACCTTGTTTTAGCCGATCTCAGTATTGGTGTTTTTTTATGGATTGCAATTTTCGACACGCGTCGGACACTTGGTCAAAGCGTCGGCAAGAGTCATACGCATGGTCAATGTGGTTAACGTGTCGGACACGCAACCGATACACCCGGAACTTGGTCAGGACATAGTCAAGACTCGAAAATCAACTTTGTTTTATTTTATACTTTTATCTCAGTGCTTCTTCTTAATCTTTGTTTTCTATTTCTTCTTCTTCTCTAATTTGCTTCTTCTCTCGTCTACTTCTCTAATATATTTTTTCTCTAATTTATTTTTTTCTTGCAAACATAGTGTCATCTTCAAGATACTCTAGGAAGGCACTTTATTAGATTATTATTTGTTTATATGACCTACTAAAAAAAATAGTATGACGTGTCGACAGTGACGGAGCTAGGATTTTTGTTGAGGGGGGGGGGGGGGGGGGGGGGTGGAGTGATGTCATAATTAATTAAATATAATATAAAAATTATATACTTTTACATGAATTTTTTTTTTAAATATAGCAAAAATGAGAGTACAACAAAGACAGTCATTGAAGATGATTACTACTATATTCATTGAAAATTATTACTTCTAGAAACACAACACAAGAGAAGGGTTTGAATCGTTGATTACTACTACATGAAGAAAAGGAGGAAGAGATTGGGTTGCTTACGATTTTTTTGTGGAGATGACCAACACAATGATTAATGAAGGCACCTAGAAGAAGAAGAATAAGGTGGTTTGGATCCTACTGGATCTTGTGAAGATGAGCTCAAATAACTCAATAATTATAGATCTTTGAAGATGATGAAATATGGGGGTTTCCTTCATCTTATCCAATCAATGGAGTGTGAAGAAGAAACTGTGGATTTTGGTTTCTTTGAGAGATTTGAGGGATTTAACCTCTATTTCTAACTCTAAAAGTAGAGTTTGAATTTGACATGTACATTATTTGAAGGATGAAGTTCTGGTTGAAGTGAAAAGTGAGAATAGAGGGGCAAATAAAAAAACTAAGACTACTGAAGTCCTGATTTGCAATTTATCTTATTGATGTGACATGTTTTCTAAGCTATTTTCACTTTCATAATGTAACAGGAACCACCGTGGACTCCGACACTACTGGGGTCTTCGTGTGCGTGGGCAGCATACCAAGACTACTGGACGCAGGGGAAAGACTGTCGGTGTCTCCAAGAAGCGATAAACACTGCATCTACACCTTTTCTCCTTTTCACATACTGGGTTTATTTGAAGATTGTTGAGTAGTCCAAAAAGGTGTTTTGTTAGATGGATTTTGGTTTGATCATCAGATCAGGTTTAATTTTCTTTTTGTTGCACCAGTCCAACAATTTTTATTCATCCCTTAGCATTGTGTACCACAATATCAGAGATTTGTTGTGAAATGAGTCAGAATTGAGAAAATCTATTGGGTAATTAGTTTAGTTATGCGTGGATCTAGCTCTTCAGTTGTGGTGGGTTGAATTGATACATTTGAAGTTGCTCACAAATCAAAGACAATTCTTTGTAGTTTTTGTGGTTTTCATATTCTTGAAGTGCTTTTCAAGGAGATAAAAATCCTATATTTTCATGAATTATCTTCTAAGCATCCAAAGGTTTTGGATGCATGGTGCATCTAGATAACTTTAAAGGAAATGTTGTAACTAATATGAATTTGGTTGGTAATTGAAGTGAGTAGTAAGTTTTGAATGTCATGTTAGGAGTTTTAAATTTGGTTACATGATTACTTGTATCAAGTAGCAACTTCACGGATATTGAGTGGTAGTGATCAACCTACACTTCATCTATTTTGGCTTTTTTCACTGCGCATCCTTTTTCTTTTATATAATGGTTGAGAGAGTTCTTTTACTGTTTACATGTACTTTCATCCTAGACTAAAATTTGGACCAAATAGCCTAAATGAACTATCGGTTCCAAGGCACAATTGGTGATGAATCAACAATTCAAAGTGGTTTTTCTGTGTATTATTGATAAACTATCGTTATCTCGTAGACGCAGAAGTATGTGGTTGGGAAGCAGGACTCACATCACCTAGCAGAACGTTGAGGACTTGTTCTTACTTGAATGAAGCAAAACCTGAACTTTCCATATGAACCATGAAAAACGACCTTGCTCTCAACAGCTAGTAAATATAAATAAGGATTGAAAATGACCGCACAAAATCCATTTAACAATTGCTTATGTTTTATGCTCGAAGAGATGGTCCAAAGCTCAAAAATTGTTCCAACTGTTGCTAAAAGAAATAGTAGGGGTTAGCTCCATTTGGCTAAGCTATGCTTGCAATGCCTCGCTTGAAGAACTGACACTCACATGCTTGCATACCGACAATTTTTTTTTAAGTGGCTCATTTGTTTTCATTTTTCCATAATATTCTTCATGGCAAGAATATTCTTTCACATTAAATATATAATGAATTTTAAATGTATATTAAATCATCATCATCATCATCATCAAAGCCCATTCCCGAGATTTTCGGGGTCGGCTACATGAATTTTGGTTCTCCAAGCAATGCGATCTTCCCACATTTCCTCACCTAATCCAAGCTCAATGATATCTTCATTCACCGTCTTCATCCAAGTTTTCAACGGTCGTCCCCTCCGTCTACACCCTCCATTAACTATGAAGATATAATGAATTTTAAATGTATATTAAATATGTAAAAAAAAATAATATGCAAGTAAATAAATGTATTAAATACATTAAATGAAACCAAAATACTTATAATTAAAATAATCAAGAGAATCAATGTATAACTAGAAGAAATGATAATTAGGAAATTAGAGGGTGGTTTAAAAAATTAATAAATAAGTGATAACTAGAAGAAAGAAATTTACAAAAAAATTCCAAAATAATTTGAAAAAAATGTAAATTTTATTAGCTGTTTTTTTGTATTTTTACAAAAATACGAAATTAAAAAAAAATAAAAACCCTGAAATTTAAGAAAAAACCCTCGAAAAATGTACTTTTTTCTTTCGCACTTTTTTCTTTTTGTAATTTCAAAAAACGAAAATTTCAGCGAAATTTCATATAATTTCACGAAATCACAATCCTTGCTTCCTGATACATTCTTTTCCTAAATGTTATGCTCACAATGAGGGGCATAAAATAAATTTTTTCCATATACAATCTAAAATATAACGCAGGGCCTAATGTTCAAAATGTTGGATTAAATAACTAGTATTACTCAATGTATCAGGGGGCATTTGTTTTTGCTTCTAATTAGAAGCAAACTTCTCATTGGCTTCTTAATATGAACTTTGACCAATATTCAGATTGTTTGATTTTGCTTCTTATTGGCTTCTAGTAAGAAACAAACTTCTGACTCCACTAAGTATTCCTTCTTAATGAAACTTTTGACTTGTTACTATAATTAGAAGTCAATCTTCTTAGTTCTTAAGGTAAGCAAACACCATCTAAGTTTGTGCATGCACGGTTATACATAGAAATTGTCCAAAATTTTAGTTTGTGTTTAGTAGGGGTGGGCACGAGACGGGATGATCTCACTTCTATCCCATCCCGTTGTTTTATCTTTGGAATGAGATAAACCTCATCTCGACTTCGTCCCATCCCAAACAGGTTCGAGACGAGACGAGATGAACATGGTTGGATTTTTGTGCAATTATTAAGTTATTATTATGTGTATATTTAAACGTATAATTTTATGATTACTATATTATCAACATTCTCATTAGGTCTACTTATTTGTTCCACAATATATTAGGTCTTATTTTTGTAAGTTTCTATTTATGTTCTTATTTACGTCATCAATTCAAGAATACTATAGTCTATTTTCTATCATTATGCATATTATTGTTTTAAACTCCTCAAAACTATAAGACAATTATTTGTGATGTTAATTTCACACAACTCCTCAACACTTTATGTACCACACTTAATTTATCACAAAATTTTGAGTTAATAAATATTAAATTAATAATAATTAATATTAAATAAATTCGGGACGGGACAAGATGGGCGGGATTGAAAATCTTCATCCCAATCGCATCCCATTCTAGATTGGAACGGGGTCGGGATGGGTTTGATCAATCCCAAAATGACTCGAAAAAATCGGGACGAAATGGGACGGGGTCAAGATCGCGGGATGGGATGCCCACCCCTAGTGTTTAGTTCATGGGTGTTTCCATAGAAATCATAAAAATAACAGTGTCTTGACTAATTTAAGTGGGTTTCTATTTGATTTGACTTCATAAAAGCAAGGAAATGCAGAGGTATACAACTTCGTTTTGGAGCAAAAGTCGGTAATTTCTCCCAAATCAAAGAAAATAGATTCTCTACGCTCCCACAGAAATTGTACTTTCCTTTTTTGTATGAAACCCAGAAAACTCTATTTACTTCTCTATTCCATGAACCAAACGCAACCTTCCTTGAGCACTTGAACATGCTCTCATGTAGTGGTAGTAAGCATTATGGGGTGCAACATATACTAACTAGTTTGGTAACATTTCGACCTATTCAAGTTTAGCTAACCAGTGTGTCAAGCTCTTGGTTGGACTTAAAAACCCTAAACCATCCTCCTTCGCTGAATCCCCTTGAAACAACACAGCGCAACAATGGCGGCTCTGCTGCTGAGAAACCCTAGAATCCACCTCATTGAACCCTCTTTCGCAACCCACAACAGTTGAAGCGACAGCACCAGAAGAAGAAGAAGAAGAATCTTCCATGGCAACATACCGCAAACTCAAACACTCGATCAAAATCGAATCTGGCCCAGAAAATATGGCTGATATTTTCTTCAAATCCTCAGACCACCATCGCTTCTTCCGCGACCGCTCCGCCTTCGACATCACTGTTCAAAAGCTCACCCGTCTACACCGTTCCTATCTTATCGAGCGCATTCTCGAGCACCAGAAACACACTCCTCTGCCCAAGTATAAGGGCTTCTGGATCAAAATAATGATGCTCTACTCCAAAGCCCGAATGTTCAATCAAGCTCTCCGTGTTTTCGACCAAATGGAATCCCACCTCGGTTGCAAGCGGACTCACAAGTCTTTCTTTGCTTTTCTCAGCGTTTGCCTCGACAACCAGCGGTATGATCTCCTTCACCAATACTTTGACTCTATTCCTGCTAAACTCGGGTTTTCTCCCACCGTTCCGTGTTGTAACATAGCAATGAAAGCTTTCTATGAGCAAAATGATGTTGATTCGACATAACCCTTGCTTGAAAAGATGCAAGTCAAGGGGTTGAAGGCTGGTATTTTTACTTATAATGTGATTTTGAGTGCTTATTTGAGACATGGGGAGGATGCCAAGTTTGATCAGCTGCTGAAGGAGGTTCTAGACAAAGGGTTGGAGCCCAATTTAGTGACTTATAATCTGAGAATCATAAGGCTTTGCAAGTGTAAAGAGTGTGTGTGATACCCTTGTTTGGGCGGACCTGAGGGGGAGGGTGAGGGAGAAGCCCAAGAGCCCATGGATCCCAAGAGGGTTGGCAAACTACAAAGGGGAGATCATAGTCCCACATCGCTTGGGTGCGGGAAGGTGATGTATTATATATGTACGAGATTGGATCTATAAAGTACTACGCGTTTTAAAGTCATGCGGGCCTTGGGTTTAAAGCGGACAATATAGTACTCTGTGGATCGGGTTGTGACAGAATGGTATCAGAATCTGACCCAGCCGGAAGCGGACAATATAGTCCTCTTGCCATGGTTAACCATCACAGAATAAGTATAGGTAAATAAATATTTATTTTAATAATGATAATAACGTATTAGGATGACATGATTTCCTCATTGAAGAACTAACGATGATTTTCTTGCACGACACATTTGCCTCATTGATGAACTACCTGTTTGTGTGATTCATCATTTGTGTTTAATAATTATGTTATCACTTGCTGATGTATTGATTTTGGGATGAAGATTACTCACACCAGCTTAAATGTTGACCCAAGTGAGCTTTTGCTTCTTGGGTATATTCATTTGGGAGTGTAGCCGATTAGCCTTTTAGGTTTAGAGATTTTTGAGCAGCATTACTGGAGTTTCGTTAGTGGAGCTAGCAACGTCAGAGTTTCCTGGTTAGATTATTATTAGTTTGTTTCAATTTTCTAAACTATGTTTTAGTCGTTGCTGCTAAGTTCTTCATTTATTGAATTTCACGTCCCGAGTTTTGGGGAAACGAAACAACCCTACGCGAACAACAAAATTTCATTTTCTCGAAAATCGGGGCGCGACAGTGTGTCAGGGCAAAGAAGTTGGTCGATGATATGGCTTCTAAAGGGATTAAGCCTAATTTGACTACTTTCAATGAGTATTAAAAGGAAATGGGTTCCCCCATTTTCTACCATGGAGAGTCTTGTTAATGGTTTGGTGAAGATTTCTAAAGCAGATGATGCAAAGGAGATCGTTGAAAAGATGAAGACGAGGCTTAGAGGGAAGACCAAAGATTCATGGACTAAAGTCGAAGGAGATCTTCCATTGTGATAATTTTGTTATCTTTTTTTATTTTGTTTGCACCATAGGTAATGTGGTTTTGTTTGCTATGTTGTAATTAATCATTTTAGGTTGTGTTTCTTCCATGAGATTTTGATGGGTTTTTAGTTTGGAATTTTATTTAGATATTTGATGCTTACTATCTGGCAGCCCAAATTACTATTGCATTTCTCAACAGCTCCGTAACTTGCATGTAATCTTTTGAAATAAAAATAAATAAAATCCATATAGAGACTATAAGACTGCTTGATTACAGGGTAATCAAAGTGGGTAATAGAATTCCAAATGAATCCTTCTAATATCTACTCCTCCACAGATTCTTTACATATTTATTATTAGTTTTTCAGGTTTTTGTAAAGGGAGTAACAGTTGCATTGGAATTTGCATCTGGAAAATATACTGGAGTATCATGTTCTATTGTTAGGTCTTAGGTCTTTACTGCCAAACAACTGATTCGATCAACTGACTCATCGAATCAGTTCATAAAACTTGCATAAAGCCTATACTTTTTCTTTTTAATTTCCTTTTGGATTTACACATTTTTTAAACCTTAAGATGATGATCATCTATCTTTGTCCTCTTTCCTCATCGACTCCTGTATCCATTGCCACTTTCTCGTAGCCCCTTTCTATACACACAGGTGTCCTTATATTCTAAGAAGCCATGCAAGTAGAGATGTAAGGATACAATATACATGAATGTTACACCTACCTGGGTTATTTATGCGGCGGTTAATCGCTGATTAGTCGGCAATTTAGTGTAAATTGGGGGTAGATTAATCCGAACTAGGTATTTAGTGGTTTGGTTTAGCTGTCACCGATTAATCGGTGATAGATCGAGATTTGTTTTGTTGGGTGGTGGTTGTCGTCCTATTGGATGATGGTGGTTGTTGTTCTATAATGTGTGATGTTTTGGACATAATTACATAATTTGCTCTATAAGATGACTTTTATTGTCTATAATACTTGTCTTATTAATCTTTTTTTAATTAGCAAGAATGTTATTTATTATATTTTACATTAGTGAGGGTATAAAAATGTATACTTTGAAAAATGTAGACCGATTAAATCCGCTTAATCTTAAACTGGTCTTGGACCATGAAGGGTCTGTTATCTGCATTTACTATATAGATACCTACGACAAAGATGGATTGATTGCTTGCAAAGCTAATGAGTATAAGGAAATGCCATGTAGGGAAAGAATGGGGTCTATAGGATTGATGAAGTGCGCAGTAGGGGGTGTTTATATGAAGAATTTTGACAGCAGGGGTTTATCTGCCTCAAAGAAGTACGGAAATAGGGCATTTGGGAAGACGTCTTTGGGACTTTGACATCATGTTCCAACCTTCAATCTTGTTGACGTTCTGGTAGGAGACTCGTGAGTAGGTGGATCATTGAGGAGTTGGATAAAGATGTGAATAGTTGCTAGAGATCCCTTCAAGTTCGAAATGACTTGGTTTAAAGAGGAGAATTACTCGATCTCTTGGATTAAAGTTGGGGGTGAACTATTTGGGTGTAGGGATGGCAACAGAGCGGATTTGGGCAAATCCATCCCTGGCGCCCTGTCCCGCCAGGGATTGCGAATCCCGAATCCGCCCCAATAACCATTTATTTTGTTTGGTTAAAACCATCCCCGCTCCGCATGGAGCGACGGATATCCACCCCTCCCCGATTATCCGTCCATTCACCACTACCCTATGAATAAATCCCACCATCACCACTAGTCCACAAGACGATTCACCGCCAACTCCATTTTTGTATAGATTTTGTAAAAAATATTTGGTTTTGATTAATTGGATTGTCAGTGAAATTGAAATTTTGTAATGGGTATTTGAATTGATGGTTCAAATTGCAGGATTTCTAGCAGCTGAACCAGATCTGAATAAGTATTTGATCCACCAAAGATGCTGGAGTATACAAGAAAACAAGTTGTACTGTGAAGACTAAATCATTAGAAAAGAAAGCAAAGAAGAAGAAGCATCTCCTGATGCACCTGACGCGATGGAGGACAAGAAGAAGAAGCATCAACTAATGCTCACCCGATGAAGAGAAGCGTTGGTTGGTGGTGGAGAAGATGCTCCCCTTATTTCTATGTACTTTTGCTCTTCTCAGCACTCGAAACTCAACAACACCTCTCTCTCTATCCCTTTTCCCAATTTTGCTAATCTAGGGTTTTCAAATTGAACCAAATTTCCCCAAAATTAGGGATTTGAACCCGACCGCGATCCGATAAAGTAGGCAGAAAATCTAGGGTTTGTGCTTGATGTTGTCTGACTTTTGTTGTTGTTGGAATTGAAAAGGATATGACTTATGATGTCTTCTTCGACTGAGTGAGAGAGAGAGAGAGAGTGCGTGTGTAATGGCTTCGAAGGTCTTTCTGTCACAGCTAGTGATTAGAATTCAAAAATGGAGTGGGAAGATTTGAAGAAATAATTGAGTTCAAATTTGAGCGGGAAAACAGGCGGGAAGTTTGAATAATTCAATTTGTAGTTTGAGTTCAAAAAGTTGTTATAACTAATGTAAGCCACATGTCCTTCAGACAGTGGTTGAATTTCAAAATCTGTTGTATCTCTTCTTTAAATAGAGATAGTTGTATGAAACAAAAAAAACAGAGAAGTTCATTTGTAATTCAAGGCTCGAGTTATCACTTGAGAAGTTTTTCCATCTTATTTACTCATCTTCTTCATCTCTTCTCGATCCAATTTACTTGTCTGTATTTGACATTTGGTATCAGAGCAGTTGAGATCCACTCCACGCCATGGAAACAAGAGCTCAAGAAATAGAATCCTTCATGAAAGACATAAAGAAATACCAAATCGAAAACTTGAACCAAATGGAGGTAGTAAGGAAGGAACTAATTAAAATCGCACAAGCAGGAGAAGCTCAGGAGAAACGTTTAGATTCAAAGATCGATCAACTCATTCAAATGATGCAGAGCAATCGAAATCTATCTGTTGCAGCATAAACAAGTTATTCTCAGGTGACATGAGCAAACAACGATCAATGGAGGGCTTCCGCCCTCCCACCCCTGATGTTGGAGATAACTTTTTTCGCTTTCCTAAAGTAGATTTTCCTCATTTCGATGGCATTCAAACTAGATCTTGGATCAAAAAGTGCAAACGGTTCTTTGCCCTCCACAATATTGATGAACATAATAACGTGTCACTAGCTGCTATTCACCTTGATGGCAAGGTCGATACATGGTTTTTAGATTATCAAATTGGAAAACCAAATACACCTTGGCCTATACTCATTCATGATCTATGCCAACGTTTTGAAGACCCTGTATCTAATAACTTCGTTGACTCCTTTAACAAACTATGTCCAGATCAGTCTGTGGAGTCATATTATGAAAATTTTGAAGAACTCAAGTCTATAATGCTCCTCCACAACCCCTTTCTCACTGAACCATATTTCATTATGAGTTTCCTCAGTGGCTTGAAGCCTAAGATCAAATCGATCATTCAAATGTTCAAACCGTCATCAGTTTCACAAGCATTTTCTCTTGCTTGTATGCAAGAGGCTTGTATGACTACATCCTCGAGCCAGTTTTCTTCCAATGTTGGTAGAAAACCATTTCAATCCACCAACTGTAATTCTAATTGGGCGAAACCACCTACGTCCAACAATCCTCTTACTTTCGCCCATGCCCATCGATCAAACACTTCACCATTTACTCCACGTCCTCCACCAATCCAACCTATCATCAAACATCTCACCCCAATTCAGATGAAACTTCGACGAGACAAGGGTCTATTCTACAACTACGATGACTCTACACCCCTGGCCATCGTTGCAAACAGCAACAACTGTTCTTGCTCACAGCTGATGATGATCAAATCAGTGACTTCTTGCTACCTGGTGAAGACACAATCAACTTCACCCAAGAGATTCAGTCTGATACGGAACTATCTATACATGCCCTACATGGGTGTCATGCTTCCAATACAATACTTCTTCGAGGATTAACGAAGAAATGCCATGTTTCTATTTTGATTGACACCGATACTACGCATTCCTTCATCGATCCTCAGGTAATTACTGACACAAATTGGCCAACAACTCTCACCCCACAAATGGTGGTAAAAGTTGCTAATGGGGAACATCTAATTAGCACAGCTGTTTGCAAACCTCTTCGGTGGAATATGCAAAATACTGAGTCTGAAGGGATGATCAAAGTGCTTCCTCTTGGTGGTTATGATATGGTATTGGGCGGCGATTGGCTCCGGCCATTTGGCAACATCATTATCAACTTTGACACGCTACAACTCACCATTGTTTATATAGGTAATAGTATTACACTACAGGGTACCACTGATACAACATCTTTATGCCTTATACAACCTAATAAACTCAGAAATTTTCTCACCAAACACATACCCTGTTTCTTGGGTCAATTGTTCTCCATCACGGTTGAGTCCCCTGCTCCTATTGATACTCTTTTAAACAACTTCCAAGACATTTTTCACACCTCAAACACTCTACCACCTTTTCGTTCTTTAGACCGTCGAATTCCTTTTAAATCAAACACACTACCTTCTTCCCAAGCACCACATAAACTTCCATATATGCAAAAAGATGTTGTGGAAAAATTAGTCCAAGAGATGTTATCTTGAGGGTTGATTTGGCACTCACACAATCCGTTCGTTGCTCCGATCTTATTGGTCAAGAAAAAAAATCAATCATGGCATTTTTGTGTCGATTATAGACGACTCAACGATATGACTACTAAAGATAAGTTTTTGTTGCCTTTAATTGACGATTTTCTAGATGAATTGCTTGGTGCTAAATTGTTTTCCAAGATTGATTTTCGCTCTGGTTACCATCAGGTGTTGGTTTATCCAGCCGACGTCTACAAGACTGCATTTAAAACGCACCACGGCCATTTCGAGTTCAAGGTGATGTCGTTTGGATTAACAAACGCACCAGCAACATTTCAGGCTCTTATGAATCATATATTCCAGCCATTTTTACACAAATTTATAGTGTTCTTCTTCGACGACATCCTCATATACAGTCAGTCAGTGGATCAGCACCTTCATGTTGCCTTGACAACCCTCAGAAAGCACTGCTTATTTGCTAAGCTTTCAAAATGTTCTTTCGGCCAAACCAAGTTGGAGTATCTCGGCCATATCATTACTCCTCATGGCGTGGCAGCAGACTAATCAAAGATAGAAGCCATGATGGACTGGCCAACACCTTCTACTGTCAAGGCCTTGCGAGGTTTTCTAGGCCTAACTATTTATTATCGTAAATTCGTTAAGAACTATGGCATGATAGCCAAGCCATTAACTGATATCTTAAAAAAGGATGCTTTCGAGTGGAGTGACTTGGCTGCCAAAGCCTCAGTGACCTGAAACTGGCTATGTGTTCAACCCCTGTTCTTCGTCTACCAGACTTCTCACTCCCATTTTATGTTGAAACAGAAGCGTGTTCCATGGGCATATGAGCCATTTTGTCACAACAGAACCACCCCATAGCATACTTTAGCAAAGCCTTGAGCATAAGGAACTTGGGTTTATCTATGTACGAGAAAGAACTACTTGCCATTGTTATGGTCGTTCATAAGTGGCGATCTTATTTGTTAGGTTCAAAATTTTATATACTTACTGATCACCAAAGCAGCAAGCACTCTCTTGATCAGAAAATCACTACAGTTTCGCAACAGAGATGGCTAACGAGACTGTTTGGCTATGACTACTCCATCAGTTATAAGCAATGATCAGATAACAAAGTGGTTGATGTTTTGTCTCGTCGTGATACACCACCAATTGCTTGCTTAGCTTTATCACATATTTCACCCCCAATGGCTCACATATGTCATGGACAGCTACAAAACAGACTCCAAGGCTCAGGCTATCATCACCAAATTGTTGGTTCAAGCTGAGTCCAGTCCTCCCTATACATTACAGCATGGCTTACTTAAGTATAAAGGTGTCATCGATATTGGCTCTTCAGGAACTCTTCGCTCACAAATCATCTCCACACTACACTGCTTTGCTTTTGGAGGACACTCAGGTATTAATGCAACTTACCAACGCCTGAATCAACATTTATTTTGGCAAGGAATGAAGACCCAATTGATACAATTCATTATTTCTTGCGACATATACTAGAAAAACAAGAACAATCAATCAGTTACGGCGGACTACTTCAACCTCTACTAATTCCTGATCACTCGTGGCAACACATCACGATGGATTTTATCAAAGGGTTACCCCTCTCTAATGGAAAGACAATCATATTTGTAGTATTCGATCGACTCACAAAATTTAGCCATTTTATGGCATTATCACACCCATTTACTGCTTCCATGGTGGCAGACTGCTTTCTTCAGCACGTATACAAACTACATGGTCTTCCCTAATCCATCGTTTTAGATAGAGATAAGGTATTTCTAAGTACCTTTTGGAAACAACTTTTTGAAGCTTTAGGCACTTCGTTGGCAATGAGCACAGCTTATCACCCTCCAATCTGACGGGCAAACAGAACGCACAAACATGTGTTTGGAAACGTACTTTCGATGTATGACCGGACATGCTCCAAAAAAGTGGTCGTAGTGGTTATATTTAGCAGAGCACTGTTCAACACGAACTTCCACTCTAGTTTACAGCTCACCCCGTTTCAAGCTCTATATGGGTATTCACTAGGGGTGGGCACGGGACGGAATGGGACGAGATAAACTCATCCCAATCTCATCCTATTGTTTTATCTTCAGGACGGGATAAACCTCATCCTGACCTCGTCCCATCTCAAACGGGTTCGAGATGGGATGAGACGGGACGGGATGAGCATGGTTGGATTTTTGTGCAATTACTAAGTTGTTATGATGTGCATATTTAAACATGTATTCTTATAATTACTATATTATCAACCTTCTCATTAGGTCTACTTATTTGTTCCACAATATGCTAGGTCTTATTTTTGTAAGTTTCTATTTATGTTCCTATTTACATCATCAATTCAAGAATTTTATAGTATTTTCCATCACTATGCATATTAAGGAGTTATCTATGAAAGTGTTACTATTTTAAACTATAATACAATTATTTGTGATGTTCAGTTCACACAACTCCTCAAAACTTCATGTACCACACTTAATTCGACACACAAAATTTTGAATTATTAAATATTAAAATTAATAATAATTAATATTAAATAGGTTCGGGACAAGACGGGGTGGGCGGGATTGAAAATCTTCATCCCGATCCCAACCCACTCTAGATCGGGACGGGATCGGGATGGATTTGATCAATCCCAAAAAGACCCAAAAAATTTGGGACGGGATCGAGATCGTGGGATGGGATGCCCACCCCTAGTATTCACCACCCTTGCTGGCTTTGCCTCCAGTTGCTTCTCTACCAATTTCTGAGGCACGCGACAATATGTCGAATATCCTCAAGGAGATATTACATCAGGCACAAGAACACATGAAATGGTATGCTGATAAAAACAGAGTAGATCGATCCTTCCAAGTTGGTGATTGGATCTTCGTGAAATTGTAACCTTACTGTCAGTCATCGGTCCAAATTAGAAAGCACTTGAAGTTGTCATCCAGATTCTATGGTCCCTTAGTTACATAACACATTGGCATCGTTGCATACCGCTTACAACTCCTTGCTCAATCCAAAATACACCATATTTTTCACGTTTTTCAACTCAAAAAGAAAGTCAATTCCAAAGCTTCGCCACTACCTACTCTTCCAATGGTCGACGAGGATAGCAACTACGCTGTCGAACCTATCACTATCATAGGTCGTCGATTAATTTCTCGCCATAACAAAGACGTGACTCAAGTTCTTGTTCACTGGTCTAACTCTCGAGCCAGTGAAACAACATGAGAAGATTGGACCTTCCTTAACCATTGCTTTCCCAATTTTCATCCTTGAGGACAAGAATGTGGTGAAGACGAGAGTAATGTCACAGCTAGTGATTAGAATTCAAAAATGGAGCAGGAAGATTTGAAGAAATTGAAGAAATAATTGAGTTCAAATTTGAGTGGGAAAACAGGCGGGAAGTTTGAATAATTCAATTTGTAGTTTGAGTTCAAAAAGTTGTTATAACTAATTGTAAGCCATGTGTCCTTCAGACAGTGGTTGAATTTGAAAATCTGGTGTATCTTCTACTTTAAATAGAGATAGTTGTATGAAACAAAAAAACAAAGAAGTTCATTTGTAATTCAAGGCTCGAGTTATCACTTGAGAAGTTTTTCCATCTTATTCACTCATCCTCTTCATCTCTCCGCTTCTCGATCCAATTTACTTGTCTGTATTTGACACTTTCCTCCCTGTAATGTGATGGAGAAAGGGGATGAAGGGATTAGGGATAGAAAAAAAAAAATTAGGGTTGTTAGAATATTAGCTATATATATAAGGGTAATTCAGTAATAACAATGAATAAACGGATATCCGCGGGACGCCAAATCCATATCTGCTCCGAATTCATGACGGATATCATTTGGATCCCTGAATCCACCTCAAAATCCATTAAAATAATCCAAATCCGCCCCATTGCCATCCCTACTTGAGGTGTGATCGGTTAGCCATGTTGTTTGCTCCAAACTTGAAGTGTCTGCAGCGAAGAGAAGGGATTTCATGGTAGGTTTGAACTTTGAAGGGACTCTAATCAAAAAGAAATTACTGCCAGCTTGTCTTGGAACAAATTGCAACATTTCTTGAAGATCTGAGGAAAAAAGAATTTTGGCTTTGGGCTTTGGGCTTTGGGCTTTGGGCTTTGGGCTTTGGGCTAAGGCTTAATGGCAGGATAGTGGGGTTTCAAATATGCCTATACAAAATGGACATCGTTGACATCTGCAAAAACAATTGAGGTATCTTGGGGATGGGCTTGTCTTATTAGCGAGGAAACGGGCGAGGGAGGGGGTGCATGAGAGGAGAGGAACATGTGTGATAGCTCTGTGCGTGTAGCATTATCAACACTTCTATTCAAGCAGCAAAGCTCCATTGATTTGGTTTACTCCTCCATCTCTCCCATCGGAAATTATCACTAGAGAAGATAAACAACAAGGAGGCTCTTGACTCACCCATTTTCATTGCATCTTGATTGTCACTTTTGGTATGAAGTTTCAGCTTCAGCAGCGACATTGGAACATCCAAACATTGTGGTTTTGTTTTTTAATCTTTTTTTTTAGTAGTTGAGATTTTGCCTATAAAAAGTCTTCAGCACTGCCATCTTAATCTATTACAACAACGAGATTGAAGATGGACAGAAACCAATCATTCCAAAATTGTGGATTGACTTGCAGTGTATTGTATTTGCTATAGTAAATAAACAGGTGATAACTTCATAATATTGACTTGCAGTAGTTGAGATTTTTTTTTTTTCAACTTTGTCTGTCCCATGTTTCCATCCTCGATGTCTACCAAGAACCAACGCTGGTTCTGCAGCAAAACTGGAGTTTCAACCAATGCTTAGCTCTATACTTTTTTAACATGTCTAGAGAGCCAGGGCAGGCCCAGTACCCTCCATCATCCTAGAGATGCCCAATACCCTCATTCGAACACAATCACACGCTGGCTCTCTAGTTATTTTGGATACTTTTTACAGCTCCATTCTTCTTCTTTCAAACTAAAAACAATAAAAGCTCATGTTTATTTGTTTGTTTGTTTTTTTTTTTTTTTTTTTTTTTGCTTCGGGCTTCTCGAGTTCTCTCCTTCAATAGAACTCGAGCTCACCCCCTTTCACCTTGTTCTTCATCCACATCCCCTCCATCTTTCATTCTTCCTTCTAGCCCTCTGCTTTTGATCCCTCTTGCTGGTTCCTGGTTTTTCATGTTTATTGTTTTGCAGGTCTCGGGCATAGTGCGTCTCCAGCTTCTCCCTACTTCTCTCTAAATCATTCACAATTTCTAACTCTCTCATAATCATTTCCCCCTCTTAATTGTTCAATCTTAATCCATCAAATCGTCCCTCCTTCATCATGAGATCTCCCCACCGCTCTCCACCAAACATTAAATACTCCATCAAGAAAGTGATCACCTCTCAAAGATCTTCGCATAGAACCATTACTACCCTCCAACTACCAACTTACATCTCCTTCCTTCTAAAATAATTTTGTTCAAACACATCAACCCATTATTACTTTCATTCTATTCTCATGGAACCAAACTCCCAATCTGTCATCTCTGCTTCTCCTTTGCCACCTGAAACAGCTACACAACCAATCCCACCACCAATGCCTCTCACTAACACTCTCAGTCGTCCTCACCAAATATGGTATTTACTAATCCTTCGTCCTCTCTACAAACTATTAACCCTTCTTCTTCTCTGGTTACTGTCACTCACATCAACAACCTCCATTTCTACTGTACTACTACATTCACTAGGCAGTCAGTTAACCCGTAATCTTAAGATTCCAGCACCTAGTTTTGGTTCTGAACAGGAAGATCCAGATGAAGATTTGAGTCTTCGAGCGGTCGCAAAACACCATGGTCCACAAAAAATAGGGCCTGAACTTCTTGCTAAGAAATTTGGCTGCGCAATCATATAGAATACTTGCCAAGGAAACAGGAAACAAACAATACGTTAAAAATTTTACAAAGGAGGAGGATATACAATTTGCTATCAATTCGGGTCCCTGGACAATCTCTGGATGGCTTGTTTCTATCAAAACATCACAGAAGACTATAACTCCATAGATTTTTCAAAGTTTATTTGCTGGATTCGTATACAAGAATACCCCAAACGAAAACTCAAGATCACTACGATCCAAATCTTTACTAATAGCATTGGAGAGTTTATGGAAATTGATGAACAATCATTGGAGGATACCAACATACCTTTCATTCGATTTAAGGTTTGGTTAGATGCTACTAAACCAATGTCGTACTCCATGGACACCGATTACAGGATTCCTAAAGGCTGCATCTTCACCATTTTGATTCAATTTGAAGATCCTCCAAACTTTTGCTTTGGTTGTGGATTTCTTGGCCATTTTTTGGCTTAGATTGTACTATGTTCCCCAAATCCCCCTCTTCTATTCAAATGCTCCGAACAACAAAGGCTCACAAGCTATTCAAGCTGCCTTTTTCATATAGTTCCAAGATCAAAACCAAATTGGAAGGTCGCTCCTCTGCCCCGCCTCGATATCATGATCAAGCCTCAGCTCGATTCACGATGCCACCTTTTTTACAGCAGAAGATGCAGCTCCCAGTGATGACGGGCATCTCTCGAGAACTCCTGCTGGAACCAACCCCATTCCTCTTCATGGTGTCTTAACATGTTCATCTCCTCCTCCTTTGGTTGTTACTGTTACGGCTGTCTACTGTTGAAGAAGATCTTATTGATGCTACAGTGAGTTTTGCTCATACAGGTGCACAATCCCCCACACCTGCTGACCGCATTCAATCCACCCCCCACCAAACCTCCCAACAATTTCCATTCAACTCCTTGCAATAACTCACACCCAGCTGACATGGCAACCAAACCCACTCCTTTTTTCCACTTTTCAAACTTCATTTTTTTCAACTCCTTCCACTTCCGATGACACACCTACCACTGACTTCAACGATCCACATCAACTTTCCATTTTCCTTCCCCAAACAGGGAGTAACCTAACTATCATGCCTACGGTTGCACAATTACCATCCTCTATTCTTTCAACCCATGGGCTTTTCACTTCTATTAATAATTTCTCCCTCAGCATGGGCCCCTTCACCTCCTTCCATTCTAACCAAGTTGGGCTTGAATCCTCATTAGGCCCAAGAGTGTTTTCACAAGGGCCTCTCTTGGCTTTCAATTTCAACTATCAACCTACTAAAACATGACCCATCTTCTATATTTCTTCATTCCAAGTTTCAGGGAAATGCTAAGCCAGCCTCCAACTCAGACTCCCCTCTTTGCTCACATGACCGCCGCTTATTCTGTCTTAGGCCAATGGGACAGTCTATGATTAAGTTTTTTACTACTAATCTGAGCAACTATACAAAGTCTACTTGGTTGTTTGGATCTTCTTTTAACAATGTTCTGGGTTCAACTATGCAACATCAGATCTCCTTCCAGACCTCTCAATACTGGAATGACATTCACAATAGTTCTGAAAACCTTGGGGAGTTGCCAAATAATGAACCAGAAACTTTTTCATAAACCCAACAACTAGCTTCTGAGACAGTATCAGCACTCACATACTTGCCTAGCAGAATTCAGTGGTGGTGCTACAATGCAGTCGGAAATCAACTCCTTCCTGCAATTCAATCAGAACCTGCAACAAGGCTACATGCAATATAATACAGAATCACATCAGTTGGTCCATGATAACTCCAATACAAATGGATGAACTCCCCATGCCTTCCCACCTAGCTGGTCATGCTGGCGAAGAGATAGTTACTTCAGCTCCTGATCCGTTAGACCCGGGCAAGCTCCCAGCTTCCCCTCCTATTAATATTTGCACTGCTAGAGTCCATAAGAAAATTATCAAACGGAGTCAAAAGGCCATCAGTCAAAAGGAAGATGCACTCAATCTTTGTAAGCGCAAATCAATTATTCTGGGTTCTGAATTAATGATTGAACATCATGCCTACTGTAGCTTGTCTGGCACAACGGGAAAGAAGTAGAAAACCAGGGAGGATTCATTATTGTTGTCCCTAGCAGCTCCTTCTGAGAACACTCTGCCACAGGAACATAGTAATACCACAGATGTCTCGATTTCTATGAATCCCCACAATATTATTACCCCCACAGTTCATGCTCATGCGATTAGCACAGGCATTACCTCCAGGATTCCACAAATCACAGAGTTTGCTTCCAGTGACACAGCGGCAACCTCTCAGGCGGGGTCGCCTTCGTTCCAATGATTCTCTTATGGAATGCTAACGGGATGGGGTCTTCCGGGGCATTCCGGAACATAAAGACCAACTCCCTACAATCCAATTGTGATATACTGTTCATCTCAGAAAGAAAAGTCTTTTGCTCTAAAATGGACCGCCTACGCCGAAAACTCGGATTTAAGCATGGATCATCAGTTCCAGCTCTAGGACTCTTTGGCAGACTCGCTATGTTATGGAAGGAAGGTATTACTATTCATATTTTATCTTCTTATAAATACTACTGTAATTGTCTTATTGAAGATTATTTTGCTCCCTCACCTTGGTCTGCTCTTTTTGTCTATGGTGAACCTAACCCTAACCACATAAATTCTTTTTGGCAAGACATGACTCGGCTTTATGAAAATCAGACTTTGCCTGGATTAATTATTGGGGAACTTAATGTCATCCTCAATCCGGGAGGCAAAATGGGTGGGAATGTTCTTTCTCAGGCTAACCTCAGTCATCTAAGGAATTTCGTGCAAGCTTATCGGTTAATTGATCTTCTATTCAATGGCTCCCCATTTACATGGAATAACAAAAGAAAATATTGACATGGTATTACGACTAAACTGTATCGGATTCTAGTGTCCATAGTTTGGCTGGAGCTTTTTCCCAATGCTTCAGCAACAAGTGTCCACACTTCCTCTTCAGATCACCGGGCTCTTCGACTTAACCTAATTTCTAATACTCTCTCCGGTCCTAAACCTTTCAAATTCTTCCCCATTGGACTTGCAACCCACGTTGTCACCAACTTATTCAATCATCCCAGCTTTCTCGCCATCTACTAAGTTCAGCACATCATTTTTATCTCAACACCAAAAGTCTTAGTCAAAAGTTGTCTCGATGGAATGCCACTGAATTTAAAAACATCCATGTTTGCATATCGAAAACGCTTGCTGCTCTAGATACCCTCCAGAATAAACCTCCTTCGCAGGAAAATACCCTTGTCATATCATCTTTAGAAGCCTATTTGGATGAATTACACACTCGGGAAGAAATATTCTAAAAAAACAAATTAGTACCTCTTGGCTAGAAGTATGAGATAGGAACATAGTTTTTTTTTTTACCTATCTTCATCCCTTCGGCGACGCTGCAACTTAATCTTGCATCTTAAAGATGACAACAATTTGTGGCACTCTGACCCAGAGGGTATGGGTATGGTTCTTAACAGCTATTTCGATAATCTCTTCCAATCCTCTGACCCCCCCCCCCCCCCCCCCAAAGATCTGGACATCCAGTCCCTTTTCTCACATGTTGTTTCCTCGGACACTAATGCTGCCCTGGTGACCATTCCAATTGCAAACGAAATCCATCAGACTACTTTTGGCATTGGAAAACACAAGGCTCCTAGTCCGGATGGATTTCATGCCTTCTTTTTCCAGTATTATGGGACATTATTAATACGGACGTCGTTGATGTGGTTCAACATTTCTTCGCCACTAAGGAAATGGATCACAAGATTAATGAAACCTTCATCGCCCTTATTCCTAAGGTGCCAAAACCTCATCTCTCCTGATAATTTCAAGCCCATCGGGTTATGTAATGTCATTTACAAAATTATCTCCAAAATCCTAGCCAACAAGCTCAAACCTCAGATTAATGATATTATCTTCCCAAATTGAGAGGCATTCCTCAAATGTCGAAGTATCATTGATAATATTAGCTTGGCTCATGAAGCTTTTTTCCAGATGAATCATTTCAAGAAGAAAAAACAAGGTTGGATGGCTATCAAAATTGACATGACCAAAGCTTGTGACCGCGTGGAATGGTCTTTCCTTATTTAGATCTTCAAAAGTTTAGGTTTTTCGGAGGATTGGATTTATTTGATTGAACAATGTGTGTCCACTTCTTCTCTTTGGATCCTTATCAATGGATCTCCCCTTTCACCAATTAAACCTACCAGAGGCATCCGGCAAGGGGATCCTCTTTTCCACGTACTTGTTCATTTTAGTGGTTGAAGATTTTTCCCGTCTTCTCGACAGAACAAAAACAAATGGCATCATTAGAGGTATCAAGCTTAAGCTTAGACGTCACTCAATGTTCATTAGCCGTTTGCTCTATATAGATGATCTTATGCTATTTTGTAAAACCTCTCTGACAGAAGCCCATTTTGTTAAAGATATCCTTCTACAATATTGCTCGGCTTCAGGACAGGCAGTTAATTTTGAAAAATTCTCAATGTTCTTTAGCTCTAATGTCCATCACAAACACTCTCGCATGATCAATAGAATCCTGGGGTCAAAAATTTTCAACCCCAAAGAAAAGTATCTTTGGTCTCCCCTTTTTCTTTCCAAACACAAGGCCCGCGATTTCCAATTTCCTATTGATAAAATTACTATGAAACTTTCGAATTGGAAATCAAAAATTCTTTAACAGGCTGGGTGCACTATCATGATTAAGGCGGTCCTTAATTCTATCCTCATTTATACTATGCAAACTTTTCTTTTGCTTGCTAGCATTTTCACAAAAAATTGATTGCCTAGCTAGAAACTTTTGGTTGAATGGCACGGAAGCAGAAAAGTCAAAACACCTGTGTACTTGGGATAGAATCTCCAGACCCCATCTTTTGGGAGGGCTTAATATCCCTTCTACCAAATACAAAAATTTGGCCTTGCTAGCTAAGAACATGTGGCAGGCTCTCACTCTCCCACATGTCGCGTAGTAATATGACCGCCCTTCACCACATGAAGCGCTTCCTTTTTTGGCAAGGACTGCTGGGTCAAACCTGGTCTCATTCTGAATGACTGCATTCTAGATCATCTTATAGATAGTATTTTATTGATATTTTTTTCAATATCAAAAGTAATAATATTCTTTTTATATTATAGATAGTATTTCGGTTCGGTTATTCGGTTTTATTGACTTTAAAATCGAAAATTGAACTAAATTTATTGATTTTACATTTTTCTAAATCGAACCAAAACCGTAAAAAAAACCGAACCAAATTTATCAATTTGCTTCGGTTGGGTCAGTTTGATCAATTTGATCGGTTATTTGTTCAACCCTAAATGTTTCCAACCATTCACATGGAATTGCCCTTTTATATTTCATGCAACCTACAATTTCAAACAAGTAACTTATTTTCCCACAATTTGATGTTTGAAATTGTTTCTTTCAACCACGTAACTTACTACCCGCAATTTGATTTTTTGTTTTTTTCAACGCACCATCAGCCAACATCTTTAGATGTGTTGAAGAATTATATGTTTCGCCCCTGCAAAACACTTTTTTTCATCTCAACTTCATTATGCACCTGTCAGATGGATATTCAGACTCATCATCTGTCCTTTCATCAAAACCCCCCTTGATATTAGCAAACTGTATCTTAATCTCCATGAAAAACAGTGCTTATTTTTCATATCAAGGTCGAGGGCTCCAATATTTTTTTTTCATTATCTTTTGGAGTCTTAGTCATCCTAGTCAAGTCTGTGGGAACTCCCTTTTGAAGATAATTCAAAGGTCTAAATGATGGTGGCACTTCTTTTTTTATGGATTGAGGGATTAGACCACTCTCATTTGGATTAGGCGTTTCTAGTTGCACTTAAAACTTTCATACCAAGAAATACAGTTAAACCTTTCATACTGATTACAGAGTATCAAACCAACATGAGCACCTGGAGTATATAAGAAATTCATGGCAGGCATCGCCTTGATGCAGGGCATTATAACCCATCATTATACGGCTATCTAACATTAGCATTGGCAACACGCAAAAATACTATACATGTGGAGCATCCCTACTATATTCATCATGACTAATGTTCACACCTTACAATCTTGAAATAAAGTAAATTCACCCTCCTAGAGTGCTTAGAAGGTGAGAAGGCTCCTGTAAGGATCACCTGGGAAGTTGATAATAGAGCTTAAAGCTCTGGCCAAGTTCATAGAATGCAAGTTCATGAACGAAACCTAGAATTTTGCAATTGAACTCTGTTGTTGATGTTTTAATTCAAGAACTTGCAAACTGATCCATATCCATAGAGTAAGAAACGAGAAGACCTATCACCACAAGATTTTGCTTTCTGCAGTTTACAGAGAAGAATAAAAAAAACTTTGCCATGATTTCAAATTCATCGATTCAAAGTGAAGATCAAAGTAAATGTCGCTAATACTACATGCTAGAAATGAGCAGAATTATGAAATATTGAAGTTCATGTTCCATAATACAGTACAATCTCAATTGGTGGTTCAGCCATCAGTCAAACCAAGCAGTTCGGTGTAATGTAAACGGTTATGAGGCAATGACCTAATGGCAGTATTTGGTTGAATAATCATTTGGTGCAATAACCAGACCATGACATTTCTTCGTCCCATGATAAACAATTTCAACTATGTCAATGAACTCTAGTTTATCTTTAAGGGCCCAGTTAATCTTCTTGTTGTTTCTATTCCCAGGGTCAATCAATGAAATCTTTTCATTGCAATCAAACAGGGCACGAGTATTAGAGTGGGAAAAAACTTCATGGTCAATTTCTTCCTTCCAGCTTCAGTTACCTTTGGTTTCAATGACAAGAACACGAACATCAACAACTAAGACTAACATATTAACTAACAACAGAGAGGAGTAAGAGCATCTCCAATGGATAGCTCAACCTCAGGTTCAAAAAATGGGACCAATTTGAGGTTGAGAGTGGTGTACTCAAATAGGCCATTCAACAAAATCTGAAAAAGTGGATCAAAAGCAAATTTTGGCTATTTGCTGTTGAAAATATGGTCAAATTAGATAGACACATAACTCTTTTGATTGTCTTGCCCCACCCAAATTCGCCCGGCCCATTCCCCTTTTCTAGCAATGTTTGAGCTGAAAGCTCAAAACGCAAACCCATTGGGATTTCCATTGGAGCATGAAATTTACTCTCAAAGCTCTGACAGTTGTCATATTTGGCTTTTGGGCTTGCCCGTTGGAGATACTCTCTAAGGCACATGATTTTTTATTGGCCAATATTATCAAACCTTTTATCCGCCCAAATGTAGTAAAATTACCATCACTAACACTCAAAGGAATGGGCTCCCTAAAATTAGTCACCACTGCCAAGTGAATATGTCGTCAACATGTATATGACAAAATATCAAACGGCATGAGCATAATTTTCGTAGCCAGGGAATTTATGAATATGATGACGTTGTTGTGAAAGTCATGCTTGGGGTTGCTCTTACAAGGGTTGTGAATCAAGTTTGCTAATTTTAGCCAAGCTCAAAAGTTTGTAAGGTTTTGTGCATTCATCTCTGGCATTAAACTTAATACCAATTTAAATGATAAACACAGTTTGGCCGCCTTGACAACCACGGTTCCTGTGTTGCTATATGTTAGACACACTATTAGAGTTACATACCACATTTAATACCAATTTAAAAAACTGCAACTCATCAATATCATAACACAGTAACTAAATATCACATTGTTTTGCAATACCTACATATCCATGTCACAAAAAATAATAACACAAAAAGCTACATGTCACGGTGCGAGGATTTAAGCATATTGAGAATTAGTTGCAGCTCTCACCTCTTTTGCAGTTTCCCTGAGCAGGTCCATCTTCCTGAAAAACACCTCAACCTCTTCCTCCTGCAACTTTTTCCACTTTTCTTCTAGCACATTTTTCTTGGAAGACGAAAGCAAGCAAAGTCTTGACTTGGACAAAAGATCTTTCATAGCAGCCCACATATCCCCGTAATCCTTCTTATCCTTAGCCAATAAATCCAAGCACGGGTACATTGACAAGTCTTCTCCATCTGCTTCCCCTCCTTTCGCTTCCACATTCTGCGAAATTTGATTCAAAGACAAAACCTTCTTCCTAGGTGAACCCAACTCATTGCTACTGTTAGTAGTACCTCCCTGAGTTTTAGCACTCTTCTTCAGTTTCAGTTCTGCTGCCAGTGACGCAGATGGAGAATCACTCCCTTCAGCCTTGCCACCAGCAGCATTCCCCCAAACCTTTTTAGACAGCTGATACACCTTCTCCTCGTGAGGCTTTGAAAACGAAAGGTTTTCCCCTTTTTTCAGATTTTTGACGTACTTCTTCTTCAATGTCGCAACCTTACTAGACAATTTCACCCTATTAACTTCACAACTCAACGATCCCTTAATATTATCCAGCAATTCATCCACATGAGAGGTGGGATTCTTCCCCGTCTTCCTCAAATTGACCATACCCTTCAATATCACAACCTCGTCGTCCAAACTATACAACCTTTGGAACATATTCCTCCTCTCATCCTCGCCTGCCACAGAGGCAGACTTGTTGGCCTTCGCCGTATCAGTCTCCACCTCCCCATCCTTTTCACCAACATCAGCACTAGCAGCACCCTTCCTCTTCTTGCGCTCATTCGTCTCCTTCACCTCCAACGCCCTCTTCGAAGGGGACTTGGCAGATGGGATGGTAGTGGTGGCAGACTTTGAAGCAACAGATGCCGGTGCTGCCGCAGGGGTAGACGTGATAGTGACCTTTTTGGTCTTTGTTGTAGCAGCTGGTGCCTCGTTCATTGGTTTTGACGAAATCGGTTTCACCGACTGGGGTTTTTCCGGTGTTTCCTCGTCATCCGAAGATTCTTCCTCTTCCGAATCGACTTCTTCATCCGAGGAATCATCCTTTCGATTGGGAGTGACATCTGCTGACTCCAACTCTTCTTCATCCGAGGAATCATCCTGTCGATTTGGAGACTCCAGCTCTTCCTCTTCGGTGGGGCGCTTGGGAGCCATGAGAAAGAGATCTGAGAAGAAAAAAGGGGTTTTTGAACAGCTAGGGCTTTCGCGTGCTGTGGTGTGTTCTGTCGAATGCAGTTGAGGTATTTATAAGGCGTATTGTGAACCGGTGGGTGCAGAAATTATGTAGTTAAGTTTGGACCCGGGGGGGCTCCTGCGCACAAAGCGCAGCACGGGCTCCTGCGCACAAATTACAACCGTACAATTTGATCCAACGGTCTAAATCGATGGTCTTAAAAAAAAATTATTTTACAGATTTTTTACAAACTTTCCTTCTTTTTCTTCTCTCTCTTCTTCTTCCTTTTCTTTTCAGCTCTTCTTTTTCACAGTGAACAACAACTTGGCGAGCCCCCCCAATCCACTCCAACCTTCAATCCACTCATTTTCAGCTCTCTCATGAATTCTTCCTCCAAGTCTGCAACAACTTCCCTTATTCATGGAAACCAGTCTACAACTTCTTCCACTTCACTCAAACCCATTGCTCCACATTTCATCTCCACAACCCATCTCTCCCCCTCTCTACCACCTCTCACAATGCTTTCACCAAAGCTCCTCCTCCTCCTCCTCTTCTTCTTTACCATCTACACCACCACCATCTCAGCCCAAGCAGACCAATTAAGCCTACTCCTCATGAGTGACGACATGGACCTAGAATGGTCCACACCCATGTCTCTAAACACTGAATTGGACGATGAGGTAAGCAGAAGGTCACTACTACATCTCGTATGGGGCTCTTTCAGCCAATAGAATCCCCTGCCCACCTCGCTCCGGCAGATCTTACTACACTCGCAATTGTCACAGAGCTAGAGGTCATGTTCATCCTTACTCTAGAGGTTGCTCTAGAATCACCCGCTGCAGGCGTTAGATCATTGTTTCTTCTTCTAAATTCACATCTTCTCTATACCTACATATCAAATAATTTTGAGTTCAGTTTGTAAGATTTGACAATGGGTAATTTTGAGAAATGGGGGTGTATTAGTGGGATCTCAAAAATTGTAGGTAGATATCGAGAAAATGTAATGTGGTTGTTGTAGGCATATATATATATATAATGGTACGTACAATGGGTTCTTTAATTTTTGTATTTTGTTTAGTTTAGCTTGAAGTTGAACTTGATATATGTATTGTATTGTTTGTGCTTGTGAAATCTTGTTGAATGTATATTGTTGTTTTTCTTTTGAGTTTGTGCAATTAATTTGGTTTGCAAGATACGTTGGAGGAGGCTCACAAGCTTATGTTTTAAGCTAAATGTGTGGTGTATAATGTTTTAGACAAGAAGATCAATTGCTTTGTTTTAGTTAAGTAAGACTTAATTAATCAGCTCATGCACATAGAGATTGGAAAGAGATGAATTGGTGAGGAAGTAATGGTGGTGGTCCCCGGAAGGACTGCAAATACATTGAATGGTGTGTGTTGTGTTCCAAGGTCCAACTAATGGTCAGTGTCGGTTCGATAATAGATGAAATGTGGAGCAATGGGTTTGAGTGAAGTGGAAGAAGTTGTAGACTGGTTTCCATGAATAAGGGAAGTTGTTGCAGACTTGGAGGAAGAATTCATGAGAGAGCTGGAAATGAGTGGATTGGAGGTTGGAGTGGAGTCTTGACTCACCCGAGTTTTGTTGTTGGTAGAGGATAGTGCAGACTCGGAGAAGCTGAGCGGAGTTGATGGGTTGTGGAGTTTGAGTTTGAGTTGGGGGGCTCGCCAAGTTGTTGTTCACTGTGAAAAAGAAGAACTGAAAAGAAAAAGAAGAACAAAAGAGAGAAGAAAAAGAATGAAAGTTTGTAAAAAAACTGTAAAATAATTTTTTTTAAGTCCATCGATTTAGACCGTTGGATCAAATCGTACGGTTATAATTTGTGCGCAGGAGCCCCCCCCGGGTCCGTTAAGTTTACCTGGAGATTTGAGATGTATCCCCCCAAGGTGGTATTGAGGGGGGTCCTGCGCAGGAAGGACATCCTGTGCACATTTCTCAGTCGTCGGATCTGATCCGATGGCTCAGATTGATGGATTTTTAAAAAAAATAACAATTAAATCCCATTTTTTTGAAATCCATCGATCTGAGTCGTCGGATCAGATCTGACGGCTCAGAGAGGTGCACAGGACCTCCTCCTGTGCTTCCTGCGTAGGAGCCCCCCCCCCCCCCCGGATCCCCCAAGCTGAGAGTAAGTGGATGATCCGGGGGGGGCTCCTGCGCAGGAAGCACAGGAGAAGGTCCTGTGCACAGATCTGAGCCGTCGGATCTGATCAAACGGCTCAGATCGATGGATTTCAATTTTATTTTTTTTAAATCCATTGATCCGACAGCTCAAATCTGTGCACAGGACCTCCTCATGTGCTTCCTGCGCATGAGCCCCCCGAATTCGGGCTCATGTGCATGTATTACCGCCATTGGATCTGATGGACGATTCAGATCAATGGATTTCAAAAGAAAATTTTCATTAATCTATTACAGCCGTCTGATCTGTTGGACGGCTCAAATCGATGGATTTGAAAAGAAAATATTTAACAAATGTTTTGCAGGGGAATGAAACGTTTTGGGAAGGGAGAGGGGCGGGAAAGAGACCGTGAAGAAGAAGAGGTTTTCTTCCTTCCTCTTGCTTGAGTTTCGGCGAGTTTCGGCGTCGAATCAGGCTGCAAACACCGACGTACAACCACCCCCCTTCTCTTTCTACCTCTTGCTCGAGATTCGGCGTCGAAACTGGTTGCAAACACCGACCTGAAAAAGGCCATGTAGTCTGCAGGTTGAATGTAGGATTCGTGCTTGGGACCAAAGAAGGGCTTAGCACACTCAACTCATGGATATTGGTAAACTTCCTTTGCCATTTGCTCAATGTCATTTTATCTATTAAGAAGTTGTGTCTTTAAATGGTGTGCTCATCTATATCACTCTTAAAACAGGATTCGATGGATAAGGATGGGACTCAGCTTTTGCATCATTGTGTTCGTCTTCTTGTTCTTGTGTCAACGAATTTGCTTGCAGTCCGCTTATCAGGTAGCCATCTCTTTTTTTCATTATAAGACGTGCATAAACAACCATATTGTATTGCTCTAGATTCATCTATGTTTTTCTTTACATATTTTTCAATTTGGCTCTCGTCTTGATTACGTGAATCGATGCATAAAGAGTCAGATGTTAAAAGAAAGAAAGAAATCTTCATTGATGTTGGGTTTTCAACACAAACCCTCAACTGACTAATCCTAAATGCCAATGGCCACAGAGAGCAAATAGTTGTTTTCAAGCAATCCTAGCTATTAGGAAACTACTAACTAGTTGGAAAATAAAATAAAGCATCATAATATTCTTGGAAAGTCTTTTGGAGGCTTGTGGGTGTGTGAACGGGTTTTTCTTACAAAATGGGTTTTTCTTAATTTTTCTTACAAAACAGGTTTTCTTACTTCAAAACTTCAATGAAAAAAAAATTATGAACTCGTAAAGAACAATGCAAACGAGTTCATAAATTTTTTTCATTGAAGTTTTGTATGTGTTCTTCAGGTTTTGTTAAAACTTAGAACCCTCATGATAGATTTTCCTAATTGTTTGCAGTGATGATAGAGTTTGAAGTGGTAAGGCTTGTTTGCCGTGGTGATAGATTTTCCTGATTGTTTGCAGTGGTGATAGAATTTGAATGTGATAAGAGTTTGCAGTGGTAAGGCTTGTTCACTAATTTTTGTTTGTTTTTCTTGAATGCACACGAGTTCTGTTCTCTTTCCAATTTCTTCAGCCTCCTAGGAATATTTGTGATGTTTTGATTATATGTGTAACAATTTATCATTGATGAGAGCAATTTTGCAAAATGTAGAATATTTGTGTTAGTTGGCATAAATACTATGGATGTTGATGATCCAAGTGTGGGCATGATGTTTGATTCATTAGAATGTGGTTGGGAATACTGGAAAAATTATGGGGAAAAAATGGGCTTTGGAATTAGGAAGGAGTACTCGAATAAGAGTAGAATAAATAAGATAATTATCAATGCAGTGTTTGTTTGTTGTAAGCATGGTCTCAAGAGAGAAAAACACCCACAAAAAGGTGTTGTCACTCAACAAAGATGGGATGTTAGAACTGACTGCAAAGTAATGTTCAAACTAGGTTTGGATAGAGTGACTGGCAAATACAGAGTCAAAGAATTTATTACCGCGCACAATCATGATTTGGAGCCCAATGAGACAACCCATATGCTAAGGTCGCATAGGGAGGTAAACATATCATAAGCCTTAGCGATTGAATTGGCTTCTGACTCAGGTATAACTTCTAAGGCTACACAGGAACTTTTGAGTAGGGAAGCAAGAGGTAGAGGTAATCTTGGGTTTCTATTAGAAGATCAAAAAACTTACCTAAGATTAATGAGACAGAAAGTGATGGTCAATGGAGAGCTTGGAGGTATTCTACGGTATTTTGAGCAACAAAACTCAAAAAATGCTTCATTTTATTATTCATTTCAGCTGGATAGTGATGATTTAGTTACTAATATATTTTGGGCAGATTCTAAAATGCTTGTAGATTATGCGGACTTTGGTGATGTGGTAACATTTGATACCACTTTTGGCACTAATAGAGAATTCAGACCTTTGAGAGTGTTCATTGGCTTTAATAATCATAGAAAAATTGTGATTCTTGGTGCAACACTTTTATACAATGAGACCATTAAGTCATTTCTGTGGCTTTTTGAAACTTTTGTGATGTAAGAGACCACGTACCATCTTCACTGACCAAGATGCTGCGATAGGAAATGCTTTAGCTACAGGATGGTTAGATACATATCATAGGTTGTGCACTTGGCACATAATGCAAAACGGAATCAAGCATTTGGGAGGCCACATGAAGAACAAGAATGTTGGTTTTTTGAAAGAGTTTAAAAGGTGTATGTTTGAGTACTTGGATGAAGTTGAATTTGAAGTCAATTGGCAAAAAATGTTTCATGATTTTGACTTAAAAGAGAATAAATGGTTGGGTCGCATATATGCTTTAAAGGAGAAATGGGCTAAGTGTTATATGAAAAACACAATGACCTTAGGGATGCGAAGTACACAACTAAGTGACTCGTTCAATAGTGATTTGAAATCCGACTTGAACATTTCATGTTTTTTCAAACATTTTGATAGGGTATTAGAACAAAAGAGGAATAATGAGTTGGAGGTTGAATTTTTTGCGAGTGCCTACATTGGGATTATTTAGATCCCCTTTGTTGAAACAAGCCTCACAAATCTACACACCTTCAATTTTCAAACTTTTCCATGAAGAATTTGATCTTGTATCAATGGCTTTGATAAAAAAAAAATAGATCAAAATAAACACGAGTACATTGTTGCTTTTTATGATACAAAAGAGAAGGAATTTAAGGTGTTCTGTGACCCTAGCTTGAATGTGGCAAATTGTAATTGCATGAAATTTGAGATAATGGGAATATTGTATTGTCATGTTTTGAAAGTGTTTGGCCGACTTGATATCATGGAAATTCCGAAAATGTACATATTGGATAGATGGACAAGGGGAGTGAAAGGTAAACGTGTATCAAATGAAGTGAGTTCAAGTACGGAAGAAAATGTAAGTGATTGGGTTCGTAGGATCCAATCATATCTTTTACGAATGACATTTCAAGCTTTGTTGAATAAGGACACACGTGCCAACATGGAGAGGTTTATAGATGAATATACAAGGATGCATCAAGAGGTCATCATGAACAATGACAATGCACCCCAAGAAGCTTTGAAGCAAAATAGTGTGCTCGAAATGGGAAATATGAAAAGTTTGAAGAAAAAAGAAGGGCGAAAAAGGTTCAAAACGAATGAAACCCCTACATGAGATACGTATAGGAAAGGCTAAGAGAACAAATACCTCGTCCTCCAAGGTAATCTTGCTTTAATTCATACTAACTAAATGTATATTTCCAATTGTGACACTTATATAATTATGTGTATATTTTCTTGTAGGGTGATAACACAAGCTTTAATGTTGATGGAGAAGGTGTATGCAATGTCAATGTACCCTTTCAACCTCCAAAACAAGCACACCCGGGTAGGGGCTTGAGCTTGAGTTTGAGTTTGGGAAGTAACGACTCTATAGAAGGAACGACTCTACCTTTTAGTTTGATGTAAAATGCTTTTGCTATATTAATTGCTGGAATTGTTTATTAAGCTTTGTATAGCTCTGGAGTGATTTTTTTGTTCAGCTCTGTATTTCTACCATCTCCATTCTGGGTTATAGACAGATATGGAAGAAATACAGTAGGCTTTGGAATGTAATAGTTTTTTGTTCAGCTCTGAATTTTTTGTTCAGCTCAAGGCTCTGGAATTTTTTGTTCAGCTCTGAATTTTTTGTTCATCTGTAATATTGATGATTTTATCTCTGCAAGAAGGAACTGTAATTTTTTGTTCAGATACTGATATTTGGTTCAGCTGTGAATTTGGTTTTGCTTCTGCATAAACTACTGACTTCTGCAGAAATATCCTTTGAAGTTGCTTGTTAGATGTGTTTCAAACTTTTATTTTCTGCAGAATATGGAGTTCTTATGTTAAGGTTATGATAATCTGCAGAATATGAAGTTGCTGATATCTGCATGTTTATATCTGATATTTAAGCAAGGTTCAATAAATTATCTAATATTCTGCGGCTCTGTGATCTCTGCATGTTTATATCTAATATTCTGCAAGGTTCAACAAATTATCTTCCAAATCTAAGCAGGATGAGGGGAAAATGGGACAGGGATTCAAGCAAACCCAAGGTCATTCAGATGTATGTTGCCCACTTGAGCCGCAGGTTGCTGTGAAGTCAACTAAGCGAGCTTTCATTGTTTCTATTGCACTTGATTGCTATTATAAGCAGATTTCTCAGATGCCCAGATGGTCTAAACTTGATTTGTGTCGATTTTCTGTTGCGTGGGCTGGTCAGAATTGCTCTTGCAGAAGTGAATTCGATGTTGGGATTCGGAGAAGATGGTTTAGAAATTGTAGGTGCCAGAATTCCATTGCCTTGGGAGCTATTCCAACCAGTTTTGAGAATTTTATGGCATTGCCTTTTGGCTCCTTTGAATCCATAGGATGTGTTTATATGCTAGAGCATCTCATGAGCTTGTTCCACAAGCAATTTTGGCAACTAGAAGTCTTATTCAACTTGATAAGAGAGCATGACTTACTGCCAAGACAGCTGCTGAGGCAAATGCAGGTTCAAGTGCAAATACACCAAGCAAAGCAAGGAAACCAGAGGTTCTACTGGCATCAAAGTTCATGTATACATTACCAAATAGAAAACCATTCACAAATAATTCCATTACATAATAGAAGTTCATTACAAAATTTGTTCATGTGTACATTACAAAATAAAACTACACAATAAAACCTCACATGTCATTCATTCAAAAGCTTCAAAATAACAAGTACAAGAATTATTATAAATAACACTAGCATGGCATTGATCAAATCCCTAGTAAAAGCCCAGGGATCGTTGACTTGGGTTTCATGTATTTGATCGTGAATTTTTTTACCACTATGCTCACGAATGTGGTTTGGTTGATTGGGTTTCATATCTTCATCGTGGTCTCTTACCATGCCACTTGCCTTCCACCTGATACACCTTTGCCTTGGCGATTTACTTCATTTCCATATCTAACAGCAAAACATATTGGTCTGGCTCGCACCGTAAATGAAATTCACCAATAGGACTCCCAGGAGAGTCGTAGACACGCCCTTGACCCATTCCACCTGGCCTTTCTGGAAAACTACTTTCCCCTTCATATAATGGGACACGGGCTACCTTTGTACGAGCCAACCTGGCTTTACGGTTGTTTAGCCTGTCAATAATGTAAACCACACAATTAAAAATGCCAAATGAAACTATTATTTGTAAGACAAAAACCATTGAGGTATTCCAGTCTGTCGATAATGCAACCTAAGCAATTATCTATGTACATAATGAAATTATCATTTGATTGAGAGAACAACAATCAATAAATGTGTGTATGCATGTGCTTGTTGATAAATAAACAAGTATAACAATCCTATTATCCTTTTGGTTATAACAGCAAGAATTAAGTAAAAAAGTGTGGAAGAAATGGTGTTCAAATGGTTTTAAACAATCACTTGTCAAGAGCAAAAGAAATGATGCTCCATACCAGTTTTTCAGTTGAGAAGCTGTCGGATCAGAGCCCTGAAAAGTACAGTGCAGATACTTCAGCAAATAATATATCCAAAACAAATATTATACAACATGCATAGACTCTGCATTCTTACATACATGAGCATTTAATTTATCTGCCCATGACTGCAGCGAGGCTGCATTTCGCTGCATATCTGGTTCCTCCAAAAGAGCCCTCTCAATCATTGTAATCTACTTATCATTCATGATATTCCGCTTCCATTTCCTCTGCTGTTTTTCTTCCCTATTTGTGGTTTTCTCATTTTCCTCGACTCTCCTGAATGCACCATCTTTGATACGATCAGCCAATTTTGTGCAGTCGCCATTATACAACACTTGCTCCACAGAGTTTTTCCCTCCAGTGGAGCTGGCATCTCAAATAGTAGATCTGAGAGCGGTTTCAAGGGAGAGTAGATCTCAGAGTAGATTTCTTTGTCGCGAAGAGAGCGTCTTGAAGGGAGAGTAGATCTCAGAGCAGCTTGAAGATTTGGAGAAACCCTAGATCTGAGCTCGAAACGAAGATGGACGATAGCCTTTCACAATATAATTTTTCAAAACCTTTCATTCCCCTGCCAAAACTTCTAATTAAAATTTTCTTTTCACATCCATCAATCTGAGCCGTCCATCAGATCCAACGGCGGTAATACATGCGCATGACCTCCTCATGCGCTTTGTGCGCATGAGCCCCTCGAATCCGAGAGTAAGTAGCCATCATCGTTCAGTATAGTTTGAATTCAAAATTTGAAATTCAAAATAGTTTGAATTTTTAAGGGTTAATTGCAATTTTCCCTATAAGAACATATCCAATGGTAAAAGTTAAAATGGGGGATCAACCATCCCCATTTTTAACCAAAAGCTAAATTTATGGGTCCTCATATTTCTTCATCACTCAAATCACATCCCATATTTTAACTTTTTCATCATTATTTAAATATATCTTACATTTTTTTCATTAAACTATTCATTTTGTTTTGATTTTTGATTTTGTTTTAAATTTAGAAATTAAAATTTTGAAATATTTTAATGATATTTCAAATTTTAGAGGATTGTTGATTGCCCCTAAATTTAGGGTGAATAAGAAGATGAATGTAAAGTTCAAATGAGGAATAGTTTAGGGGATCCATTGGAGCATGCAATTTTTCACATGAGACCCCTAATATATATTTTTGGCTATTTTAGGGATCCATTGGAGATGCTCTAATATATGTCATATTCATCATTGCCCCCAATTAACATTCATATTGCATTTTCCCCTAAGATTAACAGTCAACGTGCCTTTATCGTCTGTTTTCAAAGTATATTACCAAAATACCTCTGAAAAATCAAAGGCTAGGATTAAATCTTTCGTATCTCGAACATCTCATCTCGAGAAAAATCCTAATGCTCAACTAAAATCATAATCGTATCTCAAGGAAAATCTAACTGTTGATTTTAGAAATATTTCATCTTAAAGAAATCATATCGAGAAAAATCTAACGGTCCAAATTTAAGTATGCACGAAAATCTAGCTATTTGGTACACATCTCGATGAAAATCTGACGCTTCACCGCGCGTTTCAAGGAAAATCTAGCGTTTCAGCACTCATTACCAAAATACCTCTGAAAAATCTAGCGTTTTAGCACGCGGAGGAAAATTTGACGATCAATCACACATCTCGAGGAAAATCTGACGGTCCAGCACTCATTAAGAAAATCTGGTGGTTCAAATTTATTTATGCACACATCTCGAGAAAAAATTGAGGTTCGAATAAATTTCCCCCATATAATAAATTATTGGCAATAACTTAACCCCATAAAATAAATTTGAATTTAATTTTGCCCCCTGAAACAGAAGAGACCTAAAAGATGATCAAGAAAATTTTGATTATCCACCTCTTCTTCCTCTTCTATCTCGCAGCCTCGCCACCACTTCCCCCTTCATCATTCCTCCACTTCCTCTTCATCCCTCCCCCTTCCTCCTCTGTTTCACAACCCCTATAATAAAAGTTAGGGCTTTATTCTTCAACTTCCTCCTTCTTTTTCATTTCTTCTCATTCTTTCTCCTTCCTCCCCCTTCATTTCTCATGTTTGTTCTGTTTCAGGGGGCAAAATTAAATTTATTTTAGAGGGAAAAATTAAATTAAAAACTATTCAAACTTTAGATTTCCTCGAAATGCGTGCAAAAATAAATCTGAAGTCATATTTTTTCGAGATACGTGTCAGATCGTCAAATTTTCCTTGAGATGAGGGCTGGATCGTTACATTTGTCTCGAGATGCGTACCAAATCGTTAAAATTTTCTCGAGATACATGCATAATTAAATTTGGACCGTTAGATTTACCTAGAGATGTGTGGACGATTAAATTTGAACATTTAGATTTTCCTCGAGATGAAAGATTTTTTTAAAATCAAATGTTAGATTTTCCTCGAGATACGATTACAATTTCAGTTGGGTCTTAGGATTTTCCTCGAGATGATATGTTCGAGATACAAAAGATTCAATCTCAGCCTTTGATTTCTCAGGGATATTTTAGTAATCTGCTTTGAAAACATACGGTTAAGGCACGTTGACTGTTAGTCTTAGGGGAAAAATGCAATATGAATGTTAATTGGGAGCAAAGCTGAATATGACATATATTATAAGGATAATTTGCAATTAACCCAATTTTTAATGAAAACATTTTATTTTGTCTTTATTTAATTTTAGGTCTAATTGCTACTTGCCCCTATAATAAATAAACAATTGCTAAGTATACCCATCATTATTCATTATTGTACTTGATGATACATCAAGATAGACCGACTATCACAATCATACAAGTGGCATGAAGACTCATCACGAGAATACAACGTCTGATATATTAGGCCAGCTCATAAAGCCCAGAAAGAATGAGGCCAATTATAGAGGCTCAGACTAGACCCACCACTAAGGAGACGCAAACAGGACCCGAATCCGAGCCCAAACA
Organism: Berberis vulgaris; assembly: GCA_963556465.1. Taxonomy (NCBI): domain Eukaryota; kingdom Viridiplantae; phylum Streptophyta; class Magnoliopsida; order Ranunculales; family Berberidaceae; genus Berberis; species Berberis vulgaris. Next base: position 29,134,762 of record OY747127.1, on the reverse strand, counting down.
AATCAGAGCCCAAGTCCAAGCCCAAACAAAAGAAAAAACGTAGCACCAAGAAAGAGCCGTGGAGGGACTTATGCTTCTACGAACGAATCTTTATTAAAGAAGAAATTGTTACAAAAACATCTCATTTCATTGTGTTTCACATGCTTAAGTCACGCCAAGAGTTAACCACGACCATTATAAAAGGTAAAAAGAACATTAGACAAAGGTATGCAACTTTAACCGAGTTTTGTCCAAATTTACATCCTTATTCCGACAGAGTTACTGAATTAAGCATCGGAGTGCCTTCGGTCACCAAAAAGGTGGTCCTTGGCAGTCTAACAATTATTTTGTAGGTCAAGCTCATATGAGGACAATTTTTGACCGCATCAGTTTGGCGCTGTCCGTGGGGAACGACGAGTTTCCTCTTTCTAAAAACAAAACACACAGTGACAATGCTCACCACAACCTAACGAAATATCGACGAAGCCATCAGAAGGAATAATGCAGTCTACAGATCCCCAATTCAGTAATGATCGCAACAACTCTCCCACGGATGCATCACTGACAGCTCAAGGAGAAGATACAACTCGAAACATTGAACCAATAGCATCCGAGAATGCGAATCTGCGACACACAATAGTCCAGGCAGCTCAGACGACCATCAGCGCTGCCATGGACCCTCGGGTAGACTTGCTCATGGCCCAGATGAAATATATGACAGAGATGTTGGAGATGATCACTCAGAAACGCGTTCAGCCAGCTGACCCTACTCCGGCACCGCCTCAACAAAACTCCACTATCCGAACTCAAGGGAGTGACGAAGCCTTAGTGGAACCCCAACAAGGAAACGTCGATAGCAGTGAGCTCCACCGAGACAACATTTCGCAATACGGCGGAACAGTTACTGAGATCTCGTTTAGGATCGGAGTCACGAACCCCAATGTACTATACGAGTTGGCCAAACCACCATTCTCTAACGAACTCATGAAGAAAACAATGCCAAAGAAATTCACTCTGCTAAAGTTCGAAGTGTACGATGGTACCACCGACCCAACCGATCACCTAAGACATTTTCACCACATGATGGCTTTAAAAGAAACCACAGAGTCGATCTTGTGCAGAACGTTCCCAACCAGCCTCACAGCCACATCAATGAACTGGTTCAACAACCTACCACCAAGGTCAATAGACTATTTCCAAGCCTTAGCCACGACTTTCATTACCAGATTCATTGGGAGCCAGCGGATGAGGAAAGGACCCCACTACCTTTTGCACATCCGACAGAATCCAAAAGAAACAATAGGGGAGTATGCTACTCGCTTCACCAATGAGTTAACGATGAATAATGGATGCAACAACGACACAACCGCTGCAACTTTCGTCGCTGGGTTGAAGAGAGACACTTTCTTTGATGCCCTCAACTTGGAACCTCCAAAAGGCATTACCGTCTTGCTGAAAATAGCACAAAAACATATTTCCCTCGAAGAAATGAAAGTTGCAAGGAAAAAGAATGAGCAAGAGAGGGAGAACCAATCGAGCAAACGAGAAAGAAAATATGAAAGAAGGCGAGATGGCGGATCACGGGAGGACAACAGTAATTTAAATAAACATCAAAGCGACGGATGCACAGAGCCCAACCAGCGAGAATCCAGAAAATCACAATCGGCACGACCTAATCATGAGCGAATAATCAGCATAATAAAGAAATAGTATAAACCATACACAGCCCTAAAAGCAAGTCGAACCGACATTAAAACACATTAAAGTATGAAAATTTCAACTGGCCAACTAGGATGAAAGGAGACCCGGAAGGACAAGACAAGAGCAGATACTATTCTTTCCATGAGGATCACGGACATGATACCGATGACTGCTACAAGTTGAAAAACAAAATCGAGCATTGGATTAAGAGAGGACGGCTGGGCGAGTTTGTCGACATACCAGATAAACAGTTCATTGGTAAAGAAAAGGCGGATGCTACTGCCACAGGATCAAAGGAACAGTCAAGGGAATTGATATACGCTCTATACTGCATTCGCCCTGGGAAAGAAACACCTTCCACCCGAACATACCTATATCAAAGTTGAAATACCAACACTCCGAAGACCCTAGCAGCAGAGACAAATCCGACCAAATTCACTTATAAAGGAACTAACGGACTCCATCAGGCCCTAACAAGCAGTGCCAAACGATGAGCAATAACGACTCAAGCAAATAAGGTCATAAATTAAAGTGAATAACAGAGGCACGAACACCAATACGAAGATAGACATTAGCAACACATGAATAAAAGAAGAAACACTCCACAATGTCACGGAGCCATTTCAGGAGAACGACTGCTTAAATTGTCGAAGAATCAATAAAGTTTCATTTTCGGAATCAACATCTCACTAAAGCAAAATAGCTTCATAGCACAGCTATGAAAACACAATCGGCTCAAAAAATCCAAAAGGAATCAGGATGCAAGTCAGGTATTCACAATAAACTTCTGGTCTGATCAACCAAAGAAGTAAGACTTGGACACCCGAGTCAAACTAAAAATAGAAACTTTGAATCGACCAAGGTGTCGAGTTAACGAAGTAAAAGTTGGACGAACGAGACAACTAAATAAAATGACTTCGAGTAGACTAGAGTGTCGTACAAAATGAAGCAAAAGTTGGACACCCGAATCAAACTATAAACAAAAACTTTGAATCGACCGAAGTGTCGAGTTAAAGAAGAAAAAATTAGACGAACGAGTCAACTAAATGAAATGACTTCGAGTCAACTAGAGTGTCGCACAAAACGAAGCAAAAGTTGAACACCCAAGTCAAACTAAAAACAGAAACTTTGAATCGATCAAGGTATCGAGTTAACGAAGTAAAAGTTGGACGAATGAGTCAACTAAATGAAATGACTTTGAGTCGACTAGAGTGTCGCACAAAATGAAACAAAAGTTGGACATCTGAGTCAAACTAAAAACATAAACTTCGAATCGACTGAGGTGTCGAGTTAATGAAGTAAAAACTGGACGAACGAGTAAACCAAATGAAATGACTTCGAGTCGACTAGAGTGTCGCAAAAAACGTAGCAAAAGTTGGACACCCGAGTCAAACTAAAATAAAAACTTTGAATCGACCAAGGTGTCGAGTTAACGAAGTAAAAGTTGGACGAACAAGTCAACTAAATGACATGACTTTGAGTCGACTAGAGTGTTGCACCAACAAAGTAAGAGCTGGACGCCCAAGTCAAACTAACATCAACCGAGACATCGAATTGACGAAGTAAAGGTTGAATGAACAAGTCAACTAGGTAAAATGATTTCGGGACAACTAGAGTGTTGCACCAACGAAACAAAATGATCAAACAAGTCAATTGAGCAAAACAACTTCGTGTCATGACGAGTTAGCGAAGTAAGAGATCAGGCGGATAATTCAACAAAAGAAAAGATAAGCAAACAAAACAGCTTTCCACAAAAATTCAGAGATAATAAACATAAGATCAAGACATGCGTACTAAAAAATAAGAAAAATCAAATCACTGAAAGGTTTCTACAGACATCTATGGAACATCAAATACAAATTATCAAGACAGCGACAGATGAACTAAGTCGATAAAGAAGCTAATTCTTATCATTAAAAATTCGTTTGATTACATTCAAAAGTAGCAATGGAAGACTAAGGAGAAAGATCTATAACATCCTCAACAATACCACATGCAGGAGCCGGATCAACAATGGGGACTCCTTCTTCAAGAGGATGAGGCGGTTCTTCAGCCATTGGGACACCCGGAGGATCTTCAGCGACACCTTCCACGACCTCGAAAGTTTAATAAACCAGATGACGACACTGAGACAAGTCAATACCAAGACCCTCAGTATAATTCAAAAGCTCAGTTCGACCATCACAACGCGCTGCCAGTCTAACACATTCATAACACGAAGTTTATCCTTAATAGAAACAAGCTCACTTCCTACCGCGATAAGTTGGCCATCGGCAGTAGTGAGCATTACAGATGAATCAGCCTTGGCCTCGTCAAGCGAAGACAACAATTGCTTCACCCTTTTCTCAGCAACATCGTGATTGTTATAATTCTCTATCATGGCCCGCGTCCTCATCACAAAGTGTCTTCTCAGAGGAAAGTTTTTTCTCCACATCGTGCAAACGTGTGCGGATGCCTTCTAGGCCAGCTCTCTAGGATTCAAGCATAGCCACAGATCGATCCCACGCACCCTCCACCTCGACCAACGACGCCCAAGCAACTTCAACCGCCTTGGTTTGTTCAGAGCATCGCACTTTTAATGCGTCATACTGGTAAAGAAGATGAGAGAATACCAGCAGTAGCACGAAAAGCTTCCTCTCCAAAGAAACCATAAGATTGTGATTGACCCAATGACTCAAGCCCATTATTCCTGCATAGGCAAGATGAGTCATCCCCTCCATTATAAGCTTAACACCATCTTCAAGATGAAGGTTCGGGTTCAGCACGGACATTGAGGGCCTCTTCACCGACCGTCTGTGCCATTCATTTATCAGCTTACATGCACCATCCTGCATGACAAGACAAGGGAACCAACAGAATTTTCCATCCGATTTAACTCGGATCTCCTTAGGAGTAAGTTCCTTCCAACTAACCCATGAATGAAGAACGCGAGGATCAGGTAGTATGGAGGAACTGCCACCACCCATGGTCGGGAAAAATGAAGGAACGACAGGAAAACCTCCATCACCCTCTCGTTGTCCAAAAGAAACGGAATGAATATCAGCAAAAGAACTTAAGTAAGATGAGGAAGGAGGAACCTTCATCAGCAAGAGAGGAAAGAGGAGGACAAGACTGCAACTCGGGAACCCGATCTCCACTACCAAGCTGTTTAGATTGAACAACAACCAATTGGAGCATCTTTTCATCCAAAGACCGAGGATCCTCATCGGGGCACTTGACAAAGTCAAGCCCGCCATAAGCAGAAAAAAGCTTCTTTTCACCATCGTCCAAAGGACGAACAATATCATTTTCACTCCTCTTCCACCTCTTGTAGAGAGCAGTGGTCTTCACTCGAAGGATCTCTATCAGCAGAAGCTGAATAAAGGGAGGTGTGGCGCACAGAGTCAACAAGTCATTTCTTCTTCAACACGCGATCAAAATACAAGAACAATCGCTTCGACGGACTAACAGGCCTCACTACTTTCCTCTTTCTAGAATGAGGGCCGGTAGCGCTTCGGACACGAGCATTGAGATCTGTAACATCGGAGCTCACTTTCGATCAATGCCAACTTCATCACCGGTAGCACGGGCAACAATCTCTGCAGCCTGCCTCTCGATCGACGAAGCCCTTTCAGTCTCATTCATGATATACAGACCATTGCGCGTCACCTTATCATCAGTAAGATAAGAGTCCAATGGAACTACCGAAAGCTCCAAGAAGCGTTCACTGATAATCTGTTCCTCAGCAGTCAAATTCATATTCTGGTGCTTAAAAGGAATTCGAAAAGACCTTACTATCGAAAGACCCCGCAAATTGAAGTAGCCAGAGCTGACAGACGCATAAAACCAATCTCGCGACCAACTCCTGATGTCGTCATTAAGATTACCAAAACACGCAGGAGAATACAGGAAACAGGTATGGTTGGGCCTCACGCTGAGCCCCACCAAAGAGTGCATGATTCGAGGGGTTAAAAAGATACCAAAAAGAGTGTCCCTAGCATACGTGGCAACCATAACCCTCCAGCCATATGGGTCCATTTGAGCAAGAAAAATACCCAAGAAGTCCATATATGAACAAAACAACTCTAGAACTAGGAATCGAAGACCGGCGTAGAACATGCAAGGATAAAGTGCAACATATCATTTCCTCGGGCAACAAGGACTATTGTTCTCATGAGGAAGAACGATTTGAAGGTCGTCTAGGCAAAACATAGCTAGAACGAACACTATCCAGGGTAGAGACTTTGTTTGGGGAAAATGAGCCTCACAAGTAGAAAGCTGATCACCGACTAACATGTCAACAATAGGCATCGTAAACAGAGAAGAATGAACGAGGAAAAAAGAGGCAATAGAGGGGAAGAAGTAACACTAACAACATAGATGGCGTAAAGAAAGGAGAAAAGTAGTCACGACACATTTTAAACAACTAGCAAACGAAGAGACCGCTCATGAAGCAACATACGGGACATAATGGTGCACTAAAAATGTGCACGCAAACAAACAGTCAACGAAGTAACTAAGACGATTAGACAACAAAAAGTTACTAAACATCAAGTTCAGTACAAAAGCACAATCAAAATACCAACCTTCACACAGTTGGTGGATATTTAACCATACCCACTAACTAAGGGGAGAGTAGTTGATTATACGTCAAAATAGACCGACTATCACAACCATACACGTGGCATGAAGACCCATCATGAGAATACAACACCCGATCTATTTGGCCAACTCATACAACCTAGAAAAAATGAGGCAAATTATAGAGAGCCAAACTAGGCCCACCACTAAGGAGACACAAACAGGACCTGAATTCGAACCCAGACAAATCAGAGCCCAAGTCTAGGCCTGATACGCGTTCTCTCATAAAGAAGAAGAACGTTGCACTAAGAAATAGTCGTGGAAGGACTTACGCCTCCACAAATGCATCTTCATTAAGGAGGAAACTGTTACAAAAACATCTCCTTCCGTTGCGCCTCACATGCTTAAGCCACGCCAATAGTTAACCACGACCATTATAAAAAAGTAAAGAGATCATTCGACAAAGGTATGCAATTTTAACTGAGTTTTGTCCAGATTTACATCATTCTTCCAACAGAGTTAATGACTTAAGTATCAGAGTGATTTCGGCCACCAAAAAAGTTGTCCTTGGCAGTCTAATAATTGTTTTGCATGTCAAATTCACAGGATGATGATTTTTGGACGCATAAGTACTTACCCCCCTTGACTAACAGTCAACATCCATAGACCGTGATGGCACACACGTGACGTAATTTCATGACCAAAATACCTTTCATGTGCATCTCATGCATGATGTAAAGGATGTGACCAAGTGGATCATCCCTATTGAGATTTGAATGATGTTCACAACTGAGATTTGAGTTGTCCTTTTGTAACCATTCAGTCGTTCTGTGCTCTCCCTCCCTGTAGTGATTTGTTTTGTTGTCTGCAAGTTCAAACGAAGATGAAGAAAGGGAAGAGGAAGGTGAAGAGGGTCATGTTCGATGTCTTGATGAGTAGCAGTAGTAGTGATGATGGGAAGACTGCTTTGAGCATTCATTGGGAATAATACACCTCATTTAGTGATTTCAGTCAAGAGGAACCAGATCTGAGGTAAGATTTCACTAATTCAGACTGTGAAGCTCGGGAGCCATGAGAGAGATTTCTGATAATGGGGTTTTGGAACCGCTAGGGCTTTGGTGTGGTGTGGTTTGTATTGTCTGTTGAGGTTTTATTTACATTGGGTATTGTTAACCGGTGGGTGTAGAATGTATGTAGTTAAGTTTACCATGATATTTGTTGCATCGATATTTTGGGATGTTTCGACTTTGTTGCACTAACCTAAAATATGTAACACTGACTTACCATTTTTTTTTATCAATAAAAATCATTTAATGGTGAAGTTTTCTTAATTTAAAATTTTGGATATAAGTTTTGTTTTAGGTTTTAAATGCAATTTTTTTTAATATAATATAATAGTTGCAATAATTATAAAATTATGTATTTTTTAATTTATTATTTTAATATGTATTAGTTTTGTCAACCCCTCTATGGTTGATGAACACAATGAAATTTAATGAATGTTTGACTGAATTTTAGTTTTAGATAAGAGTTACTTTTATTCTTTGATTCAAGTGTTAAAAATAGAATAGTCTGTATTACATATATTAGGTTGGTGCAACAAAGTTGGAATATCCCAAAATATTGGTGCAACAAAGAGTTGGTGCAACCGAGTCAAATGGTCGGGTACACATAGCAACTCTCTTTATTTAATTTTAGTCTAAATGTTGATATATAATCAATCCTTGTCATTTTTGTAATCCAACCAAACTAGAAAATCTGAAAGGCATCATACACATGAGTTTCCAATACTTTAAATAGGGGGATGTATAAGGATCATAATTAGTCATATTTCTATCCATGTTTATCCATTTCGCCTCTCCAATGGAATGAAAAACTTTATCCATCCCACATCCATGCTGATGGATCTTTGGATAGCAAGAAGCTTGCAACTTTTGGCTTATAACGATCACATAATTTGCGTGCGCATGTTTTGTTCAAAGCCCATGCGGTTTTAAAAAAAACGTCTGCTTTGTAAACTATCCATGATTTGCACTTGAGCGTTAAGGAATATTCGATGCATTAGATAAGGGATGGATAAATCTAATCCCTATCCATGGTTACCATTGAAGATGGTCTTATGAGATAGGACTTATAGAACATATACAACCTTAGGAACATATTGGCTGGATTAGATTAGTGTTTGTTACTAGACAACCTCATCCTCCAAACTATACAATCTTTGGAATATATTCCTCCTTTCATCCTTGCTTATGCTGCCACATAACACAAACTTCTTTGCCATTGCATTCTCCTCCTGCCCATCATCTCCACCAAGATCAGCACTAGCATTACCCTTCTTCTTTTTCCATTCCTTCTTTTCTTTCTCCTCATTCACCTCCAACCCCCTATTCAAAGGGGTCCTGACAGAGGCTGGTAGTCCTGGCAGATTAGGTTTTGCTTCTAACTGCGGCTCCATCTCTTCCTCTTTGGATGATGAATCGGCTTTGGAAGAAGGATAAGTCGAAGGTGGGCCTTCTTTTACCAGGCGCTTGGAAAAGAAAACTTATTTAAAATTTTAACCTTTTGTGTTGATCATTGGTTTTATTTAAAAGATTTCAAAAATGCATTCCAATGATACCAAGTTTACCGCATTGAACATTGAAATAGAAAATTCAGATAATTTAAAGTTTGAAAGGCTAAACAAAATTTATCTTTCATTACTTGTACACCAATGATTTTAAAAAAAAATTTACTTGTACAACAATGATTTTTCAAAAAAAAAATTACCTGATATTTTGCCCCTTTAGGTTAATTTTTTTTTTTAAACTCATGTCATTGGATGAGTACAAATCTTGACCCTTGACAACTTTCCAACTTTCAATCCTAGCGCTTGACTATTTTTGTCTCCAAGACAAACAACAACTACCTAAGGCAAAAACCTACCTGCCTTATTATATGCTAGGGTATTCCCCATGCCTTCAGCACTCAAATTGTTTGATAGGAGGAGAATTTTTAACTTTGGCTAGGGGTATTTCAATTCTATGTAAACATAAATTTCAGCTAAACAGGCCCTTCCCCTTCTATGTGATCTGTTAGATATTTATTTATGGATAAATCTCAGTCATCTTTTATCTCAGACTTAAAACACCATTCTGATTTGTTATATAGATACTTATGTGGTACCCGTGTAGTTGGCACGATCGAACAACCAATAATCTTTTTTTGTTTTTTTTTAAAAATAAGTATCTTGTTATAAAATATCAAATTATGTATTCATAAAACTATCCTTAACCAAACATGCAAACATTGATTAATGAATGAATACCAATGTCAATCATACAAAATTTAAGAAATTAATTTAACCAAACATGTAAATATTGACAATAATGAATGAATAACAATGTCAATCATACAAAAATTAAGAAATTAATCTTCAAGTATCGCATCACGATGACCATTCCGACAACAACTACCAAATCACATTAGTGGTATAATATTTATATTTAGATCTAGCTTACATACAAAATTGGCTAATAACATTTAAAGAGTTTATTTTTTTCAAATTCTCATGTTAATCACCCTAATTAGCAATCGAAGTTAGATTCATAAAATAGATAATTCAATAAAATCCGTGCAAAACACAAAACCAAGGAGAACGAGGGGAGGATTTCCATATGGTATGGATCTTCTTTGGTTCATGAGGTGCCCCATATTACAATCAAGGGTAGGGAAAAACAAAATGATATCCATATGGCCTAGCAAGATGATCAATTGATTTTCAGTCTCCTTAGAACTGATCAATAATCAACACATCCATTCTCCTTGTTGAGGTTATGAAGCCTGGATCTTCTTTGTTTCTAGATTCTTATGGAGTCAATTTCCACACTAACTTGGGTATTCTTTTTTAACATGTTGAAACTTCAAATTCTTGAATACATCTGATGATACATCAAATAGTCTTATAATCATGAACGTATACGTGGCAAAGATCATCCATCATGAGGAACAGACACTTCAATCTCAACATGGATAACATGCCCGATCCTAGAAGCCCAAAGAGGCAGGCCCGGTCATTAAAGCCTGAAAAGGTCTATAATAATAGACCATGAACAAAATTAAAGGCCCAAACCCCAGGCCCAACGGATCACTTTCCTTAGAGAAGATGGACATTACAAATGAGACAAGTCATGGCGGGAAACGCTCCCCCAATGACGCATCTTAATGAAGGAGGAGATCGTTGTCAGAAATGCCTCCCCTCATCGCACCCTGCATGCTTAAGTCATGCAGAGAGTTAATTGCGCACATTATATAAGGTAAATGAGAGCTTCACGAAAAAAGTATGCAAACACAACACAACTATACTTTGTTCAAATTAATTTTCTCCCACAGTTAACTGACTTAAGCATCAGAGTGCCTTTAGCCACCAAACGGTGGTCTTTAGCAATTTAACCTTGTTTTGCAGGTCAGATCTCTAGGAGGATAGATTTGGACGCATCAGTTTGGCATCGTCCGTGGGGAACGATAGTTTCCTTAAAAAAAAGGTTTTGTTGGTTGTTTTTCTAACACAAATTTGTAACAAAAAGATTTAGTGCAAATGGAACCTCCTACAAATTTTTAGCTTAGCAACAATCAAGGCAATCCTTCCACCGGTGAAACTCAATTACCAAGTGGGCACATCCCAAACCCGGCATTAGGAGAACCGGTTGTACAAAGTAGCGCAGTACCACTACAAGATAAGATGGCCTAACAAGCCCATGCATTTGGGGGTACAATGGCAGATCCTCGTGTGGATTAGTTTTTTGCCCAGATGGCTCATCTAGCTAAAATGGTTGAAAACCTTACTCAAGAACGTGTTCCACCTATCGATCACGCCAGAACGCCACTTCAACAAAATTTTGCCAACCACGTCCAAGAGAACCAAGAAGCTCCTGCAGAGCTTCAGAGAACGAACTTCGAAGGAAGTGAACCTCAAGAAGATGGATCCCAAACTGATGGAGTTCCTCCACATATATCATTCAGGATTGGAATCATTGATCCCAATATCTTTTATGAGTTGGCCAGGCCACCCTTTTCCGACACATTCATGAAGATTTCACTACCAAAAAAGTTCACTCCGCCAAAGTTTGAAACTTATGATGGTACTACTGATCCATCAGATCATCTGCATCACTTCCACCATATGATAGCACTGGAAGAAAGCACATAGTCTATCATGTGAAAAAACTTTCCGACTAGCCTCAAGTCCATGGTGATGAGTTGCTTCAATAGCCTTCCGCCTAGATCAATAATTTTTTTCCAAGCATTGGCTACGACCTTCATCACAAGGTTCATTCGTAGTCAACGGATCAGAAAGGGTCCTCATTATTTGCTTCACATCAAGCAAAAATCTGACGAGACTCCAGGGAATATGTTACATGTTTCACTGATGAGCTAACCATGATCGATGGATGAAGTGAAGAAATAATTGTTACCACTTTCATATCCAGACTCAAGGGAAAACCATTTTACAACTCCCTAAACCTGGAGCCTCTAAGAAGCATGGCGGCCTTGCCGAAAAGTGCTAAAAAAATACATCACTCTTGAGGAGATCTGGGCTGGTAAGAAGAAAAATGAGTCCGGCAAAAGGTTTTTCCCAACGAATCAAAAAAGAAGAAAGGAAAGAATACGAGATGATAGACCGCGGGAAGACAACGGTCAATCCAAAAGACATCGAACTAATAGCAGGTCCGAATTTGGCAAACATGAACTCGGAAAGCTCCAATCCGGAAGAGCCAGACACAAGCGATTGACCCACTCGGTTAACATGAAGTACAAATCGTTCACTGTTCTAAAAATGAATCTGGCAACTATTTTTAAATCCATGGCAAACTGGGAGGACATCAAATGGTCACTCAAACTAAGGGGAGATCTGGCGGAATGAGATAAAAACAAATATTGTTCTTTCCACAAGGACCATGGACATGATACTGAAGACTACTACAATTTGAAAAAATGAAATCGAGTACTAGATCCAGAGAGGACGATTGGGTGAATTTGTTGGGCTGAAAGACAAATAGTCTAAAGGAAAAAAGAAAGTGGACGCCACTGTAAGGCCAAATAAACAGGCTAGAGAACTTATATACGTCTTACATGGCGTAGCTGGAGATAGAAAACGATCTAATCGATCACGAAAGCGGTCTATAAGGGATTTACGGACAATAATATGACACTCATAGATCCCTGCTCAATGCACCAAAATTGATAATCCAACTCTGGCTTTTTCAGAAAAAGATGCACAGGGAGTTCATTTCCCCCATAATGGTGCCCTGGTGATTTCAGAATCCATAGCCAAGTGGGAAGTCAAAAGAGTGCTATTGACACGAGAAGCTCAACCAACCTCCTGTTCCTAATGGCATTCCGCAAAATGCAATTCAACAAGAAGGGACTTGCACCCACTGACCAACCTATGGTGGGTTTCAATGGTGAACAATGCCACCCACTTGGACTAATTCGATAACCAATCATGGTAGGAACACCAGGTAAACAACGAGTCCTATTAACGAACTTCTTCATTGTCGATGTGACATCAACATACAATATGCTTCTAGGAAGACCTTGGCTACATGAAATGGGTGTAGTATATTCCACCATGCACCAATGCCTGAAATATTACATTGGTGACGAAGTTGGGGTCATCAAAGAAGATCAGTCGGCTGCGCGTGAATGCCATTACGCAACAATGAAAGCCCCTAACAAATAGCAATCAGAGTCAAGACTAGAGATGCTATCACAGCGACCCGATCAACCACAAATGGATCACGACCTCCCAGAAGATAACACAGCTCCAAGTAGTCCAAGAAGACGACTGAGTACTGGCCAACCGGAAGAAGAGACAATACCAATCCATCTTGATGGTGAAGAAGGGAACAAAACAGTTCGAATCAACACAAAACTTCACCCGAAGTTGACTAAACAACCGATTCAGCTGCTGAAGGATAACTATGACGTCTTCGCCTAGACAATGAAGGACATGGTGGGCATTGACCTCTCCATCATCACTCATAGGTTACAGGTCAATCCGGATTAGAAGTCAGTCCGACAGAGAAGAAGGCTAGTTGCCCCAGAGCGTAATCAAACCATCAACGATGAGGTACATCGATTATTAAATGCAGGGATGATCAAGGAATCCCACTACTCAAACTGGTTGGCCAATACAGTTTTGGTAAAAATAAAAAAAAATTGAGGGTATGTGTGGACTACACGGACCTCAATAAAACCTGCCCAAAAGATAGTTTTCCACTTCCACGAATAGATCAGATAGTAGACACCACCTCCAGACATAGACTTTTAAGCTTCATGGACACATTCTGGTTACAATCAGATACAAATGCATCTTCCGGATTAGGAGAAAACATCTTTCATAACAGAAAGAGGTATGTACTGCTACCGAGTGATGTTATTCGGACTAAATAATATAGGAGCTACATACCAATGTGAACAAAATGTTCAGAGATCATATCGGCAAGACCATGGAGGTGTACATTGATGACATGCTAGTCAAGAGCCTACATAAAAACGACCACATCAACGACCTTCATCGAGCCTTCTCCCAGTTCTGCAGGTACAAAATGAAGTTGAACCAAGAAAAGTGTATGTTTGGAGTAGAATTAGGAAAATTCCTTGGGTACATGGTCAATCAGAGGGGGATTGAAGCTGATCCGCAACAGATACAAGCACTTTTTAATATGCAATCGCCTGCCAACATCAAAGGTGTACAAAGCCTCAATGGTAGGATAACAACCTTGAACAGGTTCATCTCCAGATCATTGGACAAATGCCTTCCCTTCTTCAAGATCTTGAAAGGGAAAAAAACGTTCAAATGGAATGAAGAATGCGAATAGGCTTTCCAAAGCCTGAAGGCATACATAGGGAGCACTGAGCTATTATCAAAGCCAAAACAGGCAGACTATACTTGTACCTGTCAGTATCTGAACACGCAGTCAACTCGACACTGATACACAAGGAGAACGACACACAAAAGCTAGTATACTACGTCAGCAAGACATTTGCAGGCACATAAGTTAAGTACCCAACTCTGGAGAAACTAGCATTGGCTCTGGTCGTATCTTCCAGAAAGTTGCGACCGTATTTCTAAGCCCACCTCATCATTGTCATGACCGAACACACTTCGGTTGGTACTACATAAACCAGAGTCGTCCGGAAGAATAGTGAAGTGGGTAATAGAGCTCAGTCAGTTCGACATCAGCTATGCTCCTAAGTCCACAATAAAAGCTCAAGCTAGCAGACTTCATTGTTGACTTCACGGATAGTAACGAGCATCAACCAGACATCAATAAGAAGCAAGAAACTGCTAAACCCAACACTCAAGGATGGATCCTGCGTTGTAACGAAGCATCTAACGAAAGGGGAATGGAGCTGGAATAACTCTGTACAACTCGGAAGGAGTGACGTTGGAAAATGTCATAAAATTTAGTTTCAAAGCCTCAAACAACGAAGCAGAGTATGAAACAGTAATAGCCGGATTACAACTGGCTAAACACCTTGAAATAAAGAAGTCATCGTTTTCACTGACTCCAAATTGGCAGTCAATCAATTAAACGACAAATTTCAAGTGAAAGATGCGCAAATGAAAACATATCATCAAAAGACAAACGAACTGATTGAAAGCTTCAAAGTAATCATCGTTCAACGATGCACAATAGCAGAAAATCAAAAAGCAGACAACCTGGCTAAAATAGCATGACATGTTGAGGATACTGAAAATTAGGGATGGCAATGGGGCGGATTTGAGCAAATCCATCCCCTCATCCGTCAGTGATTGCGGATCCCCGAATCCGCCCCACCAATCCGTTTATATATTTTTAAAACCATCTCCACCCCGCACGGATTGGTGGATATCCGCCCCGCCAATCCCTTTAGAATTCTGTGGTTTTGGTGGTAGTTGCTAGTTCCCCAATTCCGCCTCAACAACCAACAACATCTAATCATGAAAAACACAGATTCAACAAAAAATCATAGAAAAGAGAACAACTTGAATTAAATTGAGCAAATAAACAAGAAAATTAAATTGATAGTAAAAAAGATCATGCATCTGTTTCTAGTAATAAAGCTACTACAATTAGAGGAATGGGGTCTACTGAATTTCAAAGTGGGAACTCTTTTGGCTCTAGGGGTGCACTATCATTTGATGCAGCTGCTATGGCTGGCCTTGCATCTGCAAGTGGTGGAAGTCTTAGGGAAGGTAGAGATCGTCATGAACTTCCTCTCCCAAGCTAATATTTACAGCTGGCGATAAGCAGTTGAACAAACACTTGACTGTATACCAGGTCACCCAACGCCAACTTGTGCTGGAAGAGGATGAAGATGATGAGAGAAAGACTTGTGAGAGAGAAATGAAGGGACAAAATGAGTGACCGCGCTGCCAAGTTGTGCTTCACAAAACAAGACCATGAACAAAACAAAATTTTCTCTTAGATCTGTGTTTCAAAAGCTTGGATTGCAATGTGGAGAATACAAAAGTTGTTGGATCTAGGAGTGTGGTGCGTGCATTGCAGCAATCAATGATTGATAAAGGAAGAAATGTATCTTTCGAAGGGTGATTGCGAATGGATTCGAGTAAAGCTGAGTTAGTGAAGTCTCCGCAGCTCTCATTGGAAGCTAATTCATTGAAGAAGTCAATGATGGAACATCCTATGCGTGGAAGAGAATACAAGAAGGCCGAGTGAGAGAGAAACATGGAATGAGAAATTGAGTGGGTTAGGGTTTTTATTTTATTTTTAAGGACCAGGGGTATTTATGTGATTTCAATACTTAAACGGATATATGTGGGGCGGATATGGCCAAATCCGTATCCGCCCTAAATTTGACAGATTCTATTTGGATATCCGTATCTGCCTCGAAATCCATTTAGGCATATCCAAAACCGCCCCAAATGGTGTGGGCAGGGCGAATATCTGTGAAAATCTGCCCCTCATCCATCCCTACTGAAAATCCATTCATTACAGTACAAGAAAACTCAATTCTGGAGAACCAAACACAAAAATGTGTACAACAAATCAGAAAAACAATTGGATAACTCCAATTTTGGCGTACATACAAAACATAACACTACCAATAGATAAGATGGAGGCCTGTAATCTATGAAATAGAGCAGCACAATACATATTGATTAACGACTGACTTTACAGGAGCTCTGCCACAGGTCCGCTACTAAGATCCCTTTCACACAGTGACGCCGACTATGTTCTACGAGAAATTCACTTTGGCATATGCACGAATCACCCAAGTAGCAGAACTCTAGCTCATAAAGCTTTAACATCTGGATACTATTGGCCAACAATGTAACAAGGTGCAAATGAATTAGTTCGGACATTTGACAAATGCCAACGGTTTGCTCCGTACACACACATGCCAGGACAAAACCTAATCCCAATGAGTAGTCTGTGGCCATTCACACAATGGGGGATGGATATTGTGGGACCACTTCTAGTATCCGACAGGAAAAAATTTCTCCTTGTAGCACTGGACTACTTTACCAAGTGGTAGAAGTAGAACCACTGTTAATGATAGGAGAAGCTTAGACCGGAAATTTTTTATGGAAGGACATCATATGAAGATTCAGATTCCCCAGAGCAATTGTCACCGACAATGGGACCCAATTCGAAGGATAAAAAGTAAAAAAAGTTGTATGAAAACTTGAGCATCAAAAACCACTTTTTAGCACGCGCTCATCCATAAGCTAACAGACAAACAAAAGTGACCAACCAAACAATCCTAGAAGCAATAAAAAAAAACTTGAAGCTTCAATAGGATTATGGGTGTCTGAATTGCCAGACATCCTCTGGGCCTATAGGATAACGAAGATAACTCTGACCAGAGAAACACCATTTGCCCTAGCCTATGGATCTGAGGCAATGGTACCAGCAGACATTGCCATGCCAACCATCAGAACTGAAGAGTTTTGAATAGAAGACAACAATGAACCGCTGCATATCGGACTAGACCTTCTCGATGAAAGACGAGACAAAGTTTTAATCAAAGTCGCAGCCTACCAACAGATAATGACCAGTTACTACAATAAAAAAGTCAAACCCTGAACATTCAAAATCTATGATTGGGTACTCAAAAAGATCCAACTCAACACAAAAGAACCAGGTGTGGGGAAGTTGAATCCAAATTGAGAAGGACCATACAAAGTGGTGAAAATCAATAGATCTGAAACATACTGGTTGGAAAATTGATGGGAGAGCAACTCAAGAGACCATGGAATGTAGAATATTTGAAATTGTACTATCAATAAACTATCACATTCCAAAAATCTTTTGTCTCTTAATAAATTAAACCAGCCAGAACATCCAAGTCAGGCTTAATCAAATTTCACGGTTCGATCACCACGTCGGGCCATGAAACATGTCAAATTAATCTGGACATCCAAGTCAGACTTAATCAAATTTTCTGGTCCAATCACCATGTCGGACCACGAAACATATCAAATTAGTCTCGACATCCAAGTTAGAGTTAAACAAATTTTATGGTTCGATTACTATGTCGGACCACAAAACATATCAAATTAGTTTGGACATCCAAGTCAGATTTAATCAAAATTTTCTAGTCCGATCACCATGTTGGACCACGAAACATATCAAATTACTTTGGACATCCAAGTCAGACTTAATCAAATTTCCTGGTCCGATCACCATGTTGGACCACGAAACATATCAAATGTCTGGACCCAAATCAAACTTAATCGAACCATGAAACATATCAAATTAGTCTGGACATCCAAGTCAGATTTAAATAAATTTTTGGTCTGTTCACCATGTCGGACCACAAAACACATCAAATTAATTTGGACGTCCAAGTCAGACTTAATCAAATTTTCTTGTCTGATCACCATGTTGGACCATGAAATATATCAAATTAGTCAGGACATTCAAGTCAGACTTACTAATAAACTTCTTGGTCGGATTACCATGTCGGACCACGGAGTCTACTAAATTAGTCGGGACATTCAAGTCAAAGTTACTTACAAATCTTCCTTTCCAATCATCATGACAGACAAAAAAGAATATTATAACTAGTTAAGACAACAAAGTCAAACTAGGTGCCTAAGTTAAAAATATTTGTGTTAGACAAACAAGTCGGACAAGAAAATATATTCAACCAGCCGGGACCACAGAGTCAAACCAAATATCGTCTTTTCAGTTCAAGAACTAAGTAAAAAAAAACAGGAGCTTCGCAAAGAAGGATTACTAAGTCCACATTCACGGAGTTATATAAGTCTAAACTACCAAGTTAGACGAGAACGTCTACGAAGCCCAGACAATAAAGCCAGGTTATATTATCTAAGTCTACACCACAAAGTTAGCCCAGACGTTAAAGCCAAATTACATCTATGACATCTTCTAAATTAAAGTCAAGACTAAAGTATAAAAAGACATACAAGTCGGACAGTGACTATTACGAGAAAGGAAGGCAGAGCAACAAAAAGCACACAAATATCAAAGGAAGAATTTTCATTAATAGTCTAATTTATTACGTCAGGGGATGAAGTTACACCAACAACAGTTGGAGAGGAAGTAATCCTACCATCACCAGTAGGGTCTGTTGGAGGAGATTGAACATTATCTTCAACAACACGATCAACGGAAGGAGATGGAATCTTGTCTTCAGCAGCAGAAGTAGACGGAGGTGGAGTTTTATCTTCAATAACATGATCAGTGGGAAGAGACAAGGACTTGTCAATAGTGGTAGGATCAGAAGGAGGAGACGACGCTTGACCTTCATCAACCGGATCACTCGAAAGATCAGAGTAGGTTCTTCCTCGTCCTCATTAAATAGATACATCTTCAAAGACTTGGTCAGCTACGACAAGATATTTCAACATATCACAACCCTCATCCGACTCAATGATTTCAATCGTACCATTGACAATCTTACCCCACTCTATTGCCTCTGCAATAACCTTGGCCTTTTTCGATAAGGTAGAAGGTTCTGCTTGGTCCGAACAAGCTCCTCATCAACTCCAAAAAGCTTCATCGTAGCTTGCTCCTTACCATGTTTCTCCTCAACAAGTTGCTCTTTAACAGAAGCAAGTTCTGCAGCAAGCTGCTGAACTCGCTCCTCAGCAGTCCTACGAGCAACAGACTGCGACTCAACAACACGTAATGATTGATCACGAGCAGCCTTCTCACCACATAGCTCATTTTCAACAACAGCCAACCGCCCTCACATGCTATTTATCTCCTCCTCCGTAACAGTAAGCTCTGAAACATAATTATAACGGACAGTGTCCGCTTCCTTCAAAGAAGCACGAGTAGCATCAATCACATTTTCTTGCTCAGAACACTCCTTCTTCAACTTGTCCACTTGAAACTGAGCACCAGAAAGCTGAAACTGTTGCTCCGTCATTTTCTTCTCCAATACTGACATGTGATCACGAGCAATCTGGTACTCAGATCCCATCATCCCTGCATAAGTGAGATGGGACATCCCATCCATTATCTGCTTAACACCTTTGTCAAGGTGCTTTCTAGCCGGACGCACTGCATTGGGACTTTTTCCATCAACCACTTATGCCACGAGTTAATGTGGTTACACACTCTTCTACACATGTTTCCGAGTACAAGTAGAAAGTCTCACCTGTATTGATACAGATCTCTCCAGGAACAGACTCCTTCCAACTGATCTGTGGATGAAGCACGTTGGGGTCCGGAAGAACTCCCCCAAGGACGCATCTCAATGAAGGAAGAGACTGTTATGAGAAACGTCTCCCCTCATCATGCCTTGCATGCTTAAGTCAGACAGAAAATTAATTACGCACATTATATAAGGTAAAGGAGAAATTCACGAAAGAGGTATGTAAACACAACACAACTATACTCTGTCTAAATTCATTCACTCCCACAGTTAACTAACTTAAGCATCAGAGTGCTTTCGGCCACCAAACATGTGGTCTTTGGCAATCTAACCTTGTTTTGCAGGTCGAATCTCTAAAAGGACAAATTTGGACACATCAACATCAATCACAAAATGAAAGACCCTAAAACCCTCTTGAGCTAAAAGGGCCACACAAAATGATGGTATTTGATTTACACTCCATCAAATTGACACAAGACTTCCCAACTTGCACGTCTTGCCTAATCTTAGGATGTTCTCTCTTTGAACCACACTCAAGTTGGTAGCCAACCAAGTCTTACACCTGTCATGGTCTTTGACAATTTATAACTCTAGCAGAGGATGGCTCATCTATATAGAGATTTGTTGGTCAACCAAAACTGAAGTCGTACCCCATTTCTCAACCAAGGTTATCTTACAACATAAAAGTTTTATCTCTAGTACACCTTGTGCGCATTGTGGTTTCTGGTTCAGTATTCGAGATGCAAGCCAAAACTATGTATTGGCATGGGAGATTTGAAACCTAAGGTTCAAGTATCACCTAGCAGGTTTGAACCTCAACCCGAATTGTTGGGACTGAAAGATTTGGATATGTTTTTTTAATCTATTTCAATTACCTAGTTTCCTTTTGTCTTGCTATAGTTATTTCATATATATATATATATATATATACATAAGTTGTAGATTTGGATATGTTTTTTTAATCTGTTTCAATTACCTAGTTTCCTTTTGTCTTGCTATAGTTATTTCACACACACACATATATATGCATGTGTGTTGTGTGTTGTGTGTTGTGTGTGTGGAAAGTGGCCTAGTTTCCTTTTGTCTTGCTATAGTTATTTCTTACAAATATATATATATATATATATATATATATATATATATGCGTGTGTGGAAAGTGAGCGAGGGTGTGAGAACCCCCAAACCTTTGTATTTATGAAAAGAAGCGAAGTTAATATAAGGGTTTTTTTTTTAGTTTGACATTCATTAATTTATATCTATTAGAGTTTGACCCTCGTTTTGAAAACTATTTGAGTCTAACCCTCGTTTTCTAACGGAACCGTTAAGTCCACGTCATTGACCGGACAAGATTAATTTGTAGACATTTTTGCCCTTATCTTAGGTTAAACTAAGGAATGAAATTTTGCCAAAATCACAAAACATTTTTTTGTTGAAGCTCCTCCTTCCTGTAATGCACCTCCTTTCTTCCCCTCGCGATCTTGTTCCTAAATAGCTCAATCATAATTGCCTCTCTTTCTTCATAAGAAGATGTAGCACGGTATTTATGGATGTCTTGTAAAAAAAATTTGACAAATCCTTGGATCTACGTATGAGTAACACTAGAAAAGATTGTGACTGCTCCATGCTTTTTGAAAAAAAAAACAGAGTTTGCATTGATAATAGAAAATGAGGGAGTACAAATGCTAGGGACTGTTCCATGCTTCAACATTAGTGCCTAGTCAACTGTCTTTCTTAGATTACTCAAGACTTTATAAATTGAACTGTTTTACTTGTATCCACATGAGTCCTCTAGCAAAGTAGAAGATAATTTCGAATGCCTTGTTGATTCTAAACCTTAATTGCCAAGTAAAAATTGCATCATCCATCAGAACTAATACTTTTAGTGAAGATTATATATTCACTAAATAAAATAATATACCAAATTATGTCTCACCTTGCAACAGTAAATCAGTACCAAGGAAAGAGTCTGCTTTGCTCAATGTGCATAAAGTTAATATTTTTTATATTTTCTTTATTTTTCGATACAAAATTCTATGGTTTTGATCAATGGCATAAATATCTAGCAATTCTTGTCTACATGTTGGTAAGAATAAAGTTGTAATGAATTTTTAATTTCCATTTTTGTCCCCAAACAAAAGGAGGAGAAAGGTAGAAAATAATACAACGTAGAGGAGGTGCAATGAAGTGACGTGGCCAAAGGAATATGAGCTTATTTAGCTTTTGTTGATTGTAATAGTTTTGGTTTCTAATGAGACCCACTTTGATATTAGTAGAGTGAAATGGGGAATAGTGGAAGCACATCGCAAACTAACTTACTATTGATGTTGTACACTGACAACTTTCTTTTTACTTAGATTGAAGCGTGACATAAACAAAAAAAAAATGATTAGGACCATTTTCGGTAGTTTAAAAATTGTGTTTGATTGTAATGGTTTTGGTTTCTAATGAGGCTTACTTTGACATTAGTATAGTGAAAAGGGGAATAGAGGAAGCACGTGGGAAGCTAAGAACCTATTGATGTTGTACAAAACTACCCATGGTAGCTTTTTATTACCTAGATTAAAGTGGGACATAAATAAAAATTTATTTTGGTCAGGGCCATTTTTGGCAATTCAAAAATTGGCCATGACACATGCAGGGCTACTGTTCCAGCCTTCAATTTTTGTTACCAAGTTTAGATTGAAGTGGCTCTTCACCTTCTCCTTCAACTTTGCCATTGTTTCTCCCTCTATCATGATGGATGGTTCACCCTCTCTAAAGTCAATGCCGCCCAATCCAAACTTACCTTCTATTTCTTGCACTTTTCAATCAATTGTTGAACTATCTCTATAGTCGATTAAGGGAATATGCAACATTTCTTGCATGATTGTAAATATCTTCAATACAACTGCCCTCTCATCAAAACCATTGCTTTAAGAACCAATCCATCCTCGAGCTCAACTCCATCCATTCAACTCCACACCCATTGAATTTGAAGATTAGAATGAATAACAAGATTGAACAGAATAACCCATAATCATTATACTTATTATGAGAATCCGAACTTTGGTTTCTTTGTTGGACAATTTGAAGAACATGAACCATATGAGTGTTTGATCAATTACAACTTTTGGTTTCGAGTTTCAGAGATCAGATGATCGATGGATGGATGGATGGATGGATGAAGATGAATTGAAGGGGTTTGTGAGAGGTTAGCTTATTGGATGAAGATTTCACTTATACTTAATTTTGGAAGTTCGTAAAAAAGCCCCATCTTAAAATTAAAAAAAATAAAAAAATAAAAAAAAAACATTTTGAAAAATAGTAACTAGTTATTTGAAAGCTTTGTGAAGCCCTCGAGATACCAATTTCTCTTGTAATACTCACTAGTGTGTTACCCTTGCCACTGGCACAGTAGAAAAATGAGTCGTGACATTGGGATCTCGGTTAAGATATAAATCTAATGGGTGGAGAAAATGCATTATCAAATCTTCCAATGAGGTCTACCCAAACTTTTGACTTCCCAAAATAAAAGGTTTGGAGTCTTTGTTTGCCTTAAGACGTCTTTCATAAACAGTAAAAAAATACTTAAGAAGTAGTAAAATTCTAATTGTCGAGGGAAGCAGCGAGGAAAACAGTGAGGGACCCCACATGGGGGGAGGGGGAGCCGTCCATTCCCTCCGGGATGGGCGTTTGAATTTTCAACGCACGCATCCCGGGGGGAATGGACGACTCCCCCTCCCCCCTGTGGGGTCCCTCGCTGTTTTCCTCGCTGCTTCCCTTGACGATTAGACGGGTTCTAAGAAGTAATTGCATTAGACTTTTTAAAAATGTTTATGGCGTCAAATGCATGTTTTAAAAGTAATTGCATTAAACTTTTTTTTAAATGTTTACGGTGTCAAATGCATTTTTAAAATTTTATGCGTTTGTATTGGTCATTGGGTCTCATTGGAAAGATCTTAAAAAATGTATTTCAAGATTATCAAGGTTATCAAAATTTGACAACTACGTAGATAGTTATGACAATTTTCATTTTGAGTAAAAAAACATAAAACTTTGTTTCCGCCGCATGTCATTCCACTCATTTTTTAAGTTTAATGTTCATTTTATTTTGCCCTTCTACATACTTTACATTTATAAACATGTCATTATAGAAAATTTATCACAATCGTCAACATCTTCCTCAACTCTCAATCCTAGCCCCTTTTTTTTAATTTCCAAATCTTTATGAATAGTAAAACCCTAGCTGATTTGTGAAGTAGAGTATATTTTTTTCCTCCCGCTCCTTCTATCTTATTCTTTCCCAAATCTTCAACAACACCCCCCCCCCCACCCCCCCCCCCCCCCTCCCAAAAAAAAAAAACATTTGTAAATGACCATGAAACCAAATCAAACCTCTAAGCATCTAGATTTTCTAATCATTAGCAAAAAAAAAAAAAATTTATTAATCATATGCTACCTTGTTTGACTACATATCAACCAATAAAATGAGATCTTATAACACAAACTCAAAACTCATAGCAAGCAAACAATAAAAATACTACATAACATGTACATAAATCCAATCTCTGAGTTCTCTATAGAACAATTAAATTATTTAAAACTAGAAAAATGTATTTTGTATGATTCTTTCCTCGTATAAACCATTAGGGCGTGTTTGGTTACTCGATGGAATGGTTTGACCATTGTAATAGTAATGACCATTACAATGGTTTAAGCCACTCCCTTGTTTGGTTGAGTATAAAAATGACATAATGAGAATAACCATTACAAATTTCATTGTAATGGGCATTCATTCTCAAAACCCTATGAATGCCCATTCTAATAGCCAACACTCCATTTGTCTTATTTGCCCTCCTTACCTAGAATAGATGACTCTGTACCCACCATAAATCCAAAATTCATAGTTGATAATTGATGGCATAATGGTAAAGACACAAATCATTCTTATTCCCATTCTCATTCCATCGAGTAACCAAATATATAAACTATTCCCATTCCATTGAGTAACCAAACATGGCCTTATTGTTATTGTATGTGTTTTGAAGAAATAGAGATTATTTGCAGTTGGAGTGGTGAAGAAGAATATGGTTGAGTTTAGTAATAAATTTTATCTCTATCTTTATTTCTTATTTGATTTTTGTGTTGATGAAGAAGATCTTAAGTTTGTGTTGGTAAAGACCAAAAGACACGGGATATTAAAACTCAAATAACGTATTAGATCTAGGAAAGAGAAAAAAAATAGTGGAACATTGGGGTTTTTTAGTTTTGATTTAAGGGTAGTTTTTTTTTTTTTGTTAAAGCTTAGAGCATATTCATAGATCATAATATAGGATTACAGTGTCCTGCTAGAGTTGCTAAGTTGTAAGCCTTGTAGTTGAGGTCTCTATTAATATAATTACATAATCAAAAGTTATGAGTATAAAACATTCGCCAAATGTCGTTGATGAAAGGGCGCCAAAGCCAACAAAAAGTCGTGTGAATATCCCTATGATCATCTCGCAGAATAGAGATCAGCGTCCCTAAGTCTCCCAACATAATTATTGTTTGCCATTGCCTCGCCTGGATGAGCAGTAGAACAACCTCCGCAACATGGCACTCTGCATCATATTGTCTAGTACTTTCCATGCAATTGGGCAAACTACGCATGCAAGCACTTCTCCCAATAGGTTGACCGCAAAAACTCTGAGAGCTCCCTGTTGCGATGAGGCAAAAAAACTTGCAACATAAGTGACAATGATCATATCTGGGTCGAAAAGTGGAATGAATAGGTTTGAACTGGAGGGCTCTGGAGTTAAGTTGGTGTTGGCCGACTGTTTGAACTTGGACCCGTATCAATTCCATTACGGTGGTGGCCAACTTGGTATGGGGGCCAAAAGTGATACTGGGAGAAACACTACGAGCGGATAAAGGTTGTGGATCCGTTATGGTTGTAGCAAGGATGTGATGGAGGGAGACTAAGTTTTCTGTATCCAAAGCTATATGTGTTTCCAAAGGGTTAGCGGGGTTAGGGCGGGTATTAAACCATCGATTCTGCCATGCCTTCCAGTTTAGGTGAAAGGAAGAAAGGGATTTGTGGATGTTGAATTTGGTTTTGTGAAAAAACAGAATTGTTGCGTGTTTGCCAAATGGTATGAAGCATAGCTGTGAACTAGGAAAACATCTCATATTTGATCTCAGGGTGAGCTCTAGCAGTGTCTGACGTGAACTTGAGAAAGAAATGAGTAGTGGGAGTGTCGAAGTTTTCATTACGTGAGTTAATCGAAATATGAGAGATTTGCCAAAGTTGATTGATAACTTGGCAGATAAAAAGAGGTGGGTAACATCTTCAGAGTAAATGATCCTCGATAGGCATGTGAAGCCTAGTCAAATTAGAAATATTAGGAAAGATATTTTGCCAAATCTTCCAGAGTAAGAGTAGAACACTAGGGTGTGTCTTGGTTCCCCACAATTTTCTGAGGAGCTTAGCATCTATGGGGTTCACAGAGCTAATTGAAGTGAAGCACTCGACTTTCTCCTTTATGAAAGCCTTGGTAGTGCTTTTAACAGAAAAAAAAAACCTTTATTTTCGAAGAGCCAGATAAGTTTGTCAGAAAAATCAAATGGTTTTATCAATATGTCCTGAATGTCTCTAGCCACATGCGCAAGAAATAGAGATTTGATTAATTCCTCGTTCAATCGGAGATGTCCTGATTGCGTAATCCAAAGATCCTCGCCTTTAATGGATTTAAGGGTAGTTTAGATTTTTTTAATGGGAAAATCTCAAAATATTTTTAACATGGGGTTTTCATAGTAAAATCTGGGTTGGGGTTTTTCACGAATTCATTGGAAAGAAAGATGTTAAAAAAACAAGATAATATTAGGTCCGAATCCAATAGACGTCACACCTGTTTGACTATGTTATCGTCCGTCCGATCTCTTTTTACTGGCTTAGCGTCTTCACTAACCGTTAACATCGCTTTCATTTCTCGTCAAATCCAAACCCAACTGCACTTTACTTTTAGTTTTCTTTCTCTCTTAAAAAAAGGAGGCAAAAAAAAAAAAAAAAAAAAAACACTCAAATCCATCACTTAAAAATTTCAATCCCCTTTTTGTTGTGATTCTCACTTATTTTTTTTAGTTTCCTTCATTTTTTTCAATCGCACTTTGTCTCTTGTTTTTTCCCAAATTTCCATTTCATTTTGATTAAACCCCAAACCCTAACTTGTTGAGATCAAGAAATGGTTGGAGGAGGAGGTGTAGAAGAAGAGGAGGAGAATACATGGGAGGGAGTTCTAAGGAAAATGCTTCCTGTTGGGGCTCCATTGCCGGACGAAGAGCAGCTCGATTACTCCATCGCTTTGGAGTACGAGGGGCCTCTTCCTGCTTCGTATCAGGTCCCAAAGGTGGACCCTTTAGACATGGATTCGCTTTCCATTCGAACCTCTTCTTTGGTTTCCTTCTCTTCCTCTTCTGAACCGGTTGATGGGCGGCCCTTTGTTGCTCCTGTGGTGGTCAAGAAGGGGAAGGGTTCTACTTCGAGTTCCAATAAGTTTATGAAGAGAATTGGAAGTAAGCGGGAGTCGAGGAATTTGGAGGAGGATACTATGAGGTCTTCTTCACAGTCAGAGAAAGAGGAGGCAAAAGAAGAAGCAGCTGGAGATCACAATTCAGTTCCCAATTTGCCGAGGCGGTCGCCAGTGGTGACTTTCAATACTGAAACTGAGATGGAGGATGATGATTATGAGGATGATGATGATGATGGTACGTCATCTTCGGGGTCCAAGGTTGCTGATCATCATGTGAGAAAGGGGGATTCGCCGGGGGGAGTTCAGAAGAAGGAGACGAAGAGAGGGGTTTGTAGTAGGTGTGGAAAGGTGAATATGTTAAAGGGAAGGGAAGTGTGTCTGGTATGTGATGCAAGATATTGTAGTAATTGTGTGCTTAAGGCAATGGGGTCGATGCCAGAAGGTCGAAAATGTGTGACCTGCATTGGGTACCCAATTGATGAGTCTAAGAGATCTACTTTGGGGAAATGCTCTAGGATTTTATGCAAAGTTTGCAGCCCTTTAGAGATTGCACAAATTATGAGAGCTGAAAGGGAGTGCATGGCAAATCAGCTTAGACCTGAGCAACTTATTGTGAATTGCAGATCACTTGGACAAGAGGAATTGAATGAGGTTTTGGGTTGCCCGAATCCGCCTCAGAAGCTAAAACCTGGAAAGTACTGGTACGACAAGGATTCTGGACTTTGGGGAAAGGTGAAAAGCAGTTTCTGTCTCTTGTCACGAAAAATGTTGCGCGATTTTGAAAATTTTAGTTTGTTAATTTATGTTTTGAGGGTTTGATTACAGGAGGGTGAAAAGCCTGACAGGATTATAACTTCCAAGTTGAAAATTGGGGGGAAGCTTCAGTCAGATGCAAGCAATGGGAACACACAAGTGTATATTAATGGTCGTGAAATCACGAAGGTGGAGCTTAGGGTGCTGAAGGTAGGATTTCGGTTCCCACGTTATTGTATGTACAAGTTATGACATTTATAGAAGCAGAAACACAATATTTGACCTACTGCACCCACATAAAAGAATTTTATCGCAATTGACCAGTGGTGTGTTTTCCTCATTTAAGGTTAAGTTTTTAAGTAATTTTCATGATATTATTTGCAGATTGATCTACCTCCAATTCCAAAAAAATACAATAATAAAATATAACGAGAAAAATGGAGAAAACTAGAGGAAAAAAAAAATATTTTATTTTAACGAAGAAACGGGAAAATTTTACAAGGTTACCGATTGGCGTTTAACGAAGCCTCGGTCTTGCTAATCCTCCCTTTTGCTTCTTTCTTCTCTATTTTTCCATAAAGAAAGCTCACAAGAACAACTGATTTTTCTATGCCTATCAACTCCAATATCATGGCCTATTTATAGTTATGTGGAATTACTTGGATTTTTCTATGCCTATCAACTCCAATATCATGCCTAACAACTGATTTTTCTATGTGGAATTACTTGGATTGTGGTCGAAGTTTTCAATTTCTTCGCTGCCAAGGTATTGATGGCATGCTGAAAATTTCCAGGACTTCTAATTGTTTCCAGAATTCTGAATCTTTCCCATAAGGAGGGAAATTCCTAAATAGGAAACTTTTTGTCTTTCCCTTAGATCCAAAAGGAGTGTAATTTTCCTAATAAATTATTGAGTGCTTGGATGGCTGCACCCATATGTGGATCAGTATTTGAATAGTTTATAATATTAACGCTCCAGACATGTCATGGTTTTCACTCTAGTTGATGCAAAGCTATGTTATTGATGGTGACAACACTTGCCCAAACGGCATTGGAGGATGTTTCCTTTTGCCATTTGTTGGACAGAAAGAACAAACGAAATAGTATTAGGATTTAGGCCATTGAGTTGAGAGCTATGCAGTTAAAACGGATAACGGACCCATAACGGTCTAGGAGCGTTACAAGTTATAAAGGATTATATCGGGATATATCGATATATAACGGTATATAATAAAATATATATTTTAAATATATTTTTATACCTCCAATAAGTATTTATGATTATAGACTATAGAAGTATAGAGTTAAAAATGTAAATCACTAAACATAATTTGAAACTAATGTTAATGTCAATCAAGTTTCAAATGACAGAAAGTTTGTGGGATGTTAACACAAACTAATGTTACTGTCAATCAATTTGTAAATCACTAAACATAATAAGTTTGTGGGGTTTACTTTCAGCCGTCAGATCTTGACCCATCTACTGACTCATGTGATTCGTAACGAAATCAAAGAAAGATAAAAGGAGTTGAAAGAATAAGAGTACCTACAATTTCCAATGTTATATTAGCTAGCTAAAATATCTCTCTCTAAAAAATATAGCTCATCTCAGTCGATCGGTCGATCAGTTAGAGAGAGGGAGATAAATGGAGACGACTTGGTGTTGATCTTTTCAAAGGAGGAAGACTCAAACCGAGTCAACTCATGACCTCTGCAGCATCTCCTCCTCCATCTCCAATTCCACGACCCTAAATTCCCCTCCATTAGCAGCAGTTGGAGCATCGTGAGTCTCTCTCTCGTTTGTCTCCCTCGATCTCTCTCTTTCGTCATCGTCTCTCTCTCCCTGGATCTCTCTCTGCGTCGATCTCTTTATGTCTCTGCATCGGTCGAACAACAATACGTTAGTCGATCGAAGAACATGTTAGGTTCGATCGATCTCAGTCACAAAGATTGCACGGGCAAGAGGTTCGATGGAATGGGCCAGAGATTCAATCGCACAGGCCGGAGTTCCCTCTTCTCTTTGAGATTTGAAATCAGATTTGAAGTTTTCTTCGTCTTCTTCAGTTCGATGATCTCACAGAGAATCAGAGAAGTTCAGTGTCTTCTTCTTCCTTCTCCTCCCTTATCTGTTCGATCGGGGCTCGATCGACTAGGGTAGCACCATAGCAGGCTCGATCGACTGGGTTTTTCTTTCGTTTCTCTGCAATTCTCGGCTCCCTATTAGATCTGCAATCGATTCGAGAACAAAGGTTTAGTAAAAAAAAAATTATTATTTTTATTTACCGATTCGTTATAGCGGCGTTATGAAAAACCGTTTTATTCAAATAACGCTCGGTATATGCCGTTATGACTCCCTCCGTTATACCCTAACGTTTTATGAAAAAACTTAACGCCTCGAAGCCGTTATGAGTTATTTCGGCGTTATAACCCGCAATTAACTGCATAGGTTGAGAGCAATTACATTGGAGGTTTTGATTACCCTTTGTAGTTCGGTAGCACATCTTCCTTCTAAGAGTGTATTTCAAACCATTGTATGCAAAGTGTGAAAGAATTATTTGGAGCCTTCATGCGTTTAAGTTACCTTTTTTGTGTATTATGCACAAAAATTAACAAATATTTGACCTTTAAAAAGAAAATACTTGCCCAAACTTTATCATGGACCCTCATTTTTTTAGAGTAAAATGAGAAGGGTTTTCTTTTCTACAGTGGCTAGAGATCATATGCCCATTGGCACTTTAAATAATTTTCGGTGAAATTAGTGTGGAAGAAATAGGGCTGTGCTAGGGTTTCTCTATGTAGACAATCACATAGAATATGACCGTTTCTAAAGCGGAGTTGGTAGAGGCATGGACTTTGATTTTGGTTTGGCTTTAATCTGGAGAGCACAATGTGATTGGGTTGGGTGGAGCACACGTGATTGGGTTGGGTGGATATCTTTCATTAGGATGTCTGGTTTACGTTGGGTGATGCATGCTTTGATGGAGAAACTGCTTCTAGGGGAAATCTTTTGAGATGTTGGAAGACCTGTAAACAACTTTGCACTAAAGGAAAGGTTTTGTGGATGTTTTCTCCCACACCATGTTGGTCGGCGTGGGAGAAAACATCTCGAGGAGTTGAAGCTGTGACTACGCCAAACACGCATCTCGAGGCAAATGTATTAAAATGCAAAAAAATTGAAATATTTCATAATGAAAAATAAATTTATTTCTAAATTAAATCTTGACACGACGATCACAACAGTGAAAATGACGTAAAAAACAAAGTTACGGTAAAAATTAAAGCCGGTCAAAGTCAAGTGATGACGTCATGCTGACATCATCGTCTTCTCCACTCTGCCAAAAACCAAACCAATTTCAGTTCAAATAACACTTTTCAATTCAATATATCTTTTTCATTTCGCATCCAATTCAAACATTCTACCTACCATTGGAAACCTCTCATCCCCAACCTATCAAACGGTATTCTCATTTCTACATATTTTACCTCACAGCGACAAATATTTATTGATGAACACACCCAAACGACCATGATAATCTTGTTTTACAATAAATTTTGTGTACAAAGCAGATTTTGTTCAATCATAACTAATGCAATTCTACACCAAAAGTAATGATTTACATACCCATGGGAAGCTTACATATTCAACTTTCTATCGGTATATACTTATTAACGAAATCAAATCTAGAAAGATATGAAATTCGTGTGAAAATATACCCATTTCAACACTTCTAACCAAATCAAAATAGCCAAATAAGTACCACTTAATTAAAATAATCCGAATTGAAAGACTTAGATAGATCTTACTCACCTGATCCTTAAAACAAAACGTCTCCTTGATTGAGGTAGATTTTCCTTTGGATTCCTCCTTCAATTTGTCAAGTTCACACATCGATTTTTTTATTTTAATTTAATTTTATATGTATTTTAAACTTGCTCAAGCTCTCCTCTCTCTATTTCTCAATGTTCTCTTTGAGCAAACAAAACACAAGAAGAGAGGCGAATGAGGGAGAAGCTTGTGGAAGGTTTGAGAAAATATGAGACACCTACGAGGCTAAATACCGCCACACCTACGTGGCTAAATACCACCACACCTATGTGGCTAAATACTACCACGTGGTGTTATTACAAAGTAAAAACAATTATCACATTATACACACATCAAGAATCTCGTCCTCGATACTAAACTTAGCATGAAAGATAGGGATACAACTGCCAAAACCGCTATTCTAATTCCCAAGTTGCATCACCCTCCAGAGTACTCCACTGAACCAAGATAAGGGTTGCATCATAAATCTAGAAATAAATAGTTCAAGCACTTCACATGTATTCGTCACTGTCAATTCATAATTAAGCATCCATAGCAGGTCTTTGAGAATTCACGTGGAATATGTTTATGAGATTTAGATAATGATGCTAAGGTTGACATGAATACCCTACTTCGACGTTGTGAATTGTACGGAGTTGTACAATATGGCCATAGAGGCCTTATTTTCCGATACAAATGATGTACATTATTGTTCTTGTAAAAATTGAGTTGTACAATTCATACAAAGTGAGCTGTACGAAGCCTATCTCCAAAACGGAAAACTAAGCCATTATACGAGTTATGACTCGTGTGATATAGCGGAGTGTTCTTGAGAGCAGAGCAATGGTTACACTAAGCATCAATGCTTAGTTTGCCTTCAGACGTGAGATTGGGTAGAGAAGTTAGAAGTGTTAGTGTATTGTTTGTCTTTGTGCAATCCTCAATTGTTTATTTGAGAGGTGGTGTTGCATAGAGGACGCCCGCTGTTGATGCTTTAGGCAGAGTTAAGGAGGAATTTGTGAATAAGCATGAGAGGCTTGTGATATCCTCTTCTAGGGAGTCGTTTGAGATATTGATGGATAGGATATTGCCTCGAACAAACTTTATAGTGTTGGTTATTGGCGGAATTCAGTAACAAAAACTATTACCACCATTGATGTGTTCTCAGGAATTGTAATCTGGATCGCGGTATTTGAGTCGAACATTTGCATTGAAAGGAATATCGATAATTCTTTTGAGGTGTGTAGGACTCTTAGTATTTGGCTGACGAGTTATTCTTGGACGCTTCTACTAGCTCTGTGATATGTGATGTGTTGTTTGTTTTAATATAGTTATTCTTGTTACGGTGTGTATATAGTTGTCAATAGGTTGGCAATTAGGCTGTCAATTAGAGATTCTAATTGATATAGTTTCCTAGTTTAGATTTAATAGTTTGTATATAAATACATGTAATACTTCAATGAAATACACAAGAGAGTATTCTCTTAAAAAAAAAAAAAAAAAAAAAAAAAAAGATACCCCATCCCAAAATGGTGTGGCAGAACGTAAAAACAGACATCTTCTTGAAACGGCATGAGCTCTCTTATTTCAAATGAATGTTCCTAAACCTTTTTGGGCCGATGCGGTGTCTACAACATGTTTTCTCATTAATCGCATGCCTTCCTCTGTTCTTCGTGGTGAGATACCTTACCAAATCCTTTTTCCCAATAAGCCATTGTTTCCTGTTGACCCGCAAATATTTGGTAGCACTTGTTTTGTTCGGGATGTTCGTCCGCATGTCACTAAATTAGATCCCAAGTCTTTGAAATGTGTCTTCCTTGGTTATTCTCGTCTTCAGAAGGGTTATAGGTGTTATTGTCCCAATCTTAACAAATATCTAGTCTCAATTGATGTTACCTTCCTGGAAGACACACCTTATTTTCCGTCTTCATCCGTTCCCACTCGCCAGGGAGAGGATGATGATCTGTTAGTCTATTCCATCACATCCTTTGCACCCGTCTCGGCACCAGCACCTGTTTCGGCACCAGCACCTGTCTCAGCACCAGCTCCTGTCAAGCCTCCTATTATTCAGGTTTACTCCAGGCGTCCACCTATTGATTCATGTCCTGCATCTGCTCCTTCGTCATCAGATCCGGTCCCGAGCGATGATCTTCCTATTGCATTGCGCAAAGGTAAACGTCAGTGTGCTTATCCTATTTCTTCCTTTGTTTCTTATGATAACTTGTCATCTACCTCTTGTTCTTTTATCGCTTCCCTTGATTCTATCTCTCTTCCTAAAACTGTTCGTGAAGCCATATCTCATCTTGGTTGGCGTAATGCAATGATAGAGGAGATGAATGCTTTAGATGACAATGGTACTTGGGACTTGGTCGATTTACCTGCAGATAAAAGGGCTATAGGTTGCAAATGGGTCTTCGCTGTTAAGGTCAATCCAGATGGGTCAGTTGCCCGATTGAAAGCCCGTCTTGTTGCAAAGGGCTATGCTCAAACCTATGGGGTTGATTACTCTGACACTTTTTCTCCTGTTGCAAAGTTAACTTCTGTTCGGTTATTTATTTCCATGGCGGCTTCCCATCATTGGCCTTTACATCAGCTTGATATCAAGAATGCTTTTCTTCATGGTGATCTTAAGGAGGAGGTGTATATGGCGCAACCTCCTGGTTTTGTTGCTCAGGGGGAGTCAGGGCGAGTTTGTCGTCTTCGAAAATCTTTATATGGTTTGAAACAGAGTCCTCGTGCTTGGTTTGGAAAGTTTAGTCAGGCTGTTGAGAAATTTGGTATGAAGAAAAGCAAGTCTGACCACTCTGTCTTCTGCAAACGATCCGCAGCTGGTATCATTCTGTTAGTTGTGTATGTGGATGACATTGTAATTACTGGAAATGATACTAGAGGAATCTCATCTCTTAAATCTTTCCTTCATACTCAGTTTCACACGAAGGATTTGGGGGTGTTAAAGTATTTCTTAGGAGTTGAAGTCACTCGGAGTAAACAAGGTATATTTCTATCTCAGAGAAAATATGTCCTTGACTTATTATCTGAGACAGGTAAATTGGGAGCAAAGCCTTGTAGTACTCCAATGACTCCAAATGTACACCTTACGGAAGTGGGGGAACCATTTGAAGATCTTGAAAGATATCGAAGGTTGGTTGGGAAGTTGAATTACCTTACCGTGACTCGTCCAGATATTGTATACTCAGTCAGTGTTGTCAGTCAGTTTCTGTCATCCCCCACAATCCATCATTGGGCCGCGTTAAAACAAATTTTGGGTTACTTGAAAGGAGCACCAGGACGAGGTATCGTGTACAAAAATCATGGGCACACTCACATTGAATGTTTTTCAGATGCCGATTGGGCAGGTTCCAAAATGGATAGAAGATCCACTTCAGGTTATTGTATCTTTGTTGGAGGGAATTTGGTCTCATGGAAGAGTAAGAAGCAAAGCGTTGTGTCAAGATCCAGTGCAGAGTCTGAATATAGGGCTATGGCACAGTCTGTATGTGAGATAATTTGGATATATTAGCTCTTGACTGAAGTAGGAATTAAAACTACAGTACCAGCGAAATTGTGGTGTGATAACCAAGCTGCTCTTCATATTGCATCTAATCCTGTGTTTCATGAACGGACTAAGCACATTGAAATTGATTGTCATTTTATTCGTGAGAAAATTCAACAAGGCTCGATTTCTACTGGTTATGTGAAAACTGGAGAACAACTAGGGGACATCTTCACGAAAGCATTACATAGGGTTCGGGTTGACTATCTTTGTAACAAGCTGGGCATGATTAACATTTATGCTCCAGCTTGAGGGGGAGTGTTACGATGTGTATATAGTTGTCAATAGGCTGGAATTAGGCTGTCAATTAGAGATTCTAATTGATATAGTTTCCTAGTTTAGATTTAATAGTTTGTATATAAATACATGTAATACTTCAATGAAATACACAAGAAAGTATTCTCTTAATATCTCATAACAGGTTGATTTGTTATTGTTTTTGGTTTAGTTTATTGGTTGGATTGTTCTAAAATGGTTGGGCTCTATGCTTATTATTTTAGGAGTTTCTTTGATTGTAGAATTGAATTGAAGGAACTTAGTGTACTTTGCATCATTTATGAAGTTGTAGGCTATAACAAATTTGAGTAGTGTAATAACCTCATTGTGTACTCTTGGGTGTAACTTGGTTGCATCTGTGGTGTAATTTTGAAACCATGTGGTGTAGTTTAGAAACCATGTGTCAGATTTGAACCGTTTGATAAAGGAAGGAATTGTTGAACTGTCCCTCGATGCATATGAAGCATGCTAGAGTGTCTAATTAGTTGTTGAATGATTGTTGAGAATATGAAACTATGGATTCGTGTATTGGATTATGGAAATTGCATGCTTATAAATTGTGTTCGTTAATTCATGAGATTCGAGTCTTGAAAATGTTATTTATGAAGAATATTAAATATGTGATGCGTTTGACTCATGATTTAGTAAGGTGGTGTTGGGGGTGATGTGATGAAAGGAAGAATTTTCCTTAGAGAAACTAAATTTCTCATCATGGGTAAATTTGATATATCTAAATGGGTTAGAGAGCTAAAATTCGACTAAACAGGTGAGCAAGACTTTAGTTATCTGGCTATTTCTTTTTGAGTTTTGGGGCTGCTTCAGTGACTTTAAAAGGGCTGGTTGGAGAGTCATTTTGTTGAGTTTAAATACTTGTTTGATTGGGTTTTGGTAAATTCGATTGGTGTGGTTTGGTTGTTAAGATTTTCCTATTCATTTGCGTTTTGATTGTTTATCTCACCATATTTACTTCGAGCTCTTTTGCAATGGTCTTTATTCGAATAGGTTGATTGGCGGTTTAAAGACGAGAACTTTTGTGAAATCGGGTTATGAATTGCGTTTTGATTGTTTATCTCACCATATTTACTTCGAGCTCTTTTGCAATGGTCTTTATTCGAATAGGTTGATTGGCGGTTTAAAGACGAGAACTTTTGTGAAATCGGGTTATGAATTGGCAGTGATGAATACATGTGAAGTACTTGAATTATTCATTCTAGATTTATGATGCAACCCTTAGCTTGGTTCAGTGGAGTAATCAGGAGGGTGATGCAACTTGGGAATTAGAATAGTAGTTTTGGCAGTTGTATCCCCATCTCTCGTGCTAAGTTTAATCTCGAGGACGAGATTCTTCTGAGGTGTGTATAATGTGATAACTGTTTTTATTTTGTAATACCTCCACGTGGTGGTATTTAGCCTAGTTGGTACCTCATATCTTCTCAAACCTTCCACAAGCTTCTCCTTCATTCTTCTCTTTTTTGTGTTTTGTTTAGAGAACATTGAGAAAGAGGGAGAGCTTGAGCAAATTAAAAATTAAAAATCGGTATGTGAAGTTGATGATTTCAAGGAAAATCTATCTCAATCAAGGAGAGGTTTTGTTTTACGGATCAGGTGAGTAAGTCAATCTGTTTTTCAATTCGGATTATTTTGATTAAGAGGTGTTTATTTGGCTATTTTGATTTGGTTTGAAGTGTTGAAATGGGTATATTTTCACACGAATTTCATGTCTTTCTAGCTTTGATTTCGTTAATAAGTATATACCAATAGAAAGTTGAATTTGTAAAATTTTCATAGAATTGCATTAGTTATGATTGAATACAAAGCAGAACAAGGTTATCATGGTCATTTTGTTCTGTTCATCAGTGAATATATGTCGTGAAGTATAATATCTGGAAATGAGAATATCGTTTGATAGGTTGGGATGAGAGGTTTCCAATGGCAGGGAGAATGTTCGAATTGGATGAGAAATGAGAAAGATATATTGAATTGAAAACTATTGTTTGAACTGTTTGGCTGAGTGGAGAAGACGATGACGTCACGTCATCGCTTGACTTTGACCGTTTTTAAAATTTTAACCGTAACTTTGTTTTTGACACCGTTTTTACCGTTGAGATCGTCGTGTCAAAATTTAATTTTGGAATAAATTTATTTTGTATTATAAAATATTTCAGTTTTTTGCATTGTAAATTTGTAATATAAATCTTGTTTTCTTTTTGGGTTGAAATTCTCATCTTCTAAGGGAATTCTTCAAATCTTTACATGTGAAATTTTGTGACACCCCCTAAAGGAGGAGGTGGTGTGTTGGAAAGGAACCTATACCAAGAAGAGTTGATGGTTGCGCCATGATTTGTCCCACATCACTTAGGAAGTTGTCCGAGACCTATCACGTGTCTTGAGGTCAAGTCATAACATAGTAACAAAGGAGACTACTTCATGTAATACGATTGCTCTAGGATTTGTTTCTATTTTAGTTTGATTGAACTCTATACAAAGGAAACTACTTCATGTAATTCATTGTTCATTCAGTTAATCAGTTATTATTTATAAAGTTATAAAGAAGTTATTTTTCTTAAGCCTCGTTGCCTTACTTGGTCATGCAGTGGCCTTTTGTTTATTTTACTTCTATTAAAATATGTCATTATCTTGTTCATTTAAGTGTCTCAAGTGACACTAATTCTAACATAACGTTCCATATGTGATGTCATTCATTTTGCTTACCTCTATTGTGGTGTTTATTTTCTATGTTAAAGGTTGATGTGCCAAATCTGTTTCATTTCAGTTAGCCAAGGTTCAATGCCCACGCGATACCCATTTTTGGGTATATGATGATGGTTCTTACGAAGAAGAAGGCCAGAATAACATAAAAGGCAACATTTGGGGAAAGGTGTGAGTTGCTCTATTGGAAATCATCAGAGCTAATGAAGGTTCAATTTTCATCATGTCTGGCATGTTTATGAATTGATATGTTAAACAGTTTCAGTATTCTCTTTGTTAGGCAGGCATCCACTCGTTTCATGTGTTCCTTGTTTGCATTGCCCGTACCTCCTGGATATACGAATGGGCAGAATGAAGATACCACCACTTTCTCAAGTAGGTCTGTGCCTGAGTATTTAGAAAATAGAAGAGTCCAGAAACTTCTGTTACTTGGATTGGAGGGCTCGGGAACCAGTACAATCTTCAAGCAGGTGTGCCTGTCTTATTTCCCTAACGTTTATATTATTTACATGAATAGTATTATATCATATTGTTTACATATTTAATTTATATAAATTTCATATAATGTTTACATATTTAATTTATATAAATATTATATACACTAATAATTATCTGTGTTGTTGGCATGACCGCATAGTCTTTTCTTGCGCATTTTTGTCTTAGCTGAATTTCAATCTTAATTTAAAAACATGAATGAAGAGACTTAATTTCAATCATCTCACAGACATATACGTCCCTAAGTAAAGGTTTGGAAAATGATTTCTCTCCATGCCCACTCCACTTTTAGTGCTTTCATTCAACCCCGGTTTGTCAAACTCGATTTTGTAAATAGACATCAAAATCCTGCAAAATAAAACTAAAAAACAAAATATAATGTAAGAAATAAAGAACGCAATTATCTATTGCATGTTTGAGAGAGTAAATAGTGATTTTATAAAGGAACATACAACATACTATTGGGGAAGCTTTCAAAAGTTTGATAGAAAAACATTGAGTTACAACCCAGCAATTCAGATTTTCAAATTATTATTATTATTATTATTATTATTATTATTATTATTATTATTATTATTATTAATCTTTTCTTGTCAAAATGTTCAGTTGGATTTTTTAGCAGTTCTTTAACTTTGGACTAGACGTGTTTTACTATCTATTGTCTGCAAAACATTTGATAAGTAGACAGTTTTATTTTTTCAGTTCTTGATATCCTTATACCTTCTTCTGACAGGCCAAGTTTCTATATGGAAACAAGTTTACTCCCGAAGAGCTTGAGAATATTAAGCATATGATTCAAAGCAGCATGTACAAGTATCTTGGTATGTTGCTTGAGGGACGAGAGCGTTTTGAAGAGGAGTATTTGACGAAAAAACAACTTTCTGATTCCAATGTTGAAGAGTCTGATGCAGGTTTCGTCTATGTTCATGATCCCCTCTTTACTTTTTACATTCACTTTCTAGTCTTGGCATTTAGTTAACATCCTCTGATATATTTAATGTAGGTTAGAAAGTAGCATCAAGTTTGCCAGATATTTCACATTTGCTGTTTCTTGTGAAAAGTTGTGTTGTTTATCTTCTTAAAAGAGTTCCCCAAACATTTCCTAAACAGTCTTTCTTACTGCTCCTATGCCCTCCAGGTCATCATACCAAATTGAATATCATGTAAATGTAGAACTGTGGGATGCTAAATATTTCATGAAAATGTCGAGGAAAGCTAAAGCAACTTATTCTCAACTTGTCACGTCAGCATCACTGGCTTCTTAATTATATGCCACTTTTCCAGTGTCCAGGAATCTCAGATACACCAATGGACACATACTTGGATCATCAACTTTCACTTACCTTTTAAATATTCAAATTCTTTAGTAAGTCATGTCTTGGTATGGAAAATACTTAGGTGGTAGCCATATTGATCTAGAAGTGAAAAATCTGATTAATAAGTGATTAACTATGTAACAACGACACCAACACAACATAGTGACCACAAAAACAAAATATGGAGGCACTCCGTACAATGTAGTATTATTCACCTTTTCAATTATAAATTAGGGCCTATTTGTTTTTATGATGAGAGACTTAATTCTTGAAAATTCAGTGATTTTCCTATTAAGTAGTGTTAGATATCTAAAGTCAGAACTGAATCAGTATTTTGTGCCAAAGTAAGTGTTTGATACTGAAAGCTGAAGTGTTAAAGCCTTAAATCTTCATCTCGTTGAAGCCTTTGACATCATTACCATATTAAAAACTTTAATCAATTTATTTATTTATTTTAATGAATTAAACAATCAAGTTTTCCGGACTTTGATATTCGACATCCAGGGTTTCTTTTCAGTATCAGATGTCAAACTTCATTTATGTTTTTTTAAAGAAACATACTCTAATCATAGTTACACTTGTTGGTCAATATTGTTACACGTGTACCACCAACTTGTCATAATA
Organism: Berberis vulgaris; assembly: GCA_963556465.1. Lineage (NCBI taxonomy): Eukaryota > Viridiplantae > Streptophyta > Magnoliopsida > Ranunculales > Berberidaceae > Berberis > Berberis vulgaris. The sequence continues at coordinate 29,093,884 of OY747127.1, read as the reverse complement.
TGTGATAATGTGGATGATGTAAGATGAAGTTTCCAATGGGAGTGTTCGGGTGACCGTGTCCAATACGTATCCGACACGGAATTTTCTTTAAAAATGAATCGTGATTGTTACAAATATGATAAGTAAAGTTAAGTTTGTAACTAGGAAAAATAATAGTGTAAAACGTTACCATGTTTGCTTTTTGTTGGCTTTTTAGTCGACATATCCCACACTCTGTACTTGTTTCTGTGTTACATAGCTTTCGAAGATTGTACTAACTTCAAGAGTATATGAAATTATGACTACAGTCCTTTATGCTTGAAAATAGGGGCCTTTTATTTAGTAACTTGGCGTGAAGTAGAAGTTTGAATGTTTCAGGTGAGGTTGGATCTAACAAAACCAATCAGTGCATCTACTCGATAAACCATAGATTGAAGCACTTTTCAGACTGGCTACTAGAGATAATGGCAACGGGGGGTCTGGATACATTCTTTCCTGCTGCAACACGTGAATATGCACCTGTTGTGCATGAGGTCTGGAAGGATCCAGCAATTCAAGCAACATACAAGAGAAAAGATGAACTGCATTTTCTTCCTGATTTTGCTAGTTATTTTCTAAATCGGGTATGACTATGCTCTTTCTTTTATTCATTATTCAAGTACTCAATTAATTTTCAATTTGTAGTTTTATACCTTTGCAAAATAGTTATATCTTTTGATTTTGTAGTTTTACATCCTTTGCAATGATGGTTATATTCACATGCTACATGCCTATCTTATAGTTACTGCTTATGCTCATGGAGATGATTGAGCTCCTGTGTGCCCCGGATCATTTTTATTGTAAGGCACATCACTGATATTTTTCCATAAATCAGATGGGTAATCTAATATACGGTGGCAACATGTAGTTATAGAAATTGAGTGCACGGAGAAGTCTCAACTATGAGAAAAGTTCATATTCTCGAATATAGAGAGTAGAAATACCATTTTTTAGTCTTCATTTGTCTTGTGGAAAACAAATTTCCAGGAAAATTTTAGAATATCATTTTTCCTAGTACTTTATTTTCTCTAATAATTTTTCTTGTATTTGGTTGTGTCGATGAAAACAATATTCAAATAATCTGATGTTGCTACCAAAGTGATGGCAATTGTGTTGACTGTGGGAATGGTGGCGAAAATAGCGGTGGTTGTGGTAGTGGTGGTTGTGAGGGAAACTTTGCAGTGGTGGCTGTGATTTTGATATGGTGGTGGCTGCAAAGTTACTTGTAGTGTGGTAACGGTTGGGTTGGTTGGATGTGATGGTGGTCGTCGTGGTATGATGGTGGTGGTGCATGGTAGTGCTGGTGGCAATGGGTGGTTGTAATGGAGGGATGGTCCTGGTGTTAGCTAGGAAGTGGTGAGAATAAAGATTGAGGAAAATCACTGAAAATCAAAATACCATTAAAAGATGATGCGTTGATTTTCCACCCACAAGGCTCCTTTGGAATACAATTTTTGGGTACTATATAGCATCCACCACTCAGGTTAGAGCTACCAAATTCTTGACGTTTTTATTCCCAAGACATTAAAAAAATCAGTTTTGAAGAGCCACCACCACCTACTTCAAGCTCAAGTCAAACTTTCAAATCAACTCTTAACTCAAACTCTGAACTCAACTCATACTCGAACTCAACACAAACTATCTTCGTCCCTTATCTTCCCTCCCACCTACAACAAGAAATCCCTGGATCAACTTGGCCTAGAAGCTAGTGTCCACCAACCGAGAAAACCAGAAATCACTGTCAATCTGGCCGAGTGTGATTTGGTAGATCTGGCCGCGTGTGATCTTGTTCCACAAGAATCTGAAAATGCTCGCAATCAGTCAGTTCTGCTGAGTGCATGAACGCACATCGGTTTTACCAACAGAGTCACCATTGCCATACTTGATGGATCTGTCTGAGTGAGCTGTAATGCAAATCCTTTTACACAGATTTGAAATTGAAGTCTTCACACTGAAAACAAAATGACTGTTTTTTAGAGACTGAGAGAAGATCTGGCCTAATGCGTGCATTTCAGGAATCAAAGATCAAAATCTGTTTGCAAACCCTCTTCTTTGAAACCGCCCACACTTGTCGAAAACCCTATAGTTTCTTCGTAAACCCTCCTTTGAAAAACCTTATTTATTTATTTATTTATTTATTTTATTGTCTTATTTTTAAATGCTAACTGGTAGAACTGCTAGAACTGATAGTATGAGAAGACAGAGAGAAAGGATTCAATAAGGTCATTTTCTTTTGATCATATCTAGTGGGTGCTTTTAGGTTGGCGGTGGTCCTTAAGTTGGGGTACCACATGGCTGTTAATGGTGGTGGCTTTACTTTATATTGTGGGTCTATCTCTCAACTTGTGGTGGCTTTACTCCATATTGTGGGTCTATCTCTCAACTCATTCTTGCTGAGCTGCTGGAAAGCTCAATAAGGAGTGTCTTTAACACCCATCCAAAATATTCATAAATTTTTATCATTTCTTAAAACAAACAAGCTTTAGATATTTTGTATTTTTTTTTTTTTGATAAACAAGGACAACTTTAATTAAATTAATTTATTTTAGACTTAAATTGTTGGCAACTGCAATAAATTTTATTTTGATAAATAAAACGGATAAATAATTTTTATTTTTTCTTAGAAAAATTCTATCAACTCGAACAACAATTCTAGACAGCCAGGGAACACAATCATTTTTTGACCAGGTTTTAGGCTTTTTACACTTCTACCCCTTCTATAGATGATGTTTGTGGTTATCTTTAAAAAAGAAGGGGAAAAAGTGTAAAAAAACCCAAACCTGACTATAAAATGGTTGTGTTTCCGGGTTGCCTAGACTTACTCTAACTCGAAATAGGGGTGGAGAAAGAGGACAAATAACACTGAATCACAAAAGAGCAACCCCCCCCCCCCCCCCCCCCCCCCCAAAAAAAAAAAAAAAAAAAAGTGTAAATCATCCACTATTAGTTCTTTAGAATATCAACCCAATCAAATGAAGCCTTTATGGCTTGTAAGTTGTAATCCATATTTACTGCAATAGCGAGTATGCATATTGTGATGCACCAACTCCTTGAGTAGAACTTGATTTGTAGCATTTGACATTAGTCTATTATCTTAACGTGATTCTAAAAGTGAGGTCGACTCCTCTCCTTATGTTGAGGCCCTTTGCTTGTAGCGTGTGATGAGGACCAATGTCATTCATGTGAGTTGCACTTGTTCCTTGAGTAGTGCATGATAGAAAAGAAATAGTTAATTTTATTTTACTTTCAGCTTCTTATCTTCGTATTTTATGGACAGACCACAACAAATGCATTTTAGTAGACATTGAAAATTTATTTTCTATATTCAATATAATATACTTAACACAATCAAATCATTAAATATTTTAAATGCATTTTTCTATTTTGAAGCAATATAAAAGTATTATCATATATGGTCATTAATTTTGGAAAGCATGTAATATAATTTTGCACCACTTAAACTCTATCAATCATATCATAACAATCACAAGTACACATCACCAAGTCCTTGCCACTACCACAACTACCCCTTGATAGTCATGTAATGTGCACGAGAGGCATGACAAAGAAAAAAATATCATTTAAGTTGGTAATAGGCTAAGTAGGCTAGTTAATTATCATTCAAGTTGGTGATATGCTAAGTGGGCTGGTGATGCAGAGTATGTTCTTCGTAGTAGCTTAGTGATCTTTGAGTTTGTATGGCTCAAGGATAAATGTCCTACAATATTTATGGAACTTACGGTGCTCCATTTTTTAAATGAGAACAATTTTCATATTTGGAAGGGGTTTCCTTGGTCGATATGTGTGTATTGTAATTTGTAAAGACAAAGCTTGTTTTGCAAATTATGTCGAGAAATTGTAATCTTTGTTAAATTTGATTGCATCTTCTTCTTTACTATTTACTTCTATTCTCTGAGCTGTGTCTCTTTCTTTACTATTTCCGTGTATTCTCTGAGTTGTTGGGTATGAGCGAGTTTCTTAGAAATATTTTCCGCTGAATCATGAATCTTGCATTCTCAATAAAGTATCTCATTGGCCAAGTATAAACTTAAGATCCTTATTGCTCCCATTGCACTTGTCAGAGCAGATCCACGTGCTGATCTTCTTCTCAAGATGGACTTATCTTTAAAGAACGAGCATTCTTTGAGTGTTTGTCACGTGGGGTACTTGTTGTTGAGCAACATAATTTGGGTAATTTTTGGAAAGAGACAAGGTTTTAGTAATGTTGCCAAAAGAATGCTTTTGGCAGGAATGACTTGACGTATCTCATGACATGTCCAGAGTATCTTATATAAGGGAGCAGCTACCAACTCAGTTTTATATTTTCCCCGTCTTGCGCCCAACAAACCTTGGCTTTGCATTAGTATGGTTCGTGTTAGGTTTCCTACTCACTATGGAGAAAAGGGTGATTTTGTTACTATTATTGTTATTGGTAAATTCATTATTGTTGTTATCTTGTTACTCATGCGTTTATGTCTAGGTCTATCGGAACAGAAAGGCTGCATTTTCTAGTATTTATGTATTTGTTGTTTTACCTTAGATGAGTTGTAGCAGAAGTGTTATGGTATATTGGACAGACTAAAGGGTCATCCTTTATTTTCTCATCAGCATGTGATAGTGGATCATTAACAAAGTTTCATTAAAAAAAAAAAAAGTCTTTAAGAGTTTTTCCCGTGGTTTTTTATTTTAGTTCTTTTCCCAATTCTCTTACCATTGTTCAAAAATCAAATTTCTCCCCTATGAAGGCATTACTTTGCTTCTTATAACCCAAACTTGGATCGATGTTGTAATTCATTATACAATGCATCCTTTTTTAGCTAACGTTTTCTACACTATTTGCTTCCCAAAACAAGAGCTAATACTATCTGGGATTTCCAACCTATTAGTCTTGTTGGGGGTACGCATAAGATAGTGGCCAAAGCAATGACAAGGAGACTTAACTCGTGCATGGTAGATATGATTTACCCCAATTAAGCTTTCTATGAAGGATAGGTGGATTCTCGTTGGAGTGATAGTGGCTAATGAGCTGGTTGACTCTTGGCTTAGGAGTGGCTATTTGGGGTTGTTGTGTAAAATTGTTTTAGAGAAGGCATATGAGTATGTTAATTGACATTTTGCTATATGGCGCATGAGAAAGATTGTTTTTAGTGAGAAGTGTTTATTTATAGTGCCGTTCTCTATTTTGGCTAGTGGGTCACTAGTAAGCTTTTTCAAGAGTTCTAGGGGAATGTGATCTCATGTCGCCATGTTTGTTTACTATTATGGTGGAAGCACTTAGCAGGTTGATTTGGAAAGCTAGAGAGTTGGGCATTTTGTTGGGTTTCAAAAAGGCATATAGTTTTGCAGATGGTTCTAGATGATGATACTACTTTGGTAGCTAGTCTCAAGTTCATTCTCATTTTATTTCAATTTGCCTCAATGTCTAAAGATCAATTCCCACAAAAAAAAAATTTGCTATTGGAGATGACACTAAAAGTGGAATTGGAGCCCAAGTGGAGGTGTTACCCGCTCTCTACTTGGGTCTCCTCTCCCATTGGGAGCGAAGAATAGAGGTAAGCACGTAGTGTCGGAGGTGATGGGGAAGAGATTGGCCACCTGGAAGGCGGATTTTCTTTCCAAATGTAGGAAGCTAGTTCTTATTAGTGCTCTTTCCAATATGCCCATCTACTATATGTCTTTATTTCATATGCATCTACTACGGTGGTGTTTTTTGTGTTCAGAGCTAACTTCTAAATCGAGTTGGAAGTTCTGAATGAGCTGATTGTTTCACTTCTAAATGAGCTGCTGATTAGATGCTGTAAATTAAAGGTGTTTGTTTTTAGGTGTTGATTTGAAGTTTTTTTGACATTTTTGCCCACCACCACAAATCACTAACATTAATTCCCCTTTTTCACCTGTTTTCTCTCCTCCAAACACCATAGAGATCCCCCTTCTACTACCACCAAAAACAACCCTATGTCCCTTTCCATTCCTTATACAATCTCAAGAGAAAGAGAAAAAGAAGAAGAGAAGGAGTAGGAGGGGAGGGTAGTGGTGATGGTGGCGGTGGCGACACTGCTCGCGTGATAGAGATGGTGTAGAGAAGAGGGGATGGTTGGTGGAGAAGAGGAGTAGCTCAGTAGTCATTTCAAATTTATTGGGAGGTTATTATTGGAATGAATTTTCATTAAGCACTCAGTGCTAAGTGATCAACATCCCTGTTGCTTAACTTCTTACCAGAACTAAAAACAAACACCCTCTATATGGCTTTATTTCATATGCCAAAGTTAGTATCCACGATATTTGAAAAATGATGATTAGGAAATTTTTTTGATGTGGAGGAGAGGAAGATGCATGTTATCACACTCTCAATTGGAAGATTGTGTGTTACCCAAATGAGGTAGTAGGTTTGGGGATTGGCTTTTCCATCTCATGAATGAAACTCTGCTATGCAAATGGTTGTGGAGATAAATGGTCAGGAGAGGGAGGATTTGTGGACGAAAGTGGTCAAAGCGAAGTATGATCTAAAAGGGAGTAGTTGCTTCCAAAACATCCTACGACATCTTATGGGACCAGTACATGGAGGAGCAGTTTGAATTTAGGGATTATTTCTTCAAGCCATAGGAAAGGGAGATTAAGCAAAATTTTGGCATGATGCAATATGAAGAACAGCTTGGTTATCACACCACAATTTCGCTGGTACTGTAGTTTTACGTCCTACTTCAGTCAAGAGCTGATATATCCAAATTATCTCACATACAGACTGTGCCATAGCCCTATATTCAGACTCTGCATTGGATCTTGACACAACGCTTTGCTTCTTACTCTTCCATGAGACCAAATTCCCTCCAACAAAGATACAATAACCTGAAGTGGATCTTCTATCCATTTTGGAACCTGCCCAATCGACATCTGAAAAACATTCAATGTGAGTGTGCCCATGATTTTTGTACACGATACCTCGTCCTGGTGCTCCTTTCAAGTAACCCAAAATTTGTTTTAACGCGGCCCAATGATGGATTGTTGGGGATGACAGAAATTGACTGACGACACTGACTGAGTATGCAATATCTGGACGAGTCACGATAAGGTAATTCAACTTCCCAACCAACCTTCGATATCTTTCAGGATCTTCAAATGGTTCCCCCTCTTCTGTAAGGTGTACATTTGGAGTCATTGGAGCACTACAAGGCTTTGCTCCCAATTTACCTATCTCAGATAATAAGTCAAGGACATATTTTCTCTGAGATAGAAATATACCTTGTTTACTCCGAGTGACTTCAACTCCTAAGAAATACTTTAACACCCCCAAATCCTTCGTGTGAAACTGAGTATGAAGGAAAGATTTAAGAGATGAGATTCCTCTAGTATCATTTCCAGTAATTACAATGTCATCCACATACACAACTAACAGAATGATACCAGCTGCGGATCGTTTGTAGAAGACAGAGTGGTCAGACTTGCTTTTCTTCATACCAAATTTCTCAACAGCCTGACTAAACTTTCCAAACCAAGCACGAGGACTCTGTTTCAAACCATATAAAGATTTTCGAAGACGACAAACTCGCCCTGACTCCCCCTGAGCAACAAAACCAGGAGGTTGCGCCATATACACCTCCTCCTTAAGATCACCATGAAGAAAAGCATTCTTGATATCAAGCTGATGTAAAGGCCAATGATGGGAAGCCGCCATGGAAATAAATAACCGAACAGAGGTTAACTTTGCAACAGGAGAGAAAGTGTCAGAGTAATCAACCCCATAGGTTTAAGCATAGCCCTTTGCAACAAGACGGGCTTTCAATCGGGCAACTGACCCATCTGGATTGACCTTAACAGCGAAGACCCATTTGCAACCTATAGCCCTTTTATCTGCAGGTAAATCGACCAAGTCCCAAGTACCATTGTCATCTAAAGCATTCATCTCCTCTATCATTGCATTACGCCAACCAGGATGAGATATGGCTTCACGAACAGTTTTAGGAAGAGAGATAGAATCAAGGGAAGCAATAAAAGAACAAGAGGAAGATGACAAGTTATTATAAGAAACAAAGGAAGAAATAGGATAAGCACACTGGCGTTTACCTTTGCGCAATGCAATAGGAAGATCATCGCTCGGGACTGGATCTGATGACGAAGGAGCAGGTGCAGGACATGAATCAATAGGTGGACGCCTGGAGTAAACCTGAATAATAGGAGGCTTGACAGGAGCTGGTTCTGAGACAGGTGCTGGTGCCGAAACAGGTGCTGAGACGGGTGCAGAGGATGTGATGGAATAGACTAACAAATCATCATCCTCCCCCTGGCGAGTGGGAACGGATGAAGACGGAAAATAAGGTGTGTCTTCCAGGAAGGTAACATCAATTGAGACTAGATATTTGGTAAGATTGGGACAATAACACCTATAACCCTTCTGAAGACGAGAATAACCAAGGAAGACACATTTCAAAGACTTGGGATCTAATTTAGTGACATGCGGACGAACATCCCGAACAAAACAAGTGCTACCAAATATTTTCGGGTCAACAGGAAACAATGGCTTATTGGGAAAAAGGATTTTGTAAGGTATCTCACCATGAAGAACAGAGGAAGGCATGCGATTAATGAGAAAACATGCTGTAGACACTGCATCGTCCCAAAAAGGTTTAGGAACATTCATTTGAAATAAGAGAGCTCGTGCCGTTTCAAGAAGATGTCTGTTTTTACATTCTGCCACACCATTTTGGGATGGGGTATCAACACACGAAGTTTCATGAAGTATGCCATTCTGAGTCTATAAGACTGAAATAAAGCTTGAGTATATTCTCTGGCATTATCACTTCGCAAAGTACGAATTGAAACATTAAATTGAGTTTTAATTTCAGCACAAAACGCACAAAACAGAGAAAACAACTCAGAACGACGTTTCATGAGATATAACCAAGTGACACGAGAATAATCATCGACAAATGTAACAAAATACCGAAAGCCAAGTTTAGACAAAATAGGACAAGGACCCCAAACATCAGAATGAACTAATTCAAAAGGAACAGTAGCACATTTATTGACTCTAGGACTTGAACTAAGGCGATGATGTTTTGCAAACTGACATGACGCACAATTTAATGAAGACACCTTATTATATTGAGGACAAAGCTTTTTGAGTAAAGGGAGAGACGGATGACCCAACCTACAATGAGCCTCGAAAGGAGACGTGACACTGGAGCAAGCAATAGAACGCGTTACCGATGTATCAAGAATGTAGAGGCCTTCAGACTCATGTCCTTTACCAATAATCTTCTTCGTCATAAGATCCTGAAATAAACAATGATCAGGATAAAATGAGACACAACAGTTAAGATTACGAGTAAGCTGGCTTACAGAGAGCAAATTAAAGGATAAATTAGGTAAATGTAAGACAGAAGACAGAGATAGCGAGGGGGTAAGGTTGACGGTGCCAGACCCGCGAACATAAGATGGTGACCCATCGGCTAAAGTGACGGTAGAAGTAGAAGCATAGGGTTGAAAAGAAGAAAATAGACTAGAATTACCTGTCATATGATCTGTGGCACCAGAATCAATGACCCACTTGGAGGATGATGAAAGAAGACATACATCGGGTTTACCTGAATCAACAATATATGTGACAGAAGGAGATGAAGACTGGAGTGATTCCTGATATTGTGAGAACTTGGCAAATTCATCAGCAGAGATAAAGACCGATTTGTCAGAGGCATCAGTAGTGACCGCAATATGATTAGACGGTCTCCCAGGTGCGTAGCTGTTATTTCGACTTACCAAAGCACCACTAAGCTTATGGTCCGTAATTTTAGACATCACAGGAACCAGATCAGATACAACTACTGACTTTGTCTCAGCCATAACAGGTCAAATAGGTCAGAACTCGAAATTAAAACCTCCAAAATCAAATTTTACAAATGGGGTTTTCAGAAATCGTGCAAAATCTCCCCCAAATCAAGAGAAATCAGGAAAAAAGCTTGAAAAGAGTCTTGAAAAGCAGACAAGCAGAGGATGGATCAACCTGGTAAGGGCGAACGACGACTGGAAGGGCAGCTTCAATCGACTGGAAGAGTCGATCGGTGATTGGAAGGGTCGAACGGCGGCTGGAAGGGTCGATTGACTTCGATCGATGGCTGGAAGAGTCGATCGGGTCGGAGTCGACGCCTATCGGAGGGTCGACCGGCTTCTAGGAGGGTCGAAAGACGCCTGTGAGAGTCGATCTGTTGTTGGGAAGGTCGGACGGCTTTGAACGACGCCTGGGAAGAGAGATCGACGCCTGTGAGAGTCGATCTATTGCTGGGAAGGTCGAACGGTCTTTGACCGGTGCCTGGGAAGATAGATCGGTGGCCTGGGAGTTTGAACTGCGGTGAGACCCTAACTTCAAACTTCGAATATTAAGCCCTAACTTCAAACTTCGAATCTCAATCTCAAACCCTAAGTGGCTCTGATACCATGTTAAGAGAGATTAAGAGAATACTTTCTTGTGTATTTTATTGAAGTATTACATGTATTTATATACAAACTATTAAATCCAAACTAGGAAACTATATCAATTAGAATCTCTAATTGACAGCCTAATTGCCAGTCTATTGACAACTATATACACACCGTAACAGTGGGAGAAGAACCTCTTAGACATAGGTTTTGTATACTTCATCTTCTAATAAACATGGTTGGCTTGAAGAGTTTGATACGATGGATAATAGGAGTATCTCTTTGAACCTTCATTCTCGGAGGGAAAACCTTTCTATTGGAGAAATAATGAGTTTTTGACTTTGTTTGGTTTATCAGTTGAGTGGAGAAGAGGATACTTAGGTAACAAAGATAGGGATAAAAGCTTCACTATTGCTTCAAATTTCTCCGTATTGGTTAGAAACATTCGACGCATCAATCATTTTCCTATTTTTCCGGTGAGGTTGGTAGGGAAGTAGGGGATTCCAGCAAGAGTTTCTTTCTTCATGGACCCTGGCATGGATATGATTCCTTCAAAAGAGATTTTGTTGAATAGAGGGATGAATGTTATCTGATTGTGTATTGTCTGCATCGAATATGGACTTTTAAACACATTATCCTCCATTTTCATGGACGAGTGTGATTTAGAGACATTTTGGAGCACTTTTCGGGTGGGGATGATGCCTATATCAGAGGAGATGCTCTTGAGATGTTGTAAGGCTCCATTATTTCCATCCCCAAAGGGGACATTATTTGGAAGGTGGCTGGTACTTTTCACTGTTTGCTGGGTGTTGTGGAAGGAACGTAAAGGTATAATCTTCAATATTAAGGTTACCAATCTTAGAGGTATTGTGATGGATGTTCTAGTGACAACATGTGGTTGGCTTCTCATCAGTGTTTAATGGCGCGATGTTTGATTGCCTATATAAACTGGGATGCCATTGTTTTGGGAATCTTCAATATTAAGGTTACAAAAAATCTTAGGGGTTGTGATGGATGTTCTAGTGACAACCTGTCTTTGGACTTCTCATCAGTGTTCAATGGGGCGTTGTTTGATTGCCTATGTAAATTGGGGTTGCCATTGTTTGGGTGTTAATCCGTTAAAGACTGATGTTGTAAATTATTTTCGGAGTTGTCAGTGATGCAACCCTTTACAAAAAAAAATGTCATATGCTCCATCGTTTCCCCTAAAGCAAATCAGTATATGATTTACAAATAATAATTCTATTTTATTTTTCGAATGATTATGAAGACCTCAAATATGAAATGTGAGATAGAGAAGTTCATCGAGAGTGCCTTGTACAAGTCAAGGATGTGCTCTCCAAATAATTTGTCAGTTTACCCAAATTCACAATTGACACTTCAGATCATACATGACAAATCTACTATCAAGGTAAACATAGAGTATAAGTAGAGGCTAAAATAATGTAAACAAGAGGAAGAAATTATAATGAAAATTTCTTATGGCTGATTGGCTGGATAGGTTCGATTAGATATCGTCTAAAATTTTTGAGGCCCACTTACATTTGGTGTGTTTTCTGTACCTAAAGGCTAAAATAACATAAACGAAAGGAATAAATATTATGAAAATCTCCTGTGGCTGGGTTATCCATTCCATATGAATAGATGCCTTGACACAAAAGTAGAAGATAAGTGTATGCCTTTTTGCTAGTTTCTTCTTAGCAATCAAGTGAAAATGGAGTTACTAAAGTTATTAGAAATTAGACGTCTCACTTTGTTGTGAACAACATATTTCTCGTGTTTAGAATTGGAAATATTAAATATCTAAGAACTGAGTGGTCTGTATTTATGGTGATGTGGTTTACAATCTTGTTTAGGTTCATTTCTGTTCAAATTACCAATGAATAATGGAATATAATGTGATGAGAAATTCTTGTGGATGGAATGAACCTTCTTTTACTGCATCTATCCTGACAGGACTCTTTATATTTTCTCCACAGGCTATTGAGATATCGAGCAACGAGTATGAACCATCTGAGAAAGACATCTTATATGCTGAAGGAGTTACACAGAGTGACGGTCTTGCTTGCATGGAATTCTCACTGGATGACCGGAGTCCAATGTCAGAGGTATACAATGAAAACTTTGATTGCCAACCTCCTCTTACCAGGTAAAGCTAACACTACCCTTCCCGTTACCCTAAAATTGTCTGTTTTCTGTTTCTGATGTTCTTTCCATCACAGATATCAACTGATTCGTGTAAATGCCAAGGGATTGAGTGATGGCTGCAAATGGCTTGAAATGTTTGATGATGTTCGAGTCATCATCTTTTGTGTTGCCCTCAGTGACTATGATCAAGTGTGGGCCCCTACTCAGACTGAACCAATGTGCAACAAGATGTTGGCTAGCAAGAACCTGTTTGAGAGTGTGGTGAGACACCCATGTTTTGCTGACGTTCCCTTTGTTCTTCTTCTCAACAAGTATGATGCCTTTGAAGAAAAGATCAATCGTGCCCCATTATCTGTGTGCGAGTGGTTTTCAGAATTCAGCCCGGTGAATCCGCATCAAAGCAATCAGTCCCTTGCACACCAAGCATACTACTATGTCGCTGTGAAATTCAAAGATCTGTATGCTTCTATCAGTAGCAGAAAATTATATGTGTGGCAGACTGAGTCTCTTGAGAGGAGCACCATTGATGAAGCGTTTAAATACATTAGAGAGGTCTTGAAGTGGGATGAAGATAAGGACATATATGGGATAGCTGGAGATGATTCATTTTACAGCGAATTGAGCTCCTCTCCATACATCAGACAGGAGTGAGTGGTATTCTTTATTCAGTAGTCGGCCTCAGTTTTTGTACAAGGCATGAAACACATTGCTTGACATTCTTTCATCCGTCAACTTCTGTGAGGTCTCAGTTGAAGTAGAGGTTTGGACAGTTCTCTAAGTGTGCAGAAACAATGCACCGTTCTCCCATGTATAAAGTTGATTGGTTGAACTCTTCAGTTATTGGAAAGGGAAAACAGTATTTCAGTTTAGGTATTTGCCTGTTGGCATTGGTTGATTCTTTATATTGTACCATACTGTATGCAAGGTAGTTGCAGAAATCACCGTTGGCTGGTTTTTTAATGCTTTGTTTTTCATATCGGTGACATTATGGTAAACAGAGTGATACTTTTCATGACTGTTAATGAAACCTTTAATATTCAGTCTGAGTCGAAAATGGTTTGCCTTTAGAGTTGAGTTGAGAGTCTTGTTTATCTGAATTTATTGGAGATTGAACAATGCATTTTTTCTGCTTTGTTCCTTATTTGGATTTTGGAATTTGGTTTGTTAATTTGTCATGCAAGGGGAAAACGTATTGTTTGAAATTTGAGATAAGGACTGGAGATTATTCAAACTCCATAAAAGATTGTCTGGTGGGAGAGATTGTTGGGGTGGTAAACATTCAAATGCTGAATCTGAAAATAAACATTGAGTTGAAAATAAACATTGAATCTGAAAATGAGCATTACTCGAAATATGAGATAAAGGAATTTTATTTCTAGTTTGTTTGGCCAAGGGACAAATAATACATTTATTGGAAATACAAGTACTAGCATCGCGAAAAGAGATATGAAGAGTTTTATCTGAAATGTGACCTAGGCGATTATGCCATAACACAGGGTTGTTGTCTCGAATGATGTGACAAGTGGTGGAAGTTGTGGTGGTGATGCCATCCAGATAGTACAAACCATCAAGCTCAGTTGCTATTTCAATCATCTTTCCCGAACGAAGGTCCTGTATCAGACAAGAATTGTTGAGAAAAATGGTGAAAAAGAGATAATGTTTTGTGAGTTTGCTAATGAAAATTAAATTAAGATTAAAATAGGGAACACAAAGAACATCATGTAAGGTAAAAACAGAAGATAATACAAACCATCAAGCTCAGTTGCTGTCCCAATCATCTTTTTCGAACGAAGGTCCTGTATTAGACAAGAATTGTTGAGAAAAATGGTGAAAAGAGATAATGTTTTGTGAGTTTGCTAATGGAAATTAAATTAAGATTAAAATAAAGAACACAAAGAACATCATGCAAGGTAAAAACAGAAGAGAAAATCATGGTGCCAATGTGTGTAACAACAGCGAGTATACCATCAGGAAACTCAACGGTTCGATTGTGGACAAGTTTGGAAGATGTGAGTAAATGAAGGTTATGAACTATATGATCAGTCGCGCCGCTATCAAGGATTCATGATGAACGAGAGCCATGAGATTTGAGAGTTTACTTGTCACTTTTGTAATAGAAAAGTCATTACTAATATTGTGAGCCTTGGAATTGTTGTGGAACAAAGCCATGATTTGCTTGCATTGCTCGGAAGTGAATGGAAAATGATTGGATGACTGCACATCAGAAGAAATGGACACATTATTGATTCTAGGACGATTTTTCTGAAAATGTCGTTGTTTAGTATGACCGGCTCTCTTAAATTTCCAACAATTGTCTATAGTGTGGGCTTTCAATCCACAATAATCACAAGTGAGATGAGAACGACAGTCAGCAGCAATATGACCTACCCTGTCACATGTTCCACACTTGACGTCGTGATTAAAGGGCTTTCGGGGTACCCCCGACTTGTCAATGTTGCGTGCACATTTGGGATCAATATTTTGCATGACAAAAGCTGCAACATCAGGTATGTTGGATTTGCCTGTAGAGATCTCTTGCTGGCGTTCGTGATGAAGCACAAGGGAGTAAACCTTGTTGAGTGGAGGAAGTGGATCCATCGACAAAATTTGACCCCTAACATAATTGTAGGCGTCGGTTAGCCCCATCAAGAACTTGATCAAGCGTTGAGTGTGGACATATGCGAAAACGGTGTTAATGGTGTCACTAGTGTCTTCAGCAAAACCAACCACATCATCCAATTCGTCCCATAGAGCCTTTAATTTGGTAAATTAGGCATTCACATTCATCGCCCCTTGAGTGCATCCATGGATTTCAGATTCAATATGATAGATCTGCACGTAATTAGTTTGTGCACACATTTCTTTCAATTCAGCCCACACATTATAGTTCACAGTACATGGTACTCGCCTGAAGGTCATGTGAAATGGCGTTGATGATCCATGATTTCACCAAGCTATTGCAATGATCCCATTGTTGTAGTTCATCATTATTGGCTTTTGTCGCCGCATTTTCTGATAGATCCATCAACAAAATCCAATTTTTTTTTGGCTTTGAGAGTCATGGTCATAGTTTGACTCCATATGTTGTAATTGATAGGAGTAAGTGGCTGTGAAACAAGGGCCACTCCTGGTTGATCGGAGTGATGAGGAAAGTATGGGTGATGAGGATTATTGTATGGTGAGGTGGTGGTGTTTGAACCATTGTTTGTATTGTCGGCCATGGTGGTTTTTTTTGTATTTGTGGTGGTACTAAGTAAATTCCGGGGTACAAATAGTGACTATGTAAAGAGAAAACCAAATCTTTCTCTATTTGTTTGCTCCTCCTTCTTCACGTCTATTTTTTTAATCAATTGGCACAGTCGCGTGGCGCAGAAGAGGTCGGCACAGAGAGTTCGAGTGTTCGCTCCATGCTCAAGAGGAGCTGATAAAAGGCAACCGGTGATGACCAATGCGAGGAGGAAGACGCTGTCTTTGTCCGAGCTCGCGGCGGAGTTTGAGCAGGCAGTAGTGCGAAGGGGGCGACGTTCGTGTTCGATTGTTGATTAATTGGTAGGGTTTGATTCCGACGAGATCGATGTTGTTCTGGTTGATGATGGTGTTCGATTTATGCTTGGATTGATGATTGTGTTCGATGTTGTTCTGATTGATGATGGATCTGATGGATGTTGATGATGATGGCGGCCTTTTGTTGAATGCTTGGCGATTGTTGTTCGATTTATGGTGTTCAATGCTTGGCGATTGTTGAGAAGCCTTGCTTTGATTGATGTTCGATTTATGGTGTTCAATGTTTGGCAATTGTTGAGAAGCCTTGCTCTGATTGATGTTCGATTGTATATGTTGATGATGATCTTTTATTTGGTCAGATTGATAATGATCTCTTGTTGATGATGATCTCTTGTTGGTGTTCGGTCAGATTGATGCTGATAATGATGATCTCTTGTTGGTAAGATTGATGTTATGATGGATTGATGTTGATGATGATATCTTGTTTTGATGATGATGATGATTGCAGTGTTTGTGTGTTGTGATATGATGAACTTTGATGATGATTGCAGTGTTTGTATGTTGTGGCTGCGTGGAGAAGCTGGTGAGATTGCGTGGCTGTGTGAGGCAGTGTTTGGCGGTGCTTGTTAACTTTTAACAAGCGAGAAGGATTATCGGCGCGGTGGCTCAAGTTTGAAGCTTTGCTATGATACCATAAAAAGAATTGTATTGAAATATTATTGTGTCGATTCATAGATTGAATACAATTTTATAAAGCTAAACCTGACTTAACCTAACTTTGTGGAAATAGGAAACCTAAGACTTCTATTCTATTATGACTTTTCTAATGTATTATATTCTATAACACTTTTCTATTTTGTAACATAGATAGATTTCTTTTTTTTTAACAGAGTGCAGGTAACGTGATTGAATATAATTAAAATCTCAAACTTAACTTAGGGCCTAGCTAGGTCTTTTTTTTTAGGGAGTTAAGGAACCTTCAAGTTCCCTCCCTTGTTGCCCAAACTTAAAACCAACAACAATTTTGTTAGCTATGGGTATGGTCAGGCACATATTCACTTGGGGCAAGTGCCCCCCCCTCTCACTGACTTTTGAGAAATTTTATTATTATTATTTATTTGTCTCTCAATTAGTTTTTTATTTGCCCCTCTATTCTCACTTTTCACTTCAATCAGGACTTCATCCTTCAAATCATGTACATACCAAATTCAAACTCTACTTTTAGAGTTAGAGATAAAGGTTAAATCCCTCAAATCTCTCCAAGAAACCAAAATCCACAGTTTCTTCTTCACACTCCATCGATTGGATAAGATGAGAAAAATCTCTATATTTCATCATCTTCAAAGATTTATAACTATTGAGTTATTTGAGCTCATCTTCACAAGATCCAGCATGGTCCAAACCACCTTATTATTTTTCTTCTAGGTACCAAGTGTCTTCATTAATAACTGTGTTGGTCATCTCCACAAAAAAATAGTAAGTAACTCAATCTCCTCCTCCTTTTCTTCATGTGGTAATAATCAACGATTCAAACCCTTATCTTGTGTTGTGTTTATAGAAGTAGTAATAATCTTCAATGAATATAGTAATAATCATCTTCAATGACTATCTTTGTTATATTAAAAAAAAAATCAAATTAAAATAACTAAATTTTATATTATATTTAATTAATTATCACATTACTCCTCTTCTCCCTCAACAAAAATCCTAACTGTGTCACAAGTACGGTCACCTTCATATGATATAGGGAGGATAGACAAACATGTTTGAGTTTTAAGTTGAGCGGTGGAGGAGGAGAAGGACCAAAAGCGATGGTAAACAGTCGGAGAGAGGATTGAATCTGATTGATGCAATGGAAAAGAGGTTTTTCAAAGAAAAAAGAAAAGAGTGTGAATGAATGAATTCGCCGCGTCCGAGCACCGGGTGTCCCTACCTTTTTACACGTGTCATTCATTCAGCCTCAAACCTTTCACTATCCATAGAAAGTGTAAATAACAAGGGAGAGAAAACAAATAGATTTATTAGTGGTAAGTAAAAGCAAAAGCAAAAGCAAGAGCGAGAGATTTTTTGGTGGCGGTATTCTTCTACTTATTATTTCCAAAAATTCTAGAAACCCAATTTCATTTCAGGCACCGCCACCCTACCTCCCTATTTTTAACTCTTCCAGAGAGATTATTTTCAGTTCAGTTCAGTTTTCTCTCTAAAATTAGCCCCCAACTTTTTCCCAAAGCCCAACAGACACAGACACAGACACAGACACAGACACAGATTGATTGATAGAGAGAGAGAGAGAGAAGCAAAAGGAAAAACATAAAAGAAGGCGTTTTTGTTTTGTTTGTTGATTCATTGGGTTTGTGGGAAGGAACTCCCATTCCTCCTTCTCTTCTCTTCTCATTTCCATTTTGTTGCTTCCTCTCCTCTGTTAATGATTTTTTTTCTGATTGAATTGAATTGAATTGAATTGAATTCTTTCAGAAATAAGAGATCATCTATAATAACAAGTGTTTCTCATTTTCAACTTTCCCTCCTCCTCCTGTCAAATCCAATCCAATCCAATTTAAATTTTAAAAAAAAAAAAAAAAAAAAAAAAAAAATGGAATCATCAGCCAATTCTCCTCTTCTCCTTACATCAGGAGCCAGTGGTCGTGTAAATGCGCTCCTATCTCTTCGAGCATTAAAAAGCTTCATGTTGTTAATCAAAGCCTTTCTTCTCCTACTTTTGGTTCCATTTCAGGTTTTCCTAAAACGCTGCATCCCATTGGTGGTGGTCATCGATCACAAATCTTCTTCTACATCATCACCTAAAGAAGATAAAGATGGCCGACAACACCAACACTCCTGCTCCTATTCTTCCACCTCCTCTTGCAGCAGCAGCAGCAGCTACCAACGTACTAGTTCTACTACTATTACCAAATCTTCCCCTCCTCCTATTTTCAGATTTCCGGCTTCTTTGTATCCCCGAAGAAGCAATGCGGTGGTTATTGATCCACAAGTTGCAGCAAGACGAGCCATCGCCATCAAAACAGTCTCTGCCAATGATAACACTTGTATTAGGGAATTTTCTCTCTTCCTCAATTCCAGAGCAGAAACTTTATTCACCCAATCTTGGACCCCTCATTCCACAATCAACATCAGGTGACACACTAATTTTCCATCCTTTTTTTTATTTACTATTTTTCATGAAATTATTTTAAATCAATGGGATTTGTTCATTTGAGGATGATAGAATGAAAGATTGGATTTTTTTTTTTTTTTTATATATGTGAATGTCCGCAAAAGAAGAAGAGGAATTAGTTGAAGGAATATTGATAATTCAAAGGGTAATATTCTTCTTGTTGAAACCCTCAGTCTCAAACCTGGATTTGAAATTGACATTTCCAGGATAAAGTGCATTTGATTTTCCCTATGCAATCTCTGAAACCAGGGGGGATAAAATCGAAAATTCTAGGGGTCGAGGGAGGGATCGAGGAAAGGGGCGAGGGATGGGTTCCGCCTCGAGATGAGCAACATCGTGCATCTCGAAGCCGATGTGCTCATCTCGAGACGTCCCTCGCTCCCTCCCTCGAACCCTAGCAAAGCTCGGGATAAAATTGACTCCTGGCCAACCTTGCAATTAGTTATCTTATCCAGCATAGTCTTCACAATCACCACCACTCTCTCTCTCATACTCTATTCTTCATCCATATTTATCTCTCTTATATTATATTCAATGTGGTGGGCTTATTTTGTATTTCAGCATTAGTTTATAGCTCACCTCCCACAACAGTTTTGATATCTTAGACTCACCGGGGTGCCATACTTTGCGGTTTTATAACCACATTGTAGACGTTTACCTAACTTGAAATGAGAACCAGATTGGATTAAGTATAGCCAGTCCCATTACAAAATTACTTTTGAAATCTCACTTCAAAAGCTGTTTTCCCAAACTTGCTCAAGTGATTCCTTTACCTTTTGATTTATTTTGTTTGCGGGTTCAGGTTGCTTCGCATGGCTGCTACCTGCCCCACCTAACCAATTAAATAATTATACAATGATGTTTTCATTGCTGCGTTTCTTATTTTGTCCATAGGTTGCCTCCTTTTGTTTCAATATTATCGGGATCTATTAATATATCTATTTTGAACCGACCAAAGCAAATCATTGCATTAATTTTTATGTTTCTTGGGCTAAGTTACACCCTCTCATATCCACTACTTTTATTCCTTCCTTTTTTAATATTTAATCTGTGAATATTTAACTTTCACAAAATAAATAAATAACAATGAAGAAAATGAAAGCCGTTCTTTTTTAAATATGAAAAAGTGGCAAACCAGTGCTCTTTTGTAATATTTGTTTATTTTTTGATCATTGCTGTTATGAAGTCGTAGAGCCCCATAAACATTTCAGAGTTATCTCAGAATATAGCAGGTGGTAGCTGTGGAGTCTAGCAGAATTAATTCTGCACCTACATTGTCTTGGCATAAAACAAACATTATTCCCTTCATTCTCTTGCAACAATATAGAGACAAATCAAAGATTTGTATTTTTCATTGTAATGCAACTGATAATATCAGTAATGCAGGACAGAGGATAGATTTACCCATCCCATAAATCAATATCATCATCTGATGATATTCTGTACCTCATAATGCCATGTTAACAACCAAAATTCTCTTTTGTGGTCCTCAATGGAAGTGGATGCATTTAATGATTGGCACACATTTTTAGGGGATCTATTATGATCTGACATGGTGGGGAACAAATTGCTAAAATAATATTATTTTTCTTGTCTGTATTTCTGCATTCTTGGCTTTATAACTCTTGCTTGCATCATCAAAATAGCATTACTCATTCTGTTTGCAAATCTAGGTTCTGTTAGATCTGATGTGTCTGCATGAGTATGAACCTTTTAATTTCATTCCATATTCTCGCAATTTCACAATCCATTTGAACGAGTCTGCAAAATTATAATAAGAGGAATATAAAAGCTTGTTCTAGAATAATCTTTTCTGCAAAGGAGGACATGTTTTCTATGCATTTTTTTTTCTGGGTAAAAAAAATTTTGCAGCAGCATATTCAAAGTAAAGTTATAATAAAAGCCTCGGTCGAATATCAAAATCTGTTGTTTTGCTTTATTTGCCCGTGACTTGCGCAGCTAGCCATGCTGTTTCACAGAAAGATACACTATCATTGTTACCGAGGAGCTTTTAGCCAGATTAGTTTTTATTTATTTTGATTGCTGGAACAAATGAAGGTGTGGTTCACCTTGCTTTTGACAATTAGTATACCTAATTATCTGGCTCACTTTTTTCCTTCCCCTTTTTGGAACTAACCTCTATAGTGTTACGAAGACTATGTTTGGTTTTCAAGAAAAGTCTCCAAAGAAAACAGTAAGAAAGAAAAGAAAAGTGAAGAGCAGGGGAGAGAGGTTATCATTTTTAATATTTTCTGCATACAAGGACATGTTTTCTATGCATTTTTTTCTGGGTAAAAAAATTTGCAGCAGCATATTCAATGTAAAGTTATAATAAAAGCCTCAGTCAAATACCAAAACCTGTTGTTTTGCTGTATTTGACTTGCGCAGCTAGCCATGCTGTTTCACAGAAAGATACACTATCATTGTTACCATGGTGCTTTTAGCCATATTAGTTTTTTATTTTGATTGCTGGAATAAACGAAGGTGTGGTTCACCTTGCTTTTGTCGATTAGTGTACCTAATTGTCTGCCTCACTTTTTTCCTTCCCCTTTTTGGAACTAACCACTATAATGTTACGAAGACTATGTTTGGTTTTCAAGAAAAGTCTCCAAAGAAAACAGTAAAAAAAAATTGAAGATCAGGGGAGAGAGAGGTTATCATTTTTAAAATTGTAGAAATGATTTTTCAAGCCAGGAATATTTGTAATTGGAAAAACAACAAAATCATTTCAACTTGTACTCAACTTTCTTCCCTGTCTCTTCTCTCCCCCTATTTTCAGTTTTCCTTTTCCAGGAACATTTTATGAACCAAACAACACTAAGAAAATTTTCATGCTGAGAACTTTCTTAGAGCTTGTGCCATAATGTAATTGTTGATGTATAGAAAAGCTCAAGAACTTCATTTTTCTTTTTATAAATAAGTGATTCTTCTGCTTGCAGTGACTTCATCACATCATTTCATTCTTCCCCTGCAGGCCCTGACCCTATGGTAGAAGTAAGACATGGTTCTGTTTATCTTAGGTATCATCCAATAGAAAGTTAAATGTGTACTTTGGATGTTTTCAGTGTTGCGATTCCCTGGAAGTTCTGTGTGGAAATTTTACTTTATGCATTCAAATGAATGATTGAATGGCTGGTGCATTGGAACTTCATTTTTAAAATATTTTTTTTTGGCTCATATACTACTGCTGTTCTGTTTCTCTTGGGTTGAATTGCCTTCCCGCTGCATTATTACAGGTGCACTTTTTCATTTGAATTAGTTTCCTTCTTTTGATTATAGCATTTAAACTGTTGAAATTGAAAAGAAAATTAGAGTAGAGAATAGAAGTGTATTTGTATGAAAACTAAAGGAAGTATTCAGACTTGAAGGGGTATCTATTTATAAAAAGAAATTGCAATATAATCCACGGACTCGACTAACGAGTTTAGGAGTGTTAAAGTATCTGCTGAAACTTATCACAATGAATACTGTAAGATTTCCTCAACTTAGGTACTAAGGACAACTATTACAGAATGGTTTAATGAAATTGACCATTACTAAGTCAAGGCTGAAAATTTAGTCTGACTAAACCTAGTTTCCTAGGCCTTAGTGAGAGTCTTACATAAAAAAGTTAGTTTGTTAATTAAACTTTGAATGCTCTCTTGTTCAAGGGATGGAAGAAGTAAAACAAAAGGAGACCATATTTAAGGAAAGTAGCTTCAATTCCTTGCTATCTCCAAAGTTTGATAAAACAAAATTATTTATTAGACCACTTAAATGAAATTATTCTTTCCCCACCTTAAACTCATATTATGTTTTGAAGTATAGCCGAAGATGAACTAGAGAGAATAAATGTTGTTGGAGTAGGGTGGGAACTGTAAGAATATGGGACCGATGTTGAGGTCAATCCAATTGGTCTAAACTAGGAAAACCATATATATATATATATATTTTTTTTTTTTTTTTTTTTTTTGGTAGAGTGCTTAAATCCACACGCCTTGTAACTTCAATTTGAAGTTGAAGAGTGGATTTATATGTCTTGTGTGTTAGGTTGACTTTTTATTTCATTTTATTTTATTTTATTTTATTTTATTTTATTTTATTTTATTTTATTTTATGGCATAATGCATATAATCAGTGTTAGTGAATCGTATTGTAAATCAAAAAGGGTAAGATTATGATTTAATTGTAAATCGTAAGATTCATAATATTATAAATATATGTATTTAAATTAATAAATATCCATAATTTATCAAAAGAATTAAGTCCAAAAGAAGAAAAGAAAACTAATTAAATCAAGCCCAAATGAAAATTTGAAGCCCAATTGAAGTCCAAATTCATCATTCATACAATTTCATTCAGTTTCATTTCATTTACATTCAATTTCATTGAGTTTCATTTCAAATTTAAATTTTCTTTTGATCCAATTGCATCAGTGCATTTAATTTTGAAGGATGCTTTGTCTCTAGTCTCCTTGGAGTTCGCCCCTCTTCAACAAAACCTGCAAGAATGCAAGAAAACAGGTGCATCAGTCAATTTGAAGAATCTCTCTCTAGTGATCTCCTTAGAGTTTCCCCTCCTCAACGAAACCTACAAGAAAATGAATGATGTAATAGATGGTAGAAGATGGTGGAGAAGCCAAAGGAAGATAGAAAAGAGGAGGTGATGACCAGAGAGTACCTTTCATATTTTGCTTCTCTTCCTCTTCTTCTATTTTGGTTTTTGGGTTGCGATTTTGCACGATTTGGTGTCTTCTATTTTGTTTTTGTTTTTGTTTTTTTCGCGATTTGGCACGATTTGGTGAAGATGCGATTTAAACACCGAGTTAAACCATTTGTTGTACGAGTCGAGTCAAATAGCGATTTTTCAACGATTTGAACAGCACTGCATATAATAGATATTAAACACGGTTACATAGTTGTCTACCAGCACTAGAAGCCAAGGCGTGTGCTTCCTGGTTAAGTTCCCTGGGGATAAAATTACAATACCAACTAGAAAAACCTGAGAGCAATGACTGAATACTATACACAATGGGTCGCCACATCCACCTAGAGTCTGACTGTCAGCTTCCCGTCGCAGAATGCAAAAGCGAGTGGAGAATTCTAGAGTCTCCCAGAAGCAACCTGGTTGGCTAGTGGCGTCCCTAAATAAGCAAAAGGGCGGCTTCAGCAACAAAACATTCGGCTATAGTACTATTTGTAACTCGGCCTGGGATTGTGTCCGCTAGACTTTAGTCTATAGCACGTACCCTCCCAACAACATCCACCACAAAGACACCAAAAGCTCCCTGCTGAAAAGATGCAAAGAAACAGGCATCATAGGTAATCGAGATCATATCATGGGAGAGAGTGGTGGGTAGGGGTCTGGACAAGGAGTTGAGTCTGTGACTTCTGATATCATTAAGTTGCAGGTGAATAGTTGAAGTCTTAGAACTTGTTCTTTAGGTGGTGGTTCAAGAGTTGGGTCGCCAGTAGAAAGGCGGCTCGTAGTGTGAGGACATGATGAAGGGTTGTGCATTGAATTTCCTGATTGGTCGTTGGAGGGCAGCTGAACCATTGGTTTTTCCATGCTAATCATGTGTGGTTGGTGAGTTGGACAAACTGTGGAACGGAGAATTTCAATTTTTGAAAAACAATAAGGTTGCAGGTTAGCCAGATAGAGTGAAAAACAACCGTAAATTGAGCGAGCATTTCCTCCTTGACCAAAGGGTGTGCCCCCGCTGTTTCCCAGAGGAATATGAGGAAATCATTGGTAGTTTGCCCAGGGTGATTGGTGTCGGCCCAACTGATAGGGAGGGGAGAAATGAGCCAGAGTCTGTGGATTATTGGGCATAGAAAAAATAGATGTTCGATATCCTCCATATGATTATGACAGAAAACACAACAATTATCCACTGGAACATGAATACGTCTCAAATTGGACATAGTTGCCAATAAGTTGCGGTAAACTTTTCAAAGTAAGATAATAGCCGTAGCCAGAGCCTTAATTCTCAATTCTCTCGTGATTCTGGGATTGAGCTGTTGGGTTGTGGGCCAGACGTAGAAGTTTTCAGGTTGGAAAGAACAAAGGCTTAGTAGCACTTTTGACTGAGAATATACCTCGTTTGTCAAAGTTCTTATCTGGTAAGGTGGAAAGGCGAATGACAATGTCAAGAATAACCGGTTGAGGAAAAAGGTATGAGACGAGTTCATCGTTCCAATGAGGCCTGAGGTCAGTGCCCAGCATCTATATATTTTTTATAGAAGATATAGCATTAGAGTTATCAGGTAACGGCGAGCAGTCGGTCAAAAGGAAATCTGGTTTAACCCAGCTATCCTTCCATAAATCAATCTCATTACCAGATCGGACATGCCAAATGAGGTGCTTTCTCATTTTATTGAGTGCAGTAATATTGCCTCTCTAAGCAAAAGATGCGATGTTCGGTGCTTTAGAGAGTTGAAAAAGGCTTTTGTTACGGAAGTAAATTGCCTTGAGTTGCACATTGCAGGGATTAAGCGGCTGCGCAATTGCATGCCAGATGTTCTTGGCTTATAAAGCCAGATTCTTGATTCGGGCCGGTGGGATGTTGAGGCCTCCCAAATGCCGCGGGAGGGCAATTCTGCCCCATGTACAAAGGTGTTTGGATTTGCCTTCCTCCATAGCATTCCACCAAAATCCCAGGCCAGGGAGTCGACTTGGGTGGTGACCGATGATGGAAAGAGGAAAATTTGCATGTTGTACACTGGGATAGAGTGTATAACTGCTTTAATCGTTACTGTCCTCCCTGCTTGAGAAAATACCTTAGCTTTCCAGATAACTTGTGATTAATTTTATCAACCAGGAATTGAAAGTCAGAGGCTTTCTTCTTTGAAAGAAGCAGGGGAGAACCCAGATACTTGTCTTTCGGGTTATAAAGCTTAGACCCAAGTATTCTATTGATCATTTTGGCATGCTTGGGGTGAACATTGGAGCTATAGAACACTGAGGACTTATCATAATTGATAACTTGACCTGAGGACTTGCAATAATCAGCCAAAAGATCTTTGACTGAATGAGCGTCGGTAAGCGACACTTTGTAGAAGAGCAGAAGGTCATCAGTATAGAGTAGGTGGTTGATGGAGGGAGAAAGTCTCCCTTTGAGGGTCCCATTGGCCTCTGCTCGAGCCTGTAATCGAGAGAGAGCTTCTGCTACAAGGATGAAGAGATAAGGAGATAGAGGGTCTCCTTGATGGATACCTCTCGTGGGTTTGATTGGGTCAAGTGGTGAACCATTAAGAAGTACCCGCAAAGATGAAGTTGAAATGCATTGCTCGATCATTTTGATCCATCATTCATGAAAACCCAATTGTTGAAGGATAAGGAGAAGAAAAAGTCACTCAACACGGTCGTAAGTTTTTGACATGTCAATTTTGATAGTCATCCATCATTGTTTTTTCTTTCGGCTATGTTTCATCTGAAACAAGGCCTCATGTGCCAAGTTGACATTATCCGAGATGGACCGACCTTTGAGAAAGGCTCCCTGATTCGGGGAATGATATTATCGAGCAGAGGTTTTAAACGATTAGCCAAAAAAATTTAGATGACCTTGTAAATGACATTGCATAAACCAATCGGACGGAATTTGTCCGAAGTTGTGGGGTTGGATACTTTGGGAATCAAGGCTAAAAAAGTTTTATTTAGCTTGGGGTCTAAAGACCAGGAAGTGAAAAAGTTGGTGACCACCTCAATAACATCTTTTTTTTATTATGTCCCAATAGTGCTGAAAAAAGAATGTGTGAAATCCATTAGGACCCGGGGCTTTGTGACTGCCCATTCCAAAGATAGTTGACCGAATTTCCTCTTCGTCAGGGGTCTTAAGGAGTAAATCATTATCCATATCCGAGACAACGGGGCAAAATAAGGATAAAATGTTCTGATTAGGGTTCGGATAGGATGACTTGAAAATCTCATCAAAGTAACCATGAAGAATATGCCCAATTGAAGCGCGGGAGGATTGCCAGTTATTCGCCGAATCGCGGAAGCGCAAAATCTGATTCCTTTTACGACGAAGCAGAAAAGAAAGATGGAAGAATCGATTATTTTTGTTGCCATCTTGAAGCCAAGATTCTCCCGATTTGTTACGCCAAAAAAGTTTTTTCTCTGTAATAGAGTTCAGAGAGGCAATCCTCCAAGACCGAGATGGCGGAGTCATTAGCAGTGGAAGGGGGGGAATTTTGAAGTTTGTCCAACTCGGCTAGGGTGTCCTTAATGTTTTGATCAATATTGCGGAAGACAGTTTTGTTCCACCTTGTGGGTTGAAAGCCGAGTTTTTTAGTTTTCAAAGTGAACTCTTTTGCAGGGTTAGTAGAGTTAGTAAGATGGTGAGATTCTCAAGGAGTTTGTACCACATGGCGACAGCGGGGATCTATGGTCCACATGTGAAAGAAACGGAACGGTTTAGCACCAGAGTCTTGGGTGGACAATAATTGCAAGGATGATGCTCTATGGTCGGAAGTAGAAGTGTGTATTGATCTAGCCAAAACTTAGGGAAAATAAGCCATCCATTCTGTAGACACAAGGATACGATCAAGTTTTGATTTGATACCATGAATGTCCTGTCTTTTGTTGTGCCATGTAAATTTAGATCCATTGATTGGGAAATCAATAAGGTTGTGTGAGCCCATAAAGTGTCTGAGATGTTGCACATTGGAACCAGCAACTTTCCTTCCTCCTATTTTATCATCCTGAGACGCAATAGCGTTAAGATCTCCAATAACCAAAGTAGGGGTATCAATTAAGGAACACATGCTAGAGAAAGTGTCCCAAAAAGGTGAGCGGAGATTCAAATTCAGTTCTCCGTAGGTAAAAATAATAGACCAAGTGTTTCGAGAATAGAAGTCATCTATTGTACAATAAAAGAAATATTTACAAGAAGAAATAATATTTAACTGTGTACCTTCATTCCAAAACAAAGCAAGAGACCGCTAGCTGGCACCGAAGCTCCATGTCTGTAACCAAGTCGCCTGCGTATGCATTCCATAGTAACTGAAGATGCTTTTGTTTCAGAGAGAAATAAAATATCAAGATTGGATTGTCCGGAGAGTGCCTTCAGGGACCTGAATGCGCAGGGCGATCCTATGCTCCTTCCATTCCAACTGAGGATCATGGTAACTTGGGTGACCTTATTGCGGCATTGTCATAAAACCACCATCCTGAATATTGTCAATCTTACGCTTCCCTTTCCGAGATCTCGGCCAAGTAGCCTTACTATTACCATTTGAACCAGTAGCTTTACTTCTCTTTTTTGTCTTTTGTTTAAGAAGCAGTAGCTTTACCTTTCAACCCAGCAGAATCATTAGTCGAATTAGGGTTCCCCGTTCAAACAATGGGGGCAGTGTTGTCCGTGTTCACTAGTCGAATTATGATTACGCATTGAATTCGTGCAGAAACTGAAATTAGGGGCGAGATTGCAATAGGAACCAGAGATGGGATATGTGGAATTAATGGATTAGGTGTGTGATAAATGGAAGTGAAAGAGGTATCAGTGGTAAATGAAGGAATGTGGTATGTGCGGTAAATAAAGAATTGGAATCTAAACAGTTACCAGTTTGGTTGAGATGGAACTGGGTTGGTTTGGAGGATCTGAAACAGGAAGCATCTTCAACCTGGAATGGATCACGCAGGAGACCTACACAGGGCACAAACACAGTAGTCAAACGGTGAGAACAATAGCAATAAATCAAGTAGATTGCTTAGCTTGTGGAGAAGAGGAGAGAAAAGGGTTAGGTGAATGAATGAGAGAATAAGGGTGGGTGTAGAAAATTATAGGTGAACCTATTAAACAGGCCAGGAGATGGAGTGGAGCAAAGCAAAATTGATAACCAGAAAGAAGGTTTGGGTTTTTTTTTTTTTGTTTTTGGAGAGAGATGTTGATGGAGGGTTAGAAGATAAGAGGATAGAAAATCAGGCGGATGAGATGTTGAAAAGAGATGGTGTGGCTAGATGTGGAGGTTGAGGTACACATGAAAAGAAAACAGAAAGTAGAAATTAGATGGATGAGATAGAAAAGAAGTTGAGGAGATGATGATTAAGTTGTATTAATGAGTTCTGATGTGGAGAGATCTAGTCGGAGATGGTGAGATCTAAACGGAGAAGTTGAGATCTAATCAGAGATGATGAGATCTAAACGGAGATGGTGAGATCGAAACGGAGATGTTGAGATCTAAATGGAGATGTTGAGATCTAGTCGGAGATGGTGAGATCTAAATGGAAATGGTGATCGGAGATGGCAGGAATCGGAGAAGGGAAGAATGAGTCTTGAGTTTACTGTTCAATTGAAACTCAAAAAAACTCATTGCTAGGTTGATTTCTCTACTTCTGTTTGTTGCCTTAGTTCTTTGTGAGTAATTTAACTTAGTTTTTTTTTTACTGTTTATATATTGAGCCCATATGTGAAACTACGCTTCTCATCTTATCTAGGCAATCATGCATGTGTCCATTTTTTTGATTGTTTATTGATGATGTTCGATGGTCATGGAATAACCTAGTAATTATAGGGGATGTGCATTATGCTTTATTTGTAGGATTAGGAAAAATTAAAATATTAGCAGTAAGCAATGATGCCAAGATAGAGGTTGCTACTAAATATTGACGTTGTATTGGGTTAACTTCATAAAGATTCAGGACCAAAAGACTGAAAAGTGGCCTAAATTTGACAATAAAGACGATATGTGATACATTTTCTTGTGCCAAGTTGGAATTGGCATCAACATATGCAAGGTTTGAGCTTTCATTGAATGGTTTAGTGTTTTTATTGATAAATAAATAAATAAAACTTGGTTTGTTCGCTCATGATAGTGGAATTGTGTTTGAATATGATCTTTATTATTATTTTTTAATTCTTATGTAACCGAGTTTTTTAAATATGGTCTAATTGAAATCTGGCTTGGGTGGTTTCATATCTAGACCTCCTTTTAGATTATGACTTTACTTGATTGGGTTGCTTGTGTTCCTCATCAATTAGTTTACCCATTTTTTCATCTCAGAAGTAGCTAATTAATTATCATGTGTGTTGTGCAGGGGAGTGGTAGTTATTTTGCATGGCTTGAATGAGCACTGGTGAGTAATACTGTAAGTTTTCTGCCCGGGTGAATTTCTTCTACTTGATGTATTGCTGAGGATGTCTGAATTGTGATACAGCGGAAGATACACTGATTTCGCAAAGAAACTTAATGCCAATGGATTCAAAGTTTATGGAATGGATTGGATTGGTAAGTCCAGAGCATTTTACCATGTAACCTTCTAGTAGTATTCACTTCTTTTTTCTTTTCTTTTTTTTCCTTCTTTTAAGTTCAGTGTGTGTTTTCTTGAGCATGTTACTTGAACTGATTATAACTAGAAGTGATCTACGTGCTTACGCCTTCAATTATGACACTGATCCAACTTTTTTTTTAGTTTCATTAAAATTCTCATTATAATGAAATAGTGATTCCAGTTTAGAGTACTGAGATTTGCATGTGGAAGCACTGCCCACATCTTAACTGGGATTTCATATATGTTGTGCACGGAAGCATTGCAAATTCTGAAATGCAAAGTTACAAAACAAAGACAATAAAATCGGAGACAACTAATATACGTGGTTTGGAAAAATTGCCTACATTCACGACAAACAAACAACTCTATTGTTTACTGATTACAAACACCCTTGTACAATTAGTTTCTTGAAAGAAACCCGAACAAATTAAGTTATGAAACCCAACCCAAGCAAAAAAAAAGAGCTAATCCGATGTTGGATTTCCCTAAATTAACAAACTGATTTCCGAGGACAAACTAATTTTAGAAATGAACATGACCTGAACTCTCTCTGAGGGCCCCCCATGGGTCTGTTTATATTGTGTGTGGAGGGGGCAAACAAGGTCAGAGACTGGATTGGCTAATGAGTTGTCCAATTTGTCGTGTTCATTTGGGAGAAGTGGTGGAAGAGTTTCCCACCACCTTCTTCTCCCTTCCACATTCTTCTTCATTCCTCTTCTCTATTCAACAGGTTTCTAGCCAACTCAGTCAATTAATTTGAGGCGATGGTGGACCTCCTCACCTATTTTTCAACAATATAGGGGGTTCACTTTCAAAGTTGATCTTACTTGGGTACTCTTCCATTAGTAAGGCAACATCCATTGGTACTAAAAAAAATTAAATAAATAGTTTTAAAAAATAGCTACACTCTGGGAAAGTCTGCTGGACTTCTAGACAATGCACGTGTAGTGTGTCCTTCCAAGTTCCAACAAGAGCCGTTTTTGCTGTTGTCATCCTCTTCCTCTGTTTTCCATGAAAAAAGTTCAAGCATCAATGCAGAGCTTTGCATCTTCTTCCTTTGTCTTTCATGTATCCTACATAACCATTATTGACACACTACACTTTGAGGAGAATTCCCGTAGAGGCCCAGATTCAAGCTTGTCCTAGTTTCTTGCATCTCTGCATTGTTTATCCTCCTGATACAGGCAAAATCCGAAGTAGCTAAGAAACAGTTCACAATCAATAGACCCCAATCCAAGAGGAGGAACTATTCCCTTGAATTGCAAGTCCAATGAAAATTAGAGAAAAGAAACTGGCTCAGAGATTCTATGCTTGGTTCTTGCTTATGTGGAAATACAAGGGTTGAACCGAACAATTACAAACAGTTGTAGGGAGTTGAGTTGTTGGCAAATAAGTAAATGTTTATTTACGTTAAACTATATACATTGATCTTGTAGTTCTGTTTTACGAGTTCTTTTTTTTTCGTTCTTTCAGAAATGTTATCCCATTTTCCTCGAGTTCACCCCCTCCCCTCTCCCCAGTCCACATTAAGTAGTAGACTTGTATGCAAAATTATCATCAGGAACTTTTTTTTTCTTCATTGATGAGTATTATTAAAGTATGGATGAACCATGCCTTGACTTACTGGCTGAGAGATGATTGCAACTTTAGCTATTTGTGCAAGGATCAGTGACTGAGTCTTCAAACTGGAGTTAATTTGACTCAAATTGATGTCATCTTCTTTATGGAATTATGTGAGTTGATTGTTAAGGATGGTATAGCATGCCATGCAGAAACTTATTCAAATATCTGTTATATTTTCAGGACATGGAGGAAGTGATGGGCTGCATGCTTATGTTCATTCTCTTGATCATCCTGCCAAAGACATGGTACACACTTTCACATAAGGCATATATTAGGAATGGCATTACATTAGAACTGACGATATGCATTTTCCTTGTTAATGCAATTGTCCAGAAAACATTTGTTGAGAAAGTATTGAAGGAAAATCCTGGGATCCCATGTTTTTGCTTTGGACACTCAACTGGTGGTGCCATCATCCTTAAGGTACTGGCAACTTTCTGCATTAGTTTATAACCAAGTATGATATCTTACTGATAATTTTCATTATGTGTCTTTATGAACATTTGAAGGCAATACTGGACCCTAAGATTGACCTCCGTGTCCAAGGTGTGGTGTTAACTTCACCGGCAGTACGAGTTCAGCCGGCACATCCGATCTATGGGGTAAACTTATTTCCTGTTTGTGGTCAATAAGTCAATATTTACTTTATTTATGATGTCCGCGATGAGATGAGGCTTGAAGATGTCCCTTTTTTTTTTCCCTGCCATAGGTACTTGCACCCATCGTCTCACTTTTATTACAAAATATCAATTGAGTGCTGCAAACAAGAACGGAACATGTGTTTCTCGAGACCCCGCAGCTTTGATTGCCAAGTATTCAGACCCTTTAGTCTACACTGGTTCCATCAGGGTACGA
Organism: Berberis vulgaris; assembly: GCA_963556465.1. Classification (NCBI taxonomy): domain Eukaryota; kingdom Viridiplantae; phylum Streptophyta; class Magnoliopsida; order Ranunculales; family Berberidaceae; genus Berberis; species Berberis vulgaris. The sequence continues at coordinate 29,060,901 of OY747127.1, read as the reverse complement.
ACTGGATCGGAGATTCTCCGTATCTCATCTTACTTGCAACAGCATTTGAGCAGGCTAAGGACACCCTTCCTGGTTCTCCATGGTAGTGATGATGCGGTAACTGATCCTGGTGCTTCTCTAGAACTTTATGAAAGAGCTTCCTCGAGCGATAAATCTGTCAAACTCTACAATGGACTGTTGCATGATATCCTCTTTGAACCTGAACGGGAACTTGTTGCACAGGATATCATTGAATGGTTGAATTCTAGAGTGAAGATCTAACTCTAGAGCAAAGTCATAACTGTTGCATGCAGGGTAAGGGGGCCTGCGAGAAGAGAAATGGGCTAAATGCCAATATGACAAGCATTTCTATCATTCTATGAACAACCACTAAGAAGTTGTCAAAACAAACTTACACGACCACTTCGCGAGGTTGATGAAATTTTGTCATTTTATTTCTGAAATGTACTGAATCTGCCCTGCCTTTGTGGGGGGGGGGGGGGGGGGGGGGGGCATATTATGAACATCAGTGAGGTGTAGCATTGACGTTGAGAGCACTAAAGCAGGCTTTTCAATGGCTCACTCTCCTCTATTGTATTACTTATCTTCAGCTTGTAGCTGTTGAGGATCTGAGATTATTTATTCAGGAGCTTCCTCAGTGTCATTTCTGATTGTTCCGCTAATATGAACTCTGAATTTAGGATTGTTCCGCTGTCGACTTTTTTCCTTACTATTTTTTTTTTTTTTTTTTGGGGGGGGGGGGGGGGGAGGGGGGCATATTTTGCAAGGAGGACTCTTGTGAAAAACTGCTAAACATTTCACATTGTTGTATCTATAGTTGGAAGCCACAATCAGATTGTTTTCATTTGCAGTGAAACGTAGGAAAGCTGATGCCTTCTTGTTCTTCAGTCTTCATATCGGACAGTTGATCTAAATAGCTTTCATGGGGGTTGCTGACCAGAGGTTGATTCTTTGTTGTACATACTGTTGAGCATCTCAAGCATTGAAGATGAGAACAATAAACTCCAGCATTCTTCTCAACTTAGTGGCTTAACATGCTTTAATACCTCATGTTTGATATGCTAGGAAGTTGATATAGTTTCAGAGCAATGGAAGGATGAGATCTAAACTCACAAGGCTTGATCAAGAGAATTAGGTCAACTGATCTAAATATTTAGAGGTCATATTTTTCAACTCTGAAGCTTCTATTTCCGTTTATTATGTTATTGGGGCTCTGACAAATGAACTCAAGGATTTATTTTTTATTTTATTTATTTTATTATTAATTTTTTTTCCAGTTGGTTAACTTTCCAAGTTAGCATTTTGGTAGTTTAAGCAAGTTACTAGGATATTTCAGAAGGAAAAATAACTTTAACTTGTTTAGTATTTTAAAAGAATGCCAATGGTAGTCTGGTTGGATGGTTAAGGCTGTGGTGGTTTAATCCTCGCATCTTGAGTTCTATACCCATTAAAAAAAAGTATTTTAAAAGGATTCGGGTTCTTATACTTGAAACGAAAATTTTGCTTAGAAGCCAATTACCATATTTATTTATGTTTTGGAGTGCAGAACCTTGTTTTTTTGTTACTATACTCGGGGAAATATCACGCTGAGGTTTGACAATCATGTTCTTGGAGTTCAAAAGTAGTGACTGGACTCAAGTGCCTCGTGAATTTTTAAAAAATGTTACGAAAAAGGGTATGGACGAACTAGTCCTTGATGATGTTCCCACTTTATGTTGTTCTACATATAGCGGCCTGGAAAGAGTGATTCAAATTCTTGTTACGCTGGATCACTTACAAACAAATATGGTGTTTCATTCCTAAATTATGCTATGGAGCTGCTCTAAAACACCATAAGCTGTCTACGTGTGTTCTCTCTGAAAAACACATCTGCCTGTTTTCATACACTTCGGATAGCGGTTAAGACGAGGAAAACCATCGTTGTTTGCAAACAAGTGCTTAGGTCTCAAGATTCCTCTGTAAATACACTTGTTTCAACTAATTTATTAATGTGAGTAAAACTACAGCTCTGAGAGCAAACTCTAGAAAGAAAGAGATAATCTCAAAGTACTAATTAGAATGGTTCCTCCAAAAGGCTTGTCCAAATCCAACAGAGCCTCTATAAAAGACTTTTTTCATTCAACGAAGATGCTTCAGAAGATTCACCCACATTTGTTACCGGATAAACAGCTATACCTTCATGCTCCTGTTTGATGTTGTAATTCTGGTTAGTATCTCGCCCTGCACTGCTGAGCTCATTTGGTGTTATTATCTGGCTTGAAGAGTCAGTTGATGAAAATCCATATTCGAAGTTTTGTTGGGTTGACAGTAGAAATGCATCCTCAACAAGGAACTCACTCCAGCGATAGGAAGAACAAGGCATAGTGGATTGAACTGGGACCGTTGGAATGTTTTCTTGTACCATACTGGAAGTGGAGGAAGATGAGGATCCTTCATCGAAGAAATGGGGTTGATAGTAATTGGTTTCTTGCCTAGCTTGATGTGTAGTCGTGTTTATTATGGCTTGAAGCTGGGCTAGAAGTTCTAGTGATTGGTTGTTATTGTTGTTAATGAAAGGATTAATTTCTTGGACAGGTGGGGATCCAATTGTCATAATGGAGGATTGATTTGCCACGATCCGGGAACAGTCTAATTGTGGGATCATTGGAGATGGTTGATGATGATCAGGTTTCAGCATGAATGCATGATTCGCCTCTCTACTAAGAGAGACTAATTCAAGCGCCTCCTCCCGTGTTCTTGGGTAGACCACTGATTGTTTCCATAGTCTGCTAGGATCTGAGAGAAAGGCTTGTGAGTGACAGGATCGATTCCCATATTGAAAAGCTTCTTCTTTAGCTTAGTATTCCAGTGGTTTTTGACATCATTATCAGTTCTTCCGGGTAATTGCATTGCTATATGTGACCACCTGTGTCCCCAACAAAAAATAATTCAAGGAGTCATGACATCAGTGTATGAGAGAATAATTTTAGTTCACAGAAAACATGCTGTTATACGGTTGTGTACGATCATTCACTTCACACGCCATTTTGGTTTGAGCACACGTCACTGGAAGTTAAGTTTGCTCCTAACACAAATTTTCTCTCCTGCATCTCATTTCCCATGCATACATATAACCTTTCGTTTAATTACTTCTAGTTTTTTTCTTCCTTTTATGTTTTTTTGGCAGGGAAATGATCAATAATTCAGAAATATATGGTCATATAAGAAAATTCAGACATGAGCTTGATGAGAGAATATATGGAAACAGATGTACATCTTGATTGGGCTCATAATAAGAGAACTATGTGTACATTATCAGCATAGAAAATTTTGCAAGGATACAGTTACAGAACATTCGCTATTGGGGGAGAATTCGTTAACATTTGAACCCTGAAGAGGGCATGATTTTTCGGTTGGAAATATTGAAGGGAACCCAAAACACATTTCATAATATTGAATGATGTGCATTTTTGCTTGGATTCAAGTATTCATAATCATAAGCACAATTGTTTGCCAACACCGATAATGTTTTGGTTTCCTTTGCCCCTACTAAAATCCTTTTGTTGGACACTGAAGTACCACTTGCATACATTCATAATAAATTAAATACATAATAAAAGCTAAACAACAGAAAGAATGAAATAACCTGCTACCAATGGCTTGATGAAGGTTGACAATCAATTCTTCTTCTTCAGGTGTGAAGTTATCATGGTTGAGATCAGGCCTCAGGTAATTAGTCCATCTAAGCCTACAACTTTTCCCACATCTCTCGAGTCCTGTTTCACATTCATTGAACAAAGAAAAACAAATTGATAACTTTATTGATGAAATTGAATTCAAATACAAAAAAATAAAACATAATTAAACAAACCTCAGATTTAGCAAAAGAAAGAAATCCTGACCTGCCTTCTTAGGAACAGAAGTCCAGTTACCAGGTCCACTGGTAGTGACATAATGCAAAATCTTTGCATCCTCTTCTGCAGTCCAAAGGCCCTTCTTGACACCAGATTTAACACAACAAGGTGGTCTCCCCACATCTCTCTATCTCTTTCAATCAACAAGGACACCAGGAAAACCACCAAAGAATTTTTTTTTTTTTTGGTGATGTAATGCGTAGGTTAAAGTCTCACAAATAGTAGAGAGAATTAGAGATGGAGTTGAACATTTAACTAGTGTGGTGAAGTGTGGAGGTAAGAAATGCATGGTTGGTTCATACCAATTTAATTAGCTACTCATCTTCTCTAAAACGGTTTTGGAATCAAAATATCAACTAGGAATGCAAATACTTGCTTCCATATTTCTTTACACCTCAAGTGCTTGGCTCCAAGCGCATTGTAAGTCAGGTTTACTTTGGGTATCATGGTTGATTGGTTATGCATTACTGTATTGATTCCTCGTTTAAATGACTTCATTTCATTAATCCATCACTCGGCATTATGCAATACATTCATTTAGCATGGAAATCTTCAAAACTTTTTTCACCAATGTGGTTGCAATAACTCATAAACGTAACCTTTCATTTACATATTGTATCTCTATTGCAAGATGCATGGATGCCAAAAATTTGAATATAATTTACCATTCAACATTAGCTAATGGGATAATAGCTCAAATGTAGACTTGTGGTGGATGGTATCACAAGTCCAAGGTACGAACTCTGCCGGCAACATTTGGGAGTGAGTAGGGTAAGGGAATTTTAAAAAAAAAATAATTAAAAAAAAAACACTATACAACATTGAAATGAAAAAAATATGTTTTGCTTGATTCTCAAAATAGACCGGCTTAAATAGCAAAATTATTTATAATAATAATAATAATATTAATAATAATAATAATAATAATAATAATAATAATAATAATAACAACAACAACAACAACAGCTATAATAAAAATAATAATAACAACAACAACAACAATAATAATAATAATAACGACAACAACAACAACAATAAGAATAATAATAATAATATTTGGATTAAATGTATAAATCAACCTGCCATCTAGATTGAACAATCAATAAATCATGCCCGACTCATGACATTGGTACACATTTTTCTGTCACGGTGTTATTATGCATGTATCATGACCTAGTAAAACCAATTAATTATTTTTTGAACAAAAACTTACACACACATCTCATGCCTGACTCACGAAGTTTATAAACGTATTTTTTCTATCACATTATAATTATGCGTAGCATAATCAAGCAAAACTAATGTTTATTTTTTAACAAAAAACACACGCACACATATTTCCGAAAAAAATACGCACTTGTATATAAAATAAATTTCAAAAACAAAAAAAAAAATAGAAAAATAACATTTTTGCTACTGGAATAAAGCAATACTATATCCAAGTTACAAAATATGCATAATGTGTCTAATACAAAAGGCCAAAACTTTGAATTGATCGATGATTATTCTCTATAAGTTATTCGTAAAAAATGTTTGTTTCATAAGTTGTTATCAATTGGTGTCTCGTTGTGTTATTCTTATAAGATATTTGTTTCATAAGTTGTTATCAATTGGTGTCCTGGTGTGCTTAGTCGTGATTGTCTACTAAAACAACTTGGTCGTGATCCTCATATATGTACTCGTATATTCCCCGTGTCATTGGCACTACTGTACAATGTCCCTTATTTTTCATGTTGTTTTATATTTTCGCAAAAGTTTGACTTAATTTTTTTTTACTCCATGAATGACAACAAAGTGAATCAAGGGTTGTTTTCTTAGGTTGTTCATCTTGCATAAAGAAGGAAACTGACAATTGTCCAAGTAAATCAGGAAATTCAATCCACTCTCATCATCATTAAATTTTCCCCTCTTGAAGGTAGTTTTCTTAGTTAATTTAGTCTCTGTGGTATCATCAAGATACAATCTTATAAGTTATAACAAAAGTAAGTGAGTGTAAGTAAGATTTATTAATTTAAATGGAGAGAATTTGGAGTTTCAAGCAACATTTTCTATCCTTGTGTATAAATCAACCAACGCTGATTATGAGAATACTTGATCATATTAACATTTGATTTGGGGATAACATCTCTAATTTGCAGAAAATTCAGAAGTATTCTCTCTTAATCATATTAAATCCTTAAATAATAAATTAAATTTTTAAAAAAAAAACTCCAACATCATGTGGAGAGGTGAAAAAGTAAGAGAGAGATATATATGGGATATTTGAGATATTAAAGTAATTAAGAGAGAGAGAGAAGTATGATATATTAAAGAGATGATGAGAGACTGAACAGTTTGGGTCGTTAGACTGGTGTTTATCCAATCATTAGTAAGATTAGCATTATCAGCTCTCTTATCCCACTCCCTATGAATAGTAAAACACCATGTTGTTTTATTATATAGACTAAAGTATTCCCTGCATCGTTGGCATGTTAGAAAGTTTATCATGATATTAGAGTCAAAATTGATCAAAGTTTTTATTAGATAAATAAAATGTTTGAAACAGTGGAAGTGGAGTTCAAGTTCGTTGTTTGAATATGCCTTGAGAAACCCTTCTCATTCTTTTGAAAAAGATTGAAAATACTCAAGATGTGAAAAACAAACTTTTTTTTTAAATGCATATTTTAAAATTTGAAGTGTTTCTATTTATCATTGTTTTTCTTGGAAAAATCTTCAAAAACGCATTTCAACGATACCAAGTTTACAAAAATCTGACAACTAAATAGATAGTTCGTATAATTTTCATTTCGAGAAAGAAAAACACAAAAAACTTTTCTCTCTGCCACATGTAAATTCTACATTTTCATTTTAAGTTTGAGTTCATTTCTTTTGCCCTTTTACATACTTTATATTTACAAACATATCATTATAGAAAAAAAATCTCAACTCTCAATCCTAGTCCTCATTTATCTTCAAATCCTTATGAATAGTAAAATCTTATGCTGATTTGTAAGGTAGACTAGGGTATTTCCTATGCCTTCGCCACTCAAATTCAATCTAAGCTTTTAGATGTGTGATGGCCCTCTGCCTTCAACACTTAAATTCAATATGAGCCTTGAGATTTGTGATGGTACGAGTTGGTTGGGGTATAAAAGTTAAAAAAAAAAAAACTGTTCTCCAACCTCCCTGTTTGTGATCCATTAGATTCTTATGTTTGGGTAAATCTCAGTCGTATTTTATCTCCAACCTAAAACATCATTCTAATTTATTTTGTTATGTACTGCCCGTGTCGTTGGCACAATAGAATGTGGGTCGTGGCAATAGGTAAAACTCGATTAAAATTTTAAACAATTAGGAAAAAAAAAACACATTTTAAAACCGTCACAATTAATCCTCCCCAAACTATGATTTTCCTAAATATGGAGTTCATGGCCTTTGTTTGAATATGTCTTAATAATGAAAATACTTACGATGTGAAGTGCATTAGATTACAAATTTTTTTTTGAAAAAATGCATACTTAAAACTTTAAGCGTTTGTATTAATTATTGGTTTTAAAACATTAAGCGTTTGTATGAATGATTGGTTTCATTGGAAAAAATCTTCAAAAATGTATATCAACTATACCAAGTTTACTGAAATCTAACAACTAAGTAGATAGTTATGATGATACCAAGTTTACTAAAATTCTATAGCACATATGCATTTCGCGAACTTTTTCACCTTTTTGTTAATTTCTTTACCCTTCCACTTTCAACTTATTTCCAAACATGTCATTATTGATAATGAATCTCCACCATCAACATCTTCCCCAACTTTCAATCCTGACCGTATTTTATCTCCAACCCCGAACACCACCATCAATAATTGAATAAAAATAAATAAATATCAAAATGTTGGGTATGAGAATCGAACTCATGCACTCTTGGTGCTTTAAGTTCTAAACGATCCGTTAGATTCTTATATTTGGGTAAATCTCAGCCTTTTTATCTCCAACCTCAAACGCCAACCTGATTTGTAATATAGACTGGGGTACTCCCCGTGCCATTGGCACGATAAAAATTTAAAACTTGTCAAAACATGATCACCCTTAAGTTTTCATCCTTCATATTTATATGCCTAACCATCACCGTCAACAATTGAAGAAAAATAAATAAATATCAAAATGTTGGATATGGGAATCGAACCCATGCACTCTTTGTGCTTTAAATTTTATACGATCTGTTAGATTCTTTTATTTGGGTAAATCTCAACCGTCTTTTATCTCCAACCCCAAACATCATCCTGATTTGTAAATCCCGTGTCGCTGGCACAATAGAATGTGAGTCGTTGCAATAGGTAAAACTCGATTAAAATTTTAAACAATTAGGGAAAAAACACATTTTAAAACTGCACAATTAATCCTCCCCAAACTAAGATTTTCCTAAATGTGAAGTTCATGTTCTTTGTTTGAATATGTTTTAATAATGAAAATATTTACGATATGAAGTGCATTAGATTACTGATTACAATGTTTTTTGGAAAAATGCATACTTAAAACTTTAGGCATTTGTATTAATTATTGGTTGTAAAACATTAAGCGTTTGTACTAATGATTGGTTTCATTGGAAAGATCTTCAAAAATTCATATCAACCATACCAAGTTTACTGAAATCTGACAATTAAGTAAATAGTTATAGCGATACCAAGTTTACTAAAATGCATTTATTTCTCTAGCACATATGCATTCCGCGAACTTTTTCACATTTTCGTTAATTTCTTTGCCCTTCCACTTTCAGCTTATTTACAAACATGTCATTGTTGATAATTAATCTCCACCATCAACATCTTCCCCAACTTTCAATCCTGACCGTATTTTATCTCTAACCCCAAACACCACCATCAACAATTGAATAAAAATAAATAAATATCAAAATGTTGGATACGGGAATCGAGCTCATGCAGTCTTGGTGCTTTAAGTTTTAAATGATCCGTTATATTCTTATATTTGGGTAAATCTCAGCATTTTTTATCTCCAACCTCAAACACTATCTTGATTTGTAATATAGACTGAGGGTATTCCCCGTGCCGTTGGCATGATAAAAATTTTAAACTTGTCAAAACATGATCACCCTTAAGTTTTCATCCTTCATATTTATATGCATAATCACCACCATCAACAATTGAAGAAAATAAATAAATATCAAAATGTTGGATATGGAAATTGAACCCATGCACTCTTGGTGCTTTAAATTCTATACGATCGGTTAGATTATTTTATTTGGATAAATCTCAGCCTTTTTTTATCTCCAACCCCAAACAAATCCTGATTTGTAAATCCTGTGTTGTTGGCACAATAGAATGTGGGTTGTGGCAATAGGTAAAACTCGATTAAAATTTTAAACAATTAGGAAAAAAAACACATTTTAAAACCGCTACAATTAATCCTCCCCAAACTATGATTTTCCTAAATATGGATATCATGGTCTTTGTTTGAATGTGTCATAATAATGAAAATACTTACGATGTGAAGTGCATTAGATTACAATTTTATTTTTTTTTTTGAAAAAATGCATACTTAAAACTTTAAGCGTTTGTATTTATTATTGGTTTTAAAACATTAAGCGTTTGTATTAATGATTGGTTTCATTGGAAATATCTTCAAAAATGTATATCAACTATACCAAGTTTACTGAAATCTAACAACTAAGTAGATAGTTATGATGATACCAAGTTTACTAAAATGCATTTATTTCTCTAGCACGTGAACTTTTTCACCTTTTTGTTAATTTCTTTGCCCTTCCACTTTCAACTTATTTACAAACATGTCATTGTTGATAATGAATCTCCACCATCAACATCTTCCCCAACTTTCAATCTTGACCGTATTTTATCTCCAACCCCGAACACCACCATCAACAATTGAATAAAAATAAATAAATATCAAAATGTTGGGTATGGGAATCGAACCCATGCACTTTTGGTGCTTTAATTTCTATACGATCCGTTAGATTATTTTATTTAGGTAAATCTCAACCCTCTTTTATCTCCAACCCCAAACACCATCCTGATTTGTGTAATAGACTAGGGTATTCCTCGTGTCGTTGGCACGATAAAGTTTAAAACTTGTCAAAACATGATCACCCTTAAGTTTTCATCCTTCATAGTTATATGCTTAATCACCACCATCAACAATTGAAAAAAAAAAATCAAAATGTTGGGTATGAGAATCGAACCCATGCACTCTTGGTGCTTTAAGTTCTATACAATCCATTATATTCTTATATTTGGGTAAATCTCAACCGTCTTTTATCTTCAACCTTAAACACCATCTTGTTTTGTATATATACTAGGGTATTCCCCGTGTCGTTGGCACGATAAAAATTTAAAACTTGTCAAAATATGATCACCCTTGAGTTTTCAACACTATCGTCATCAACAATTGAAGAAAAATAAATAAATATAAAAAAATGTTAGGTATGAGAATTGAACCCATGCACTCTTGGTGCTTTGAGTTCTATGTGGTCCGTTAGGTTCATATATTTAGTTATATCACAGCCGTCTTTTATCTCCTACCCCAACATCGTCCTATTTTGTATATATAATAATGTTTGTATGCATGTATATGTTGTAGTTTCGGAGTTGCAAAATTATAGTAGGTGTAATTTGGATCAAAGGTTTGTATGCCATCAAAGCTGTAGCAGTTTATGATTAAGGTTTTTTTTCCCCTTTTCTAATTGTAAATGCAAAAGGTGGGAGTTTTATATTTTGATACTCACTGGAAATGTCTAAATTTAGGCTAACGAGACTAGACGGATGAATAGTCTTAAAAAATCTAGAAGTAAAACGGTGAAAAAATTTTATTTCCAAAATTTTCACTTAAAGATTGGAGAACAAGTTGTTACTCTAGAGAAAGTGACTACAAGTATTTCTTCACCACCTTGTTTAGTTGATTCACTTGAAATGAGACAACAAGTGCAAAACTCTTGGGTTGGTTTTGACAGAAAGGCCATTGTTGTTGAAATAAACTAATGCACTAATTGGGTGCTTGTAAAAGATGGGGTGCTTGTAAAAGATGTAGCACTAAATAGTTAGATTTGCTTGTGCCTGGAGTACTTTTTGAAAACCTCCAAAATCAAGGTTACGAGCATACAAGTTGAAAAATTAAAGATAGCAACTTCTAAGCACGGTCAACAAATTAAATATGCAAGTAACTAAAAGCACACGGAGAAAAAAACAAATCGAACACAAAACACCAATATAACGAAGTTCACCTGAATTGTAGTTTGATTGGATTTGATTGGTTAATTCCTCGGTGGAAGGGCAAAATGCACCACAAGCTCTTCTTATTGAATTGTCCACGAACCAAAGTACAAAGATTGCTCTAATGAGAACTCTAGTCTCAAAACTATACTCCACGACCTCCCAAGGCCTACTCGAACTCACTTATGCTCGAGACCCACTAACGGGGGGATGACGAGTTAAGATTTTCTGTTGTGAAATTATCACTCCAAAAATATTCAAATAAGGTGTGTCAGGATTCATGTAAGCAAAATTTCAATAAGTATTTGAATACGGTGTGCCAAGAATTTGTGTAAGCAGGATTTTAAAAAGAATTTGATTCCTAAAACCAAACTATGAATTCTAATACCTCAACTAAGATGATTTTTTTTTTGCACATCACAAAGTTGAAACTAGGGGTGTGCATCCCATCCCACGATCCCGATTCCATCCCAATCCAGTCTCGATTTTTTTAAGGTTATTTTGGGATTGATCAATCTCATCCCGATCTAGAGTGGAATGGGACAGGGATGGAGATTTCCAATCCCGCATGTCCCGTCCCAAACATATTTATTATTATTAATTTTAATACTTTTAGTAGGACTTCAATTACATAATAGTATTTGAAAAGAACCAATTCTAATAAACACGTGTGAAACCATCTGATTTCAATATTTTATTAGGAGTGCAATAGGACAATTTCTAGATGTTGTAGGTAGTAACTAGTGTGCATAACCACTTTGTGTTGTATGTATTGTTTTATTATTTAACTCATTAAAATGCTATCCCCATCCACACAAAGTGAATTCAAATTGAGACTTCAGGTTTCCTCATTGTTGAATCTAGAACACGAGAAGAAATGTGTAGAAGTAACATGAGACCACCTACTTGTAACAAATAGGCACATAATGTCTACAAAACTTGTGTTTTGTTTTCTATTTATTAGTTGCAGCACCTGGACTCTACGTTCTAGCGGTTTTTTCATTTCCATTTCCTAGTCTACAACATCTACTTTAAGAAATGTATGCTCTTTCGTGTATTAGATGCCAAATCTTGATTGGGTTTTTACTTTCCTTTGCGAAACTATATTTTGATCGAGGCAACTTTTACGGCTTTACCTCTCTTGGTGACTGTAATTATGGAATAATCATTATAATAACTTCTTTGCCCATGTTCCAGTGAAATCAATTTATAATTATGATGAGTGCCTTGTATTAAAATCACCCGGATTGTTCTTATTTTCTTTCCTGCAGTGCATGACCAGGATGTTCCTGGTGAAATATATGAAAAGAAAACATCATCTATTTGAGTTTTCTAGTGTTGAGATGCCACATTAGTCATATAATGGAATGAATGTAAGGCTTAGGTAGGGTACCAAATGTTGAGGTTTTTATTCAAGTATTTATTTATACATTCTTTGGAGCTTGTCTATTCCATGAAGGTGAAGCATTCTGATTGAGTTGAGGTCATTTTGGCTTGTGTGAAGTTTGACCATTGTAAATTTTTGGTATGTGTTTGATTCCTTGCGACTTAAAAAAATGTGTGTAGTAAAACCACTATGCCAACACATTACGAATCTGCCAGCATATATATCAAGTAGTAATACGATAGGCTATAATGCGAACCCGACTTGATTACACTTGTTCCATATCATGCTCATCATGTTCCGTCATGTCCATCTCGAACCCGTTTAGAATGGGATGAGGTTTATACCATTCCAAAGATAAAGCAATGGTATGGGATTGGGATGAGGTCATTCCAGTCTCGTGCCCACCCCGAGTTGAAACTTGTGAAGAAAAAAATGAAGAATTGTGAAAGATAAATTACAAATAAGTAAAGTGCGACAATTATAAAGGAATGAAATGCAGACCTTGAAGATAAACTATTTGAATTTAAATTGCAAAAATTGAAAGAATTGAAAAAGTCATAAAAGATACATAATTTTTAAATTGAATATTTTGTTGAGAGATGTCTTTCTTGTTTATACAAATTGAACCATGAGTGATATTTATAGGCTTGGTTACCAGCAAAATAACTTTCTTATCCAAAATTCAAATCTTATAACTAAAACTCCACATCATCTTGGGCTTTAACAAGACTTTGGATCCTAAGACAAAGAAGTCCAATGCGGATCCGGGCTTTAGTAATGACAAGCCCATTCTTTTAATCTAACCTGATTATGGATATCCGACTTGAATTCGAAAAAATTTAAGATTTTAGCCCAAACAAAGACAAGCATCAACTGGGATGATTCATGATTCTATCTTAGTAATAATCAATTGTTGGATGATAGAAAAATAAACTCTTTACATTCTAATTCTTGCTCAAAGAAAGGATAAAAATTTCAAACTCGATGAGATGAAGTGGTTGAAAGCTTAACAACTCTCCAATGGAGATATAAACCAATTCTTTTCTTACTTTCAACCTAATCTCTCTTTTATTTATTTTTTCAGATATCTATCACAAGCATAAAGAAGAATAAAAGATTCCCTCGGATCTCAATGACCCTTGAAGTATGTAATATTGAGTGAAATGAATGGGGTGACTTCTCTCCAAGAAGATACGAAGAATGAAGTCTTCAAGCCTATTTATTGGCACAAATATTATTGTTTGAAGAGACCATAGTTAACTATCTGACATAATGCAACAACACAATTAAAATGATCATATTTAAACAAATTATGAACTTATGTGTACATCTTCTTTGCCATAGTTGACAATGTTATGTCGATTGCCAGATCTAGTCATAGTCAACAATACCAAGTTGAAATTTAAATTTGAATTTTAAATTATGTGTAGTCGCGTGGCGTTGGCTATATTTTTGTGTTATTCTTGATTTCTCTTCTACAATCTTTGACCAACCACTTCTTGACTTGGGATGACTTGAACTTGACTTACTTGGCTTTTTGTTATTGACTTTGACTTTGACTTTATGAGTTGCATCTCACTTAAATGATCTTTCTAACGGTAAGACCTGATAGTTCATTATTCTATATATAGTTTATAATTGCACCATATATTTTTACAAGAACCAATTAAAGTTTCGGCAACATTCATAAATACACTATTAGTAATGTATGTATATATATATAGGTGGCCAAGAGCATTTTTTGTGTTTCATGGAATTTCTTTAAGTGCCAAAGTAAGGCAACATTTTCTGTGAGTTTCGTTATATAAAGTCTCTAAAAAGTTGCCGCTTAGCAGTTTTTCACAAAATGCCAAATGGTAAACTCATAAAAAGTGGAGAGTTTCTTTAGTCTTTTTTCCCCAAGATTTTTTTGTTCTTTAGTCTTTTTTTAGGTTTTCGGGAGCTTTTAAAAAATAAAATCTTTGATAGTGTGTTTGATTTATAGGAAATTTTTCCAAAAATGAGAATAGAAAAGAAGGGAGCATGAAGAATATGAATTTTGTGGTGATCATTATCCTTTTGGTTTGATACAAAATTATGAAAAAAATAAAAAAAATAAAAATAAAAATTTTAGGTGGGGGGGGGGGAGTGTTTTTTTTTTTTTTTTTTGCCGAAATTAGAGTCATCTTCAATTTCAAGATGGATTTTTTTTTTTTTTTTTTTAGTTTGGCACTCATTAGTTTATACCTATTAGAAATTGGCTATTTGAGTTTAACCCTCGTTTTTTTTTACGAAATTGTTAAGTTTATGTCATTGACCGGTCAAGATTAATTTTTGGATCATTTTGCCCTTACCTTAAGTTAAACTAACGAATGAGATTTTGCCTAAATCACAAAACCATTTTTCGGAACCTCCTCCTCGCAACGATCTCCCTCCTCCCTGTTACGACAAAGACACATGCTCCTCCCTGCTCACTGTTGCTCCCTGTTGAGACCGCGTGTCTATCAGTTGGATGAAGCCGCTATGGTAGGGTTGGTTCAGACATTGAGTAGAGACCCCCATGGCCAAGACCCTTTTGCTCGGCGGAATAAGTCTTTTATTGATCTGGGTGGTGAGAGGCTTGACGGATCTCGAGGAGTTATGGAGGCAAATCGTTGGATCCGTAAGGTGGAGAATGAGTTCTCCATTATGCAGTTAACAAAAGTGGAAAAAAAAGAGATTGCAGAACATCAGTTTGATGGTGATGCTGGGTTTTGGTGGGACTCTATCCGATTGAGTCAGGATGTTTCGGTGATGACATGGACAGAATTTAAGGCAGTGTTTGAGAAGAAATACATCCCACAGTCACAAAAGTCAATGTTGGTGGAACGATTTTTACATTTGGAGCAGGGATCCAAGACAGTGACAAAGTATGTGAATGAGTTTCATGTGTTGAGCCGTTATGCCCCATTCTTTGTGGATACCGAATATAAGAAGAATAAGAGGTTCATCAAGGGGTTGAACCCAAGCTTGTGTATGTTGTTACACCATCGATTAGGGAGCCATTTGATGCATTGATAGATATGGCATTACTTCAAGAGGAAGCCAGTGTAGCATGGAAGGCGACCCAAGACAATAGAGCCAGTGGGAGTGGTTCAAGATCTGTGTCAGGGCGGAGAGATGAGCCTTATGAGACTCAAAGACTGCCATCACAGCCACAACAATAGCAGAAATACCCAGGTCGTGGTGGACCGGTCAGAGGTAAAGGTGGCAGAGATGTGAGGCGAGGTGACTTCCATGGAGGGCATAGACCTCAGGTTGGGAGACAGAGTTAGCGAGATCAGTAGCAGAGAGAGGTGCAGCAGCCGACAACTTTGCCATCGCGCTACTAAGCTATGATCCACATTTTCGTAACTCGATGTGTTATTTCGACCAGTTCACGGCCTGTGGCCTTGCGTAGTGTGATTTTTTGGTGTCCATTGGTCGAGTTTTGGCTTTGTCGAAGTCTTTGACACCTCTGCATCTTCGGTAATTTTCTAGACCTTCATCGAGTTGTCCCTTACCTTTTTGTTGTCGCCAAGCAGGTTTCTCACTATCGAGACTCTTTTTGCAGTTTTGAGGAGCTTCCCGAGTCGTTAATTCTTTGATCCACAAATTTGGAGCTCAGGCTGGTAGGATTTGGGTTCGGGAAACCCATTTCCACTCTGGTGAGTGCGAACTCTTCTCACATTTCATCTTTTATCAAAAATAAAATGCTCCCGGGTTTTCAAAGTAAAAAAAATATATATATATTTTAAAAAAAATTCTCTAATTTGATGTTTTGTCGGTTCTTATGAAGATTAAAATTTGGATGCTTGTTTGAATGATATTCATAACATTGTGGTGGTTAGCTTGTTATATGGATGTCATTTAGTAGGAAAATCTACCATGTTAGTTATTGATATTTCATATAATTGCATGGATGTGTAAACACTAGTCAAAATTATGATTTCTGCTTTAAACTATGCAATGACAGCGGTAGTATGATTGAGTATCAATGGCATGTAGTGTAGGAGTCATACGGCTATTTTAGTTATGAATTTCGTAATTGACTTGCATCATTTAAAAACCATATTTTCCCACAACTCTAGCCAGATGGATATGCATATTGTGTTTGGTGCATATCAGGTGGATATGCCTAATATTGGGGGGGGGGGGGGGGGGCATATCAGGGATATGAGCATATTGTGTTTGGTGCACATCAGGAGGACATGCATACGGGGTTGGTGCATGTCAGGTGGATATGCATATTGTGTTTGGTGCATATCACCGGTTCGATACTAGATACCATGCGAAAGGGAGTAGCATCTGTGGCCTAGATAACGGGGTTTATTTTTCGCGGGTTGATAGTTCCCCGACACGCACTATACTTTGTGATGGGGCCGCACGACCGATCTTCCGTGGCGACATGTATGTCCCTAAGGCGGCACCCCGCTTGGGTTAATACATGCCAGGAGTGATCAGCGTGTGTATAAAGGCATGTCAGGGTGAGATATGTTCGACATGATGGAGTATGCGATTGTTGGAAAATATGTGGTTTTGAACTCATGTTGCATCTCATGTGCATAGTTACATCATGATTGAGTGCATTATCAATTTATAATTCCCAATTGATCTGTCTTCGTTGGTTGTATGTTTTTTTATTAAGATAGATGTATTGGTTCTACTCATTCCAGCTAGTGCTAACTCGTTCGCTTGTTTGTGGCAAATGGGTATACCCATTATCGAGTGCAGATGGTGGTATTGTTGGAGGTGGTGCTGCAGGAGACGCAAAGTGAACGAATGGTCCTCTGCGGGGTTGTACAACTGAGAGGTAGGGCTCGTTTTCAGATCTTGGGTATTTTGAGTTTTGTAAGTCGTTGTGACTTATGTGTTTTGAATGGACATGGAAACCTTTGGGTATTAGTGCCGCTTTATATACTTGATGGTTTTATTTTATTTTATCGTGTGCTAGCAAGGGTAAGTAAGAGTAAATACAAAAAATTAGGGCTTTGGAGTCGCAACTCAATTTTCGAGGCATTTAGGTGTCTTGGGATCCCAAAAACAAAGTGAAAAGTTGGTGCACAGTAGAAAAAGCATTAGCAAATAATTGCCTCTTGAGCATAGCTAATGAATTGATTACAAATGGATGGCCAACTTTTGCGTATGTAGCTCAAGGACTAGGAGGTTTAAAACCTTGGATCCTGAGCTAGCCTCAGAATTCCAGTGTACCTATCAACATGCCATATCAATGGAGCCTTGTTTTCGTTCTCGTCCCTGTTACGATTGCAAGTTGAAGATATGGAGAGACATTGGTAAAGTTATCACTCAGGTGAAACATTGTGAGGATATGGAATGGGTTGTTGAGCTGATTGATAAGGACTCGTAGCTTTGCTACTTGCTTAAATGTTAGATTGCTCTTAGCATTAGTTTATATTAATAAATATATATATATATATATACAAATTACTAGCCATGAAAATTGTATTGAAGACACTATCATTTTTTTTTCAAAAGATGTGTCAAATACTAAGAAAAGTAACCACATTTAGAAAACATTTTTAGTGAGAGCAAGTCACAGCAGTGAGCAGGGAGGAGTGTGCGTCTTCATCGCGGGGAGGAACGTCTTCGTCGCAGCAAGGAGGAGGGAGATCGCTGCTAGGATGAAGGAGGTGCGTCGCAGGGAGGAGGAGGTTCTGAAAAATGGTTTTGTAATTTAGGCCAAATCTCATTCGTTAGTTTAACCTAAGATAAAGGCTAAAGGGTCCGGAAATTAATCTTGACTGGTCAAGAATGTGGAGTTAATGATTTCGTAAAAAACGGGAGTTAAACTCAAATAGTTTCAAAATGAATGTCAAACTCTAATAGGTATAAATTGATGAGTGCTAAACTCAAAAAAGCCCTATTTTTTCCCATGTCTTATTTCTTTTTCTTTTTTTTTTTTCCATGGCAAAAAGAAAAATTCCTTAAAATTAGACACCCTTGTCAAAGCCAACTTTTAAGCGGGTTTAATTATTTAAATTTTCAAAAAAATGTGGCGTTTGGGGAATTCAAAATTTTGTATACATGTACACGAAACATATGGCTGGGAGGCTCTTTTTCTAAGAAAGATTAAAAAAACAAAAAAAAAAAAACAAAAAAAAAACCTTGTTTACCATTGCATAGACTAAGATATTAGTAGTAAAATAATAATAATAATAAATAAATAAAATCAAGGTTTGTTAGAAAGAAGATAAGATTGGTGAGTTAGAACAACGTTGACAACTTTGAGATTTTGATAGATGCCAATGACAAACAAGTGGTGCACGAAGAACGCTATGCTTGGAACTTGGGGCCAGGCAAAGCTAAGCTCACCATCCCAGACTTCATGACTGCCTATGCTAGCCTAAGCTCAACAAAACTAAATAATAATGCAAAGCTATTATTCCCCAAGAAACGATTGTGCATCCTCCGTTCATCCTCCTATTTGTCATCGCTTTGCTCATCAATATGTGAAATGCGACGAGTGCCGAAAACAAGGGGAAACAATGCAAAAAAAAAAAATCTCAACAGCAACTAATAATAAGAAAACACAACACAACCTATGAGGCAGCAATCAAGGCCATAGGCATTAGTGGCAATGGGCGGCTGATACAATCAGTTAGCCAAGCCTGGGTATAGGGTTGCATCACTATTTTAGGAGAGTGAAGGTATATCTTTTGATATAGCTAGGACAGCTTGGAACATCTCACATCTTTGTGGAACTTAAAATCCATACAGGCTTTTCAAAAATGTGTATATTCAGCAGACTTCTGTGTAAACATCCCAAGTGATTCTTCCCCTTTCTTGTGTTGGGATTGGTTGCCATTTCGAAGGGAAACTCAAAATCTATAAAATAATCATCAGCATTTTCTGCAGAATACGGAGCTATTATTGACATGCAGAATACGTGCTGGGAGAGGTTCATTATTGATGGATAAAAACCAGATACACAATATGAAGCCATTTTTGTGGTATCACCACCTCTATCCTGTATATCATGAACTCTACCACCCGCTGTTCGCAACGACTTTTAGTTTTAGCCACTTCCCTCAACAAGAAAGAAGGAACAAAAACAATTGTGGAGATCAAGAACATGAAATAGGAGAAACTTTTTAAAATTCCACCAATCTGTTGAAAATAGAACCTTCAACAGCCTAATAACCCCACCAATCAACTACTGTCTGTAGCAATCCACAAGTCAACAATGCCTCCCCCACGCCAAAATAAAATAAACCAAAACAAAGTTCTCTAACACACACACCTCCCCCCACCATCTTTCATCATTTGAGAAGAGATCTAGTCAGATGTTCTCGTGCAGTAGCCAGTGCTTGCGTAATAGTCTGTAGAGAGTTTGGATTAAAAAAATACATATGGCTAGAATCTGAAGTAAGAGAGAAAATGAATCTTCAACTCGTAAACAAGTAGAGCCACATTACCTGTTCTGATAAGGGAGCTGAAGCTTCCAAACCATTGGAAGCAATTTTACCAGCAATAACGTTTGCATCAGTTTCAAGAATATTCCTGGGACAAGATACACATCAACTATGTGAGTTCTTAAGCAAACCAAACAACATCTAATGTTTCAAGTAAACAGCAAATGAAGCTATGTGAAATTGAAATAAGATCCATTCTTTCAGTCATAACAAAACAACTATCAAGGGCCCCATATAATAGTTCATATGCAAAATGTAAAACAGAGCTGTGAAGCAAAAAAAAATGATGCAAGGACATTGACAAAGATTGAAACTGGGTGATCACGATTCATGGCTAACCCACAAACCCAGACATCCCATGCAAACCTAAACAGACCCTAACTAAAAAATGTGTAAACACACCCAACATCAAACTATCATACAAGTTTCAACGACTGGGGGACATGAATCTGATACTTCAAATGGGATCTTGGAAAACTAAAACTTCGATATTTGAAGCCTTAATCACTTCAACAGCTGAGGATATCACTTTATTAGGATAAATTAGAATCACCAACTCCCAGAAGAACTTGAGTGGAAATTGTAACCAACTATTGAACCTTATACATACACGCAGATAAACTTTGCATTGGTGGAGGAAAAGGAATTAGGGATGGCAATGGGGCGGATTTGAGCAAATATGTCCCCGTGTCGTCAGTGATTGTGGATCCCCGAATCCGCCCCGCCATTCCGTTTATGTTTTTACTTAAAAACCATCCCCACCTTGCACGAATTGGGGGATGTTCGCCCCGCCAATCCATTTACAATACTGTGGTTGTTGGTTGCCCACTCCGATTCGTCCCCTTCCCCGCAAAGCTGTTTTGAATACAATAATACAATAATGGAACCTCCAGAGGCTTCCACCACTACAACCAACAATCTATTACAAGTTATCACTGTGATGTTTGTGGGTCATCTTGGAGAGTTGCAACTCTCTGGTGCTTCCATGGCTACATCATTTGGAACAGTCACTGGTTTCAGTTTGTTGGTAAGTTGGACTCAATAGCATCAGAGGAAGCAAGAGAGCGAATGATCTTCAGTGGCGGAGATCGAGTCGATTCGACGGATCGAAGTTGTGAACAGATCTACCGATCCATGGAGTCAACCAAAGTCTCATCATCACCCTCCGCTGATTAGTCCAAAGTCAACGGAGTGATTCAGATCGCCATGGCTCATTTCTAGGACGGTTCCAAAACATCTTGATCATGCACACCAACAACAGTAGAGGATGGCATATGCAAATCGATTTCTTTGGTACTCTCAGATCTGGTAATAGTAGAGGATTTTTTGCCATTAAATTTGGGTAGTTCTGATGTAATTTTAGGTATCAAGTGGTTGGCAACATTGGGAGTAACCTATACCAATTGGAAGTCTCAAGAGATGAGGTTTGACAGTGGAGGAGTTACTAGAACACTAAGAGGGGATCCAACTTTGGGAAAGTCATTGGTGTCTTTGAAATCAATGTGGCGAACTATTCGCCAAGAAGGGCAAGGGGTATGGATAGAATTTGGGAAATTGGAGGCAACAGAGAAGGAAATGGAAGAAACTGGACATGAAGTTGGGTTAGTATTAAACAGATTTCAATCAGTGTTTGAAGAGAAGCCAGGATTACCACCCTTGCGTGGGCATGAACATTCAATTTGTTTGCGAGAAGGGTCACTTCCAGTCAATGTGAGACCCTATCGATACCCTCAATTTCAGAAAGATGAGATAGAAAGGTTGATACAGGAGATGATGAATTCTGGAATTATCAGACCAAGTAAGAGTCCTTTCTCAAGCCCGGTTTTATTGGTTAAAAAAAAAGATGGTAGTTGGCGATTTTGCGTAGATTACAGAGCGTTAAATAAAGAGACCGTTCCGGATAGATTTCCGATACCGGTAATTGACGAATTACTCGATGAGTTACATGGTGCTTGCTGGTTCTCCAAGTTAGATTTGAAGTCCGGGTATAGATACGTATTAAGGAGGGGGATGAGAGTAAAACGGCGTTTCGGACTCATGAAGGCCACTATGAATTTTTAGTGATGCCCTTTGGGTTAACGAACGCTCCAGCCACCTTTCAGGCGTTGATGAACCACATTTTCAAACCATATTTGCGAAGGTATGTTCTAGTATTTTTTGATGATATACTCGTTTACAGTTCAGGATTGGAAGAGCATGTGGACCATCTTTCTACGGTGTTGGGAGTGCTGGAACAACATCAATTATATGCCAATCGGAAGAAATGCGAATTTGGCAAACAAGAATTGGCATATTTGGGTCACGTGATTTCAGGCCAGGGTGTATCAGTTGATCAGTCCAAGATTGCGGCAATGGTGGGATGGCCGACGCCTAGTAATATCACGGAATTGCGGGTTTTTTTGGGTTTGACCGGATATTATAGAAAATTTGTTCAAGGTTATAGTACTGTGGCAGGGCCTTTAATTCAGCAGTTGAAGAAGAATCAGTTTGGATGGAGTTCTGAAGCTCAATCAGCGTTTCAAGCACTGAAGGCGAAAATGACGGAAGTACCGGTGTTAGCAATGCCTGATTTCTCCAAGCAATTCGTGATTGAAACTGATGCTTCTGGTTACGGGTTGGGTGCAGTGTTAATGCAGGAACAACGTCCTATTGCGTATTTCAGTCATACATTGGGGCAAATGGCAAGACAGAAGTCGGTGTATGAGAAAGAACTAATGGCGATAGTTTTCGCAATTGCCAAATGGCGGCCGTATTTGATGGGTCAGAGATTTGTGGTACGGACTGATCAGAAGAGCCTCAAATTCTTATTAGACCAGAGAGTAGTTGGAGTTGAATTCCAGAAATGGATCATGAAGTTGATGAGCTACAATTTTGAAATACAGTACAAAATTGGGAAAACCAACACCGCGGCTGATGCGCTGTCACGTGTTAAAAATGGGGCTGAGTGTTCTACTTTGGTGCTTCCTCAATGGCGAGATTGGGATACAGTGAAACGGGAAATTGAGGCGGATGATTATCTTCGACAAATCAGGGATGACTTAATGCAAGGAAGTACGAATCTGGTGGGTTTTGATCTACGACAAGGAATATTGTTTTACAAAAACAGGTTAGTATTGTCTAGAAAATCTTCTCTTCTTTCTCTGATCTTTGAGGAATTTCATGGTTCTCCTATGGGTGGTCATTCTGGGGAAACAAAGACATTTCAGAGGTTGTCAAGGGAATTATTTTGGGTGGGTATGAGATCAGATGTGGCAAAAAGGGTGGCAGCATGTGAGGTGTGTCAAAGAAATAAGACTTTAGCTATGTCTCCAGCTGGGTTATTACAGCCTCTTCCACTACCAGCTCAAGTCTGGGACGATATCACCATGGATTTCGTGGAAG
Organism: Berberis vulgaris; assembly: GCA_963556465.1. NCBI lineage: Eukaryota > Viridiplantae > Streptophyta > Magnoliopsida > Ranunculales > Berberidaceae > Berberis > Berberis vulgaris. The sequence continues at coordinate 29,037,591 of OY747127.1, read as the reverse complement.
GGTTGCCGAAGTCCCTGGGAATTGATACGATTATGGTGGTGGTCGACCGTTTGAGTAAATATGAGCATTTCGTGGGGTTACGCCATCCTTTCACTGCTGAGTCAGTTGCAAAACTGTTTGTCCAGGAAATTGTGAGACTGCATGGGGTTCCACTTTCCATCATTTCTGATCGTGCTCGAATTTTTTTGAGTCTCTTTTGGAAAGAAATATTCCGCTTACAAGGCACGGTTTTAAAGAAAAGTACCGCATATCACCCACAAACTGATGGGCAGTCTGAAGTTGTGAATCGGAGTTTGGAGACGTATTTGCGTTGCTTTGCATCCGGTAAACCCAAACAGTGGGCCAAATGGTTGATATGGGCTGAATATTGGTATAACACTTCCTTTCATTCTTCTCTCGGGTGTCCTCCTTTTAAGGCATTGTACGGAAGAGATCCGCCACGTTTATTGAAGGTGGATCAGGGGAGTACGATGGTATCCACTGTGGAACAAATGCTGTTAGAACGGGATGCTGTTTTGGATGATCTCCGTATGCATTTGCTTCGTTCTCAGCAGAGAATGAAACGTCAAGCTGATCTGAGTCGTAGAAAGCTGACTTTTACTGTGGGTGAGTTAGTGTTTTTGAAGTTACGTCCTTATCGCCAACAATCATTGGTCAAGAGAGACAATCAAAAGCTTGCGGCACGGTATTATGGTCCGTACAAAATTATCCAACGAGTGGGTGCCGTAGCCTATAAATTGGAATTACCATCTGAATCACAACTACATCCTGTTTTTCATGTGTCACAATTGCGCAAAGCGGTCGGGAATGGATTTCAGTCTGCCACTATCCCTCCTCATCTTAGTGTGGATTTAGAACTGTTAGTTTATCCAGAATCAGTGTTGGATGTTCGTTACAAATCGAATAATCCAACTGTTACGGACGAAGTTCTGATCCGTTGGAAAGGCCTTCCTGATTTTGAGGCGACATGGGAGGATTATGAGCTGCTTCGTCAGCAATTTCCAGACTTTAACCTTGAGGACAAGGTGTGTGTTTTGGGGGGGAGATTTGATAGACCTCCCATTCATCAGACATATCAGAGGAGGAATCAAGGATCAGCAAGGAATCAAGGATCAGCAAGGAATCAGGGATCAGCAAGTATAGCAGTTCTATGAGCAGAAATATAGCAGACAATAATGTGAATGAAGCCAATGCTCTGTTAGACAAACGTGAGTGCTCTGTTAGCAGCTGTTAGTGCTCTGTGGAAGATTGTGAGTAAATGAACCGTTAGCAAGTGATGCAAGTGGTCCTGTTAGCAAGTGGTCCTGTGCAAGCTGTCAAGTGGTCCTATTAGCAAGTGGTCCTGTTAGGCAGTTGTTATTTGCAAGTTGTCAATAGCAGATGGTCTTATTAGCAAGCTGTCAGATGTATTCATGTTAATTGATTCAGTTAGACAGTATGAGATAGACAGTATGAGATGTGAAGACTATAAAAAGGTAACAGTAGAAGTAGAATGCATTCATTGATTCATGTAAAGATTGTACAAGAGCAAGTGCTCTAGGAGAATTTAGGCTTCTCGAATTGCCTATGTATTTTTTACACTTCCTCATTTTCAACCTACAATACACTGTTGTTGATCAAATAGATTCCATATTACATTGCTGAATCTTTGTTTTCTTTGCTGTGTCTTTGCTTCTTTGTTGATACTTCTCTCATTCTTGATCTATTCTTTCTGGAATTGTATTGCAAATCTGCAAAAACATATCAATCTTCTTCTTGAATCAATGGACTTCTCGTCACTCAGTGAATCGTCCTCCTCATGAGGCTGTGTGATCAGAAAAGAAGAAAAGAGACGACTTGGTGGTCTAATTCCTTATGAGGAATAGAGACGACTTGGTGTGATCAGAAGAGAAGAGACGATATGGATCTGATTCCTTATGAGGTTGAGTGTGATCAGAAGAGAAGTTTCAGGAGGAGATTAGAAGAGACGACCAGAGGAGAGGAGAATCCAAGGAGGCAGAGAGATGGAATGAGTTTAGGGTTGGGTTTTTTTTCTTTTTAAGGGTCAGGGTTTTTCTGTAATTCTCATACTCAAACGGGTATCCGTGAGGCTGATATAGCCAAATCCGTATCTGCCCCAAATATTTGACGTATGTTGTTTGGATATCCGTATCCGCCCTAAAATATGTTTAGGCATATCCAAAACCACCCCAAACAGGGCGGGTGGGGCGGATATCCGTGAAAATCCGCCCCACTGCCATCCCTAAAAGGAATCCCCTACAGCAGTTAAAAGCAAATCAACATTAACTATTTCAGGGCGAACAATACTATGAGTGACTTTTTTTACAGTTTGACTTGTTTAGACCTGAAATGGGAGCCAATTAGCAGCTTTTAAGAAGCTTCTAATACTAGTGGTTCAGTACTAAGATGTTCAAAGAAGTTTCCAAAATTATGACTCAATTTATGGAAGTACTAAAAACCAAGTTCTATAAAATCATCTAAGACATAAAATTTTCCTGGAGAATAACAAATAAATGAAATCTAGGGCCCCATGTAATTACGCATTTTTGTTCATTTGTAACCATAAATCTTTTCGAACTCACGATCCTTCAGTCAAAAGTTACATGTTTTGCATAGTGCTAAATATAATTAGCATTACACCTATGCAGTTAAAACGGAATTGTAACTCCGAAATAACTCTGTTATAACGTGAAACAAAGCTGATGAGTACAACGGTTAGATTTAACGGCAGCCGTTATAATACTAATATAGTGGTTGTGCACTAAACGTTTTATGTTGTAACAATGTTATAACTTTAGGTACATAAGAAAAAAAAATAACACTGATCGTCTTCTTTCATTTTCACATATGAAATTAGGTCGCGGAAGATAATAGAAGAAGGAACGAAGAAAGAAGAGAAGAAGGAACGAAGAAGAAGAGTGAAGAACTGAGATTGATCGACCCCCCAAGAACGAAACTCGCCTCTTTTGTTCTTCGACTCTAATAATTTTGTTTGATCTCCTGAGCTTTGTTTCTCTGCCTCTCTTTCTTCCTCTGCATCTGCTCTGCTTTATGTGCTAGATATGCTAGCTTCTTTTATGTGCTCTATTAGATGACTGAGTTCGACTTTGTTGTTTCCAGATTTGCTAGCTTCTTTACATCTAATTTGTTTTTTTTTCTTCTGTAAATGGAAAGGAGGGTTTTTTTTTCCACGTGTTGGAACTTTTTTTTATGTGCTATTTGATTTTCTGAGGGCAAAGTCTGATATGGAAAAAAGAAAAAACATACAAAATTTGGAGGAATGGAGTCTGTGATGTTTATGTTCATTGAGATGTTCTGAATTTTATATTCAAGTACTATTAATCATTTTGTTGATTGAAACACAGATTAACTAAACATATCTTTTGTTGATTGTGATATAGAAACTCTATCATTAGTCATTTACATCACAAAATGAAGTTTTATTTTAGAAAACATATCTTTAAAAAATATCTTTTTTGACTCTATGGTCTATGATACATTAATACTTGGTGGGAGTATAAAAATATATTTAAAAAAAAAATATTTCGTTAGGTCATAATGTATAACGCTCCTAGACCGTTATGGGTCCATTATCCGTTTTAAACTGTATAACATTACACCTATTTTAATCAAGCTATGACATTAGATTGCATTTACTTACTGAACATCATCAATACCCAGCCCACCACAACCACTACCCATACTACCATATGCACCAAAACTATACATTTCAAGGTCGACTACCCATAGATGTACTAGAGACATACTTCATCACAAGCGAGAAAATTTGTATTAAAATATTAGTTATTTGTTAATTGAGCTACTGCTTGCCAAAGAAGCTAATAAGCTTATAAATCAGGCATAGAATTAGGGTTGTAATTAGTGATTGATTTAAGGAAAATTAAGTTGTTTCTTTATCTTTTGTTTTAAGGTTAATCTTAGTTTTTTAATTTTACGGTAAATTACACTATTTGGTATCAAAGTTGAAGCGCTCCTATTGTGTATGCCGACACGAACCAAAATCACTAAATACGGGGAAGAGAAAGCTTGGAAGATGACTGAAGAAGAGAGATCTATAGTGATAGAAGCCATGGAAGAGTGGAAGACATCGAGGGATCTTTTAGAAGCTGAGCGAGAGAGCAAGATAGGCATCGCAGAAAGGATGATTGACATACAAATTGGCAAGGATAGAAAGGATGCTCGATCGCGAATGGCAGGGCAAATTGGCAGGATTGCAACAGTGGGTTTAGAAAGAAGTTACAAAGATTATAACAGAGGAAGAAAAGAAATTGCAACATAAGATCTTGCAAAGGGAAACAGCAACCCACAAAGTCGTCAAGCACCCAACAATCCCGTGGGGACAATCAGCATGCTGCCAGCAGCCCAATCAGCGGTGCAGTGAACACCACAAGGTCGGCGTCCCTTGTCGACTAACCACACCTCATGCACCCCTATTTACCCCCCAACCCCCTGCCCGCCCATCGATCCCCACCCCATCCACGCTCTACCACTCCCCTCCTACCACATTGGGATTCTCCCTTAGCCTCAACCTTTTTCCTGCACCCCTTCCCCTCATCCTCGCCCTGAAATCCTAAACGTCAATCCCTATGCCCTTTTCATGCCTAGCCAAGTCTCCGAGCAAGTTGTTTTCGATCCTACAGCGGCTAATTGGTTGAATCCTAATTTTCTCCCATACTATCAATTTTCTAATCCATGTAGTATGCCTCCCCAAACCCTCCACAGATCCATCTGGTTTATTGCTAAGATGACGCACATGCACGGTTTGGTGTCTCTCCTCAGCAACCAATTGATAATCCGACTAAATTTTCACAGGAATATGTTCAACATTGGGTAGAAGATAAGCAGTGAGACCCACATCCCCATGGCCACTTGTGCAGGATAGAGACAAATTTGGGCACCCTTGGGAAGCGATAGAGGTGCTAGGAGAGGAGTACATCAACCTTTTCGTACTCCCAATTTAGGTGATCACTTTGTATAGAATGACAGTTGGCGCGGTTTGTTAGTTGTTATGGAGAGGTGGGATGATATAAGTTTGAAACTAGATGTTCCTGTGAAGGGGCGGAACTTGGCGATGCATTTATTGATTGGTCCATGAAAATTGATCGCATTCTTGAGTTCAAGAATACGTGGGGTCTGAAAGTGGCAGTAGCCACAAAACTGAAAGGGACTGCAAATCTTTGGTGGCATGAAGAGTGTGCTCAATGAACGGCTACACATTTACCACCTGTGACAAATTACGTGATTTGATGAATGCAACATTTGTCCATTGGAACATGAACGTGACTTCTTTTGTAGGTTGATGGGAGTTAAACAAAGTGGGCGTACTGTTAACGATTATGTGACTTAATTTCGAACTTTGATTATGCGAGTGAAGCGACAGAAACGAGAATGACAGACAACTTACCGTTTCTACCATGAGCTAGATACAAGGACCAAATTTGTTTTGGCCTTAGAAGGATTTGACACCCTTTTGTCTGCAGAGAACATAGTTGTGCGCTGAAACCAAGCTTCATCTACAAGACCAAACGGAGAAGAAACCTTGTGTGAATTCGATTCGCACTTCTAAGACCTTTTCTGCAGCGACCAGCTTTAGAATGTCACTCAAATAATGCTCCGGATGTGGCCAACCTGGCCATGTTCGGAGTAATTGTCTGAAAGGGAAAATTGTGTTGTTGACTGATGAGATCAACGAGCAAGAAAGAATGGAACAGGTACCTCCCAACTGATGGTGAAGGCAAGCTTATTTCTTTGGTCGCTTGTGGACAAGCTTCTTCAACCCGGGGAGGGTGATGTAATTAGGTAGTTGGATAGTGTTAATATATTAGTTATTTGTTAATTGGGCTAGACATATTGAAGCCTATATTAATTAGGACATTACCCATATTAGGTTTAGGGTTAGATTCCTTGCCAAAGAAGCTAATAAGCTTATAAATAAGCATAGAATTAAGGTTGTAATAGGTGATTGATTGAATGAAAATTAAGTTGTTTCTTTATCTTTTGTTTTAGGGTTTATCTTAGTTTAGTTTTAGGGTAGATTACACTTGAATTAAATCTTAATTATATTTCACATGATACCTACAATAGTATGTAAAACGAGTATAAAAGGCAAGTTTTATAAAACATGGCACATACCCTCCATCAACAATCTCATCAAGGCATAGAAGAATGAGATCCAAGTTCTCCAGTGCTGTCATTCTGTCTACATTGTTCCTGCAACAATCAAAACAAGCTTACTAAATTAAAACCAATTCAGAGTTATTCTGAATCAAGTGTAAATTTTCAAACAAGAGGCGAAAACAGCCATCAGTGGGACCTGAGGAGAAGCGCAACTGCATCAAAAAACCCTTGAAGAACTGTTGCTAATATAAGCTCATTCTCCTCATCACCGCCAGTAACAAAGAAGTGGAGGTCTTGGATAAACTTGTAGACGACAACAAAGTTATCAAACATCGTAATCTCCGCTGAGATGATAAGATACACACATTCATTAAAGAATCGTTGAAGAAAAATAAATAAAATGATAACAATAATAGTAGTAAAGGAAAAATATGTATGTTCCCATTTTCTTCGCTAACAAGGCGAGGACGGGAGGTAGAATCACAACCCTTTAAAATAAGAGTGTGTTCTTTGAAGAGGAAAGCATATGGACTTAAAAGCAAATAAGGGCAAATAAGGAATGAAAAAAAATTAATCTGGAATGACGAGATCTAGATGATACCAAATCTCCAAAACCCAATGGTGGGGGTGAAAAACCTTCATTACACTAATGAGCATGAAACAATAACTAATGAGCATGAAACAATAGACAAACAGAAAAGGAGACTCCTCTTCCATACTTGTGTATACATAGAACAATATTATTTTGACTTGGTCTTTGACACTGGATGCTCTAGAAATCAAACTACTTCTCATAAGCCAATTATTACCTCCCTAACAATGCAACGAACTAGCTTCTCAACATTTGCAAGAGGAAATAGTTCAAGCTCAAAGGACAAAGGAACATGAAGTTCGACATTAGCTACTTAATTGCTTCTATATTATTGTACTATTTCTCTTTAATCTAGTTTAGAATGGAATAGTTTTAGTTTTAGATGAATAGTATAGAATTGTTTAGAATAAATACTCAATAAATATTTATTTATTAAGAAATTTACGGATGTTAAATAACAACACTTATATATAATATATATAATTACATATACTACTAAACACGACCCGAATAAGACTTCCAAATCGACCTGCGACCCAAAAACCAGCTAGCTGAAACTCTTTCGTTTAGAATTATTTTCCTTTTTTCTTCTGGGAGAACTGTTGTCAAGAATAAAATCGTATTGAAACAGATTGAACGGAGCATTACATAACTTCAAAAACTTCCAAGGACACAAAAGGAAAATTATACAGAAAATGAGGAATTTTTCGTTCAAGTCACCTTCAGTCCTGGCATTCGTCTTTTGTGTTTTGGTAAAAACAGATTTTTCAAAAGCTAACTTGGCAGCATTTGTAGGCCAGTCATCTGAATAGTACTTGACAGCTACTCGTTTACCTTCAGAATCCAGAAGAAGAATGTTCTTAATCAATGGAATAGTGCCCTACATAACAAAAGAATACCAACATCAGTGTCGAAAACATTGCCATATTCATAAAAGCTTGAAAAAGGCCAAAAATTGTACAGACCAACCTTCAATTAGACAATTCATAAGAAAATTCAAACATAAGTTGCATGACTGTCTTCTTTCCAGTATCTGGAGGTTGTAAGATGGAAAATGCCCGAATTCAAAAAAGAAACTGAACATGTTACCCTCATTTCAAGTAAAATAATGCTAGTTGCATTGCACTGATATCCAACCAAAAACCAAGTGCATGGAGCATCCAGGTACCCATGGATACAGTACCCAGATTGAGCAAATATCAAATGGAGCTATTATATGGTTCAGTTATGGACCAATTTGCTTAACCCTAGCTCAAGTCAGTGAGCATTATTTGCATGAAAAATGACACTTTCAGCCATGTTAATGGCTCCCCCCTCTCTCTCTTCCCCCTTCCCAATGCTTAGCCCCTCCATGGTTGTGTTAGATTACACCAACTTAAGAGGGCTACAGAATAACCACAAATTTAGCCAAGTCAGCCCAGACCGAAAGCAAAGATTTAGACGGCAATATTAAACTGATCAGCCGAATGATCTTTCCTTTGACACATTAAGAGGACAGTTAAATCACAAACCAAATTGATTCTATTGTTGGTTGTCCATCAATCCTTATCATGGGACATGAAGTGTGAGCCTCATTAGATCATCTAATACCGAATTGGATGGAACATATAACTGGGTGATCTCCAGAGTGGTTGTTGCTTGCTTTAATCCAATTTCACCCACACCATGCTTGGTCTATCCTTTCACCCATTCTCAAGTAATTACAACCAATTTTCCTTACAAGCAAATGAGAAATTTGTTACACACTACTCGATGCCACATAACAAATTAGGGTTTGTTGATTTATTTTTCTTTCTTTTTACTGATGAAAGAAATTCATAAGAAACATCACCATCTTGAAATTCAAATTGTAGAATGCATGAAAAGGGTTCTGAATTGAAGTGGCGGAGACAAATTATTACCATATTGTCGATTGATTCTTATTGGAGAAAAATGAGAGAAATAGAGATGAGAGCAGATCACAATTACTCCTCTTCTCCTGCAAACACAAACTACCTCACGTCCCCGTTTAAGACAGATCAGACGCAGATCGATAAAACAGTTTATATTTGTTGGAAGAAGAATCGAAGATGAAAAAAATTACCTTTAGAACAACTAAACTGCAAGTAATGGGAAGTGATGGATCTGCTGTTTCGTTTGGATGCGTGCGAAGTGGTCGATTACTTGCTCTTCTCTCCCTTAAATCGCACAACAATTACCAGACGACAACACCCGATTCTCTACTCCTCATCTCCATTTATCTTAATCTGCCACTCCTACTCACTGGTTCATCATCAACAATTCTCTCTCAATGCTTTGAAAATGGGCCGGATCTGACCGATACCTAGCATCTCCACCACAGATGTTTCCACTTCATACCACCAAGGTTTTGGGGAAATTAGTTTTCTGCAACTGTTTCTTTGTACCACCTACAAGATAATTGGGGCAGGGGGATATCAATGACAAAAAAAACCTCTTTTACTGTTGGACTGGGATCTACTAGGTTTTGGTTTATAAATAAGGACCATGCATGTGACAGCCCCTTTTTCTTGTCTTTGCAATGCAAGTCATTGCATAATATAAACGATGACACACCAAAAAGGTAATATCCCTAAGCCATACATGTGTCATGATAATCTTGAGAAATTATGGGTCCTAGCGTCAGTCCAACAATGATCCGGCCCAAGCAGTTCTAAACTCGCCCAATGCAGTCCGTCAAACGGACATGAACTCTTACAACTTGCTAAGCCCACACGTTTCTCGAGGATCAACTTCGAACATGCAATTACAGCAGCTCTCCGCTTCTTACGAGGAAGCAAATACCATAGTACATTCTACACAAGAAAACCTCCTTCTATGGATTGTGAACTATCTCTCAAGCGTATCTAGGAGTACAAGACTAACAAGGAAGTTCCCTCCTACAGCACGACTCCTAATTAGAGAAGGATGTCTGTAAAGATCTCTTTTCTAAACAACGCCTTCGATGGCCTAGTAGAACCAAGACTCCTGCACTATAAATAAGGTATGAGGTTGGTAAGTTAAGGTACGCTACAAATTTTCTGCTTACAACATTATACATTCCTCAGATGTCTAACTGACTTTAGCATCGAAGTGTCATCGGCCACCACAACGGTGGTCCGTGACTCACATGCATTACTTGTGCAGGTCAGTAGGAGTAGGTTAAAGCAGGAAGCTGAAAATGACTGCATCAGTTTGGTGTCGTCCGTGAGGACGACAAAGTTCCTAACATTTCAACGCAACAACAGAGAACAAGGGGATACGTCAAGCGTTCAGGTTGGCGCTATACCGTCGCTTTCAGCGGTTCCGATTATGCATGGGTAGCAGACTCACGACCCCGCGCCGACAATAACAACAAAGGATCCCAGGATAGATATGTTGTCATTTCAAATACAGCAGATCGCCAAAGCGGTAGAGGCTCTCGCACGACAAAACCTTCCACCTGCTAATAGAGACCAGGAGCTGCACAAGCCCCCATCTCCAGAGGACGGGAGAGAGTCAAGCCCCCGCTAGTTCTCATTGGACTAGAGAAGGTTGCGCGGTTAACGCAGAGTTGGCCGCCAGGGTAGAGAGGCTCGGCCTTCAGAACCCCTCCGCAGAGGTGCACATGACCCAGACGTGTTGTACTGTCTCTCTGTCCCACCATTCATGGATCGTATTATGAATGAGGCCCTTTCAAAGAAATTCAACCCTCCGAAACTCGACTTCTATGATGGAACCACTGACCCATTCGACCACCTGTGCCATTACCAACATGTAATGGCTTTCAAATAAGGATCTGAGTCGGTGATGTGTAGGACTTTTCCCACTAGCTTGAAGAAGTCAGCACTAACATGGTTCCACAACCTTCTGCTGAGGTCGATCAACTCCTTCAAGACGCTGGCAAAGGAGTTTCTGATGTGTTTCGTCAGGAGTCAGCGTTTTCGAAAAGACCCACATTACATACTCTCTTTACAACAGAGATCCAATGAGACGCTTAGAGAGTATGTCACGCGCTTCAACAACGAGCTGACACTCATTGACGGTTGCAGCGACAACACATCCGTGACAGCATTCACCGCAGGCCTAAACGAAGGAAAGTTGTACGAAGACCTCACCTTGGAACCCCCTTTAGACATGACGGAGCTCCTCAAGTGCGCCCAGAAGCACATTACCTTAGAGGAGTTGAGGACCGTAAATAGAGAAACCGAAGGTGAAAAGAAGCCATCCGCTCCAAAGGACAAGAAGGAGGGAAATAGATGCGATGATGAATAAAGGAGCAAGAGGGAGCGTAGTGACAACATGTCTGACCCAAGCCAGTCCAGGCCAGAGAAACCATTCAACTACGTTGGATCTAGAGCTTTGACACCCCCTCAATTCTAACCTGTCGGACGTACTAAACTCCATGAAAAATTGGAAAGATTTGAAATGGCCCCCAAAACAGTACGGAGACCCCTCTCAGCGTGACAACGACAAATACTACTCATACCACAAGGAGGGCGGCCATGATACCAACGACTGCAAGAGTCTGAGGTATGAGATTGAGTACTGGATCCGCAGAGGCAAGCCAAAAGATTTCCTGAACTTTGAAAAGCGACCAGAACGATCTAGGGACCGAGGCGAGTTAGTCAAAAAAATAATATAAAAGGAGACTCCTTGCATAATGTATGTCCTTCATGGAGTCAACCGAATAAAGACCAGTCGCACAGGTCCCGCAAGCGGACTCTACTGGAGATGCTGACATAACCCGCGGACGAGGACAGACGCATTTGCTACTCGAAGATTCAAAGCCCCATTCCCACCTTGACCTTTATGGACAATGACCTCGAAGGAGTCCGAGGCCGCACAATGACGCCCTAGTCATCTTGGTCTCCATCGCAAGGTGGGAGGTAAAGAGAACTCTGGTGGACACAAGGAGCTCACTCAACATCTTATTCTATAACGTGTTCCGCAGTATGGACCTCAAAGAGGATAACTTGACGTCTTCAAACTACCCACTGATTGGATTCAGCGGAGAGAAATGTTTCCCGATCAGGAAGATAAGGTTAGCAGTAGTGGCATGAGAACCACAATTGAGAAAGGTCTTGTTTCTAGACTTCATGGTAGTAGACGCACCGTCTACCTACAACCTTATTTTGGAAAGACCATGGCTCCACCAGATGGAAGCAGTAGTCTCCACCCTTCACCAGTGCGTTAAGTACACCGCTAACCACTCTGAATGAACGATATGTGGAGACCAACCTACAGCACGAGGTTGCCATTACGCTGCACTAAAACAAATAGAATGTTCCCAAGTCCAATCGGATCACACAAAACAGTTTGAACCAGAGCCAGGCCTAATTACTGCAGACGCATCACTCCACTCACACGAGACCTCAGCAACGATGATTTGCTATGGGGAAATGGGACAGTCAAGCGATACAGCAGCAATCCGCTCTTCATCTCGATGGAGCGGAGAGACCAAGGCAAACGGGAGTACAACCCCCCAACATTCGGTCGGCCCGGAGATTAACTCCCCCACAAGGTTTATTCCTCAGTAGCCCTTGTGACATCAGCGAAGCTCAATAATCTACTGAGAATACCAATGATCTGCAAGGGCCGTCCGAATTCACTTCAGGGTCAGGATCAATTTCTCTCCGTCAACAGTCAGCTTATATCAACTGTTTATTTCCCTTTCCATAGTCAATGTAAAATTTTAGTTCTTAAAGACTTATGTGATTTGCAATCATTTAAGAAATAAAAAATAATTACAAAGACAAACTCTATTGATTACTGGAAAGATGTAACAACGAGCACTCAGAGGCGGATACAAAAACTACATACTACAACCAGTACGACATGGAATAAAGATTCACTTAGACAATCCAACTATGTAAGGTACCGAAAGAAGATTCTGCTCCGCAACCTCTCCAAGCATATTGGCATGAGCAAGAGCAGGATGAAAACATCACATTCACTTCATGCCTCGATAGACATACCCCTCAAATATGGTCTAAGATGGTACAAAATCGGCAACCAGGAGTACCGCAAAAATTTACGATCAACTCACACGCTCAACCAAATGAACTTGGGACAAGTATCAGGCTGACACGGATCACATGCACCCTCTCACGCATTCTGGTTCATCCCGACATTTAATCTGTCCAGCACGGATCCCAATGGTTTAGGAAGTAAAAGTCTAATCAGCGCTATCATGCCTATGACGACGACTCGCCAGTGATCATTGCCCCCTTCGCGGTCAATGATCGTCGAACCCGATCAAGTAAGCCTAACTAGTGACGACTGGCAAAGAAAACTTCTGATCATAGCCCAAACCTGTAGCCCCCACTGCACTGGCGTAGATGGTTTGGAAGGCGGGAGCCTAGTCAGTTCCAAACTGATTTCGACGGCTAACTGCAGGACCACTACTTTTCAGCCTGGTTGCCGAATTACCAGCCCAGACATGTAGCCCCCACTGCGCGGGCGTAAATGGTTTGGACAGCGAGAGCCTAGCCAGTTCCAAACTGATTCCGACGACTCGTCGCAGAACCATTGCTTTTCAACTTGGTCGTCGAATTACCAGCCTAGACTTGTAGCCCCGAATGCGCGGGCGTAGATGGTTTGGACAGCGAGAGCTTAGTCAGTTCCAAACTGATTTCGATGGCTCGTTGCGGGACCACCGCTTTTCAACCTGGCCACCGAATTACCAACCCTAGACTTGTAGCCCCCACTGCGCAGGTGTAGATAGTTTAGAAGGTATGAGCCTAGTCAGTCCTGAATTGATTCTGACGGCTTGCCACATGACCACTGCTCTTCAACGTGGCCGCCAAAAACCCCCAAATTTGTAGCTTGATGCGCATGGGTGTAGATTATTTGGAAAGTGAGAGCCTAGTCAATCCCGAACTGATTCTGACGGCTTGCCACGGGGCCACTATTTTTAGCCTTGTCGCCGAACCCCTTCGTCTCGAACTTGTAGCCCCACTGCGTGGGTATAAATGGTTCGAAAGGTGGGAGACTAGTCAGTCCTTGGCTGATGTCGATGTCTCGCCACGGGACCACTGCTATTCAGCATGGTCGCCAAATCCTTATTACCCAAACTTGTAGTCCACTCTATTCGAACATAGATGGTTTAGAAGGTGGGAACCCCAAACACCTTGTCACGCGACCATCGTTATCCTTCGAAACAGTGGCCGCAAAGATAAATCTTAGCCCAGTCAGTGTCTTCGCACTCAAACGGACTGACATTCTATTATCAGCAAAGGCCACTCACGCCGACACATAGATCGTCCAACCAGTGCTACATAGAATTTCATTCCGAGCTTAGGACGCCCGACTTGGTACAAACGCTCCAACGCGTACGCTCGGCTATCACAACTCGCCTATGACATCAGCCGTAGCCGACAAGTCAGACAAGCGAGATAAGCCTCCAGCAGCTTACCTTAAGGACAAGACATAGCTCGGGTAACGCAACCCTCGGCTAAACTATCTGCGACATGCCAACTATCGGACATGACAATGCAAAAGTGACTCCGAGTAATTCGCAACGAAAACGGTCAAGCTCTCGACTGTAGATAAACCACTCAACTTTCTATTGATCCAACTAGCCTATGCCAAAGTAAGATGACAAGGCGAAATGGAAAACGCACAATAGGGACAACGAATACAAAACAAATACAAAATGCAGTCAAGATAAAACTATTTTCATTAACAGATTTGGAGCAAAATGGGTACAAGTATACAAAGTTTACTCATCAGAAGAAGGTACAGAAACAAAAGAGCTAAGCTTAACGGAAGAATGAGCAGGGGTCGTCCATACTCGCCACAGCCTGAGCATCAAGGTCCAAACCACCCTATTTGTCCAATGACGCGATGGCAACGGACAAGTCTACATACGACATCTTCTTATATCGGCCAAGATCCCATTCCGGATGCTCCTTCTTCATCAGCGCTAGCAGCTCCAACCTGCCATGTACGACCCAGCGGAACTCGCACTTGGCTTGTTCCTGCAAAAGCTCTTCCTCTTGCGCCTTCGCGTTAGCAAGTTCATGCTCCAACAACTCTAACTTGCCAGTCAACGCATCAACCTGAGACTGCTTTATAGCCAAACTGCTCTTCACAGCACTGAGCTCGTGCGTCTCTAATTCTAGCCGGTCTTCGGCCTTCCTTGCCTCCCGAGCATTGAACTCCACATCGGACTCTAATTGCTGCTTCTAAGCAGCCCAGTCAGCCTTTTTCAGGGCATTCTTTTCAGCGAGAGACCGCAGTATAGAACGCCCCTCAACCGCTGTTTCCTGCGCGACCTTCATGTCTTAACGGGTTCGATCCAACTCCAGCTTGAATTTGTCCCTTGCAGACACCGCCTCCGCTAGATCACACTCAAAAGCTTTCAGACGAACCCTCTGAGTCTCAGCAACCACAGCTGATTGCTCCGACCTCTTCTCTTCAACCTATTTCCTCAGCCGCTCAATTTCATAAAGCGCGTCAAAATACCGTGCTTGCATGTGCGAGTCCATAGCGTACACCCTCTCATGATTCGCCTCGACTTCCATTCCAGCAGCGGCCACCTAGCTCAAGTGAAACATACCCAGCATAAGGTACTTTAAACACTTATCCATACGCCCTTCTAGCGTATCATCCTCGAGTTTTGGAGCGTAATCCATCAGCCAACTATGACGCCTACTTATATGCATCCTCGAAGCATACTCACATCAACCTCCCGATGCTAGACCTGATGCTCATCTTATTAAGTCCGGTGTAAACAAGCTTATCCGCGCATCCGGATGAAGCTTCACCGGATCAGGAATTATCACTACCTTTCGCAGTCACCACTGTTCCCAAGCTCTCCTCTGCAGTTTTTCCCTTGTCACGAACAGCCGACCCTTTAGTGTGAGACGGCTTAACAGGATCCGCTCGAAGATGAGGAAGCTAGTTATCCAAATGACCCTCCAACACCTCGAGTTGTGGCTTGGAACGAGTCGGTGAACAATGTGGACTACAAGAAACTTGGCATGTGCCACCACGGCCATTATCAGACAGCACACCAACGGGACAATTAGGCTTCAGAACCTTAGGAGGATCTTCACGGGAACCTTATATCAGAACAGTTCCGCACGAATCGACACTGGTAAAGGTCGTCATTGCAACCCTCGTCAACCGCTCACTCAAAGCTTTCATTTGCACAACACTGAGATTCGACATGTTGTCGACCGCTGCAAATCGCAGGTAGTCTTTCTCCTGGCCGGATACACCGGCCTCCACCTTGACGGGTCGATTTGACTCGCGTTCTTCACTCACTGGAGCGGGTCGTGTTGAAGGCAACCTAATTATGATGCAAGACTCTTTGAACACACAAAAGAGGCAAGCGTCTCAAATGGCTCCTTCGTATCAGACGGAGCATGAGCTTTGGCCCCAACGACTTTCCTCTTTCTAGAAGGGGCCCCATTTTTTTACTTAACTTCCAACGCTCGATAAAAAGTGGGGGCCACGTGCCAGTTGTCCCATAGCCCACTGCGAATGAAGTTGGGAACACATATGACATCCACCACTTTCCTCGTTGACAAGCTGCAAAACGTCTCCATAGTGATTTGCTTCTCTAGGGTAAGAGGAGTGGTGGGAAACCGTCATGCAAAGAAACACATGCATTAGCATACATGCAATCAAGAGTGGTGGAGTCAGAAGAGAAAGCCACACTTACGAAGTGACCAGAACTCCTGTTCGAGTGGACGACCCTTGAACTGGAAGTACTTCGAATCCGCAGGAACCAAAAAGTAGTACTTCTGCCAAAACTTGAAGTCATCAGGCAGATTCGCAAAACAAGCCAGAGACATCATTTTACAGACAACGTCACTCTTCAACCGATGAGAAGTTAGCAACTGGATCGCTCGTGGAGTCTCGTGAATGCCAACTTCCTTCGCCCTAATCAAAATGAGAAGGATGATCATGTATCCATTAGGCCCCAATTGGGCCGAAGAAATCTCAAGGAAGTCCAAGAATTCCCAAATCACATCTAGAACGGGAAAGTGTACTCCGGTGTGAAGCATCCTCTGGTGCAAGTAGACGAACCCCGCTGGTGGTGACATTGGCGTTTGGTCGCCCCTCATAACAGACAACAGCAGGTCCTCAGGGACTTCAAACTTTGAACAGATCTCAGCAAGGCCGGGTTCAAAAAGCAACCTATCTTAAAAAAACTCAAGGCCCCTGGCCAAGGTTGCGTCATCAAGAAGGTTTTGGTGAGCCATTAAGAAGACAAACAATCTTTTTAATCAGAAGATGAACAGAACAATATCTTCAAAAACAAAGAAAATAAAAGGGTCGGACTCCGCACAACGGATGACCTAAATAGATATTAGGTTTCGCCTCTTTTCCACTGAACCGACGCACGTTCAATAAATGTAGCGCACGATTCAATCAGTAATTGCGAAGAAGAGTTACGAACTCCCCCTTAGAAGTCAAGTTTGTCTTCCATCTTCCGGTGCTCCCAGGGCGTCTCTCGCCATTCAGTTTGGGAGATGATACTCGTAGCCAAATTTGGGTGGTTGTTCCCATTGTATTTACTGAGCTTCACTCGTGATGCCACAGGTGGAAGGCATATTGGCAGAGCGGAGCTCTGGTGGACGTGGCCTGCGGTCCTAGGGTGCTAACTCTAAATAACCACAGGCATCCCTTTTTTGAGGGACATCCTCATCGGCTTACTTTTGCTTTCACTTTCAAATCATCCTTGCAAGGCAGATTGGCAGAGCAAAGTATCAAGCGCGTACCTGCAGCCTCCAGCCTATTCAGGTACTTTTGCTTTCACTTTCGAATCCTCTTCTCAAGGCAAATTGGCGGAGTGAAGTCTTGACGTGCGTTTCAGCGGATCCATACTCGCGCCGAACTTGGATACTTGTAGTGTGTAAACTTTTGTACTAGTCAGTTTGACAAGCTTTGTAACAACTTTCTTAGTAATCAATAATTCGTGTCTTATTCTTTTAATGAATCTGTATCATGTTGGCTTGTGCGAACAATTCTTCTGAACTTAAAAAATAAAAAATCAAAACAATAAGATAGTTTGACTCTGAGCGTGGATTAAGCTAATCTGGCCCTAAAGGAGATGTGCATGGTTCTGACTCAGACTGTGTAGCTCCCTTGTCGAAGTGTCAAGTTTCGCCAATGGTAGTGAAGTCAATGAAAAGTGAACTTTGTGTGAGCGACCCGTTCTTTGCTAGTTGTTAGCTTTCGGAATAGGCGTCGGTTTGTCAAAGTGTTGCTATTTAGCTTTATATTGATCTGGAGTGACAAACGGATGGTATTTCCAGTGTTGGATTCTTACTCGTCATATTGTTGAGTCTTGGTTATCAGGGCTTTGTGTATTTGTTTGTAGGAGTTGGGTCGTGTTTAGAGGTAGCTTTCACACTCCGATCCATGTGAGGTAGTGGAGGGTTGTTGATAAGCATATAAGTGAGACATTTTATGCCCCTAAATATACAATTGATAAGTCTAATTATCTAATAAAAATATCTTATTACGTGTATTTTTTGTATTTTCTAGAAATTCAAGCACTAATCTGAAATCATACACAAAGTAGCATAATAAGGCTAAGATCAAGAACTAGAAAAGTCATTGGAAGTTCACATATGCATTGTCCAAGATCAAAGATTTTCAAGCCCAAAGACCCATGAAGTCAAGCCTACAAAGTATCATCATTTACGAATCTCGAGGAAATCAACTTGAAGATTTGGACCACATGGAAACTTCATCATAGCCAAAAAATCTCTACAAACTTCATTATCCATTCTCACATTTATACTCCATCACTTTTATGTTCCACCTTATTTTACTTTTACACTCTTTTATATCTTTAATCCATCACTTTTACACTTCACCTTATTTCACTCCAACATTTTACATCCACTCCATTATCCCTACACATAAGTTTCACCCTTCTTCATTTATAAACACCCCACACATGAACACACTTAGGAGAACATTTTGGAGAGATAAATAGTTGAAGTAGTTGTACTTTAGAGACAAATAAGTGAAGTTTGGCCTAGAGCTTACCATGTTTAGCTAACATCCCACCTTAAGGTGTGGGTGAGCCCATGGGAGGATAGCTCCATGAAGGCTTTTTAGATTTATTTATTTCCATTTTCATGTATTAGAGAAGCTTGTTTAGTTAGATTAGTCTTGTAGTTTTGTTATGTCATGAATCTATGAGGTAAGTTAGATGTTTTGTATTTCATTATATTTGAATTCAACTAATGTTTTATTCTACTTCTTAAGCTCGAGATTAGATAAGTTTCTATACTTGCAATTTCTCTAACAAACTCCTTACAATGTTTACATATTATTAGTCTAAAATTTTATTGTGATTTGCTAGATATTTGGTGTTTCATTTAAGTATGGATTCCTTGTATGCTTTTAAGTCCACATTTGATTCTTGGGTTTCTAATATAACTTAAGCTTGAAATCAATTTGCTCATAATGCCATAATTTTCATCCTAAGGTGAGATGAGAATCTACCTTAGAATGTATTAACGAATTTGGAAAAGATTAATTTAAGAGTGGCCTAATGGTGCAAACTTAAAGCCCTAACTCTCACATTTAGGTTTTACTTTGCATTTTTGTTTCAAACACATCACCAATCACTTATTTTCTAACTAGATTAAGTTTCAAAAGTTATTTAAAGATTAGTTTTTCGAATTTTATAGCTTTCCTTGTGGGATTCTACTCGTACTTGTCGCTATCTAACTCAATAGATAATTGTGCACTTGTGGTAAGATTTGAGATCAATCAATTGTTTTTCGGACAAGCCTTATCCTGACCCATGTAATCAACATGAAGTTCACATTTCCCATGTTTCTTTTTCGCCGATGTGGCACTAGCCAGCCAGTGTGGCTGTTGGACATTGGTCTTTCTCTCGGACTGACTAGAGTTTCATTGTCCGTGCGGGGTGATTATTCCCTCTTATTTGGGTCCAGACTCTGATATGTTTGTCCCACGGGCCCGAGCTGTAATTGCTAACAATACAGTTGTTTCAGTGTTGCGTAGTGGTCGTCTCGCTAAAGGTTGGTCTCTTCAAATGGTTCATTTCGCCTGATTCGCAGTGCACTTGATGCACTGGTGAAGAGTGAAACTATTGTATCCATCTGGTGGAGCCAAAGCCTTCCCAAGATGATGTTGTAGGTGGATGGGGCATCAACCACCATGAAGTCCTGGAAGAAGATTTTCTGTAGTTGTGGCTCTCCCGCCACTACGGTTAATCTGATTTTCCTGATAGGGAAGCATTTGTCTCTGCTAAACCTGATCATTGGGTGACTAGCGGGTGTCAAGTTCTCCTCTTTGAGCTGCATGCCGCAGAATGCGTTGAGGAACATGACGTTCAGAGAGCTCCCTGTGTCTACCAAGGACCCTTTCACTTCACACTTTGCTATGAGGACCGAGATGATCAGGGTGTCATTGTGAGGAGAATGGACGCCTTGGAGGTCCTTATCCGTGAATGTCATCGATGGGATCGGGTTGTAGATACGTGCATACTACACTTGTCGATCCTCATAAGTGGGCTGAACTCGCATCTCGCGGAGCGTCCTTTTTCGGGACCTGTTAGATTGCTCACCTTTTGAGCTGACCCCATGAAGGACATATATAATGTTGGGAGTTTTTTTCTCTCTTTTTAACGACATCTTCCCTTTCTTTGCCCGGTCTTGTCCTTTTTTTCGAGTTCATGAATTCTTTGAGCTTGCCCTTCTTGATCCTGTACTCAATCTCGCTTTTGAGACTTTTACAGTCCTCAGTGTTTTGGAACAGTATTTGCCGTTATCGCGCTCCCCACTGCTTGGCAGTCCACTTCACTTCTCCCCAATTCTTAATAGTGTTGAGGACGTCGGACAGGCTGATGTTCATTGGAGTAAAAGATTTGGACCAGATGAAGTTGGAGGCTTAAACTTGCATTGTGCGGCCAGAGTTTGGCTTGCTGTCATTTTGCTTCCTCTATTTCTGTCATCGTTCTCCTGTTTCTTTCCCTCATTTTTGTCTCTGGGACCATAGGGTTTATTTTCAACTTCAGCTTCCTTTTTGGTGATCAACATCTCATCGAGAGTGATGTATTTCAGGGTGTTCTTCAGGAAGTCCGCCATGTCAGTCGGAGGCTCCAGAGTGAGAAAGTTGTAGAACTGGCCTCTCCTCATACCCGAGGTGAAGGTTGTGACCGAGTGTCGTTGTTGCAGTTGTCGATGAGAGTTAGCTCATCATTGAAGTGGGTGATGTACTCTCTCAGTGTCTCGTTTAGTTTCAGTCTAAGGCTAGGCAGGTAATGCAGGCCCTTCCTGATCCATTGGCTACCGACAAAACGTGTAAGGAACATTTTGACCAGCGTCCAAAATGACTCAATAAAATTCGGAGGGAGACTGTGAAACCAGGTCAACTATTTTCTTCAAAATGGTGGGGAATGTCCGACACATTACTGCTTCAGATTCTTCTTTGAGTGTCGTTACATGTTGGTAATGGCGTAAGTGGTTGGACGGGTCTGTTGTCCCATCATAAAATTTCAGCTTTGGAGGGATGAACTTCTTCGGCAATGGCTCGTTCATGATGTGATCCATGAACGGGGGGACGGTGAGGTTGTACAATGCGTCCGGATTGGTCGCCCCGGGCCGGAGGGGTTATACGAGACGAGTTTGTTGGCTTTAGACGTCGGGTCTTCGTTGACTGTTCCCCTGCCCTTGGTTCGTTGAACGCGCTCTTTGGTGTCTTTTGGAGACTAGGCTTTTTGCGGTTCCCAGTCTCCTTCCTCGGGTGGAGAGTTTCGCTGAACGAACATCTCCACCGCTTGTGCGATTTGCTTCACTTGGGCTGATAGTCAATCCACCCTAAGGTCTGTCGCGGCTGCCACTGGCGCGGGGGTCCGGGGCTGTTCCCCCGGCGAAACCGGTGCCACCGGTACTAACGGCGCTCCGCCGGTTCAAGGGCTCAACGATTTCTCCAATATTACTAGATCTCGTGGTTACCATATTTTTGGACTATAAGGAAGGGTGTTATCATTGTTTTCTTAGGAACTTTTTCGTTCCCCATAGTCGACGCCAAACTGATGGTGTCAAATTTTGTTATCCTTGACCTGCACAAGGAACATAATGAGCCAAATATCACCATTGTTGCGGCCGATGACCCCCGATGTTTAAGTCAAACAAGGCTTGAGAAATGTGTAATGTTGTAAATTGGATTATGTACCGTACATTTGTTCCAACCTTGTGGCCTATTTGTCATGCAAGAGTCTTTGTTCGACTAGGAAAATATATTTTGATGAAAATCTTTTCCTTGTTAGGAGTCGTCCATGTAGGAGAGTTTCCTTGCACGACTTGTGCTCCTAGATCTGCAGGGGATTCTTCCCATGTTGAGTGTTGTCCATGCAGGAGAGTTTTCATGCACGACTTATGCTTCGGTATTTGTTTCCTGATAGGAGTCAGTGTATTGTTGACTCCTATTAGGAAACAAAATCTTGTCACATATACAATCGATGATCCCCAATTTAAACATGATTATCTTGTCAAAATCAATAAATTAATTAGTAAATAAAAAAAAATACAAACGACTAAACCTTACTAGAATCTTAAAAAATAATTGACAGATTTAAATATCCAAATCAATAACCGGTAACTATCCAAGATTTATCAAATGAATTCAACACACGTAAAAAGGAAATTCATCAAATGAAAAATGAAAGATTTATTTTTTCAAAAGATAAATAACCATTAGGATAATAGTATACTAGAAACATCATTAACCTGAACAGACATTTCTCAAGAAGAAGATGAATATATTCTCAAAAGTAAAATTCATAAATGATATATCAATATTATATTAGTAATAAATAAAGAATATAAAATAATTACAAATGCACTAATAAACTCATGTGCAAATTTAAAATCTAAATGATTAATTCCTTCCAAATATTTTGAGAAAACAAAAGAACAGTTATATGGTGCAAATCGACAACAATTACGAGTAAACTACAAATTATCAAATGCTCACATTTGTCATTAAAAAGTATTGTGGAATTGACCATTGTTGTAATTGTATTTTTATATCAGGTACTTGACATTCTAAACTATTAATTATATTTGATTACCCTTGCTAGAGGATACAAAACGGGTTAATCTTAATTAGAAAGACATTTGGACTTGTAAATTTCTGAATGGGACTAATGGGACCACCTCAAGCTGGACCATCTAGGCCTAACAACGCATTCTCTCATCTTAACAGGCTTTACCGACTGACCAACCCGACTACAAGGCATTAAGGGCCTATCAACACCTTAACTACAAGGCATTTTAGAGTCTACCAACTCCTTAGCTACAAGGATTTTTAGGGCTTGCCAATGCTCTCTTGGCTATACCAAACATTATTCCCCAGAAATTTAAAATCCAAATGGCTCTGATACCAAAACTAACCCAGAACAAAGTCCAATTATAATAGATTTATTCAAATTATAATACAAATTCAGCTATATATTGGGCTTTCTCGTGGTAGGCAGCTCCTGCAGTTGTCATTATCCTAGACTAGGAGCTGGCTATCAACTATTCTCCTCCATACACAAGTCACAAAGATCAAGCCATGTAGTTGTGTAATAGGAGATTGACTATGTAATGGATAAGGATGTTTGACCTCATCCAAATCATTGTTTCCTTATCACGTGTATCATATACAAGGCTTGAATCCCTGTAGAGAATATTGTAGATGAGATGAAATAAATAATCAAACCACAAAACAGTAAAATGGAGTGTTTCTATTAAAGCAATTGTTTTAATTTGTTTGTGTGTTTACTTAAATGGTTTTACACCATTAAGAGTGTTGAATTTCTCGTATTCAAGTGATAACAATGATTATGCAACACTTCAAAAGATAAGTAGCTTGAGTTGTCGAAAGGCTTCTTGTTTTGTATGCGTAATTTACGAGTATGCATCTACTATACAAAATTTTATTTATTTATATGTTATGCAAGGGGAAATGCACACACTTGCCATTTCAGAGCATCCAATGATTCATTAATCATTATAGATGTTGTTGTAATTAAGACTCATAAAGACATTGCTAAATTGTGGTATAACAACATTACAAAAAAAATACACATGACGTTGTAAAGTGACATGAAAAACTAAATACAAATCTTTTTTTCTAGAGATGCAACGTTTGTATGACAATCACTACTCATAAAATAAAGTTTAATCCTAAATCGCAGAACAAATACGACAAAAAATAACAATAATTTGATGAGATTTGACAGAGGTTGACAACGTGTGATGTATAGCTCTTGCTATTATTTAAAATTAAAGTAATGGTTTTTTTTGCACTTAAGCAAATAAAAAAAAGATTAAAAAGAGGGAAAAAAAAAAACCTAACATGGCCTTTCTTGATTTTTAGTTTATTACACCACTTAAAGATTTAGATGGTAGTCGTGATAAAAAAAATGCTAGTGGTAATATACAGTCCCTTCCATTTTTTCCATTTCTACTTTATTTGGTTGAGCTATCAGGTCAAGTATATTTAAAAGTTAGGAAAGTGACAAACTCATGCCCAATTCGCAGTCAAGGATAAGAGTGTGGGTGCATTATTCTCACTATTTCAAATACGTGGCCTTACAATTTTTTCCAAGTGGGTATGGTTGGTAAGATTTGAAAACTTTTAGGGGCAAAATTGGAATTTGATAACATGCATCCTAATCTATTTATTTGAAAATTCACGTAGTTACCCAAAAGAGCCTATTTTCTAGAATTTATGTTTTTATTTAAAAAAAAAAAACTATTTTTATCAAGTTGATTGATATTTTGAGTTTCCTTTTTTTTTTTTTTTTTTTTTTTTGAAATTTATGTTTTGCCCATTTTAATATATAATGGATAAAATCATATTTCTTCCTCCACTTGTATTCTTTATCCCCTCTTCCTATCTT
The DNA here is from genome assembly GCA_963556465.1 of Berberis vulgaris. NCBI lineage: Eukaryota > Viridiplantae > Streptophyta > Magnoliopsida > Ranunculales > Berberidaceae > Berberis > Berberis vulgaris. The sequence continues at coordinate 29,012,989 of OY747127.1, read as the reverse complement.
CTTCCTCATTTCATTCCCTATTCTTAAAGGTACAACCAACCACCACCATCTCACCGCAACTACAATGTCAAATGCACAACAAACTCCATTTTCACATCCTCCACCTAAGTGCAACCAAAGTTGTAGTACCAGTGCAATACCCACCATCTAATTTCTCTCTAATTAATAACATAGCCACCGCCGTCCATATCCACCATTATTCTTCCTTTTAAATCTAACAACACCTCCATCAGCTCGTGCTTTCATGTTCACCGTCATAGTGCAACTTAAGTTGCAATCCAACCAAGTACAACATCTACCATTTCCTTTCATTTCTACTTATGGTCATCGGTCAAAACCACCACCGGCCAAATCCACCATCATTCCTCGTTTCAAATACAACAACACCTCCACCAATCCGTGTCAGATGTATCATCCCCTTGTGTTTTCTCGTCAACCATCATGTACAACCAAACTTGTAGTACGACCACTGCAACATCCATCACCTCATATCTTTTCCGATCAAGTTAAGAGCACCACCAGTCATCACCACCACCCATATCCACCTTATTCCTCATTTAAAATCCAACAACACCTCCATCAGCTTGTGTCAGATCTACCGCGAGTTCATGTGTTCACGTCTACTGCCACAGTGCAACAACCCTAAGTTGCAGCTCAATTTTTTTTTTTTTTTTTTTTTTGTGTCAATTCTCCAATTCCCTTTTGAGTGAGATCTGCCCAGTGATTCACCGCAAATTATCACCTCCACATCCTCTGTTACCACCGACCACTACCATTTTTCGCCTCACTAAGTTGCACTAGCATCAAGCATAATACATATTTTTCAGGTTGGTCAAATTCAAGGAGTTATAGACAATAAAAAAATCATTGTTATTTTTCAGATAACCATGGCCATTGAAAATTTTAACAGGGGATTTTGGAAATAAATTGTGCACGACATCTGAACACTTTTACCTTTTATTAGTGTAATTTTCGTGTTATGGTATGTAGATATCTTATGTAGGAATAGACACACACTCGTCACTTTAGAGCATCGACAAACAATTCACCAGTCGGTAAAATGTTGTTATTGTTAAAAACTCATAAAGACGTTGCTAAATTGTAGTATGACAAGATCATAAAGACGATACAAACTAACCTGACAAACTAAAGACATATTATTTTGGAAATGGAATGTTAGTATGTCAGTTACTGCTCATGAAACCAAGTGCAATCTTGGATCGAAGACAAACACATGACAAAATAACTTAATGATATTTGACGAAGTTAGCCCTAATGTAGAGTTTCTATCCTATGAAATTACTATGGTAAAAAAAATAAAAGGATGAAGAACTAAATTGTGTTGGTGCAAAGAAAGGAAGAATAGAGGAATGAAAAACCTAACGTGGGCTTTACAAAATCTAACCAATACATGGTGGGTATGAACAAAAGGTTGGTGATAAATGATAATACACAATCGCATACATACTTTTATTGGGCCAAGTGATCGGGCAGGATCAATCGAAAATTAGGAAAAATGTTGCGAAACTCATGCCCGGCCCACACCCCTCGAGGATAAGAGTGTGTGGTGTCAATGACAATAATGGAAAATTAACAGGGACAATCTAGTACATTTTTTCGATTTCTTGTTCTGACAAGCAACTATCTAACTCCCCATCTCAAGCGAGCAAAGTCTATAAAATTTTTAAGGGAATGTAATGGTTGTTTTTTTGCATTGAAGCAAATAAATTTTTTTTTAAAGAGGAAAAAAAAACCTAACATGCTCTTTCTTGATTTTTAGTTTATTACACCACTTAAAGATTTAGGTGGTAGTCGTGATAAAAAAAATGCTAGTGGTAATATACAGTCCCTTCCATTTTTTCCATTTCTACTTTATTTGGTTGAGCTATTAGGTCAAATATATTTAAAAGTTAGGAAAGTGACAAACTCCTGCCCAATTAGCAGTCAAGGATAAGAGTGTGGGTGCATTATTCTCACTATTTCAAATACGTGGCTTTACAATTTTTTCCAAGTGGGTATGGTTGGTAAGATTTGAAAACTTTTAGGGGCAAAATTGGAATTTGGTAACATGCTTCCTAATCTATTTATTTGAAAATTCATGTAGTTACCCAAAATAGCCTATTTTCTAGAATTTATATTTTTATTTAAAAAAAAACTATTTTTAGCAAGTTGATTGATATTTTGAGTTTCCTTTTTTTTTTTTTTTTTTGAAATTTATGTTTTGCCCATTTTAATATATAATGGATAAAATCATATTTCTTCCTCCACTTGTATTCTTTATCCCCTCTTCCCATATTCTTCCTCATTTCATTCCCTATTCTTAAAGGTACAACCAACCACCACCATCTCACTGCAACTACAATGTCAAATGCACAACAAACTCGCATTTTCACACCCTCCACCTAAGTGCAACCAAAGTTGTAGTGCAATACCCGCCATCTAATTTCTCTCTAATTAATAACATAGCCACCACCGACCATATCCATCATTATTCCTCCTTTTAAATGTAACAACACCTCTATCAGCTCATGCTTTCATGTTCACCGTCATAGTGCAACCTAAGTTGCAATTCAACCAAGTACAACATCTACCATTTCCTTTCATCTCTACTTAAGGTCATCGGTCATCACCACTGGCCAAATCCACCATCATTCCTCATTTCAAATACAACAACACCTCCACTAACCCGTGTCGGATGTATCATCACCTTGTGTTTTCTCGTCCACCATCATGTACAACCAAAGTTGTAGTGCGACCACTACAACATCCATCACCTCATATCTTTTCCGATCAAATTAAAAGCACCACCAGTCACCACCACCACCCAGATCCACCATTATTCCTCATTTCAAATCCAACAACACCTCCATCAGCTTGTGTCAGATCTATCGCGAGTTCATGTGTTCATGTCTATTGCCACAGTGCAACAACCCAAAGTTGCAGCTCAATTTTTTTTTTTTTTTTTTTTTTTTTTTTTTTTGTGTCAATTCTCAAATTCCCTTATGAGTGAGATTTTCCCAGTGAGTCACCACAGATTATCACCTCCATATCCTCTGTCTACCACCGACCACCTATTTTGTTGAGACCGCTACCATTTTTTGCCTCACTAAGTTGCACTAGCATCAAGCATAAATACATATTTTTCAGGTTGGTCAAATTCAAGGAGTTCTAGACAATAAAAAAAAATGTTATTTTTCAGATAACCATGGCCATTGAAAATTTTAACAGGGGATTTTGGAAATAAATTGTGCACGACATCTGAACACTTTTACCTTTTGTTAGTGTCATTTTCGTGTTATGGTATGTAGTAGGGGTGGGCATTTCGGACCGAAAACCCGGACCGAACCGACAACCGGACCAATTGGGTCGGTTCGGATCGATTTTTTATTAATTATAAATTTTTCGGTTTTAAAACCCGGCCCGGCTCGAAGTTTCTAGTCCGAGTCTCGGTTTCCCTTTCTGAAATCTGTCGGGTAACCGGCCCGGCCCAGGTTAAATAGTTAAAAGTAAAAAACCCTAAATAGCATTTAGTTACAATTACTGAACTTTATAAAATTCTGAACTTTGGGCTGAAATTATCTTTTCAAATTATTCTCAAATTTTGAACTTTATCTTTTCAAATTCTTTAGGATGAAATTATCTTTTCAAATTCTGAACTTTGGGCTGAAATTTGGACTTTAAAAAAAAAAATTCAATTTGAATGTTGCTCTTAGGACCGAGACCGGCCCGAAATTCGGTTAACCGGGACCTCGGTTAACCGGTCAACTCGGTTTGGTTTCGGGTCTCATAAACACGGGCTTAAATTTCTCGGGCCGATTTTTGATTTTTACATTTTGGGCCGGTTACTCGGACTTGCCCAGCCCTAGTATGTAGATATCTTATGTAGGAATAGACACACTCGTCACTTTAGAGCATCGACAAACAATTCACTAGTCGTTAAAATGTTGTTATTGTTAAAATCTCATAAAGACGTTGCTAAATTGTAGTAAGACAAGATCATAAAGACGATACAAACTAACCTGACAAACTAAAGACATATTATTTTGGAAATGTAATGTTGGTGTGTTAGTTACTCTTCATAAAACGAAGTGCAATCTTGGATCTAAGACAAACACACGACAAAATAACTTAATGATATTTGACGAAGTTAGCCCTAATGTAGGGTTTCTATCCTATGAAATCACTATGGCAAAAAAAAGAAAAAGGATGAAGACTAAATTGTGTTGGTGCAAAGAAATGAAGAATAATCAACACGTAAAAGAAATTTTTGATTAAATCATCTTGAAATTTCATAATGCACAACACAATCGATAAAACTTCTTTTTTGACTGTTGAGTAATTGACTTGAACGAAGTTCCAAATACCAGAATGATATCGGACTAATTGGATTGAAGTAGAATCAGGAAGACGTTGTTTAAGAATACCACCGTACCCTTGATTAGACGCATCTATTTCTACGATCTTGAAAGCCTTGGAATCTGAGATTCTTAAACAAGAAAGATTCTTGACTTGGGTTTTGACTTGACGAACAAATATGAACAAAAAGTTGGTGATAAATGATAATACACAATCGCATACATACTTTATTGGGCCTAGTGATCGGGCATGATCAATAAAAAATTAGGAAACTCATGGCCGGCCCACACCCCTCGAGGATAAGAGTGTGGTGTCAATGACAATAATGGAAAATTAATAGGGACAATCTGGTAATCGATTTCTTGTTCTGACAAGCAACTATCTAACTCCCCCGTCTCAAGCGAGCGAGCCAGCAAAGGCTATAAAAGAGAGAGAGAGCTCTCTAAAGCCAACGAACTCTTTCACTCATCATCCATCATCATCAGTTTTTTTCTCTCTGTCTTCTCTCCTTCTTCGTCGTTGATAAGTTAGGGTTTCCGAGAAATTTTACTCCGTCTCCCCCAAGTGTCATCTCCTCTATTAATGCTGCTTCACTGCTCACTTTCTTACTGATATCTTCTACTGGAAGCTTTTGCGATGGCGTATGAACCAAAGAAGCTGATTGACGATCCCAACGGTCTGCATTTTACCGATTCTTGCCTTTTTTTTCATCGATCTTTGTTTACTTCAACATCTAATGCACAATTTTTTAGTTCTGTTGTTGCTATTGGGGAAATTACTGTCTTCCCTGTTTTCAGTGCGATTGATTGATGGACTTTGAAAATTTCAGATGTTGTGACTGAGTTTATTGAAGGTTTAGTCGAAACTTATCCTGCATTACAGTACTTGGATGGTTTCCCTCAGGTAATTGAACATTTGGTGATTATTGCTCTTCGATTCGTGTTAGAAATTTTTGTGATCGAAGGTTGATGGAGATGAGTTCACTGTTGTCCGTTTCAGGTTAAAGTTGTGTTGCGTGAGGATGTTACCAATAGAACATATGATAAAGTCGCGGTGATTTCAGGTTCGGAATCTTACTGTGCGTTGTTTTTGCTATTGTAGAGTAGATCAGTTCATAATGTACACTTTCTCATGCAATTTGCAAGCATACTGTTTTGTGAGATTAAACTATACGAAGAAAGGCAAGAGATTTAGGGAGTTTTTCATATGTGGAAATTAAACTTAATAAGTAAAGCTTCAGGAAAAAAGAAATGATCAATGAAGAAAAAGTTTCATTTCAGATCGAATTTGAAAAGGTCAAAAGCTGCATTGTGGTTATCCAATTGTAGTTTCTCAAATGACTAGTGTTCTTAGAATAGAGTTTTGTTGATTTTTTTAGCAGGCTGCAGTCATTTCAGGGAGGAAATCTTCCTGTGCTTTGTTTTTGCTATGTTAGATCAGTTCATAATGTGTGCACTTTTTTCATGCAATTAGCAAGCATGTGGTTTCCTGAAGTAAAAAGGAAAGATCAGCTTTCGTTCGATTTAGTGAATTTTCATTTTCATTCAACTTAATAGGTAAAGCTTTCAGAAAACTGAAATGATTAATGAAGAAAAGGTTTCATGTATGTTCAAGTTTTGATCATGATTGAAAAGGTCAAAAGCTGCGTTGTTGTTATCCAATTGTTCTTTCTCAAATGACTATAATGTTCTTAGAAAAGAGTTTTGTTGATTTTGGCTGGTTGTCGAGCTGCTTTTAACTCAACAATGCATATGAAGGTTTTAGTGTTTATAATTGGTTGTTCTGTGTTACAGGGGGTGGAAGTGGCCATGAGCCTGCTCATGCTGGTTTTGTCGGGGAAGGAATGCTGACTGCAGCCATCTGTGGAGATGTTTTTGCCTCTCCTCCAGTTGATGCTATTATGTCTGTATGTGTTGTTGTGTTTGATTTAGAATAATTTTGTTTGTTATCACCTGAATTCAGATTATCGATCAATCATTTCCGAATATAAAACTAACACTATCCACTTTAGGGCATTCGAGCTGTGACAGGCCCTAAGGGATGTCTTCTCATTGTCAAGGTAATGTAACTATTATCACTTTTCTTTTTTGCATTGCAGTTCTTGGGTTCTTGAAGAATTTCATTTTCAGTATGATTAGCTAACTACCTTATGATTTACATATATAATTATCATGAAAGTCTATTAAAAATCTTGGTTTCCTTAATGCCTTTTTCTGTAGTGGAAATTTTAAGAACATAGTTCTAATTTGAAATAAAGGTTCTTTTTACTTGATGTTCCATTGCTTATATTTTTGTATTGGGCACTGATAGAATTATACTGGAGATCGCTTAAATTTTGGTCTGGCTGCTGAGCAAGCAAGAGCTGAAGGTTTTAAAGTGGAGGTATTGTTCTCTATCAAAATTCTCTATGAAAAAAAATAGTTCAATATCAAGTTGACATTAGTTTCTTGTAGGTAGTTATTGTTGGAGATGATTGTGCTCTCCCCCCCAGAGATATAGTTGGTCGAAGAGGTTTGGCTGGGACCATTCTTGTGCAAAAGGTAAATAATCGTGCCCTAATCCCTATCTTGTTAATGTTAAAAAGGAGAAACTGGACTTTGGCATCTGTTATTGTTGTGGACTTGAGTATTGTGAACCGGTAATGTATGAGATAGGAAGTTATCCAATTGGGTGATGAAATGATGAACCCCGAATTATTTAAATGTGATATACTGATATATATATATATATATTTTGTTGTGAAAGGTATTTTGGTGTTCTCCTCACGCATGCCTTTGCTGTTAATCTTTTGGTACCCATTGGCAATTATTAGCGACATGTCGAATTAGAACACTCCCTATCATTAAAAATATTAAATGAACAGCAACCAGCCACAACATTGAATGGAGTAGGAAATGATAAACAAGTAAAATGTTAAAATCCATGGGACACACCCTTACTATTTTCCTCAACATCAATCCAATAACCTAGAGTGGGTTTAAGCCTTCAATGTACCTTGAGGCTTGAGGATACACCTCTTCCAAAAATTACATAAGCCTCATAGTAACTAGGAAGGCATAAGGCTTGATGCTACCTCAAGGCGTAACTATGAATGTAACATAGGAAGTTCAACACTTATTTTGTGTGACACCTGAATAAATGATTGAGTGGCCATTTATCAGTTAAGGATGATGTGGATAAATTAAATTTGCGGGTAGCAAACTCATTTGATGCCGTTTGATTCTGTTATGACCCATTAAACTAATTGTTAGTTAATTGATGTTTAGTGGCCCTTTAGATGCACTCAAAGTACCGCTTCTTGAATATTGTGACTAACTTGAAATCCTTCTATTTCTTTGTCAACAGGTTGCTGGGGCTGCAGCTGCTGCTGGCCTTTCTCTTGTCGATGTTGCCGTAGAAGCAAAAAAAGCATCTGAAATGGTTGGAACGATGGGTGTTGCATTGTCTTATTGTACATTGCCTGGAAAGATAAATCCAGCTGATCGTTTGGGTCCAGGAAAGATGGAGCTCGGTCTTGGAATTGTAAGTTATGGAGTTACCTCTTTCTTTCTCATATATATATATATATATATATACCATAGTTGCTCATGTTCGATACTGTTTTTTAGACATCTCAGTTTCATAAGTTTGGCAGGGTAGTTGTTAGCTTGATACGTTTGACATGGACAGTCAACACACTGTATGCCTATCTTTCTGTTTTCCTTGCAATTTTCTGCAACTCACTGAAGTTCATTAAACATCTGTATTTTAGCATGGAGAGCCTGGTGCTGCTGTAGCGGACTTTCAACCTGTGGATACCATAGTTTCACATGTTCTCTCTCAGATATTGTCATTGGTATGTCTTAAACAACTGATATTTTCTGAAATGGTTTATCTTGGGAAATCAAAAAGGCAGAGAGTCTTGTTTGAGCTATTACTTCTAGAAATAACTTGATTAAGCTTATCATTCCTCATTTGACCTATGGTTGTCTCTGCCACTTTGTAATTAAGATCAAAAGGCATTGCCAGATTAGCTGCCTTCATTTCTTACAGGTCAACACATTCCATAGCACTTCACACGTATAAGCAAAAACACAGATACACAATGGTTTAGAGGAAAACTGCTTATATTGTGACGGATTCCATTTTCAAAAGGCAGCGACTACTCCACACCACCATTTCCTTTTTCTCACACCATTCTACTCTCCCACACCACCTACTTTCTTTCTCACACCACCTATATAAACAAAAAACCAACATTTTTTCCCTCCCCATTCAAATTGAAACTCCATTCCTCTCTCCCCCATTCAAATCTCTTCCCTCTCCCACATTCAAATCTCTTGCAAAATCGAAACCAATCTCTTCTCTCCCTCAAAATGAATCCTAAATCGCAACCTCCCAAAATTTTTTCAGAAAAAAAGTAATTTCATGGAAACTTCAGAAATATTTTCAATCACAAAAACAAAGTAAACTTAAGAAAAAATTTTAGTTTTCACAAAAAAAAAAAAATATTATTTGCCTGCAAAACCTCGTATTGATTGGGCGAACAGTAAAAAAATTTGTTGTTCGCCCGGAACTCTGGGAGGTTTTGCAAAAACCTCGCAGAGTTCCGAGCGAGATTTTGTCAACAAATTTTTTTAGGACAGATTTGTGCGACTTTAATAAAATGATCATAACTTGCTCATTTCAAAACATTTTCAAGTGATTCAAGTTGTGTTTATTAGATAACTCAGAGTATTACAACTTTTGTGTTTTGATCAACTTGAAAATCGGTCTCGATCGAGCATATAAGTTGGCCGAAAGTCAGTAACACTATCCCGTTTTATTGCGAGACAGATTTGTGCAACTTTAGTAAAATGACCATAACTTGCTCATTTCAAAACATTTTCAAGTGATTCAAGTTGTGTTTATTAGATAACTCAGAGTACTACAATTTTTGTGTTTGGATGAGCTTGAGAATCGATCTTGATCGAGCTTATAAGTTGGCCAAAAGTCAGAGATACTATCCCATTTTCATTGCAAGACAAATTTGTGCGATTTTAGTAAAATGATCATAACTTGCTAATTTCAAGACATTTTCAAGAGATTCAAGTTATGTTTATTAGATAACTCATAGTACTACAAGTTTTGTGTTTTGATGAGTTTGAGAATCAGTCTCAATTGAGAGTTTAAATTGGTCGAAAGTTACTTTGTTTTGCAATTTTTTCATTTTGAATATGGGTTTCTTTGTTAAGTTATGCATATTTATTGGTGGTGTAATTAAAAACAAAAAAACTCAATGGTGGTGTGAGAAAGAGGAAATGGTGGTGTGGAGTAGTCGCTGCCTTTTCAAAAGCTATTATGTTGTAATATGTATTGAATAATTGTAACTCTAGAAAATACTGCCAGCTTGTCTCAAAGATTTAAGCAAGAACATCAAAGTAGGATACACCATAATAGAGAAAATAGAAATAGACACAAGCACAATCATCAATTTCATGTTGGAAATCCAAATCAGGTCAAAACTCACCAACAAAAAAATATGATTATTTTTTCTTCTTATTTAGCAGAAGATTGAAGGGATATCTCCCACATCTTCCAAACAAAACTCTCCCCTTAGAGTATCTCCGACCTTATAGTCAAAATGTTTTTTTTGTTTTCATTTTCATCTGTGAAAGAGGCTCCAACAGTGCGTGTGGACTGCATTTAAATGTTGACGCATTTGACTCTAGTTTATATCCTAACTCCCTTTCTTTATGCCACCTGATAAGGTGTTAACCAAAATCCGACGGCTTATATGGTTTTTGTGAATATGGTTTGGAAAATGAGAATTGGAGCCAAAGACAATATGAGAACCGCTCCTCATTGTTTTTGGCTTTCTACCATTTCAAAATATCCATCCCTACCATGGAGTTTGTTGGATGAGAAGGAAAAACTTGGGGATGAAAAACCTTCATATGCATTTCCATTTTTGGTCCATGGTTGGATATTCTTTTGCAAAGAAGAAAACACCCAAAGATTTAATCCCTATAAATCAGAAAAAAAAACCTAAAAATTATTTGGAAGCAAGTTCTAGACGAATCTGGAAACAAATACCTATTCAAATTGGAACGTTCTAGACTGAAACCATTGAAAAATTGAGGCTCCATAAGCAACTTGTTAATTGGTATTGATGCTAATATGGCTGAGATTGATCTTGCCTAATTTGTTGCACTTTTTGGAAGTCCATCTGTCAAACTAATTGAGTTGAGCCAGCATGTTGTTATTATGTGAGTGCCGTTGGTTTTCACAAAAAAAAATGCTATAGCTTACAACCAGCTCATTTCCATGCCGAATCAAACACTCAAAATTCCAAAAATGTCGCAAATTTACTCCTACTCCATTCATAGAAAACCACAGAACCTACTTTTGTCCTAAATACTCACTGTCCAGTTTTGTCGGGTAGAAAATTGTGTTTCCTTGTGTAGTGTGATAGAAATATTTTACTTGAATATGACGGTGACCTGAGATCCATTGTCCATCTTGAATTATATTGCATACTCGCTCCTTGTAAGCTTCAGATAACGCAAATGGATGAATAGCAAATAATCTGTTAATTTTTAAGACACATGTAATTGCACTTGGATAACTTGAAAGTGAATGTCCCATACTTTTGAAAATAAAAAATCACGTCTAAAGAGAAGATATTGAACAAACAATAAAAAAAAAGTTCAGGAAATGGACCATTACTCAAGCTTGTGGCATGAGTTCTTACCTGAAAACCTTAGTTCTACTATTTCCTTAAGAGTTCCTCTCTAGACTAAATTCCCATATTTCCTTCTTTTTTTTTGTATTATTATTACCTGAAATCATTTGATTTTGCTCTTTCTAACACAAACATTTTGAGAAAGTATGTGAAAGAAATCTGTTTTGATTTCATTAACTTCTGTTGTTCGAGGGAAGTAATACTTAATGAACATAACTTCCAAGATTAACATAGTGAATTGGCGATATGGCCAGTGAATTGTTTGTTATTTAAACAATCAAATAGCTGTCAGGTAGCTTTTATGATATTCAGCATAAGTTTAACACCCCAAGTGGAAACCAAATGAATGTATGCTGATTTTGGGTTCAGATATGGAAGTGAAAGACGAATAGTTAAATAATTTTTATGTTGTTTTATATCACATAGTTACTTTTTATTCATATCATTTAGTGACTGTAACTATGTCAGGTAGCTTTTATGATATTCAGCATAAGTTTAACACCCCAAGTGGAAACCAAATGAATGTATGCTGATTTTGGGTTCAGATATGGAAGTGAAAGACGAATAGTTAAATAATTTTTATGTTGTTTTATATCACATAGTTACTTTTTATTCATATCATTTAGTGACTGTAACTATGTTATTTAGCCTGTGATTCTGACAAAAATAACTTTTTTGTTCTACCAGGAAACACGTTATGTTCCAATCACAAGAGGGTGCAGAGTTGTGGTCATGGTTAATGGGTAAGTCTGTTGTTTGTTTATGTCATACTAAATCCAATAACTTTGTTACACATACCAGTAAGATTTGGTCCAAATTGGAAACTTTCTTAGGTACTCAGTTGTGTCGCTATGCTCCTTTCTTTAGCCTTTACGACATTAAATGAACTTTATTGCTCTTTAAACCTAAGTATGGTGTGGATGTTTGATTAAATGACATGTTATGAAGAGTGGGTGAGAGATAACAGTTGTCATCGTAAAAGCTGGTTATTCCTTTGTCGTAAGAGGCTCAAGGTCTTGGAGACATTCCTTGTGAGTTGTATGTTTAAGAAGGGAGATGTTTCTATATTTTGTAATTAATTGAGATCGTAACCTTTTTTTAATGCCTTATTTTCAATTGCTCTTTACTTGTATTATACATGTGAGTGTTGGAGACATTCTTGGTACCACGTCTAATTTGACATAATCCAAAAACATGACTCTTGGACTTTATTACATCATTTTTTGCATGATCGGAATTTGTTATTGTTTGAAAGGTGAGATTGTTTTTTATGAGGTCAATAACTTGATTCTCCGGACCTGTTATATCATATCACCTACATGCTTTACCATCTATGCTAGATGGCGCTGTTAAAGATAAATTTTACCAAAAAAAAATTAGTTGTCTGTGCTTTTTGTTTCCTATTAATTAAATCAATCTAATTCCCCCCCCCCCCCCCCCCCCCCCCCCACCCACCCACCCAAAAAAAAAAAAAAAAAACCTCCCAACCTAAAAAAAATGTTGCAAAAACAAAGTACTCTGGTGAGTTGGGCTGGCTAGATGGTAACATTGATAATTCATAACGGGTTAGTGACATTTCAAATTTGAAATGCTATGTTGATAGAATTAAAGGAATAAACGAAACAGTAAAGCTAAATGAAGTAATGCCCGAAATAATGAACAATAATCAAAATAAAATATAAAGATTTAAGGAAAATAACTAAAAAATCAAATATTCTTTCAGTAATCTACCGAATAACAATGAACAACCCTTGTCTTATTTATAATTGTCCTAACTTCTCTGGTAAGCTAACAAACCTAACCCTAATTGGTTAGTAATGCCCTAACTATTATTTTGAGCTCTTACTAAGTAGGTCCAATTATTCTTAATATTAATATAACTAATATAATACTATAATATTGCTATTACTGCTTATATCAACCTCCCTAGGTTAAAGAAGCTCGTCCTCGAGTTTGAAGTCGAAAAAGACCCATGAACACAAACAATCGGTGACGGAACACAAAGGCGAAGTGCATGAGCAGAAGTCGACTTCGAACTTTGCTTTTGCAGTGGCTTTTACCCCCAAAAATCAAATGAAAACTTGGCACAAAAAATAAAGTCCAATAGGAATCCTGAGCTCGAAGTAGAACCACTGCTTGATGTGAATGTTGTGCGCAAACTAGTCCTCAAATTTTGATTTAAAATGGACCCAAATTGGATCTGAAAATTCGTCCTGCGGTGGTGTATGTGTTGTCTGGTGGTGGTGAACAACTTGATCATAAAAGTGCTAGAACCAGTAACCAATTTGGAGCAGGGACTCATTGAAAAAAGTCTCTATATTCCTCAAATCGATTGAAAAAGGAGGGTTTTGAGGGTTGCGGCTGCAATGGGGAGGGGACTGAGTCGAGGATGAACGGGTTTCGATGGAGGATGAGGGGTGTGGGGGTGGTGGAGAGGAGAGGAGGGGGTCATCAGGCTGTGATGGAAGTCGAGGAGATTTGGGGGCCCGATCGACTGAGGAGGGTGTAGTTGTTGAAGTCGATCGATCGTAGAAGAGAAAGAGGCGATTGGTAGTTGATTGAGAAGGAGAGTTGTGATCGACTGTGGAGGGAGAGTGTGGGTGCGATTGATTGATGCAGGGGGAAGACGATCGATTGCGGGGCGAGGACGGTCGAGCGATGGATGAGGAGATCAATTGACTTGTGAGTGTGGGATCGATCAATTGTGGTAGAGGGTGGGGTGGGCTGTCGATCAACCATGAGTGGTGGTTGTCGATTGACTGAGAAGGAATGAGGGAGGAGGGAGAAATGGGGGGAAGGCAATCAATTGAGTAGGTGATCACCTGTGCTGCGCCGCCATTGGTGCTCCGGCAGGGTTTCTGTGGCACTGCCGATAGTGGTTGTGCTGTGTGTGTACGTCCCATGGCCTTTTTGATGTCTGCCGTCATGGCCTCTTTAATGTTTTCGTTAATAGCTTCTGTAATCATCAATTTCATCTTCTGCATCTTCTCTTCCATTGCCTCCTCTATTTTCTCTAAGGTTGTCTCTACCTTTGTCTCAATCCGGTTCTTCCAATCTTCTTCTGTCATCTTCCAAGCTATTTCTTCTCAAACAAAATTTCCTCAAATCGAACTAAATAACTAGAACCGGTTCAACTCCGATATGCTCCGATACCAGTTGATAGAGTTAAAGGAATAAACGAAATAGTAAAGCTGAATTAAATGAAGTAATACTCGAAATAACAAATAATAATCGAAATAACAACAATAAAGACTGTAGAAAAATAACTAAGAAATATAATCAACCGAATAACAATAAACAACTCTTGCCTTATTTATAACTGTCTTAACTTCTTTGGCAAGCTAACAAACTATTTTAGGCTCTTCTAAATAGGCCCAATTATTCTTAATATTAATATTACTAATGTAATACTATAATATTGCTCATACTGTTACATCATATGTTCTGTATGTATCCAACATCATCTGGAACTGTACACCAACAATAATCCATCCTGTTTCTCATCACATGTTTACACTCTGTTGTGATCATACTTTATTAAATGCAGTTTGGGTGCCACCCCTATAATGGAGCTTATGATTACATCAGGAAAGACTGTTCCTAAGTTGCAGGTGGAACATGGACTTGCTGTAGATAGAGTTTACACAGGCTCGTTTATGACTTCTCTTGATATGTCAGGTTGGTTAGCATAAGAAATATATTTTCTTGTTTCATATATATGAAATTTTTTTCCCCAGAGTTAATTGATTACAGACCCATTTATCCTACAGGATTCTCAATTACGCTAATGAAGGCAGATGAATTAATTTTGCAGCGTTTAGATGCCCCAACAAAGGCTCCTTATTGGCCTGTTGGTGTTGAGGGTTAGAGACTAAAAAGCTGGATTTTTTTTTTCTCCTTTGCTTCGTTTTTGTTCTTTCTTTAATTGTCCCATGTGTAGGTTTTAGTGCACCACCTTCCCAAAAGAACTAATTCTAAATTTCCCTTTATACTACAGGAAATCGTCCTCCTACAAAGCTTCCTGTTCCAGTTCCAGCTTTACCTTCAAACAACAGTGATGTGGTTAGTGGGAAGTTACATATTATTGCAGTGATGTTCAGCATTGAAAGTTACTTTGTTGTGAGCTTGTTAATCCGCATGTCTCTTTGTTTCTTGTCCTCTTTTTTACCAGGAGAAAAAACCACCCCAATCTCTCTCCACAACAAAAGTACAATTAGATATTAAACTCATTCTTACCTTCGTATTCAACCCCCAAATGCAGGGCATTCAGCCCCAGCTCATCTTGTTGTCTTCCTCCCCTCCCATCGAATTATTCCAGGTAAGAAAGCCACCTTCATGAACTGATTCAGTTGCATCATGATCTCCGAAACATCCCTTAGCCCAGCTACTCGTTCTCATCACCATAAACCAAAACGATTTTTCAGCAGCATCACTATCAAGGCCGAGAAGATAGTCTCCTAAGCAAGCAATAAGCTTTTTTTTTTTTTGCCCTTAAACTTGACCCAAACAATCTAGCTTTGTTAACCATTTCCACAACTCTCTCTAATTTTTTCTTAACTGGACAGCCTCAATTGACAAAAAAAATCAATGGGGTAACCCTCTGACTCATCAATCCCGAATTAGACAGGCCTTGGACCTGACACACTTGGAGACACTAGATGGGCTTGATAAGTTGAAACTCACTTCCTCTCAGTTTCAAATGTACCCATGTCTACGGGTTTGTAATGGGCTGCTCCACAAACCCAAAAAGTTCCCACAATGATCTGAATCACATGCGTCCTCATGACTCTCATCTCGAGATCCCAATCTGGTCATTTAAATTTGAACGAGTACATATCCCCACCATCACAATCAGTCAGATTTTGTATTGCCATTTTTTGTCAGGTTTCTTTCTTGTAGCAGATGATATATGAGAAAGTCATTATACCCCCTGCAGCCACTAAATGTGGACCACCTCCATTTGTTTACACTCTTCCAACACAGCTACTCCCTCCATTGTTGGAAGCCTTAATGTTGATGTGTCGGAAGCCTCAATGTTGGATCAAACTGATCTCCATCTTAGGATCATCTAGTTCATTCTTTTGATGATGGTTGGACTCTTGTCAACCTTGAGATACACTTTATGTTGCTAGTAAGTAAATAAGTTGTCATCATCTTCAACCTCAGTACCACCAATGTGCTCATCTATCGATTCTCAACTACAAGAATCCTTAACTCTCTCCAGTGGCATTCTTCAACTATCCAGTCTGCTTCCTCAATTGAACCCCAGAGCATAAATGCATGGAATCAATCAGTGACAACAACAGATTATATGGTCTTTAGGCTTCAACAAAACGGTTTAAGTGATCAATCTCGATTATCCAGTTGTAAACTGGAGCCACCAAAAAGATCATGGTGGTTCTCTCCAAATCCCATGATTTAAGGCTTTGGATTCCTGCACTTGGATAAAGCAAAATGCTTGTACAGTTACGGTTGTTGACCACCTTCCCTTTACCCAAGCCCACGATGTCGAATTGGGTTGCTGCTATGTTGTTTTCCTCAACCTGGGTTGTGTCATCTCTGCTACTGAACACCAGCAACTTGTTTCTTTCTGCATGTGAGCAGGAACTTCCCCAAAAATAACCTTCTAAGAATTAGATCCTTCATTCCCTTGATGGAGAACTACCAGGGAGACCAAGCCCACCATAGATTTGAGTTTTCCTCCAATTCTGCAGGACCATCCTCGGTCGCTCCCAACCACCAAAAACCTCTAATGGCCACAGAACTTCTCCAGGCATCCCCATTGAAGATGCTTGAGACATATGTAACAAGGACACTTAGTTTTGAAAAAAAAAATTAAAACCCGTGCCAATGCGTATTGGACACTCCAACTCCTAGACGCGCATTGGGCACTCCATGCTTAGATCCTTGACTTTTTTCACATATCTTTTGAAGGTCTCAATTCTCTATAAATGTTATCAAGTACTTTTTTTGGAAAGTTAAATGCATATTCGACGATGTTGATATACAAGTAAAAATATGATTGATAATGTAAAATTTATAGTAATGTTTCAGGGGTGTCCCTTATTGGGTTTTTAGTCAATGTATCCAACACAACATATCCGTATTCGCCATCCACACCTCAGTGTCATTACATAGCTTGGAATACAGAGTTGGCTCAAATAATGTCCATTACCCCTTAAAACCTTAATGAAACACCATATGTATTTTGTTTTCCTCCAGGCATCCCCGTTGCCCTCCTCCTCTTTTCTCAAGAACTTGATCTTGCCCAGTAACATTGCTTTTATTATTTGCTATCTCATGAATCTATATTTGCTGCCATTCAGGCTCCAAGTCGTCCAAAAAAGCTGAATGCCCATGGCTGTATTCTTGAGGCTGCAATTGAAGCTGCAACAAAAGCAATTATTAATCTGACGGATATATTAAATGAGTGGGACACTAAAGTAGGTGATGGTGACTGTGGGTCCACGGTAAGTTACTTTCGTCATCAATAGTGTTGAAACCATTGAGTTTCCATTATGCATATGTTATGGTACCCAATCTGAATAAGTGAAACGTTACAGATGTCGCGGGGTGCAACAGCTATTCTTCAGGACATGAAAGATTTGTAAGCCCCCCTGTCAGCTGAATTTGTGCTTTCCATATGAAGTGCCAATCTATTCTTATTGCTTCACTAGAGCAGTCTCCTTAAATATTTGCATTGATAGTAGGGTTATTTGTTGATAAAACCATTCGATTGCAATTAATTACAAGGAAGTCGAGGCAGGTTCACCTTTCAACAAAGATGTTCAACTTCCACCTAGGTGGGAAACTTATTTACAATCCATTCTTCCGCTATGAGATATGTGTTTCTCGCGTGCAAGAAAATGATTTCTCATGCAAACAAATGAACCCTATCTGTGTTATGAGATATTTAGCTTTGTGGTTCTTTCGCACTATGGATGAGTAGTATTTTGATTGGAAGGATCTAGTGTTGGAGTCTAGAAAGTTTGCAACTTCAATGAAAAAGCTTTCATGAAACTTAAGTGAAAGGAAACCCTTGCATTGGTTATCTTACTCAAAAATTTTCTGGCTCACAGCTATCCTTTGAACAATGCCGTGGAGACAGTAAATCAAATTGGATGTTCTATCCGAAGAGTGATGGGAGGGACAAGTGGTATCCTGTATGATATTTTTTCATCCTTCTAGTTAATTTAGCTTTGAATTCCATATTTGACAAGATAATGCTTTCCGCTGTACCCTGATGATTAGATCTTTTTATTTTATTTTATTTTATAATTTCTGAGCAGGTATGATATATTCTGTAGAGCAGCTTATGCAAAATTGAAAGAGAACAACCAATCAGTGGTGACACCCAAACAATGTGAGTATGATTTCAACAGCATCGGTTCAATGGAGATATGCAGGACTGCATCTGAGATGGTTTCTTTCTTAATCCAGGGGCTGACGCATTTGAAACAGCCATTGGTGCAATCAGCATGTATGGAGGAGCAAAAGCAGGTTTCAGGACAATGCTGGATACTCTTATTCCTGCATCGAAAGCTCTTCAAGAGGTTTAAATGATTACTATTATGCGTGTGATTTGATGGTTTGAACTTCATAATGATCTATCTCATGTCATATGCAGAGGTTGAAAGCAGGCGATGAGCCAACCACTGCTTTTCTTATATCAGCTGAAGCAGCACAAAATGGTGCAGAATCCACCAAAAAAATGCAGGCACAGGTAACTTATCCTTGGAGAATCCTTCTGGCCTTTTCATTCCTGGGGTTGTTTTTTTTTTCCTTCCAACAACGATTGGTTGGTGTTAATAGAGATTAAGAGAATACTTTCTTGTGTCTTTCATTGGAAGTATTACATGTATTTATATACAAACTATTGAATCTAAACTAGGAAACTATATCAATTAGAATCTCTAATTGACAGCCTAATTGCCAGCCTATTGACAACTATATACACACCGTAACACTCCCCCTCAAGCTGGAGCATAAATGTTAATCATGCCCAGCTTGTTACAAAGATAGTCAACCCGAACCCTATTTAATGCTTTCGTGAAGATGTCCCCTAATTGTTCTCCAGTTTTCACATAACCAGTAGAAATCGAGCCTTGTTGAATTTTCTCACGAATAAAATGACAATCAATTTCAATGTGCTTAGTCCGTTCATGAAACACAGGATTAGATGCAATATGAAGAGCAGCTTGGTTATCACACCACAATTTCGCTGGTACTGTAGTTTTAAGTCCTACTTCAGTCAAGAGCTGATATATCCAAATTATCTCACATACAGACTGTGCCATAGCCCTATATTCAGACTCTGCACTGGATCTTGACACAACGCTTTGCTTCTTACTCTTCCATGAGACCAAATTCCCTCCAACAAAGATACAATAACCTGAAGTAGATCTTCTATCCATTTTGGAATCTGCCCAATCGGCATCTGAAAAACATTCAATATGAGTGTGCCCATGATTTTTGTACACGATACCTCGTCTTGGTGCTCCTTTCAAGTAACCCAAAATTTGTTTTAACGCTGCCCAATGATGAATTGTTGGGGATGACATAAACTGACTGACAACACTGAGTGAGTATGCAATATCTGGACGAGTCACGGTAAGGTAATTCAACTTCCCAACCAACCTTCGATATCTTTCAGGATCTTCAAATGGTTCCCCCTTTTCTGTAAGGTGTACATTTGGAGTCATTGGAGCACTACAAGGCTTTGCTCCCAATTTACCTGTCTCAGATAATAAGTCAATGACATATTTTCTCTGAGATAGAAATATACCTTGTTTACTCCGAGTGACTTCATCTCCCAAGAAATACTTTAACACCCCCAAATCCTTAGTGTGAAACTGAGTATGAAGGAAAGATTTAAGAGATGAGATTCCTCTAGTATCATTTCCAGCAATTACAATGTCATCCACATACACAACTAACAGAATGATACCAGCTGCGGATCGTTTGTAGAATACAGAGTGGTCAGACTTGCTTTTCTTCATACCAAATTTCTCAACAGCCTGACTAAACTTTCCCAACCAAGCACGAGGACTCTGTTTCAAACCATATAAAGATTTTCGAAGACGACAAACTCGCCCTGACTTCCCCTGAGCAACAAAACCAGGAGGTTGCGCCATATACACCTCCTCCTTAAGATCACCATGAAGAAAAGTATTTTTGATATCAAGCTGATGTAAAGGCCAATGATGGGAAGCCGCTATGGAAATAAATAACCGAACAGAGGTTAACTTTGCAACATGAGAGAAAGTGTCAGAGTAATCAACCCCATAGGTTTGAGCATAGCCATTTGCAACAAGACGGGCTTTCAATCGGGCAACTGACCCATCTAGATTGACCTTAACAGCGAAGACCCATTTGCAACCTATAGCCCTTTTATCTGAAGGTAAATCGATCAAGTCCCAAGTACCATTGTCATCTAAAGCATTTATCTCCTCTATCATTGCATTATGCCAACCAGGATGAGATATGGCTTCACGAACAATTTTAGGAAGAGAGATAGAATCCAGGGAAGCAACAAAAGAACAAGAGGAAGACGACAAGTTATTATAAGAAACAAAGGAAGAAATAGGATAAGCACATTGGCGTTTACCTTTGCGTAATGCAATAGGAAGATCATTGCTCGGGACTGGATCTGATGACGAAGGAGCAGGTGCAGGACATGAATCAATAGGTAGACGCCTGGAGTAAACCTGAATAATAGGAGGCTTGACAGGAGCTGGTTCCGAAACAGGTGCCGAGACAGGTGCTGGTGCCGAGACGAGGGCAGAGGAGGTGATGGAATAGACTAACAAATCATCATCCTCCCCCTGGCGAGTGGGAACGGATGAAGACGGGAAATAAGGTGTGTCTTCCAGGAAGGTAACATCAATTGAGACTAGATATTTGTTAAGATTGGGACAATAACACCTATAACCCTTCTGAAGACGAGAATAACCGAGGAAGACACATTTCAAAGACTTGGGATCTAATTTAGTGACATGCGGACGAACATCCCGAACGAAACAAGTGCTACCAAATATTTTCGGGTCAACAGGAAACAATGGCTTATTTGGAAAAATGATTTTGTAAGGTATCTCACCATGAAGAACAGAGGATGACATGCGATTAATGAGAAAACATGTTGTAGACACTGCATCGGCCCAAAAAGGTTTAGGAACATTCATTTGAAATAAGAGAGCTCGTGTCGTTTCAAGAAGATGTCTGTTTTTACGTTCTGCCACACCATTTTGGGATGGGGTATCAACACACGAAGTTTCATGAAGTATGCCATTCTGAGTCATATAAGACTGAAATAAAGCTTGAGTATATTCTCTGGCGTTATCACTTCGCAAAGTACGAATTGAAACATTAAATTGAGTTTTAATTTCAGCACAAAACAGAGAAAACAACTCAGAACGACGTTTCATTAGATATAACCAAGTTACACGAGAATAATCATCCACAAATGTAACAAAATACCTAAATCCAGGTTTAGACAAAATAGGACAAGGACCCCAAACATCAGAATGAACTAATTCAAAAGGAACACTAGCACGTTTATTGACTCTAGGACTCGAACTAAGGCGATGATGTTTTGCAAACTGACATGACTCACAATTTAATGAAGACACCTTATTATATTGAGGACAAAGCTTTTTTAGTAGAGGGAGAGACGGATGACCCAACCTACAATGAGCCTCGAAAGGAGACGTGACACTGGAGCAAGCAATAGAACTCGGTACCGACGTATCAAGAATGTAGAGGCCTCCAGACGCATGTCCTTTACCAATAATTTTCTTCGTCATAAGATCCTGAAATAAACAATGATCAGGATAAAATGAGACACAACAGTTAAGATTACGAGTAAATTGGCTTACAGAGAGCAAATTAAAGGATAAATTAGGTAAATGTAAGACAGATGACAGAAATAGCGAAGGGGTAGGGTTGATGGTGCCAGACCCGCGAACACAAGATGGTGACCCATCGGCTAAAGTGACAGTAGAAGTAGAAGCATAGGATTGAAAAGAAGAAAATATACTAGAATTACCTGTCATATGATCTGTGGCACCAGAATCAATGACCCACTTGGAGGATGATGAAAGAAGACATACATCGGGTTTACCTGAATCAGCAATAGTTGTGACAGAAGGAGATGAAGGCTTGAGTGATTCCTGATACTTTGAGAACTTGGCAAATTCATCAGTAGAGATAAGGACCGATTTGTCAGAGGCATCAGTAGTGACCGCAACATGAGCTGAGTGTTTTTGCCGGTTTTTAAACTGTAGTTTTCTACAGTCAAACTTGGTATGGCCCGGCTTACGACAATAGTTGCAAATAATTCTTTCAGAATCCGGCGTTCAAACCCTTGTGAGCTGCCTCCTTTGTGTCCACTGTGATTAGACGGTCTCCCAGATGCATAGCTGTTATTTCGACTTACTAAAGCACCACTAAGCGGAACAGGTGGAGTACTCTCGGTGCGGAGAACACGACTAAAGACATCGTGTAAAGAGGAGATATCAGACCCAGAAAGAACTTGAGCCTTAGCAGAATCAAATTCAGGAGAGAGCCCTGCTAGAAAACTCATGATAGCCATTTGCTCCCGTTGGCGTTGTTGAACCTTCACATCAGGGCTAAATGGCAGCAACATATTAAGCTCCTCATACGTTTTCTTAAATGCCATAAAGTAGTTGATAAGGGACTGATCTTGTTTTTCCACACGGTAGAATGCTTGGCAAACCTCATACATGCGAGAGAGATTCTCTTTTCCAGAGTACAAAAATTCCAAATAATCCATTAGTTCTTTAACAAATTCACAGTGATTGATCAAGCCAATTACCTCACTATCAATAGAATTCCGAATCTGAAGGAACAAGCGAGCATCTTCCCTGAGCCAGATTTGCCGCGAATCCTTAGGAGGATCATTAGTCAAATGGTCATCTTTGTCAATACTTCGTAAATAAAGCCGAATAGTCTTACTCCAGTCCAGATAATTTGAACCATTTAGCTTATGATCCGTGATTTTAGACATCACAGGTACCACATCAGATACAACCAATGACTTTGTCTCAGCCATCACAGGTCAAATAGGTCAGAACTCGGAAAAAGAAAAAACTTCAAAATCAAGCAAATCTCCCCCAAATCAAGAGAAATCAGGGATCGAACCAATGAAAAAGCCAGATATCGAACTAATGAAAAAGCCAGAAAAGCAGATCACATAGAAGATCGATTGGTCGACACAGAAGATCACACAGAAAAGCAGATCGACACAGAAGATCGATCGGCCTGGTGAGGGTCGAACGGCGGCTGGAAGGGTCGGTCGACGTCGATCGGTGGCTGGAAGGGTCGGTCGACTTCGATTGGTGGCTGGAAAGGTCGGTTCACTGCGATCGGTGGCTGGAGGGTCGAACGGCTTCGAACGGCGCTTGGGAAGATAGGTCGACGCCTGTGAGGGTCGATCGGTGGCCTGGGAGTTCGAGCTGCGGTGAGAACCAAACTTCAAATTTCAAACTTCGAATATTAAGCCCTAACTTCAAACTTCGAATCTCAATCTCAAACCCTAAGTGGCTCTGATACCATGTTAATAGAGATTAAGATAATATTTTCTTGTGTCTTTCATTGGAAGTATTACATGTATTTATATACAAACTATTGAATCTAAACTAGGAAACTATATCAATTAGAATCTCTAATTGACAGCCTATTGACAACTATATACACACCGTAACAGTTGGCAACCAGGGTGTGTTTCATAGTGATATATGTTGATCTTAGTTATGGCTTATATTAATTTGAAATTAATTTATCATCTCCCTCAACATTTAGTTTACATACTGCTTCACACATCCTTGAAACTGATAGTTTCAATACATTACAGGCTGGCCGAGCTTCCTACATTCCTCCAGAGATACTTGCATCAGTAGTAGATCCAGGAGCCATGGCTGCAGCAGTATGGTACAGAGCTGCAGCTATGGCGGTGAAGGATAAGTGTGGAGCATTGTAGTTATGTAGCTCTTATGGGATCTGATCTGTCCTACTTGTCTAGTCATACCACTGTCAACTGATAGAAATTTTGTACACCTTTTTATGCGGCTGTTGGGCTCTCCGCTTATGTGTTCCTTGCATAAAGCTGAGAGAGCAAGTTCCATTGAGTTCATTTCTTAATGTCGTAAATGCTTTATGATAGAATATGTTACAGATCGAGACTTAGAGAACTAGAGGTTCTATGAACCTCCCAATATATGACTGTTGATTAGTGAGAACTAGAGGTTTAATGAACTTCTCAATATATGACTGTTGATTCCAGTGAACTAGATGAATAGCTTAAGATTGTGTTCTCCTATCCTGCGTGTCAAAAGTGTTTTGAACATTGCTGATTGAGAAGAAATGCAATATATCTGTATGTTTACTAGTCTCAGACACATAAATTTGTGGGAGCTTATTGCAAATAGTCAGACATGCAAAGAGCAATGTTGTCTTGATTTGTTATCTCATCTCGCTTATTGAATAATAACAAAAAAAATATTTGATAGCATAACACATCGTTAGGTATCATTGTCCATATCTCAAGCCTGCAGGCAACATGAAACTGGTTTCATCGCAGCTGGATATATTCCATACCTTATCCTTCCCTGGCCAAAGCTTTGGTAAAAAATGATCAGCGAGATTATCTCCAGACCTGACAAAGTTAATAATATAAATCAGTGTCATTGGGAATGTGATCCTTCACAATTGTGATCATCCTAATGTGTTCCTAAAAGCTAACTGTGTCAGCATACATTGATAATATGGTAGAGGCGAATGCGACATTTATTTAGTCAAATGTATCCCTGCACTATATATGTTCGAACTAGAAGTTTATTTAGACAAATGTAAGTGTTGCCTTCTCAAGACTAGTGGAAATAACCAATTAGAGCTGGCCAAGCTGTTTGGGGTCCCACGTCTTTGGTTTCCTGACCTGAATTTATGCATAAAATGGAATGTCTCTGTTGGAGCATATTGCATGCATTATACATGGTAACTGTGAATGGAAAGAGGAGCCTACAGGTTCTACTTATCCATCAGCTCCTTCCTCTCGTAGAAGTTTATATACCATCTCCCTATTGGACATGCCATTGAATCAGTGCTAAAATGTTAGCAACAAGATTACTTTGAGTGGAATTTTGCAGCTGTTGATTAGCAGAACGTATTTAAGCTTAGCGTACTACCGATTGCAAGTGTCACGGACTAGCAATCCGTGCGACACTAGCTATCCAATTCACTAGTAAGCCTATGAGTAGTTACTTTGACGGGCACAAATATTAACTTGAGAATGCACAATATCAATCTGTAGACAATATAACGATACACAATAGTCAGTAAAAGCCTTCATTAACATTCAATAGATTACAATGGGGAGGAACGTTCGAAAGGACGTTGCTCAAGACTAGTTCGATGCTATCGATCGATGGAAATACAAGTTTGAAGTTGAAAAACAATGCAAAAAAAACAATAAAAATGCTAGCGGTACAGTCTGGCCTGACTATGCAATGGAGGCAACACATCCTCACAGTCAAGAGCTCAAACCTTCCCCCTATAATATAGATGCTAAGCATTTGGGCACTTTTCAAAAGGGAACATTGAGTTTTGAGACCATTAGGAAAGTCTTGAAAGGCCTCTGACGTTGATTTCCCTGACCAACGGTACTAGTCCTGACACTCTCCCACACTCAATTCGCTGACTCCCTCGCAACGAACTTTCCAAGTACTCTTCCAGCTTTGAGAGGTACGACAGCAGATGCTCGATTGGCTCCCAACTGATCTCTGAAGGAGGCTCATCCTGCTACTTGACCAAATACTCTCTATCCGGGCCTGTGTTGTTGATGAGGCGGTCAGCTAAGATTTCTTCCACTTCTCGATCTGGCTTAGTAGGATGCTTAGGCAATGCTCGGGTAGATACATTTCTTGTGGGATCAGTGGCATCTGCATGGTAGGACTTCAAGTTACTTGCATGGAAGACATAATGGATGAAACGGAGCCAATGTGGTAACTTGACGCGATATGAGACTTTGCCTACTTTCTCAATAATCTGTACCGGTCCCTCATACTTGCGAAACAGATTGTTGTGTGCTCTAGCTGTCCGTTTATACTTGTTGAACATATCTAGCTTCACTAATACCAAGTCCCCGACTTCAAAAGGATCAATCCGTCGTTTCTTGTCGGCTCATTTCTTCATGTGACGGGAGGCTTTCTCAAGATAGGCTAGAGCAACTTCAATGTTTTTCTGCCAGGCTTTGACAAATTCAAGAGCTCTTGGGCTGGGTCCTTAGTATTCGGTAAGCACTATATGTGGTGTCAATGGTTGCTGACCAGTGACCAACTGAAAGGGACTGGAGTGAGTAGCTGAGCTCTTTTGTAAGTTGAAACAGAATTGTGCAACATCAAGTAGTCCCACCCAATTTTTCTGATTTGCACTTACAAAATGACGAAGGTATTCTTCGAGCATAGAGTTAAAACGCTCAGTCTGTCCGTCAGATTGGGGATGTTGGTTTGTCGACATATTAAGTTTGGATCCCAAGAGCTTGAACAACTCCTTCCAGAACTTTCCTGTGAAGCGAGCATCACGGTTGCTAACAATGTTTTCGGGCAGTCCCCAATACTTCACTACATGCTTGAGGAACAATTGCGCCGTATCTTCGGCAGTGCAAGTCAGTCCGATCGGCACAAAGGTCACATACTTTGAGAATTGGTCAACAACTACAAGGATACACCTGAAATCCTCCACTTTCGGTAACCCAGTAATGAAGTCCATGGAAACACTTTCCCAAGGACGAGTTGGAACAGGCAAGGGCTCTAGTAAGCCTACTGGTCGATCTCTTTCAACCTTATCTTGCTGGCAAATAAGACATGTTCGAACATAGGCCATTACACCCTCCTGTATCTGCGGCCAATAGTACCCCCTCTCTAGCAATGCAAGTGTTCGTCTCCAACCTGGATGTCCTGCCCAATGGGTGTCATGGCATTCTCTCAAAAGTTCTTTCCTCAAACCAAAAGTCCTTGGAACATAGAGGAGATTACCAGTTGTGAGTATTGCTCCATCTTTTATCCAGAACCGTCGAGTTTTGCCCTGCTTGATCAACTCTGTAATCGCATTTGCTTGTGGGTCTGTCTGTAGGCCTGCTTTGATCTTCTCCAAGATGGTGTGACTCGGACCGGTATGGGTTAGCACTGCAAGGTATGCCCTTCTACTGAGTGCATCAGCTACATTGTTAGTGCGCCCTGGCTTGTATTCCAATACTAAGTCAAATTATGCTAATTTTTCCTTCCATCGAGATTGCTTGGAGGTTAGCATCTTCTGAGTAAGGAAATGGCTTGCTGCAGCATTATCCGTTTTAACAAGGACTTGAGATCCCAAAAGGTAGTGTCTCCACACCCGTAAACAATGTACAATGGCTAGCATATCCTTTTCCTGTGCTGAGTAACGAGACTCTGTATCATTCAACTTTCGACTTTCATATGCTACCGGGTGACCATCTTGAAGCAAAACTCCCCCTAAGGCATAATCAGATGCATCTGTTTGTACTTCAAATGGCTTGGTGATGTCTGGCAAGGCCAATACTGGATCTTTCATCACAACCAGTTTCAAGTCTTGGAATGAAGCTTCACACTGCCTATCCCATTCCCATGTTCGGTCTTGTTTCAACAAATTTGTCAGTGCAACAACTCTCTTAGAGTAGTCCCTTATGAAGCGATGATAATAGTTTGCGAGTCCAAGGAAAGAACGTAGTTGAGACACACTCTTAGGAGTGTTCCAATCATGGATTGCCTTGACTTTCTCCATGTCCATCTGAATCTTGCCATTGCCAATAACATGACCCAAGAAATTGATCTGGGTCTGGCCGAATGAACACTTCTCCTTCTTGACAAAGAGATGATTATCCCTAAGGATTTGGAACACTTCTCGCAAATGATGTAGGTGTTCTTCTATAGTCCCACTATAAACCACAATATCGTCAAGATAGACAACCACGAACTTGTCCAGAAGGTGACGGAACAGGCCATTCATAAGGGTGCAAAACGTAGCTGGAGCATTGGTCAAGCCGAAGGGCATTACTAGGAACTCATATGACCCATATCTAGTAGAACAAGCAGTTTTGGGTTCGTCACCAGCAGCAATGCGGACCTGATGGTAACCTGATCTCAAGTCGAGTTTTGTGAAGTATCTGGCGGATCCAAGTTGGTCGAATAAGTCTGCAATGAGCGGTAGCGGGTATTTGTTCTTTATAGTGACTTTGTTCAATGCTCTATAGTCAACACAAAGGCGAAGACTGCCATCATGTTTCCGCTGAAAAAGAACAGGCGCCCCATAAGGTGCTTTAGAGGGCTGAATGAATCCCGACTCTAACAAGCCATCTAGTTGTTTTCTCAATTCGGTCAACTCTGGAGGGCTCATGCGATATGGACTACGTGCGGGTGGCTTGGCACCAGGCACGAACTCAATTTCGTGATCAATGAGCCTTCTGGGAGGTAGATTCTTTGGCAATTCATTCGGCATCACTTCGCTGAAGTCAGCAATAACTTGGGCAACTTCCTCGGGGATTTTGCTAGTATCATCTTCCATCTCTAGCTTTGCCACAACTAAGTATGTATCTTCTCCTTTGGCCAAGCCTCTCTTGACTTGGAGCGCCGACAATATTCTATCATGAGTTGTGGGTCGAATTGAGGTTGGTACAATGCGTAGTCTGGGTCCGAAAAAGCCCAAGGAGTCCATGAAAGGTAGTGGTCCTGCTACAGCTCCTCGGAAGAATTCTTGGCCAAGAATCACCTTAAAATCATCAAGTGGGACGGCCAAGAAGTTTGATCTTCCTTCCCATGGACCAACCTGTAGTGGCACAGCTCTAGCCATACCATTAATAGAGATTGCCTCAGAGTTGACAGCTTTCAACTTACCCACATCTCCTTCTAAGTTCATACCCACATGTCTAGCTTCCTCTGGGGCAATAAAATTGTCTGTCGCTCCTGAATCCAACAATGCTTGGGAAGAGAACCCATTGATAGTGATGTCGATGTATTGCAAAGCCTTCTTGTGTGGGTGCTCATACATTTCTCCTTTGACAACATTGAGCTTGCGTAGAGCTCCCATCTGGGAGGTCTCACTGTTGGTGGGGTTCGAGCTTGATGCGGTCGAGTTAGAAGGTTCTGTTTGAAGCAAGGACATCAATGAGTGTAGGGCTGGTTTGGATGGACATTTGCCTGTTGGGTGATCCCTGCTATTGCAAAGAATGCATGAGGCAAGTGCAGATGGTCTCCACTGCCCAGAGTAGTTTTGCCCTCTTTTGTTGTTGTAATTTGAGTTTCTAGGGCTGGCATTCCAATTTCTGTTGGAACTCCAATTCTGGTTGGATGGTCGAGAATTGTAGTTTCCTCGGTTCTGACTTGAGTTTTCCCAATTTTTGTGAGGTGATCGAGCATTCGACCCTGAGCTTGAATTGGTACTGCCAGTTCTAGCTGTGGAGTGATTGAGCGAAGTGGATCCAGCCATGGGCATATAATCGCTAAACCTTTCTGCTGCTGCAATAACACTTGTAATATCTGTTACCTTCTGCCTTTGCAATTCTGCTTACAGAAGCGGCTGAGCTTGTTCCATGAAACAGAAAACTTTGTCATTCTCAGACATGTCTCGAATATCTAGCAAGCAAGTTGAGAACTGCCTGACATAGTCTCGAATATTGCCTGTCTATTTGATGGTGTGGAGCTTCCTCCTTGCTAAGAAATCAGTGTTCTCAGGCAAAAATTGATTTCTGAGTTCCTTCTTGAGGTCTGCCCAAGTTCTAATAAGGATACGACCTTCTTCCATATCTGCGTATTTGGTTCTCCACCATAGTTTTGCATCACCTGCTAAGTACATGGTCGCCATGGTGACATTGGCTTCTTCTGATTTGGGGTTCACTGCGCGAAAATACTGCTCCAGATCAAACAAGAAGTTCTCTAGCTCCTTCCCATCTCGTACCCCAGCATATGACTTTGGCTCAGGCACTTTCATCCTAGGGTGATCAGTCGTCCCTGTGGCCTTGGTCAGCAAGCCAACCCTTGCAAATAAGTCCTCCAGCTGTAATTGGAAGTCACTCATCACCTGAGCTATGGGGTGAGGCGACTCTTCCATAGAGACTGTCCGCCCCTCTAAACTATCGACGTGCTCAGCCAGCGAATCCACTCTGTCTGCCAAGTGAAAGAGTCCATCAAGCCGACTGATTTGTTCTCCCAAACTGCTCAACTGGTCCATTTTGTTTTCTAGTCTCTGCATTCGACTAGCCTGTCATTCCTCCATAGCGCTAAGGCGCTCGCTTAGTTCCTGCATCCTGGTTTGCATTCAACAAGCTCTGGCTTTGATACCAACTGTCACAGACTAGCAATCCGTGCGGCACAGCTATCCAATTCACTAGTAAGCCTATGAGTAGTTACTTTGATGGACACAAATATTAACTTGAGAATGCACAGTATCAATCTGTAGACAATATAACGATACACAATAGTCAGCAAAAGCCTTCATTAACATTCAATAGATTACAATGGGGAGGAACGTTCGAAAGGACGTTGCTCAAGACTAGTTCGATGAAAATACAAGTTTGAAGTTGAAAAACAATGCAAAGAAAACAATAAAAATGCTAGCGGTACAGTTTGGCCCGACTATGCAATGGAGACAACACGTCCTCACAGTCAAGAGCTCAAACCTTCCCCCTATAATATAGATGCTAAACATTTGGACACTTTTCAAAAGGGAACATTGAGTTTTGAGACCATTAAAAAAATCTTAAAAGGTCTCTGACGTTGATTTTCTTGACCAACGGTACTAGTCCTGTCATCAAGCATCATCATGAGTCCCGCTTTTGGTTGTTGAAACATAAAACTTGTCTGTACCCCTTTATTAGAATCTATATTCGCTGCGCTCTTACTAAGCGAAAAGAAAAGTAAAAGGTAGGGAGGGAATGGAAAGGGTCGTCCGCAACTGCGATTAAGCTGAAACTACTACTACTACTAGTCACTGAAACTCAATTTAAATGGAGGAGAAGAGAGAGGCTACACAATTATCGCTACTGCGTCGCATAGGCGTGGAGTTTCTCATCTCCTCTTCTCTCGTCAGTCTCAGCACAAGCCATTCCATCCCAATCGCCATTTTTTCTTCCTTGTAATTCTGACTTGTGCATTTTCTCTTAATCAAAGCAGCAATTACGCGTCTCTCCACTTGTCAAATACACTTCTTTATCTCTCTTTGCCGAACGCTTCTTCCCATCACTCACTAATCCCATCACCACCACCAACAACAGGTTCGTTCTTCTTTCAATTTTATTTGTGTTTCATTTTTCTTTAGTGGGTATTTTCTTCACTTACATTCTTTTGCATTTCTGATATGGATTTTTCACATCAAATTGCTTTTCACAAAACCCCAATTAATAGGTTAACATTACAAGATAGTGATTCAAGAAACTGGCTCTTGCAACCATTGAGAGAATGCAATCTCCAACTCTTTGCTCTTGTTTCTATCTGGATTTCCAGTAAGGTAAGTTCCGGTTTCGTTTCGCATTTCATTCTGGTACTACCTTCTATTTGACTGCTTAATGCGTACGTCAATTGTAGATTCATGAATCTAGTCCATTATCAGTGAAAAGCTTGAAATCTCTTGGAGACGACCTTATAACAGAACAACATTTTACAACAAGAGATTTCTTAGAAGCTGTAAGTTTCTGAATTGAATCCCACCCCTCAAAAGAAAAAGAGAAAAAAATGTCACTTAACCGGTTGTTTTTTGATAATTAAAACTTTGTTCTGCAGGAGGTTGTATTTATGCAGGTGAAATGTTATGTCATAGAATTGGGGCTTGTTCACATTTTATTTTCTGGGTCGCAACTCAATACTTTTCCGGCTTCAGGTCTTTCGTTTTGAGATTGGCACTTCAAGTATTGCCTTTACCTTCTTAGAAGAACTTATAGTTCAGTTCAGGTGAGTTTCTATGCTTTTATGCGAGATTTAAATAATTTTTATGCTATTATGTTGCACTAAAGGAATAATCATTGAAATGAATACTACTTTGTTCAATAGTGTTTGTTATGTATTCTAAGCTAAAACTAAGATTAAACCTGCAAAAGAAAACACAAATAAAATAATTAAATTTTCATATTCAATCAAAAAGCCAACTACAATGAACAATCATTACCTTATGCCTTATTTATAGAGCCTACTAGCTTATCTGGAAGCACTCTATTTAACCTAACTGATAAATAAAAGAACGATAATCGAAATAAACTGAACAAGAATTGAAAGAACGGAATAATTCGAAATAACAACGATAAAATAAACTGAAATAACTAATAAGCAAAATAGTTTTTATTCCATCAAAAACTAATTACAATGCCTACACTCATATTTATAACTAACCTAAATTTTAAAACAAACCCTAAACCTAATAGGAAACATTGTCCTAATAATACTAGAATTATTAATATGCCTAAAATACTACTATTGCTAATATTAATAAATATCCTAATTATATCAACCTCCCCGGATTGAAGAAGATCGTTCTCGAGATTGAATCCAAGGAAATCATAGGAGCACAAAACAACAACAAAATGTGAAGTATCCAAGTAGAAGTCGACCTCGAACTTTGCCTTTGTAGTTACTGGCACCCAAAGAACTTGGCACAAAAAATATAGTACAATTTGAATACCGAGTCCGAAGTAGATCCACTACCTAATGGGAAGGTGTGCGCAAATTGGTCCTCAAAATGTGCCATAAAGTTGACCCAAATTGGATCATCAACATTGGTTTGCAATTTTACATGATAAGGCCTCTGACTGAGAATAACAACAAAAATAATTGAAGTGAAGCCATAAGCGTGTGGTGGTACATACAGATTGTTGGGGTGCAAATAAGAAGGGATCCTGGGACTTAATGGAAAAATTGTAGCCAGGGACTAACTTGAAAATAGAAACAAGGATTGAATTAAAAATGAAAATAGGGGCTGAGATAAAGATGGCTCTTCCTTTTCCCCAATTTGATGGAAACAAAGATAACAATATGCGAGTGAAACGATGAGGAATGGCGATGGAAGGGCGGCCAATTGCCGATTGAATGACGAGGATCTACCAGTGAGAATTGCGAGGGTGGTGACCGAGTCAGGGGATGAGAGAGGAGACGCCGGAGGAAGAGGGTGAGAATTGCGATGTTGATCGATAGTGGAGCAGGTTCTAATGGAGGTTGAGAAGTAGGGAGAGTGCGATCGAACATGAGGAATTAAAGAAGGATCGATCGAAGTGGATGGAGTTCAAATTATTGTCGATCCACGAGGGGGGGACCAGGGGAAAAACAAGGGGAGGTCGACTGAGGGATCGACAAACTGATTGATGGTGTCGAGCTGTGGATGGGTGTTCGATGGGAAGTTGTTTCACACTATGTTGATCAACAAAAAATTTTAACTGGACCATGGGGGTGATAGAGTGGATTGCTGGTGGATAAGGGGTGGTCAACAGTGGTGTTGTTGACGGAACAAGGCAGTCGAATGGAATAGTGAAGTTTGTGGTTGATCAACCTATGTTGGTCATTTGACTTATGTTGGAGCGCAACTGTCGACGGTGTTGAGTGTGGGTCCTTACGGCGCTGCGGGTGACAGTGGTTGTCGTTTGGTCTGATTGCCCTCTATGCTACAAACTCTGCCTTCAGACTTTCCAAAAAAAAAAAAACTCTGCCTTCATTGTTGCCTTTTCTTCTGCGTAGGCTACTTTTATTGTTGCCCTGAATTCTGCGAAGACCAGGTGCATCTCCTTCACAAACTCTTCGTCTATCATGATTTAGTATTCAAATTTTTCTTTCTTCGAACTTTTTGTTTTCAAATCAAACGAACTAGAATCGTTCGGCTCTAATACCAATTGATAGATTTAAAATAACGATAATCGGAATAAATTGAACAAGAATTGAAATAACGAAATAATTCAAATAACAACGATAAAATAAACCGAAATAACTAATAAACATAATAATTTTTATTCCATAAAATATCAATTACTATGATCAACCTTCACTCGTATTTGTAACTAACCTAACTTCTAAAACAAACTCTAAACCTAATAGGAAACACTGTCCTAATAACACTAGAATTTTTAATATGCCTAAAATACTACTATTGTTAATATTAAGAAATATCCTAATTACATCACTAACCCTAATATGGCTAGTGCACGTTCATTATGGGCTTTATTGTGTCCAGCCCAATTACTAATATATTAACTATTAACCAAATTTCCCAATTGCATCACCTCCCCGACTTTAATAAGCTTGTCCACAAGCTTCAAGGGTGTCTGTCGTGCCCTCAGCAAGCAACCAAAGAGATTAGTTCGCCTTCACCATCAGTCGAAGTTGCACCTTATATCATGTCTTCTTGCTTTCAGCTCCTCGGTTAAAATGACAAACTTTCTTTTGGACAATTACTTTGAACATGGCCAGGTTGGCCATATCCAAAGCACTTAAGTGAAGCATCAGAGGCTGGTCGTTGTGGAAAGGAATTAGTGCCACCGGATTCACATAAGGTTTCTTCTCCATTTGATTATGTAGCTAAAGCTTATTTTCTGCTAACTTAGCCATGTTATCTGCAGATAAATGAGTATCAAATTCCTCTAAAGTCAAAATAGATTTAATTCGTGCATCCAAACCATGGTAAAAGCGATAAGTGGTTGCCATTATGATTCTTGAGGCTTCGTTCGCATATTCAAAGTTCAAAATTCAATTGCATATCATTAACTGTGCACCCACTCCGACTCTTGGAGTAACTGCCATCAATTTGCCAAAAAGGTCACGTTCATAATCCAAGGGTACAAATGCGGCATGCATCAAGTTGCGTAAATCATCCCATGATGTCATAGGTGGTAAACGCATAACATTCCAACATGTGTACTCCCTCTGCCACCAAAGGTTTGTTGTGCATTTAACTTTGTGGGCACCAATTGACTGCTTTCAGGCTTCACATGTTCTTAAATTCTAGAATACATCTATTTCCAATGACAGTCCAGAAAAGCATCACCCAATTCAGCACCATCATATGCAGGTACGTCTAACTTCAAACTAGTGTCATCTTGTCGTTCTATTACTTGTCCTCTATCCTGCACAGGCGACCATGGTAAATGTGGGTTTCTTTGATGATCTTCTACCCAATGTCTGACATAATCTTGTGGATATTCAGTCGGATTTGTATCTGACTGCTGCAGAGAGATACCAAATCGTGCATGTTCCTCTTCTTGGGAATCAACTGGATGAATTTGTGGAAGGTTGGGGTGATGTGCAGGTATAACGGATAGATTAGGAAGCTCGTAATGTGGTAGAAAACGAGGATTCAACCAACTGCCCCTACCCGAAGTAGGATCGAAAACAGTTTGCGCGAAGGCTTGATGAGGATGATTACGAATCGAGATGGCATAGGAGGTTGAAGAGAAGGGGTGCAGGACAAGACTATGGTTATGGAAGAAGCTCACCCAAAGAGGTGGGAGGGCAGAGGTGGAGGGGGGTCTCGTGCCCTGGGGAGGGATGACTAGGATATTCAACTGAGTGGGGTTCACTGCAACATCGGCGGTGGTGTCGATAGGCCCCACATGCTGTCGTGTGCTCTGTGTGGGTGCTCGGCAGCCTTGTGGATGGCTGATTCTGCTTGCGAACTCCCAGATTGCTGAATCTTCTTCATCTCCACTTAGACAACTTGTGACCTCCTTCTGAATCTATTGTTGCATCCCTGCTAGTCATTTAGCCCGCTTTTCATCTCTATGGTGCCTCTCTTATTCTCTTTTGCGGTTGAGCATTGTTCCATCTTTGCCAATCTTCCATCTGTCTTGCTTACTCGGTTTCAATGGTTTCTTCGTTGTTTTCCATCCTTCCATGGTTTCTATTGCTCTAGATCTCTCTTCTTGAGTCATCTTCCAAGTTTTCTCTTGCATACTTTGTGATTTTGGTTTTCGCTTGATAGACAATAAGAGCACTTTGTCTCTGATACCAAATTATGTATTCTAACCTAAAACTAAGATTAAACCTACAAAAGAAAAGATAAATAAAATAATTCAATTTTCATACTCAATAAAAAAGCCAACTACAATCATAACTTCATGCCTTATTTATAGAGCCATTGGCTTCTCTTGCAAACAATCTATCTAACCTAACCCTAATATGGCTAGTGCCCTATCTTCATTATGGGCTTTAGTGTGTCCAACCCAATTACTAACATATTAACTATTAACCAAATTACCCAATTACATCTCTGACTTTTCACATTTCGTTGAAATTCTAATCTTGATTTGTTTCATACTCTTGAGTCATTGATCACTGAAGAAAAAAAAACACCTCAATATCTTCATCAAGTGAAACAGTGGAAATGACAATAATACGGATTGTATGATTGCAAAAGAAGAAAACCCCAATAAATTTTTAGTCGATAACAAAAGCAATGCATGTGATGGATCATTGGTGAGGTGAGTTGCCACTGGCAACTGATGATCCATTAAGTAAAAAAAGAAAAAAAAAAGAAAAAAGAAAAAAGAAAAAAGAAAAAAGAAAAAAGAAAAAAGAAAAAAGAAAAAAGAAAAAAAGCAATATAGTTGCTTGCTCAATAATCGAGGTCAAATCCTAGAAAGAACACACTTTTAAAGTACAAAGGGCAAAGGTTAAATTGAGCTGAAGCTGAGCCTGATGGTGCACAGCGAACATGTGTACTTGTGCTTTTCAAGATCTATATTATGGTATACCCCATGTGAGAATCAAATTGATCTCCCACTTTGGGTCCAAAATTGTGGAAACCAACTTAATTAAGCGCATGGTCCCAATCGGTACAAATGTGAGACTAAAGAAAGGAAACATAACTGATGTTCTGTATAAACCAAAGATGAAAACAGATAAGCAACAAAATGCACTTTTGTGAGGCATGATTCGCAAAAAATCGAATGAATAATGAAGTATGTGAAAAACACCGGTATAAATTAAGAAAAATAAATGAGGCAATAGGAGAATCACATTCATGATTGGAGTTGTTAAGGGCATGGGCCTTTTATTTAGTGAGGATACAATTTGAGTATGCGACTATAAAATTTTCTCCCATTCA
The DNA here is from genome assembly GCA_963556465.1 of Berberis vulgaris. NCBI lineage: Eukaryota > Viridiplantae > Streptophyta > Magnoliopsida > Ranunculales > Berberidaceae > Berberis > Berberis vulgaris. The sequence goes on along the minus strand of OY747127.1, from coordinate 28,975,833 downwards.
TTGTTCCTTAAAGTTTTGGACTCATTTTCTATTCGACAAGGTTTAGTTGATTTATGCATTACAAATGTGGGCATTGCATAGTGAATTCTACTTTCCAACACTCACTTCAAAAGATAAGGGGTTTGCAAGTTTTCAACTTCGTTGCATTTTCTTAGTGTGCTTGGGTGTTTGACATTAATGCATTGAGACACAATTTGGTAGTTTGGCATGTTGGATGGAGATTGCATAGTTGAAATGGAAGACTTATTGTTTTTGTAGGATGATATATGCATTTACATTTTTACTTATAAAAATGAGTTTTTGATGTCATTAAGAGTCTTTCAATAACTAACCCAGTCTCCACATGGATATAGGACATCATAGATTAATCAGAACACATTTGACTTTAATTTTGTTCCAAACTTCTTTGCTTGCTAGAAATCTGGTCGAAACGCCTATTCAGGTATCACTCGAATTTAGAATGCCATCGATGATTATGCCACTTGTTTCTCTGTGTTAGACCTCCGCAATAGGTTGATCTTTTTTAGTGCTGATTTGTGTGCTTTAGTCCTGAGTGCTTCATTGAGTTGAAGATGAACATTAGTCGGTGAAGTCAGAATGACATTCATAAACCATGAGGTTAGAACTTCACAAGAACACAAGTTTATCATACCATATTGGATTCCATGGCACCTTTACAAAAATGGTTTTGAAGGGTTTTCAATGATGGAAAATTAATTAATTTAATCTGATTGAAAAAAAAAATCTTAAGATAAAAAGCATGCTAAACCTCTACGACGCTCATTGAAGAAGGCTCTCATGTGCTAAAATATCACTCTAGACTTCCATTTTCTCTAAAGTGCTCTCTATCTTTGTATTTTGTATGGGTTGTACATGAAGATCATTGATGAAACAGTAAAATGTTGTTTTTAATCATCTCATAAAAAAGTTTCCTTAAACCTGCAAAAAGTGAGATAAATTAGTAAAAGGGGCAAGTAAAGGTGTCAAACCATTCCTAATGAGAAGGACTGCAACCAAGTAATTAAAAAATAGAAAAATGGAAGAAGAAAACACATGTAAATCCTACTACAGTAAACATAAAAATAAAACCAAAGAAATGGTGTGGAGGGATGAGAGATGTGAATGGAAAGGTGATGCATTTTTTATTTTTTATTTTTTAAAATATTTTTTTGGAATATTTGTTGTTCAACTAAATTTGATCAATCTTAAACGAAAAAAAATATTTTCTCTAGATGCGTACACAACCTATATTGTAGAGTGATTCATGTGAAAGCATCATCTCGCCCCTTGAGGGTGGGAGATTAGCTTTCCATAGACAAGACAAATAAACTAGAAAATAAAGAAATGTCAGAAGAGAGTTGGAAAGATATCACCAAACTGGTTTCACTGTTTCTTCAAATGATAAGCCAAATGCTGAAATGCATTCCTTTTGCTTCTCTTTGTTACTCTACAAATGCTTCCAAATGAGATAACTAAAACTAAATAAAAACAAAGAAATTCTTCAAAATTAGGGATCCTTTCTTTGTGTCTTCTCTCATCTTTTTATGGCCCCAAATATGAGAATGTAAGAGCAATATCTAGAGGATTAGGGTTTGGTTGTTTGGCTTAGGTTTAGGAGATTAGAGGTTATCAAATGGGTTGGATTGGAGGCGAAGTTCAATGAATGTAAGTGGATGTGGAGTGTTTTATGCAAAGGGGTCTTGTGGTGATTTGATTGAAATGAAAGGCTTGGTTTGTGGGTTTAGGGTTTAGGCCTTGATGTATTTGGGCAGGTTATAGGTACTAAAAAGGGTGTATTTATTGGCTAGGGTAAAAATATGGGGTTAGATAGTTAACTGGGTATATGTGAATTAAAATTTTCTTTTTTTTATTTCAGAAGTAAACAATACCAAAATTTAAAGAGTGGTTTTGGATGGATTTTTGAAGGGATTTTGGTGGAAAAAGCTAGTGGAAACATTTGGGTATCAAGTGAAAATAAAAATGCACAATTGGGCTGAAGGTCCAATTATGCACTTAAATAAGTGAGCAAGACACAAACAAAACTTTAACCCTTAACTTCTACCACATCAGCATTGCTTTCTCAAAAATGGTGCACTAAACTTATTTGCGTTTTAGAGAGTCAATGTCTTTATTTCGGGTTTTGCCCTTCCAAAAATTAAACCCCACTATGATTTTTTCCCCTCTTTTTCAAAACTCCATCAACGTCATATTGTATCTTTCCGGCAAGTGCAAGGTCCGCGCTAGCGGGATAACAACAGTGAGTGTTGTGTGTGTGTCGAAAAGTAGGGGAGCCACCCTCAACAAGAAAACAACCAAGAAGGAGGTAATAAAGCAAGAAAAATTCAAGCGTCAACAAGAAGCCGCGGCAGCCGCTGCAACAACCTCCGCCTCATAGCCATATCCACTCACGACAAACATGGCGAAGTGGAGCTCATCGAGCTGCAATCCAAGGTCGTCATTGACCGAAAGTGGACGGGCATTGTGGTTCTTGGCGAAGGGTTGAAGGACAACGAGGTTTTGATTCACATGCATGTTCACATGACTCGACTCGTCGGTAAAAATATCACATTTTTTGTGCTTAGATAGAAGGGGTTTATGGATAATTTCACTTAAAATTTTAAATCTGGATATGTGGATTAAAATCTATTGACCTTGTCTTTCTCAAGTACTATTTTGGCATGCAAGGGCTTATGGGTGGTTGTCCCAAATAAAAATTGGATGTGGTGGGTAAAAAAATGTTGTTTTGGGCTCAAACATTGGATGGGTTAGTGAAGATAATTGGGTGGATTTTTAGTTTTGGGCTTTGAGGTTTTTGGGTTTGCTCCTTTTCAATCTCTCAATGGAATTTCTCCAACTACTCATAGGATCTTACGCATTATGATGGAATAGTCTCGAATTTCACACTTTTATTGATTCATTGATCAAATTCAAGATGAATAGAGGTATTTAATAGTTTTAGCACATCTAGAAATAAAGGGCTAAATGAGGCCTAAAATTCAATGTTTTGAGTACTTATCAATCATTGAAGGCTTGAAGCACGCTTCAATAGGAGATCTCCCATATTGTGGAATTGTGTATAACTTGGTAAGTGCCTCGAGTTGTCGATTTAACAATTTTGTAATCATGTGATCATTTTATAGTGGGTATTTTTCCTTTGAAAGCTCTTAAAGTTAGTTATTGTTGGAATGTGGCTCAGTTTGAGCTGCATGTTAGTCCCACATGGGCTAATGAGTCACATCTGTTCAAGCTAATAAGCATTGGACATGACCCTCATTAGTAAATGAGACCTTTTGAGATAAAACCCACACCTGAAAGCCCACGGTGGTTAAGTTGGAAATAATATTGTTGTTTTGTGTGTGGTAAGACATGTTCTAGTCAACAATTTCATGTGCACGTTGTGCGGCAGTGCTCAAGGGGCTTTTGTTTCTTTACTCAGCAAGTAGTATCAGAGCCAATGTTTTGAGATTGGCGAGGTGGAAATGCATAAGGTGGAACATAAGTTCAAACCTCGCCAAAGATGGAGTTTGATTAGGATGTCGCTCCCTTTGAGCATGCAAGTTGATCTTACATGGGTTAGGGTGTCACATCAGTTGAAGCTAATAAGCATCGGACATGTCCCTCCCCACAAACAAGGCATTTGAGATAAAACCCCACTTCAAAGCCCACTGTATTTAAGTTGGGGACAATATTGTTGCTTTGTATGTGGCGGGACATGTCCAAGGCCCAATAATCTTGTGTGCACAACTGTGTGGTGGTGCTGAGGGGATTGTTTTTTCCAGCCCTGGTCCAAATAGTTACAAGTTTATAACTAGGAGTGAACCCCATTATATGGTGTGTGTGTTTACCATTCTCGCACTCCCATTATTGTTTGTTGTGCATATTGGTAAAAGATTGGTTTAGATTTGTAATCTTGCAAACCTATTAATTGCTTAAAATCAATCTAAGTGATTCTAATTTCAAATCTTTGTCATCACCGTGTCTTGTGAAAAACCTTTGCTACTTACAGGTGGCAGTATCGATTTGGATACGTGCAAAAGGATGGCCAGTTTCTTAAGGTTTCTGTGATATTACTTTGTATACGTACCAATGACACATTTAACAAGCAACCCCCAAAACTCGAATGGTGTAAGATTAATAATCATTTCACCATATAGGTGACGACATTTAGATTATGTGAAAAAACATTTTTAAGTGCTAGCAATTGACACCTCAAGCTAGCTTTATTTATTCTTGGGAGGACTGCCAGGAACATAGGTTTGGACGCTGTGAACAATGCAAAGATTCTAAGGAATTGGTCATGATGCCCATTGAGCTTCCGCCCAGATGTACAAGGTCTCTACCACTAGGCAGTTGGCACCCACTGTCAACTGCTAGATGTCTTTAGCATTAGATGTCTGCACCATGTGCTAGATGTGAAATAACAGGCATATGATGCAAAAAAGGTTGGTGTGCACCATGAACAATTTATTGGTCCAAGTTTGCACAAGTGATAGCACCAGACATGGGGATAGAGGACATGATCTCATTTCTTCACCTGATCCTGGAATTGGTAAAGGCTAGCTTTCGGTGTCGCCGCGTCAATTGCTAGCATGCTTTTAGACAACATTTTAACGCAAAAAAATTCTTTTTTTAAAGAAATGGTTCGTTATTACATGAATCAAAATCCAACACAAACTGTAGATCATGCATGATTTTTTTTGATACATTTTGTTTTCTGAGATCAATTTATTTGTTGGATCTGTTGCCATCTCTTTGTACTGTCTGTAGGGAACTAGCAAGGGTTGGGAAACTTCTGAAGTTTGAAGCATGCATGGACGTAATGGACCTTCTGTATGAATCGGAGGGCACATCTTTGCTTTATTGCTCTCCTCGTTTTCTGGCAGCAGCTATACTGGCATGTTCTCTTTCTTAGCTCATACCAGAAAAATAAACTTTAGACTTCCTTTTTCTCCTCTTTTTGGCGCCATCGCAAGATTATATTGTTTTGCAGGTTGCGTCATATGTTATCACTGTTCCTAAGCAAACATGGGAATTCCCTGTTCTTCCTTGGGGTAAGATCTGTCTAGCAATCTTCTAATTTAGTTACATTTGTCGTTTTTCCCTACCTCCATCTCCTTGTGCCCTGAATAACCTGTTGTTAATTTATCTTATATAAAGTTTCATATATAATATTGTTTCTCTATTCAGGCTTCTTTTCTGTATGGGGTTTTCTTAGGGAGGACATACATCAATGTGATGACTATAAAAAGTTTATCAAATGGTCTTGTGTACATTTAATTCCTAAGTTAAAAGTTTTCCAACAAAAAGATTGCACTAGTTGTCATAAATGGATTTGCAGGGTACTTAACTAAGGAACATTTGATAGAACGTTGAGCATGTGAAGATTAAAACAAATGATTGGTATAGGGATCAAAATGACATAAGCGGGTTACTTTAGTAATATTATCATTAGTAATATTGTAATTGGCCTATTTAGAACAACCCATACTAATTAGAGCATTATTAGCCAATTAGGATTAGGTTTGATTGCTTGCCACATAAGTTTGGAAAATTATAAATAAGGCAATGGTTGTTCATTGTTATTCAATTGATTGAATAATTTTTTTATTGTTTACTTGCTTTTTAGTTGGGGTTTATCATAGATTTATTTCAATTCTTGCTTAGTTGTAGTTTTAACTCTATCAATTGGTATCAGAGCCGAACAGTTCTAGTTATTTGGTTCGATTTGAAGAAATTTTATTTGAGAAGAATAGCTTGGAAGATGACAGAAGAAGAGTGAAAGAACCAAGTTGAGACAAAGGTAGAGACAACCTTAGAAAAGATAAGATTTATCTATTTTATGTGAGATATAAGGCTCGTCTCGTGGTACCACTAGGTCATGGGTTCAAACTCAGCTTGCGGCATCTTTATGGGTTCTGGGATCCTATAAAAACTCTGCTTGCCTTTCAAAAAAAAAAAAAAAAAGGCTCGTCTCGTGGCGCAAGGTTTTTCTCAACGCCCTGGGATCGATTACAAGGAGACGTATTCTCCTGTAATGGACGTAATAACGTTCCGCTACCTTCAGTTTGGTAGTTTTGGAAAAACTGAATATGCAGCTTATGGATGTGGTTACGACATATCTCTACGAGGATCTAGATAAAGAGATATACATGAAAGTCCCGGATGAACGTTTTCTATCAGATTGAAACGTTCACTTTACGGATTGAAACAATCCGGACGGATGTGGTATAACAAAATAAGTGTATACTTAATCGGAAGGGGATACATAAACAATGAATTATGCCCATGCGTGTTCATTAAGAGAACAAGTTCCAGGTTTGCTATTGTTGCGGTTTATGTCGATGATATGAATTTGATTGGAACTCTAGAGGAGTTAAAGGAACCGCTGAGCACCTGAAGTCTGAATTCGAGATGAAGGATCTTGGGAAAACACGGTTTTGCCTCGGATTGGAGATCAAGCACCGTGCCGATGGGATTATGATTCACCAATCGGACTATATTCAGAAATTGTTAAGGCGTTTCAATGAGGATAAAGCTAAGCCTTGTAGCACTCCCATGATCGTCCGGAGTCTGGATCCAAAGAAAGATCCATTCCGTCCCAAGGAGAAGGACGAGGCATTACTAGAGGTAGAGATGCCCTACCTAAGTGCAATAGGCGCATTATCGTACTTAGCGCAATGTACGAGACCGGACATCTCATTCGTTGTGAACTTGTTGGCTCAATTTAGTTATGTGCCGACACGCCGCCATTAGACTGGCATTAAAGACATATTTCGATACCTAAGAGGTATGATTGATATGGGCTTGTTTTATCCCTATAGAGAGAGATCAAAATCGGACGTTGATCTTCACGAAATGGGAAAGTTCCCAAAAACCGATGGCAGGGCCACATCTCCCACAGCCGGTCGGCCGCTGGTCAGGCCACCGTCAACGCCGGCAAACATGTTGCCGCTCGCTTTGGTTAGACTCCAAGTGATGTCTTGACAGGTTTTGTTGATGCCGTGTATCTTTCTGACCAGCACAAAGGACGTTCCCAAATGGGTTATGTCTTTACCATGAGGAACACAACAATATCTTGGAGGTCGACAAAGCAAACTCTTGTTGCTACTTCTTCGAATCATGCAGAGATTATTGCTCTTCACGAAAAAGTTCGTGAATGTATATGGTTGAGATTCATAATTAGGCATATTCGAAGTACTTGTGGTTTGAAGTCAACCACAGATGAACCTACGTGCATTTATGAGGATAATGCCGCTTGCATTGAACAAATGAAGCTAGATTACATCAAAGGCGACAATACTAAGCATTTATCGCCGAAGTTCTTCTATAATCAGCAGCAACAAATGCTCCTGAAGATTGAAGTAAAAGAAGTTAGATTTGATGACAATGTGGCAGATCTTTTCACGAAAGCTTTACCGAAAGCAACTTTCGAGAAACATGTACGTAGTATTGGACTACGTAAATTGTCTGATCTCCCTTGATTGTTGGTGTCAGGGGGAGACATTGGCATCAGGGGGAGATTTGATGCGCAACGAAGATTTTCTCGAAACGTTTACTTCATCTTCAAGGAAAGGACGCGTTGTACTCTTTTTCCTTCGACCAAGGTTATTTTTTCCCACTGGATTTTTGTTACTTGGCAAGGTTTTAACGAGGCAACATGGCATGCGTCATCAACGTAACATCGCGTTTGGACGTCACAAGGGGGAGTGTTGCAGTCAAACTAGGATTGTGTGACTAGTCCAAACGAGGAAGGATATCTTCTTTGTTATGGAGTAGAATTTAGATTCTTTATTGGCATAGGTTTCCTATCTCGTTTCAAATTGGGATACTATGTAATTGCTACCTCTATATATAGAGGCTCGTATCAATAAATAATATAGCTCTTTGTTTTCCTCCTTATTCTTGTTTTTACTTTTTTACGTTACTTTCAACACATTTTATTTTTTTGAAATTAAAAAAAAAATATATATATATATATATATGTGTGTGTGTGTGTAAAGATTGAAAGGAAACATTGTCAATTAGCTTTGATGATCAAGAAATTGTCATGGGATGTTGCCAGTGAATTGCAATTAAGTCTTTGCTAATGGTCGGTCACAAAGAAAGCAATCCTAGAAGTGGTTTGGTTGTTCACTTGCCATCGAAAATCAAAATCTCCATGGGATTGACTAAGCTCAAAAGTAAAATTACCCATCATCAGATTAGCCAATTGGTGGTGAGTCCGAGTGTCTCAGCTGGTATGACCATAGTTTAGGGTTCTTAAAGGGTCCATGTTTGGCCTGGAGAGTTAATATGTAATATGGTATATATATGTATATTTTAGTAGGGTAAGGGTCAGATTTCTTGAACAGTAAGGTATTTATTGTCTGGTTGGTACAGATTCTGGTAGTTTGTTAGCTTGACTCCCGAGTAAGACATTCGTGTGCAGCATTGTATGCTTTGTTTGAGATGCCATGGACCACAAAGAAAGGAAATATATATATATATATATATATATCTGGTGGTGTTTAAAGACAACCCAACTCTCCCCACCACCTGTCCCTATCCTGTCTATCTTTTGCTTCTTCTTCATCCTTATCCTTCTGACTCTAAACTAATCCGTGATGATTACTATTATGTGCTCTTTTGTTCTAAATATGGGACATGGTAGAACCCTTGTCCACTTCATAGTTTTGAATGTAGCTTGTGTATGAAACTATAACTGAACCATTATCTTTGCTGATTATTGGAAGTTTTTAGTTGTGATCTTGATGACATATTTTCAACAATTTACGAGTGCAGTGAAGTTTGTGACCTCATACGAAGAGAAAGATATTGGAGAGCTTGTGAAAGTCATACTTGAACATGTATCGTTGGAGCAGCCAGCAACCCATCGTCATGCAGAGATTATTCATAGTTGGAGCAACCAGACCTAATACAGAATTTATAGTTGTGAAAACAGACTATCAGATATCAGAACTGATACTGATATGGGTTAAATTTTTTTCCCTTTGTAGTAAATTTGACTTGTACAGTTCCACCAAATTATGGTAGTGTTACTAACTTGACATTTTCAAGCAGAAATAACTCTTCTTATTTTCCTTGAATAGGTTTGTCTGCGCCTTTTTTCTGATGTATATAAAAGAAATCATTCTGCCACCGCTCCAAAAAAAAACTGCAAAAAAGCCTTGCATTTAGCAAATTTGTTATTATAGTTTTAGAAATGATAAATGAGTCTCATATCACTTAGCCTTAGGTCATATATCACGTCTGCCATTCAATAAATAAATAAAGATTGCATGAAGATCATACTCTCTCTCTCTCTCGTAAGGACGCATTCCCAATGTGTCTGTAATAGGCTAATTGAGTGATAGAAACCTAGATATGCATATGAAGTTAGCGCATGAAAACGATACTAAAAAATTATTTATGTAGCACTAAATCAATTGAACTGAGAAAAGAAAAGAAAAAACTATTTGATTATCTATCACGAAATCACGTAGAGAATATATCTTTTTATAAAATAATAAAAACAGTTATACAATAAATTTTGTTTCTAATAGAATGATCATTAATTAAAATTAAAAAAAGAATAAATAGTGAAATTGTTTGTCAACTTATGTTGTTGAAGTGTGGTTTCAACTTTTAAGTTATATGTGAAATTTGAATAGAAAAATAGCTGACATTGTAAATACAGAATAAATAGTAGAGCATGGTGGAGGACAGAATGGTTTTCTCATTTCACTAAAAAGGATCAATAAAATGCTTACTACTTCCTCATCAAGTTATAATATAGTACTATAGAGGGTGCCTCCATCCAATAGCTTATTTATATTTGTAAAGAGAGAGAAAGTAAAGGATTAGGATCAGCAAACACTGGACTGGATCATTGTTTATTATACTGATTAGGTGGTTTGATGAGAAGGATGAGGGAGGGACCTTTGATAAATTAATCATTTGATGGTATCTCTTGCTCTTTCATAATTATGTTTTTATTGGTATACCAACTATTATGCTTACACTTTCATGTAGTTACTTGGAACCAGAGTCTTTGTTGGTACCTACCAAACCAAACCCTAGTTTTAGAAAAAAAAAAAAAAAAAGTAAGAGATGGTAATGATACTGGGGTTCAAATGCTGCTAATGATGCATCGAAAATGTCTTATAATTTTGATGTGCACGAATTGGGATCGATGATGAGTTAAGGATGGATGCTACATAGCCTGGCCTGTTACCTAATACCACTGATAGATTATACATTTGTATTGGCCAAATTAAAATCTCATACTGTTTTTGTTTGTAAAGTAAAAGTTAAGCGAATCCCTTCATCCATCGTTAGGTCTAAACATTGCATTCATGTGTTATTCGTTGGCTATTACATCAAACAAAAATATCACTGAACGAACAAAAGATACAAGCTATTTTTCAAATCTCTTGGACTTAAATGTATGTATGTCAATTCAAGAATCAGAAGGGAAAGGAAAGGAGACTATCCATCCGCATACAGTTAAAAATTGAGGCATCAATCAGAAAATGTTTATTAGGATTATCTATTGATGATAGATAGATAGTGGAATAGCTTGTGAGGCCCAGCTCACAATGAGTGAGTGAGTGACCCACCCCTCCTCCTAGTCCTAGTCCTAGTCCTACCTCTCCTCAACAAATGCAATGCAGTGGTCACCTATCTTCCCACAATTGAATTCACAACTCTCACTTCACTTCATTATATACGGTGTTTTGTCCTTCCACTTGTCCATTACAACTTAACATTTCTACATTTGAATTATATTCACATGATGAAGACTCTTTTTGCCTTTTTTAATAAATTTAAAAAAAAAAAAAAAAATGTATGTATGTAATTAGGGGATAGATACTTTAAATATATAACAACTAGAACCTTAATTAATTCCTATTATCTACAACTACATCAATTATGCAAATGGGACATTAAGTTGGAATGGAATACTCATCAACAAACCTTTTAATTAATTAATTCTACATCAATTGATTAATGAATCAACCAACAATCATTAGGTGGGATGTTGCATTTTTGAAGAGAGAGAGAGAGAGAACACAAGAAAACAACACACCTTTCTTTCTTCTTGTCACTGCTTTACACAATTACAATATCTACCATGCATAGAAAAGTGAAAATTCTTTTTTCTTTTTTACTTTCTAGCTGTCACCACAACCTCATTCTGCATATTTTGCTTGTTTTATTGATTGATTGATTCCCGATCCGATCCGATCCGATCCGATCCCCCTCTCTCGCCTTCTCACTCACTCAAACCAAAGAAAATGGAAGGTAGCTGGGCCTGGAAATCCCCACAAATGTTACCATTCCATTTGTTACAAAATGAAAACGAAGATTTGGGGCTGTAAAGAATCACCCATTTTTTTTTTCACTCTGTATGGTCAGTTGTCATGTTGCCTTTGTTTTTGCTCTTGGTTAGTAGAGCCTCGCTTTAATTTTCAAAGACTGTCTTGGGATTTGTATGGTTGTTGGTGAAGAAAGAGGAGTTAAAGGTTTCAACTTCTTCTTCTCTTTTCTTTGTTTGAAGATAGAAGACTTGTGTTTTGTTGCTGAATAAGCAAAATGGAGCTGCTTGGGAGCCTTACAGACACCAATCTCCGTATACAAACTAGTTGTGCTTCTTTGCTCAAACAACTTCAGGTCTTCTTCTTCTCTCTTCCAACACTTACACTTTTTGTTCTATATATGTTTTCTGAATGTGCTTTCAAAGCTTTTGTTTATGCCAAATTCTGTGTTTTACTCTCATATTCTCAGCAACCCATTTCAGTTTGAAGAAGAAGTACAATGGGTTGTCAGTATCTTGTACATAAACAGAACACAAGTTTTGATATATGTTTCATGGATGAATGAGAGAGAAACAAGCTCTGTTTATAACACCCTTTCTCTTGAAGAAAGACTATTTCATTGTTTCATGTGTTCTCGATCAATAGAATTGAAATAAATCGTCTGGTTCCAATTATCTTATGGAAAATTCCCAATGGATTGAAGGGTATCCCCTTTTTCTGCATTTAAGAGCTTTAACAAAATAGCCTTGGTGTTTATTTTGCTCTCTTATAAACTATCAAGAAAAGAGAATTGTCAACTGTTTGGTTAATCAACATTCTTTTGTGAGCAGCACATATGGACTGAGATAGGTGAAAATGAAGTGGAAAAGGATCGCATGCTGTTGGAACTTGAAAGGGAATGCTTAGAAGTGTACAGGAAAAAAGTTGACGATGCAAACAAAGCCAAAATTAATCTTCATCGGACTCTGGCAGCCACCGAAGCTGAAGTGGCAACCCTGACGGCCGCCCTTGGGGAGCACAATTTTCACATTCAGGTAAACATAATTATACCTTAAGATCCTGTAACTTATTATGTTTTTTATTCGTCCTTCATCTCTTATTTCATTCACTAACAAGTCACGACTTCTACTTTTATCTATTATAATTTGCCACAGCATCAGTTAACCATGAAAAGGATTTCGTGAAGCAAAGAACTAGAACACGTAATTCTACCAAGTGGAGCTCATAAGGGTAAAAATGAAATAATAAAGGATACGACTAGGTTTAGGAAACACTGTCAGAATCTTGTCATTATCATCCAGAAGTAAACTTAGGCATCACAGAGTTCATCTTAGAAACCCCTATTGGAAACGATGTTGAAAGTCACGACTGATTTATTATAAGCAAACTGAGGATAAGTGATAATGAAGAGCAATTTCTTCTACACGGGCAAATAATAAATCACCGGCCTTCATACTTTAGAAATTGTTTGAATTTGCTTCATGATATAATCTCTTGGTAGCGAGCAGTAGAGAAGGAATGAATGATGTAATCTCTTAGTAGAATGTCTCTCATGGACTGAAATTCTTCAACCATGCAACACAAACAATGGCAAGTGATAGAAAGAGAAGGAAGAAGAAAAGAAGAACAAGGGTTACATAGACAGGTTCAAATGGTCAATTGGCAGAAGACGGTTGAACATCCTGGACTAGACGTGTCGGAGAGCGGACAAGCTGGTCCACTACTTGCAAAATAACTCTTCAGCAGAGGGAGAAAAGAGTTCAGTTCTTCCCCCTGGAAGAGCCTCTAATTTATCCGTGCATAAGATGTGGGGCGCTCTGCCTCTTCTTAGATGTCCTTTTTGCCTTCGATCCTTCTTCTGATTTTCATATGTGTCTTCCCACCTTTCATTCCACACTGCACCTGAGCGTTAAGATATGGGGACCGTATACCAGGACAACCTGCTCCAATCTGACTTTGCATTGTCCACGTGTACTGAGAAGACCATTTGGTAAAACTCCTTCGATGGGACTAGCGGACATTTTACTGAAAAATGCCCCCTACAATGTGTACATAATAAAATGTGAAAGGAATTTAGCAGCATAATAATAGCTATCCAAAAATGTTCATGGCTAAGGTGAAGGAAATGTTTTTTTCTCCAAGTTGTAGCATCAATGTGTTCCCTAAGTTGTTAGATGACATTTCCCTTGCTAATAGATAGGAAAGACTTTTGTCTTCTACAGTGGACTTCTCGCCAAAATTGTCTCATGCTTAACATAGGGAGCTCTAACCACTACCTTTAGAGGCAATGAAGTGCTGTTACAGAATGCAAATGGAAAGTAGTGTTCTGCTACAAAAGGACCGATTCTAACAAAAATATGAACCCCTTGGAGACATGAGTTGTTAGTATTGGCAGTGGTATGGCTCAAATGTCACGAGAATGGTGAATAGTCTGGAACTATTTCATGGTGATGTCTGCGGAGCTTATGCACGACTGATGAAGCTAGACTCCCTTGCTCAGTCGTGCATAAGCTCCGCAAGTGAATGTTTGCATGCATTTCAAGAAACCAACACTATAGCAGACTTCTGTGCTCTCTGAACCATAACCCAAGCATCTAGTCCAAGAATCCGTCCTTGTGAACAAGAGGATGTCAAAAAGTAACTACATTGAGACCAAAACAATGGATGTTGGTTTATTTGAAACTGGAAACTGATGGTAACAGCTGAAATGATATGTGAGGATAGTTTCATACGTTACAGAATGAAATATGGTTAAAACCCTTCTCATCTATATCAACTTTCATATAATCAATCTCATAAAATTTTAGTTCAATATTCTATTCTTGCAAGAAGTTGTGAACTTTAATGGACTTTTTGCTTCCAATGTTTCAAGTTACCTACATGAGAAGGTATATATGTAGGTGTCCAATAAAATTGGAACGATCCAGAGAAGATCCACATTGCCCCTACACAAGGATGACACCTTTTGAGAAAGTAGTACATATTTTGTTATAATCATAGACTTTTAGAAATTGCAATGAGTCAAATGTTTGTATTTGATTTTATCATGATTTTTTAGTAAGGCTGTGGAATTTACAGATTGGAACAGATAAAAGGTCAATGACATTGAAAGAGAAGCTTGCATCTTTGACACCGTTGGTAGAAGATCTAAGAAGAAAGAAGGAGCAACGCATTAAAGAATTCATGGATATACGGTCACAGATTGAGAAAATTAGTGGAGAGATTTCAGGATACAATCACTTCAGTGGTGCTATTGCCAGTTCTGAAGAGCAGCAAGACTTGTCACACAGGAAGCTCAATGAGTACAAAACACATCTTTCCTCCCTACAAAAGGAGAAGGTATTCATGAATGTTTCTTGTATGCTGGCATTGGTATTTGGATATTTCTGCTTCTAAATTTCTATACTCACTCTGTTGGCAGTCGGACCGCCTTAATAAGGTTCTGGAATACGTAAACAAAGTGCATTTCTTATGTGGCATTCTCGATTTAGATTTTGCGAAGACTGTCAGTGAAGTGCACCCAAGCTTGGATGGGTCAAGTCCAAAACAGGCTGCCAATATCAGCAGAGATACAGTGGAAGGTTTGAATAGGACCATTCTTAAGTTGAAACTGGAAAGAGAAACACGCTTTCAAAAGGTAAAACATATTTGTCTAGCAATCGAAGTTTGATTTATTTCATATATATACATGTATTAATCTAATTCCTGTTTGATTTCTAGTTGAAAGATACTCTTTTATCACTGTTCAAACTATTGGAGTTGATGGGTTCACCTGAAGCGGAAAAGAGGCCTTATAGAAAATTGGCTTTTATTCTTGAAACATCAGGAGAAAAAATCACTGAACGTGGTGTTCTCTCACTGGAAATCATTGAACAGGTTCAGTGAACACTTCAGTTTAGCTTTTGACTGATGTTTGAAGATGGATCCTTAGGTTTCCCATTTTTTGACAGGCAGCAGCAGAAGTTGAGAGTCTAACTAAACTAAAAGCTGCCAGAATGAAAGAGTTAGTTATTAAAAAGAGGTCAGAACTGGAAGAGTTGTGTAGAAGATCCCATATTGAGCCTGATATGAGCACCACAACTGAGAAGTCAATTGCATTGATAGACTCGGGTAAATTTCTTAATGCTTCAGCTGTAATATAGAGCTCATTGTTAAGTTTCATGATTCGAACTGTTCTTTGTCAGGTATCGTGGATTCTTCTGAACTTCTGGGCAGGATTGAAGCACAAATAACTAATGCAAAAGATGAGATTATCACCCGAAGAGAAATTATGGACAAAATAGAAAAATGGGTTGCTGCCTGTGAGGAGGAAAGATGGCTAGAAGAATATGAACAAGTAAGCCGTGTTAGTCATTGTGGTGTCACCCTATTATTCAAGTGATCATGGAGAGTTCTCAAAATAACATGATTTCTTTAATTTTTTTTCAAATTCTTTCTTTTCTTTTTTTGTTTGAATAATTTTTTGGAAATGATAAAAAGTATCTGGTTGAACTGCATTTCAGGATGATAAAAAGTATAGTGCTGGAAGAGGTGCACACATAAATCTAAAACGTGCAGAACGGGCTCGTATTACAATAAAAAAAATCCCAGGTATTGCTTCTTGTGATGCCATCCATTTGTAGCTTTCCTGCAACCCTCTAATCCTTGTGTTCTAACAAGGCTAACTGTCTGCAGTTATTGTAGACAATCTGATAAATAGAACAGTGGCCTGGGAAAATGAAAGAAAAACAGACTTCTTGTATGATGGGGTGAGTTATGGAATATTTGCATCATGGTAATGTCTGAAATCTTTGATGTATTTATACTCATAAACATTCTGAAAATCGATATGCCAGGTCCGGCTATTAGCAATATTGGAGGATTACAAACTAATGAGACATGCAAAAGAAGAGGAGAAAAGACGATACAGGGTATCGCTGATTCCATGGATACCGTTTGGTTACTTTTGGTTGTCCATTTACCTTAACTAATACGTTGAACTTTCTGCATGTTTCATAGGATCACAAAAAGCTACAGGATCTTCTTATTACAGAAAAGGAATCCAGATACGGGTCTATGCCAAGCCCAAAAAGGAATAACAGCAGCCTTAAAAGGGGGAATGGATATCGTACAAATGGAAATGGATCCTTGCCTCCCACACCTGGACGGCACTCGGTTGGCAGTGCAACCCCAGAGCTTCGCACACCACGCTATCACTCAGGGAGACAAAATGGATACTTCAAGGAAACGAAGAGGCTATCAACTAGATCACTGAACTTTATCTCCATATCGAAAGAGGAATCAGTGCAATTTGCATCTATTTGTGGCTCAGAACCGGGTTCTGAACCTGGTTCCCCACCTCTGTTAAAGACTTGAGCTTAACCAGTATGACTTGCTGTTTAAGTTTCCTTCTTCTGCATATTTCACTGCTCTTATACTGCAATATTTTGGCCAAATCCTCAATTATTTAAAATGTCACAAGCAAGTGAAGTTACTATTTATGATCACGATCATTCATTCTCCCCAGCGCTAGAAATAATTCTTCCTATTGTTTTGCAGAAAATAAGTCATGTTAACAAGTGACATACACCAGATAAGGCGGCGGCAGAATCCTTGTGAATAGTAAAGAAATATAGACTAGTGTCTGATTGTGATCTGTTTTGAGGGGCCAGGATGCTGATAACTTGCGTGCATTTTCAATCAAATGCATAAACTTGGGAGGCATCATCAAGTTGGCAGTTGCAGTTCCAGCATGACAGGAAATGGCCCTTCAATAGTGTGGTATTAGTGCTAATAGATAGGACTACCCCTTTGGTTTTGGTTTGTTGTGTATGAGTTTGTGTGTTACACATTTACATGTAAAGTAAAATGCGTGTCTGCAGGAAGTGTGATTTAGGCATTTCACTTTTACGAATAAGAGTACTGCAGGATGTAAGAGGTTTGTAGTCTGAAACTTCCTTGGAAGGGTGTATATTGTGTACAGTATGATTGGAGCTTCTTGAAACACCTTTCTCTGTTCTGCTTCTTTTTTCTCAATTCTAACTGTTGTTATCAAATTGGACCTCTGCTATGTACCGATAGAAGTTGTTCTACTGTGCATGAATCAACTTTAACTTGAAAATAAACCTCAAGTGCATTCAGAAGATTAGGCAGTCAGTCTTTCTTGTGTCTGCTTTTAGGAATGCAGTTTGGTATATTGATTGTCACCAGAATTAATGCACAAGAGACGTGATGGATCAGTCTTTTGCTTGCTTGCTTGTAGTATTTTGATTGATTAGGGTTAGGGTTAGGGGTGGCCAACAATCCTGGTTCGACCCGGACCAGTATGGTCCTGACCCGTTTCAAACGAAATTCAGTTCTAGACCGTCTCGGTTACTACTACAATTTGACCTGCTTCAAACCAAAGCTGGTCTGTTGCTTGACTTCTTTGTAAAATTGTTTGCCATTGGATCAAATGTCTGACTCTCTCTTTCATCCACAATTTCTAGAATCTATGCTTCCCTAAATTTCTCTCAGATCAGAGGTAACAAAACCCCAAATCCACACATCAGAATTCCCCTACTAAACTCCCTTCGATCGAATTCTCCTTCAATTCAATGTCCCTTGTTGTGACCCATTCATTGTACACCACCTAGGGTTTCTCAGTGGGTCTCTACAGCTCCAAATCCTCCATCAAAACCAACCTAGAGACCCCCGTCACCGAATCCCCAAACCCTTTCAAGATCCCCTTCAAATGGATTGAATTCAAACCAGCAAGGGGATAGAAGTCACTTTTCTTCCCCTTCTATAGTCAAACTCCTGCTCATTACTTGTTCTCCAAGAAATCCTCCAGCTCCAATTCTACTTCCAGACGCTTGTTGAAGGTGGAGGAGATTCCGACAGGGAGATCTATCTACAGAGAGAGTTTCCTTCTGAAAGTCGCGAGGGGCGACGCTAGGGAGATAAAAAGGAGAAAGCAGAAGAGGGTTGCGATCCAACCTGAGCTTCCACTCATATTCGATTCGATGGTATGGTCGGAGACTCGGAGAGAGAGAGAGAGATATGCGGATATGGTGATTGCTTCTACTGCGATCTGTCTCTGCTTTGTTGTTGTTATTGAGAAGATTGTCATTGAGAGATGAGAGGAGAGGAAAAAAAGTTTTACAATGGACTTGGGTTGGGCCTTGTGCAACTGGGGTTCCTTCTCGGACCGTCCCAGTTCAAACCGGTCCAAGGACCAACCGTTTATGCCAAAAACATACTCTCTATGCTACACCGACCCATTCCGTTTCACTGGACCGGGATCAGGACAAGCCCAATCCTGGTCTTTGCCCACCCCTAATTCTGATATTTTATGTATTTTGTATATGAGCTTTGCTAGCTGTCGAGGAAACGAGCGAGGGGAGGGAGGTGGCGGGGTGGGAGCCGTTCACCTCCCTCGGGATGCACGTTCGAAAAGTCAACACACGCATCCCGAGGGAGGTGAACGGCTCCCTCCCCTCGCTCGTTTCCTCGCCCACTTCCTCGACATTTAGAATTTCTGTTTGTATATACATGGGAGGTCAATTTTAGTCAATCTTACAACCCTTAAATGTGAAACGAAAGAAAAATGTAAATATCGACTAATAAACAAAGGTTAAACAAACGAGAAATTCTAGCTGGCCTGGGAGGCGCGCCTGGGTGGTTGCCTGGACGCTCCCTGGCACGCGCCTAGGACCCTCCCAGGCACGTGCATGATGAAAAATGGGCGGGGTTTTAGCAGCCAAAAAATTTCCCCAAATTTTCGATTTCGAGCTCTTGGTTTATACTCCCCTGAAGCAGGAAGAAAACCGAAATTAGAAACCGAAATTGGGGAAAACTGAAGAAGAATCGAGAAGAAGAATCGAGAGAGAAGAAGAAGAAGAACTTGTTGAATCGAGAGAATCAGCGACCCATCTCACTTAGAAACCAGAGAAGGTAAGTGTCAAACTTGATTCTAGCTTGATTTCTTCTTGTGGGGTCCTAGATCTAGGGTTGGTTCCTGACAAATTTTTTTTTTTTTGTATGTGAGTTATAAGAGAAGTAGTGAATCCTTGACAAGTTCATGCTCATTTCACTTCCTCATACAAAACACAAGATAAATAATTGGGAAAGCAAACATATTTTGGTATGTTGCTTTAAAAAATGTATGACATTGTATGATATATTTACAACTTCCTCATACAAAACACAAGATAAAGAGCTAGGCGATGAGATGAAGAAACAGAAAAAAGAAACAGTATTACAAATTAACGTCCAATATACATGCTAAGCACTTTCTCTTCTCGCTTTTTTTTCTGCATCATCGTAATATAATCATGGCGGAATAATATAATGATGGCGCAATTTGAGAAAAGTGGTACATTGGGAAAATAGTAGGAAAATTATAAGAGCATTAAGCAAGAGGAGTATAACAATGTTGAAAAAGTGGAAGAGCATTAAGCAATTTGACCAAACAGTATTTGCTGCATTAAGAGATTGATGTAATTGTTGGTGTATTTTCATGTGATTTTAGATAATATGGTAAATGGAATTGAATTGTGTGAATGTTGTAAGGTTTGGCTTGTTATGCATCTTGCTTGATATGTTCCTTTTCCAGAACGAGTGTTGTTGTTACTTGAAAAGAGCATTCTGTCGAAATAGAACTACATGGAATTTTTTTTTTTTCAAAAACTTTTCTTTCAAAACTTTCTAAGATCTATTCTTGTTGAACATCTCGTTATACTAGCTCGCACCTAGTATCGGCACCGTTCTCTCGAATAGTTTACAGAAATGTCTGCAAGAATTGTAAGTCTTTCCTTCTGTTCTTAAGCTTTCATCTTTCTGTATTTCTTGTACATATTAAATAAATAAAAAAATTTCTATATCTCTGACTATCCAAGATCTGTTATTAATTGAACATCTCGTTATACTAGCTGAACCCTAGTATCGGCATCGTTCGTTCTAACAGATCAAAGATAGAATCTCTGTATTGATTCCTTGTTTTGTATTGTGTTGTTCAACGCTAGAAACTCTGAAGTATAAAATTGTTGTTTAAGAAGAAACACTATCCACATGCGTATCTATCGGGACATTTATTTTTTTAAATGCAGGAATGGCATTCAGAGCGTACGTTGTCTATCGAGGTCGTCACCCTGGAGTATACCGAAACTGGCCCGCATGTTTTTCCGCGGTATCAGGGTATAGGGGTGCTTCTTACAAGGGGTTTATGTCAGTCGAAGAAGCTGAGGAATCATACGAGTTGTGGGTTCGCTCAGAAGCGGTGAGGAGAGATTCGGAGGAATCCAACAACAATGAAGATGTCACAGTTAACGATGTAGTTTTTGACGATCAAGTCGGTCCATCGAATGATCAAAGAAATGTCACTCAAGGGAACAATGATCCTTGGGCTTACACGAGGGACTTAATCAATACTTTGATAATTGTACTTATTATCTTAGGTTTAATATTTATTCTTAAGCTCTTGAACGAATGATGGAATTATATGTAATGTAATATGTACATACATATGTATTATGTGAATATATTTCATAATCCAATGAAATTTGTGTTTCATATTGTTCTTTTTTTTCTTCCGTATGGTATGTTTTTGTAACTGAAGATACAGACTACATGGAAGACGAAGAACTTGGGTCAGAAGGTGATCAGGACAGGAAGAAGCATAAGAAGGAATCTGTGGATGCACTGATGGAAGATAAAAAGGAGATGACTCTTACAACACGTCAACGAGCCCTGCAGTCTGGTAAAGACACTGCAAATGGAAATGGTGGGAGTGTAATTGAGTTCCCGAATGGATTACCTCCTGCACCGCCTAGAAGTGAGTAACTTTTTGTATATTATTCCACTAAGTTGGTATAATGTGATTGTCATTATCTGTCCTAACTTTGTTGGCCATTTGATGGCAGAGCAAAAGGAGAAGCTATCTGAAGTGGAGCAGCAATTGAAGAAAGTTGAAGCTGCTCAAAGGCGTAGAATGCAAGTGGAGAAAGCAGCTCGCGAGTCTGAGGTTTGTCCCTTTTATAACAGTCTGATGGTATGTTCCTTTTAACTATGAAGGAAATTTTGGAATTCACAAAAGGTTTTTTTGTTCGAATAACTTGCCAATGCCATGGGATGAGCTTTTAAGTAGGTTTTTGTTTAATGGTTTTTTTGAAAGGAAAATTTTCATGGTTTATTAGTCTAGAGTTGCACATGCAACTCGATCCCTTTAGTACTGCAAATAGTTCTTAAACTCGTACTAATGGAGGTTGTTCATGTTTAATTGTTCTTTTTTTTTCTTCCGTATGGTATGCTTATGTGAATATGGTTGTTGCTCATGTTGTTTGTATATGTAGACACTATTGGAGAATTTGGAACCTGTTCTAAGGGAAGACATTCAGAAGGTAATGACTGCTGCATCATCTGTCAATATAATGGTGTTATGTTTGTACTTATTGTATTTGGTTAGTGTGTCCATTTTGGCTGTATTTGCTGCTATTTTGGAAGATCGTTAGCATCATTTATAAGCTTAATCATATTAAGGTGGCAGAAATCTATAAATTCATATGCCTCCATCGAGTGTTAAGTAGATGTAGTTTTTTTTTAGTAATATAAGTTCATTGATTCATACTGAAATACTGGAAGCAAATAGTCTTCGCTGCGAGGCTATGTAGTTTATAGCACCATACAATACATTTTTACTCCATGATGATGTTTTCTTTTTTATGCACTGCAAGGACATGCAACCATTACTAGAGAGGCAATGAAGAAATGAAGCAATGAAGCAAGCCTGCATGTCAGAAGGGATATGCAACCATTACTAGAGAGGCAATGAAGAAATGAAGCAATGAAGCAATTTGTATCCTTCCAATTTCTGCAGCTTGATGAGATGCTTGCAAAGCAGGGAGCCAAAATTAACATGGCAGGATCCTGTTTAAACAGGAAGGAACATCATTACTATCTGTTTTAGAAACTGATTCACATTTCAATTTGTGAATATGATTGTATTGTATTGTATTGTCAGGAAACTGTATTGTAGTACTATCTGTTTTAGAAACTGTTTTAGAGCCTGTTTAAACAGCTTGAGAGTTTCTTTACTTTACATTTGCAATGTTAGGAAAATGATTGTATTGTATTGAAAGAATATGTTTGTAACAAGGAAAAATGATTGTATTGTATCTAAAATTCAACAACATCAATTTGAGAACTCCTGTGTTTATGCTGTGTTGTATTGAAAGAATATTGTATCTAAAAGGTGCCATGTATTAAAAGAATTCCTGTGTTTCAGCAACATTGTATTGTATTGAAAGAAAGAATATTGTATCTAAAAGGTGCCATGTAGTGTCAGCAACAGCAGTGTCAAAGTTCATCCAAAAACTCATTAGAAAATTCAGCAAACTATCTGACAGAAAATTATCAGCAAATTAAACAGAATGTAACAACAAATTTTCACTACGTTCATCAAATTGTCGAGCATCTATCTGACAGAAAATTCACAATTGAAACAAGAGAAAGTGCTTAGCATGTATACTGGACGTTAATTTGTAATATTGTTTCTTTTTTCTGTTTCTTCATCTCATCGCCTGGCTCTTTATCTTGTGTTTTGTATGAGGAAGTTGTAAATATATCATACAATGTCATACATTTTTTAAAGCAGCATACCAAAATATGCTTGCTTTCCCAATTATTTATCTTGTGTTTTGTACGAGGAAGTGAAATGAGCATGAACTTGTCAAGGATTCACTACTTCTCTTATAACTCACATACAAAAAAAAAAAAAAAAAAAAAATTGTCAGGAACCCTAGATCTAGAACCCCACAAGAAGAAATCAAGCTAGAATCAAGTTTGGCACTTACCTTCTCTGGTTTCTAAGTGAGATGGGTCGCTGATTCTCTCGATTCAACAAGTTCTTCTTCTTCTCGATTCTTCTTCTCTCTCGATTCTTCTTCAGTTTTCCCCAATTTCGGTTTCTAATTTCGGTTTTCTTCCTGCTTCAGGGGAGTATAAACCAAGAGCTCGAAAATCGAAAATTTGGGGAAATTTTTTGGCTGCTGAAACCCGGCCCATTTTTCATCATGCACGTGCCTGGGAGGGTCCTAGGCGCGTGCCAGGGAGCGTCCAGGCAGCCACCCAGGCGCGCCTCCCAGGCCAGCTAGAATTTCTCTAAACAATATCATCAATTGTCAACTCTCTTTATCAAAACTTCTATGCTATCAAATCCCTTTTTTTTTCAATTATTGTCATTCCAAACTAAGTTTAGTACAAAACCTAAAAAATTAATGGGCTTCCACTTTTATTAATTTGGAGCATGAATGATGAATGATGACTGATGATACATCAAAATAAATCAACATCATAGTCATACACGTGGCAGAAAACATTCATCACCACGATCAAGTACCATGCCCATCGGGCCAGCTCATAAAATCCAAGAAGGCAAAATCAATCATAAAAGCCCAAACGTGGCCCATCGGAAGAAGTAATTATGGCCCAGATTCGGGTTCGCAAGAGTTTTCTCATAAAAAGCATCTCACATGCTTAAGTCACACAGAAAAAATTAATAACGACCATTGTATAAGGTAAAGGGAACATTCGACAAATGTATGCAACTTTACGTAGGGGTGAGCACGGGACGAGATGGACTCACATTACTCACACACCAATAATGTCAAATTTATATACATATAACTTACATCATAAATAATAATAGATATTAAATAAATAAATATTAAATTTTTTAAGCTAAATTTCATTTAGAATTTATGATTCAATTCATATAGAATTTCATCTTACATTGATTTAATTTCAACACATCCTAAAGTTTAATTTAAAAGAGTATTTTGATTAAAATTAATAATAATAAATATTAAATAAATAAATTCGGGAAGGGACAGGATAGGCGGGATTGAAAATCTCCATCCCGATCCCATCCCACTCTAGATCGGGACGGGATCGGGATGAGTTTGATCAATCCCAAAAGGACCCAAAAAAATTGGGACGAGACGGGACAGGTTTGGGATCGCGGGATGAGATGTCCACCCCTAACTTTAACTGAGTTTTGTCCAGATTTACTTCCTTCTTCAAACAGAATTGATGATTTAAGCATTGGAGTGTCTTGGCAGTCTAACATCTGCTTTGCAGGTCAAAGTCACATGAGAACGAGATTTGGACGCATCAATGACAAAGATCAAACTCTCTTTGAAATCTGACCCTCCAAAACTTATACTTCACTTGATAACTGATGAAGTCAATCTCTCCACAGCTCAAACTTGTAAAGAACCTTCTACCTTTAATCAAGCAAAACCATAGTATCTAAGAATTTCACGAAATTTCTCCATATGGGGTTAGACTTAATAGAGAATATGGTTTCGGACAGGCAAAACGATGGGATAAACGAATCCAAAGTTTAGAATAATTCATTCACCAATTCAACAGAAGATAATTTTAGCCTGAACAAATAAAATGAAAATAATTATTAGGATTCTTCTTACTCCTATAAACATAAGCCGAAGTAATAAAATATAGTGTGGCTACTGGCTAATGGCTATACATATAATATAATCCCATCATAATTAAACGAACACATTTCTCAGCCCTTACTAGTATAAAAATAAATAGGAACGAATGACCTAGTATTTATAACTGTCGAAGTACTCGACACATAGTCGTACTTTGAGTTGGTGGTAGTGGTTGCGGAAGAGACAGAGACCTTAACAAAGGAGGTACTGTATGATCACCAGTAAGACTATGATGCCTCTTTCGAACTGCTCTGGTGGGAGGTTCAGTGGTGACCACCACCATGCCTTCCTCATTTACTGTTAAAGGTAGTTCATTTTTCCACGAGTTTTCAGCGAGCTGCTCATTCCTTGTTCCTCCATCCTTCTGCATTACCAAAATTTTCATATCATAAGAGAAAAGATGGACAGTTATCCCAATCAAGTTCGATGATACACTCTTCTTTCAGGTATTTTAGATCTAATATTTGGATCTCATGGAGACCACCTGAAGTACTGTGTAAATAACCACTTCGCATTAAGAAGTCCACGTCCAACTAACCATAGCTTGAACATTTTCTTAAGTATCACAAATAATACTCTTACAGATGGTTAATTTGACATATCAAAGAAAATCACATTGAATACTTTTATTTTACTCTGAACTCTGAAACAAACACATTTTAATTAAGTATTACAAATATCATGTCAAGTCTGCGAAAATTTTCCTAGTTGGGCATTCCATATCCAAGTCCAAGTTCAACACTGATACCAGTGTCCTTACAGCACCAGATTGAGCATTGGAACGGAGGGAAAAAGAAGATTGAGGTCATTGGGGGTTTGGGGTTGCTGTCTCAACCCATGTTGTCTACATTAGTAATCTTCTCTTTTCAATAGAAGGAGAGCATACTTAAAGATCAAATTATTCAGCAACTTGTTTATCTGAATGGCTTGAACAAGATACCAAAAAGTAGCAGAAATAAGAGACTTGAAATCAACTCTCAGTTCAAATTACAGGTGGCAATGGATCGTGTCGCCACGGTTTGCATGTCATTCTACCTAAACTCAAACCCAACCCGTTGACAAATGGATCGTGACGTGTCAATCCACATCGACACAGTTCTTTACATCGTCTAATAAATTATGTCAAAGTAACACACATAATTTGTCAAATACGTATATATTTATCACATAAAATGGGTTTTATATGTGTAATAGTATATATATCAAGACGATGAGATAACTAATCGTGTTGGAATGTGTCATCCGTGTTGAGGTGTCAAACCTAAACACAACCCATGTCACATATTCGTGTCATGTTATTGGTTTGTGTCACAAATTGCCACCCCAAGTTTAAATTCGAATTCAAAAAATCAATCTCTTTTTCAAATGAGAATAAAAAAAGGTATTTGTAATTGGTCTAAGATAATCTGAGAAGTCCTGATTTGCTTGATCCTAATACACCAAGGAAAGAAACGTCCTAGGAAAACAACTTCAAAGACACCTAAGTTCCACTTTGATCGGTAAGCAATTTTCTTGGATCAATCTGGACAAAAAATGCCCTGAATGCCAGATTGATCAGCAAATAATTCTTATCAATCTGACTCAACTCAGTAGAGAAGTCCAGATAGCTAGGCATTGTCTGGATCAATCCACCATTCCCATGCTTCAATTTGCTGCTTTTAGCTTCTTTTGACTCCTTGGATGACTTGGACTTATTGGTGCTTGTTTGAGGAACTTTCACCACTAAGTAACCTTGGTCTCATCTAAACCTGGATCGGATCTTAATCTGAATCCGATGTATTTAACAGGAAATGGATTTTGATATTCAATCTGATAATGAATTCGCTAGCCCATTAACTTAATGGAGCAAATATGGATTTTAGCATATCCGATCCTCTCCCATCTTATATGATATATATATTTAGTTTTTACAAGTAATAAATGTATATATATATATATATATATATATATATATATAACCCTTGTAACGGCTAGTGGTATGGTATGGTTAGCGGGCATGGACCATTGAGACCCAGAAAGGCCCAAAAGGTTTGTCAAAGTTGCCATTTGAGGAAGGAGCATATTAAAAAAAGAAATGGTTTTTTTTCACCAAAAGGAAGAAAGAAGAATTTCTCCTGATTGATTGGTAGCTAAGTTATTAATGTGGCGAAAAATTGCCAATTAATCAACGATTAATCGCAATTCGGGGTTTGAACGAACCGAATTGGGTGAAATCGGTTGGGGTATAGCGGACACCGATTAATCAGCGAAAAATCAGCGAGTCAACGATTAATCAGCCCAACCGACTCACCGATTTATCGCTATGTATATAAAAAATAATAACAATAAAAAAATTTAAAAAAAAACTTAACTCAAGATTCTCATGTCACGACTTCCTTTATTCTTTCGTCTAGAACATATTGGCATAATCCTCTGGATGTGGAGTATTTTTGTTTGTACAAAGTGACCTCTCTAGAAATATCTTCGGCGCAAAGTAATATGATTTACCTTCATGGGTTATTGGGATAGGTAGGTTGGTTCTTTCTGTTAAGTCTGGCATTTATTTTGCTTTTAAATGTTTGTCCTGGTAACTTAGATGTTAAAACATTCTCCAATTTTCTTTTAGTTTCTTTTTAAGTAGTTTGGCAGATAATTAGTAAAGTTATATAATTATAAATTTACATCATTTTGATTAATTATTTATTTTTGCAATCTAAGACGATGATTAAATTTTATAAATAATTTGAAAAAATTGACCGATTAATCCCGCTTAATCGTGATTCGGTCATGGACCACGCTGCAACCGCTTTCTGATTTAACTACATAGGTTGGTAGAATCTGAGGGGGGGGGGGGCTTGCTTCAAGCAAACATGCTTTTCAAAGGCAAGGGAATCAACTAAACCAACTGGATCACATTGAGGGGGGAGGGGAGGGTGTTTGCCTGAAATTTATGTTCGAATAGGACTAAATACCCTTGGCCAAAGTTGAAAATCCTTCTTCTGTCAAACAATTTGGGTGCCACACAGAGAATACCCTAGTGTGTATATATATACATGGTTAATAATGAGTGACAATTTAAAAAAAAAAAAAATCGGATCGAATATCCGTTAAGATAATAAATAGGATATGAATTTAAGTATTGATAATCCGTCGGATTATAGGATCGGATTCATCTTTTTCCTTATCAGATTGGATCGGATACAGGCTAATCTGATCCATTTACAGGTCTAGTCTCATCACCCCTTCTTCTTCAACAAGCTCCTCATAGGGCTCATCCGCTCATCAAGGAGAGCCCCAATGAATAGTCCACATTAAACACCTTTACCCTCTTCTTCCAGCTCCCTACATTTGTTGCATTTGCCTTGGAACTCCAATTTTTTGGAGATTAACTGAAAGAACTTGCTTTGCTTCCAGAGGTATTTGCTCCCAACATTGAAAATAAATTCAACAAATTGAAAGTCTCAAACATAAGGCCTCAATCCACCAATATATTACTTAGCCACCAATGCTATAGACTATCAAGTAGTATGAGTCCCTAGAGTAGTCATCAATTGACTTGACACCACTCCTAAGATGTTAAATTTGTTGGGCATTACGAAAATCAGACATATCCCAGATGTTTCATAAAAATCGAGATGTATCCCGATTTATCACATATATCGATGATGTTTCATTTGAATTCTAATATATTGTGACAGATCGGTGATATTTTGTTCAATAAAGCATTCGTGTGGGACTGAAAGCAAGGAAGGCTCACCTAATGTTTCTTTATTTTCTACTTGATTTGAGTTCGGATTACTCTTTCTCAGCCTCATTCGCTTCAATTGTTGCCACCAAGAGGAAATTCTTCCGTGAAACCTTGCACAACTAAGGAAACCTTTTTACTAATAATATCCAGTGTTCTAAAAATCGCTAGGCGCTGGGCGGGCGGCGAGCAGGTGCCTAGCGCCCAGGGGCCTAGGCGGTCTTATGTTTTGTATTATAACTTTAATAATTTACAAAAGTTAAGCATAATACCTTATCAATTACATCCAATTTAATGTCAATATACATATGCAAAATTTAAAAACATGAAAAATTAACAATCGTGAACAAAATTTATTAAAACTCAAATGACTGAAGTTGGTCATGATGGGTACTTTATATAAATTTGAATTTGTGTAATCTTTTATTTTTCTTCAAATTGCATGAATAACCTCAGTTATGTTTGATAAAATCTACATTAGTAAAATTGGTACCGGCAGATCCTTTGAGAATTCCATTAAGTAATCATCTTTCGCTATATTTAGACATATCATCATCATCATCATCAAAGCCCATTCCCGAGATTTTCTAAAAAAATAATTAAATAGTTTATTTCTAAAAAATAGGAAAGAAAAATACAATCAACCTTATTAAACAATAAAAAAATTAAAACAATAAAATAAAAAAATAAAAAAAATAAAAAAATAAAAAAATAAAAAAATAAAAAAATAAAAAAAATAAAAAATAAAAAATAAAAATAAATAAAAAAAATCTCCCAGACCGCCTAGCCCGCCCAGACCGCCTAGACCCCGCCCAGACCCGCCTAGACCCGCCCAGACCGCCCAGACTGCCCAGACCGCCCAGACTGCCCGCCCAGGCATTAATCTGGGCGGTTTTCCACCTTCTAGCGCCTAGGCGCCGCCTAGACCGATTTTTAAAACACTGATAATATCCTATATACATAGATGAATGCCATCTTGGGTAAGTCTTACAGACTTTCATGTGCCTCTGAATCTAAATTAAAATAACCTGTAACTAGATGTAAAAAAACAAATGGCTTAGTTAGAGGGTGAGATGATTTTTTTTCCAAAAATTCAGACTTTTAAATAGAACTAGGCAAAAGCAGAGATTCTCTAAGGGGTGTTTGTTTGCACCACTTGTAACTGCCAAATCACTTATAGATAATTCCAAAGGGAGGCTAAAATTTTTGGTGTTACTTTACATGGACTTATAAGAACTCAATGGCTACAAGTGGTGAAATAACAAGAAGCTCCATAATTGTTGCTCGTGGCCACTTATAAACCTTTGACAATTATATCTCTTAAACTTTATATAAAACAAAAAAAGAAAAAGAAAAAAAGACCACATGCCACTTGTATATATGATTGCAAATTGGTCAATATAAATCTTTTAAACATACACTATACACATAGACCCCATTTACAATAATTTATCACTTAAAATTTGTATAAACAAACAGGTCTTGTGAGCCCACTCGCAAATATAAGTGCCTTGCCACTTGTTAGTGGCACAAAAGAACACCACCTAAGTCTTTTGGTTTGGATTTTCATTTGGAGGAAAACAAAGAATCTCCACAAGAAAACCTTCTAGGTTTTACAGCTTGATTATCTTTCTCAAACAATTTCCTTGAACTATACATGATCTTATTGCCCGTCTTTCACCACCACATGCATTGATACAATAATTATGGAAACTCTGTATGATTTATTTTTGGACTGAATGTTTCTGATTATTAATTTTTTTCTAATTTTCCTATGTGCCGCCAAGACATGCAACAGTTGTAGTTGAGGGTACTCATAACTGAGCACATCACATGAAAATGATCCCCTAGTGGGTACGATTCCTACATTTTAACCTATATAGAGAGACGTGTATTGAAAAGAAAATATGTACAACAATCTCTGTAGCTCAATAAGGATCAATTGAGTAAGACATATGGTACTAAATTCAAAAACATAGATTTAAGTTGAAATGAACCAATAGCTCATAACCAAAGAAGGAGAAGAAGTTTCATCCACTTTGTTTCTCATTCTCAAAATTAAGAACTTTCAATATGAAGATGTGAGTTGTAATAAAGTAGGAAAAGAGAAAACAGTGTAAAAGTGTAGTAAAATGATGTGTTTTATATAATGATAGTAAGTGAGATCTTCTTACATTGAGAAGGGAAGAGTGGGGAATGGGGCATTGGACTGGATGATCTTCATCAGGAGGCTCAAGTGGGTGATCTATTGGTTTAAACTCAGAAGACAGAGAATCCATTTCTGTTTCCAGTTCCATTTCCACCCCATGAAGGAGTAACCCCCCATTGGTTTTGGACCCATTGCTGCTGCAGCTCCTATCTCTCAATGGCGATGGAAATTCAAACTGGGGCTCCTTTATATCCTGCAAAAAAGCATAATTGCAAGAATATCCTTTAATAAACAACTAAAATTTCACAACACCCAGGGAGAAACTAAACATTTAAAGAGAAAAAGGAAAGAAATTTCATACAATTGCATCACTTGATGGGAATCCCATGGAAGAGGTAATGGTCATTGGCTAAGATTAGAAACAAGAAAGAGAGAGCATGGGAGAGATAGAATTCAGTCAGCCTCAGATAGAGACAAACAGAGAAGGGTGTGTTTGTGGAGAAAGAAAGCTAAAAAAAAGTAGGCCTTGTGTGTGTGAGAGTGAGAAAGAGAGGGAAAGCAAAAAATGAAAAGAAGTGTGGATAAGTTAAAGAGAAAAAGCAAAAGTAAAAGGAGGGTGGTGGGGTATAGATAGAGAGAATGGCATTATTGGAGCATGGCAGAGAAGAAGAGACAAGAATAGAGAGCGGTAATACGAAATAGACTAGTATATTAGAGGAATGATTGATTACAGTGAGTACAAACCAGGAGGTGGAAGGAGATGGTGTGGCACACTTGAAATCGAGAAAAGATGCCTATCTATCAACTTTTGTTTCTTTTAAAATCATCTCATCTCTGTTTCTTCTTCCCTTTTAATCTGTCTCTACTGGAGGAGCTCACACTATAGCTTTTGTTATTATTTAACTAATATAAAGGGAAGAGGAGCAGTTTGTTTTTTTCTCTTACTCTCTCTACTTTTAATGCTAATGGGATTGGTTGAGAAAAGGATGGAGAGAATGAGAGAGGTTTTTCCATTCGAATCAAAACATAAACTAGTGCCTGCTCAGCTGGTAGTGAATTTATTGAAAGTGAGTTGTTCAAAAATCACCATGCATGGGTTGCTGCCAAGTATCAGGCTTTATTTCCAAGTTCACTAGGACATGCAACACACAATCAATGTGCACAAAATTTATGAGAGTTATCAGCATGGCTGTAGAACTCAATGTGCACTAAAGAGATTCATCACAAGGGAACTTGTATGTTGTCAACAATATTTTAGCATAAATTAAATTTCCGACTTTTCACACAAAGTTTCATAAGCAAATTATTTAAAACAAAATAAAAATAAAGGTACAGGACAAATAAAACACATCATATGTTAGCTCTAGCAGCTAATTCCATTCATCCAACCTAAGGTTCCACTCGTTGAAAATTCAAACAGTTTGACGCTCAGAACACAGCCTTCTGTACAAGTTTTTTAAATAGCATGGTTCCACTCTTTGACAATTCGAACAATTTGACGCTCAGCAGACAGCCATCTGTAGTGGTTTTTGAAGTAGCACAGACGGTATGCCTAATCCCATATATCCTTTCGACATTCACTGTAGTGCACACCAAGTCCATTCTGTCTAACTGAGGCTCCTGGCTTTCAAGGGCAGTGTCATCGACAAAAGCGATTAGCAAATGCATATTCAGGCCATGCAAATTTTATTATGAGGCTACCAATGGTCGTCGCCTGTGTCCATCTGTCCAACGTATGCAGATTAAATGTCAGGTCCCATGGTGTGGGATCCTAACATCGACTCTAATGGCAATGGACATATATAAATTTGTGCGTAAATTTCTTATTTTCTCTAGACTTCTCCCGTGTGCTCTTTGTAGTAAGTGAAACTGTAAAGAGTCTTTTGCCTCACCCAATAATTCAGCCCAAGGCTCCCATAGAATGTTGGCATTGATCTTCATCAGCAATGTGTTCCTACTGACATAGATATCGCCTGCATGTACATGGCCCTGACGTCTTCGCAGCTCATCGTAATAACAACTCATGATCGGAATGACTGATCATGATGAGGTGTTGAAACTGGATTAAGGATCTACTCATACCACTAAAACAATGAAATAAATATAGCTGAACTAATAGATCAAATAAAAATTGATAGAATAAAAGAACGATAATTGAAATAAACTGAACAATAAATAATTCGAAATAACAACGATAAAATTAAACGAAAACTAAGAAATAAAAATATTCTTTCAATCAACTAACTAACAATGGATAACTTATGCCTTATTTATAACTAACATAACTACCAAAACAAACACAAAACCTAATAGGAAACAATGTCCTAATAATATTGGAATTCTTAATATACCTAAAATACAACTATTGCTAATAATATTAAATATCCTAACCTCCCAGAGGTGAAGAAGCTCGTCCTCGAGCTTAAAGTCAAAGAAGTCTGATTAGTCAATGAACATAAGACAAAGTGCAATAGTAGTCTACCCCAAAACTTGCCACAATACACACTGGCTAAAATCCAAGGAACCAACTTAGAAAGAAACCAAGGTGTCTCAAAGAATCGGGAGCTGCAAGAAACCTCAGAAGACGCCTATGCATAAGCTCGTGCCACAAAAACGATCCAATACGGATCAACATAATCCCCGTCACTCACTGTGTTTGCTGTTGTACGAACATCCTCTGGTTGCTCAAAAGTGAGAAAGAAATGGCACAAGTCAAATAGCTCACAAGTAGATAATCAAGCACATGTGATGGTGCCCTGAACTTCCTCAAAAAGTGGGACAGACTGTGACAAATAGTAGGGCTCAGCCTACTCTTTGCGCATCCGAACAAGGTCATATGCATCCAATAGTGCCCAAAGCTCTCGAAGCTTGTCGGTAGCTATCCTCAGTATATTTCTGCAATTTCATTCTAAGTCAAAGTTGAGTCTGTCTCAACCTACATCATAGGGGAGGGGGTAGTGAGGTGTACATCACTAGCAGATAAGGGTGGAGGGTGGGGATGTGTACGCGACAGGTACAGATCACAATATGGACCACTCATTTTATTTTTTTATTTGACTCACAAGTGGGGTGTTTTCCTAGTACTTGGGGTGTAAATAGCTATTGGGACCAAAGAACTTAAGTAAAAAAACAGGCAGGGACCTAAGTATAAAATGGCTAGGGGCTTTGTTAAAATTTCAAAAAAATGATGTCTTCTTCGTCCTTCGATTGAAAAAGAAGAAAAAATTGGGGGGCAAGGGGGAGGAGTCTAGCGACTGGATAAGACGGGGGAAGGACAATCGTTGTGGCCTGCAACGCTGAGATAGAACCTAATTGGTGTTGCTATGGTGACTGCGAAGGGGTGGTTGAGCTAAGACGAACTACATTTGTGACGGACTAATGTGGTGGCGGGATGGGTTGCGACGACAAGGTAAGGTGATCGGAAGACGACTGATCTGTGACTGTGGATTCGAGGGGCTGCAATGGATTAAGATTTGCGAAAGTGGTGGCTGACTTCAAACCCTGATTTGGCTTCTTCGTTGTGTTCTTCTTCTTTGAACCTTCAATGATGTTGAATGTTCTTCCTTCCTCCGAACCTTTTTTTTCAAATCAAACGAACTAGAATCGTTTGACTTTGATATCAATTGATAAAATAGAAGAACAATAATCGAAATAAACTGAACAATAATTCGAAATAACAATGATAAAAGTACACGGAAATAACTAAAAAATAAAAATATTCTTTCAATCAATTAACTAACAATGGCAACTTATGCCTTATTTATAACTAACCTAACTTCTAAACAAACCCTAAACCTAATAGAAAACAATGTCCTAATAATACTAGAATTTTTAATATGATCAAAATATGACTATTGCTAATAACACTAAATATCCTAATTACATCAAAAATGAAAATTTATAATTCAACTCTCTTTCAATGTATACACCCCACTTTCCTGAGAATTGAAGTCTAAGCAACCACATAATGCGATTTTTCATCCCGATAAAAAAAAATTAATAAAAAGGGAAAGAAGAATATTTGTGACAGGTTGGGGTGAATCTGTTGATGAATGTAGACATATGTACAACAATATCTTGCTGCACCTCAGCCTTTAACAAAAAACTGATATAAAATCTGTTAGAATCAACGCACTCAAAGAAGATATATCGAAGCAGCTCTAAACAGAAGCCAATAAAACAGCTGTTATTAGGCTTAACAGAAATTTACAGACTAGTTAGGCTCTACAAAAGCCAATAAAAAGAGTTTTCAACATATTGTTATGCTTAACAGGAATTTACAACCAACCATATGTTTTTAGCAACAATAAACTTTTCAAGGGTTACATATAGCTATAAGCCCTTCCATACCAACTAGTGAAGTTATTGAATAGAATGTGAGCAGGTCGCTATGTAGAATGGGGTGTCACCCTGATTTTGTGAACCCACTGCTTATGCAGTTCAGCTGGTTGATACCTCTTGGGTTTGAGAAATTAAAAAGTTTAATGGTTGCAGAGGAGTAATCAGAAATGAAAAAAACCTTTCTTTCATTTTGAATTTTTTTTCTTTTCATATTGAATAAGTAATAAGAATGAGAGGTGTTGAGCTTTTTATGAATGGAACTTAATGGTTGGTTTCAGTGAGGTTCTTAGTTAATATGGAAGGCTTGTGTTGACCAAGTCCCTGAATCACCACGAGGTCAAAGTAGCCTCTCATCGCCTTCATGCCATCAACCAAACCACTGTTAATTTTCCACCATCTTAACCATCCTTGTATTGTGCCTTGGACCTGTCTTTGCACACTGGATTCATTCAAGAAAGCCTGCCACGCTTCTGAAGCATACTTACACCTCATCAGGTGATTCACATTTTCTCATTATTCCCACACAGCAGACACTTCATCCCGCACAGTCAACAGTTCACCAGAGTGACCAATAGAGTTTATGCTCTTCTAACCACAAGCCCAATTGCCCCATAAGTCCCTAACCCAAGTTTTAAAAAATAAAAATAATAAAATAAAATAATAAAATAAAATTAAAATTAAAATTAAAAAAAACCAACCAAACTCTAGAGGAGATGGCAATTGTGCCAGACAGACCTTTATTAACTTCTCAAATGAGTGAAAATACAAACGGGGCTATATTACGACTTTACCCGTGGAAAACAAAGAAACAAATTATCCAAAGACTCTTAATTCTAGAATCAAGCTGACTTACAAATATAAGAGGTATGGACTTTATCTAGCCAGAAAAAGACCTAGAGGTTTCCTGGGAAGAGAAGAGTTGTCATATATTTGGGATTGAGTCTCCCTTTGTGCAAGACCTTCCAAAGTGTCTGCAACCACATTCACCTCCCAAAACACATGAATACAGGTCACGTCTTTGTCTCTAATTAAAGAAAAAAATTTATTTCCATGCATTCTCAAGGAACCATGGGATTTTATACTCACCATGAAACCAGCGTTTCACCAACATTGAGTCTGTCTATATTACATATTTTGATATCCTCTCCTATTGGCTAACAAACTCTGTCCAGCGACGCCAACACTTCTGCCTTGTTATTGGACCCTTCCCCAAAATAGATTTGCATAGCCTTCTCACAATCTCCCAAATCATTTTGATGACAACCCCTCCTGCAGCCTTGTTGTTGATGGAAGATCCATCTACATTCAAAATGGCACTGCCTTGCGGGGGAAACTCCCAAACAACAATGCGATCTTTTCTATTTCTCACCAGTGTCTTTGGCAGCCCCAAATCTCGTAGTACCCTGTTGTTCAAACTCCCCTGTTTCGGTTGAAAAATAGAGGATAAGATCTGTAGCCACCTTTGAACCCTAACTATCACGTACACAGGGCTGCACACTTTGGATTCGAAAAAGCTCTCATTCCGATGTTTCCAGATCTCCAGGATGAAAAGCGGAGTCAGATTGTATAAAACACCCACCTGTGATGTATGATTGGCACGACGGAACCATACTCAAAACAGGGTCGGTACCTCAGCTGGTCGACAAAGGTGGACATCAACTATGAGCTCGAAGTGAGACCAGATTCTGGCGGCCATGTTCCCATCGATGAACAAAGGCTTAATCGTTTCAATTGTGGTTCATTGCAGCAGCGACACTTCGACGCCAAATTGATCCCGCATCGAGGGAGCTCATCATCAACTGGAATGGCCTTTTTCAAGGCACAAAAGGGTTCTAGATTTTATGGAACAAGTCATCTTCCACTTCATGATCTCTGATAAGCTCGTAAGCTGATCGGGAGGAGCACTTTCCATCCTCTGAAGGTATCCAGACCTGTGAATCGTCATCATTCCTGTTCGCTTTCATTTCATGTATGTTCAGCCATCGATCTGATTCGGCCAGCTCCAATGGTCATTATTCCAATATTCTTCCTCTTCCAATCTTCCATGTCAAGTTTGCGCTTAATAGTTGCCTCAATTCAGTAATTTATTTCACCAGCAGATAAGCTCCAGTCTTCACAATTTTCCTCGCAATCGAGACATCCTTCTTCAGGTATTTCCTGCAAATAAAAACCACACACAGCGAGTTTGTGTTTATCAGATTCCACAGAGCTTAAGATGAGTTTTCACAACATGAAAAAGGTTTCGAACTCCCAGTTCCACTGGAAAACTGAGCTTCGACCATGCCACCCATTTCTTTTTTAGTCTTCCTTCACAGTTTCCCCAAAAAAATCTGCTAGGATTTTTTTGAATTCTTTCCAGTACTTTTTTCAGGACACACACTGCACTGAACATGAAACAGACATGGAACTAAGGACATGTTTAATCAACACTAGACGTCCTCCTATAATAATTTTGCCTTCCATCCTTCAACTTGCCTTTGGATTTTGTTTATCAGCTCATCAAAGAAGATTATTCTACAGTGGCACTGGAAGATCAGAACCCCAAGATATTTTAATGGGGATAACTTGAACTGGAAATCCGTGATGGTTTTAATAGCAACAACTCTTTCAATTGGGGCTTTCTCTGCCACGACATATGAGCTCTTCCCACATTAATCTTCTGTCCATATGCCTGACAGTATCTATTGAGGAAATTAATGCATCCTTGTACATAGGCTTTCTTACCATTGAGGAAGATCACATCAAAAGGCCTCCCTAACCCAAGCTTCACCTACATCCCTTTTTTTTAGTTTCTTGAATGAACACAATTTCAGGAGTAATAATTTTGAGCAAGTCCCTACAAGCACTCTATCAAGACCTCCCAACCCTCTACAGTTCCAAGAGAGAATTTTAAGATTTATTGCTAACTTTGAGCGCCCCATCATTTATAGATCCTTGGTCAAGTTCAAGTTTCACACCCTTTTTAGTATCTATCATTTTATATTGTTAAAAAGCTTTGGGTCTTCTTTCCTCTGATCTTTGGACCACTTGAGAGATTTTCCTAATTATCATTCATCCCCACCCCCAGCTTCCCTTTCTTCGTCAGATCAAAACTGGGAATTTTCATCTCATTATCACCCTTCTCAATTGTGTTGTTGATGTCGGTGCTCGCTGTGACATTAGCCATACTGGCTCTTGTTGGTTCTGTTCAGCCGCCATTTGCATGTTGCTTGCCAACATAATATTAACAGGATCATCAGCCAAATTTCAAAAATGGATCCCTTTGAACCATGGATAAATAATTTTAATTGCATGGATGAACTGTGTAGGCCTACCATAGTATTAACAGGAGCAACAAAAAATTTTCAAAAATGAATCCATCTGAATCACAGACAAATGGAGCCCCAATGCCAAATGAGAGCCAAATCTTCCAACAGGATCTTCCTTGCATTGTTAGCCACATGTTGCAAGGCCTGTCAGTACTTTCCAATCACACCATCCAACCTGTAGGCTATAGCATAGGCCACTAAAGACCAAGAATCTTAGAGCACCCCTTTTCAACGCTACAAAATTCCAAACCTTTAGAATTTTGCACAATCTGAAATGAACTGCCACATAGGAAATTAGTCAAAATCTCAAAAGGTAGAGGACACCACAGGAAACGATGGTTGCAATCTTTGATCCCTCCATTGCAAGGAACACAACTCTTACCACGTTCACATCTCTCCTTTTTAGAATATCTCTAGTTGGTAGCCTTTTCCATACAAGAATCCCCATGAAAAAGGAGATGCTTGGAGTAATCTTTTTCTCAATCTAATCAGGAAGTTTACAAATGAACCAGGGGGTAATAATGCCAAAAGATGCTCATAGAAAGAAACTTTACATCATGCTTTCCTTGGACCATTTCCATCCAACTTCATCCTCGTGGAAGGCAACAAGAGAGATGGTTTCCAATAGACTATCCACCTTTTTTCCAGCTTCCATAAGGCCGTTCCTCCTAATGTGGAGATTCCAAACCCAAAATCCATTCACCAAACAACTGAAATCACTAACCAAGCCATCACCAAGTCAACGAACTCTAAAGAAACGAGGCGCCATCATTTAGAGCCATGTCACCAATACGCTTCATGCCAAAAGCAAAGAGTATTTCCATTTGCTAAAAGAAAGGACATGTCTTTCCAAAATTCCAATTGACTATTTGAATGTTTCTACAAGACTCCCCTTGTAAGACATCTAGAGGCACTTAGGAGTACACTCACCACCACCGCTATCATAGTTGGATTGAATAGCTTTCGTTCACAAGAAATTGCATTCCTACCCATACCTCCCTGGCCATATCCCTAGTAGCACCAAGTTCATCTTTTTCAATAATGTGAGACCCACAACCACCATTGTTTTTTAGGGTGCAAACAAGATCCCACTTAAGGCCATGGAACTTTTGTGAGTCGTTGGAGTCTTTCCAAAGAAAGTTTCTAACATGCTTCTCTATTTTATATGCCATTAACACCAGAAGAGGAAACAAGGAAATATTAAAAAAATGGCACGTCCAAATAGCACTAAAAGAAGTTTAGCATTCGAACAAGAATGATGTCGATCAAGAGCTTCCAAATTCCTTAAGACTTGGATCGAGGCCCCAAAGAAGGAGACCAAGATAGATGGTCGGAAATATCCCACCCTCATCCAACAAATCCACTAAACAATGAGGGTATCACATTTTCACGACGCAATAATAAAACGACGTCCAAGCTAGACATCTAGGGTATTCTTTGTTTCTCGAG
Organism: Berberis vulgaris; assembly: GCA_963556465.1. Lineage (NCBI taxonomy): Eukaryota > Viridiplantae > Streptophyta > Magnoliopsida > Ranunculales > Berberidaceae > Berberis > Berberis vulgaris. The sequence goes on along the minus strand of OY747127.1, from coordinate 28,936,093 downwards.
CTCTCAATTAACCAATTGCCATTGCATAGCAGCATAGTATCAGTGCACTACCCGAAACCACAATGTCGTGCCCTTTTGCCTAATTGGCTGGGGTTCCTAGGCTTGAACAAAAACCCATGTAGCTTGTTGCTTTCCAATATTCATCCATATAAGTCCTTATCCCAGCCTCCCATGTCATTTTCTCACCGAGGCACCAATAACACCCAAATGCTTCGTAGCAATAGAGAAATTCCAACCGCCCAAGTAAAGAATCGTTACAAATAATGAAGAAACTAGTAGGTTTAGATAGGAGGACATTTCCTCCATGATATGATCCTTTTTAAGACTAATAATTACACGTTCAAGACATGAGCAAAGCACCATTTGGTGTGTTATTTAATAATTTCAAGATTTTTTATCTATTGGATGGAACATGAAAACGTGACTGAATTGGTCTAGTTGCTCTTCGGGACAGAGTGGAAGAAGGGAGGAGATTCTCGAACGAGCTCACATCAATTTTAAGGACTAGAGAAAAACACGAGGAGAAACTACAATTACACTTTTTGTTATCCGTAATGTAAATTCATTCATTACACTTTTCTGGCTCGAGTATCATACAGATATCAGTTTAGACTATCACATTCACATACATTAATTTAGACTCTAGAATACCACTGTTCAGTTCACCTGGTTTTCAAATGCACAGCCAAGACTCAATGGTATCATTTTGAATCTTACACAGGCTAGAGTTTGCTCTTGGGAAAGGGGATAGGATCAGATTTTCGAACGACAAATGGTGTGGCATGGTTACTCTCAAAGAGAGGTATCAAAGACCTTTGTTCCCGAAAAGAGGGTTTTGGTCAAGAGTATGCGCAAGGGTTGGGGGAGAATGTGGAGTGGAATTATGATATGAGACCTACTATCAATGAAGGAGGTAGTTGATGATAATGGTAGAGGCATCATTCATTGCCTCTTAAGAAGATAGAAACAATTATGAGGACCTCATTCAAGGAAAAGATCATGGAGATAACACTCAATGAATCATGAGCTGTAAAAAATAATTACATGTTTTTGAAAACCATAATCAAGGAACAGCCTAAATAATAAGTTAATGACTAATAAGGTAGCCAACCTTCGGCAAAAATATAGATAACTCTTAGGAAGACCAATTTATGTGCAAGTTAAATTATTAAACAAATAACCTGTCTTGCATGGACATATGTCTGTAAGCACGTAATTATTTTATCATTTTCTGATCTTCTATGTATTTACGTATCTTTATTTTATTGGGTATCAGAGGATTCAGAGCTTAAGCAATTACGCCTACATTAATACAAAACCCTTTTAGCTACCCTTATCCATCATCTTCACACTAAAGCTAGCTCAAGACAACTATCCTTTATGGCTGAGCAGATTTTATTTCTTGACTAAAGTCAAGTTTGAATTGGCTTTCCAATGGAGAGAAACGAATACCTTGTCCGACCATCTCAGCCACTGATGTAAGCGTGAAGAAGGTATCAAACAGGGAGTATGGGTAGTGAAAGTTTAGTTATTCCTCTTGAACAGAGAGAGCAGAGGTTACTCAAAGGGGCTGCAAAAGACGTGCGAGGATGGATTGTGGGAACACAGATGTTTTAGGACTCATTGTGGAGAAACATCTATTCAGGTATTGCATCTCTAAGAATTCTTTTCATAGGCATCACAAGCAATAGAATTTGGCCATAGATTATCCCTAAAATGATAAATCGGGAATGTTTTATTTGATAAATAGTCTTGACCTGCAATTTAAGTTGTTTACTTGACCATGTAAACCACTTATGCCATCACTTGTTGAAGTTGTTCCTTCACTGTTATGAAGGCCAAATTCAGAAAATGCAGTTCAGAAGTCGCAACAAACCAAGATTAGACATAATTTAGAATAACCAGACATCAAATTAGCACACCTTTGCTTTCCTTTACTGGATAACTTCTTGGAATTCATTTCAAGATGACTGTCTCATAATAATACATAATACATATTTTTTCAAGAAATTTTAGTATAGAAAAAATTCTTACAAAATGTAAAGAAGAAAGATTACCTAAAAATCACCACTCCTTGTTTAAGACTCGGGGAATTTTAAGATATGTCTCCTCGTAGCTTGGAATGGCAGCTACAGTGGCCTCCCTATGATTGAAAACAGAAGCATTCAGTTTGATTTATGTGTGACAAAATGGGAAGTGGTATAAAAAACAAAAGTAAAAGAAAATAATTTTTTTAAAATGAAAAGAAAAGAAAAAGAAAGAAAGAAAGAAAGAAAGAAAGAAAGAGAAAATTCATGCAAGAATAGCCCACCTATTCTCAAATGTTTCAGGCGAATCTTCTCGCAAATTATTGCCTCCAGTATCTGAACAAAATAAAAGAAGGTTCGAAGGATCAATAACCCAATATTATTGACAGGTCTTTAGTAATACAACTATCACCAATAATATAATCGTATTCAGGATCAGGCGTGATCTAGCCTCCATAAACTCAAAAATCAGCAATTGAGCAAAGATGTATCAGATTCAAGAAGAGTAGAAAATAAAAGTGATGTAACATGAAGAACGATGCAGGACAGATGCTATGCATGAGGATTCTTTATCCTCTCTTATTTTTTGGACAACTTGGAGATTAACCTACCCCTTGTGGATATAGTAATTCATGCAACCCTCACAATAAAGCCCTTAAAATAAAGGTCCCAGCATCTACTCTAACTAAAACGAAACCTATTCATAATTTCTTTCTTCAATTGCTCCGAAGCCATGACCCTCACCAAAAAGAAAATGGGATGCGATATCAGAGCTCCCTACCTTTAGAAAGAATAACAATCATGATATATAAGGATATGTTTATCATATAAGAATATGTTTATCAAGTCATAACAGGAGAGTGTAATTTTCTTCATATAATATATAGAGACTATGAACTGCTTGTCAGCAAATGACCCCCACTGAAGTCTTGCAATCTCTGGTCATATTGGAAAGGAATTTATATAATAAACATAAATGAAACATCATTTTTTTTCAAAATGTTGCTATCCTATTGCTTGCTTTTACATAAACAATATAAAAAGGGGTTGCTAAGAACCTGCTCGAAATGCAGGCTGAATACTTTGAAGATCAATAGCTTGAAGTTGTCCAAACCTGTATTTGACAAGCGCAACCAAACCACACCCCTTATGAAGACAATTTTAAATTTGGACACAGCAATCGCATCATGTGAAAGTGAGGACAAAAGTTCAGGTGTTTAGGAGGCAATTTTGATTTGTATGGCACACAGATACTCTAGAAGATTGTGTTCATGATCTAAATACGTCAACAGAAGTATTCTATAGATCATAGCACCAGTTGTCTTCTAATAGAAACTCGAGCACCAAAGGACTGAGTAGACCTCTTGACCTACTCTTTCATCAATGAAAATATAGTCATAATCATCAAGAGATTTCAAAATCTTCCATATGGTGGCAAGTGTCTATGTCATTGTGGATGTTAATAACATTAAAAATAGACAACTAGAAACAATTATAAGTACCAGTCTATAACTAGTCAAATCTTGGGAGTAAATTCCTCAACCTGCAATTACACGATTTACTAATATCAAGCTTTGACGATCTAAGATTTCACCGAATCAGAAACTCATACATGTTCTGAAAGCAGTAGAAATAAGCAAAACCTAATTCAAGGAAGAAAAGATTAGTTTATTTGTCTTACCTCCTCATGGGTAAGAGATATGCGTGCAGTTTCAGCTAAACGAGATACATCAGGTGGTGGCAAGAAAGCACGAACTCTTCAAAAAAAATTTCCTATCCGTATCCGACACGACACTCGCTCGCGCTTCCAACACACGCTAGACACGTGGTCAAAGTGTCGGCAGGTGTCAGACAAATGTCAATGTAGCCAACGTGTCGAACACGCCTCCGATACACCCGGAACTTGGTCAGGACACAGTCAATAATCGACAACCAGCTCTATTTTATTTTTTACTTTTAGATATGTGCAAATAGACACCTAATTTAATGATTGTTGATCCATCAAATAAATGAATTTTTTAATTGCAATTTAAAACAAATAGGGCAAAAAAACCACTAAAGCATAGACTTCTTAATCTTTGCTTCTTCTTCTCTCATCTACTTCTTATCTAGTGTACTTTTCCTCTACTTTGTTTTTTCTTGCAACAGAGTGGCATCTTTCTTCAAGACACTCTAGGAAGGCAATTTATTAGATTATTATTTATGTTTATGACTTATTAAAAAAAATAGTATGACGTATCGACGTGTCCATGAGTCCTAGTTTTGGGAAATTGAGTCGGCGTATCGTGTCCGTGTCCGACATGACGCGCATGTCCGTTTCCATACATCCTTAGGTGGTGGGAAAGCAGAGTGAGCAAATAAGTTGTGTGCCCTTCACGAAGATGACCAAAGTGGCTTATTTGCCTGTAATGTGCATATCTTCTTATGTTGATGTTGTAGCAATGGTGTTCTAGCCATAAATAAAGTAATGGGGACCATTGCTAAAAGATACAATGTTTATCTGCACTTCCACCTTCTATCCACTAATCAAATATTTCAGAGAAATACCGATTGCAAGTGCTCAACAGGAATGTCAAATTTGTTTTTAAAGTTTTTTCAATCAGAATATATGGTGCTATTAGACTTCAGAGTTTTTATTCACAATCATAGATAGGGCTGAAAACCGAACCGACTTAGGTCGGTTTTAAAATTTTCAAACCGAACCGACTTAGGTCGGTTTTAAAATTTTCAAACCGAACCGACCATTAACAAAACCGATCCGAAACCGAACCGATTCTAATTTATGCAAACCGTAATCGAACTGACTAAAATCCAACCAAAACCGAAATAAAACCGAACCGACCGACTATTTTAAACATATTGTATTATTTACATATAAAATATATATTATTTATTATATATATTCGGTTTGATCGGTTAAAATCACATAGAAACCGAAAACCGAACCGACCACTTCAGTTTTGAATTTTTTAAAACCGAAACCAATCCGAACCGAATTTAAACCGAATCGATTGGTTCGGTTTAGATCGGTTTTTTGTTCAGCCTTAATCATAGACACTATCAGATACTTATAATTCTACACAATAACTTCAAATCTTTCTTCTAAAACCAAGTGAAATCAACACTGATACAGCAGAATAAATATTGAACAATGTAGGAAGAGCGGGATTTCACTCCCCAAACTCAAAACAAACCAAATCTTTTTTTGCTTGACTAAACAACTAAAATCAGATTTAACAACCAAATCCAAAGACTATCAACTTATTAACAAAGAAGATTGAGGTATTTGGATTTCACTTTCTTATCTTTTATCTTCTTTTATTTTTCTCTTTGAATCTCTAAAACTTGATTTTTTTGTCCCCTTTCATTCGAACATCAAAGACAAATATGTAGGGCTGAAAACCGAATCGACCATTGTAGTCAAAGCGAGCCGAAGCGACCACTTAAAGCGAAAAGCAAAGCGAAGCTACAACCTTAAAGCGAAGAAAAGCGACCGCTTTTTTGTCGGAACATGAAGCGAGCACTTGATTAACCAAAAGCAAACCCAAACTCCAAACTAGGGAACCCTTATCTTTTCTTTCGTTTTCTTCTCAGATCTTTTTCTCTGCAGTCCAAAGAGGCAAAGACTCCAAACGCCTCTCTCCTCTCTGAAAGGTAAGGTCTTCTTCACATCTTCTTCTTCATATCTTCACTTTTTCTTCTTCACATCTTCTTTAGTTCTTCTTCTTTACATCTTCAGATCTTCTTCACTTTTCCAGTTCTTCTTCTCTTATCTTCTTCTACACATCTTCTTCACGTTCTTCACTTCTTCACTTCTTGTTCAGTTCTTCTTCTTCACATGTTCATCACGTTCTGATCTCTCTCATTTCTTTTTCTGATCTTCTTATTCAGCAAATAGCAAACAAAAAACAGCAAATCGTTTCAGCAAACAGCAAACAGCAAACAGCAAACAAATTGCAAATTTCAGCAAACAGCAAATTGAACAAAGCAAAAAGCAAGCAGCAAATTGGAAATTTCAGCAAACAAGGTTGTCAATTTCAGCAAGCCGTTTGAGGGATGACAGCAGTTTTGTCAATTTTCTGTATGTTCAGTTGTTACCCATTTGGAGGTTCTTCAATAATAAGCTGTGTAATGGCAGGCATGAGATTAGTATATGATTTTTGGTTCAGGGCTTTTTCTCCCACTTTGTCAATGCTTTTGTTTGGTTTAGACTTTAGAGTGATCAGTGTTTCACATCTTGTAGATATTGATAACTAATTAGAAGAAAAATGATGAAACTGAATAGTTAATATTCAATTGATCAGGTCTTGTTGTTGATGAGCTTCATTTTCCCCTCTGCTTCGATCCTCTTCTTCAGCAAACAGTAAACCCATTGGCAATTTCAGCAAACAGGGCATCTCCAATTTGCTTTGTGAGCCCCTCACTCCATCAATTTGGGTTTTTCTTAATGGGTTTTAATTTTTTTTATCTATGTTTGGAAATGGAAATTGAAGCCATTATATCTAATTTATGCTTTGAATATCAATTCATTGGTTTTCTATGTCTCTAACTCTCTATACGTGCTTTGAAAGTTTGAATATCTTGGCATTTTGTGTTAATGTTTTCTATATTGTGGATTTTTTTTCTCTATCAGTTCATTTATGGGTATTTGACTATTGTGAAATTACATTACATACCGACATTTCTGAATATTAGGTCGTGTGGTTATTAACTTATTGTCTTATTGGTATAATAAGGTTTAGGGGTTCCATGTGCAATTCTTAGACTTTGCATTTGTATGTTGTGTTATTTTTTATTTACTTCAGGTGATTGAGCTAATTGATTATGGAAGAAAACCGTGGAGTAAGGGAGAGTGGTTCTCAGGAAGACAGTGGTTGAAAGTATGGCGTTGTAGTGAATAATAACAAAAACGTAGTGCAATGTAACTTTTGTTCAAAAATATCTAGGGTGGAATCTTTAGACACAAGAAACACTTGATCAGCAGAGAAAGTAGAAACGGGAATACCAGTGTCGCACAACTATTGAATCTATTGATACTACTTTGATTAAGAAAAGTTCTTTAGCTATTGCACAACTATTTTCGAATGTCATTGACAATGTTATTGGGGCATCAAATGTGGTTCAAGTGATTATAGACAATGCCACAAACTATAAGGTAGCCGGTACGTTATTATTAGTTGAATTTTGTATTTGAATTTGTTGATTTTTTATTATCTTAGTTTGATTGTGGATATTTAGTTTAATGTTGTGACTTGTGAATTTTTAGGCAAAGCATTGGAAGGGAAGTATAAGTACTTGCTTTGGACTCCTCGTGCTGCTCACTGCGTGGATTTTATATTGGAGGATATTGGAAAACTTCGGAATGTGCAGAATGTGATTAGGAAATCAATTCACTTGAGTGGTAACCACTCAAGAGTTTTGGGTTTGATGAACAGTTTACAGTAGGGGAGTTGGTTAGGCCAGCGAAGACAAGATTTGTAACATCTTTTTTGACCCTTCAAAGCATTCACAAGGAGCAGTGGAATTTAAAGAAATGTTTGCTTATGATGAATGGAAATCTTATAAGGATAGCATAGTATCCAAAGATGAAAAGAAAAAAGAAAGGGTGATAGAGGGAATTATGAGTTCACAAGCTTATTGGAGTGCAGTTACCTATGCCATTAGGGAAACATCTCCATTGGTGAAAGTTTTTCGGTTAGTTGATAGTGAAAGAAAACCTGCGATGGGTTACATTTATAAATCAATGGAGATGGCAAAGGAGTTGATTAGAGAGCACTTCCACCATAATTTTGTGAAATATGAAGAACTTGAAAAGATCATTGATGCTAGGTGGAGCACTCAGCTCCATCGGCCATTGCATGAGGCAGCCTTTTGAACCCAGGGTTATTTTATCATAATGCAATAAAAATTGACAAGATCCTATTATCCTTGAAGGCATTCTCACTTGTATTAGTGTACTAGTTACCTCTCATGATGAACAAAATTTGATTTTGAAGCAACTCACAAAGTACAAGGATGCAGTGGAGTCTTTTGAGACAGATTTTGCTACAAAAAATCGAAAAGAAGTATCTCCTGGTAATGTATTTCTCATTTAAGTCAATAAATCAATTATTTGAATGCAATGATTAATTATTATTTTTATACTCACTTAATTTATTCAATAGCTAAATGGTGGAGAACTTATGGGCATTCTGCAACAAAATTGCGTATGCTTGTCGTTCGTATTTTGAGACTAAAATGTAGCGCGTGTGGGTGCGAAAGAAATTGGAGTGTTTTCGAACAAGTAAATGTCCTAATTTAATGAGATAAGTTAAGTACTTATACTTAATTAATGGCTTGGGGTGTTTTTTTAAAAATTTATAGATCCATAGCAAGAAAAGAAATCGATTGCAGCAATAAAGGTTAAATGACATGTTTTTGTCAAGTACAACAGATCTGGTCGAACGTTTTGAAGCTCGAGACATCATTGACCATATCTCACTTGTGGATTTACTTGATGAAGCAAATGAATGGATGAGTTTGTAAATGTTGACAATGATGTAGTGCAAGAGCATGATACCTTGCCATGGGAGTTAGTGGTCGATGTGATGGGTGATGATGAGCAAAGCGTTAGAACAAGATCAACAATAGGAAAAGCATCCACCTCACTGGGAAGATCAAGTGGAAGAGGAGGGAAAGTGACACTTAGACTCCAAGATGAAGATATAGATGAGGAAGAAACACAAGGCCAAGAAGTTGAAGTTGAACACCCAATTGAAGAAAATCTTAGCGTGGATATAGAACCGCCCGAAGAGGATGGAGATGTGAATATAGATCTAGATGATGATCTTATTTGATTTGCATGTTATATTTTGTCGATCTTGTTATATTTTGTGGAGCTATGGACTTACTTTTATGTTCCAATATTGTTTAAGAGGGTTATGTATCTTGCTTGAATGCTTGTCATATTGTTTTTCTAAGACTGAATGTGGAAATAAATAAAAAACAATCACTTTGATTTATTCCCAACAAGTATATAATGATGTTCCTCGCTACTTTTGTTGTAGTAAATCATTTTTAAGTTATCATAAATTTGTTTATAATTACTATGATATGTAAACAAATCATTCATGTGCAAACAAATCATTTATGTGAAATCAAAATGACCCACATGGCCAAATGTCTAATGCACAATTATAGAGCAAAAGTAACCAAAACACAAAAACTTAGCTAACCAAAAATCATCAAATCACAAACATCATAACATAGGAACCAATACGAACACATACATTGATTTGAGGTAATCTGGTAGAAAAGCACAATGCATATATTTACATTTTTTTAAATAATATTAAATTATTAGTATCACTTTACTTGCGTAAAGTCATCGCTTCGCTTTTCCCTTAAAGTGAAGTCATGCCAAATCGCTTCACCACTTTGACTACATTGGAATTGACGATTCAGTTTTTTTAGAACCCGCGAACTGAACCGAAATTTTAGATTTCAATGTTTAAGAAACCGAAACTGAACCAATCAGCTCACCAACCGAACCGAACCGACTCGATCGGTTTGCTTTTTCGATTTTTTCGGTTGGTGGAGATTTTTAAAGAAGAAATAGAATTTGTAAAGTCTTGAGAGCTGATCTTTGGATCTGAATGAGTCTAAAAGCTTACCATAGAAAGCCAGAACTTGCTACCACTACAAATAAGTCATTGATGAGGAGTGGGAGGGGTTTTGCTCAATATGAAGAGACATAAATTATAGAGGATGAATGGGTGAAGATGAACCGAAAGGGTTTGTAAGAGATTTGGTTTTGGGGGTTAGACTCAGTCGTCGAGTGAGTTTGCGAGAGAGAGCTTACCAGTGGTTGTAGTAGCATGTTGTTGCAAACAACATTAACTACTTCTTGGGGGGGGGTTGCTTCTGTAGAGATGAATTTTGGAGTGTAGAGACAGAGGGAATCAGGGAAGAAGATGGGCTATTTGGGTACTTCCCTTTTAACTTTCTTTTTACCTTTCATTTTATTCTCTTTCTTGCATGGAAATGGAGATGGAGTTACAATCAATATCAACCACAAATGTCTCGACCCTGTGGAGCCCAAAAGTTGTCATTCACTTGTGATTCCATCATCCTCCCTCCTATCATCCTCTCAACAAGTACCAAAAATCTACTCTCTTCCCCATGTGAATGACAACTTTTCACCTCTTTTTTTTTTCACCAACCCAATTCAATTCAATTTCCAAATCCTCTCAACAAGTACCAACAATCTACTCTCTTCCTCATGTGAATGAATTTTTTCATCTCTCTCTTATTTTTTTCACCCAACCCAAATCAATTCAATTTCCAACTTGAATATGGCATTGTTTGAGCCTTAGTTGGAAGCCTTCTTTCTTGATAAGAGTGTTTATTGCACAGTCAAATATGAAGACACTCAAGAGTATTGAGTAAATCCTACTTTAATGGCCTTTTCAATGTCAAAGTAAAAATAGACAGTATTTTAAATATTTTTTAAAACATGCATATGGTATTTCGGTCGGTTCTTTTTTTCAGTTTTATTGAATTCAAAACCAAAAACCGAACTGCACTTCTCAATTTTGCAACTTCCTAAATCGAAACCGTAAAAAATCTAAACCAAATTTGTCGGTTTGGTCGGTTTGATTGGTTATTTGTTCAGTCCTACAAATATGATTCTCCAACAAAGTGTCAAGGAGACACCTAACTCCAGAACTATGACATTTGTGAGATTCACAAACATGACATGGCTGAGAATGTGGCACCTAAGGTCCGCCAAGTTCTACCAACTATAGCAAAAGCAAACAATTGTGATACCTAACATAAAAGTTTAACCTTTACAACTTTAAAGCACTTAATGGGCTTTTTTAGAGACAAAAGGAGCTCTATCACCGGCTAGAAAGAGATATATCTCACTCACTGTGTAAAATAAAAAAAGGAAAAGATATGACCTTTTTTTAGCAACAATTCTAGGCAACCAGATTTCGTAGCCACTTTTGGGCCAAGTCTTGTTTTTTTACACTTCTACTCATTCTATAGATGGTGGTTGTGATTGTGTTTGATAACGGTATTTCTCCATTGTTGCCATTCCCATTCATATGAAATGACTCTTCTCCAAACTACAAATTCTAAATTTCCCTCATGAATGCATAACATAGCAGGAACATGGAATGGTAAGTGAACTTACATATTATAACCTTTTTTTTTTCCAAACTTACATTGCGAATGTATGCTTTCACACACAAGTCAGAATTAAACAAAATCGTGAACATTTGATTAATTTCAAAATAAGCAAATTATAAGAAGCGCTAAGAAAGCAAAATCGGTTAAAGACAGTAAGAATCTTGAAAACAAAAAGCACTTGAACTCGCTCAGATGCTCATACCTCTATTGCTTCTGGCGATTGAATCTCAATTGATTGACTACTGAGTCGATTGCGCTTCATTCGGTTGATTCAATTAACTGAATCTGAGTGAAGATCGAGATTGATTGGGACGAAAGAGGAGGGAGGAGGAAGAGGAGTCGCGCGCGCAGTCCCTTTGATTGCTCCGATTGATTTTGGTGGAGGATTTCGGACGGACAAACGTAGGGAGGGGGCACATATCCTTCTCTTGTGGTGATGTCGTAGTAGTTATAGGGTTCCCTTGGTTGCACCCCAAAAGCTCGAGTCTTCCATTACAACAGCTATATTCTTGCAAGATAACGATTTTTTAACGCCATAGGTTTTACTGTCCCATACTACCAAGCCAATTTCTTTTACCTGCTAACACGCCACCAATCTAAACCACTATTTCTCTTTTCTCTCTTCTCTCTCACCCTCTCTTCTCAAGAACAACAACAACAGCATGGAAGAAGGCGATCGATTGCGAGGGACAGTGAGAGACGACCAGCGACGGCAATAGATAGAGGAGATGGTGGCCATCGCAACGCTGCCCAATTCTCCAATCATCTCTCATCCATCATCATCCCACTATTTTTTCTTCTCCGACATGGCCACAACAGCCCATCATCATCCCACTCTTTCTTCTTATCCCACACTCTCTTCTTCTCGCACAGGTCATCATCTCTCTCCCTCTCCCTTTTCTCCTTCCCCTCTCATTTTTGTGTTTTTTTTCCTCACCCTCATGGCAGCCTCTGCAATGTCTCTGCCGCGAGGGTGAGAAAAAAACAAAAAATAATAGGGGTGATGACGGAATCGAGGTCGAGATCTTGACCGGACTGAGTTGAATCTTGTAAAGGCTCCAGTTATTCTTCTTCTTCAACTTCGTTTTCAATTTCGATTTGAGGGAATATAAAAGATATGTGAGGGGCACTTTGGGGTGCCTCTAGATGGGGAGGGAAGAGAAGAAGAGGAATGAGATAAGAAAATGTAGAAAAGAATAAGATGTTTGAAAAAATAAGGCTGGTGGTGTGAGTTAGTAGGTTTAAAAAATTTGGCTTGGTGGTGCGGGACAGTAGAACATGTGGTGTTAAAAAGTCGATGCCTTCTTGCAATTGTGTGATTGATTGCTTTCTCTGATAGTTTTTTTGTGCCGATATTGTAGAAAACTTTATTTCGAGTGCAGTAAATAACATTGCATCTATGAATAATTTATTAATTTTTTAGATGAACTTCCCAATAAACTTATCCTCGTCTAAAAGTGGCAATTATAATCATCTTATCATAGTCTAAGCACTGATGTTAAACACTATGCAGTCGGCGGATGCCATGATAACTGTAGATGCAAATTTTCACCGGATCACGAGCTGATCACACGGAGCAATCTGCATAAGATAGAGATTAATTATTGACATTGGTGTGGTGTCTGCCACGGGGACTCTGATGCCAAAGTTAGAGCAATGTCTTTAGGAAAGTATTTATTTCTCTGTATTTGAAGAGATAATTGTGAATCAAGAAAAAGTTACCTCCATATGGCTTTGTGTTTGGCTATTTATAGAGGCGAATGAGTGAGACACGTAGCAGATGAGTGAGTCATCTACTTGCAGGCGGTTGTAACTTCTTTTGAGTAGTTGTAACCTTCCATCGGTGGTTGTAACTTCCTGTTTGGAAACACATTTTCTGCAAGCTTGTGTGCTCAACTGAGCATAGTGGTCAGCCCCGAACACTCTTCTGCTGAGAAAATAGTGTTATGCTTAGTTGTATTTGAGCCCAGGCTTGGGTTGCGTTGGGTTCAAACTTGGGCTTTCTATACTTGTAACTTTCGTGTTTCCTTATCTATTAGGCTAAGGATTATTTTTAGCTCCCACAAATGTTCCTCATCTCTTTTGCTTTTGAGTTGACCGTTTTTCATTTTCATTCTTACTTAAAGTAAAGGAGATGTTTTATCACTGAGGAGCTCCACCAAAAATAGAAGTAGAATGCCTATGATCTTGTTGACTTATCTGTCTCTATTGAAACAAGTAAAGGATCTGCATGTAGAGGCTTCTGATGTTGTTGAAATGTAGTATGTTAAAGACAAAATGATCTGCATGTAGAGGCTTCTATTGTAAATGAGGTGATTTACCGGATGAGTCACATCATAGTATATCCATGGGCTATTTGACTTTTTCCAATTAAAGGATTATCCTTAGGTGAATAAAACCATTTTTCTCTGGCATCCTTGTGATTTGATGACCTATCTACATATAAATGCCACATATCTTTGGGCTGACCTACCCTCGTTTCAGCACGAGTTGATAAGTTTTCATTTATTGAAGGACACAACACTGATCTGTTTGCTGACTTTGTTTCCTCGGTTGAGGAGGAAGCAAATTCAATTATGGAATTTGTTAAGGCTTGAGCCTTTATAGTTGTCCTCGACCGATAGATTTTGTTGAAGGACGCGGCACTGATCTGTTGGTTGGCTTTGTATCCCCGATTGAGGAGGTAATGAATACTATTATGAAATTTGCTAAAGCTCGAGCCTTTAAAGTTGTCATCGGCCGGTAGATCAAGTCGTATTGGCTCAACTCTACCGCCCATTTCATGAGTTTTGACAAGCATCTGGAAGGAAGTTGTGCCTCCATCTCTTCGCTAATGAACTAACTGCTACATTTGAAACTACCAAGTAGATGTACAGGTCCTCTCCTAAATTTTTCTGCTGATCTACTCATCGATCCAAAATTGTTGCTCTACTAGTAAGACTTTGAATTTCTTTTGGAGTTGATGGTGACTTCATGTCAAGTAGTGCCCTTTTTTGCTTTTATGATCCCCAATTTTTGTGTGTGTCTGTTAGTCTGCTGACTTAGAAATATTTTCATTAAGGGCGCAAAAACTTGATTGGCCTTTTTCATGAGTTTCCAATATGCTTAAGTCAGAATTTAAGCATAACTTGTGAAAATTAATCATGGATTCAAATCTATTTATCTTGAAAATTGCATGGAAATATTGTGTGATCTGTTGACCACTTGACAAAAGTTAAAGAGATTTAAGTAGTTATGAGTAAGATGCTTCTATGCTCAGTGATTGATTAATTGAATTACCTACTCACGGAGAATGACATCCTCTACTGAGGCATTTGGCTTTTGTGGTCTGCTGACCACTTGACTAAACTTAAACGAATTTAAGTAGTCCTGAGTAAGATGTTTTTATGTGATGAATTACTCACTCACGGAGAGTGACATTCTTTACTGAGGTGTGATCCTCTACCGATGCATTTGGCTTGTGTGGTATGCTAACCAATTGACTAAACTTAAACGGATTTAAGTAGTCCTGAGTAAGATGCTTCTATGCATTGAATTACCCACTCATGGAGAGTGGCATCCTCTACTGTGGTATGATCCTCTATTTAGGCATTTTCCTCGTGTAGTCATCTGACCACTTGACTAAACTTTAACGGATTTAAGCAGTCCCGAGTAAGATGTTTTTTATGCATTGAATTACCCACTCACTGAGAGTGTCATCCTCTACTGAGGCATTTTGCTTGTGTGGTTTGCTGACCACTTGACTAAACTTAAACGGATTTAAGTAGTCTTGAGTAAGATGTTTTTATGCATTTAATTATCCACTCACGGAAGGTGTCATCCTCTAATGAGGTGTGATCCTCTACTGAGGCATTTTTCTTGTGTGGTCCGTTGACCACTTGACTAAACTTAAACGGATTTAAGTAATTTTGAGTAAGATGCTTTTATGCATTAAATTGCCCACTCATGGAAAGTGTCATTCTCTATCGAGGTGTGATCCTCTACTGAGGCATTTTGCTTGTGTGGTCTGTTGACCACTTAATTAAACCTAAACAGATTTAAGTAGTCTTGAGTAAGATGTTTTTATGCATTGAATTACCCACTCACGGAGAGTGACATCTTCTACCGAGGTGTACATAAATGTTTGTATTTTGAATGTCTTGAGTTGAAGGACATGGAGAACAATTTTCGTATTTCACTATTTCAACTGAAGAAGGTGTGTTTTCTGCTGAGAAACAAAATAACATATCTTTTGCATAAGTATATGTAAATATTTGTTCGGATCTTTTTTTATTTTCTTTTCAAGATCTTATTTCATTGGTGGCGGTCTCTTCAACCAAGGTTGATTATTCTCGTGGAGAATTTGATTGACTGGAATGGAGAATTTTGTGTATGTTCTACCAAATGAGGAGTCTTTTGTTGAAGAGATAAAATACAATAAAGAGATAAAATACAATCAAGTTTTTCTTATATGTACATTAATCTCTTTTTTTCTAAATAGCTAAACAAAAAAAAAATAAGACGTGCCTTAGCTTCAATCCACTTTGTGAACTGGTCGGTTGCCACAATCATCAAATTATTCTGCGCTGGAGAGTTTGATTGATTAGAACGGTTAACTCTGTGTGTGTTCTACTGGTTGAGGAGTCTCTTGTTGTTTCATCTCCATTGGGCTCGGTTGTTGGGCGGAAGGTTGCACTTGATGGTCTGCCGGCAATGGAAGATCTACTACCAGTGGTTGTCCTATTAGTGGGGGCTGAATCTATGGTAGTGATGGTGACCCTATACGCACAAATGATTGTGCAACATTATTTTTGCTAGTTTGTTTTCAAGTTCCCATCGTTGTGTTGAAAAAGAACTTCGAAAATAAATTTGTTTATGAAAGAAATTTAAAGTGAATGATGAAAGTTTTTTTTATCAAAAGAAGAGAGCTTGCAACGAGTTTGATTCAAGCTCTCATTGAAAGTTGCAGTTTGTAGATGCAAATTTCCACCGGATCTCGTGTTGATCACCTAGAGCAATCTACATATGATAGAGATTAATTTTTGACACCAGTGTGGTGCCTACCACTGGGACTTCGACGCCAAAGTTAGAGCAATGTCTTTAGAAAAGTATTTATTTATCTGTATTTGAAGAGAGAATTGTGAATCAAGAAAATATTACCTCTAGATGGCTTTGTGTTTGACTATTTATAGAGGAATAACGAGTAAACTGCTGACGGATGAGTGAGTCATCTACTTGCAGGTAGTTGTAACTTCTCTTAGATAGTTGTAACTTCCGTAGATAGTTGTAACCTCCCGTTGGTGGTTGTAACTTTCTGTTTGGAAACACCTCTTCTGCAAACTTATGTGCTCAGCTGAGCATGGTGGTCAGCGCCAAGCACTACTCCTCTGCTGAGAAAATAGTGTTTTGTTGAGTTGTATTGGGCCCAGATTTGACTTGTATTGGGCCAAACTTGAGCTTTATCTACTTGTAACTTTCATGGGTAATTTTAGGACTTCCTGGGAACAACCCAAATTTTTGGGCTTCCTTATCCTGTTGGGCTAAGGATTATTTTTTGCTCCCACAATAACAATAGTCAGTGTGTTTTGGTAAGTAGTTCTACCTGCTTGTCCCACGATGGATGAGTATAAGTGTAGCAATGCAACTATGAAGCTCCATTTGCCCCATTCAGTAAGTAGGACATGTAAGTGAATTGACTTACCTGAGGTTGGTTCCTATCTTCCTGTGAAACAAACAATAAATCTCTCCCAAATCTCATCAACTACATGGAGACTGTATGCAACTTATTAGAGCATATATCTATCACTCAGTTATCTCTCAAGTCACTTATTCCAACCAAGCATAATGTTTATTTCTTACCACAATGTGCATTTGTGGACATGGATATCCATTGCGAGTAAGGTCTTCTGATAACAATTTCATAATTCAAGGATCTATGCCATGTATATAATTGAAATCTCCATTTCATATCCCAATTAAATACAAATTTTGATTAACTTATGAGCACTAAGTTATTATTTTCTTCCTATGAGTTGGATTTTCGTAAAATAATAAAATACAAATATTAAATTAATAATAAATATTAAATAAATCAATTCGGGACGGGATGAGATGGGCAGGATTGAAAATTTTCATCCCGATCCCATCTCACTCTAGATCGGGACGAGATGGAATCGGGATGGGATTGATCAATCCCAAAAGGACCCGAAAAAAATCGGGATGGGACGAGATCGTGGGATGGGATGCCCGCCCCTACATTTAACAACTAAACCTAACAACTCTGGTTTCCATTACATGTAGGTTTCTATAAATTTGATGAAATATGTGCATACATCTTTTTTTCCCTTGAAAATACAATAGTTGAGTGTTGGCATCTGTTTTGTTTTTTATTTTTCCTCCTCCTTTGTCATCGCCTTTGTTCATTTTGTTTCTCCTTCAATGTAGTTTTTGAATACACACTAAAAGTTTTCAGAAGACACACCATAAGCTATATCATATTGAAATCGCAAAGTAATTAGGAAATATAGATTCCCTAACTTTGCTTTGTTAGTTATTACCTTTTGGGAATAGAGAATATCAAACTTTTTACTAACTAGTATATTGCCATGTCATAAATTTTATCGTCGATTTTTTATTAACTTTCTTAAAAAAAATTCAAATTACACCCATCATAACTCGTCAAAGTTCACTTAGCTAATAAAAATAAATATTGATAATCATGTTATTTACATAAAGATGTATAAATCATCATCAAAGATTTCATTATACCATACTTACAAAGCCTACTTACCATCAACAATTGAACCAATAAAAATAAGTCAAATGTTGGGCATGGGAATAACATTTTCAAACGCCAGTTTTACACTAAAAACATAGATGAATTGAAAGGAATAGTCATATTTACTTATTTGCAATATGGATGGTTGGTGATCTGTGGTTACTTGCTTGATGAACTTTTATCGAATCTTGTGTCCATGAAAACAATCAACTTACCCCCATTGACACGCAAAAATACTTACAACTATTGTATTTTAACATTACCATCAATGACCCTAATTGTGTAATAGTCGTCATTGATCGGAATGGAGATACACTATATATCTGCAAATTTTGCAATAATCAATGGACTAGACAAGAGATTAATTCTGAAGAATACTACATTGAAAATGTGGTCTTGTGAAATCCAAGCTAACAAAAGGTATATGCTCTTGTTAAGCTTGATGGCTCAAAAGTTTGAGCAAACACACTATGATTAAATTTTACAATGTTTCAAGTGACACCAAACCTCACCTTAACTCTTAACAGGATCACAGATAGGCATGAAACACCTAATTACTCATTATTGGAGCCAAACCCTACACATCTAGACAATTCTTGCGAAGATGAAATTACAAAATCTCATTTATACAGGGAAACCAAAGAGATTCACAGCGACAAGTTGCAAAAATGAATTTCTACAACAAGGAATGAGAAATAGTGAATACTTTAGGAGGTTGTGTGTTTTTTGTGAGCTTTAATTGTAACACGTTGTGGTGTTGGGTAGCTAGAGTAGGAATCAAAACAAATTATGATTACTTCCCAGGCTATAATCCAATAACTTTTCGGTAGAATATAGGAGCATTTCAATTAGATTTATACTTCCTAATTTGGATTATACACTGCTAAATTGCCCCTAGGTTATACTTTTCCATGACAGAAATGTTGAGCCAAATCGAAAATTCAAAAAGTTTCCAGGATTTTGGGTTAGAACAAGAAGTTATCCACCATTTTCTAAACAAGGTTAGTTTGTTATTTGTTTTCTTATTAATGTGGTTTTTCATATAAAATTTTTAGTAGGATATGGTGTGTTAATTTGGTTTTGCCTATTATTATTATTATTATATATTATCCTCTAATTTGGTGTTTGCCTTTTAAATATTGAATGTATTTATACCATTCCAAGGTCTATAGAAAGAATGAAATGCATTGAATATATTTCCCTTCTCATTCATTTTCATGTTTTTACTGTGTGTCGTCACTTCATTTTGTCTCCTCCCATCCCAATAAGTAATATATACTAATCATAACAGATGTAATTTCAAGTAGAACATCTAATGTTAATTATGAACGCTAGAGATAAATTAATGTTGTGGAAGTAGATACCTTAAAAATGTGTTTAATAAGTGTTTCCCAGAGATTGGCCCTCGAGTGCAAAGACAGAAGGGAGCTTGACTGCAATCTCCTAGAATGTGGCGCCCCTGACACATCCAATTTGATTATATCGAAAGGCCCAATGAATTGATCTTTCCTATGCAATTATATCTATTTGGTTCATATTGTCCCATCAATGTGACTAAGGTGAAATCTCTCAATAGGGATCAATGCTCTGAAGTAGGCATGTTGTTAGTTAATTACGTCAATTTATTTGATCACCAAATATGATTTCCACCACCTAAATGTTTCTAAGGGTGTGTTCGGTTGCACAAAATTCTGTCATGAGAATTGGAATTTGATTCAATAGAGTCAAATTTTATGGAGTCAGATTTTGCGGAGTTAGATTCTAGGGAATTGGCTAACAATGTTGAAGAAATCTCAAAATCCCCCAACAAGCCCTACGAATACAAATAATCGACACCCTTCTCCTTGAAACCAGGATCCCATTACTTAAAAATCCAAATTAACTCATTCAATCAAATCTCGCATACAAATACAACTTACCTTTAACTTCAAATCAACCAATGTTGAGGAAATCTTGAAATCCCCCCAACAAGCCCTAGATCTAAAATATAACTATGCATTTAGATTTGAAATATAACTAAGCAAAAACTTTAACCATTATGTTGTATTGAAGATTAAAGATGTGAAAAGAGTAATGGAGACGATAAAAGGGGATCGAGGTTTAGAGAGTAACTTCGGAAGAAGACTAAAACCCTTGATTTGTGAAATGATTGAAAATTTAGATATGTAGAAGTGTGTGTGTGTGTGTACGCGCGCTCATGTGTGTGTGCGTGTGTGAGAGATATAGAAGGGGAGAGAGGACGAGATAGACCAAAATCGCTAGAGGTCGAAGAGATGATTCGAAGGGGAACAAAAGAGATATCTGATTCGGGCGAGAAGGTGTCGAAGAGTTGTCGAGACTAGAGGGAACTCAATTCTATTATAATTGGTATAATTATTCTGTTGAATAATTCGTCCAATACCTTTAAATGTATTGTCATTCTGATGTTCTTTGAATGGTGATGCCATAACATCACAACCTAATGTAGAAAATTTGATTTCTTCTAAAGGTGGTAAAATTGATTCTTTACTGGAATTTGTTTCAGTTGTATGCCAGAACTTTGAATTAGTTTTAATAACATTTATGCTAGGAAGATAATCAGAAAAATATCAATCTAAGAATGATAAATTCTGTTTCATTTCTTCACAACAAGCATAAAATTGCTTTCATAATTCATTTATTTGTTCTTCAGTGGTTTGAGCATAAAATTGTTCTATTTTTTTATGATTGTATGGTTTTACAAATTATTGTTTAATCCATTCTTTATTTAGGATAAACTATTTTTTGTAAAACGTACAATTGAGGGTGAGAAGGAGAACGATCTTCCATCTTAGACTGAGTGGGTGACTCAAGATTGTATATTGGTTGCGGAATCTGAGAAAACTGTGGGTTGTTTCTCATACTAGCAAGATCAAAATGGAGAAGGACCTCAGGTGTTTAATGCATGAAATATTGTGCTAATGTTTCAACTTAATTCATCAAATGCTCATTGAGATTTTACAAATGCTCATTGAGATATAGTCTTAATTTCAGTTGGGTTCTTTTCGCAGCAAGATATCCTATAAAAACAAACACTAGGAGTTTAAGAGTTTAAGATTGATTTGAGCAAACGAAACAAAATACAAATCGAAAAGTGTTTTGGTAGTTGTTTTTGGGTCGAGCTTTGCTACAGAGCGAGGGAGGGAGCGAGGGAAAGGGGCGTAACCACCCATCCGCCTCGAGATAAGCGCATCGGATTGGAGATGCGCGATGGCGCTTATCTCGGGGCGGATGGGTGGCTACCACACATCCCTCGCTCCCTCCCTCGTTCCCTCCCTCGACCCCTAGAATTTTCCTTTTGGGTCTCATGAAACCCAATTCAAAATCATTAAAAACCGGAAACACCCGGTCAAAATTAGGGGTGACCGGCTAAGCCATTCCCTAGATGATGTCGGGACATAAATACCATGTCAAAGGATACAAAAGCATCGGTTGTCATCCGCCCATTCGTTTTTTCTCTTCTCTCTCTCTCTCATCTACAAAACCAAAAACCAAACCCTAACCTCCTACACCCATTATCTCCCCTCATATAAACTCTCTAGATCTCCTCTTCTTATAAAAGACTTCTAATTTCAAATTTCTCCCGCTTCGATTCACTGTAAAAGACCCTAGATTTCTTAACCCAATCTATCAGATCGGGTTCAGTTCTTGTCAAAATTTCAACTTTTTTTTGTAAAATTTTCAAGTTCAAACACTAAGAAAAACCTATCAGATCTGTAAATCTTGATCAAAGTTTGAAACTTGTCTGGTCAACCTAATTCTATACCCTGCGGAAGCGAACCGATAAGAAAAAAATTGTTTTTTTTTTTTAAAGTCTTAAAATCTCATTTTGTTTGATTTGATGGCGGATCAAGTCTTGGAAGGGAGCCAGCCGGTAGATCTTTCCAAGCATCCATCAGGAATTGTTCCTACTCTGCAGTAAGCACTCTTATCCATAATAGGATTCATTCCATTTTTTTTTCTTACTGTATCTAGTAGTAAAGATGTTTTTTTGTGCTGCAGATTAGAGCAAAGTTGACGGGGGTTTTTGTTTGTTTTCTTGTTTAATGTATAGTTCTTTGGTCAAAAGTTTTTTTTTTATTTTTTTTTGGTTAAATTGTTAGTGAGAAAAAAATGAAACAATACGAACCCATTCAACTTGAACAGAATCAAACAAACAGTGAAACTGGCACTTCAGAGAATAGCTCTTCTATTTGTGCTGCAAATGAATATGGAGAGATGTATTAGTTTTCATAACCAAGAAATGGGTTTTGGTTTTGGATCACATCCATCATCTTTTATGGCACTATTGGAACTTGAATGTTGTGTTGATCAGAATGGTTCCAGTTTTGGGATCTCAAGAACCATAAGAAGCCAATGAAAAAACTGGATTGTATGTGAGTTGTATCAGAAAAAGGTCATTAAGAATCTGAGTGGTTTGAACCAAAGTTGTTATTGAACTTGAGATATATCTCACTACTCTATTCCTTTCTTGATCAAATCCTAATTCCTTTAGCTGCTCACTAATCAATGTAACTTCTAGCATGCAGTGTGCGAGCTCTATTACTCTACCTGTATTTATACAGAGATACCACTAATATCGCTTTCAATGCACAATTTTCGCTTTTTAAATGATTATACACTTTATTAACCCCTTTTAAAGGATGCCTTGTCTATCGGAGAAACAGCGGCAAAAATAACTGAGAATGTGATGGTGCTGAGCCAATCCTTGCATTTTTCTTGGCATTGATGCTTATAGGTAACTGAGCCTGAAGAAAGGTTGAAGGAATTTTGGTGTTTAATAAATATTTAACCAAGCTTGCTGTATGAGTGACCATGGTAACATGAAGGTTCAAGCAAGTGTTTGGTTGGTTAATAGGTAACCAATCCTTGATCCGAATTAATCGTTATAGATTCTTAGGATGCATTTAAGTTGTTATTTGGATTGGCCTGTAGAGATGCCAAAGAATCCAAACTATTTGTCTAAGTTGATAAGGTTCGTGTTTTGTAGTGATATTTTCTAGATACCCTTGTAGATATATTTCAATAAATAAGTATGCGTAGAAACATTTCTATTTGTTCTCAATTCTTGATACCTATTGAAATGAAAGAAAACGGAGAAAAGGGCTGGTAATTCTTCATACCAGGCACAAACACAAATAAAAACTGGATTGATACTGACTGGTCGAAGAAAACAGATGATCCCATCATTTCATTATATTTCAGCCCAAGGACAAGTCAATTTTTTAGGAAGGGATGATGGAACTGGTCTTGCTAAACAAGAGTCTCACTTGAGTTAAATTAATTGTTAGATAGTAACCTTTAGAGTGCAAGGAAGTGTTGAAGTTGTTATTCATATTTTCCAGGATCTATGCTAAATAAGTGATCTGAATTGTTGATTGTGTAATGGTTTTTTTTGGTTAAATGGTTGTCAACAGGTGGGAAAGTGATATAAACTATTTGTTTAAGTTTGGCTCTCTTCCAAAAGAAATATATTTTATGATCTCCTCAGCCTGTTATTAGCAACCCTTTAAGGAAACATTACTTGAGTTGCATAGGGTGTGTTTGTGGGAGTTTTTCCATGTCTTTTGTCCTCAAAACTGTTTTACAGGTGGGTAAGTAATATAGTATATAAACTATTTGTTTAAGTTTGGCTCTCTTCCAAAAGAAATATATTTTATGATCTCCTCAGCCTGTTATTAGCAACCCTTTAAGGAAACATTACTTGAGTTACATAGGGTGTGTTTGTGGGAGTTTTTCCATGTCTTTTTGTCCTCAAAACTGTTTTCATAGGTTATTTTTAGGTAGCGAGTCATGGCTTTTAGTTTGTTTTAAGTGTGGTGCCTCATGTCTGTCCTTCATAGCTTGGCAGTAAACACCTAGAATTGGTTGATATTGGTTATTTTCTGAGTGTCTTTATCCCGTCATTCATAGTTGGCAGTAAACACCTAGAATTGGTTGATATTGGTCATTTTCTGAGTGTCCGTATCTTGTTACGTTGCCTTTGAGCTAAGTCCTCTGAAATGGCCTACCTCGTGCTAAAATTCTGATTTGGTGATCCAGCCAATATGTTCATACTTTTGCAAACCGTTTGAATTTTAATAAAACATCTGGACTCACAATTGTACGATGCTTTAGCCGAACCCCTCCAAAAAATCTATGAACTCTCTTACTGATTTAGATTGGTAGTGCATAATTATTGTTGTCATGATTATTTTTGGAAAAGGTTAAATTTCATTGTAAATCAGATGAGTACTTCAATATAAAAAAGAAACTCGCTGAGATTGGGGCTCGAAGAGAGCCAAAAACACAATCCAACCCCCTTAATAAAGAGTTTAACTTCCTCGTAAACTGCCTGCGTTATTTAATCAGCGTTATTTAATCAGGGGTAGATTGATCTGAACTAGGTATTTAGCGGTTGGGTTTAGTGGTTATCGATTAATCGGTGATTCGCCAATTACTCTGTAAGAAAGCGGGATTGTTCTGTTGGGTTCTGTTTGTTGTTGTTCTATAATGTCTGATGTTTTGGACATAATTATATAATTTACTCTATAATGACTTTTTGTCGCTCTATAGTACTTGATTTATTAATCTTTATTGTCAAGATATGATATTATAATTTACACTAGTGAGGGTATAAAATGTGTACTTTGAAAAAATAGACCAATTAAATCTGATGAATCCTTGATTAATCCGCTTAATCTTAAATTAGTCCTGTACCGCGAAGGGTCTGTTATCTGCATTTACTACATAATTCTCTAAACTTACATCATCCTATCTAGTAGAAAGATATCGTCAGTGGTCTGGTAAACGAAAATTTTTGTTCCCCTCTTTTTGGGATTTGAAATCAGCCCCACCCATGGGAAAGATCCCCAAGAGAGAGATCAACTTTTTGATTCTTATGCTTACCATGGGATTTGAAATCAGCTCCACCCGAGGGAAAGATCCCCAAGAGAGAGATCAACTTTTGATTCTTATTCTAGTTCCCTGTACTTACAGTATGAAATTGGCTGCTGCAAAAGGCTCATGTTGATTGGCACTAGTTCCCCATACATCGTAGGCTTTGGAGATGTTGGAATGAATTGAGCGGGATGCTAGAATCCAGAGTAATCTAATTGTTTCCCTTATGAAATGGATGTACAAAAGTGTTGAAAGTTCTGAAGATCATAATTTTTTTTATAGATTTCTCATAAAATGGAGTGTTGATTTATGTGTGTTATGTGTGAACTCTAGAGTTGCTATGCCATTTCTCTGTTGGATATTCCATGCAAGGCTGTGTGCAACATTTTGTGCATCTTCCTTCGGTATTTTTCGTGCTGATTTATGTGTAACTTTTTAGTATCTTATTAAATGGAGAGTGTTGATTTATGTGCGTTATGTGTGAACTCTATTGTTGCTACGCCATTTCTGGGTTGGATATCCCGTATAAGGTTGGGTGCAACATTTTGTGCATCTTCCTTTGGTATTTTCCGTGCTGATTTATGTGTCTTTTTGTGTACATAGGAATATTGTCTCAACAGTTAATTTGGATTGCAAGTTGGACTTAAAGTCCATTGCTTTGCAAGCTCGCAATGCCGAGTATAATCCGAAGGTATGAAATGACTAAGAAGGATGGCTTTCGTTTCTTTTTGGCAAGTACTGAAAGAAGTTTGAGATTATTGTTGCCCTTAAAAGAAGGCATTCATTTCTATATAGGTTCACACTGAAATGAGTTTGAGTTCATTGTTGTCCTTGTAAAGAAAAATTAGATAATTCCCTTTCTATATTAAAAATGATGTAGACGAGCTGAGTCTTATTAATGATGAAGCACTCGATGAGAATGACAGCCTAGGGCCCTAGATTACTAGGCCTACATATTTGTCTTGCTGCTATCAATTTCAGTGTTATTCTTACAACTTGTGCTATTTCCTTTACAATGATTGTTACAGCGTTTTGCTGCTGTAATTATGAGGATAAGAGAGCCCAAGACAACGGCATTGATATTTGCTTCTGGAAAGATGGTATGTTGGTCCTAAAGAGCATCAGATTTTTGCTACCAACTGTTAATATGTTTTGTTGTTTTCAATGATGTTGTACGTAAATTGCTGTACTCCAATTTTTCTGTATCTGAATTATTTCTCCTGTATATTAATTCCAGCTACATCATTGGTTGTACAACATTTTTTTAGCTTTTACCCTGATATTGTCCATGTAAATAAATGAAACAAGTGGAGGCTTCTTTGACACGAGCTTTAACTACACTGTTTGAACTCGATTTGGTATGTGTGTTGTGGTTGTGTTCTATATTCTGTTTACAGTCTTCTGGATAACAATTTTATTTTATGTGCTAATATTTAGCTTAGCAGAGTGTAGTTTGTTAATGGGTGTTTGGGTGGCCACAATGGTATGTATATGCAATCACAATCACAATCACAATGGTATGTTTATGCAATCGACTAAATGGTTTTGGTTGGTTTCACACTTGTGGAATGTGGTGGATGCCTATTCACATAAAAGCATCATCATAGCTTAATTATTCAACAACGCTGTGGACATTATATCTGCTGATTATAAGTCTTCTCAAGTGCAATTTAAGAGACATGTCGCATCCCACATTAACTTTTTATTCTGTGGTTAGCAATTCTTGAAAAATGACTTGTCTTTGCACTTTCAGGTGTGTACTGGTGCTAAGAGTGAACAACAGTCGAAGTTGGCAGCTAGGAAGGTAGCGATACCTGTTGAATGCAGTTTTGGCCTTAAAGATTTCTGATGTGTTTTTCTAAACAATGAACCATATTGTTAACCAAAAAATGCTTACATTTAAGAATAATTTTAAGTGTTTCTCATTAATTTGGAATTTCCTACCAAGCTATAAAGTGTTTATCTCTGACATGAAGTCTCTACTTTCAGTATGCTCGAATTATTCAGAAGTTGGGGTTTCCAGCTAAGTTTAAGGTATTCAATTGCGACTTCCTATGTTTATTTGTTCTATATAGTTGCTATGGATAGTTCTCTGTGCATTTTTGCTAAGACATCTTTTGTAATTTTATAGGACTTCAAGATTCAGAACATCGTTGGCTCCTGTGATGTGAAGTTCCCAATTAGGCTTGAAGGCCTTGCATATTCCCATGGTGCCTTCTCAAGTGTGAGTGATATTTGATCATCATATGACTATCTATTAAAATGTTGTTTTAGGATTGACCTAGGGTAGCTGGAATTCTGGGAATAAGTTGTTCAAACTGCATAGAATGTTTTTTCTTGCTACTGAGCCTCTTACTTTGGTCTGTTCTGGGGATGATAATTTCTTTTGTATTTTGATCCAAATTTTTATTTTTATTTTTTTTGAAATTTTTCGAGTTGGTATTCTTATTCTGAATGCAGTGGTATCATGATTCTACAGTATGAACCAGAACTATTTCCAGGCTTAATCTATAGAATGAAGCAACCGAAGATTGTGTTGCTCATCTTTGTGTCAGGGAAAATTGTTCTCACAGGAGCAAAGGTATTAATGCTTTATTATAATATTTGTTATCCTTGATATACTATTTCCGATGGCATGGTTACATTAGTTGATTGCCTTCATTGAATGTTAACAGGTGAGAGAGGAGACATATGCTGCCTTTGAGAACATATACCCAGTCCTGACTGAGTTCAGAAAACCCCAGACGTGGTATAGTACTCATCTTAGATTATCCATTCTTTGCGTGTGTATTGCTTGGGTTCAGTCTGGTGTTTTGATAATGTCCTTGATCCAAAACTTCCATAAACTAAGTGCTTTGGTATGAGATTTGGCAAATTGTAGTGCCAATGGGAATGAAGCCCTTTGCAATGCCAAATATAGCAGGTGTCCTTGATAATATGTCTGTTAAGTAAGAGCATCCACAGGTGCTTGATACATTTAGCAACCCATTTCTTATACAATAGCCTGCTACATGTGTTGCTAAGTAAGAATCTAGCAAGCGCTCTTTGAAATTATTAAAAAGCATTTAGCGAAAGGAGGAACGGTTCTAAAGGTTATTGACCAAGTCGATGGCCTTTGAAGCTCTCTCTCTCTCCAGCATGTGAGTTACTACTTTTTAGGATCCCAACCCCCCGCCAGCCAAAATAATGATAAAAAAGCTTTAGGATCCCTTTATTCAAGCAAGAACTTGTGGATACTCTAAGCAACTAAGAAAATGAGAATGCTGATATGTTACAGAATATTCAGGTAAAGTAACAACTGAGAAATTAGACTGCTTACATGTTGCTATATGCAGATCTATTTCATGACAAAATTCTGACAAGGTCTGTGGAGGCTCAAGTGCAGCAACAACTGGCTGTGCTACTGTGTTGCTGACGGTGTGTGCAATTGTAAATAACTTCCAATGGAGATGGGGTGTCTCGTGGGTGATCATAGAACTTCCGACATTGTTTTGTTTCTTTTTGCTTTCTCTTTGGTACATTTAGGTATTAAACGTTAGCATGTAGTTGTATAGTGGCATTGGGTGGGGAAAACAGATTAGTAACATTGAAATTTTGTTCTTCAGTGTGGACTGGTTCCTTTATTAAAGAATCTGGTGATAGCATGAAGAGTTTGTGAAACATTTAATATACGCTTGCTTATGATTTTGTTGTGTTGGTGGAAATGTGATGCTTTGTTGTTGGAAATCTATGGTCTAGATGAATAACAAATTTATCAATCCAAAGTTTTTGACCATATTTAGTTTTGTTAGATTAAGATTAAGGCTCCCACTTTTTGACACAAGTGCTGAAGAACACCATCACCCCCAGATTTTAATGTGGTGAAGCACACCACCAATATAAGCCCTCTCTCGCCCACTTCATCTTCTCCACGCCTTCTCTTCACAACATCTGACAGATCAGCAGCACTACCTTGCCATTGTCGGCTGCACCACCATGCCTTGCCATTGCACCACCTTCCTCCTCTCCTTTGTTCTTTCATTTCTCCTCTCTTACTCCTCTTTTTCTCCTTCATCACTATGCCCCTGCCTCTTTTTGTTTCTCTGCCCTTGAATAGAGGAAAAAAAGGATAAAAAGAGGTGACAGGCGGGCAGGCGAAGCTGTGCTGTGGTGGTGTTGTTCCCTGATAAAGAAGAGGGAGAGAAGAGAGGTGGTGGTGGTATTTTTATGTTTATATTGGTGGTGTAAAAAAAGTGGGAGCCTTAGATTAATTGATGTTTTTTTTTTTTTTTTTAATTAATTGATGGCCTGATGTTGTTCAAATCAAGATGTCAGTAAAATGAGTACAGATGGTTTCCATTCAATTTATGCTTTGAGGCCTACAATGCAGCCAGCAGCCCTTATCATCCTGATCACAGCGAGGAGCTGACAATATTTTGTCTCTTGTATATTTTTACCATATCAGTTGTCTCTTGTATGTGTTTAGGGCAGCTCAGATTGCTTTCCTTGGATCTTGCATAACTCTCTCATTCTGTTTCTTTTCCATCAAGTGTACGTTGAGAAAGTTCAAATGGCTTAGGGAGAGGAGAGATCTTTATATAATTTGAAAGAGTAATTTTAGGCTATTTTATTTGGGTGTCTCTTTTGTGCTTTGTTTGTAATTTTTTTTTTACACTTTTTTTCCATTTTCTTTAAAACACAATCACAAACATCATACACATATGGAGTAGAAGTGTAAAAATTTCAAACAAGACACAAAAGAGGCATCCAAACAAGGTAGCCTAAAATTATCTGTGCAACCAACCTTGGTAACTCTCGTATGACCAACTCGACATCACATATGGATTTGGAATAGAGAATGGTAGATGCAAAAAATAATTTAGCTGAACATAAAGGTCCTCATATGGAATGTGGAACATCTCTTTAAACTTTGGAAAATAAACATACAATCTAACCTCTCTAAATTAATATTTCAATAATTAATAACATCTAATATTTAATAAAATTTCATAAAACTGATTGCGTTCTCTAGGTATAATTTAATATTTTTGCTATTTAATAATTAATACAAAATATTAAAAAATAAATTAATTAGCATAATCGCATTCCTTAGAAAACCATTTATCTAGAATAACACGTTTATTTTCGACTGTCCTGATTTCGAATTGTATATCTCAGAGTACCTTATAAGCTACGACATGGGGTGAGATTTGAAAGGTCAAGAGGAGAAATACATGAGTGAATGACACCTAATTTATCTTTGTTACATGATTGATGCAAAAAATCGACATTAATGTCGTTGCATGATTTTCGACATCAATCAAAGAAATATCTTCTGTTTTTTTTTCTTCAACCTGCAATACAGTTCAACAATGCATAGTGGAAGTAGAGGTTATCGACTACTTCACGTGGATTAGAAGACCCATCTGATTTCTAATTTGAAGAATAAATAGAAGAGTAAAATAATGGATGGCGAAAATAAACTAAAAGTTAATGAATAAAGAAAAACAATTGAAAAAGAGAAACAAAGATGAAATTTACTTCTTCAGTGGAATTAAATTGTAGTACATGCACTTCTCTACCAAGTAAAAATATAAAGCCAAAAATTACAACTAAAAAACTCTAAAAAAAACTATCAAAGAAAAAGTCTCCTCCATGAACTCTATGTCTAGGGTTTTTATGGTTTGAGTTAAACAATGAAACAAGGAATGGTTGAGTGAAACAAGGAAACGTGGTTGAGTTAAACAATGAAACATGGTTGAATGAAACATGGTTGAATGAAACAAGGAATGATTTAGTGAAACAAGGAATGGTGTTGGAGTTGAATAGGGAAACATGTCTTGTAGAGATTTTTTTATGATAAAGTTGGCTATGTGGAGTCCAAATCTTTATATTGATTTTCTCGAGATTCGTAGTCATTGTTGCTTTGTGGGCTTGACTTCATGGGTCTTGGGATTGAAATTCTTTAATCCTTATGAATGCATTTGAATCCCCATTGGGGCTTCTAGTTGATGAATTTAGCCTTATTGTGTCACTTTATGCATAATTTGATATTTGTGTTTGAATTCCTACAAAATGCACAAAATACACGTAATGAGATATTTTTATTTCATAATTGGACTTACAATTGTATATTTAGGGGTTTAAAAATCGATGTTTTGGGTGCTTACAACACCACCCCCAAACAACCTTTTGCTAGTCCTCTAGCAAAGAACAACGAAAAGAAAGATAAGAACACAAAACAAAATATTTTTATTCGTCCTAAACTTCTCAAAAAAATCAATGATACTTTTGCTGGTATGACTCGATTGCATTTTTTTTTTTTTTTGAAAAGCAAGCAGGGTTTTTATAGGATCCCAGAACCCATAAAGATGCCGCAAGCTGGGTTTGAACCCATGAGCTAGTGGTACCATCCGCCAAGCTCTAACCGTTGAGCTGTCATGCCATTAAACCTTTAGCATTTACAATATGCATCAACGCCTTAAACCTTTAGCATGACACTAAAGGAGGAGTTTGAGCCTCCTGAGGGGTTATCCAGGATGACACCCACAAACACAATTTTTTATATGAAACAAAATTGATGAGTGTCCTATTTTTCTCAGAGAATGTCCTTGTTATTCAACCACATAGAACACAAGAGATATATGTAACTTCTTACTAAAATACACATTACAAGTGAGCAACTTTGGAACAAGGTGTGTGTATGTGAATAACCAACAAATGCAACTTTTCGTGTCAAAGTAACATACATCCCAATCCACCTTTGGAATAGTCGTTTTGATTTCAAAACTCACAAGTTAATCTCTCTGAAATAATCACTCTGAGTTAGGGTAAAATATTCTCTCTTGCATGTGAGGAAAAGAGGAAATGCGAAAATTCAAACTTCTCACATGCTCATAAGAATAAACGGACATGAAAGAGAATAATAGTCTCATGGAATGAATGTTGATCACTTGCAAGAATGTCGAGTTACCCACCATAGCGTCTTCTCATCTACTCTCCACTTCTTACCATACCTTACCATAGGGTTAATTAGGACTTCGCTAAAATAAAAATGAATATGTTTTTATTTTTTATGTTTTAAATTTTTTCTTTATTTATATATGAGGAAGAGTGAGGTAGATGGTAAGTAAAGAGGTGTTTCTGAAAATGTAGGGTCTTCAAATAAATTAATAGGGAACTCATCAATCACTTCCTTTTATTCTCCATTCTTCACAACTTTTTTTTTTTTTGAAGTACCTTGGACTTTGAATTTTAACTTTGCACTCCCATTTTTCTTCATAAATCTTCTTAACATTTTTTGGAAACATAAAGGGAAAAATGCTTTTTTTTATTATATATATATATATCTAATAAAGCAAGACAATGACTCACACTGGTATTGGATGAAATGTTTAGCAAGATGATTTTGAGAAGGTTCAGATGGACAAAAAATGCCTAATTTACCTTCTAAGGTTTGGTAATGGTTATAAGTCTCAAATAGACTACAAGACCTATGTTTTTCTTAACTCGAAAAAGATGTCATCCTCAGTGACCAACAAAAAAAAAAGAATAATGAGACTTCACAACAAGTTAATGTTCAATAAAATTTTAAAAGTCATCATATGACTCGAAGTTGTGTAAAAACACTCTGAATAAAATGAAATGTCTAATAGCTCACAAGGTTAAAGTCTCCATTATTATTCCTTTAGATTATCAGGAAGTTACTTACTTTTGTATTCCAAACTACATCTGTGGTCATTGTACAAAAATTTATTTGTTGTTGAATGCTCAAATGCAATATTTACTCTAGTAATAAACTTTTAACATCTCTTTGCCTAAATGTAATGAATCGAGTAATCCAATCTCATCATAGCTAGGATACCACACCATTTTTATTTTTATTTTTATTTTTAATTTTTAATTTTTAATTTTTAATTTTTAATTTTTAATTTTTAATTTTTAATTTTTAATTTTTAATTTTTAATTTTTAATTTTAATTTTAATTTTTAATTTTTAATTTTTAATTTTTAATTTTTAATTTTTAATTTTTAATTTTTAATTTTTAATTTTTAATTTTTAATTTTTAATTTTTAATTTTTTTAGAAAAATATTTTCAAAAGAGGTATGAATTTTGATAAATCTCCCCACCCCCAAACAAATAGAACACTGTCCCCAGTGTTAAATAAATGAAATGAAAAGTGAGAAATGAAATTAGAATCTATTACCTTAGGTGATTTGTTGAACATCTGTAGACTGTATCGTCCCTGCAATGAAAAAGAGTGAGTTGGTGGGGGTGATGTATTATTAATTTTTTTTATTTTTTATGAATGAATGAATGCATAAACAGATTGGGCTGCCTTCCAGTAGCGCTAAGTTTAATGTCATTGCCGGACGTAATGGGAGTGGTGGATACCACCCCCAAACGGGCTTAGTGGAGTAGGAATTTGTGGGCGTGACTAATCTTTATAGTTAGAATCAATCAACTGAATGGTTTCCGCTGACCTTGTGGAAGTTCATGGTATGGCTTCAGTCGTTGTCCATTTACTTGAAAGAGACTACCATTTGTAGGGTTTTCTACGGTGATGGCACCGTAGTCTTTAACATCACGTACAATGAATGGACCAGACCAACCAGTTTTTAGCTTACCTGGAAAGAGATGAAGACGAGAGTTGTAGAGTAGGACTTTCTGACCAAGATGAAACTCTTTTCTCATGATGCTTTTGTCATGTATCCAGTTCATTTTATCTTGTAGTTTTTGGATAAGTCATAAGCATCATACCTCAATTCTTCTAGCTCATCGAGCTGAAGTTTTCGTTTTTTACCAGCCATATCGAGGTCAAAGTTTAGACTCTTTGTAGCCCAATAAGCTCTATGTTGGAGTTCGACAGGAATGTGACAAGGTTTACCAAAGACCAATCTATAGGGAGACATCCCTAAAGAAGTTTTAAATGCAGGTCAGTATGCCCATAAGGCATCCAAAAGACGTAAAGACCAATCTTTCCGATTTGGATTGATAGTCTTTTCGAGGATGTTCTTGATTTGACGATTCGAGACTTCAACTTGACCGCTTGTTTGATGATGGTAGGAAAGGGCCACTTTGTGAGTAACCCCATACTTTTTAACAAGACGCTAAAAAACGCGGTTACATAAATGCTTACCCCCATCACTAATAATACCCTTGGGGGGTGCCAAATCTACTAAAGATAAACTCCCTTATGAATGAAATAACAATTTTGTGATCATTGGTCTTAGTGGCAATGGCCTTTATCCATTTAGAAATGTAATCCACTGCAAGAAGGATGTATTGATACCCATGGGAGGATGAAAACGGTCCCATAAAATCGATGCCCCAAACATCAAAAACTTCAACCATTAGAATAGGATTCAGAGGCATCATGTGTCGACGAGTTATTCGCCCAAGTTGTTGACATCGGTGACAGACTTTACAATACTCATGGGCATCTCGAAAAAGGGTAGGCCAATAAAAACCTGATTGGAGAACCTTCTCCGCGGTTTTCTTAGAACTAAAATGCCCACCACAAGCTTGATCATGGAAAAATGAGAGAATGCTCAACTGTTCAACTTCTGGAACACATCTTCAAATAAGTTGGCCAGGGCAGTATTTGTACAAATATGGCTCATCCCAAGAATAATACTTGACTCTAGACAAAAACTTGTCACAATCTGGCTTAGACCAGTGTGAAGGGAGTTCCTCAGTTGCTAAAAAATTGACAATGTCGGCATACCAAGGAAGTTTTTGCTCTACCAAGAAAAGTTGTTCATCTAGGAAGTCCTCTTGAATGGGAAAGATACTAGTAGATAACTGTTATGTTAGCCTAGACAAGTGGTCGGCGATCGCATTTTCTGTACCTGACTTATCTCGTATTTCAATATCAAATTCTTGAAGCAAAAGAACCCATCGAATCAGACGAGGTTTGGTGTCCTTCTTATTGAGAAGGTATCTAAGGGCTGCATGGTCAGTGTACACAATGACTTTGGCTCCAATGAGATAGGAACGAAATTTATCTAATGCGTAAACAATGGCTAACGTCTCTTTTTCCGTGGTCGAGTAATTGAGTTGAGTCTCATTCAGAGTTTTGCTAGCATAGTAAATGACATGAGGAAGTTCGTTAACTTTCTGACAAAAAACTGCACCTACAGCGTAGTCAGAGGCATCACACATAATCTCAAAAGGTAGCACCCAATCAGGAGATCGAATGATAGGACCTGAGACTAGTTCATATTTAAGATGCAGAAACGCAGATATGCACTTGTCGTCAAAAAGAAAGGGAACATCCTTGGTTAAGAGACTGCTCAAAGGGCGTGCAATCTTTGAGAAATCTTTAATGAAACGGCGATAAAATCCAGCATGCCCCAAGAAAGATCGCACATCTTTAACAGATTTTGGAATCGGAATAGATGAAATGACATCAATCTTAGCTTTGTCCACCTCAATGCCTTTTGGAGAGACAACGTGCTCAAGAACAATGCATTGTTTCACCATGAAGTGACACTTTTCCCAATTTAGAACAAGACATTTTTCTTCGCAACGTTCCAAGACAAGTGAGAGGTGATGTAGGCATTGGTCAAAAGATGAGTCGAATACTGAAAAATCATCCATAAATCTCAAGAAAGTTGTCCACCATATCACTGAATATGCTAGACATGCATATTTGAAATGTTGCGGGTGCGTTGCATAGCCCAAAAGGCATGCGACGATAAGCGTAAGTACCAAAAGGACAAGTGAATGTAGTTTTCTCTTGACCCTCTTGTGCAATAGGGATTTGATTGTATCCAAAATATCCATCCAAGAAACAATAGTAAGGATGACCCGCTAACCTCTCAAGCATCCGATCAATAAAGAGAAGGGGAAAGTGATCCTTTCGAGTATTAGAGTTCAGCTTACAATAATCGATGCATATTCTCCATCCCTTTTTCACTCTTTGTGTCACAAGTTCATTGTTCTCATTTTTTACGACTATAATTCCTGACTTCTTAGGAACCACATGGACTGGGCTAACCCACTGGCTATCAGAGATAGCATAGATGATGTTTGCATCCAGGAGTTTCAACACTTTTTCTTTTATGACATCTTTCAAAATGGGATTTAGACGTCGCTGGGGCTCTCTGGATGTTTTGATTTCATCTTCCAAATAAATATGATGCTCACAGACAATAGGGTCAACACCCTTGATGTCATGAACATTCTAAGCAATGGCTGACTTGTGACTTTAAGGACCTCCAACAACTTGTCACTGTGTTCCTCAGTGAGATCTGAGGCAATAATCACTGGATAACTCTCCGCAGGACAGAAAAACGCATATCTCGATTCATTTGGTAAAGGCTTAAGTTGTAACGACCCAATCCGCACAGTAACAATATTGTCCGCTCTGGGCCCAACCGGCCCGCACGGCTTTAAAACGCGTTGTTACTATGGGGATCCAACCTCGCACATTAGTAACACATCCCCCTCCCGCACCTAGGCGATGTGAGACTATGTCCCCCTTTGTAGCTCGTCCAACCTCTCTCAGGCCTATTGGGCTTGTTGGGCCTATTGGGCTCCAACCCTCACCCTCAGGTTCGCCCACTCCAGGGTATCACATAAGTTCTAGTAATTTCAGAGTGCTTGTGGATGAGTCACTCTTTTGTGACTGTTTTCTAAAGGAAGAAGATGAATACAACTCTTCCTCATATTGATAACGTGATAATGACTCAGATTCAGGTATATGCATTATGGGCACATTATCCAACATATTTTTGACCTCTTCAATAACCTCGTCCATATCTAGGTTCATACCAAAGTGTGAGAGACAACGAAGCAATACGTCATCTGGTGACGATTGAGTCATAGACTCAAAAAATCGAATAATATACACTTCTTCTTCTTCTTTCTCAATCATATTGAGATCATCTCTCCTTTGCAAGGCCTTAAAAATATTAAATTCAGCTTTAAGGTTCCCAAAGGAAACAAACATGCTACTACTTCTACAGTTAATGTTAGCCTTTGCAGTTGCTAAGAAGGTTCGCCCTAAGATGACAAAAATTTGATTATTTGGGCTCGGGCTAGTGTCTAAGATGATGAAATCAACTGGATAATAGAAATCTGCAACTTGAACAATCACATCCAGAACTATTCCTCTAGGGTATCGTTTTGACTCATATGCTAGCTTAAGAACTACCTTTGTTGGTTGCATCTCCTTTAACCCAAATTCTAAATATATATGATAAGGTAAGAGATTTACACTCATTCCTAAGTCGATCAAAGCACGACTTACAAAGTCTTTTCGACTGAAACATGGTACAATAGGGGTTTCTGGATCCCTGTACTTAATTACTTCAGTTTGTTGAATAAGCGATGTGGCATCGCTTGCAAGGCATGCAGTTTCAGGTACTTCTGTTTTTCTCTTTTTAGTACACATGTCCTTGAATTTTTTTTGCATAGATTGGTATTTGCTGGATAGCAGACAAAAGAGGGATGTTGATGTGTACTCCTTTAAAAATCTCTAGTATTTCTTGAAATTGCTTCTTTTTTTTGTTACCTAAAAGGGCTTTGGGAAAAGGTGTCTTAGGTATATACTTTCTTGGCTCTATGGGAAGCTGAAAGGGTGAGTTTAAACTAGTTTGAGAAGAACCTTTAGCGTTCTCAATTGGTTTAGGAACGTTCTCTTTGGAAATCACATCAGTTATCTTGGGTTGTTCTATGTCATTATCAATTGCTTGGCCAGAACGAAGGGTGGTGACAGCTTTAACTTCTCCATGTGAATCAACATCACTACCAGTTTCATTGACATGGGCTTGGGAAGCACCTTTTGGATTGGGGATGGGTTGACTGGGGAATGTTCCTTTTTCCCTTCCCACGCTTAACTGTTGCAATTGTTGTTGAAGCTGGTAGATGGCTAGGGAATTAGCAACATTGGTTGTCATTAATTGGTGCATCATATCCTCCAATGATGGTTTTGAAGGTGGTAAAGGAGCGCCATATTGAGTTTGAGGTACCAAGTCCCGGAAGTTGCTAAGTTGAGGTTGACCATAAGAATTATGAGGGACATGTACCATAGGAAGGTTCACATGCTGATTTTGCCGAAATGAAAGAGGTCCTCCCTGTGGTGGATATTGATTCTGTTGCAACTGGTTAGATTGAGGTCCATATTAAACTTGTATGGGATAAGTGCGTGAGTTGTGGGCTTGTCCACTAGGTTGACTAGGGTGTTGAAACCCAGGAGGATTCCCTGAACTTCTGGGTGGTTGTTCATAAAAGTCACCACCATAGGAAAGGTTAGAGTGATGTCGATTTGCAGATGTGTATGTTTGATCGAATGTGTTTGATTTACGCTCACTGTTAAATACACACACCTCCTCTGGAGGTTCATTGTCACCTGAAGTTAAAGGGCAATCAGAATCTATATGATCTCTTTTGAGGCAAAAGGTACAAGGCTCTTTGGCTTCAGAGGTAGACTTTGTCACAATAGATTTCATTTCCTTAGGAAAGTTCTTTAGGAATGTTTTGATGTCTGGTTCGGGATCTTTCTTTGGTACAAATAGATGTGATTTTCTAGAAGAACTAGGTTACAATTCTCTATAGGCAGTCCATTGTCAAGAATCATCAGCAAATTCACTTAGAAAGGTATAAGCATCAGTACCAGTTTTACGCATGAATTTCCCTTGATGCATGGATTCGATCATATTTCTATATTCGACAATCAATCCATTATAAAAACTTTGCACTAGTACTCGTTTTTCAAAGCCATGATGGGGGCACTTGATGAGTAAATCTTGAAAGCGGTCCCATGCTTCATAAAAAAAGTTCATCACGTGTTTGAGTAAACTCCTCAATTTCTCTTCTAATTTCTAGGGTATTTCTCATGGGGAAGTACTTCACTAGAAACTTTCTAACTAAATCCTCCCATGATTTAATGGAACTGGCAGGGAGGGAATTTAGCCATGAGGTGGCCCAATCATCAAGAGAGAAAGGAAACAAGCGAAGTCTGACATTTTCTTCATCTATGTTTTGGTTCTTAAAAGTACTACAAACTTCAAGAAACTTTCCAAGATGGACATATGAGCTTTCTAAATCATGCCCATGAAACTTCGACAACATATTAATAATAGTTGGTCTAATGTCAAATTGAGTTGTCGTGATAGGGGGCAGCTCAATGCATCCGTGCACATTAGCAGCAAAGGGAACATTATATTCCGAAATTGGACGTTCTTCCATTTCAGTGTTGATTGGAGAGTGAGGGGAGGTAGGTGGAGATGAGTGTGGTGAAGAAGCAAACAGTGGATTAGGGTGGCTAGAAAATTTTTGGGTACGAACCAAGCGTTTGTTGGGTCGTTCCCAAACTTTCATAAAAGAAAAAAAAATGGACTGGAAAGATGACAGTGACAAAACACAAGATCAAGTATCCCTAGATGATTACTAAGAAGACATACATAAGCAACAATCACTTTTGAACCATACAAATGGAAAATCTAAGTAAACAACGTTTTAATGGGATTTTATCTTGTTAATCTGTGAGGGCCAAGATTGATTGAAACCAGCGGGCGTTATACTGTTATCTGTTATTGCCTGATTAGATAGGGTGCTAACAGATGATCCTAAAATATTGTAATCAACAGTACAAAGTCCAAAATCAGAATGTCAGAGTTACGCTTGCAAGAAGCCGGATTATTGCACAAGTGACTGGAGATCACGTGGTCTAATTAAAAACTGTACCTGTGCTACCGCTTTGTAGACCGATTGATATGAAAATGATGTGTGTCAAATACGTACTTAGGGTGTGTGTTCCTAGCCAAAACTGTTAGTTACACCACGTCCTTTGGCGTACCGGGTGAGTTACCCATGTGGCAGTGGCCTCTCGGAGTTCATTGAATGATTAAACCCAGCGTCACGTTTTTCTTTAGTCAATACAAAATTCAGCAGAATAACCTAGGTCTTAGTTGTCCTATGAACACCATCCTAGTTGGCTCTAATATTAGTTGATTTTATTATTTGTCTTGGTTTCACACAACTGGAGTAATGAGGTGGGTGATGAAATCCCACTAGTTTCAAAAACAGGGATAGGTCTGCTCTCTCTGTTTATGGTAGTTTATTAACGTAAGCAACCATGCAGTTCATTAAGATGCAGAAACATAAACAAACACCAAGCAATGTCCAATCGATTTTCAGTCAGCACCCAAGCCACTAAAACAATGTGTCTGAAAGAGGTACTTACTAACTTGTGAGCTCGGACACAAGGTATCCACCGTGGGAGTAGAGAGAAGTGTTATTTGAGAGTTATTCCTCCTAGCTTCAAGCAGTTGCTTTCTCCCCCACAACACCACTGGTTGTCCACAACTTCTTTTTTTTTAATTTTATTTCTGACTTCGATTGCTATCTAAATAAATAAACACACAATCAAACAATTACACATGCAAAGATGTTTAATGGTCTTGGTCAAGAAGTCAGAATTTTATGTTTTTATTTTTGTTTGTTTGTTTGGTTTTTTTAAATTTTTTTTGGAAGTGAATTAAATCTAACCTAAAACTAACAATCACCCTAATGCTAAAATGATGCCTAACTATTACAAGTTACTCGACCATTTGAGGCATATTAAAAAAAAGTTAATAAACTATCTTCCTCACTAGAAACTACAAATAAAAAAATAAAAATAAAGTCTTCAAGTGAGTCTTAGGCAATTTCGCAGTTTTATCACCCACTTTTCCAAACAAATTTGTTCAACAAGCAACCAACATAAAAAAAATCTAAAAACAATTACAGAAATTCAAGGGAGTGTCACGAAATTTTTTGTAAAATTTTCTCGTTAAATGGACGCTGTTTGAACCATCTGCTGCTGTATTGTTTCTGTTATATGCTGAAAATTACTCAAAAAACGCATAAAGATGACAATTTTTTTTTAAAGAAAATGAAAAAAATTTAAAGAAAATAAAAATCTTTTCTATTGTCTCCAAAGTTGTATCTTTGAGAATGTCTTCCTTCACCAAGTGATGTTCAACAACGCCATTTGACGTAGAAAAACTGACAACGTTGCCATTTAATTGATGCCAAAAACCGACATTAATGTCATTGCATGATTTTCTACACCAATCAAAGAAATATCTTCTGTTTTTTTTTTTTTTTTTTCCTTCAACCTACAATACACTTCAACAATGCATAGTGGAAGTAGGGGTGATCGACTACTTCACGTGGATTAGAAGACCAATATGATTTTTAATTTGAAGAATAAATATAAGAGTAAAATAATGGATGGTGAAAATAAACTAAAAGTTAATGAAGAAAGAAAAACAATTGAAAAAGAGAAACAAAGATAAAACTGTAGTACATGCACTTCTCTACCAAGTAAAAATATAAAGCCAAGAACTACAACTAAAAAACTCTGTAAAAAAACTATCAAGGAAAAAGTCTCCTCCATGTCTGGGGTTTTTATAGGTAAAAAGGGTTTGAGTGAAACAAGGAAACATGGTTGAATGAAACAAAGAATGGTTGAGTGAAACAAGGAATGATGTTGGAGTTGAATAATGAAACATGTCTTGTAGAGATTTTTTTATGATAAAGTTGGTCATGTGGACGTCCAAATCTTCATATTGATTTTCTTGAGATCCGTAGTTGTTGCTTTGTGGGCTTGACTTCATGGGTCTTGGTATTGAAATTCTTTAATCCTTATGAGTGCATTTGAATTCCCATTGGACCTTCTAGTTGATGAATTTAGCCTTATTGTGTCGATTTATGCATAATTTGATATTTGTGCTTGAATTCCTACAAAATGCAAAAAATACACTTAATGAGATAATTTTATTTGATAATTGGACTTACAATTGTATATTTAGGGGTGTAAAAATTGATGTTATTGGTGTTTATCATTACACAAGGGGAGAGGGGGTCATCATTCATATCTTTGACTTCCTATTTATGATGGTTTTGTGATGATGCAATTGTTATGAGACTTTATCCGCTATCTTCTCATGTGCAATTTAGCAAGGGCAAACTGTGTGATGAAGGCTTCATTGCTTTGTGTAAACAAATTTCAAGTATTTGAGTATTGTTGAGTGAAGAAGAAGGTTTCATTGTGGGAAGAAATGACTAGATATACAATTGGGGAATATGAAGTTTAGAATAAACTTTGACTATTCCTGGTTTTATAGATTTAACTTTTTCTTGAAGTTGGTCTTTATTAAATTTAGAACATGGTGAAGAACTTTATTGATTGGATGCCTTACAAGAGACCCAGGATGGGTTTATATAACCTAGATTAGAGATACATTTAGCAATTACAAATCATATCAAATAAGATAAACAAATACTTCATATTTTGTATGTGGACTGATTCTTGGCTGCTGATATAATCATGTATGTGGACTGATTCTTGACAAGCCCTACATACTCTAAAAGTCTTCTCATATTCTCTACATTTAATTTTTAATTGGAGACATGTATCACCCTTGAATCTATTTTTTTTATTGGAAATGTATGCCAAGCTCATTAGTAACCTATAAATAATATATATATGACTAAATTAGCATGATGAAGACTTTCTAAATCTAGTAGTGGCATATAATTTAATTTTTGATTAGATGTTCTACAAATTAATAACATCCCCTAATTAATAAATTACTGTGCAATGGATCCTATTAATTTAGAGAAGTCGGACTATAGTTTGTCCTATCAGGGGGAGTTTCAAAAAGAAAAAAGAAAAAAATAAGAGAGGAAGTAGGGGAAAATTTTTGCCTTCTTCATGACTACATTTTTTGGCAAAATTTTCTTAGCTCCCTCAAGAAAATATTTTTCACAATTTTGTAACAAACGAAAAGATAGTGTTTATTACAAAATTTATATTTTTCATTCTCTCTTCCTCTTCTTTCAAAAATTTGATTCACTTTTTCCTCACCATTTTCAAAAATCCTTTCTACACCAATTTGTCTAACTGTCGAGGAAATCAGCCAGGGATGCTCCCTCGCACGTGCTCCTACATTGTTTCAAAAAAAAAAAAAAAAAAAGAGGGAATCGAAATTTTGGGGGAGAAAAGGAGGGAACCTGTCCCTCTCCCCATTTCCATCTCGAGATTCTCGACAGAGACAGAGAAGAAACCAGCACCCCCTTCGAATCC
This sequence comes from Berberis vulgaris, assembly GCA_963556465.1. Classification (NCBI taxonomy): domain Eukaryota; kingdom Viridiplantae; phylum Streptophyta; class Magnoliopsida; order Ranunculales; family Berberidaceae; genus Berberis; species Berberis vulgaris. The sequence goes on along the minus strand of OY747127.1, from coordinate 28,893,176 downwards.
ACCGAGGAAGCCCTTCCTCTCCCGTTCGAAAGAGATCGAAGACACTCTCTCTCCCCCAATGAAGACCGACAGTCCCTCCCTCTCCGCCAACGAAGACCGATAGTCCCTCCCTCTCCCCAAACGAAGCTCGACAGTCCCTGAGAAGACGAATCGCCACCCTCTCCCAAAAGGTAAAGCTGATACCTTTGTTTTAGTTTATTTTCCCTCTCATTCTCTCCCTCTTTGTGTGTGATTTCTTGTTGGGGATTTCTACATCTAGGGTTTCTTTGCTTTGATATTGAATTGAAACCCTAGATCGAGCAAAAAAACAAAATTTCGATATCATATTCTTCATTTCTGTGTTGAGACAAGATTTTGATGGGTTTATGGATTTTGAACAAATGGGGTTTTAGATTTGTGGTTTGGACTGCTATCTTATTACTGTTTTTCAATCTTGGTAGAGATTCCCCTAATTTGAAAAGCTGTTTCATTTTTAGAATCCGAAGTGATGATTTGCTTCATTCCTGTATGGTAAATCAAAAATGAGGCATTTTTAGAAGAAAACACCGACAATCCATGGGTTCTTTCAGAAACTCGACAAGTTATGGACCAGATGAGAAAATGAATTGATTTTACAAACAGAAAGATTGGAAACTGCTACTAGCATGTCTCACAGTGAAAAGATGACTCTTTCTTTCACTGCATCATCTCAACTTCATGTTTCTCATTGGGTTATATCACTGCAAAGCAAAATACTACTGTTCACTGCAATTATATTTATATATGCTCATGCATTGGCTCTTCATTTTTTCATGACAGTGGTTTGGGATCATCTAAACTCTTTTTTTTTTGGATCAAACACTATATCGGTACCTACTTAATACTTTTTTTCTTCCTTTCATTTGAATGTTTCTAGAAAAGCAGGGGGTAAGAGCTGGTAGCCAAAACAGGTACTGACCCTATTGTTTTGTATCTTTGGTGCGAACAAATTGCCGAGCTTTTTTGTAATAGCCAGACTTCTTAGTTAGTTGGTAACTACCCCTTTCTGTTCTTTGACAATATTTAGCATATAGTAAATGGTGCCTTTTTAAATCCATCCAATTGCATTTCACAATGATGATCTATGTTATTTTAATTATCTGCATAGTAATAATAAAATTTTGTTCAATCTGTGAAAAGTTGGGATTTTGGAAGGAAGTTTAATAGATTTGGTGGTTTCAGTGGCTTGCTGTTTGTGATTAGAACAATGGGGTCTCAAATTTGTGTTTGTTTTCTGGTTCTGGAGATGTTCATTTCATCTCCAGAAATGGCATTAAATTCGTCCTTGCATATATCTTACGACTACAAAATTTTTAAATGCAGGAATGACATTCACAACGTACGTTGTGTATCGAGGTCGTCAACCTGGAGTATACCTGAGCTGGCAAGCATGTTTATCTGTTGTATCAGGGTATAGAGGTGCTTGTTATAAGGGGTTTAGGTCAGTCACTGAAGCTGAATAAGCGTATGCGTTGTGGGTTCGCTCAGAAGCGACGAGACAAGATTCAGAGGAATTCAACAACAACGAAGATGTCAAGGATAACATTCATGTTTTTGACGATGAAGCCGGTCCATCCAATTATCAAACAAATGACACCCAAGGGAACAACGATCCTTGGGCTGTTACGAGGGACTTAATCAACACTTTGATAACAGTAATTATTATCTTAGTTGTACTATTTATTTTGAAGTTCTTGGTCGAATGATGTAATGTAATATGTACAGCTCTGATGTAATATGTACAGCTCTGATGTAAGGATAACGATCATGTTTTTAAGTTTTTTTTTGCACAATCAGTAACAAAGTTTTGCAGCTTCGTGAACTTTAAGAGGAAAGCTATTCAAACCTCTGTCCACAATCCTTGCAGGAAAGCAAATATAATGTTATCAATGATCGAGGGTTGTTTATCCCTCCTGGAATTCCATTTTTATCCTCAGTCTATAATGTTATCAGTGAGTTTTGCAGTTTTTATCCTCAGTGGAATTCCATATAATGTTATCAATCAGTTTTGAAGTTTTTATCCTCAGTCTATACTTGTATCAAAGAGATAAAACTTTGTATCAAAGGCTCACCTCATATGGCTCCCGACTTGTCACAAAAAAGGTGTCAAAACCAAATACTTGGTCCCTTAGAATGTCAACTGTTTCCTTTGGAAACCTGACTGGCTCACCAAGCTGCTATCATTATTTGCAACAAATTAAGAAAGCAAATGTAAAAATGAGAACAAATGAAACAACATGAAACCACAGAAGCATGTGACGAGAGATTTAACAATCTGAATCTTCAAGCTGCTATCATTAACAACATGATTTAACAATCTGAATCTTCAAGCTGACGAGAGATTTAACAACATGAAACCACAGAAGCATGATACCACCAAGCTGCTATCATTATTTGCAACAAATTAAGAAAGCAAATGTAAAAATGAGAACATATGAAACAACAAGAAAACTGCTATCATTATTTGCTCAAAATTTTCATCAACCTGCCAAGTACATCAGAACAATTTGAATGTTGTTTTCAACAATTTCATGACATAAATAATTGGCAACAAAAAATACATTGCCAATCAAGTTGTTCTCGAATAACCTGTTCTACTCAAACATTACATTGCCAGTGTAACAAACATTACATTCACATATTTTCAAAATATAATCGAAAAGTCTTCATTTATACACCTCGCTGCCTTGAATAAATCTGGCTGCATGTTCAAAACTGCACCAAAAAAACAAACTTGGCAATGGACGCCCACTAGGTGGAGAAGTTGCTGCAAAAGACTGCTGACTCAACGAGTACCATGAAGATGAAAATCCAGTTCTTCCTTCATATTGAGACTTTGTGGGAGGAGATGTGGCACCAGAGGTCATTTTCGAAGATCCAGCAGCAGAGTAGCCTCTAGGGGAACCTCCTGTAGATACCAAATTTGGAGATGGGACTGTAAGAGCAAATACTGGAAATGAGGAGGGAGTATATTACATATCACAAAGTTGTCAAATACTGGCTGAACAATGGATTATAAATTATAGTGTTTTTTTCCCGTTGCATTAAAATTGTATGACAGTGAAAAAACCAAATTGAATTTCAACTGATCAACTTAGCTATAACATTCAGAGAGGCTGAAACACATTGAACAATATAACAAAAGCAGGTAAATGAAGATAAACAAGATTAACCAACCTGATCATAACGTATAGTTTGTATACTCCATCTCGTTGCTTGAACCTGGCGGCTGCAACAATAAATAATTATCAAGATTAATAACAAACAAACAAACCCTACAAAGATAAACATACAAACTACAAAATATTTACCTGTGAGAGGATCGAGTAGAATTGACCAATTCTTCCAGGTTGTAAATCGTGAAGCATCACATTGCTTTCACGAGGCATAACATAAGGCATACACTCTAAACCCTACAAATGGCATTTGTAAATAAAATCACTATTATTGACTTAAGAAAATATACATTCATAAAACACATTGCAAAACATACCAGATTTGTGTCAATGGCCTGATTCTTTTGTGTGTCATTCTTTTTTTTTCCTTTGTATCCTTTTACATATCTTTTCGACGGTGGATTTCATCCTTGAATTAGACCGTCGTCCTTTGCTACGAACCGCTAATGGACTACGAATCTGGATGCCAGAACTAGAAGTAGTAGTGCCCACTTCCAAATACCTCTGTGAATCAACATGGTCATCACCACCAACAATTTTAAGTTGGTCCATCTTCAAAGTGATCCATTCTTGAACTTGGCATGTCTTCTTTTCATCCTCAACAGCGAAGTCAACCATTTCATAGAAGGCATTGCACATATTTTCAAATCGCACATTTTCAGGCTTCATTCCCCAATTTGAATAAACAATCTTAACCTTCGTATGAGCCCTCCTAACATCTTTCCTCCACCTCCGAAGAACATAGTTATCAGGTATGACATGAATCTCTCTTTCAAACAAGACTTTCAATACATGTCTGCATAAGATCCCCCTGAACTCAAACAATTGACAGTTACACTTGATCGCGAAGTCGTCAACATTTAAAGAGACTATAAAATGGACCGATCGTTGCCTATCATTTATCACCAAGTCTTGTTTAATAGTGTGCAACTCACAGCCACCCCCATCCATAACTTCAACGACAATTCTACAACATAGATTCTCTGTTATATCTTCTTGGAACTCTCTAAAATTATTTAAAGTATAGGCATCTTGAAATTTGTTCTCTATTGCATAAGGAGTAATGCAAGGAATCGTTCGGCTAAAAGATTTAAAGTCCAGTTCAACTTCCTTTTGGACTTTACTTCGTAGTGCATTCTCATACTGTTCTACGAATTGCTTCAATGTGGTCTTCGAATTCACATAACCATCAAAAAAAGCATTCATGCTTTCACTCATTTGAGTTGAAGACATCCCCGCCCAAAAAGTATTTCTTTGAAATGTTGGCACCCAACACATCCTTTCAGAGTATAATCCACATAACCAGTCATTTTCATGCATATTATATTTATCTATAAAACCATGCCAATTTCCTTCAAACTCATCATGAGACAGGGAATCATAAACTGCTCTTTGCATTCCAAACTTGATGGCCTCATATTCATTGCAACCGGACAGCTTTTCAGGCAACTTCTTCATGATATGCCACAAGCACCATCTGTGTCGTGTGTTGGGAAATACAATTTCAATGGCCCTCTTCATTGCCCTATCTTGATCAATGATTATAGCAGACGGAGCATTGCCATTCATACACACGAGCCAAGTCTGAAAAAGCCACACAAATTCTTCAACCGTCTCACCACATATCAATCCACATCCCAAAAGAATTGACTGACCGTGATGATTCACCCCAACAAAAGGAGCAAATGGCATCTCATACTTATTTGTCAAGTATGTAGTGTCAAAAGTAACAACATCCCCAAACTCCTTGTAAGTTTCCCTACTCCATGCGTCAGCCCAAAAAACATTTCTCAACCAACCTTCATCATCCAAATCCATCATATAAAAGAAATCAACATTATTAGCTTGCATTTTTTGGAAGTAGTTATGAAGTGCCATCGCATCCCCCTCACCAAGTCTCAACTTCCTCATTTTGCCCAAATAATTGTAACAATCTTTTTGGGAAAATGGCAAATTATCATGCCCACCACCTTCAACCACACATGCCGAATAACTCTTAGTTGGTCTAATACCTGCCCTATCATTAAAATCCAGCTTCTTCTTGATATACGAGCTCATAGATCTATTCTTTAGATAAAATTTCGATTTACCAGGGCTTAACTCATGATTGTGATCAAGGGTAACTCTTTTCACTAAAATTGTTCCATCAATCCGTATATGACCTCTAATCTTAGCCTTACAACCACATTTGGTCGACCCATGCAATCCGAATACATTTTTTCCATGACCTTGTTGCTTCCCAGCCCGACCACGTGAAAACTGAATGAATATAGGTTTTCCATCACCATCTCTTTCAGTAGTCATTATTTTCACTGGAAATCCCATTTTATTACCATAATCATGATAATAACGTTGGAACTCATCAAGGTTGACGAATTCCATCCCATCGTGGGGTTCCCTCATATCTTCTACATATTCTTCCACCAACATGCATTCATTATCTTCTACACTATCCATACCTGAAATACGTGTTATAATATACAACAGTTAAAACATAGATGCATAATTACCTACTTTGGTCAAGTCGGTCCAATTTATTTTTAAACTAAAGCAATAGAAACGACATACAAAACATGCAGTACAATACAAAAATTCTCTAAACTATACTAGAGATCGATACAGCCTCAAGCCAATTTCTTGGTTTACACTTGGGGATTAACTGTAAGATCAAACTAGATAGTTTATAAAATATAAAAGATAATAGAAAGATATGATTTATTAAAATGTACAAGAAAAGAAAGATAGAAGCTTACATGATAAAACAATTATATTTTTAGAACCTTGGAAGCAGTCCCATACATATCAATCAGTATATTTTTCACATTTACAAATGGGAAACAAAAATAAAATAATATGTGCTTAAAATACAGATTAACATTCGGTATTAAAGTTCAGATCAGCTTCAATATACAAAATGGCACCCAGATTTACAATGCATACAATTCATGCCTACAATTAAAACTGGCACCCATTTTGTATAATAAAGTTCAGATCAGTTAGATAAACTGGGTGCCATTTTTCACATTTACAATGAGTTTCAATTAATTTAAGTTGCATGAATTATCATAAAATGAACACCGAAATCACTAGATTGAAAACCCCTAAAAACAAACATGAAATGAACATCTCCAGAACCAATAAACAAGCACAAATTTGAGACCTCATTGTTCTAATCACAAACAGCAAGCCACTGAAACCACCAAATCTATTAAACTTCCTTCCAAAATCCCAACTTTTCATAGATTGAACAAAAATTTATTATTACTATGCAGATAATTAAAATAACATAGATCATCATTGCGAAATGCAATTGGATGGATTTAAAAATGCACCATTTACTATATGCTAAATATTGTCAAAGAAAATAAAGGGGTAGTTACCAACTAACTAAGAAGTCTGGCTATTACAAAAAAGCTCGGCAATTTGTTCGCACCAAAGATACAAAACAATAGGGTCAGTACCTGTTTTGGCTACCAGCTCTTACCCCTTGCTTTTCTAGAAACATTCAAATGAAAGGAAAAAAAAGTATTAAGTAGGTACCGATATAGTGTTTGATCCAAAAAAAAAAGAGTTTAGATGATCCCAAACCACTGTCATGAAAAAATGAGGAGCCAATGCATGAGCATATATAAATATAATTGCAGTGAACAGTAGTATTCTGCTTTGCAGTGATATAACCCAATGAGAAACATGAAGTTGAGACTTGAGATGATGCAGTGAAAGAAAGAGTCATCTTTTCACTGTGAGACATGCTAGTAGCAGTGTCCAATTCTTTCTGTTAGTAAAATCAAATCATTTTCTCATCTGGTCCATAACTTGTCGAGTTTCTGAAAGAACCCATGGATTGTCGGTGTTTTCTTCTAAAAATGCCTCATTCCTGATTT